>JAJEOX010000299.1:2998566-5837133 GCA_020740385.1 Mylabris phalerata | reverse complement strand
GTCAGTGTTATCGTGCACAGGGCCAGTGCAGCCCCTTCTCCATCCTTTCAACTTTGCTTGACCTTGACCAAGAAGAGGCTACACCACTCGTGTTGTCTCTCTGTTTCTTTCTCTCTTTCTCTCTCTTTCTCTCTTATCAAGAAAGAAAATTCAATCAATTATCATTATTGAAAAATTAACGAAAGACATGGATGTTTGCAACTCTATTGACAGAAAATAAATAATAATAACAATAGTAAAACATTCATAAAAAGGTATAAACACAACGTCTAGACATACATCGAACGAACGAGCTGACCATTGCTGCACAGGAACAACGCACTACAACAGTTTAATTTTTTTTTTTTTTTTGTAAATTTCTAATACGCACGACACTGTCACAACGCCACAACAAGGACAGGACGTGGTCTTACTTGACCGGGTCCGGGCGGGTGGTCGGGAGCTAGCTATCTCCTCGTTACCTTGCCCCCTACTTCCAGCAGACGCCGCCGCAGCTGATGCCGGTCGCCATCGCAAGCTCTGTAATCAGAACAGGTCTAGCAGCGGCGTGCTGGCGGCATCCTTGCGATTATCCTCCCGGTGGTGGATACAAATCCACCACACCAACAACAAACAGACAAAAAATAATACACGAACCAAGAACCGACAATTAACCGGGAGGACCGGCGGCCACAATAACCATCTCTTATTAACAGTCAAACAAAGCAATCTTCACATATACTGACTGACTAATTTAGCCGAAAATTTTCAATTAAACTCTCCGATATGAAATTGTAAATCTGGTACGACTACATGAAACGCTTTTAAGATGGAAATTCAGGCTACATGGTGTTTTATTGACAATTTAAACTTCAATAATAAACCGTCAGACGGATTTTTTTTATGTGTGTGTTAATGTTTCACTTCATCAATTCGCTTGATGAAAAACATCAAACCATATTCGTGTTTTCGTTAAATTTTCCAACATTAAACAAATTTGTCTTTGATATTATGTCTGTATTAATTTTAATTTTAACTATATACATAGATATTTGAGGGTGCAATTCTAATTATCCAATTAAATTTGTGAGAATTAGCAGAAAATTGAGTTAATAACGAAATCTTCAAATTAGTTAGTTACCTAATATAGCAAAACTATTATCAAAGATTAACATTAATCAGATCCTATTTAAAGCTTTAATCGATACATATAATTTAAAAGATAAAAGGAATTGTAATGATAATAAATATCTGTGTTATACTCCTAGTGAACATCTCTATAAAAGTGGAATTTCGTTTGCCAATCTGGCGATCGTTGGTTTCCATTCTAGTGGAATTGAATATGTTCGAATCGACACGATTTCTTACACTAAATTGCCAACATTTACTTTAAATTTTAACGTTTTCCTAAATTTTAAGACTACATTGTGCTGACTGATGTTTCCTCAACTATTTCTCTTCGACTATTTTCCACGATCATGTTTTCCACTCGTTTAAATTGATAACCACCAATGTCTTATGATTAGTGTTATAAAAGTGGAGTCTTTTTACATCTTCTCGACAATATCTTATCTACTTTCCACCCTGTGAACTTTCAATATTAGTCTTTGAATGCTTAATTATGGGATCGAGAATTCGATTAACATTAAATATTTAAATGTCCTTACCCCTAAAAGAATCAGTATTGATTCTATTTATATTATATGAGCGATACTTGAGCAGACACGACAATTCTATTACGACAGAATTTCTAAAACAATTAACGAATTCTTGTTGTTGTTTTACTTTCTTCAAACATCAATAGGCTAGACTTCATAAATACGGGGTTAAGACGATGAAAAATGATAATCGTGATGCAATCAAATCAGACATTATATTAGAAAGAAAACCCTTTAAGATCGAAACAAACAATTAATCCTATCTCTTGGAAAATCGGCGACAGCTATTTCCTCGTATAATTAAGTTACATCTTGAAAGACTTAAGATAATCTTGTTTTAATGTTTTCTTCTTCCCTATGTGGATGGATGATAATTTTATATTGATAAAACGGATCAGATAAAGCGTACTGTCACAATGGATACACTAATTATCAAATATTTCGAATTAATATCGTTGATTACGAATTTAAGAAAACGAACTTTATTAGCTTATCAAATAACTAGAAAAATAAATAAATAAATAAAGCGAAAACGAAAAAGGATATTGATAGAATCGGATTTATACGGTTAGACAATCAATGATGAAAAACAGGACAATAGCTATTCAATAAAAGTAAACAATAAAGGTTTGTTTCGTGAATTTAACAAACAGACAGAAATTTGTCATTTATTTCGTAACAATTCAATCTAGATAATGGAATTAGAATAGGAACATTAACAGATAGTAATACCTATATGTAAGATAGAAATTTAACCAATTTTACGACAGAAATGAACGAATTATCTGATTAATAGACATAAAATTTCTGTAATTATATCATACGATTATCAAAATTTAATATGATTTTAACTAAATTAAAACTGGTTGCTACTTAATTCAATATTGCCATTTTGAAATAATCCACCCACTCTTTGTTGTTGATTAAAAAGTAGAATTTTTTACAATTCCTACATGAATAACTGGAAAATAAATTAATTCTGTTTACAGTTTTTTTTTTTATTCCGATGAAATTGATAAGCGGATAAATATATTTTCAATAAATAATAAATATCGAAGTGTACATACAGAATTTTAATCAATATTTTTTGTATATTTCAACGTATAATTAAAATATAATTTAGGGAATTTATAAAATATTCACCCGGCGCATCCACCAAAATTGCTCCAATACAAAAGTTAAGATTAGAGTTTTAAATCTATTTTGTTTATAAATCATAGGTCAAATCGACAAAAAATAATTACCTAAAACTGAAAATTACATCTCTGATTTTTTTCAAGATTATTCAAACGTTCCCTATTGTTAAAAATGTATAAAACTAGCAATGTATTATGTAGAAGAGTAGGTTTCACGCTAGTACCTGTTGATTTTTATTGAACATCGACACAATGTATTTAATTGTTGACAAGTAAATGGCGAATTTCTATTGTAATTTTTCAATAATAAAATTAGAATTATTAATAAATTATTTCAGACAGAACTACAATAATAATATGTACAACCGGGAAATGAATAATCGAATAATAGATTATCTCTCCAAGATAATGTACTGTTGTCACGTAAACCCCTCTATAAAATTGTTTAAAGAAACTTCCTTATAAATATAGAGTAGGAAACGGTTTTATTGTAACACTTTAGAAGACTTTCGAAAAGTTTCCTTTGTAAAATTTGTAATAATTGGGATATTTTCGGATTCGATAATGAATTATTGAAGCTAATATTAGATAAAAAAAATGTAATAAATTCGGTGTTTTGCTTCATGAAATTTCTAAAATAAACATAAAGGCATCTATATATAGAAAAAATCGATAACCATCACTTATAGTGATTTACATTAATAATTGATATCGGCTATCTTTCACCTTGACAACGCAATTTGATAACAATTTTGTTGTATTCTTCCAATCGAAATTGATTAATCAACAATAAAAAAGTCGTGTAATTTCTATTTATTAAACGACAAATTCCTTAGATATTCAATCATTAATTACTCTGGTAATAAATCAAATTTATGATTTGAAGCTTATATTGTAGGGGTAAATGTGCAATTCGAGCATATAGATTACACAAAATTGCATTATCAGCAACATGTTCTAAATATTTAATGGACACTAGTATGAAATCAATGCGAAATTTACAGATTATTATTTTCATTACAACTTCAACAGATCATTAAACAATAATTCGAAATTTATTAACTTCCTATTTAATTATGTATTTTTTTGCGTTATAATCTAGTTGAAAATTTCATAGATATAGTCGACAATTAACCAGAATAATGAATTATTGATTGTTTCGTTAGAAGAGCAGCAAATTAAGTCAGCCAGTATGCTTTAAGATTTACTTCATTGTGTTTCTTATTGGTAATTGAATTTATTGATTATTATTGCTTCATTAGTAAGCCGAATGAATTTAAAAGAGAACCGAATCAATTCATTAATATGGAAAAATATACTGCAATATTGTTGATTTTGTGGGTAGCAAAAATAATAATATCGAAAAAACCTAATTTCCATTTTGGTATTGAATTGTAATTCGATCTGTAAGCTACACCTAAAGATTTGTAAGTTTTTTTCTGTTCTAGTTTGAATTGAATTATTAACAATTTTAATTAATTATTGTTGAGTTGCTGCAACGTAGCAACAACAATTTAAATCGGTGGTAAATTCTAATAGAATTAATGAATAATGCATATTGGGTAAAGAAAACAACAAGAGCTTACCTCCGCGGTTTTCACTGTCCGCTGGCTTCACTTGGATGGGGCGGTTCATCTGGAAAAATTAACTTGTATTAAGTTTAGTTTCTAACACAAATATTTTCGTTTCATTGTTATCGCTTGTATTTAGATAGCTCGTCTAAAATTATATTCTAGTTGAACAAAAACGAATGGAAATTTTCCGATCTAAACTTTGTATATAATTGTTGAGAGACATTCGATTATTTACAACAACCCCTATTATTTGCATTTTCCCATTTTAGTGCCTTAATTAGGTAAATCGTTGATTTCAGTTTCGCACAAATGTAATTCATATCTCACATGTGCCAGTTGCACATAGAACACACCGTTCTAATTTAGTTTGATGACAGGAAATTAAAGTCGAGCTTCTGTCCATTATGGGTGGAATGTTGTTATCGGTCCTATCACCATAGTTACAGTTGGCCCTAGTAGCTTTGACATAACATTCCAGTACCACCACTTTGCCACTACTGTCATCAAGCAATATAGAACAAGGGACAGTAGTAGATGAAATGTCAGAGGCCATTATCATGACATACTATGTCATATAACTAGGTAGATCTAGTATTAGTACCTAGTTCAAATTGATACACTTGATATATGTTCGAATGAATGAATGAATAAATATAAGGAATTACTGATGACTATCTAAATAATAACAGGAAAGAGGTGGAAAAACTAGTCGATACTCCTTTGTCTGGAATATTGGTCTATTTTTTATCGTCGATATTATTAATTAATGGGCCATTAAATTATTAACAAAAAAACTACAAACTCTGATAAACAATCGTTTAAAGAAACGCATAAGGGTCAAGTTGAGGCTTAATTCTTCATCAAATTAAAACCTTTCGGACAATAGCAAAAAATTTCCAATTTTCTAAATTACCACATCATTCTCCATAAAATCGAATCGAAATTTTGCAAAAATGGTCTTAGGTATATTTTCACGAGAAATAACCTGGATTTAATATGACAGTCTTTAGGCCGATGGAAGCGTTAGATTTGAACGATTCCATCGTTTCCTTTGTCAGTGCGTTCAACTAGAAAAAAACGTTCTATTATCGTTTCAATATCAAAAAAAATCCACTTTTTAAAAATCCATCGAGATCAACAATATTACAATATTTCTATTTTTTGTTTTATTTGTTGCCAACATTTAGCCTACGGTAATTTCCTACCTCCAGGATATTTCATAACACAATCAATCCCGATAGGTTTTCAGTTGATGTAATTGGTTCCAATAAATCCTCGAAGACTTGCTTTATATCCCACTCCTTTTCAATACACTGTTCCATTTTATAAGAAACTCTTTAAATTGCCTTTGAGATAACATTTAAGTAGCATTTATAGACGATTTTCGATAAAGATATGAGCGATTAGAAATAAGTCCGAATTTTATAGGTGTATTTTCGAGGGAAAAATCGAAAAAAATTATCGAAGGATTAAAGACATCATTTATCATTACCGTAGTCTTATTTCATAAATTTCAGGTATTTAGCTGTCACAATGGGCATACAACTCGTTCAGTTAAAACAAAAGGAATTTATTTGCTGGTGGATTAAATGGAAACAAAAACGGAAAATTATATTTTAACAATTCAAAATTGTATTTGTATGAGAAGAAAAAACAACAACACACGAATATAAAGCGCCACGACTAAATTTTTAATAAAAATTTGACGTTGAAACGGCCGAAAATAGCCCGAAACTAATTGGGGAATGATAAGTAAGCCTTTATAATCCGACTAAATTTAGTTCCATTATAATCTTTAAGGCGCAGTAAATTTTATCGCTGCCCATAAAATGATAATGACGATTTTCCATCAAATATCATTCTAGATCTATATAAAACTTCTGTTATTAATTTCACAATCGTTAATCAAAACTACAACGAAGAAAGAATGAAAGAAATGAAATAGAAGGGGGCGACCAAGGGGAAAAAACTGTTCTGATGAAAGTTCTCGATAACTACGTTATATTTCTTCAAGATAACTTTCAAGCTTAACTGAAAATTTGTTTGTGATCAGATAAAGAAACGAAAAGGAATTAGTAATCGTAGGGAAAAATTGAACCATAAAAACACTTATTATAGTCGTTGTTAATAATGTAAGAGGGTTGAATGTTTGAATGTTAAAGGGTGTGCGTTTCGATTGAAAATAAACCGTAAAATTACGTGTGTTTTGTGACAGCATACATCGATAATGGTCGACGGTTTCAGGGGTTGGGAATTGTAGAGGGTGAAATGAACGAATTGAAATTAATTAATTAATTTTCGGCCGATCCCTGTATGGTATCCTAGTTCGCTCTGTAAATAGTGGAATTGTATGAATGTGTCTATATATGTATATAAAGTTTATAAAAGGGGGAAAGAGAGGGATGAAATGGAATTGCTGAGAGAGAATAAATATACTTTCATTTGTAATAATTTTGCAAGATTATTTCTGTTTTATGGCAGCTCCGTTGTTCTAATTTTATATTTTTAAATGTGTGGAGCCATAATTTAAGGAAAAAATTCTACCCGAACAAAATGTAAGAAAGTATTAGCCGCTTGGTAGACATTCTAAATTGCGTTAATTACGAAAACTTACACAATGTTCCACAGAAGAGTGTCAGGTGTATGTTTTTATTGGTTTAACATATGCTCAAATCAATTGATTAAACATTGTTAAAAGCAGGCTATAAAGTGTCGATAACAACATAAAATAGTTCAATGTCAAATGTTGTATCTCAGTTTTATGGAGTTAAATGGATTGCTTCCCCTTGTATATAAAATAGAGTTGATTGAAATAATAAAAAAAAATAAAACGATTACTTACAGAATTG
The DNA here is from genome assembly GCA_020740385.1 of Mylabris phalerata. NCBI lineage: Eukaryota > Metazoa > Arthropoda > Insecta > Coleoptera > Meloidae > Mylabris > Mylabris phalerata. Next base: position 5,829,937 of record JAJEOX010000299.1, on the reverse strand, counting down.
GACAAGTCGAAAGGATTCGACCTGACCACTTCAAGTACTTGCACCATATGGGCCTGTTGAGCAGGATTTCAGTTCAGACGACGATGAAAGAATTCTGTTAACAAAGAAAAGGAAGAGAAAGAGAAGCAAGAAAAAAAAACGAACGAAGAACTATTCCGACTACTTCCACCACGCACCACTCAACTTTGTAAAAAAGCCGTTGTTGGCTATTGAATGATTGCCGGTTGTTGCTCAAGATTAGAAGAAATACACGTATACACGAGGGTTGTTAGTGAACGATGATGACAACAACAACAATGTAGATACGCACCCCCCGAGATTCGGCGGCGTTCTGTGTTAGTTGTGTTTAGCGGTGAGCGGTGGCGGGTGTTGGATATATCGACGCAACGCAGCCAATCGTACGCGTCTGCCGCACGCACTCCTTATGGCCATTACGCTTCCGCATCGATCGCCGCCGCCACCGCCGCCACTATATTTGCTATTATAAACGGCCGCCACCGTCGGCATCGTCATCGTTGTCGTCGTCGCCGCCGCCGCCGTCATTGACGTCGTCTGAGATGTGCAGTTTACATGAGATGCTCTGCATTCTGAAGATGTATTCAAGTTGGTAGTTGTACGAGTTTAAAATCGACTACGAATTCGATATTAACTCGACCCATATGTTGCCAACATAAAGCACAAACTACAACTTTGCCGATGGATAATGATGTTGTTATATTGGCAGCAGGTGTATAAGAAACCAGAAAATTGCAAATAACTCTTTATACAAAACGATCGATCAACTATGCAATTAGTTGTCTATTATCAATTTTAACAAGAATTTATTAAACTTTAAACACCTTTGAAGTGGAACAATTTCTAAATCATAGACGTATTGGAAATAATTTGACCTGCTAAAGGTTGGAACGTCGATATTATCCACAATCGATAAAGATACCCTTAAGGGACTTCAATCACTCGCCCGATTTTTACGCCTTGATGCTCGCCCATTCTACACACAGACACATACACCCCCTATATATATCTAACCTTTCCACCACTACCACCAGCATCGTCGGCGGCGGCGGCGTCATCATCGTCGGTTTGCTGCTTATGTATTCAAATTTTCCTGGCCCGGCTTGAAGGCCTGGATAATTAATGCAAATATACTCTCATCACCGTTAAAATTCAACCACCATCGTCACCCCAACATGATCGTACACTCTAGAGATTGAATCAAATCTAATATTATATGGAAAAAAAATAATCGAATATTTATATTTAATACAAGTTTTGTTTACGCTCCAATATTAGAGAAATTACTAATTTAAATTTTGTTTACATTTTTGAATTTCCAAAGTTAACGAACAAAAAAACCATCCGTAAACTTTTCCATTAAGAAGTAGCAAACTGATAAAGATTCCATCAATTGGGGATTATCTACAATGTTATTGTTCAATTTCAACAATCGAACCGTTTCCAATATTTAATCTTTACCGATTTTTTAAAACTATCCGATTAGTGATGTAAATGAAACGTGAGACCGCTAACCTTTAAAATCGGATAAAATTTCTCAATTTTAAAGACTTAATGGATTTAATTTCCAGATTACAAGCCTATCCATATGTAAAATTTGTTAAAGTTTAGCGTAATGTTTGCGAATTTTGTAGAAACATTCGTGAATCTTACCACCCTAAGGCGTTGTACTATAATTGGTTTCATTTAGGATTAAACAGGTTTTAGAAGATAGCGAATGTATGTGCGTGTATGAACACGATTCCCCTCTATTAGGGTAAATATCGTGATTAAATCGATTTTATATACATGCATATGTCGACACTGATCATTAATATCAAAAACAACATGTTATTATCAGAATAATAGATTATGAACTTTTAGTTTATTGAATTTTCGGTTATTCGATTGTGATTCCATTAACTAGTCCCAATGAATCCATTTAGGGTAAAAAAGGCAATTTTAAAAAGTTTACTTTATGGTTGGTGTGGATTTTATTTTATTTTTCTAGTAAATCTGTTGGTAGTTGTAGCAGACGATAGTTATAGTGATATTGTGTATAAAAGGTGGTATAAAATATCTTTTATTATTATGTCGTATGGTTTATTCTCCTGTGGCACCTTTATTTTTAATGCAATGGCGTTTTGTGTGTACCTGTGGGGCGCATATAAGTGAGATAAATAGAAGGGCAGGTCGAGGCAGTTTTGTAGAATTAAAGTGAAACGTGTCCCTTAACCGCACAACATGGCAACGAACCATCATCTAAAGCAAGAGCACGTTTCGTGATACGTGATGTCATTCTAGCCGCACGATCACTGTTTTATCTTTTTAGTAGACCAACGGCCAATTTAAGTAAATAAGCTTTGAGATTGTTTGTTGGAGACATTGAAAACAATCATAATATAGATACAGTTTATAGTCGGTAATAAATTTCTCGTTTTTGCTTTGTTCAAACTCAATAATCAATAGATGGAACAGATTAAATACCAACTAAAGTCGTTGATTTCGGTTTTTCTTTGTTTCGCATCTAATCCTTGTTTAGGTGTAGTGTTGTACTACTACAGTATTAGCTTGTATTAGAAGTTGGTACAACTTTCACACTTTTACCTACGTTTTTACAACCCCTCAAACAATTCAACCCTATGTGTGTTTATTGTATAGGTTATATAGAGTATAGAACGGAACGTGACCGATCTCTCATCTCGCGGGATTGCCTTCGAGATTTCCCCCGATAAAACTATACACTTTTGTTGTAAACTTTGGTAATTCTTTCTCAAATCATCCATCATGAGATCAACAGCACACGTTCCCAATTTTTTGATACCTCGAAATGTGTTTGGTCAAAGTTTCATTTGAAAGCAATCGTCTAGCACAGCATTCAATAAATAAAGCAACCAAAAAAAAGCACACACACATTTATTTTTAATGAGAACGTAAAGTTTACAGTTGGATCGATTAGACAAACAACAAGGAAAATTCCTCAAATTCTTGAAAATGAAATTATGGTAAAATGAGGGCGACTCTTATACAACCACGCAACGGTAGAATCTCTCTAAATGGATCTTCTTTTTTGATAACAATAAAAAAAATTATATATATGAAAACAAAACAATACCTGAGTGCTTTTGAAAAGTATCTAATGAAAATTTCAGAAACATTAATATGAGCTCGACTGGAATGAAAGCAATATTGGGAAATTAGAGAGACGGAGAAGTAGCGGCCACTCTGACGAATTACTTTACCACTTCAAAACTCTTCGACAAATTATAAAGCGAATATACATCAAACACTACTTGAAAACATAATCGATACAGTTGAAGGTATAATAAAACGTTTATATTTGAGGATTCGTGGGGAAATTATTGTAAATTTAAACAATATTAACGGCATATTATGTTGCAAATTCAACCGTGATCGATAATTTCTGTTATTTATCTGTTTGCATATTAGAGCAGGTAACTGAATATATGCATCTGTGATAACACTGAATGTATTATTTCCAGACAATAGAGAATTCGATGATGTTAAATTGCAAATTTTCGGCATAGGTGTCAATGTAGCCAAGTTGGAAAACTTTAATAGAGAAACTACAGCAATTCAATGGGGAAAATTTATATTTGTTGTTATATCAATAGTAGTGGTAGTGGTGTAATAACAATAACAATAAGAAGAAGAAAGCCGATTGACACATTTTCGGACTTTTCCTCGAATTACTTTTTCGTTCTATTGAAAAAATTCGATTACAATGCTATTTTTCAATTGGAATTTCCAAAGTTTTCAGTTCAATATTATTGTAGATCAACGGACAAGAATTTCGCTAGTAAACATTTTGATGAATACAAAGTGGGTGAATCAATCAAAGATCAGATAAACAACGCGAGATAAAACTTGAATAACAATTTCGCGGTAATTTTCAGGGGATAATTGGATTTTTTCGTTTAATTAAAAAAAAATCGTTAATCTTTCGCTTCATTGTGGCAAATTGTTAGTTTTAAAGTTTTACCGGGTAGACACAGACAAAGGACGAGAGAGAGAATGTTAAATTTAATGTAAATTCTACCAAAACCAGCGATCTTGAACATTGTAAACACGGTAATGTGGAGGTTTGGGTATAGCCCAACACCAAATTATCAACTCAATCCCATCATCTGTGCTGAGTACACATCACGGTGATCAAAGGACTTTGCGTTTCGATTACCTGGCTCTATATCTAATCTTATAACTTTAAATATGCAAGTTTGCGTCTGGATACGGGGAAGATATCGTGAAAGAATCAGATTAATAAACCGAAAAATAAGTTGATTTCCGAACGGAATTCTATTATGGATATATGAGCGACAAATATTGTCGACGCTTTAAGAAAGCTAATAAATAAATTTGCACGGATATGAGAATTTATATTCAACTTAAAAATATCCATCACTATTGACAACATTCTTATTTCGTCTACTATCCGTTGAATGTGATTTAGTTGACTTGTTGGATACAAATTCGTCTTGTACCCTTCTACCATAAAATTTCCAAGTATTTCGTAAGGATTTTCTTGATGATATTATAAAATGAACCGAATTTGGATGTTTGGTAATCTGATGATCGAATGCGGGTTATTTGATAAGATGATACTACCACATTTTCTTTCTTTTTTCTCCCTTTATTCTTCGTCTTTTACCAATTTTTCTAGATCTCGTCTACGATTCTTTATACATATAGATACAAACTCATAAAAGAGATTTTAATCTGTTTGTATGTATCAAGATGTTCTGCTTTGACGACGATTCTCATTCGTTGACAAATTGGGTTGCCATGAAAACTAAGTTACGTTATACCGCCTCGTATAATCTTATAAACTACGTCCTTTAAAACTACATGTATGTATGAATAATATAGAAAGTCGAAAATTATCCTTTTTCTGCGTGTTTGCCAATTACCAAGAGATGGCCGTTTTTTTCTGATAACGGTTATTTGACCATCAAACATCGAATGAAACTCTCTAGTGATTCAAGTCGTCCTCTAGGGAAATTCAAACATAGTTGCGTTGCCTTCTAACTTTCCTGTGACACTTTACCAGTCTGACAGACATTCAAACTAAAGGGAGTCGTGTTTTGGTTTTCATTCGTCTCATCATACGATTATCTGTGTGTGAGTCTAGATAGGCCCGTTTAAACTTTGCATCTTTAAATAAAGATTACCGATGATTTAAAGGATAACAAAAGGATCTTCGTCTATCTGGAGAAGTTTGCAATTGTTCAAGTTTTAACTCTATCGTTCCATTTAACTTAAATCACATATCCTCTTGATAGTTGTGGGCTTTTACGATTTGAAGAAGGTCTAAGCGATACTACTGGGTATTGTATCGTCTGCATTTCAATCAAGTTAAGCTGTGTGTAACTCTTCAGACATATTGCAATCTATATCTAATATTTTCCCCCGTATTCGTACATTTTGATGGGTTATTGTTGGTACGTCACTGTGGCAAAATGTTATTTGAAATGGGAACATTTTCGTTTTATTTGAAACTAGTGAGAAACGTGCCATGAGAATTCGAATGCATCTTTCAGTTTACCCAAACAAATAACAAACATTTCATGTACGAACGTCCGAATATAGATTTCCTGATTTTATACCCCCTGTCGTCTTCTAAACTTGTTCAACGTACTATGTAAACATGTGTTTGTTTACATAGAACGAAATCGAACAGATTCCTTTTCCATACGATTGGATGGATAGTGTACGAATTGTACAGCCCTACAGCCAAATCATTATTGGGAAGAATGCCCATTCTATCGACGTCCATGTCCGTTAGGTATTTCTCGACCTTACTATTGATATTTCGTCGACGAGATAATAATAGATTGTCAGGAAATGTCAGTAAATGTCTTATCTAAACTTGACTGTCGTCTATCAAATATAGATTTATTAAAAATTGAATGAAACAATACCCTGTGTATTTATTAAACTTTACAATTTATCGGTCTACTGGTTGTTTTTCCTTTCTTTCTTTAGTTGAACGTCAACATGGATCATTTTTCATTGCCATGTCGCATCTTATTCTATATCTACACATGGAAAAAATCCAAGATCATAAAAATTTCATATAGTCACATTACATTCCTCTTCTAGATATTTTTATATGGTGTGACACCTCATATTATTTGCGCTGGTGGTTCAGGTCGTCGTCGTCGTACGTTAGTACACATGTCGCCATTATTTGCAGTTCGTCCTAGCATGCACCTGACAGCTGTCGTATCAGTGAATGCTGAAACTGCCGCCATTCTCACCACCGCCTACATTTTCAGGAAACAAAGATCAATAAAATGTGGGGACGCGTGTTGTTTTTGATGGCATCTTTCGTTCTTTTCACGTCCATTTTGATGACCATCAACGGAAATCTATTTGGATTTCCATTCCAAAAAAATTGCAATAGTTCCCAAACAAATCGGTAATGAAACTAGATGGAGGTGTATGCCCAAAAAGAATCCCAATAGTCATTAATAAATGTACACCTAGACAAAGTTGTGACAGTCTAATTCATAACTTTAGTCCACATTTGACGTATATGCGCAGAATAATGATTCGAAATAAAATACGTTCTGAAATATTTATAACAGTTCAGAGTTTATGGCGTGTATTATGTTGTAGGGCGGCCGCGTTCCATGTTACGTTAACTGAATATTTTTACAAGTTGTCATCACTGAATTCTTTTCTCATCTTTTTACGTTTTGCCTTATTGTAAATTCGCATCATGTCAACATAAAGTAAAAACAACAAGCGCCCGGAATGATGGTGGCGTTGTTTGGATATATTTTAGAGGTTTTTGGGGTTTGCCTTTTGGTGACAGATGCTGAGGAAGCAAACAAGTGGTCGATGTTATTTATGACCTTCCATTTTCGGTTAGAATGTTTGCCACAATTAAATATAGACAATTCCTTTGTTGTTGGGTTTTTATCGGTTTTCTTCTCTTAATTCCTTTCTTATGTGGATAGATTTCCCCATTTTCACAATACAAATCCATAGAGAGATAAAGAGGAACCTATGAAATAATTCCAATAATAATTGTAAATAACAGAAATTGTCGCTTCCCTATCGCTTTATAGGAAACGGCAATTTAAAACTTCACAATCCATTTTCTTATTCAGTGTTTAATCGATTTGAGTTTGGTTGGTTTCGCCATTAAGCAGTAAATCACCGCAAAAGCGGCCAAGAAATAGTTTTTGGGAGCAACAGGCTTTCTATATACTCTGTCACTATCTATCTCTCTTATACACTTGCTACTATAAGCATCAGGAAACAGTTTGTTCAGCAACTGGTGGTCGCAATCGGCCGTTGAAAATATTACACATGCAACAGCGTAATTGGCAGGTGTCCAGAGCTTTTACTAAAAACAGAAAATTACACACAACTGTCACGCATTTTACAAAATTATTCATTTATTTAATGAGATATAATACAGCACTCAACAAGCAATAATAATTTAATTGATTTTCCACGAAATTCTACAACTTCATTCACATTTCATAGTTGAATTGTGATGATAAAACACTCTAATTTGAAGAACTAAAAGTTCGAGAAGTTATTTTGAAATTTTTAATTAGTTATTCCTCATCAATATTAATTTGTTTTAAATACTTGCTATTTTTTTTCCGTCTTTTGATGGATTTTTCGTTCAACAAATCTGAACTTTTCACCAAGTCGAATCGATTATCCTTTAACTTTCCGAAAAAATTTAATTTATCTAATAAATTATACGGTCACAGCACTTAAAGTTGCGAAAACGGAAAGTTTCACTCCATTTGCCAGAATCAATAAAATGATGTTACTATCTAAACTTGGATTGTTTTTCAGTTTTTCTAGATTTACTCGAATTAAAAAAAAAAAAACGTAATTGTCTATTTCGCATTGAGCTCTTTTTCTCTGGGGCCAACGCAATATAAACAAGCTTAAAATAGAAAGAAATAGAGCCGAATATATGACGGTGAGAATGACATTGAACGTAACACCTACTTTACGGTGGTTCTTCGTCGGTATACGAGAGAGACCATTAAACTTTGCACATAACTGTCCGATAAAAAAGCTCAAACGAGCGTCGAAATTGCAACCTAGCTACATGGTCGTAACGAAACATTGTTATTAAAACTCCTAGTGTGGAGTTTTGCTCGTTTTTTCTCCCAACTTCTTTACAATTATCGATGGTAATTATTTGATATTGAATACAACAACAAGGGGGTTGTTGATGCATCGTCAAGGTGGTATGTTATAGAAGTTTCTTTAGAGGGGATGGGGTTTATTCTTATTTAACAAGAAAATAAAGGCTTGTTTTCCGTTCTTTTGTACGGTACATTAAAAGGATTTTCCCCAACAACTTGACATTTCATATTTCTTTATGATATATCCTTTTTATCAAATATAAAAGTATAAATCCTCTTACCTATATGTATGTATTCGAATATCAACGTTACATACGTATATTCTTACAATATACTTTTATTCCTAGTTCTTTGTAAGAGAATAGACTTTTTTCCTATGTTTTGAAGGAGATCAAGACTGGACGAACAAATAACATATAGACAAATATAAGACAGTATATTACATCTTGACTTTTCGATGAAATCTGAACAAATCTCTTATTAAATGTCTTGAGAGAACGGGAGGGAAAAAAACCAACCCGTAGACAGAGAAAATTAAATTTAATACAAATATTTAATCAGTTTCTCTTCGTTTTAATAATAGCTAGAAATGTCATCAAGTTATACTCGACTTTTAGCTTGGAACATTTTAATTTCTTCTTTATTGTCAAAATTTAATAATTGCCATGTAGAAAAACGGTAAATTATAACATAAATAATTCATTTTTGCGGTAGCTAGCAACAAAAATGAAATTCAAACAAATGGAATAATTAATTTGGCGCTGGAGCCCGTCTCGAACAATACCTGCAAGGTATTTTTCGTTTATTTTCACTAGAAATTCGCACATCATTTATCTTATCACCGGTGACCTAGTTGCTCAAAACGATGGTATAAAGTAAAGTATATACTGCTTCGAGTTTGTCCCAGATGTATCCACATTTATACTCTTCTCATATTGTTAATATTGTTTTGTTTTTATTGTGATACACAAAGAACAAAGGGGAATAAAATCGCATTCAGGTGGATGGATTATTTTTTGTTGTTATATCAAATAATTCCCTCTTTCGTATCAGTATCCGATATGATAATGTCGAGGACTTTTCAATGAATTGAATGCACACTCAAATGCATCCGAATTAATTTCAATTCCACCTCTAAACATACCGACAGTGTAGCAGATTTTCGGTGTTGTATAGCGTTGTTATAGCGACAAGCGTAAATTTTCAAATTGAATAAAATTGAATTCATGTGCGAGACTAAAATCAGCGATATTCCAATAATAAAATCAACGATTTTAATGAAGCAATATCAAGTTAAAAGTTTTGTAATTATTTTCAAATTTAAGTTGCGCTTTCTATTTGTAAAGATACCTTACCAATAGTTGGATAGAATAGGTCTCAACTTACCTGCAATAAGAAAAAAGAAACATAATTAATATAGAGGGAAAGTTTCAAATTACACAAATTGAAACAAATTTAATTAACAGACGAGAACTATTTTAACAGGTAGATATTGCTTTCTGTTGTTGCTGTTTTTTCCCCTTGATAATGCCTTTGTATTTGGAAACATCAAAGGGAACGTGCAATTTTTGTTAAAAGTCAACTTCAATTTAATTCGTTGTTTAGGCAGGTTCAATTTCTCTGAAACGTCTTGCTAATATAATACTAGGTACTTTACATTTACATATTATTCCGTTTTACCTCTGTCGTTTCAGCTACTTTTTCCCAACTTTTTATTTTTTTCCTGTTAAATCTCTTCCGTACCGAAACGAAAATTAGAATGTCGGATTCTATTGCGGATTAAATTTGTTTCCAACCAATTCCTTCACGTAAGCTTAATGTTTTCGTTCGGATTCATGAAACAATTTCATAAATTCAAAAACAACTAACAAGTTGCATTCTATTTATGAAAGGATACAACATATCTCTGTTGAATTGCAAATAGAGGGGGGAAAAAATCTGTAATTGAGTAGCGAAATTAGTTTGGATTTCATTTACAGTTCCTTTCATCGCAACATTCTCTCTGTTCTCTTTTAATCAAAAAATAATATTTTTGATGCCTTCATTATAGCTGTTTTTGGTTGGTCTAGTTACAGGCAATTTATTTCATGCATGACAGCAACTGGAAATTTTGAATAAAGTTGAGAGTTATATATGGATGTGCTTTGATGTTGCCTTCTTTGATGCGCACCATGAAGGATTTAATTTTCCTTTATCAGAGAAATATAAAAGCTTTAAGTTAGTTAGTTGGTGCTTAAATGATTGCCGATGTAATATCGGATATTGAATGCAAATTGTACGAGATTGATCGTCATTTTTCATGTCAGGATTACTTAAAATACCGTGTTCAGTCGATTTTATATGGATGTGTATATGTGTGTGTGTGGCTTTGTTCCTCATTCAACAGGTGAAGCCAATGGTAAGCCCCAAGAGATCGTTCTGCAGACGGTTTACGTAATGCATAAGTGATGACACTCTTGTATAATGTTGATAAGATAGCGGCTATCAGTATGATGTTGGCTAAAACCCTCATAGCCTCTGGGAGAGAAAACTATCAGACATAAGAACGTGCCCAAAGAAAATTATTAACATTTCAATATAGACTGTCGTTTAAACTTCGATTAGATGATTTATAGTCAAAAAAGTGACATTTATAGATTAGTATTTGCGGAATTAACTCTTGAAAAATTGATAAAATCGATAGAGCTGAGTAAAAAAGAACGACTTGCTTACAGGAACTGTCCATTTAGTGGGCAACAAATTCAAAGTGAATATTCACCGTCGTCCACCATAGTATTGGACACAATAAAGTCCATTACCGTGTACAGATCTGGTTGAAAGCAGCCTATTAACTGGAAGTGTACTGTCCTTAATGCAGTTAGTGCACAGTAGCTCGTTGCGTTGCTTTTTACAGGAAATTCACTTACTCTACTTCCTGTTGGATGGGATTTTTAGAGAAATATTGAAACCGGGAGATGGAGAATTAAACGAAATAAACTCAACCAATCGCTTGTTGTTCAACTTGAAAATTTCCTTATTCATCTTATATCAATACTGTTATTATTAACATTATTATTTACAATCTACAATTTCCTCAAACAATGTAATTCTTGTTCACAATCTCATCCGGAGTTGTCATTTTCTCAGCTTCCGAAAAATAAACTTTCCAGATTATTTGTTATGCAAATATGTATCTTACGATATGAATCTGTTTGTGTTATTGTCAACAGAAAATAGGAATCAATGTGTATTCTAGTTCCATATGAATATAGATGTTGTTGACTGACTTTATATAGAAACAAAACTCGACGTGATATAGAGGGGTTGCGACGGCAGCAGGGATGAGAAAGCTATAGTCGAATAGGCGGAAATTGGAAAAGTGTACGGTGCAGTCGGTTTTTAGTTTTATAAATCGTAGGCACAATTAAAATAGGTGGATATTTTATCACGACTATAAAGTAATTTTGCCCAAGCGCACCACTACCACCGCCCTCCAAGCAATTTATCTTGCTTGATTAGTTTTTCTTGGATTAATTGCTTCAATTGTTTTTCTCATTTTACCTTCTGAATATTCGTCTTCAGTAGAGAGGGGTGAAATTTCACAGTTTAAACTTCTACTCTATTCTTTTCCGTGGGGTAGGTATCTCTCTCATCTTACAGATAGTACATTTTTCTCAAATATAATGGAATATGAATAAAAATTGTTGTTCAACTTAATTAAATGAAATGTCAAATGAAATGTAGAAAATTTGAATTAATTGATTTCAACTGTACCGCTTACAGGATGAAGGCGGTTACCTATCAATGTTGAAAGCGCTAATTGGTATTCCAAAGAAACTCCAAAGCACTTAAGGGGTTTGTAAACAACATTCTACGTCAAGAGACACTCCGCCATGTCTTTGTATACAATAAGCAGATTTCTTAACTTCCACCAAGACTTATTCCCTAAATTTCTCGTTCTCTTTCCCACTTATTCTTCTACTATAACTGATGCATTATACAAATACATACTTGATTCCATGCAGAAACACGCTTCCACTTTTAACATTCAACTAACCAACCCTCAGATAAAAAACCAATTAGTCTGCAATTATCGACCCTTGGTAGCTCCTATTTCGGTTCGTATTTCTTTAAAATTCTCTCGTCAACTTCATTTACATTAACATCGCCCTCTACTATTCGATTTGGTGATGTAAAATAGGTCCTTTTAAAAAATTATTCACTCCTAATGGTATCGCAATAGAATTATGTCCATTGGAATTGGAATTGTACGATACAAGAATCGATCTTGTTGTAGATATTTTTTTTCTATCGTCATTGTTTGTTGTTAATATTTTGTTGAAAACTCCATCATATCGGCCCTATGTTCCAATAGACGCGGTTATCGTTATGGATTATATGGGGATGGTTATAATAACTTTGAACTTACTTCGTTATAATTCAGTTTGATTTGGAAAGTTTCCGATGGTGGTGGCAGTATTGTAAATAACTTAAAAGGATTGTTAGTTTTCTAGATTCTTTTAATTACATATTAATTGAGTTATAATCTTTAACATATAGTTAGATAAAACCATTATATGTTTAATATACACACACAATACAGTCCTAACCCATTATTATGGTTAATTCTCCTTATCCGACTATTGTGTGGGTAGTTTTATAAAGTTGAAGATGTCATGCGAATCTATTTTCTGTAAACGAAAAGAGACGAAATTTCGCATGGTTTGATGTACGTTGTTTGTTGAATTTCTATGTCTGGAAATTCGTACCTATTTTATCAAAATATGATTCAACTATTGAGTTAGAAATTATGAATAGGTTCGTTTGTCATATTCATATCTGTCTACAAAATTCATCACGACTATAGAGCGATAGAAAGGTGAAAGTTTAATAGTTTGATATATACGAGAGTTCCATAAATTGTTCAATATACAGAGTGAATTTTGCAGGTACTCTCCCATTTATAGTTGTAATAAAAAATCTCTCTTCAAACAAAAATTCCAGTAAATTCATTAATTGTACATACGAACATTCAAGATTTAAATAAAATCCACGAAAGGAGGAATTTCAATAAATTCACCTTGTATAAACGGTAAACACACGGTATATGTGAATTTAGTTTAAATTTTACTAGCGTAATTATGTAAATCAACGACATTATGACTTATATTTAGATTCTAACAACTATAACGCTCCAATTACTTTTATTTAATTAGAACAATAGATAAAATTGAATTTAATTAACACCAACTTTTTTCAATATCTATTGATGTCAACTTTGAAACATTTTGTCTTTGGACAAACTTTCCAGCATCATTAATTAAATGCCAGACTTAATGACGATTATTACCATCGATTTCCAGCGTTTTGTGCCCTGGACTTTATAAAAGAAGAACAACAATGATGAAGATGCTCATAAATTGGAAAAGCTGCAATGTTTCGCTCGATGAATTGAAAGTTTCTAATTTCGCGCCTTAAAAATCAGTTGGTAAGCCTGTTCACTAGATTTCTCTTCTAACCTAAAAATTTCAGTTGTAATTGACATTGCGAGAATTCGAAATTTTGAATTCGTAAGTTATTTTAAGCGTATTTTTCGTATTTTGATCATTTTAAAGTTACATTCAATTATTGGGAGTTTTCGCCTGGATCTAGTCTGGATATTGTAGAGTTGTTAGAACCAAAGGCATTCGAAATGGAAGTAACTGGGCCATGGCAGAATAAAAATCTTTCAGGTGTTGTGTAAATGTTTGCCTTCTTCATTACAATTGAGTGCATAAAAGCGAACTTGTCTGTGTATTCAATGGAGGTCCGGTCTGGTTAGTGAATAAACATGACATTATTAAGGTTCGAGCAAACACCAATATTAGCATACAAATTAAGAGAGTGCAATTCGATTGTATTATTAGACAATGATATAATTAGAAAAATTATTACAATAGAGTTTGATTTGGGAAAAACGCAAACCAACATTTATTTCTATCAATCGTTGGTTCTCGTTTTTTTTTTTTTTTTATTTAAATCCGTTGAAGAGAAAAGTGAGCTTTTCCATCTAAACGAGAGATTCAAAATTGTATTTAACGAAATGATGCGATATTCATTGGTAATGTCGCATTTAAATGAGACAAGACTGACAATTTCATTTGAGACAAACATAAAAACACACTCAAACTCCTGTATCTGTCTAAGAGATCTTTCTATCCTTTCGTTCCAGTCATTTTCATTAATGCCGGTAATACAATGGGGAGTATAAAAGAGACGAATTTATGTAGTAGTGAATTTTAAACACTATGTATTGTTGAGAGAGTATTACATTCAGTCAAGATTTGTATAGATTTGAGTTGAATCGAATTTCGGTGCAGTTCGTTCGATTAGACTTAAAAATTGATTGATTTTTAAGATGATTGGAAATTTACTTGAATAGTCTAATTTGGAAAATGCAACATTGCATCATCTTTGACATAATTGTATTAAAAATAGTCGGGTTGTACGTGGAAGATGGATCACACTTTGATATGATGAGGTCGGTCGCTTAATATAAATGCATTCAAGTAGACGAGAATACGTATGTGTATGTTTGTGTGTATATAAGGGATGATTGATAACACGCCACCAATTCGACTGGCTTTCGGCCAACATATAGGAAATATTTTCACGTTCCTGCTACGCTAAAGATGACAAGATTAATGTAAAAAAGCGATCGTAATTTATATTAATTTCCAACAAATATTTATGGAAAATTGAATTGATTGTTTTCTAGTTTATCATTTTGTATTGATAAATAGAAAATATAGTGGTTGGATGTTTAAATTCCATACAAAATTTGAATATGTATATGCGATGTAATTGTCAAACCGCAGTTCATGTTGATATCAAATTTATCTTCAAATGTTGGGCGAGGAACGTCAAATTAAACATTGAAATTTGAACGAAGTTTTAATTACATTGTTCGATGATATTGCAATTTATGGATAATATGATTTGTATATAGTTGTAGTGGCGATCATATTATGTGGTTAATCATTTATTTTTATCAACTAAATTCGTTATAAAATTAACCTAAATCGAATTGTTTGCATTGATGAAATTGAGAATGTTGCCGTATGAGCAACAACTTTGGCCAACAAGAAAATGAAATTTACGGCCCCTTCTCCCTAGTTGCCGTCTTCAACAACATCCACACGTACACCCCCCTTTCAGCACTAAAGTTTTCTTTATATTCCCTTCAGAGTGAACTCTAGCGCGATGTTCATTACGCCAACTATTCTTTCGGACTGATGCGCCTCGGCTGAATTGTACATACACACAAACACATATACATTTTATATACATATAGATGTATATTGAAGTTTTCTTTTGTGAACTTTCATCGAACGTTCTTTTTCTCAATTTTTTCCTTGCTTCTGATTCACAGAAAACAGTGTAATTCTTTTAAAGGAGCTTATCGAAAATATGTTTCTGTTACTTAAAGGCGTGCCACATTCACCCAAAAGGAGATTTAAAATCGTGTTTGAATTTGTCCCGGTGCAAAGTGTATATTGTTTGTTTGTCGTGGGATTGTCAACATATGGACAGACATCCGATTTTGATGGTATTGTAACGGTATAAAATTTTCTTTCCAGTTCACCTCGTCCAACAATAGATCCCATCCATTCATACACTTTTAGACGATTATACGTTTTATCACATGAGTGAATAAACAAAAATCCTTGATTGTACATCTCTATTAATGGGAAATTTTGCTTTGTTGGTTATAAACAACACAAAAACGGATAAATTCTGCCGTTCCTCCTTGATATTTGGTTTTGTTTGTGTGTTACTATCTTTGTATATGTATACGTGGCTGAATTATTATTTTTTTCCCTCTAACCGCAGGCAAACACACTTTGGAAATTAATCTTGAAATTACATTCGCACTCATTTTCTGCTGATGCTTTCTCTTTTAGGATAGCTTGTTCTCGTTTTACTCAACGAACTTATTTTATTGCCAAAGGCAAGACAGATTTTCGCTTCATATTAATTACAAAAACTTTTTGTAAACTGGAGGCTGGTGTCGCAAGTAATTTTCGACGAGTCGAGTTGCCGCCCTCCTTCAATAGATTTACACAAAAGAGACCAGATAATTCAACTATATAACCCCTTCTTTTGTCCGGGGTGAGAAGGGGAGAACGAAAAAAATAAACTTGACTAAACCAATTAGTGGTTATTTTTATCAAACACAAAATGAACGCTGTTATTCGATGACAATAGCGGTAGTCTTGTCGTTATAGACTTGTCAAGTTAGTGATGGATATGTTTAATATTGATGGCTCCTATCACCTGTGTCAGGTGGATGTTTTATGTTAATAATTTTACGCTTGAAAAGAACATTAAAACCACATTTACTAACTGACAAAAATGTATCTTTGTGCGCTAGAAGGGTAGTTTCACCTTCACCCAATATCGACTATATGGACCGTTTTATAATTTACTGCTCAATGCACTTTAGCGAACGATTACCGAATTGTTTTATGAGGTGAAACTATTCGAGTGTTGCTGAACATGCCTTTTAGTTCTCATGAAAACTCGACAGTTTCTATGTTGCGACACTAAATTATTATAAAGCTTTTTAATAAAAATTCCCGACGACTTTCCAAAAGAATAATTCAAATCACAAGACCCAATAAGGCCAACGAAAAAACTACCATCTAGATAACAAAGTTTCGATTTCTCTTTTACAGATAAATGACGACATTTGTTATCAATTCGTATTCGTTCAACGTATTCTCCGCACTTTTCTTTAAAGCCAAATGTCAAGTGAACGGGATCTGTATAGTCATCGGCAGATGCGTGTGTATTGTCGTCAATTGTATCAAAAATAAGATTCAACTTGGAAAATAGGAAATGGAATCAAATAGAGCCGATGAATGAACCAGATCTATTCGTTCTATTCTAGTCTAGTGTTGAAGACAACGATGAAATTGCTTGTATTATTTAAATACCTTTTTCTTTTTTAATATAAGCATTAGCTTGTGCTTTTACATTGTAAGCGAATACGATTTCCATCTACATAAAATTTCCCGCATCGGGCTACATATCCGGCAGCTATCCTGAGCAAACCTGACTAACTCAATGAAGTAGACCAAACGTAAAGTAGATGAGACAGGCGGTTTTACAAAATAAAATTGGTCTACTCTATTTGAAATTCAAAATGATTCAATCACTTTTATCCATCTCGTTTATTATTAAAAAAATCGATACTGTTTGATATTTACCGATGGACAATAAATAAATAATTGAATTGAATATTTGTCTTATCATCGTCATCATTAACATCATTGATAATTTGGAATTTG
Source organism: Mylabris phalerata (assembly GCA_020740385.1). Lineage (NCBI taxonomy): Eukaryota > Metazoa > Arthropoda > Insecta > Coleoptera > Meloidae > Mylabris > Mylabris phalerata. The sequence continues at coordinate 5,812,488 of JAJEOX010000299.1, read as the reverse complement.
TTGATTCAACAGAAATAGATCGAGTTTCTTTCAATATCGACCACACAGTTGGTGAGAAGAAGGTGGTGGCGCCGGTTATCCTGTAAACTATCTAGACTTAACGGAAACTATAGGTATAGATGAGGTGGTTAGAGACTTGTGCAGAGTTTGCCTTTTGCTAGCCAACTTGTGGTAGATAAATACGTTGAATTGGTCCAATCAACAATTTCTTATATTGTATGTAGATCCTTATTCGATTTCACTCGTACGTACGTTCTCGTTGAGCGAAAACAAGCTTTGAAACTGACCGGGGCCCCCCTCGAGTAACATTAAACAAGATAAGCTGGAATTTATTGGATGAATCGAAAGATCCGAACTAATTTTATTGATAAAACTTTGACTTATATCGCTGAAATAAGAACAATAGACAGGGAATTTTAGTTAAGAAAATTGAATCTTCCACATAAATGCTGTTATTTTTTTTTTAAATAACAAAACTGACACGTATACATAAATCATGAGATAATTTTCGTAAAAGCAATTGAAATAAATTCAAGCTCTCGTAAAGGTGGCACCTGTTGATTGAAGATAATTCCAACGAATATCTTTATTATAATCCGTATAATGTATGTTATTTTGAATGATAATCGAGGAATTCAATTTCTTTAAAATTCATTCGAATTCGAGTAAACAATTCGTGTTCCAATTCGCAATTTGCCCGTTTTTTCGCCTTTCCTGTACAATTATAATTGAAACTTTACATTATGGCGAAATTTGAACGAAACTCGCCGGATAATTATTAAAAGTTAACTTTTACAGTTCAAATTATATTGAAATCATCCAGTTTGTAGTTTGTAAACAACGTACAAGGGGGGAATATATTTGAATCGTATATTTTCTGAAGCTCACATTTAATGAACATGGGGAAGGATGACTGGCAAATAATTCCAAATACACAACCTAATTAAAATGATTCCAACTCGATGTTGAATTAAAACAAGTATTTCTATATGAATTAATCTAATTAAAGTAAATTATCTTAATTTACAATGAATCCTAGTAGAAATCTATCACATAAGAGGATCATAATGAGCCCCAGTATAACCTTTGATATATGGCTACAATGATGGTAGTTTAGACAATACATCACTAGTGAGGGTGGTTGGATTTTAGTAAAAATTTCCGAATATATTCGGGGTGTATGTGTGCGGCGCGACAAACTACCCTCTCTCTACTTTCCAATTTGCGTCCATCAATCGAGACCAATCTCGGCGAGTGGATTACTGGGAAATGAAATTTACATAGGCTTTTGAATGTTGTGTGCGTGTAGGGTGGAATCATCCCAATGTTACTGATCATGACAATGATGATGACGACGATGATGATTGTAGATGTGACTCCTTGATAGCGTTGGTGGCGTGCTAGACTAATCAGTATGAAACTGGAAATACGAAATGAATCCTTGATTGAGTTTGGGAGCATCGGGCTCGATCTATCTGTAAAATAAATTACAATTTCTCCCTTTTCTCAGTGAATATTGTATGAGGCAAAATTATAATTTTTTTCTAGACTTTTTTCTCCAAGACCCTCTTTCAATATTTCCGCTAACATATTTCTGTGTATGACAGGTTTTTTTTGGTTGTTGAATGGAGAACGAACTGGTTTTCTGCTCATTTGAAATTTGTTTCGATGTTCAAATATTCCGGATACAAGTTTTTAATTGAATGTTTATAGAATAGAAAATGTGACTTCTTTTATTCGATACACGAGTGCATACACTGTGAAATTTAAAACATATTGACAAAGTACTAAATGCATTTATTTACTAACCTGTTTTAATCTGAGATGCAGCCATGCGAACTAACGCTTTCAACAAACAGTTGGTTGAACAGTAAACATTAGTAACATACTCATGTACACTTTTCATATACATATGTATATATGTTGTATATATGGAGCGATGGATGTGCAAGTGGTGGTCAAATTAGGGAAAAAGTAAACTCTACCGCAATGTGCACAAACATCAACATTAATGTTGCTTTGTGCGTGTTCTATCATCCATTTTCACACTGGTTGATATTTACCTTGATCGGACACACATTATGCTCAGGTCACTGGTTTGAGGCAAATGTATAATTCACAATTTGAGGAAATTTCCAATATTTGTAATTCACAATAGGTAATGATATTGAGAATTTATCGAAAACTTGAAATGTTCCAAATCGAGAGAGAAACAATGGTATTCCTAAAGCATACATAGTTAGTTGTAAAGTTTACGTTAATTCCACAATTATTGTTCAAAATCTCTAATCAATAATAGATAAGTTTGATAAAATCCAGCAAAATAGACGAGCGAAATTTCTAAGTCATTTTAATTGCTTTAGTGCCGCCACAGTTAATTTCCACCAAACATAATAAAGAATACTTAAAATTTTATCACATTTCTACTGTACAGTTCCGTCTACTTCATTGCTGACAGTCATAAAACTAATTCACTTAACTTTGTTTTATTTTCGAATGTCAGAAATATTCATTTTGCGTCTTTTAAATGACAAATAAATTTTAAAATGATACTAAAGATCTGCTGATCTACATACATTTCAAACAAAAAGAAAACTCCGCTTGTATAGGAGCTTCTTTTATTCTTGTTGTTATTTTTGAATTCATTTAATTGGTAGACATTGAAATGTCTTGATTATATCAAAAGACAAGCAGTAATTCGTGACATCTTTTCCATATTCACTGACAAGTACACTTAATTTACTTCGTTTCCGTTAAAGAGATGGAAGAAATTGCAGATCATCAAGTATTTCAATAGGCAATTAATTTAATACAGGATCAAGATAATTTTTGTTTATAAATTATCACTTAAACTAATTAATGTACCGATCAATATTCGGACTATTCTAACGGAACTAATAATCCTAATCTAGATATATTATTACAATATAACAAAGCCACGCGTACTATTCGGCCCTTAAAGTTCAATCAGTTATATTCATTTGGTAACATCCGGCTATGTTCGAATATTAGCCATAATTAACACTGACTACGTTGTCAATACCGACTACTATCAGGATAATATCCTTCCTCAGGAATTTGGTACAATAATGTTTTTTAAAAGAAAATACCAATAGAGATCGTTCTGTTATAATCCAAAGAGCATAAAATTTAAATCGCAGAAATCTCTTTCAATTTATTAAAGCACTGAAAGAAATCCTAAAGCATTGATTAAATATGCAAATCAACTCTGTTTACAATTCCAAAGCATTTGTTGGATGCCGAGTGCGAATAACTAGACTGTTATCAAGAGTGTTGAAGGGAGAAGATCAATGTTTTGAGTAGAGCCGTTAAGATTTTATTGACTCACCAGTACCGCGTGTTTAGCTTAAATAGACTCTTATCAAAGTACCTATTAACTGATGAGCCATTCGAATAGTATTTTAAGGATTTATATGAGGAATTTACCAAATTTGAGCTGTAAAAATTGATAGGCGAGTAATTCCGAGTCATTTTATGTGTGTAATTTTTGAAAACTTCAACACCGTCAGAAAAATCGTTCAAATTTTGCTGAAATCATCTCCTGGAGGTTCCTTATTTTTTCAAACAGGTCGTCAAATGTGTGTATCGAGTGTTTAAGTGAAAGATGCGGTACGTACATGATATTTATTGTATAAACGAAAATTGTTTTCAAAACCGCAATTGATTCTAATTTTATTCATTCAACTAATATAAAGCAGAATTTAAATTCGTGGAATTTTCATCAGTTCTTATAAATAAATAAATAGAAGCATATTAAATTTAAAATATGTTTTCAGCTACTTTGTTGGTTCGTTTTTCTGTTGTTGTTGTTATAGACAAAGGGCTGGGGATCTGCTGGTTTTCTCTAGAGGAAACCGACGGGTCTCTATAATATAAAATGACAGATCCCATTATTTACTAAAAAACAACAACGCAAACCCGGTAAGAAAAGAGAAAGGAAAACGATGTTATTTTAGACCTTACAAACACCCCTAAAATGCAGTCAGCTCTCTAGCTTATATGATGCTATTTATTACATTTATACTTAAATATATAGAATGTTTCATCTTTCAGTTGAATTAAGTCACTAGAAAGAAAATAAAAAAAATCTATCGAAACACAATCATCGACTAATTAGACTAATTTGAATTTCCACAAGATAAACGTTCTATTGAATAGTTGGAAAATTGTTTTGATGATTAGTAAACAAGATAGTTCGACTTGTAGTTTTCAACAATTGTAATGACTAATGGTGCAAAACACCATCGTCTATTACTATACATATAGATATTAAAGGCTTCTCTTTTGTAAACATATATAGATTGATCATGAGTGAGAGAGATATAGTGGAGCTAATCAAGTCCAATCAGGCTCGGTCCATCAGATCCATTAGCCACCCCTTCGTGTTTGTGCACCAACTCCAATACTAATTGAGAGCACCGTCCACGTTGAAATATCCATTTGTATAAACTGTACAACCATACCGTTTTCTCTCTTCACTGATAATAGTCCATATAATTGTGTATATGTGTGTGTATGTTTTGTTATGATGATGATGATGATAAAATAAAGTAACTCTAGTATTATGTACTTGTTATTGTAGTAGTAAAGACAAGTATACATTGTTTCAACGTTGAAAGCTTTAGAGTAAAAGGGGGCAGAGAGCCCGTCGTCGTATTTAATTACAAAATATCTAATTTTGCGACCTCACAAGGAAATCGGCCATGATGATTTTATGATGTTGTAAAACAGTAGATAGGACTGATACTAATGCATTTATAACAAACAACACAAGACATAATTTCCCTACAAGCTTTAACATTAAACTCCATACTATACCTCTACATATAAACAATGACGACAACGACAATTTTATTGATAAACAGTTTAAACCGTTTATAGTTTTGTGTTTATATTGTCCAATATTTTACAGATTTACAACCGAATTTACTCAATTTGTTTCAAATACGTTTCCGATAAAGTTTAGTGCATTTAATATATGAATTGTAGACAAGGTAAGGTTTATTTTATTAGATATGTGTATAGTTGTGTACTTGCTCGTTTGATAAACTGGATTAATCGTAAGTACCTACTACATACACACACACACCTCTGTTGAGGCTCTATTTTCCGCTGACATAAGCACTTACGTGCATTAGATTAGAGATGTGGCCTGTAGCGGTTTCCGATTAATATTGCTCCCTTTAGGTCATGGTTGAATCAACTTGCACATTAACAACCGCTACATTCACATACAAAGTCGGAAACAGGCGGATATGATTAAACCTGCTGATATATTATTCTCTATCTTCACCGGTTACATATGAACAATTTGTACAACAATTACAAATATTGGAAATTTAAATCGTCTTATTAATCATCGATTGCTATTAGGCAAATTGGAAATTTCGAATTGCGCGCCTTTCAAAACATTGCGTTGGTAAACCCGCACAACCAAACTTTCTTGCTATTATTGGTACAGCAATTTAATAATTTTTAAATATTTCAAAATATGAATTTAGTTTGTATAGATAGTGTATTAGAGTTAATAATTTCGACACCCTAAGCAACCCAACCTAGTTCCTATTAAACAAGTCTCATCTAATCCAGGAAGCTAGGCAAGGAGCTTTGGGGATTTCGTTGGAAATTCTTGAGCATAAAACTGCCAAAGGTTTAAAACAACACTATTGTTTAACAACAACAACAACAACAGGGGGATGGCAATAAGGGTAGATTGCTAGAGTGGATATAAAGTGTGCTTGTTTAAATTACGATTAACTCAATCAATTTGTTGTTATAAAAACTTATTGCTTGTAATAAAATAGGAGTAGAGATTTTGGAACGTTTCTTGTAAAGTTAATGTAGAGTTTTAATTGACGAAACACAAATTTCAATTAAACCAAAAGCTATTTGTATTTAATAGAAAGAACGTGAGGATTTTTCCAATATCGACCAGACACGTATCCGATAATGGAAAATCTTCTTACAGATGTCTAACGTTTTTCTTTTTTTGTGTGTGTTTGTATATCGATGAAACGAAATTTATGTGAAATTAATCTGAATCGTCACTTACCTGATAGAGTGTAGTAGTGATAAACGAGTTTAAAAGGGGTAGGATTTGTGTTCAAGTGCTCCTATGAGTATATCAAGTGGATACACTTTGCACCCCGATTCGCCTCTTTGTTTATTAACAAAAAGTTTTATGCGAATATTATGAGACTCTATACTGTTGCTCTTTAGCTCAACTCTCTTATATGATACACTATTAAAATTAATTTACATACTAGTTCACAGTTGAAGTACTTTCAACTTGAATATGCCGCTTTTGTTTTATTTCTTCAATTCAAGATAAGCATAATACGAACATTAACCATTTTAGTTTTATACAAGTTTCTAGTTTCTGATGTGTAAATAACAAATTTACAACGTTTTCACGATTCTCAGGTAATCGTCAACAACCATAAATTACATCTTTAGCTTTTAGGACGATATTGAGGACATAAATAACACTTTAGAATAGAATACAACCAAACAAACACTAGATATAAAAGACAATTCCAGTCGTGTAGAAATATGATAATGATAATACACCTAATTAAAATATTATCACGATAACTTGGCAGAATTTCTTCAATCTTAATTTTTTTGTCTTGGCTTTTGCAAAATACACACCGTCAGCTTCTTTCAGTTTTTGAGAGGCTTTTTGATATTCCCTTCTTTAGCACTCTACAATCTCATTTACATTTATATTTAATAGGTCACTGTTTAATTCTTTTATTGCCATTGCCCTTTTTAATATTCTCTACAACGTTGACGTTTAAACGTTTAAATTTTACTCGACGCTATCACGATATTGTGGGTAATTGATTTTTATCATATCTAACAGATTTATGTTAATTTGCGAGATGAAAAGAATCTCGATTTTAAATGACTTGCCTCTTGGATATAATTTTATACCAACTTGTTTTTTTTACAATAATCTATCATCGAAGTTTTAATAACAACTATTGCATGAATTTCTCTAGTTTTTCACCACCACCACCCTAACATCAAAAATTTATAGTTTAGTGAAGTCTCTAGGGTGTCAATATCAATCAAACAAGTCCAACTTTCGCACGATACTATGATATATCTCCCTACTATACTTAATGTGGATTTCAGAGAAAAACAACGGAAATTTTTGTGATTTTTATAGGAATAGTAGTAGAAGACAGATTCACTTTCAACTCTAGCGTGATTTTATGTTCGGTTAAAATAAAATTTCCCCATCTTGCGTGTTGGTCAAGTCTTTGCGACTTGAGATCGATAAGAGGATTGAAAATCCTCTCGTATCGCATTATTCCGTTCATCTTATTACTTGTTAACATCGTCTATACTACGGACATGTTGCATTGATATCAAACGATGAAATGAAATTTTAATGTAACATTTTTTACAAACTATACGAATGGAAAAAAAAACCCTGTCATTTTGTGTAAACGATTCATGGAACTCATATTGGAACAAACGTTATTCCTTTATTGCACATTCATATGTGCATTAAAACGGAAATTTTATACAACATAATTGCTTTCGTCTATTAGCCAGAACATGGGACATTTCACATCATTTATTACGACGAAATTAAATATTCGAATAATGAATGAAACTTTAACAATATTCGAATACAAAAAGAAAAGGGGAATTTTTTGAATACAATACAACCAGACAATTTCGTTTTGATAACACCGTAAACTAAACAATAGGCTGTATTAACATTTTTAATTGTCAAATACAAATAAATTGGCTTTGAAAATGCAATTTTTCTGCTATAATCAAGCGAAATTTAATAAATTTCTAAAGATGGAATTGTTATACCAGTCGTTCGCTATTATTAGCGACTACAGCCATTAGCGTAATTGATTATTTTATACTCAAGAAGACATTGTAAATAAATAACAACGACACGTGTCAAGTTGACGATGATAATTTAAATTAAACAAACAATTTGGCGATACGAATCGCTTCCGCAACTAGTATTGGTGACAAATAAACGATAAAAATCGAGAAATTATAGGGAAATAGAAAGATTACGGCTAGAATAGCAAATCAGTTGTAGTTAATTTAAAATAAAATTTAAAAAAAGCCAATTTTGTTCTATTGAAATTGCTATCCTGTTGGCGCGCGCGTACCCGAACAAATTGAATCCTCAAAGCGTAACGACACTGTATACAGTTGAGGAACAGAAGACGGAGAGATTGAAATTTGGAATAGGAAGGCTAGATAGCTGGATTTTTGTTCTTCCTGTCTGAATGGAGTTAATTAATTAGCTGTTCTGTGAGCCTTGTGACGTTCCCGTTTCATTGCAATCATGTTGCATGTAAATCCTATCCATGTAAATCAGAATCCTGTTACTCGATTCTATACGAATAGGTGGAGAGAGTGAGTGTTATTGTATGGAAAGGTTATTTACTAGGGCGGCGGTTGTACATGTTGTCAAAGTCCAGAGAGATAAGCTACATGTTTAATAATCCCCACTGTGTATAGGAGATGAAAATCCGATTTACTACAATGGATATTAATTTGATTTTTTCGTGGGTGATTTTCAAAAATTATTGGAAAAAAGAAGAATAACACCGATTTTGATTTACGTTATTATGTTCACCACCGTAATGTCTCCGATGAATTGATTTACCACCAAATAAATTACGTTCACTTATGGTAATTTGCAATCAGTCGCTATTTTATGCTCCAATTGTCTACGCGGCTTGGCGCGGTTGCATATTTATGATTTAGACACCGTATTGTTGTTGAAAATGCAAAATTCCATAGTTTGCTATCCTGTTATAGATAATATCTATCTATCCTTATTTACAATTTTCAAATAATTCAACTTGTCTTTGTCTAATATTTCAGTTTATCCCCTGGCTCAATTAAGTACACCCGTCGTGTCAAACAAGACTAAACTTGACATGCAATCAATGGCCACGACAGGTTGTCGTCGGAATTATGGATTTTTCTTGACATTGGCGTATAATTAAATCTCGACAGGCATATTTTGAAAGGCAATTTGTACAAGTAGCGGAATCTTGTAAAGTTTATAGAACAAATAAATCGCAAATAATTTCCGATATTTCACCTTTTTTTTTATTAAAAACTTTAATAACTGTTATAGACGTTTTTGTAAATAATCGAGTTGTGTTAAAATGGACGTTTCTACAATTGAATTGTTGAATTTAATTGTTCAAATCCATTTCGAAAAAGCTGCAAATGTCAGTATTTCCATTTTATAATTTTATAAAAGTTGAAACCATTAGGGAGATATATGCATACCTAATTTAATTATTTTAGAAAAAAATCAATTCTCCTCACTAAATTGATAACAACAAATATGAATAAATGTATGTGTTGAAATGAAAACCTGACAACGTTCTACAGCCTACTGTTGGGAGTGTTAAACTCCAATTACTCCTTAGGGACGTTAGTAGCAATGTTACCAAGGGTTAGATATAGTAGTCTAACTATATATATAGTTGGAAAGAGAGCATGAAAAGAGATAGAGACAAACAGCTTTTGAGATAAACGCTACTTTGAAGTGCGTTACTGAACTTTAACTACACACTCCTAAACCTATTAAACTAAACTGTTTAAACAGTTTATAAAAAATGCAATTTCATGTCTCCAACTGGGAAACAAGTTTACTGAAAGCACTATTTTAATCATATAACCGTATATATTATCAAGTTGTAATTAAATCCAAATAGATTTCATAAATATTGAGATATGTTGCAATAATTTCAACAAATTGTTCCACCATCGATAATCTACAACTGACATTCTAAAAGCATTGTTTAATTTATTAAGAAACTACAATGGACGTTGAAATGGCTCATTGCTGTTACTTTGTTGTCTTGAATAACTAATATAACTAATCCTATTCAAGATATTTAGCAGCGTATGTGCGCAGTATACAGACAATGATAACGTTAATTTCTAACAAAGTGTAAACAATGTTTGAAAGTCATCGTGCTATTTCCAACCGCACACATACAGAACGTATCGGAAATTAGTAATAGAGTGGACAAATTTAATTATAAAATGCAACAAACAAAATGATTAGTCAAACTTTATCGAATTGGCATGAACACCAAGAAATAAATAATTTATCCATGCGACTAATCCATAAGCTAGTTGCACAATACGTTTTCAAACTAACTCAATTTTAATTGAAACCACAACGTTCCAGACTTGGCATGTATATAATTTTGATTCCAGTTTATTTAGCTTGGCAAAACTAATTACCCACTCTACTCACATATTCACTTTTTTGATCTGTTAATGAATCAAGACGTTGGCTTTCAATTTGAAAAAGCAGAGCTTATTACAACAAATAATCATCTAATTTGAAGGAATTTGCGGCGAAAGAATCTTGTAATTATAGAATTGTGGTGGTGTTGTTGTCAGTGGTAGCTGTTGTTAATTTCTTGGGGATATTTCAATGTCTTAAAAACAAATTAATTAGTTCATTAAAAATGTACGCCCTAATTAGTAATTAGAAAATATAAAAGAAAGAATTGTCGACAATAAACTAATAAAAAACGAATCCCTTTTGTCTTTTTGCATCGTCGTTTTTTTCGTGTGCCTCTCTTAGTTAATTCCTCTGGATGTTTTGCAATATTTTTTAATGTGGCAGTAAACGAATTATGAGCAATGATAAAAACGTTCACAAATTATTATATGCTTGTTCTCAACCGGCCGACAATTTGCTAATTAAAACAACATAGGCATGGAAATCATAAAAACGAATTAAAATTAAGATTAATGTAGTGGTGTGTAATAGAATTAGAAATTTTTGAACTTATAGTGGATTGATATTGCTCGTTTTTGGTACCATAATTGATGACTCTAGTCGAGTTTTAATATAATTTATGTCATAATAATTAGCGAGTGGCCGAACATGTTCGTACCACCGCAATCTTCTAGTTGTGCCACGACACCTGCTCCCGACACTTGACAGCCACCACCACCACCGCCACCACAATCAATGGAAATCCCTAAGCAATGAACCAAGTTCGAAGTTTTATTACTAACAACATAAATCTTTGTTTAGTGTTTCAGTCGGAAACTAAACTAAACAGTTCGTAAAGAAATACGAAGAAAGATTGTTTCTCATTAGAATACATGTGTGTAAAAACAATTTAATCTTTTTTCAGGCTTCTATCGTCGAATCAAAGGTATAAGTACACGATCCCGTTTGGAACACTAATTGAGACAAAAAATCAAACTAACTGTACTTAACGATCTTTCGATGTAGAACGAACAAGAATAAGAAAAAAACCCGACATTTCTGACTAATGGTAAAAATAATCATTTCAAGTATTGTCGTTACACAACTCTCGGTAGATTATTTTATACTAACGATAGAAATTGGATTCAACAAAAGTAATTACAAATAAAGCTCTATGAAAATACAGTTGCTTCACTATGATCGAACTGTTATTGTCATTTGTTGGGAAAACAAACCGGTCGGTTATTTTTATTTTTATTCTGTGGAAAACTGAATGTTATACCGAACTGGTGTATGAAGAGGGTAGTAGGAGGAGGGTATGGGGGAAAAAAACGAACGACGAACATTTTTAGATATTTGTCGAAATCGGGTTGAAGGGCCATTATATTTATGACAATGGATTGTATACAATACGGACAAAGATGGAGAGATTGGGGAAACGGTTGGGTATGAGTCAAATCCCTTTTTCCCGATTACCTTTATCCGTTAATGTTGTTCCGTTGATGTATGTATTTATAGTGCCAATGCATCAAATACGGGCATAACGAATAATTTTACCAATCCACAAACAAGCTCGCTTCTAGCCGATGTTGCTCCTTCAATGTTTATAAATCAAACTGGATTTCAGGACATTGTCAAAGTTTTTCGTAGATTCCACTTTTGCCTTATAAATATAACATATCTGAATATAGGGTTGTAAACAAATTGTTTGTTGTAAAATGTATCGACTCATATAGGTGGGGAAATGGGAAAACCTTCCACAACTGTGAAAAATTCTTATGAAACTCCTACAAGTTGATGAACTCTTCGAATATTTCAAGGACTTATAAGGCGGTTCTGAAAGATCATTTTTGCAAAGCTAGAAGAGAATCAAAAAGCGATCGATTTGGACAAAGTTGCGATTTTCAAAGGTGTGCACAACCCTTCCGTTTTTCCAGAATAAAATAGAGAAAAATCAAAAAAGAAACCATTTTAAGTGTATATTTCATTTTTAAAAATCGTCAATTATTTTTGGCCAACTTTCAAATGAGTTATAGGGTTGTGATTTTGCTAAAATGACCCCAGAGACTCCTCTTACAAATCCTTGAAATACTCTTCGAATTGTTCGGCGAATAATGAGTTTTGCAAGAAACTTCGAACTTGAAACAGACACCTGTATTTGTATCATTTAGACATAACTTCAAATCTTACAATTTTACAAAGAACTAAAACGAATTTGAAAAATTCTTGTATTTTAAGAATATTCCATTTTGATGCATGTTGTAAACATTTCCATAATGCCTTGCAAACGGAAAATTATGAAATTGCCGCAAACGAAGAAAGCTTTTAAAAACAAACAGTAAATCCGCACAAAATAAAGACGTCTTATAGTGAAGTTTATTAATATTTTTATGGTAGGTAGGTACATAAATAAAATCTACACTAACACCTGAAAATTCAAGTAAAGACGTATGTGTGCAATAAATTTCCAACTTTGAAAAATTCGACAATAAAACTGTAAAACGAAAAACCAACGCCAATTCTTTATAGTAACTTTGTAATATTTCTTTTCCATTTCGCATACGATAAACAACGTTTGATTTTATTGTTATGGCAAATATGAAGAATGATTATTTTTAATCGAAAAAAGATATGTACACAACAACTTGAATAAAATAAATTATCAACTTTCGTTACAACCGATTTAACAAAACTTTTCTATATTATTATGTGTTTAGATACAGGAAAATCGTCTATGTGAAAATTGGCCCGATCGTCGGTCACAAGGGAAATTATGTCTTCATTGCAAAACACGCCAGTTGTTGCGATATTTCTCGTTTTCAAAGATGATGATGATGATGGCGACGAGAACGAAGACAAAGTCAATAAATGTCAAGACTTTGTGCACAGTTGTGTTGTGTGATTATAATTAAAATTAAGCATCTCTCCTGGAATATTCTCTATTATCGTATAATGTTAGAAAGAGAAACTGGAAACAATGTAAAACAAGAACAACAACAACGAAAAATTGATTGAGAACTCGACTACTACCCAGGAGACGCAGGATAAACGATAAAATGTTCAAATTTCAATTAGAACATCCTTTAAGTCGTTCCAAACAAATAAAACTCGCCGCCATTGAACCGTCTTTATAAATTGTAGGTACATTTAAAAAAATCACTAAATTAGTCTAGTGAAAGGTTTGAACATTGCTCGAATTTGTCCCTTTTACCCTACCCGTTTCTATGAAATTTCGTAGACATACAAAACGTTCCACTACAACCCCATCATCTAGCTATTTCTCTTTTCACAATTGCACGAATAAGCCACAACATCTTTCGATGATTAATTCATGAGTTGTGAGTGGTTTAGGCAGCTGAAATGCCGCAAATCTAGAATTAGGATAGAAACGTTGGCCGGGCTACCCCCATCTTCTTCGTCTCATTGTTCTCACTTTTGTTGAAAGCGAGAGAAATTGAAAGTATCCAGTTTGGAAGAGAATTGAAAGGAGAAACGATGACAATATACCGTGTATAACATTGTAATTATACGATGGAAGTATCGAATAAGCGAATAAATGACGAAAAAACTGCGTAAGAGCGAATGGATTTTTTTTATAGCTACCAATTAAAATTTTAGGTGTTATACGTAATCAGTTTATTCTAATTAAGCGGCGAAATTCAACGGATTGAAACAAGTTATGGAGGAGCTGAAATAGAATTTTCAGCTACAAAGTAGAAAATTCACGTCTTGTAAATCTGGATGAGAAATAGAATTTAAACGAGCTTTCATGTACTTTTTTCCGGTTAAACAGTAAACGAAAGCCTTTGTTCGGAAAGTTTTATTTATTGACTGATTACAAGAGTTAATTATCTAATTTTAGTTGTGAATAAATTGAGCGAGTCCTGTACGATTCAAGTTTTATAGTTTATTCAAAGTTGCGCTATTTTGGGTTTTAACCTAATCTCGGATCTATGAAAGTACGTGATGTCATTGAATACTTAACTACTTTATAGCTGAAGGGCTCATATTTAGTTCACGCTCTCTCTATATTAGAGTTTTAATGATGGTCCATCGCCCGTCTCGCTCGCTTTTAACATCAACAGATTAGTTCCAATAGTTACTCGTTTCTATACAATTTTTTTTTGGGGTCTCTCTACTATATTTTCTTTACTGGTTGTGTTCTTGTTGGGATTCTGTCTGACATGAAATCGTTACAGTAATATGTTAAGGCTTACGTAGGAGCTGAATCGACTACTACCTAAAATGTCAGATTAAATTTCGGCCTTGCCTCGGTTAAGAGGGTTGTTTGGATGAAATTGTCTAATATTTTCCCCCGGAACACACCAACATTGCAACAGACAAAGTAGATGGAGACAGGCAAACAGTAATGTGTAGAAATATCTTATAGCAAAGATTGTTACGCAAAGGAAATTATAACAGAATTGTTTCATACCTCTAGAAACTTTCACGATAGATAAAAGGGGGTGGAAGTTTCTAGACATATTATACTGATATCGTTTTTTTTTCTTCGTATAATTATGGTATTTTCGTGGAAATTTTACAAGTTGGAAAATCTTACCAGTTTTGAGCATTTCAAAGTTTCATTTGCAACTTACCTGAAACAAAGAGAAATTGTAAGTGAGATTCATGTAAAATTTAAATAATTTCAAATAAAACAACAATCTTTACAACGTCCTTAATAATGATTCTATACTATAAAAGTCGGATGGAATTTGGCAAGAGTTTAATGATAAACAAAATTATAAAAATAAACCGGTTGAACATAAATACGAAATGATAGGAATAAAAATTTATCTAACCAGCTTCCAGGCTGTACGAATAAAAATGGAATGAAAGGCGGAGAAAAAGAAGCCAGCTATTAGCTTACGGAAAGGAAGTTGAAAGTATTTCTGACATAAGGATAATTCGATCAAATATTGCGTGAGAGAGCTTTTCGTTACTATCATCACGCACGTATAAGTTTGCTTTTGTTGTTAATATAAGGTCGTTGATGTTAATCAATGTCATAAACGTGTAAGGAAATGAGACCTTCCTAACAAGACAGAGACTAATGATTGTTGTCTAGATGAGGATTTTCCATTCTGCTGTTTATATACACAGACACAAATACATTTCTGGAATGTAGTTCGGAACGTGGACGTTGTCCGCACGATGGTACTTTAATGTTAATTAGGTTTAAGTTTCTATTGTTTCGTAAATGAATACACATACACAAAGTTGAATGATGAATATGTTTAAAGGGAGGATTAAAAGTAGGGTAGAGACTGGAATAAAATTCATAATCCATTTCTTCTGCTTGTACCAGTTTATTACAAATGTAGGTAGGCAGTAGAGATAGGAACGTGTGTAGAACATTGAAACATGAACATATATGTCGGCACTTTGTCGATGATTAATGTTTTCGTCCATCTGCAGGATTTAATGTAGATTATGTTGCCATATCATCGTATATACAATGATGTATTGTTGGAGAAATTTGCCGAAATTGTATGACAATTACATAAATTCTCTTTTGTCGAATCAATGATCGGTTTCCATTCGGGCATAATAATGATATAGAAACGGAAGGCGTTGAAATTATACTGACAACACATTCCAATTTCCATCATCATGAACACGAGAAAAAACGCTTTTAAATCAATTGATGATCATCATAGTGATGATAATGAACGGTTGCCATAGTTTTAAAATTTGATATTCGATTCTAACAGTCATTGAAAATTGAATTTTCAACGCTCTACTTTTCATTTAGTGGATTTAAAATTTTTATCTATGTTTTATGATCATATTTAAAAGTAAAATTCTATCACCAATTTAAGTTGTCATAAAATCCACAGACACTTTCTATTATAACTTGAAATTTTTATTAATAATAAATCGATAATAAGAGCCGAGCTTTATCGGAGTCTAACACACGCCTTATATTTTTTTCTCAAACAACTTAATCACGATAATAACGATAATAAAATTGATGAATTTGAAGGACTTATTTGAGATCAAAGTAGAAAAATCGGTTGAATAGAATAGGAATATTTTCTGATGTGTGTTCAGTGTGTGCAAATTCGAATTACCTGATCCCGCAAATTCACTAGAGCGCAACATTTCATATGTACAAATCAAAGAGAAAGAACAAAATCCCGATTGTGATCCGTTTCTATATTTTCAACAGTACTCTAGTGGAAAACGCTGGATTTTATTTCGTATCAAATCAAGATTTAAATGGGACAATTTTTTTCGAAGTTCATCGAAATTTTCTCCAACTATTAACAGAAATTTAACTTTCATATAGTTGAAATTCAACCATCTTAGTGAATATTGAATACACATCTCCCCCGTTTTCGCCGTCAAGTTTCACTTTATATAATATTTTGAAACTGAGTCTGTGAATGACACATCAATCCTCAAGTTAATCCCCGGCACATATAGTGGAAAAAATTTGATGTAAAGTAAGTAGTATGGGGAATGTTTCAAAATCAATCGACAAACCAAATACCAGAAATTCACCATTAAAAGATTAAATATTTATATATTGAACCGTTGACGGTATTAATTTACAATTTTTGCGATTTTTCATCCTACTATAATAAGCCGCAATCAAAATGGACTTTCAATTAGTTCAGAAAAATGACAATTCCATTAGAACGATTGAATTTAAATTTCCCGCCCTTCAAAATAGGTTAGTATAACTAGATTCCGATTGTTAAGGCTAATTTCTAACCTTAAAACCCAATTTCGATTGTATTTGAAGTAATTTTTCTAATATTTCGATTTTGTAATTGTTTTATTGAATACCCAAGAAGAAATATTAAAATATATGCATTTAAACGAATAAATGTTACAAAAGAGAAGTCCCTTTATAGCAAAAATTAAAAATATTAGAATTGATAATAGAACAATAATAAAATAACTCGCAAATTCTTCAAAACACTTGAACGTCACTCAATTAACTCACTAATACAGAAGAGCAACCAAATTTGAAATTGTAAGGTTAGAAAATTGAACAGAGATCTGTTGCCAACCCACTTTTGATGGCGTGCAATTCAAGACTCTCCATTTCTATTGGCCAGATTGAATTGCGCGCCCCAGTTGGTAACTAAATTCCCCAAACAAATTTCCAACCGTATAACTCCAAATTTTGTCCGTCTTTTCTGTGTGTTGGTTGAGTACTGCTGAGGAATTTGTGAATTGGAGTGTTTGTTTTTCTAATTTTATAATTTAGGAGTTCAAATTCAATAATTAGTCGAATTTTCTACCGTTGTAACGATTATTACGGAAAATTTCCAAAAGATAAAATTTATAGAGAATTTTATCGTTGGGAAAATTTGCACAAATAATTCGCAAAATCTTCAAAATACTTCAACGTCACACTAATACAAAAGACCAACCAAATTTGGTATTGTAAGGTTAGAAAATTGAACAGAAATTTGTTGCCAACCCACTTTTGATGGTGCGCAATTCAAGACTCTCCATTTCAGTTGGTAACTCAATTCCCCAAATAAATGTCCAACCTTATAACTCCATATTTTGTCAGTCTTTTCTGTGTGTTTGTTGAGTACTGCTGAAGAATTTGTGAATTGAAGTGCTTGTTTTTCAATTTTTATAATTGAAGAGCCGAAATTCAACCTGAATTAGTCGATTTTCCACAATTATAACAATTATTATGGAAAATCTCCACTTTTTGTTGGAAAAATTTGGACAAATAATTCGCAAATTCTTCAAAATACTTGAACGTCACGCGAATAGGAAAGACCAACCAAATTTGAAATTGTAAGGTTAGAAAATTGAACAGAGATTTGTTGCCAACCCACTTTTGATGGCGCGCAATTCAATACTCTCAGTTTCTATTGGGCGCCCTAGTTAGTAACTAAATTCCCCAAAATAAATTTCCAACTCTATAACTCCAAATTTTGTCCGTCTTTTCTGTGTGTTTAAAGAATTTGTGAATTGAAGTGTTTGTTTTTCTATATTTATAAAGTAAAAACTGAAATTCATCCTGATTTAGTTGAATTTTCCACAATTATTACGGACAACTTCCAAAAGATGAAATTTATAGACAATTTTATCGGCTTTTCGTTCGGAAAATTTGCAGATATATGCAAAGCAAAATTTTGATCTATAGGGAGTTATTATGAATTATTCTAATATCGAATTATTTATTTAACGATTAATTTGATTCACTAATTTTAGTTAAAAATGATTTTTTTCATTGTTTGCAATCAAACGAAATTTTAATATTGGAAGTGTAAAGCCGACCCCTATTGGAAAAAAATTGTATATTTGAATTGCGGATACGTGTTTGCGGTTAAAATATTCATATTTGTGTTTATAGAATTGAATGTTTGTTAATATATGAGATTGAAATTCAAATTGTTACAATAATGATAATGGTAGCGATATTGAAAATTATAAAGTATAGAAGGGAGAAAAACTGAACATATTTTTACACTGTTGTATAGAATGATCTTTTATTGTATGTGTAACACCACCTGTAATCACTTTTGATACACACACACACACACACACAGACAAAAGTATTGATTTTCTCTCACAGTTTACGGTCGATTAGTTTCCAAGCTTTTAGTTCGGAAAAAAACAACAACTAACACACTTTTACATTTGTCCACCGAAATCGGCTTAAATCTCTATTTATTAATTGCACTTTCATTAAAACATCTCATCAATATTTTTAGTTGAATAAACAGCACGATATTTTATGTAATGTGTCATAAGATATTGTCGGCCGATATAAGCAAACAAAATCGACATAACTGTCTTTATATTTACTGACGACTATCTATTTTGATGTCAACGTCATTAAATATCCGACACGAATCCAAATCGAATACCTATAAAAAAATACGTAACGTATTGAAAAGTTGACAAACACAAAGAGACGTCCAGCAGGCTCTCAATCAATACTATCATTCTTACGCTTTTTTTTCTTGCGTTATTGTATCTGCATTGAGTTTTAGGGGTAGAATGATGAATCTGTTAGGACTACCACTAGTCGATAAATTCTCCTAAAGTTGGATCTATCTCTAGAAGAACTAGCTGTATTATCATTAAACATCAATACCGTTATTATTTATTTTCTAATCTGAAATTTCTGATATTTCATACAATTCACAATGGAGTCATAACGAAATTATCGCCGTATATGAAGCTGATTTAGAAATCTGTCAGAGCCTATGATATGAATTGAAAGTTATTAGAATGGGGAGTAGTATTGTCGATATATGCATTTGCATGTAAATTGAATAAAGAGAAATAACGTAGAACAAACGCGACAAGAAAACTTCTTTTTTTTTGTGAAGTAGAAATTCCAAATATGGACAATATTGCAATAAAAATTAGAAAATATCTAGAAATTCTTCTAGAGGGGGAATCATAAATAAATGTCCATCTTTTACTAAACAATAACGCCAAGGAGAATTCCATTGGAATTTCATCCAAAGAAAAATATGAAGTATTTAATAAAAGTCAAACAGAGCCAGCTACCTTCATCTGGCATTCCTAGCGTTTTTTGATAGATAAACAGGTAAACAATGGAACGTACAAATCGGCAGTATTGAAAGAAATTTTAGCAAATTTTGAAATCTTTGAAATTCTAAATAATAAAGCAGTGTTAATTATATAAAGTTGAGATGTTGGCAAAGTATACACACACATTTCCATAATAACCAAACCGATATTAATTACATAGTGTTGAGTTTTGTTGTGAACTCAATTACTGTAAAGCCGTCTCTACTATCGTATCCAAACTATTCGGTGAATACGTATCCAATTTATTGTTGGCAAACACAATTTCATACAAAATTACAGTTAATTCCTGATATTCAAACAAGCAGTTTTCTTCGATCAATCTTGAATTTTTCTCGATTCTATACGAACGGGAAAAAAATAAGGACGAAGCAAATATTGCTGCAGTTAAAGCTCTAACTAGTAATTTCTCATTTCCTGTTTGCGATCTTGTTTAAATGGGAAGCATCTTATAAAAGTTTCCTGGAGAATCGACGAAATTTTAAGTGTTTGCTTGCATTTCCACAGCAACGTTTCCTCTTCCCTTTCAATTTGTTTTCGGTTGATAATTTTTATTAAAGCTTGTGTTTTCAAATTGGAAATTCAACGATAAAATAGTAATTTTAAATATTTTACTATACTTTAACAAATACTTATAAGTCGTTAAGTAAACCGGTAATCTATATAATGGCCAATCTACCACTTGTTGACATATTGAAAGATTTCCGGGTTATAGTCAGCAACAACTATCGATCCGTAATGGCAGCCTATCATTAAAAGACCTTCAATAATGATGGTGTATAGTGAAAAATCTGACGCGAACATTTTAATCCTCCTATATTATTAAAAAGACACGCTATACTGGAATGAGGTTCATTATTCAACGAGCGGCCCAATCTTGACGAAAGCTCTTCAAAGCCTCAGAATGGTAGTGTTTGATTTTTACGGCGTCCGAATATTTTCCATTGGGACTTTATGTTATGAATCAAAACAACAGGAGCAAATTCCGAAATTGGTAGATACGTACAGTACATTATTGATGATGTGTGGAAAGTTCTAAGTTGTTAAATTTTAATGTTATAAAGTTCCGTTGATGTTTTGCAATATTGTCCAATTTTTTATTAGTCTTAGCTATCGCCCTTTATTATTGAACAAGAAATGGTTGAATAATTGAAGAATTCCTTGAATCAACCGCATTAAAACATTCCAAAGTGAAAATGAATAATTAAGAAATTTAAGTATTTCAACTTTCACAAATCATTTGAGTTTTTCAAATTGAGCTCTTTATGCTTTATTTTTTTCTTGTACAAAAGTCCAATTTAAACTCTTTAGCTCATTCACATGGCTTTATCTTAAACGTGCCAAAATTTTCACTACCCTTTAGTATTAAAGTTTACATAAGTTAGGATGGCTATAGTCATTACCACGGTGGCAATTAGCGAACGAGAGTTGAATGTAAACTAGCCTGACAGGGCCCTTTGAAGGCTCAACTCGTTGCAATTAGTGATATAAAAGATGATATGAGAGGAAAAAAGCCAACGACATGGAGATAATAAAGGATACTCTTCTATTCGACTGCAATTAATGATGCTTACTTTGTGTATTCACGGTATAAAAAAAATGGAAAAAGAAGGGGAATTATTGTTGTATTGTTGGCTTAAATGCACACGATTTTCTACTTTCATTTTCAATAGACTTGTAAGTCTCTCTTTGAAGT
Source organism: Mylabris phalerata (assembly GCA_020740385.1). NCBI lineage: Eukaryota > Metazoa > Arthropoda > Insecta > Coleoptera > Meloidae > Mylabris > Mylabris phalerata. The sequence continues at coordinate 5,790,982 of JAJEOX010000299.1, read as the reverse complement.
TAATGTAGTAATGAAAGTACTTGCTGACTTTATCAACACACACACACACACACATACAGACGTATACTCTTGCGAAGTTGCAACTTGTAAGTTTCAATCGTTCCATTTTATGTTTGAATGATAATTTATAAACAAGCACATCAATTTAGGGTCTGGATAAATAAACCAAAAATAACTTGTACTGTGTAGAATTATTAATAGTTGCTTATTTTGTTATTACAAGCATTCTAGAAATATTGGTGGGTTTACAGGACGTGCAAAACTGAAATTATTTCCGAAAGGCATTCACTGTTGCAAACACATAACTAAAAGTTTTCTTATTATTCTACCACTTCATTTATCTTAACGGTTCCTATAATCGGTTTGTGCTTGGTTCGCGTGCACATACAAAACGCTTTATTGCTATTTTCAGCAATTTTCAATACCCTTCCAGAAAGTCTCAAATTTATTGCATTGATCATTAAAATGAATTAAACTTATTGCCATATAAACTACAATTCTTACACTATATTGATAAGCTTATTAGATCATGCTTGTGACAATATTGTCTTTAAGTTAATAAATCCTCATCTAGAAGTACAATATTTACGATATACCAGTGGCAACTTAATGATATTTTGTAACGTTCATTAAGTGTGTTTGTTCCCTGAACCACTCCCGTTCAGACACACAAACACGCACACATATTCAACGTTGGGATATATCTGTCGTGACGTAATCATGCCCTATTCACCGGAACGTTACAACGACGAACCTTCTCCAACTTGAAACGTTTGTTTTTCTGAGCACCAATTATATGAATCGATACAGGCAAGGGACAGAAGAGGAGAATTGACGAGCCAAAAGAAAAGAGACAGGGTGGGCGCAAAAATAAATCGCAACCAAAATGGTAGATCGGGGGTCGTATGGGGGTGTTAGAAAAAATACAGAAAACTGAACATTGAGATAAATTGTCGGTAACGACGCCGTTTCTAGTTCTTTTTTTCTCGTATTTAACGAACTCTTGTCAAAGACCGATGATGTAAGCAAAATCAAATAACGATGGAAAAATAGAAAATTACGCGATTTTATATAGACTTGTTGTAGTTTTTTCGGTTTAAAATCAACGGAACAAGATCCAATTTAGGCTTGGGTTGGTAATTAATGGAAAAGAAATTAATAAAAATTTAGTATGAACAATCCACTATATGAAATTTACGATCTCAACGTGTATGGATCTCTATTTTTTGTTGCTTTCCAGGGATGATCCAGTTGTAAATTTTTTCAATGCCTGCTAGTCAGACTGCTTAATGATTTATTCAGGCACAAGTAGTGCGAAATCTGGGAATATGTCGGCTGAATAACATTGTTCGAAATCGTTCTATATAGCAATGGTGAACTTTTCGAATTAAATTCGAGATACTCTAATACGAATTTTTATTTTATTATTTCTATTACAATTTTTCTCTCCTCTTGTATTTTTTTGCAACGTGTAAAACTTGAATCTAATAAATTTTCATATAAATCACACGAAAGTGAAATATCCAAGAGATTTAGAGTAACACTCATAACCCCAAAACAAATTTGCAACACAATGTACAGACAATAAATTTGTCCAACTGACGAGGAGAGTTGGCTGTTAGGCAGACGTTTTAATTACAAACAGGCCCCCCAACAACGGGCTCCTTGCAACTAACACCTGGTACCTACTGTGAGAAGAACGCTCTATGGTCGTTTGTCAACTAGTTTATTCTCCGTCTAGTCTAACCCCGCTAAAACTTAAATTAAAATAATACGGACACGGTGGTTGTCGTTTTATTAAATTAGAAAACATTACTCGCTATATATTTAATTCTTTTTATATGGTGTTGATGATATTAGAAATGGATTTGAGGCAACATAAATACATTCGCACATGTAATATCGCCGGTAATCACAAATGAGACTTCAAACGGTATGAGTGAATCCATAGCGAAGCTAAAGTTCTTATTAGTTTTGGAACTGTAATCCTATACTTAATTCCTATAGGGTGCACGGCTTACTGAACCGGCTCAGTTATAACTTTAATTAAACCTCGGATTGATACGAGGAGAAAAAAATCTAACTAACACTATCAATTTTTCATTTCAATTAGTTTCGTGAAAAGTAGAATGAACGAAACGAAAAAAATCGCTGTCAAAGTAATGATCGAAAGAGAAAAAACCACGTCCAAGATGAATGCGATCTGATCTGTGATATTGATATAGCGAAATTATATTAAAGGGGTAGTAGGGAAGAGTTGAACTCTACTAATACATCATCGTTGTCTGACCGACTTGAGGTTCAACGTTAGAATCTATCTAATCCTAGATCAAGGGAATGGTTTAATCCTTCAAGCAAGTTTCTCTCTTCTAGATGGGTTAATTCGGTTTCTATAATAATACTAAACGAAATACACTGCACGGTCACAATGCTTGTCGGTAATCCCTATGTGAATATACCCTAAAGAAAACAACCTGAAAAGCTTGTTCTATTAACCAACAAACATTTAAAAATAAAGCTCCTTTATCTAATATAAAAGCGAAATTTGAACAATTTTAGTTATATTTTCCAATAATAAATTTACTGATCATCATTATTTAGTCATTGGATATGTAAAATAGATGAATTTTGAAAAAGTTTTAATAGGTTTCTATTAAAATGCCATTATTGAAAAATGATACTTCTACCTATACAAATTTTACTGTAATATCGAATATTAATAATGCAATTTTAAATTCATTTTATATTTGTTTAAATCCCTGACTAAATGGATGGAATTAAATAAATTTCCAATACTATATAAGTCATGACTTTTTTTCAAATCAGAATCGTGATTTTCTTCAGTTTATTAATAAACTGAAGATGTGATTGTATTTGGAAGTATCACATCTGATTTAATAAGAAAGCCACCCTTATTCTGGAAATGAATCTTGAAGAGGAAGGGCAAGTGTTGAATTTTAATTGAGCCCCACTGTTGTAAAATTGGTTTCAATGTATAATTCGAACAGACAAATGTTAATGTCTACACTTCCATCTCTCTCTTTCTATGTATAGTAATATTGCTGTGTTTCTCTAAAATGGGTTAGCGGGCGTAGAAATTTGATTTACTGACACCCCTTATAAATTCTCTACCATAGTACAACCAATATAAAAGATAGGCACAGCAAGCTTGAATTTTAATTAGTACTTAATATGGGGTGTACAGCAACAGAATCGATGTTGTCGAAAGAGAGGAAACTTTGGTGGCAAATTGGTTGGTACTTAAGAAACAAGAGGATTTATGGGCGACAAAGACCAAAACTAGACCGCATCCAATATAAATTATTATCATAAATACACAACCACAATGGACTATTTGAGTAGCGAAAGTTTCGAATGATTAATTATTTTCTATCTTTGATAATTTATTATAGTATAATTTAATCCCAGTTTACGGTAGTTTGTCTATAAGAACAGATGGGTATTTAATTTTCCGTGTTAAATTATTGTCATTGTTCATTTGGTAAATTTAATAATTTGAATGCCATACGGTTAACAGTGAAGGGAAAAACGAAAAATGTAAAACGATACGGAACGAATACAGAAAGAAGGGTAAACTTTCAACGTCTGCTTTCTCAAGAGGCGACAACAACGGCTTTCCAAAACAATTTGCAAGCCAAATTGAAACTTTAAATTTCAAATTGTCTACAATTTGACGGCAACAACAGGGGGTGGTGGTGTTAATTGTTTCAAAAAATAAAATTTAAGCTTCATATTTTTTTCTGCCTTAAGTGAGGCAAATTGCAAATAGAAGTCTTTTTTCGTTTTTCCACCGCTAAACGAGCCTTCTAGATGCAATTTACTTAACGAACAAGCATGCTATTTGCTGTAATCAAACTAATACCTGAGTTCCCCAAGAACATAGAAGAAATTCAATGTTGCCGTGCTCAATAATTGTTGGTGTTGATGTTGTTTAATTTTTATTTTATTTTTTTTGGAAAAATTCGAAACAAATGCGCGTAAATTAGCGCTCCGAATAACGTTCCCGGATGGACGCAATGGAACACGCGTGGAGCAGCTGAAGGACTAGCAACAGGCGGCATCGTGGCAGACGTCCTCTAGCAGGGAGGAGTCGCGTCCTGCATGACGTCACCTATCCTGGAGGCGGTGCACATCGGCGCACTACGACCAGCTTGTTGGCGTTGTTATGGTGATGTAGCCGCCAGCGCACCAAACAACAACGGCATGTATTTGTGCGTCGTCACTGGTAACCTGGCTGGAGATGGGATCTGGATGTGAGAAATATCATCCCAACGTTTGTTGTTGGCCTTGGAAACGAACACGTTCCGGCAGGTGGGAAATAATCGGTGTAGGCGTACGAAAAAGATCATTGTTGTTGTAAGATCAAAAGTTAAGCTAAAATAGAAGAGTATACCTATTTAGGTATACCACATATACCTTACAGAAATTTGGGGGTCTCATGGTGACTATTAACCAGGCGAGGCGGGACAGATACACAAAAAAAATTGTGGTTTATGGTGATGGGGAAGTTTTTGCAACAAGTTGTTTTCATGTGGGAAGGCACGGAAGAAGCAGAAGAAGCAGAAGGATGACACCCTTGATGATTCTTCGGTTACTTTATAATGTTGTTTATCTGGTTCCAATTGATAGAACAAGGAAATCATCATTTCGACTATAGAATGATCACAATAAGGCAACAAAAGACTTGTTTAGGTATAAAATAAGCGATATATGTGATTTTGTCGGCTGAATTTTTTGGTAGACGCTCATTATACGAAATTAAATGCCCCGTTTCCTTGTCGTCAGCCTCTAATTAGAGGCAAATTCATTATATACGGTTGTCATGGCATCGGCAACAGAAAGTCTTCCACATGACTGCCATTTTCAACAGAGTATTGGAACCATCAATAGAGAATGTTCAAGTCGCAGCAACAAGCCAGTTATCCCTCAGTTTTGTTACCTAGGTGACCGGCAGTTGATAATACTGAATAATATACAACATTTTTCAAAATAAACTAAGCAAGTTTTTAAACTTCAATATTGGGAAAATACTCAAAGTATGTACAATTTTTTATTAAATTCTCGTGATTTAATGATGAATCTACTTGAGAGATAACTTACAATATTGATGTGTTGAAGGCAACTTGTCGTTTAATAGACATCATAACGTCAAACTGTTCGAGATCCTCTTAAAGTCAAATCATTAGAATGCTAATGACGGATTACATTTGTGTCAGATTTTCTAGTGGCAACTAATTGATTATTATTACTAATTAAAGTTACACAAAATACAAGTTAATAATTTATCGATAGGATTCTATGCTTATCAAATCATACTTTAGAATCGGATCTATTTTAACAAGAATTGAGTGTTGTGAGGAGATTTCGATACGGGCTCGAAGTAAACAAAGCTATAAAAGACTAGTGGAATTTCGTCAGGCCCTTCTTCTACTTGTTCTTCTTCTTCTTCTTTCAATAGTGAGAAACGAGCAAACTTTCGTAATCATCTTACGTAGCCTTTTGGATTTAATGCAGGTGGATTTAAAGTAAATCCAATGTTATCAACTTACATATACTACAGTTCAGAATATGGATGATATAACGTTATCAGGAAGTTAATATTACCTAGATTTAGAATTAAGGACGAAAAAAGACAATAAATATTTAATACGTGTATCCGTTCCACCCAGCTCGTTCAGTAAATATGTAAGTACGTTAACGGGAAGCAGTACTAAAAGATAAAAATCGAAGACAAAGGAAACGAATATAACCCCTAGAGGATAACAAACATTTTCGTATAACTATAGAAAATTCGAAAAAAAAATTAATTAACCATCATTGTATGAATGATAACAAAAGTAATACTAGATAAGACTTTGTCTATTATTTAAAAATAGTTTATGACAATAGACAATTTAATAAGCGCCATAATTTTTATGCCACATCAGAACTGATGATGACAATATAGAGAACGTAGAGTGAAAGCGAACGGAACGTATTGATTGCAAGCATAAAATAGAGTGGGGTTGGTTAGAGACAGGGTGCGAATCCCAGGGTCAGGTGAGACATTCTTGTTCCCTTGTAACATTGCCGTTGACAATGTCATAACGATGTTGTGTTGCTACCACCACCATCATTACCACCCCTTTAACATCCCTAAACTGTGGAGCATTCCTTACTATTGTCACCTTATCCTTACAGTATGAAACACCTCACAAAGCCCACTAATGAGAAACAAGTTAAAGCAATGTTTGTTATGAGAAGCGTACGAATCGACATGGAAATTTGGGGAGATTTTTGACATGCTTGCTATTTAAATATTTTCATGTTTATTTCACGGATTTTTTAAGCAACAAGTTTAAAATTATTTGGGGTTGGTTTTCTACATCTTATTTATTATTCTATTTAATGTTAACTTTGTATATTTAATTTTGGTATGTTTTATTGCAGATAAACAACGAGCCTGCTACCGTATCAATCTACATTTATTTTCATTTCAAAGAGTTGCCGGAATAAAAGATAAATACACTTTAGAAACACGTTAAGATACTTTGATGATTACTTGTGCCAAAGGAAAAAACGTCGATAGTTGAGCCTGAGACGGGAGCAAAAAATTAGACTGGAATTTTAACGATAAATATAAGAACACGAGTCCCGTAGAAGAAGCTCGTTCGAAATGGCATCCACTTCAATAAACGTTTGTATTATGTAATGTATGTTTAACTGTGTTTCTGTACTATAGTTGGATGTTTCTTCGATCCTTATAGAAGGGAATTGTTGAGGCGCCGCTTTCGACATCTGGTAATGACAGTTCAGAGGAGAGTAATCGGTTCAGATTGTTCGAGAAGCGAATATCCGGATGCTGGCGGTTAACAACACTAGCATGATTGTGCGGTCACAAGCAATCAAATCCTCTCCCTTCGCACTCATACTCATACAACGATGGCCAACGGTTTCAGACAATTTACACTTGGAAAAGCTTTACAAGTAAAGGACGATATATACGCACACAAATACATTGAACGAGAAAATGGATGATGAGAAGTGGCAGAGAATGGGAAGAATGAATTGGTTTCAACTGGTCGACTGAACATGTGTGCTATTTAAACTGTTAAAGCATCAAATAAGGTTTAATAGAAATTCTTCGATTGACGATACAATTATTGATGAAATTTCCACAATTCTAATTGTTTAGCAACGGATCTTATAATCGTCTTGTTCTTCAAGTAAGATTGAAAGATGTCCCAATAACACGATAATATTTAGATATAAATATGCATACACATTGGAGAAACAAGTTTGTTTGTATTAGTTGACTGTGGACGGAATTTGATAATAGTTTTACAATCCGCAAAAGTACGCTCAGAGAGGCAAAACATGTACCCAAAGGCCAGAACTGAGAATATCCACGATTCTTTTATTCTATACAAGTATATGTGGCCCTAAAGCAACCCGCATTCAGTCAACAATAGAACAATTCCCACTCCTAAATATGTTTCTATTCTCTACCCTTATACTGTTCGTTCTACATAGAAATTTTGGGGAGTTTTAAAGCAAGTTTGGGCATTCGACATACGCACATATATACATATGAACATATATCTGTATAAATAGAAGATGGTTTCTTTCGTTTACATTACTATTCATTCTCTTTTTGTTTTGTTTTTGTTTAGCCTTCGTTTATTTCGTCTTTTTAAGAGTCTCTATGTTTTTTTCCTGTCTGTTTTTGCCAGCTCATTTAACTTTTTCCACCAATAAAACTTCACAATCTGGACTGTTAACGTTATTCAAATAACGATGCGTGCAGTTAAGAGTACGATACTTGAACAAATTGGTATAGAAAATCCACCCTTATGTTGGAATTTTTTCGAAATTTACCCATCTCGATCGAATAAATGAAAATTTCAATTGTTGTAATCAAATTAGAACAAAAGTAAATTTAGGATAAAGTAATTTTAAATAATGTTTAATGCATGATTGAATTTAATTAAAGAAATTATCTGTGAGCTAGTTGATAGTTAGTTGAAAACATTAAACAAAAGGGGATTAATTTTACAGTAAAAGTGCACTTAATAACGGTCTGTCTATGATAATTTTAATTAATTTGATATTGAAGAGCTTTCTTTAAGACAATAATTAGTCGTTTATTAAATATTCAATTTTACTTACACTTTCCGTATAAATGTACAACCGTCTATAGGGTTCGATGCACAAATCTATTAACTAACCGAATTAAATATCTGTTGAATGTTCGTTAGAATCTAATGGGACCTGTCTCATTTCAAATTGATCATCAACTCTAATAGAACAATAATTGAGCGTTAAAATATAGAAAGAATGCTAGTATGGCAATTATTGATATGGAATTGTTGCTTCATGATGTCCTTCTAATATATGAAAGCTTTACAGGGAATTTTTCTCTCAATTTTCCTACCTTTACAATTCAAAAAAGCTTCAATATTATTCTTTTATGTTCTTTGTGAATATCGGCTAGTAATTGGGTTGCCATTTATTTCCAACGACAAACGTTACAGACGAAAATATAACAAGTTCAATATAACAAATATTATGTATAGAAGCAGAAGCTGAAGCAAAAGCAACCAACAATAACAAAAAAATATGTTGTAATATTAAATGGAAAATAAATTTCATATTTCATTTAAAAATATACCACAAATACACATCATAAATGGAGAGTACGAAATTAATTAAATTTGTTTCTTCCGGATTTATGAATTTAAAATGTTAGAGAAAGGTGTAGGGTTGAATTGTGGGCGGCTAGAAGGGTGGTCGGAATCACTTCCTATACACGCGTCCATACATTGTTACTAGTATTTCCCTCGATTCAATTCATCGTTCCACCCTTTTTACTCCTTTGTGCTTTATGTTTCATATGTCCCGCATTTTTATTTAGAATAGAAAAAAGGGTTTTTTCGGTTATAGAATTTATGGACGAATAATTCTTTTGCTTTACATGCCAGTGTTTCACTAGTGGACCAACTTTGTTCAAACCCACCATCCTCTATATTCATTCAATCAGTTATTTTCTAGAAATATTCATATTTTATTAAAACATTCTATTAAATTTAATATATTTCCGTATCTAGTAGACGTATAGGGGGATTTGTTCATTCCTCACTATTCAAAACATTTCTCCCATACACAGCATTTTAAAGATATCTTGTAAATGGCAAAGTTCACCTTGTTATGTTAGTAAGAACGACAACGAGTAGAGTTTCTGCATGAGTAACAAAGTTTTATTGCAAATGATCGGGGACAAGTTGGCGTAAACAACTTTACCTACGCTCAATAAAACATCCACCATATGTTTATATTGTCAACAGATAATACGGTCAAGATTCTATTCTTCTATTAGTGAGTTGCATAGATAACATAGATAACAATATTTCTCCCCTCTAATATAGAACAATTCAACAATTCATGTCATTCGTTTCAATGGAATTTAATGACAACCTGTGAACTCAATTTGGTGGAAGAATACGAGCTTCTTGTAACAAAATTGAAACCTTGTTCAGTAAAGTTAATCGATAAATTTGAGTATTGGCAAGTGAAAAACGACATTATCAATATAATTGCGACAATAATTCTATTTCAATTCGTTAAAATAAACGAAACAATACACCAACCCCTAATGATCAATTTGAATAACCATCTATTAGATTATGTTAGTTAATAATAAGTAAAGACCAATATCTATAATAAGAATAGCCGTTCTAGCGTTGGTTAAGTATTCATTGGATCGGCTTCTATTGCTTTCCTCTGACCTCTTTCTATATTTTTATAGTCGGTCAATGAAACTTTATAGGACTATATATTTTATCCAGACTGTTATCACATAAACGACTACTTTGTGGTGAATTGTCGAAGAATTCGATTATAACACTGTAGTGGCCATCTTTCTGGTTAAAGATAAGAGAGCAACTTTTAACCGAAAACAATCACAATTGATGTAATAATGTCGAATGAAAGTGATAATAGATGAATCCTTAATAGTGATGTTTTTTTATATATAGGGGGTGGTTCAACAAGGCCACACCACCAGACCTTTGTTATCGCACGTATACCGTCTTTACGGAAATCCATTGGAACGTCGCACGTGCACGATCAGAGAACGGTTGTTCGCATATTCCAACTCAATTTCCATAATGATTCAGGCTTTTATATATGTTGAAATGGTGTTTTCAACGATAAACACGAATAAACAAGAATCTATACAAACAAACAAAAAAAATTACACATATTGAAAACTACTACAATAATTGTAATTTCCCTACTTGTCAACAGATTGATTATAGACAAATTAAATCAAACAGAACTTTCGATCTGTTGTTGTATTGTATACAAGTTTTTCAAGTTTCGATTCAATTGATTGATTTTCTAAAACAAGAACTTGGTAGAAGGGATTTTCGTTAGAGAAGAGACAACAACACTTGCTAACTAAACACAGTACCAACAAAGTTTTAGTCTATTAGCGATCACAATGTTAGATACAGAAACTGGGTATAAAACGAAAACAAGCAGGGGTTCTATCGATGCTTTGATAAAAACGATATCTCTGAAAATTGACGTTAACGAGGAGTATAACTGGGATGGGTAAGGCGGCAACAAATTATTATAGAAACCGTTATTATTAATTGTACCAGTTTGATCAAAATAAGTGTGCTTTTGTTGGTCTATTCTGGATTACGTAAAGTAAACTGTCGTGACTAGGACATAGATAATAGTGGAAACTTTTGTCGAGTCTCTATGAAAACTTTCATACTTTAATCCATCGATCGCCATCATTGTCGTCGATGTCATTGTGAAAACAACGTTATTCTCTTCAAAAATTTCGGGAGAGAATGTGGGTTAAAATTTTCAAACAATTCGTATTTCGCTCTATTTTTCTATTAAAAATGTAGAAATTAAAAAATGAAAATTGTTTGTCTTTCTAGCGTGTTTACTACCCACCTATCCAACAACCTACCAACTACCCACCCTGTTGACGCTAGTCATCTAAGAAGTTTGTTTTTGTAAAGTAAATTGAAATTCTAACTTGACAAAAGCAACAACGGATGCTTAATATGTTGGAACAAAAGCGCAATTACTTTCACAATAACAAAAGTAACTATTTGGAAATGGTGTTAAGCGGTGCATAATGAATTTATGGCCGATGGTGAAACAATGGATCCTTGTTTAAATACCTGACATTTACGTGACAATAGAAAACTACAAGAGGATAAAATCGGTGATAGTTTCTATATAAAATAACAATAATACTCGCTAAATAATAACCGATGTCTCTCTCTCTCATATAACATAATTTATATCTAATTTCAATAATATCACAATTGATTCATCGGTGTATTTCTGCAACAGTTGAATGTTCGTTGACAGAATTCGAATGTAATGTTTAAATCGTGCCCAGACTGAAATCATCCACTATCAAAATTCTATACACAGACAAACTAACTTTAGAAAGAAAAGTCAGTGCTGAAAGTAAAACTCAACAAAAACACATCCATGGTCCAAGTGACTTTACCCACTATATATTCCTTCTACACTTTAATAAGGCTTTCTTATGGAAATAATATCGAGAGAAACGTGCCCGAATTGCAATATTTCCACAACTATTCCATTAAAAATCGTTATTTTAACATTGTCCTATTATAACAAACAATTTTTTCAAATATTCAACGAATCGTTGTAGAAAAGTAAACGTCTCAACAAACAATCACTATTTACATTCGTTAGATTCGTATATGTTGGGGAAAAATTCAGAAAGAAAACATATATACGGTCGGTTTGGTTAATTACAAATATTTGTTATTTTTCCATTGGACTTTTCTAGCGTATACCAGAATCAATTGGGATATAAAATATTCGTTTTGGCTATAAACGTTGTTATAAAACGTCAATAATTTTCCGCTCAAGCGAATAGACCGGAAATAAGTCTGCAGTTTTGCTCCGGTAAAATTATGATTTATGTCGGCGTTTAAACGCCATCAAACAGAAAGAAAAGCAACAAACACCACTAAATTCTCGCTTATATTTTATCATATAAAAGCCGTTTAATCTCTTGTAATAAACAAATATGGTTGACGAAAATAATGTTGGTGGTAGAGAAAATATATACAAATACATATGGAAAGTATTTTTCTAGTTCAACTAATATTTCGACAAAACGTCGACATATTGCGCCCTACAATTGTACCACCATGTCTTTAGAGTTTATGTTGGATTCGTTCTGAATGAGTTGTACGTGTACGCAATAAATTTCAAGTATTAACAAGTTTTAGTCAAAGTTGGAGCAACAAGTAATGTAATTACATTGCAACTCTGCCACATATAACCGTTATTTAAACGATGATTCTTGTTACTTAAATAGAAAACTATAAAGTTATAAATTGCAACGATTTCATTGCTTTACATCATTCATTATAATTACAATTTCGAATAACGACAACAGCCACCGACTTATTATTTGATTAAAATCGAACATTTCTTGTTATAATAAACGAAACAAAGATGATGCGGATTAACTGTTGTTATTTTAAGTCTGGCGGTCTGTTTAAGTCTAGCAACATGATGAATGTTTCCAAAGTTACGTGTAAAAGTCGTTAATAATACTCAAAACTTGCGTTCACCTAGGTTATAATAATTCTCGTTCGCATCTTCAGGGAGTTCAAAGTTCGCCTCATGTAATAAGATACCGAGAAATAGATACCGGTGGAAATTTGTCTTCAGAAATGCCAAGAGGAGTACTTTATGAGAAAAGAGTATGTGAGAAATCAGAACCGTATTATTATTATTTATTATTACCATCATTTTTTCCAGTTTATAAAAAGTAATCTATTTAATAAGAAAAGTTGTTTACAATGGAGAAGTTTTTCGGGAAGAAGGGGAAAAATAAACTTTCTACTCTAATTATCTATTGTTTTTCAACTAATTAAAAGTGGTATCGGAGAGAAACTTGATCTTTTGTTGTTTCCATTCGACTTTTTCTTTAAATCTGTTCGATTCAATTGCATTCTATTGGAAAATTTTAATTGGATGGTAACAATTATTTCCTAGAACGAACCGGTGTCTTTTTCAATGAATCTACAAAAACCCTTCAATAATCTAAATTGAATTAAAATAAATTCTAAACATATTTCAATATTAACGCAGTTGAATCCTAGACGTTGGATTGTATTCGTATTATTGCATCATAGAGTTGCAGGCATTCTCCTTTTGAATTTCAAATCCTGTTAAAACGGTTTATCACATTTATAACAAGATTTCTACTAGAATTCTGATCAAATTCGAGTAGTTTTCGGTGCAATTTTAGTCTAGTCTCGGTCTGGTCACAGTTCATTCTATTGTCGAAACATTTCTAGGCCTATCGAGAGAAGTTTTTTAACAACAAGAAATAGAGAAAGAAAAGTAGTGGACTTGTTTTATTCCCATTCTACCGCCACCATTACTATACGACCGTCACCGTGAGACACAGTCTGACAAACGACCGCCTCCTAACGGCGCATTTATTATACCTGCCTGTGTAATATAGGAGTGTATCAGAAATTGCACGGATAGAGATTTGTCTCCGGACGACATTGTCGAATTTGCTACCATCTAGTATCATTTATTACTATGAAGTTTGTATTTACTATGATTATAACAACAAATAGTTTAATGACCTAATTTGACTACAAATCGTTGGATTATAATGAAAGTAGAACGACAACAATTTGTAAACTGTCACTTTCACTACCGCCAATTGGAGTTCTGTCCGAGAATTTACTTGGTTTTTACAAATTTTGTAATTTTAAAGACGCAAATTTGTTAGAAATACTAGCAATTTACCCGGCGCATCCACCAAATTTCAAACGTTTAAAATAATTGTACCGAACATAAATCACAAGTTTGAAATCATTCAATCGAACTATTTATTATTATAAATGTTGGATGTATAATCTGAAATAATGCTGAAAAATCATCGATTTTCAGATTTAGTATTTCAGCATTTGGTAAAAGTTGTTAAATTGTAGAACATTTTCAATAAACTGTTTCAATATATTTAATTTGTTCAAAATTGTTGTGTTATATTCATAATAACATAAGTAAATCGTATCTAAAGTTTATAACTGGAAAGTTTCCATGTAAACATTTGACGGAATACTAGAAACTTTTTCCGAGTTAAACTCCCTCTAACCACCCCCGTAATTCATTTAATTACTCTCCCCCTATAATGTATCCTGTTACACTTGTGTGAAATTTGTTCTATTATAGCTCAAGATGGTTTCCATCTTGTATTATCGATTTCCTTTAATTCAAAACAGTCTGTGTAAATATAAGGTTCGATTAAACATTAGAAAACGAATTAATATGTTTTAATAAATTATACATTACGTATTAACAGATTGACAATTTTAGTTTAACGGTAAAACGACAATACGTTATGTTGTTTCCTATCTTTCACCTGTACGTATGTACAAATAAAACCGTTTTATTCGAATCCAAGTGTATTTATTTCTCTCAGTCTCCCTAGTTTAATTTTATCCAACATTGTTTAACATCCTTCTTGGGAATTTTAATTACTTTTGCTCCTTCTATTTCGCATTTGCGTTCAAGCTTTATTCTATGTTAAATTTAATTTAATTGAGTTTTTGTAGAATAGACGTCTGTACTTTTTTCTACGTTCTTTTTTAACTAAAAAAAAAAACCATCTCGTTCGGTTTCGGCGTGAGAATTTTTCATGGTAAATTTTAAAATTTGTAATTTTATCAATTTTTTTATCGATTATTAATAACGCAATTTCAAATAAACTCCAACTGGTCTTTGTTGTCGATAAATAGTGGATTTGATGGATTATGTAGGAGGTCATATTTAAATTCAAATATCGAATTACGTTTTAATTATACCCGATATATGCACATATAAACATACAGGTATACATTGATAGAGATTTCCAGTAGTTGATCGATGTATTGCCGAATTAGTTACAGTGGTATCAATGTGATGATATTCATATGGTGCGTGAGATGAATGATTAAAACTCATGCAAAATAAGGCAATATTTCAATGTAATGAACTGACCTGTTATACACAACCCATACACACACACACACACACACAAACACCATGACATGTAGCTGAAATTGAACTCATCCAACATCAATCTCGCAAATCGTTTTTGCCTCGCGTTTTTTTGACAATTTTTCCAACATCAATTCGAACAATTTCTTTTCTATTAAAATACGAAACAGACAACATTATTTATGTTAATATTTCGTCGTTTTGTATAAAACGAAAATTAACGGGTTGGCATGAAAAGGAACACTTGTCGTGTCGTTTTTCCCCCATCTCTAGGTTTTTTTTTTTAATGTGTACTAGAATTGCATGACTATAACCGCTTGCCTACCAATTACTTTCAACCTCTTGTTTTCCAGCATTTCTCACATTTCTACAATCGTTTTTATACATTCCCCTCGTTTTTATTGGGCTTAATTAACACAAGTAAAGATTTAGCGATTAGCACTTTTTATACGCTCTAATGGATAGAAATCCATCAAATCATTCAGAATTTCTACAGTAGAAATTTCGGATATATTTCAAAACTTTCAACCAACCACGTGCGCCACGTGTCTGATGAAATATTCGGTTTGTTCTAGTTATATAATTAAAAATCTCAAACTACAGCATATTTTTAACAAGATAGAAAATAGCGATAAGTTGGGAATATCGATTGTTGCCGTTTTATTGGAAAAAATTCGGAATTAGTAGTGTAAAGAAATTGTATTTGGAAAATTGAAATCAGATTTTTAAATAGTGTTTTGATTGAATTTTCTACAGTAAACGCAAATATTTGTAAATGCATTCCTCATCATGCAAAAATCGTTGTTGAAGTCTATCGGTCTATCAAAGTTTCATTTTAAAAGGAATTCCGGTTGCATAAAGGAATTTTCTCAATTTCATCTCTTCAACATCATCTATTTTATATTTGAAATGCTTATGGCCAAATTTCGATCAGCTAGACTATCATGATAAAGAATCATCGAATATTACCATTTTTTTCTCGTTGCCCTTATTCTTCAGTCTTACATCTACAGGTAATAGAAGCTTTATGATTGAAATAAAATTACGATGATACATGTACATGAACCGTAGAAATGCACAATTGAAATTAATTATTTGATTTCGTGTTTGTTAAATAAATCATCATATTCATCTTGTTCCATTTTATATGCCATTTATTCCGTTTTATTACGTTAGATCTCTTGAATCTTTCTTATATTTGATTTTTATTTTCGTTTTCTGATATGAATTTGTATCCGTGGTTTCTGTAATTGAATTTAATTTCTGTTGAACGATTTAACCTTATTGCTTCCCAATGTTTTATCAAATCAAGCCTACGTTCGCTGTTTGATTGATTCGAATTTATAACATAATACAGAATTACATCTAACATCTTGAACATTGATATTATTCCATGTATGTAGAGACATTGGTTATATTTAATAATACAATAACTACAGGGATTTAAGTCGATTTTACAATCGTATAATTAGTTTAATTGAAACCAGATTTATGTTTTAATAAATCAGATGGATGCTCTAATGAACAGGATTTATCATGTGATTTTTGATTTTCAACAAATCCGATAGACAGGCAGTAATCATCATTGATTAATTGAATCGTCTGTAGTAGAAGTAAATAAATATAATAACAACAACAACAAAATTCACTAAATAAACCGAGACGAGAAATAAAAAACATATTACTATTGAAATTAATGTTGAACACAGATTCCAATTAAAATTTCCCCTAATTAAAATCATCAATCTTTTCAAGCATAGACTTGTTTCTTTCTACTACACAAATATCATTTACTAAATAAGCATTTTAAAATAGCGTTTAAATTGCAAAAGAGATTTTTGAGCCATGTCGATATCTATTCATTGTAAGATTCTCGTATTCTCTTTAAGTGGCATCAAACCAGGTCTAAGATAGGTCTATAGGTACATGAAATTGAATCCGAACCAAACGAATAGCAATATACAAATTTACCAGTTTTCGATATAAACCGACAGACTTTGTAGAAGTAGAGAATCATAATAAAAAAAAAAAAACAAGTCGCAAAGATATGGTAAAAAGAGGAAAGGAAAACAAGAAGAAGAGATTCGAGAAGGGAGAGCTTTCCCTTATATTAGCCAACAACCTTGTTTCGTTGCGCATCCATTTAGAAAATGCTCGATTCTATCTTTTTCCCTCTTATATTCTCTTGTGCTACAGTCAAATAAATGTCAATTTCGGATCGTTCTCCATACAGGAATGAATATGATACCCTTTATGTGACAGTCATATTTATTTGTCAAGTATTACAAAGAAACATTGGTCGTCCCGATTTCGCAATATTCGGGTATTTTATTGATTTTTTTCTCTTCTCTAATTTGATTCAAGTATTTTTATTGAGCTTCCGATCGTCGCCTCAAATATACCACCATCAATGAGAAATGAAACGCAATAAAATCGAGCTTTTGATGATTTGTTAAGAGATCTTTTTAATTTTATATTATATCATATTTATTTATTGTGTAGTTTCTGTGCATTTCTATTCCAATAAAATCAACTCAACATTTGAACTTGGTGATATTTAGAAAGAGCAAATATAGTCGCCAACAGAGCTTTTCAAAGGGGCTTTTTTATTAAAGCAACAACTTTCTCGAGAACTTGTTACATTCGTGCAAAACCAACCGAGGTATAAATTTGTTTTGTACTCTTATAAATATAAAAGCATACATAGAGTATATGTAGGGATGAAAAAAATTCAACAAACTACCATCATGTCTATTAACAGACATAACAATATTGCTTTATATGGTGGCAAATAAATTTTGATTATAAACAAATGTATCTGAAAAGTTGTATGTAATTTATTATGATCCACAGAGAATTGAGGATCAAGAAAAATTTCTAATTAAAGTTGGCAAAGTTTCCAGACGTACCCGTATCATCAGTTTTACTCAATTTTTACAGGTGACTAACTATTTTACGAAAAAAACTTGACTGTTGGTGGATTTCTATAAAAATAAATCCAACACAATACGTATAGGGCATGAAAAAAATCGATATATTTGAGTTTCGTTCAAAGCCGGCATATAGAAAGAGAGAATCACCGATTTTTGATTGTCACACGATCAAGAGGGAACGTTGTAAAGAAACGATAAAAAGGTGTAAAGTGTACGTTATAGACTTTATAACATGTAATATGAGATATGTCAAGAACAGATTTCTTCCTCTATGGGTATAACGAACGCCTTCTAGCATTTTAAATTCTTTATCCTTACTTATATTATTTCCGTTACCCTTACAATTTTACTGATATTCTCCTTATTTTAGACTCTATAAAAATACAACTATTCCGCTATGTTGTTACAGAAAAGTCGAGCTTTAAGCCTACCATCTAGGATTTTTATTGAACCCGAACAAGGTCTGAAATAAGCTATAGAGTTAATTAATTCAATGAAATGTCGCCCGGTTTTTTATTGTTCTTACTGTATTGTCTTCATAGTGTACAATAATAGCCTTGACTCTTCTAATCTGTTCTTGATAATAAAATTACGGTGCTTCTATAAGTCAGATTTCAGCAAAGAAATGGTTTTAATTAAATTGTAATTTAGATCGAATGCTTCGTCTTAATATTAAAAGATCGATAGACGGGTTGGTATAAGCACCTGTTTGTATCAACAATTTGTTGAAGGGTTATAGGATGTTATGTAGAAAAATATGTCTCGACTATGAACACAACATGCCTCATTGATCTTTCAAATAGAAGCTTGAAAGTTAATTACATGGAAATTTCCTGGAGTTTATTAGGTGCAAGTATGTGAGCGAGAATTTCCAATTCAAACTAAGTAATGCGCGTTTAGTAGTACAAGAAGAGAGCAGACAACGAAAACGCATTCCTTGATCGTACTCAATCGCTTCTATCTTATCGATAGATTATTCCTATTTTATATGTATGTATATATTACGTACCATATTATACTAGCCAGTCAATATTAATTCCCAATACCAACACCCGTTGCTCTTATTTTCTACAACAGAGTTTCGATATCCGAAGCCGAACAAAATTCATTATTAAGAAACAAGTTATTCAATATCCTCCTCTTCTTTGATGTTTAATGTTCGATAACAACATACACACACACACATACACAAGTTTTAAGCTTTAGTTTTGTTCTTCGTTGGAATGTTCTAATTGAGTCGAAAAAAAAAGACTTTCACGAAAGCTTTGGAGTTTTAATCTCACGAGAAGACTCCAAGTCAGTTAATAAACTATTCTTATTAACTAAACGAAATTTATTGTAGAGAATATAACAAACAACAGTATTACGTTTCTGGGTAGTTTACCAACAATATTTTTAGTTTAAAGCTATTAACACGATGGTGCAATAATTTCAGTTTAATTAATGTAAAACATAATTAGTTGCAACAAACTATAATTCACTAATTTTGCCTAATATAAAAGGCGTTATTATACAGTTTGGTGATTTAAATAATGCTGTGGTATACCCGACGGCAGAAAATAAGAAATAGGCTTATAAATCAAATTACTAACCTTAAAAATGGGATAATTGAGAAATTTTATGTTTTAACGCTATTCCAATTTATTTTCCAGTTTTTCACCCAACAAACCCACTAAAAACTGATAAAATTAGGAGATCTAGATAACAACTAGAGCTAGTGAATTTGGTACTACCAACCTAATTTTCAAAATAGGTTGGAAACAAAATTTCCTAGAAGTTGGTACCTAATTGAAAAATTCGAAATATCACTAACATTAGTCTTATTCATGTGTTTCAGCAGTTGTGCTAAAATTTAGTAGAATTTACGAATTATTTGTACAAGTACTTTTTATATTTTAGTAATTTTTGATGAGAATGTTTTCCTTTGAAAAGAAATTGTAATGTACCTAACTTTCGGTTAGTATTTTTGATAACAACAATGGTGACACGTGGCATTAGGTGGCAGACACGTGATCTAAAACCTGTATGTTTATATTGTTACCAAGCAATCAGACAGAGTGGCGGTCAAAGTTGGATCGGTTGGTTAGTCCACAGCCATCCAAACTGGATATCACAAAGCCCTGTTTATATTGTGACCAATGACTATTGTTTAGTCGATTCTTTTCTTTTACTGATTAACTTTAATAATAGAAATTAATTCCATTAAAAGTCGAAATACAAGAAGAATACAACAATACCCTTGTTGTTGTTGTCATTTACTTCTGATTATCTAAAATGGCAAACAGTAAAACAAGTCGGTACATTTTAACAAACAAGAAATAGAGACGGGTCATCAAATCTTATACATATATATATATATATTCTTCTTTGTCTTCTTTTGAACAAATAGACATTCCTTTATTTATCCAGGAAAAACTGGACCGGAGTTGTCTCAATTATTTGTTTGTTCGAGAGGAATTTCGGTAAAATTGAAATGCCTCCAGTGTTTCCTTCTATTTAAGTAAAGAGCTGCGGATGTGTTGGACAAAAGAGTTTTCAAGTCAAATATGAGAGTAGACTTTAAACAAAACTGTCGTCTTCATTCAACTTGTCTTGTTGTATTTAAAAGTAAGGAGAGATTTATAAATAAAATATTGGATTATGGAATTATTTAGATTTTGTTAATTTTGGAAGAGTGCAGGTAGTAAAATATAATCGTGGGTGATGTAACTGATAAAAGAAACTCTAAAAGTTTCTCTGGAGAGTGAATATCTATTCTGATCGACTCCCTTGGTTTTGTGGAAGCTGTTGGTTGTGTTTACGCAAACAAATCGATATTCAATCACATAAATGCATTCTATTTTGTCAGCTTTCCAATTTCTATATATGTATGTAGGTAGATAGTGTATATCTATATATTTATAAGCATACAGGTAATCAAATTGTGACAACATCGAATCTTTTTGTTTATTTTTCATTACCGATAATCGATAGTTTTGAAATAAATAATGTTGGAAAAAATTGGCAAATAATTAATTATTCCAATTAGTATGTCATCTTGATAATATAAACCGCTCACTATTCACAAGCCAAGTATATTACAACTTCGACTAAGAGATTGCACACATGCATCAAGTTGTAATTAATTCAAATTGTAATAATAAATCACTAACAGCACTTTAGATTTAATCTCCAAAGTAGGTGCAGTTGAAATTGGTCATTCGTCTCTACTTCTCTTTATATTTTATAATACCTTCATATCTTTTCCAAATTAAATTGTTGTAAGTTTTCAATTTTAGTAAATTTTACATATTTCATAAAAATTTAATAAACACCCCCAATATACACACAACAAAATTCTACATATGAGAGTAGCTTTTGAACACAGTTGGTGTTCTTAATTAAATCTATTGCATGCCGCCGTCTCTTGCTTTTATTAAATAAGGGAGTTAAAAAATTGTTGTTCATACATGTAGAAAATAATTTTTAATAATATTAATACTAAATTGTTGAAAATTGAATTGAAAAATTTCCACTCAAATTAATATTACCGATGCAACTAGTTTGATTAAATAACACTGTCAATACAATATACACATATCGTACAATTTAATATTAAAACTTTGATGTTGAATTTATTATAATGATGAAGCTAATTAGTTATAAAATACTGTTTGTTATTGGAATATTTAGCGGACAAAAATTGAAAAGAATTCTCAATTATTCGCTGATTAAAATTAATCTTCAATTTGTTGAAACAACAAGAGTCTAATTAACTACGTGCCAAGATCTACGATTCCCTACAGTACTAATTCCAGATTTATATCACGAATATATTTTCGTAAAGCAAAAGATTCAAATTAACAATTGTACGTGTTAGAAAACTATTTTAAAAGACATTGTTTTATAATAAAAGTAGAAAATTCTTGCTTATCAAAGTCTCATTAAAACCAACTTATTATATCGCGCAATTATCAACAAATTACCTCCAATTATTCGTCTTTATTCTAATTATACTTTAAAGTAACTACGGATAGCGAACTATAAATATTAATAAGTGTTTCATATAAAGGGTGAGTTTGTTTTTAATGTCAAATTAATTTGATATCGCGTGACTAAAACAATAATATCAACAATAACAACAGCAATAATAAAAAGTAATAAAAAAACTGCGATATTCTAAAATTGTATATAGCAATTAATGTGTCACTAAATAAAATCAACAATCTACAAATCGTTTTGTCGTCAACTCTACTGAAAAACATAATTACAAGATAGATTTATTCTAACACGAATGTTACTATTTTGTTTACAAAGCAGTTAGTCATCATCATCATCAACACCACCATCAAAACCATCAATGACAACAACTTTACTGTCATGTACATATAAAAACGACATTAATAACATAAACATTGTAATTGATGTGTTAAAGGAATAATGTAAATGTTTTTCTACATTAGTGCGATTATTTCGAATTAAAGCCACTTGTTGATAGAAGTTTTGCCATTGATTCATGCAATTAACGTTAATTTTTTGAAAATTTCTCCAATTTGGGTAAATTTGTTATTAATTTTCACATTACGCCTTTAGTGGTTGGAAAAATTGATTTTGTCTCCCACTATTGAGTCGTAGGGACAAATGTGAAACATTGAAATCGCTTAGTCATTCGCCTCCCCTATTGTTTATCTATTTTTAATTCGATAGGGTACGATTGTTTGTCTAATAATAAATCCGATATGTGGCAACAAATAATGTGTACGTGACTTTCATTATTTTCAACGTAAAATCACAAAACAATTTTTTCTAGTTTCCATTATAAATCTCAGGTGTAATTCGCATCGTATCGAATATCGATTTCGACTAAAATATGATTCAAACAGCAAGTGGTTTATTTGATAGACAATGTCTACGAGATGAACTTTGATCTTGCAACGGTATACCGTGTTTTTCAACCAAATGTTCCCAGTTCTTATGGCAGCCCCTATTAATTGCCGGACGATTTGAAAAATATTTTGAGAATTTGTAGGCTAGTCCCTAGGGAACATTTTACCAAAATTTGAGCCTCGTCACTCATTGGGAAATTGGTGAAAAACCGCTTTAATCGGAAAATGTTGCTATCGACCTCTTTGTAAATTTGACATTAAATGAGCTACAGTGATATGATCATCCGTGGAAAATAGTTTTTTCACATTTTTCTTCGCAAAATCCTGGAAAAACTTAAAAATTGGTTTTCTGAGATCGATCATGAATGAAAAGTTCATTAGCCACTATCAGTTGTATACTACTGTTTTACTCTTAAATAGTGTAAGATTGTTTATCACTTGTGTTTGTTTATTTTTTAAATTACTTGATATTTTTATTACTGGTATTTTTATTTTCTGCCTCATTTCAAAGATGATGAGCGTCTTTCATTTTTTCCCCAGTTCTAATTATTGTTATCAAACATATCAAGTGTCAAGCAGTTGAAAAAATAAGCAAATACAAGCGATAAAGACTCTTACACTATTCAAGAGTAAAATAGTAGTGAACAGCTGATAGTAGTCAATCAACTTTTCATTCATGATCGATCTTAGAAAACATTTTTTTCGGTTTTTCCAGGATTTTGCGACGAAAAACGAAAAAAATCTGTTTTCCACGGATCGTCATATCACTGTAGATCATTTAATGTCAAATTTACAAAGAGGTTGATCGCAACATTTTCCGATTAAAGCGGTTTTTCACCAATTTCCCAATGAGTGACGAGGCTCAAATTTTGGTAAAATGTTCCCTGGGGACTACCCTACAAATCCTCAAAATATTTTTCAAATCGCCCGGCAATTAATAGGGGCTGCCATAAGAACTGGGAACATTAAGATGAAAAACACGGTATAAATGTTCTTGTTCATTCGATTACAAAAAGTACAATTGTCGTTTTATCAAAGCTCGCTTTCTTTTCAGATCTCCCCCTTTACAGGTTCGCATTCATCACTGACATGTAAAATGTTCGTAAGTTGCGGTATATTGTCAATGTTGGCGGTTGTACTGTCAAAACAACAACAACATTTTCTAATTTGGCAATTTATATGTGAATTAGACAGTGAAATGAATATATTTTCTTCAAGAAACATTCCCGAAACAATAGTAATTCATTCAACTGTCAAAAATTGAGAAAGCCGAAACCAACAGCACTACCACCACCGGCAAAGAAAATACTGAAAGTTCAACTCTAAAACTCGACTACATAAATTATTTAAACACCCCGAATACAATAAATTAGCGAATTTAATTTCCCACCTAAGTCTATCTAGTATTCAACGAAACTACTGTTTATTATAATAAGACAATATTGAACGAGATTAAATATAAATTATTTGTTAAGGTGTACGCATATAAAAACAATAATTTGATATTTGTGTGGCAGTGTTTGTATTGTAAGAGTGTTTGTCTGTTGATAAGGGGATGAAGAAGACATTTAATATAAAGTGCAATACGAAATTTTTCTTTTCAACATTTTTTCGTTAAGAACGAGAGAGAAATGGTGTGATATTGAAGAGAGCTCCGCCTAGTAATGCCAACAGGTCAATAACTAACTGGGTCACCAACGAACATCCGTCTCAAGGAAAGTTCCGCCCGCCATCGGTCATTGGTTATTATGCATCCAATCGTCGACAATTATCATATTCTCTATATTATACATAAATATACAAAATAACCTGTATATATAATATAAGAGAGATATATTTCCATTTTGTTTCATAACAAATTAAAATTAAACTTGTTTTGGTTGGAAACCCTTGTCAACTTGTATTAAGGGTAGATAGAATCGGGAGACGAAGACGATGAAGAAGAGGAAAAAAAAAACAACACGCAGGGACAATCTTGTTAGTTTAATGATCATCACAACATTGTAAATATTGATTAACCCAATCAACTCAAATCTTGAGGAGATAAGATCATTTAAATCAAATATTGATCAATTGTCTCCTGTGGTAAAATTGAAAATCTAAAAATAAAATCCGTTAAACTAATCCAATATTAGTTTAATCTAACTAAATATGTTAAATTTCCACTTATTGGAACAATACAAAGATGAAATTTGATCAACGAACCGTTGTATAAATTAGAAAATTTCAATTTAATAATATACAGGGTGAACCACGCTATTTCACCTTGCCCTAATATAAAGTATCGTAGCTTTGAAACTGCATCAATAACTGTCAAGTATGGATAAAGCTACGACCCTAGGTGGTTGTCCACCCTGTATATTATTTTCAATTTTGTTTTTAATCATATGTCGCGATGGAATTGTATGAAACAAAAACAGACGCCTCAAAATTCGTTTTATTTAACCGAATATTCAATTAAAAACGACAAAGCGTAGGTTTACGATAAAATAGAGTAGTATTTAAAAAATATTCGGTTGAAATTACATTTATTTTCGTCTTTATCATACACAATCATTAATTCATACAGTGACATCATAAACTACTAATTGCAATGCATGAGATGATTTCCGGTATATGATTGTTGGTGTTGGGGTTAAAGCACGTTCTTCACACCCACAATCACCGAAAGTATCATCGGAACGTGTCTCTTATTAAACATGCTCATTACAACATTTTTCCCCTTCATATATCGATGTTGTTCGCATAAAAAAAATCCAATAAATGTGTATGCGTTAAAAACTAATTTTGAAATGACTGCATCAGTAAATTGGTAAAGTTATACAAAGCTTTCCTCCAATACACCTACACGAGATAACGAAACTGAGAAATATATTTGACGTTTGTCAAGCTTATTGGAGTTTCTATATGGTGTACAATAGAAGGTTGGAATTCAGTTGAGTGACTAAGTTATTATATTTTTTCCTCCTTCTCCCTATCATTCGTCTACAAGATTCTTTTATTACCCTCCATGTCAATTATAAATGATACAACTAAATATTTTCATTCTAATATTATCTCTAACGAGCAAGTCGACATTATCGTTGTATCCTTGTTGGAACTGAGGTTATTTTTGGGGTGGTCAGCAAGTGGAAGAACATAGGCTGGTGTTTGTGGTGCGTGTTGTGTGCGTGCAAGCGTTAATTATACCACGAACTGGCTATACTATACTGAAGACTAACCGTACAGCTAATATAATATAACCCTGAATTGTATTAGATTGTTAAAAAAAAAATAAACTTGTGGTGTTAATTTATACTTTGATATACTCAGAATTTGAAAAATAATAAAAACTTTTAAATAATTCGAACAAATTTTAAAATATTGTAATTTCAGATTTAAGTGTAAAAATGGTGGATGCGCCGGGCGAAATTTCTTGTTGCTAGCTTACAATCTTGATGGAGACAGAAATTTCAAAGAATAGCAATTTGTTTCTATTCGAAAGCATGAATCGTTGTAAAATGCAGATTCTGTGCCCTGGATTCCATCGATATTTCAAACATAAAACAATTTTTGCTCACCCAGTTTGAGTATAAATGGTTTCCAAAGTTTTCCCCAACTTTGGCCGTTATTTTAAACACAATATTAGTCATCGTATCTTAAATACACTGTGTGTGATAATTGAGTGTCACTAGTACTGTAATAAATGAGACTATGAGGGAGCTAAATTGTACACCAGCCATCGTGTTCTTCTCTTCTCCACTTACTTGCTTACTTACTTACTTATACCGTATGGCTTGTATAATATCTGTTAGTGTACTCTTCTAGAATAGAGGCCAGGTTTAGGTGACGTCACCACCATCTGATTAATGATCTTAACTTCATGTTGAACACGGTGGGTTTTGTTACTTAAACACCTAAACACTGTCTCTATGTGACAAGGAATGTCTTACATCTTGACAGTTGACACTTTACACGCAACTGTGATGAGAGAGGGTCATTAGTCGTCTTCTACACACCATATAAACACACAAGTTTGTAGATTGTTAATTATGAATTTAAATAAGCCACCCCGCTACAACCCCTTTGCAACGTTCACCAAGTAATTTTGACATAATTTTCCAAACTCTATAGTTATCTTACAACGTTTCATACAAACTATCTTCTATTACGAATTAGTTAATTCAACCTAATAGGCAGGTATTTTGTGTCCCTTGTGTGTGATTAGCACGTGAGCAACACACAATTTGCCATAACTAACGTTATACTTTATTCATTTTAACGATAGTACAGTCTAGGAACAGTGCACTATTAGATATCAAAAATACCTGTTGACGGTGTTGCTAAATTTAAAAATAAATTACATTAGATTGAAGTTTATTGACGAAAATAGACTCCTCTATGAAGGTATATTGGTATATTGACTCTAACTAAGAAGCAATTTATTTTAAGGGGATATAGCAAAATAGTAGGTCTTCCGGAAATTAATTTATTCAACGAATCCGTACGACGACAATTCAATTTTCAATTGAAAAGAACAGTTCTAACATCAAACAAGTAGATTTTTCCATATTTTCCTTAATTATCCAATACAGAAAAAGGAGAAATAACGGTATTCTTTTTTAGTTGCGTGCTATTGGGTGGATTTGATGTTTTAACAAAAATAATGTCGATATTGGTAGCCTTATAAAATACCTAAACGAGTCCCAGTAAGCAATAATAGAATTAGACTTGTTTTTCGAATAGAAGCGAAACAATGGATTGTATTTGTGGATATACACAAAGGACTCATACAAAACTAGTTGTGTGTGTATACCGTTTGGACTCGTGTCTTTTCAATATTCTATAACTATACGTAGAAAAGCCAAATTCAATAGAAATTGAAAGACGACATTGTCGATATTGCAAGTAATTTTTTGTTGCTAATCGAATTATCGAAGAATTATTGAACATTTTAATAACAACAACCGCAATTTAGAACCTTTCATTACCATATAATTCACTTTAATATCGAACAATACCTTTTAGTAGTTTGTAAACTCAATCATAATCATAATGCGTTACACATAAGCAATTTCCATTGACAATTTCCTAGCGAAATTATATGTTTATATATAGAAATATTACTTCTTTAAAAACAAAACCGGGCTTTGTAAATTTGTAACATTTAAACCATATTCTCTATTCAGCTTGATGAATAATATGTTGAAAAACAAATTAATTTATTTTATAGAAATAAATTTCGAGTTATTTTTGTATATGAAGCCATAGTCGAGTTTGCGGTCCTTTCATCTAACTAAACGTTCGTATAGTCGTCTACAAATAACAGAACCGTCTATATTAATTTGCAAGCTCAGAGAGTTGGGGTCTTTCAGCCCTCAAGGCTATTTCTCTTTTATTCATACAATGGACAATCGTTTCTATCTAACGTCCCACTACCCACCAACCAACTAACAAATTGCTGGCTTTATTAAATAAAATAAATAAATAAATAAGTAGAATTGAAAGCTCGGAAAGTGTACACGTGTCGTCAATATAGAAATAAATCTGATAGTAGATTTGGGAAACAATTAAGGTCTCACTGGTACGATTCCCATCTATTAGACATTTTCGAATAGTAGTAATGGTAAACGATTTTCTACAATATCCAACCACCATCAATGACTATTGCCAGAATTTTGTTGTAGTAGAGTTATAGAATAGTGAACGAATGAACAGACTTAGTCTGGATTAATCAAGAGACCACAAATCTGAAACGCCCACATAAAAGCTATTCGTTCAGTGGCAATAGTAGCGTTCGTGGTTAGAGAGGCTGGTGGTGAAATGAAATTCGTTCCGACACTTTGTCTATGGGGCGTACATGTATAGTTG
Organism: Mylabris phalerata; assembly: GCA_020740385.1. Taxonomy (NCBI): domain Eukaryota; kingdom Metazoa; phylum Arthropoda; class Insecta; order Coleoptera; family Meloidae; genus Mylabris; species Mylabris phalerata. The sequence goes on along the minus strand of JAJEOX010000299.1, from coordinate 5,762,256 downwards.
AAAATCGACTAAATCGGAGCCTATGTGTTGGACAACTGGAATTTGTGTTATATTACAGTCTACTTCAATGTTCTATTCGATTTGGTATATTGATGGAACGAATCGATGATGATGATGGGACTGCAATTAAACACAGCTATCCTTTGTCACTCACAAAAAAAAAATCAGTATAAAATTGGTATATAGTCGAAATATACAATAGAATCGGTTCAAACAGAAATTTTCAATATTACCAAAATTATCGATCAAATTCTCCTTAATTACATTCGAAATATAAAATATTCGAAATGGAATTGTAAAACTAACAAACTGTCATGTTAACAATTGGAATTGTAATTGCATACCATTCTGTGATATTGACACATGTCAAATTTTATCTTGATTGGATAAATAGTTTTCCTTATACAATCGTTTAAAGTTGACGTATTCTGTTAGAATGTTTCAATAAATTGAAATCTCGCCTGTCATAAAATTCTTTGTTTTCGACGGTTTATCGCCCGAATTTATCCAAAGTTGGCAAAAGTTTATGAGTCTGTTGTTTACAACTTGGAAAAAATGAAAAGCCCAATTTAAACATAATCGTTTGAAAATCGATTCGACTATAGAAATCAAAAATAAACGTTCGGATAGCTCGAAATCTAACAAAAATTCGGTTTAGATAACGTCTGGGTTGATAGCAATGATTTTGCTGATTTTCCAGAATAGAAATAGGGAGACTAAATAGAAAAATAAATGCTGTATGAGCTTTAAAATACAGTGTTTCGCTGCTAAATCGAAAATTTTCCATCTTGCCCTAGGATATGTCTGTATTATGTAAATATATTGTCCTGATGAATTTTTTAATTAATCGAAAAGTAAACCCAGTTTTTACTACGATTATTATTACTGTAATTTGAGCTTTTAAAACATCTAAAAAATCCATACGTTTTTTTCGTTGATCCATATAGTTTAATTACAACAAAGATTGGAAATTGAAACCTGATTATAACGCACACAAAGACCGAAATAAACAAAATAATTTGAATTTTTTAGAGTATGAACTAATACGTTAACAAAAAATTGAATTTTGTATCGGAAAATAATCCTAAAATTGTTCCATTAGTTATTAATGTTTAATCGTGCTGTAGATAACGCAATTTTAATTCCTGAAAATGCATTAAAATATTTACCCCATTTCTCTCATTTTTTTGTTGTTGTTGGTATAAAAGGATGCATATAGCGTCGTAATTAAAACTAATCTTTGAATGATAAAGCTTACATAAATTTGATGTAGTAGATTCCAATGGTGCGTCCATTTCTATGTTCAGACAAAGTAGAGCTTTTATACCCATACAGCTTTAATTCACCACAATCCGCTTATACATATCCCTTTTTACTTTACGAACAGAAATGGACTTTAATGCTCATCCAATAACATTATTATAACATTATTTTGTCGTGTTAATAATTTCATTTGATAATTAATTATGAATTTGCGTGATTAACAATTGGACAAAAAATACAACACCCTTATAGAACATTGAATTGTAGACTTACCCGATAATTGCAACAGGAATTTTTATCATCACCAATGAATGGAATAAAACAATTTAAAAGAACAATGAAGACTTACCTGAAACGGAAAATAAACACATTAGAATAATTGTTTATTGTTTAGAAAATTTCAATTATAATCAAAATCAACAAGACTACAACTTCCAGATCGTAAAACATCCATTCTCTCTACAAATTAATTAACATAAAGTTCATTTGATTTGCCGGCAGATATCCTTTTTATAACAAACATTTTAAAGGTAAATTAGACAAAGAATAGGAAACGAGGGGTGGATATATTGAATGAGTGCTCCCCTGTAGGGCGTTTCAGTGCCCGGATATTCCTCTAGTTTTCAATTACAAAAAGAGTTAATGAGCTAAATCTCATAACTACAGTGTGTATACAAAATATACGAACAACCTGGGGCGGCAATCGTCCTTGTTTTATAGCGCACGAGGCAATCGTTTTTCTCTTCAATGTTTATTTGTTTCAGATAATTAAAACCGATTCTTGTTTATTTTCGTCTTCGAATAGACAACGTTCAAGATTCGGTCTGGAAGACAAACCTGTTGTTTTGATCCAAGGAGCGTCCCGACGCCGTCTCCCACACAATTCCTGTTCAAACAGGATGCCTGGCGCCACATCTGACCGAGATGCTGAACTACAACAACCGACAAACAAACTGAAAATCGACCATTCAATAGAGGGCAGCTCCATAATATTTTACAGATGCGATCGATACACCTGGTCACGCCTATTCTAATCATGTGCTTAATTGAAATATACGCGAAACTGCCAGACATAAAGCAGGCGAAAAAGTCGAGGGGAAAAACATGAATAGAGCCACAAAAAAAAACTAAACTGCTTAATTAGAATAATAAGATTATCAAAGATAGATGGCTTTATTTATTGACCATTAACGGAAGATTAATAATTCAAAATGATAATTAGGAACAACAAGTTAATTGATGAGCTTTAGATTGATTGAAATTACCCCAAAATATACTAATATCGCCCATATTTAACAACAACAAAAAATAAACAACCATTATAATTTTCCCGTTTCCATTTTGATTATTGCCAATGAATTGACTCCGAAATAATTGGATTTTATGGTCCATTACAGTTGTAGAACGAAATCAATATTGTGTGATAACTTGAAATCTTGTTTACCATTAACAATAGGAAAATATTTCATTTATTTAAGCTGAAATTGAATTTCAGAGGGAATCAGAACGAAAAACCATAAAAACAGCAAATCATAAGAAATTCTATCTGAATAATGATCGATCTTCAGTGATTTTCATCGTAAAATGTAAATATAATTTACAATCTTGGTCTTATTTTTGGACAAGATTCAATAAGTCTACATTCACAACAAAGAAGAATCGAAATTAAATGAAACTTTAGTAAAACTATCGGCTTTTCTAGTGCTTCAACCACAGAGATTTGTCTCGCCTAAATGGGAAATACTTTGATATAAAATTGTGAATTTTCCCAATTGACACGCATAAATAAAGATGAAATATATCGACGCATTTATCAGAAAGGTTATTGTTAATAAAATCTCAACACTAAGGGTGAAGCATAAAATTTTACGAGTTCTCTCCTTTTTCTCGCCTTTTATTTAAGTAAAACTAACCATCCACACTGACGGCCATTTGATTTTATTCGTTTATATCGCATAAAGTGTAATAAGACAATATTTCTTTACTGATTTTGTAGCAGCGTCTAAAAATTTTGTTATATCAACTATACCGCTTGTTTCACCTAAATGGTTCCAGCTCTACTATTTGAAGACCAAAATTTGAATCCTTACTCAAAAGCGAGTTATACAGCAAATAACTCAAAGATGTACCTAATTTCTCGCCATTTTATTTTGGTATGGGTAGAAAATTTAAATAAAAATATGTAGGAAACATCCTTGAGTCATTTGGTTTTCAAAAATCGCAACGTTATCTAAAATAAGCGTTTTCAAGTGACTTTCCGGATAGCTACAAGGCTCAAATTTTGCTCAGATAACCTCCAGAGGGGTGGCTATAAATCCTTAAAATATTTTCCAAATCTCTTATCTATTTCAATATAAATCTGAACATTTCTTTTTATTTGTATCGGATAAGAATTGTAGAAATAACAAATATGAAAAATGTTAGAGCATTCGGTTTAATGTTGTAAAGGGAGTAATTTCGTACACACCAATGATTCCATAAGGACTCATTTTGTAGCGCATTGTATTCTGTGTGTATCTCCTTGTAAATTGTAACATAAAACCAATACTATCTTAGATAGGTACGTTACTATTGTAAATTACCAACAATTTCATCGATGATTATTCTCAAAGTATCAATCATTTGACAAATACGATATCATTATACGTATTATTATCCGTTTTATTATACGATTTATTGTTATTTTATGATATCCAGTTTATTGATAACAAGAAACCATTCCCTCACACCTCTACCCCTATACACTATTTATTTTTCTTCTACCACATATACTCACACTCTATATATATTTTTTTCTATTTTCTCAACTACTTTCTGTTAAGAATGGCCCCTATAAATTGAATGTGTCGACAGGTCTGCTCTGATGTAATGTCCATTCTAGTAATAGAATAAATCAGGCGTGCACACTGTATAACAGTCGAAGGAACATACTATAACAGTTGGGAAGAGAAGCAATAAGGTTATCATTTTCCGGTGTTTTACTTAAAGAAGACGCATGACTGTTGACTGCCTGCCTCCCAGCTAAAGTTAAATGAAATTGCACACACACACACCAAAAAACCTACCCTTTCAACTAAACTTTTCACTTCCATTCCAGTAAAGAAGTAATGATTGCAGGAAACTGGGCCATTAAACTTTGATATTTGTATGTGCTCCGATAGTTTCTCACGAATTATGATAAAATTCGATTATCTTTGAAAAATACAATTTAACATACAGTAATTGTTGATTTTTTCCAAATGTATACTCGAAAATTTGCACACACGATAAGCTTTGATCATTATCGATGGTTATTGTCGGAAAGCTCTCTCGAAATTGTTATTGTTTAGAACATTTGTAAGCACAGTAGATACCTTCACCAATGAGCAACACATTTGTTCTTTTATGCGCCCTGATTTCCATTCTATTACGTTTATGTTGCACATCTTTCTATAATTTGATAAAGTTTTCTTGAAATTTGATGTAACAACAATGTTCAATCTTGAAAGTAATTTAATACAGAATTATAGTGAAGCTGTGAAATAATGAGCAAAAAAGATACTTTTCTAAGAAACGAAGCCATTTCTACATAACAACGATTTTAATTAATATTCAATGCAGTGTTTGTGAACTTTTAATTAAATGTATCTAGACTTTAATGAGTCACAAAATGAACAAATCGGCCCTTTTCTTTCTCCCATTGAACATCTTTTGACTGTAATACCATTAATAATATTTCCATAAAAATGCCAATTAAAATGAATTATTCATAAAGCATTAAATATAATTCTTGAAAGTTTTATAATCTGCAATTTACCATAGTACAATTTATAAAATTGCCAAATTAAATTAATTCTAACTAAATTGAAGACAAATTTATTACGATGATAAAAATCGAAAATTGCTCCTTTTTTTCGCCTTTAATTTTAGGTAAACGTTTTAATATTAATTCTTACAAGATAAATGCTGTTAATTTCTGATGAACCATACACTTAAAGCCACTTGAGTAAGCAATAAAACGTGCTATGTATTTAACTGAAACTGAAAAGCCATTAAAATAGGCTGCATCGCGAATGCCGCAACGTTAAATTAGACTAGAATGGCATAATAAATTACAAAAGGGCATGATTCAAGGCACCGGAATAACCTAATCAGTATACCACAAGGATGATTACACATTACACTTGATAAATACTAAACCATTATAATCAACGCTATTCTAGTGTGATCTAAAATTTACACATATACATCTACATTTATATATGGAACAGAGACAGAAGGGTATCCGTTTCCTTTTGTAGCTTATTCCCTAGTGCCGTTCCTACTGTTACTGATTACTGTTATCGGTATGGCTACTGTTAGTGCTTGGCGTTGTTGGATTATCATCCTTTTGTTTCTGGAAACCTTTTTGATGGTAATAGAAAAGGGTAATAATGGATTATGTGTATGAGAGAGATAGAGAGAACAGGGAGCATGTACTTTATTTTCTCATGTAATAGTTATTAGACATTATGGACTTTTCGAGAGTACGGATTGAATTACTTTTTAAATCGTCTTTTTTTGTGCAACTAAACGATTAAGGCAACTTTAATGAGGCTTTTTCTGCTAGAAAACTATAAATTGGAATAAAGAAATTATTTCGTTAGCCATTCCTCTACATTAACTCCTACGATGAGAGCGTTAACATATTGAAATTTTCGATAGTCCTAAATCAACATTTTCTCCATACTATACATACATGTATGTTATTATAAAGCATCGAGGAGATGAATAGAAGAGGAAAAAGATAGATGCGAAATGGAAGGAGATGGAGAGAATTTGTGTTTAATTAAGGGATAGGATGAGGCTAAGCGGAATGATGTAAAATCGATTACTTTCATCCCAGAGGATCACCAGACGAGCAATTACGCAATCTGTGTTTAGGTAATTGATAACCAAGCACTTTACGTATATATAGACACTACTACCTATAAAACATATACAGCATTTCAACAACTAAAATTAAATTTATCGTTAAGGTTTTCTATTTAGGAATTTGGACAACAAGTTTATAGATCATTAATCATACGGTTGGTGTACGTTGAACAGGAAAAATGAAAGAAAAATATACGGGAAGGAAAGAAAAATTATTACTATTTTACACATATTTCATCACGGAGAGGAATGGTTGTTGTTAGTTATGAGACTGTAAATGTATGCCCCCCATAAAAAATATCTTAGTTAAATTTTATTAGAATTTTCGTTATACAAATACCAGATGATATCCAATGGTTGTTGTTTTGTAAATATTAGCAAGGCTCAGCTGTGCTGACATAACGATAGTTGATGTGACAGTTGCAGCAGCTTAGCAGATGCAAATTGCAATTGCAAACATACTACAGTGAATTTCTATCGTTACAATTATTAAAATTATCGAACGAATTATCGTAGCTAAGTCCGAATTTCCGAAATTTCCAAAACGAAACATGAGCTCCTCAAGAGACGGGTCGGGTTAATTAAACTAAACTTCCCTTGACTATTAAAAATGAATAGCCAGAGAAAATTGAATGAGTACGATGTAAGGATGGTGTATTCAGGTCAATTGTAACTAACGATAGTAGATATAGGTTAATTGTGTTTAAATAAAACAAAACAAAGGAAAAAAAAATTGATGAAATTTGTTGAAAGAGAAGCAATTTAATGGTCTGTTCGCTTAAATGTATAACTTATCTGTATGTATCTGCGTAGATCAGTTTCTCAACGCCATTTTCCGTCACATTGCTGTCGTCGACGTCGACGACAACGTCGTCTATTAGAAAACGAATACAGAAAGGAAGTGTTAGCTCTCCGGCCACGTTATTCATGCCCATAGTCATCCATCTCTGACACCTACAACTACCCTTATGAATCCCTAGTAAGCACGAATACGTTTATGAGTCGGTTCTATACTATTACCTACTACCATACGGTTTTATAGGTATAAGAATGATGTTGATTTAATGGAAAAACCATAAAAATCAGAAAGCTTCGATTCACACACACACATACTGATCAGTAACTTTATATAACCAGTCAGAGAGCTTTCTCAATTACTTGTCTCTCTATCGCCCCGGTTTTATCATTTACTCTACAAATTTAGAACAAAGAAAATGGAATTTTCATGTCGCACTTCATTAATCCAACACCCAGAATTGGCCAACTAAATTGCAACAATATTTAATTTAAGTATGCCGGTGATTTAGCGATTTTTTTATTATTTCAAAAATTTTTATTAGACGTGAAACAAACACGTGACATTTTTACTGATGAAATTCACTATTATTAAGTAAGAAATCTTGTAACTAATATTTTTCACTTTTATACCATCGTATCTTAAGTGGTTTTACTTTTAGTATCGCACCCTTTTAGATGTACTTTGACATCATAATAATAATAAATCATACTCTTTCCATCCTGAACTCAGTTTAAGATACCACTATAGTACGTATAATTCCATCCGGAACTAGAATATTTCCTCTACCATTCTTCTTCTTCTCTTTCTTCATTTCATCATATTAGCTAGATATATTTCGTCATAAAAGAAGCATAATGCTACCTTCTATAATATAGAAGAAACTAAAATTCGGTGTATAGTAGATTGATATATTTTTTTTCGTCTTATTTTGAACATGTTTGAATGGAAGTACTAGAGGCGAAATTGCCAATTTCCCAAGCTGTTTCAGAAAAATTTCATAATATTATACAACAACAGCTCAATAAAAGACTGCGTTATGATCGTCAATGGTATGTATTGTGTCCTATTTACATTATCTCAATATTCCCGATAGTTTAATAAAAATAACAACAAATAAAGAAAATCGTAACGAAATTCTAGACTATATAGTTACATTGACTGAATAGAAATTGTAGTTAAAAATCTCATAACCATCTTTATGAAATATTTGTTTGTTGTAAACAATTTTCAAATCTAAATCATCAAATTCATCTATACTGCCAGTAAGCATTATAGATTTTAGTTTTCAACAACAAAAACGACAATCTTGTCTACAAGATTATACAAACTGAAATTTCTCTAGAGATAATCTTTGTTGGTTCCCTTGAGCGACACAGTGGCAATGTCACTGTCAGATTTGTTACGGTTTGTAGTTTCAAATGTAGTTTCAAAATGTTGGGCCTCCGTATATTTCCACTAGGTGCTTTTCGAGATAGTTCCACTAGTAAAATAATGAATAATAACAACGATAACAGGGTTGAAAATCATCTAAATCACCACATATAAGATAAATGTACGTGTAGAATTGTTGAATCATCGAATGTTACACGAATCGTCAGGAAAAAAAAATGATAGAAAAGCTCTTGAATGGTTCTTAATGTTGAGTTGATGGCTTCAACTCCCAGTTTACTCATCCAATCGCAATATAAATTCGCTTTTCGATTTGTTGGAAAGAATCTAAATTGTCCTGTGGTCAGCATTCATTTCGAATATTCCATTTGGCAAACATCAATGGTTTTGTACATGTATATTCAAATCGCCTTCTATATATGCTGAATTTTTCAATTTGACTCAATCAAATCCACCTATACCTTTTATATTTATCGAAATAAATTTATTATAAATGGAATTTTATAAATAAAATATAGTTGAGTGCATTACTGCATTAATAGCGTGCATTTTACTATCCATATTTTTCTATTTAAACTAAATGAAGGATAATGATTTATGAGCTTTATTGGACAACATTAATTACGCATTTTAACATAGAACAATATATTTTATAAAATCAGAGAATGGTCATTCGTCATCCGCTTGTCAAATCATACCGTGTTGTAATTAATTACAAAAATTTTTAATTTTCCCAATCGACAATCGATAAGTAATTTGTTAATAATACCGAAACTTTATAATTTGAAACTTCCATTGATGATGATATATGGAAAATAAGAAAATAAACAACAAACTTTTAGAGTATCTTTTTGAAAAATAAAATAAGCAGTCTTTGTTATACAAACTTTTATGTTATTTTATTTCTATTTCGAGGCAAATTAGTTTCGATACGAAAGTTTTCGTTACACCTTCTATAAACAGAAACTTGGTTCTCAAGTGAATGCAAGAACTTCGATATATTCAACATGAAGAAGGCGATATAGAAGAGATGGAAGTTGCTTGTTATTATTCACAAATGATGTATAAGAAAATACGACCACCATGGACGTGTTGCGAAAACTAGATGTCACTTCTATAGTCCTCATTTTTTTAGAAGTAAATCTAATGTGTTATTTTACAATATAATGACATCATTAGGGTTGGTTGAGGTCTTTGAATCGTAGGAATATCTAATTTGTTATACGAAAATACAGTAAAACTTTTATTTACAATGCTCGAATAAGAATAGTTTTTGCTTTATACAACTGTATTGCATCAAAATTTTAAAACGTAGCCACCAATTGTTGTTTCTCTACATACCATAAAAATAAATAACACGCTTGTTGTAATATATACAGTTATAGTTTTGAATTATTATATACATTCTATTTCATACGTTATATTGTATTAAGGCACCGAAAACACAATGAACAGGAACAATGACGATTGTCGCGACAACAGGGACGCCAACAACATAGACGCCAGACGTGAGTTTATGATTCGTGCATTAAACCCTTGATACAAATCGTCAACACAATTATTATTAAAAACCAGTCGAAAGAGGGTGAAAAAAAATTAAACACAATAATACAGGAAATACAGGATAATGTTGGAGTTGTTAGGAGAAAGCAGCTTTTTGGCAGACATTCGTACATCTCAAATGGTAGCTGCATTATTATTTTGACTGGCGTCCAATAACTTTAGAATAATTCGATAAAGTTTAAAGTAAAAGCTCTAAAGCAGGTAGCCAACTTAATAAACTAAACATTATAAGTAATGAGAATGTGCGGAAGGTTTGCCAACTTTTTATTCACAACACATGATCGGAAATAAAAGTGGATATATTTTATTATATCCAGTTTTTAAATGTTATTTTCTAAGGAAATCTAATGATTCTCATGTATTTATGATTAATTCCCTCGGTTGTCAGTCGGAAAAAAGATCGGTCAGTTCTGCTGACGGCAGTCTATTAAAAAATAAAACATTATTCACCTATTCAGCACCCTTCAATGTCGTCCATTAAGCAAATAAAATTTCCAAACACTCCCTCGTCATTTCCATTAGTCTAGCAATTGTCACGAGTTTCACAAGTTGAAAAATAAAATTTGATAGAGTGAAAAAAACAGTTAAACAATTATAAAATCACAAAAGAAAATGTCAAATGCAAATGAGTGAAAATTTTTAATTTGCATCTGATGATCATCAAGCATTCTCATTGTTGGAATTATTTGTTTTTATGTCACTTTTTTAAAAGTGCTCTCCACCGAGTTTTGGCACCTTTCATTTCAAAATTCCACCAACAATAGCTGATTATCACTTTTTGTTTTTCTGTATTGAAACATTGACGAATTGCCGGTTGTATAGTTCATTAGTGAAACAATCTGTTGAAAATCTAGTTGATTCGATTTAACAAAGTGCTCCAAAGAGCAATAAAATAATACCTGTACCTGTATACATTGTTGCCGTATCGAAAAATGTAAAAAAGTCGGTTGTTTATGTACATATGTATGAGTGGACTAGTGGAAATCGTACCAGGTTTATACCGAAATAGTGTTGGGGCGTATAATAGTCGAATAAACGTGGTACATTTGTCATTCTATGGCTTTCCAATGACGGTTCAGTTATCTGTTCCATTGCAAGACAACGGTGGCGGTGGTAGTGGTGGTGCTTGGTTATTTTGTTTGGACTTGTTCCAATTTTATATTATAGATATATGTGTACATCTATCTATACTGTATCGAAACATTCAACTGTATATAGAGGGAGCTATTTTAAAATGCAATCCACATAAATATTCAAGTTATGAAAATTGGATTTAATAATATTCAACAGTAAATCGTTATTGTAACCAGTCTTTGTGGGTCTTTTTGACACGCTTCTAGTTTAGAATTTACCTCAATAATAATAATCAATCCCAAAAAACCAAGATTGAATTTAATATTTTCAAAGTCTATCTAGATTTATCCGTTCTCTCATTCTATATTCCTCCATGATTATTTTCTAATCTTTGATCATTTTAAATTTGAAAAACGTACTGGTCTGCATAATAAAAATATCATTGTAAAAGCCACTAGTCGTATCGATTTTAATTTAATTTCCCGTGAGACTTTTACATAACATACACTATATTAGGTCCACTTTTATTATTACCTTATTATAAGCCACTTTACAGTTTTGTGTGTGTTTTTTCCCGATTTCTTTTCCTATATTACCTTTATAATTCATACAAACCACGAAATACAACAATTTACGTCGAAAGGTGAGTAGATTTAAACGAATAATAACAACTCGTACGCATAAATTCTACTATTCGTTCTACAACACTAAATGACCACCAATTAGGTAATGTTAAATAAAAATATAAAAGAAGCAAACGGCAAAAAAACCAATGACTATAAAAAAGTCTAGACAGTATACAATTTTCGGTGGTGACGTATTCTATCTCATTTCAACCAATGTTCGTGTTGTGGGTTCAATGTCACCTTAAATGACGTTATCAAAGCTTCGAAAGTATGGTGACAGGCGAAAATTGTGTATGAAAGAGGAAACAAATGGGACTTTGCCAGACTTCTTGCTGAATTTGATAGAAGCAAATTATCTTTGCATTTTCTCAGTCAACATACTCACACATGTATCAACATTAAGCTAGTTTTAAAGAAATCTAATTTTCTGATTTTCCACAAATATTGAAAATATTTTCCAAAAAAAAAAAAAATCAAATAATCCCACTATAATCGTTGCGTTACGATTTTTTCCAATTAAAAACTTACAACTATCATTAATTATATTCCAGTCTCTTGTGTCTAGTAGAATGGAAGAAATTCAACACAGTACTTTAGTTGAGTTTTTACTCTGACGTTTCTATCACGTCGTGATCCAATTTGTCTTCGTTTTCAGACGTGTTGTGAATTAAGCCCGGTTTTTGCCCACCCCTGTAAACCCACCCAAATTCTTCTATATTACTTCTAATTCAAGCATGTAATTGATATTGATAAATATATGGAAATATTGTCAATTTTGTTATTATCGGTTATTGAACGGTAACTGAAAGCTATTCCTTTAAAAATTTACAAGCATATTCGGGTAAATTCACCGATTGCTATTCTATTTAGCTGTTCATTGTAATAAAATTGTAAAGAGGCAAAGGTCAATAGAGAAGAGCCAATGTTACTGCCTCCCACGAAATCAATTTCTGTTTTTTGTACCAACTGTTATTTATTGATAATATAAATTTTGTACGTTTTATACGTTAACTGAATACTAACAACTACAACTAAAAACTATTATGTACGCCAATATATGTAAGAATTTAACAATAAATTACATTAATGGAGAATCATCAAATTGTGATAAATTATTATTGATAAATGTTTGAAAGTTTATCCACATTTTATAAGCAAGGATAATACTTTAAGGATTATTAAGATTTAAAAATGTGATATTGAACGATCAAAACCGCAATATTATGGCAGTCGTAACTGAACTGAAATGGGAATTGTAGCCTTGATTCTTATTATAGCTTGTGTAAAATACATAAGAACATGACGACACAGATATTGGCCATTTTGGCGAGACGATTTCATCTTTTAAGACAACAACAATGGAAGATTTGAAACAAAGATCGGTAGAAAAAAGGCATTCACCCACATACATCACTATATTGTATAAATAAATGGCAACAAATAAAAATCAATTATTTGGAAAACATCAACATTTATCCCACTCTAGATCGAGTAATGGGATATTTTTAGTAAACAAAATGAAAAAAGCACCATCTTCCTGACGTATTACTTGGCCAACCCCCACCTGTCGATACAAGGAAATTGGCGAGCTTTTAATCCACTTTACTTTGAACAAGCTGTTGAAGAATTGCGCTCTTTATCGTTTAAAGTTAATGTTCAATATGTGAATGATCGCATTATCAAATAATCAAACGATAGAGAGAAATAGAATTGCATTCTACTGCTTTGTGAAAGAAATTTCCAGTATAAGCTGATTTGCGGTGGTTATAAAATTTAATAAAGTTTTCAGCACTGATGATTTTTAATACGATTGTGTCGTATAAGTGGAATCTAAATTAAACGAAAATTCATATTTTTACTAAAAAGATAAGAGAATTTTTCCATTATTATTATTATTATTAAAATAATGTCGAAAGAATAATTTTAATAAAATTCCGCTTAAAGCGATGAATTATAAATTCAACACCTATCCGGCATTTTTACAGATTCGTAAGTCTTATCATTGTATTATTTTCGGTTAATGTTGGACTATAATTTGACATCAAACAACTAATCCTATAATCATCCGCCTGAAATTTACCGATCAGAGATGGGTGTGTTTATATTAGTATTCCATCAGTTTAGGTGGGGTTGTGTCTTTGTTACAAGGGATGATAATTTGATGGGTTGAATCCAACAAAACGTTGATCATCCAATTGTTTTAGCACCCGTTCCAAACTAATTCCGTTTGTTATTATTAAACCACAACTGTTTAGATTACTTGAAATTCTGTTTATAACAGTTTGAAAATTACAACAAACAAAGGGCTATTTTTAAAATTTTGTTAATTTTATAAATGAAAGTAAATCGTTTTCGTGGAATTTATGAATTATCACTAAATAAATCATCTTATTGTCTATCTGTGTTAAAGTTATCGTCTTGTATAGTGTGTCGACAACAAAGGGCTCTCTCCTTTTCGACGACGACGTGCTATGAATCCAGTACCACATATTAAACCCAACAATTGGTAATAACGGACTGCTATGAGATCAGTGCTACCTCATCGCCTCTTAAACCCTCTCATATTTCAAGGTAATTTTACAAGTACTCGAGCCTTGCATACAATTTAACGACCCTTTTACCATTCATTATAGTTTTATCTGTATATTTATGGTTGACTTTGCAACTGAATATTTTATCATGTTTAAATTTCACTAAGCTACTAGTATTTGTATACGTTCACTTTAATTTAAAAACAAATTTTTCAAGAATACTCAAATCGAAATGACTAATAATAGAAATATGCAACAACAACCGAATGGATAATTGAATGAAACTAAATTGGTATGTAATTATATTAAATTTAGTTAAAATGTTCGGTTTTTGTTGTTTTTTCCCGGTTGTTTTTGTAACAAAATTAAATGAAACTAGTGCTTTAGAATAACATTGCCGATTAATTTAATCCGAACTGCACAACAGTATTACAGTCTCGGTTTACTTCAATTTATGTTTAGTTTTCAAATTAAACGACATAAAAATACAATAGCACCATCGAAATAATACTATTTAGTCCTATTTATACAAAAAAAAAAATCGTATATCGTGCATTCAAACGAATAAATAAAATTCAAAGTTGAATTAATCTTTGAAACCGTCCCGACTAGAACAGGTGAGATTTATTAACGTGATTATCAGTTACGAGTTAGTCATAAACTTGTATTTCGGTAGAGACAAGGAAAAATTTGATGATTCTATTGAATCAAAACCCTTTTCGATTTAATTGAATTAAAACAGGAATTAAAAGTTATATTTAGGGATTCAATAACTCACTTGGATCCATGTTGTGTGGTGGAATATCAAAGTACTCACCTGAAAAAGAATAAAAAAACAATTAGAATTCTTGGAAATGAACGATTATAGAGAAAGAAATATAAAAATCGTGCAGCAAACTTTCCATCGATTACTAGAATACCTAGACTGAAGCAACAATTAATTTCGGGACTAACACAAAATGGAATATTACAGGAATGGTTTTATAGAGTCCGAAACATCTGTGGAATATTTAATGAACTTGTGTCTATATTAGTACGTTTTCATTTCTTTCTATCCTATCTTAATTAAGAGCACCGCCACCACTGCCACCATCTAGACGGGAAAGTTTTCCGCAATAACTGCGCAAAAAGAAGAAGGGCAAAAAACGAGGAATTTTTCCGAAACGAAAATTCATTTGCTACCAAGTCTCATCGTCTCTCTATTTTCCTATATTCCCTTTAGCCCGAGTCCATTTTTATTATACAAGTTTAAATATTCGAGCCGAGGGATTCAATCAGACGATGTGTTTGCATGGTAAAACAAAATATACATATAAATTTATTTTCGGTCATATACAGGAGGCATGAGCAAGCGAGAGTGAGATGGTATTTTCGGGGAGGGCTGGTCGAGTAGTTTGAGGTCTCACCCTCTTGTCTCGTCGGTTATTCAGAAGGGTGGTGATCGTTCTAGCCCGAGGGTGAACGCCTACAGTTGGCTCTGTGCCAAACTCCAAGAAGGGTGCCCATCAAGATATTGATATTTTTTTTCTCGTCCTGTCTAGCAGCGAAATTCGATTTTTTCGTTAGCATTTGTGAATAATTGAAATCACTGGTCAATATTTTCGTTTTATTTATTCTATTTTGTTTTCGAAAAATTCATTATAAAGTAAATTGTCATTCACATAATGCTAGATAAAATCATCTGCTTGTTCTCTTTTTTTATAATGTGGCAGGATCAAAGTAAATGTAGACGGAATATGTTAAGATCTGCGTTATCATATTCCAAATAATGTAAACATACAACATTTCCCTTTGATCTCGCTACTCTCCCTCTGCTCAGTTATTTGCCTTTCTCTATTTGATATGTTTACATTTTCGCTTTGTTCCCTCCAATTCTAATTCATACAACCATCAAACGTATCAAGTGTAACAATTGCAACTACTTTTATGTACAAGTGTTGGAAATTGTTGTAGAGAAAAATTTATACTCTTTATGTGCTCTCTTATAACAAATTAACTGGTTGGCGAACGAATTGTTTATAATTTATTTGCTTTGTTCAGATCGAGAATCAATTTTCAACTATTAATCTGTTGATCTTTTTCTTCTTTCTGTCTGATTCGTTGAGTTCCACCGTCATAAATAAAAATCAACAGTTTGTTGTTTCCTTCTATTCACTTCCTGTTTATTTTATTACAAAGATATTGCGTGAAAGATTACCACACTTAAAATCCATCTCACAAGTCGAATAAATCCAAAATATTTTCCCCTCTCCAAATCAATTGACTTTGTGCTGTTGGTAGTTGTCAACAACATTATATAAAATATTTCTCCATTCTATCTCCATTCCAGTTTTTCCTTTCTACACTTATTTGATATAAATGTTATGCTAGTTGCACCATTCCCAAAAGGACAGTGTAAGTCTGTTAGAGAGCCGACTACTGGGAACAGCTTAGACAACAAACCTGCAGCCCGTATTTGATTAGAGACCTTGCCCGCCAACGATCCCTTATGTCGTTAGGTCTATACCAGAACGTGAAATCCATGCTTTTGACAAACTGTATAGTTGTAGTTAATGGGAAACTTTTAGTTTGTTCTAGAAACCTCAATTTGACTACTATATTTCTTCTTTTATAATTGAGATACAATCCAATTTCGAAAATTACACAGACCTCAATCCTACCCCTTTAGATTGTTGAATATTCCATTATTTTTGGCATTAATTAAATTGTTATTAATAGCAAAAAATATGTAACAGTGCTGTGATGCAGACAACATTTAAATGGTGACAACATCGAAACAAAAAACAACGAAACGAAATAAACGTGACCAAGTGACAAAAATGAGACAACAGTGATACTAATTTACATTATTATCAAATACATTTAGGTATGTAAAAAATTAAAACAAACAACAACAGAAAACAGAACATTTAAGAAAAATTAAATTAAATTAAAATTAAAAGAACAACAAAATGATTGGCGGAGTGGCATTAGGGCCAACGTACCACAAAACCATCATTTGTGAAGGACTGTGTGTTGGGACAGAACCGGCCCGAGTCGCCAGCTAGATGGCGCTGCGGTCAGTCCCTGGAACAGATAAATTCTATTTTAGTGTCCTTTATAATTAAAATATACCCTCAATATGAATTTCATCAAATATGCAATTATTAATAGTCATAATTATAATAATAACAACAACAAATTAACGTATAATGAATGGAAAGCTTTATCGTGTATGTTGGCAAATTGTAAATTTCAAAGTTCAACATTATATACCAACTTTGTATAGAAAATGGCTATAAATTTCATGTAACAGTTTCATTTATATAAACGGAATTGTTGAGAGAACAACTTGAAAGGAGCACGTCCATTCACAAATTTCATGTTTCCCAAGAATCACCTTTCATTATCAATATCCAAAAATTGGACTCAATTTCTTCCACTTGCCAAAATCCCCTGAGTGTTCTTCTTTAAATTTCTGCATAACGAACGACTTATAAGGTGTTTATAGCAAGCTTCCATATTCAGTGAGAACAGCCTGTTGTAAATCGAGCCTACAATAAAATTCGCCTATAATGAATAAACATCAGTCTCAATTATTAACTTGTTCCCTTCTCATACTCTTCGAATGAAATTATGGCCAGCCGTTATTCCCATGTTGACAACTATATCAACACAAGCTGTCTTTGCCTTGTTTCTTTGGACTATTCGCTTAGTTGTTTCTTGTCGTAATTTATGTCAAGCTCTTAGTTATTAGGCTTAACAGAAACGCACTAATTATTTCTGGCTATTATAACATCATAAAGATTCGAAACAAAAACTCGAAAAAAAAAGAGCAGAATCAAATGGAAACGAAGTGAAATTAATAAACCAGTAGTAGAGTGCTTTCATTCGTTTTTAATGTGGATTTATTGCAATTGTTGCATGAAAAGATTTGCACTAATTTGACAGTTTGAATTCCGAATAAAAATCTATGTCTCTATTGGATCTGTTCAATGTATAGTTAGTTAATGAACATTGATATTATTGCAATGGCTGCATGTTTGTGATGGTAATTAGAAGAGTGATTTATGCGAAATGAGCTACATTACTCACAATTACCATAACGGACCACACCTCTTATTCGTACGTGACCAACAGGCGAACACTGATGGCCTTATTTATCTCCAATACTACACGAATACTCACAACACTAAACATTTATGAATTCTAGAATAAATTTTAATTAATTTTAACCGAATTTAAACAATCTTATATCACTATTATAAAATTTTTGATTCTCTTTACGGCTCTCGCTCGAAACAAACTAGCCTGGCCTCAATTACATTGAAATCCCATAAGACAAGCTTCTCTAGTGTCATTTGAAAACAACAAAAGATATCGAGACAGGAAATACCTCATTCGATTCGAAATTCGGGCCTCTATCGCCCCTGTTAGGTAAAATTTGGAAAATCCGACTGGTTTTCCGAAAATTCCGAAAACAGCGTTTTCGGCCAAAAAGGGTGTTATATTTTCCAGCATAGTTCTTTGTACAATCAATAGCGCCGAAATGAACCAAGTTTTTCGAAATAACTAACTCAGCAGATGATGGGATGTGGTTTCGAAACTTGCGACTGGCTTAAAAAGGGAAAGAAATCGATTTGATAGTCTCTGTAACTGGCCTCTACATATCTATCGATATGTAGCAAAACTCTTCGAGCTAGACGCTTAACACAACAACAGTTTTCCATAAGCACACAGGGCGCTAATCAAATTCGGAATTGTGACGTTAGTAATGTTAGGGAATTCCCTCATTTCCCCATTTTTTGAGCAGTTCAAAATTTTTTATTAAGTCTATAGAAATTGAACTTCAAAAATGGGTCGGCAACAAAGCTCCCGAGATGCTGTTAGTACATTAATCTCTAAAATTCCAAATTTGATTGTTGTTTATCGTGTTTTTCTTTCAGAATTTTGAAAAATTTGCAAATAATACAAATAAGGACTAATTCCTGTTTCTATTTTTGATTAAAATATGTTGACTTATTAAATGTGATAATTTTGACGAATATTGTCATTACACATTGATATTTTCTGTAACTACAGTTAATTACATTTGGGAAAATATTGATTCCGGAAAATGTATTGTTTCTCAATTAAAAATGTTGGTACAGGCGTGCCTTTTAAATTGAGCTCGTTGTAATTTATTGAAATTGGTAGACACACCCAACATTTATGTTTGAAGAGCAAACACGAAACGATGATTATTCTTCTTTATGTTTGACTTTTATTTAACCCCACAACAAACTTCATCAATAGTTTGTTAATTTGTTGTTTCTTTAAATAGACGAGAATTTCGACCATTATTTTGTCGAATTCTCCTATTTAATCGATTCGTAATTGGGATAGTATAAAAAATAAAATAAAAAATATTCAATAAAGTTAATTGCAAAGTTCGTTGTTAATAAAGGTGAACTGCATTACATTTTAATCGAAAATTCTAATGTTAATTCATTTCGTGTCCATTTCCAGTAATTTGCAGTCAACGTGTTGAAATTCCAGAGTGTTCCTGGTGCGCTTTTTTTCTGCTTTTTCGCCCCCTATTGGATAAAGTTGCACGGTAATGGCGCTTAAAATTGAGGATAATAGCCAAAATTGCTATATATATTTTTTTGTTGCTGTTGATTCCTGCGTGCCTCTCTTCCACAAATTTATCAGGACTATGGGAGTAGAATAAAATTAGGCAGAAAGCAAGTACTCCCAAAGTCTCTATGCTACAGTAATTATGAGCACGTGTAAGCCTGAAACTTTAAGGTCGGTTGGTCTCTCTCCATCTTTGTTTTGTTCTTTAGTACTGGGCTTTCGTAAATGGAACGGGTATATCCTCTTTTCTCCGTTACAGTGTAAACTCTAACCATCTTTAGGGAATACCGCGAGGCCCAACCATCAAGCCAATTCAAATATTCATGTTGAGAAATTTTACTTGAGAGTTTTACAAAATAATAATTCTTTCCGGTTCGAGTCTTTTTTACACATAAACTCCCTCCATTAGCCATCGTTAAATATTCAATAATATTTCTGTTCACTTTCTGCACCCATTGTTCAAACTTTTATAAAGTCATATTTTCAGTTTTAAGTTTTGTATTGGCGAATATTCGAGACTAGGCAAGTTTTTCGAAAGCTAATACTTATTATTCATGGCATTTATTATTATCTTGCTTTATAGCGTCTTATATTTCCATACAACTGCATATTTTAAAATTACTTCCGTATGTTATTGTTATTGATGATGAAAATTTCCAAGACATGATTTTGAATAAACTCCCTAACCCTCCATCGGTACTTTGTTATTCACAATAGTAAACTTTATACAATATAATTCCATTTGTTCGATGTTCAACTCGAATTTCAAAAGAAAAACTAAACAGTAGGTATTTGAAATTGATAACATTTCACACTCTAATCCCTCGTCAATATCCAACGAAATTATCAACGTTAAATTTGATTTGTCGACGGTCATAGTATTAAATCTGTAGCCGTTTATTGGAGGATTTAATATCGAGTTCAATCGAATAAAAACTTTGATCTGAACTACTAACACCCATTTCAATGTTTCTATAATTCAAACATCAATTTGAAATTACGAATAAAACAAGAACAAAGTCTTTAATTACAATATTAGTACTTTTACATAATTCTAAAGGTGGTTGGAGCGAATTAAAATTCTTGAATCAGTTCAACCATTTCAAAGGAATTATCATGCAATTTCATTAAATTACTGTAAATGTAATCTTTACGTTTATTGTTTGTGAAACACAAGTATCGAGTAAAAGGTTTGCACATGCTAGTTAAATTCCTTCATTCTTTCTCTAGATAGTAATTGTAAAGTTTAAATTTGCATTCCGTACACTACTTGTAAAGCATATAACATTCAAATAAAGGATAATAAAGTTGGTTTATATTCATGTATAATAAGTAAATGTATTCAGTTTTGAGAGAAAATGGGAAATTTTCAAATATATGAAGCCCTGTATCATATAATTGGTAAGACTGTAAAATATTAACAAGAATCTTGTTTGAACTAGAAAGGAGAACTACGTTAATCAGATTAATAACGTTAACAATTTGTAATGTTTGAAAAAAATTGGTGATTTAAATGTTAATCTCTTGCAATTTGGCTTGAAATATCGTTCTAGTTCTTGTTCTATATACCACATATCACATTAATTAGAGTATAATTAACTGGCAATTATACCGTAAGTTATGTCAAAAGATTTCATTTTAATTACAATTCCTAATTTTCCAACAAGTTAAACGGTAAGTTGAGGGTGCTGAGATGTACACTCAGCACTTTTTTGTAACAATTTAGAATGAATGCGAACACAGCGAAATCGAGCAAACTTCCAACTTTACACACCAGCAGTATTCTTAAACCGTATTTTTATTCAAATATCTGCGTTTTTTTGATGAATATTCGCCTTTAAAATAAGAATAAAAGGATTTTTGTCGAAACAACAAGCATAAACACTTTTGTTGAAATTGTTGGTGAATCGATCCTCGATTTAATAAAAGATATCTGGCTAGAGTTTGTGTAAAGATAGCAACAGCTGGACGATGTGTCAACGATCGCTAAGAGACATCTCTATATGAATTTTGTATAAGAGAAAAACGTAAAGTAGCGAAAAATTTATAGTTTGCAAATTGAATTCGACTGAATTTCTCCCACAAGGCTCTTTACTATTCTTATTTATTTATCCACAAGTTTTCAGTAGAGATTCAATCAGTTTTTAAACTAAATGAAAGGTACAATTATTTTAAAAACCAACTCGTTTCGGTGGAAATATTTCATTAATTTCGCTGTAATAATCTAATGACTTAGCGCATAGTTGGTTGTTTTAGTAGTTTTGGTGGTGTGTTGTAAAATAACGATCATAGTTCTACAGCATTAGCCACCTGGAAGGTTCCAAATTAATCAGACCCATATCAGGAGCAAAACCATTTTAATAGCGTTCATATATTCTCAATGATATTTATGGTTGAGATTAAAAGAAAAATTACAAGTAATTCAATCTAGATTTTGACGTCGTGTTTGGATAACTAATTAAAACTGTAATAAAATGGTGGATGCGCTAAATATGGTTGAATTAGAGAGATTCCTATAAAGTTTGCAATAAATCGACTGAAATTATGGAATACAGAATTGGTAATAAAAACTATCATCACTTTAATACGAGAAGAAAATTTATATGCTTCAACTTCTAATGGTAGTTTGTCTAGAACTAAGACTAACGTTTACTTTTTCTTTACACTCCTTTTTTTGTATATAAGTTAAAGTTCCATACAATTTAACAAACTAATTAGATACAAACTAGAAACTTTACTCGAATTGTTTGAACGAAAAAAGTACATCGGCTACATAAAATAGCATCTCTATTTACATATAACGCCAATTTAGAAAAAATGGATTTATTTGTGTTAATGAGATACTTGAGAATAGAGAAAAATTGAGGAAATCACCATCATTCAATTTTACGAAATTTAGATGTACAACTTGAACGATTTTCGTGATATTGTCTCATATACGTTTCACCAAGTGGCGAGATATACAAGTGCAAGACTCCTATATAAAATTATGACAGGGATGATGGATTTTGTTAAATTGTAGGGGTGCTTTAGTAATTGCAGTTAATCATACAACCAGTTGAATTGCATCGGATATAGTGGATAATGTTTCTATTCGCTCTTTTAATTCCAACAACGAAAATAATCAATACAATCCGGCTATTAAAAATGTACAAATTTTAGATTGATTTTAAGTCTTCTATCGTTATAAATTTTGAATAATTCGTCATTTATTAATAAATCTAAAACGCCAATTTATTGATGATTAGAACGATAGGAAATGCAGCTTTGTTTAAACTGAATTTCTATTATAAAATCTTGATCAGCGTCAATAATTTAGTCATTTTTGAAGCATTAAATTGGAAGAGTCTAGAAAGCTAGAAAACAAGTTTCTTCATATTTTGCAGATCTGTTTGAAAACTACCAATCTGCGATTAATTTGAACGACAGACGATATTTTATCAGATCATTGATTGTTTTATGGCGACTTGTTATCAGTTGTATTGTGTAGAGAAGACATTGTATTTAATATGTTTGTTTACGAGTAAAAAACATGGTTATAAAGGCCCCTGTTGGCGTCAGAATGATTTTTCACAACGTAACTGACCGTTAAAATTCCATATAATAAAACTTGTCACTTTTATCTATAAACTAGAAATCTAAGTATTTCCTCGGCGAAATTCCTATAAATATTGGATAGTTTTAAAGCAAAACATTCGAGTTTAAATATAAAATTTTGTAAATATTGTAACGGAAATTTTCGGAAATACAACCGTTTAGAAATGATTAGTTTTCTATTTTGAGTTTGTTTAAAATGAATGGAAATTACGATTTGATACACCAACAACAACAACAACAATTGTTTTAATACCTGTACGTTATAAATATTCTCTACTGCATGTGAATTACACAAACACGTAAGATTTAATCTGTTGTGTTGTTAAAGTTTGCAAACATGTGCATGGTACACATCGTACACACGCCCTCATCACCCAGAAATCTGGAACATATGTAACAATTAAGTGAAACAATAAAACATCAATTTTACAGAATGATTGCATGATCAATTCGAACAAAACTCGATTAGAACACAACAAAATTAAAACAATAAAGATTTCATACAAATTAATTTCTACAACAATGAATCGATTATAATTAAGTGCTTGTTGTTTCTAATAGTTTTTGTGTTGCTTTTAAAATCCGTTGAGGAAGACTGAAAAGAAGCTTATTATAAGCTAAAGGGTTCTTAACTTTAGTGGAATATCGACATGATGATAAACGGAATTCAAATCCTATAAGTTCAAGGACTTTTGTTCTAAATTTTTTTGCTTCTTCCGTTCTATTTTTCTTTTTCGCTTCTATCTATTGCTAGAAAAGAAGATAGATAAAAAACAACGGCTGATACTTAAATGTAATACTACGGATTAAGTCTCTATATAAAACTTTACTTGGCTAACTTAGACGAACAGATTCTACTTCAAGACAAGACAGTGGATTTACTTAAATAGAGGAGTGGTTGAGTTTGTCTTTCGAAAATCTTCTCCAACTAATTATTAACGAATAAAACTTTAAATTAAATAATAAATTATGCCGACACTTGGATTGTGTTTTAATAAATGAGAAATTTCATTAAATTCGAAAAAATCACCCATTGAATTTGATATGTTTGACATAACGTGCATGCAACTATATCGTTATTATGGTCTTTGCATGTAAACGTGCAACTACACCACAATCAATTAATTCTTTATCAGTTTACTTAACGGAAATAGAGCCGACTTATTTTTTTTTAAACAATTCGAGCAAAATTCTAGTATTGAGTCAGCTTGATTTACCCCAAAAACCTGTAATCGTTTAACGAGACGTTATTATGAGTACGATTCAGCCATCCCTATATGTTAATGAATTTTAATGGTAACGATAAATTAATTTGCCGTTTGTAATTGATTCAACAAAATGGTATTGAAAATGAAACAATTACGTTATGTGTAATTACAAATTAGGCAGCCTTTAGACAATAATCTCAATGGTTTGATGTGCATATATACCAGCTCAATATGGTGTAGTTAATTAATAAGACTGTAGCAAAATTGATGATTAATTAATATTTGATTGCGCTATTCAATACCTCCTGTAATTCTATTGACTTTTGGATTTTAATAGTCTTGTCATGTCAATTAGTACGAACATAAAATATCGTACAAAAATATTATTAAATATTTTAAAATTTTACAATTTATAGATGTTAACATGTAGAAATTGATACGATGGACATTACAATGATTAAAAAACCATACAACACATGTACATGTACTTGAATTGATCACACATTTGATATTTTATGTTGGAAAAAGTGCAAGGGGTGGTAAAATTTGTTTCGTGCTCGTTTAGCACACATGTTTCAGTTTATAACAGGTAATTTCATCCAATTATATTGATGTTCCTATAATAAATCAATTTATCACATTATTATTAATATTTATTGTTACCTATAGTTTAGATTATTGAAGTTTTCACTAGAAATTTCCACATTCAAGTTTCCTTACAGTAAAAATGAAGAAAGCAGTTATAGTACCAGATATACGAGTCGAGTCTATTTAAGAGACTCCATATCACACATTCAACTAAAAAGTGCACTTCTCTTAGTCCAACTATGCCACATATTTTAAAATTTATTACATCCACAAAAGAGACCTTTTCTAACTCTACAAACTCCATTTATTCATATTTCATTTCATTTGTAATTTCTAGTTAATATTACTGACCTTTTTTTATAGTAATAATTGAACGTTTAAATAAATATGATAACGACTACTATTCAAATGATAAAATAATGTAGCGACGATGGAAAATTGTCTCAGGTCCTTTGGGAATGTTCACATGTTGAGTAACTAGCAGACTGGAAAGCTGTTGGCTGGATGAACGCGTATTAAGGTCATTAATAATACCAAATTTTCTCGCAATAAATTACACTTTACTCGGATTTTTTCCGATGATAGACACTTTTCGAACGCGATGAAACTTTCAAACAAGTCAATTGCTGAAGATTTTCAAACTCTAAATGACTCATCATCGTTAATTCTCGTTGTCAATAAGCAAGAGGGAAATATTATTTTATTATCATAATTTTGGGAAACATTCATCTAAATTATTGTATCTATCAATTTCCACAAATTATAATCAAAATTTTTTGTACAAGTGTGTGTACACATTAGTTAGCCTAAATCAAACTTTCAACAACATTCAAACACATTTATGAACTTCAACATTTCAGTAGAGAGAGCCTGTCGAAAATTTACCCCCGAAATTACTTTCTCTTCTATTCGAAAACAGTGAAAACAATTTATGTTGAGTTTGTGGTGAAATTCAAGAGTGAATCAACCCTTCCATTCTCCACGTCCATCTCCTTTATATATGTGTATTTTAATTATAAAATGTAAAATCTGTAACTAAAACTAATAGTAAAGTTATCTAGTATGGTTGAAATTTAACCGTACGTTTCCCCGATAATAAAGATTCACTCGCTCTCTATTACGATTAACGGACTTTAATTATTTTCGTATAAAACTTTGGGTTTTATCATAAAAATTTCCATTGTGAAACTTTATCAAGTTTCTTATTAAAACTGACGTTATTTTTTAATTATTTTCCAAAGACTCTATTTACAACATTCTAATTAAGTTCGTATTTTTTTATATGTGGTCTTCTGTGTTTTATTTAAAAGTAAAACAATAAAATTGCGATTTTATGTAGGTTCCAACATTTTCAACCGACCTTAAAGCTTTGTCGGGTTATATAACTTTCGTGATAGTCATTGATCAAATAACATGTAACGATAATGTAGTGCCGTCTCCGGGGAGAATGACGCAACCCTCTAGATGGCTTTTGAACAGTTTGATCCTGCCGGACTCGTTGGATATTGTATGAAATGAAACAAAAAAAAAAAGACAGAGAAGCCCAGAACAGAAACACAAAGCTTTTAAATATGCACCAATTTATCTTCCGTACATCTACTAATTGATTTAAGTTTGAATAACATCTGCCTTAGTAATAAACAAAAAACCAACCACCATCTGTGTTACACTTACTGGAAAAATACGGGCTCGTAACTCTATCATAAAGATGTCAGGTAGGTTCGATCCAGTTGGTCGTTAACCAACTACTACTAACAGTAAAAGAAGAACAAATAGCCGTTTTCTAACGGAAACTATGTTCGAATAGCTCTTTGTTTTAATATTTATTGTTATGTAATGTTGTTGTGATAACCAACTAGGTATTATCGTGTAGACTGTTTGAATTTCAACTCGACGATAAATAGTTTGTAATGTCATAAACAGTTGACATCTGTCTATGACATAGACATCTCATCTGTTTGAACAATGACTGACATATTTTACAAATTATCAACATATACCACCTTTGAAGCATTTTAATAACAAGATATTGTCGTTTATTTTAACAAAATATTACCAATCTATTTCAATTTAGATTTGATGTGAAATAGAATTCACTACAGGTAGCCGGTGATTGTAATTGTATCGGATAAACGAGGATCGGATATTTATCTGATAACAGTATAGTCGATAGATTTATGTTATAAATCAAACTCAATGATATTTACAAGGTAATTAGAAAGCTTGGTATAATGCTTTACAAATTTCCTCTTGAACTATCGGTTAAATGATTCAGTCTTTATTGATTAAAATCTCAAACTATCTATATCCCGGCGCATCCACCATTTTTACAACAAACTACTATTGAAATTAAATCAAATTTTTACAAGTATAATAAGAAAGCGATAGATAAATGTATTGTTGGTCTAAGAAACGTGCCGAAAAGTACTAAAGTCGCTACATGGTAAGCAATGATTGATGGAATCAATGAATCTTTTAAATCTTTTCTGTAATCGTTATACATAAATAAAGCAAAAACCGAAGAAAGAACGATTCGATCATATAGAATATCACAGAAACGTGCTATTATAAGTCATTCTGTCTGTTCTTATAATGCACCTGCAGTACAAATCATATTACATTCGGAGAATTTCCGGAACATGTTTCTTGCCAATTTGTTTCATAACACTGAAGGAAACGAGAAAAAAAGCATATACACATATATATTGAAGGGAAAAGAATAAGAAAAGTAAGAACGATGAGAACTGATGTCGATCGAGTTCCAAAAACCATCTGCAAAATTCGTCTGTTATATTTCAGTAGTAGTTCAAATCTTGAATTTATATAAAACAATAGATGGCAGGAATAAAATTTGACAGTGGCATAATATAAAAATATGCATGATAAAGATATCTCGTTTGTTTCCATGTATAAAACTAATGACTTTAATGTAGTATTTTTTTATTTTGATTATTATCGACCGCATTTTATAAATGTTTGCTGGCAAAATAGATTAAATTTCTAAATTTAAACCATATAGAAGCTTGCATGGCTGCGAAGATATATGTGAAAGGAAATTCAATTCGTTGCATGCTCTATTAAACAATGTTTACAAAGTTCACACCCTTAAAATAAAGTAAATATGCAAGTCCCTGTCTGGTTTTACAATCAACGCAAATTTCCAACAATTCAACATCTTTATTTGGCAGAATTTTAAAAATTTAAATTCAGTCTTCCTTAAACTAATAAATCAATAAAAAATATAAAATCCACCACATTATAAATCAAAACCGCTACCCATTGTGGATGAGTAAATTATACAAAACTACTACACAAGAAAAATGTAAATGCCCTTATAAATGTTTCCTTTTATGCTAGAATACTTGTAATTTATGTAGTTTCTTAACATTCGCGCTTTTCGCTTTAGACGACGGTAGTTGTTGTGGTGATGGTGCTTTCCTAAAATTTATTTCAAACATTCCCTACTTGTATAATACAGAAATAAAGTTGTTTTAATAAAAGTGAAAAGTCTTTTGAAAATTTGATTTGCTAATTTAACCTCGTATATAAATTAGATTAGTGAAAAATAATCTAAAATAACTGTAACATTTCCGTCTTAAAATCTAGCATCTTTAGACGAATTTCTCATTTTAACTTAAATTCAGACGACTAATCCCATTCCACAAACATAAAGCTTGGTTATGTGTACAGTTCTGGTAGTCTAGTAAAAAATCCAGACTACCTTCAGCGATAAATCAGATCATTTTCAAAGATTTCTTGTCGTGTTTCTTTTTAACGTACCTGCTACAAGTTATAAATCTTTCTCTTAAGCTACTTAAAAACGTACCCTTTATCCTTTAATAAAGTAGTTAATTTTTTACTATCTAAATACAAGTAATACCTTTAGAAATATGTCAATTGATTTATTTCGTCTATTTTAAGGCGAATAAAATCAATATTTAAAGGGAACAAAATGGGTATCGATCAAAATTTCTGCCTTATATAAAAATTTATTGGAAATAGTTTGACGGCGAATTGTTGTCAACAATACAACAGAGCGAATACGAATTTCTATGGTAAATCTATTGAAACCCTACCCTTAAATGAGAACCATTAATCTTGATTATGGTCATTTTAAAATGACATTTCCTTTATTGATTACAAGATAGTTTGACATCTAAATGTATTGTAGGATGCTTTTATAAAGTATAAAAGTTTTATCTTTGTGGAAAATCCTTTCTATTTTCGTGCATTATTAATATTTCATGACAGTGACCCTTTTTCCACAACAATATAAAGTCTAAATAGATGAAAGTTCTCTGGTATTGTACAATTCAAATGCAACCGAAACTATGACACAGTTTTTAGCAATGAAGAGGAAATTCTTTTGTATTTATTACTAGAACATTTATAAAATATAATGCAATTGTATCCGGTACAATTTACTAAAACGATGAACAACAGACAATAGAGACAAGTTCCGGGGAATTACAGTCTTTTCAACAAAACTCCGAATTTATACCTAACAAAAAATGCACGAAGACAACTCAATGTAATAAAGTTTTATTATTCCAAAAAAAAACCAAACATCCCGTTCACGTTTTATTAATCTGATGATTTAAGTCTAGACGACAGATATTCTAACAAATTAACAATGAAATTTATTATTACTAGCATAAGTTTAAATTAGCCAATCTTTAATAAAATGTAGGTACGAACGTATATTATTGTAGTTGGTGCAAATTTCGTTTAAATTCACAATAAACAAGGTCTAGTCCAAGTTTCATTGCTAAAACAAAACGTTTTGTATTAAAAAAATTAGTGTTGAAAGGCGAATGCAAACCGAATTTTTGCATGTCTGTACAGTTTTACATATTTCAACATGCAATCAAGATTTGATTTTGTTTTAACTTTGTTAAAAATATATCCCTTCAAACACTATAAATTTCACACTAAAGTTACCGTGAAAAATTGAATAAAAGACCAAAAAAGAATTCGCGCCGCCTTCCAATTAAATGTTCTATTACATTTGTAAAATACATCAATCAAATAAGGCAAAAAATAATAAAATTTAGTGAACGCCGGATGAACGTGCCTCTAAAGTCGAGGCCAGAATTTGTTCTCACTTTTCTGTTCTTCGACGTGACTACAACGATAGGGTGGAAATTGGACCAACATCACGTCTAGAGGTCGCATAATTTCAACCTTTAAAGTCGAATTAAAAATAACAATGGGGGTGGAATTGTACCAATAACAGCAATGGAAATAATTCGAAAACACTTGTGTGAATTTCGTTAGACTTGCTGCATTGGGGGAGAGTAGAACAAGAAAACGACGAAAAAAAACCGAAACGTATACACGTCCTATCTAATTTAAAACAAACCTGATACAATCCTATAGAATTTCTCCGACAAGATGAACAACATAATTTGATTCAAACCGCATTTCGTACAACGCCTCTATTCGAATACCTAACCAAAAACGTTGGTGTAAATCCAACTTTAATTCGAATTGGAAGCTTTAGAACTTGTCCTATTTATATAAGGCGATATAGATATGGATAGATAGATAGATAGATAGATAGGTAGAGATCGATAGATATCAGACCATATAACAAATTACGTACATGAAAATAGAAAACCGGAAATGATATGGACTTTACTGAAATTCAATCAAGAAATTTTCTACAATACGTAGAAACGTGACTGGGAAAGAACGAATTTTCTTTTTTATTTTTTCCCTTCATACATACACTATACGTGTGTCTGTGTGTTGAAAGTTCAACCAGGCGGATGTTGACAGTTGGTTAAGCGTTCAAACTTACCTGCAATAAGAAAGAAAAATAATAATAATAAAGAAAAAAACAATCTGTAATAGTAAGGAGAATTTGTTCAGTGGACTTTTCAATATATCGTCGAAATTATATTTAAACTAACTAGAAAATCGTGAATTTAACGACAAATACTTGAATTTTAATTATCCAAAGTTGAGCTATTGAACTGTACTAAATACGACTTTAAAGTGGTGTAATTCAAACTAAATGTATTGTACTTAAAAGTTAATGAGTAATTGTTGAAGTTAATGATTGTTATGATTCTCTTTTCTGATTTTTGTTAAATTGTTATTATTATTATTAGTTAGAAATTCTAATGCAATTATTATAAACATTTCCCAAAAATCGATAAATTCATTAGATGGAAAGTGACTATAACATTTCATGGATTCTAAACATGACAGCTATGAATTTCGGGTATGACAAGACGCGCATATCTCTCACCAGTCAATTACTAAACAATGGATCAATGAAATTGCACGTATCTATCCAATTTCAAACTATTATAAAATACCAACCCTCATATTATTGGTCTTCCCTTAAAAAAAAAACCCAAAGAAGTGCTAATATTCGAATTTAATGTCGGTATGTAAACCGGCAGTCTCATCACCATAACATTCTCATTATTCTTGGAAACAGTGCCACCGGATGAACTCCAAAATCTACTTCGTTCCATTCAAGTACATTTGTCTAAAGTGTCTGTATCTCTATTCCAGTACAAGAGAAAATTACTTGCATTACAAAGATCATAAATATTAGCTGATATCATTTCATAATATCGTTCAGTAGGAATAGAGAGGACAGACGCAAAGACGTTAAACTGGCATAAAACTGATATGAACACTTGGCAACACAACTACGACTTAATACTGTTACTATCGCTATGTCTAGTTTTGAATTCTCATACAATTTTAGTAGTAATTAGATAGTAGTTGGCCACAAAAGATAGTTCCCTATTTCAACTTTCCAACCGCTAGTTATCATTTAAATCTAAATTCATATTACGAAGAAATTCCAACCCAAACATGGCCTCAGGATAGAATTTAATATATAGAATATACCGAATGCGTCAACGACAGATAAATTCAGTTTTAAGGGGAAAACATGACCGAAAAACGGACGATTCGTATAAGGAAAAAATTCACTACATTTCCATAAGCAACCAGCTTTTTTTATTTGTTTTATTATAAAGTCGTAAAAGGAAATTGCGCGTCTTCTATTTGACAAAATAAAGTGTAATTCTAGAAAGAATATCATTTGAAGGGAAACAGATAACTTGTGCAATAAAACGTATCAATAAACAATAGAAGTTGTGAGATACGTGTCATTTTATCTATCCCACAACGATAAAGAGAAATTCCCAAATGCTTACGTACGCTAAGACTTCATAGACAGAACACTAGAATTTTAACACAACATTCAATTCTACTAGCATAACATTTTCTGAATTTCATCTTGAGAATAACAAGAAAAAAATGATAAGAATAAGCAAACTTTTATAACACATTAATCCTGAAATAAGAGCCTTATCGAACGTTATTTTTATAAACCAAAAACTAGCCAACTGAGCTACATTTTATTGATATTGCAGGAATAAAAAAATATTTGTTTTTTTATCCGTTCTCTCCATTCTACGAATTTTTGTTTACCTAAGCGTTGACGAGAGTTTGGTGAGTTTTCTATAATATCCCTGAAATCCCTAAAGAAACTACAAAAGCAAACAGACTAGGTCATGATGAATAATTCTTGGTAGATTTTCTTACAAATAATCAATGAATTTTCATTCGATTTCAAATCGCAATTCCACCCCTACGTATAAAATCTTTATAATTGTGCTAGAAATATGTAATTATGTTGATTTTAATATAGTTACCCATCACCCTTATGAATTGTTGACAAGTTCTTTACATAATTTACCAATTTATCATTGTAATCATTTCGATTACAAATGAAATTCGTCAAACAGTAATCGAATTTGAGCAAATTTTTAATAGTTTCTCCCTTATTAAGTGAAGACAAGCGTAAAGGTGTGCGTAAATTTGTGCGTTAGCATGAAAGATTGAGAATTTGAACTACATTTCCTGCATACATCAATCATTTAGCATTTAGTAGACGGCAGTTCGAGATTAGCTTCTTCAACGAAGAAAAGAGAACAGAACCGAAATACAACTAGGGGTGGTAACGAAAATGATCCTAACGTAATGGAGGGATGTGTCCGACGTTCGATATATCTAAAGTGTCGTTTTGACAGTTATCCCATATATCACTGAATGATATGTGGTTGGTAATAGTGCATGTAACTATGTTATCATATATGTACATATGTATAATGTCCAATAGTATTATCATAACCGAGTTCAAATAACTTTATTTATGAATTGTAAGTAAATGAGGTTAATTTAGATTTTACGTGCACTATAACAATAAAAATGAGTTAATTTTTGTGATATTAAATAATATTTTAATCTTCTTTAGATATGGTAAAAATATACAAAAACAATCACCTTGTTGCATCCAACTAAAAGAATTACGGTTCTATTACAATTTGGCAAACTTACAAGAGTGTTAGTCCGTCCAAAATCCCACAGAGATCCATTTACAAGTGTTGTTATTCGTTCTTTATAATATTAACGGATAAACGGAATTAACGAAAACAACTAAAAAAATTCATATCTTTAATGGATGGGTATCATTTTCGGCTCCCGGAATTTAACAAATTGCAATTTTCTACCGTTTAATCATCAATAAGTTTATTACAACAACTCGATTGAAACATCAACCCCTAATACAAAAAATTTTTGCAATTCGGCAATTTTCTATTTTTATATTAATGTTCAGAATTAGAGTTTCGAACGACCAATCTCTTTTCATATTGGCGAACATTCTCATTTATGGGCGGCAGTATCTTTATTGTTTACCTCATCGTAAACCTAAACATCGTTTAATTTTTCCACGCGCGCTTGTATTTGTGTATAAATGAGGAAATGTTCAACGAACAAATACGGTGAAGAATAATATTGAGGGACGAGTTTTTTTACTGCTTGTCATTCGAATAGGAGATGTCTAAATAAACACATTTGAAACTGGGCTGAATTTTGCATTTAGATGGAAGATTAGCGAAGGGATCCATCAGACTATGTGGTGACAGTATTGTATAATTCATTATTTTTTCCCCTCTCCCTCTGTCTTGGCTATTTTATTGGAATTGTTCAAATAGTTTCGTTATATATTCGAATTCAATTCACATATTTATTTAACTGTAGTTAAGTAAGAGATCTATCAATTGTGTTCAAAGTACGGTTTGATTGAACGAAATTTGAATTCCAGTCAAGTTTGCAATGAAATTCAACTCGGAATATATAAAAATCAGATTGATGAATATATTTTTGTAAAGAAATCATTCATGTGAATTGAAAACTAAATCGTTATGATTGTATTACCAATTTTACAATTAAATATTTCAAATAAATGAATCATGTTTAAATATTGATTCGATATTCTTCATTAAAACTATTCATATTTGAATTTCAATTAGTTTCGCCAGATGGTAAAATGAATTAGTTTCTTAATATAATTTTGTACGTTTGGAACGGTTCTCGCATACAAAAGAATTCTTGTCTGGGTACAATGGTGTAGAGGCCTCCTCCATCACGAGATCCGGACATATTAAATTAAGTAATACATCTTGTCGGTATACAAAGTTTTCTTTTTTTAATAAAAATAATAAAATAGAAAGAAAGAAAGAAGAAGAAGATCCAACGTCGGTTGCATATTAATCGAATTGAATTTCAGAAAGTAATTCAACCAAGAATATCTTGAGAAAATGGGCAAGGCAATAGTTGAAGTGATGTGCTACAGCAATAAGGAATATTAGACTGCCGTCACCAAATTAATGATTTCTGTCTTGTCGACCATTCAAGACAGCTTCTACTAATTTTCTCGCTCGCTCCTTCTCACCCATTCTCATTCTATTTCGATCTATATACAGACAAACGCACACAGTAGCAGCGCCAAGTCTCTTTACACCACCTCTGAAAAAGCAATCTTGGCTCGCTTTTCCAGTTGTCGTCATCTTTGTGTGTAGCTCCCATCAGTGGCTGCCTCCGATGAGCAATTATGTTTTCCCGACAGCTTTTAATTTCTTGCCGCTTCTTCTTTTACATCGTCTTCTTCCTACTCTTTTACGTCGCCATCTTCGTAATCGGCTACAACACAACAACTGCTCCGAGGATAAATAAATAATTGATGGAATCCTTGGTCGCATTTGGAGTAACCATAATGTACGATTTAATTTAAAAACAATTTTCCCAGATGGTGCAAGTGAAGCATAGAATATAAGTAAGCAACTTATTTTCTTCTACGAAAATGTCGCCCTTTATTTTGATTATATACAAAACGACTAAGGTTGAGATTCTTGTTCTCATTATAAATGAAAAAAAAGCATACCTACACACATTTTTGTGATGATAAATGAAAAATAGTGAAATGGAAATTTTCGGCTTTATATTCAGACTTTTATTTCAAGTCGGTACAATATTAGCAATATCTTTTGTATTTTTCTTCAATTTGTTAGAATTATGTTAAACTGAACAGATGTCACTGAACATGAAGTAATTTTTATTCATGGAATTCAGAACAAATGTCTCTGATTTAATGTATCAAAATTCTGATTGATGTTCGTATTCTGTCATTTCTCCATATTATCATCATCATCATCATCTCTTTTACAACTGAAATAAAGAAATTGCAACAATTTGAATAAATATTTCCATTCTATATTTATACACACATCTGTTTCGATGGTCTAATATTATTGATCACTCTTAAAATTTAAAATAAGCTACAAATATTGTTCGAGATAGAACGGCAAGAAAATAGATGGATATAAAATTTCTTATTTATGATAAATAAAAAATACGCCACGTATATTATAAGGCGAAAAAAAAATTACAACCATCCGTATATATGGTCGTTGTCAGTATATCTATTAAAAAGTTTATTCCCGGCTTTACTGTTCTGTTTCGGGTATGTATTTCCTTACAAACTGTTTGACAAATAAAGCAGAAAGAACATATTATGTCAACGAAATTCATGAGTTTTACGTGCGAATGTCACACGATCTTTAACTCGTAGTCTTTCACTGTCTTGAATCCTTAATTTCGATAGAAATCTACAAAAAAAACGACATTAAATGTGCAAATTTCCAATAGGATTATTTTCACATCAATACTCATTAATTAAATAAAGGAAAAGTATTGGAAAATCCAGTTTTAAAGTCAACATAAATTTCAAAAGAACTTGACAAGGATTTAAAAGTGTACAATAAGAGTTAAAACAAAGTACTACTAAGATTGTGTTGTAATAATTATCTCATTTTTAGTCTAAAAATTTGAGTTGCAATTACATTGAAATAAAGAGAATGGTAAAAAAAACAGAATGCTTCCGGCTTATAATCAGCATTCTGTTCGCAATGGACGCCTCTACAACTATAAAAAGGCTAAAGTTGAAACCGCAAAAGAGAAATAAATATGCATCAGCTTTTGGTTAGGTTCGCCAGTTTTAAAAATGGATTAGAAAGCGGACCATTGTGAAACCATAGCTGTAATTCGGGACGTGACTGCCAGGGAGACCCAGCAAGAAAAAAAACAAGCCTATATAATTCTTACATACGAACCAAAACAAAAAAAATATATATACAAAAATACAAGCGAAAAGGACTAGTGGGATAACTAAAGGGATTACACGATTAACGGTTACATGTGTACTCTTAATTTCCACTTCTCCCATCCGCCAACAATTTGGAAAATTTAAGACCATTGTGTAATTAAAATGTAGCCGAAATTTATTTGTTGTTTGTTTTTTCTAACAACAAGATATAAAACCAGATCCGGAAAGTTGGCTGATTTGAATAAAAGATTTCCGTAAAAAAGCCACCCGGGAATTGTTGGATAGAATAATTGCTAGTTTGGCATTAAATCTAATGATAATGCCAATTGTTTCATATCATTTATTTCGATGATCTATGCAAATGTCGACAGAATTATTCGCTTTTTTTTTTGAAAAAAAAAAGAAATGAATGAGAAAACAATTAATATTAAACTCACTATTGTGTTTGTGTGAAATAATATAAATCTATGTGTGAAAGTAAGCTTTTATTGATTTATTAGAAAAGCCATGCCATTAAATTTTATTGAAACGAAAGAAAAATGGGGTACTTTTCCAATTGATAATAAATCACTTTGAGCTTTAAAACTGCGAAAATTATCTGTTCGCACAAAGATTATATGAAATTCCTTTAAAATGAAATTTCAGTAGCAATAATAATCCAACACTAGCATTATCGTGTTCGAGTTAAAACCATGAAACTGAAATAATATTTGCTATAAAACTAAACTATTTCCGACAATTTTCAAATATTTCGATCGTCAAACACGAAATCCACAAGAAATTATTCGTTCAATACGCAATTTTTGTTCTTTTGAATTGTCTTTCAATCAATCCAATCAATCAGTCAGTGCTTTATTTTTAGAGTCTATTAACAAAAACAAAAATCTGCCCCGATTCTATGAAACTGATTTGATTTCTTTGTTAACTTTTCAATCTATTTTTAGTCAATGTTTATAAAAGTGTATTAGGTCCCCTTATTTCATCGGTATGAAATGGGAACTTTATGAGTCGTTTGAGAATTTGGCACTAAATAATATTGTTTGTACGCATTAATACTATTATAGATTTCAATTTATCGAGAAACATAAACCGATATAATATAATTGAAGCCTATTTATTTCTAGATTCGAAAATACGTCATCTAATAAGTTAGACTAACAAAATTATTATACAACGTCCGACATCTGGATAATGTTATAATAACATTAAAACAACTAAAATTAGCTCAATATTGAAATTGAAACATCACAAGAAAATCTAGCCTTTATATGCACAATATTGTTTGAGAAAAGTAACATACATGCTAGAAATTTCCATAATTTAAAATACAAACTGTGATAGCCTAGTTTTTATTTTTTTCACTGACCGATAATATCGCACTGGAATCTAATTTATTTGCTAACAATTCGCTTAGAACTCCACACAAACCGTGTAAGACAATCTTGTATTTTAACGAAAATCACGTCAGGATACGGCCTTGTTTCTATTCTAGTAACGATTTCTTGCTTCTATTAAAATTGAAACGATCTTCTTCGTGTCTTTTTTTTTCTCGTATTTTATTTGTAGAAAAGAAACGTAAATCGGAAAGAAGGTCGGTTCACTATTTAAAGCAGTATTTTATTAGAACTTATCAATATTTGAAGTGGTGAAATAAATACTTATGAACCGGGGATTTGCACCTATCAAAATACCATCTCCAACGAAATGATTTATGTTTGTTCGGAACAGGGGTATAAGTGCAATATGCTTTTTCACCGTAAAAATAGCCAACAACATAAATTCCGTTTAGTGTTGGTTAAAAGCATTCTTTTGCTTACAGTAATTTGTCGTCGTATATACGTATTTGCATGTATATAAACAACAACGAATAGTTTTGATCTGGGGGTAGTTGGTAGTAGAAGTAGTGGTAGTAGTCGTAGTGGTGGTGGGTAGTGTAAATCGTGTCGACGGCACTCTGCCTCATAAATCTCCATATGCTTGTCGATATTCTAGCGTAAAACTCAAATCCTTCGATCCGAAAAAACAGGCGATATATATAAAGAGCCCAGAAAGAAGAACTGTGAGTAATCTGAAGGGCAAAGGGTCAATAGTTCCCTTTACGAAAGAGACAGACATTGGAGATGATGGAAATGAAAAGTTTCTCCCCTGTTCTAACGAATTTGATCGAATCATCTGCTTAAAAGGACGTGCAATTTTTATTCAAAAGTTAAAGTAAAAATATCTTCTACTGTGTGCTCCCATAAATTTGACAAAATACAGATTACACTTTTAGTTCTATAAAAATTAAATATGTATTAGGATTTTTATAGAAAAACCTAAAACACACATACGCATATATTATTGCCCTGGAAAAATGTTTAATCAGTTGAGAAATATTTCAATATTCACCAAAAATATTCAGGTTGTATTTATTGATCTAAGACTGTTTAGAATTTATGAAAGTCTAGTGATGAAAGTTACCAGATTCTGGAATCTTTGCTGAAACTCAACCATCTTATACAATTTTTCATTTAAAACTATTTTCCTTTCAGATTTTAAACTCTTTATCCTGATTTTAACAATACAATCTACATCTATTAACACATTATTCTATTTTCACTTATTAGTTCACATTTGAACAAAAACAGGAAATGTTTAAACAAGCATCCACTATTACAGGTGTAGTTTTATTGATTTGTGGTAGATGAAAATTACCATTTTGTCGTAAAAGTTTCATTGAATATAAAAATTTTATTACAAACTCGTCAAGTTTTCGCGATATGAGTAAAATAAAGATTTTTATGAGAAAACCATGAAAATGCATTTTATAATTCGATTTACTTGATTTGAACAAAAACAATTACTAACAATTTGTCGATGGAAAATTATCAATTTTGAAAATACAAAACCACTTTAAATTGGTTATGTTGTCTTCTATAAAGTTTCTAAATAGAATTGGAATAAGGAATGACAACGGAGAAGCTTTAAAAGAATAAATGGCACAATTTCAATTTGGTGGATTCCTTATTTTAAACTCATAACATTAAGCAAAGTACTGAAGCCATTAGACAAGTCTTAAGGGAGCAGTTTACGCTTGAGACAACCGACAGGAAAGTTTGTTTGACGGATATAATAATTTTCATCAATTATATAAATCGTACTAGACTAGAGGATATTATGTAAATTTAAATCAAAAATATCACCACATAGTTATATGAAGAAAATTCAATTTTATTCTAAACTGTTGTCTCTCCTCTTGATAATTTAAACAAAGTTAGACATTCGTTGTACAGTAGTTCTATATTAACTAATGGACGAATGTCTTCGTTGAAACTTACCCAAAACTGTCCAAGAAGTTAACATTTCACTTTATACGCGAAATTGGAAAGTTTCAACTATGAAACTTGCAACAGTTATTGTTGTTCGCTGTTAGATTCAAACGCGTTTCTCTAAATGCATACAATAAGAATCGTTTAAGGACTTTTGATTAAATTTCCCAACTATATCGAGAACATTGCCATTTTAAACCATAACGGTTTTTTGATGAAGAGAGCCAAAAAAAAATTATAACACGGGGAGTTCTCGTTTCGAATTCGGTCTTTTAAAACTATTAAATTCAATGTTGGAATCAACGGAATAGGACTGAAACCGCAATTCTTTCTCCACTCCTAGCATTAGCTTTATTTATGACCAAATGAAAGTTATTGCCTGTCGAAAATAACTTTTGAACATTCGGTATAGTCGCGAGGTTTACATTATAAATTTTGTGTATATGTTGTATATGTGTTTAGAGAGTGTGTAGAAAATTCTGTCTGGTTCGCTTTTCTACCGGAATAAATTCAGATAATATTGTACTTGTATTATTATGATAAGGGAACAGATGGCCATTATTGCTCTTTACAGATGAGGTATAAGTTGGCTATTCTACAGTGCAATCTTGAAAAACATCTCAGTTTTATAAAAGGATGCTTCTCAAGAGCTTCAACTATTGAAACTTCCAACATTCAAAAGTTGGGTAATTATTGCCAAGTCATGGACAAATTAGAAGCAAGAAATATTGTATAAACAATTTTCTAAAAATATATTTGACTAAATGTTGTATTGATTAAATTTCAGTTATTTTAAAATCGACACGTGTATAATAAAAGTAACAATCGGTTCTAGACAAAACTAATCAATGTTAACACTGAGTTGTAAAATACTTCCGTTTATGTTTTCCCAATATTCACGCAACCATAAAACTTATCAATTATTAGATTGATTATAATTAATGGTGAATTTGCGAAATTTTATCGATAATATTTGTCCCAAATATGATTAATTACTTGTTTTGTTTGGATAAAAATGGTTGAAAATCACTATTAAGATAACAACAAGAATTTGTAATTTGAAATGTTCAATCCTTGTGTGGTTGGAATAAAATTCGTCTCATATGAGGAAAATAGATTTCAAATATTATTTCAACTCTCCCTAGTCGAGGCGTGTGAATCGAAATGTGTATGCGATATTGGCAATTTGTAATTTTACCATCGTATAATATACGAGGCGAAAAAAATCCATCAATAGTAAATTTATAAAGGGATTGATGATAATATTGAATTTTTGGTTCTTGTATATTGTGTAATTAATTTTTCGAAAATTAAATAAAAGAAGTGTAATAAATTGTTGAAGGTTTTGTGTTTAATTATACAAATTTCTATTGCTACTGTAAACGAGATATATAATGACACTAACAAAATTGATGAACATCACAAAAACCACAAACTAACGAAACAATGCAAAAGCTCTGACAAAGTTGACACACACCATTACTGTTATAGTATTACGAATAATTATCCAAGCAGTAAATTACATTATTACTAACCAGACTGGTGTCATAGTAAGCCAAAAGTTCGGGAAAAACAAACATATCGTAATCCATATTGGGCCAGCTATAATTCCTTTAAATTCTCCCCCGATTTTGTGTTCTTTTTCTAATAATTTTGTCGTTTCTGTTTTCTACTAACAACCACTAAAAGACCACTAATACACACAAGCATTTACACATTATTATTATTATTATTATTGTAGAACCACCAATGAGGAGAAATTTTCAAACATCGCTGCACAATGAAATAAAATTTAACACCGGAAAAGGACGACTTCCTCAAACAGCTACCGGGAACACATATGAACTAAAGTCGGTTGGGGGTTTTTTAGTTTAAAACGGACATGTTTGTTTATATTACTGAGTCTAAAGTAAAACATAACTCGACTTCACGCCATGCCGCGATTTTCATGTGCGCACGAGCTGAAATTATATGTGGTTCATGTATATGTTACAATAGTATAAGCTGAAAAAGATTTTGGCTAGCTTACAGTAAAATGTCCCAACAATTACGTAGAATATTTATGTTGTGATACGACCACAATAGAATTATAATATGTTATCTACAATAATATTCCTTCTCAAATTGTGAAAATGTTGGAAATTTAATTTGAAATTTTCATCAGTTCCACTTAATTGTAATTAATGATAGAAAATGTCGATAAATCATTGTAATGAATAGTGAAATTCTACAATAGTCAATTCCATTCAATATTAAAGTTTGTAGTTATTTTCAGTCCATATTTTATAATTTTAAATTAACTGTTCTGTTCAATATACAAACGAATACTGACATATGCATGTATGGCTATTTAAAAAATACCAATAATAATTCAAACAGCATCTGGTAATCGAACCTCATTTCCTGCAAGATTTCTGAATTTCCTCAACCATTTCAATTAAATATAAAATCCAACAAATAAAGAATCAACATTTTGTAAATAATACGGCTTTAAAATGTAGATACAATAAAATAGATGTCCTAACAAATTCACAATTTCTCATAAATCCTTTAATTAGAAAATGTTGGATAATTCATAACAGCTACTAGTGTTATATCACATGAAAATTGAGCTCTAACATGTTTCAAGAAACTTTTCAGGGGAGTTGAAACTAAAGAGAAAGAAATAATAAAAAACAACAACAAGTAGATTTACGTTACTTTCTGCACCATAAAAACAACAAAAAGAAGTAACATATGCATAAAGTATGTAATAAAAAAGCGTGGTTTTAACTAGAGAGTTTCTCCCTATATCACTGGATCTCTACCTCTATAGAGGGTGAACCGATAAAATTCTAGGGCGACTCTAGCTCTAGGAATGAGGAGTATAACGCCTATGTTGTAGCAGTGGTGGTGGAGGTCATATATTGTTTATATGCACATAGAAAGTAGGGTGAGAATAAAACTTACCCCTGGCAGCGTGTGTTTTTCATGCAGAGCGTTCTGGGCGTTGAGGGCACTCTCCGGGTTGAAGTACGTCAGGAATGCACAACCTGAAATCACAACAGTCCTCTCTCATACACGTGCTCGCTAATATACGTATTTATACAACTATGCTTAGAATTTCAAACTAAACGTTGCTTTTTTGCGTGTAGCAGCCGTATGTATATGGGTTGTAAATTAATTTGAACGTTGACGATGAAATAATTTCGCTTAATTGTACACAGGGTTGGGTAATTATTCGCCTTTTTTAAATTATTATAATTGATCTTTATCAAATTAGTATAAATGATCAAAATACACGACAGTTATAAAATTATTAAAACTTCCTCTAGCCGAAAAACTATTCTTCTATTGTAGATGATAATAGTGGAAAATCAATCTTTACTTATTATGTAAATTATAAAGCAGCTGCTGTAACAATTACACAAGATTACACTTCCGCAAAAATCTCATTTGAAATTCCCATTTTCCTTTGTAATCATTCCATGCAATTGCAATTTGAAATCGTATAATGTTTCTATATTTCCAACGAAAATCACAATTATCGTCATTTTTACAATTTTTAGTTTTATATTCCAACATTTAGAAGCGATTGTAAAGATCTACAATTAAAATTACCCAATATTTCAATTGTACAAATAGAGAAAGATCACAAAAAACGTGAATTATTCTAAACTAAAACTACAATAATACCTGTGCATTGAGATGCAAATTTATAGAAAAAAAAAAAACATTTACTGTACATTCATGGTTATATTTTAGGATTATCAGGTTAAAAAATGATAGAAATAGAATTCGTTTTGTCTAAAAGAAGATATATGTGAGCGAATAGCAACAACTGACACGAAAATTTCGACTATACTTCACAATTATTTAGGTACAACATAGGACTATGAATTATGATCAACATGAAAGTAATACAAAAGATGGAATTTCTATGAAATTGTACTGGAAAAATTCATATACAAAGATGGAAATTTGTAATTCAAAAATGGAGATGTAGAAACACGAAAACGAATTAAAAAAATAAACTATATCAACTCGAAGAGAATTGCAATCATTTCATTTAAAAAGTATAAATTACCATCATTATTATGGTAAATGAAAAAAAGTGGAATTTTTACTAGTTAGTGAAGACTGCATTTTTGAACATAAATAAGAAAATAAGGCGTTATTAAAACCATACATATAATTATAATAGAATATTTATAGCGAATTTACATGGAAAAAAGTCTTGCATGTTGTATTTTTGCGTTAAACGAATAGAATAAGGGTGTTTTTCTTTATATTATTTTCCAAAGTACGGATTCAACCGAAATGTAAACAATAATAATAGTGTATTAGGCCAGTATTTACATTGTATATATTGGCATTTAGGGCTCAAACATCCAA
This sequence comes from Mylabris phalerata, assembly GCA_020740385.1. Taxonomy (NCBI): domain Eukaryota; kingdom Metazoa; phylum Arthropoda; class Insecta; order Coleoptera; family Meloidae; genus Mylabris; species Mylabris phalerata. The sequence continues at coordinate 5,717,966 of JAJEOX010000299.1, read as the reverse complement.
TTAAATTGCATTTGATTAGAATACGTATCGCTTCCAACCCTTCAATTATTATATAAACGATCATATATTATATTATCATTTTTATCACAATAATTACCATTAGTTTATACAATAAAGGCGTTCGATGTAAAAGCATTCCATTAGTAATTGCAAATTATCGATCAAAATTTGAAGTGAACGTATTAAGGTATTTGCTTTCTAAAAGCTTTGAAAGCTTCCACTCTTTTCTTTGCTCTACTTTTTCTTTTTAGAAGCAATAAGTGATCCTTTATTTACATTAAAAACAATCAGTAGAACCTTTAAATAGAGTTTTAAGGATCTCTATTTAAATTTTGACAATACGCTTATATACAGATATATATAGGTATAGACAGCTTGTATAGTTTGATAATGATATCCTTCCGGGGGGCATCTCATCTTTCCCTATTTAACTGATAATAGGCAACGATAAGCTTGTTCAGTCCCTTTGCTTACGGCTATACAACACAACACTATACAACTTTATCTGTTCACGTTGCATTAATGTGCTAATGCCCTCTATATTATATACCATCGACGATAATTCCACCACCTTCGTCTTGAACTAGGATGAGGTAATAGTAAGAGAGAGAGAAAGAGATGAAGGTAAATAGAAAGGGTGAATTGTAAATCGATTTTGGATGGCGCCGAAGATGACGCTCGTAGTTTGTGTGGATATGTACTTAGGTATACTTGGTAGGTAGACACATATACATCGACACATCCATAATATACATACACATATAAACAGATACAACCACACAACGTATATATAAAGGGTACTTAAGCGTTAACCCTCAAATATTGAAGTGATATTTGGCCATTATTGGAAACAAACAACTAAAAATTATAATTTCGAACTTCACTTACAATATTAGTTATAATAGTCTATTAAATAAAAATACAAGTTTGGAAAGCTTTTAAGCCTTTGTTTAGACAAAATATCGCCCTATTCTAAAATACGCTTTAATTTTACCCGCTATAAATTTAAATTGATATAGTTTCTATTAATTATTAACCGTGCATCTGGTAAGTAAAAATAACACAATTTTCAAGTGGATATTCCAGATTTTTTCGTTATGTTTATTTCAAATTATTCACAAAATTCAAAAAGTTATTACTTTGGGTTACAGAGTGTCGTAGCTTTGTTCATATTACCCAATCTTTGGAGTTGGTACACAGCTACTAGTTCAGCTGAAAAATTAAACTGAATTAAGCTACGACGTGGCTAATTTTGAGATGAAATACTGTTGTACACCCTGTATATTTTCGAAACAAATATAATCTGCGACTTATTGTTAGACAACAAATGAAAGTAAAGTAGAAACGATAAATAATCTTGGATGAAGCTCAGCAACAAGCTAGGCGGCGATCGATAGACAGAATTAAATATCGAAGATTCGCTGAAGAATAGAAATTCTATCATTGTTGTACGAATAACAATGATAGAATTGACAATACAATTCGTTGAATTGCATAGAAAAGTCGAATTGCAAAGAAGACAGGTGGTTCAAATAATAAATCTATAAATTTCTGAAATAATCTAATAATTATTATTAGATTTATTAGAATTATTAGAGTTCTTGTTACAAAAACTTCGACGCAGTATTTTTTCTGGGACACAACATAAAATAGAATAATTATGTCTATAATAAATTTGTGTTATCTAGCATTTTAATAGACTCCAACAACCTAATTGTCATTGAAAATTTCAATTAACTACCCCATATAGGTAAATGGCGTGTTGGAGTTTCATTTCTAAACAGTTTTAACATGTAAAGTTTACCTTTCGATAATGATAACAAATATTTTTCTCATGTAAAATAGTCGTTCATAATATTGTCACTAAACTGTTTAAATTATTGTAAATTATATTGTATTGTCAAGATACTGACAACAATATTTACACATGGTAAATTATTAGAAATTTAATCAAGATATTGGTGTAGTTTTATTAATTTAATTTTAAAATCAAGATTGATTTTCCCCCTCGATTTGAATAGTGTCGGTGGAATTTTTGTTAAATTAATTGAACAACATTCAATTAAATATTCAGTACTTCATTTTGTGTGACAATGGGTGGATAAAAATTGGTCGATATTGATGGGAAAACTGAATTTTCAATAAATTTTAAATGAAATTTATGGTAGTTAAAATGAATACAATAGCAAAGTTTTTTAGTTACAGTACTTTCAAGTGGATTATAATTGAAATTATTTTCATTTCTATGTGTTATTGTTGAATTTATTCATCTGCATTTCTATTTACATGAATAAGATGAACGATATTTGTACCTATTCTTGTTTTATGTTATATGGATTCATTCATATCTAATGGAAGAAAATTTTTACAATTTCTAGAAGTGAATCAAATACGACTGATATAATTTATTTTACTGACATGTCTTGATAAGTACTAAAACTTTGTTATATTATCTAATTTTCATCATTTATTCAATTTCAGGCCACGTCTCACGACATGTCAAAACAGACCTTAACGATGAAATGCACAAAGTATATACAGAGGTATGAAACATTAATTAACTCAACATCACGGCAAGAATAAAATTGGTAAAACGAAACAAAATTTTTATACTTGTATAAGAATATTTAGAATAAGTTATTTCGGTAACAGTCACTTGTCAAATATGAGAATAGGCAAAAAAACAACCCTTTATTATACCACCCTCTGTTAACATCTCATTACCAGGAAGATATTACAAACTTAACATATCAACTTGATGTTTTTCAAGTCACATCAAACAGGGGGTGTTGATGATACTATTAAACGAAATGATTGATCTTGTACCCTTTTATAAACCGCCTTTTAAACTGGCTTCAATCTGGCAAACTAATGAGAAAGTTAAAGTTGAGATTGCTGTTCAAGCGTACTTTTTTAATTATACTTTTTCATTTAGCGTAATACTAGAGAAATAGGACACTATATACATATAAAACACGGTTTTTTTTCGCCTCTCTATCTCTTGATGATTGTTGTAGGGGTTAAAGGAGGATTAAGTGTTAAAATATGGCGTGACTTTAATTTATACATCCCCAGTGGAATTAACAAAAGGTGTTGTAAACATTAGGCTCGTTCGAAAATTATGTCTCTAGTGAGATCACAGAATGGCGATTTAAGCCCAGCTAACATCGTAGATCCTCATTAATGTCGTCTATATAAAGTATACCGGAAAAAATGCACAACTTTTTTACCCCGGTACTTGTGAATATGGGATAAAACTACAATTAAAAATTGTTGAGAAAAAAAAAAAGAAGTTAAACAATACAGTCAAGAGGCACGAAAACTAAATTACCGATTCGTTTTTCTTTAGTTTTTCTCAATTTAGGACAATGTTCGATACAATACGAGGGTCTCAAAATAACAATAGCGTTATAATAAATGACCGTCTATACAAAATACATGAAACTGTGCACGTCGACACTCGTAAAAAGCCTATTCTCCTTTATGAAGGCCCTTTTATATGTATGTGAGAAATATGCAATTTCCTTTTCAACTAATAATCACGCTACATTCGGATTATAATCGTACGAATGTATCGAATGATAGAATTATGAATTGGATATTCGGTAAAAATCAGTGATTTGTAAATTGTTATTATTATATTAATATGCTTTGCACGCTATTTCGTTATAACCTTGTTGAGAAAATATACAAAATAATAGTCATTCAAATAAAATTTTGTTTGCAAAACAACATTAAAACCTAAGGTATAGCTTGTTTGAAAGTCCATTTTGCAGGGGTTTAATTTCGCTAAAATGTTCTATAAACATAAATATAAATCAATTAAATGATCTCTTGGACATCTTGTACATTATAGACGGAATATCACTTTGTAAAATTATGGAATCTCGGCTTAATAAAATGTCTAAACTTGCCCGACCTGAATTCCCCTAGTAAAAAGTTTGGATATTAACATTTGGTGAAATGAAAACGGCAAGTACAGGGGAGTAGTTGCCCTTGAACAACTAACTACTAATCGTATTACAGAAACATGTCAACTTATATTAAGTTAATTTTCATATACGTACCGCTGCAGACTTCGTCTCTCTTGAGATACACAAAGGACTTACATTTAGTAGTCTGATCCATCCCTAACTATCGATATCCAAGTCTTATTTTTTTTCTACTTTGTTACAATCGGCTTTCTATCAAACGGACAGAGGATCAAACTACCAGTCTAACTATACACAATCAAAATGCTGGTCCGTTCAGGAATTCCGAACGTTTGCCCCTTTCCGTTGTTTTGATCAATACGTTGCTCTTACAATGTCGTGTCTCTTTGTGTGTGCATTGTTTCACTATGTTGTGTTGTATATGTCCACACTTTGATACTTTGACAAAGTCGACGCTACCAACCGAACATTTCCATTATCAAAATCGATGTTACAACAGGCAAACAATATCTGTCTCTATCCGATTGATTGAAGAGGAAACTAATTTGTATTTTGTAGTTATTTTTCTGACACAAATACGTTAAATCTTGACTATTCAAACAAGACAAATTTTGCCAAAAGATATAGACTGGCAAAAGACAAAATGGATGAGTTTCTAGGACAATTGGTTGGTGAATTTTGCCAAAAGATTCCATCATTAATCCATGTTCTAAATGTTTAGATCGTGGGCGATAGATTGGAAACTATCTAGATTGAAGAAACAAAACATCCATTGGACCAAGATAAAAATCTCTCAACATTTCGTACTTGTTGAAAAGAAGGCTAGACCGGAACGGCTGACCAGCTGACACTTGAAATTCTAGAATTTTCTAGCAGAAAAAAAAAACCGACTAAATGTGTATTGTATCGAATTTTCAAATAAATTTCTTTTGATGTATTAGATCCATTTATAAAGCCAATTAATCGAGTGCGGTTTTGTATTTAACGTATGGCTTATAGGTCACATATGTATTAAATTTATGCGATAACAGACTGAAATCTAGCAAAATTTCAAATGCTAACGTAAATTGAAGCTATACTTTATTATATTATGCAATGATTCTAAAACAGTTGTATCCTACAACTAGTGCATAAATATCACTATTTAGCTCTCATTCAAATTCACTTGACTATGTTAATAGCAATATGTACGTACTTAAAATTGTATGTATGCGCATATAGTAGCTTTGATTTTATTAAAACTAGAAGATTATGAGTTAATAAAAACGAAGCATTGATAAGGTATTGGAGTACAATAATTACAGATTATTAATCACAGATATTTAGCCGCTTATCTGTGATTTCTGGTCTATTAGATTCGTTCTATCATCGCCTTTAACCACACATGAACGCAAACGTATAACTGATTAATGTTAGATAGAATTGATACGAATCGCTTTTCTGAATGTCCATTAAATATATCAATTTCCATACTAATCGGCTATAAATATAGTAATATATGAATGTATTATTTGTTAATCAAACTATTATAAGTATAGTATTGAACTAGATTCGTTCGCGAGTAGTGCTTTCAATCAGAATCAGGGTAGTGCAACTGCAGTTTTAAACAAATATTTGTTCAGCAATGGAGCGTTCATAATTTAACTTATACCACATTGAATTATACTGCAACCAAAGAGAATATGAATGTTTTTTTTGTTAGACAACAACAAAAGCGTACAATAAAAATGAAAGACAAATATTCTTTTTTAAACACCACATTTTCATGTTTTATATACAATTTGTAACACTACAACTAACCCCACTAACGAGAAATATTTCAAAAGTTGATAAAATACAATAAACATTCACTAACTAAAGATAACAGAATTTTGCGTGACTGTCGTAGATAAGAACTTTACTTGATAAATATTACTGAGATGTATGTATAATATTATTAATCACATATCTTATACGGAAATCTTTAGATACTTGACATTGATGGTCTGTGGAAACACCCCTCTTATAGTTAATTTTAATAATTAATTATATTGTGGGACAGAATTAACACATTGAAAGTGCGTGACTATAAAAACTCGAAACTTAATCGCGATAGAAGTTGGTAACATTCAAAAATAATTCTAAATTAATTTGAAATTGTAGAACGAAATTAACAATTTTATTCTATTTCTAACTATACGTATACAGATTGAAATCGAAAAAGTTTGCGCTATTTTGTGAGTTTTTAAATTGTGGTTTCGAATGGATGAAAAAAACTACCGTTATATCAAAGGCTTTTGTTTCAATATTTTACATTGTCTTATAAAAGCGACATTTCTCTGTTGTCTACTCTTAGTCTAATTGCCTCTACTATACGGTGATTAACATATCTTACACACAACATTTAACACGACTATACAAGAAAAAAATAATCAAGCTTAGATTGGGTTGTTTGGAAATGAGTAAATTTCGAATTGTCGGTTCTTTAACTGAAGGGAAAAAAAAAACGAGTAGAAGATGAACAACACGAGCAAGTACCCCAAGTAGTCTTCAAACAATACATGCAACTTTAGGGTACACTTAACAGCTACAAGAGGTTTTAATCTTGTTTAATGGTGCAGTAGACTCTTGAATGAACGAACGAACTGGGTCATCGTTTCTGAACAAGTCCAACTTTATATACAAATCGCATTACAGAATTTGAATTGTATCGTAGAATTCGATTTGATAACGAAAATCTAGATTGAAAAAAATTGAGAGTCGAAGGAATAGATAAATATGGAAATATTTCATGGATATATGTTAGTACAGAAAAAAAATAAAATAAATTTCTACAGAACAATGACATAAAAGTATATTTATGTTCAGTCTAAATTTACATTTGGAAAACCTGCAAGATATTCTCAGAACGTTTAGTTCCTTATTGCGTTTTATTTTAAGTTACAGTTTCTCGAATTTAAACCATAAAGGAGTGTTTTTGTATATCAGATCCTATTATTTATAATCGTTAGAGATTTACAACAAACTATCAAGTCCTATAGAGGATAGAGGAACATAAAAGAAAAACGGATTGAGTTGTTCCATCAGCTAAGGCAACTTTCCTTATTATTAGTGGCCCATTTTCCTTTACTATCCTTATAATCATTATCATCTCTCCGATAAAGAAAAGGAATTCTATCATTCGCATTGATACGATGAGCGTCGAATGAGCCTTGTAAAAAAATTTTACAACACTTGGAAAACTTTTATTACCAAACTTATTGTGTTTCTCTCCTTTGAGTAAAAACGAACAAAAAAAAAAAACAAAAAGAAAGAAGAAGCCGACAACCAAAAAGATACAACAATAATAACAACAACAATCGCATATTTTACGTCATATTTTAATTAAAGTTTTGGATTCGTACAAAACGAGACTGTTGGGCTTTTTTCTTTTTATATTGTTCGCCGTTGTTTCTTGGAAGGGAATACAAGGAAGACAATGAACTAGACAGCAGTGCTCAAGTTCCCTAGGGACACATAGGACGGGTATACACGGCCGATATAGGGCCTAGACGACCTTAACGGGTCGACTGTCGTAATTCACTAGTCCTACGCTTTATATCGATCACTTTAATAGGACGTCTGAGCCACTTAAACATACAAATATACAATAGAGACCGTATTAATTAATATTTAACCGAATTGTAATTATAATAAAAATATATTTGTTTCTTTAATCAATATAAATCAAACTTTCGAAATCAGCGATTGTTATCCATGTTAATTCCCAAAATTCGATAATAATACAGTCTAATCTATCAAATTCAATACAATAGTGAATATGTCTATGGATAAAAGGATGGAAAAATTATTTGTAGTATAGCACGAAATTTATAACGTTGATATCGTTCCTCACCTGGTTGATAGTGTGTTATTAGAGAGAAATTACAATCTACCTGTATTCAATATTTGATAATAGAACGACAACAATGATAAATTTTATCATAATAACAACAAGTTATAATAATAACAGTCCGGTATTTGTATCGTTATAAATTTATAAAAAAGCAAGAAAATTATTGATTAGAATATTGAAATGAATAATTCAGATGATATTGATCTGCTAAATTTGTCCAATTATAGGTCTTTATTGCTTGTTTTATCCAACGAAATTGTATTTTTTGAAAGAAAAAATTTCTAGGATTAACATTTTTGTTTTATAGTTAAAAAGCTTTCTTTACAACTCCTACTAGAGAGCAAACAAGTCTAGTTTTTGACATAAAATAGAATGTATGTACGATGTAACTGACATTACTGTTGTTGTACTGTTTAAAATGAATATAATGTCCAAGTCAACCGGCATTACCTGTGCAAGTTGACGGGTTATTTCTGGGAATTTGCTAAATCTTTGTTATTCACGTCATCCCCTATTTTAATGTTATTTTATTTGTCATCTTTTTGTTCCAAAAATCCCCACTAATGATTTTTAATGTTACGAAAAAAACAGAAAAGGCCTTTTAACCAACATTTTGCGCAAACAATACCGTGAATTTTCGAGTTTTTCGTTGAAAAATTTTCAAGCGAGATAAAAAGCATGGAAATTAAGCCGTTCTATTGTGGTGGAATGTTGATAAATACCACTAGATTCGGACAATTGTCTTATTAATCCCGTTTGAATTGTAATGAAAATTTTCTATATTGTAATTTTTTTTAATTATTTTTCCCCAATAAAATCGTATATCGATGGTGAGGGTGGGGTCATAATTGCGATAATTTATCGACATTTGCGAGTCGTAGCTGTTATGACTGTTAAATCGGATTAAGGCACGCTAACACCGTTCATACTAAAACGCTATATCCGGAAAGTATTCGAAAATAATCTAATCTCGTGTTGCAGTAGGACAGCAACACAATTGATGGTGATGATGGGTTTGCCGTATACACATATGTGCCCAAATTGTCGATTTATTGTCGACAACGCTATAGATAATTGAAAAATACGAGCCGGAATTTCTCTATATTATACTCTACTGTATGTATAAATGAACATATGTTTTTGTTGTATTCCCCAAATGAAAATATTTTATTTGTGTTATTGTTATATTTCGGAAAAATAGAATATAAATTATTCAAACAAATCTCCAATTACGTTTACAAAACGGATATTTAAAAGCCACTAGCGCAACGTTTTCAAAGAGTTAAAAGACAGTTAAATTTACTGCGACAATAAGATAAATAGCTCAATGATTTAAAGCAACAAAGTGTATAGTTTGCCTAAAGAGACTATTTTATATGTAAATACAATACATGTACAGTGTGTAATGTAATATTGTATGATGCAGACGAACTTGAACAGAACTAACAGTTGGGCTTTGGTTTTGGTTGGATTGCCGGGTCGTGTGACAAGAGCTCACCAAAATAAATGACTCGTCTACAATTTCTATTGTAGATAAACAAAATCGCAACCAAACGAATAAAGAGCGAGTTTGTTTTGTAATAAAGAATTTTGTTATTACCGATGATGATAATGATAATGTTATTTGGATCAAAACTACCACTTGGCATTCGATCAAGTCTTTTAAAAACCATAAACTTTAATATATTGCACTTCGATTCCTGTTCGAAAATCTATACGATCATCTTTTTCTTTCTTATACACCTACCCCTAAAGTCAACATAGATTACCAATGTTTACGAAAATATGGCAAATTCTACTCAATTTCTAGTTTTCTACAATTTTCAATGAATAAAAGTAATGGAAGCACAAGTATATTAGAATATACATTATAGATGATATAGATAAAGTTGGTGGATTAGTGGTGTTGGAGGTTTTATAGTTTAGTCTTCCATATCTCTTTTAAGCTAAACGGCGTGGCAGAGCGTTAAATGTCGCAAGGAATATCCATTCATATAGAACATCCAACCACATACTAGTCCACAACTAGAAATATTGCCCAGAAAGCTGCCGGATATTCACTTAATGTTTAGCTAGAGGCTTTCATGTTGAATTGCTTTGAGGATTAATTAGTTAATTTAATAAGACAACGTATGAAAATTAAAGAAACAGTAATATTAGCCTATTTGATGGTTATTGTTAAAAGATTGTAAAACCCTAAGAGATTTTAAAATTCGCCTTATTTTAATAATTACCAAAATGATGGATATTTAGTTGAAATTTAAGTTAAATTGGACTGTGAAAATTCAAGTATGAACGTTTTTATAACCGAATTTGGAGGTTAAGTGTTAAAAAATTTTACTTACCTTGGATAATAGAAAAAATGGCCATTTTGTAAAATCAATCGATTAATTTCGGATTAAAACCATCAAAACACATAAAAATACTGTTTTAAACCGTTAAAAATTAAAATTATTGGAAAAATTGCACTAGAATACACAAAAAACTGTAACAATTGAAACTTTGGGGTGAAAAACTGTTGCCAACTGCCATCTAGTTGCGCAGGCTTGCCAATCTTGTTTTGTGACGAGCGCGCATTTCAAAATTAATAATAACCTATAGTGGTGTGTTCACAACGAAATTTTCATAGCCAATTTCAGAGAACAAATAACTGAATATATGGCCAGTATGTTAAAATAGAGCCCTTTTTTTAATTTCTAAGAAGGAAGTCAAATATTATTATTATTATTAAAAATAGAAGAACATTAAATTGTAAAAGTTTCCATACTCTAACTATAAATCATGAGTAACTTTGGTAGCTGCAATTAGAATTGCATTACTAAAACCGTCAAGACAACTAAAGGCAATAATTAGAGCCGTTATTTTATAACATTTACTTTATACAGAGTGAACCAAGTGGTTGGCCTATTAGAAGTATAAGAAGTTCTAATTGATGAAAGTTTCTGAAATTTGGTATGCACGTTTTTCCATATGAACTACATCTGGAAAAAATTTTCGTCGTTCTATCAACCCTCGGTGTATGGGGTAGTGCACCCTACTTTCTTATTTTAAATAGAATGATATATTTTTTATTCCATATCTAGATTCTATGATGAAAATGGAATAGACTTTGATAACATGACCTATGGTCTAGGGTTAATAGTTTTTTGAAAATTTGGCTTTTATAGTGTTTGCTTAAAAATTCATATCTTATAAAATATTGTTGCTAGACAATCCAAATTTGAAAATCAAATAGTTAAAACTATGTACTTTACGCTAGATTTTACAGAAATGAATTTTCTTTCAGCATTTAGCCGAAATAAATTTTTCTTTCAGCCAATTTTCAAAACGCAATATGTTTCTTATTTTAAATGGAATGGTATATTTTTCTTTACACGGTTGGATAGAGAAAAAGATTCTGCATCGAACTGTATTAGCATTCCTTATACCTATCGCTGATAGTTTTTCAGCTATTTAAGTTTTTCGATTTTCAAAAGTTTTCTCCCCAGTCTGAAATTGACTGGTGTCTAGTTGTCTATGACTTAATATTTCGCCTATAAAGAAATGCATAGGAGGCTTAGCAAAATGACATTAACTGTCACATTTGAGGTTAACAATGATTATTTTGTATGTTTTTTTCAGTGATTTCAGCCAATTTTACATGAAAAGAAAATCCAATTAATTTTAATTTAATTATTTGTCAATTTCTTCTATGATTTTTTAATTAAAAAATATAAAAATAATTAATTATTTATATGTGAATTGTGACAGAAGATTGTTTCGCCAAGCCTACTATGTTTTAGTATTTTGTTTCAGGTGGTAAATTATTAGAAATTGAAAATCTTGAATAACTGAAAAATTATCAAGAATAGGTATAGGAAATGCTTATATGATTCGATGCAGAAATTTTTTCTCTATCCAATCGTCTAACAAAAAATATAGCGTTCCATTTAAAATAAGAAAGTTATTGCGCTTTGACAATTGGCTGAAAAGGAAAACTGATTTCAGCTAAACGCTGAAAGATAATTTAATTCTATGACATTTATCGTAAAGTACATAGTTTTAACTATTTGATTTACAAATTTAAATTGTCTAGCAATACTATTTTACAAGATATGAATTTTTTAAGCAAACACTATAAAAGCAAAATTTTCAAAAAAAAGTCGAAATTTCTGAAAAACTATTAACGCTAGAGCTTAGGTCATGTTATCAAAGTCCATTCCATTTTCATTATAGAATCTAGATATGGAATAAAAAATATACCATTCTATTTAAAATAAGAAAATAGGGTGCACTACCCCATACACCGAGGGTTGATAGAACGACGAAAGTATTTTCCAGATGTAGTTCAGGTGGAAAAACGGGTGCATACCAAATTTCAGAAACTTTCATCAATTAGAACTCTTTAAACGTCTAATAGGCCAACCATTTGGCTCACTCTGTATAGTAATTACAAGCAATTATAAAAAAATAAGTTATTTGATTTAAATTAAATTAAATTATGTAGAATAAATTCGATAAATTTCGTGGTTTGGATTATTCTAAATAGCTTTTTCAACATATCCCATCATGTTTATAGAAAAAAAGCGAACTATATATTTTTCAAAAGTGATTTATAACTGACAATGATTTATTTGCATACAGAATCCGACAGCGATGTCCCATAGGCAAAGTCCCAAATGTAGGGACCTACGAAACTCCCAAAAGAGGCGTTTCGCTTTTTTCTCCTACAGTTCACTATTCTATTGGAAACCATGAAGACTGAAGCTGCGTTATTTTTTCAATATATTAAGCATAACTTCTATGCGCAATAGACAAGCCAATAGTTAATTTGGTTGATTGTAATAAATATTCGAAAACACTACAATAAATTGTTGTTCAATCACTTTTATTGCTGGTAAGTAATTAACAAAATTGCTCTTCCGCTTTATAGTTATACATTATTTTTATTTCTTTTAATAAACTTGCATTTTAATCCGCATGTAGTACACGCAACGTTGATTATTGGGTGTCGGATACGTGGTTGAATGTTAATTTCAGATACCAAAATACGCCCTTGACCTTTATTAATAGCCCTAATACTATAATAGTGAAAAAAATAATTGAATTTATGGAAAATATAGAGGTATAACGACGAATTAATTACCACCTGTCAACTTGTCTCCCGATAAAGTTTGTTACAAAAATCGAAATCGAACTCTCATATATTGATGGGGTAGGCTATTGTTTCCTCTATTCTCAAGGGGAAAGGGATGGGAATATTACACTATTCAGAAATTGATTGACACGATTTTTTGTGTATTGTGACATGTACACGAAATACGAATAGAAATCGAATAATAACATAATAATAACATAATTACAACAAATTACTTGTTGCTATTAATAATAAATAACGGACTTTTCTATAAATTTCCTATTATGAAAAACTATTCGTTTTTGTGTACGTTATTCGTAAATTCTAACCTTGTATGGTTAACCATCTGTGGTTGCAACTGAACTCGCCCGATATTTTTGTACGTATTCGGTTTGTTTTTGCAATCAATGTTGAACGTTTCACGTTCGACTACACCGAAATTCAGCTTAATACAAGATACAATCATTAAAGAAATGAAGTCAGTGTAATTAATGGCGATTTTTCGTTGAAATATTGCCGAATCAATAAACGGAAACCTATCGGGAATGGATGAGCGGACGGCAGATAGACATGTCTTGAATATTGCCGGTGTACCACTTCGAATACAAAGATCCGATTTGCATCGACACTGTCATCGTCGACCGAAATTCGAGCCAACTTTAATAACGACAATATCGGTGCTTATATCGTAAAAGATGCACATTTTTACAGCTTTAATTATTCATATCAAAATGTGGATGTATCAAGTTTCTGAATTTTTAACGACAAAATTACACGAACCGCTATTTAAGTTTCGTCCGGCGCATCCACCATTTTTACACTCTTCCAATTCTACTGCTAAATTTTAAGCAACAATAATGATCAATATTTCCACGTGTTTAAATAGAATAAAATTTTATATCGAGAAATAATAGTGGGGTAAATATTAGATTTCGCCCGGCGCATCCACCATTTTTGCAACATAGCTATAGTTTCACAATTTCCTACGTAATTGTTAAAATTCGGTTTAGTAATGAAAATATCGCAGTAGCTTAGTTGACGTTCTTTGTATGTCGGGCACATCTAGGTTGGAATGCAATTTAGTAATGCCGTTATTAGGGGTGCATAGGGACCCCTTCTACTGCCACCAACATTGAGGTAATAACCACCAGCACTATTCCGTCGGCAACCAATCTAGAGCTTGGTGAAATCATCATCGCTCTCCTCACTCCGTCCGCTTTAATAAGACGCCAGAGGGTTTCTCCGCCAGCACGTATTGATCAAGAGAACACATCAGGCCTCTCTATACTTTACCCTTCACAGTCTCTCTAACTGTGTGTGCGGTATGAACGGACAAAGTTTCACTTTGGCTCGTTCATTCACATCTCAAATCCTATATCTATCTCACAAGTGACACGATATTATTCTAGTTATCTCTCTATCCTAGACATGCATAACTCGTATTGGATGTTATGGATGAAAGTTGCCAATTTTGAAACCGGTTCAGTCTCGGTTTTAATTAAATCTAAAACTATTGGGGAAATATTCGAAGAATCTGTTAGAATTTCGATGAATTTTGTAGATACACAGATTGATATCGATTTTAATTTTGTACAATTATTTTAATGTTTAATTTGGACTCATAAGCATCATCAACGAGGAATCACGTGAGAATTCAACAATTTTCGTTCAACAACCGCCAGCACTACAATGTTAAATACAAAACACCAGTTTTAGATTAAGTAAGACATGCAACGGTGTACAATAATGTGAAATGCACCTCTCTCTTCTACTGTTGCACATTTCCACAGAACCATTAAGATGAATTTCGATGAACGTACTACTAAAACTGTTTCATGTTGTATAATAAAACGGTTTAATATCGCTACATTGTTTCAAAGTGTTGTCTGTAGCAAAACATGAAATTCCCGTAAAAACAAACTAACCATGAACGAGAGAACTAAAATCAGTTTGGCAGACGATACATAAACGTTCAGATACTAACCAATGTAATTTAAGATAAAGTCAGTCATAATATGGAATTTATTGAAAACATCAACTCCACTGATATTACAAAAAACTAACAGTTCTGCTTCCTTTCCCATTGTTTCATTCAACTGTAATTAAAGTTTTTTTTTTTTTAATTTGAATAAATAGAAAATTTCCATATGCCTGATATTATTGGCATGATATTCATATCATGTGTAGTTCAGAGAATGGGAAAACATAGGGAACGGCTGCAACTGATAGCTGGATAATACCGGGTTTTTATTTTTTTATTTTTAATTCCCCCATTGTTTCCTGTTTGTACAACTTTTATATATCGTCTGTAATTAAAAATATTAAAATTATTAAGAAAACTGGAATACGTACGATAAGACAAGTTCCAATCTATACTCGGCATAGAGAGGAGATAAATAGAAAGAGAGTAGACAGTACTATTAAATTCCAAAGTCTGTTTAATGCAAGTTGGCAGCGAGACAAAAAGCTTCAGATGACAAAAGCCCAAGCTGATATTGATTGACTGTAATACAATACTGTTCTGTCTGTAGAATACAGATAGTAAAGCACAGACATAGGTTGTGTATTTAAAAGGTACTGAACCGAGAAAGTGAGCTTTAGACGTAAACAAAGAGTTTGTCAAAATTTTTTCTATCATCTACTGGAACGACTTTGATAGATTTTCATCTTGTGTGTCATTTGTAACGAATGTCGAGCGCACAAAACTAATTAATAACAACCAATTTCTGTACTAGAATTAGGAAGAATCAAAATAATCCAACGTATACTATAATTGGCACACTCTTCAAATTATTTTGTAATTTGAAACGAATATAATTAAGCTTTAATAACGACAACGGAATATTTTACAAACTCTAAAGAACAAGAGGCTATTAAAATTCAACAGGATGAATGATTTAGTAACAGAAACAGAATTAAATTGACGTATAGAAAGTTCATTGTTGCAAAATGTTGAACAAATTGTAGTCTAGTTATAGAATGTAGTCATTCATTTTAAAACCAAAAACGCCATTTCCCCATGGTTTGTACAAAGTGATAAGTCAGTGGTGTCGCTTTATCTTTTAATTTGTTTTAGGGGAGTTTTGTGTACGGAATAGAGGATGTCATTTCTCTTCAAAAACTTTGTGAGGGTTATTATTTTCATTCGATTTATTACATATACGGCCATTTCTCAATTTCACCAAATTCATTAATTAGCAGTAGAAAAAATTCTAGTTTTCCCCCATACAAAAACTTACATCGACCACAAAACCTCCACTTTAATCCTACCGATTTCTAGGTTTTTGTCTTTGTTTGTCTATGATTTTCGGCAATCATTTGATGCTTTTAAGCTTTATTGTGTGAGTTGGAATGAAAAATGACAATAACTGCAGTTTGGCACGAGTTTAGCGATTTGTCGCGACAAAATATTTGGCAATTTTGATCAAAATATTGAATGTAATTATGGAGCTACCAACTTGTAGCAATTTATCTCACCTTCACGTTGATTGTTGCGTTTTAACTAATACCATTTGTATTATTAATCAAAAATACGGTTGTAGCAATTTTCTAATGTAATTATATTTAATGCTTACATTTTTATAACAATAGAGTATCCAAAGTAAATAAAGTGTCAACTACTTTTCATTAATCAAAAACGATAATGGATTTAGATGTTCTCGACATGCGAACAATACTCGTTACTATTGTCTACAATATGAAATTTCTACCTATCGACCGTTGTTTATTAAAGCCTTCATGTCATCAAAATATAGGATATACAAAATAAATATAATGTTATAATGGCTATTGTTGATAATTTGTTTGTAAAAAAATCAAAATGAGTTTATTGTTAGGAGACTATCCGAGCCATTTAGAATTTATTTTGTATAAAAATACATTTGTTTCAATTGTCTCTGAGACAATAGACAAACGACTACCCGTGGATTCTGCAGTGCAACATTAGTCTTTACGTATCTCAAGTTGCGTGGCAAGTGCGTGAACGCATGATAGAACACGCGCCAAATGAATGAATTCCGGCATTCATATATCACTTTGTTATCTTCTCTGTAATAAATTTTCTCCCCACTAATCACTGTTCAATAGCTCCTACAATAAGATTAACGCAGACAACTCAAGAAATCCTCAAAAGTCCGAACGTTTTCTCAATTGGTTTAGCGTTCGGCTTACCTGTTGTACACTAACAACGAGTTGTTAACTTGCAGCAATTGTAATTGTAACGTTTTTTGTATAATAAACGGCCTGAAAGCCGGCGGGCTTGCGGCCAGACTAGTGACGAGCTTCCTGCTCCAGCCGACTCAGACAGCATCGATCGAGCCTACAACCCCCCGTCCTGCTTGACTGGCGACATATGTGATGGCAGATTCAGCAACATCTACAGCAGGTGGTCACTGTCCCAGCACTCAATTATTTGCAATTTTCTCTTATTTTCCTTCTTTAACACAACGAAACAAAAATGTTGGCTTTCGTTTATTATTTTTTTTTTATGTTTTTGTTTTCTCAATTCAACAATAGAGTCTTTAGTGTTTTATTTTAATTTTAAAGTTGCCACGTGGAGCGCGCAATAAGTTTCCGTTTACGTTTACGTTAACAAACGTTGAATAGCGCGTGCTTTTGGCGGGTCAGTTAGGTCACTCTTCACCGCTTCATGCCAACACACTGAACTGAAACGTAGCTGACGTCAGATGAGGACGACGTCTACTATCGAGTACGGGCGACGCTTTTCGGCCACGAGGGTGCTCACCACCGCGACGCTTGCGCTACAAATTTGCACGCGTGCGTTCCTACTGAAACACATCGTTGTTGTCATCTTCGCAATTGCAATACACGTACATATATTAACACATTTAAGCAATTTCTAATATTGCGAAATATTAGGGCTAAATTTGAAGAATTAGTAGCCAAAGATCTTGAAAGCGGATTAACTCGAGTCGGTCCCTTTTGACATACTAATCAAATCAGACACTTACGTAATTCTAGACTTCTAATAAGATAAGAATTTAGTTATAGGTTCATTTTTCACACTGGTCATCAGATAGAGCAGAAAATCCTGCGTGTTACACGTAGATTTGTCAGGGGCTTCCCTGATAAACGACCAATTCCTCCATAATCTCACCACGCACACTTTAATCTTTAAACAAAATATTAATTCAACATTTATTAGTAATAAAAAAAGGTAATCTTCATAATTATCTATTATCTTGGTTATGTCTCCTTTCATTTTCTCCATATATGCGTAAATAGAGGGAACACCAGGCTGTTTATTGTTAGTGAAATGCCGAAAATTGTGCGAAATTCATTATAAAAGACATAAAGCATTTAAGATAATGGCTTTTGATGTTGGAAACGGGCATATTAAAATCACATGTGCTATTTAGAAACGGGTTATGCAAATGACGGAGGGTTTCCTAGTTTAGTTCGCTTTAAATTGGCGAACGCGAGAGGTGCTCACCCATCCTCTTTTACAGTATTACCCATATATGTGTGTACAATGTTGAGTTCTCTTAGTGTCTGTTCAAAAGAAAGGGTGGATTTTCGACTATACTACTATACTCCTGCTAGTTACTGACGCATCCCCCACGAGATTCCACCCTGGCACTGACGTAATTAAGAACGAGTCTACCCTACTGCTGTTGTTTGTTTAAACTATACAATATTCAGTTTAACAACACTAAAGCTCTCTACTCTTTTTGTTATTTAGCAAGAAGATGGTATGACTGCTTTTGTATTAACGTACGCATCCGATTTCTTCTTGAAGCGCTATTTTATTATTTACTCAAACTCCAACGCAAATCTAGCTAAACAGTTTAGACAACTAAAATTAATTTGGAATAAACTTTTATTGTTTAGGCCTTTGTGTTATCTCTTTGTTTCCATCCGTAATGGTTCTCTATGTGAGTTAATTATTTTTATGAACATTTGGCCTACATTCTACGGTTTTATTACATTTATCGATTTACAACTATCTTTAGTACATTAATTTTTATGCTTAGATTTTAGTGCGATTTGATGAAAAGATATGATGACAAAAAGCCAGAGGGGGAAAATGGTAGAATGTTCGTTTAGAAATATTGAGAAAAATATCACTACTAAACTAGATCTATTGTCGGCTCTATATCATTTTTTGCCATTTTTTTCTGTTGTAATTCATTTACATACTTTATACCTCCATATTGCATTCTTTACAACTCGAGCAACTTTAATAAGGAAACTTGTGGCAGTATTCTGTAACTTAGACTATTTAGTTGCTTATTTCTGTCTTTCTTGTATATGCTAAAGATATAGAATATGACTAAATTTACCTTTATGCATCCCCGTGTACTTATCTTTAAGCACGGTGAATTCGTAGATTTTGCCAAACTCCTCAAACATCGGTCTCAGATCATCCTCTTCTAAATGCCGTGGTATTTGACCCACAAACAATTTGATAACATCGCGATTACCGTTAGTGTTTATCGTCGTTGTTGCTGTTGTAGTTGTTATCACTTGTGCTGTTGGAGGTGGTGGTGGCGGCGGTGGTGGTGGAGGTACTGCTGGTACTGAATGTTGTTGTTGTTGTTGGTGATGATGGTGGTGAAAATGATGAATTTGATAATGATGATTGGTACCATTTGTCGGATGCATAATTGGTGATGTTGGAATTAACATTATATGTTGGGTTATATGTAAAAACACTAACCTCCCCCACTTACTAAAAGCTCACGCACTTACACACTATTGATTAGATGACACAAGTTGAGGCATACGACACAACGCTAGATGTGCGTCGCTCTTATTAATCGACAAATTTCCAAGATCTTTTACTTCAAAAAATATCTGCGAGAATATGAGAATCGACATACAAATTGAATTGTTATTGAAAGTTAGAGTTTGATAATTTTTAATGAACACATTTTATTTGGTGGTGCACAGTCTTTTTCGTTTCACTTGCTAAACTGAGTGCTAAACTGAGCTGTACATAAAGCATCAAATATGGCGGTTAATTGTGGAAACTACAAAAATATTGCACAATGATAATAGTTTGAATAAAACTAAATCAAAAAGGAAATTAAATAACAGGAATTGCAGATATTCTCTTAACCTAACGACCACAACAGGACTTTAACTCGACAAACACTAAACCAACACTGTCGACCAATATCATATCCCCTAGGTCTTTGTGCAGTTGCATCGTAGGCATAGCCAATCCTCAGCCACCCTTACTCAATAAAGAGGTGTAGGGTAGGAACCCTCGTACAGCTGACTCATACCCTACGCGTAATTCCCAACAACAGTGCTGTTTGAAAAGCGTGCTTTCCCACCAATACAACCTTACGAAACACCCTCTTCATACATTTAAATTCTAATAATACTAGCCAGTTGATGCAAGTGCATGAACGCAATTGCATTAAATACCAAGCTTTGTTGATATCTGATTTTTCAAATAGAAATTTTATGTTAATTGAACGGGAACGTTTTCGTTTTAGATTAGCCAACTTTTGACATGATGGCAGGAAGCATGCAAAACATCTAAATTTTTGGCTCATACTGGAAATGATACGTTTTAACTGAGATTCCACGTCTATCTTTAATCCAAATAAGTGAGTTCCGCCATATCGATAAGGACGGTGGATATTTATTTGGGAATCTTCTAAAGCCGTTCCTGTTATAATCATAAAAGTATTATATTTTCCTACCTATATTCAGCAATATATCTATAAGCCGGAAACTGTATCTGATACAAAAGTGGATTGAAGTTTTCATATGAATTTTTAGCGGAATAATATGTTTCGAGTAAAAAAGTTTACAGTGTATGCACCGACTTGCACTATCCAATACCAGGGCCGATTCCATGAAGCGTACAAACTCAATTCGAATAAAATTCAACAGTGATACGTTCATAAAAATAGAACTGAAGCGAACTATTTGACATACGATTTAAATTAAGAATCGGCGACTATTTGTTGACAAAAGTGGATATTTGTAATGGAGGAAACTCTCCAAAATGAATAAAATACAGTAGAGTTGTGTGAAAATTTCTGGTCAAGTTAACGACATTTGTTGTTGTGTTGGAAGGCAAACTTGGAACGAAACGATTCCTCCTACTGGTGGTCATTCGATCAGGATGAGCTTAATTAGTTTTTAAGGACTCTGGGAAGTTTTGCTGACTTTCCTCCTCATCCAATCTATAAATAAAATGGATCGAAACTTGACAGTTGTGGAGAAAATATGATCAACAACAGGTCATGGTCTTATCATATAGCACAACGAAATTGATTCAAACTACAGACAAATTTGTATAAATCGAGAAATAATTGAGGATTATTGATTGATAGAATTGGAATTGTATTTCGGCAGCATTTTGGGAAAAAACGTCGAGTGGTTCGAACGGACAAGGGTGGTTATAGAGATGTAAAGTGGTTATTACAGCCGTTCGGACAATTATTGATTGGTTGACGTCAGTGAAATGGGAAGCAAATTTAATTAATATCACATTAGTATAGCGACCTGTTATCACAATATCGAATAATTCCAATATAAATAAAATTCAATTAGATTCGTGCCTGTTAAAATACAGCGTACTGTTTAAAATAATTGCTTCTTGTTTGTAGAAGCACCACTAATTCTGTATCGAATTCATTGAAATTTTACCATACAATAAATATCGATTGTTTTTGTTTTTGAATTTATTTCGAAATTTACGAGCCAGTGTTTGTAAAAACTATGGACACGCAAATCGAAAAATAACAATAATATAATAAATATTATATTCTATTATGAAAATTCCGAAAGTCCACTGTAATTGTAGTTGAATATTGCAGTAAATTTATCTTTTATGAACCTATCGTTGTTTTTAATTAAAAATAATAGTGACATATTTGATAGATTTTGTGTTGTAATTGATTGATTTATATATTCACCTATATTTTGTGTCATTTAGATATAAAGAATCATCAATTTAGGATGCCATTGTCATTGAATTCGGCAGGGGAAATATTCGGAAAAAAGTCCAAAGGATGATTGATAACAGACGGATTTTAATAAACGCCATTTAGACACAATTCTATTTATTTTCTTTTTTTAGTGGAAATTTTCATTAGTTGCATTTTCGTGTCCGTTATTTGTTTGGTAAATACAAGGTTAACCTGGCAACTTATTGATTTTTATTTGTTGTGGTTTGTCCACAGACTAATTAAATTAAATCCACAAAATATACGAAATTAATTAAGCTAATGTCGATGTATTTAGTCGAGTTTGCTTATAATATTAAGGAGCACTCTTCGTATAATCATAACACACATTTGTTGTTTTTTCCATGAAGTTTAAATATTATTTCGTAACCGCATATTATCTACACATGGTCGACATATAATTGGCAAATACAATGAAAGAAAACAACGGCAACGAAACTCCAATTAAGAAAAAATTAATTAAACCAATACAATGCCACACATTATAACGAACTCCTGTCTCCTTCGTTTATTTCCCGTACAACCATTATAAGAAACAATAAAATTAATGTATATACATTTTAAACAATAGGCGATAAAATTGTTATTGTTTCATTACAAATTATTCCAAATTTTATGGCGAAATTTCGATTAATTTACTTGTAATAATCGCTATTAAAACGAATTTATTTTAATAGAATTTTGAACTTTCATTCCACACCGAAATTAAGTTTACATCAGAAATCATAAGGATGGAAAACTTGATTCAAACTTGAATAAAATTACATAATCACAGGCTTTCATGAATTAGTTTTGAACAGATAGTTTCAACACCTAATATTCTCACGTGCCAACTTCATTGTACTATTAATTTCGAAAATGTTCCGACAAGCAACTGATCAATACTCTATTCTAATTTTGCAATATTCAATGTGCTTTGATTCTTGTTAGAATTGTGAAAATGATGGGTTGAGTTGAATATTATTTGGAGGGCAGTTGAACCGATCTCAACGGCTTTTTATCCGCTTGATATGTTTTTCTCTGCACGCCGGTCTGTCTACGATAAGGGTCATTCAAGCAAACATAGTTCCATTGGGATGCACAAAATTGTACCATCACTGATATCAGCTACACTCATTTCATCTATATACATACACATGATACAGATATAGTAAATGTGTTTGTATATGTGCATCACTCAACAGTCGAAATAAAATTGTCTAGTGTGGTAGAAAAATAAAAATAAAAATCCAACCGTATATCCCATAATCGAAAACCTTTAACCATCCAATAATTTATTCAAGTCAACGAAATTTGTGGAGATTTTCGTTTGGAAAATATGTGAATATAAGAGGCGAAGAAGTGATGTTTATATGTTAGAATATTGGGCTGTTTTGGCAATAAAAATATGACGTAAAATCGAATCAATTTAATTGAAAAGAACAACCAGAAAACGCCTAGAAGGGCAAAAGGACGGGTGTTTTTTTATTGTATAAACCATAAATTGAATACGAAATTTCCACCATACATTTTGCACAATTCGAAATATTTCACCAAATTTCATGAATATTTATCAAAAATTTGCGTTTTCAATTCGCATAATTTCAGTTTCCTTGTAAATACTATCAAACTTGTTTGATAACAAACCAACCTCCTTAAATTTTATACATGTAAGTATATAAAGTGAGTACGGGGTATACTTTAAAGTTTCCACCGAGTTTCTTATATGTTCCTGAAAATCCGGTGGAGACGACGACTTCAGTCAAAGTCAATGCTTTTAAAGCTCCCGTTCGCACATTACAAACTCACATAGAACTTCCAGACTACGTAAACACGCTTTCATGTATGCATAATTTTCATCTAAATACGATAAATATTCGTTGATTTTAGTTGAATGTTGTTGTAATTTGGATTATTTTTAAAATAGGCCTATTCAACCCACAATAACAACAACAACAAACATTGTAAAAGTTTAAAGACTTGGCTGTCTTGCCAGTAAAAAGAATATTACAAAACCAAAAAGCCTGGAGCTCGAATTTGTTCGTTGCTTGGATAAGAATTCTCTGGATTACATTTCCAATTTAAAGTTCGTGACATTCTCTTGGATAAAAACTTGATAACTTTTCTAACAGAGATGTTTCTTTAGCGGTCAGTTGATTACTTTATCAATTAGTGGGAGATACAATGGAAATAATAAGACTGTAATTTTCAAGGTATTAACGTGCAGTTTTTTCTGTCTTTTGATTCAGTGCCAGAAAGTTTCGAAATCTTCCAGAACCTGTTTCCTGTCACCGTATAATAACGATTATGAATACGGGAATATTTCCACTATTTTTGGTAAAAATTATAGTAAAATATCAATTGTGTATGGAATAAATTAAACTCTAAATCCCCCACCAAACATGACATTTAACACATCAACATTAAAGTTACGACTTTACGATTCACTATTTTGATGACTTGATAAATGAAGACAAGTTTACTTTACGTCGTCATCGTCATTCATATTTGTGTAAAACTTCATATTGAGTTTGTAACAAATTTGACACGATTGTTAAGAGGGTGCAAAATTTCGATTCAAGTTTCTCTGTTTTTGTACTATTTCCAAGATAAAGTTAAATTTAATCAAATATTATGACACGCTAACAACTTCTACACTATATCAAATGAATTACCACCATACACAAAGCTCTTTTGATTTAAACATAAAAGCTCTAAATCGATATGTACCGAAAATACAATAGCTATTCATAGTAAAGTTAAACTCTTAATTGAATGTAAAAGATTCGATATTATCAATAGCATCACATTGATAATAAATTATAATCGTTTAATCGTCATATATCGTGTAGTAGCACCAGTATTTCGCTATATATCCTAAATTTATGCATATAGTGTCAACATTCTGGCAATGACAGTTAAATTTTCTCTCTCGCACAAATCCAGATGAAGTCAAGCCCCCAATATATGCGCCCACATATCTTCGTTCCAATATAACGCGCATATTTAATCGAAAATCCATCTAAATTAGATTTCCTACCATATTTTTTACGATATTAACATCGGAAAAGAATGTTCAATAATTTTTTGCTATATAACAAGTCATTTCGATTTACGTTTGAAATTTCCATTAGATTTACTCCAAATATTTCGTGTTCGTTTTTTCTTCCCTCCAGTTCGCCTTGTAGAAGAGTTGCTTATCCTTTAAAGCCAGATACAAGCTTTGACGATAAATTGCAAAGATTAGAGAGAATTGTGTCAATCTTCCAGCATCAACCTGCTGAGCTTTTTAAATACGACGCATGCCAAATTGGCAGCACGTGGATGGCACGCATTTAAAATGACGTCATCGATGAAGGTTCGTCGACCGAGCCGAGTCAGGATGCACCCTTCCTGTTTCAACTATGTCAGGATCAGCTTGCATCTAAATGGGGGATGAATGGGTGAGATCAAGTTAGGGGAGGCCAGTCTAAAAAATGCTTTTGTTCGTTGATTTTTTTCCACTATTATTTCTCGACAATCTATTCACATTACGCATACAGCAACAACAAGCAACTATACTTGTGAATCAACCCTCTCTCAATGCTTTTACAGGAAATTAAACACATACCTAACTAAATCTAATGATAGCTGGGTTTCTTTTTCATTGTTGGAATTGTACGCTTGTCTCTCTATTGTTCAATTTTTTAAATCGACTCGAGTTGTTCTTTGTAGAAAAGTGTCTATTTTATAGGGGAAAGTTTAAGTACAAGATGCTTACCGGCCGTGGATTTTTATGTTTTATGATGACATTTTACGTCTTCGCATCGTTTATCACTTTAAGACGCCTCTCAGCTATTTCGCATAAAATTCCAGATTTACAAAAATAACTCACTAAAGGCTCGTATCCATTTTGAGTGAGTTGCAGAATACCGCCAGTTGAATGCAAGCTGAAATAAAAAAATACCAATTTAGACAAGTATTTAGATCAGTCGTTGAAATAAAAGCGAATCCAGGCCATGGTTTCGTCCGGATTCCACTTAAACACAATAGTTTCAGCTGATGTGTGTATACGTTCAGGAATTTTCATAAAGATTTCCCATCTTTGTCATAATCGTATAATTTAAAGGCTTGTATAATAAACGTCAGCCTCGAATTGTGTGTATGCAACGGAATTATTTCCTAGATTAAATGCGTTTTGTGTCATATTCCTTCTTCAATCAACTGCAATGCTTGGGAAACGACAAAACCGTAAAGCTCCTAGTAGGAAGTTTAAACAAATCATTATTTTATGGTTTGTTATAAAGCTATTTTGCCTACATTAAATGATGATAAATTTGACATTTTATTGTGAATTTGTTTTCGAAAATATGCCAACAATTCGTACAACTATCTTAAATTTTCGAAAAATCTTCTTTGATAGATAGTTTTATAAAATCATCTGAAATGGTTTGGAAAGAAGATAAATACGTACACACAACGGGTACGACAAGAATTTGCTTTATGACGAACAACGAAAAATCAATAAATCAAATACAGTATAGTGTTTTTATCGGAAAAATCCCCCAATAACATGAACGACAACAGTGTGTTGATGGATTATCGTCTTCAGTTCTCTATTTATAAATCAAAATAATTGCTACACTGTTATTAAAATGGAAGACCCGAGTATCTCTGTTATATTAAATTTTTTGTCACTCCACCCGTTCAAAGAATTATTACGATTTTCACGATCTTGACGCTGTAATAACGCGCGGTGTAGAAAAAAATTAAATACATAAAATTGTCAGTCGTTTAGAAAAAAATCTAAAAAATTGTTCTTGAAAAATCATAAATTCACAAAGCATAACCAACAAAAATCCATGTGCCTTTTTCAGTTGTTGTGTTTGATATAGAAAAACTGAAAACATTACTGGAAAATGTTGGTATATGGAATACATAGCGGTTTACGATCACAGCATCTGTGCAAGAAGATAACGACCGTACTCACACACGGGCAAACACAACCATATAAAGATAAGTATTCGTTTATATAGAGATGTGGAAATCTAACAACGTATCCTTAACTGCTTTGTTCTAGAATGCATGAATTGTTGTAAATAAGTTTTCATGAAATTTGAAACCGTGTCTTTGATAATAAACCAAATACACCTACATATAGATAAATACTAGAGAGGATTAGAGTAAGAGCTTCGTTAATCTTCCAACATTGTTTCAAAGTTCTCCATGTTAATTAATGGAATAAAAACACAATTTCAACGCGAAATAATTAGCAAATTGTAACACTATCAGTTTTTTTCTAATGGAACAAAATAACAAAACAATAAACAGACAAACACATTACAATATTCAATTATAAAACAACTGAGTTTATTAAAATAATTACAATTAGATTTGTATTATTGAAGTTGATTTATGGGAGATGTACAAGAAAAGTCGCCCAGTTGATTTTAATCGATAATGTCCTAAACCTGTCGTCCTATATCTATATCTAAATGTTTGGACTTGACGTAGAGATGAGCATTCTGGGCGTTCATGAGGAAGACTGAATTGCCTCCAGTATTAGGGTTACATACCCTAAAGCTCCTTATATAACATGGATCCATATAGTAGACATTAGCCATGTTTCAAGGGCCTCCAATATATAGCTCCCTGGTCACTTATAATACCCAATTTCAGTTTATCTAGATATGTCTGTGTATAGATGTTGCCTTTTGTCTTCTTATCTTATCAATTTGAATGAAAAAAGAAACAATAGCGGAAACTGTTGGCCTTTAGTCAAAATTTAAACAACAAATACTCGAACCATTGTTATTTGAATATTTCATAGGGATAATATTGCAGTATTGAATTATAGTAGCTAGCGTAAATTTGATGAATAATGAAAATTTACATTCAAATTAACTATAGTTCGATTTACCCAAGTCCGTGGCTATATTCACAGTTTCACCAATCGAACAAAACAGAAATATTTAAACATTCAAATATTTATCAGTCATTTAAGCGTTGGAAAACTAAAAAATATCTAACTATACTCGCGACTCGATTATTGTAAATTTTATAGAAATAAATAGCCATAAATATGGGGGTCTTTTAAAATTAAAATATTTATATTTCCGTCCAATTATTGATTCTATCAATAATTTATATTAATTCATAATGCAAAACGGAGGAACGAGAGAAAAGCAGTGGAAGTAGAAGACTGTTTGTAACTTTGTTTAATGTTTGTTCATCCCCATTCTTTTCATAACTATTTCCCGTATGAAGCGACGCGTGAATACAACATCCGGTACCTAGAGGATCGCTGAAATATTAGTCCTTGCATTTACATTAATTACAACCACGACTGAATAATTTCATCAAGAGAGTCGTTTCGGAACAATGAATATTTGTAGAAAACGCTTTGCAATTGCAATTGGATAACTACAACATACAAACATATACATACAGAAGGGGAAAAACGAGAAATAAATGGAAAAAGAACATTGAAATGAACAAGGAAAAATTACAATATTTACTACAGTTGTTCATGTTTATTAAAAGCTATTTTATTTGTTTACAGACTAGAGTATTGTAACATTCAAATTAACACAAATCCATTATTTGTTTAAATTGCGCGCCCTTCAAAAATGGATTGCTAAACTGGTATAACCAGATTCTCATATAAATTAAATTTCTGACCTCAAAATTCCAGGTCATCTGTAGGGAAAAGTAATTGATTTGCCGAAATAGATTGATTTTCGCCATCCCAACGATCGTCATTAATCTGATGAACAAATAAATTGATAGCGAACGCAATACAACATTGATAAATATATTTAAATTTTTCAAGTAATGGAGCGCATCATCTACACTATACAATATTCCAGTTGTGTCCTAGGGGTTGTAGAACAAGGGCTGTTATATAGGTGTTTTATCGTATATTCAACCCTCGTATCTGCAAAAGACAGGAATTGATGGTTCTCGAGTTGACACGTGATCGTGCCAGTATTGCACGTGTTTATAATCAGGCGATGACATTAGTATTTGTCAAACTGGAAATTTTTCAGGTAACGAAAATCGCGCGCCCGAGAGAGAATGGGATTAAAAACTGAAAAAAGAATTATTAGATTACCGATGATAATAAACAAATAAATCACTATAAAACAACAGGGCGTTATTCCATATTAGCTTGGTAATATTTTTTATTTCCGACTGAAACGATAAGTGACTGAATTATTGTCTGTATGCTGCATATATTTTTTTTGTATGTTAGTTAAACAATATTTAAGTGAGGCCGGTCATTCAATTTGTATGTGTAAATTTCGAATTTTACCACATAGAATTTCGGTCCGGTCTTATTTGTTACGGTAATTGTGCACACGCAACACTAAGGAAATCATTTTTATAAATATAGCGTGCAATTTACACTCAACTATTCATAATACATTCCCTTTGTGTGCTTTTTGTGTTGGCTACTTTGTTGCTTAAAAATAAATTACAGATTCGTTATAGTCTTGAATAATATCAGACTAGGTAAAGAAAAAAAAATTATATTCAACATTATGGCATTGCTCGAGATAATGTAGTATTTTTAATTTGAAAAAGTCCTAGTGGAGAGTTCTTGAGACTTTTCTACAACACTTACACTTGAATGTTTTAACAAGAATTAATAGAGCCTTTTTCTCTTTATTTTTATCAAGTCAAAGCGATGTTTTAAAACGTCTTCATTATTTTTAATGTAAAACGATAGTGAAATAAAAATATTAAAAGCAATAACTTGATTTCCACTCTGTCTCTATGTGAAAGTCTTGAATGGTAATGTTACTGTCGCGTTTCCTTTTGGGGCACGTATTCCATTCCCAGACTTTAATATTTTATAATTCATTTGCATTATTTAAGTTGCACGTTAGCTACCTCATTCGATCCCGCAAAAATTTGCTCCTTTCTTGTTAAAGAAAACACGTATAAAAAGAATATAAAAATGACAGATATACCTACCACCTTATATGGTTTTAAAAGATAAGTTTTAGGCACATTCGAATGGAAATAGTCGAACAATGTCATTTGGACCATCGCCATATCGATGTTGCAGATGTAATTTCATTGAATATTTAAATTGACGATAACAACACCCACATCAAAATTGTTGTTATTGATATTGGAATATTGGAAAGGGATATTGGCAGTTTGAAAAATTCATTTCCATGAAAATAAACACGTTTTATTGCAATTGTGTACACAATAAGCTATTGTAATTTAGAAAAATAAACAACGTATTACAACGAAAATTCCTATTAATTAACAAACAATTTATTAAATAATCTCAATGACTGTTAAATTCAAACAAATATAAATAAGCGAAATATTTAAAAATAATCTAGTTTGAAACACTCTACCAGAAGAACAACAATGAAAACAATTGGATTATTAATATTGATAGTATTGTTGGTGGAAGTCCAATTTTCATCGCAATTCTTCTTGAAACGGCATCAAGTAAGTAATAATTCTTGTATTGTAAATAATTCTCAATAACGACGGAAATTTGTAGAAAAATGAAAAACGTGCTCAAAAACCACCTTGTCCAAAACATAATTATTCAAATGAGTATGATGTATATTATGAAAATATTGACACTAGTTTACGGAATGTAGAAAATTCGAAAAGTGAGGTTGTGGAACCTCCCCTTGATAATTATAATGACGATTATATATATGAAGTTGAATTGAACCGTAATGATTCAAAAACTAGAGATTTCACCCAAAATTCAACAATAATTATAGATGACAATATAAGTAATGATAATTTGGCAAAAATTGAAAGTGCTAATAATAACGAAAATTTACCAAAACCTAGGGATGATAATGACAAAGATTTAACAAAAAACATAGACGATGATAATTTAGCAAAACTTAAAGAGGGTAGTGGTAAAAATTTACCAAAACCTAGGGATGATAATAATAAAAATTTAACAAAACCCAGGGGCGATAATCATTTACCAATAGCTAGAGATGATAGTGGTAACAAAAATTTACCAATACCTAGGGATGATAATGATAAAGATTTACCAAAACCTAGGGATGATAATGATAAAGATTTACCAAAACCTAAGGATGATGGTGGTAACAAAAATTTACCAAAACCTAGGGATGATAATGATAAAGATTTACCAAAACCTAGGGATGATAATGATAAAGATTTACCAAAACCTAAAGATGATAGTGGTAACAAAAATGTACCAAAACCCAGAGATGATAATGATAAAGATTTACCAATACCTAGGGATGATAATGATAAAGATTTACCAAAACCTAGGGATGGTAGTGGTAACAAAAATGTACCAAAACCTAGAGATGATAATGATAAAGATTTACCAATACCTAGGGATGATAATGATAAAGATTTACCAAAACCTAGGGATGGTAGTGGTAATAAAAATGTACCAAAACCTAGAGATGATAATGATAAAGATTTACCAAAACCTAGGGATGATAATGATAAAGATTTACCAAAACCTAAAGATGATGGTGGTAACAAAAATTTACCAAAACCTAGGGATGATAATGATAAAGATTTACCAAAACCTAGGGATGATAATGATAAAGATTTACCAAAACCTAGGGATGGTAGTGGTAACAAAAATGTACCAAAACCTAGAGGTGATGATGATAAAGATTTACCAATACCTAGGGATGATAATGATAAAGGTTTACCGAAAACCTTAAACGATGATAATTTAGCAAAACCTAGAGACAGTAGTGGTAAGAATTCACCAAAACCTAAGGATGATAATGATAAAGATTTACCAAAACCTAAGGATGATGGTGGTAACAAAAATTTACCAAAACCTAGGGATGATAATGATAAAGATTTACCAAAACCTAGGGATGATAATGATAAAGATTTACCAAAACCTAGGGATGATGGTGGTAACAAAAATTTACCAAAACCTAGGGATGATAATGATAAAGATTTACCAAAACCTAAAGATGATGGTGGTAACAAAAATTTACCAAAACCTAGAGATGATAATGATAAAGATTTACCAATACCTAGGGATGATAATAATAAAGATTTACCAAAAACCATAGACGATGATAATTTAGCAAAACCTAGAGACGGTAGTGGTAAAAATTCACCAAAACCTAGGGATGATAATAACAAAAATTTAACAAAATCTAGGAATGATAATGATAAAGATTTACCAAAACCTAGAGATGATAATGATAAAGATTTACCAAAACCTAAGGATGATGGTGGTAACAAAAATTTACCAAAACCTAAGGATGATGGTGGTAACAAAAATTTACCAAAACCTAGGGATGATAATGATAAAGATTTACCAAAACCTAAGGATGATGGTGGTAACAAAAATTTACCAAAACCTAGGGATGATAATGATAAAGATTTACCAAAACCTAAGGATGGTAGTGGCAACAAAAATTTACCAAAACCTAGGGATGATAATGATAAAGATTTACCAAAACCCAGGGATGATGGTGGTAACAAAAATTTACCAAAACCTAGGGATGATAATGATAAAGATTTACCAAAACCTAGGGATGATAATGATAAAGATTTACCAAAACCTAAGGATGGTAGTGGCAACAAAAATTTACCAAAACCTAGAGATGATAATGATAAAGATTTACCAAAAACTAAAGAAGATGATAATTTGGCAAAAAATAGAAATCCTAGCAATAACAAAAATTTAACTAAAACTGAAGTTGAGAATTATGATGGTAATAATTCTATAGATATTAGAGTTGGTAATGACAATAAAAAATTAGCAAAAACTAAGGATGATAATAATAAGAATTTACCGGAAATTAAACACGGAAAAAATCATAAAAATTTAACAAGCGGCGAAAATAAAGAAGGACCAAATAAAGGAAATTGGCAAATTTGTTATGTTAATAACAACGATGTACGCAATTGTACACCAATGGCTCATCTTGGATGGTGGCGGCGATATAAACTTGAAAAACTTAATTTAAAAAACCATCCAATTAATGGTACAAAGTTAAATACAACAATTATTGACCATTTAAAGAAACGGGTCCATTACCAAGTGGCATCAACAATTGCAGACAAGTGCTATAAAAGTGAAAATACTGAAACGAGTATATTCAAACGACTTTTAGAATGTATTACGGAAATTTTAACAGAGTCTTGTAAAGATGTTTATACGATTAATATCGAAAATTTGGTTGTCAAAAAATAATTTCAAATGTACTTGATTTAAAATTATTGTAGAAATTGTAATTCAACATTCAATATAAATCTAAAATTACTCGAATTTCTCTCCCTCTTCCAGTCCTTTCCTATATTGTAATAGTTCACCGTTTCGTATTAATGAAGAGTTTAGTTAGCAGGTAACTGAGGCATTAAAGGTAATAATTATAAATAAGTGCTACAACAGACCAATGTGGAACTCAATTAGCATAATCCCTAATTCGAAAACGACCTGAAAATTATACACTAACAGGGACTTTATTGTTGTTGATTACATAAATTACAATTACTGATTATAACGGAAATATATAAATGTGTCGGTTGTTGTATTTAATAAACAAAAATAAAAACCACAATAGCGTTGAATTGGTTATCTCTTTAATGAATAATACAGTTGTATTACAGCTGGTAGGGTAGACAAGGATTTTATTGGTTTTTCATATGAAAAAATTTGCATTTTTATATAGAAAGGGTTCCTGTGATTAAAGGCATTATGCGTAACATGTTATAAAATAACCGATACATTTCAAAGATTTTTATTTTTCAAATAAATTTTACATTAAAATGCAAAATTTCCAACCACTGATCTATATCGTTTAGAATTTTCCATTAAAACAACCAAACAACTTTACAAATCAATTAAGATAGCGTAAAAACGAGCTTCATATCAAACGTAGAAAAATTCGCTCAAATTACACCATTTATAATTGAAAATATCTTCATGTATTTGCCGATAAATTGAGATTCTGACGGTCGGACTCTATTACTGGATAATAGTTCATTAATGTCATCACAAGATCCTAATTACTTTGGTTTTGTGTGTTCAACACAGCATCCGATAAGGGTCTACTGTTTTTCGAGTAACCCGCAATATACTAAACATATTTAATCCTCTACTGGTATAACTATTAAGAACGATTTTTCTTAGTTATACAGTCGTATTCTGTAACTTTTTGGTAATTCCTACCATGACAGCTCTAGATGGAATTCTAACGAAAATGACGATCTCCAGTGATGACTTCGTAGATTTATCTGCAATTTGGGGCGAATAACGTGGAATTTGTGAAAAGTCGACAGATGAATCCAACAAGACTAACATTATTATCATGCCATAATACACTTTTCCTCTACCGTTTCAGTTTCATTTTATTTTATATAGGCCGGTAGATGAGTAGTGGAGGCCCGGTTCTAACTGCAGAATGTTGTCACAAATCATGTTTAATACTGGTGAAAATTGTGAAGCTATCCCGAGTCGCAGCTTTATCGCTACTCTAAGTAATACAAATGGCTTTCATATCCCTGATAGAGTATAACATAACTCCATACTGTATGTATCTTTCGACAATTTTAGTTTTATCTAATGGTGAAAGAGAGACATACATATAGTTTTTTTTTAATGGATTTCTATCCACCAAAATTGGCCAAAATAATGTCAACTAACCGAAATAAATGATTTTTAAAGTGGCCATACTGGATCCGGATAGAATTAATCATATACGGCGCATTTCCGGTACGGAAACTCTAAGATAACTGCGACTTATTCCCGAGCGCATTTCAAATACGTAAAGTTTAGGAAACTTGCATCGAACTTGTGTGCTAGTCGATTTTCGTTGATATCCATCGTGATTTCTCTATCTTTCATCTGGATTGTCTTTTATTTTAGTTTTGTGTCGAATCGATAAGGCACTATCGATATTTTCGAATTTCGTATTGTCAAGTATTCTGATTTTCGACGGATTTCATCTTTAAGCAGATTTTCGCCTATCCAGACCGACAAAAGTGGATATAATGGAAAGCGGAATGAATCAATAGTAGTAAACTTTCTGGATTGTATCGTTTTCGAGATACATTGTCTAGTTTGCTTGAAATGGATGGATTTTATGCATCCATATTTTTAATAAGTTACCTTTAAACATGGCTTGCATTATATTCGTGTTCATCTAGTGAAATGTTCTACAGATAGATATGAAATCCCGCGAGTCTAGATGTGAAAATCATCAAGTAGAGCACACGAAAATATGAACAGATGGATGAGATTCAACAATAATTTTATGTATTTGGTGATCGTTCGGTTTTCCCAATTTCGAATTGTTAATATTGAGTGGAAGAACCGTCGAATATCCATCATTTAACCCAACCGGCGTTGTATTTAGATACCGATATTCAACATGTATCGATGTTTATTTTGTATTTTTTCGAAACACAATAGGGATACGTATGTGATTTGAATAAAACGTATCACAATTCTTCTGCTGCCTACCCCGCCCTTCTATATTTGAGCTTATCGTATCCGCTCTTCCAACAGTTGGAAACAATGTGCAAATTGTCGGTTAATTATTCAAAAAGGTAAAAAATATTTGTAGAGGGCTTAATAATTTTCGGCGTTTTATCGGTTCTACCTTCTAAATTACGTATAGTACCTATCTAGAATAAGCGTTGCCTTTGAAAATAATACATACAATGGTTTAACATTACCAATTTATTGTAGCAATATCTGATTTCTAAATGGACTTTGGTTACGCTCGACCGGTTAAAATGACCAAACTTGGACATTTTACGTGCTAAAGTTTTGTTATAGATACCGATTGGAAACTGTTTATGCAATCAGTGCCCGTAGATTTTCCGCCTATTTCAGTCGATCCTGATATGCTCTCTGAACACAAAATCCCAATTTATGTTTTTTTCTCATTCGTTTTGTTTGTGTTGCCTTTTTTTTGTTGTTTGTTAACTCAAGTGGGAATTTCTCAATCAATAAACTTTACAACAAATAATAGATAAAGAGTGATTTTTTTTATTATTATTGATTGGAATCCCATCGAAACTTAATCTGATGATAGAGTTAGAACATAATGAATTATCGACCAATTTATATTTTCAACAACGGTTTTAACAAAGGCAACACCGAATGTCAGGACCTGTTATTAATATTGAAGTGGGATATAAACGTTTTTACATTATCATTACAAAGTTTAAAGAACAAAAACTAAATCATCAGACAAAAGCCAGTGTAGGTTGGAAGAGTAACGAATAAGTTAGTTTAGCATTGTTCGGGTAATGATTGGTAGACAGTTACATAGAAGGAGGGTCCTGGGCAATTTGATACGTTTCGTTAATGACGCAATCTGAGCTTGTTTCTGTAACGGAATGGAAACAAAGGGAAAGACAGAGAAACCACGTCCAGACTTTAACCGGTTATTCCCATCGTCCTTTACGCGTCCTTGTCCTCTCTACTATGTCCATTTATACACCCTTAAACAGGGGTGACCAACTGTCTATTCATCCTTCTTATATGGTCTTGTTTAGGTCGGGTTTTTTCCTCCTGTAACAAACCATTAATCTTTAAATACTGATGGTTCTATACAATACTTGGTTCAGTGTAAAAAGTTGTTGATTTATTTTCATTTGCACTGATGACCGCGGAAGTATTGAACGCGGCTAAGAAAAACAACAACACGTTGTAATCGATCATCAATTCGTTTTCTTTCTGGATTTCTTGAATTATCACTGGCGGCAACCAAGAAAATTCATCATTTGTCGTTTGTTAGAAAAAAACCAAATATAGGGAGTCGTATTTGTTTATTTTGCATTGCATGATTTTTCCTGTTTCAGTAATCAAAGTAAAATCCTTTACAGTCATAAAACCTCAAATTCCGAGTGTGTCTTTGTAGTGTGTGTCTGTGCACTTTGTGATGTTCAAAGTTTAAAACACCTGCAAAAGCACACTTTCATTTGTATGTTGGTATAATGTACAATGTTTGTATACTTATGTACGGTGTTACAAGCCGATGTTCACGACTCACGTTCGCTTACATGCTAAATCCTTTAGATTTAAGGAATGGCAGCATGCAAAGCAATTGGTCGCTAGTAATACACAAAACACGTGCAGATTTCCTTAATATAAACGAAAATACTACAATATTCAAACAAAGTATACCCTTTATTATGCATTTTTTCCTCAAATACAATAACTTGATTAGTTACCTATTTGTAGGAGAATGTTGTTCAATAAAATACACTCTATTTCGTTTCTTTAGTAGTTTTTCCCGATTTTCTCTGCTTACAAACATTTGAGACATTTTTAAAGTTGAAAACGATGCACGCTGGAGTGCACATGAACAAACATCTCTATATCCCCAATTCTCTATCTTCCTTAAAATGTTATTTGATCATTAAGTACAAGCTGGTCTCGTTGTTGACACAGTTGCTAGTGACAGCATACATTGTGCTGTTAATTTCCATTACAAAATGTTGTGTTATATAACATTGCACTGAATTTAATGTAACAAAATAAGACAGGAGACATATTTTCTACTCTATTGTAGCGCTTTTCAAATTCCATCCGAAACCTACACTTTTTCCAAGCTTACTTATTAAACTTTTTTAGCAAAACCATCTAAAACAAAGTCGTATGTAACTCACGCCTTCAAAACAACACCCAATGTACTCTTTATAACAGAAAAAAGACGGTTGAGTGACGTGAACTATTCCAACCAAGTCATGAGTTACATTCGAAACTTTTACTGAAAGAAATAGACAAAAAAACAACTTTTAAGTTAATTATCAGACAATATTGGTCGTTTAATTAGCCGATTCTAGTTTTAAAATTTGTAACTAATCGAAACTTCAACCGAAAGGACAGTTTCAGTTTAGTAATAATAAATGTAAAAGGGACGTTAGGATAAATCTCCAATACAATTCACTTGATTCTGGCTTTTATTTATTAATTGATTCAAATGGAATTCGGTCGAATAGAGAGTAGGTCGCTAACTAAATTTTTCAACAATTCCTACGATACCACAGACATACCCTTTGTATAATAGACACGCTTTATTTGCTCATTTTGAACGTACTTTTATGTATGTTTAGAATCAATAAAGTAGTTAGAAAAAAATCAAACTATTTCCATGTAGTCAAACTGTAGTCTGTAGGAAATTTCCTAGGAATCTATCAATAAATTTACAACTATTTGCAATGTTGAAGGATCAGCGCCCGATCTAAACCTACAATTGAAACTATTTGATCTACGGTAATACCGATAAAATTACCCTAACTAATGGTGAAATCGATAATAATTTGTGAAAAATTGTAATAAAACGAGCAGAAAACGAAACTATAACGCCTTATTGTAGCTGAAAATTTGACAATATTGAATGAAAAATTGTAATCACCCCCAATTTCCATCAGTGATTTCAATTAAAATCCATATAAATAATTATAGAAAGAAGCGAGCGAATTCACCCTATGTGTTCTGTTAATTATCGCCAATACAAGGCGAGTCAGTCAACCATTAGCAATTTTAAAACCGATTTATTTAAGTTCAACGACACGACTCGTATATGGGTCAATTATGGTAAATACGGATAAGATTTTTCTCGCAACATGTAAATCTTGTCGCTTTCAATAATTTTTTTTCGATTTGTTCAGAAATTCAAAGACCTCACCGATAAATCCAGTTAAATGCCTTAAAGGGGGAAATAAGAGGAGTAATACACAATTTGAAATCCAATTAACTGTTGGTAGTAACGAAGGAATGGTGGTGGTTGCATTGCGCTCACAGTTCAATTGAGCTTGAGATTCTCTAGGATAACACACATACACATACACAGTTGCGGACACGATCAGAAAGTTTCATTAATGAAATGTACTCCCTTCTAGCCCATTTCCAGAATATAAAGTTTGCAATTTATTAGTGACATTGGATTATGATATTGTGAGGAGTGAATTTTAACAAAGTCAATTCGGATATGATCATAGCAAATATTATAAAGTTTATAAATGATGATACTAATAACGGATATCTTTTATAACTATTACAACTATTATATAAGTTTTGGAACAGGTTCAACAATATAATTGATCTGATTGTATACTACCTATTAGATATTATATCGATAAGTAGAAACGATAAGAGCTGAATCAACTGAAATTTTCAATAATGATACGTATTTGACCCGATAATCCTTAGTTATTCCTCAAAGTTAATCCGGTTATTGTTCCAATTTACTACACTATAACAAGCCACTTTTCTAGTTTAGAAATATCGATAATCCTTATCTGGAAGAAATCGGGAAAACAATCCATACAATTGTATAGTCTTTTAGTATTTTTCTGATTATATCCATCGTATTCTCCGTATTCATCCAGGAACTATTATTCCAACAAACTGAATATAAAGCAACACAGATAGATTTTACTAATGATCTCCAAGATATGCTGATCGAACAGGAAAAGGGAAAGTTGCAATCGTCGGCAGTTTCCAGCTCAGTGAATCACAGAGAGAGCGAGAGAAAGGCCTGACGAAACTCACGAATTCAGCCTTACAGTTTAAGTTTCCTGAGTACTGTATTGGATTTCTATTTTGTTATATTGTATATGCCCCTTTTGGCGTTCCGTTCATTCGTTTTGGTCGTCCTTATAAAACCATGTCATCACAGATTCTAAACGTTGCTTGAAAACTATATCTCCATTGGGAGTCCCTCTGGCCGTTTATATTAGCCCACTAAATTTATATTTCAAATCGTAAAAACATTGACGCGTTGTGCATTCAAATACAAGATAATTTAACTCAATCTAAACCATTGTAAATACAGTTTTTATTTTCTAGTCTTTCAAATCTTTGATAGTGTAACGCGACGATTTTATGCGGTGAATGTTAAAAAATTCATTTTGTTTATAATTTCACCGGCTACAACTCAACTTGTGCTTTGTCTCGAGTGTAATGTTGGAAGTTTACAGTTTTTATTGTTGTTATGTAGAAGACAAAACCATAAAATATAAAATAATAACTTCACTGACACACAAACATCTAATCCACTTTAATGGTAGAAATTGTAAAATTTGAATTATCGCTAAACTTGAATGCATCCACTCAAATACTATTAGAATTCTTAAAATAACTCAAAATTGGAGCTCATTCACCAATTTTTTCTCAAAAGTTCATCAATTTTAATCGCAAATAATTCAATTTACACGTTAATAAAATCTATATGGGGAGTAGATAGAGTGTATGGGAATTGCAGCATCCTGCATCTCTA
This sequence comes from Mylabris phalerata, assembly GCA_020740385.1. Classification (NCBI taxonomy): domain Eukaryota; kingdom Metazoa; phylum Arthropoda; class Insecta; order Coleoptera; family Meloidae; genus Mylabris; species Mylabris phalerata. The sequence goes on along the minus strand of JAJEOX010000299.1, from coordinate 5,677,887 downwards.
TATTATGAATAAAACCATCAAAATTATTTATGTTGCGTTATGGCGATAACAGTAATGAGTTTTATCGTTTGTGCTGAATGTTGATATTTGAATGTCGACCAGAAGTGGTATTTATTGTTGATTTTATTTTATTGTTTCTATAAAATAAAATACAAATAAATTACAATTTTGTTACAATGTTACTATATCGATTCGATCTGTCGAAATTTTATTTAACCCATAAAACTTGATATGTTAAGTAGTTCCTTTTGAAATTATAGAATAGCGAAATAACAAGAAATAAAAATATATTGTGTGTAGTTTTAAGCTTTGTAAGATATTCCGGTGGCACTGTTCTTTTAATTTATTGCATGTGTTCTGTAATGGAGACAGTAGTTAGAGAAGAACGTGTGGACAGTCGCCAGAAGAGCTTTACTCTTGATAATTACAATGAATGTACAACAATATAAATACGATGAAAGTTCTCTAGACAACGTATACAATCCGAGTTTAAAGACAGTAATGTTTAAAGACATGTGTAATGGTTTTTATGTCTTATTTTTAATACGGTTGATAACAATAAAAATAGTACGATTACACCGGATTTTAAACTAATTATATTCAAGTTTATTGATAGAGTTGAGTCTAAAATTTCTCCGATTCCATTTGATATGTGATCAATATCAACGAACAAATTGATATGATGGAGTCGACAATATTTTATCCAATTGGATTCGAAATTGCTTGCACAAATGTACAATTGTAAATGTATTTTAAAACAATTATAAACTGTATACGAAATTAAATGTAATGTTAACACTCAAAATGATATTAGTAAACTGAATACATTTCCATTTAGTAAATTGAAAATGAATCGAAATGAATTTTTAATCTTGATTTAAGCAAAATTATAAAACTTTCAACAATAATCAGGCCTATATTTATAAAACAATACACAAGTGTTAACTCTGAATAAAGCCATTATGGTCTGTGGTGGTTGGTTTCTCTATTTCAAGCTGAATAATTTTCAATTTGAGCTTTCTAGGAGATTAAAATTAAATTAACGCCAAATGAACAAATGCCCATACTATACTAGAGCTCCTTTCACCATATCATAATCTAATACTGCTACTCTAACTACTAGTAGAGAATAAAGAAGAGAAAAGAGCAAAAAACTAGTCCACTCTACAGTACAAGCCCTCTGAATTAACCAAATGTATTTGTCGTGCAAATATACTTAAAATGCATTAGCAACAGAAATGGCATAGGAATGAAAATTGTAACGAGCAAACTCGACTTTTCGAATTGAAACTTTGAATTTCGAACCTTTAGAACGATAATTTCCAGTTCGTCGGTATTGAAAATAGCGCTCAAATTCGATTATTTTGATAAAAACTCACCAATTTGCGATTATCTTGACTATTCCACTCGTTTTGCTCCATTTGAATCACAAAATTCGGCACCAAATCGAAAATTATAGAATTTTTGAAGCGACAGAAATGTCAAACGTACGGACATCCAACTGAAGATAGCGAAAATTACCAACTCAATTGGTGTCTCAATCAAATATTTATCAATTTTAATTCTAAAATAATCAATATAAAAGATGAATTTTCGAAATTTGTAAATTCGAACGAAAAAACTGCTACAATTTTTAAATTAGTAACTTAACCTATAAAGGTTGAGTGACATTTACGAACAAAAGTTACTGAAAAATTCACTAGATTTGGGCGGTAAATTTGTAAAAATTGAGAATTTATTCTCGTTCAATTGTAATTGGAATTTATTGGAGTCCAAATGAAATTGCAAGTGCTCCTTTAATTTTAATAAATTTAAAACAACAACGAATTAATGACAATAATATTTCTTGATAACGGTAAATGTAGAATGTTGTGTGTAATTTATATAATGCACTATTATCATTAGTAATTTTATTTATATCATCCCCTGTCTTTCTCGCTTTTGTACCAAAATAATACCTTGAAAGATTATCTGAAAATAGATGATCGTCCCACTTTCCACATTCACTTGTATTGTTTTCATCGGATTAATCTTCATTTATTTTATTTCAATTCCATTAAAGCCAACGACTTGTACTTTACGGAATCTCCCACTTATATTCCTAGTTTTAGTCGAACCATTTTTTTGTGTAATAGAAGCCAAATTGGCCCCCAATTTGACGAATTTAAGGCCAGAATAAAAGAAACAATTGGATAATTTTCAAAACCTTCGATTTTCAAACAATTGTAGAAAGCTGCAATTACTGACTTTCTTCTATTAATAATAGAATAATGACCGCTTCGATGAATAGTTGAAACGCCCTGTATGTAAAATATAGCATTATCTAATCATCTAAAATCGATATATTGCTTTTGTATACATGTGTATTACATATTTACAGCCTGTCAAAGCTAAATTATGAAATAGTTGAATGGAACATCAACCGGTAAATGTATTAAAAATTCATCAATAACTCGTTAAATTCAACATTCGATATTGGTTGGTTTTTCTCGGATAATTCCTTGTTAAATTCCACCCCAATTACACAAACTTTATGGAATATTTTTTATTAAGACACAAGTCCTGGTATAATAATTTTTCCTTACTAAACAACTAATCTAGCGGAAACAAAGAAATAACTAGATTGGGCAAAATACGAAAAAATCCCGAACCGTATATGTATTTATTGATAGTAATTGATTGGAACTGATTCAAAATCAATAATTTCATTTTCTACAATTCAATTGAATTGGAACTGTAAATACTTTCTTATAGAACAATTCAAGAATTCAATTATAAATTTGTTCCAGAACCAGCAACAGTTTCGCTGATATTTCAGACGTTTCTCGAAAGAATTCTAAATGTTTCAACATAGCGCCATCGTCGTTTATTGGAAATTATTGTGTAGGTTGCCAGGTGATGTTAACACTACAAACATCAGTTTTAATGACTGACAACTAGAAGACGTTGATATCTTTTTTTCCGTGTTCAGATCATGTTTAAAGATAAATTCTATAGAAAATGATAAAAGTGTTGTGAAATTAACACCTGTCTACGTTTTAAAGTCGGCAATGGATGGATCGCCTGATACAAACCGTAATTCAACAATTTGTGATCTTGCTGATAATAGCCGGTAACAAACTGATAAGAATTTAAAATACAATCTGATTTATTCATCCATTAGGAATACGGGTGTTTTAAAAACATTGAATCTGATCCAAGAGAAATTGAAGCTGTACAATTCGCAGAGGAAGAATATCGGACAGCTCTGTAACGATATTGATTGTATTGCGAATAATTTGACAAAAATCCGGAAAATTGATGATTGTAAAGAATTGGAGACGTCGTTCCAGAACGACTGTTTGATTATGGCGAATGTGAGGGCGAAACACGAGAAACGGCTCAAACAAGTTAATTCAAACTGGTGGGAAAAGTTGGACATTTATGATAATTTATAGCGGGATTCGTTGATATTTCCAAGAAAAAATTTAATCAAATTCATGTTTGTTGTTGTTTGTCTATTTTTGTAAAACTTATAAACTGGATTTCTTTTAATTTAGTTTATGATTTTATTACAGGTTGGCAACTTTCCATTTCCAGCCCGATTTCCATATTTCCCGGTTATTCAATCAATTCATTTGTAGGCAACAATAGCGCCGATCGTTTATCGGAGGTCCAGCTCGAGAAAAACTAGACTTTCCAACTTCCCGTAGGCCCGAAAAAATTCCCAACGATAACGCAGCCGATTTTTATTCTCTTTGTTATTGATTCAGTCGTTTTTGTTGTACAACGGCAACCCAACGGCTAATACCTTGGGCCGTTTTTATCTCGCATCAAGTAAAACGAGACAGTTTTTGAAAAATGTAATGTTTTTATTTTAATTTTTACATTATTTGACAATAACACATTTATATTCACAGTATTTTATTAGAGAAAGTCCATCATTGACTTTTCGTACATGTATAAGCGACATGCACAACACAATTATTGGTCGTTGAAGTTGGATTGTACCTAATTGCACGCACTTTAATCACTGTTGGAATTGAGTAAAATCCGGATTTCTCGTCCAAATAGATGCATTAGGTAAAATCCACCACTCTATAAACAAAAATGATGATGAAATAATGAAGAAATATGATACAATTTCATTATAAAAACAACGACTTGTCTCAATATTTACATATATATTTTTAATATGTATATAGATTTCTATCATATTTTACAATACTCTTATATCAATTACAATGATTTACAATAGCATCAAATATAAACGATCTATTCTTGTCAAGATTACAAATTGCAATTGTTGTATCGACGAAAACGGAAACGGTACAGATCAGTTTTGGAAAAGATCAAAAAATTTATCACAATTTCCTGAAAACCCAACGGTATTTCCAAGATTTTTTTGGTTTTTTTCAAAGAAATTTCTCCATCGTGTTCATATAAAAATAGTAACTTTCAAGAAATTTTTGTTTTATTTATGAAACAATACAATGAGATCTCTGGTCAATTCACGAGAATCTACACAAGTATTTACAAGGATTTCCAAGAATTTTACAAAAAGAACAAGAAATTCGCCCATTTCGAGCATCCTCCAATTGTCGCTGTAATACTTAAAATATTCAATAGTCGAGAAAGCTAAAATCTATTGGTCTAATTGAATTAAATGATATGTAAATTGGGTTTTTATTAAAAATACTCGAAATGGGCGCTACAATTTTCAACAATTTTCAATCGGGCCCTAGGGCGCGCTACAAACAAACGCGGAACAATAAAATCAGCCTTTTCAATAAAGGAAGCTAAACAATTATATTAAAAGTTTATTCGATTTTTACAAATACAATCCTTTAAAAAAAGACAATTCTTAAAATTAAAGGTGACTAAATATTGAAATTCACCCGTTTTTGTTATCAATTTTCTTATTGTTATCAGTTCGGAAAATAACGCACGCACTTTAACAAAGTTCTCGTGTTTACCTATTTTGTTGTTCAATCACAGAACACTTGGCTAATATTAAAATTGTTTTGGTGAGATTTATGAATTGGAACCTGCTTGTTCACTATTGGTGTCTTTACGTTGCGAATTACCAACAATATTCGTAAATCCGTTATTATTATTTGTTAATTGTATTAATGGCGGCCCTTCAAAATGAATATTAACCATCGGCGTGCCGGGGTAATCAGGCGGTGGTGACACCCTCGGTACCCCAGCCTGTCCGTTCTGTCAGACTTTATGGCGCATCTCATAAGCGTTACGATCGTAAGCTCCAGCATATAATTCGGGATGATTATGGCGACTATAACTGGCAGGCGGTGCTGATGCTATAAATTTTTATCATTACGATTACCATTATTGGGGGTTATTTCAAATAACTACCTTTAGGAGCATGATATTGCCCTCTACCTTCACCGTAACCTGCACGAGGACCTTGACTAGAAGCAGGCCGGGTTGATCTATCTCTACTCCTACTAGCATGTCCATGGCCGGCGCCGGCAGTATGCGCCGCACCGTGATTATGTCGCTAAAATTTATTTTGATTTAAACCATAAATTTACGAATTTTTATCAATTTACCATCCGTCTTAGAGTATTCATTGGGCGACGTAAAGTCTCACTAATTCGTCTAGCCGGTCGTTTCTTTGGATTTGAAGATGGTGTATGTACTGCACAACATTTGATAAATAAGCCCATGAATATAATGAAAGCAATACCCATAAGGAGAACGGCCCACCAATATTCGGTAATCCATTGGGCTACACTTAGTAGGGTTTCACGATTTAATAACAGATTCATCAAGCGTACAAGAGGACCATCAGCATCGACTGCGCGACATTTTAAAAATACATCACAATACCCCTAAAAATTCACATTTAATTGAAGTTTAATTTAATTTCTATTGAATTTACTTGGAAATTATCGCAAGGTGAGCCCGGTCGTAGACTGATACCGCCGGGTGGTAGTCCGACTTTATCGGCAAATTCGCTGGTACTCCGACAGATATCCGTACCGTTTTGGCATGCTAATTCACATAGTCGTCTCTTATCAATGTTTGGATGATCTTGTGTTGTTAACGAGCATGCTTGTAGATTCCATTCTAAACAAATCGATCCGGTACAATCGCCTTTTATACATAATTGTGTACCATTATTACAACGGGTTTTATCTGGACGTGGTTTTGGTGTTGGACATTCAGCAGAATCGCCATTACATTTCGATGACATTGAACAATCCGATTCAGCTTTGCAAATTTCATGTGCATAATCCGGTACGAATTGACAAGTTTCACCACTACAACAAGGCCCTTGACTTGGACTACAAAATAATTTTCAATAATAATCGATTGAATTAATTCAAACTTATACCTGCATTGGGTGTTAATACGACGTTTACAACCTTGTGCGGATTTATTTAAAGCACGGTCTTCGTCGCTTAATGTTCTCGGATAACAACAGCGATCTTTACATTCATCATAATCATAACCACAATCGCATTCTTCACCAGCTTCGACGATTTTATTACCGCAGAAAGCACCTTCAGATTTCGTAAAACAATTACGTTTCTTATTGTCTTCAATAGCATCAAGTACATTCGAAATATTGCCAACACTACAACCGGAGAATTTACTATTATTAGGACGATCACCACTAGTCGCCGATGCGAACATAATAAAATTGCCATTTAAACCACCCGGCCGACATTCCGGTGGATAATCATGCTACAAAATTGGTAGAAATTAATAAAAATTTCGATAAAACTCAAACGACTTACCGGTGAACCGAAATTATGGCCAATTTCATGGGCTAAAGTCAATTGGGAGACTTTCGGTGGTACACGACTATTATAATTAACAAATGTTATAATTCCTGTATTTAATGAACGTTTTGTCGATTGATACATCCCACCGATTGTTTCAGTATAAGTTTTATATTTTTCACAAATACCACCAGAAGCACCAGATGCACTAGCCACCCAAGCTAGACCTAATGTACCGCCGGTGAAATCGCGATAAGTAAAAACGTAAGCCAAACAGAAATCTTCGTGATTGCCCAACGAGTGTATATTTAAAAAATTACTAACGTCGATATTTTCGATACAAAATTGATTCATTTCGGTACATGGACGATGGATACATCGACAAGACGAATCGTCATCCACCTGGTGATCAAAATTACAATTATTCAACAATTTTTAATTATAATAATAATATTACTTTGATTCTTTGTACTTCAAATTTTATATTTCGATGTTCACTACGACCATCAAATTTCGTATCACGGTAAATATAATTAACGGCAGTGACATGATGGGCGATTAACGATAGGATTTCTTCGCGGACTTTCTCATTGATTTCACTCTCTTTCAATATATTGGTATGCTGGAAAACACCTAATTAAAATTTGAAATTATTGAAATTTATTAATTTACCTCGGTAAAACCTTCTTTTATATGTCGCCAAATTAGTGGATCCGTTTGGATGTATAGTGAGCAAGTATTTCGATTCTCATCTCGTCTTGCTGCTCTTTTATGTCGTTTATGTTGATCGGCATTCGCTTCTTCCGTATATTTATTATAACGATCTTCATAATTAACATTATCTACGGATTTCTTCGATTTTCGTTTGAATTTTTTGGTTGAATTTGCGATTGTTGGTGGTGATGGATCATCAACACCAGAATTTTGTACACGATCCATCCATTGGATAATATCATCATTAATACCACAGCCAGCTGAATGACCTAGAATAGAAACAATATAGACTGTAGAAAATCATTGATTGGGCATTTCATGGATTCATAGGGAAGCCTTTCGGTTTTACACGTGCAAAAACAAGAAAATTATTTAAATTTCCATGAATAAAATCAATTATTAAGAGAGAATGAAGGCAACTTTCTTGTCTGTAATCATCTTTCCGGTAAATTAGACTTTTTAATTAACACCAGATGACAATATAGAAACACGATTTTTTCTATTTTAATAATACTGAACATTGAAATTAATCTACAATGAACGTTACAATAGTTTTCTTGTATCTTTTATAGTTAATTACAATGAAAACGAGTTTGATAATTAAGTTTTCCAATTCTTGACTATTCTCAATATTTAATAGTGCTTCAAAGTCAATTCTCTTGTGAAGCTTTACAATTTATTCCAATATTGTTAATACTTGAACAAAAAGCGACATTTCCCATTATTTAAATAATAATATTTTAGAATAATTCGAATTTTCAAGGGAAAAACTACATATTCTTGTGCAAATGTTACCGTAATTTCATTGTTAAACCTTCAACAACAACCGGATATCCGTTGTATGTACAACCGCAACGTTAATAACTGAATTTTAACATCTTTATTCGTTGTAGTTGAAAAAATATATTGTAGATTAAATTTACCTTCTCCTAAATGTGCATATGGATCTTCAACGTGATCTTCATGATAAATCACAGAATGGAATGTTCGATTAGGGTGTGTTTTATGTGGGAAATAATGATGAGCTTTTTCAACATAATATGAACCTTTCGGTGACACAATCTTCCCTTCAAAGACACCATCAATAATTGAACCAAATACTGAACTATCTGGCTCACCTGTAATAAACAACAAAATCAATAATAAATACTATAATTTATTGAAATAAATAAAGTTTTATAAACTTATCTCTGTGTATGTATCGTGGAAAATTTCTAAGAATGTCTGTTAATGTTTCCTGTATGTTAAAATAAAGTTTTGAAACAAAAACCTTTTAGAAAACTTTCTAAAAAGAATTTCCACAAAAGATCCTAGATTCAAGTGCTTTGAATTCTTGTTTAAACAGACGTTTGCGTAGATGAAGCTAGTTTCGTTTCGATTATTCTACGATACTAACTGATATGGAGAAGTCTAAATTATTTCGAAATATAAAATCAAACTCTAATCTATAAAAAAACCTAAAATTTCATATTCAAATGAAATTATAAACAATTTAAATTTGTAATTGTTGGAAATTAATCAATTAACAAACGTCTAGTGGCGCAATCAAGCAGAAAACTTGATAGAAGACAATTTTTCGGTTTTACAAATAAATGTACCGATTTCTATTACATTTTATTGTAGAATTCAATTTTTTCTTCCAGCTGAAAAGCTGTAAAAAGTACATCGTAAGCATGCCAGACGATCCATAAATAGCTAAAACCATCAACATAAGAAGCATATTTAAACTTTACAGTCAATTTAGGGCCATGTCACTATTAACGATAAAAACCATCTACTAGCAATTTTATATCAATAAACTAACTCAATATACAGATCGGGCGAGTTCAACTCGAAACAAATCCAATAATTTTCACGATTTCTGCCAGTTCGGTAGTCTCCGGATTTAATTTAAACTATTTATGAGATAGTCAATGATGAAATGTATAAACAAGGCAAAGTTTCTTTTCATTATAAGATAAAATTTACTAATTTATAAAAATTTGAATCAACCGTGGATGTTGCACAGCAATTTCAACTGCCAATTTTCAAACTTTCTAGCATAATTGTTGGAATTTAATTTTTCTCCTAAATTTTTACCAGTAGTTGTCACTATTTACCCTACTGAATCAATATAATTTAAATTTATTTAAATATAGCGAATTACAAATAGGAGATAAAGGATTTTTTATTTCGTGAGTATAAAATCGGATAAATGATATATTTGTAGATCAACAATAAATAAAACCGATAAGGTATATTTTCCCACGTTAAAACTTGCAATATTAATGATTTTCATTGATTAATTCGTGGAATTTTAAAATCAATTAAAAGTATTCGAAAATCATGCAAATTTTTAGAGTTATAGCGAGATTCTCCAAATATATTTGTTAAAATCCGGTTTTATTCTTAAAAATTGAAGATTAAATGGAAAATTGTAATCTATGTTAAACATAATTAACACCGTATTTATGTTGTGTGTTAATTAATGTATTGTCGTTTTAATTCTAAATCATAACACAAACAATACGTTAATGTGCAAAACAATCAGAAATTAGTCAACAATTACTTAATTTCCTGCCGACCTAATTTTCTTGAAATTCATACACAAACAATACAAATTAAATGATAATAATTATATTAAAAAAAAATGATATTCAAGGCAAAATTGCTTACCCAAAAGATGTCCATTATAAATATGCGATGTATCAATATCATCAATTAAACCATTCGTTCCATGCACCTCTAATCTATCACTGAAAACATTTAAATCACGCTTCAAACGTAAATTGAATTCTTTTCCATGTGCACGAAACGACAAATGAACTAAATTGTCTTTAACAACGGATCTTTTAGCTCGCAAATGAGCCCGATGGATGATTGATTTATCATAGTTGAGTGGTTCATAATGTTTTATATATTCGTTGAGGCGGTTGTACGGGGTTGCTGGAAATAAAACCAATGAATATTAAAAATATATAAATAATTTATACATAATAATAATCGTCCAAAACGTGGTAAAATTCATCAAATATACAACACTTTAGCGAATTAATTCGTTTTAAAGACGCTAATTAGGCCACGATTAAGATTAGATGGAATCAAGATAAACTTAGACTAACACCTTTAAGTTATTGTTTTCCTTGTTGAAGTGTGACACAAAATACAATGACAAGATTAAAGGCTATAATAGAGTGAAAGCTTGATCTAAAATCAATCTAGTACAGTTTAATTAAATGAAAAATTGAGGTAAATTATAGGTATTATAATAGAGAACTTGAACATCTGCCAGAAAAATAAAAGTCTCAAACAGATGTTGTAGTGAAAATATTAAAAGTAAAACAAGGTGAAAGAGAAATAACGGAAAACTATGTCGTTGAAATAATAAAATTTTAGCTTCTTTTGATGGTCTTTTCCAAATAAAAAATTCCAAATGCTATGGTAATTCTACCCGAAACACTTTTCTCTATGTTCGTAAATGATGTGGAAAATCAATTAGTCGATGGAATATAAATATTCTATTTTCGAAATTATTAACTCGGAAGATTGAACAAACAATCTAGGGCTTCACTAGATAAAAATACTACCAATTGTGTTTTATTGTGAAGATGAGAAATTGTTTGTGTTCGGTTTCCTAAACATAAATGATTCTTTCTAGTTGTTTGATTCATTTCCTGAAAAGTCTCACTTTATAGTTGCTTATTGTTTGGATAATATGTCTTTTGTGAATTTTACATTAAAAGTAATAATTCCTTCTACAATAGCGCATTTTTAGATCAGACTGTTTTTACAAATCAACACATATTTAGTAGAATTTTTCTAAATTTCGAATACATACAAAAATTTTAGACAATTCTAGTTCAGTTGATGAATTAGATGAGTTTTTATCTCTTCCGCGCCGTAGGCATTTTTTGATAATCTTCCATCTGGAAGCAGAGTAGTCCAACAACGATTATTAACAACACAACCAGTTTTCCAAGCCTCAAAATTTCTATTCAACTGATATAAATATAATCAAATTTGAATTCTAGCAGGACTTCTTGTGATTTAGCCATCGTAAAGTCCTTAAAATCCTCCATTAAAGCTGCTCTTTTATGAAAACTGCAAGTTTTCAATCAACAAAGACGACGATTTTAAATTGTATATAAAAGCAAGATTTTTCTCTGTGAACAATCTCCATTATCTATAATCTGATATTAAAAATATTGAGCACCACAATATTGGCCACTCAATATTTACTGGCAAGAATAAGAGTTGAGAGAGTTCCACTATTCGACTCAATTAACTTGAAATTGAGTTTATGTCTTTCTAATAAAATTAGACATAATTCTTGCACATTTTTTTGCCTCTTCTTCATCATTATAATAAAACGTTCACGAATTTTCTGTTAGAATAGAAATTTAAAAGTATCATAATTTTACAATCCTACTTTAGTGTCCCAATTTTTCTCTTTTAAATTCTTATTTAAATAGGAGTTTAGGCCAAAAAAATCAGAGTTAAGATGACCAATAAAGAAGACGAATTTGCGTTAAGATAGATCGAATCAAATCCCCAAAAGGGATATTATCGAGAACTAGGGCGTGAACACAAGTTGGTTAATTCAGAACGTTTCGGGATTTCCCTAAAATCGATCTAACATTCTATCGGAATAGGATGGAGATAGAGTAGGGTTGTAGTTTCAAATAAGTTAAATTGACTTAGCATTCCATCAAGACAACTTTATCATTGTTTCATTCTTCAAATAACCCGAAAAAAGGAAGAATTTGAATAAATATACCACTTTTCATTCTCATATCCATTATTATTATTATCGTTATTGTTTATTATTAAAAGCATATGGTGGATAGTTGAGACGTCTTGACATAAAATTCTATTAATTGTGTAGCTTGAAACATCTGTCGTGGCTCATATTTAGATTCATTAACGCCAATAGAAACATTAGAATGAGATTATATTGTAATAAAACTACAAATGTAGGAGAATTTAAATTAAAACAATTAATACAACGATAATCTAGTTATTCTTTTTTTTATCAAACACTATAAACTCGTAAATTTGTAGCTTTTATCCCCTATCAAGTTCAATAACCCCTTATTAAAACGAAAGGTCGACAGTATCAACCCCTTTTGTATAAATGAGAAAAACCACTTACTATAATTGTACAAAGTTAGTTATTTTGATTTTTCTTCTAGATATATAACAATAATTTAATCGTCGAATATAATAAATAAGATGATAAAAGAAAAGCCAACGAATTAAAATTGCTTTGTGGATTATCTAAAATTTGTTATTATAAAGGAATATTAAAGAATTTCGCTTTCCCCTTGTTTTTCGAATGAAAGGGAATATTAATCTTAGCTAGAATTTATATACAATAAGTTAGTCGGTTTAAAATGGAAACTTTATAATTAATATAGATACTTAAAGCTAAATGTTTCTTTTTTAATTTTATCATTATTAAAAATTAAGCGAAAAAAGATAATTAAAATTTTAATTTACTTCCTCTCTATTCTTATCGTTATCATTTAAACTAGAATGTACAACTCCGTGTGTCATCTATTAATTAAAACCATATAATGGAATTATATTGTTAATCATTAGTTAATTAGTGATCTCCACAATAATGTTAAATTTTGTAAACATTTCAAATCTAATTATTGGATATACGTCAATCAATCTCAATCTAACTAGAAGAATAACAAAAACTGATCAAAAACTTTATTATTAAAAATAGATGTGAATTTACCACCCGTATTCGAACTTTAATAGAACGAATAAAAACAGATCTATTCGAACGATCATTTGGAAAAGTTGAAAATTACCATCTGACTCGTTTCCTGTCTATTTCACATACATGCATATCCCTAGAGGAGGGCGACTAATTTACAACATTTCCCCCTATGATGTTTATAAACGGTATACAATGATAACACCGACTCGACTAACAGTAAAATTGTAAACGTTCCCATCAATAGAATGGTATTTTAACGCAATTATTTCTAAATAATAGCGGTAACAATAATAGAAAAAAGTCGACAACGAAATTCACGAAATTCTAAATTTCAACACAACAGTTTCAATGAAACAAGAGAGATAAAAGCTGAATCGACATGAATTATAAAGAGAAAATGTAGTTATACGAACAAACACCTCCTAAGGGACCACCAAGCAACGATGCAAACAGCTAAACAAAAGTTCCCTTGAGATTAGTTGTGCTCTATATCAACAAATATATGGGCAAATAGATATGATGGCAAGAAGTTATCCACGATATAGAATATGGCTATTGAAAGGAAAAATAAAATTTTTGTAAACAATAAAAAAGAGAACTCAACGATTTCTATATTGTAGAATTTAAATTCTTATATTGCACAATATTCTTGTTTTTAAAACAACATTGAATTAATAAATTTCCACCTATACAATCCGAACAGAACAGTCTAATGCATAATAAAAGTTAACAATACAATGTACATGAAAATGAAAGAGACGCTGAGAATTCCAAGTGTATTACTGTAGATTTGAATGTTGCAAAACATGTGTTTCTACCACAATAAATACAATTTAAATTTACGTTCGACTATGTAATAAATATTTTAATGCTTGCATTACGGATAACAACCATCATCAAAAATATAGCCAACATATACCAACTTTCATGATAGATGGAATTGTAAACTGATCGCAACGTACGAATTTTCGACCATTAATTTTCCTTACTAGACGTTAAAAAAATCAATAAAAACCTTCCACTACAATACAGGAACATTTAAAATTGATCAACTCGAAAATCATAAAACTGACAAGTTTTTTGCGTTAAAGTCAAGTTAGTTGAATTAAAATAGATGTAGTGTATCTGTTATTCGATGAATAGGGAAGATAGACAATTTAACAGGAGGAAATATAATCAAATGGAGTGAAAAATCTATAAAATGTACTCGTAAATTGATATAATGCCTTATTATACAGAAGTTTCCGACAATAAACTAAAACCGAACCACCAAGAGCCAATTTTGTCCAGCAACAGGTACTTAAATCATAGAAAAATTTTATATATTTACAAAAAATATATTTTATTCTGGTTCAAGGCGAAATAGATTAATCAAAACTGTGTCGTGTTATCAACGAAATTATTAATTTGACATTTATCCTTGAAATTTATATAGTTGTGAACTGCAAGCTGATTTAACAATTTTTCATGAAAATCTACCAAAATAAACGATTCGAATTCTATAAACACAATCGATAATCTAAATTAAATTCGGTGATCATGCAAATACTCAACATTGAAGATAAGTTTGTCCAAGACCTTGCATACATATCGGGCGATGATTAAAGTCTGTAGAATTTTGTTTACCAAAACAGATTCACACTCACTGATTCATTTAAAATTATAATGAATGAATACCAAAAAACTTGCAAAAATATTAAGGAAAGTTTTTGGGGGTTTACATAAGCGAGCCAATTAATTCTCAGGTAATACAGCATTTTAAAAAGTTTTTTCATCTATAATTCCTTATAAATAATTGAGAAGAATTGGTGAATTGATTCTTATAAAAGTAAGAGCAATGTTTAAAGCTTCTACCATTTATTTGCTATGTTAAAATTTAATGAATATAATTCGAAATTCTCTCTAGTTTATTCATCCATTTCAATATATTACAAGGTTGATAATGTTTTATTAGAAAATAAATATTCCAACAGTTATTAATGTAAAGAGCTTGTGTTACAAATACACGAGAAAAAGTTTTATAATAAATATAACGATAAATATGGTTATTGTTTTTGGTTCTTTCTTAAATTATTCAATTAAAAAACAATAACTAAGAGAAATGTTGAAAGCTTTTACAAAATAGTTAACAACAGTTTTTACTTCAAGTCTTAAAACTACCACTACCAGGAAACTAACAATAGATTCTATGAACAAATTTACTGATACAAAATTCATGAATATTTATTATCTTGTTTATACAGATGAATTTCAATAACACTACAACAAATAGAACAGAACATAATTCCTATTCTAATAGAAAACCAAAAAAGAAACGACAATTCTTATGGAAATTAGACGATTCACCAATAATACGCATTTTATATTGAAATGATTCGACCAATGAGGACTGTTTAGTAATATAGATCGATGACCAAAACGGCCGTTAATCGTGTGGATATAATTATGGATGTGTTGTCGAAACCCCCAACCCTCTGCATGTTGCAATTGTAGATAATCCACATAGACGTCTATATATGAATATGTACATTATAAGGGTGGATTTGATATTCAAACTAGCGTGTTATAAAAATGAAGTTTGATTAAAATACACAAACACTTAATATCAAAACCATATACGATATTAATTAATAAAGTTTGATGTTATATATCTGAAATACTGATATGAATCAAACTAGTAGCAAATTTAACTTTGAAACAACAAAAAAATTAAACAAATATAACAAGCACAATATTATATCGAGTTAATCGATCGCATCTGTACGCCCCAAATCTGTCTGAAATGTGGAACATCTACAACATAACAAGAATATGGAAGCAGAGAAGAAAAACTTATGCGTAGTACAATCAGACTACCGAAATATTCACCTGAACCCGGCTAGATTACAACGACGTGAAGAATTAAAGTAGCAAATTGCGAGATAAAGTTGAATTTATAAATTGTAGCACTGTGGAATCTCGAATAGAATACGAAAAAAAAAACGAGTGAAAATTATCGTTTGAAGCGATACGCTCTATTATTCTCAGTTATAAAATTGGTAATATTCCATATTATTAAACAGTTACGTATGATTTTCTATAAAATTCCATAAAACCACGTCATATTACATAAATCGGGGAAAACCACAATATTCGTCCGGCGCATCCACCATTTTTGCGCCACAATTTATACGTAAATATAACATTCTAAGTTGTATACACATTAAATATCACCCCGATTTCAGAGATAAGAATCCTTTTAAAGCTCGAATTCTAGCCGTTATCATTTTCTTTCAATATAAAATTCGAGATGTTTTAAACGATAAAATAGGCGCAATTGTATTGATTTGTTTGGATTAAAACTGGAAAATATACTTCAATTTATAGTAGAGATCGATTTTAAACAAAGACAATATCGTGGAAAAATCTGTGAATTTACTGAGAGCTTTCGCAAACATTCAAGTTATGAAATATTAAAATCGCCACCAAAAAAAGTGTACGGTGAAAGGTGTGATACTTTTTAATTTTCGTTGAAACTCCGAGGATTGTTATTTTTTTGAAATATATCAAAACGTTTGCTTTTACTTAAATTCACCCTGTTTCATATTAGGGAACAATTTAAATTCTTGTGGTATAGTTTAGAAAAGAAACACAAACATGTATACATATACAAAGTTATAAACAGTAGAGAGAACGTATAATCGATATTTTCCCCCTATATTCGCCTACTCTTTAGTTATAAAGCCCTACGATTCAAAACATCCAGTTGGGGTGAAGGTTATAACAACAAAACTGATACAGGACTATATGATAACAAAAAGGACAGAATCGCCTTTATATTATACTAATAATGGTGGAGTGTCTCAGATTTAGACACTATATTTGTGTAAATTTATATCCTACCTTTAATACGAGTTTCTTCATAAATCTCGAATGATTTCAGTTTAATGAAAAACAGACTAGCTGGAATTATGTAGTCAAAACAAAGGTACGATACAAAAAAAAAGCCTGTAAGATATTTTATATCAAAACATCTTCATTAACATAACTTATTAACAAAAGAGAGAAACTTAATTAAAATTAAGTAACTTGAGAACTCTACTAGGTAATAATAGAAGACGACGGGAAAGCAGAAGAAAAAGGAGAAAATATTGGCCGAGCTCAAAGACTAAGAATTAATGTTGTCAAGGTTTTAAGTTCTTACGATTTATCTCTTGGAAATTCTTCACGTAATCCACAAGTTTCTTGTTGTTTTTTGCGTGCTCATCAGCATCATCAGAGATCAAAAAATCATATATCAATATCAAAGGTTATTATGACTTAACCTTAGAAATTGATAAGAGTCGAAAATTCGATGTATACTGCAGAATTTCTAAATCTACTGTTAAAAAAGCAAAGAAACGTTTCATATGGTGGATCTAGTACAATTACTAAAGCTTTATTTCGATGGAACTGGAATACAACCGTTCCCATTTCTTCCCATTAAAACTGACTTCTATTAGTTGAGATTTAGATTTTCGTTTCATTAGAGTATCTATTCGTTATTAATTTTTTGGTGTTAAATTATTTCGTGTTCAGTAGTATTCTAGAAGGAATGCTTTAATTAACAACATTTTCAAATAGTTTTGTGGAACTGTATTCGTGTTTCATGTATGTATGTAGGAAAAACCATGTGTTAGATATACGAAGAATTTCTATCCAATTTCCAACAATAAAAAAAATAATCAATTTATGGTAAATTCAGAATTGATATAACAACGAACTGGATTATCAAATAATAAACATGTAAACTAGAAACATGTAATTTACTAGGAAATATCGCCGTCATTGGAAAATTTTTCGTTATAATTCATTTCAATCGAATAGAATTGGTTTCTTGGAAAATACATCAATTATAGAAATTCCGTCATTTTTTGTAAATCTTCGTAGTAAAAATATTGATGCATCTATATATGTATAGTGGGTGTATGCTGATTAGAAAATCAATACAACATCGTCGCAGTCTAGTCTATTGTCTATTTCACATTTTTGAGAATTTCCTACTAACGGAAAGTGCTAGATAGACAACTTCCTATTAAAATTGATAACTCGAATACTTCGTCGTAACGTATGAATAATATCGGAAGTGTTAAGCTGTATCTACACAAGAAAACGCAACCATTCTTGCTGCTATAACAACAAAATTCTCCGAATCTAGAATACAATTTAGCGATTATTTTAATCTACACCTTTGATTGCGCGTATTGTATTCTTTACGTTTTTATTTGTTGATAGATGGTGATTCATATGGACGTGCTTTTAAGATGATTTGCATGTAAACTTAATAACCGAAAAGCGGTGAAAAAAATTACAAAAGAACACAGGATGTCTAGTGTTCCAATTGTGCACAAATTTAATATCCTCAGTCATTGTCTTTTCCAAGTTCAGTGCTCTTGCAATACCAATTTAAAATTATAATAAGTATTCTCCACTATAAGTGGTATTATTTGGAGTTTTCTTACAATAATATCCGCATTACAAATTCGAATTATATTTGGATATACTTGGAAATATTGCCAATAATTAAAATTTACAAGAAACGTACTTATTTTTTAACAATACAGCCTTCATCGATCAAGGTTATATTGTAAAACAACATATGAATAATCGCTTTAATAATTGGGTTTTTTATGTTTCAATTATAAAATATGTTTGTTATTAAAAAAAAAAATGTTTCTAAACTCTTATTTTTCAAGTATAAACTCATTCAAGTTGAAATTATAACTTTCCATTGGTATCTTTTTCAACTCACTTATTACAAATAAACGCTGCAATTCAAGACCATATCTAATTAATGTTGTCATCTTATATTCTCTTGTTGAAAACTACAAAAAGCTTTCTTTTGAATAATTAATTTGCCAACATTTGTATGTAAACAGTGTCAAACACGCGTTTACAGGTTTCTATTGTAATAATTACTGAAATAAATCCACATGGTGAAAACTTAAACAACCTGTTATGGTAAAATTTTTGATTTTGAGTATCGATATTTTTCGATGAATCGATTTTTGTTGGAATTACTGTCTAATTATCACGACCGGTTTTACCAATGTAATTGTCTATGGCGCCAGGTATACAGAAATTAGGCTAATTAAATATTTTGTCATAAATCCTTTTATTTAAACAATGTCACCAATATTTATGTTTCTTAGTATTGATTCAAATCCATGAAGATTAAGACAGTTGGCGTGCTCGAAACATTCATGGAAATTGTATATGGAAAAATTAATTTTCCGCCAAGCTACAAATTTCCAAGCTTGTTAAAATTCTCTGTAGTTGTTATCTCATAAATGTTTAAAATATTATTTGAATCGTTCAAAACTCATATGAAACACCACAAGACTTATGCAGCTTAAGCGGAAAAGCTCCCTATAATTTGATATGTTGTAGAATTTTTTAAATTTTCCTCAAATCCATAAAGTATAAGCTGAAAATGTGTACAAATACCAAATCTAAATAATCCTTTATTCGAATAATTTCTAATCTTAATTTTCGAATACGAGCCCAATTAATTTAGAGTCGCTAAGACTGGTCATAAACCTAAAGTAATTTAACACCCTAAAATATAAGAGCCTTAGGCATCTACCTAGATACGTCTGTCATGTATCACCAAATTTGTAACTCAAATTTACACAATAACTCTAAAATTACTAGATATTCAATTAGTAATTGCGAATTAAAATTTTTTAGAGTGTGTAAGAATTGGGGAATTATCCAAATTAAAGTAGGATATCCTTTAAATATTAATTAAATTAATAAAAGAAGACATTATTTGCGGATGAGTTAAAAGATCAAAACTTAAACTGAAACATACACGCACTGATAATTGCATTGTCCCAGTTTCTGGACAAAACTTGCCATTGTCTTTCTATATAACACAAAGCATTCAAAATACAATTAAATTCAACAAAGTGGAAATGATTTGACTATCAAATGATATTTGACGAAACAGAGAAAAAAATTGAAGAACAAAACATCCAAATCCCCATAATACTATACGCTACAACAACAATAATAATTATAATAGAAATTCATATTCAAATACTACTAATTGTAAATTGCATTATAATGAATTGATATTGAATTTAAACAATAAAATTGATGAATTATTACAATAACTAACTGAATTTTTAATTAGTGTAAAGATGTCAATTAAATAAAAGTGACTGGTGCAAATTTCAAATAGATGCATCCATTGAAATGGAAGTATTTAAAAATCAATACGATTTGTAATTGTAGTCTTTGGAATTCAACGAAAATCTAATAATATTTGATCCAATCAACAACAGTCTGCTTGTTTATACCAATAGAATGATAGAAAAGTGGTAATTTCAATAAACTAACCGTTATTAACAATGCACATCTTGTAAGGCCAAAATAAAGGTTAATTTTCATTTATCAAAAATAAAAAAATATATAAAGGGAAGCAACTGTAATAACAATAAAATTAAATTGATATTTTTGACAATAACCATATTTCATCGACAATGTGACACCGCATTTCGTTTCGTTACTTGCTTTTATCAATAATTTTCAATAGAGACATTCAAGAATCGCATATAGTCTGTGAATAGGTAAATGTATTGAGCGAATTATAAAGGGATTGTTGTCTAGACGTATAAACTCCATATTTTTAAGTTTTAGCGGTTGAAGCATTTGACATTATACTCTGCAAAACAATAAAACTAGAGGAAAATAACGGAAAAATACAAAAATTCAATATCGTACATTTTAACTATATTCTCCCCTCTTACATCCTCAATTTTGCGTATTACCAAAACAAAATAACCATAACCAGTCGTATTTTTCCAGAGGAAATCACCAAGAAGTCTATATCTTTCATAGAAAAAAAAAACGAATTTCACCAACTATTGTAGGTACCATTTAAAGATTCATATCAAATTGCTTTGTTTGGGAGGCACAAAACTGTACGTGTCGACGTATCCGAAATGTTACCAATACCAATTTAATTGTAGCTTATCTAATGATCCGATACAATTCGGAGAAATTGTATTGTTGTCGATATTTTTTCTCTCTTTCCTCTACCCAGAGAATATCGATGACATAAATCAAACTTGTGTAAAATTCTCAACAATAACATCAATTTTTACCTTTACAACTGACATGAAAATAATTCAGTATTGTTTCTGTTATCGACATTCACCATTTGTTACTATTGAAAATATTTCAAGTCTGAATTATTTTGATAAATTTTAAAAAAACAATACAATCAAAATATTGTTTTGTTATTGTTGATTATTTTATAATTGGAAATTCTTCGATTGAACAAATTAGAGGATAATAGTTGGAGAATGTTGGAATTTATTAATTTCGCAGAGAATTTAAAAATTAATTACAACAACCACAAGAATAGATAGAAACATCCTTTTTAATTCACAATATAGCATTTCTATTTTTAATTATTAATCAACCACATTATTTTAACAATGGGCAAGTAAATTATCAGATTGAAAATAGCCGTAAAACGAATTTTATGTTCAATTGAAAAGTTTATTACAACTATTATTAGAAAATTGATTATTTTTTAACACACAAAACAAATTTTTGGATAAATCAAACGTATTTAATTAATTTTCAATAACAGTGTGGAAAATCTGATGACTAATTTTTAATCGGTATAAAAACAAAGTAATAAGATAAAAATCTTGTTATACAATTGTTTCTTAAGGTCAAGTTTCTCAAATCTCAATTGACTCATACAATAAAATACCTCCTATAGCCAAATTCTATCGAATAATACACGAATTCTCAGTTATATTACATTATTTTATCATTTTTAACTTCCCCGACCAGAGGGTAGGGAAGTTATTAGTTTCGGACCAAAATTTCGAATTCGAGATTTCATCAGATCTTTACGTTTTGAGGTCCCCTGAACACGTTTTTGAAGTTTTTAGCTTGATGTCCGTGTGTGTGTGTGTGTGTGTGTGTGTGTGTGTGTGTGTGTGTGTGTGTGTGTGAGTCTGTCGGTTCTCCAACGATTACTCAAAAACGGATTAACCGATTGAGTTCAAATTTGGTCAGCACAAACTATTTGGTGGCCGCTCGAGTTGATTTGTTTTTGGTGCCAATTGGACCACGGGGGTGGAAGGGGGAGGGGGTTGATTGAAAAAAATTCAAGATAACATATTAATTTGATATCATCAATCGAAAGGGCATGTGCTTTTATGTCCGAAACAATACCTCTCATGTGCGATGTTCTTTTCTTTTATTAAATAAGGGCACAAAATTGGTAAAATAGTGTAGTCAACCAATTCAAAGTTGCCGCCTTCTATAAGGGATCGGTTGCCATAGAAAATTCAATTGCTAAATTTTGAAATGACAGTTCTGTGGTTCTGTCAAAATTTCGCAATTGAATCGTGTATCGAGTTTATAAGAATGGTGAACTGAAAAGCGTGTGTGGAATCACCGATTAGTGAACAGAGTTTGGGTTGACGAGGTGCTGGTTCCTCATTGAATTTTTCAGTGGTGGTGAGATAGCCACGCCTCTTGATTCCCGATTATGATTTTTATAGTAAATTAGTTTTTTTTAAACTTGGACTCGTGCATTAATTGTCGATTTCTGATACTTGTCTTTAATATATTTTTCTAATTCATGATTATCTATCCGGAATGTGTCGGGGAAGTTATTAGGCCGGTTCTTAGATTCGGCCCCTTTCAAATTTTTAAAGTTCTAATGTCGAGAAATTGAGTTTTTTAATGTGTTCGCCATTAAAAAATTGAAGGTATTTGAAAATGAGCAAAATAGAGCAACACCTGAGATGGTTCTCATAGAATTACGATCACTACAACTTCCTTATTTTAAATCGATTGAATTCTTGTAAAATAAACTAGATAAATAGTTGAATTGAGGGGAAATTTCAACAGAACTTCAATGATCAAGATGCTCATTACAATTTCATAAACCCAAATCACAATTTAGTTGCAAAAATCCACTTGAATATTGTAGAACTTGAGGAAAAGTACTAGAAAATCGGAAATAGACGCTCGTAAACATTTTATGAGACTTTAGAGTGATGTACTTCCGCCACAAACTGGTCAATAGGTCATTATTCTGATGCAGTACTTCGAATATAAAGATAACAATAAAATAAGATACATAACGTAAGATTTAACTGAATTACAAATCGTTGAAGATTGTATTAAGATATTTGACTCTAATCGCATCGGTGTCTAAAGTGTCGTATTTTTGCAGACACCTGTATTTAAATTTAAACGAGATTCTGCGAATTTGACGTGTAAAAACGAAAATTTCATGTTAATTTAATAGAAAAACAACAAAAGAACGAAAGAAATGAACCAGAGAACAGGTAGTCTCATTGTTATTTTAATACCTGTGTTTATTTATTTATTTTTCGGTATAGTCATTATTTTTTGCGTTCATTATTGTACCCCATTATTCCCAGTCAAGGTTGTACGTTCGCTTTTTTTCAGCAAGTGACTCATACAAAATACAGGAACTCCCATGTCAGTGGCCTTATAAACGATAGAAAGCTGGGCCTTATCTTATTTATAAAAATTTTAAACACAAATCCGAGTTCAATATGAAGAATTAGGCCGGAAGATTGCAGGTTTTCGATATTATTCGATTGTAGATTGGAAATGTTCCTTTTATTGTTGAAATCATTACGAAAATGTGACTAATCGTTGATTTGTCATTACCTAATGGCAATAAATCAAAAACAATTCGATTTAATTATTAAACGAAATGGAAATCTTGACGCTTTCATGAAATTCAATTCGTTGAAAACTTAATCGTGCAGCTATTCATTTTAGATAGTAGAAAAATAAACAATAAAGGCGACAATTAGCGACAATTCAACAATAATTAAACCGATACAAATCAACAATAAAACCATCAAGAATTTGTTAATATTCAAATAACGGTAGTCTGGTGACTAATCTGTGCGAGTTGAAACCTGATTTTTGCAAGCGAATCGAATCAACTCGCCAATAAAATTACACAAATTGAAAAAATTATAGTTGTTTCTGAAGGGACAATTTAAATTCCAACAAGCTGAAAAAAAAATCAATGATGTATTTACGTTTTTGTGTTAACACGCCAGTGTTGTGTACAAGATTTGATAGAATTCACCCTGTTGAAGCCGAATTAAGGGTGGATTTTCGAATATTGTAACAATTTATGTTTACCAACAATTTTTTGCAGTGTAGTGATATGTCAATGTTAACGGATATTGTTGTTCTAAATGGGATACTTACCGCATTCAATATGAGGCAATAATAGGGAAATTAAAAATATTAAACAAACACAATCACTGAACATTGTTTAGTGTCTGATTTGGCGTTAATTTCGTTTGAAAATTATAGAAAAATAACCCCAACAAACACCACAAAAACACACCCAAAAACAGCACCGCTAAGCCATTCCTATAAATTCACCTTCTATACAGCTGACTTGTCTCTCTGTTGGTATACACACAAGCACGATGGACCTTTGTCTTAATCGACTGCGACGCATGCGTTTGCCTTTTATTGTTATTACTACTATTACCAATATCACTTATTCTATTTAATTTTAAATATTTATGTTAATTTCAAAATTAAATAAATAATGAATTTTATCGAGTAATTCTCTAAATTATGTTTATTAAAATTTATTGATTTCAAACGTATCGCCAGTCACTAACAACACAACCTTAGGCAATAAGCGAAAATTTGTCATTTAGACGTTTCAAACGCATGTCGTTGCTTAAATCGTATCGTTACAGCAGCATCGTCGTGCGTCGATTGAATGAATTTCAGTTTCATATTTGAATGGATAAACAAACCGGAAACGGCGCCATCTACCAACCGGTAGCTCAACCAACTCCGAATAGGTTTGTTCCAACCCATCTAAAACGAAAAAATTCACCCAAAATTGACGAGCTATCACCGAATAAATTTACAAAATCACTAATTGGTATTGTAATAAAATAATTTTTGGTTATTTTAAAATTTTGCGTATTTTTTCAAACAAAACCTATATTCGTGACTAAAAATTTACCTCCATTTTGTGATCAAGTTACCTGCATTCTAGGGGATTTTAATACCGTGGATTGACAGCATTTTCAAATGCATAATTTATTAGAAAAGCCGAAATTCAATAAAAAAATTAAAATATGAATAAACGCGTTATTCCTTCTTTTTACTGACAGGCGTACGAATTCCCATCAATTTACACAAATTATTTCGTATCGGTCGTAATTCTTCTACCGAATTCTCCCAGTTCACTGTACTTAAAATTTGCATAATTTCATCTAAATTTTCAATTTTTATATTGGCTGTATCGCCATAAACTAGCAGGGCTTCATAGAGGATTGTTGCCGTTGATCGGCGTACATAAGCCTGCCGGTGGCATAAGAAAATACTGATTTGAACCAAAGCCGATTCGCTAGAATTATTCTTAATCTGGAAATTAACGATTAATATTTTTAATTATAAAAATAATTAATAATTACTTGAACGTATTGCGAGAGAACGTTAATTCCATCGATTAATTTATAAACATTTCCACAACCGGTTGTTTCTTGAGTGACTAGTTTCAAAATTTTCGTAGGAAATTCATTATCGGGATTATCAATAACACTACGAATACAACCGGAATTGAATAATTTATCGAGAAATTTCAATAACGGTATTGTAACACGATCGATTTTCTGATAATCGACAAATATCTGATGGATTAAATCGCATAATCGTTGAATTTCATCCGATCCTTTGGTTTTTTCAATCGTTGTAAGGTAATTGAAGAAAGCCGAACTGCAATTTTTAACTAAAGTTTCAGTTAAACCACCAATACTACAGATCATCCCTAATAAAACATTGTAAGTATAGGGGTGGAATTGGAGTAATTCAACGAATTTTGGAAAAATATCGGCAGCGGAATTCCAGTTTAACGTATCTAATTCGTCTTTAACGAAAATCTCAATCAACTCCCCATAGTGCGGAATATTCGGAATTGTAGTTTCACTAAAATATTTTTAAATTAATTAGTTCTGATGGATTTGTTTTTAATAAATACTTGTGGAGAAATCTGTAGAAAACTTTAGCCGCCAAGGCTCGAGTTCTATCGATCTTCTCCACGGCTTGTTGGGCAATTCCCGGCATAATTTGCCCGATCAAATCGCACGAAAGAATCTCCGATTTTCTCTCGACGACTTCTACAGTGATCAATTGAAGTCCCACCATTGCAGCTTCCCGTACCCACGCACCGATATCACCTGTTGTCTTATCCTGAGTATAATCTTGTAGTCCAATCAAGAACGTATTGTAAATTTTCATAATCAATTCGACATTGAAACTATTTCCAATTTCATTCGAGATTGTTTTCGTCAAATCGCTTAAAGCTTTAATTGAATCACGCCGACCTTTTGCCCATTTCTCCGTGAGCGAGGTGGTTTTTGTCGATTCAATTAGGGCATCGATGATTGTTTCGAGATTTGTTTTTAGAATGAAATCGGGTAGGGCTCCTAGTGCCAACGAGTAGCCCATTCGGATTTCTTCAGAATTCGTCGATAATAATTCATGGATGTAATTACGGACGATTTCATCGCGTTTGTCGATTTGGTTTTGATAATATCCGGTTAGTAGAGCCGGTAGGGATTTGACTGCAGCTTTTTGGATATTTTGGACGTTATACGAGATGCATTCGTTAATTAAATGCAACCAATCATCTGGAATACAATTATTTAATCATTTATTTTATAATAAATTCGGTTTTTACCAATAATAGGCGAATTGTGTAGATTGAAATGAGCGAGTGAACATTTCTCGATGAAATCGCAACACGCTTGTCTTGTTAATTCACCACCAGTTCCGCGAAAATAGAATTTCGCACGGAATGATTGTATTAAATTTTTAACAGATTCAACTAATTCGTCACCAATAATCGTTTCGATTGATCTATTATCGATTTTCGATAAAGCGTAAATGATTTCTCCGATTGCTAATACAGAACCGTGTCGACTATTCATATCGATACAGATCGCCTTCTCGAATAATGCCGGTAGGATTCTATCCACCATATATTGAGGCGCCTATTTTACAACAAATTCGTTAGAATTATCGAAATATTTATAATAAATTGTAGATTACCAGAGGGGTTAAATTATTTAGACTTTTCGCTGTTAATTCGCGAATCACTAAATCCCAATGCTCGACTTTTCTAGCCAATAAATGATCAATTAACGGTATCGTATATTCGCTAAATTGCGCAATAAACGTACTAATACTCAAATAAGCATTACCACGAATATTAACAGCAAAGAAATCGGCAACTGTTAGGATTTCAATACCGTGAGGAAAACAACCCTGTCGGCCGACATTCTCTTGGAAAGCAGCCGAAGCAGCTCTACGACAATTTATCTAGAAAATTACGAAATTAAACCGAATTCTCCCCCAGAAAAATCAATCACCTCTCGATCAAAACAAGTAACTATCAATAAATTTGCAGCGATTTGATTGACGAACGGTTGAAGATCTTCAATTTCATAGGCCCGGGCAAATGACCAACAAACATAACAAGCAGCATCACGAACATGCGAACCGACCGAAAATGATGGTCTCGGTTCATCGTAAACTAAAGCCTTCAATATAACCGGAACGACTTCCGGTAGACGTTTCGGTAATAATAGACCGCGACGGCCTAGTTCGGCTAAAGCCAAACAACCGCCATGCCAAGCACTGTCGCCTTCTCTCGGTGTGAATAATTCTAGAACTGAACCGACAACATCATCGGCCAGATCTTGCGGTAAACGTCCGGTAACTCGACCGATTCCTTTAGCGGCCGACCAACGGACAATTCCGATAGAACTACGCAAGCCTTGGACTAATTGATCGATGACTTCTTCGATTTCATCAGGTACTTCAATATCGTCGTTATCTTCAACGGTTTCTTCGTTCGTTATTGTTTTAATGGGGTTGTTAACATCGCCACCGCTCAAATTCGAGGCTAACGATCGATTACCGCGTTTGTAACGCCAAGCTGCGACTCGAGGCGGTAAAAAAGTTAAACCTAAATCAATTATCGATTGATTAATTGTCGGATGTTATAACGAAATATTTACCAATCCTTTGGATTATTTTGTAGAAGAGTTTTTGAACAACCGGCCCATCATTGTTGCTTTTATTGTTATTTTTCTCGTTGACAACTCTTTGGAGTAATTTCTGGGCATGTGGTAGTAAATCTTCTCGTTTACCGTGCTTAAAAATCATAGCAATTGAGGATAAAGTGCCATCTTTAACGTAAGTTTTGCTACTTTCCGCCAAATCTAAATCGAGCGCCCAATCGAGATACGATTCTAAATGCTTCATCTTAACATCATTCCTATAATTTTATGATAAAACATTTTAATTTTAGTATTTTTCTAAAGAACCTGTTGAGGAATTTCGCTGATAAATAAACAGCACCATCTCTACATTTATCGGGTAGAATCACGTATTTTTTGATAATTTCCAAAACTCTAACCATAATCGGTTGGTCATCTTTATCGGCATCGAATCGAGACAAATCGAACGGTATCATTACAATTATCGATAGCCACAGCAGTAGAATATACCGGGTCGTCCAAGTATCCACATCGATACAATCTTGGACTTCTAACAATCGTAAAACCGGCTCGAAATCGGCCACCTAAAATCAAATTTTACAATTCTCTCAATTTCTAGACGTTACTGTTTGATAACCTCATGTGGTAGATGTCGGACTATAACTTTATATCCTCGAACATTCACCACGACGAACATGTAATTGAAAAGGCAATGCTTCAATTCGGACGAACTGCCCTCATCTCTAATAATTGTGATTATTTTCTCCAAAATCTCGTCGAGATATTTATCCAAAAGATGCGGTTGTTCTTTATATTGATTGAAAATAAATAAAAACCGCTCATACGCTCGTTCTTGTTGTCGTAAATCGTTGTAGATATTTTTTAAATTGGCAATAATTTCCGATACTTCATTAAATTCATTGAACGCCTCTAAGGCACAGGCTAGTCCGTAGGGCTCTTCAGTCTCCATTGGGGCCGTATCATGAGGGGGCATTCCAAATAAATCTCAAAAAATTCACGAGTTCTACCGTTTATGTTCGACAGGAAAGTGACATTTAAAATTTTGAGGTTAGATGCAGCGTTGCCAGATCCATTATTTTATCGGAGCAGTAGTTCAAATATAAAGCGGGAAATTTAAAAGTGATGGAGGTCACTAGTAATTATGATAATTGTTATATTCTGTTATTGATTTGGATTTATTTAACCGCAATCCGCTCAGCAGGATCTGGTTTTTTTAAGTTCCAATTAAAGTCTTAAGATAAACAAAAACAAGTACAAGTGAAATTAATTTGCAATTCGTTTGTACTTCACCGATTAAAAACAACAATTAGCATTAATATTAACCCATTAATAAGCAAATAAAGAAATAAATAATAAATTAAATAACGTTATGTTAACATTGAAGACAGTATTATGATCGTATATTTTGTTACAGACTAGTTGACATTGGCCATGAAAACTAACACATATCCATACCGAATCAATTAATGTAAACGACCTCATCAAGATCATTTTCGACATTTCTTCCATTTACATATAGGCATATTTAATTAATAGTCCCAAAATGCAATAAATTCTTATAATTGTTATTCGGACAGAAATTCAGACAAGATTAATTAGAGGGAAACATTTCAGTAATATGCAATAAAAATGTCTTTTACATCATTCAATACCACTATTATTATTGATTTTTTTGCAATTTTTCACATGAATATTCATCTGTTGTAAGATGTAATATCTGAAAATTGTTCATCAGTCATTATGTAACCATCTTGCTCCCTCAATCAGGCATTGTGCCAAAGGCTATACTGCTAAATTTGTGTTATTGCAAAGGCACAATTAATTGAAATAATTTAATGCTTAACAAACCTGCCCTTAATTTCGTTATCAATTTAATGTTATCAACAAATATTAAGGAAGTTGACAATAATAATTAGATTTTTGAGGGGCAAAAGTGATTAAATAACCTCTGAGAATGATATGAAACGAATGGAAATTAACCTTTATAGTTTATACTAAATATAAATTTTGATCAGTCACCTTTATGCATACCTAAATAAGGTCGTAATATGGAAATATTGTCATTTTAATGATGCATCTCCTATCCATATTCAGAAAACATCCTTGGTTGGCTTTTCCTGTTGATTGGGTGTATTATTTGTCTATTAAAATCGGTCAACTTGTCTCCCAGAGTACAGAGTGGAAAATTTTGTAAGCTCAAGATAAGATAAATATGTTTTGTTCTAGTTTAACACTTTGATATTATTTTTGATTAAAATAATCTTGGATCTATTCGATAGGTTTGGCTATTTATGGAAGATTCCTGCGGTTGAAATGTTTTCTTAACAATTCCTTCCCGGAGAAAGAGAAATCAAAATAAACATGTTGTTACGGAACTTTTTAAATAACTGCAGTTGTAGATGATGTTTTTATAAGAATTCACGTGGAATTGAGACTAATTATATTAATTGGAATAAATTGTAAAATTGTCGTATTTGTTGTTATTGCCGATAATTTATTCGATATCAATTATTAAGCCGGATTTTAGCGCAAAAAACATCTCGATTCTAAGGAGAATTCGCATTTAATTATCGTTTACTCTCGTTCTATTTAACGATACATCGTTGTATTATCGCTGAGTGTCCTAGACCTAAAAGGCCTTGGCCTTGTTAGTATTTTAATTTAGAACGGTTTCCTTAAATGCAAAAAATCGGACTATAAAGCCAAAGCAAAGGAGTCGTAAATTGATTTGTTCAATCAAGGCGAAATTTGGTTTTTTTCGTCGATTAAAACCAAATCTAGCAATAATTACATGATGTTATTAATTGATAAGCATCGAAATAAATCATGTCAACAGTATTTTATTTAATACGAAATAAAACGAAAAAGTATCAACAACTTATAAATTACTCATGAATAAATTAAACAGCCCCACTTTATATCGTATTATTAAACAGTTTTGTTTACATTCTCCTTTACTATATAAAAGATTTAAACACGAGACAATTACGAATAGAAATTTTTGAACAACAACATCAACAACAATTGTTGATAAGGTGTTATTATTATTTGTGGTCGCTAAACGTACGATATTTTTAAAAAATAAATTGGAATTGCGCCAGTACTATTTCAAAACATCGTCGTTACCACGAGTGTCTCATTAGAAATTCTCGTTCACCCTTTGTGGCAACGAAAATGGATTCTTTATCGATGGGAAAATGTGAAAATTGCTCAAAAGACATCACCGAAATCTTTATAAAACTAAACGAACCGAAACATTTCAATCAATTCACCGATCTCATTAATATCGGCAATATTATCGAATTATTTAAAGGTGTCGGTTGCATGTTCTATTTGATCAAACCAAACGAGACGACATTCAAACGCGTCGAAGATGTGCCGAATTTTTTCCAAAATGTAAGTCATTATTTGATTATCACAAATTGAAATTCGATTATTGATAAGATATTGTCGGAAATCGAAACGGAATTCTATTTCGAACAGGAAATACATCTGCGATACCATCAGTTTCCGTTATTTTCGTAAATAATCTCCCAAAATACAGCAATGGAGGTCACGTTGCACTCTGCTATCTCTTGTTTAAATACTTAGGACTTATTGTAGTTGTTTTGGAATTTTCAATTAACGATGTTTATTGTTTGAATTAAAATTTGGTTTGGATGATTAATATTGCAATCGCGTTGTTAAAATTGTTGGATTTAATTAAGAGGATCGCCGTATTTGTTCTAGGCTTGGCCCTATTTCCTGCTGTTCATGTTTTTGGAAAATCTACTCCTATGGTTCGATAGGAAACCAATCTACCGTTTAAATGACGGCATTACCAGTTTATCGCACGCAATAATACATCAGTGCGGCAGGTTAGTTTTATTATGAATTAGAAATTTGTTGTAGAACGAGTAGGGAAAGTACCGGCCGGCCGTGAACTTTCCCATATTGTTTTCAACAATCGAATCGATCATATCAATCAGAAAATCTAATGCAAATTTTCATAAATGATGAATTTTTAAATAGGGGAGAATTTGAATTTTAAATGAACAACACCACGGGGTTCATATGGTATTATTCCACAACAGAATAGTAGTTTTGTTGTACAAAACATAAGCGAAAGTTTCGTTATTAATACGCAAATGTATAATAAACAGAAAGAGAATAATAGTGCTGTCAGAAATTTATATTAATGTGGTGGAAAATGACAACAGTAATCAAGTCTAGACTATTAAACCGACAAAGACCGATTCTAATTAGTCAAATTTTCATTTTAATACGAATACCGGAATATGATTTGAATTTGTGCAAACACATTGGATCGATACAGAAAATTTGAGTAAATTTACATTGTACAGGTCAGACTATTTGGAACATAAACACTAAAGTTAGCCTGTTAATTTAGCAAAGAAACCGTCAAGTTTTAAGAGCTTTTCCAGCTGCGTCTTTCATCCCTTGCTTAAGAGACATTTCCTTGTAAAGATCAAATTTACAGAAGCCTAAGAGGCAGATTCTAAATTCAAAACAGTTAGTTTGCTACAAAAAATCGTTTATTTACATCAAAGGGGCTTCAATTTAAGGCAATACAGTCTCAAAATTGATATCAAACTTCTATTACCGCCTCATTTTCAAATAATGTAGGTGGTGTTTAATACATGTTGACGGTAACATTGCACTGTTAACACCCGTCCCCGAGCCGTGCTAAGCTTATTATAACTTTCTACATAGCGAAATGTGGGCGTCTAGAATCTGCCGTTGAAGTTCTCCCGATAAAGTTGCCCTCGT
Source organism: Mylabris phalerata (assembly GCA_020740385.1). NCBI lineage: Eukaryota > Metazoa > Arthropoda > Insecta > Coleoptera > Meloidae > Mylabris > Mylabris phalerata. Next base: position 5,644,858 of record JAJEOX010000299.1, on the reverse strand, counting down.
CTAAATTTAGCAACCTAAAAGTTTAATCTCCTATTAGATAACTATCACATCATAACTGTCCTAAATGATTAAACTGACTTATATCCGACCGATAATGGAATAAGAGCGAAATTGAAATGTTCTTTTTGTCGATTATTCCGGCCGTATTGGGAAATCATGACGGCAACTTTGGATATTTGGCAATTTCAATTGGGATTTATTCAAAAGATCAATTTAAACTTTACAAATTATTGTCAATTTCAACATCACTAATCATATTACAGATTGTTGTTTCGTGGAAGTGAAAGTTATGCGTACATTTTCATCTATGAGAATTTTCGTCTATTTGATTTACCTTGGAATTGTACAGCAACCTGGTATTTTGCAGCGATTGGGGTCGATTTCTGTTATTATTGGGTGCATAGAGCATGTCACGGTATTTTTTTTGGATTTAATCCGATGAGGAAATAAAGCTTAATATTGGTATAATTACAGAAATTCATATTTTATGGGCCCAACATCAAGTCCATCACAGTTCTGAAGAGTTTAATATGGCTGTAGGATTACGACAAAGCCTTCTGCACGGCTGGTGTGGCTTTGTAAGTTTTTCTATATTTGTAACTTTCCAGTAATTTTCCAAAGACATAATTGCTAGTCTGTAGAAATTTATTTTCGATCGCTTCTATTTAAATAAACGTGAGTGAAATTTAATTAACATCGTAATAGAGATTAGATTAATTTTTAATTGTTGTTCAAATATAAAAAAGCCTTCGTAAATGAATCGTTGCCGTTGTTTTTTTAATTAAATTTAAACTTTAGAAAAAGTAGTATCGTTAAGACTGTGTTCTTAAGTACACATTTGAATTTCTCAATAATTTAGAGCTATCTCCTCGCCTTCTTCATTTTTATCGTTTTACTCAGATTTTCTATCTGCCGCTCGCTTTCGTTCTACCACCAGCCCATTTCATCACACACCAACAATTCAATTTGCTTTATCAATTCTGGATTCACACGAAAACTGTGAAAACTCTCGGCCCATTTGAATTTATTTTCAACACCCCACAACACCACCGTGTCCATCACGGTACGTAAACATTGATTTCATTGAAAATTTCGTTATAATCCCATTATTTGTTTTTTCCAATAGGCAGCAATATTTATTGTCTCGACAAGAATTACGGCGGCGTTTTAATCATCTGGGATCGCTTATTCGGCACTTTCGCTACAGAACGCGACGACGAAGAAATCGTTTACGGTTTGGTGTTCAATCAGCCGTCCTTTAACGTACTTCATCTACAGGTGTGCACTAATCACAAACATTAATTGGATATTTTAATTTGTCTTCGTTTCGGTATTAATTTCCAGACTTTCTACACGGCTTATGTTATCGAGAAATTCAATGAAATGAAATGTTGGCAACAGAAATTGGCGGCAATCTTTTGGGGACCCAGTTGGCAACCGGGAAAACCGCGCCTCGGGCTCGATGAAGATAAAGTTAAAGTTAGTATCCATTAAAAAGCGTATCTTTTCTAGCTAAATAACCAGAAAAATAACTTGCAAAGCTTATCAACAATTCTAACGGATATTGATCTTCTTTACAGGTAGTTCCCCGAGTAAAGTATGATGTTAAATTGCCCTGGTGGTGTAACATTTATCTCTTAGTTCATTTCTGTTTCGTGGTGTACGGATTCCAGGAATTATCAGCAATTTATATGGTAAGACTTTTATTAATTGTTGTGTTTTGTTAAATTGGCCGACTTTAAAGTAAACACTTTAAAATATTCGATAGGAGTTGAACGATTATAAAGTTTTTTAATGTTCTTGTAATAAATTTCGTCTTGTCGAAATGAAATAATTTAATATTGAAACTCTTCTAAACGTGCCCATATTTGGGGCGTTTTTTCAAACGATTGCCCCTTGAACTGAACGAAAGAGAAATGCTCATATATTGAAACCGTTGTCAACAAAGTAGTCAACAAACTTTATACATAACTTTAAAGTTTCTCCTACACCCCGTCTCTAGAGCTCAGATCGACACGATTTTCACTATAATACCAGAAATTACTAGGAAAATTATTAATCTAGTAGATAACTTTGGACCAATTCATAATCAACTATCATAGCCTTGTTATTAATGTTTGGAAGTCAAGTCGTAAGCTTCTCGGAGATGAAGTATACCGAACGTTTTTCTGAAAAATCTAATTTTCCAAGTATGTTTCGTGAGAGTCAGGTGACATATTTTCATACAATTCAGTGTAAATTGAGAATGTAGCCGACTGAAATTGGCCAAATTTGAACTTGACAATTTTTCTTTTCCTCAAAATAGAGCAAATTCGTTTTCTCGAACGAATTGTTGAATATTCATAAGTCGTCCTGTTTTTATAGCTTTAACAAGCAAAAAAACAATTTATTGTTCTTTCTGTTGCAGCACATCACCCCGCTAGCGGTCTTAATCTTCGTAATTTACATTATTGCATCGTTGACGAGCATCGGGATGATATTTGATGATAAACCGTACGCTTCATTGTTCGAAGCTTTACGTTGTATGCTTCTAGTTACAATGATCCAAAAGTCTGATATTAACGGTACAGGTGTACTTTTATTCGTTGAAGTTTTCTTCACTTTGTCCGGCCTTTTTTGGTTTCTACAAAGCATAAAAGTCATACAAATGCTACATAAAACGAAGAAAACCGATTAATTTTATTTATAATTGTGAATATTTTTGTAACCACTGTGATTTTGTATATAAATTGTGATATATTTAGTAATAATTGTAGCCGTATGTTCAACTTGTTATTATTTCATGTAAATATTGTACCAAATAAACTCATAAATAATATAGTTTTGATTTTAATAAATCAACTGTCAGCCAATGATTTATTATTATCGCCAGGAAATAATATTAAAAGTTTTTACTGTTTAATGGAAATTTGAATAATGATAACAGTGTTGAGATGATAAATATAAATCGTTACAGTTTTCCGGCTTTTCCGCTTGCTGATAAAAAAAATAAACAGAGATAACAGTCGACAATGAAACCCTGTTTTCCTGAATTTGTATTCAATTTAAAAAATTTTAATTCAACGAAACCGTCTTCTTCCACGAACCGTTGAATATGAAAATCTAATTACAAATAAAATTCATCTTTCATTATATTAAAACGATATATTTAAAAAGACTTGCACCTCCACGTTTGTCAAGCGCACAAGTTTCAGCTTCAATTTCAGGATCTGTACACGCTACATAACGCCTGACAACCTGTAGTATGCGTCCATCTCCCAACAAAAACACAAGTCGCTCGTACAGCATTGTAAGAGAATCTGAATTTTTACGTTCACACGAATAAAAGTTGTAATTTGTTTATTATTTGGTACAGTTGTGGTGTATTTGTGGTGAAAAACCAGGAATTATGGAAGAATCAGAGGTGGTAAGTTTGTTTCGATTAAATTTGTAAATTTTCTCGGTGTCTTGTAACTAAGTGAGCTTTGCGAGTTTGATCGATATTTCGTTGTTATTATCAAATAAAACATTACGATAATTTGACAAAGTAATAGTCAAATTTGTCAGATTTATTCGCAATGGATGAAGAGGGTGAAGAAATAGAAGAAATAGAAGACGTAGAAGAAGAAGAATTATCAGTTGAAGAAGAGCAAGAGGAAGAAGTGAGATTACAGTTAGAAGAAGAAGTAGAAGTAAAAGTAGAAGAAGAAGAAGTAGTAGTAGAAGAAGAAGAAGAAGATGAAGAGGAAACGATATTCGATCAACCAGAAACACCGCATACCGCCGTCGAGGAAATCTACGACGATTACAATATTGCTGAAGCTAGAGACAGACTTAAATATGAGACAAGTTTATTGGAAATTCCTGGCGTTCATAAAGTGATAATGACGGAAGAGACACAAAAGACAATCGGTTTTATTGCTGGTGATGAGAAGCCGTGGTTTCTTGTTGATAAAAATCTATTGTACGTCGATGAAGGGCCGCAAGAGTTGTTATCGATCATAGAGGAAATTTCCCAACTCCCAACCGATGAAGTTTTTGTCGGTTGTCTTCTAGACGAATCTATTGATACAAACGAATTTTATATTTGTACAAATCAAGATGTTGTCGAACAAGTTCGGGAGATTCTTGAATTGTTCCACGAAGACCATAAAGTACCGCGCCATTATATTTATCGTGAAGGTGAAACTTGGGAGAATCTCGGTTCTGATATGGAAATTGATGAGAATAAATCGAAAAATAGCCGTCCATTAATTCAAGTTGAGATCGAAAGTAAGTACCCAATAGTTCCATCAACGATCCATTTGAAAGCTAGATATGCGCTGGATTGTCGTGACGGTTATATGGAATTAACAACGACAGAAGATGAAATAATGGACCATGCCTGTAAGAAGAGAATTGATAATTATGTACAAGTAACACCAGATACTCGTGAGAATGAAGCACAGACAATCTGTAAATATCCAACGAACATATCAACACAATACGAATATGATATAAGCGATAAACTGGCGATAACTCAAGAGAAACTCAAGAGTCTTAAAAGCATTCTCGGCGATAATGTCGGCAAATTCTCTGATTTCATTCAAGTTAATAATCGCATCAATCTCTACAGTGATGATTACCAAAATTTAGTTCAAAATCAAAAATATTGTGTGAAATTATTCAAATTGAAGCCAGAAGAATACATTTCGTTCATTGAAAAAAGTATATGTCAGGATAAAATGATCTCTTGTGCTGCTTTCCACCCGATGTGGACCGGTATTGTTGCATTAAGTTACGTCGATAAAACCATGTCGATTTATTTGAAAGATAATCCAAATGTTGATGAAGCTGATCGAATTATTTACGATCGTAACATTGTATTGCTTTGGTGTTTCCGGGATGATTTAATGCCAAAACTCATATTAGAATCACCACGGAGAGTCTATTCGTTATCATTCTGTCCATGGAATCCGTATTTATTAATTGGCGGTCTTGAAAACGGCCAAATTATCGTTTGGGATATTGCAAATCGATTAGAACGTGTTGAAGATAAGGAAATTCTAACAATCGACCAACAAAAGTACCGAATCCATATTGAATCATTGATGAAATGGATGAAGAATACGTTAAGTATCGATACACTACGACCGACGTTAATATCGAATTTGGAATATTCACATATCGAGTGTGTCCATAAAATTCAATGGATTTCGCCGAAAGACTCGGTAGCAAAAACCGGCAAAATTGAGAAATTATCCGAAGGTGAATCGTTACAATTCATGACAGCTGCAGAGGATGGAAATCTGTTAATTTGGGATTTATTGGTAAAAATTAAAGCGAGTGCAATGGAATCGAAATCGATAAAGAAGACAAAACGATTGAAACAACGACCGGACGATTTGAAAGCCGAAACGTCAGCATTCGAACATTTACATCTACTATTGAAGCCTATTTATAAGATTAAATTATTCGACCCCGTCACAAAATTACCATTAAAAATTACAATGATTTGTACATCGTTTTTTCGAGCCACTTATCGTAGAGATGAAAATATTAAAATCGAATCGCCATCGCATCGTATCTGTTACGAATTACAATCGATTACTGAAGGGCATTTAAAAGAAAATGAAATCTACGTTGGTTCATTATCCGGTTATTTTATCCACGCTCAATGGGATGGTCAAGAATTCGATTCTGGAGAAGTGGTTAATTATGAAGAAAGCTCATGCCTCGGTTATGGGAAATATCACGATGGTCCCAATCGTCCGTATCGATTATTCACCGGTACTCGATGCTATCCTAATAATTGGTGGTCGAATCATGTCGATTTGGTCTTCAAAGATCACAGATCGCCCTATACTTTGGCGTAAATGTACATCGATTTATACCGATGGTTCGTGGTATTTTGCCGATTATAGTCGGATACGTTTGGTGCGTATGGATGGTCACTTTGAGATTTGGTTGTTCTATCAACGTAGCAAATATCCAATACATGAGGTCCTGCTATCGAATGGTCCAATAATTTATGCCGAAACCCAAGAACGGGAACACTTGAGTTGTGTATTTGGTATCGCCGAACGTCGAGGCACATTTCGTGTTTATTGCTCCAACTATGTTTCAAAGGATACAGCCAAACATATCCAAGTTCAATTGAAACAGTATTTCGAACGGGAAATAACACGGAAACTGGATTTTTTGAAATGGCAAAACGAATTTAATGAAAATTATGCGATTTTTATCGAGACCGAAATTCTAGAAACTCAACGAGAAAGTATAATCTTATCACAAGCTGAAGAGGATTCTATAATAGAAAAACCACAACAGCCAAGTCAACCTGAGTATGAACGAATGAAACGGATGATTTCCGAACGAAAGCAATTAAATCGCGACAAATTATTGAAAGATCGGGAGTTTTTACTGAAAATAGAAGCCGATATAGAGATTCGGCGCAAAAAACAGAGAGAAATCTTAAGGAAAGCCGACCAAATCTTTCGCGATACTGTTGCAACATTATTCCCGGATGTAATTAAAGAGAAACCACCACCGATAGAAAATCCCTATGAGACCGAATATGATCTAATCGATTTAGAGAATTGTTTTGATCGATTCAAGGAACTATCAGTGCGCGCTTTAGATTGGTTGGAAGAGAATCCGTTCCGTTATCATTTCGATTGGGTTCGAATTTTGAAGAATGCCAAACAGAAACGGATGACTTTCGATGGCTATTTTGATCATTCGCATTTCGAGCGTTTCGATAAAATTCAAGAATATGATAGACAAATGGGCCGAAGTGGCGCTGCCCCAGTTAGTTTTAGCGAGCATCCCATCGACTTTGGGGAAGGAATCGGAGAAGGCATTAATGAATAGTTGTCTTTCAATTCGGCTCTAAATTTAATTTGATTAATTACTTGCTTTTCACGATAATTACATTAGTTGTAGATTTGCCTGATATCATGCCATTTAGCTAATAAACTTTGGATATTAAGATTGTTGTGTTTAATAGAATATTCCCCAAAGATATTTCGTTATTGATTAAACTGTTGTTGTTGTTGTTATACGTACTGTTTTCATCTTTTCATTTTCTTTACTAAACTCAACTTTTTTACGGTAGTAATTAAGGAAGGTTCGTTAAATTTTCTACTTAAAGCCAATGATGGGGTAATTAATAGGAAATTTTAATCTTCAATCTTAATAAACGAACACAACTTCCTCTTTCAACTCGGCGTTCATTTCCTTTAATACTTTTCAAGAACGTCTTTAAAAATAACCGAAAAAATTACACAGGAAGTTTTAAAGCTCACATCCTGACTTTGGCCGCTTTATTTATCAAAAATGAATTACAACACAATGTTTGGAAGTTTACTGCTACAATACAATCGAGCCAACAATAAAAATTGCAATTTTTTCTCTCCGTTATTACAAAATAATCCGTTTTAATTTAACTCGAACGTTCGCTGACGAAAAAACGCTGAATAAGGCACAATTTGTAGAATGATTTCCGTGTTCTCGTTTATTTTTTCGGCTATTATTTTCGACTTTTTGTTGTTGTCATCGCCTAAAGCATTGAAACCATACTATGAACTCGCAGAAAATTGAATTTCAAATGAACATCTGGACTAGAACGTAATAATCTCAGTGAAATTGCGATTGTATTGATTATTATTGTTTATGAATAGAATTCGGAAGTTTTGTTGTAAGACAAGAAAAACCAATATCAGTTGTGGGGAAATAAAGCACAATATAGAAGCAACCGTAAACTCTTGTTCTCAATGGACAATTTCGCTATTGTTCTTCTGGAAAGCTCTTCCACATTTCTATTATTAATGTACAAAGCTTCAGCTTTCTCACTATATTAACAAGTGTTATGAATTTATAGGTAAATCGCCTATGTGGGAGCCGGACAATATGAAGCGTTAATTTATTCTTTTATCACTCAATTTTTACAGCCAATAAAGCAAATGTTTTATCAAATTGTAGACGGTAAATTCCCGGTTATAACAATAAATCTAATAGAGTTATAAACAACGGAGTTTTTGTTGCAACTCTATCGGGTTACAATCTGATTTTCGGGGTACACAATCCGATTTCTATTCAACTGTATTCTAAATGAATTCCAACGATGTCATTAAAGAAACATCAAAGATTCGGACTCTAACAAGATTCGCTCTGTTATACGAAATTTGTTAAAATTCTAGCTGACACATCCCTCTAGAGGGATACAAATAAGGTCATCAAATTATTAAATCGGGCATCTAGTCGTAGTGCAAACTTTAAAATTAATGCCACTTTATAGACCTGTTCATTATTATCGGCTAACTTGAAGAAGTCGGAGTGATAAGAGTAAATCCTTCACTTTGATCTAATAAACTCAAACTCCATTTAATCTTCCTAAAGAAATACTTCTACGACTTAAATCCCTTGTGTTTATTAAGAAATCTAAAATGAAGCGGAGAATCTTCAGTCTTTCCCTTTGAAATATACTCTAGTGCTGCATTGATTTATTAAAGATAAATGACAAATGGAAAGATAAAAAGCTTTGCGATTCCTCTAAAATGCTTTCCATGTTCATTTTACAATATTAGATTTTTGCAAAACTTTGATTCTCAACCATAGTAGACAAATTGTTGTGGAATATTGAGTTGTAGGCCATTCAATTCGAAAGCTTTAGCATTATAATTGAGCCTATTTTACTGCTATGGTCATTCTTTGAACAACAAAATAAAAGCTATTTGTGTTGCGTTGTAGTCTTCTAATCGATCGGTGGAAATGACCTCATTCAAAGACCGAGAAAATAACAACGTTAACATTTAAACGTGGCAATTTTCCGATGAAATTTTACAACGAAAACCGCCAGTCGTTTCGAACGACTGAATTATGGAAAGTCAACAATTTTTAAACGACTCCCTCACTATTTCCACTCGAAGTAAATATTTGTAAATAAATTGGCTCGACTGCAATTTTCAAAAAGGGCAAATAAACATCAAAAGAATCGGTATTCTTATTCTGTCTTGGTAGCATCTGTTCGAGTTGAAGTTCATCTGAAATTGGTCTTTATTGTTAAATTTCTCGTGCCTACCGGCCATTGAAGTTTCTTCTTGATGTGGCTCACCGCCAAGGCTAAATAACACGTCTTCTCCCCAACTACCCAAATTATTTGTATTGTATCGAATATTGTAGAGTACTCGATAGAAACATCCCCACGTTTATCGATTTTTATCCCCAGAGATGTAAGTGTTATCATGCAAATTGTAAATTTTGCTGATTATTCGCGATATTTGTCGGCTAGAATTGCGAATTTATTACAATTTGCACTATTTTCCAAGGGTAAACAACGAAAAAACCGCTAACAGAGTATTCTAATTATCATTTTGAATTTACACACAAATAAGTAATGTTGAAATTCTTTTCAGAATCGATTTTCTGCATTTGACATAAACTTGATCAGATCAAGCATTTTCATAGCTAGTCTAATAACGACACTCAAAATGAAATTTAATTGGTTTGAATCCATCAATCGACTTCAATTTGTATCGAATATTGTTTGCGTTATTTCCAATTCAAAAAGAGACACTTTTAAAAAAAGGTGAATTAGTTTTATTGAAGCTCAGCTCGGGTATTGTTGTTGAAGAAAAGCGTCTCTGAAAGAGTTTTCGATTCATTTTGAATTTCAATCGAGGAGCAGCAACGAGGCTTCGCCCCCTTTTCACCTTTTTGTGCAGCTCTCAAAAACTCCATCGACGAATATCGATATGAAAATAATCTGATATTAGTTGATTCAATTAAAGTTTAGTGGTCAGTTGACCCGTTTCGTTGATTTAATTAAACACATCAATTTTCAACTAAAATCAATGATCAACATTGTGCACAAACCGTACACTAATTTGAAACGATGTAATATAAGTCTCTATTGTTATTAAGTTTGAATACACATAGAAGTGTATAATAAGCATTCAAACTGATTTAGTTGTTAAATTTGTTGATAACATTTACTGATGGAACGATAATTCTCAAGGAAATTGTTGGATACTTTCGCTTGACATTTCTGGTGGAATTCTCCCAAATTAACTGTTTGCCTTTATAATAGCCTTTAAATAAAACACAAAAGTTGTCCGAATGTCAACACAGACGTTTATTTGAAGCTAAATAAAACACAAACACGGAAGGGGTTGAGTTATTACAGGAAATTTAAGACTGACAACATCAAATTCGGGTCCTTCTATTTGTTGTAATTGTATTATCGAAACAGCTTCCAGGAGTACCTTTATAGTGTGCTATAATAGCATCTTCGCCAAAGGTTGTATGAAATTGGATCGTATATTTCTACACAATTCTAATTCAAGAGAATTCAATAATAATTTGTCGGATTATTTCCATTTATTTACTCCAATTCTGTAGATAAGCCTCTATTGATTTTTCATTAAGCGAAATTAAAAAGTAGCGTGTTGGATATGTATTCGAACATTCCAATTTAGATTGATTTGCAAGTAGATTAATACATAAAACTGTCACCAATACAGATAATGTTTCATCACAAAGAACAAAAACAATAAATTCTGATTAAATTCAAGTGTCTCTCAAATTTCCTAAAATTATCATCGTTCCAAAGGTAAGAAACATTGTCGCAACATTAATCACAATTTGCCACAAAATAAGACAAATTTCTTCAACAATACTTTGAAATTCTCAAAATTGAATTAATTCTATTCAACACAACAATCTGTACTCAATGCCATTTTTTCATAAATACTTCGAATTATTAGAGCATATTTAGGATGCAGGCAACGCAGCCGGCTCGAGCTTCGGTAACGGTTGATTTTAATGTGTTTGACCTAAATCACTAAACAATTTGCTTTAACGTTTCACGGCAGCTTAGCTAGAAAATATTTCTTATGGAGCTTTTAAGACTTTTACTACTGCACTCAATATTGCTCTATGTTGTTTTTGTTATCTCAACACTGAAGCCAATTCGGTTTCCTTAATCGCCAAATTAGACAAATCGCTTGAAAGAAACGAATTCTAGTAGAAATCGTGTTGTTGAAGAGTTGGAAATTCCGAAAAACCCCGCAACTAGGACTAATTCATCTCCCTTTAGTATTTTTGACAAGTTGGAAACTACTAAGACTATTCGTTTCAATACTAGAACTTGTACAACTATTCTCTAATATCAACAAATCCAATTTAACTTGTTAATCGAATTTTAGCGTCTACATCGAATTTCTTTAACTAGACTTCTGTTGTTGTCGACAGTGTTAGAGAAAAACCCCATTAGTTATTTGTATCAACACATTTTACGATTAATTCGACAATTCTACCAAATTGTTGATTCGATTAAAATCGAACTTGTCGAATTAACATCGGAGATAATCAAACGTTTAACATTTCAAATTTCTACTGTCATTTCAATACGACATCAACTTTAAACTTGTTGTATTCAAATAAAATTCCTCCTGTCGTTCTTTTGATCCAACAAAACAATGTCAACAAATTAAGAAATACGTTGCATGTTAACTTTTTGATTGATTTCCAGGTGGGTTTGTCACGCTTGAAAGAATCCGTAGCCCCGGCTGAAACGGACCGTACGCCCGAAATTCGACCTGCTTTCGACTATTATCCGTTCGCTACCGTTCTTCGATTGCGTGTCTTACAGGTAATTCTAATTACGTTACTATTTGAAATAATCGGGGCAATTTTTAGATTGTTTGCGGCATATCGTTCCTGATTATCGGCACGGTGGCGTTTATCGAGGAGAAAGGACGCATGAATCTTGGACTGGGGATACCCGCAGGGGGTGCAACAATACTAGCCGCAGGTAGGCAGAAATTCGCCAAATAATCTAAAATTAGTTCTTGTAAATAGTTGGAGTGTAAATCGAGTAATCAGTAGAAATAATTACTTCAACTGTATGTATTTACATATTAATGTAAATACGTTGAATTATTCTACGATTGAATGATTGAGAAATGAGGGTAAATAAATGTGTTTTTGTGAAAAATTTGCAAAAAGCCGAACGTTGGGTTCCAAATATAGAAATAAAGTTAACAAGGAAGCTTTCAAAATTATGAAATCAAACAGCTCAAAGTCAAAGATCAAAGTGTTATAGACCGAGAAAAAAGAGAAACACCATTTCATCCCTAGTAAAGGTTACATTTAAAATGGCTATAAATTCTGTTTGAACAGTAAATTAGATATAAAAATACTTCCATCTGGAATTTCTACAATTTAATGTTTCTAAAACTTGTTTTAAATAAGCTATAAATAAATTTAGATAAACACATAACTCTACAAATATCAAAGCTGATATTTCAGTGTTGAACAAGACAATGAAATTGCTTCATTTGCAAAAGAGTGGATACTAATTGATAGTCTTCATTTTAGAGAGATGTTTGTAAAAGGAATTCCGTTTGAATATCGTCATAAAACGTTAAATTATGTTTGAACAGACGATTCATGTTTCGGGAAATATTGCGGAAAGGATTTTCAGAGAGGTTTTTATTTTTTAACGACCCAGATTTGTAACAATGGACGTGTCATTTCAATTTATAAAAAATTCTTGAATATTCAAATTTTATTATCAATTTAACAACGAACTCCAGAACAGAAACCAAAACATCTACACCTATTATTCTATTACATTACATTTAGGTATTTGAAATTCTAAATAGTGTAAATTTAAGATGGAAACGTACGTCTGGCTAGGTAGGTTCGTTTTCACATGGATCGTTATTCTACTCTCAAATACTTCGGTGTTATATTAAATAAATTAGAGAGAAAAAGCGTTCATCGTGGTGAACTACAAGCTAATCTTGAAGTTAACAACAACGTTCTCACTAAATGTACATAAAAAAAACACACGAGGAATCGTTGATAAAGGTAAACTTAGTAAAGTGGGATTATGGAAATTGTATACAGGAATTGTATACAGAATTGACTAGACTATAAATAGAGAATTGTTGAAGATTTTAACAATTTAGAATACATGTAGGATGAAAAACAGTGAAAATTGCTTGAATTTTCCCCTATTCTCTAATAAAATCTACCAGAAACTCGACGAGTTTGCTGAAATTCAACAATCATAACAATTTTATTGTTATCGTCATTACTATTTTATTCATACATGTTCCTAGAATTAATTAATATAGGCGATATAGGGACAGAAAAACGCTTTATATCTTCTCCCATTGGAGTACTTTCATCTGAAATGTTCAAGTCTAAATTTAGAATATCGTTAAACGAACATAAAATGGAAAAATTGCTTCTGAACTGTAATAATGAATGTCGAAAAAGAATTCGTGTTCTATAGAATTTTTATGGAATGTAAACAGATTTGTTACATTTTTTAAAGGATCGACTAATTAGAAATTGAATGAATCAAGCTAGATTGTGGAAAACCAGACGAATGCAACTGTATTTAAATTGATATGAATGAGTAACAACGATCGTGTACAATCACAAGTTGATGTTAGTCTAGAATTGAAAGATCTATAATCAAATATTCATGAGATTATGTGCCATATCCCGGCGCATCCACCAATTTCAACACATCGCAAGAGAATTACGATATTTCAGTATGGTAATTGTTGCTATGATGGAAAATTCCTGTTTAATTCTTAAATAATAAGTAGATTGATTATAAATGAATCGTGGTAAAAGCGATAAAACGCAAAATCAGACTTTATAAAATGTGTTTAATTCATCATTCGGTAGGCGTCAATTTGAGTCGGTTACTTATGAAAATTTATCGATCAAATATTTATAAATTATGTTTAAAGAACGCTATTAGAACGCAATTCAAACTGTCAAACGAACAGATCGTACATCTTGTTCGCTCAATGGAGATATATCGAATTTAGCCAAGATTAAATCCGTGCTGGGATAAAGAATATCGAATTTTTAACAATAAATAACTATAATAAGACGGTGAATATGGGCGATTTCGCGTAAATTTCCAGTTCTAATATAGACATTTGTAGTCCGGTCACGAATCGTTGGAGTTTAGTCGTCTAAATAAAATGGAAATCGACACAAAGTGAAAAAAATCTAAATAAAATTCCGTATTTTTCGCTAGTTGTAGTTTAATAAAATTCACTGTCATTCGGTTTTATTGCAGTTTTATTGTTTGGTTATTTTTCAGCTGCCAGTATTCATACAACTAAAGGTTTCGGTGGCTATCGTACATCGACTTGTATGCCCGGTTCAAATCTACGCTTCCTCGGTCCATCTGTACGGATCGCCGTTCCATTAACGATCCTATGGGCTACTGCATGTTGTTTTGTAGCCGTACTTATGCTGCAATCGACAAAAGTCTTGAGTTGTTATCAAGACCATATCTGCATCACTGATCCGTTAGAGGATGATAACGATTTGATTATCTTGGCATCAGTTGAACTATTATTAGCTATAGTTACATTCATTGCTGTTTTTATGCTATTGAGAATTGATTGTAAATATGATCCAGATTGATCAATACCGACCTCTGACCCTCAAGCGATCGGTGTTAGTGTTATCGGTGGCGGCGGCGGCGGTGCAGGAGGTGTTGGAGGTCTTAATTTACCAACTATTGCAACAACTACAACTGTTACGACAACAAGCCCGTCTGATAGAGTTGGACGAATTGCTTGGGTTGTTTAAAAATCGTGGGGCCAATCATGCTATAACAATATTACATATTCTATAGATAGACACAACTTTTAGACTAATTAAATCGATTAATTAACTAGAATTAAACTAGAATAATTACTGTTTTCAAAAATATTGTTGGTTACTACTGTACTATTTTCAACAAGAATTATAATCAATCTTTACATGTAACAAATTTATGTAATTGCACTAATTGAAGAATAAATCGTCTTTATAAAATTCCCTTAGAAAAACTATCTCGGCTTGTTTTTATTCTACGATGGAGACCTTAATTGTAGTCCCATAACGTCGCTATAACCGAATACTAGAGCACCTTCTATCGTGTAAGCTTTAAAAATTTAATTTTGAAACTTGAGAACCACTACTAGTCCAAGATTTTAAATAGAAATTAACTTTTAGGCAATTTGGAATAGAATTTTCAATCAACAATCTCAAGACACGGGAATCATTCTACTTTTAATACGTCCCTAACTTTAATCTACTAGAAAATAGGCTGTTCCAGTGATTTACTAATAAATCAACAAGCTATTTTAATCTAAAATCACTAAAATAGATCAATACTTATGTATTTGTCCTAATAATTCATGAATTCTTCAAAATAATGCGACTGACAACTAAATTTTGGATTGTAAGGTAAGAAATTAACGTGTAGAAAAGTTGGAAAACTGCCTATTTTTCAAGATCACGAAATAAAATCTAAAATTTTTGTAATAAAATCAGCAAATTAATACTCAGGTGTAAACGGGACCAAAATTCAAATTTACCGCCATTTTTATCTCAGCCAACAACCTAACAAAACAGTCAAGGGAAAGTCAATGTAGCACCATCTAGTGTGATTTCAATTCTCGAATTTGGATACATTCTTGCTAATTACAATCGATCAAAATTTACATAAACTCTGAAACTATTTTTTTCTATTTTCAATATATTTTTAATTTTTGCAGTGTTAAATTATTTGAAATTATTTCAATAATACTAGTGACATCTATCATTACAGTTGGTAACTAACTCAAATTAAGGTGGCACTACCTGGTGTTTAGAGTTGTCAAACATAACCTCGCATTCTAGTGATCGTTTACAGTGTCCGTTGTCTGGTATCGGGTGAGTTTTCTGTTCTATTTCGTTGATATTTCCGAGAATTTATCGATGTTTAATGTGAAATTCCAACGTTTGAATATTTCGCGTCGCTTTACGTCCCAAAACACACATAAATACGAGCGGTGTGGTGGGAGTGTACGGGTCTCTTTACCTAACCTCTCTTTCAATGGATTTTTGTCGTTTTCACTAAACATAAAAGTAGAGTTTTTATTGTAAATGCCGTTGTTTGCTCACCGTTCGATAATTTCGTTAAATTTCAATAACTTACAGTTTTCCAAACTAAAAAAATTGTGTAATTAGTGCTAAATTTTGATCGTTCAAATTGTGTATATTTCCCTCATTATTGTTGTGTTCATTTAAATCGCATCGTGTTTATATCGCAATTCGATTGAAATAATGTCGAATAATTGATTTATTTACAAATATTGGATAATTGGTAGAATTGAGAAGAGAAATGAATTCCCGGGCACATTTACAACCGTTTTTGAACAATTCATTGGCCATTCGTCAGGAAATTCAACGTTTCGAAAGTGTACATCCGTCAATTTATGCAATCTATGATCTAATTGATTTAATTCCGGATGGTTTGGTGGCACAACAGATTCGCGACCATGTCGTCTGTATTGAAGGTAAGTCCGAAAATTGTTTTGTTGATGTTAAAAATTCCTTTGTTGTTGTTGTTATTGTTGTCCTACATATTAGTCGTGTATACTACCTGTTTTGTACGTACGGTAGCTTGCTACAGGTAGATATATTGAGATAAATACATCGGAATATTCAACAAAAATACATTTTAAAATCGTCCATACACGTAATGTTCAGAGTTCTTGTTGATTTTATTGTCGAAATTTGTAGAAATTACGAATTTTTCAATCGTCTAATTAACGATAAACAGGTAGCGTATAAAAGCAGAAACAGGTAATTAGTATTGGTTGGCGTGATCTGAGAATAGAGAGAGAAACTTCGATTTTCCTGTTTGTTCCAATAATAAACAGGCATCAACAAATTAATAGACATTTAAATAAATAAATAGTAAATATTGTGCAAATTGCACATAAAATTATACAATGAACAGAAATGCAAATTTAAAATTCACCTTTAATCCCCATTGACATGATTTAGAGCAATTGAGATGCAATTAGTGTACTTAAAAATTAATCGATAATTAGTGCTGATATTGCAACAAAAAACTTGAATATATTTAACATTAAATTTGGTGGTGTTAAATCTGTGAAATTGTTAAATTTGATAAAGTAAGGCCCAATGGAATTGTTAATAATAGTAAGAGATTTGTTGACCATATATTTTTTGTGTTAGTCAGCTTATTGTCTAAAATTTTTATTTTGTTAGAATAGTTGTAGTCATAGAGTCTGGATTGAATTCCAGTAGGCAAACATTATTTTGAATACCATAAATTCGATTCCAACTCATTCATAATCATAAATAAAATTCTACTCAATTTAATATAAGACTAAACATTATTTGCTACACACCCTAAAAACACTACCCTTGTCTATATTTTTGTTGTAATCAATCTAAATAATTGATACAATTGATAGAAGTGGAAATTTCCCAACTCTACACCCTTTTAATTATTACGTATAGACATACATTAATGTTTATTTCTTTAAAAACTAACCCTTAAAATAGACAACCGATTTAAAGGGGGCCTATTCACAAATGCAACAATAATGTTTTCACAAATAACGACCTCTTTTCCAACCATTAATGATGAATTGATTCGTGAATCATCTATAATGCTTGTAGGAAATAGCTTTAAGATCTATGATGGCATTTTCGAGTGAACGAGAAATATAAATTTTACGAATACAAATCGACTTATCCATTGATCTATTCACAAGATAGTTAGTTAGACTTGGGGGGTATTTTAATTGAAAGTTTCCCCACACTTGCATTAAATTAGCCATTAATTTTTGTAAATTAATGATCAAAATCTCAATCTTCAAGTTAAATTGGATAGTTTTTGGAATTTGTAATCAATGTGAGTTATAGAATCTATCCAGCTGAACGTGAAACATCGTGTATATAATGAAATTTCTTATAATTCAGAGAATTTAGGCTATTAATATTATGAAAATTAATGTGTCTGTACTATAATATAACTATACATAAAGATAAATAGAGAAAAAAACAACAAGGGAAGAGGGTTTTAATGGCAAACTTCCAACTATTATAGACGATGGATAATGTTGGCGGATGTGGGTGAGGATTTGCAACTTGTTAGGTGATACATATTGTAGATCATTTTTTATATCAGATTTCTTTTTTATAACGTAAAATTTAACGTTTAAATTAACTACAATGTGTATTTTATAAATTATTTATAACAATTGGAATTGATACAATTGATAGTTGATTCATCTTATTCTATTTTTTCTTGTAAAATATTCAAACATCTAATTTATGAAAGTGTTGACAAGTCTGCGGGTATTTTTTCTCGATTTTATTAGCCTATTATGCATCGAAAATGATTGTGTCTTGGTTTTTCTTTTAGTAGTCTAGCAGGATGAATCTTTTTTTAACTTCCCCGACCGAAGGGTAGGGAAGTTATTAGTTTCGGACCAAAATTTCGAATTCGAGATTTCACCAGATCTTTACGTTTTGAGGTCCCCTGAACACGTTTTTGAAGTTTTTAGCTTGATGTCCGTGTGTGTGTGTGTGTGTGTGTGTGTGTGTGTGTGTGTGTGTGTGTGTGTGTGTGTGTGTGTGTATGTATGTGAGTCTGTCGTTTCTCCAACGATTACTCAAAAACGGTTTAACCGATTGAGTTCAAATTTGCTCAGCACAAACTATTTGGTGGCCGTTCGAGTTGATTAGTTTTTGGTGCCAATCGGACCACGGGGGTGGAAGGGGGAGGGGGTTGATTGAAAAAAATTTAAGATAACATATTAATTTGATATCACCAATCGAAAGGGCATGTGCTTTTATGTCCGAAACAATACCCATCATGTGCGATGTTCTTTTCTTTTTTTAAATAAGGGCACAAAATTGGCAAAATAGTATAATCAACCAATTCAAATTTGCCGCCTTCTATAAGGGATCGGTTGCCATAGAAAATTCAATTGCGAAATTTTGAAATGACAGTTTAGAAGGTTATCCAACATAATTTTTAAAGTGTACCAAAATTTATAACGGTAGTTTATAGAGACAGAATGATATCTACTGTTGGTATCACTGAAGACATAAAATCCCATGCGTTTGTTTACATTCTTCTGTCATTTTTGAAACATAAGCTCAGAATATTTGTTTTCAAGCGGTTTTTTTGAGCGGATTTTGTGTTTCGGTTAGTGCTTCTTTAATATATAAATGTTTTAAAATAATATAAATTGTGATTTTTCCACAAAAAAGAAATCTATATTCCCGCGACAATTCAATCTACATAATTTAAATTTTTCCATGTTTTTGTTGGGACTAGCTTAGTACTTTTTACTCCACGCTCAAATGACAGTTCAGTCGTTCTGTTAAAATTTCGCAATTGAATCGTGAATCGAGTTTATAAGAAGATTGAACAAGTTGAACTGAAAAGGGTGTGTGTGGAATCACCGATCAGTGAATAGACTTTTAGTTGTTGAGGTGCTGGTTCCTTATTGAATTTTTCAGTGATTGTGAGATAGCCGCGGTTCTTCATTTCCGATTTTGATTTTTATAGTAAGTTAGTTTTTTTTTTTTAAATAACGTATCTCCAATAGAAAAAATTGTATACAAAATTCGTGCATTAATTGTCGACTTCTGAAACTTGTTTTTAATATTCTATTCTAATTCATGATTAACTATCCGGACTGTGTCGGGGAAGTTATTAGGCCGATTTTTAGATTCGGCCACTTTCAAATTTTTCTTTAATAAAGATGTCTGTGTGAGAAATTATAAGATGGGTTAATTAAACAGTTTAATAACCATTTAGTTGTTGCAATTAAACATTCTGTATTGTCATAATAATCTAACAAATTAGTTGAGTTAATGGTTAAAGTAAGTCAATTTATTAATCTTAAATGTCAAGAAAATAAATATCGAATCCGTAGATTTTCTACGTTTAATTCGGTAGTCAAATAAACAACAAAATCTAAATAATTCACTATAATAATCAAATTGAACTATTGATATGTGGAAGTTCGTGTGTAAGGTAGCTAACGATCAATACTATTGTATTATAGTTATAATATTTCGGCATATACAAGTTGTCAATTTTCTTTTATCTTTTAAATTTCAACATTTTTTTATTCTTTTCAATTAACAGAATCAAGTTTAACGTCGCTCTAGTTTATTTATTTTTATTACCAACTATAGTGATAACAATGACAATTCTTTAAAGACGTCGGAACTATAAACAGATAAGTTACCTGCCTAATCTAAGACAGTTAGTTTTAAGAGTATTTACTCAGTAAATTGTATCTGTAAACAACAAGAAAAAACACCCACTAGTGATAAAAATGGATCACTTATCATGAAACATGGCAGACTTTGGGTAAACAACACATTTACCTTTAATTTATAAATTTTTATAGAAATAACAAAATTATAAAATAACCAACCGCAATAGAAATTTGTTTTGAAGGCATAAAAATTTATAATTAATTAAAAAGTGAACCAGGTGGTACACCTTGTATGTTTTTGTTATTAATTATTAAACTCTTCGGAAATCTACAAAACTTTCATCACTTCATAAATCATACATTACTTGTGTTGCAATTTTTTTTTTGTTGTTGTCGATCGTTTCAACTTTTGAAATATTGATTCAAGAACTTCGTTTTGTGTACTTTTCTATAAATAACGTCAAGACAATGTTTTAGAATGATTTGTTCTTTTCAATATCTCTGTTAGAAACGATAAAACGTGGAGAAAACATTGAAATAATCGTTGGAAATTGCTTTATTCGTCTTTGCTTTCATTGCTAAAATAATGTCTTGTAGTTAAATATTTACAAGTAATCTATAATTAATGTAGCAATATTTATGGGTGTAATTTCTAATTATAATTACTCTTATCAAATATTTCGTAATTTTAGTTTTAAATTATATGAATTAAACTAACAATTTTATTATCTTAATCGGGATTCATATAAATATTAATTGATTACATTAATAACTGTAAATTTTGCAAAATTATTATGTACTTCAATTGAAACATTCAAAAAGAGTTAATGGGATATGAAATTTATTGTTATATAGATTCGTTTAACCTTTCTAACATATGTCCAAGTGTCAAATTAGAAATATTAACAGTTATAACGTTTATTTGTTAGAGTTTCATTTCGACCATAAACTAATTGATGGGTTAATAAAATTAAAAATATTGCTATTTGTATATTTATTTAGTTCGAGTTTATTGTACGTATGTAGATACGCTTTTTTTATTACCTGTGTACGGATATGTATTTTATTTATGAAGAGAAGCTTTATATAAATGTATGGCTATTATTAACTTAGAGGAGAAATTTCATGCTTGCCAGTTTGTTCCTTCTATTTGCCTGTTTTTAATTAGTGTTGTACAGAAACAGAATTTACCCCCAGAAAAAAAATTGTACGTTTATAGAGAGAGTTATTTTTAATTGATAAACTTTATTAATTGAACTTTCGAATCATTGTTATTTGGGAACAAAGATGAAAGCCAATTCTAAAATAGTTTCAAACGTGATATTTTTACGTATTGATTTTTGTATAAATCTCTCAATTAATTCTGTTGGATTATTTAAAGTTTTTATTACAAAATTCAACTATAATTGAAACAGTAATTTAGTTTAAAAATCCTTTGTAATTTACTGAAATATCCAATACCATTGCGTTATTATTATAATTCTGGTCGTTAGTTCTATGTTTTATTATATTGCAAGCAATTTTGTTAGCATACGATTATTTCCCTCCAATTTTCTTCTTCATTTGTAAATTTCCATATCGTTTATTTGAATTTTTATAATACATTAAGGAGTTATATTTCAAATTGTAAAAGTTCATCTTTCCTGTTCATAAAACAACAAAATCTAATTTTATAATACCAACATTAACGAGTTTTATTTCTCTACATTTGAAATATAAGTCTGAATACCCATAGAAACTATTTTTATTGTCGTTATCTTCATTTCCTGTGTTGAGAATTTGCTTATTTCACAAAACTTCTATCATTTTACAATTAGAGTTGATCTATAAATTTCTTTTTCAGAGTAGAAGATTTGATTTTCAATAGGGTTGGTAGAATTTTGATTTTATTAAATCTGTTAATACATGAATCATGTCAGTGTAGACAGGTTTCATTTTCACGTACTTGAACTATTAAATTTTCCACTTTCATTCAATCTTTCAACATTTAAAGTTCCATAAAGTTTCATTGATTAATATTCATTTAATCTTGAAGTTTATATTTTGAAAATTATTAGACTACAATAAGTTGCCAGGTAATTGTATTTAAATAGAATGAAATTTAACACAAGTAATTTCGCTTTTGATGTAATTTCCGGTAAGTTGGAGATCACCCTTTCTTCTTAATTGCAAACTATTGTGTACATTTTCACAATTTACCTAGCGTATGGGTCAATCAAAGCACTTAAATGCACATACATAGAACCGAATGTATGTAGAATTTCACAGTTACATTGTTAATCTTTAGTTCGTGACCAAATTATTGTTCATTATCGATTTTATGCGTAGTTTTTTTTTGTCCTCTCACCGTCTGTATATTGAGTTTTAACCAATCGAGAAAATCCATATGAAAACATTTCTATTTGAATTTTCTTGTTTGTTTTCTCTACCATTTAGAGATTAAAATTTAAAGTGAATTTCAACAAAAAAGTACAGTCTGTCATAGACGGTTTGCATATTCAAATTGCAGATAACGACGAGAATTTCGCTAATCATTCTAAAGTTCATTGAACAAAAGAGCTATTTTAGTTGATGAGACCCTAAAATTGTCTTTCACTAGAACTACTGTTCTGTTCAAGGAATTTTATGGTAATTGAGTGATTTTCTGTCTGCTTATATCATAATTTAATTTCGTCCGCTTGGCTTGAAGGAAAGTGTTACTATTTTGTTATTATTTTTATCGGTCAAGTTAATTGTAACACAAGGGAATAGTTACTATATTTTAGAACCTAATTGAATGTTATCTTGAATTAGAGATATTTCGGTACATGACTGTTATCTTAATGGTTTTAATCAATTGATCAGAATGTGTATGCGCAAGTTCTCAACAGATCCTTAAATATTTCTATAGATCTATTAATAAAACAATACATAACATTTCAGTTTTCACACCATTACTTTGGAGCTTCTGTTTAGAATGTTTATAAAGGGAAAAAATTGTTTAAATTTTCTACAAAAAAGACTTTTCGATATAAACGATAATGCACAAATTATAGACGGTTTATTGGGATATGTCTTGGATAAATAAATATTTACATAATACCATGTGCTAAGCTTTAGACTAGACGATGACTACCCTTTAATTTGTGAAATTTTATAAATACCACACTAGCCATCTGGTAGTTTTATTGTATTAATTCAATTTTAAATAATACAAAATGTTCGTTTATCATAATATTAGTATTATTACAAAGTCTTTTTGGAATTGTATTTAATAATAAATGTCGAAACTCACAAAAGAGAAAATACTGTTAAATCATTAATTCTTTTATGATCTTATTGCCGTTTATATTTTAACAACAATTTTACTTTTACTTACTGTTTATAATCGTAATTTCAATACAAATTCTCCAGGTAGTTCGTTCACCTTATCGAATTTAAATAAATAAACATTACGTGTATTAAAGAAAACTACAGATTTATCTCAAGGTTCAATTTGTATTTTGATTGTTTAATTAACAGTATAAGTTGTATGAATCTAATCAATTTAATACAGATTGGCTCAATAATCATATGATTGATTGCTTAATTTATTGTTTAATACATTTGAAAGAATTCTAATTGAATCATGCGTTATTATTATCTATTATCTATTAATTATAATTATTAAATCTGTTTTTAACCTTTTGTTAATCTGTGTCTATTCGGATGTTGAGCGTGTTTCCGGTGACTTTCCACTTCCTTTCTAGGACAGCGTGCTTGTATATCCATAACTTCCTTTTTTCTATTTTTGGTTTATCATTTTTTCTATATATTGTCATTCTTTTATTGTTCTCTATATTTGGCGATACATGTACATGATGATGTCTAAAATAAAACGATCAAATTTCCTTACAAGAAAATTTAATAAATTATCTGCTGTTTTTTTCTCTCATTTCTACGTGCATATAATAATAGAGAATATTGTCTGAATCATCGTATTTAACCCATTAGGCAGACAAAAATTTTCGTCATATTGTGGGGGTGGAATGTACAGACATCCTGTGGCGATTCATTAAATATGTCAGACTGTTGGAAAGACAACTGAATTAAATATTCATCATTCATTGATCTAGTTGCATAATTTATAGTTTTTATAATGATGATTGTGGGTTCAATTAACTGTTAAAGTTCAGTGAAGGATTGTCTTGCTTTTTTCTAAACAAAATAGAGTGAATTGAAAGCGAAAGATTAGTATTGTGCAAGATTTAGACATAGACAAGGAATTCTACTATAAATTCAATTAAAATAATTATAATTTAGATAATTATATTGTTTACTAAATATTTGAATTAATAATATTAATTAATTGTAATTTCTACATAGATAAAAATAAAACATCATATAGCTGTATTTTTTTGGAATTCAATGAGGTTTTCTTCTTGATTTGAATAAGTAATAGCTAATAATTATGGTTTTCTATAAATATAGACTTGTATTTTTACAGAATCAATGAATAAAATTTTAATATTTCTTTCATACAATTAATTACAACAATAAAAATGTATACAATTAATTTAAAAAAACATCTAAATGTGACAACTTTCAAAGTACTACGTCTAATTTCCCATAACCGTCTAATTGTATTGCTTTTAAAAGAAATATTAGATTATTCTTATCCATGATTGAAGCCAAGTCTAATATATTTTTATTTCCAAGTATTTCCACGAGAAATAACAGAAATATCTGATAGATTTAGAGAACAGTTATTAGTTACGGAAAATGCTCATGCGACAAAAATGCATTCGATAAAACCGGTAGCCATTTCGATATCCTGTAGAATTTTTGATTTGATTGTGAATAAAATTGTGCCAAATCTGATTTTGTTGTTGTCCCTAATAATAATCTAATATTAGATCAATTGACGTATCGCTTTTATAATTTTGTTAGTCACTCGAACCAAATTTAGTTCTTTATATGAGACAAAAATTGAACAAATTGAAAAATAATTCCCCAATGAATTGGAGTTTTGTATAATTTTTAAATAATTTAACGTTTTTGAAAGTAAAATTCTTGATAAATTGTTTGTAGAACGACCAAATAACAATTAATAGAATTTTTAACGACACTTTTATAGTTTAAAGGTCGATTCACATGACACACTTTGAAATTACAACAAAATATGTAGGTGTATCGGCCAAAATTCAATTTTAGCGAACCTAACGTTCATGTGCTTTTACCTTTATTTTACAACAATAACTTAAAACAAGAAGATATCGTTTATTACAAGGCTATAATAATAATTATGCCCTCAATTAATGAAATTTAAGCATACAATTAACATACTTGTCTTGGGTATACACGCAATTTTATTGAACTGTTCTCGTTTCTTGCTGCGTCAATGAATAAAAAATCAGCTCCCTTTTGTTACTTATAGTTCTAATATTCTGTTTGAGACGGAATTTGCTAAAAGAAAAGTCCCAGAATCTTTAATAAATTTGCTAGTTAGTTTTCCATTAGACGTTATTCAAAAATTCACGTTTAATTTTGTGCTGGTATTGTTAATTATAAATTTATTAGAAAATTGAGAATTTTTGCATGTTTTAAAAAATTGTTTACATAATTTTCTATACATAAATTTTCCTACATAACGGTTATGGGAATCTAGTAGAAAAAAGAAGACAATAGAAATTTTCACTCACACTAATCATTAATTCACATAATCTATATTATAAACCAAGGTCTTCTACAGTAATTTCCAACGACCTTGTTAGAATCAACAATGTAATTTTATTTCTGAAAAAAATCATGTAATATTCTAATTCTTTATACTTTCTTTTAATATTATTCTGCTCTCACGTTTTCGGTTTCGGTTAACTGACACGGAAAGGAAAAATGGAAAATATTTTCTATGTCATACGATGATTATTACAATTTATAACGAATATTAAATAACTATTTCAACTTTCACTGGATACTTTAGTTTTCTTAAAAAAAAAAAAAAAAAAATACATCGCCAGTAATTCTTTGCTTTAATCAATCGAATCAGAGTCCATTAGAATCGCATTTGATTAAAATAAATTGACTTTAGTACAAGTGATTGGAAAATCCTAGGATGTCGTCTCTTCTTCCTATTCATCTATTTAGGAAAAGTTAAAGATCCTCTGAGATTCTCTTCGAATCTCATCAATCACTTAGATTAATGGGAAATTGAACGAGAATGTCTTACGAATAAATTTCAATAAATTCACAATTGTAAATAACTCAATATAAAAACAAAATTTACTCTTACTATATTGTAATTTCACAACATAAAGAAATCAAAACGTGATTGATTGAACTTATTAAACCACAAAACAATGTGTAAATATTGTATTATACTTTTAATTGTCGCATAATTTCTCCCCTATTTTTTAAGGGTTAATAAAACATAATTAGTTAGTATAATGTGAAAGATTGTATCGTATGATTATAGTATAAACGTTAAAGAAAGAAAAAACGGAGTGGAAACGACATTTTCACCGCTAAATAATTGATTTCTAACATCTCGTCTCTACTCTTACATAAATATAATTTCCACTCGTACGATCGTTCGTTTGATATTAGTATGTTATAAGGGAAAACAATTTATTGAAGACGATATATTGTGGAAAAATAACAGATTTTCCAAGTATCTTACAAATTTGAAACACTTTTACGGTTGAGAAATTTATATTGTAGAGATTATGAAAATGTTATTACCTTTCTTGTTTCTTAATAGTTGAGAAAATAAGGTTTTGATTTGTGTTTTATGTCATAATAATAATGGTATTAAAGAAATTAGTTTCTTGGATAAAGTTGGAAATGATGAATACATGTACAGATCGAAAGAGTATGGTGTTGACAGTTCAATAGATGATTCTCTCACTATATCTGCATCCTTAATTTGAATCGGAAAATTTCTCCTTTACAGTCTTCCCGTAATCTTATAAAATACTAGTTAGTAGATGTAGGTAGTGGGTTGAAATGTTAAATGCTAATTCTAGTTGACATTTACGGTACTCTCCCTTTCTCGACTGTTAAATAGGATATACTTTGATGGAATTATTGACATTGCTATTTAAATCAACCAACAATAACCTTCCATAATGAAAAATAAAGGCAAATTTCTAAATTCTATTAATTATTACGAATGTTAGTAGGGAAGAACTGTTAATTTTTTTTCTGTTTTTTGCATCAGTAATTCATTTATAAAGTTCCTTTACACTTTCTTTATTTGATATACGTGAACCCATTGAATTATTTAAACGATTCTCTCTATCTTCATGCAGTTCTTTTCCTGTTCATGTTCTGAATAAATAAAAATTTTGTCCTTTCGATAAAATAACAGAGACAAATAGCTAAACAATTTTTTTTATGCATATATCTATATTTTGTTACATCATAACACAGGTAGATATACAATATTTATTCAAATATTATTTACGACAAATTGCCTTCACCTTGTTTACGTGTCGTAACTTATTTTCCATTTCTTTCCACTCGGATAATGTTAAAGAAGACAAAAATGATTGTAATATTTGTAACTGTCTCAAGACAATTAGAATTTTCTTTACTTTATAATGAGAAGCCGCTTCAATTTATTTAATAGTCGAGTTGGCACAATTCGATGTGATTTACTATAGTTTAAAAAATTTATGAACACTACAAGAATAAAACTCCAACAACAGGCGCCAACTGTTGGAAAATAGCACAACTATCCTGTTTATTATTTCATATAATTAGAAATTTATATTTTACAATTCTTATCATTGTAATTCTGGACTTTTATAGCAAACTAAAATCAAAATTGTTGTATAGAAAACGAAAATTTTCCAATAATTTACACAATTCTACTCTTTATTTGCTACAAACAGGATACTCTATTTATTTCGTTTATCGCCAAATAGATGGCGCAATTTAGCAATTTATGAAACTCCTATATACAGTTCAATCTAAAATTAATGTACTGAAGTCCTGAAAATCAATATTTTTTACATCTTGGGGCTTTTAACCGAAAAGTCAACCATAACTTAGCAATTATTATTAATTGTTTTGTTGTTAAGAATAATAGATAAAGGGATTCTTTAATATTTGTTCGGGTTTTATTAGAAGACTTTCCATTTTGTAGTCCAACAAATTATTTGATGAAAAGTGCATAATACTATTAAGCTTACTACAATTTAATTTTTATATAATTTCTTATAAATTTCATGGCAATTGTGAGAATAGAATTTCTAGAATTCAGAAAACTGAAATCATTTTATTCTTTTTACTCTTTGATGTATGTAAATTCATTCATTTCTTCCACTAGAAGAAAATTAAAGCCAGGCCAGACAGGGTGTAATGACTGTATTGTACAGTTTTCGAGCACGTGCTTAAAGGGTAGAAAATAAAACAACCTAGCATATATGCGGGGGTTTCAAATCAAACAAATGGAAATACAAAGCGTGTAGAATAAGGAGAATGAGATATAGTGAGTGTGAGTTTGTAAAACAATACAAATCAATTCATAAACCCACAGACAGGAAATTCACACAAATGTTCTTATTTGACAGAATTCATTTGGGATTAGTTTCGGTGTAGAGAGAATTTTTGCCAACAATCACTGTGCTGAAATGAGAAAATGTGTGTAAAGCGAATAAAGCACTACAGAATTCGGATTATTCGTGCAGAAAATTGTTGTAGGGCTTGAATTTTGATTGGAAATATATTTAGTTTATGTATAAGCGTAATTTTCGTTTAAC
The DNA here is from genome assembly GCA_020740385.1 of Mylabris phalerata. NCBI lineage: Eukaryota > Metazoa > Arthropoda > Insecta > Coleoptera > Meloidae > Mylabris > Mylabris phalerata. Next base: position 5,616,105 of record JAJEOX010000299.1, on the reverse strand, counting down.
ATAATTTACGGTGTTTTCTGTTTTATTTTTATCTTATAAAGTTGAACGAAACCAATAAATTTCCATTCATTTTCTTTACCGTCTCTTTATTACTAAATAATTCTACTTGCGATTTATGTCTGTAAGAAAGCGTGAATTAGGCCACAATTGTGGTAACTTATCGGTGGCACACCTGGAATTACACACGTATCTTCCCTATTCGAGTATTTTCAACAATGTCTTTGTTCATTTTATACAATAATTCTATAAATTTTATAAATTCGTTATTAATTATTGAATTTAAATGGTTTGAGTCATCGACCACCCTCTATTCCATGAACGTTAATTGTAAGGCACTAGAAAATGTTCAATTCTGATTAAGAGACCTTTTTTGTGTTAGCGTATTATGCTAGAGGACATAATCAATACAGACCCTAGATGTTCTATAGAAGAGGGTGAGATTTCGAATTTCGAACTTAAATATTGTCGAATCTCCCTTACTGATAGAGAACTAATATGCAACTATAATTCGATAATATTAACTACTAAATTTTGATTCTGTTTTTGTAATTTTAAATTGGAAAAATCTGGAATGCAACAGACGTTTCCAAATTGAAATCGTCACAGCTTTAGGGTAATTATCACAGTTGAGAATTTTCAATGCAAGACACTAGTGTAATAAATCAGAATAAACAATAGTTTTTTTTCTTGTACAACTGCGGTAATGTATATGATATTTTTGTGGTTTACAATAGGTTGCATGTCTCATAAATATAAATGTATTGTGCATATGTCTCTGTATGTTTCGTTAAAAAGATGCATTGGTCAACCGGTAGATGAAAGAAAACCATAACGAAAAAAAAGAACGAGATGACCACAACAGACCACTTCGAAACTAGCAATTGTAACCAATTAGAGCATAAAATTGGGCAAAGGCGAGTTGTATTTTGAAGCTCAGCCAGAGGTATTCCAGTTATAAAATAGTCGATTGGATATTGAATTCTGTCTGAACAAAGTTTGACCATTGCATTTATGGAAATTTAAACAATATGCTATTTAATGGCCTCTTTCATTATCATATTTGCTTTTTGTTGATTTGATTGGATTTGATTTAATTTTAAAATGACCACATTAGATGTTAATCTCAATAATTGGTGTGATTTTAAATATCGTGATTAAACTAGCAGGTGTGTTATTGTGGTTTATAAATTTATATGTTGTCAAACTATAACAAAAGCCAATTTAGAATCACAGGGTGAATGAAATTGGATTGACAACTTCTACATCGGTTTTGATTAACTATGATGTAGTGTTTTATTATAAAAATTGTTTCGCATTTAATATAACCACCATAAAACTATACAGTATTGGTTCTAACTAAAACACCACTGGAACTAATTATGGTTTTTATGACAAAATTAAAGACCAATTAATATTAGCAAAAATACTTAGAAATATCTTCTTTTATATTTTTAATTGGCTCTGATTTCTATTGAAATCTATTAATTATCACCTAAGTACTTAATATTTTTTGAACAAGAAAAAAAGGAAAGAAACCGCCTCGAAAAGAAGACTGTCTCGTTAAAGAAAAGACGAATTTGGAAGAAATAATCCCCCTAGTACATCAAACTTAATGATATCCAATACTGTTTATTGTTGGCACGTTTTCAGCGCGGATTCGTTAAACATTACAGCTAATTAGTCTAATTGTAATATAAATCACCCCAAATTTTATTATCCGTATATTTTAAATTAAAATTTCAACAATAAATAACCGAAAGCTCGTTATAAAACACTATTGTTACAAATTTCTTTGTTGTATATTTTCGATAAACATAAAATATGATCTAATGAGTAGGTACTTTTGTTGTCCACGATGAAATAGTAAAAAAAAAATGTTAGGGTGACAATCCTAGAAAATTCGAACTGGACTCAACTACAACACATTGTCCACACCTGAGCTAATAAATAGGTAAATTGCATTTACATAGTTGTCTAGGCTAGATGAAGAGAGACTAGTTTAATAACGAATACTATTATTTGATTTCTTTAAAATAACCATAACGAAATGAATTTCTTTATTACCGGTTTTTTAAATAGTTTATTAAATTGAAAGCTGAACTAATTATTTATCGACTTCTATAGTTATACAGATTGTCCCAGATTTTGTCGTTGATAAAAGTGAGAGTTTAAAATTTGTTTTAAAATTGTATATACAGTGAATTTCTCAACAAGCTGGTAAACAAGAAGATGTGAATACTCTAAAATATGTTAATATACGTAAATATTCCAACCGTATGTTAAAAAGGAACGAATTCTTCATGATTTTTTCGTTGAAATCGTGAATTTTAAAATTTTGTTAAAACAACTGTGTACTCTTTTCGTATATGTATATACATATTTTCTCCCATTTCGCATAATCAATAAGTTTGTCTCGTTATGAATATTTCAATCTTTAGTTGTACATCCAATTTATTTCATGAAATGGTCATGGATTTCTAATTAATATGAATAGCAATTGTACTATTTCCTGTCCGAAAACATGTATTGTATTTTCCCCAATACTTTCTTTTCCTCTTTGAAACTTCCTTTTTGTAGTTTGTCTAAAAATTGAAAATCATCATTTTCTGAAACAACTGTTCTGTTGGAGTTTTAAACGATTTTAAGAAAAACTCTCTGCAATAGACTTTTAAAGTAATTGTTTTCAATCTATACTTGTTAGATTTATTGATTTAAACACTTTTACGGGTAGTATTTCAAGTATTTCGTTTATGTCAATAGGTCAATTCTGTTTGGTTCCATTATAATCGAAATTATCAAAATTTTATATTTAGATAAGATTTCAAACACCTGTACTTAGAGTACTTATTTAGAGTCAATCATCATTCGCGATTTTTTTGTGAAATTAACGATTAGAATAATTTTAATAAATTTTAATGGACTTCTACCACCATTATACCCTGTAGATCATTCAATATTGTATAGTTTTTATTACAACTCACGATTATTTCGAACTTTTGCGAAAATACAAGAAATACTCAATTTTAAATCGCCCATAGGAATGGCACAAGAAGATTTTGTTGCTACATAAAATTAAAATAAAGCAAATCAAACAAACTTTCAATATAAGTTGTTTTGATTCTCTATTTTATTCAAGACACGTTATCATATTTTATATATTTATATGTATAGGCAATATACGAGTAACGAAAACATGAATTGTCTAAAGTGGATCACGATTACAATAAGAAGAGTCATAAAAATTCAAAATAATGATATTTCATATTGCCGATGTTATCATAGCAACTTATGTTGTAACATTAAAATGTTACATGGGCGTATTTATCGTTTCCGTCTTGGTCGGAGTAGGAGGCCGAAGGGTCCTACTATTTGCTTGGGTACATTTTCGTCATAACATCTGACGATGCTGGAAGAGCGATATGGCGTTGTATCGGGATGTTACGGGTATCCATCTATTTACCTTACCGTATCTTATCTTTTGCTCTTATCTCTTGGGTGGATGCTTGGGCATTTCGATGTATCGCATGTCGTTTTCCTTCTTTTCGGGCTGAATCCTGGTATTGGGATTTGGGCCTGTCCACTGGGTTGCAGGGTGAGGTTCCCTGATCCTTGCAACCTGTTAAACATTTGATTCGTTATTGCCATTTTAGCTTCTTGAGGGTGTGCTATAACAACCCTCACACTGTCTCTGCTGCAGTGTCCCGTCCCAAATTCCTTTCATTTCTTTATTGTTTCTACTTCTTTCAGCAGTAGACCTTCAGAGGTAGGGATGCAACCCCGCTTAATGGAGTTTCCTTTTTCTTTCCTTCCCTCTTAAGCTCTGGGCTCCCGAAACTGAAGGTCTCTCTCGCCCTATCCTTCCCGCCTTTGTATTTTGTACGTGCCTGGAGAATCAACGCCCCAATTAATATCGCTGTTCGATCCATTTGGTTCACTCATTTTCGTCTTTCTGTGTTCGACCGTCCTTCTCCTGTGAGGGGATGTTTTGGTGTTGAGGTAGTGGCGGCATTTTTTGAACAACCTGGTAATCGTGGGTATTGCGGTGCCCTGCCCTTCTTATTTCCGGTACTCGGTTAGTCAAAACCGCGTTGATTTTTGGTCTTATACTATTCTCGCCCTTAATTACAAGTACTAAAGGCGTTTATGAACACGGAGCCTTTTTGAGTGTGCGCAATCACGTTTTCGAAAAACGGTTTCAGTACTCCGCTTTTGTAGTCTTCACTTCCCTTTAATTCGTTGAACTGATCAGACGTCAGTAAAGTTTCGATTTTTCTCAATTAAATAATTGGGAGTTTACCGTATTTATTCCTTTGGGAATATTTGATATTATCGCTAAATACCCCGGAGAAAGGTAATATTTTTCTTTTTAAATTTATTCGTCGGGGTTCTAATTTCATTGTTTAGGGGTATATTGGGAGAGCTGGAAGAATTCCAGATTTCGTGAGTACAGCAGCCTTTTTGGGCGTAAATCGTTCCTGTACGAGTATTTTCGCTTCGTCAGTGGCAAAATTGGCAGCTTTCGTGGTAACATTCCTATCATCGTGGTATCGAGCAGTTCCCGCATCCAGTGACGTGGATGTCATCCTTTAGACGATCGGATCGGCGTAACGATAAGTCAATTTTTTTATTCGATTTTCCATATAAGAACGGGTGCATGCGTCTTACGAGACGGGTGCAGACTCTTAAATTTTCGTTTTTCCAAGTCATTATCTATTACGTTATATAATTTGTAGTTAAACGGTCCTCTACGTCTTATTTTCGTTTTTAATTTCAAATTCTGGCGAATTTAATTAGTAAAATCCTCCTGTTAAACAGGACTTATCTCAGGAATGCGTCCCTGAAACGCATATCAGTAGAGGACTGATAACAAGACATTTTGTATCGACTTTCCAAATTATTGAAATCAATCAAAATTTAATTCATTAATTTAAAAATGAGTTCGAACTCCCTTTAACATTTACAATTTAACATTGAACATTTAATATTTAGTATTTACCAATTTAGTAACCAAACCACTTTATTTGTGTGGTACATTACATAAACCATTTGTATTTTTCTTGGATTATTAATTAAATTGCTTGATTATAAAGCTAAGTATTTATTGGAATCCCATTCCACGATTGTGGGATTCTTTGAGTTTTACAAATCGTGGTGGCGCCCTGTAACAGTTATTGTTGGAGAAACCCAAAACCCTCACCGAACCCATCCATCGCTCCAAGTACTGAGCAACGGGTAAACCCAAAAGGGTTATATAATTTTTGGCGCCCAACGTGGGGCCCGAATTTTTCTATCGATCATTAATTACAGTGAGGTGGTTTCTTTAAAAATAGCTGATTTTGCATTTCGTTATTATCTTTTGTTTATTATCTTGTATTATTATTTGATAGTGTTAAATTTTTCTGTAAAATGGATAATGATTTTGATACAATTCAAGCCAGATTTCTTCTTGATGACCAGCTTGATTATGAGCTGCGAATCAGGAAATTACGTGCGCAAAATAATCGGGCTAGTAGAATTAAAACTTTGCAACGCGCCTTGGAAAAGAAAATTGACACGGTTGCCGATCCCAAGTTTAAGTGGAATACGGAATTTGATATTATAAATCGTACCTTAGAAGGTATAAAAACTGCTATTATGGAGCTGGAGGGGCGAACGGTATATAATTTTGATGATGATAATATTAGACGGATTAGCTCGCGTATTGCGCATGTCTCAAAAAGGATCTCCCGTGTAACGTATGACGAGGGGGCCGAGAGTAGTGCTCAAATTCGCGAAACCATTGAGTCGTGGCAGGGTATTTGTCTTGAAATGGAGACTGACGTTTTAGATAAATGCGCGTTGCCGGCTAGTACCGATATTTCTTTTCGTCCTTTAAATTTCACTCCCCGTGATGCTGCGGTTCCCGAAGCCGCAAGCCCTTCTTCTAAATCGGTTCCTGTGTATAAATGGGGTATTAAATTCGATGACAGGGGAAGTAATATTGGGTCCTGGCATATTAAGGATCTCAAACCCTTCCGTGGATCTTCTGATCTTTCGGATAATGAATCTGATAGCGTCACTAATTAAAAGTTATCATATGTGTTCGCAGTTATGAGTAGTTTTTGCTGAATAGGCTTTTATCTTTTCCCGATTGTGTCTTACCGATTGTGTCTCTTTTTCTTACCGATTTTTGTCTGCCCATCTTCCTGTAGCCTCAACCGCTTAAGTCTATTTGAAGAATTATGATTTTTCAACCGTGTCGTACGTGTTAGATACGTTACTCCATCTTACTGGATGGAGTTGTCCACTAAAAAGTCTATTCAGACAAGATTGCTAATGCCATTTACTTGTTATCTGCGAATATATAACTTTCAAGTAGTTTATCCTTCTTCGTTATAAGGATGTTTCTTTCATACGTTAAGGTGACGATAAAGGATAGTTCATTTTCGAGAAAAACTGATGTTCCTTACCTATATTTATTACAAGGATGCAATTTTACAATCGATTTATCTTTGAAATATTATGTCAGATTTAAACATTTTTATTGATTTCGAAAATAATCATTAAATTTGTGGTTTTTTATTTAAACTGCCTATTATCTCTTGCCTTTAAATTAGGCATTCTATTTCGCTGCTCTCTTATCGTTGAAAAAGATTTCGCGTTGTCTGCATCTTTTTCTTTTTGAAGGAAGAGGGTATATGTAACATTAAAATGTTACATGGGCGTATTTATCGTTTCCGTCTTGGTCGGAGTAGGAGGCCGAAGGGTCCTACTATTTGCTTGGGTACATTTTCGTCATAACATCTGACGATGCTGGAAGAGCGATATGGCGTTGTATCGGGATGTTACGGGTATCCATCTATTTACCTTACCGTATCTTATCTTTTGCTCTTATCTCTTGGGTGGATGCTTGGGCATTTCGATGTATCGCATGTCGTTTTCCTTCTTTTCGGGCTGAATCCTGGTATTGGGATTTGGGCCTGTCCACTGGGTTGCAGGGTGAGGTTCCCTGATCCTTGCAACCTGTTAAACATTTGATTCGTTATTGCCATTTTAGCTTCTTGAGGGTGTGCTATAACAACCCTCACACTGTCTCTGCTGCAGTGTCCCGTCCCAAATTCCTTTCATTTCTTTATTGTTTCTACTTCTTTCAGCAGTAGACCTTCAGAGGTAGGGATGCAACCCCGCTTAATGGAGTTTCCTTTTTCTTTCCTTCCCTCTTAAGCTCTGGGCTCCCGAAACTGAAGGTCTCTCTCGCCCTATCCTTCCCGCCTTTGTATTTTGTACGTGCCTGGAGAATCAACGCCCCAATTAATATCGCTGTTCGATCCATTTGGTTCACTCATTTTCGTCTTTCTGTGTTCGACCGTCCTTCTCCTGTGAGGGGATGTTTTGGTGTTGAGGTAGTGGCGGCATTTTTTGAACAACCTGGTAATCGTGGGTATTGCGGTGCCCTGCCCTTCTTATTTCCGGTACTCGGTTAGTCAAAACCGCGTTGATTTTTGGTCTTATACTATTCTCGCCCTTAATTACAAGTACTAAAGGCGTTTATGAACACGGAGCCTTTTTGAGTGTGCGCAATCACGTTTTCGAAAAACGGTTTCAGTACTCCGCTTTTGTAGTCTTCACTTCCCTTTAATTCGTTGAACTGATCAGACGTCAGTAAAGTTTCGATTTTTCTCAATTAAATAATTGGGAGTTTACCGTATTTATTCCTTTGGGAATATTTGATATTATCGCTAAATACCCCGGAGAAAGGTAATATTTTTCTTTTTAAATTTATTCGTCGGGGTTCTAATTTCATTGTTTAGGGGTATATTGGGAGAGCTGGAAGAATTCCAGATTTCGTGAGTACAGCAGCCTTTTTGGGCGTAAATCGTTCCTGTACGAGTATTTTCGCTTCGTCAGTGGCAAAATTGGCAGCTTTCGTGGTAACATTCCTATCATCGTGGTATCGAGCAGTTCCCGCATCCAGTGACGTGGATGTCATCCTTTAGACGATCGGATCGGCGTAACGATAAGTCAATTTTTTTATTCGATTTTCCATATAAGAACGGGTGCATGCGTCTTACGAGACGGGTGCAGACTCTTAAATTTTCGTTTTTCCAAGTCATTATCTATTACGTTATATAATTTGTAGTTAAACGGTCCTCTACGTCTTATTTTCGTTTTTAATTTCAAATTCTGGCGAATTTAATTAGTAAAATCCTCCTGTTAAACAGGACTTATCTCAGGAATGCGTCCCTGAAACGCATATCAGTAGAGGACTGATAACAAGACATTTTGTATCGACTTTCCAAATTATTGAAATCAATCAAAATTTAATTCATTAATTTAAAAATGAGTTCGAACTCCCTTTAACATTTACAATTTAACATTGAACATTTAATATTTAGTATTTACCAATTTAGTAACCAAACCACTTTATTTGTGTGGTACATTACATAAACCATATTATAAAGCTAAGTATTTATTGGAATCCCATTCCACGATTGTGGGATTCTTTGAGTTTTACAAATCGTGGTGGCGCCCTGTAACAGTTATTGTTGGAGAAACCCAAAACCCTCACCGAACCCATCCATCGCTCCAAGTACTGAGCAACGGGTAAACCCAAAAGGGTTATAATGTCCTTCAAAAATTTATTTCTCTTTATTTCTACTCAACTATATAGTCAAACAAATTATACTGAACATTAAGCCAAGCCAAATTTAGTTCATTATACAACTTTTAATATACTTATCTTTTTAGTTTAATTAAACCTAAATTCCTTTGCACTGATTTAAATAAACAACTTTAAAGACCTGAAATAAGTTTACACCTGAGAATTAAATTCTAAATTGTAGCTACTTATCCGCGTGTTATCAAGGTAATTTAAACCCCTGTAATCTTACATTAAATCAACCCTTCTATTCGTTTTCTTAATATATCTCTATATCTTAATCTAATGTAGGTAGATTATTAGTTAATTTATTTCTCATTTTTTTTAACAATAAAGGATCCACGTCACAAAAGGTGGTCGTTGTTTATATGGCACGTGGGAAAATAGGCAATAATCGAAACTGACAGTTCATCACGAATTCTTCTATTTACTTACAACTTTCTTGTTCGATTATTTTTTTGGTAGAAAAAAGGCAACCGAAAAGGTGAAGAACAATACGATATTGTTATAAAGTGGGGTGTCTTGCGTTTGTAACGTTTGCATTACAACTTTTTTTCTGTTAACATGTTCACCCTACAGCTGTCAAGATATTTTCGAAAATGCCTCTACTATACGCCAAATGTGATGGACGTATTTCTAATAACAATAAAAAATTTCAGTTCATATTCCGGTCGATTGTCTAAAATCGCAAGAATATTGTAAAATGTAGACAATCTCAATTTAATCACTGTACTTAAATTCGAGCAGGTGTATTAGATTTTTGTTCAAATCCCGACATTATTCCCCGAAATCGATTTAATCTTGAAATATTTTACGGAAGCAAAATTACATTCGCACGTTAAATGCAAGGTGTGAGCTGAGATCTTGTTTTCCGACCAGGTAGTTGTAATAATTTTTTGAAAGGAGATAGAAACAGAATAAATAAAAGAGAACGAATCGGTTCCCCTAGTTTAAATTGGGGGATTTCTCGCTGGCTAGCCGTCGTTTCAAATTTTTTTTAAAAGGGAAAAGGGGAATGAACGACTTAGATATACACACAATCTCAACGGATCTTATATGGACGAATTTAGAAAGGAGACAATCCGGAAGAGGAAGAGATCTTATTGGTATTTTAGGGCCAAAGGTTAGATACACACCAATGAATTTTAATGGAACCGATTTATTTATCTTTCTTTTTAAATAAGGTGGTTGTATTGCGAAATTTATGAGTTAAATATGGATTTTTCTTAGGTGTAATTTATAGAATGCAATTCAAGTTGGATAAATTATTTTAAAAGTTTACAAAATTCAAAATAACCAGGTGTTTTCCCTACCGAACGGAAACGTAACGAATTTATTTGAGTAATTTTCGAAATTTATTAGTCTCTATTAGATTAAATGATTTTTTAATTTGATTCATTAAAAGAGAAAAAATGATTGATTCTTTTGTAGTTTACACCACCTGTATTGAGAACTTAAAATAGGGGGTATTTTTTATTATAAACCGTAATTCATAATGTGAAAACACAAAGATATAATCTACAAAAGGGATGATAAATCCGCCTCCTGACGTGTGTATCTGTGTATTTATTCTTTATAGTGTCTTCTTTGAAACGGCTTGTATGAGAAGGAAGATTTTGGTTATTATATTTCCCTATATTTACGAGGGTTTTTATGAATTTTTCATGAGGAATTCAAAGTAGAAACCGACAAGAATAAATAAAAACGACCTGAAATTATTTTCAGAATAAAGAAAATTCTCGACATCCTAAAATTTAATTTCCTATCATTGATTTATGTCACAGATGGACAAATTCAGTCTCGATGACGATAGTGGTGATTCATCCTTATAGGGGGTTGTTAGTTATGCTCCTTTGATTATGTAAATCTTCTACTGATCGATAATTAACTGACTTTTTGTGTTAGAAAAAGGCAAACGAACATACCGTGACCGCTGTTTAACGTAAATTTAACATAAACGGCAGCCATTTATGTTGTTTTCAAATAAATCTACACATTTTTTTTAAAGTACTGACCATTTGGCTTTGAAATAAGTTCACTGTTATTATCTGGTTGTAGTTAAGCAATTGAATAACGGTATCGTCATCCGGAAGTCACGGAACATTAGTTAGTCTTCGATGGTCTATTATTAAATTATTAAAATGATTGAAGATTTGTGGTGAAATTGATAAAAATTAAAATCAAAATTCACCGACAATGAACAAATACCATCGGATTATTTTCGATGATGTGAAATTTTATTAAAATATCATCATATTGTTGTCATATGTTTAAAATTTGTTGCACAATTCTGCTGATGTTAATTGCATATTTAATTAATGTGTCATCATTATTACTGTTCTATGATTTGTTGAAAAATTTTAATATTTTCATTTTTTTAATTGTAAAAACAACTTGTTTCCTTTATAAAAATTCATAATTATTGTCTACACACTAATGATTTGCATAAATTAATTTCTTTTAAATCTAATACAGTAACATTAGAGAAAGACACAATAGAGATGATTAAAATTTCATTCTATTCATTGTGAGAGTATTGCATTATTTAACACTTACCCCCTGTTTCTGGCAGATCTCTTTAAAATTGTATTAATTTTGAATTGTCTACAGAACTGAAGAGTAATCAAAGAGGTCAGTCACTATATTTGTCTATGCACAATGGCCTGTATAAGTTGTTTTGTTTGTCGAAAACCCTAGGAATTGACAATAGTAACCATACTAGCACACTTAAAACTGTCAACAACAGATAGAAATTGCACAAAAGAATAGTTTTCAACAATATTATTTCTACAATACGAACAGCTGATGGAATTGAAAGTGGGCGTAAAAATATCACTATAAAACCACCCTTTTTATTGTTGTAACTGTACATTAAAGGGGATGTAATTAACATGTGAACACGTGAACTGTTTAACAACCCTATTGACTTATTAGCGTTTGTTGTGTTGAATATTCAACAATGTTCGACAGCTGGTCAAATGTTCCAAAATAATCACAAAATTTTGAGTTTATTTCAAGGGTGAATTGATCAATTTCTTGGGTTCAATAAAATCAATTTCCTGTTAACTCCTTCAATAATCAACCAGACTTTTACTAATTTTCGTGAAGCCCTACGATTTAAACTTTAATTTCTAAGCAATCTAAACTTCGACAGAATTTAATTTTCCAACAACTATTAAAAACTCTTCTAAAATATAATTTGGCAATTCTTGGAACAGTAACATTCTCAGCATATTAATGATTCATTCTCATAAATGAAGTTTCAAGCTTAATTTCATGCACTCATGACTGAATCTGTTTTCTAGCACAATAAAAACTGTTCTTTTTGGTAACAATTTGAACTGAAGCCTATTCAATTGAATTAAACATGATTGATATTCGATTTTCTGCCTAGATTATAAATTGGAAAGCATAATTTATTATAATTTGTCACTGATACGATTCTTTCCTATCATTCATAGGGCAATTTGAATCAATCTTTTCTCTTTTGAAACACCAACGAATTGGAACGAATTCGATATTATTGTGTAACTAGTTGGGTAAAGGTATAAGCACAGGTATATTTGGTTTTGTTTTCTGTTAACCTCAGTCGTACAATATTGTGAATAATTTAAAATATTACAGTTAAGTTACAATATTTCAATTGCAAATCTTGTTATTTATTTTTGATAATATCGAGAACAAAGAACTAAAAAGATGAATGTCATTTTATTATCGTTAATCAACGATTAATTAGTATGAATTTTTAGAATTTATATTATAAAAGTCTTCTATAGTCAAATATATATTATCTTTATTGTTATCAATTGAGGTCATAACCGCTTCCTTATTTCTTCGAAAGATCAAAGAAATTTTCATTGATATACTTGTTTATAAAATAATAGAGACATAAATAGATCGGCAATTTATTTATAGGTAAAAATTTATTACTATTACAACATGTAAAATATTTTAAAACACTTGATAAACAATTCTTATCAGTAATTTTAACAATTATAATTCGAATACAATTGTTTTAGATTTTCAAAAGCAATTAATCGCGAAATCGGTGGTTTTTCCACTAGTTTAACAACGCAAATTTGATAAGCTACCGCAATTTTTTAGCATTGATTAGAATTTAACTTACAAATTGGATGAACAAACCAGCTGTTTGGATCATGGACAGGTGGTAGATTTATTAGGTGGAACATTGATTTAGTTCAAGCATGGAAAAGGAAACGGTTGCTGCCATAATTGGCTAATCGTGATCAAAAAAATGTCAACTAACAAAAAACAGTTGTCATTTTATAAAAAACGAATTGTAGAAGAAACATTTGGAGGTGAATTGGTACAAGGTTGTTTTTTAATTATTCCAATTCAAATTAATCGAATTAAATTCGGGAATTTTTAGGGTGCAGTTGAGACAATCTGTTCTTATCGAGACTGTTTGTTTTTGTTACGAAAATTTCAATAAACAATCAAATTTAACAATGTTTACATGTAGAATGGTACATCTAACATATGTTCTATTGTAAATGTTGATTTTTATCCTTGTCATTTAGATTAACTTCCGAATTTTAATAACATGATAAAAATATTATTATTTTTTATTTTAATAACAGTCGTACTTCTGTGAATTCATGTTGTTGTTGAGGGAAATTGTCCGATTTCTTGCTGCCATCAAGATTTTGATTTATTAAACCTTCTCAACTCTCGTACAACTTGGTAATGTTCAAGTTGTTTTATTATAATATGCATAACGGTATAAATGTTATTGTTATATTACAACAAAACATTTGATATTTTCGTGATTTTTTTTATACCTTGATCAATTGTTGTGATATTACAAACATGCATGTAGTTGTTAAATTGGGAATCACGAATTAGATTTTTATCTTGTAAATTGTCTAGATCGTATAAATTTCTGAAAGTTGATCTTGTATAAGATTCCTGCCCAAAATCACATAATTAACTTAAACTTAAAGCCATCTAATATGGATATGATAATTATAATCGGATTAAATAAATTAGATTTACTGTGAAAATACAGATCAAATTCGTCGAGAATTATGGCTGTAGTTACGTAATTTTTGCATAATTCCTATACCACATGTAGTTTTAATTTACAACATTTGATACTGTTGCTGGTAAGATTCTCGTATTTTTCTGCAATACTGAGCACATTATCATATTTTTGTTCTTTCATCGTATTAAGCAGGAAGTTTACCGTGGAGATATGTTAAAAATTCACTAGCATAAGCATGAAAATTTTCTTGGCGTAATTATGAATGTTTACATGATGGCGATTGTCATTAAAATCGATTGTGAAAAACGGAAACTTTCAATTGGTAGTAAAATCGTAATTTATTATGTAATAAATACAATTATTGAATCGATCCATCATCTCTCGCCAAATATTGTCGCATTTTAGTGGAGAATCAATGGAGCTTTTCGCAAATCCCATCGACTATTCAAACTTATTTACAACATAATTCATATTTTCTATTATTTAACGATTTGAGGATTTAATTAGAAGACATTTATTTGTTTTATTTATTTTTTTATCCTAATAGAATTCGTATAAAATACGCTTGCGCTCGATTTTATAAAAGCACGAGGTTTATGTTGATCGAGTGGGGAGTTGAACCCCACTTTCGGTCCCCTTACATGAGCCCAAGTTCTGAGACACTATTCCTATAGTTGGTTTTATCATGAGATATTGTTAATATCTGATTTAATATAACGAAATTACAACAATCATTTATCAGTTATCATTGTTATAATCATGATTATGAATTCTCTACAGTGTTGTTATCATTATCATTGTGAAAAAACCTAAATTATCGAAAATTTAATGTTGGATTTGTGTAAATCTTTGCCACTGTTTGATGATGGTCGATTTAAAAAAATGATCCATCATTAACAACCCCAAAAAAATCCAAAGGTATATCGATGAATATTGTGAAAAATTGGTTATTACCAGAAAAGAAACAACAAACGGATACGACGAAATTTCAACGGATGCCGGAATCGTTCCTGCGGTCGATCCGGAGACGGTCGTTGCGTGTAAAAAGGACGAAATCATTAGTTTTACCGGAAAAACGTAAATCTGGTGAGTTTTAAATGGTGTCTACAATCTCAATAATTCATCAATTTAATTTAATTATATAAATGTTTAAATACTTTCTTTTACACAAATCCATGATTCTAGAGTCTTTCTATTTGGTGAAAGTACCTTCAGGTAATAAACTGTGAATTTTCGGCTTTCCTTTATTAATTTTCGAAATTACATATCGCTTTATTGTTGGAAAATTTAGACTTTAATTTAAATTCCAATCATTTCAAATACATCATCTAAAATCAGTGTAGACATTCCAATTTTTCTTACTGATAGAACCAACATCTGCCTTAGTGATCGGTTCTTTATACGGAAAAACTATTCTACTATTATAGAATAGAATAGAGCAGAATAGAAAAGAAGGTCTATAACTAATCGAAATCAGGCCATTGAAATAGATCCAAACTTATCAAGAACATTCACCAAATATTGACAATCCAGTCATTATTTTAATTAATGTTGAAGAAAATTTTTCCTCATTTGTTGTGTTTATAACGGATTTTGGATAGAAAAAGTAATATAGGGGTAATATTCTTTCAAATACATTTTTCGGTATTATGAATACTAAAGTAATACGTTATTATTAATACTTAAATAATGGTTTCCGTATTTTTACGGAAATAGAGTCAGTTACGGTTTAATGATTGCTTCAATTCTTCCGTGTCTAATATCCTTCGAATTATAGTTGATCAAAAAAATTCGATATAAAGTCAAGCAAATGCAGTATAATTGGTATTGATGATTGTAATTAAAGTGGATAATTAGTAATTTAATAATTATCCAACACATTACCAAATTATACCTCAAGGGACCGGTATAAGTGTTAATTACTAACAAAATTTCCATAACAATCACTATTATTAACGACTTTCACATGATTTTTTTTAGTTTTTTAACCGGTACGTTCATAAACACGCAATATACGTTGATCCCTTTAAATTTGCCCAATTTTCTTCGGTTCTTATCTGTTATACGTGTTAGGATTGGAAATTTTCGACTTAAAAAAGCAAACAAACCAAAATCCGTATGGGGTGTCTTCTCGTTAAATTCGGTGTAGTAAATTCGAACATTAAAATATCTGCAAGTAATATTGATAATTTGCTTCTATAAAAGGATAGTTGTACGAATACAATGCGTTTTGTTATTGTCTTCCTCGGTCTCTCCGGAAATTCGCCTAGTCGCGCGTATGGTGGATTTCCGGGTCCGGGTAGGAGCCGACAGCTGGTTGTATCATCCCAGTCACGCACCTGTCCTCCACACCACCATCATAATCATCATAACTTTCGTGTATCTTTAAAGAAAAAATAATAAGTGGAGAAACGTGCCTTCCTCTATCGCACCCGATTACCGTTCATAATTCTACAGTCAGTATTGATTTTGACATGAGAATTCTATTGTTATCAATGAATGAAAATCTGTATGAGTCAAGTTGTTCAAATTAGAAAAGATAGAATATATTTCGATATTCCTTAGCGAATGTTATGCTTAATTAAGAAAGCTTTTCCAAGTTCTTGGTTTGATAAATATTGTGATACTACATATGTAGACGATTAAAACAAATAAATCGGTCGTTAAACGGTTTAGAGAAAATGAACTTGATCTAACTGTTTGTAAAGGGAAATTGGAAACGTTTAAGGAAATTGTAACTGTCTTTTATTGTATTGAAATTTAAAAAAAAGAAAACCAAATAGGTGAAACTTTATACTGGATTAAAAATTTTACACTTACAACTTGTAACATTTGTACATATGTCTATGTAATTTTAGCTAGCGAGATTATCATACAGATGAATTACAATTATCCTCAATTACATACAGAAACTGGTAGTATTTACAATTCATTCGTTTTATTTTCAAACAAAAATCATAACATGTTCAAATTGATGATATTTAAATTCTTGTCAGGACTTTGTAAAACATCCTGTCACGTAAATACCTAACATTACTAAACTACGTACAATAAATGGCCATTCTTGAGATTTTATGATCTAAAAAGTGACAAGTTGACGCTTGTTCTAGCGTTATTCGAATGCACCAGTTTTAATGTAAATTTTTTGAAAAAAATCATGAAGATTTGACATAATTAAAGCGATCTATTTTATTTTCCACATCATTAATTTCTATCAAAATACAATCTTGATATAATTTTTTTCGCAACATTCCATTTAATTTACAGTTATGGTTGATTTGAATATGGCCATCTGTTATATTTGATTATAGATATTGTCACAAATTTAACATTTGTTTCTATATTGTTTTCTAGATTCGTTCGTAAATAGCCAAGAATGGACATTATCACGTTCTGTTCCTGATTTACGTTTAGGCATTGTTGGTTCATTATCATCCGGTAAATCAGCTTTAGTTCATCGATATTTGACTGGTTCTTATATGCAAGAAGAATCACCGGAAGGTGGTCGTTTCAAGAAAGAAATACTCGTCGACAATCAAAGTTATTTATTATTGATAAGGGATGAAGGTGGACCTCCTGAATTACAGGTAATCAATTTATTATCAAAACTATGGCGCCAATTATCCCCTTTTCTAGTTTTATACACGCACGAATTCGACTTGACACAATTAAATCCAACATTGTAGCTTTTATTACCGTCTAAGTCGATGAAACGAAATCCCTCTACTTACATTGATTTTATTGCAAACCGTTTATAAGGGAGTTTGTTCAATTCGTTTCACATGTTGAAAATTGATCAATTATCTTATTTGAATAATAAAGCCTTTAATTAACGTAATGTTGTGTGTTGTGGCTATCGTGTGGCGCCAGTAAAGCCTCTCGGACACGATAAGCAGTCAACATTTTTAAAACTTCTAAGATTTATTCAGTTGGCATTGTTTTAACGAATGTCTTATTCTCCAACAACAGACATATTTATAGTGTTTTACCTTAAAAAAATGTTTAAATAAAACATTCATCTTCAATTTTTCTAAATTCCACTAAATTCACGACCGTATTGATAACAAGTCTGGAGAGATGCTAGCGTGTAATGGGTTGTCCATACAAACAAGTCTACGTTTTTGTTTTTATAAACTTCCCCAAGGTAGATTCGAGGGGAATTGAAACTTTTATACCACAGCGAGAAATATTCAATTGACCATAAAAATATTATTACCTCTATTACTTTGAACACAAATACCCCCTATTATCTTGACATAGATGTATAGTCTTTTATTAATTGAATCTTCACCCTGTTGAATCTTTCTTGAATTCCAGTTTTCATTATTCTCGTTAATATTTATATGATGCACTTGTGATGCACCAAATTAGCACAATCTATTGATTGTAAAATTGGAAATTTATTCGATAGAGACAGTTTGAATATTACAACAATGTTATAGACAATGATAACTCTATTATACGTTGTTATAGATTGAAGTGAAATAGAAGAGAAGGATAGAAATGAGGGATAGTAACAGGCGCCGCGGCGCTACCTACCCTTGTCGCTTTTGTCGGGAATTTTGCCTCAGTAAGGGTTTAATAATCAAACTGGAAGGGTTGTTTGATCAATTTCCTCTCGATTTTTCCTTCTGGTTTTGACAAAAAAATTGTGAACGATAGAATGCGATACGTTCAGTATGCGTGAGCTGAATTTAACGTAAGCTAACATTTATTTATATTGTAGGAGAATTTTAAAATACACAAATTTGTTATAATTAAAAATCGTTAATTTTTGCACGAACAATCGATCAAATAAATATTTTAACTAAATACGATTTTAATGAGGCTTCATTTGAAATTCCACATTTTCTGAACAAGTTTTACAAAAGATATTATGTTTGGTAGAATTGTAAAGTTTCGAAGCTTTCTAGTTATATTACCCCAGCCCCTTGTCTATTACTATATGCTATTATTTTCCCCTTTTATTTTTTCTTTGGCAAAAATTTTTATGTCTTGTTTTCCCCCAATTCATTCACCCTCTTTTGTAAAGATCCTGTAAATATAGATATAATAGAAGGGTGATAGATAATTTGTGTGGGTAGTTTTGTGTTGTTTTTATTTCCTTTCGGATTGTTTGCGAATTGTGTTTAATAAATTAACAACTATTTTCCAAACGTTTGATTTATTTTCATACGTTGTTGTCGAAATGAAATTTCCGATTATTTATTTATCCATTATTGATTTGGATATTCGTTTTATTGATTGTGAATAACCGACAATAAAATATAAACAGTACCGACATTTTAATAATTCTCTATTGAAGTTGATTTTTCTACCTGTTTGTGGAATGAATTCAATTTCTGTTACTGACATTCTGATTGTTTTGAAGAAAAACTGATAAAAAACAAATATACGTGGTTCAACTGTATACGAAAATTGAGGTACTTTAATTATGTACAAAAAGATAGAACTGTCGTTTTTAATAAAAATTGGAAGCTAATTCGCTCGATAAGAACAACAAATAGGGGATTTGACCCTTGTATTTATAAGTTGGACTATAATGGAAATTTAGCGTAGGGTCTACAACTAATACAATTTATTTTAATATTAATTTAAATATGAATTCTTCGATTAGTGCCATTGTTTGCGATGGAGTGTTAATTTAATTTTGCCCCGTAATCAATGCTTGATTTTTTGTTTAGAAAAAGGCACGTTGCTATAGTGACAACCATTTAAAGTTAGAACTAGTTTGCAAGCCCTTTATCGATTCGTAAATTTATCTTTCATTTAAAAATTCCGAACATCAATTAACTGGCATTCTGTCTATATAAAGAAATTCGAGAATTATTGACGATTCTGTTTAATTTTTCAGTTTACAGCTTGGGTGGATGCTGTCATTTTTGTTTTCAGTCTCGAAAACGAATCATCTTTTAATGCCATCTATAATTATTATACAAAAATGTCAAGTTACCGAAATTCAGCTGAAATTCCATTAATTCTAGTTGGAACACAAGGTAAGAAATTCGTCTCGAATCAAAAACTATAATCAAAATTTAAAATTAAATTTCAATCAGCTTATACTTTAATAATAGTAGTAATAGATTGCTTTCGGTTGTAATTGAATTCGGGCTAGATTTCGGATCAAATGCAATTTACTAAATCCAAGTACCTTTAAAATGATGATTAACTATAAAGTTGGATTTTTAAAATAAATTTCCCCAACTCTGTTATAATTATGGTATTATTTGATGAATTAATTTTAGATGCAATTAGTGAAAATAATCCACGTGTAATTGATGATACCCGTGCAAGGAAATTAGCCAACGACCTGAAGAGGTGTTCTTATTATGAGACATGCGCCACCTACGGCCTTAATGTAGAACGGGTCTTTCAAGACGGTGAGTAATCAACATTTACATGTACACCTACCTTATTTCTTCCTTGCACAGTATATTTGTATACAAAAAAAAAATTATCGGAATATATCCATAAAAACGGAGAGTAATGCGATATAAGATGATAGACGAAATGAACGCAACTCTAAAGTATAGTTTCAAATTTTATTGGAATATTTTCGAAGATATTGAGTTGGATCGGATATGTTTTTATATTCGATATTCGACCTTCATCTTTTTCATATTGCTTTAGTTGGTGAGGGAATCGATGACGAATAAGAATGTCATTATTTTAAATAACGCTAATGTTTCACCAGCATTGTACCTGT
The DNA here is from genome assembly GCA_020740385.1 of Mylabris phalerata. NCBI lineage: Eukaryota > Metazoa > Arthropoda > Insecta > Coleoptera > Meloidae > Mylabris > Mylabris phalerata. The sequence goes on along the minus strand of JAJEOX010000299.1, from coordinate 5,595,756 downwards.
AACGTGATTGTTGAAATGTGGAACAATAGTTATTATAAAAGGTTAAGAAGGCGTGTTTTTTGTAAGAGGTTTAAAAGGAAATTCTTCCGTAAGTTCTTATCGGATTTATATCAAAAATTTAACGATTTCCAACCGATAATTTACAGTTAATTATTATTTAAAAAAAATTTATTTTACAGCTTGCCAGAAAATCGTCCAACAACGATTATCTGTTTCAACAACATGTTTAACGCCTACAAATTCACGGCCTTCAACACCCAATAATCATTTCCATCAAACAGGTGGACCAATGTCTGTATCGAGACATATGCCATCACAAATCACTAACCAATCGAATAACGGTTATCCGCAAATAAATCCAAATAATCACCATATGTCACCGAATCATAATAATACATTGTCGCATAAAGAATCAATGAATATGCATAATAGTCGACATACGTTATCATCATCGACGCATTATTTACATAAAAATGAATTGTACAAATCAGATGAAAAATGGAATTCTTCATCATCGACATTAGGTAGTCACGGTTCAACTCAAGCATTGGTAGTACAAACTGAAAATAATAATTTAACAAAATTAACAACAACAGATAATCTACAACCGACACAGAAAGATGCAAAAGATCTACCAACACCGAGTTCAACACCGACAACAGCTCGTAAGAGTCGACGACGTTCAAATCTATTCGCTCCATCGAAAAAAGGTGATGATAAGTTGAAAAATATCGGCGATTTTGGTAGCGGACGTGCTATACCATTAAAACAAGGCTATTTGTACAAACGTAGCAGTAAACCGTTGAATAAAGAATGGAAGAAGAAATATGTAACATTATGTGATGATGGACGTTTAACTTATCATCCGAGTTTACACGATTATATGGACGATGTACATGGTAAAGAAATTTCATTGCAATATGTTACCGTTAAAGTTCCTGGACAGAAACCAAGAGGTTCGAAATCGATAATAACAGTAGCCGGTACAAATTGTAGTAGTAACAGTATTAATGAAGGTCTTGGTGGTTTATCAATTAATTGTAAAGATAAGAAAACAACAGAAAAAGTCTTATTGAGTGCTTTTGAAACGGTAAAAGATCCCAGTTCGAAATATTCACAAATTAGTAGCGATGAAGGTATGGTTTTATCGAATAGTAATTCGTTTTTAAATGGTGAAAGTATCAAAACAACAGAAACGCCAAATGTTAAAAAACGCCATAGACGGATGAAGAGTAGCGGTTTAAAAAATTCGGAATATGATGGTAATTTTTTCGAAAATTATAATAATTTTAAATTAAATTTTATTAAATCCAGATCCGGATGGTTATGAATTTTATATTGTATCGTTGGATAATAAACAATGGCATTTTGAGGCGTCAAGTTCGGACGAACGTGACGATTGGGTAGCTGCAATAGAACAACAAATTTTAAATTCACTACAATTAAATGAATCTTCAAAAGGGAATAAAAAGAATAATCCAATGGAAGCGGCAACAATACAATCGATACGAAATCGTGTACCTGGAAACGGATTTTGTGTCGATTGTGATGCACCAAGTAAACCAAATAAATAACAAATAAATCCGAATTGATTTAATAATAAAATTTTAGATCCAGATTGGGCCAGTTTAAATCTCGGCGTTTTAATGTGTATCGAATGTTCTGGTATTCATAGAAATCTCGGATCTCATATATCAAGAGTACGATCATTAGATCTCGACGAATGGCCGTAAGTTATTTCAATTCATTATAAAATTGATTTAATTTAATTCAATTTGTAGACCGGGTCATTTGAGTGTTATGTTAGCTATTGGGAATTTGTTAGCGAATTCTGTTTGGGAATGTCGAACACAAAGTCGAATTAAACCAACACCATCATCGAGTCGTGAAGAGAAAGAACGATGGATACGTTCGAAATATGAAGCTAAAGAATTTCTACCATTAACAAATAATATAATGCCATTAGGACAACAATTAGTTGATGCTGTTTGTAGTTCAAATATTAAAGCAATTATTCATGTTTTAGCATTAGCTAACACCGATCAAGTTAATACAACTGTATCGTCTAGAGATTTACGTACACCGTTACATTTAGCTTGTGCTATGGGGAATTTAGCTATAGCCCAATTACTAATATGGGTAAATTTACTAATTTTATGGAATTTTATGGTGATTAAATTGTTTTAATTTTAGCATAATGCTAATGTGAAAGTTGTCGATCAGGATGGACGTACGTGTTTGGCCTACGCTCGTGCTGCTGTTAATATAGCAACATCAAAATTAATATCAGCAAATAGTGTGAATGCTGATGTTTCTATAGCTGCCAGTAGAAGTTTAGTTGATCTTCTTATCTCTTATGGTTGTCCGGAAGTGTCTTGTGTACCAGGTAGTGGTACATTGCCTCGACGACGGGGCAGTCAAACATTGCCTCAATATGAAAAACTACCATCAAGTGTTATCTAAACGACTGATAGAATTTTCAATAATCAGAATTTATTAAAATTAATACACTTCTACAAGTATTTTACTAAATAATTTAGTAATAACGTACTGATATTGAAGGGTTCAAATATAAATTTTGTTTGATGAATAATACTCTGGAAATAATTCAATATTGGAAACTGCACTGATTAATTAATGTTAAATGTGTTTCAATTAACAGAGAAATAGTTGAGAATTCGTTTATAGTCATCGTGTATGCAGCTGAACAATCAACCTTTAGATTTATCGATGCACATTGTACTTAACAATGTTACTTTATCACATAAATTAATTTCTTCTCTAAACAAATCAAGACTTGTCAATTTTCTGCACTATACACCCTATTTCTAATAGTGAGTATTAATAAAAAAATCTAGGTATATAAACAAATCTTTTATATGTGAAATTTGTAATATTTGTACCTTGTACGTGATATAATTATTAATTATTGCATCGTCCCAATATTATTTGCCGAGTGTATTTGTGTACTGTGGTATAATTATCGATTAATTTATAATATTAGAAGAATAATACTCTCTTTTTGTTATTAATTATTTACTGTATATAATTTCGCCAAAGATTTGTTTGTTTTTGTTTACGTTTTCTTTTTCTTTTTGTATATATGTATGTAAATGGTGCTAAATTATGTACAGAAATTATATATGTTGTTCTTCCTTAAATAAAAATGTTATAAAACCACCTGCCCAATTTCAATTAGTTACAAATTGTTTCATTTAACAGTAGACGTTTTGGAATTTCCTATCTCAATCGAGATATTCGAGAATTAATCGTCGATTTTATTAATTCTTCAATATTTGGCGACTTGAATCAGGGATGAATTGTAGACCGGCATCTGATTTTAATTATCCGAAATTTTAGATATTCGCGATTGTTTAATGTTCAACTAACAGGTCTGAGATGTTCTTGGGAAAATTTTAGAGCTCTAATAAAAAAACACAATAGGGCTGTTTTCTAAGAGAAAATTACCCTATTGGCACCCCAACTTTATTTCGTCTTTTAAACAACTTAGACGATATTCCGGTAAATTCTTATGGCAACTGCCACTATTTGGCGAGCAATTCGAAAAATATTTTGAGAATTTCCAGGAAGGTCCTTGGAGATTATTTCAGGAAAATTTGGACCTTTTAGCTCATCGGCAAGTGGCAGGGACGATCCGAAAATCTTACATTTGGGGGTTGTAACACTGAAATTGCCGAGTAGTAGTTATTACTCTTCTTCTTTTCTGCGAACTAAATAAAAACAGACGGAATAATATTTTTTATGAACAGGTACATTATTTTTGTTACCGAACGTATGATTTAAGGGCAACGAAGTACATCTTATACTTTTAATCGGCAAAAATGCGAATTTCTAACTCGCGATTTCTCGCTCGCCCTTGAGGCCACGACAACCGCAGTTATATTTTTGAAAAGAGCATTTCTTATAGCTTCTAACGGTTCTTTCCGTTTTTCAAAATATTGATACAAATTTGAATTACAGACGAAAATCTAACATGTTTTTTTGTACAATTTTTCGATTTTTTCTACATTTTCGCTTATAACTTGGCCAATATTGATTATTTTGCAAAAATTCTTATACTGATGGATAGCAAATAAAAAGTTCTGTTCAAATTTTTAAGAAATTTGCCGATTCCACTGTTAGTTTTCCTGAAAATTAAGAAAACTTCTGTAAGCTACAACAGGTTTTCTTCTACACTTTTTATCTTACAGCAGTGGTTTTACTGGCATTGTTTTCTCTTATTAAAATTGATTATTTTGCATTAAAATACATGCAGTTAGGTAGATAATTTTGTTCTTTTTTCAATTAGCCCATCATTTTTGTTAAAAATGTTGATTTTTCAAAGAAAAATATTTGTGTATTATCAAGCAGGAAAACCCACCATTCCACGTAGAAAGGGCGAATTTGCTAAATCGAATTGTCTCGCTTTGGGTTGAATATCGATGATTCCACAAAATTTCGATTTGGCAAACCCGCACTGTTTACGTGTAAGGCTGGATTTCGAATCAATTTTCTTCGAGAAATCTACATTTTTTCCAAAAATAATGGGCCAACCGCATAGAGCACAAAGTTGTCTACCTAACCGTATGTATTTTAATGCAAAATAATCAATTTTAATAAGAGAAAACGATGCCAGAAAACCACTTGGTTTTTCTGCGATAATTTAGGCAATTTTCAAAATATCAAAATACGCCTTCTATTTTGTACCCCATATTTGTACCAGCTTTCGAATGAGGGGTTGATAAAAACTGTAGAAGAAAACCTGTGGTAGCTTACAGAAGTTTTCTTAATTTTCTAGAAAACTAACAGCGGAATCGGAAAATTCCTTAAAGCTCTGAAAAGAACTTTTTATTTGCTATCCATCAGTATAAGAATTTTTGCAAAATAATCAATATTGGCCAAGTTATAAGCAAAAATATAAATGAAATGGGCCGAATCTAAGAACCGGCCTAATAACTTCCCCGACACATTCCGGATAGTTAATCATCAATTAGAAAAATTTATTAAAGACAAGTATCAGAAGTCGACAATTAATGCAATAGTCCAAGTTTAAAAAAAAACTAACTTATTTTAAAAATCAAAATCGGGAATCAAGAGCCGTGGTTATCTCACCACCACTGAAAAATTCAATGAGGAACCAGCACCTCGTCAACCAAAACTCTGTTTACTGATCGGTGATTCCACACACACTTTTCAGTTCAACTTTCTTATAAACTCGATACACGACTCAATTGCGAAATTTTGACAGAACCACAAAACTGTCATTTCAAAATTTCGCAATTGAATTTTCTATGGCAACCGATCCCTTATAGAAGGCGGCAAATTTGAATTGGTTGACTACACTATTTTGCCAATTTTGTGCCCTAATTAAAGAAAAGAAAAGAACATCGCACATGAGGGGTATTGTTTCGGACATAAAAGCACATGCCCTTTCGATTGGTGATATCAAATTAATATGTTATCTTAAATTTTTTTCAATCAACCCCCTCCTCCTTCCACCCCCGTGGTCCGATTGGCACCAAAAACTAATCAACTCGAGCGGCCACCAAATGGTTTGTGCTGACCAAATTTGAACTCAATCGGTTAAACCGTTTTTGAGTAATCGTTGGAGAAACGACAGACACACACACACACACACACACACACACACACACACACACACACGGACATCAAGCTAAAAACTTCAAAAACGTGTTCAGGGGACCTCAAAACGTAAAGATCTGGTGAAATCTCGAATTCGAAATTTTGGTCCGAAACTAATAACTTCCCTACCCTTCGGTCGGGGAAGTTAAAAAATGTAGAAAAAGTCGAACAATTGTAAAAAAAACATGTTAGATTTTCGTATGTACTTCAAATTTGTATCATTATCTTGAAAAACGGAAAGAACCGTTAGAGGCTATAAGAAATGCTCTTTTCAAAAATCTAACTGCGGTTGTCGTAGCCTCAAGAACGAGCGAGAAATCGCGAGTTAGAAATTCACATTTTTGCCGGTTAAAACTATGAGATGTACTGCTTGCGCTTAACAAAAATTGGCAAATGTAATTCTTTATTTTTCTGGATTTCGTAAAAAAATGTCTAGTGGAATTATAGGAAATAATGGTAGACGACTACTACAAAATTTTCCGACTGTAAAATGCTTGGGGAGGTGTTGCACCCTCGGATCGTCCCTGGCAAGTGGGTCTAAAAGCGCTGATTTTCGTACCGCTGGGATTTTTGAAAATAAGTAAAAGACTCAGAATGACTCGAGAATACTCCCCATATATTTTCTACATTCGATTCTGGAATAAATGCGAAATATTTCTGCTTATTCCAGAACAAAATCGGGAGTAATCTTTAGATTACTCAGGAACAAGCGTTTTTTGACTACCTTTCAAGTAGCTCCGAATTCTAAATTTTACTAAAATTATCTACAACGCCTTCCTAGAATTTCATAGAATATTTCTAGAATTGCTTCTCAAATAATGACAGTTGCGATAAGAACAACTAGCGGAACCTACTCAATTAACTGCACCTTATTGATTAGCAAACAATTGAGTTTTAGGCGTTAAATAAACCCACTCGCAATTTTATTCTACAATTATCTGATTAGAAGTTAAATTGGCGTGTTTTCTATTTGATTTCCGGCTACTTTCTCTCGAAAAATATCAAATGAAATCTGTTCTTGACACCACTGTTTCGGTTTGATTTCTCGCCGTACCTGACCACGTTTGTGGCTTGTTGATTCTCGAGATATTCTGACCTTGTTTATTAATTTTATCCATATTGTGATATTAGAAAATCGTTTTCAAGTAAACTATTCAGTCGCCAATCGCGTGATTCAAATCGCTATTTTGTTTAATCGATTATTAAAAACATATCGATTAGTCAAAGTTGAATTGCCATCGGGTATACATTAGATACAAGTTTATTAACATGATACTCGAATCGTAGAAAACCGCCCACTATTCGACAAACTATAAATCGCGTTGATTTGTCTGAAAGTTTTCCTATAACAACAACAATTCAACAGTACTGACAAAAAACTCGGGAAAAAATTTGTTGTTAAGCAACGGTCGTTGGCCATCCGACTCTAACCGGTCTGTGTATAAAAGACATCGAAGAGACGAGTCCACACTAATTCTTTTAAAATCTTCAAGTGAGTGGCTTCGACAAAAAAATTGCACTTGATAATTCGTATTTCACGTTCGAATGTGTACTCTAATGTGATTAGTTAACAAGCGTAAATAATTTGAAGAACTTGTTTACTATTGTGAACTATTCCATATGGTTATAGTAACGATAAACAATATGCTGAATCGTTTCATTTTGCTCGTTCTAATTCTATCGCAATATCAAATCAGTTGTACTGACCCAGAAATTGAAGATGAAGAACTGCGAGCTCGCGATTACATGAGAATCTTAGATCACAAAACTGGCGAATTGAAAAATCGAATCACTAAAGCCGAATGGGAATATGCGTCAAATTTGACACAATCCAATCTACATCACAAGGTAAATTCGTTTTCGAAAAAGTTTCCAAATTATCGGAAAAATATCAGCTTTCAGTTCAAGCCGATGTCGAAAATCAAACCAAGGAATTATGGCAGGAAACAACGCAATTCAAATATTGGAAAGTCTACGCCGATCCGATTTTGAAGCGACAATTCAAGAAATATTTAATTTTGGGCGTTGCAGCTTTATCCCAAAATAAGCGTACACGTTACAATCAAATTATAAGCGACATGGAGCGGATTTATTCAACAGCGAAAATCTGCGATTATCACCAAAACGCAACCAAATGCGATCTAAGCCTAGAACCAGGTGAGTTCTATTTCTAAACAAAAAAAAAATACCAATCCCTTTATATTAATAGACTTAACAAACATTTTGGCGAATTCCCGCGATCCGGATGAGTTGAAACACGTCTGGGTGGAGTGGCGTAAAGCTACCGGTCCTAATTGTTTCGAATTATTCAAAGATTACGTTGAATTATCGAACCAGATAGCTCGGGCGAACAATTTTACTGATAACACTGAATATTGGTTGGAAGAATTGGAAGATCCGCAGATCAGGAATCAGATAGAGTCGATTTGGGAGGAATTAAGGCCGCTGTATCTTCAAATTCACGCCTACGTTCGCTATCAATTAAGGAAAAAATATGGTGATATTGTTTCAGAAAAGGGACCAATACCGGCTCATTTACTCGGTACTGCAATCAATTAAATTGGAAATTTTGTTTAATCTGTTTGATTTTTTAGGAAATATGTGGTCGCAAACTTGGGAGCATGTTGAAGATTTTACTCTACCGTATCCAAATAAACAGGAGGAGAATTTGAGTGAAGAACTACAAAAACAAGTAATTTTAATTACTTACATTTTAGGCTTGTAAAAATGTCTGTTTTGCAGAATTATACTGTTTCGAGGATCTTTAGAACGGCTGAAGATTTCTTCAAATCGATTAATCTAAGCGCAATGCCTGAAAGTTTCTGGAATCTTTCAATTCTTGAAAAACCCGAAGATCGCGAACTGATCTGCCATGCTTCAGCTTGGGACTTCTACGATGGTAAAGACGTCCGTATAAAGCAATGTACTCAAGTCACTTTAGACCACTTCATAACGGCTCACCATGAAATGGGTCATGTTGAGTATTTCCTGCAATATAAAAACCAACCTGTTATATTCCGACGCGGGGCAAATAGCGGTAATTAAAAGAAATCTCCAGTTACAATTGGCACAATTATGGATTTTATTTCAGGTTTCCATGAAGCTGTAGGTGATTTGATAGCGTTATCTGTACAGTCAAGGAAGCATCTACGTAAACTCGGCTTGATTAAATCGGAAACTGACGATCCTGAAAATATTCTAAATTCATTATTTCAGGTATTTTCGATTTTATCCATAGAAAGTTTGTGCAGATTGCTGTTTTAAATTTCAGGTAGGTCTATCGAAAATTGTGTTTTTACCATTCGGTTATTTGATGGATCTGTGGCGCTGGGACGTCTTCTCCGGCAAAATTACCCCAGACGAATACAACTGCAAATGGTGGGAATTGCGCGAGAAATATCAAGGAATCGAACCGCCAGTCGACCGAACTGATAAAGATTTTGATCCGGCTGCCAAATACCACATTGTTGCTGATGTTCCCTACATAAGGTACATCTTTTCAACTTCCTTTACCGAATAAAAACGTTTTTGTGTAGATATTTCATAAGCTTCGTCATCCAATTCCAATTCCATCGGGCTGTTTGCGAAAAAGCCGGCCAATACGACCCGAACGACCCTTCGAAACCGCTACATAACTGCGATATTTATCAAAATAAAGAAGCCGGAGATGCTCTCAAGTAGAACCGAACAAACCAGTTTTTTGTCTAATTTATTAATTGATGATTACTTTTAGACAACTGTTAGAATTAGGTAGTTCACGACCTTGGCCTGATGCTATGGAAATTCTAACTGGTCAACGATCGATGGATGCTAGTGCTCTCTTAGAATATTTTACACCATTGAAAAAATGGTTAGAACAGGAGAATCGCAAGAATAACGTCCATATTGGTTGGGAGAAATCGAATAAAGGTAAATTTTCTACAATATAAACGAATTATTCGTTTAAAATCAGTCAATTTCAGCTTGCATTCAAACAAAGAAAGATGATAATCAGGAGTGATAAACTCGAATCGTGATTATTTGTAAAAGTAATAGCACTCACTATCTGTTGTTACTCAATTGAATAAATGAATTCTTAGAATGAAGACTTTATTGTTTATAAGACTAATTAGATTAACCTTAGAAGTAGCTAAAGAAAAAAATAAACATAATTACAATTAGTAGGTCTCGGGTACGGCGACAAGACGAATTTTTCGTTGAAAATTAATATTTATGAATAGATTTTGTAATATGTACTTGAACATAGGTTTTTTTTTCTATGGAAACTATTGTGCCTCGATGACAATACTCATACAATGAATCGTTGGAAAAGATATTGACCTGGAGGATAATTAGCAAAGAAAATTTATTTTTATTGCAGAGTTACTCGATAATTTGCAAGGTTATTTTGAACAAAGAGGATTCTTAGAGAGCTCTTTGAGCTACTTTCAGGTGCTCAGAATTTGCAGCACAAAGAGCAAAAGGTTTCTAAATAATCGTGGCCGAAATTATATCTATCGACATTGAGTTTGAGCTAGTTTAACTCACGACTCATGAGTTAAACTCAACTCTTAGACACGGTCTTGGACTAATGATAGTCTCTTATTTGGATACTGCCATCTATTTAGTTACAGAATTCGATCTTTAGTTTGAGATTCTTTTCTGCATCGCTTGCAGCCCCTTAATTGGCCAATTTTGCGGATTTTTTGTAGTTCTAATAGCGTATCTTGGTAAAATATCACGACCCGGATTTAGACAAACAAACAGTCATTTTCATGTTTACAATTAATCGAAAATTGCCAGTTTCCGTTTTATAAAATTTACGTGATTGAAGCCTGTTTTGTTTCTGAAATGATCCAGCTCAACTCTCATATGTGAGAAAATACTCAAGTACGTCAGTATACTTTATGATTCATTAAATTAATGTTACTTTGTATACGTGTACACGTACAAAAACAATATAATTAAAATTAATAACACAGAAAATGATAATTTTCGAGGACCTCCTATTAAAATAAAATATTCACTAAATTTATAACGATCGGTGCTTTCCACTTTTAAACAATATAATTTTTTTTATAACAAATCTATTTTAAATTGAGTTCGATAGAAAAAACTGAACGCAGGACAAAGTTTACGACCTTGTGTTGCAAAAAATCGAACATTTCTAGAAACACCAAGGGCTCGCTTATTCTACAAAAAAATAGAAGTATTTGTATTTAAAAATTGTTGGAATTTCTCAAAGGATCACACCTAGATGTCCATTCAATTTGCATAAATCAAACTTGACGAACAATTCGTTTGTACGTGAAAGCTATAATTACATAGGACAAGGTAAATTCAAACACCCTCCCACTAAAAGTTCTCACGTGTAATCCAGAAGATACGTTAACAATTGTCAGTTTGAATATGCAGGTAGAACAAATAACAAGCGAATAATTCCGTAGATTAATTTAAGTTTTCTCTATCTTTGAGTTATAATTGAATTTTTTTTGTTAAAAATGTGCGATATCAGCAATCGAAGACGATTCGGACCGATTCTGGTTCTAGAAATAATTCTAACACTAGCATCGACAAATCCCCAATTGGATACGTTCCAATATAATACGAATCGTAATTACAACAATCCGCAATATCAACAAAACGGCTACGATGGGAATCGAAATAACGCTTATAATATCGATACAATTGATAATCGCTACAATACCGATGATCGTTACAATCAAGATCGATTCGATAACGATCATCGATCGAGTAACGATCGTTACGGTGGTGATATTCGGGGATTATTGCAAGCTTTAGACGTACAAGCATCCCAACAATGTACCAATAATGTAGCCGCACAATGGAATTTCGAGACGAATGTTAATCAAGCAACTCAATTAGAAGCGGTAAGTTCGATTTATTCATTTTTTTAGTTTGTATTTTATTCGAAATTATTCAAATTGAAAGTTTTCGAATTGAAACAGGAAATGTGTTCGTCTGGGAAAATTCTGTTTTTATAAAAAGTCGAAACGAAATTTTCCCGCAATTGTTCTATAACAAATGGAATAATTTTACTTTCGATGTGTTGTTTTATTATGTAAACTAGATTGCTCGGAAAAGTGTAGATTGGTTTAGATTTTTAATAAAATTCGCATTAGTACACGAATCATGTACGAAAATACCGACTCTAATCCAATAAATCATTACCTAACAGTAATGATGGAATTGTTTTGAAACAACCACAAAATTATAAATTCATCTAGAGTTTCAACGATAATAACTCATTTTTTGTGGCCAAATTGGATGTTTAAAATCAAGACGTGTTCTAGTAAATAAACCTTGAAGGATCTACTTTTCTGTTACATAAATCTTGTAGAGAATTTCCCGAATATTTCAACAATTTACGACAAAATCTCTAAAAAGACAACAAATCTTTGCAGTGGCGTTGCGAAATAACGTATCGTAACCCACTAACATTGACATTAATACTAACGCAAAAAACACGAAAATTTTTAACTTATATCAGTCGTAATTAAGTTAATTAATTAGTGGATGATAATAATAATCTTGAAACTTACGAATAATTTAAATTTTACTTAACAAGAAGGAATATTAAAATTTTTGCACTTACAAATCTCTTTGGGACACTCCTGTTTACAAAAATTTCTAACCTCAAAGTCTTAATTTCAAAAAAGTTATTCTTATAAATGCGTAATTGTTCGAATATTTTCTACAAAACAATATTTTAATTGAAAAAAATTACCTGAGTAAATCGTTCAAAATATTGCAAGAAGCACACGAATAAAACTAAAGTTAATCAATTTTGGAATTGTAAGGTTAGAAAATTTGGGGGAATTTGGTTACGTTTCGATTTTTAAGGGTTAAAATTCCCTAAATTTCCTAACCTCAACATCCAAATTCGTGTCAAAGCGTCTTATCTGTGAGTTTCTTGGTGTTTTCCAATAATTTGACGAATTCGTGGATTATTTGTACAAGTAAGTATACTTTTCTCTATTTTGGTGGTTTAAAATTGTAATAAATTGTTTTATTCTAAGAAATAATTGATATTTTCGTTCTTATTAGCAAGTTTTTTTCCAAATTAATTTTACTCGGCTATTTAGTAGGACAACTTGCAAGTTTAAAATAATTGCAAACACCCATAAAAATAAGAAAAACTGAGATTTTAAGGTTAGAAATAATGCGAAAATAAACAGCACGAGAGTCTAGTTGTACAGGTTCAGCAAATCGTGCGCAATTTAAAACCTTTAAGTTTTGATTTTTCGAACAAATAAAGTTGAATTATCACTAAATTTATAGAATGATAAAAAATTTCCTTCAAGGAAAGAAATCAATATTCTTTATTATAATTTCGGCCTGTAAAAATTTGTTTTTAATTATAATAAAGAATATTGATTTTTTCCTTGAAGGAATTTTTTTATCATTCTATAAATTTAGTATTAAAATCCTTAATTTAATCAGTAGAAATCCTATGTTATTTAACATCGTAATCATATCATTTACCATGACAAAAGGGTGAAACAATGATGAATTAAAGTTACGATTCTTGTGAAATTCGCTGAGAACGACCATGAATTGTTTTCAGCAAATATCTTTGAACACGGAGGGTTTAATTAATTTTGAAAAAATTATAAATATTTAAAAACCAAGATTATCGCTCAAAAGAATCTTTAATTAGAGGATTTTTGATTCTATTCTATTATGGCAAGGAGGCAGGGACTAGAAAATTTTCAATTACGAATAGATTAAAACCGAATAGATTATTTTTTCAAATTTGTTGGCAATCTAGACGATCGAACTTTTACTTGCTGACCCTCTTCTTATTGTAATCCAACAATTAAAAATTGCACAATCCGAAATGGACATGTACTGTCTTTAATTGTAAAGTAACGATAATGTTCGGTGTGTACAAATTTAAATTAACCAACTCTATTGAATAAAATCTACATGAATTTAAAGCTATTGATAAAATTATATTCATATAACAGGACAGTAACCTAGTAATTCTATTATCAACTAATATTTTTACTACTACTCCTAATTTTTGTTATCTAATATGAAAATTACTGTCTACTTTCATAGATGACGCAAAATTTATCACTATCAATGAAAAGATTTTCACAATATTGTAACTGGAAACAATTACTAATTGACGAGTTAATTATTCAATCAATTAAATTGTTTCTTTCACCTTACGACTTTGTTATCATTGTTTCGCCTGCAAACCATAATTTAGATATAAATAAATCAAATGAGGTCATACATGTCCTCATTCATTACTTCAATTGACCTGCGTTAGTTTTATTAAACACCACAATTATTAAAAGCCTTCATTATATAATGATTTCTAGAATAATGATTCTGTCAGTATCAATTTCTACAAATTATTCTAGCGAAAAACGTATAAAGAAATTAATTAAAGGTGAATACCGGTAGAAAAAGTCAAGGTTAATTTTGTTGTCGGTGTTAAAATACACACGTATCTGCCCTCGATTTAATTCGCATCATGATCTGTTTTATTTAAAAAAATAATGCAAATTACTGTTTACTCATCAATGTTGACTCAATTTTGATGATTTATGGTAGAGGAATCATCGTTTTATATCGAATAATTGCGTGTTAATCTTGACCGTAATTAGGATTCGTTAATTTTGGGTTTTAGTTAAAATGTTTGTACGAAAAAACCAGGAGATAGTGTTGGATGAAAAAAATAAAGTCAAGTAGTATGAAATTGAGTAATAGTTTGATGAAATTATTGTTATTATTTATAAATTAACAGATTTATTAAGCGCACTGTTGGCTATAAAAATCTTGAAGAATGACTTTTTGATTGCTGTTTTTTCAGGAAGTTACACTTTTAGTAGTCGGATAATAAAATGGGTTTTTTATTTTGTAATTCTACTGAAAATTGAAAAAAAGGAGAATTTTGGAATAATTCTTTTAATTTATTAATTTTAGGAGCTTGGGGTTAATAATCTCTCAATTTTGCAATAATTTAGAATTTTTCCTTTGAGACATTTAGAATTGGATCAATTAATTAAAAATAGCTTTTTAATATTGTTCTATTTAGAATGTATTGTTAGAAGAATCTTATGAAATCTCGTTTCGAAGTTATAAATAATTGAATTTTTTTAAATTAAATTACATCACAAAGCTCACTTCAATTACCTATCACTGCTTATTCAAATGGGTATCTTCTGTGAATTCAAACGAAGTCTATGTGATTATAAAAATTAAACCGCTCCCATTCACGATTCTTCCATTATTTCTACGAATTTCTTATTATTTTTTTCTATAATTATTCCACACACATCCATAATAAATTGTCGACAAAAACAGGAGGAACAATAATATTTTCAAGGCAATTATAATAATTAAATACCCATTTAAACAAGGTGACGGATTTATATGGAAAAAATCTATTGATTACATTCGATATTTTAATTAACAATTTTTTATTCATCGTAAATCATCGATAATTGCTAATTAATTTAAATCGCTTCTATTATAGCTGAATGCTCAACAAATTTATTCAGAATTTCAACACGGCGTTTGGGAACTATTGAATAAAATACCACCGGAACGATTACAAAATCCGTTGATTTATCGACAAGTTCGATATTTGTCGATCGTTGGACCGTCCGCCTTACCGCCCGACCAACTGGACCGGGTAAGAAATCGACACCAATTTCGTTATCAAATCCTCAAAAATGAGAATTTGATGGTGAGTAGCTCTTGGCGTTAAAATTTAACCGCTCGGGTTACTATGAATAAAGCTCTGTGCCGGGAGATAAAGCTCTATATTTGGCTGAAATTCTTCAAATTGTTCAAATAAAGCGATGCAACACATTAAACAACAAAGTGTAGAGAAATTCGTTTATATTTCTGTAACGATTAATTTGCTAACAAGCGGCCACTCGCCATCAAATTTGCGCTTTGCAAGCTTTACATCCGAATGTTGTCTAATTTCTAGTATAATCGGCTGGTTAATGATATGCTAGCGGTTTACAATACAGCCTCAATTTGTGCTTTAAACGAACCGTTCAGATGCGGTCTCCGGTTACAACCCGATTTAACAACAATTATGGCAGAAAGTCGTAATTGGGACGAATTACAATATGTTTGGACGGAATGGCGCCGCAATACAGGTCAAAATATAAAAGAAACCTACGAACAGATGGTCGGCTTATCGAATGAAGCTGCGAAATTGAATAGTAAATTATAAATTGTTTTCAAAGAGCTATAAATATAAGTTTTCTATAATTGTAGATTTTACTGATACGGCTGATTATTGGAATTTTCCATTCGAATCGTCAACGTTAGAAATCGATTTGGAGGATGCATGGGAGGATGTTAAACCATTATATGAATTATTGCACGCTTATATAAGACGACGTCTTCGTGATTATTACGGACCGGAACGGATCAGTCGACAAGCACCATTACCGGCGCATATTTTGGGCAATATGTGGTCGCAATCGTGGGTGAATATTTTCGATATCACCCAACCCTATCCCGGGCAGAAATTCCTGGATGTAACACCAGAAATGCTGCGACAGGTAAATGGAATTTTCGTTTCGTTATAATTGCATGTTGGCAAATTAGAGTGGAAATTTTTATTGCAAACAACTGTTACATCAGATGGTTGATTTTTCTTTTGTTTTTTCTGTCGTTAATTTTGGTGAAAACAGTAATGAAAAGTAATAGTAACAGAAGATCCATCGAAAGTGAAAGTTGAAATCCAGTTGTCATGTTTTCAATAATCTTTAATTACTTCACCTATAGTTATATGTTTTGTTTATTTGTTAAATTGATTTATCGACAGGGTTATACACCGTTAGATATATTCAGATTGGCTGAAGATTTCTTCGTTTCACTGAATTTGAGTTCAATGCCTCTTGATTTTTGGACTGGATCGGTTTTAGAGGAACCACTCGATAGGATTGTTTTATGCCAACCATCCGCGTGGGATTTCTGTAATAGACGCGACTATAGGTCGGGTTCTTCGAATTATTCAATATCAATCACAATAATTTGTCAATTTTCAGGATAAAAATGTGCACGAATATCAACATGAAAGACCTAATAACCGCCCACCATGAAATGGCGCACATTCATTATTTCATGCAGTACAAAAATCAACCGAAAGTGTTCAGAGATGGCGCCAATCCAGGTAGTTTAGTTTCTAATCTTTAAAAAAAGTAGCCTCGTTATCAGATCACTTTCTCGCTGATTTTCATATAATCTGTTTTGAATATTTATTACCATTATCATCGATACGGGTTCATACACACTGAAGTTATGACAGTAATAAATTGAAAAATTCAGTGAAAGTGGAAACAACATTCATTAGATCTAATTTCGCAATATCGACATGTTCTACATAATTATTTGAAAAGCTTTCATTATCATTCGTATTTCCTATTGGATTTTTTCCAATTGTCGTTTAATTGGTTCGATAATTAAAAGAAAATTCGAAATTTCAGCATTCCATGAAGCCATCGGCGAAGCAATCGGCTTATCAGTTGGAACACCAAAACATCTACAGACTTTAGGTTTAGTTCAAAATTCCGTTGAGGATACTACTGTCGATATCAATTTTTTATATTCGATGGCTTTGGATAAAGTTGTTTTTCTACCATTCGCCTACGTTATGGATAAATGGCGATATGATGTCTTTAAAGGGGCAATTAAAAAGGAGCAATATAATTGCCACTGGTGGAGGCTCAGGTATTATTCATTAATTGATTGTTGGTTAATATTAAATTGGGATTTTTTTCTATAAATTTAGTGAGCAATACATGGGAATTAAGCCGCCCGTATTACGTTCAGAGAAAGATTTTGATCCTGGTGCAAAATATCACATTCCTGCCAATATTCCATATTTAAGGTAAGTTGAAATAAATAAAATCAAAAATTACTAGAAAATAATACATTAATAACAATCATCACATAAAAAAGCTCATTAACAGATAATACTGACATAGAGTACAAAAATTATACAAAAAAAATTTAGCACGTTGTTAAATCATTTCGCTATTTATCTTTAATGGCCACCGTATTCGTGTCCGCCGCCAAAATCTTGACCACCACCGCTAGCAATCGATATTTCATGACCACCTCCATAACCTCCAGCTGATTCTTGGCCACCACCATAGCCTCCAGCTAATTCTTGACCACCTCCATATCCTATATCATGACCACCGGCTAATTCCTGGCCGCCACCGTATCCTCCTGCTAATTCATGTCCACCGCCGTATCCACCACCGTATCCACCTCCAATACCAGAACCGCCACCGCCTAATTCTTCACCACCTCCATGATGTTCATGGACCGGTATAGCAACAGGTACTTTAACCGGATATGGTACTGGTTTCTCAACTTCAACTGGTACTTTTTTGATAATTTCATATGGTACCGGATTGAAGATTGGGATTTTTACTGGATACGGTGCTGGTCTTTCTACTGGCACTGGGATGTTCTTTTCAACTGGATAAGGTACCGGTACCGGTTCTTTAACTGGATAAGGTTCGGGTTTTTCTACTGGATAAGGAATCGGACGTTCTACTGGTATTTTAACTGGGTAAGGTACTGGTTTATGTACTGGATAAGGAATCTTCTTTTCGATGTGTACTGGATATGGTTGTGGAATATGTACTGGGTATGGCCGATCAACTTTAATTTCTACGGGATATGGTACGATTTTCTCGACTGGATATGGTTTAGGTACATGGACTGGTACTTTAACAGGTACATGGATCTTCTTTTCTACTGGATAAGGAGCTGGTACATGTACTGGATAAGGTACATGTATAGTCTTTTCAACTGGATACGGTTGTGGTACTAAAACCTTAACAGGATAAGGGTGATCAACATGAACTTTAACTGGTACATGAATTGGTTTCTCAACTGGATAAGGTTTATGTATTGCAACTGGTACTTTAACAGGAACTTTAACCGGAAACGGTATTTTCTTCTCAACTGGATAAGGTGCTGGCACATGTACTGTAATAGGATATGGTACTTTTTTCTCAACTGGAACTGGTACCTTTTTCTCAACTGGATATGGAGCGGGTACATTCTTTATAACGGTAACAGTCTTATGGTGATGTTCTTCATGACCACCTAAATCATGGCCACCAACAAATCCACCACCACCACCACCACCGCCACCAAAATCATGTCCACCTCCGTATCCCAAAGCCAAGCCGCGTTTATCTTGTTTCTTTTCGGCTGGTGCAGATTCGTAAGGTTTCGATTCATTTTCTTTGACGGATTTCTCTTCAGCACTTGCAATAAGGATTAAAGCACATAGTGCTGCATACCCCTGGAAAATTAAATTAATTTTATTTGAAATTAAATAAAATTTTTCAATTTTTTTATTAAGATTTCACTAGGATTGTTCACAGTTATACGAGCGTAATAATGATTTTCACCTGACAAAGCACATATACACCATATGACACTAGATGGTTTTTTTTTTGTTTTTTTGTTATTTTCTACTTACCAGTAATTTCATTGCTGTATGTTTTTGTCTGTATGTTACAACCTGAGTGTATGATCAATTGGTGTACACTTTCCGCTTTTATATGGGAATTTCAACACTTTCGCTTTAGACGGCGAGAGGGGCCGTTGAACGTCAATTTTAACCATAGAACAAAACACCCTCCTCCTCTTTTGGAACTTTCAAACATCCGCAATTAATTAAGTAATCTTATTAATTTGTAACAATTTTCGATCGCATAATGAACAACTGTCAGTTTATATTATCGATATCGTCTCGAGCTACAGAAAGGAAGTAAACAATTATTTTAAAGTCCGGTGTATGTACAGGAAGAGATACACTTTCACGTTTTTAGCTCAGAGGAATAAAATAAAAACATAGTTTTTAAATTTTGCCAAATTATGCAAATATTGATGTAATAATTGACCTATGCAATTTAGAATATTTTGAAATTAATTCCCATTAAATAAAATGAATGGTCAACCTAGATATTTCAGTAAAATAAATTTCTTCCATCTTCTCGTCCACTGCTGACTGATTTTATTCCGCCAAATTAACAATTTTATTAATTTAATCAAATTAAATCATATTAAAATAGATTAAATCGATGGTACATCTAGAAAGTTTATACTGTTTTTTTCCAATTTAGAAAATTAAATAAGAATTTTACACCAGTAAGCAAAATTAATTATTCCATTACATCATCAAATAATTAGCGAAGAAGCTTCTTACGTCTCTCTTTAACATAAATATTTATTCTTTTATAATTCAATTAGATTATTTCTCTAATTTCCAATTAAATTATTAGTCGCACAACTTAATTGTCTCGACTAATAAATTTAATTATCGGCAATTTATTTTCCTTATTGTAAATTGTTACTATTACTATTACGGAACAAAATCGATTTTATTGTAACATAAATCTAAAAGAATATAGTTTAATAACTTCACAATGTAGTAATAATTATGGAAAATTAGAATTCATATATTATCCGTTGTAAACATTTTATTTTAGACTTTCTAAGTTTTATTTTTGTTTTAAAAAAGAAAGTGGTACTTGATTTTTAAAAATAAAACCACTAATTACTTAATTAATTATAAATTTAAGTTAATCAGTAAATACCAGCCGGCAAGAAGCACAAAAAAATACCATCATTTTCTATTTCGGCACCTTTATTTTTGTCGTTTGCTAGAATCGATTATTCAATCCAGATAGGTGATTTTTTTAGTATTATGGATCAAGTTTCTGATCAACTTCATTTGGATATGTTGTTGTTTCTACAAAAATCTTGATACACTTTCTTTTCCATGTTGTAAATTTCCAACGGTATTTTCCACTTTTATTAATACGGAATTATATTTTGTCCACTCCAGATTGGTATAAATTGTGCTTATCTAGACCTCTTATCTTCAGTTCCGTTCAATTTGGAGCTTACTCAATTCAAGCGCGACTTGTTTGGCTCAATTTTCTGGCGGTAGAGCTACAATGTCAACGTTGGACTTAAAATTGGACCGTTTTTTAAAGCTCTCCTAAATCATTTTCACTCAACTCTTCTCAGAGTCGAATTATATCCATTATTGTTGACATTACTGCCGCAAAGTTGGTCAAGCCATATCGGGTAATCCTGTAGTGTAGTTATAACGTTACCTCATACATTATTCAGATCTAACTGGATGAAGGTTAGTGCTAATTTGGATCTTTCTTAAACTTAAATTGATTCTCTCATAAACTTTATTACAGCCCAAAATGTTCCAATTTTATCAACAATTATTGTTGTGTTTTGGTTATGCCAAAATATTGGGCAAAATTGTATCAAAACATGCAATAATTAGTCAACCCTTTGGTAATTTTGTCAACTACCAATACTTGTTATTGTGTAATGTTGAAAGTCATTTTTAAGACAAAAGGCCTACATATTTTTTCTAAACAATGAAATTACGTTAAGTTCAGTATAGCGTGACCCTTAATGTTGCGAAAAATCTGTAATATTTGTCTTGTTATGCTTGCTATAACTATTACAATTTCCGATTTAGTATCTACTTTCAATATTAAATTTGGCCTTAGAAATCCGGAAATAAATAAATCGTGAGAACTGTAAGAGAGCCTGTGGGCGAAACGAATTTCGGCAATTTTTGAATCGAAAATCTGTTATACAATTGCGAAGATTCCTTCCATATTACATCAAAATTAACAAATACCACACTCACTTTAATTAAGCTCAATTAGACGTGCTTCTCGAGAATCAAATCAGCGTTTCTTCCTCTATTTGTTAATATGAACGTTGTAAACTAAACGTTTATTTATATTCAATTGCGGTATGAGGAAGGAACAAAAAGTAGATACACTTGACTTTGAATCAAGATCACGACGAATTTTACTTTCATCAAAACATTAGCCCACGTATCTTGAGGCTACCTACATATAAACAGTAATTTGTTTTCCTTCTTGTCCATTTCTCAACTTTCATTAAATCTTCGAGTGATTGTCGGGTATTTGTCTCTTATTGTGTTATTTACACAATATCGTTAGAATAAAGAAATCCAATTTTCAATTACACACGTATAACATCAATTTATATAAATTACATGTTTTTTTTTTATATTCAATCCCTTCTTTTGTCCTGTTTATTAGAAGAATAAAAACATTTCACTTTTAACGGAAAACATGCGTAGAAATATTAATTCCATTAGAAACATTCTCTCTTTGTGCGAATGTGTTTAAATATGCAACGGAAGTTTCTTAGATTGGAAGCAACATAAAAGTAGTTCATGCATGATAAACACGATAACAATATTATGCAATTTATAAATGCTAAAACTCCAATTGTCCAAGTATTTTATGTGTATTTGAAATTGAAAAAGGAATAGAAAACAATAACGAACAATATTGATGGTCTTTGTGTTTGTACAACAGATTCATAATTAACAAAACAACTATATGATGTAATAAAATACAACAATAATAGTACTCGTGATTAATAAATTGTACTTTAATTTTTCTTTTTTTTAAATGAAAATTACACGTTTCTCTAATCTCACTTTCATTACAATACAAAGATTTGTACAATTAGATTTTACATTTCAAAACGGCGATATTTTTATCTCTTGAACTGTTTTCTATTCTACAGGTTCATTAACTTGTTAATAAAATCTTTGCCATAATATTTTGTTAGTTTTGAATGAAATTTTAGTCCAGGGAGACTACTGTGTTAGTTCCATAAATTCTGAATTAAACAGTGCTATAATTTGGGATGTAATGAACTAATAGGTTATAGAGATTTAGCCTTTGCTCCTTTTAGTTCAAAAACTTGGCATAGGCTCGAAATTTTCGAATCTCAATTGCGAATTTTATACAACCATCAATACAAGTCAATATTGAAAGTTTCATATTTTAAATTTTCCAACGAAAAAAGCCTTTTAGGCTTCCAGGCCGCTTGTAGCATTGAATTTAATCTAATTGTAATACGCGATATTAAAATGCTTTAAATCTAAATATTCGTCCTAGTTCTAAATTTTGATCGATAATGGACCTTGTAATGGTTGTCCATAAATGAGAATTTCCTTTGGAATTGCACATTTTTAGTATAATCGATGAAATTTTCAACTACAATCAAAAATGGCAATTGTGAAATTCGCTAATTACGTGCAACTTTTCTATTTCGTTTTGGGTAAAATTAGAAAATTGTAAAACTGGTTCACCAGCTGGTTTAATTATTTAATCGCTAATTAGAAATATCTGTCGTTTTAGAAATAATTTCACTATATCTTTTCTATATGATGGATTATTTCCAGATTAATCGTTATATAATAATAGATATGTAAGGATAACGTGTCTAGTTACAATTGTAATTTTTAAATCTGACACAATTAGTGCGATTCAAACAGATTGCTTATATGTTTCATAAAAAAGTGAAATTTCTAAAGAATTTTCACAGTAATTTCCTTTGCATGTGTTTGAATAGCTACTTTTTTCTTTTGTGCTATTAAAATATGATGTAAGAAATTATTGATGAAGTAATGTTGATGATGGTTGACATATTCAATAAGTAACAACTTTTCAAAAAGGACAACATTTCAATTAAATTATTTATTTTAGAAAGATATAAGTTACAAAAGAGACTAAACAGTTGACTAAATAACTTGACATATTCATAAATAATGAACAAGCATTTGTAAAAAAATAAAGTTTTTATGATAGACCAATAAGGTAAGTTATAAATAGTTAAACGAGCTTAAACAAGAAAGCACACATAGTGTGGATCACTGAGCTTAATGTGCCCATGGGCCATAACTTTCATGTCCGATTGGTACAGCAATTGGTACTTTGATTGGTACTGGAACAGGTCTTTCAACTGGATAAGCTACGTGTTTTTCAATTGCAATAGGAACAGGTCTATCGATTGGAATCTTGACAGGTACAGCTACTGGTCTTTCAACTGGATATGGTACTGGTTTCTCAACTGGATATGGAGCTGGATATGGTACTTTAACTGCTACTGGGTATGGTTTTGCAACTGGATAAGGTACAGGCCTATCAACAGCTACTTTAACTGGATATGGTACCAATTTTTCAACAGGTACAGCTATCTTCTTTTCAACGTGGACTGGATATGGTTGTGGTACATGAACTGGATATGGACGATCAACTTTAACTTCGACTGGATATGGTACGTGTTTCACAACTGGATATGGTTGTGGAACATGGACTGGTACTTTAACTGGGTATGGTACTGGTTTCTCAACTGGATACGGTTGTGGTACTGGAACTTTCACTGGAACTGGAATGTGTTTTTCAACTGGATATGGTTGTGGTACTGGAACTTTGACTGGGTATGGTCTGTCGACGGGCACTTTAACTGGAACATGGATGATTTTTTCAACTGGGTACGGTTGTGGCACTGGTACTGGGACTTTTACAGCGACTTTAACTGGATAAGGCACTGGTTTCTCAACCGGGTATGGTTGTGGTACGGCAACTTTAACCGGATATGGTATATGTTTTGTTACTGGTACATGAATGTATTTCTCAACTGGATACGGCACTGGTACTCCTTTGACTAGTGTAATTGTTTTCTCAACAGCATGACCAAGATCAACAGCGCCAAGACCATAATGTCCAATACCGGATTCTAAACCAAGTGATAAACCATGACCAAGACCACCTTGTCCAACCAAATAACCATGATCGATGTCACTGCCATATCCATATCCTAAACTCAATAATCCACGTTTTGTTTGTTTCTTATCAGAGACCGCATTATTGTTCTTCTCCTCAGCCTCAGCTCTAACAGCCGCTGCTGCGAGGACTAAGATTGACAATAAGAGCTGCAAACAAAAATTAATCAAATCATTAATCAATACAACACAAACACTAATGATCACTATCACAATAATCACCACTTTTTTATATAAATCAACTCACCAGTGGTTTCATAGTAGAATAGATAAGAGTTCTAGTAGTTCAAGAATCGAACTGTGCTGTGTTTGGGGGCCTTCAGTGTCTTTTATATTACCGGTCGACTTTCGCTAAATCACTGTGTTGGGGTATTACACCGCTCCCGTAACTGTATACAGCTGCACCACATTGTGTAAAATTCTTCTCCCTCTCGAAAGTTGATACGATTCAAAATTTTTTCGAGAAAGTCACTTTTTTAGACGTCCACATATACGACACACACAGGACGTTGTATGTCCTTTACGTAATCTCTATGTACGTTTATGAATTTTGCGCGTCAGTTGGTACACGGAGATGTAATTGTAAATAAATCTTTCATAATTCTGTTATTTTTATTGTAATAGAAGATTATTGAGGAAGTATGCCAACCTTGTACTTGTTACTAATTATTACACATAGAATTAGGTCTGTAATTTATTTATTTTCAGGTATTTCGTCAGTACATTACTACAATTCCAGCTGTATCGAGCTTTATGCAAGGCTGCAGGACAGTATGATCCCATCGATTTCAATAAACCATTACATAAATGCGATATCTATCGGAGTAAAGAAGCTGGACATATTCTAAGGTATGTTAGTTGAATTTCGTGCTAATTTATCCAATAATAACCATATTAAATCATAAATATTGATTAATCTCGTTACGCATCTTAGAAATTGTTACAAAACTAAATTATTTGTATTATAATTCTATTACGGTAACCTGAATTCTTCATAAAAGCCAGACATTTAATTTCATATATTATTAAAGGCGAACAAAAAAACCGATATATGAAAGGATCGAAGCGAAAGTGTCGAATTCGAGTGATGATTTTCTGCCTTAAAGCACAATTTCATATCGATTTATTGTATCGATCTTTATATCATTTATATCAGTTAATAAGATCGACAATTATCGGATAAGTTTCAACTTTCTTCGTGGTGATTATTGTCAACCGGAAGCTTGACCAAACAACGGAAAGTGTATGTTGTAATTGTCGAGATGTTACTTAACACAAACGACTGGCAGCCGCCCAATATGTGAGGAAATATCAATAGGTTTGATGTGAAAGCTTACAAGACTTTGTTACAATTATTTTCTCTCTGTATATTTATTATTTAACAATTACTTTATATGGTTTAGAGAAGAATATTTCAGTAAACAGTAGGAGAAATTTTCTACACTGGTATTTTTTGAATAGACGATTGTTGTAAGACAAAAATTCATAATTTTCCCATATCCTTGGCATAGATTGTCGAAATACGGTCTAATTAACTGTGCAAAATCGATAATTAACGCGTTTTCCCATGGAATTTACATTAATTATCAAATTTGGGTGGCTCAAATTTAGATTTGAATAACTTCATAACTGGCCGAGAGAATTTTTGAAATTTTCAACAATAGTTTGATTTTACAACATTTTTTCCATCAGGGTGTAATAATTATGGGCGGAATTTATTGCATCTTGCGTAAACAACAATAAAAAAAACGAAACAATATTACTTTTGAGTAGCAGAAAGAAAGTAGAATATCGTTTCGCATACTAATGGGAGTTCCGATATTTTCTTATTCATTTTTTCCGCCGAGTTTTCTTCTGATTCGATTAATTTGTTGCACCTTATAAAGAGACCTTGCAATCGAACACCTCTCACCTCTATTTAACATAATCGTTTGTCGTCGAACGTCAAGGTTTTCCATTAAATCGTTCAGTTTTTCTGTACTTTCATGAAAATCTTAGTTCCTGTTACTGATCGAATCGCTCTTGTAAATTTGAGGAATTTTTCTCGATAACGGGCGCAAACTTGACCTTCTTACCAGGACATGTTTGTACAATTGGATTTAGACAAAAAAATCTAACAAAATGAATTATTTATTACGAAATAGATTCCATACGCGCATTCACTTCACCGAAAATCACCTGTTTTAAAAGTACAGAAGCTTTCTCCCTGTAAAAAATCGTAATCTTAATGAGAATTCTTGGAATAACAACAAATTTTCTCGTCTTATTGTTTTTCGCTATTTTTTACAATCAATTTCGATTTCATAATTAATTTGAAATTTTGCAAGAATTTATTATTCTAAATAAAAATTTGTATTTATTTAACCTGAATTTATTACCTTGAACGTTCTTAATTTTATTTCCCTACAGTATCAAAATGAAAGTTACACTATTATTAATAATTGTTGGTATCAATTAATTTCGGTTCGTTTATGTGGATACCGTTTTTGTTTTCAAGTCAATTAATGGAGAAAGGATCATCATTACCGTGGCGTGAAGTCTTATATCAGGCAACTGGTGAAACTCGTCTCGATGGTAGTGCAATGAGAGAATATTTCCGTCCATTGGAGGATTGGCTGCGTAATGAGAATTTACGTACGCAAGAATTTGTCGGTTGGCTATATGATGGTGATTATTGTAAGCAGAGTATTGAAACGGCCGGCTTACAAGTCTATGGTGGTTTCTATAATCGCACGATTATCAATCGACCGTTATTTATAATGATCCTATTGAGCTACTTTTTTATATTATTTACACGTAATTTAACATGACCCACTGTATTTTAGCCTTTTATAAGTTTTTTAAACTCTTTAATTAATTGTTTAAAGTTTCAGTTCTATTGACTAGTTTTATTGGAGATTCTCTAATTAATTTTGTAACATATTTTTAAGCATACTTAACTGTTTTAATAAACAATTTTTACAAAACCGTCAACTTTGGAAGGCCTTGTCCTAGTCTGACACCTCTAAAACCGTACCAAAATCCATCCTTATAATCTCGATTGAAAAACTTATTGTAATAGTGGCCGCTACTTAATTTGCCCATTACCAAAACAATTCACGATGTTAATGGTATTGAACAAACGCCAATTAGAACCACATTTGTGTTTTAATTAAATCGCCGTCTTTGTTATTCAAATATACGTGAGTACGGTATTTCTTTACTTTAATTCGCTGCATTATTCGCTTTCAATTTTATAATAAGTCCATGCGTTTTCGGCCGATTTAATCGTTGATTGTACGAAAGATCGAAGCAATTAGGTCCTTAAATTATAAATATAAACGATTTTAGACAAGGTATTGGTTGAGTGAAAAGAGAATTTGTTACGACATAGTGAAGAACTGGATCTATCAAATCCTCTATTTGGTCAGTTAGACAATTTTGCAAAGAACTCATCATTCTTTCATTTTGTTATTTAATTAGCTATTCGTCAAAACTATTACATTTTAACCATATTCTAAACATATAGCAGTGTCTTCCTGACGCGCCATCGGTATTTCCTAATTTCGATAGTTTCGTCGACGATTCACTTTCAATTTTACAATCAATCTATATAGATTTGACCGACTTAACTGAATAGTAAAAGTGACAAGCATGGAATAAATCTACCTAATAGGCGAACATTTGCTGATTGATATCGAATTCCAGATGAGCCGACAGACCGACCGACAAAACTATAACCGGCGGTCAAATTGTGTAATGAGATTCTTGAATTTTAATTAACCGAAAGAAAGTTACCGTCTGTTTATATCTCTTTGTGCTGTCTCTAAATTAAATCGAGCACAATTAGTTTGAAACTGTTGTTTATTCTTCCAATACCGTTCCATTGGTTTAATAGGCAACTTTTTCTATTAGAATTCGAAGAAATAATTGGTAGTCAAGTCGGTTTTGATTCACTGTACGACGGTTTTTCGGTCGTTGATTAAGATCGTTTTCTAGAATGTTGTTCTGATTTAAACAAATCAAATGAGTCAATTGTAAAAACAATTTCAACAGTTCAAGTATCTCACAACAACAGGAAGTGCCACATACGATACTTGATTCATTTTGCAGGTTTATAAAACTGTTGTATAATAGACGTTGGTGACTAGAGAAATTTACAAAACATTTTTATTTTTCTTCATCTTCATTTAGATTTGTTGCAACCATTCGAGAGAAAAACGAAGAAAAACAAAAGTATAGGAACAATAATAAATAAAATTTCTAATATGCAAATTGATGACGCAAATTGGACGCGGTGAGAATCGACGAAAAAATCGACGATTGTAAAAAATCAAATTTGCCGAAATTACCGAAATTAATAGATTAATCTTGCAATAATGGAGCTATTTGCGGGCAGATTGTTGTGATTTTCTGCACGCACATGATAGACTTTCACTATTTTATTTTATTATCAACTAATTTAATATAAATAAGAAATTCATTGTATCGAATCGGTTGTATTATAACAAGACTCTATCACCAGTTACATAATCACAATGACCTCATCAACTGTTGTCTATTCTCACGTTGACTGTTTTGTACAAACAACAACAACAATTAGTTTAAATTTTGATATCAAAATGATTGGAGGAAATTCCGGTTATTACAGTGAAAAATAATAACACCACGACATAATTATTAGATTGTATTGAAATTGAAACGATTGATAGACGTTTCGAAATTCGAGACGCTGTAATAAATCAAATTTTCTTTCGATTACTAGTTGATAATTTTTTTAATAATTACTTAACAGTCTGTAATTTAAAAGATCAGTTTCAGATCTCATCACCTAAAGGGATCGTTTTTATACAACACATGGGAAAATCGTATAGTTGTTCTTGTTGGAAATGTCAAAACCAATTCAAATTGTTTCAATTGAACGAAACTTGTGTTGTTATTACTATTATTATGACATACATATGTTTAATATACCATATATGATGACGATGATGATAGCATCTAATCTAATTGGTCTTTATGGAAGTAATGAGGATAATATTGTAACAGTTGTAGTTTAAAAGTCATAAGAGTTTGTGTAATGTGGGTGATGTCAACGCAATATTATGATAAAAATTTGATGTTTCTTCTAGTGAATGGAGATTCGATTATCAATGCACTTGAAATATTTTAGGTTTGTATTTTTGTAATTTTATAGTATCGCGAAAAATTTTTACTCGTCAAATGCCACTTTCTAAATCCTCTCAATAGCATCAACTTTTGAAATGTTACAGGAAATTCAATTGGAAATTGAATCACACCAATCCTATAATTATTGGTATTTAATAGTGGATTAGTAGTGGGAAAAATTTAACATTTTGCAATTTTAATTTCATACTTCACCTTTCAAAAAAACCGACGACATTGTGCAATTCAAAGATAAAAAGATGTTGGCAAAAGTTCGTCTTTTTTCCGATTTTCAACCACTACGGACAATGTAGGCCAATGCTAATATTTAGCAATACCGGATTTGTAACAAGAATAATTAGAAAACGGAAAAGCCAAGTAAAATTGAAAAAGAAACGTGTTGTAAAAATGTTAATTTTGATTATTTTTTATGCCGTCTTCTTGTCACAACAACAACAAACATGTCTATATTTAAAATTTATGTTAATTTGCTTTATTTCATTTTCAAACTGGTATTTTGTACGATTTTGAAAGTTGTAATTTTAACGTATTGCTATAAGAAGAAATTTTAGATTTCGCTATTTGATTTCAAATCATTGACTTTGTCCTTCATTTTATTAGTGAAGAGAAAAAATTATTTAATTAATATGTTGTACAGTCAATAGATAAAACGGTATAGAAAAACGATATACTAATTTTAATGCCGTTAGAAAGGTGTTTTATATCTTTCCCATAAAGGTTAATACAATACACCAAATTTTATTTATCCAACCTGACCAATACCAAACTTATTGAGAGAGGCAGGCTTTTCATTGCTTTCTATTTTTGAAAAGACAAATTTGCTAACCAACACAAATCTAAAACTGACGGTTTTCCTTTAATTGAAGAGCCACAAGAGACACTCTTCATATGGCAATTCCTTTCCAATTTTACCTTTGCGGCCTATTTGGAGCAAATTATTTACCGAAAGATAACAAATATTCCGCTCAAATTCTATACTTTAACAAACGTTAAGAAACATCCTGCCATATTTACGACAAATTTGTAATATTTACAAAAGCCGATGGTATCTACCACTGGACCTTTATTATTATTTATGATTTCCTTAACTGAATACAAGAGATTGCTTGAATTGAATTGTTACAGATTTGTGAATATTTCCTAACCGATAGGAATGAGGAAAGAAACTTTCAACTATTTATTTATTGTTGTGCAGTTTTATTTAATTACTGGAAAATTAATAGGCGATCATATATGTCAAGAGGAGCGAAGGTAATATATCTCGATTTTTTCAAAATTTGAACATCAATATCAATTTTTTCGGATTTAGAAAAGTAGATCTGCTTATATAATTTATTTTTTCAAAGAAATAACAAACTTGTAAGATGATTTCCTGATTTATATCGCCCCACTTTTATAATTTGTTCTAAATTATATTGATATTTATATGTAAAAAATTAATTAGATAATATTGTTTACTAAAATTCTTAGCCTAAAGGCTAAACGCACAAAATTCCGACTAGAATAGTAGCACGTTGTTTTGAATCTGTGTAAATAAGTAAATATACCTTGACCTCAGTCAGTTTCGATACATCAATAATCGACACTTACACGATTTCAGATGCAAATATACCATTCTAATTCTAAAATCGTTATATCGATCACCATTCTATACATTCTATAACATTGAAGGCTTAAATTTAGAATCACTCTAAAGACTATAAATTTACATTACATACACGTTGATTGTGAATTCAATACGATCAGTAAAAGTAGCAAAATATAAAGTTTTCGACGTATCATTAAATAAAACAGTTAATCGTTTTAAAGAAACAATAATTACTGTAAGAAAGTGAAAGAGAAGGTGCATATGTTGATACGTATCTGTAATGTAAATGCGTATTTACATAAATATAACGCGTTCGCTCAATAACGTACACCATTTCTGCTCAATTCCAAAAGTTACGCTACATTATTGAACAAATACGTGGAGTAAATGTGATTATATAATTGTAAGCAAAACGAAAGGATATTTTACTAAATAAACATTAAATTGATATAAATTAGATTCTAATATTTTTAGATATCTCGTCAACGAGACGGAATACTTCATTAAAAACGCAACAATAAGGCATTATAAATGGTGTCTAAATGTGCCACCGAGATGCTCTTTCTACACAGCCAAACCAGTGAACACTACTCGAATTATTGTAAGTATTGCCAACCTCAATTAATTATATTTAATTTGCTATTAAAAACATAGAGTAGCATTCTAATTTGTGGTATTTCCAAGGTAATGACACAATCAATTTTACGCATCATCATCGTTGTAAAAGCTTCAACTCTTATAATTAAATACAAATTGCAGTAAATCAATTATTTTGATTTATTATCTCTAACAGGTAGTAGTGGGTGATTGTAAACAAATATTTGTTTACATTATAAGCATGCCCAAATTATTTCGATTTCATAACCAACGGGTATCGATTTGAGCAGAGGTGAACGTTGGTCGTGATCTACATTTCTTGTTATTTGTTACTATTATTATTATTAACTTGATTGCCAAATAACCTTCATTATAACAGATTTAAAGTAATAGAGTAATTTATTTTTTCAATGGGAAATAAATCTTATTTTCCAAAAATTATAGAAAAAATCAATCTAGTCAAATCTATTGTCGATGAAAGGAAGTGAATTCAATCGATATTATATAGAAACGATTTAATTTGCTGTTGATTTGCTAACAATCATAATTTGTGGTTAATTATTTCTTTAGATTGATTGCAATTTCTCGATTTTACTTAATCAACAATTGAGGAGAGCACAAGCGTAAATACTTCAGTCGTTTTTTTGCATATTTCAGTCTAGATTTTATGACAATTCCTATTACGAATAGTTCTTTAACTAATAGAAGGCAAGCTGGCCAAATTATCCACAATTTACTATAATCGTTACGCTCAATAAATTTACTAAATAACAAAACTAATTAGAATAACACGTATCGTATTTACATATCTCAACTTCCTATATTTAATCAACCGAATCGGTGGCAATCGCGTTTTATTGAGTCTTACATAAAATTCGAATTCTGTAGTTAATAAAACAATCACGAAGTCTCTAAATATCATTCATTATGGATAGAGACTAGTTTTATGAAGTTACAGAATACGAGCTTTATCTTAATATCTCTTGAATCTGGAAGTCAAAGTCCAGGCTCGAAGAATCTCTTTTCAAAATAGTTCAGTTGCCAAATTTGTTGAAAAACTTGATAAAATCTGGATGAATTAGCGAGTAGCTTTCAAGTAGCAAAATTCACTGAAATCTGGTTTTAATTTCGAAAACTAAAACAAAAGTCAAGGTTTTATCCATGAATTTGATTAAATTGCCTGTTTTTTCTACAGTTTGAAAAATTGTTGAAAAACTTAATGAGAATTTCAAAATTTAGACGCAAAGCTCAAAAATTCTCAAAGATATATTAACGATTAAAGTATCTAAAAACCGTTTAAATTATGTTTTCGATGGATAAATAGCAAAATTCGATTAAAATTAGCAATTTAACAGACAGAGAAGTCGAATTTTGGCCTCAGACGGCTTTCTATTGTTCGAATATTATCAAAACAATTGTAATGAACCGGTCAACATCTCAGTTTGTTTAAATTAACTGTAGTATAATTCAATTAATTAATCCATTGAATTGATGTGTAGGAAAAGGAAGTTGTTGATATTGTCGAGACTTGTTGTCCAGGATTTCAAGAGAACGATAACCATAGTTGCCAACCGATATGTCCACAATGTTTAAATGGTATTTGTAAATTAGGTAGATGTGATTGTTTTATTGGTTATAAAGGTGAATTATGCGATAAAGGTAATAATTTTCAAATAATTACAATAAATCTTGTGTTATAAATTTCAATTATAGAATGTGATCAATTCGAATGGGGACCAAATTGTAGATTACAATGTCCATGTGAACGTGGTGTTTGTAATTCAACAACAGGAAATTGTTTATGTCCTAGAGGATTTACAGGAAACAGGTAGAGTAGATTTGTTGTTTCAATCGATAATTGTTTAGTTGTATGATTAGGTGTCAATTGATGTGTCGACAAGGATTTTATGGGGACGATTGTAATGAGAAATGTACATGTGGAAATTCTTGTCATCACATTACTGGAATTTGTCCAATTACTACAACAACAACATTAACAACGACAACTCTTACAACTCCCGATATTATCACTACAATTAATTCAATTGAAACTATTGAAAATCGCACATTATCTGGGATACCAGAAGATAATTTCACTGTAATTAAAGTGGACAATAATGGTAAATTTGTTTCGAATGATATTGAAATCGAATCGAAACAGAAATCGACGACACCTTTAAAAACTAGAATCCTATCAACTATACCGTCAATATTCAAAATCGATCCCCAATTTGATAGTCATGAGAAAGAGGATTCTTTAATCAAAGACGATGTTTTATTGAAGTCTTTAGATGTGGAAATACCGACTAAAATTGTCGATCATCAAAACAATTTCCTTGACGATAAATCAGAGAAAATCAATGTTGATCAATCGACTAGCACTACAAATGAGATAATTAATAGTGCTAGCGCTATTACAGCTATAACGACAGTTATTATAGTCTTGATTTTAGCCATAATTCTAATGAGTAGATACGAACGAAAGAAGAATAAAATCGAAAAAAGATGTACGCATACAATTTGTACACATGTCGATAATTTAGACGCAAGAACCCCTGGTGTGTACCTAAAAACGTACAATTTTCTCTATGTAATTCCGATTTTTAACCCACAGGTACCGAAAATTCTACATATCCACCCAACGACGACAAATACCCCAAAACTGGTAATTTTATCGATTTACATTCCATTTAATATATAAAATTTGTGATAAATTTAGGTAAATATGCCTACGATCATCTTCCAAGTACGACAAATAGTACGGCAATTTTCATGCCTGAGATGTTTGATATTCAAACAGTTAATACAAGGGGATCGAGGCATAATTTCGAGCCAGTGTACGATGAAATTCCGTCAAGATCACTACCAGTACCGATTGTACAGCCAACAGAACCGTACAAATCATCCTCGTTGTATGTAAATACTTATGCAAAGACTAGACTTTAATTTAATCCATTAATTATGCAATTGATCGAATCGAAAATTTTGAAATGCGCGCCTTAAAACAAAAAGTGGAAGTTGACTAGATTCACACTTTATTGTTTCCCAAATTTGTTAACCTCAAATTTGAATTTTTGAAGCGAATTATTTACGCTTTATTATGCAATTTTCTATTATTTTTTTAAATTTTAAGTTGTTCTAATGAATATAATAAGAAATACTAGTATATTTGGAAGTAATTAAGTGGCAGAAAACTCATTAAAAAGTACCGCTTTTATATCAAAGATATTTTCAAATAAAACGACTTATTATAATCTAAAATCACTAAAATAGAATAAGAGACACTTACTTGTACATAATTCGCAAATTCTTCCAAATTCTTGCGTATTGTTTCCAAATATTCAAACACACAAACACTCGTTAATCAAATTTAAAAGATTGAGGTTAGAGATTTAGGGACGTAACTCCTAGGGAATTTTTATTGCCAACATATTTTCAAAGGCGCGCAATTCAAATTTTTTAATTTGTCTACTAGAATTCTATATCGAATAATTATTTATACGTTGCATGTTATACTCTATTATATAGATTTTTATTAATAAATTATAAATAATGCATTTAATAATAATTGAATCGTACAAGTCGAATTAGATTTATTATAAATATAATTAAATATAATTTTATTGATTTAGCGGTCTATTTTAATAAAGATAAAAGTTGAATAATTTATTAATTAATAAATATTTTACACAACTTCACCTGAAAAATTTGTGTAATGTTACGCTTCTGTGCGATTTAGTAACATTCTATTTCTAAGAGTTGGACAACCTGTACTTTTGACACCTGTCATTGATTGCCGGAGGGTTAACCTCACTTTTTAATAGCTGCTTAGTGTATTACGAAATTCGGAAGAATGTTAGATTTATGCGAAACAATTTTAAAATATTTAGACCAATTTGGTAAAATTGATACTTTAACGTTATCGAAACAATTAAATATCGATCATCAGAGAATTATTGGAGCCTTAAAAAGTATCCAAACACATGGTAATTTAATTGAAGCCGAACAGAAGAATGAGAAACATTTGGAAATAACCAATGAGGGCCAATTAATTATCGATAATGGTTGTAGTTATGAGGCGAATATTTATAATTCTATACCGAATCGATGGCGTTGAACAATCGGAATTAATGAAATTACCAAACGCTAAAATTGGTGTCAGTAAAGCGATATCATCCGGTTGGATTTACATCGAAAAAACCCCAACGAATCAAACAATTGTCAAGAGAAAACTATCGAAGATCATCGATACGGTTTATGCGAATTTAAAAATGATTCAATTGGGTTATGGCGACCATATCGAGGAGTCTGTGCGACAAGAGTACAGAAAGCGGAAATTAATCCAGGAAATCGTTGTGAAAAGTTTCGAATTGGCGAAAGGGCCAGAATTCGCTATAAATTTAACGAAATTAGAAACCGATCTAACTGCAGACATGTTGGTTGCGAACAATTGGCAAAATTTGAATTTTAAATCGTACAATTTCGATGCACTAGGCATAGAACCGGAATGTGGTTATTTGCATCCGTTATTGAAAGTTCGTAGCGAATTTCGACAAATCTTCCTCGAGATGGGCTTCACCGAAATGCCAACTAATAATTATATTGAGAATTCGTTTTGGAATTTCGACGCCCTCTACCAACCCCAACAGCATCCAGTTAGAGATGCGCACGATACTTTCTTTGTATCAGAACCTAGAATTAGTACCGAATTCCCTTGCGATTATTTAGAGAAAGTTAAAAAAATCCACAGTGAAGGCGGTTACGGTTCTGTTGGGTAATTATATTGATTTTTTGTTAATTTTAATTAATTTCGTGATAATTAATTAGATATCGATATGATTGGAGGATTGAAGAAGCCCAAAAGAATCTATTACGTACCCATACTACTGCAGTTAGTGCCCGTATGTTGTACAAATTAGCCCAAAATAAATTCGAACCGATCAAACTATTCAGTATTGATAAAGTTTTCCGTAATGAAACCCTAGATGCGACTCATTTAGCCGAATTCTGTCAAGTTGAAGGCGTTATCGCCGATTACAATATAACACTAGGCGATTTAATTGGGGTATTGACGGAATTCTTTAAAAAAATAGGAATAACACAATTAGAATTTAAACCAGCTTATAATCCATATACTGAACCTAGTATGGAGATGTTTTGCTACCATAATGGCCTAAATAGATGGATTGAAATCGGCAATTCTGGTATATTCAGACCGGAAATGCTATTACCGATGGGTTTACCGGAAACGGTTAGCGTTATAGCATGGGGATTCTCGTTAGAACGTCCAACGATGATTAAATATGGTTTTAATAATATACGGGATTTAGTTGGGCCGAAAATCGATTTGGAGATGATACAGAAGAGCCCTATTTGTCGATTAGACGCATAATTGGGGAGTTGTTTAATTTAATGAGACAAAGCCAAAGATAATTCAGTGGTATTCTGTAAGTTTTTGGTGATTCGTTACTGTTTTCTCTGTCCAAAGAGTTGTTATAGTAACGAATCGTCAAAAAGTTAGAGAATACGATTGGTTTTTTCGTCTAGTAGAAGTTCGCAAAGAAATCGCCAATTTTCCAATTTGCAATATAATTTATTTCGTTATATTTCAATTTTTCATACACAGTACAGGTAATACAAGAATCTTAAATGTAAATGTACAGATTTTGTGGTTGTAGTTGTTTTGATTGCAGGTTACTCTATAAAAAATTACAAATTATTGCTTATTTTTCGTTAATTACCGGATTTCTAGAATGGACGACAAAAAACAGCGGTAGTAGAGCCAATTTAGAGATACCTGCAGTTACTAAATTTTTTATAATAATAATTTTCACTTTCTCCATTGAGTTTGAAATAGAAACAATATAATTTTTCGACAATTGTCTAATATTTATTTATATTACTACATTTATAAATAATAATATACAACATATACAAATAACCAGTTGAATGACTAGCATGTTTTTTCACTGCGTAAGTATTGTAAAAAATAAATAACAAATTGGTATAGGTACTTGAAAAAAAATTAATAATGTAAAAATCCCATAGGGGAAAGGACATATACATTTATAACTATTCTCATTACTTATTTTAATTAGATAATTCTTTTAAATTCGAAGACATTGACAACAAAAAAACACAATGAAGGAAGATATGTTTACAATTTCTCATCTGTCTTTCATACTCTTATAATTCACTCGACTTTCGTCCTGTTTTATTATTATTCATTAATTATTATTAATAATAATTGATATAATTGTGAAATAGTTTGAATTATGTGCGATCCTCTTCAGATTCCCCTCTCTTCTATTCGAATTCAAATGATCATCTCCACCTATATTTACAATTGCTGTAATCCAGCAAATCAATGTTCATCACAGAACCATAACAACCCTCGAATTGTGGTGGTTGTGGTGTTGTTGCGCCGTTGTAGCCGTTGTTGTTTGCGTCGGATGGTGTTGATGCGGACTATCTGAATCACTATTCGGTATCACTGATTCAGTCTTATCTTGCTCACCATTCCATTTACAAATGTCCGGATTGCTGATTTCTGTCAAATTCTTCAAAGCTTCACACGTACCGGCCGCCGTGGTGGTCGGTGGTTGGTTATATTCGTGATTCCCGTTTAAATTGACGTTGTTGGGCGGCGATCGTGTTGTTGGTGCAGTTGGATGGACTTGGTGGTTGGAGCCCCACATTAAAACCGTCTGTCTTGGAATCTCTTGCGGTACCGTCGATGTCACCGGACTGAAATGTTGAGCCGGGACTACTTCATGCGCCATTGTTAGATGGTGATTTGGACTATCCGTCTGGATCATACTACAATTAAAACTATTATAATTTAGTATATTCAAGAAAATAATGTATACCTATCCGATTTGATGTCTTCCATTTTCGGTGTAATCAATCCGGAATTGACCGGCGACGACGAATGATTCGATGATAATCCATCGATTGATGAATGTTTCGAAATTTTGCCGCACGATTTATGCCCTAAATCGATTTGTGTACTCATCACTTGTACCGGTTGGATTATACCAGAGGACGGACTGACTGAATACGGCCAACTGACATCTAAACATTTCGTCGAATTCGCAACAACATAACTCCTCGAACTATCAACATATGTTGGATATTTTGTTGTAGTTGTATCGACAACTTGTTGACAATTGTAGAGTTTCTCATCAACTGGCATTACTGTTGTTCGATAGCTTGTATGATGGCTGGCAGTGGAAGAAGCCGGATCATAAGTGGATGGTCTTGAGGACATATCCAAGAAGCCATTACCGACATATGGCCCGGTTGTTGGTGTGTGATAATCCGGATAATAGGAGCCTAACGGCCGATATTGGTGGAATAGATTTTCGGTTGTTGTTAAATAACGATTATCTAACGTCGGTGCCGGATATAGGCTGTGTTGGAAATTCGAATGTCCCATATAGGAGAGACTATGATCGGTTGGTGCTGGTGGATATGGCGTACTGTACATATTGTAAGCCGCCGCCGCTGCTGCTGTACAGCCATCTGGAGCAATATAATCAACAGTACCAGTCATTGGACTAACAACAGATGTTGTTACTGTCGCTGCATTATTCGGTGGTGTAATTTGACCACTCGACGAACTGTGTGTCAATTTACGTTTTGTCCGACATGTCGATAGGAAATCACGTAATTGCGTTTTATAACGACGATTAACACGTGATGGTGCCATTGTTGGTAAATTGTGTTGATTTACCGTTGATGTTGTGCTAAGTAATTGATCGTTTTCAGCGAAATAACTGTTTGGAAGACCAGCATCCAAATAACTCACTTTAAAGTCCATTGTACGTTTACCGAGCAGATCGCGACCTTCTTCTTCCCTAAAGACAATCACAATAAAATCACTCAATTATATCGGTTTAGAAAGTGTTTACATTAAAGGTCGATGGGTGCTTATAACAAAGTCTGGTTTCGAATTTTTATACACCAATCTCGAACTAGTTTGCAGCCATTGCCATTGGCCGTCTTTGGTTTGGAAACGATAAGCAATCATTCCGGAAGCTCCAGTTTTCAATACTACAATAGTCGAATAAAAAAGAGAATTTCTAAAATCAATTCGCTTACATTCTTGATGAGCACTGGCAACATACGCTAAATCATCATAATGTACTAAATCATAACCGCCCATGTTTGCTAATTCGCTATCCGAATAGCCCAATAACATTTTACCGCGTTGATCCATCGACACCATTGCTAAATCTAATTTATGTTTACTTTTAAACATGACTTCTTTCTGTGGAATTTCTAATAATGACGGCGGTCCGAATGGGGTGCAAATTGCAAAAAGTGCAAGCGGTGCTTCTTCAGACTTACGATTCTGGCCGTGAAGCACCTTGACTCGACCACGAATATCTAAACGCTAAACAAAATTCAATAAATTAATCAAACTCAAATTCGAAATTCGATAATTACCAAAAAACCGGAAGTATTATCTAAGAGACAACGGAAGCGCACTGTAAAGCTCCTTTCTAATAAATGGCAATTCTCTGGTAAGAGAACATCCTGAAGACCCATATTGGCGGATTCGGGTGGAAGAAACGAGTTCCACATCAACTGTCTTTGCAATTCTTCTCGATCTTCGGAATGTACCAGTTCGTAGACAGATTGGTGGACAATATCGGACTATTAAATGCAAATTAATAATAATTTAAACAACAATTTCTAAATAATTACTTGATGAAAGCCTAGATAGCCTTCTATGCTGTGCGTTGCGAAAAACACCTCTCCTTCACAGGTCAAGATCATCAGGAAGCCGTTCAAAGCCTGAAATCCAGCCCGTTATAATTAACTTTGAGATCTTAATCAGAAGATGATCTGATTAATATTTCTATATAAAGTTTTATTTTCTTTGCTTGCTTACCTGTAGAAACATTTCGCCATCCAGTGGAGTGTGGTCGAAAGCGGTGAGATCTCTAGATCGATGTAAGCCCCCATCATCTTTATCTTTGTGCATAACAACTAAAAAATATTAAAAAAAAATAATAACATTGTTAACTAGGATAAAAATCAAGTTCATTGGTTAGGTTAATTTCGACTTTAAAGTCTGATTATCGCAAATATTACCACAAATATGGCAAAATTAATTATAATAAATATGAAAATATGTGCAATATCTATGCAATTATAGATATGTTTAACTCTAATTAACGTTAGTTGGTAGTATGTTTAGTTTCTGATGTGGAACAATTCTCAAATCACAAACAACCGTGAAAATCCTGTTTATCACGAGAATTACTAAGGTAGGTCATGTTTTCAACAATAATAACAACCAACAAAACAAAAATTGTCCCCTTTTTTAAATTTTCATTAACAACAACGATAGGTCAAGTCGATTTTGTTTGCGTCTGTCTCTATTTTCCGATTTAACACAATAAACGTTTATCAATAAATAAAAACGTGTGTCCGTTGATTGATTTAGCGTGACTGAAGGGGTTTGTTATGTGTACCGACTACACAACAACAAGAAAAAAAGCAATAGGGGTGCGATTTTGCTCATCGCAACAATAACACCTGCCAGCCCCCGCTTTACTTTATTGGTTCATGTTATTATTCTATCTTTTTCTCTGCAATCACTGGCCCATTAAATCGTTTTATACTGGATTATAATTGAATGACAGGTTAAATTTAGTTAACTGACAAGTTGCAACATCATCGTGACTGTATACTTTTACTCATCTTCCCCTTATTACTAGTGAAACATCATCATCATTAACATTAGCTCGTTATAAATGCATGTAGTTCATGTATTATTAGCGAATATTAAAACAATTTAACGATCCTATTTGAGTTATTATCGCTAAGGGTGATTAGATTTTCATGATTTTGTTACATGAGTGCTTCAGGCGTTACTACAGCTCCATTAATAATTAATTTAATCTACATTGTGACTACACTAGTTTGATCGATTCTTATTTGATTTCTTGAAGGGAAGCCTCTAAATGAAGAGTTTTTTGTAAATTTGAAGTCAATAATTTCGAATAATAATGTAGGTTTACAATTTACGTCTAGTAGAAGAAATTAAGATTTTATCAACCCTATTCAATGTCTTAATATTTAGATGGATTGCTTTAATGTGAACGTCTATAAATAAGAAAATCGATGGAGGGTAAAAAATTCGGTCGCCTATTAAAAATTGGTATTCAAACGAAAAATTGTCCTTACAAGAGCCTTGTATTATATTCAATTCGTTTGATACGCGAATAATATGAAACATAACAAGATAAAAATAATCTAAAATTCTTATAAGGTTGTAAAGTTGTAATATTTCGAAAGCTTTTTGTAATAGAAGCATAGTTATAAAACGGGGAATAGAATTATAAATAAATTTATCTGGAATAGAGATCGTTAACAAATAATTTATAATATTTATCCTGGTCTAATTATTTTACTTTTAATAACAACAATACTAGAATTTCTGAGCAAGTATTGTTTTTTTAGAATTAGAATAGCTGATAAATCCAATAGTTAGTGTAAATTCAGCTTACTGAAAGTAATTTCGAAGCATAATAAATTTCTAAATAATTAAGATTTCAATC
Organism: Mylabris phalerata; assembly: GCA_020740385.1. Classification (NCBI taxonomy): domain Eukaryota; kingdom Metazoa; phylum Arthropoda; class Insecta; order Coleoptera; family Meloidae; genus Mylabris; species Mylabris phalerata. The sequence continues at coordinate 5,553,527 of JAJEOX010000299.1, read as the reverse complement.
TACAAATCAAAATTCAATCAATATGATAATTTCCAGTCTAGACAACTAACAAATCAATAAAACCTCATATTTACCGTGATAAATATTAATTATCAATTAATAATTAGAATAATATTTATGAAGTTATAGCTTTAGTTTATAGTTTTATTTTCGAATTTAAGAAAAAGTCTATAAACGTATAAAGGGAGAAATTCTAGGAAACAAGCTTGATATTTAAATTACAAGTCTAGTCTTTGAAGATTTGCCGGAAGGTTGATGGAAAATTATACTAATCATTGATGCCAATGTGAGTTTACTCGTAGATAAAACAATTTAATAAAAACATCGGTGGAAATAAAATAGAAATTGAATGAAACAGAGAATTTCACCTGAAGCTAAATAGATAAATTGTATGGAATTGTACATTTACAATTATAATTCGACAACTAACAATAATTGTGTGAATTTTTATATTAAAAAAACACCACTAATTAGCCGGTATAAAATGATAATTATTTAAGATATCCCCGCAAAAAATGAAATATACGGTAAATATTCGATAGTTGCACAGTGAAATCCGCTTTCATCACGGCATATTCTTATTTAAATTATGATTAATTAACGTCTAAATGTTGTAATATCGAATCGCTGGCTTATAATTTATTGAGAGCATGTGTAAGTACGTTCAATCCGATTTTTTCTACTTGTTTGTTTGTTTGATATAAAATATGCACATAAGAAATAACATTAATCAATTCTAGTTACTAGTCAGTGATTATCTCTCTATTATTATCATTATTGTAGTGTCTGGAGAACTGAAAGAATTCATTTGAATAGAAAGATATGGGGGAAAATTGGATTGAAAAATACTGCATTGCACACGATCTATATCTAAGTCAAGTTACATAAATGGGGCGGAGTCTGACAGTTGCAATCACCCTCTAGACACGTCGTGATGTTGGCTGATAAGATAAATACAGAAAATTCACCCTACCTTCATTATTTACATAAGCCAATCTTGGATATATAACAGAAAGTCGAGTAGTTTCTAGTGTAATTAATTTGCACTTAAATTCCAATTTGTTCTTTAAATTTACTACATCAAGATTATTTGTCGGATAAAACTTCAACCATATAATATGTTGGCTTTATGGACAATTTTATTGTTATTATCATCATCATTATTATTGTTGTTGTATTAAATTGTAAATCAAATATTATAAATGAAGAGTTGAAAAAAATTATTAGAAGTCTGTCGACAAAATCAAATGAATCGGCTAAGGCGTTAATAAATAAAAACTTGTATGTTGAAGCATCCATTCGCCGCATATATCGATAAATTTTTATATTTGACGTGTTAGTTTACGATTACAATTATGAAATATTTATTAGAGCGAGTATTTATGTATGGACATATTTATTAGTAGTTGGAAATAAAAACAAATAAGTTTGTAATAAATATAATACATAGTTAAATGGATTCATGGCGAGTAAACGAGCGAGTTTGGCCAGGTAGAAAGATGGTTTAATAATTTTAATACATACACATATATGTACATCTCTCCTTCTTTATAATCAACGTATTTACATAGATAAAAGGGAAGAGGACTATAGTAACTATATAGAAATGAAACTTTATATAAATAAATATACACCTTTCTATAACTTTATAATAATATATAGAAGAGAATGAGATTGGTCTGCCGTAAAACAGTAAATTACATAGAGAGAGAGTTTTTGTATATTGATTAGGTGAGGGTAGACCGCAAGTCTGGCGCTGCTCCGCAGGAGGCCCACAGTATTGATCAAATAAATATGGTTTACGAATAACCTGACCCGTTATAGGCACTGTACACCACCCCACTTGACTTTTAGACTTTTCATTTTAACCACAAATTAACTACGTCTGAAATTAATCCAACGACAATCGATAAACGACAGAAATACCCCGATGAATCTCTAAAAAAAAATCAAAAAAATCGATAAATCCCGCGAGAAAAACCACGAATTTAAACTGCACCCGTACAGCTTTGATGGGCGAAAAATGGTGGATGCGCCGCCACGTATTCGCGGAAATTCGCTCCAAAAACTCCAATAAAACAGATAAATATCAACAATTTCCACTTGTTAATAGATTTGAGATTATATTAAACAAATTATATTCGACTTGTTTGCGGTGAAAACTAAAATTATATCGATTGCTCGCCGTTTATCGAGATTGTAGTCTTTATAAATGGTTAGTAACCACAAATAATTATTGAATTTCATATTCAGATATTTACTCAACTGAATCACATCAATCAAATTAATGCGACTTTACGATTAAATCTCTACAATAACGATGTTATCAAAGAAAATAAATAATGATTGCTAGAGAAAAAACGTAAATTTTCTGCAAAAATAAGTCGAATAAAACTGCGCCTCTTATTGTTTAATTGCGAGACTACTTGCGTCATTCGCCCACAATTATCGGAGAGATGACGCAAATTGAGCCTCCTGTAAATTCATCTTATTTCCAAATAAACACCAATTACATCCAACTGTTTTCAACCCTAATTCTTGTTAAAAGTGCCACTTCGCCGTTTTGTAAACCGCACAACTTTCATTTTTCTAAACATTCCACTTATAATCTCTGTTATCGACATGAAACCTACATTAGTTTTAATATTTTTAACGTTACAACCCGCTTATTATAGGCGAGCATTTGTCCGAAATTTCCCAAAAAAAAAACTGTTATCATTTATATCGAAATAATAATATTAATAGTTGGACGATAAAATAAAGTAAAATGGAAATACAAAGGTCATTCGTTAACCTAGTAAAATGATCGATTGAGAACGAAAAAGGGCAAGAATTGAAGCTTAATAGCAGTAGTGCTTATCAGAAAAATGCAAATTCATATCCTTAATAATTCGCCTAAACTACTTAGATATTTAGCATAATCTTCTAATAATGAAGTTAAGGTATTATGAATGGGCTGTCATACGTACACATGAACGATTCTTTAGTTTACTCTCCCTCTTTCCCTATTACATTTATCGGCTATTTAATTCTATACAGTCACGAAATATGCCACAACTATTTAAATTCTAATTAATAATTTTTTTCCTTTCTTAATTACATTTGTTAATCTTCCTACAATCGAATCGAATAGACGAGTAGAAGAGAAAGGTGTCTTTTGACATTTAACTGAAAGCAAAAGGGGGAGGCGGTAATTGTAGAATGGCGGTGGCGGTAACAATAACCGGTACCATTTTCGAGGAATAATAACATAGGGGAACAAGGAGTTTTCTGATCAAACGTCACCCTTGATGATGGAAAATTACATACTGACTCGCTCCGTTTAAAAGACGGACACAAACCGAACAAGGGGCGATATTTATCTGATATTTTGTGAAACTTGAAATACGAATTTTAAATTTTTTATATCCATAATTGTATTAATTAACGGAACCAATTAAATATGTTGCAGAATATTTACAATTAAAAATGTCAGGAGTTGATATTTATTTAATTTTTGATAAGCTTATAGTGTGCACCTTTCGTTCATTACGAATAGATTCATAAATTATATTTATCGATGATTTTAATTGAGTAATTGCATTTTATTCTTGTTAATATTTGATAATTTCTAGTGTAGCAACGTGACCTTCCAAGAAATTCAACTCAACTAGCTACCCTATTATCAAATTGATAAATCTATTGATTTGAAAATAATTAACATTCACCCTGAAAGTATTCTTAGGTGAGGATTCGTTTCCCATTTTAATTAATGCAACGACTTAAACCCAACACATAAATTAACCGTTATCAGTGTTACAATAAGTAATCGGATAAATTTGATAATAAGAATTCATAGTATGGTGGTAATCGAGAATTTTTCCTTCACAGTATTCTTCTATCGATTTTTTTATTGTTGTATGGATTGAAACAGAAATTGGTGGAAAATAAGAACAAAACATGACGTTATCATCTCGTGGGAACATAATTCGTTTTTCAGGAACAGTAGCGAAGGTGTTAAAAGCGTGGGTTGTCCGCTCTGCTCCTTTTCTCTTGGATGCGAGCTGGAATTATGTTTGTTCTTACAGCTAATGTATCTGTAACAAAATCTCGCATTTAATGAGCCAAGGAGGATTTATTAGGTCCGGGTCTACAGAATACCACAACGGCCGCATCTTCTTCTTCGTCTTCTTCTACTTACGTTTTTTTCTTCCATTACTATTAAATGTGACGATTGTTGTGTGTAAACGAGAGGAACACACAACTTACCACTATTTACTCTCTTTGGATACTTCTAACAATACGATAAGAAATAAAATAATTACAGAAGGAGAAAGGTGGCAAGGTAAGAAGACGTTGTTGTAAATTACACACATATACAGACAAAACAAACAAATATAATACAGATACAGGTCCGGGTTAATGAGCTCACGCCGTTGGACAACCCTCTTTGTTTATTAACTTACAAGTTTTTAATGTCTTTTGAAATATATTTCATTGGTGTATTGACATTTGCAGATTACCCAAGTAATTAATGGGTGTCTTTATTCAAGCTTTAATTTCCAGACATTTTCGATCTTCAATTTGTTAAATTTCCTGGTTAATTCCAGCGGCTAGATAAAAACTCTGGTTTCGGAAAATTGATAATTACTAACTGGTAGTAGGTATCTAAGTGTTATTATTAACAACATACCCGTATAACAACATGCTTATAATGTTATTGTCTTAAAGAATTAATTGCAATATTTCCGGCGGACGTTATTTCAAACATCCGATAAATTTAAACCGTAAAAATTGCCTTTAGTTAGAATTTTAATCAAATATTGACATTGAACTTTAAGCTCCAATAAAGAACTCTGTCTATACTATCGATTCTCGTCAAGTAAAAGCTTCTAATTATAATATTAATTATAATCGAATTTGTGTAGTCATACGGATATGATTTTGAGAGGGCGTTAATGCTTCAAAACTATCATTAAACGTGACAATTTGACCTGTTTACATACAATTTTCGTAAAATTCTACAATATAAAAGCTCCGGATGGTGTACGGTACAGGCACAGTTCACATCCAACCATTCAACAGTTTGATCCAACCAACAATATGAAATTACAAATACTCGTTGGATTTATTTTAGTTATTTTAACCGTAATTGTTGCAAAACGTGTAACTTTACTTGGTAGCAATGGTAAACAGAAATATTGCGGTAGACATTTAGACGAAATTTATAGTTTGGTATGTCAGGGACCGACAGCTGCCAGAAATAAACGATCAGGTATTTATTTATTGACAAATTTACAAAATTTTATAAAATTTCTTGTAGATACAAAAGAATTCGGATGGTCCTACGATGATTACAGTTTAGACAACAACTATGACGATGATAGTGCCAATATTGCGCCAATTTTTAGAGCTTTAGGTTATAACAATAATGCCCAATTGTACGAAAGAAGAAAGAAACAAAGTCTTGTCGATAAGTGCTGTTATCAACCGTGTTCTAGAGCCGATATTGAGCCGTATTGCTGGTATTGATTCGACAATTTCCAACGACTATCGCTTATAATTTCGATCAAATGTAGAATATTTTGCAGAAATAAATAAACTTAAATGAGCTTCTTTATATTTTGTTGTTTTGTTGAAAATCTCGGAATTTAGAATAGTTTCCTTGTCATTTTCTCTAAGGAATCCAATTCTTTTCAATTAGAGGTGTTAGGATTTAAAATACCGAAACATACACCACACTCATAGGTTTAACACTTCACATATTCACCAATACTAGTGGCAGTTTGCGTGTTTTGTATTGTAGCCAAGATCCTCAAGTAGTAATAGTGTTAAACTCACGCTATTGCGTGGACTTTGTATATTTATGTGTTCTTTGTCAAAGCCACTAACAACAATAACAACAACAACAACAACCACATGATGATCAGCTGATTTCTCTATCGTTCAAAAATCATCGAAAATTTGTAGAACGCTTTTTTACTTTCGGTGATACTATAACGAAAGCACGACGTCGAAGCGTTCGCGGTAACCATAACGACCGTCAGCCCCTCCTTCCGTCGCGACGCCTCTGCTATAATGGCGGCTAGATTTCTGGTAAATTACGACATACTCCATTATAGATTTGTTGTATTATTTTTTTCCAACTGTCAGTACGAGGGTTGTATTTTTTCTTGCTTCTATTTGTTTGGTAAGGGGTCTCTGAAGAAATCAAAAGGAGTTATATAGGGGTAGGTGGTAGTTTTAGTCTAGATAGATGGTAAATGGTAAGAGGGGGAGAGATAGAGAACGGAGTCCCTGGAACAATGGCACGTGGCCCTGCCACAATCAGAATTCGACGAATGAGCGCACCATCGCGTGCCGGCGTCGGAGAAGAATATATGCACAGGTCACGCAAACCCTAAATGTAGTTAGTTTTATACAAACACACACATAGACAAATTCACGTATATATCTACAATACCTACGTAAATACAATATATTGAGAGTGACCAGTTTGAGACAATGGTAAATGACAATTGAGCCAGACACGACCTGAAAGCGAACAGAACCCAGTAACGTTTTAAGTGATTACTTTCTACTATTACAATAAAGATTAAACAAGAAAGTTTAAAATAACCGACGATTGCTATCTGTAACGAAATTTAAATTTATTTTATTGAAACAATAAAAACTGATATAAAAAAATTGTTGATACAAATGAGTAGCAAGCAACTACGGAATAGATGCTGGTCGCTACCCCTCATATTAACCGTTGTTCTCGTTTGCGTGTTCTTCCACCATATCCTCAACAAGGCACAATACAAAAGACCTGACTATGATTATTACATTTTAGAATTGTAAAGGACATTCGTATCAACAGTAAGCATACAGGTTGTTATAAGTTTGCTCCAATAAGCTATTCAAATTGTATCGAATTCCAAATAAAAATAGAATTTCAATTAATTTAAAATTGAAACGATGCCGATTTATATTGTAGCCAATTTTATTACATCTAAGCTAGATTATAATTGAGACGTAGAAGTAAGGTACATTGAGAAAAATAATATAAAATGAAATATTAGTCTTGGTGGTCGTAAATAACAATTAGTTTGTAGAGTAGAAGAGAATTGAGTGTATTAAATTGGGTAGGTATAAATACACACTCACACATACATATAGAAGAATAATCCAGTTCTACTTGACTATATCGGTCGATCTCTTCATTAAAAAGTAGATTTTTAATTTATTGTGGGACATATAACCACTTATTTAATAATTATAGAAATTGATACAAGTACTCGCTCAGTTCCGAGAAAAAGTCGTTTTACTCGACGATTTCTCGAAAATAATTCAAGAAGGAACACTTAGAGACATCGCTAATTTTAGCAAAAAATTTGGTGATCAATAGCTGCTCTAGAATTCCGTTTCAACTATCCGCTAATAACAGAATTGTTTTGTAAAAAGTTTCAAAATTGAGGGATTTATTGCTTTGAGAGCTTCAAATTTTCTATCGCTTAAATTGTAAGTTATATTGTTTAATTTATTGTGTTCAGTTTTTGGTTTAGTCCGAAGTTTCGATCAATACTGGCAAGGTTTGTCCTGTTGTTTCGCTTTATTGAAGCAAGATAGAAACAATTACGAATGCAACTGAGTTTATTATTATTGAGTAATTCAATTTTTTTTGATAAGAACGATTATAATAAATAGATTGACCACACGTATTTGTGTATGTTGGAAAATTTACAATCGGCTGCAGTCGTAAAATTAAACGACTGATTAAGATTTTTCAGAATAATCAACAATAAACGTAAAATATAAAATGGATCATTCGTGTTGTTCAAATAAAAAATAACGATCGTGAATGGGATTACGAGACCTATAGCCCTGATAAACCGTTTTATGTCTTGAAATTATTTACCGTAAAATTTTTTTAGAAGGCACACGTCCTAATTAAGTCGCGCCAGTCGTTGGTACAGACGATTATATTTGCATGAACCGGTTGTAAATTTTTTACCCTACCGTCCGAAGTTGGAACAACAACAACCACAAAAATCGAGATTTTTAGATAGTACGTTTTATAAATATATACAGAGTGAAATAAAACGAGGGCGAAATAGTCGGGGGTAGCTGATATTCGATTAAAATTCTAGGGTGGTTTTTATATTGCCACTGTCCTAGGTAGGTAGAATTAGCGGAAACGTTGTGGCGCCCGACCGGATACGGTGTTGAGTCACCTACATTACATTATTCTAATGCCATAATTGCACATATATTATTGTCTAATTACGGAAAATTTGAATTTCTAAAACAATTCGATCTGTTTTGTTGAACTATTTGATTATTTCTATCTGTACGTGGATAATATTCAAGAGGGGGTGATTTAATCGTGTGCAATGATACGTTAAAACCCATTAATATGACATAAAGTCCACAATTACATTATAATAGTAAAGTCATAGGGTACTTGTATTGACCCAGGGCGCGTGTCTTGATTGTTGTTATATCGTTGCAAGTTTTAGATCATTGAAAACCACCCCATACTGTGGTAACCATCCAATGTTATCCATATGCTCTAACCACCCCTATTTATGTTTACATTCTATACACATATACCGTATCATAACATTAGTTAACCATTAATCCTTGTAGTGTACATCCCTCTTGATGCTCAACGAATATTTTATTAATACATCGTCGATTAACTAGACTTGGTGGTGACTTTGCACAATGCAAATGTCGGGGAAATTAACCCCAACTTTATCAACTATAATGCACCGATTTGCTCTCTAGGATTTTTCAATTCTCCAAGAAAGTGCGCCTCTGGGAAAACTTCAATAATCGGAATCGATTACAAATTATTGTAATTGATGAGATAATTGTAAACAATTTACTGGGCAATAATTCAATGTTGTATAAATGAGAAAAACAAATTAATATCTCAATCTAGTTGTGATAATCGAAAATTAATTCAATTCAATTAAAAATTCAATTAATTTACAAATGAATTTCCGACAACCATACATTCTATATTTATTCTATTTTCTTATAATCAATCGATAGTTATCACATCGAAAATAATAACAATATCTAGATGAATACGAGAAAAAGTTGATTAAAATAAAATGGGTAATATTTGGGACGTTCCGTGTTTTCCAATAATTAACTTAATAATATACACGTTGAGAATTTATTGAACATTTGCCCAACGGTAATAAATTTAAAAAAAAGTGTATATATTTAATAAAACATTGTAAATGTGTATATCTGTTTTCGGTAGTCGTGGATCATACTCACGAAGTGAGCATTAATAATAACCGACCGGAAGTTATATGTATACTGCGAATCAGGGTTGCTAGAGGGGTTCTAGACTAATTTATATGTATTGGACCAGACAATCTACCATAATATTTCCTATTATTAATTTTTTCCATCCACTCTTTGTTGGAGCAATTGATACGTTTACAATGAGAATGGACGAGGGTAGTTAAGCTCGTAAATGTTGTCATGTCAACAATATTCTAAATTATACTCCAATATTGCTGTATTGTTAATATCGGATTGATTTCAACTAGGATTTGTTATAATCCTTCCAATAGCCAAATCTAATTCAATATGTGGATAGAGCGTCCTTTTGCTAGAGCAATAAAATCAATTATTTAAACAACTATGGAATAATTATGCGGGTAATAGAGGTATGTATTATTAATAATATTGAGAAATTGGAAAACATAATAAACCCTCATTAAATTTTTACAAATTGCAATAATTAGCAATATTTCTAATAAATTAGTGCCCGCAATAACAAATAATAATAAAAATAGCTGTAGTAGTGAAAATGTATTGTTTCGGCTCGTTGATTTCATTATTTTCACCTGGAATTGTCCAGCTGTTCCAACTCCCATCACGCCCGACTACCTCGAGGCTGTATATTCTCTATTTCAATGTCCATATATCTCTGACTATTCTGTTGGAGAGTCGTTTATTAGTCAGACAAAAACCAGGGGAGAGCCAATTTTTAAACTAAACTAATAATAATAAGAATGATAACAATAATGATTGTATCTTTGCACTAATACGATTTTTTTCCCTGTTTCAAAATACATAATTACAGACATCGAAGTTTTCCGGATTACTGTTTTCTTATATTATTTTTTTTCTATAATTATAGTTGTAATATGACCTTAATATTTACTTAACAAACTGCTTTTTGTACGAATGCAATTGGTATCAAACGAAAATTGTTGTTTTTTTTGTAGAAAAAAGAAGGAAACCTCCATCGGTGTTGGCGTATTTTTGCTCGCAGCAATTCTCTATTTCATTACAGAAAAAATTGTTTTCAAAGCAATTTAAGATCATTAAATACGAACATATTCAGCTTACATGATTTGTTTTGAAATAATAATAATAATATTGTTCGAATAATAGTAATAATAATACCAAAATTGATTCATGGTTATCGAGTTGTCACGAATATGTAAAGTTTCCAATTACAAATATCTGATTTATACAATTTTCAATGTAACTACTACCAGGAAAAGTGTCGATGTAATGGTTGCCAAAAACAGCATTATAAGAAATTGATATTTTTAATGTTAGAGAAAATAATGACGGAAAGCATGCAAGGATTGCGCAAATTCAACCGTTTAGAAGCCAAAACTGAGTACATCTCAGAAATTTTTACTGTCTCGTGGCTGTCGAAAATTTTGCTGCTTCAAGTTGTAAATTTTCATGGTTGCCAAAGACAGCATTATAAGAAATTGATATTTTCAATGTTAGAGAAAATAATGACGGAAAGCGTGCAAGGATTGCGCAAATTCAACCGTTTAGAAGCCAAAACTGAGTACATCTCAGAAATTTTTACTGTCTCGTGGCTGTCGAAAATTTTGCTGCTTCAAGTTGTAAATTTTCATGGCTGCCAAAAACAGCATTATAATGTTTTAGAAAATAATGACGGTTAGCGTGCAAGGATTGTGCAAATTCAGCCAAAACTGAGTACGTTTCAGAAATTTTTACTCTCGTGGCTGTCAAAAATTTTGCAATTCAAGCTGTAAATCTTCAAGCATTAATTCTCGTACTTTCCGCAAATTCGCCAATTAATTAAGCCTAATGATTTTTTGACAAATCTTTTATCGCCAATATAAATCAGTCCATGTTATCAAGATTGTTGTTCACACATAGCTACCTGTACAGCGCAGAAAAGATTGGCATTAATTCAGTAGCACAAACTAACACACCGTCAGTTTGTTGTAATGTTGTTTGGTATTGGAGACTTGTTTCTAAAGTAGCCGCCTTACACTAACATTTTATCTTAACATAACATCTTCTCCACATTGGATTAATGTATTGAATTTCACCAAGTCTTACTTTTCATATCTGCTTACTTTACAAAAATCAAAGGTAGAATAACTACCCAAAAAAACGAAATTAACAATGTCTCGATATAGAATTTCGCCAATAACACAACAAAACCCAAAAGGATTGAGTTGAGAAACGATTAAAAAGAATGAATTTTTTCCAGCCTTGTTCCTAGTTAACATTTCTAGATTTTTACCTGATTATTATGGAAATAATATGGCTAGATTAGGGTGTAAATAGCACACGTGACTCTATAACTATAATTCATCTGATAGTTTTTGGTGTGGAAATTTATTCGAGACAGGCCACAGATGTTGGATTTTTTCCTTTTTGATTAATGTTTTAATTAAAATTATCAGATTTTCTCGGTGTATTTCCCGAATTTGGAACCCAGGGATTTACGAGAATATCCCATAATTGTGATTAATTCGAATTAAATTAACAGTAATTTTCAAATTACTGAAAAAAGGGAGAAATGCATGTAGAAATCGGCCAACTGACGTCCGAACAGCTGTCTGTCAGCCCTTTCTCTACAGGAATAACCATTCGTTTATAAAATGTCTAATCTCAAAATTTCAAGTTTCAGTATCTCTGAATTCGTTTTTGTAAATTTTTCGAATATTTTGAATAAAATAATCGAAATTGAACAAATAATTCACAAATCCTTCAAACGCCTAAAGCAGACACAATTCGGAATTGTCAGGTTAAAAATTTAACTGGCGAATTTGGTTAGAGCAACACACATTTTAGGAGAGCGCGCAATTCAAAGTTTTCAATTTATCTAATAGAAACTGTCAATTTAAAACCTCCAGATATTCAAGTTCAAGTTTCTAAACATTCCAAAAATTATTAGTAGCGAAATTATTCATGTATTTCTGTGGTATTTTGCCAATATTTCGAAGAATTTTCGAATTATTCGTAATGATAAATTAATTCGAATATTTTATAGAAAGGCAATTTCCAATTTGCATTATACGGCCCCATATGGGGGGCATTTTAATTATTATCACTGTTAACGATCGTGCATATTTTTCAGTTATTTTTTGTCTGAAACACATTTACGGGTGCTTAATTTAAGGGTGATGAAGTATATGAGTAAAAGACAAAGCCGTAAGGGTCGCTAAAAGCACATAAAATTACTTTTATTTTTCCATTATAGTAATTAGATATTGTAATAGGTGTGGTTTATTTTCTAATTAATTCTCATATTTTTATGTCGCCATTTAATGGTGCACCTACTCCGGAGAAAAATAAATTTATTTGAAAAAAAAACTATAATTTCATCAATTTACAAATTTGTATAAAAACGGTAAATAAATATTGCTATTGTTATCATTATCATTATAGATAATTGATGAATTTATTTGAATAAAGTCGCGTGTCCTCATCAAAAACGATCCAAGTCGAAACGTCTGTTTGAATAAAGCTACATATGCGCGTCATTTTTTTCGTATTTTCTTCATTTATTCGATTGAAAAACGACTAAATGGGTAGAAAAATGTGTTAAATGCATTTATGCAGCTAGTCACGGGGATAAATGCATAGAAACAACGACGCTACCAAGTCTTACCGACTAAAACCCGAAAACCAGAAACACACGCAAGACTCCCATTAATATTATCCAGTCAGAACTATTTCAATCACATTGCTCAACTTATTACACAGACAATAATGATGGATTTGTCAAGTTTTAGGTGACGCTAAATGGAATAGAAGAATTGTAGCTGTACAAGAAAAAGGGGGAATTTTGAAGTTGAAATTCAAATAGAATTTGCATATCAGTACCAGTCTATTCAATTGACTGTTATCAAATTTTATCGAATCTATCATACGTTTATTTGTTTTACTATTATTATAGAAAATTATATGATATTTAGTTGATGATTACAGCTGGTCAGACTTTTATTAAAATTTATCAACGATCAAATTGTCAGGTATGGATAATTGAGTCCAATTCTCTATTTCAACAAACTATAACCAATTTATTTTATTATTTTTGAAGACTATTGATTGATTATGTAATTTTTGAGAAATTCCGAAAAGCTCCAATTGAGCTCAATTGGCAAATTCACTATGGACAGTTGCAAGAATGCAGGCAGCTTTCAGCTTTGAACTGAAGGCTTCGTGTAGCTTGCAAATTTTCTAGAACTGATAAGAATCTTATCCTGTTGCACTACTTAATATTACTGTAAATGTCATGCAAAAGTATAAATAATTCGAATAGTAAAAGTGACAGCCCTATAGATCCCCGATTGATTGAAACGGGAATTATTTCAACAAAAAAAATTGGTGTAAATACCTTGAAAGTAGCTTTTGGTGCGTAGGTAGCTTACAGAGAGACGTAATATCGACAACCGATCAAGCTTCGATAAAATATTCTGCTCGAATGGTAAAAGACTAGCTAAGGTATCCAGTTCGGCATTGAGTCGTTCCCGATGACGTTTACTTGGATTGCTCTTCGTTACACCGTCTTTGGGCGTGGGTTTCAGACTGTAAAATAGAACAAAAATTTGGATTATTCGAAAATTTCCGTAATCATTGAAAACAATAAAGAAGTAATAATTTTCAGAGAATACAATCGAGATTTACCAGCATGCAAGGTTTTAAACTCGATTTTTAATGCCGTTGATGATGATGATGATGATGTGAAAAAGTGTTCATACTATTTAATGTAAGTAGCAATTTCGAATAGTTCTCTTAAAATTATTCTACGCCATTATGGGATAATTACAAGACAGAACTGGATATAATGAGTATAGTCGATCTCTTTATTGGCTTTCCTATATTGTGCCTTCATATAGATATTAATTTTTCAGTAAACAATTAATAACCGAATCAATAACTCCCATTTCTCTCGATAATTATTGGTATTCTATTGTTTCAAATCAATAATCCTAATTCTGTTCAATTAAACGATAAATATCGTACAATTATGAGAATTTTCCACAATTTTCAGTCAATTAATCGATTTTTCTACCATAGAACATTGATCATTTTCAAATAATTCAGTGATCCTTCTTTCGGAAAAAGTAAACACCATTTATCATATTTGTAGAGTCTTTCTATGACTAATTGAGCCCTCACACGGAGCCCCATATCCAATTCATGATACTTTGATATATCCGCTCCATTTACTTAAGTTAACACTGTAGCGCCAGATCAAAGAAGGACTCTTATTGGGGTTAATTTAAATTGTGCATTCTTAGAAATTTAAAGGCGCTTTCTTATACACGATTACAAGAATTTCACACTAATTTCCCAGATCGATTGAAATTTATTTATCGAAGAATTTGTTAAACTCGAAATCTAATGAAACTAATGAACCCACACGATCTTGTACAAACGATCCATCGGACAAATTAAAAACACGTTTGAATTAACCAAATTCTTTCTCATAAGATTTTAATAATAGTCATTTAAAGCTCGTAGATTAGATAGATAGAAAGAAAACACGGCGCTCATCATATATTTAAAACGTCACTCTTTTCGTTTCTAACGTGTTCTTTTTTAGTTGTCGTTTTTTGAGGCAAGAGACGTTAACGGATTCTAAATCAAAATTAAAATTTTCGTAACGAATTCAAACAATAAAACTGCCAAAAATTGCGTTGAATTATTTGCCAAGATCATTCTATATTTATGAAAATGCGTATTAATTTTGTATAAAAACTTAAATTTATGCTTTGAGTTTGAGGCGATGATTAATTGCGACCATACGAATTCGTTTAATCTATAAAACTATTTAATGACACGTTAACAATCTTGACAGCGATATTAATTACCACTACAGTAATATATTCAAATAGTAGGTTTGTGTGATTTTATTGAAAATTATATATCAAAAAGTCGACGAAAAAATTCATCAACCCCCGC
Source organism: Mylabris phalerata (assembly GCA_020740385.1). Classification (NCBI taxonomy): domain Eukaryota; kingdom Metazoa; phylum Arthropoda; class Insecta; order Coleoptera; family Meloidae; genus Mylabris; species Mylabris phalerata. The sequence continues at coordinate 5,538,341 of JAJEOX010000299.1, read as the reverse complement.
TATTTTTTCTCGGGTCATTAAGGGTTAACTGAAAAAAATTGAATTCCGGAATTCATCAAGTTGTAATTAGAAAATTCCGAGATATAACAACTGTTGTGTGTTTTGACGTACAGGTAGGGCGGTAATTTGGTACGGCGATAAATTAGGAGGTAAATATAGAAAAGAGGCTAAAGTGGAGAAACTCCATTCGGATTGACTACAATCGCTAATTATACTCAATTTTGTTTTGAAATGGCTTGAATCGATCCAAAATTTCCCGAGTTTCTGGCTCGAAAAAGCTCCATTTCTATCTGTTATTTATCAGTACATGGACTTAAATTCCTGCGCTGAGACTGAGAAATACTCATAAATCTGATATCTCCTTAATTACTAAGGAGAAAATGTTTATTTTTAATCAAACAGTAGCTAATTTACGTATTCTCGTTATCAATGAGTTTATTATAGAAAAAGATATAATATAATTTAAAAATCAACTTTCTTAGCCATTGATTCGAAATCGAAACAAGAGATAAAATTGGAGATTTAATTTTATCGGGATAGGTTTAATAAATTGGTGATAAACAGTCCAAAATTGAGTTCTAATTTTTGGTCCAAATTTCTGTCAATAGTGATTAATTGGCGCTAATTACAATTGTTTTCGGCCAACTGTCAAATAGTTGTGGTTATATGAAAATAAAGTTATTTTAAATTAGTTGAAATTAATTGGGATTTCGTCATACGGACGTTAGATTGAAACAACAATCAAAAATTTTACTATTTTTTCTTTCTTTGCGATTAAGTAAACAATAATTTTCCCATAATTTATCGAGTTATGTTTCAACTATCACGTTTTTTTACTTATTTATTAACATTTCTTTATTATAAATTGTACAATAAATGTCAATCTCTATTAAATAACTTGTAATAAAATATACGATTGTTTCATGTAAATTCACCCATAATTCATATCTGTTTCTAATAATTTTCGTATTAATTAATTTAAATTTCAATCATTATTAATAGGGGAATGATTAATTAACATGTACGTTGGAGATTTCAATTGTCGATTAGAAGAGAAACTCGATGATACTTGGTTGGAGATTGTCTCGTTTTTGACAACAAAACCTCTTTCTGATTCCCACAAAAAACCGACGAATCAAACTGAAAACGTATAATTTGTTGCGGTATAATTTCTTTAAAGTCGTTTGAATTAACAAAGATGAGTAGAGAAAGACGGGTGAAAAACAGAGAAACGTTTGTATTATAGTTGGATAAAAACAATACCAAGACAAAATTGCTGTTTTTCGACGATTTTTGTGAAGTGTTTAGTATAAGAGATTTTTCACTATCACTAGATTTACATACAACATAGATTTGTGTTTGAAATGGAAGGGTAATCAAGATCGCCAACGGCTTTGGAGAAGAACACTAATAGCAGTCCATCGAGGCTGTCATTACAGAAGAGTTAGAGGTATACTCTTTTCAAAATTGTCTGAACAAGACCCCAAATTTCTTTATAATTTGTTGTTTGTAATTTCAGATCAGTTCCTTAATGATCTACTACTATTTCTACCATCTAAATTCGTTCTTTGTTCCGAGTATACTAACCATTTGTTAAATGTACGATTTTTGCATAAAATTTTCTTATTTTAATCATAGATTTGTTAATTTCTCCAACTGGATTTCGTATATAGTCGGAATGAAGGCTGTTGTTCGCCCCAAGCTAACAATCTGTCTGTACATTTCCTTGAAAATCTATCATAATGGCATGAATGTAAAAACAGAAAATTATTATTATGAACATGTTCCGCTTCTTTCTTTCGCTTAGTTTTTATTCTTCTCTCAATGTGGTGTTTTTGCGGTTTCCATGTTTTAAAATGTGGATAAACGTATAAAATACATTCCCACTGTAATGAACGGTTTCAGTTTCACAACAGTTGTAATTAAAGGGAATGACAAGCGGACTTTTAAGTTCTATATTGCAACTTTTTCCCATTCATAATTAACTTGCCGTACAATTATCTTTGTTGTATAGATTTCTATGGAGCCGGTGTAATTGTCTTAAATGAAACTTTCCTAACACAATCCGATTTAAGTGTGTAAGTATGGAATTTAGGGGTGTTTGTTGATTTCGTGCAATAAAGGCGGTTCGGATTATGAGCAAAACTGGTGCATGTTTGTATATTTAAGTTAGAGGAAGAGAAATGAACGACAGGGAATGTAGCGTGCGACGCCCCGGCCTCCGGCCTCTGTTCGTCTCAATGAAATCTTCGCACACTATAAATACAACAATAACAACAACAACACATAGTGTGCATGTCTTGTACACTACTCACGCAGCCACGTGATATTTGTTTACATGATCCCAATAATGACCTAGCTACCTATATTTCATACAAATATACACGTCATCTATTCCATGACTATGTTGTTGTTGTTGATGATGATGACGCGCCGTATCATGCAATAAAACAGAAAGACACAAGAAGATAAAAGTCGTGTTGAATTTTTCAATATGCAAAACAGTTGTCATCCTAAAATACGCCTGTCGGTGATAAATTTCATTGTGAATGATTACGATACCGATCGTGATATGTAGAATAGCAATGTCCGTTTGGCAGCGGTACACCATCCTACACCAAAACACATCACAGTTGAAGAGGTATTCGATGTTTTCAGATAGCTACTGGACCGGTAGCTGGAGCAGATGAAGACATCAATTGTGATGTAAACGTGGGACACAATTAAGAGTCTGGACCCGAAATATGCTAATGGAGACAATTCAACTTTCACAAGTCGAATTCTATTTTCGATACCAAATGAAATTTGCGGTGTATTATCGGGAAATTTGATGGGTTATCGGTAGTGTTTGATTTATAGCATAATCAAACGTTGTAGTACAAATGGATCAATTAACATTAATAGGACGGGTTTTTGTCGATATGGACATAGTCGTCTGACATGATAGTTGGCGTATAATATCGATAAAAAATTAAACGTTAAGATGGTTTCGAATCAATCAACACACGATCTCAATAATAGTGATTATCGATTTTATACAGCCTTCGTTTAGATCTTGTTTGTTGGTCATTTAGTAGCGCGTCAGTGTTCGCACCCATACCAGGTAGGTAAAGAATCGATGGGTAATAAATAGTCAACTTCATGCGACCATTCATCAAGACACAAAACATTGAGAATGGATAGAAAGAGATATGCTACCGTTGTTGTTATCCGTTAAAAGTATAGTGGCTATACCACAACACAACGATACAGTCTAAGATAATATGACAGATTAGAATTCTCGATTTCACTTAAAAAGCCATTACGAAGTGAGCGGCTACAGTATACTATATAGGTATCCGCTCTTAATATATTTTCCCCCCTGTTCGTTTTCTTCATTTAGGTAACGTTGTTATTATCAACATAGTCTGGACTATAAATCGAGCCCACGGTTGTTGCTGATGTTTGATATAAAATCGGTTTCAATGTTGACGACGGCCCACCAATTCAACGTTGAGAAACGATAAATTCCAAATAAAGAAAAAAACCAAACGACAATTATTTGTATTTCAATTATTTGCATATAGAAAATCTACTAAATTATAACGAGAATTATAACATTGATTTTATGCAAATTAGACGGATTTATGATGCAAAATCTGTAATAATTCCACGTTTTCTTTGTCTTTTCGCCCTTTCCACGTATCGGTAGAAGGAATATTAAATCGATAAAACCAACATATTGGAGGGGGTTATATAAGGTCTAATGGAACCATAAATAATTTCGATTATAGATTAAAAATTGTAATTTAATTTAAAATTTCCGCTTTTATCCCTAATTTTTATAATAGCGCAATTATATCAGTAAAAGTGAAATCAATATGTACACATAAAAACAATAATAATAGGATATCGATAATGATTATTTGTCAACAACTATGGCTTGTAAATTTTAATAATTTTTACTGTTCTTATATAAAACAAAAATTGTACAACAATACAATTTTTCTGGGAAATGATACAGTAACAATTCTAACAATAATTCTATTGTTGAAAATAGTTGATAATAACAATTATTATATCAATTTGATAATAATAAAGATGATTGTGATGTAATTTTATTGAAATTTGCAAAATTGACAATAATTCTCTAATCAAATTTAAATTGGTACAATTCTAAATTCTTCAATAATTTCATATTTGAAAAAAAGGGAAATTTGTTTCTATGATCGTCGATATAGTTGAAGGTTAAGAGGATGGTGCGTGAAGAGACGAGAAAACAGTACAGTTGTTACTTTTTGAGTGATTGTACCCGGCACGCGAAACAATCAAACACGAACTTGTATTAGGATAGGTCATGGATACTATGGATTACATATATATATCACACACATGTACACATATATCTATCTAGAATAACAACAAAAACATGACATCCAAGATAACGTGATGACTATGACCGGTAATCACGATACTGCCCACCTGTATACAGCTATGTCTGCTTAGTAGAAAATCATCAATCACTATTATGATTTTAGGGGAAATCCATTGAACTATGATCCATGAATACGAAAATATCGAAATTATAAATAAATATGCGTAAACGATAAAATGCGAGCTGTATTTGTAATGTTTACAACACAGCTTGAAGCCATCATCATTGCAGTCCTTTAGTATTGCAGAAAGTTAAGTTGTAAATCAGACACAATACAAATAATCGTTATGAAGCAAAATAACTTGTACCGATATTATTTACAACAATATAAATTTAAATCTTGCAGCTCTAAACTCTTCTATCTCCATACAAATAAGGATAGTCATTGTTAGCATCATCTCCCCGGATATTCCACGAGATAAACGGTCAAGTTCCTGTGTAAAGCTTTTAGTATTGTGCCATCAACATTGCCACATTAGTTGAACAAGCCAAAAATCGTAAACTTCGAACCGGAACGCATATTACAATCAATGGTCTGAGACCGTTTCCTTGTAATGCTCCCCGACAGCTTTAGAAGCACACGACTTAGATTTAGTGGAAATTTTGTTGTTGAAAATTCATCAATTCGTCGCGGAAAATCGTTGATTACGCGCTCATTTCGATAATAATCCGCAATTATGTTAATATTTATTTAACGAGTCATGTAATTCTGGGAGGATAAACTTCTTAAATATACTTAAAGTACGTTTATCTGTCGATCTATCGGTTGATCAAGAAATTTTCTTGTATCGTCGACTTTGGTGTTTTTAATTTTCATAAATTCGATATTCTGTTGAAATTACGGGATATGATCGCTGATAAATACTAAATATAGATTTCTTGTATTACCCTAATTTAAAATATCAGCTGCCAGTAGACTCATTATTTTAGCAAATGTACGAGAAGACGACGATGATGATCGTGACGACGAGAACGACAACGATGACACCTGCCCTAGGTTCAGTTATGTATAGACCGATTAATAATTGCAATAATTATTGTAAGTATGGCATAAAGTATCGGGAAGTAATTAGAACGGTGACAAAATTTGCATGAAAAATAATTGACGAAATTCCAAATTGTATTTAATAGGAAAACAGCAATTTTATTTTAATTTCATTGTCGTCCTGTATTAAAACCGCATCTTCAATAATCTCAAGAATAATAAAGAACCTTCATCGGTACAGGCGTAAGTTCTACAATTAAACATGATTATCCACTCTTGCGCCAAACTAGCTTATTAATTAAAAAACAAACGTGTGTAATTTAAACGATTTTTAACATTTTTCTTCAACTTACATTTCCAAAGTTTTCCTATAATTGTTAATAATATTACAGTATTTTTGTAATTTAAAAAACACGATCTCTCGGTATGAAATTAAAAATAAATTAGCTTGAAAGTTTGAAATTACTGTAACCTTTCGTGAAACAAACTAAAAAGACGCTTAGATACGATTAGACAACTGAAATATTTCGATAATTGTAGTTTTAAATAGGGATAAATTATTTTAATGAAAAGTAAGATAAATATTGAGATCATTTTCTAAATTACTGCATTAAAAATTCGAAAATAATAGTAGACAATAGGAAATAGTGGCGCCTAATAAATGTATGCATACATAAATAAGCACACCCTCCTCATTAGCAAAACTTTTCCACCACCATCTCCGCCACAACCAGAGGAATTATGCAAATTTTATTTTTTATAACAAAAAATTACACGCAATCAAATGGAATTAAACTCATAAATAAAATTACAATGGACCTGTATGTTGAAAATAATAATATGTACATTTGTATGTATAACAGAAGAAAGATTATATTGATAACAAAAATAATTTAAACGAAATAAAAAAAAAAAACAAAAATATTGAAATGGATGGAAAATAATGTAACAATGCTGGAAAATATAAATATGCATTTGTTCTTGTATTTTCTTCATTATCTTTCAAATATACCAACTTACAAACGTGTATCGTTGTTAATTAACATGTTATTATTGGCGAGGAAAGAAAATAAAAAGAATAAAGCAATTAAAATTCGTTTGAGATCCAACAATAAAAACACAGGTAAGTTTTATAACTACAATACACTAGCAACATTAGCTTATGAGTCTTATTGTTAGATTATCGTATATTTTTAAAATAAGACCTTAATTTCCACTAAAAGAAAGCCCAGTTTCGGGAGAATCCAGGCAATTTCAGCATAAAACCGAAGCTTTTCTGAAAATCGTCAAAATTTCCCGAGTGCAGTGAAAAGATTTCAGTGCACTTACACTAGTAAACTTTTATTACTAAAACTGCTAAATTTACAAGTTTAGTGGCGTCTAGCTGTGCCTAAAAGTGACCCAAATGTTTGAGGACACTTTTTGAAATTTCAGGCTAACGAAATATTTGACGATACTGAAAGTTTAGACACTTTTTTGAAGATTTACGAGTGTAAGTTTTGATTAAACTTTTGAGAGTTTAGCGACACAAAAATCTATTAAAATAATGGTAAAATAGCTAAATTTTCGAGCCAGGACACGACATTTTTCTCTAAAGTTCAGCTTTAGAGTGCATCTATTCGCGGAATTTTTACCGGTTCTAATTTTATTGATCGAATATACCACAAAACAATATAGTCAGTTTCTCAAGTTACCGGATGAACGGACTATTTTACAGAAAAAACACGCCTAGTTTATTTAATTATCTAATTATCATAAATTCCATGGTAAAGACTACTGTAAAATTGTTCAACAAATGATAAACTGATTAATTAATTTATTATATGTGCATAAATTATGGATAATATTGCGGAAATAACTGGAAATGAATCACATTAGAGCAAGAGAATATGATATGCGAACGATTTTCACGTTTCATAAACTATAAAAAAATAAGCCAATAGAGAAAACTCCATCTTCAGTCGGTATTATTGAGACGATTCTCTCACGATTATACCATCGTTGATAAGCCCATACTACCCAACTGACCAATCAATTACGATTTAATATATTCATTTGAATCAGTAGACGGACACTAACCAATAATCACAATTATTGCTTGATCATTTCTGATTGTCTTTTTGGCGAAATTCCATCGCAAGAAAGGAGTAGCGCATCACTTTTATTTTCTGTACGTTTCTCTTTATTTTTTCAGTATTTATTATTACAAAGCGGCAAAATGAATAGGTTCAGTACAGGTATACACCTAATTTAGCATAATTTAAGAGATCGATATATGATTGAGTTCGGTATGTTGTTATCATTATAAAATTATCGACCAAGTAGCAAAAATCTTGAACGATCTTCAACATAATTACAGATATTGTCTAATAGATTTGAATATTCTCACTAATCTTTTTTCAGTAATTTCATGCAAATCTTTATTGGCTGAAAGAATTTTTTCAAGTCGCCTTATTGTGTGGAAATAATTACACAACTCTATGAATTAATAATAATAATGTCACCCTTATAGTTTCGAATGGAAATTCATCTACATATACAAAAGTTGGGAAAAAATATATAACTTTATCAGATAAGAGAACCGCGCCCAATGAGTGGGATATTTCTTTTTTTCGTTTAGGGTAGTTTGATATATAGCTGCTATTTTATAAAATAAAATATTTTTACGACAGTAGTTTATGGAAATTCTTCGAAACATGCAAATATTACCCAAAAGTATATTGTGTAAAATATACCAATCTACATATTTAATACAAGGGGAAAAATTAAAGACAGAATACACCCCTTTTACTACAACAACAAACAATAATGTTAAAATAGAATTATAACAGCAATAATCACTAAATTATAATTTTTTTGTAGCTTAACGTCAATTTTGTTGTTTGGTGGATGTTTATTGGATGATTGATGCAGAATTCTTTTTAACAAATTTTGTTAATTTATAAAAATTACACCACTGATTATGGCCCTAAAACCACCGAGGACAGCCTGAGGGCCGAATTTTTATAAATTAATAAAGTTTATCGAGGAAGAAGCCTACATCAATCATCCAGTAAATTAGTGTAGTTCCTCAAATGTTGCTAAACTTTTAATAAAATCTATATTTGTTATTTAAAATCACTGTTTAATTTGCAAGGGTTTCAAATTACCGATTTTTTTTTTAAATTGGGCTTGATTTGTAAAATGGAGAGGCACTTTCGGTGTATCGATGACGATTTTCCGCTGGTTGCCAAGACGATATTTCCGAATAGTATTGGCAGGAATCCTGCCAAAGGACACACCCACAATAGCGCCGTTTTCGTGGCGACGCTTTGAACTAAATGTCGTCTCTTTAATGAAGACCCCTTCAACAATAACAAAAACAAAAAGAGAACATAATGACGCCAACAAAAAGTTTATTGCAGTAATTTTAATTCGTTTCAAAGCTTTTATATTAACAATATATTAAAGTTTACAACCGACTGACTATTATTATTAACAATCATGAAAGTTTTTATTGGGGACATTGCGGGATTTATTGCAAATTATTCCAGGATTCACCATAAAACGTTTCCTAAATGGATAATATCGGATATTATCTGGAAATTAACCGAAAATAATGCGATATTTTATCAATATGTCATAAAATATCGTTACACTATAGATGTTAATAAAAGAGGGAATAGTTACTTATTTTATTGTTATTTTTTGAACGTCAAGGCAACCAAATTGCCCTATTAAATAGTTGAATTTTTTTGCAAAATTACTTATCACAACCGAAAGGAGATAATAGAACGATTAAAGAAAGAAAACTAATTTCTAGTCACAATCCAAACTTAATTCTATATCTTTACAACAGCGTATCGATTGCGAATTTTAATTATTACAACAATTAATTTATATCAATTTATTAGTCTAAATATTTAGTAATTTCTATATGAATAATAATTGTCAGGTTATCTATAATTAGTATTTATGGCATGAACGGAAAATAAACAATTTGCGTTCAAAAAATATCGCTTAAAACGATATCAAACTTTAACTCTAAGTAATTAAAATTTGATTGAAAATATCGGAAAAATTGGAGTCATTAAATTATTATTAGTAGATTACTAAACTAGCTGTATCATAAAAATATTATAATTTATATAAATTAAAATTATAAATACGTATCGATAAACATGATGAATTTTAATTGTGAAATCTTCGAATCTAACAATTGTTTCGCATATTTCCCAATCTAATTAAAATTGAACGTATGAGCAATTTTAAATACATAAATTATCACATTATTCATTTGTATAAAACAATGAGCATTTTCTCTTTATCACTTTTATTACATCCATTACCTATAAATATTAATTAATTGATTATAACGATATTGGAGCGTTATTTTTCTAGACATAGAAATAAGTAGGATATGTATTTAGGTGTATGAAAGTATAAGTGTTACATATGGGATTCTTTAACTACAGGTAAACGAAATAGTACCAATAACGCACGCACAAACATCACGCAAATCCCATCTCATTTATTTACAAGTGTAACTCTTCTATAAGTACACTTGTATGTTCATTAAACAGATATAGATACAGTTTTCAAGGTGTTTGCACTAATTAAAGTACGCTAATTTAGCACTCGGTGAACTAAACTAGTTAAAATTTCAGGATTTCAGCTCAATTTAGTGTCGATTTAACATCACACCGATAACAATCAATTTTTGTTAAAAGTTTAATTGTTAGTCAACCATTAATCATCGATGATTTATTGTTGGTGTTAAAATTTATTATTGAATATTTTAAAATGGTTTACTACCTTTTGCCGTTCCGTCGGCGTCGTTTTGTTGCATAAACGGTCCCTAGCTGGTTCATGGTGGTGGTGGTAGGCGCCGTGACGACCACGGGGGTGGGCGCCAACACTCCCGTGGGCTCACCTACGAATGACGCAGCGCCCCCGGATGTCGGTGGCGGCGCTATCCCAGTACCTGGTGCACATTGGCCTTGCACTGAGCTTATGAATTCCGTTTTGACTACGGGGTTAATTTTTATTATAAACTCCTTTAGGTAAAATAAATTCACTCACTATAGTTTGTTTGTTTAATTTCGTTTTTATAACTGTTTGTTATTTTTTTATTAAATAATAAACACAATTATTGAATAGTTATAGTGGACGACTACCGATGTTGGGCACACACTAATATTAAAAACCACGACCACGACCTCTACCTATGCCCAAACACGAGGATACTGGCAGGTCGTTGGGGGATGCGTGCGCGACCTGGCGCCCCACTACTATGATGAGGGGTCGGTGTGCACCGCCCCATTGGTGGACGAATCCATCTGACGTCACAACATGGCCTCAATTGATGGGTCATTCTTGGGGAGGGAAGGGAGAAATAGAGAAACTTTTGTGTGTATTTCTACAGTTTACAAGACAATAATTGTGACGTAGATAATATTAACAATCACCCACAATCAACCCTTAATTCGTCACAAAATTCGAAAAAAATCGCAAAAACTTTAATTTAATATAATGGAAAATTAGAAATTGACTATAATTTCCCAGATGGCGTACGATTATTAGCATAAATGAAGGGATACAGACACCTTATCGTTATCAATTAAACTGACAACCATCCATTTGCATTAATTATATTTCGTGAATAATAGGTATGTACCTGTCAAAACATATCCACGTATAATGACTAATATTGTTATCAATCGGTATTATCAGATTCAATTAAAATTGATACACCATTATTTTAATTGAATAACATTTAGAAAACGAGCATTCTCACTGGGACGTTCTATAGATTTTTATTTAACAACAATATCGTATAACCGCCTTATAAAAGAAACACATTATTACGAATTACAAGTCATAATTGCATGATTCCAAGTATTAACTAACAAAACTGATAAGAACACAAAATTGTACAAAAAGTAAAAGAAGCAAATACAATAAACAAAACGAGTCGATCAAACTTTCATTAACTCCAAATTAATTACCTTTTCATGTTCTATTATCAAATATTTACATTATTTATTAACAATCATTAGTCTGTTTGTTGAAATATGAATAATTTCAATATCTGCATCTATAAGATTGTTATTTTTTACTTTTTATAGACGATCAGCTAATTAAACTCAAATCGGCACTATCGAACGATCAGTCCCATAAAAATACTATTAAAATTAGAAAACGACTTAATCGAATCTATAACGTGTCCCGAAAATAGCTCCAATTTCAGTAATTATAAGTTTCATAATTTTAATCGCGTTACATGCAGATGTGCATATCAATTAATGATTGAAGTGCCAATTTTGAACAAAAACTTTAATGGCACCTTCCCTTCCCTATTAACTGACAGATCAAGACAAATGTCGCATAATAATATTGATAATAATTATGACATCAATGTTGCTATTAATATACCCGAGAACCCCAAAAAAATGGTCTTTATATAAGGAAATTTAAAAATTTGCAACAACGGTAGCAGTAATCCTGATCTTTATCAAAATTTGATGCAGATAGATATGAGTTGTTACTGTTTTACTTATGTAAAATATACCTCGTTTACATACACATGATATTAATATTTATAAGGACATTTGGGTGATAATCTAATGAGATAAATTTTTAATACGGCTGTCTGTAATTTAAGTCATTCATATCTACTGTTAAAGAATGACAGGAATCCCTAATTACAGATTTATTAAAGGATGCAGTTGGCTTGAATTCTCGTTTAACACGTATGTATGCAAAATTAATGAATTTGAGGCAGTTAAAATTCGACAAAATACACCCCGAAAAACTGCAAAAAGCCTAATTTGATAGCTGGCCAATAATTTTCGAGTTTAAACTCAATGGTGAGGTAAATTAACTACTTTTAACACGTGGATATAATGTCGGATTAACACGAATATGTGTAAATTCATTTTACATCTGGACAATAATTTGCAAGATTTTTTTATTAATTTCAGTCTTGTTAATAGGACACTAATCAACAATTTTAACGTTTAAAGTCTTCAATTTATCTCACAGAACACAATTTTATATAGCACGAAATATAATGTTTTAATACGGGTTTTGTTGAATCAGATAAGCATTTATTGAAATTATGAAAAATTAATGATAATGAACACAGAAAATCAAGCCATTTTATTAACATACAATGCTAAAGACTATTCTTTACATTATTAATAATGGGCGTATAAAATCGAAAATCATGTTTATACCTAGTTTAACACATTTTTAAACTAATGCGAATTAAAAAAATAAATAAAAATCCGAAAAAACTAGCGTGCTTATTTTGCTATCGTATGTGTTAAAGTCAATAGTAGGTCAGAAAAATGCACGCATATATTTATTCTAAATCTTGTTTTTTCAAAAAAAATACTATAAATTGCCGATATGAATGTATAAAATACATGGTATCCCACAAATTGTAATAAATGAGAGAATAATTGAGATAACTCCAAATTGGGACATCCTGTATATCGTTTCTTTTTTGTTATATTATCATCGGGTGACATCGCGATGTAAAGTGCATGTCCTGTTATCAAGTGATTATCAGAATTTAATCCTCGTTCAGGTATATGACGTTAAATAATATATTTCGTGCCATTTGTCAGACGGTTTTTTAATATGATACTATACCAACATGTTGTATTTTTTTTGTTGTTGGTTTGTTATCATAAAAAATAGATCAAACTTCTTTGTGTCTTGGAAATTACAATTATAGATAGCACAATATATCAAACTAATATGGAAACATGCACAATTGCATATTACAACTGTGGAAAATAAATAAATAATTATTTGTATATAAAAATATATTTTATATGAAAATTTACAAATAAAGAAACCTTGTGATAATATTGATAAGGATGTTGGACGGTAGTGGATTGGCCATTTACCACCACCACATTACCGATTTTTATTTGGTGCAATTGCATTTACCCACTTTTGTGTAGGCGTTTACCAATTCAACAGCGATTGTGTTGACTGGCACGCCTACCATTGGTGGATTGGTGACTTTCAATCATGTATAGGTATATAATACGCCCATTCCCATTATTGTCATTTCAATGGTACAAAAATATAATGGTAATACAATCAATAGACATACGCTATCGATAAAATTCTACTATTGATATTTTAATGTTTTTTTAGAATTGTTACCGTTATTAAAATATCAAAAATACTTGTGAATGGTAGGCAACCGAAATAACAAGAGGGTGAAAATTTGCCTAACAGTAAATAGGGATGGTGGATAGTGAAATTCAACTGTAAATAATTTAATAGACATTTATTGATAATTATGGCGGTAAATTAGAATCATTTAATTGAACGATTATCCAATTATACACAAATTAATTAATGAAGATAAAGAAATTTGATTTTACAACTAGATTGTTTTAAAAAATAATCCCCTATCTAAGCCATAAGATTGTCGATTTGTTAACCGATTAAACGAGACACTTTGCTTGTCTCTAGCTAGTAATTTGATTGTAAAGAACTTCTAAAGCATTTTGTTTGTGTAATTAATAAAAGGATTATTAATGTAGACACTAGTTGGTTTATTACAATTTAACTTTCTTCAGATTTTCCAGATATGTTTATTTATAGGGAAGGATACTTGAGTAACTATCTGGTAGACGTATCTTTAGAATAAAATAAATCCAAACAAAAACGAAACAGAGAAGAAGACGAAAGTTATTATACTTTATGACATTAACCGATTCAAAAAGATTGGTTTTCGTAAAAAATGTGCTAAAGAAAATGTATATCTTGAAGCAATTGGATATCAGCAATAATTCGCTATAATGTCCATCATAATTTTAATCAAAAAGACATTTTATGGCCCTGTAATATGCCACATAGTGTACGATGGTGGTGGTGGATTTCTCTAAAAAAACATTCGTGTTGACTAGTTTAAACCTTTTCAAATAGTAGATGAGATAAATAAGGAGCAGATTTATTGTGATTGATTGTGTAACAAATATTAAAGTACTGGTTTCTCATCTACCAAACAAGACAATTCCGATCTACAGTTATAGTGATATTCGAAACTGGTCATACAGCTACACAAGTGACTAATCAACAACAATTATAGTTTAAAAATCGTCTTACCCTCGTACAACACAAAATTATTTGATTAAAACTTGAATTAAAACTAGATTTAAATTTTTACCTATTGATTTACCTCGAGTTGAACTTAACGTTTACGAATTTTTACACACTCATATTGTTGAACAAGTCATTAATTAAATACAATTATAATAACTTTGTCTTAATATCAATTCAACAAAAAAATTAGTAACTTGAAAGAAATACGTAACTCTAATTGTGACATGTTATAATTAATTTCTCTATTATGTCAATAAAATTACTTTAATTTCCAATAATAAACGTCTAATTTAAAATTACAAAACGACAACGTTGTACAATTTCGATTATTCTACAAAATCTAATTTTGACACCACCAATTAGGAAATTTGTGTAATTGTACTAATTGATAGAAAGTCTTCTTGTCGAATTTTTGATTTAAAAATTACCGGTTGTCTTGTCAATCTAACTAAAATTAACGCCCGATTATCTAAGCAAATAATTGTGAAAGTAAAATTCGTATATGGAAAGAAAAGACTATTCAATTTCGGCATGTTTCCCACAAAAGGCAACAAAAAAAAACAAGCATTGATAGATAAATACATACGTTTCGTCTATTATTTTCTATTTTGCCGCCCTATTATTCTATGACACAGTTATTTAAACGGTCATTTATATTACGATTGTCTCACGGCAATTAGTTAATATTTCTACTAGTGTAGGATGATTATTTATAATTTTTTGTTATTGTTATTGTGCATTTGAGGTAGCCCGTTGTTAGAATGTTAAAAAAAATATTTCAATTATACCTAGATACCTGTATAGTTTTCTAGTTATTTGTAATTTTTGTTAAAATTGTACACGTTCGGATTCTCCAATGTTATTTATTCTATTTTTAAATATTTAAACAAGAAGAGTTGTATAGAAGAAGTCGGTAGGGTAATATCTTAATCACAACATACGACTTGTTCGTTGTTGATTTATGGTAATGTTTGCGACGAGGGCGAATAACTTTAAACGTTGGATATAATGCGTTTAATTTCTTGGTATTGTAGCTGTGATATGGCGAGTACATTAATTAATAACCACTGTTAAAAATAAGGACCTGGAAGTATATATGTACATATTGTAGTTAGTAGTAGTAGTATAGTTTTCTTGTGTTTGGTTTAAATATGTGTGAGTGACGATGGTGGATGAATTTGGAGACCACCTGGTGTGGGGGTTGCCGTAGGGGGCAACTGCAATCCACTATGTTGTATTATATCACCTTTTACAGCTCCCAGCTTCAGCGCCACAGACCAATAAACAATTGACTTGAAAGCTATAAATATCGTAATAAATTTCAACTCTAATTCATACTAGTGCACCAGTATCAATTTTACATAAAATATATGTGCATATGTACAAGTTTCATGCATATACATAAGCACAAATGTGGAATTTCTGCGATTTAGCCACCAATATCAGAATTGTTTTACCGCATCAGGCAAGTTTCCGATGCTTCAAAACTGAACTATTCTCAAGTATATCTAGTTTCAAAGCTAAAATTTATTTAGTATTACAATATTTTGTCTCAAGAGAAAATGCTTGCTGCTTCTTCCATTCATTTAGAGTTATCAATTCTAAAAAAATACTTCTATTCTATAAATTAACAGTATGTGGCTCAGAAAAGAAGATAATTTCCGAATGTAAGCGGCGAATTTTAGATAAACCATTATCAATTCAATGGTAGCATGATTTGAGACTCATGAAAGGGTTATTTCAACCCTCCGTCTGCTTCTGGGTCTTTAAGGCAAGGGTAAAATTCTTTTATTTACTATTTCTTGATAGATTTAGTACGTAACAATAGCGGTTAACTTTAAGAAAAGTTGTAAAAAGTATGCCCCAGAAGGTTAAGAACGTATCTTAGAATTCTTGTAGCCTTTTCGAAGCCAAAACGAAGAAAAATTGTTAATCTTAAGGACCCAGTGAAAATAAGCAAAAAAACTGTCAAAATTCAACTTCTAATAGATTGACTAGGTCAAAAATACTATACGATTTCTGTTAATTACAAGAATAAGCACCGATTACGAGCCATTTTTCAATCATTACATTTCCAATAAATTATCCCCTTACATCTTTCTAAACTTTTAAAATATTGTTACAGTCGATTGCCTACCGTCATTAATCTGCAGTTAACAACTTTGAATCGTTGTAAGAAGCAATGTATTCTCAACCAACAAAAAAAGACAGAATTTTTATATTAAAATAAAATAAAAAGGAATTAAAACAACACGAGGACAACGAAAAAAAATCAACAACATTGAACAAACGTGTATAAAAGGTTCACACTACTGAGCCGTTTGTTTATGGCCAGTTTCAACAAATTATTGAGACTGGTCGGCGGGAATCATAGATATGGACCACATGCTGTATTGATTTACATTGTGCACAGGTAACGATCGATGATGATCAATTCTATATTTAAATTCGAATTCCACGTTGATTAATTTTTTTCTAATTAATCAAAATTTGTTGAACTAAATAAATACGTTCATCGACGCTTATTAATTTTATCAAACAATAAAAGAATTGAATATTGTAACTGAACATACATGGATCGATGATGATAATAATAAATAAAACACAGGAGGAGTTCAAAGAAGACTGTAGCTTTGTAAACAGGACTTTCCATTCATGTAGACCATAAACATATTGGGGATACTTTGTGTTCTCACATTTATAATTGAGAAACGACTACAACTTGTAAAGTTTATTGTAAGGCTTCTGCCGACCACATATACAAAGTTTGTTCGTATAAAACAAATAAATATAACCAACATTCCATCAATATTCGATAATAATTTATTAATTCGATTCCAGCTATATCTAGATCATCGACTGTTTGTTTTATTGTTGAATTTTTATTATTTATACAACACAAATTAATACATTCAACCTTGTTAGTATAACCAGTTGTCGTACTTATTAATAACAGTAGTCATCTGCGAATATAACGACGGTTCCTTAATTTATATCATAATTGGGAATTCGAGTGGACTCGATTGAAAAATACGCAAAATTTTAATAAGTTCCAGTTAATTTATTTCCACTATTCTTTTATCAAATTTGATTAGTAGTAAAACCATACAAAAGAAGAGTTGTATGAAATAAAGCGATATATTTAGCATTAAATTCGAATTATTGTCACGTGCTGAATACATAAATTACCATTGTAAAACAACAGTTTTTACCATATAAATATTTATATTACATATCTGTAAGTGAAATTATATCTATAGGAGGACACAATTTCAATTCTATAATATTTACGATGTTCATAATTTGTTGATAAGTTCAAATTTGTTGGATTTTATCGGAAATCCACAATGAGTACAATTTTGGTGGAGGCGCCACGCTAACTCGCTTTATTATGCGCGAATAACCGAACAAAATCGTTAGAATTGATGATGAAATGTATCAAATTTAACCCTTCTTTAATCTACCCGATTTTCTTTAAAATCATCCCTAGTTGATTGAAATATAATTCTGCTTCAAAATCGTAGATCAAGAGAAATAATGAATAAAGTCTGTATTGCATACGAAACGTGTTGTTGTTTTGGGGGTGAATTTGATAAAAATAAATGGTGTAAATTTAGGAAAATTAGTAATTTCAGTATTGGTACTTATTGTAATTGAATCTAAATCGATGAAAAAATTGAAATAATGCAGAGGAAACAATTTTACGGCTTTTCTCTAGGTATAAAATTTTATAATTGAAGTATTTTTAGGTTGGGTTAAATATAACTTATAGATTATCTTTATACGTATAATTAGAGCCCTTTTGGTGCAATTTTTCGAATATTCTAATTTGTTTTAACAAATACTCCACGAGAAATGATCGTATTTAAATAATTTTAAAAATGAAAACTTACCAAAGATAACGTCTGTAGTAGCGAAATTATAGAATCACAAAACTGTCGATTATTTAAATAAAGTAAAAACGTACTTAATTAACAAATAATCCACGATTTCTCAAAAATATTGGCACACACTAACACACAATAACATTAATCAAAAGTTAGGTTAGAACTGCGAGTATAAAAGTGGGGGAATTTAGATGTACAATGTTGCCAACTTATTATTTCTTTAAAGGCGCGCATTTCAAAATTTTCAGTTGGGTTGTTGGAAATTCTATAGCATTTTATACAATTTTGCATATTTGCAAGCTGATTATGAGCAGTTGCTAAAATATTGTTCAAATGTTAATAAATTGATTATAATAAGAAAACTATTGTTGTCTTAAATAATAAAAATTTTATTAAATAACAAACCTTGGATAGTTTTTTCATTATTAAAGATCATTCTTTAGGAATCACATTTTTATAGAGACACTAATTTTAAGAACAATCATAATACTTGAAAGAATTCCTCCAAATTTTGGTGAAAATTGTAATAATTGACGGATTTTCTATTAAATTTTCATCGGCAACAATGTCAATTAAACTACACGAAATCAGCTAAGTGGCATTTAAATAATTTCCAACTATTCATTTCAGTCATTTTGATAAGCAATCAATCAATCAAATTGAAATAATTGTGTTGAAGAGATTGAAAGTGGATTCTTAACAACCATTTAGCTGTTACTTATACAAAAAATTGCAATTCTCTTAATTGAAATGTTTTATTGAAAATAATAAACAAGCAGGACCAGGTGTGTGTTCTTTTCTGATATTAATTGAACAAGATTCATTTTAATAGGTTCGATATATTAAGAAAAACTTTGATAAATATTAATAAGGAGAAGGTTCAAATTATAAGAGGACATTTTTTTAAATAAATACCCTAGAATCTAGCAAATTTTAATAAGGAAAACAGATGTTTTCCAGACGCTCATTATATTTTTCTTCTTTATAACAATAATTTTTTATCGAACTGTTAATTATTGTTGATCGTATTGGAATTCTGTAGTCACTAATTAAAATAATTGCCAATTTGAATTATAATTGTTTTTATTTATTTAATTGTTGTTTATTTATTGTAAATTTATAGCCTTTAGGTACTAACAGCCTTAGACCATCAACGCACTAGGCGGCCAGGCCGTGCGGCCAATGAGAGCCCGGAATGTACCGGAGCAAACCGGAATTTTGGAAAAATTCTGCACTGGTTCGTGAAAATATCTCATTTTTTGCTCCGGTTGGCGAAAATTACACAATTTTCATTATTGTTTCGTTATTGATATTCATTTTGAACATGTCTAAGTTGAAAAACATAAGTAATATTTCATTTATTTTATTTATTTTTAAGAAAATTTGCTTAGACTGTGAAACAAATTCTAACAAAGCATATCAGTAGGCTTAAATAGCTCCTACAGCAAGGCCTAGTGTTTGACTACAAATTTGGAAAATATTTCACATATTTATGGGGAACTCCCTGGAGATTAGTTGAGCAACATTTGAACCATGTAGCTCGTCGGAAAGTTGGTCAAAGAATGATCGTTTCTGACGATTCTGTGACTCCCAAAAACACAATTCAGCGAAATTTTCGAAAGTTGGGAAGCCTTCTCTTGAAAGTATCTATTTGATTCAAACTTCTTAACTTAGGGTAATTATTATGACTACCTGTACATTATCGAGCAATATAAAGGTCTACATAGACAGGTAAACTGTATTTGTAGATGATATTTGAACAAGTTTCGTGTTTTCTGTATGTATGTACACAAGCATATGTATTACTGTTTAATTTGTTTGTTTATTCGTAATTTTATCTACAAATAATTTAAATTATTTTGTTTGTTTGATAATAGTTTTTGCAACAAATTTCAATCAGTGATGATGAAGAAATACAGCAATAAGAATAGAATTTAGTTAATTTTAACCGGCGATTTGTTAGAAATCAGGGCCGTAGCTAAGGGTGGGCAAGATGGGGCTGAGCCCCCCCTGTAACAGTTTCTTGCCACCCCAACATATTAAGGGCACGGGGTACATCTCAAGATTTTTACCGGCGAAAATGTGAATTTTTAACTCGCGATTACTCGCTCGTCTTTGGGGCTACGACAACCGGAAATAAATTTTTGAAAAGATCATTTCTTATAGCCCGGAACGGTTTTTTCCCGTTTTTCAAAATGTTGTTATAAATTTGAATTATAGACGAAGATCTAACAATATGTTTTTTGTACAATTTTTTGATTTTTCTACATTTTGTTATATTTTCACCCATAACATTAAAATAGATCTTTTCTTCCTCATACAATTGTTATATATGTATTGTGAAATCTATCTTTTAAAAAATACGCCCCCTCTCACAAAAATTGAGCCCCACCTGAAATAGTTTCCTAGCTACGGCCCTGTTGGAAATTTTGGATTATTTGCTAGCAAATCAGTGATGACTTATTTTTGAAATAGTTCGCTCATTTCAGCGAGAACGAATACCGACAATGGGGCAGATTTTCATGGATTCTAGTCAGTTTTCCACCTCATACATTATTAACCGAGCATTGCTTATATTATTAGAAAAATAAACATAGTTTATGATTTCTCAACGATAATGAATCAACGTTTGTTGAACTAATTAGCTCGATTACGTTCTGCTGAATAATTCGTTTAATTTGTTTGAGAAAAACTGGTTTATCTGCAAATCGAACCCTTTTAAAATTCAAGTTTATTGTCTCTACTAGTTGTAATTGTTGGCCAAAATAATCGGGAAAAATCTAAATTGACTGTTCCGATCCGTGGAAATTTGCGGTAATTGTCAACTGTCTCAAGGTTGATTTTAGTCTTTTTGTGTCCAATTTTTTTGTAATAAATAAATGTTGCTGTGTGTAACCGCGCCGGATGTGGTGAGTGGCTCTTTTTTTCCTGTTTAATAAATTTAATTGTCCATTCGAAAAGGTATGTCTGCTCGTATCTGTTATCCCTATCTATCTCTACCTGTTTGTGTTGTATTCACATAGGAATTGTCCACATACATTGTGTGTATGTATAGACAGATTGAGGAACAACTCCAAAATGGCTTCCCAATGTAATTTTCTATATAATAAGAATAATTTTCAAATATGGTAGAGCTATTATTATGTTATACGGTCTCATGATTGGCGGTTTGGAGAATAATGGAGAAATTGTACCTCCTACTTTAAATGACGTCACTCTTACTATACACAACAAATAATGTGTGTACATAATATACATACAGTACATGTATGTAGATATATGAAGGAATATGTGATAACAATACGTGTATATA
The DNA here is from genome assembly GCA_020740385.1 of Mylabris phalerata. NCBI lineage: Eukaryota > Metazoa > Arthropoda > Insecta > Coleoptera > Meloidae > Mylabris > Mylabris phalerata. The sequence continues at coordinate 5,516,631 of JAJEOX010000299.1, read as the reverse complement.
TTTGAATATTTTCCGGTTTGTTTGAACTTTAACAAGTTGAATTTTCATCGACAACTATGTGAAAGTTGTCCTTTAATAGTAAGAAAAAAATTGATCGATTACTCTGTTTCTACGTAAATGCAATGCATCTATTCCATAAAAACAACCTTTTATTTATTATTCAATAGATAATGATAATGTTCAGCTTTAATAACGATGAAACTCTACTATTGTTCTTTCTAATGGAAGATAATAAAGAACTGATAATAACAACATATACATGATATATAAACTTGAAAATTACTATACAATTGGCCATTAAAATAATTACGCGTGAGAAAAATGTTAAGAGTTGTTTTGCAAGTAGAATTGCAAAAATTTGGGGCCTTACGCAATGACTCTAACATGAGATTTAGACCGAAATAACAATTTTGTAAGCTTGCGGAAAGGGAGTTTAAAACTGGCTCAATGCAGTCGGTTTTCTAGCTTTAGTGTCTCTAGTTTCTTTTAGTTAAATTTTCTTCAAGCAGATCAAAGATTACGCTTCAAAGAAACTATCTGAAGAGTCATTGAGAATCTGCTAACACAAGAATTCGATGATTTCTAACAAGAAACTCTTTCCATATATTTTATTCTACAATGAAGATTAAAACGATAAAATTAGTTCCTCGAAGATGCTTTTTCGAAATATTTTGCAAATTTTGAGTTGACCCAATCTACAATTCTTTAAAATTTCGACCGACTATTAGACTAGCGAAGAATTTGGTGATCATGGACAAAATTTTAACATCTCATGGTTTCAAAAAAAGAGTGAAACTTAAAGCTTTATTTTAACAGAATTATCGGTGATCAGAGAAGTGCCCTAGTGATTCCTTGTGATTGACAATATAGAATAAACAGTTTTTTGATACGTCTTTAACACGGCACGATTGTCAATATTTAAAAGCTTTCATGATGATTACCTGTCTGGGTGTTGTTGACACTAAAAAACTGAACGTAATACAATATGTTTCATGATACAACTACCTCTTTATTACTGTATTTAATCGTAATTAACTCAAAAATAATAACAAAGAAAATCTTCTAATTTATGCTGAAAATACTGTAATTTTTCTGCCATATGTCAATCGATAGTTGATCTATTGTGTCGTTTTTGATTAATTTCAGTTAGCGATAAGGTAGAATTAATTATAAAAATACAAAACTAATAATGATAGTTATCTTGTGACGTTTGGCTTTTCAATACGTTTACATTTTCTAATGTTGGTATACTGTAAGAAAAATGTGTTGATCTATGATAGGCTTCAATATTAACAGTAACACGCAAACTGTAATACTCCATTTGCATAAATAACATTTCAAGATGTTCCCGTAATGTCTTCTTTACAATTTCAATTTTATAATCGAGATATTGTACACAAACGTGTGTATTTTATTGTTAATTTTATCGATAATTCGATACATGTAAGGTTCGTATAAATTTGCAATATTACAAGCGGATGATTACGTTAAATAATCGCTTACCTCTGAGCTTTAAATTACAAAAAAATTGAAAACTAGTAGTGCTTCAAATAACACGATTAGATTCGAATTAGAACACAATTTTATTAAATCAACATGTTTAATTTTTATTACACCATTCCGAATAACTAACGACGGTTAACACTCCAGATGCAGTACTCCCAAATGTTCCGTGTTTTTGGTCCTGTAGAACATCCTGCACGCCCTATTGCGTGTTGCACGTAGAAATTCACCACTCTTCTGCAAACTGTTGCTGTACTTCGATAATAATAATGATGATAAGAATAAGAATAACAACAACACACGCATATGACATCGGTATTGGGACCGTTAATACCTTAAAGTTGCCATTATCGTCGAATCAACCCCTATTTCTAACGATAATAGGAGACAATTTGTTTCTTATCAAAGAATATCGAGATTCTCATAATTAAATTTTGTCTTGTACAATTAATAAAAAAATAAATAGGGCTTTAAACGTGATCATTAAATTTGTTGTTACTCCACTAATTTGTGTGTATTCTTTCTTATTAAAGAGTTTAAAACAATAATATCAGTGCAATCGCTTGTCAGTATTAAAAAAGACAGGTGTCAGTTTCATTTCAGAAAAACAAGAAGTAACGAGTCTAAATCCAGCTGTTAAAAATAAAGGACAATTATTAATAAAGGACGTTGTCACGTTACAGGCCATCATTTTTATTAATTTTTTCGTCTCGAGTCTTGTTTTTTGGAAGTGGTTTTAGTTTGACACAGACACCAGTTTAATTGTAGCAATTAACGGAAAAATAACAGGTGTTTTGTGTTGGAATATTAAGGAAAAAATTAAGATATAAAATGCTGCTTTCTTCGCTTTTTGCTCTCGACTCTTTCTGATATTAAACTGGACGAAATTGATAAGAAATAAATGAAACTGCATGTAGACACTAATTATATAGTTGTCTGCATATTGGATAAATTTTGATAAAAGTTTAAAAACTATAAAATTTCGATTTAATTTTTAAGCATTAAACATATTTGCATCGAAATTCTATAAAACCATCACCATCTATACTTTGGAGATTTGGTTATCAATACAGCCAATTTGGAAAATATTCAAGCAGTTGCAATCACAACAGGTGGATATTTCGAAACGTCGCCAGATCGCCCGTATTGAATACAAATTAGGTTTCAAGTAGAAACGCGAAAATTTTCGACCATCAACCAAAATTCGGAGCACTCAAAGATAAGAATGCAGAACGAAAAATTGCTGCAAGTTTAAAGTTCGCAATCTTTTAAGGAACAATATCATCTATTTTTGGGTCAGATTTCTATTTATCTTGAAACTGCCCAAATTTTGCTCCATTTGTAGATCTTCAATCTTCTTCAGGAGGTAATTGATTATATTTTTGAAGCAGCAGGCTTCATTTGGGATTTCTTAGATTATTTTGCGTAAAACTGTGAAAAATAGCGGTCTAAAACCGTTAAGAATTGATTGCGGGTTAATTTTGCAGTACAACAGGAGTATTTTAGGTAAATTTTTGGGTAGCCGAATTTTTGTTCTAATCCAGTTGCGGTTCAAAGGGAGATTTTTGCAATGCAACAGGACTATTTTGGATAGCCGAATCTTTGTTCTAATCCGGTTGAGGTTCAAAGGGAGCTTTGTCTATTTTTTGTTGAATATTGTAGCATGTCTATGAAACTCGCTCATCAATACGTCAATTTTCTGATATCTATTCCGTCTTTGGTTTGTTTGCGGTCAGTTCTACTGCTTTGAAATTCAACAAAATTGATGTTTCTTTCGTTATTATTTTTTCCGTTTCTTCTATATTGTAATTTCATATTAGTTTCGATCCGTGTTATTCCATAAAATTGATATAATTATATTAAATAGTCGATAGTCTCGGATAATTTTCTTGTAGTATGTGTTTCTGTGGAACAAACAAAAATTATAATGGGGGCCTTTGCAGAGTGGAAAACAAAGTAATACAGGACTAACAACACTAACAAAAATATAGGTAAAACATATAGAGAAACACAAATACAGACACATATTATGTGCTGGTCTGCGATCGGATAGCGCGGCCGTCTCATTTAGCTGTCACGGCCACATCAAACTGCCCCTATAATTTAACTGAAAACAAGCCAGATAAAAGCAGGACAATTTACCATTACAGATTACAAACACAACACAACAACAAAGAAAATACACCGGTCGATACGTTTAGATAGGAACACATCTACATATAAGACTTACTAAGAAACTAGACAGATACTTTTCGACTCTTTTTTTCTGTTTCCACCCAAAAACCGATACTTTAATTGTGGTGGTAGAATAGCAGCACAGTTGATTGTAGGCCTTTTGCTGTTCGAACCGAAAAAAAACGAAATAGTCACCGTATGTTGTATAGATTAGATCAAAAAAATTCTAATTATATGCCAACGATTATCGAATTAAATATTATTTCTCCCCGAGTTTTCTAATAATTTAATAACCGTATTGATCGATGTAAGGATCTCAATGTTTAAACGATAATGATACGCTTTGGGGAATTTCTGTTTTTTCCCCAATGGAGTCTTCCGATATTTTGTACATCCGCCTAAATAGCAAAAATATGGTATAATTATTCGATTTCATTACAACTTGGTCTAATTAACATCATTATAGCATTATTAACATTTAGTATTTACAATTGTTTAATTAGATTCTTGGAAAACAATTTTTTATATGGAAATTATTTATAATCACTTGAGTTATTAAAATGCGCCTTATAGGATCTCGAAATTAATTATTTTCCAATTAGTATGTCTCATCTAACTGAATCTTTGTAACTTTCTATTTCGTATAAGTCTACAATAATTTCGCCCAAAATTCAAACTATAACGAATTTACTAAAGGGTGAATAAAGTTTATTATAAACCACTACTAGGGTATGCAACACTTTATTCTTGAATATTCAATTTTGAAACGATCAGTTCCACGTTTGTGGGAGGCATTGCAACTTTCCAATTTGTGGCTGTATGTTTAGTTGCCTAACAATAAATTAAAGATTAATGTTCTTCTTATGCAATCCCTTAATCGATAAAGTATTCAAATTACCTAACTTTGGGTCGCTCAATTTGAAGAGAATACAATTGGCAACCCGCTTAACATTTTCTAACGACATAATTTTTATTGCTAGATACCTGAACAGAACAGCAAAAAGAACCACAGTAGAGTAGTGACTCGGGTCAAGTTTCTTTTCAAAGACCGCTATTTAGATACTGTAGGTAGTAACGACAGGTGCGGCATTGCATTCTAATATAGTTGCGTTTTTTCCATGTCTCGATATTTAGTGTATGTGTAAAACAGTAAACATTATGTAGTGTTATTGCCAGGAATTATCAAAACAACAAATTCAAGTGAGATTTCTTAATCGAGTCAACGAATCTGTGTTAAAAATGTGGCTTTTCCTCGATGTTAAATCAACGAGTCCAGTGATAAAATTTCTGTAAATCGGTGCAAGTCCAACGGAAAAATCAACAATTTCTAAGGTAATGTTGCCGAAAGAATTGCACGTTTCTTGTCTAACCGTGCATTGAAATTACCTAAAACACCCAGATTGTAGATTGACCTCCATTGGTCTCTATACCTACTTCTTCGCTTCATTCACGATGTATTTTGGGGTCAAATTAACAATTTTCTCAATCCGTTACTTAATCTGAACGAAAAAAAAACGATGTCTGAATAATTCGATTAACCGTTTTCCAATGCTTTCCTTTGTTTTTTATTTTTTTCTCTTCTAATCCTTTTATCCGAGAAGGGGCAATTATGCAAGTATTTTGTGAAAGTAAAGTGTAGGCTCTACCATTATCGACAACTTTTAACATTTATTCTTACATTTTACCTTCAATTTTACAAAAAACTCGCTAAATAAATAACGTATCGACATACGAATTAATTTTGAACGGTTTTTTCTTTTAACAATAAATTCTTTCGTCAATTGCATAATTGATTCTTTAACTAAACCAATGATGGATTGTGATTATGACATCATTTTCAGACTCTCTGATATTTTCAGTGTCTTATTTCATTCTAGAAAATTGGTGTAATTAGTAGAGATTTATGTGGTGAATGCGTTTCATGTAGGTGTTGAGCTTCTTTGATAATCGTTGGGAAATGGCAATAAATACAAAACCAATTTACCAAAATTGCGACAGAAACTGGAATCTACACCGAAATAGGGCAATTTTGGCTCAAAATTCCAAAATAAGTCTCAGAAACAGTATCTTCTAACAGTGGGATTTCCTATCGATTAAAACCGCCATAAATTCGCTTATCGAAGAGGATCTATGACAGCTTGTTATTCATATTTTATCACTTAAATAGAAATAAAACAACAGTTCTACTACGCTAATAAATAAAATCGTAAAAATGACCGTCAGCAAAATTCACAAAATGCACGATAAATAATTCGAAGGAAGGCTTTTTTGAATAATTGTACTGAAGAGACTCCACCAACACATTTTCTAATCAGATTCAACAAGATGTTCGTATGGCAGATGTTCTATCATTTACTATCCTTATTATTATCTCAATTGCAATAAATCGACGGGATTTTTTGATTTTGTATTGTATTTAATGAATTATTCAATCCTACTCACAATTTAAATCAGCAATTGCATCTATTATGTGTTGTAATAGAAGGAATAACGCCTTCAAAATTAGACTCGCAGATGTTGGCTACAAATACGTCTATTGATAACACGGAAATGTTAGTGGGGAAAAATAGTTTCTCACACCGATTAAGTCTTTGTTAAAGTTGTACGTTTTTGGTTTGGTAAACGACTCGAAAGCCTTGACTTTCCTAAAATAAATGTCACAAGCTTTTGGATATTTTTAGAGTATTATCAAGTTAATAAATTTTAACAACTATTCATTTGCAACAATTTTTGAAGTAACGGAACGCTAAAAAATAGTTGTAGTTTTGGTGGTTTTTACTTCAAGGTCCAGTAATTTCGTTTAAAAATATTGAACATTATCAACCGTGGCGGTTCTTTGACACGTGCTCCACCAATTTTTTGCTCAAATTTCAACTAAAACAAGCCCAATTTGGCTTCCCTCCAATTCTCTATTCACATACGTTGACTATTCTTTGTACTCGCTTCATTTATTCGACGATTATTCTGAATATTTTACTCTATTTTCTCTATTTCCGGTTCTTGATCTCTTCATCTAAAATTAAACATCGTGGATGTTTATTTTAACAAACTATAACAGTACAAAAATTATGTCGTTTGTGTAATTTTTTAAATTCGATACATCTAAGGGGTTTCTCGGTGTGTTTATCGAGATCAGTGTCAGGTGTTAATTGGAAACTGATATGTGTCATTTGGTAATTTTCAGTTTAACTTTACTATTTTGGTAACGGTAACTCAGTCTGGTTTAGTGAACGTTCTCTGTATTGGCTGTTTTACCTTTTACTCACGTTTTATTCCCCCAGAAAATGTACACACGTATGTCACACAGCGATCATTGTTGTTATTATTGTAAGCCCCTCTATTTTGCCTCGTTCGAAGACTGTTAATTGAGCCTCCGTTATATGGTAATTAAAGAAACTTCAACCTTTATGAATAAATAAATAAAATAAACAATGAAAATTTATACAAATTGCATAAGATTGTCGTATTTTCGTTTTCAGGAAGGTGTAATTTAAAATAAAGAAAGAACGGAATGCGGATTTTATGGCAATTTTCGATTGTATTCCTACTTCACATTCAGACGATATTTGCAGGTAAGTTGTTATTGTTTAACAATTTACTAAAAATAGATGAAATTCTCCAAGAATGTCAACCGCTTTGATCAACTATGGGTATCTGAAAGTTTCCTATCCAATGATTTGTTGTTATTGTTGTTTGTATTTTAAACACACAACTTTCATAAGAATTTCTCACAAGTTTCCGTTCTAATTCAAAGAATCGTTACATTATAACAGTACGAACTCATAGATTCCCATTAATAAATCTTGAATTTCTTGACAGTTTTGCTACGTGTTTAATTATTGTACTGCCACTTTCCAATAGTTACCAAAAAAATTGAGTTATTATGCTAATTATGCATATAATTTTTGTTGAAAATTATCCGTGACCTATTGTTTCCATACGTAATCTCTTCCAACCATCTCTTTCCCAACATAATTCCGTTTAATAGTTTAAAGGTTTCGACCTTTTATATCGCTCGTTTTGGAGTTTTTGTGGAATTTCACAATTTGACCGCACAAAAATTCGGCTCATTAAATAATTGCGCTTTTGTTATTCGATGCATAAAACAGTACAGCAGCGCAAAATCCAGGTGCCACCGGGGTACTTTTGGACATTGGGGATTTCTACGAAAGTTGCGCAATTTCCATGATATTGCACAAATTTTGACTCCGACAGGTTCAAAATAAAATAAGTAGTTCTTGATTTGCAAAAGGTACATCTTTTTGCCAAAATTGTTCCATTCAATAGGTCACAGATTTAGACTTTTTATATGGCTTTTGTGGAATTTGGCAATTTGACCGTACAAAAATTCGGCTCTTTAAACAATTGTGCTTTTATTAGTGATGAAATTTAGATTGAATTCGATACATAAAACGGTACAATAGCCCAAAATCCGGGTGCTAATAGAGTACTCTTTTGCAAGTTTTGGACATTGGGGATTTCTACAAAAGTTTGCGTAATTTCCATGATATTGCACAAATTTTGACTCCGACAGGTTCAAAATAAAATAAGTAGAAGTCCTTGATTTGCAAAAAGGTACATCTCATGATTCTCATGGACAAAATCTTTGCCAAAATAATTCCATTCAATAGGTTACAAATTTAGACCTTTTATATGGCTTTTGTGGAATTTGGCAATTTGACCGTACAAAAATTCGGCTCTTTAAATAATTGTGCTTTTATTAGTGATGAAATTTAGATTGAATTCGATACATAAAACAGTAAAATAACCCAAAATCCAGGTGCGAACAGGGTACCTTTTGCAAGTTTTGGACATTGGGGATTTCTACAAAAGTTTGCGCAATTTCCATGATATTGCGCAAATTTTAAGTCTCCCTAGGTTCGAAATATAATAAGTAGAAGTTCTTGCAAAAAGGTACATCTTGTGCAAAACTTCAACATTAGTAAATTACTAGTAATTAGTTTAAATACAGCTTAATTTCGCTAAGAGTTGCATGATTACAGTATTAAATTCGTGATTACGTTAATTATTTAAGAGTTTCAACCGGTAGTGGTCCGTTAGATGTTTCCTGCGAAGGTAATTCGTTGGATTTAACAGAACATCTCTCCACTGAAGATTTTCTTTAAAATGTTTCCGAATAAATCCCAAATTTGGCTGCAAATTTACGATGTTGTTCTTTTTTCGTCTCCAAAATTACTAAGCAGTTTTGAACAACAACAAAGTCTTTCGTAAACAAAATTTCCAAATACCAAGTCACTGATCGAATTTCTCGTGTTTTTGTCGAAAGCAAAAGACACACCAACCTTGATTCGGTCATGACTTTACAAGATGACACGTCTTCAAAATAATTGTGTTTATCTCCGTTGAAATTAGCATTTTATGATGAATATAACGGTTTCTTCTATCCTAAACTTTGTTAAATAAAATTACGTGCGTGATTTTAATGCGGAAAACACCGAAAAATTCCACTTATTTTCACTTTCTTACAGAATGAATCATATTCGAAACTAATTTACAGTTATATTGGTCTGATTAATTGATATTTTGGATTTGTTGTCGTTATTGCCGATATCGAGTTGTAGCATTATGAATAAATACGAAGATACAGCTGCACAGATCTTAAAATATAAAAATTACACAAGCGTTACGAATCAGAATTAGACTTACCGAAAATAGTAACGCATTATCGATATTGAACAATTTGAATGCAGTTATTGTCAATTTATTTTGCATCAATTTCAACGTTGATGCAATCAAACAATTACGCACATCTTCATTATCAGTATCGATCCGTATACTCAATAAATGAAGCCTAGTTGAATTGGCTTCATTGCACAGATCCATTGATTGTTTAACTAAATAATAGAAATCGAACAAATAGGTACAACATCGCCTCAATAAAATTATCATCAACCGACTGTATCCTGCCAAAAGATCGAAGAATATAATGTAGATTGACGTGTGCAAATCACCAACTAATAATACAAAATTCATTGTTATCGTTAATAAAAGTTTAATCGAATAAATATCGTTAATTCCATAAGTGATGTCGACGAGACTTTTGTGCAGATTGACAATTTTCCGGACGAATTCATTGAAATTTACCGAATCAACTGGATATCTTCCCGAACGTTGCGATTCAACGATTTTCTCTTGTAATAATCGATTGATAATTTCGAAACGTTTCTTCAAAACGCCTGCAGAAATATAGAAGTAAATCTTCATATTTGTTCCGAAATTTGACGGATATAAAACAGCGCAGACTTCGGTAATGTCAAAATTTGGTGTAAATAACCAGAAAACAAGAAATTCACCCATTATATTCCAGACAATACCGTATACAATAATCAGAAAGATCGTCCATTTCCACATTGTATAATTTGCTGAAATTACCTGATCGTAATAGTGGAATTCGCCCAATTCGTTGTCAATAGTTTGGATTTGCTGTAACAACCGTAACCAGTTGTTTTTGTTGTAATAATTCAGTATTAATATAACAAAAACGAGGAGTAAATTGCCGAAAAAACGGAAACAGAACAGTATTAAAACCGTATTGGCTTTGGCGAAATCTTTGCTCAATTTAACGAAAAATGAATCGAATTGTAATATTGTATAAATAATCTCTAATGTTAGCAAGATTAGAATTTGAAGGCAACGAAATGTTGATATTTTAATTGTACCGTTTTTTATACAAAATATCGTCGATGTTAATAGAAACGTTGGTTGGTACAACGGTGAAAAAATGTCCAAAATGCCCAATTTTCTCATTTTTAAACTGGTAATTCACACAAATTACACGAACGATTAGTCACTTGTAAATGACAACAATACCATTTGTAGGAATTGAATTGAATTTATTGATTTCAACATATTTATTACGACAATTACTCGAATAAACAAATTTATTTAATGGCATACAGTTTATTGTTTATATTGATGAAATTCTATTGTTATTGCTGTTTACTTTAGTCTTTCTTCTATTCATTTCAGGGCTGTGTGAAGTAGATTCAGGAAAATCGAATATAATTCTAGATATTGAAGAGAGTCGGGGGAAATGTAAGTAATTCAATTTAATTTACAATTTTTTGTGATCTATTTTTTCCTGGACGTAATCGCCGTGATCTTGGCGACTTCCTAGTTGTCTGTTCGATTTTTACAAAATCACTCGACCTCGTTGATCACAACAGTGATCAAACAACTTTTTAGCCCGATAAAAATCAAAACAATATGCAAGCCAATTGTATATTTGAGATGGAAATTGAGTCCCGTTATTTCTTCAAATTTCTTCAGCGACAATCTAGGCCAATAAATAATAGTACGCGTTCAATATTTACAAAATTTCCCAATTAATTCTATTGTAGTATCAATTCTTTTTCTAACTAATCAGCAAATATTTCACAATAATGTTTTATTTTTACGTAACGATTTCTACTATAATTGTAATTCGATTTGCAGCATTAAGCCAAGAAACTGTGCCGGCCGAATTGCCGATATCGGGCGAACCGAACGTCGATATTTTCTTAGATTTATTATTCCCAAATGGTCCACCGTTGTTCTTCCTGAATGGGAAAAAATTGCAATTGTTATCACCACTAGACCGTGATGAAAATGGAATTTCACACATAGTCTTCCAGGTGAATTATTGTTAATTAGATTTAAAGTTTACTTGAAATGTTTGGATTACTTTCTAACAATTTTTGAATAAACTTATGGTAATTTAAAGTGTAGGCTCGATTTTTGATATTTATCTTAATAATGGAAATGTATTGTTTGATTAATAAGACACGATAACAATAGAGAAAGAGTACAGTACGTACAATAACCGGCCGCTTTTCCATAAACCAAAAAAACTAACAGCACAAAAACGAAAGTTTAACTTTTGTGAAAGTCTATACGATCCAATGATTTGGCCGTTCTTTGTAAAACTCGAAATTTTCAGTGTTCGAATGAGGAAAAACCAGTCTTATTTCCTCGATTTTTACAATTGAGAAACTTTCCCAATCCGATTTCTTTATCCAGACACCGAACACGAACGCCGAACTCTACCAGATCACAATTCCAAGGCGAATCAGTTTTTTGCCAGTCACTTTTTCTTTCGATACTCAATTAACCGCCCGTCAAAGGGTAGTACGGTTCTGTTTAAAACAAAACAAGTGAAAGTAATTTCCGTAAAAAACACTCCAATTATAGGCGTTCATTGATTGTAATTGTTAAGTAGATTGACTTGCGTAATTTCCGGTTGTTGTACGAAAAATCCAACATTTCAAGTGTACTTCCCGAAAATTACCAAATTCTCGCTATATTCCAGTTGATTTGCACGATAAAATCGACGCATAAAAAGAAAACAATCCCTGTAATTGTAAGACTGACCGATATCAACGATAATGCACCCCAATTCGTCAACACACCGTACGAAACAAGCATTTCAGAGGTATTTGAATTAGCCCACCTCTTTCCAATTTAAAACAATTTATTATACATCCAGTTAACGCCAATTGGAACAACAATCTTCCAAGATATTCTAGCGAAAGATAAGGATGCCGGTGTTAATGGTCTTGTTGAATATTCGATAGTACGAAGTAATGGTTTAATTGATGACGATGAGGGGATAGGCCGGGATCGGATCCATAGCGAGGACGGTTATGGGTATTTTGCCATAAATCTACCGCACCAGGGTCAAGTTACTGTTAATAGAACTTTAGATTTTGAGAAAACTCAACGTTATTACGTTACCATTTTGGCTGCTGTAAGTCGACCAATTCGATTTCTTTATTTGTTTTTTTAATGATTAAGATTTTGGGAGCAATTTAGCGAAACCAGTTTGTGAATCAAAAGTTATCACGCGGAATTAAAACAATTTATTAGTTATAAAATTTTAAAATCCTCCAAAAATTTTGTAATCCTGCCAGGATCGCGCCCGAGATGAGTCCCAGCGATTATCAGCAACGACAACATTAACTGTAAATATCAAAGATGACGACGATCAAAATCCCTCGTTTATCTACAAGGGTTGTATGCTTTTGGATGGTACTTGCATTAACCCCGAATACTCAGCTTCGGTAAGTTTCTAAAATTATCCAAATCGAATTTATTTAGGGGTTGAAATGTAGGTATCAAGCGGCGTTCTCCACGGTATTCTCAGCATATCGCCGGAGAAAATCCAAGCCATTGACATGGACACCCTCAACTACCCGATCCGTTACTCCTTCGTTAGCGGCAGTCCCAGCGTTTACACGAATTACTTCAAAATCGATCCGGATACAGGAGCCGTCCGACAGATCAAACCGGTAGACACATCCACAACGAAAATGTTCAACATTATAATCAAGGTGAGTCCGTCACAATTTCCAGTTTGCGTGACTCGAAATCGGATAGGTCTCGCAATAAAGTGGTTACTATAAGTGGGTCGTTTTTTTCCCGACAGGCCCAAGAAGTGTCGGAGGCGAAACGTTCAACAACAGCCAAATTATTGATAACTGTGAAACCGGTCGATGCAAATCCACCAGAAATCGAGTTGTCATCGAACGAAGGTTACGTCGATGAAAATTCACCGATTGGCGAGAAAGTCGTCGATATCCACGGCCGGCCTTTGATCGTTACAGTTACCGATAAGGATTTCGGCCCGGATGATCCGAAACCTTTATATACATTTGAATTAACAACACCGTACTTTATTATTGATAAGAACGGTTATTTGTTGGTTAACGAGAATAATTTAGATCGTGATCCACCGAATCCGGGTAAATTTAAATTTCAAATTGTTGCCCGTGAGAAGAATAATACAGCCGCTAGTGCTCCAGTTTCACTATTAGTTCATTTGAATGATGTTAACGATAACGCCCCTATGTTACCATTAATACCACCGGTTACAGTACCTGCAGGTGATAAGAAACGTAAAATAGCACAAATCAAAGCTGTTGATAAAGATGAAGGTGTTAATGCACTTATCACCTATTCAATCTATCATGTCTCTAATAATGGTAATAATAAGTTTAACATAAATCCGATCACTGGTGATTTAGAGACTGTTGGAAAATTAAATGCCGGCGATCAGTATAGTTTAACCGTTCAAGCCACTGATAAGGGTGGCTTATCAACGCAAGCTATCGTTGAAGTTAGCGTCAGTCCAGGACCGAATACACAAAGCCCCATTTTCGAACAATCGATCTACGATATTGAAGTCAGCGAAGGGGCTACAATCAACTCTACAGTCGTTACAATAATGGTGGGTTAATTCAATGTATTAATCCCCAATAATTTTTGTGAAATTTAGGCGACTGATCCGGAAAATGATCCTGTAACGTACTCGATATTATCGGGAAATGATCTGAGGCAATTCTCCATCGGTCCAAAATCCGGCGTGATTACAGTGATACGTAAATTAGATCGTGAGGATTTGACACGTTACAAACTTGTAAGTAATTTTTGATTAATTGCAGTTTTATTCAGATTGATATAAATTTCTAGATAATAAAAGCAGAAGATGCGGGTAAATTATCAAGTACGGCAACTGTGAATATAAAAGTAACTGATATTAATGATAAGAATCCGGAATTTGTGGGCGATCCGTATAAATTTACGGTGAAAGAAGGCTTGAATCATACTAGTGTGGGTTTTGTACATGCAATTGATGCTGATGAAGGGATCAATGCACTTGTTCGATATTCGATACCGGCCGATTTACCATTCGATATTGATAACGAAACCGGCGAGATTACCACGAATCGAGCCTTAGATTACGAAACACAAAAGGTATAAATCCATGCAGAAATCCCCGAATTTGGTAATTTCGAATTGATTTCAGAACTACCAATTTGTGGTGACGGCTAAAGATAGCGCCCCAGATCCGAGGATAGCCACAGCGACCGTTTCAATTGCAGTTATCGATATTGAGGATGAAGTGCCTGTTTTTAACAAAACCGTCTACGAAACGACAGTTCCTGAGAATGTTCCCGAATATTACATTACTGATGTTACGGTAAAAATCTCCACATTATTCAATTACAATTGTTATAATTTCGAATTAAAGGCCTACGATCCGGATACAATAAAAAAAATCACTTATGTCATCCATCAAGGCCCTACCGATTTGTTTCGAATTGACGAATCTAGCGGCTCAATCTACACAACTCGCGGTTTAGACTACGAAAAAGAGAGCCAACATGTTTTAGTAATTGGTACCCTCGAGAATATGTCGAGTAAAGAAGGCAGTACTACTAAAGTTATCGTTAATGTTGAAGTAAGTTTAAACGATTAAAAATCGGGATAATTCGACACAATTTTGTAGGATCGTAACGATATACCGCCGGTCTTCACGATAATCCCGCACCCTATAACTTTAGAGGACGATGTGGCGATCGGTACTGCCGTCACAACGCTAACGGCAACCGATTCAGACGGTACCGCACCGGGCAATAAGATCCGTTACGAGATTATCGGTCGTGGAAAAGCGATGAAATACTTCCAAATCGGCAGCGATGATGGCGTCTTACGTGTAACGAACGATTTGAAGAAAGAAATCGATACGGAATATCAGGTGGATGTTCGTGCTTACGATTTAGGCGAGCCGCAATTATCATCGGTGATAACTGTTGATATTTATATTCAACATGTGGCTACAGTTGCCCGGAAGTTGGTTTAAGATTCGCCGATACTGCCTACACTATTCAAGTGGCTGAGAATTCAACAATCGGCCAACAAATTAAAACGTTAACTATTGTTAATAGTAAGGCGCACGGTACTAATATACCGCTGAAATGTTTGATCATTTCAGGCAATGAAAAAGGCAAATTTATCGTTAATGTTACAGAAGATAGGAATTGTGCTTTGTATTTGAATAAAACGTTGGATTATGAGAGCGAAGAATCGTACCAAATCAAAGTACAAATTATGTCGCTACAAGGCTTCATCAATAAAGAATTCAGCATTACTCAAATAACAATCAGTGTAACTGATGTTAATGATAACGAACCGTACTTTATTTATCCAACCAACATAAAAAAGTACTACTCAGCAATCAATGATGATTCACCGTTATTGACAACAGTAACACAAATTAAAGCCGACGATAAAGATAATGGCAAATTTAGTAAACTACAATATTCATTAATCGGTGATAACGATTATTTTTCAATTGATCCGACTTCCGGTATCGTAAAAACGAAACGTACCTTTGAAAATCTTGATAAGCTACAATTGCCGTTTCGTTTAAAAGTCAAAGTTCGCGATAATCCGAATTCAACGATCGATTATCACGAAATTGTTAGCCCAATGGTTGTCAATTTGATATCGCCCGAAAATCGGTTGATTCTAGTTATTGGTGATGCAAAACCGGATATAATTCAAAAGAAATTGAATTTGATAACGAATGTTATCCAAGAACAATCCGGTTTATTTGTCGGGATAGAAAAATTAACAATTCGCGAATTTATAAACGGCAATGGTACTCTAGAGACTGATCCTACAGGTACCGACGTCTGGTTCTATGCAATTGATCCAGACACTGACGCGATTCTACCAAGAAATCACACGCTAGTCAAACGAACAATCTTCGATAAATCAGCGATGGATAATATAACCTTCGATATAACCGGCCAGATACAGAATACAGCTTTTACTATCCACGAACCGATAGTTTTACATAAAATTAAAACAGCAACGGTTGCCTCATTCAACGGTGAAGTCTTCCCTTATGCTCTAATCATAATCGCTTGTATTATATTCGTATTGGGTATAGTTGGGATTATTTATATTTGTGTATCGTGGTCGAAATATAAATCGTACAAAGACCAAATCCAACGGCAATACGTCGTTCCGGCTAGTCCAGCCCGTTACGATACCGTTTACGTTGAACCCAATTTGAAAGAATACGAAACGCAAGTGTTACAAATGTGCGTACCCGTGGACGATCCGGACGATTACAACGATCTCCATTTGGATTTCAGCAATAAAAACCACGCATTTAGTTTAGAGAACGTTAGCTATATTAGTAAAGAGAATAATCTGAAGAAATACGGTAATTTGTTGGTTTTTTTGGTGGGTTTATTTGTTCAATTTGAGTGATTTTAGGGCAACAAAGTCCGGCTAGTAGCGAGTCGGCGACAACAGCTCGAGCGTCGAGTGTCGGCGGTGATCACAATCTATTGAAATCGACAGGTGATCAAAATTTGATACGGCGTGATCATTTGTACAATTCGAGATCATCGGATGATGATGAGATGAACGCCAGTCCTAGTAACGAGAACGTTATGTTTAAAGAAAAAAAGGACTATTCGCATCTAGGATTCTCTTACGATCATTCACCGATAGAGACGACCACTGAATTGTAGATAGAATCTTATAATTTTTAGATTTTATTACTAAATTAATTTATTATGTAATAAAGAGCGAAATTGAGTCAATTATTTTGTAATTAGAACGGTTGTAGGTACTTAATTTTTTATATTTTAAATAAATATTTTATTAAACTACTACTTGCCAAAATTTTAACGCTGTCGCTCGAAGTGAACGGAAACATTCAATCCCCCTTTAGAAACAAGGATAACTCAAAAACGCCAAAAGATATCGAAATGGGACACATCTCATTCGATTCAGAATTCAATTCTGTACGGCCGTTACCCCATGAAATTTGGAAAATCAAACGGAATCTTCTGATAATTGCGAAAAACCGCATTTTTAGTCAAAAAAAGTGTGTTAACATCCAGTAGTACACGTGCCTATATAATCAATAAAATGAAATGAAACACGTATAGGTAGATCAAGAAAAGTTAAGGCTTCTAGGTCAACCCATTCCCCGTTTTAATTTTCTTTTCCGTTTTTGGGAAAACCGCATCTAAAGTGATCAAGTTTTTGGAAATAGCACTCAGTAGATGTGATGTGGTTTCGGGACTTATGATTGGCTAGATGAAGGGGGCAACTTGTTTCTCGACTGATTTCTCATACGTCTGTCGAACGAAGATTGTAAATTTGCAAAGGAGAAAAAAGCGAACTGCCTCTCGAGCCTCTTAAGGCATGAGGAGTAATCTAGCGAATACTTCAAAAATTTTCTTTGGGCAGATTGCAAAATTTTCAAATTTAAATTTCTACTTCCCTAAAATTTGGAGTATTTAACAAAACTGTAGCCCCAATTGTTTGCTCTACAACAAGTTTATTTACAAAATTTATATACATACGGTACCTTAAAATAGATTTCTGTACCCTTTAAAAAATCCCCAATAGATTTATTTAAAGAATACAACTTATTTTACATAGTTTTCTATTAAATTATTAAATTATAAATATACATCATGATCCACTCAAAAAATCTACAATCCTAAAATTTTGCTTGGATTTTTCTGGAACATTCAGTATAACAGCAAGATTATATTATTTTGTAAAAAGCTAACTTATTAATTAACAGAAATAGAAATCTTATAGCATCAAATTAATATCACGCAGATAAAATTTACAGAAACACATCTCTGTACTCCAATCGCGACTTAAATTGCTTAATTATATTGAATAACGGCGATCAAAATTATTTAATTGTAGTAAGTTTAGGAATTTAATGGAAATAATTCCGACCGCCCCTTTAACCCTAAAATTATGAGCATCTCTTCTTATTATCTATAATTCTTCAAGTACTACTTACCAAATTTCGACGCTATTGTGTATAGAGAATTCAACAATTGTAACGCCCGTGTATCCTCCGATTCTTCATCCAAATTCGGATCGACAATTTCCTTCAAACTACTGTTAGTACTGCCCGTTTTCCGATGATTTTGCGGTACTACCGACCGATCATTCGGTGGTTCCAAAACATCCCGACGATTCTGTAAGTTTCGACTGATCAAATCGTGGATCGGTACAGCTTGTGTTTCGATTTCTTGCGTAGCATTAGCCCCACATTCGCTGATCAACAATAAAATCAAACGTCTCGTCAATGGGTTGCTTTCGATTTCTTTCATTTTCTCCAAAAATTCGTCTTCTGTCGTGTTCAATTTACGAAGAATCCTCTGTAATCGGTTATCGTCATCGGATTTGGTGTTGTTCATGAAATCAATCAAAATACCATGGACTTGAGTTGAATTTAAAGCTAATCGAGGTAGTGCTCGTAATTCGTACTTTATTTCGTGATGCGGTACTAGAGGCGTAGATGAAGAATCAATTTCAATTTCTTCTTCTGGGGTTGCTGTTATTTTAATACTCTCAGTAGTCGTCTCTAGATTCTCGTTAATTACAGCTGGATTAAAAGTGAATGCTGATTTCCACAACTTTGTAGCATCCGGTGATCTTGTCCAATGACTATTGGGTAAAGACGTACTTTTGGTTGTTGTCTCCACCTCTTTCTCAGCAACTTTAAGTTTATTGAATTGCGAAACAAACGATTGACTATCAGCTAATTGAAGATGCTCCTGTTCGGGATTCAATGAATTTTTAGCACTGTCAAAAGTGTTGGAAGTATTATAAGCGATTAGATAGCCCCAAGTCGGTTGTACTGATGGTGCCGTTGGGAAAACCGGTGGGAAACTCGATTTCACATCAGCATCCGAGAAGTTCAACAATTCGTCTTCAGTCTCCGATGGAGTTTCTTCAGTTTCACCGTTCGGTGGTTCTGTTGGTCGAACTTCCGCCAATACTCGACGGAAAGTTACAGGATCATCAAGGTACGACGATAAAGCTTGTGTGAAAACTTTAGCCAATTGCCGAACTTTTGGATCGGGAACAGCATTTTTCGTGTGTGCTGCTTCTAAATCACTATCACCATCTCGATTTGATAACGTTGTTGTCTCTTCACTATCACCTCTACTATCACTGAATAATTCATTATAACGATCCATTGTCATTTGTGTTAATAGAGCTGTAAGTCGTTTCTTGTCCAATTCAGCTTGAGAAAGGCCCCCATCATCATCATGATCAGTTTTATCATCCTCACCTTCTTCTTTATCTTCAGCAAGTCCATCTAAAGCATTTGCAAAATAAACAGCAAGTGTGTGGAGAGTTTGAGGACCAGCTGATGGTGGTACTACCAATCCAGGTCTTGCTGATTCACCAAAACGTTCCTTACTTTGAGCCATTTCAGCCAACGCACTAATCATACTTTCAATATTTTCAAAAGTCGATGGTAAACTGGACTGTGTTGTTGTGGCTACATCTTCACTCTTCGTTTTAGTGAAAGGACTAGCTGATGAAACTTTATAAGTTGGATATGATGCAGTTGGTGTTGGAGTTGTTTTTTGTGTTAGTTGTGTTGTAATTCCTGGCAAATAACTTGAACCTGATGTTGATAATTTGAAAGGTCTAGGACGTTGGACTTCGTTCGTAAATTTGAAATTCTCGTGTTCGTCCGGGATTGGAGTTGTTGTATAACCGAAAGAAGCAACTGACGAGTAACTATTGCTTGTAAAAGTTGAATTCTTGGCAATGCCAAAAACTGAATCTTGAGGTGAGGTTGTTGTTGGAAGATCAAAAGGTTTAGCATACAAAAACTTTGCAGAAGTGGTAGCAAATGTAGGAGCTGTAGGAGTTACACTGTTAACAAATCTACCATAAACAGTAGCTTGATCGATTTTTCTTGTAGTAGTTTCTTTTGGTCCAAAAACTGTACTTGTAAATAATTTATTTTGATTCGAATTTATGGCAGGAGCTTCAAGATCTAAAGGAATATTGAATCCAGAAGTTTTCGAAGTTGTAGAAGATACAAATTTAGGTAACTCTGCCGACGATAGAGTCTTAGTTGAACTAATTATTGAACTTTTCTGTACATTAAAATTGGTACCAACTTGATTTCCAACAAATTTTGATGGTAGAGTCGCAGTTGAACTAACTATTGGAGAAGCTGTACTTTTTTCGGACATTAAAATAGGTACCACCTTGACTTCCAGTAAATGTCGACGGTAGAGCCGTAGTTGGGCCAACTATTGGAGAAGCTGCACTTTTTTGGGCATTAAAATTGGTACCACCTTGACTCCCAACAAATGTCAACGGTAGAGCCGTAGTTGGGCCAGCTATTGGAGAAGCTGTATTTTTTTGGACATTAAAATTGGTACCACCTTGACTCCCAACAATGTCAGCGGTAGAGCCGTAGTTGGGCCAGCTATTGGAGAAGCTGTACTTTTTTGAACATTAAAATTGGAACCAACTTGACTTCCAACAACTATCGATGGTAGACTTGTAGTCGAACTAATTATTGGAGAAGCTGAACTTTTTTGTCCATTAAAATTGCTACCAACTTGACTTCCAACAAAAGGTCTACCGTTATTTATCGGTTGCGTTGTAAGGTATTGAGGAGTTACTGAGGAAATTGCTGAGAAAATCTTTGTGGAATAATGTTGAGGCTCTTTGATATCGGAGTAAGTTTCCCGATGATTTGGATGGACAGTTGTCGGTTTGTATGATTGTTGTATCGAATTGATGGAGTTTTTGTAAAAGGAGCTACTTTCTTGAGGTATTTGAGTTTCCTCAGATGAAGCCGCTTCACTGTTCTCTTTATAAGTGGAAATATTTTGCTTGATTGTAGTATCTTTAGCTTCCGATGTAATTTGATTTGGTTCAGATTTTCTACCGTAGATAACATTAGAAGATGGAATATTCCGATTGGTATTATCCGGGAAATCAATTTTTTTATTTTGCCTATTACCGGTTGTAAAGCTTTGATTTTGTTGTAACGTTCTAACCGGAGTACCACCCAATTTGGTACTTACAGTCAGTTTGATATTCTGATTCGATTCGACTTTTGTAGGAGTAGAAATACTGTTAGTTTTAATATTGACGTAATGATTTTGATTTGGTGGTTTTGTTCTTCCATTAACTCTGATATTTACGTACTGTGGAGTCTCTTCAAATTTCGCAGCCGAATCCAATTTAGCATCTTTTGATCTACTTTCAGGCTTCTCATCAAATTTCCTCAAAAATTGTTGATTGTGTCTGGTAGAAGAGACAATTTCAAAATTTCTACCTTTTTGAAACTTTGTAACCGTTGAATGCTGTTCGGTTCTCATAACAGCACCATGATCATCACCATCCGCATAAACCCGTCTTGATGCTTTTCTACGTGCATTCTCTTCGCGCAATTGTTCAGCACTCGTTTCGTACAAATTCGGCGAATTCGTGCAATTCACTTTGAACCACCATTCGCAGATCAGTTCCGACTGTTGGAAGATCGTACCGTTCGGACATAAGAAGGATATCTTTTTGCCTTCTTCACAAATATGGAAAACCTAAGAATTATATGGAATTATTTGATTTGTTGGAATATTTGATCAATTACTTGACAATCAGTTTGTAAGTCGGCATAATAACCGGATTCTAATTCGCGGCAACTGAATGCAGTTTTTGGAATGTGCGACAATATGGGGAAATCGACACCAGGTTTGCCATAAACACCTAAAATCGAACAATTTGTAGCTTGAAGTACTAAGATTGAGACTAAGGAGTTACCTTGATAGAAAACTGGTTCTTCTTCGAGAACGTCTTGGGAACTATTACCACCATCTTCAACGATGGAGTCTTCGGTTTTTAGACTTTTTACCTGAAAAATTTGGCGATTTTCATCTGGAATTCTATTGTAAAAGATGAACTTACGGGAAAATATAAACAACAGATGAAAAACAAGCACAGGGCCTTGTCTGTAATAAAAACAAATTTAGCTGTAAATTAATGTCGGTAAGTTTGTTAAAATAAAAAGACTCGTCAATCTTCTCAATTATCATCATTTATTCACAATTATGTTATTAAATATTGTTGCAAAACCTCTCAATTTGATTACACCTTCCTTACTTGATTATCTCTGAGTTATTAACAGAAAATCAAAGAATTATAAAAGATTTAAGGTATGCAGTTTATACGCTTGGATGATGGAATAGCTCTTGGTATCAATGTTAGTTGGAGAGGAACAATTTTTGAGTAAAGTAAATATGAAATCGAGGAAAACGGAATATAGGAAGAGTCATTTGAATGACGCAACAATACTGTCTGTCTTCTGCATTCATTGTGCTAATTCTTCAAATAAATTGCGAAAAGAACAAACAATCGACCTTTACTCTTACACAATTTCATTCAACTAGATAGAGTCGGTATGCTAATTGCTCTAGTTTTAATTTAAGAATAGTATTGTTGTGTTTTTTGGTTAACAAATTGTTACCGGATCACAAGTAGCCGAAACAATTAAGTTATTTGTAATTCAAAAGAGCCGGTTATTAATCACTTCATCAAGGATGAATCAAATTGAAAGTAACAAGTACGTGCTCATCTTCTATCTATAGAATTTTCAGTGATGAGTCAAAATTTGCTTTTTTACATAAGACAATATCACATTTAAGTAAATAATAATAATAAATTTATTTATTGTGGATGTTTAGAAAGGCTAAAACACACCTAAATATGCATAATTATTATAATAAAATAAAATTCTCTCAAGTTTTACATAAAAAACAATGTCTTTGAAATTTGTTTTAAAAAAATCTAATTTTGCGAAATTTTCTCCGACTCTAACGATCATAAACAATTAAAAATTTCATGTTCTCTATTATTTTTATTATTTTATCTACCATAATTGGTAATTATGGGAAAATTCGGCAAGTTTAAGGTTGAAAACTTACTCAATTTGGACTCAGAACGGCCGGCCATTTTACCAAAACCTGGAACAAAATACTTCAGTCAATTCTCCACAAGAAAGCGACTTTTCCGCTTTCCATCACTCTTCAACTAGCCAGTTTTTGAAAGTGTTCATTTTATTGGAAAAATACAACAAAATTTTCAATAAATTAATGTAAATTTATGAAAATTTTGATTTATTTTCAAGTCGTCCGAGTCTGAACTCGGAAGATGTTTGGCAATGACGCAACAATTAATCGAATAATAAATTCCGTGGAAATGTTAATTTAATCATTGTGAATTTTTCAATTTTCTTCTGCAATTAGGAAATATTTAAACTACAATAAATCAGAGAAGAAAGCGAAATTTAAAGATGAGTGCTACTTTCATTGGAGTAAGACTTTCATTGCCTATTTAACAGAAAATTCCAAAAATCAATTAATCATAATCGTTAACCGAAATAAAATCTGATTATTTCGCTGCAGAAGCAGGTGAAGATTATTTTAACGAATTTCGTCCAAGCATAAAGACAATGAATGAACGACCCAATTCGAAATGTTTTAGCCGTGAGAACTTCTGTTCCGTCTTACAAAAAAAATTGTATTGCGAAAGGTGTTTGAAAGAGAAAAAACTACAATAATTTTATGGATTATTTCGATGAGTAATTAAGTTTAATAATTTTACATATTTTAACAATCATTAGACAGAAATTGGTGTTAAATAACTCAAATTTGTGCCTCTGACGGAATCACGGAACAAACTCGAACATCTCAAGTATTCAGCCTCAAAACTCGACCTTTGATGGGATATTCGATAAATTTTTACGGTCCGATCACGAAGATTTGACGATAATATCGCCCAACTTTCAATTTGATCGCCACAAAATCACAACAATTGATAAAATGATGGTTGTAATAAATTTTCTGGTTGTTTCCTGGTCGAAATCGAGTGGAAAAAGTGAAAGAAACCATCGTTTAATAGCGAAATATCAATATGACGATTGTGATAAAAATAGGCAAGTAATTAGGGGGAAATATAGAACCGGTCTTTAATTACTGCGATTAGCCGATGACATAATAGGCAAAATTAAGAGATCAGTTTCTACCTATTAAAGACTGAAAAAATTCCGATTACGTCGTAAACTTTGGCGAGTATTTAAAACTTGACATGCAGGATAAACTTCCCTGAAAAGTGTCTATTGATAAACTAGGAACCAATTTAAGATAGCTTCAAGCTAGAATTTCGCTGTAAATGAACGATTCGAAAGGTGAATTCTGTTATCTAATCACTGAAAGCTTTCGTATTTATGTTATTGGAGATCTTAAAATTCTTATCAATTAGCATAAATCTGGCCTTGAATTCGCTATACCTGAACGAATCACCGAATTTAAACGCGATATTATTTCAAGATTATAAGTTGTGTTAATGATATTCATGAGATTCATTGAAAAATTAAGGATATTCGTTGCAATAAAAGTGTAATTAAAATTTCAATCTCCAACAAGGATACGAATTCTATACACAATTTACCTTTAAAGATGCAACTATTACATCAACTACATTAATGTAAATGGAAAAAACATCAACAGTATCGATAAGGCATAAAGAATCACCGTTAATAGCCTTGATGGTGGTTTCGATCGTTAAAATAGAAGATGGAAGAACAATCAAGACAATTCAACCTTCACTATTGACCTATAAACGGGTACAAATTCAAAGAAAATACGAAATACCCAAATGGAGAAGGATAATAACGAAGAAACGTGATGATTCGCGATACTTAAAATAGATCCTTGTTGATGCCGGAATAGTGACCCGAGTTTCACCTTTACACTTTCACCAGAAATACGACAACATTTGCAATAATGAATACAATTATTGATGATTATTTCTGTTCTACAACACAAAAAATCGCCATCCATATTCATCATCAACAGATGCTTTAGAATTACGAATTTATCGTATTTATAGATCGCATTGATAGTGGAGTCACGATCTATCGTATAGCTCTTTACTTTTATTAAACATGGCAGATTGTGCATTTTTTCTTGCATTGAAATCGATGTTAGTTGAATTATATAAGGATATTTCGATCAATTTAAAAGTAGAGAAAGTCAATCGAAATTTCCATATAATAACGTGCTAATATTACCAATTGGGAGGGAAATGGGAAGAGGTCAAGTGCATTCGATGAAAGTCGAATTGTAGAGAACAATACTTGTATTGCATCTAATTAGAATAATTGATAAATCCGATATTTGCCTAAAATTACAGTTTAGATTGTGATCCGGATGCTTATATTATTTTTCTTACTGTTCATGTGAAGGTGTAGGTATCGAATTTTAGAAAACTGGGAAAATTCAGCTTAAAACGCTTTCACCCAAACTATTTTACTTTCGTGTAACCGACACAATAAGAATCGAAATATCAACTCAATTCCATCAAAAATCGTCGAAAATTGAGAAATTAAAACGCTAAAAGTCCAGTTCATTGGGATTCTAAATTGAAGAGCCTTGAGTATCAAGAACAAGAGGATGGGTCGCACCTGAATACCTGAAATTAGAGCCAATCCTAAATTCAATTATAATTGAAAATCACCAAATTCTTAATCGGTTAGATCGTGAAATATTTCAATGAAAACTAGGTGTTGTAATCCTCAATATAAATTAAAACTCGGCTAATTAAAGGTGACTTCTTCATTTGAAAAACAAATATTCTCGCATTTTAATTGAATAAATCATTTAAAAGAGGCATAAATTAATAACAAGTTTTGCTACTTGAATAAACACGAATTTAGATTTCTCATCATTTATCGATAAATTAATGCATGAAAGATATCGATCTCGACGAAAATAATACTCATTATAATCTACAGACGAATAAATTACAATAAAACGTTTAAAATAAAGCGGAATTTGATGATTTATATGGAGGAATTTTGATAGAAGCCGATTCACACGCCGGCGAAGATTTCAAGAATCGTACAATTTCTAATTCACATCGATAAAACTTTCGTTTATTACCAATTAAACTGTGCCAAATCTTTACAATTCCTTCATTTATTCCATTCAATTTTCCCCGATTTTGATTGATGCTCGATAAAGATAAGTAAAGCTTCCGTTACTTGCATTAAAAGCGTCCATTTCGATTCGGTTGGTAGTATTTATTGGAATAAATAGAATGTGGGGTTTATAGAGGTTGATTGGATTTCTATAAATCACTTTCACTGTTGTGTTTACGAAAATTTATTCAAAGATGATGGTTTAGATGTCATGGTCAAGAATTTTTAGAAAAATGTCATTGATGGAATGGGAGATTTTCTCTAATTTTTCAATAAATATCGAATTCTAGGTCAATTATATAACTGAATTCGAAATTTTCGTTTTTTAATAGAAATAGATGCCAAATAAAAATTGTTTAAATGTTAAATGTGAATGTAGAACATGCAATAATTATAAAACAGTTATCGAATTTGTTTAATTATCACGAATTAAACTCAATATTTTTACAAATCGAATATTTGTACCTTCTTTACGGATTTAATAGAGAAATTATTAGAATTGTTCCCAGCAGGACGTTTCTACATTTTGTGAAGATAAATAACTTAGTATTCTAGCTAGAATCGTAATACAGATACTACAATTGATGTCTTGATATTTTAAATGAAAGTTCACTCAATACAGGAAGACTAAAAGCTCCAGTTCCACGCTACACCACCTACAATAATTCTTACTTATTTTACAATTATCATTATTTTTTATTCCACGAGTCGCTCATGTTTATAGCAAGTTAAGAAACATTTCGAATTTCTCACTGATCGATTATTTCACCAATATCACCCATCATTTTAATAACCATCTGGTAATTATAGAGTAATTTAAACGGCGTGTTATTATAAAAGTAGCCGATCGAAAGGCGATCTAGTTTTAAAACGAAAATATTGAAGAAATGATACATTTGTTGATGAATTTCTTTATAGATTAACGTGTTCGATAAAATAGAAAAGATTCAATTGATTGATAGTTTAACGAAAAATTAATAATCCACATTAATTTTATTACCAATTGTTATACAATAGTTACAAAATATTGCGGTAGATCGAAATTTAAAAAATTGATAGAGCTAAAGAGGACCATTATATAATAATTATAATGATAGTTGTTTATAGATGAATAAAAATAATCAACAATATAGAAGACAAATATATACACGTGTAATTTCAACATTATAGAAACGTTCACTTTCAATGAATTTTAACATCTTTAGATTGATGTTGACGCGTATGAAATAAATTCTTGATAAAAATTGCTGAATAAATCACGCTTAATTGGGTTAATTTCAGTATTCTTCACCAAATTAAGACTGTTCGATGTTAATTGAGTCGTGATGTGCTGTTTTATAATTTTTATGGTCGATTAGTAACCTGGATTTGAAGATTCCAGTTTTAATCAACGAGAAGGTTAAATTTCTCAAGAACTACAATTTCTTGATCGAGTTGTAAATAGAAAAATTGGGAAAAACTAATTCTACAAATTAACGACTAAACGGTTAACCCCCGTTGTGCTTCTAAAAGATTACTGGGAGAAAATGGGGGATTTTCGTTATTTCACCAAGTTTGTGCGGATTTTACGAGAGTAACCTTGGCACCCTAACATCCAAGTTTCATTATTTTTAAAAAACAATCACTACAAGATAACGTTTCATAATTTTCCTGTATTTTATTGTAGCATAACGGTTAATTAAAACGTTAATTCTCTAATTTCTCACAAAACCATTCAACATGTCTATAATGTAAATGTCTATTATTTTCACTATTCTACTAGTATATTATTGGAGTTAGAACAAGAAAAATATAACAAACACGACATATTTTAGCCGTATAAAAATTATTCAGTTACAAAAAGTTCCCATAAATTTCCTCATCCACATAAACGTGTACTTATATAAAAAACTTTAGAACAAAAGAGAATTACAACCGAATTACTACCTGACAAACTTTATTTTACGCATTTTAACATTAACATACCGATATTGTGTGGATTGTTGATTTGATTTAAGAATATTGTAAATGAAAGTGTACCCGATTTTGTTGTCACAAAATGGAAATATTGCATTACACGGAAATGATCCATCAATATTCTCTTTATAGATTTGAACATTAAAAATTTGTAAGCAAAAAACCTATGACGAAATTAAATATTTTTCCATCTTCATTATCAAATAGAAGTGATAACAATATTAACATTAATTTTTTCGTTTCGTAAATGTTAAAACAATAAACACTTGTAATTTAAAAGGTGAACCTGCAAGATTTTTTTCGTATTGACACACTTGTTGGGGTCAAATAGGTGTCGTTTACGGTAATTATGAAATGAAGATGGGTATTTACAGGAATTTCCGAGAAAATCCAACACGTACAGTTATTATATGAAGATCGTTTCGATCAAGTGAATGGAGGAAATCTACTTGAACTGAAACTAATTTACTTTGGTTACTAGACGCTGATGAGAGCGCTGAAAAGAGCGATTTAGCTGTCTGTTTTTCGAATAAACTCGAGAAAATTTGATTGTAGATAAGAATTAACGAAATTTTCTAGCCCCAAGACAGTAGAAATTAAAAAGATAAAGGTGAATTCGATTGAATTTCTCGTCCGATAGGAGACAATTTGAGCCCCATTTAGTTTAGATTTTCAAATATTTAATTAATTTCTCCGAGTTGATTTAGTTTTTCTTATAATTTTCCAGCAAATTCTCCGAATTCCTCTATTTATGATTCATTGTCTTCGAGCTTCGACTAAAAATAATTAATTAAAGATTCTTGCCTGACTCACCTTTCAGTTTTTTTTTCTCATCGAATCCATCAACTATTTATAAGCCAAAATTAACAGAAATATTTAATTTAAATTAATTTTTTTCTAAAATTACGATTCCCCGATATTTCCATACGATTACGTAAACGATAAAAATAAACGAATTACGATTTTTCTTGTTTGTATCGTTTTTACAACGATAATGATCAAATTAGAAAACGTCATGTATTTAAACAAAAAAGAAGACGACAAAACAATATTCAAATTAAAAGTAATGTAATTAAATGAAGGGGAAAGTTGTACATCTTAGCTTTCATCAAACATACCAACTTATTCTCACATGTACGTAAATTTCCCTGTTTTTTTCTCGTACTTTTTACGTTTACAGTTAGGCAAGCTGTATGTAATAAAGAAAAATGATGTTCGATTCAATTAAGAAATAAAATTGTAGAGTTAATCATGTTGTTTTTCTTTTTGGTAATAGTTTTGATGAATTTCGTGAGCCGACATACAATCGACATTTCGATAATTTCAACAACATATCGATTGATAAGATCTAGTTAATAAAACAAAACTACTTTACAATTGTGCAATACTTTCACATCAACACGTATAATAAGCTCTTCTCTTCGTATACTCCGTCTCGATCGACTTGGCTTTTGAGCCGAGCCGACCGACAATCAACCTTCATCTCGCTAGTGTTTACACTATATGTTATTATGATTACTACAATTATCGGTAGTTTTTCTGTGGGAAAAATCACAATCACGATAATCACGATTTAGTCGAATAAAAATCCATTGACGGTCAAGTGATTGTGACGATGTATTCGTATTCCTTGACCTGTTCAATAAAACGGATGATCAAACAAGATTCCATGTGAAACTCGTTAAATCGTTAGTTATGTTCGACTAGAAACAATTAAACCATCAAATTTTTCGTTGTATTTGCGGTTTATTTATTATCGAAAAGGTTAAAATGATTATGTAAAGAAATGCGCTAATTCTAGTTCACTATTCGATTCGAAATTGTAAAAGTGAATGGTTGAATCAACGTCAAATTAACACAATTAATACGATGTCAATCAATTAAAATCAATTGTAGAACCGAATTTAGGGAGTGTCTTGTAATTATTTAACAATTAAATGTTAAAGAGCGTAATTTCAACGAAAATAATAGGATGATACCTAGGAAAGGTCAAATTTATTTCCTATCGATCTATAATATTGTTGTAAAATTATATATTGAGCAATTTATTGAAGTTCAAGTCTTCCTCACATTTTTCTCAACAATGCCAATTAGATATATCGAAATATAGAAGGACCCAACGACAATTATCTCTGATATTTCAAACTTCTAAGAATCGAAAGAAACAAAAACTGGCGCTGATTTATCCGTAATTAGCCCAAATTTCCGAACGGTAGACGAAATTTTGCAATTAGATCTGAATCGGATTTTAATTACGGATCAGGTGAAATTTGTTAATACAGAAAAGAATCGTTATAATCAAAAGAAAAAATCATCCTGTTCTTAATGTTTGATGTAATCGTTAATTATTTTCAAATTATTTAGTCTGACAATTGGAAAAAACAACAATACAAACTCTTATAATGGAATATTAAGTAATTGTGGGTGTATTTTAGACAAATTTACATAGAAACTTTTCAATATTTTGCGTAGAAAAGAGAAAAATATAAAGTGAAAACTGCAAGTGAAAGAACATCTTCCGTATGCTGTAAATACAGATCGTTAATATTTTTCCACTTGATTATAATGAGAAATTTTCAATTAACTATTAAATTATAATTGTATCGAGATAAATCAAATTTCCTGATATATTCGAACGATTTTCCAAACTGAGATTTCCCCGATTATCATTTTCAAGTTTCACAATGTTAAAAATTGTCTACACCAAACATTGTGCAATAAAAACATGTACTTGTGATGGGATAATCAACGAATTTGTACAATTTCACCAATCAAATGGAGATATTCATGCGACTAAAACATATAAAGATATAATCTCTCGAATTGTTAACGAAAACTTGCTCACGGCTATTCTAATTATAGTCTCGTCGAAATAGCAACAAAATTCAAAAATCGAACCGAAATTTCGATTAAATTGCGTGTCAGATTGGATAATTGAATGGATTTTCTCGCTCTAATTTACCACAAAGCGTTCAAGTATTGTTTATTTGTTCAGCTAGTTGGTTGATTTGATTCGTTTTCAAGATGTTCAATGTGATATGGACATAATAATGAGAAGATTTCGTTTATTTGTTCTACAATAACAAAAACGAATTTCTCCATGTTGAGTTATGTAAAAAGAACGGGAGCAACTTTTGTTGTCGATACAATCTTCCGAAAATTCAAGAAAACTCAAGAAAATAACGGGCAGTTTGGTCTAAATTGAAAATTTGAAGGTACTCACCCGACTATCACAGAATCCGATGGGAATCCAACAGTTGATATAACGATCGATCCGGACAACTTGGGCACATTTAAATCTAAGCCGGTACTGTAGTCTGAGCACTTCTGAGTCGACCGACAGTATAGCACCAACTGCTCAATATCAAAAGTGATTTGCAAAAAGTGAAGAAGAGACATTAGAAATCCGGTATGCGCTTGACTGGATGATGTTGATGAGGAGATGAATCCACCACAATTCATGCGTTCTCTCTTTTTCTCGCATTAGAGTTTCTTCATCGACGTCCGACCTTTCACAATAGACTCGCATACAGATTGCTTTCAAAGCAAGACAATAAGAGACGAAATCTATTCTTAATATTAACACAAATTAACGATTGAAATATTTAATAATTGTTGATCTAAAATGGTATAGCCTGAAATCTGTGCCAATTTCTATATTTATTATTAATCGAGATAACGAAATTTATTTTTGAATAGATTGAGGACAATGCAACCTTTTTGAAAATACCGGGTCACGATTTATTGTGCAGTTTACACAAACATCTAGTGATTATAATACAGTTTTATACACGTGAAACCAGACTACCTACTGTTTATTTCGAACATAACAATTATCGATACGCTACTTATTTAATCGTCGAATACATCTGGTATTTGATTCGGGATGAAAAATAAAAGGTAACGATTACAGAATGAAACGTTGATTATTTTAGAAATAGAAATTTTATTATTACAAAACAACCTTTACATCTAAACTCTTTTAGACGTCTTCTGTTTTGTTTATTTATAGCAAAAGAACGAATCGCATTCAAAAATAAATCTCGAAAATAATACCGAAGATTAATCAAAAAATATCGAAATACCATATCAAAAATTTCCTATAAAACTACAAAATCAATCAACTTAAATTAAGAATCATAGAAAAACTAATAAAATTGGAATTCTGCAATTTTCTTATTGAAATTTAACTTCAGCACCGCATTGATCGTAAATTTTCCATAAAATCAATCCAACATCTAGATCGATAATTTGGCCATCGTTACCATCAAAAATTGCAACATTATGATTAGATGGATTACGCAAATAACTAGAAAAACAAACAACAAATATTTCGTTTTGATAAATAAATAACAATTACCTCACTGAATCGTAATAGAGTACCTTCTTTAATTTCCAATCTAATGTAGCAAATGATCGATTATTGATAATATTGAAATTTGAAAATCGTGCAATTCCACAAAATATCTTTAACGGATAGATAGTGAAGAATAAATAAATCTCATAGCCGTTCTAAAAAAATTTGGAATATCAGTAGGAAATGGGAAGTTTAAATAAATTTTAACTACAATTTAATTATGAATCGATAAACGTATAAATCATCGGATTAAAGATGAATTGATAAATTTTTCAAATATAAAACTACAAGACTCCCTCGAGTTTACGATCATTTATCAAGATGTATTTAAATTTTAATATTTTTGTTGTATTTAGTTAACTGTTATTTCCGTATTAGAAATTAAACCTAAATATGGTACTATTCGTAATTATGCTTATATAATATGCACCATTTATACCCCAAGGTTCTAGAATTTATCAGATTTAAACATAAATTTTATCATAAATACTACAATTGTATCCTGTCAGGAGAAATTCTCTCATATCGTTTAAAAATTTGAAACTAATCAAAAATCTAACTTTTAGACTACTTTTATATTATTTCCAATTTTGTACCATCGAAATGTTGATTTTTATGCAATTTTATCAATTTTTGGCGGCTTTATAGTTAACAAAATGATAATAAAACTTACCTTCTGATATTCCCTGACTCTCGGCTCGGACTGGAATCCCAAAACGAAACTATTATTTCTATAAGCCAATCTCATATCTTCTTCTTTCTCGACATGAATTAACAAAAATACAGATTTGGGTTGATCAATCCATCCACTATCACTATTACCATTTAAAGAGACTGATTGTAATTTTGACGGTAATTGTTTATAAGTATTTCGTTCAAATAACGTTTGGTCTTGAGTATTGGGAACAGTATAACCGCTAGCATTAGCTAATAAATCGTCTGTACTAGTCGATGGTTGATTAGAAGCCTCACCCATTCTCAAATTATAACTTAAATCGATTTTATTGTAGCCCATATTGTTATGGCCGCGATGCAATTCGAAAAATAACGGCCGTTGTTTAACAATATCATGAGGTAATGGCATTTTTATTGCTTCTTCTTCATATTGTAGAACATTGGCGAGAATTTTCAATAATAATCGATCATTTTTTGTTAATTGATTAGTTGAACATAATAATTTCTTTTGAATTATTGCATCGATATGGTGGCGTAACTGTAAAATTGTCGAATCGGGAAATTCCAATTCTAACCACTCGTCGATTGTTAGATGATTCGATTGATCGGAAATTGCTTTAACGCCACACATTAACGAAATCTAAAATTTTTAAATTCAACAATTACCAAAACGATTGTTTAAATCTTACTGTAATTGGTGTAATTGGAGTTATACCCCGTAGAAAATAATAGCCTTTATTTATTACCATATCATCGTAAATTAACCAAATTGGTTGGTTATTATTGTTTAAAGCACTCGAAGAATGCGGTGAAACTTTCTTCTCGCTTCTAGTACAATAATCATCTTTTTTTTATACGCTAATCTCGGATATAATCCGGTTGATAAAACGGCTTTAACTAACGCCCAATTACCAGAGAGTGTGTTACAATCAACTAAACCAGCATCGAAATTTGTAACGAATTTCGATGCTCGTAATTGTTTATTCAATTGCGAACGGGTCTTCAATATTATTTCCATTGTTGACGAACAAATAAAATAATCACGACAGAAATTCCGTTCGTTGCGTTTAATCACCGATTCTTGCCATTTAATAAACGCATTCAAATAAGTCATATGATCACTACAAGTGTCGATCATTAAAGTTTTACGTTTCGTTGTTGCATGGCTACGTAAATTGATTTGTGGTGGTAGTTGGAATGGATCCCTAAAATTGGCAAATCTTTTCCAATTATCTACATTAAAATTCGAAATAAATCAACAAATAAACAAATAAATCCCCTTACTTTTGTGCCATACAAGCGACAATTGTCAATATCGGATCTAGACATTTGAAAATAACCGAATAGAGTAGAATTTTACCGAGATGTGGTTCGATTGTTAATTGACTCAAATATTCGCCTAGTGGTGTTAAATTTTCCCGTTGATCCAAAGCACCAAGACATTGTAGATTTTCGATGGCATTCGCTACAGCTTGTGATGATGGTGGATCTAATGCTAACGATAAAAAATGATAAATCGAAGAGAATTTCATATCCAAAGTTTTCGTATTTAAACACAACTCCTACGATAATTAACAACAATTAACAATTCAACAAATTCAACAAGATTACCTCTAGAGGGACACGTAGAATTTCGGGAACTCGATGGTCTGATAACGATTCATAACGTAATCTTGAAAATACATGGAAACAAATACCGGATCGGGTCCTGCCAGCACGGCCGGCTCGTTGTTTGACACAAGCCTTCGATATCCATTGGGTCTGTAATGACGATAAGCCACAGCACTAGAAATTTAATTTTGCAATTTCCAATTACAATTAACAAATTTTTTAATTACCGAATCGTACGTTTGTATTTTAGCTTTCCCACCATCAATTACATAAACAACATCATCAATTGTTACACTAGTTTCAGCGATATTAGTTGATAGGATAATTTTTCGAAAAGACGTCTCTTGAAAGACTTCATGTTGATCTTTAATACTCATCGAACTGTGTAGAAAATATACACGATATGATTGCGGATTCATTTTTAAATCGATTATATATTCATAACATATCATGATATCATCATAGCCTGGCAGAAAAACTAATATACCGCCTGGTTTGTATTTTTCATGGATAAATTTAATCAATTGCGATATTATATCGTAGTTGATTAATTCGTCGTTGAATCGTCTATAATAGCGTTTTAATATTTCTTCATCTGATGGTAGATTCATTTTTAACATTGTTTGAATTTCTTCGTTATTTCGGGCTAAT
Source organism: Mylabris phalerata (assembly GCA_020740385.1). Classification (NCBI taxonomy): domain Eukaryota; kingdom Metazoa; phylum Arthropoda; class Insecta; order Coleoptera; family Meloidae; genus Mylabris; species Mylabris phalerata. The sequence continues at coordinate 5,481,070 of JAJEOX010000299.1, read as the reverse complement.
TGTAGACAATCACAACCATCCGTTCGGCATATTCGAGGCTCGGCTCCTACAGAAAAATCATCAATAAACTGCCCTTATTGTCTTTGATACTAAAGTTTATTTGTTGAAATATCTCAAAACTGACATTACAACCCTTATTTTCTTCTTGAATTCGTTTAATTGTGCTTGTTTTGATATTAAAAAATAAATAATTCAAATTCTAGCTTGAATTAAATGGAAAATTGCTTTATCTGAAATATTTCCTGCACGATACTCAGACAATAGAATCATAACAGAAATTCTTATTATTTAAATAATTTTTAATAATTTTTTGATGTTTCAACTTAATAATTGAAAGATTATTAAACCATGAAGAATTCTAGAAATATTTAAATCATTTTCATTTCAATATTGTTCATTTATCAATTAATTTGAGGAAACAAAATTCTTTAATTAAAGGAAAATCGTTAGACATTATTAGACGATTATTAATTTTAGTAGCTCACTTAAAATTGATAAATCTTTCAAATAACACTTGAATCATTACTTCAATTAACTTTTCAACACTATTAATAATTAATGGTGTTGAAAATAAGTAATTCCTACTATTTTATAATAAAAAATAAATATTGTTGCAATTATCAAAATAAATTTAGATGAATTATACCGAAAATTTACCGATAATCACACTCACCAAGATGCAACAATTTTTCAATCATATCGTAATTCTCTTGGATAATAGCTGCCATCAATATTGTACTACGAGTTTTAGAATCCTGATAATTAACTGGCATATTCTCATTTAATAAATACACCAAAATTTGCGACCAAATCTCTTCTAATTCATCCGGATCATTTGTATTCAAACATTTTAAAATAATCTCATCGAACTGTTGATTACCACCGTATTGTTCTTGTTCTTTTTGTTTATCTCTTTTAATATGCGTCAATTCTTTATAGTTTAACATTTTTATTATATCAGATAAAAATAATTGTGTTATCGGAAATAAACGGCCCGAAATCCGCAATACGGCCGGTTTATTGAAATAATTCTCAAATTTCTGTATATCGATAGTAGCCGACATTAATATCACTTTAAAATTTCTATTCTCCTTCAATATTTCCCTTAAACAAATCAAAAGAAAATCCGATAATTTATCCCGTTCGTGTACCTCATCGATGATAATATGCGTGAATGTTTTATAAACTTGTTGTCCCGATAATAATGTTCGAATTAACACGCCATTTGTACAATAGATTAAATTACATTTACTGCCATATTTGGATTCTAAACGGATATGATAGCCGACAGCTTCGCCTAATTTTGTGCCGCGTTCGTAAGAGACACGTTCGGCGACAGAAACGGCGGATATACGACGCGGTTGTGTGCAAATTATCCGACATTTCTCATTGTGTTTCTTTGCATCATTTAAAATATATTGCGGTATTTGTGTTGTTTTACCCGAACCAGTTTCGGAAGTTACAATAACAACACGATTATTTCGAATTGTCTCTATTATCTCGTCTTTTCGTTCAAATGTTGGTAGTTGTTGTTGGAAACGTTGAATATGCGGCGTTATATTCGTATCGTAAACGAATGTCGGTTCGCTCATCAACAATTTACCAAAAATCTTCTCGCGCCAATCCAAATATTGCGGCGATGGTGTTGTCTTCTCTATTGGTTGTTCTAATTGTTGCAATTTCTTCAATTCTTGTCGAGATTTTGGACAGAGATCGATGAAGAATGATTCGAAATTCGATTTCGTTAATCTTTTATAAACTGTGATATAGCGATTGGGTTCTTTGCCTCTTGAACGCGATGTTAAATTGTAAGCAACGCATTTCTCGTGTATAAATTTCCGTTCGTAATTATTTAATGTTGGTGGAAATGAATATTCCTCCATTTCTGGATCGGTGAGTAACGTTTGAAAGGCTTGGTCTACATGGATACGGAATGGTTCGGACGTTGCTTCCAATACTTCCAAACATGATTTATCCCAATTATCCATGCTGGATTATTAATTGAAAATTGTATCAATCAACAAAGTATCAATGAGAATTATTAGTGAAATACAAACCGATTTTTACGCAACATACGATATGACATTTTTCTATTATTTTAATAAATAACTTTTCAAAAATATTTACAAATATAAATTAAAATAAATTAAAATTATTGTTTATATAATTTCGAACATAACCTTAAAATTTTGACAGATAATGTTGCCACGCGTTTAAACTCCAATTTTTAAATTCCCCAATACTCTATTGAAAATAAATAAAAAATATCAAAAATCATCTACAATTGATAATTCAACAACCAAACAATTATTAAAATCAGAAAATAACGTTATTAATTCAAATATATCGAAATTCCTTCAAGTTAACGAATTTATGATGAGCTGGCAACGTGAATAATATTCAATAATTACCACGAACTGCAACCAATCAAATTCCGGTATTCTTCGTTTTATACAGGGTGCAATCGAAATATTAATCCAATTTTCAACATAATTAACGTTTATCAATTAAATCGAAATATCTGAATATTTATACAATTTATACAATTATTAACACCAATTTTTACATAAATTATGCAATAATCGGTTTTGATGGAGAGATTTGAACCAATCACGTCAGAGAAATTGGCCGTTAAATACAGGGTGCGACAGAAATGATTTTGAAAATTTTGTGAATTTCTTAATTTTCAGTAATTTGTTTCAATAATAACTCAATTTCCTTGCATATATCGACAAATTGAGATGACTAATTGTGAACTGTGTTAATTATTTCAGTCCTATAATGGATTTAAATAAATGCGACTATTGCAAAATTGTAGCACCATTTAAAAAATGAAAGAAAAGAATTGCAACTTTATTAACGATTTTACTCGATTTAATTAATTATAGCTGTAGTTATACAGTTTATCTCCATTATAATTAATCGAAATTACTGATTAAAACTTGTTAAAAGCTTTTAGAGATTGAATATCCCCAAAAATCCCCATAAAGATTGATTTAAATGAGTTTTAATTGTTAATTGCTAAAAGTCAACTTACAAACAGAAGATATCCGGCTCCATTTTTGCGGAAGAACTCCAAACGTTAACACTGACACGCTGGCAATGCGACTAATTAACGAACAGAACTCGAGCCAATCAGTGCCTTATGGGAAACTTAGAGGAAATACACCCGAAAAAAGCGTTAAATTGAATTGTACCAAAGATTTTTTCGCCTTATCAGAATCTTTATTTATCATAAATCTCGATCGCTTAATCTCGATGCACTGTTTATTTATTCATTTGATTTGTTGAATTTTTAGTTACACTGAAATTTTTGAATATAAAACACGATAAATTTCCGAGAATATCAATTTACAGGTGTTCAAGTACAACGATTCGATTCGAAAGAATTCTTGCCAGTTTCGAAATAGGACGACCAATAAACATTTTTAACCAAACAATAATATTGAAGAACAAAACAGTAATAAAGGGTACAGTGGGTACAGTTTATAGAAATTTTTATCACACATTCATGTCGATATGGATGATTCATTCGAAAAATTGCAAGTCGAGCCGGGGGAAAATAAGAAAAACAAACAAATTCTGAAGTGATTTATTTTAAACGGAATTCGTAGTTTTTTCTTTCGGTAATAAAACGAGGTCTTCGAGAATTTAACAAAATTGATTTTAATGATCGGTAATTTGATACCGTTTCGCTTACAAATTGATAAGCAATTTCGTAAAATTTTGCTTCTAGAAAATGCCGAAAAAGATAACTTAAAATCATAAATTCAAAATAGTTAGAATTAGTATTGGAAAACATTTTTTTAAGAGCCTACCCTAGTTATAAAGAGCAGATTCTAAACAGGATTCCTGTTTTGTTTTCCAACGGATTTCAATGTTCTAAACGGTATTTAAAAGGGCATTTCAAGAGGGAGGGAAGTACGTATTTGATTTTTTGAAATTCGGATGTAATTTCGAGTTACAGAAGGAAATATAGAAGCATGTTTTTTAGCATTTTTTATAGTTTTTTTTTTATATTTTCCCTCATAACTTGGCAAATATTGCTTATTTTCTAATGAATTTCACACAACATGTGGCCAATTAAAAGCGCTTTCCAAATCTGTCAGAAATTTTCCGATCGCATTGTTAGTTTTCCGGAAAATTGATGAAAGGTTTCGACATACTAATTTTGTTTTTTTACGCACAGTTTTAAACTTAGACGACTGAACCAGGACTTGTTTGAAAGGTAATGAATAGCGGATTATTTGGTGAATAGTTTGAGATTGAAATTCGGAAAATTCACTGGAAATTTACGGGGGCGAAATTTTATCTATTATTTTGATCTATTAAAATTAATTATTTTTGTATAAAGTGTATTGCAATTTATAGATTATTTAATTATCTTTCCAACGGTAACATTGTTGCTGCAAAAAAGTGAAAATCTTCTGGAAAATTAGTGATAAACAAAACTATGTTTATCTTGTGAAAAACTAGTTGAATAGCAAGTCTCCAAACCACAAAAATGAGTTACATCTATTGGCGGAAAGAGGGCTCCTAAGTCTGTCATCTCGTCTTTCTGCAATGTTGCCAAATTTGTTTTTGTTCCTGAGGCCTTACCTTTGTCGTCTTATTTTTGCATAGATGATTGGAGAAACAAAAAACAATAAACTGGTTGTATATAATTAACTTTAACAATTAACAAAAAAAATAGTCGCTATTTTAATTGGAATGTTAAAAAAAGAAAATGGTAATTTTTTTTTCACAAAAAAATTAACGTTTTTAGCAAATTGGCGACTAATTTTTTTGTTAATTGTTAAAGTTAGTTATATACAACCAGTTTATTGTTTTTTTTTCTCCAATTATCTATGTAATAACAAGACGGCAAAGGTGTAGCCTCAGGAACAAAAACAAATTTGGCAACATTGCAGAAAGACGAGATGACAGAATTAGGAGCCCCCTTTCCGCCAATAGATGTAACTCATTTTTGTGGTTTGGAGACTTGCTATTCAACTAGTTTTTCACACGATAAACATAGTTTTGTTTATCACTAATTTTCCAGAAGATTTTCACTTTTTTGCAGCAACAATGTTACCGTTGGAAAGATAATTAAATAATCTATAAATTGCAATACACTTTATACAAAAATAATTAATTTTAATAGATCAAAATAATAAGTGAAAATTTATCAACTTCCCCATCGTAAATTTCCAGTGAATTTTCCGAATTTCAATCTCAAACTATTTTCAAAATAATTTTCTATTCATTAGCTTTCAAACAAGTCCTGGTTCAGTCGTCTAAGTTTAAAACTGTGCGTAAAAAAACAAAATTAGTAGGTCGAAACCTTTCATCAATTTTCCGGAAAACTGACAATGCGATCGGAAAATTTCTGACAGATTTGGAAAGCGCTCTTTAATTGGCCAGATGTTGTGTGAAATTCATTAGAAAATAAGCAATATTTGCCACGTGATGAGGGAAAATATAAAAAAAAAAAACTATAAAAAATGCTAAAAAACATGCTTCTATATTTCGTTCTGTAACTCCAAATTACATCCGAATTTCAAAAAATTAAATACGTACTTCCCTTCCTCTTGAAATGCCCTTTTAAATACCGTTTAGAACATTGAAATCCGTTGGAAAATAAAAAAGTTATCCTGTTTCGATTTTATTCGGGTTGGCCCTTAACTGTCTCCCTGAAAACCAGGGACGTCTCGAAAACAAAATTGGCCTCTGCGATTAATTTCTAATACAATCACAGAAATTGTAAGATTTAGAACTAAAATAAACCCGATTTTGGTTAAAATTCTCTTGAATCTGTATTGAAAAATTAGATTTCTTGTCGAATTATTGGTAATTTTTGAAAAATTTGCTAATTGGACAATTTATAGAAATGTATGAAGGAAAACAACACAAATTGAATTAAATGACATCAATTGATTTATTTGAATTAATTACCCTTTTGTAATGCAAAAAGATTGTTATTCTCGAGAATTCCTAGAGAATTCCAGAAACTTACAGGAGCTATATCCTTGGCCGTTTGGATTTTATTATCACTGGGATTATAGCTGGATAAATTCAAATAAGTGATCTCTTCATATTTAGTTGGCGGCCAATCTACCCCAGAAATTCTCGGTTTACTACAAGAAAAGATTAATACAACTATAAAAAAAAGAAACAACATTTATACCCATCTTTAGCATAAGATACCAGCATATTGACCATGATATCTTTAACTTTATAGTCATTGGGTGTCATATTTTCGGCATTGCCGAGAGCGTTATAGAAGAAAAACATCGCATCTTCAGCATGGGCAACACCTGTAAATTTCTCAAATTATTGGAGAATTATTAGAACTTAATTTTACCTTTTATTGGACTTTTTTCTAAAGCGTAATTGAAATATAGAAAATATACCGGCGATTTTGCCATTTTAGCTTGCAATTTCGTCGATTTTTCCGCAGCTACAAGAAATAGTCTATCGCTAAGCATCTGTAATTTAACCCAATTTTAACAAAATTATTTCAATGAAATCTAATTAATACATCAACTAAATCAATTTTGTGATCAGCGCCCATATATTTCTGTTCAACTTTCTCGGCGGTTATCTTCCATTTATTTTTCGGTAGCGTGTAATTGTAGTCCAATAGATAGGGGGCTAAATCGACGAATTTTTCGTTGATTTCGCCCAAATTGTCCCGCACAGGATAGAGAAAAGTTAATCCTTCTTTCGAAACGACCGAATTAATCCAAGGTAGATCGTGTGAAAGTCTCCACTCGCTAATATTTCGTAAGGATGTCGACTCAAATAAGGCTTGGAGTTTCGTTCGATAACCGGGCCAAATGGGCTAATTGGAAAATAGTGATAGCCAAAGAAGAGATTTGTTGCATTTACCAGTTGTATCGCTGGTTTTTGTTGGAGACAATCTAGAATTTGTGCAGAACTTTCGATGGGGCAATTTTGATCTTGCGCTAGGTACAAGGCGCGTTTTAACGGCTCTTTTTGTAATGCCCACGGGTTCAATGCTGTACCGCTTTGAGAGAAACCCCGGTGGAATAGCCCTTTTGATAATGGCGTTAAATAGAGGTAATGTACACTGGAGCCGCCGGCTGATAAGCCTGTAATTGTTACCGAATTTGGATTACCACCAAAACTAGCAATATTCTCCTGTATCCATTTCAACGACAATAATTGATCTTTCAACCCGAAATTACCAGTAATCACATCATCGTTAGTACTCAAAAAACCGAAAATTCCCAACCGATAATTCATTGTAACAAAAACAACATCGTGGTCCATTAGAAATTCGGGATGGGCGTAAAAATGACCGGAACCTATGATAAAAGCACCGCCATGAATGTGGACGATTACGTCGAGTTTGTCTGCAATATTCGGGCTTTCTCTTGGCACATACACGTTCAAGTGCAGACAATCTTCGTCTCCGCTAATACCAGAGGTGAGGATGAAACCAATTTGGAGGCATACCGTCGGCTTGTCGGCTTTTAGAGTGTTACTCCAGGGCTCTATTGGAACTGGGTCCTATTGCAATTTCGGAATAATCAAAGAAATTAAACTCGCTAGTTTTACCTTTAATCGTAATTGTCCAATTGGGGGTTGGGCGTACGGTATCCCTTCAAATGCCGAAAACGTGCGTTTATTGAAAGATAATTTATGATAGCCCTCGATTTGTCCAAGTGGAGTATCAACTATAGGATTGTTCTGGCAGACAATCTCTAAATTTTTACAAATAAAACAATTATTGGGGATTTAATTATAAACTCACGCTTGATCAAAATGGAGATTAGGGCGGATTTTATAAACATTTTGATTGTAATCTTCTTGAGTACCTCACTATCGACTGTTGGAACTTTTATTGAATTGTCGCCGTTTTATACAGAAATTATTTAATTGTTTATCAGAAATGAATAATGAGTTGTACAAGAAAACTCGCTATTAAAGGTCATATTAATTATTTGCACACAATATTGAAATTACCACTATACGATATCTTTATTAAAATTAATAACAATTTGTACCATGATTGATTGTTTTCAAACTGATAATACTACAGTTATTACAACCATCATTATCGAATACTACATATTAAACACTGAATATTAAATAGTTTCTAGTTTGAGTCGCAAATTTGTATCATTATTGGAAAGTATGAATTTCGAACCAGTCAACGTCGATTGGTAAGCGTATATAACCAAATATCGTAATTTACAAATAATTTTAAATAGTTTCGAATAGATCATCAGTTAATTAAATTAATTATATTGCAAGTTAAAGGAACAATGACGAGCCCTTGGAAATTAGATGTCAATTTACTAGTGGTGTGGAAGGATTCTTCAAATTCTTCAATTAGTTTCTATGTTGACGAATTTCAGGAATTCCAATATAGCTTCTTAATAGTTGATCGTAACAATCATTGCAGCTTAATTTCTTTAAACACTCCTGTAATCGAGTCCTTTTGAGTATTAGATCGATTTCTCCTTTACAAAATTTATAGGCTGCATATGAATAAAATCCAACAATCGGCTGGAGTCTAACGATAAATTCGTATTTTCTGTGCCATGATAACGGGGCACCAACTACTCTAAAACATATTCAGTGTTATTAACAGTTCTTGTAAATTACTCGAATAAGCTGAATGTTTTTGATAGAATTTTACATGTCGTAAGTTATTTTCATTGTTCAACGATTTCCCAGCATTGTACAATGCGATTTGGGTCGGCTTCTGGTCGACGATTATGTTCAGTACCTGGTACCATTTCTAATCTATGCGACAATTTCGCATTTTCACGTCTATCTTGAAAATAAATTCGATTAATTTTCGAGGCAAAGCAACATAACCTCAAACCTTACATTTTCATTTCTTCTCCGGAGCACATTTCCATACATTTTCCTTCAATGAAAATTGCCAATTTTTCCATTTTTGGTAAATCAGTATACAGGAGAAGCAAATTTTTCGAAAATAAAATTTTAGAATCGCAAAAATTTAAGGTTATGAAAATTGTAAACTGTCAAATTTATTGCAACAAAGATAGGATATACGAATCTAATATATTGAAAAGAGATAGAAATAATTCGGCTAGAATTTCGCCAAACATGATTTATATTTGAGACGTTGCCGGCTCTAAATGCCAAAAATCCGTAGATTTTTATTTATTTTAAAATCTATTATTATTACCATAATTTCGAGGTGTATTTTAACAATTTTAACCGAATCTTGAGCTATACTAGCACTTTTAATGCTCTCTTGTTTCAATATGAACCAAATAAGATTAAATTTGTTTCAAAAATTAGTAATATTTAATTTTTTTTACGCAATTTGTTGAAAATTAAAAGATTTATTTCCATCAAACAAATTTAACTTTACTACATTTTTTAGTAATTCGAACAATATTTTAATTTGAACAATAATCCTTATTTTATAGAAAACAATATAAAATAGAATGCAAGATATGAAAGTTAAAAGGCGCTACAAAAAAGTCGAGGCAATTAAAATTAAAAACAGTGATCAAATTAGGGATGACTTAGATTGTTAAAAATGCAAGATAAAAATTATCTATAGATAAATTAATGAGAAATTACAAAAACTCGTTAGAGTTGTAAACAGGAGCTAAATTGGGGATAATTTGGAATTTATTCTTGCATGGTTCGTAATGTAATCATCCCGTAAAGTAGAATTTTCTCAATTTTTGATCGTTGAATTATTATTTAAAATAAGTACGACGATATTTTCCACCCCTATAAAATAAATCGTAAAATATGCACTTCCATAAGTCAAGAATTTATTAAAATTATCGCAAGTTTGTGTAAAATCAAGATAAACGTTATTATTTCGGTGAAATATGCTCTTCTTACCACTTTAGAAATCCAAAATACTAGAAAAACACTCGTATTTCCTTGAAATCCAGTTAAATTAATAACTAGAGAAAAAACCTGCTGAAAAATCAGTGAATATGGCAACATTGCATTTTGACTTGAATTTGTTAGGGAAAACGCCATCCATATATGTTTGGTTGGTAAGACTGTTTGTCAATCAATTTATTTTTGACAGCTGTCAAATAATTACCTTTGATAATTTTGAAAATAGTGAAGCTTTTGTGTTTGTAATTTTTGAATAATTAACAATTTTACAACGATTTTATTAATTAATTTTTAAAATGCAATAAATCCTAATTAATTTTAATAAATTTTGTGGTAAGTTAATGCTAAAATAAAGGCAATAATTGCGAGTAATTGTTTTGTAAATTCAGCAATTTTCGTTAACAAATAACAACAAATAATGTCAAGATATTTATTAACGCAAACATTACAATGGCTCCATCCAAAAGACGATGATCGTAATTTAATCTCAGCAACATTCCACATGTTGACAATAACATTAATTAGTATGTCCATGGCAAATTTGACATGGTTCACGATAACAGGTGGTATACCGTTGCCGAATCTAAGTTTAGGCGAATTCTTTTGGTTTGGTTATACCGATGATAACACCGATTATGCTGGTAATTTGAGCCAATTCGGGAAACACCCATTTTTCACATTTAATTTTCCAGATTACGAATTTATAACATCGTCAATTGTGAATATGATGCGTACAACTATCTTGTTATGTTTTATGGCAATCATATTCAGTTTAGCTGGATTTTTCTTGGATATTATAGGCCCGAAAAGTGTATTGTATCGGATGATTCGTAAATACGCAGTCGCTGGTACTTGTACAGGTTAATTACAATTTTTATTAAAAAAATAAACCACAATTATAATCTAATTGTAGTATTATGGGTGATGGCTATAGTTAGTGTAACCTACTATATTGTATTATTATTAGAGGATTCTTTATGTAAAATCTATCCGAAAGAGGAGACGACCGTATTTTACGGTTTCGGTTTCTATGTCCTTGCAGCTGCAGGTTTAATCTATAAATCTTTTATTTTAAAAGGAAAATCGATTTATCGAATTGTCTTTCAGGTGGTATTTCATTGATTGGTATTTTCTATAATTTATTATTAGCAAATCATCCACCGTCTAGTTATTATCGTGATGATGATCGTTGTTTAATTGATGCATTCGATGATAATTTAGATACGTTCAATAGTCCAACACCACCACCGCCTTATAATATCCCACCACCACCATATACTCCTTGATATTATCTTAAATATAATTGATTAAATTCAATATATATCTATAAAATTATATAAAAGAAAAAGAAGATTAGAATCTATTTTGCTAAATATTGAAAATAATTGGAATCTCATGAATTGACTACAAAGAAAGCGACTATTGGAATTGTACACAATTTAACCCACAATTAACTATTTAGCCCTTTAAAATTAGCCTAATTAAAACTAATTAGCCCTTTAAAACTGTATTTTTAAAGTATAAGATTCAACAAGAGTTGCTTTCCTTGTGCGCTACTTTGAATCAAAATATTTTTTAAAATTCGATTTTCTTTTTAATCCTTCGATCAATCTCAGTCAATTCGAATTAAATAGAATCGTATTTGTGATGTTTCAATGATAAAATTCTAGTCTGCTTTAAAATCTTGAATTACCAAAGAATTACCAAGCTTGTTTATTGTTGAGATATTTGTTTCGTGCTTATTTAGAATTTCGCGATTTTTTCCCCTTAGATTTTAAAATTTCCACAAATAGATTAAGAAGAAAATTTTAGATTAAGGTCTGTTGAAACGATGTTTGCCCCACGATCTTTATTTGTGTTTAATTTACAAATTTATGTTTAGTTATTCGATGTAATAAATATATTTTGGAATAATTCAAATTTCGTTAAATACCCTTCAATTTTCCCTATTCAAATAGACGAATTTAGTTACATAAACCAACAGATTCTAATTTTAGGCTTTCAAAAGTTATCAATAGTTGAGAATTTTAGGGAAATTGGTTTTGGAATTTCTAGTTGATAACTTTTAATATCTCCAACTTTTTTATAGATAAATTTTGTAACACAAAAATTATTTTTATATAAGAAGAAAGTCATTGGAATAGAGTAATTTCAATGATTTCAACATAAATAAATCGAGTATTTTAAGAAAAATGCATCTAGGTAATCTGGGGCTTTAATTTTATACTTTTAGACTTAATTCGTTTTATATTTTAGACATTTTAAATTATGGCAATTTTATAAACTAAGAAAAATCACACAAAGAAATAACAAATAAATTGGCCGTTTCAACAGTACTTCTGGTGAATTAGAATCGGGTAAGTAAATTATAATTCTTAACAATGCCTCAATTATTTAAGACATTCATTCGAGTTTTTTCAAAAGGAAATTGTTAATGGATATGAAAAATTCATAAATTGAAAAAACTCGCATTTGTTACTTTACTGTAATGTAGAAATTCAATTATTCCCCTGTTTCACTCCGTCTTTTCCTTCTACTGTTCTTGAGAATACCGCCGGGACTTCCCAATTATATCCGTTTTTTTTCGACTTGTCCATTTGGCCCAAACTAACAATTCGGCTTTATTTATAATTTCCATGATAGTACTATCGTTGATGCTATAAATTGTGAGTTGAAATAAAACGGAATATCCACGAAGAAATATTCCAATAGAGTTGTTTATTTGTACGGTAATTTCGTTGTATATTTTCCGGAAACAGATCCTTATAGAGTTAACGTCAATAGATATGAAGTGCTTCTGTTTCATTTAAATGTAAATTTTATATGACAAAAACTAAATTGAGGAAAACGTAAAGCCTGAGGGACCTTTAAAGTGGTATTGTGGGTGCTAGCCGAACTAAATGAACTAGCAAAAAGGAAAATAAATTATCGGTTGTTTTGAAATTTCTTCAGCTATATTATTCAGTTTATACAGTTTAACGAGAAGGAAGATTGATTTCTTATCGTCAATACGCTAGAATTGAATAAATTTCCATTGTGGCTATATTTCCAATAATTTAAAGTAATATTCGATTTAATGACATTAGAAACGTTATAGACGGTGTAAATCTTTGGGTTTTGTTGTAAAATTTGAAGCGTAAACTCACCTATATCAGTATATCGTTAATAATAAAAATTAATACCTTGTACAGAGTATTAGAAAAAAATTGTACATATGATTAGACTGTGGTAGACAGCTTATTAAATCCTGAAAAAGATTGATTAAATCGGCTTCAATTTTTTTGTATTATTAGGCAAAACAAAAAAATATTCCTATTTTCTATATGCAAATTTAATTTTTGTTAGAAAGCTAAAATGTATTTCAATGAAAACAAGTCATAATTTCAAAGGCAAGCCGGATAAATTATTATTCAAAGATTTATAATGACAGTGTTCAATCAAAATGAAGCAAAAACTGTCGAAATAAATAGAATATTTAATAATTCTGCAAATTTGGAGCTATAAATTTTACCTCTACATCTGATTTTATCGATTACGTTATTTAAAATATGATGAGGAATTTTTTTAGTTTTTATTAAGAAATACGCCGTCAATTTAGCGTTCTTTGTATTAAGTCACGTAAGAATGTAGATAGTTTAACAACAAATTTTATAAAGAAAAGCTCATTTATTTCTTGTTTCTATTACTCAGAATAGAGTAGATGTGTAGAATTTCATTTAATATAAAACTAGATTGTAGGAAACCTTTTCAGACATTTCTAATGATTTCATTTAATAAATTCATCTCTTTAATATCAAATAATCTGGTTACGACGTGGGGATAATCATTTTTCGAAACTAATTAAATTAATTAAATAATTAATGTTGAAAACGGTGGAAAGATTGTTTACAACTGTTTGAACTCAAGTTGGGTTGAATGTTTTTCACAAGTTTGAATTTCGTTGCTTATTGATATACCAGCCTAATTTCGGCCAATTTCAAACATATCATTTACTACGACTGATTGGAATGTTGGCAATATAATCTAATAATAACATCGACCGTAATACATGCTGGTGGCAATAGAGATTGTATTACTTTTTGATTAAATTGACAAATGATTTGTTGAATATTGGGGCCAATATTTTGAATTTATTTTCGATAATTCTATTGTTGTTTTTATGACAATCGACAATAACACAATTATATTCAATTAATTACCGTTTACATGGAACGCATCAAAAATTGAATATTATACTTGGGTGGCGTTTTATTGGTGAAAACAGGGTTGCATTTGTAAATCGACAATGTTTTACGTACTTTCATCAATCATATTTCATTAAATATTGTAGAATTTATTGCAATATTGTCCTTTGTTTTCCAATTCTTTTTCGGAATATTTCCATTCAATTTCCTATGGAGTGCTTTTACTATTGAATATTTCACTGATTTTTTTAAAATAAAAAGAAACGAATTTTTCAAAACAAATCTAAACAATGCAGGCTACTATTAGGCAAGTTTTTTATTGCGTTAGTTTGCAGTTTCGTTCATTAATCAAAATGTTTCATATATTTTACCCTTGTAAACAACTATAATTTTCAATTCGATTATTATAATTATTACTAATTTTATTATTATCTATGATGATTTAAAATAAAATAGAATTTAGGCTTCTCAATTAACCACTCCGTGATTTATTACACGAATATTTTTATTATGCAGAAAGCATATCGTACCAATCGTGCTTATATTCCAATTTAAATGGATGAAGAATGAAAATTGCCCTTTAAATTAGGTATAAGGGTGAAATTTATTTTTTTGTTATTTTTCCTCTCAAACCATTATTAGAAAAACAATTAATTGTGCCTTGAACGATTCGGAGAGCTCTCGACTCAATTCCATCATTATAAATAGCGAGAAAAACGTTTCCACTATTCTAATGAACTATAATTAACGATAATTGTGTTCAAATATCATTATGTTGTATTGTTTAGAGGCTTAAAATTATTATCTTCGATAAAACATTGGATAGCCAACAACAAAAAAAAGCTGATTCGACTCTTTTACCTTTATTTTGAATTTAAATACGGTCACGAACAGCTATTGTTAGTAAATTCACCGGAAATTATAAAAATCCTTCTCCCTTATTTAATTATTTTCATTTCGGTGAAAGTTTTTGCGATTTTATTCCATCAACTGGAAACTGAATTTGTGTCCACAAGACGGCGCATCCACCATAATTCAACGTCCTATCTATCCACTTTTCTCTATATTTCCCACGTTTATTTTTATTTTTAATAAATATTCTGTAAATCAATAAAATTTCCTCTGAACAGTTAGTAAATAAAAACAAGATTATAATTTACTAACTTTAATGTTAAATTGCACATTAATTAAACGATATTAAATAATCTCCGGACGAGGTTGGCGATAGTTGCATTTTTTAAAATTCCGTTGATATACTAAAGAAAAGAAATAAAATTTTAGAATTTCTCAATAGTGAACGGTTGAAATTTACATACATTTTTAACCTCTTTTTCTATAGGCCCCTTGATATCTGGCCAGAGCATATCTAGGGCTTCTGGTGCCATTTGTGATAGGGCTTTGTTGAATAATTCTTCCAATTCTTTATCGCCCATTAAATTCCCGAAATGATTCTAAAAAATTATCGTTGATATCACTGAAAGAATAGTCTCAAAATTCAAATTTTTTACCTCTAACCGTCCTAATTTCACATTCAATTCCAATGTGGACAGTTTCAATTGTAACGGGATTTCGTATTTGATTATCGTCGAAATATCCAAATGGAAATCGATCAAATTCATCCTGAAAGTCGATTACAAATTTAAATCAAATTTCGTACGATTTTAATTAATAATTTACCAAAATTTACCATTACCAAATATTTTAAATGTATCAGCAACCATACCATCGACATCATATAAACCATAAATGTTGATGAATGGGAATGTGAAATTCAGATCTAATTGAAATCGGAAATTGCCCAAATCACGGAAACGTTCATTTTCTAGTATAAACTTCGATATATGTTGGATTGTTACATCTTCAACATTCCCTTTGATACTGGAATTATACAATTATTTTAATTCTAAAAGGATTTATTTATTTTACTTGACTGCATCATGTACTATATTAAAATCGATTTTGTTAATATGCAATGGATCCAGTATTGGTATACTCAATTCGGGTATACCACGGATGATTTGCCGGCGTAATTCTTCCAAGATTTCTCGAATACGGTCTTCAACCCGTCCAAATGATGAGATTATACGATCAACGGTTCTAGTGAAGATATTCAAACCGCCACGTACAATTCCTGAAAATTTATAGTTTCCTTTTTTATATTTTTCCTAAAATTTACTGCATGTAATATTATTACCAACTAGAATAAATGATAAATCGCCGTTGTTGTGAAAAATTGTTGGACGTCTAATTTATAATCCACATTAAAGAAATAGATGGGTTTCTTTGTGATTTTAAATAAAGAAACCGGTTTCTATTTGTTGATTTAAACAGATTTGTCTTTTTTAAATCGCAGAAAAGCTAACCTTCTCATTTAGAAATTGTACTAGTGGGTTTTTATTTACTTTATCGCGCAACTAGAGGCCTTCAAGATGTCTTATGAATACATTACGCTATTTTTATTCGCACTAGTATTGTTTATTGTTGAAAGTTTACACTAGAATTATTAACGATGCTTCATAACTTGTTATTAAATCATTAAAATTTACAAATGCAACACGAATTAAGTTAATGGAGAAAGAGACTAACGATCTAGACGTGGGAAAGAGTACTAGAATAATTAGTTTTAAGCTCTACAAATAGACTTTTCAACAACTAGCCGGCACCCATTTTTCTTTGTTATCGTTCACACATACTAAGCTTAGAGCTTTCATAGGCAATATCCCTGAAAGCATAGACTCTTATCATTTCTATTCTCTATAATAATCTCCCAGCATGATATCTTATCAGTTAAATCCACATTCTAGAAATGATGGTTGGAAATTTAGTCATTTAGATTCAAGTCTTTAATACCGAGAGCATACAGGCACTTATCGTATTATTTTGAAAATTTTGCACGATTTGAATTAATTAAATTTTTAGATTATACGAAAACAGTTAAAATTATCATAAATCGTATAAGATAAAACTCAAGTTTCATCATATTCTTATTTTCTCCCAGGAAATCAAGCTGCACTTTTAAAACTTCAACACTTATTATGTTGATATTGAAAAGCTGATTATAGAATTTTTGTTGGAGAAGGCGAAAATAAATTTTTACGCCTTAGAAATTTACCCATATTTAATTCAATTTGGCACTTCATATTGTTCGGAATAAAAAGTCAATTATCGGCACGGAATTTTCGTATTCGCACAGTAATCCTTTAGGATTCTAAATGGGAGTCAAATTTGAACGCATCTGTTGCCGTTGTGATTAGCATTTCTAGCGGCAGGTGCATTCAATTAAACTTAATTAGTTTTTATTTTAATTAAATATAATCCTGGTTTATTTTGTTTCGTGTTTAATTTGCGAATTGCGTGTTATAAATGGCATATTATCATTCAACTCGATTAAACAGATCAACATTGGAGCTTTCTTGGGAAGAATTTCCACCACTTGTGGTTTATCAAATTCAACCTGTTTCTCTGTCACATCTAATTCAAACTTGCATAAATCGGTTATACTTCTTCGCTAATGCAATGGGTTCTCTAACAAAAACTGTCTACACCATTTAACAACTAACATGAATATTTATGAGGCGAGTTAACGATCTTGACGTACTCTTTAAAATCGATTAAACGAGAAAAACTGCAAGTTTTCTTTTTAAAAATAGACCTCCACTTCAAGGATGATACAATTACAAGATAATTACAATTGAGGTTATCGTTTATTGTTTATTGTGCCTTTATTGGGAGTCAACGCAAAATAAAATTAATCATTTGATAATTTTGATCGGGTTTTATTATTAAAAAAACCCAAATACTTCTTGGAAATACCACAACAATTCTATTCTTACATTATCATTATTGCAAAATTGTAATTAATGTGAATTTTACATCAATAACAATTGATTTGAAGCGCAAAAATTGACGTCAATTCCTAAATGACGGAAACCGTGTATTTTGTCCAATGTTAACTCAATTATAATGATGATGATAAAGAAACGAACATATCTTAATGTCGAAAAAACACTTTCTCTTCTATTTATAACTAAATTTTATTATTCTTTTTGTTTATATATAGTACTAGTCGATTATTGTACAATCGTGGATTACAATGGAATATGTTGAAAATTTTAAAAATGTAGGACACACGATTCTATCGGCTGAAATTTCCAATATTGCGAGTTTAAAGACGACCAAATACCGGAACTAATGCCCTTAAAATCGTCAACAAATTGTATGAATTAGCCCAAACAATCGATAAGTCTATTGTTTTAGAAAATAATTGTTGGAAGTCGCGACATGAATGTTATCAATATTCTAATTTCGTCCATTTATCTACGATAAAAACGAATTAGAGGTTATCAAAAGGGTTAGAAATAGTCGAAAGAAACTGTCAGAAAATGTTTGCGTGAACGTGTATGGATGATTTACACGTGCACTATCGACATTTGATAATTTGAACATTGGCACGAACGAAATAGTTGATTATTATGGTTGTTTTAATGCAATTAATTGCAATTATTCCAATACATTTCAGACTTAACTATTCCGATAGCCATTTGAATAATTAGAAACTACTTGTTGATATTAGTAGAGGTCAAATTAAGCAAGTCTGTGGAAATATCTTTGCAAGTATGCATTTTAAACAGCGATAAAGGACAATGATTTTGGAAATACCCCATTTCTGGGTGATTTCAACAAAACTCTACCATCAAATTTCGATTGAAATACCAATTTTTGTTAATTATTTCGTTGAGACTCACCGAAAGTTGTGTTGGTTAGTCGATTAACAATTGCACCAATTGAAGATACACCAGGTATTTGGATTTGTAGTTCACTTTGTACACTTACATAGAACAATCCCAGTAATAATAACACAATTTTGATTGTCATAATTATAATTATTAAATTTGTAGTTTTTGTTGCATATAATGTTAATTTCGTGCGTTTTCTGTTCAATTAAAAGAGTCGTTTTCAACACGATTACATCTCGTTATATACCCATACACACGTTGAAAAATGACTAATAAAATAGCAAAGTACGAAGTTGACTAGAGTTTCATGTATAATGACTAACTAAAATATCATCTTCACTAATTATCAACACATATAAATTTGCAGTTGTCGAAATTGTTCCGACACGACGCATGTTTCTACCGAATATCCGAAACACAAAAAATATTGAAAATGCTAATTTTATAAACCAACCTGTACAATAAAATCAACAATACAAGGTTAAAATATTGTAGCGCAAAATAAAACATCAACGGTGATTGATTTAATAAAAATTTTCGTCTATCACTGTTAGATTTTGAACGCCAAACTGTACTAAAAATTGTAATGAAAGTGAAAGGAAAAGTGGAGTGGTGTTTTATAGACGAATGTGCGAATAAATCAATGAATACGATTTGATAGATCGACTATCTAGCAGCAGAAAACACAAAATCTCCGGTTCCCAAATACACGCTATTGTTTTTATGTAATCCCAATGGCAGTTCTTGAAAACGTCCGGATTTATTGGCGTTTATGTTCTACTGTTCAGTGAAACTTTCTGTACTTCCAATCAGACAAGCTTAATTCTATTTACATGTAGAGATTAGAGAGTTCATTAATTTACAAACAGATTTTAATGAAACATCACCATATTTTTGTTTGTTTTGTACTTTAATAAAATAGGATAAAACAACGCTAAATTGCAACATTATACTTTAATAATGAGATTTTATATAGATACATGAGCTATAAATAGAACAATAAACTGATAATGGTAGTTATTTGTAATAAAAGTTGAGAAACGAAGCTTTAAATCGCCAGATTTAGGTGATAGAAATTAAACAATTTGAATTGCGCGCCTTTAAAAACTGAGTTGGTAACGAAACTCCCCAACTTATTCCTAAATTTCCTAACCTTATAATTCGAAATTTCATCCTAAATTCGTGTACTTTCGTGGTGTGGTTCCAACATTAGACAATTCGTGAATTATTAAGTTTTTTTTTCTATTTTGATTATTTTAAAGTACCCATTAATAAAGATTAAGGTTTTAAGGTTCATTTTGATATCCAAAAATGTTTAACAAAGGGCACTACCGCCCCCAGATCAAATTTTGCGGCCTACTAAAAATTTCCGGGCGACTTTGGGTGTGGAAAATTGCTTTCTCCGAATTGCGTTCTATTGTGTATCATTATGATTAAATGTAGCCATATTTTTTTAATGTCCAACTGGACTTATATGGGAAATTATATAGGAGAATCAGCTGTTGTTTCTCAGCTTCAATGAGCGTAATAATGCAAAAGTTAAGGGTTTCATATTATTATTAATAATGATACCAATAATTAATGTTTTTTGCCTTTGGGACAATCGACTGGAATTTATAATCATCAGATGGCTTCCGTTTTCTTCAATTAAAAAGTTAATTAAAGATTTCAAATGGGAGTTTATTCGATTTCAGAAATTTCATTACATCCATTGTTTTGTTCGAGGGCTTCTTTTGGCAAGAATTGCCACAAAATTGATGAGTGAGATTAAAATTTGACAATTCAATCCGAAAGTTGTTTACTTTTGGCGATTCATTAATAAAATTTTCTGAAATTGAATAAATATCTAACGATGAAATATTGAACTTTTAAGTCATCTCTTATTCACGGTTCAGTGGAACAATTCGTTAAAAACAGACAGTTTAGTAATCTCGAGACCTCGATTTAAATTTAAATTTAACCCGAAAACGATCAAGTTCTTTTCTCTTGACTACTCATTAGGTAAATTATCAGTTGATGATTTGGTATAAAAATTCTCAAATTTTTCAAAATTGTATGATTAGGGATTCAAGTACTAAAAGCGGACCATTTTCATGGATTTCTGCTAATAATTTTTTATTATTCATGATTGTTAGACTATCATTTGAAGGTCCCTAGCTAGCACTAAGCTCGGCCAAGCGTTGAATCGTCCTTGCCGATAATGATGCACATTTTCAATTATTGTAATCACTAAATAATTGTGGCTTTAAATTTGAAATACAGTGATAGAAAAATATGTTAAACTTCTAATATTTATCCACTATAATAAACTATGTATAGTAATTCAAACTTAACGTGAGTATTCAGTAATGAACTTCATTAGATTACAGAATCGGAGATTGATTGGTAAATATGTCGGAAAAAATGCTTCAATTGGTACCGTAGGAAGCGATAAAGTATAGTTTATTTACTCTAGGTTGGTAAATAGATTCCTCATACAATAGTTTGATTTATTTGGAACCATTACGGCACTCCATCATAATATAAAGCACTTACGTCGAAAATTTCTTCCATTATAAAAATATGGCAACAATCTATTACTGTTATTATAACTGATGTTAATCTTGTAAATATGTATATAAATTTGTATTTCCAGCGGATTAACTTTTATTAATAACAAAACCTATTCGGTAATCTCTTTCGCTTGTCGAACCTTCATCATGTATAAATTTCGATAAATATCACCCAAAACAATCAAATTTTGATTGACTTCCGGCTAGACTTGTTGGATAATTATTTGAAATTAAAAGCCACTTATTACAGTCTATTCGGGTAGAGATTATTTGCGGAAAGTTACAGAATACGATCATAAAATCATGGTCATCTATTAGGAAATGATTGCTAAATTAGCGGATTTCCTTAAACGATTATATAATTATAAATAGACACTTTCTTTGGCCTCTATTAGAAGCAAATGTATGTTTAATTAATATAAAAAAAACTTTCTCTTTCTCTTCACTAATTCACTACATTCTCTCAAGTTGTACTTGTGCCTCTTCTAATGAATTTAATCAATTATTGAATTGAGAACTGTTGATGAACTGCTAATTTATTTATGAATCCTTCCCTTTAGATTCAGTAATTATCTACTGTATAGAGCGAAGCTTTCTGCCACTTAAATTAAGAATGTTGATTAGAGGTGAATTTCGTAAATTGTACTTGTTCTTTGGATTTCTCCAACAGGAGTAAGATTAAAAATCGATTTGTATTACAATAACTGTTATCATAGGAAAATAGGAGATTATTGATTATGAAAATTGGATATTTCGATTAGAACTTGATGAAATTAGAGTGGTTGATTCAACCACGGATAAGTACAAGCAAAATGCCACCGTAATAGTATTTTGTGTGTTGTTTCTTCAAAAAAAAATTCTGTAAGTCGACAAGACAAATTACGTCTAGAACAAGAAGTTATTCAACTACTTGATTGGAGATCTTTTAATGGAAGAAACTTTATATGTGGCGAAATATAAAAAGGAGTTCAAGGGTGAAAGTTTCGTTGTATCATTTAAAAGAAATTGACGTGGAAATTTATTAACGAACCCGAATGGATAAATAAAGAAAATGCGAATGTACAATTTGGGACAACTTTGAAAATAATTCGGGTAAATCGCTATAATTAATGTTGAATATTTAACAAAGTAAAAATTGAGCGAACTGTATTATTTCGGATATTGATGGGGAAATATTCAAAAAAAAATCAAAAATCAAAGCAAATTTATGGATTCTATGAAATTATTCAACTGTGAATACGAACAGGGGGAATAAAATTAGTTAGTTGCTTTTAATTAGAGATGTTCGTTAAATTTCGCACAATATAAACAGAAGTTCAAGCAAAAAACTGAAGTTGAAAAGTTTCCGTTAAATTTTATCGAATTTTAATGGCATTTGTGAGATTTTGCAACGCATTTCTTTGGAATCGTTACACCGAATCGTTTCACCGAAAAGGAATTTCTGTTTTAAATTGCCAGGTTTAATTGGTACGGAAAGTTGATTATGAATGCAATATTGAAAGTCTGGATTTGTTCAAGACAAAATTTTTGACAAATTTAAAATAAAGTTGTTATAAGTTTCGTGTAATCGTGTTTTACAACTGAAGTTCTGTACTTACCAGGGAATTACAATGTGTAACGATTTTGATCAAGTCCAAATTACAGTCTAGAAGAAACTTTAAAATGGGCTCTTTTCGTTACAAATTGCCGGCTATATGTTCGAATAGTAATTTATGGAGTAATTGAGCCTTGAACAATGTTCAGAATTTCCGCTAATCGTACAGAGCGAAATATTAAGGAAATTCTATGATGTTATCATCACCCATTATTTTTGTAATTTGTAATTTGAAAAGTAGAACTATTAAAAAATTGCATAATCGGGTGACAATTTAAATAATGCAGGTAATCGGTATTTGGTTTAATATTAGACCGTTTTTCTAGAATTATGATGGAATATTGAAATTTATAAATCTCTTACAAATTGATATACATCGTATAGGGGGCTATTACGGTAATAACACGAAAATTTTACATTTTCCAACCTGGCAACAAATAATACAAACAATCCAACAAATGCGAAATATTTCAATCTCGACAGTTCCGCCACGATCGTCAATAATGGCTCTTGTACATTTCCAACTCGTATTCTGTTATTTGTTGTTCGTCAATAAATCGGTTGAGAATTTGAAAATCTTGGGAGATACCGGCGAGAAATCGACAATTTTTGAGAATTACCTCCGTGAAATCTTGAAAGTCTACGATATCAAATCTTTGATTGCCATCTACAACAATAATCGGCTATTTGCGGAATATTCAAAGAATTTATACAAATTACAACAACCTGTTTTTGATTTACATCTAGCAAGATTGGGCGACTTCAATCGAAATTACGAGCGTGGTGTTGTAATCGAAGAGAGCAAAATCAATGTAATTTTCATTGGAGACTTACAAGAATTTCCACGAATACTCCATTTGAGCCGCCAGATCCACTTCTGGAAGGATCGCGATAAAATTGTGGTAATCGTCGATAATTACCAACAATCCGATTATTTACAATTACAAAACAATTTCAAAGAATGCTTCAATTATTATATTATCAATATAATATTTGTAATTCCAAGTTTTAGTACTGATGGATTCACTTATAATCCATTTTTGAATAATTACACCGTCATTGCAACGACCACCGATCCGTATCCTGATAAATTGTTAAATTTACACCGATATCAATTGAAAGTTTCCATGTTCGACAATATTATGGATTCAGCTTTCGACGGTAGAAATTACATCGGACGAGATGGCACAGCTTCGCGTACAATTTTAGAACGTTTGAATGCAACTTTTATTTATCATCAAACTTTAGAAACCGAAACTCTACCGTTAGTTGACGTACAACTTTATGAAGTTGGAAATCGTACAGTGGATTTGGGTTTCAATACACGTTATGTTAAAACGATGTTCGCCAATTTAGTTGAAGGTACTTATCCGCACGATTCCGACGATTTAGTCGGTCTAGTACCGGTACTACGTTCGACATCTAATGCAAGTATTCTGTCTTTATTGCCATTAATTGGTTGGTTTGAAACTCTAACCGGTGTAGTTTTATTTATTGGTTCTGTTATAATTTTAGCGAAAATCAATAAGCAATATTGCGATTTGTCGAAATTGATTGTAACAGCTTTGATCGTCTTTTTAGGGATATCAGCGAAATCAATGCGAATTAACAACTATCGTATCGTTCTCTATTTCTACGTTTTCTTCAGTTTTATCACAAATACGCTAATTATAAGTAAATTAACGAGCATGCTAACAGCACCGGCAGGTGTCGAACAAATCAACACTGTCGAACAATTAGCCGAGACTAATTATAAAATTTCAACACTAGCCCGATATAAAGTGATGCTAGACGATTTTCTACCGGAACAGCAACATCGAAGGATCTTACCACGCGTTAATATCGTCGAAGAACGCTATCAAATCAACGAGATCCGGCAATGCAACGGTATTGTGCACATTTGCAAGAACCATATAGCCCAATATTCGATCGTACAGAAAACCAACTACCCAAATCAAACGAAATATTATCGGATCATGAAAGAACCAATAATGCCATCGATAAATTGCTATATTGTAACGTTCGGTTCGCCGTTCCAACCGAGATTGAGTCGTTTGGTTCGTCGAACTGTTGAAGCCGGTCTTATGGACTATTGGAAACGGACAAATTGGCATCGATTATTTTTGAAATCCGTTGGTTTTTCAAGCAATACAAAACAAGTAAAAAGTCTATCGTTAATAGCATTAAAATCTGGGTTTTATCCGTTGTTAATCGGCTTATTGTTGTCGATATTGGTGTTTCTTTACGAAATTTTGATCGGTTATATTAAAAATTCATCGAATGGGAACAAGCTGATTGTAATTGACACTGTATGATTGTTTCAAATGAAATGAATAATGTATAGAACTCATTTTGGTAATGGATATTTCTCATTGTAACAAACAAATATCGCTCTAATTTATTGTTAGTTATATCAGGCCAGTCATTTTATTTTATGTAAGTATCAACCATTATAATCATATTATTCAAAAGAGATTTCAAGATAATTTTAAATGAATTATTAGAGTTTAAAACTAGATATTATTATAGGTTAGTGATCTATACCATAATGCGAACGTTCCAATAAACACCAATTTTCAGTTAATTAATTTAATTATCTACTGATAGTCGCTTATTATTATGAAATTAATGGATATGTAGATGGAAATCAGACAAGTTTATTGTAACGATACGATTTTATAGTTCTATGAACTCGAATCGATCACCTTCGAACTTGGATTTTGAATTTTCATCAATTCTTCAATTTCATTAGAAATTGAGTCGCGAAATTCAATCCAATCAATGGTAAACTCGAAACAAAAACAATCTTGTAGTCCTAATACATTCGAGTATACCTTTAAAATATTTCCAACTTCAAAATATTTAAATTCTATTGGAAATTGTAGCCAACAAATACGCAGGTGTCAGTTTTCTAAAATCGACACAAATTTCAAATATTCGATTTATTTGTGATTTAATTTCCGTATTTTTCCATAAATACACGTCATTTATTAATGTATTTTAATTATTTATTGGCGGACAGCTAGACATATCGATAATAAATCACTATTGTTTTTAATGGAAAGATTCGTTATTTGGATGATTTTATTTGTTTAAATCGTTACACCATTCAAAAAACCCATTCGTAATCATTGGTGTAACTTTAAATGTTTTGTAAATGCTTGAATTTTGAGTTGTGTAAGTAGACTCATTATTTACATTTTATAGCGTTTAATTCTATCGATTACAGGTATTACAATAACAAAATACAAGTCTCTTGTGTAAAATGTTGACGACTCGTTTACCGTTGTGTAATTCAACAGTAGATGGACATTTATTAAATCTGTCGGATATAAATTGTGTCTCTTGATGGATATAAAATTGCCCTATTGTTGTACGCTTCTACCTACATTACGGTAGCCGGATTTCCCTACAATGACGACGAACACGATCCTTTGTTTCCTACTCCAGTCGGGTTGTTTTACTGTTCCTATTGTATGGCAAATAATCTGTTTCTTCTTAGGTGAGTATTTTTCTTCATTTTGTGCCTTTCGAGGGTAATTTCATTGTCATCTAACTGGATTCAGGTAAACTTGTGATTTTCTGATTGAAATTGAGATTATTTCGACATTT
The DNA here is from genome assembly GCA_020740385.1 of Mylabris phalerata. Classification (NCBI taxonomy): domain Eukaryota; kingdom Metazoa; phylum Arthropoda; class Insecta; order Coleoptera; family Meloidae; genus Mylabris; species Mylabris phalerata. The sequence continues at coordinate 5,454,540 of JAJEOX010000299.1, read as the reverse complement.
GCCTATCGTCGAAGACTTTGCTGTAATGTCTTTATCGTCTGCATATGTTCAGTTGGAGGGTGAATTTAAATAGTAGGGTTGGTTTTTATAATTTTTTTATCAGATCACTATCATAACAATATCGACAAGTCAATTTATTATCGTCATTAACCGGCACAATTTCACCTATTCTATCAAAATACCCCATCGATATTATCTCAATTTTGTCGTAAAATACGTTCGTGACTTGGCACCAAATATCTCTTCTAGGGGTAAAAAAAATCGTTGAATCTAGATTTAATCCATTTTTCTGCCAGATTATTGACCTGAATGTAGCTGGAAAAAACAGCTCATCCGTTATATAGGTCAGCTTTCTTTAAATATTCAAAAGCGGTAGGTATTCACTTTGAATGATCCAAAAGGCTTTATTATAAAATTGTGTACGCTCTTTGATAACTCTAAATAATAAGTTTGATGGAATAACAAGTCAAATAGAATAGGTTGTTTTAAAATCGAAGAGCTTTAATGTTTGCTGTACGATTCAGTTCAGACGGAACGACTTGAGGCATTGATATTTTCGCAATTATTTCCCCGAGATTGGTATTTGATTTCAATTTAAATCCGGCGACTGTTCGTGCATAAAACTACCGAACATTCTTTGTAAACGCTATCAAATACTATAATCGATCATAGTTCCAAGCGAATTTTCTTGTCTTTGTGGAAAGATAAGTTTCTAAACGAATCGTCAAACAAACAAATATAAAACCGCATTTATGTTACCGCTGGGACAACAACAATTAACTTTTCAACGTATTATATAAACAGTGTCAACTAGACGGAATATAATTTATGATAGCGTTTTGTTTGTTGTCTAAAATACGAAATAAATGGAAATCTTTGCAAATAAATAGCCTTGTTTTACTCAAATATTCATTAATAATCCATAGAAATGATTAATATTGTAGATTTCCATCACCATCGCCGTAATTCGATGCTAATCAGTCGCAATTATGGAAATATTGAAGACAATATTGTGCATCTAATCAACATCTATGTAGCTATTAATTGTAATGGGGGATAAGTGAAATTCTCTATCGGTAAATTTGTCTAGTTGTTGTAATCGAAATATTGAAAGGGTAGTGTTTAGGGGAAAAAACGATTCACATCAGTAGATGAATCGATAAATAATGTTAATAAATTCTAAAAGGCCATAAGAGACGATTGATGGCGTCTGGAATTACAGCAAAATGAAAAATCGTCAGTGTAATTTAGTAGAACTTTAACATCGGATAAAAAATTTGGTTCCACAAGAAAAACTTGCATGAAATGAATGAAAACTAGTTGTAGAAGTGTTAATAAAATGGACAACTCCCCAAAGTCGCTTTAAGCTTGCTTTAATTTAGAAATCTCTATTTACAGTTCAAACAACCAGATATAAATCCCAACAGCTGTATTTACAATACACTTTTGAGTGATTCAACGAACCGGCACTATCCTTTGATAACGTGCATTTAATATTTCGAATCGGTGTTTCAACTACAAAAATTGGTTAAAATTATGATCGTTTATCTGTTGACTATAATAGTTTGATTGAAATAAATTAATTTCCACAATTGTGGTATTGTGGATAGACTAAAAATAACAACAAAGGGCGGTTTTCAATACGACTTTATTTTAGGGGTAATTCCGATGTAATTTTAAATACTATTACATTGAATTCACAACATTATATTCGAATCACAGATAATTATTTGAACAACAATAGATTAGTTGTCCACCCTTAATTGAAGCTGGACTAGTTCCGGTTTAAATTAAAGATGAATAGCTAATATGGATGTACAATAAATGTAACATTGAAACATTTTCGTTTTGAATGATGGATGAGTTTTATTCAATTTAAACCTGTATATTTAGACCATTTTTTCCAATTAATGTCAGATATACAAAAATATGAAAAATGCTCTAGAGTTGTAAATAAATTATCATCCATTGTCAGTCTAATCATAGTATACACTGCACTAACATGTGTCATATTTGTACCACCGATAATTTTAAGGATTGATCCAAACAATTATGCTAAACTTTTCGTGTACGTATCGCGTAATTGTCGAAATTCGATGTTGTTATCGATTTCAAGTCCATTTCAATGTCACATTGTTGATGTGACATCTCTCGTCCCTATAAAACATCGGATTGAAACTGCATTGTATAATCAGCACTATGACATAAGCCGTCTTCTAATGAATGCTGTTCATCGGAATACATGCGAGTTCTTGTACAGGGCTCACTGTGGAAACTCAAACGGCAATTGCGACGTTTACGTGACTCATTGTAGCATGATATGTGGCCGATATTATTGTTGCAACGGCGGTCCGATGATGATGGTGTCTGGTGCTGTTCAACAACAAGAAATCTCGTTAAAAATTACAAATACAACTAGGCGCCTCCGACACGATTGTCTCAAATATTGATTCGGTCGAGAAAATACGCAAAATACGAATAACATTAATCTGAATCAATCGAATCAAGCCCGATTTTTGTGTAAATTTCTATTAAATTTGACTTGAAGGCTCTACTGTTATTTATTATTATATTATTGTTTTTCTACTCTTGTCTACAAAACAAACAATGAAACATCAATTTTACATTAATAATTGATACAAGTAAAGTATTTTTTGTAAATTCCACATATTCTACACAGTAGACCCTATCGTAATAAATTTTCTTTTTCTAATCCACGGTTTGATTAATGTACATTTCTACCATTCGAGATTTTCAAATAGATTATTTCATCAGAAAGTAATGATCGATGGAAATATCTGTACGATATATTAGATTTTTTTTCAATAGTCGACGCTAAATTGTAAAATTTCCATAAAAATTAAAAGAATCGGACATCTCGAATTTCACGCCGGCTATTTATTTATTTTATTATATTTGTGACTCGCGGATAATGGAAATAAATCTCTTCCGGGCGAATCGAAGACGATTTTATCCATTTCAACCAATCGACTTCATTGCTAAAAAAATTCGTTATCGATTGAATCTTCAAAACAATCACCTGACCTAGTTTGGGTTTCATCCAAACTTTTCCTTACACTTCCGAAAATTCGAATATATCAACTTTAATAGTAGCGTTTGCAATAATACAAAAACAGACTCATTATATTAAAAAAATACTCACATCTTCTGCAATATGGTCGTTATGAGTTCGCATTAAAATCGATCGTTTCGTATTACCGCCTCCGCAGACAAGACCATGGACGGTTCCTGTACTTTTTGTCGTACCCGAACCCACTGAAATACAGATTTTAAATATTAAAACTCTCATATTTACTCCTGAAATAATTCAGTTTCAACGTTTAAATAATAAACGAAAGGTGCAGACGTATTCTTCTCTCTATAAATAAGAAAATTACGATTAATATTGCATGAACAGCGACTTGTTGTCGGTGTAATAACAATTGCCTTCAATAATTAAGAATCGGATAAAAGTGGATTATCGCCCGGCGCATCCACCAATTTTATACCAACGACAATTTACTTTATCGCATCTTAAATGAATTAATACTGAAATAAACGGCATATAGGGTTGAATAATCGGCTTTTATAATTAATAGAATAATAACGGTAATAATGAGTGGATATAGAAAAATCGACGACAAAAATCCGTTTAATTTCTAGAATAATCCGGATCTAAATTACCGTCATTTCTAAAGGTATTGTTTTTGTATTGTTATACGATAATGTTGGTGATGTTTAGCGACTAGGGTTGGTTTAATACAACAATTAGTTCATAGGAAATAGGGCTTAAATTGTGTGCAAAACCCTGGCGGTTAACATTATTGATTCATGAATATTGAATACAAAGATGTTAAATTGTTTAGAAAATGTTCCAAACAATTTACACAAAGTTACCTACAATAGGCTTTTTGACATGCATTCAGCGTTTTAAACAAGTAAACATGCAAGATAGTTGTGCGTTTATATTTATTCGAGTATCATTTCATTCAATTAGTAATAATCTTAAATCCACTTCTAACGTTATTTCAATTAATTGAAAGAAGTTTCCAGATTGTATATCAAATATTTATCTAAAATAATTCACAGATTTGAGAAAAGTTTCAAGAATTTATATTTCCGACTGCAAATTGGAGACGAGAAGCGCCGACCTACAAAAAATGGAATCCTGAAAAATTATTAAAAATATAAGTTTGTGAAACTTTTCGAACGTGCTAATACTTCAGGTGTATGTACAGTATCGATTGAGCCCTCACATTTTAAAGATTTTGTAAAAACCAGCAACGTTAATATGCTTTGAACTGGCTACATATGTCTGAGATTCCACAATCTGCGATAACGGCTTACAAATATCCACTCAACAGATGTTCTTTTACAATCATTGTTTAACAATTAGATAGATTATCCACGATTTTGGATATACAGAGTGAGCCAAGTGGTTGGCCTATTAGACGTTTAAAGAGTTCTAATAGATGAAAGTTTCTGAAATTTGGTACCCCGCCGTTTTTCCACCTGAACTACACCTGGAAAATATTTTCGTCGTTCTATCAACCCCCGGTGTATGGGGTAGTGCACCCTACTTTCTTATTTTAAATGGAATGGTATATTTTTTATTCCATATTTAGATTCTATGGTAAAAATGAAATGGACTTTGATAACATGACCGATGGTCTAGCGTTAATAGTTTTTCAGGAATTTTGACTTTTTCTGAAAATTTTGATTTTGCAGTGTTTGATTGAAAAATTCATATATTTGAAGCTATCGTTGATAGATAATCCAAATTTGGAACTCAAATAATTTAAACTATGTACTTTACGCCAGATTTTTCAGAAATAAATTATCTTTCAGCATTTAGCTGAAATCAATTTTTCTTTCAGCCAATTTTCAAAACGCAATATCTTTCTTATTTTAAATGGAACGGTATATTTTTCTTTACACAGATGGATAGAGAAAACAATTCTGCATTGAACTGTATTAGCATTTCCTATACCTATCGCTGATAGTTTTTCAGTTATTTCAGATTTTCAATTTTCAATAGTTTTCTCCCCAGTCTGAAATTGACTAGTGTCTAGTTGTCTGTGACTTATTAATTCGCCTATAAAGAAATGCATAGGAGGCTTAGCAAAATGACATTAACTGTCACATTTGAGGTTAACAATGATTATTTTGTATGTTTTTTCAGTGATTTCAGCCAATTTTACATGAAAAGAAAATCCAATTAATTTTAATTTAATTATTTGTCAATTTCTTCTATGATTTTTCAATTAAAAAATATAAAAATAATTAATTATTTAGATATTAATTGTGACAGAAGGTTGTTTCGCCAAGCCTACTATGTTTTAGTATTTCGTTTCAAAGGGTAAATTATTCGAAATCGAAAATCTTGAATAACTGAAAAATTATCAAAAATAGGTATAGGAAATGCTAATATGATTCGATCCAGAATTTTTTTCTCCGTCTAACCGTGCAAAGAAAAATATACCATTCCATTTAAAATAAAAAAGTTATGGCGCTTTGAAAATTGGCTAAAAGAAAAACCGATTTCAGCTAAACGCTGAAAGGTAATTTAATTCTATAAAATTTAGCGAAAAGGTCATAGTCTGAACTATTTGATTTCCGAATTTGGATTATTTATCAACAATATCTTCAAACATATGAATTTTTCTATTAAACACTACAAAATCAAAATTTTCAGAAAAAGTCAATATTCCTGAAAAACTATTAACGCTAGACCATAGGTCATGTTATCAAAGTCCATTTCATTTTCATCACAGAATCTAAATATGAAATAAAAAATATACCATTCCATTTAAAATAAGAAAGTAGGGTGCACTACCCTATACACCGGGGGTTGATAGAACAACGAAAATATTTTCCAAGTGTAGTTCAGGTGGAAAAACGGGTGCATACCAAATTTCAGAAACTTTCATCAATTAGAACTCTTTTAACGTCTAATAGGCCAACCACTTGATTCACTCTGTATTTTTAGATTCACCATATGTACCGAAATTAGACTGAACACAGTTGTAAGACTTGAATAACTAACGATATCCAATAGTGGATTATAAAGCCTTAATCTTGACAAGAATTTCAATTTATTTGATTGGATTTTAAACCAGAAACAGTCACGATGCAGCATTTACCTTCTCAAAGATATTGCAGTAAGTTTCTTGAAATTTTAAATCTAGATACGGGAATTGGGGAATTAAAGAACCACTTGGAAAACTAACAAAACTGTCTAATTTAAATAGAAATGTTGCTTTTAACTAAATTAAAATTACAATAGATTGTTAATGAGGCAGGTTTTATTTGTAGTTTTTGTGAAGCAATACGACTTATAAATCAAATTATTTGACGAAAATCGTCGTACAAAAGAATTTGTCTTGACTATAATCACTGACAATAGGAATTGATGATTAATAGTTCGCATCAATTATAAGGGGAAACAAGAAAAATTCATTCACAACCGAGCATGACAAATGAAAAGGAATCCAAATCAGGCAACATTTGATTAATTATTATTATCAATAACCAAATCGTTTTGATAAATTTCCGGTAATTAAAGCTACATCCGGTTGTATTATCGTTATAACGAACATTAATCGTTAATAATTTTTCTATTTCAGATTCTCTTTCAACAAAGCACCGCTTGAATTTTGCCGTAACTGCTAAAAACATTGGCTTTTCTTTCAAAAATCCACAAGATTGACGACGTTATATTAAATTTCAACAAAACTAACACATCCAGTTTACAGAAGCGGACACGTGCAATTTTATAATTGTACGTTAATTGCGCTTATTTTTTGCTTGTCCAATGTTTCTGTTGATTGGATTTTAGTTGTTTACGGTAAAGTCGAGCTTTTTATGGCGTCAACTTCTAGATTTATTTGGTTCAGTGTCGATCTTTGTAAACTAGCCTTGTTTCTGTGTCGCAATGCACAAAAGCAGTTTGTGTACAAAGGACAAAATAGAATTTCCACAATATTATTGAAACAATTAGTCATAACTCTTGTTAAATTTTGGATTATGAATTAACATTATTGAAAATTAAAAAAATTAATTGTAATAGAAGAAATTGTCGAATTTCCTTACCTTTTTGCATACGTAGGACACATTTTATAACACCACGTGCTATACTCCTGCCCCGCCCGGCTGCCAATTGTGTTTCTCCATCTGAAATTCACCAATTGATTAATTAGTGAAAAAAATTATAATTTCGTCAATTAAATTTCAATTATCGGAATAATAAAACAATAAAGAGCAGCCGAGCGGACAAGTAGCAAATCAATAGCTAGAATAACTTTGATTCGATGTTGTATTTCAAGTTTCCATTTGGAATTAGTTTTGTTCGATAATGGGGACCCGATTTCGTACAATTTTATTCAAGATATCTAAACAACAACATGCGGACGATCGGCTTTGATGGGTTTTTTCTGGGCTTTCGGTCAAGACGAAATAGCTTTGAGAATTATTCATTTCGACAAAGTGTTTTCTCCTCCAATTTACCCCAACCAGGTTGTTTTTTCGACAATAGTTTTTTGTTATTGCACTATATTTTACTTTTACGATCGAATAAGGACAAATGAAATGTCAATTATCGTCCAATGAGACTGCTTATCTATAAAACACCTTCAATATTGTTAAATCCTCAACAAATACGGATTATAGATGTATCGGTTTTGTTCCGCTTACGAATACTCGACTTACTAATAGGATTAAAGTATACAAATCTGGGTCTAAGTAGTTATTTGAGATTAAGATTTATTACTTATAATTATGTAAATTTGTCGGTTAGAATATAATAAAACTAACACTATTTTCAATTAAAGAATTTTTTAATAGAAATATTTTACATCCATCGTGGAATTCTCCAATAAAATTTACATTCTACTAATGCACTACAGCACATTATTTGAATTTCGTGCATTTCTCTGTGTGCATATTCCAATCATCACCATCATTATTATCCAATAGATAATTTAAGGTAGTTTAATTGAAATATTTGTCAATTCACTAAGCGTCGGAAGGAAAATTTTTATAATTGCAAGCTTAAAACTTTGTTACAGAGATGAATAGAAGACACTTAAACGATAAAAAACACAAAACACAAAATTCGTCTACAATAAAGCCTGAATTGTCGATTGTCGATTTATAGTTAATCGATTAGAATTCGGCCGTCTTTACTTCAATTTGGGCGCTTAATCGAAAGGGCCATTAAGGCGAACCGAATCGTAAAAAAGACGGAACATTTGCGAAAATGTCGATACTTAAAACACGTGTATCCAATATAAATGTGGACAAGTAACGAACATATACAATTATAGTTTACTACAACATAGAAATTGTAATCCGAGAATACAATAGAATTTCTAGTGAGCTTTTGGGCTTTAATTCCCCTTAGGAATTAAAGTGGAGCTTGTAATAAACGATGGTGGTAGCATCAACATATATTACCTTATAGAAACGAAGGGAGGAGGAAGACTGAACCAAAAATGATTGACCAATTTTAGATAATTTGGACTTCCAACAATTTAACAACTTTCGGCTTTTAAATCGTACGACTAAAGTTTCTCGTATTATCAGCAATATCGTTAAAATATGAGCATATAAAATGTGATGTTTGTTGTACGTAAATGTTATAATCGGAATGTTTGAGCAAAATAGAGTAACAAATTTTCGGTTTTATGATATTTGCACATGACAGAATACTTACTAGTTCGGTTGAAGTCCGTATCGTTTTTCGAACAAAGACAACCGCATCGCATCCGTCGAAAATTGATAACATAACTACCATAAACGATCGGATTCATACAACTATTCGAGACTACCATAATAAAGAAGGTATCCTGCAGCCATTGGGGCAATTGCCGGGCACCCTCTCTATCGAACATATACCTGAAACGTGGATTAAGATATTAGAATTTCATATTGAAAATTATCGCCAATAAATAACAAATTCCATGACAATTCGTGGTGGCTAATTCTATACGAATTTTTAAGGGCCTACCCTAGTTATAAGGAGCAGATTCTAAACAGGATTCCTGTTTTGTTTTCCAACGGATTTCAATGTTCTAAACGGTATTTAAAAGGGCATTTCAAGAGAGAGGGAAGTACGTATTTGATTTTTTGAAATTCGGATGTAATTTCGAGTTACAGAAGGAGATATAGAAGCATGGTTTTTTAGCATTTTTTTATGGTTTTTTTTATATTTTCCCTCATAACTTGGCAAATATTGCTTATTTTCTAATGAATTTCACACAACATGTGGCCAATTAAAAGCGCTTTCCAAATCTGTCAGAAATTTTCCGATCGCATTGTTAGTTTTCCGGAAAATTGATGAAAGGTTTCGACATACTAATTTTGTTTTTTTACGGACAGTTTTAAACTTAGACGACTGAACCAGGACTTGTTTGAAAGTTAATGAATAGCGGATTATTTGGAGAATAGTTTGAGATTGAAATTCGGAAAATTTACTGGAAATTTATGGTGGCGAAGTTGATAAATTTTCACTTATTATTTTTATCTGTTAAAATTAATTAATTTTGTATAAAGTGTATTGCAATTTATAGATTATTTCATTATCTTTCCAACGGTACCATTGTTGCTGCAAAAAAGTGAAAATCTTCTGGAAAATTAGTGATAAACAAAACTATGTTTATTATGTGGAAAGCCGACAGTGATAGTTCGATAACAACTCGCCACAAAATTAGCCACAAAAATGGGTTTCGTCCAGCGGCTCACAGATGTCAGCAGGTCTCTTTCTGCAATGTTGTCAAATTATTTTTTCTGTCTGAGGCCTTACCTTTGTCGTCTTATTATTGCATAGATAATTGGAGAAAAGAAAACAATAAACTGTTTGTATATAACTAACTTTAACAATTAACAAAAAAAAATAGTCGCTATTTTAATTGGAATGTTAAAAAAAGAAAATTGTATTTTTTTTTTACAAAAAAATAAACGTTTTTAGCAAATTGGCGACTAATTCTTTTGTTAATTGTTAAAGTTAATTATATACAACCAGTTTATTGTTTTTTTTTCTCCAATTATCTATGCAATAATAAGACGCCAAACGTGTGGCCTCAGGAACAAAAACAAATTTGGCAACATTGCAGAAAGACGAGATGACAGACTTTGGAGCCCCCTTTCCGTCAATAGATGTAACTCATTTTTGTGGTTTGGAGACTTGCTATTCAACTAGTTTTTCACACGATAAACATAGTTTTGTTTATCACTAATTTTCCAGAAGATTTTCACTTTTTTGCAGAACAATGGTACCGTTGGAAAGATAATGAAATAATCTATAAATTGCAATACACTTTATACAAAAATAATTAATTTTAAACAGATAAAAATATTCATCAACTTCTGCATCATAAATTTCCAGTAATTTTCCGAATTTCAATCTCAAACTATTTTCAAAATAATTTTCTATTCATTAGCTTTCAAACAAGCTCTGGTTCAGTCGTCTAAGTTTAAAACTGTGCGTAAAAAAACAAAATTATTATGTCGAAACCTTTCATCAATTTTCCGGAAAACTAACAATGCGATCGGAAAATTTCTGACAGATTTGGAAAGCGCTTTTAATTGGCCAGATGTTGTGTGAAATTCATTAGAAAATAAGCAATATTTGCCACGTTATGAGGGAAAATATAAAAAAGAACTGTAAAAAATGCTAAAAAACATGATTCTATATTTCCTTCTATAACTCCAAATTACATCCGAATTTCAAAAAATCAAATAGATACTTCCCTCCCTCTTGAAATGCCCTTTTGAATACCGTTTAGAACATTGAAATCCGTTGGAAAACAAAACAGGAATCCTGTTTGGAAACTGCTCCTAATAACTCGGGTATCCCCTTAAAGAGTCATTACTAAATTCAACGAGTACATTGTTGAAATTTTAATGGATTCATTTTAAAAGTAGGCCATTTGGTTATTATTCTACAACACAATTTTAAATCGAATTTTACAAATTCAATCAAGACTTGAAATTTTTACAATTGCAAAATTTTATAGAAAAGACCAAGTTTCGGCCATATAGAAGATACGTGGTCTAGCATCACAATAAATGGATATTAATTCAACAAGACTATTCTACTTGATACTAAATTTACGTCTTTTCGCTCATTTGAATGCTAAAACGATTAGATTAATGCACAACTGGAAGGTCTCCAGTTTATTAAAATTATGTGTGCAAAGTACGTGACCAAATATCACATTTCCCATCGGAATTGTCCCAAAAAACTCCAATAAATGTTCGACATTTCAAAACTTTAAAATGACAACCTACAGGGTCAACCAACATTATATTTCAAACATCACTCTTGTTCCTATAATTTGATGCATTGAGAGTATCGTCGAGTTCGTTAACATCGCCGGCACAGACAAATTAAGCGGTTATTTGTATGCGTAAATTTTTTGTAAGACCAAAAAATACTTCTAATGGGTAGCAATAAAATAGGAATTGACGCGAAATATTTAACTAATAGGACTCGAGACATTTTTCAGGCCGACACGTGTCGAATTTCAGCGAGTTTAACGACATTGTTACAAACGAGCATAGTGTTTTTCGAATTTTAAGAGTGGCGTCAATCGCAATTAATTCTAAATTATTAAAACCACCAATTTTGTCAACGATAAATCTGTCATTAATGAGTTATTTACTTTCAGTATAGGATAATTTATTGTATCCTTTATAGAATGGTTCATCAAGTCGTTTCTAACTTTTCGACCTTTAGTTTAGACAAAGAATGTTCGTAAAGTAATAAATTTACGGAGTCGTTCTAACAACAACGGAGACAAATCTTTGCATCAGGTGGGCGAAATAATGTTCTCTGATCCGGAATATAGTCAAATTATCGGCGAGGACACTTTCAAACCACCCAAAAAATCTCGTTCTTTTTACTCGATTGATCTGTTGCTAAATCACTCGAGTTTTATTGGTTTAATTAAGAAACAGTACATCAATGAGCTGGAAAGTTACTAATAATAAAGCAATTAACTTTCCGCGTGATTGATTGCATTATTGGTATTTAGTTTTAGTTCGGTGGGGATATAATCGTTTCAAATTTATAATCAACAACCATGATAACGAATAGAACAAACTGCCTTGACAATAGCTACCGTTTTTATGCTGCAAATGAGTTCCTGTTGGATTAAAATTTTATAATAATCAATAAATTGACGGATTCACATTAAACCTTTTTCTTTATAAAAGCTCATTTGCGATCAAATAATCAGACCTCATTTATTTCTATGAATCTATTATTAAACTGTTCTATTAATTATACATTGAAACGATTGTTTAATGCGTTAATAATTAAACAACTGTATTGGCTTGTTTGATTGTTGAACAAAGATTTATAAAGCACACATATGCACACAATACCTCGCTCGTTAATAATAAAATATCAACTCTCAATATTTGTCGAAAGCTACAATTCAAATTCCCATTAATTTTAATACCGTTAGATACATATAGACAATTATTTTTTATGCAAATTATGTCAATAACAGTTTAAAAATGCTATTCTAGAAGAGTCATCACGTCGCCAGAATACAACTCCACTTTATCGATTTGTGTTAAAAATTTCAATACGTGACAAAAGCTTGAAAGTCTTAAAAATGTACGATCTCTCCGAGGAAATGTGATTCCCGGATATTCATATGGGAGCTTTATATTCTAGTCTATAGAAATATAAGTTGTTAAAATCGAAATTTTGTTGATTCTATTGCACTTGGAATTATTCCATGTTGTCTTACGCCTTATGAATTTTCTAAATTTCCAACTCTCTTCTCACCTTTCATAATATTAATGTAATGCATTCTCTTTAAATTAGCTCTCCTCGGCTACACGAAGCCGTGTAAAATTAATGGTAATTAGCGCTTAAACCTCAAGTTTGAAAATAAACCAATTAAGGAAAATGTTATACAGTTAACTATAAATGAGTTAATCAACTTGACTTTGATGTAATAAATAAACGAAATTTGATTTGACAACCAATCCAACAACAATCGCGTCTTTTTGGTTTTAAATTCGATATTCAAACTACAATTTGGTTATGCCGCCAGTTGATATTAGTTTAGTGAGTATCAGAATTAAATTTTAGAGCTGTTACTGAAGTGCTTGTAAAAGTAGCAGTTTTTCTTCAATTTGCTGGAGAATTCTACAAGCTTTGGAAAATTGTCTTTATTTGCTATATGATGTTAGAAAATCATTGAAAAATTGAGAATAATGGCTCAAATTATATGCTTGTAGATTGTTCTCTGTAACTCAGAATTTAATCGGCGGAATCCTTTATGAGTACTCCTTAAAATGCTCTTTCTGGTGCTGCTGTATTCATTAAAATATCTCATCAAAGAAGGGAGATACCGATTATTGAAAACTATCATTTTCAGGCGCCGTATCGAAAAAAGATGTAATGCAGTTTTTGTCAATTTCCTGCAAAACTAACAAACTTATTGGAGAGTTTCTTGGAGATCTGAACAGCTCTTTAAACTTGCTATATACGGTAGAGAATGATTGAAAAATCGATAATATTTGAAAAAAAAACCTGATGTTTCTCTGTAACTCACAGTTGTCTCTGAACGCTGCTTCTAAAGCAATTTTATTGGTATTTATTGCCTCTGAACGTTGCTTCTAATGCTATTTTGGTAATTTATGTTATATATATATATACATTTAAAAAGCTACAGAAACGGGAATAGGAATATAATTCCGGAAATTCCGCAATTACGAAACTAGAAATTAGTAATATTTCTGTTAAATTTCTCCACTTCTATTGAATTTCAGGTTGTTATTAATTTTTCAAGTAACAAAAGCTGTTCCAACAATTTTCTAGTTAAAGTAACAAATTACCTGTCAAAATTGAAAAATTATTATCAATAACTAAACAAAATTTAATCTACTAAATAGAGTTTTCATTATAGTTGAGATAGGGGTCTATTTCGTAAAAATCACAAAGTATCTAGTGTGAAAATAATCCAGATACGAATATTTAATTAGTAAAATTCAAGACTTTTTCTAATTGAACAAAACCACTTTATGAAACCGAATTAAGGCGAATCTAATTGATTAATTGAATGGATTATCAGATTTTTTTTAAAAAATTAAATTAATAATTGATGGAAAGCCAAAATAAATAGTCTTCAAGTAAAGTTGAACAACCCTCAAATATCCATCAAGTAAAACAAACAAATAAAGCTTTTCTAAAGAGGGTTGTTTTAATAATCTTGTTGAACAAAAAAAAAATACCACCAACAATAGGGGCCAGAAATGGAATATTTTATTCAAATCTAAATTTATAAGGGAAAAATTTGATCTCAAGGGATTGTTGGGATGAAATTTACATTAAAATACCACTTACCATAGTGTAATGATGACATATGGAGTGCAACACCAGACATAAACAGCGACAATGGTTATTGTCATACGCAATGTCCGAGTTCTGGCCCGTTCTATATTGCTGATAGCTGATCGTCGCAATCGCATCCGGCCATTGGATGCGTGATAAGATTCACCTAAAGCGGAAATATTAATAAATAATAACAATCGATTTGTTTTGTTATTGTTAACAGACAAAACAAATGCTAATATTAAATTGAAATAGATATGTTGTTATCTATTCTATTGTTTATCTATTTTTCAATTGTTTACATTATATTACTGATATCATTTTGTGATTATTATTTGTAATGCAACTGTGTAATTTCAATCTACAGGGTCTACAGCTTTATTGCACCTCATTGTGCAATAAATAGTGTTTTTAATAAGCATAGATTGTTGAAATACATCCTGTATGTAGCTCAAATAATTGCAATCAACTGGATTGGAATTATACGGTTATTTATGTTCGAATATATTTTATTGATATGAATTGCACGTGTACACGTGTGCAATTTGTGGGGGAAAAATCTAAAAACGAAAAACTATAGCCTTGAACTTCTATGAACTTAATTAAATTCTAAGTGAACGTGGTGGAAAACATCATCTATCTATGAATTAGTAGCTTTATATTAATTGCAAAAACAAATTAATGTTTACACGTGTTTATTGTTGGAAGCCATTCGGTATAAATAATAACAATAGAACTCTTGGCACTATTATTAATCTTTCATTCATTAGGAATTTAATAAAACAACGATATTGATCAAGAATGAATTTTGGTGGATGCGCTGGGTTTAATCCAATTCACAATATTATTTCACTATTGTTTTATGATGAATTTAAGAACAAATTATTCACGCTACATTTCTACCAACTTCTAAAACTTTTATCTCAACCACAAAACTGTGAATTTATGGTTAAAACGCCATTGTTTTGCAAATATCCAACTATCTGCTTCAAAAACAGTTAAAAATCGATTATCATCTCTATCCTATTATCAACGTAATTCACCACAATTCTAGATAATCTAGAATAAGGTTTTTTGTGTTAGTCAATAAACTAGTTTTCAATGCGATTCTAACACAATAAATCACCGGTAAACGATGAAGCTTTCCAACTTTATCGAACAATGAACGTTTTTATCAACTTTGCCGCATAAATTCCAAAACAATTTAGCAGATTCAATCAGTGCATGTAAAGGGATTGAATTTAAAGCAATTTGTAAATTTCGAATCTTAAAGCACCCCAAAGTTGCAGGATTTGTCATTGGAGTTTTTTATTTAAAAAAAATCTGTTTAATGAGATTGGGGAGGTTCGAATAAGAACACGCAGTTTTGAAATAAACACGAGCAGTTCAAATTTTAATATGCAGCACGTTGAAGGGGGATAAGACAGTTGTAAGATTATTGTACGCACGAATTTTCCGGCCGTATTTTGGAATGGTGGTGGATCAGTTTAACGAGGAAAAATGTGTTGTTATACGCTCTCCTTAAGTTCAAGGATCCGTGAATGGACTTCTTTTGCTGATAATTAAGTGGATCATAAAGTAGAAAAAATCGAGCAAAATAATCTACAACAAATACATCCAATGTTATCACATAAATGACACAATGAATGTGTTGGTTTGTTAACAGTTGATGTTTTATGTTGTTGATAAAGTATAAAGTTGAACTAAATTGCATTCTACAACAAAGTATACGCTGGAAATTCAATTGTAAAGTTTGAACGTATCGAACGATACGCTGTACTTTTACGGGCATTATTGACATTTAAAAAATTATTAAATTATAAACTTTTATATCGCCGATTAAAAAAACTGTAAAATCAACAATTGTTATTAAATTCGATGGTATTTGTCGCAATTCCACTAACAATTACGACACTTGTTGAGGAGAACACTCAACAAGTGTTCCAATTACTTGAACACTTTTCGATTAAAAGCCCACACATTTCCCATCAATTACTTTCATTATATTACACATAACGATCAAATCATGTCTATGACAGTGCCATTAAAGCTACCCAATAGTTGATCATCTAGCAATTTACGAGACACATCAAAATTTTGAAACTAGATGAAAAATGTGGACTGTTACTGAAACTTCAGTATTTTCAGATCTTTGGGCTATTTAAACGGCGTGACTTTTGAAATTTGCACGATAAGAAAAAACACCAACAGTGTAGATGGAAAAAATTTTAAAAGCGAAATGTGGATGAATCGACACTTTTGGAAGCCTTCAAGCTAGCTTTATAAAAAGATATTTCAGAGTAATCGCCACAAAAAACTCTATTTATAACTGTAACGGTTGCAAAGCCTTCAGGACTTGTGGAAAACTCCTTTTGTACCAATATTCTGGCGCTTTGAATAAACAATGACTTGATTTCTTGGCTTCAATCCATCATACCAGTTGTAAAGTAATCCGAGTCTATATTAAATATTTATTCAATTATAGTTGCCTGTAAACATGAGAAAAAATAGAGAAGAAGAACAAGAAAATCGTTCTATTCATAATTTTCTTGTCCATTAAACTAATTCGAAATTATGGAGGAATATTTTTAACGTAAATATTTAACAATTTGGTCATTCTATTAAAAAAATAACTAATTATTTAATTAATTTCAACTAGCTTTGAAATATACGACAATTCCCCCAATTTCTTTTTATTGCCTCCATTTGTCTTCCACTTTAATTGGACGTTTGTTATTATTATTATTATTGCTTAGGGCAGTTGTAATATAAGAGAATTTACTTCAAAGATGAAAATTTAAAGCTAGATTGGAGTTATTACCATCAATTACGGCCTGTTTCGAAATCGCTCTGGAACTCTATCGGATTGTTTGCTAACTTGGTCCTGTTAAACTTATAGAACTTCGATTACATATCGCTTAGCTTTTGAGTAATTTTGTTCTCAATCAAAGGAGCTTCCTAGAGTCGTTTCCTTTAATGTAATTTCCTCCAATTTGTTATCTTTGATTTTTATCGTTTTGTTATAGAAATTTCCTGTAACAATACAATTCTCTTACCTTTGGTTGTTGTTTTTGAATTCTTCGATATTTCACACATAATTGCCGTATATGCAACAATAATGACGAATAATGGTATAAAGTACATGCACATAACACAGGCTAGATTGTAAGCAATCTCTTGTGCTGGCGTTTGGAAAAATTCAAATGAGACACACTGGAGAAAATTCGGTATATGTGGATGTTCGATGACACGAAACACGAAGCTCTGGAACAAAACAAATAACGAAATAACTCAAACTATATTCGAACAATTGTTATTACAGTTTTTTCCAAAATATTCAGATTATGTAGAATTATGGTAAGCTGGTTTCCGTCAATGTAATGACAGGTAATCAATCTACAAGTAATGAAACGTCTATACGTGCCTTAATATAATGTCAAATTTGATAGAGTCGATTATATTTTTTTTAACGCTCCGATTTGAATAAACATTCCCTTAGTTGATCGGGGATTATACTGAAACAAAAACAAACCCTCGATATTGTTGACTGTGATGGGCGGGTTTGGCGCTTTTAGTGTTTCACCGAAAGCGAAAATTTCAATATTTTCTCAATAAATATAAGCGAAAGGAAATTTTATTGTCGGTCTATAAATCTGTTTACTACTGAACTTTGAAGTTATTCTACTACTCAAGTACAGATTCTATCGATTTATTGTTTCTCTTTTATGAAAACCTATTTATTTCCGTGTAAATTGAAATGAAAGATCTAGTTGTAAAATTAGGATGCGCAATTTTATTTCAATAGAATTTCAGTCATCTTATGTAAATTCCCTTTTAAAGTTTCAAAAGATATGAATTTAAAAATAAAAGTAGAGTCGCCTTCAAAAGAACACTTCTATTCCGCAAAATTAAGTCTGAGTCGATCAACAATTTATGATTAATTGGTGAACGATTGATAATTCAAATTAATGAATCGATATTATAGAAAATCGACAATATTTTCCAATTACAATACAACAAAGAAATTCATCATTTTCTCTGTAATGTAATCAACTTTCAACAGAGTATTTCTTTTGAAACGTGTCTTCGAAAATTCAATCCATAGCAGACTTTATTTGAAGTCATGAATAAACTTGTAATACACTCAAATGATGCCTTTGTTGTGTGGTCAACAAATAAACAAACCGAGAGCCAATAAATCTTAATAAACATTACTCTACATCGATACAATTGCGAGTATTGTCTATAATCGCTATTTCTAGTGAAATGGTTATGACAGGATTATTTGAGTGGACCCTAGACATTCTAGTTGTCTGAAAATCTTTTATTTGCAACAAAAACAGTAAGATAGTAGGAAGTGTTTCAGTTGTCGAAGCAAAATAAAGGGCAGTCGAGCGTGAAAAAAAGCGTAAACTTCCAACGATAGGTCGCTACATTTCTTCAGTGGTAGATAAAAAATTAAATTTGATCGTGAAATGATACAGAATAACCGTATTTTTATTTATACTATTTCAAATAAACTTTTGTCGATTATAATTCACTTCAACGATCACAGAAAAAACGTAAATGTAGCAAAACGAGACGATTTCTACCCTGTCATATCCGAATTGTACTCAAGCGATTCCGTATGGATGATCTGAAGGTTTTCAGCAATTTTGCTAGTTGGGCACGAAAATTTTTTGTCTAGTTTCATAAACATTCAATTGATAATTGTTTGAATAATTGTGGAAATCGTGCTGTTTAAACTTAGAAAATTGATAAAGGTTTTCCATTTTCAAATAGTAGAAATTCGAGTTGAAAACGGATAATTTTTTCTAATTTGAAATTGTTTGGGAAATTCCTTCAGCCGGTTCGGTTTATTTCTAAAGTTAGCAAATAAAACAACGGACAGACCTGTTCTGCTGTTGACACTTCAATTCTAACGTCTCTAAATTGAAATTCAGCGAATGTTGGACGAACTATTTGATGTTCCATAGATTGAACTAAAATATGTTTGATTTACATTACGTATTAGTATTGAAGATTTTAATAAAGCAATTCGTATTGTTTCTTCAACAATATTGACGGCAATAAGTAGAACTCCGTCTCTTTAGTTGTTTGTACAAGACAATCCCGTATTGCAATAAAGAAAGAATTTCAATCAGTTTCTACAATTGTTTGATAAAAACAGCATTTTAAAGACGTCAATTTAATCATTTTCCATAGAAATTTAGTCGAAGTCACCCACAGAAAAACTATTATGACAACTCAATCGAATTAGGCCAATTTCAAGAAACAGACGTTTCTAGGAGAGTTGTTTCAAGAGAATTGTGCAACGTCTCATTAACAAGGAAAAGTTTTAACGATAATTGCATTTAGAGCACTTGAATTTTGTTGTTGTACATATCGCGTTTCCGCTACTCGATTGCAACAATTATAACTTTATAATTTGTTTTCGTTGATTGGACCAATGTAATTATAGACGATTTAAATCCAGCTAAACAATCTTGATTAAATTCGATAAGTTGAGAAAACTGAAACTTTGAATTTTCAAAGATATTCGACTACAATCAACATCTACATATTAAACTTGAAATACTTGCTGTCGGATTCATAACCAACTAGCTTGTCAGCAATTGAGCAATCAACAATCATTATTGATTGTTGTATGAGCCTAATTTAGCTCCAAATATGCGTCTACACGGCTCAATTGTATTGACGTTAAGACGATAAATTTTGCGCAAATATTTGATTCAAATTGAAATTTGCCAGACGACAGACAACAACAAAAAATGATTGAAGACGGTAATTGATCTCTCAATGCTTTCAGGAAGCGTCTAATTCGATTGCTGAAAAATTGCCATCATTGAAGACAAAGTTAACTATTCGATTCAAACGATATAAAAAGCCATCTAACGATTGAATCTTGTGAGAAATTTAAGTATTTGTCACGAAAATAAGTCGACAATAAATTGATTATCTTGTTAACAGGATAAGAATTTCGTCAATTGTATTATCGAGAGCGAAAATCTCAAGCAAAATCGAGTGTAAATTAAGTGTCCATCAATTCTTACAGCTGGTGTCAATTTTTGTATTCAAATTTTAAAATAGAATCTAAACCAACTCGAGTATCTCCTATTCTATTATTTGTCCGATTGGCACGTTTTTAGAATAGAAAATGTCGATAACAGACGCGTATTATAAAGACTAAAAATGCATATTGTCAATCGTTCTATTTATTCAAGAATTTTCTAAAAGAACGGGTGTAAAAATGGTGGAGGCGCCGAGGCGGGTTTAATTTTTAATAAATATCTAAATTACCAACATAAAGATTTTATATGATATTTCCCCCGAACAAAGCCTCTTAGAGCTGAAAAGAAACTACAGTTTTTGCCCTCTTGGCCAATATTATCGATGGAAAATGAATTTCTGCGGAAGAACAAGTTTTATTGAACAAGTCTCCAATAAATTGTTAGTGGTGACTTTGAAAACAATTGGAAAATTACCAGACTCTTGTCTGTACATAAAAAAGGCTATAAATTTCTTAATTAATTCCAAGCGAGACTCTTTAGTAATCTTGTCTATATTAGAAATAGTAATAGCTTTTTTGGTTGTTTACCCAGTTAAATATCACCGTTGGAATCTTTATCTAATTGTAAATTTGTAAACTTTCTATTATATTAAGCGAATAGAACACTATAAATTATCTTGTTAATTATCTTGTTAAATATAGAGATGTAATAAATGATTTCATAATTGTTGAAAAGCCAAAGTTTTAGGCTGTGTAGTTGTGGCATTATGAAAAATTATCATAAAATCAAAATGATTAATGTTTTGAATAATAAATTAACCGACCCAAAGGCTATTTCGGAGAAATAATTATTAGAATTTTTGGCAATTTTTGCACGATAATTAATAAAGGAAATTTTGAGGGAAACTAGAAAGTCCACTTTCTATAACAATTTATTTGCAATTTAATTCAGTTTCTACGCTGGATGAAATTGCTGGAAAATTCGGTAATTGATTCAAGTTTACTCCAATTTTCTGCATCCGAGTTTAAAGTTTATTATGATGGACACCGTGCAGACAGACGAAAAATCCCAGTAATCTTATTAAAGTTGCAGCGACTTTAAACAAAGCAGATTTATTCGATGCACTTTCTAGATAAATTAGCACCTGTTTAAATATGTTCTTTGAGAAAATCTCGGGCGCAGTTTAATAGTAAAAGAAAACAAACCAGTTAGTCTAGTATTTGAACAAAATATGTAAATATGTTGTAATTTGCTTGAGAATTTAATATTTATGTTCAATCTTCCACATCAAGTTTAATTAAAAGTTGTATGTAAATAACTTTCTCCCTAGGTGAGCCGCTATGGTTGGAAAGTTTACTCTTGAGCAATAAAAAATTGAGCGACTCTTTCAATTATTCAACAAATTTCCCGTTGATTGCTGATTAGTTGGGTTGAAACTATCAATATTTATCCGATTTGTTGATTGTAACAATTTTCAACCAATAATGAATTGAAAATTACAATTGTTGATTATATCAAATAGATTTGAATAGAATTTATACTCACTTGTGGTATACAATAAATGAATGATGTACCCCATGCAAATGCCAACATGACTTTGCCACGTCGTCGGGCATCGTTCACTTTCAATGGATGCAATACGGCAAAATATCGGTCCAATGAGACACAAACCAACACATTACTGCTCAAATATGGTCCGAATGCACGTAGGAATTGAAACACTTTACATGCCACATTACCGGCGATCCATTTACCTGTCAATCGCCAACCAACCTGCAAAGACAATGGAAATTACACGTTAACAAACAATACTTTTCGATTGGTTAGAAATTACAATCGTATTTTAATACTTTACACTGCATTAAAACGATTCCACTTTATGTTCCAACTGATTTTAGCTCGAATTGTACATTTGTGTTCGTTTGAAATTCGACAATCGGTGTTGATAAAACTGAGCGAAATAATACAAATTCTCCCCTTTGTGTTGGGAACAATAACTGCAATTTACATCCATAAATTATTACCACAAAGAGATGCGTTTGTTTGGGTCTAAATTTGGTGGATGCGCTCGACGGAATAATGTTATTCAACGGAAAAAAATCTTGATGAGAAAAACACGTTCAGGTAGAATTGTATAAACAATAACAGTTTAATAATACTTGAACAATACAAACAATCCATAATAAGCTTATCAACAAGAGTTTGTGACTTAATTAAAGATATGTCAGAGTTTTATGGAAATTTCTTTAAAAAGATCAAAAGTAACAAAATTTTAAGCTATTTGTGTTTGTTAATTAAGAAAAACTACACAAAAGCTTCTTTATGGCTTTGAATAAAAGTTAAAAAAGCGAGACAAAAACATAGAGCTTGACCTGTATATCCGGTAACACAAGAATGTATAGAAACACGATATTTTCCAACAGTAGTCTGTTATTTGACTAAATTCTTCGATTGATTTTGTGAAAAACAATAAAGAGCGTATCTAACTGTTCAAATCAACTCGTCTAACCGATACTGTGTATCGTTTTTGTCTGTAAAAAAGACAATCTTCCAAATACAAATACAAATGCAAATTTGTATAAATACAGTACGTCAAACTTGAAAGTTCTACAGGGGGAATTTATGGAACATCAACTGTATTAGATGAGATGTGTGTTCTAAAATCACAAACATCTGCTCTATAATATTTCTATATTAAACTCGATCTTTTTATTGGGATGCGTTCTTATTCGTTGTACAGTAAATTTCCAGTAATTCCTCCTACGTTCCTGCATCAGATCTGTATTTTAAAACAAATCTAATCAACAACAAATTTACCGGAAATTAGTTAAGCAATAATGCACTTTTCGAGATTACAATACAGAAGATTAAAAATTTATAATAACATGTCTTCATTGTGAATTAACTACTATATTTCAAAATCTACAAAGTTATATTTTCTTAATATTAATTATTTCAATTCCTGTTTTATTAAAAAGAAAGTCGACGAGTTTATTTGATTAAACTAATGCATCAAAATGTAGAACTCTTTTTCTTCCAACAAACCAAAGAATATTTTCTTTTACAAATTGTGTAGTTTACCAGTTTCCAGTCTTCTGTTGATTCTCGTTTAAGCTAAATCTTATTTAATTCTAGTCTAATTAAAAAAAATAACCAGGAGTAAATTGAAATATTTGCACAATAGAGGCTGTGATAAAAGAGCAGCTGGACTAGCAATTCGGATTGATCCGTTGGATTAATTGAAAATTGAATTATATATTCTCCTTTCTTACGAAATATATCTATCGAATTCTTTTCTGTTTGGTTTTTTGGAAATGCAATATAATAGTTTTTAAATATTATAAAGTTAGAATTCGTATTGTTTGATAACAATTCCGTATAGTTCGAATGTATCAGCAATAGATAGAATATTAGAATTTTATCTATTGAAAATCGTGTAGCATAAAATTTAAGTGTTTTTCTTTGAGATTCAACAGATTCAAACTGAACTATTTACTGTAGTTTAGTTAGAGTTGGAAGTAAAAATACTTCAAATGAAGGTATTTCAAATTGTTTTAATGGACTTTTAGAAGCCTCCTTAGAGATTAATATTTCATTTAATTCTGTTTATACAGAATGTGAAACATATTAATTAACCTGGAACGTGTAAAACCCTATTGAATTTAGAATGAAACGAAATGGTGAATTTCCAAAACAACATTGAAATCACATTAAAATCGTTCCAAATGAATGTTCATTGAAATTGATAAGGATTTGTAAATACCGCAGATTTTCCGGTGTTTTGTTGGAAAAATCGACCAAATAAGAGGACAATTTAGCCAATTGCAAACAAACTTATTGCTATTATTGGCATTAAGTTTGTTTTGTAATTAAGCCGAGCAGACGGCCACCATTATTGTCACAACTTCAACGAGACAACCAACCGAATGGTGTGTTGTTTGTTGATAATAAGACCCGAAACTTATTCGACAAGTTCCTAGGGAAGCCAACAAGAGGTGAAATTGTAAGAACAATTGATACATTCCGGCTATATTACTCCAAGAAGTGGCTGTATTCGACGAGAATAGCGCTTTAAACAAGCTACAATTTAAAAATGATGTAGAATTCTCTATTTATACGAAATTTTTGCCTGTTTATTTATATTAAAAGACAAATTATAGCCTTTCTTGTTTCTCAAATTCAACAATCTTCAAACAAGAGTTTGTTTACAACAATACGTAAATTTATACTCGAATTTTGGTTTCTTCATTTACTGAGAATTGTTAACGAATACACGATTGTTTTGTCGACTTAATCAAAAAAGATCAAAGGAATCTTTGTACTAAAATCGAATGAAATATTCAACAATTCATGCCTGAGATTTTAAAAATAAAGTATAAGAGAAAAGGGCCATAACAATAGATTTACGTTGTCAGTTACAATTCCACATTATTGTTCTATTAGTCGAGACGATATCAGTACGTGTTTCAAATTCAAAGATCGAATGTAACAAACTCGTCAATTATGGTACAATACCGTTCGATGTACTCGTTGAAGCTCAACATGCTCGAAATTGTTGTCGTTTTTGCCATGTACGGATGGATGACATATCCGGTTATTTTCAACTTCACCGTACGGACGTCTGTTATAAAATTCTCAACGGAAACATTGGAATCGACAGCTGTTATGACAGTAAAACTTTATACCAAAAGTCCTCAAACACTTCCTGGAAATCTCCTCAAATTTTGGCCGTATCAAAATGAAAGTGATTCTCTTATGAGTTTTATTACTTTTACGAGGAATGATTGAAGTTTTACGAAAAAATCATAAAAATTTTAACTGATTCTGCATTTATGTTCTGTGGTATTTGTATTGTTTTGCATTTACAATTCATCGGTTTATACAATTTCCATTTTTACTCAATGCGGTTTCAATATTTTACTGCTACAATTTTTTATATTCTTTTGATTTGCTACAATCAGTTTGTTGACGTTACAATTTAGAATGCTCGATGATAAATTGATGGTATTGGAATTCGTTGGGAATTGTGGAGAAAAGATAAAAACGTATGTTGAACATCACAATTTTCTTATCAGCTTTGGAAATTTTGAACGATTTTAATTAAATCAGTCTACTGATTGAACTGTTTGTTGTTTATTTGTCTACCAGTTGAATTAATCCAATTAAATAAAAAGTAAATCAAATTATAACGATGTTTTTACGGAATTATCAAAAATTTTGATCCAGAACTATCAACAGATAATGTTTGTTATTGACAAATAATAATAATAGGAAATTTAGACAGCTAGAATGATTTTAGTTATGTATGATTCATGGCACTATTGTACGGATATTAATGCTAAAAATTAATAAAAATGAAGCAAAATGGACAGAATGAAATATCAATTATAGCCGGCAAAATTATGACTATTAATATTCAAACATCAACACAGGTCTATTTATTTAATTTTAAAATCTACCCACAATATCTAATCTGATGATGGTTTAAATTTTTTTCAAAACTACATACACGTTTATTACAAATTTCGGTAAATAAATTGAATTTGTGATTGCACGATTCACTACTTATAAGTTTTGCAAATTCGACCAATTCTAGTTGATTTAATACAAAATTGTTACTCGCAATTCTTTAAATAAACAACACAGCAACCGATAATGTTGCAAGTTCTTCAAAATTAAAAAAAAAGTAATCCCCTGTGATGCACGCTTTCAATGTGTTGAAATTTGGCGGATGCGCCAGGAGACTTACAAATTACAATATTTCCTTTAGACAGCTGTTTGTGCTAAATGTACAACTTTACAAGATTGCAAATAGTAGTTTTGAAGTTGTAGTTTAGT
Source organism: Mylabris phalerata (assembly GCA_020740385.1). Taxonomy (NCBI): domain Eukaryota; kingdom Metazoa; phylum Arthropoda; class Insecta; order Coleoptera; family Meloidae; genus Mylabris; species Mylabris phalerata. Next base: position 5,428,338 of record JAJEOX010000299.1, on the reverse strand, counting down.
TGAGATCATTTGAAAAATGGCGCAAACCGCCAACTTTTCGCCGGTTGAGACTACGATTTATCACCAATTACAATTAATATTTTGATAAAGTTTTCTACATTTCGAGGCAACTTGTTTGGCGATAAATGTGTGAGAGTTGAACATGCCGCCTTGTTGTAGCTTCACCGAAACACCTTCGCATATTATCTTGTATTGCTCCTGTGGGAAATTCATTCGATCTATATACATACACAACCCAGAAAAAATCTACCATATTTTATTAACAATACGTGCGAAACATATTCGATTCGTTGATTTAAATTCGAGTTAAATTCGCCTTTAGTCAATCTTAACTTGCATTTAATTGCAGCGAAATAGAGTAGATGTAAATTGCTCAACTTCAATGAATGTAATTGCATGTTAACTATGATTTATTATAGCATCAACTGCATGTTACCTACATGTTAAATAAATTATTTCGTACAAGAAGTTCAAGCGTAAAAGTGGCTACCAACTGGGTAAAGTGTCGTAATTATAGAATTCGCTCGAATGTACGCTTTTATATACATTTTAATGCTGTTGCAGATAGTTCAATAAATCAGAAAACTTGTTCGGACAGTATAAGAGGCAATAATCCAACAATTTCAGCTTATTTATATGCAATTTAAGCTAAAATTTTGCTTATAAATGGAATTTTCGTCTTTAAATTATTGTTGCTCCTCAATGCCAGCAATATTGCTCTTCAAATGACAACACATCAATCATTTCACTTGAATATTATCAGCGACATTACAATTTCCATACGTCTATTGACATATCTCACAAACTATGATATAGGTTGATTTATTTTAGTTTCGAATGAAATCATAAACAAGACATGAAAGCCATTTGCAGATTTTTAAAAGGAAAATAAATTAATAAAAAGCAATGTAGTTGAGAAGTTACGAAGGATTATAAATAGAGCTTCTAAGAATTACATGAATGGGGAAGAAATGTACAAATTTAGAGATACAAACAAATAAATAAATACATGCTAGAAACGGTTTGCATCGTTGTCGAGATAGGAATCTTAAATCGTATAAAAGTACAAAAGTTGGAACGTTTTGATTAAAGCATCTTTGACGATCAACTAGATATACAAGAGAGTAGATGGTAGATTAAAAATAAAGGCTAACTGGAATAGACATAATAAATGCAATAGAGTTTGGATATTTATAAAACGTTATAGTTTGCTTCGGGTATTTTCAAAATCGATATAAGCAGCAAAAAATCGTGCTTTTCCAAGGTATCGGGAAACAATGATCGAACGCTTGAAAATTGACACAAACTAATCGTTTACCGCCCTGTCGTTTATCTGGTTTTGATTTGACAGGGGCGAATTGTTTGTTCAATAAAAAAATCAACACCTGGAGTAATCGGAAGAATCCAGCGAATTTCGCCCCTCATATAAAAAAATGGCGCCGCTTCTTCAAAATATTGCAACAACACCAAAGAATTGCAACAATTGGGGTTGTTAGGCTAGAAATTCAGTACCAACATACATCGGGGGTATTTGGGTGCCAACTTAATTTTTTTGCAGAGTTTTGGCCAATAGAAAGTGGCAAAAATTGAGTTGGCAACACCCCTGTTATTGTTAAGTAAATGAATTTCTAAGATTACAATCGGAAATTTGACGGGCTTATTCGTGGGCTTTGTTGTGAGGTTTTTGAACAATTCGTGGACTACAAGTGAGTATTTCTTTTTCTATTTTGATTATTTTAAATAAAAATATGTTCAGTCTAATATGTAAATTTTCTAACTTTTAACGAATATGAATTTGTTGTGTTTAAAAAAACTTGAGAAACGCTGGTTTAATTGTTGATATTGAACTTCAAAAAACCGTGCAGATGGAGTTTACAACAATTACCAGATGGCTCTAAATTCTAATTTATTGTGGAATGATTCATGTATGCTAATTCATAATACACAAGATATAATGTTAGTGTTACAAATAGATGCGACTACATGTCTACCAATAAATTACTACAATTTACAAAATTGCAGCATACATGGAAGATTACACAAAGAACTTACAAAGACTCATTTCTTTGCAACAATAAACGAATTTACATTTGACAAACATACGGCCTGACTGTTTTATTGAACAAGAATTCGTTTCAACGACTGTTTTGGAACATGTACCGGGCAAAAAACGGTCGTGAAATGTTCGAAGAAAAACAATCAAGGATATTTCTGGTATATTTTGACAATAATGTTGATAAATTGTGTCTACGTCTTTGGGTTCCCTAAAACATTTATTCTAACAGTTGATCAATCTACATTATAGCACACTTCAGTGGAACTCTGCCCCAGGCAAGTATCAGTTTTAAAGTTCCATTGCGCCAGTCTATAAAGTCTCCATAACTTTAGACAATAAGATATTTGAAATTACTAGAGACCTGAAACACGAAAATTTGAAATTCGTATTCGAGAACAAACTTTTTATTGATTCAGTTTTAAAATAACACTTTCTCACATTAATCTTGAATTAGACCACATTGTTCTGTTGTGGGGAATTTATTGAGTTGCTGTTTTAATTCCAGTTGAATACAATCGAGATTTCAGACTTTAACAAAACGATTAAAACCAAAAATTTCGAACAGATGCGTGATCCGAAAGTAGAAAATCCTGAACTAACACTAGATGAATTTTTAACAAATAGATGAAAGGAGTCCTTAATACAATTAAATATTAACAATCGTTACTATTAATTAAGCCCTGAAATATTCAAAACTATCTAAGATCTAAAGACAGTAAGGTAACGTTAATAATTACAGGCTTTATCTAACCATTGACCGCTCATTATTTAGTTCATTTTAACTCATTTTAGTTCATTATTAGAATTACAAGAATAATGACCAATTGTAGAAAGATCGTCGATACCAGTGCGATTATCTTCGATATTTTCGGGGTAAATCAGTTGAAAACAACGAATAAAATTGAAATTACTGTCATTACGTACGTTTTGATGTATTATTTGCTAATTTGGCACATAATTCTACAAGAATTCAACGTTAAATTGCTCACCGATATGATGGAAACTATCACTGTAGTTTACGTGGTAAAATTAATAAAGTAGCAATTTTTCTAAAATTATAAATTGTTAAATTTTAGCCTGTGGTAAAGTTATTCACGCTAATCCTCAACAAAGTTAAAGCAAAGGAATTAATCGAAGAAACCGATCGAATCTATCAGAAACAACTGGAATTTATTGCAAAAATCATCAAAATATTTACTCAATTATTTGTGGCAATCGATATTGCAGTCGCTATATTACGCCCATTATTATCAAACGATGTACCATTAGTTTGCCGTATTCCACAATCTATCCCTTATTTCTTATTTTATTTCCATAATTCGTTAGTTTTCGCAATTTCGTCAACTCTAGAAGCTGGATTCAACATTTTTATATTTTCTTTAACGAAAATATTAACATTGCAATTTCGAATCTTTAACGATAGAATAAAATTGTTTAAATTCGATGGAGATAATCGTACAATAATCAAACACTACGTTGAAACTTACGATTTTTTATGGAATTTTATCGATGAATTAAGCAATTTTCGACGAAATCAACTATTAGCCGATATGCTAGTATCAGAATTGCTACAATTATCAAAAGAGTAATTATAAAACTAGAGAATTTAGCAAATGATTCGATGATTTGATTTTAGACCGATTCTCGTCATAATTTATTCAATTGTTGTCGCATTAATCAGCTGGCCAGCATCCGAGTTATCCGAAGAGGTAAATTGCAATTAAATTTATTGTTTTGAAATAGTTGTAACAGCTTTAAAAAATAGGCAAATAGAACAATTTCCTCGATCTGCGATTCAATGTGGTATAATTCCAACGATTTATCTTTACGTAAACAGTTGGTGATAATGATGCAAATTGCCGGAAAATTTATACGAATCAATATGGAAACTTCTATACAGGTATTTAAATTGAAGATTTATTTGAAATTTCTCCAATTTATAAATTTTTAGATTGTCAAATCTACCTACACATTTTTCACTTTTATAACAAATCTTGAGTAGATAATTCGATTATTTTTAATCGAAAGTGATTGGTTAGATTGCACGAATTTGTGAATTTGTCCACTTTTATCAAAATAAATAATTTAGCACTATATTTTTATCTTTTAATATTTTTCCGATCAAGCAGGATTCAAACAGTATCCGAACAATTCTGAATTAATAAATTTAGGCAAAATTAAAGTAATCGTCCAAACAGGCCCCGAAAGTGGATTAAAATTAAAAATTTCAATAGAATGTTAAATTTTTGCGAGTTTAGTGGAATTTGTTGAGCTTGACGCAGATATACAAGCCATCAAATAACCGATGGATTTAAAAATTTCATTTTACGAAATATTTACAAAGCTAGAATAGTTTTTCGGGTTTATTATTTTTGCCATAAAATCAATATTGGCATTAGTTTAAACAAACAAGCTGGATTTCAAACGTGTAATCCTTTTAAAACATATCCATTACAAGTTTGAATCGTGTAAATTTCACATAGCTTTTATTCATTGTAATCAACAACGTTAATCAACAGGAATTACCCTCGATTTGTATAGAAACTGTACCAAATTTTTTGGCGCTATTTCAAGTCATTAAAGTTATCAATTTTAATATTTCTGTTAATTTTCTTTGGGAATTATTTATTTTAAGCTGACTAGAAGTTTTAAAATTGAATCCATTTTCAACATATTGCACTATTTTGCTGGTTTCTACAAGTCCGATTGAAAACGTAAAGAAATTCAATAATTTTTATGAAAAATTTCCAGATTCTACCTCGTTACCCATTTTTATTTGTACAATTCAAACATCATCTACATAAAAATAATCAGCGAAATGGAAACACGTTTAGTTGCTTGGAAATTTTACGAATTTGCCTTTCAATAGATTGCATTTCAAGACGATCCTTTGATTTCTCGCATAAATAATTAGGATGCTCTGGTAGAAATAAAACAATAATTTTCCCATTAATTAAACTGATATTAGGTTTTATTAGACGATTTTGATGACCGTATTTTCTAATTAATTAAACTTAATATTTATTCGATTCGACGATTTTAATCTAAGACACCAATTAATCGTTATGGAAGATTGACAAACAATTGTGATCAATCTTTAGCTCGTTTCGTTGATGAATTTTGTGATATTGTATTAATTATGAAGAATTCTAATTAAAATGGATATAATTAAAAATCACATCTTACATTTAATTAATAATGAATTAGTAGATAATTAGAAATTTAGCAATTTTGTTTAATTGTGCCTGCAAATAATTAAAAATGATCTGATTTTTTTCAAATTTCATGTACTCGAATAGATTGCGATATTTCTTGTAAAAATAATGGAATTATTCTTTGTAATACTAAAAAAGTTTAAAGGCATGAGAATTACACACCTAATTCTCAATATCGTGCTCCTAATCAGATTAAATTTATGACAAATTTGAAAAACATGACAGTCTTCTTAGTTCTACAAGTCTGTTTATTGTTGAATTCCCATGCGAACAATAATCTACTTCTCCATCGATTCTTTTCGTAACAAAGAAATGTAAATTTGCTTTATCTTTGCCTACTTTCAACTTTGTGCAATTGAGATTTACGTAATTCCACTATGAAACGACACACAATCTTCAAATACGCGTGATTTATTACCGTTAATTTGATTAATTTACGATTTATGTAAATTCTATTGTATGCCGGTTTTTCCTTTCTTATCAATGTAATAATGTAAAGTTTTCCAGCTTGTTTCGAATTATTGACCGTAAAAGAGAACTTTCAACTTTATTGCAACCATATTGATAATGTCTCGATTTTTCAAATGTAAATCTTGAAACACGAAACAATTCCATTCGAACGATTTACAAAATTCTCAATAAAAGTAAAAATAATTTTACGTAAATAAATTCGATTTTTGGTGGATGCGCTAGCTTTATTCGTAAAATTTTCGAGACTAGATCATTAATTACCGTTTATCTAGTGTTATTTAGATAAATTAATGTTTTTTTAATCATCCGGTAATAAAATTAGCGATTCAAATTTAAATCAGTCAATTCATATTTCAAATTTTCGTAATTCTCCTATTCGAAATTATAGCAATAATTCGGCCATTTTTCCAGCGAATTTATTGAGGCGAAAATAAAATAGAGTTTTGCAACTTATACTATGTGGGTGTCTCTTCAGACACCATAAATTTATTACAAAATTAGACCTAAGGCCAAGTTTTTTTAGTAAATCAAATTCCAATTACATTCTTCCAAATTTCGTTTCAAAATAGTTATCTCTAGCAATGTCAAGGTGAATTTTACCGTCTCCAGTCTCTTATTCAATTCAGCAAAAGCTTTCTTTTATCGATAATATAAATGTGAAATTGTGATGTCAATTACAGTGCTAAAATAGCCGTTATAGAGTAGATTTCAATGTAAATAATCCGTTGATATATGCCACATCACAATGCGGTGCTTTTGTTTGATTACATACGCTTTTTTCTTAATAGTGCTCAATGTTAAACTGGATTACATCAATCACTATTCGAGATCGGAATTAATTCTAGTCGATAGTTTTCTACCACATAACTTGAGAGTCCATTAATTAGATTGCTAAAAAGAGATTATTTTGGGAAATACGATCGTCAATCTGAAATTTCCCCATTTACAGTTGAATCTTTTGATGTTATTAACTCGAAATTATAACCGCAAATTTCTTGTTGAACTCTCTAAATAAGACCAATTTGTAAATATGAATAATGAGTGGAAAATAAACAGATCTTAGTAATTTATTTGATAATAACCACCATCAACTGTTTTTCTGGCCGTCTTTTTTGGCCTATATTCGATGCTTTGGAAATACTCATAATCGCTTTATATTAACCATATTCTGGCTAATTTTAGAATTTCCTACCAGGTGTATTTTGTATTAAGCCACTTATCCTTGACATGAATCTTCCATAACAACAACCATTAACGCTGAAAGAAAACCTCATCGAAATCAAGACGATAATGCTTGTTGTTTTTTCAGTAAACAATTCGATTTTTGGTGGGGTTTTTTTCAAATCTAATTAGTTAGATTGTGGCTTATCAAATAACATACGAGTCCATTCAACAACTGTGTGAATTAAACAAACTTTAGATTTCAGACTACTAAGAGAAACGCTACAATGTCTCTTAAACAAAGTGATGAGCTTCCAGCTAATTACAGAATATTTAACGGAACTTAATTAATTAATCTTAATGCTTATCAATTAAAAAGAGGGATAAGTAGATGGGTAAATTGAGCTTTACAAAAACTGATCGATTTGTAATTGAAAAAGTGAACCAGTTTGAATTTCAGCGGAATATTCCACACTGTATTTTAATTGAAAAAAAATTTAATTAAAGGACTATTAGTACCTATCGATAGTCATCAAATCTTATGCATTTAAAATGGAAGTTTCCTGTAATCCGCTCACGCTAATGAACAGATCGTCTATCAAAGAACAGGAAAGTTCTTTTATTTGTTGTAATCAATTCTCTTTTAATTTTTTCGTTAAATAACTTTTTGGCTTTTTGTCTTCGTTTTTTTTCAATTTAATAAAAAGCGAGAATCTAGAAAATTAGCCACCGTTCTCCACAAAATAATCGGTTTTTATAGGAGAATAACTCACATAATTTTGATATCCCATCTTCGACATTTTTTATATACATTTCCAATGTTTTTCTACTGTTGAAGTTTTGATTGAAAATTTCTTCAGTGTTCACACAAAAACCGAGTACAATTAAAACTTAAGTTAATTCTACAAAAACTTAACCGTCTGGTGGATACAATATCAAAACGAAAGTATATCGATGTTTAATTGGACATTAATAATCTTTGCAAAAATTATGTACAAAAAAAATCAAATCACAAAATTTATGGTGTCGAATTTTGGTGGATGCGCCGGGATATTTCACTTGTAATTTAGATTTAATTTCAGAAAAAATTGCTAATCTTTATGATACAATTTTGCGCTCATTTTTCAGAGTAATTAAGCATTTGATGCTTTATTAGAGAGAATATTCTAGCAAGTAGTCGAGAAAATATCTCAATTTGGATTTTTACTTTTAATCGAGATAATTTACGAAAAACTGGACGATATTTTCGTATTTTCTATTATCATTTCCATTAATAAAATCAATGAAAGTCTTAAATGTCTATTAGAAAATTTACCTTGTCATTTTTAGGCAATATCTCGTGCTTTTGTGTTTAATTACTAGTAGATAAAAAACTGATGCGAACGTCTATAGACGTGTAATTAAAAATTAATAATGAGAAATTGAGACCCTTGAAAAATAAAAAATTACCTTAACTCACCGTCTAATTAATCATTTATTAATTTTTAATTTCAACTATAAAATTGTTGTACAATTCGATCAAATTCTCAAATCTTCAAGAAACGTAAAGATGGGTGAATATAGAGAAGTGATAGAAGTTAGTTTATTTTCGTTTGAATTTTTTGGTGTAAACCCTTTGAAGAAACTGAACAAAATAAAAATCACTACAAATTTAATTATGATTGGTATTATTATATTTTTATTAACCACAAATGCTGTTTTGCACGAATTTAATCTACAAATGTTCACAAAATTAATGGAAAGTGTTGTTGTCTGTTCAACGGTACAAAATAATTTGCCATTTTATAAATTGTAATAAATAAAATATTGAAAACTTCAGATGCCTTCCAAATTGTTGGTTTTAATTCTCAATAAACAGGAAGCGAGATTTTTGGTAGAAAACTTGGACAGTTTCTGGTCTTTTAAGAATGAAGGCAGTAAAATTTATGAGGAAGAAATTAGTTTCAACAGAAAAATTATCAAAATCTATTATATTTATAGTATAATAACTGCAATCGTTTTTCTAATAAGTGCATTATTCGCGAATGAATTGCCACTATTTTGCTATAATCCCGCATTTATACCTTTTGGATGGTTGTATATTTTCAATTTTCTAATTGTAACTTTATCTTGCCTAATCCAATCTGCATTTGTTGCTTTTTCATTTTCAACAATAAAAATGTTAACAGTGCAATTTCAAATGCTTAACGATAAATTAAATCTATTGGAATACGATTGTCAGTGTTACAAAAAGATCAAATTATATGTCAAACATCAGAATTTTCTATTAAAATATTCAAAAGTTTTTAATAATTTCTATCAAGTTATTCTACTTTTTGAATTATCGATTCTAATGGGATGTCTGCTTTCAGAGCTTCTGCAAATGTTGAAAGAGTAAATAAGAATTTATTGATAATAGAAACCGAACTATATCTTTTATCTGTTTTAGACCCTTTAGCAATGTCACAATTAAGATAAATCTCTGTATAATAATAATTGTAGGCGAAATAATATTCTTGTTCTGTTGGCCTGCATCACAACTTTCACAAGAGGTAAATTTTTATAATTTATTCGTCTCAGATAAACACTTTTTTGATGATACTAGACATCTAAAACTGTTGATGTCATCTACAATTCGAAATGGTACAATTGTTCAGATTTATTGATAAGAAAACAGTTGATAATAATGATGGAAATGGCGCAGAAAGAAACTGTAATTACAGCAGGAAAAGTAATTCCAATTACAATGGCAACTTGCACACAAGTATTTTTAATTGTTTAATAAAATTTAATTGAATTTAAATGGATATTTTTGTAGATTTTTAAAACTGTATACAGTTTCACAACATTTATAACCAACATGTTGGATTAATTAGTCAGTTTCTGAATTTGAATTTGTTCCAAACAATTAATTGAAAATTGTCACGTTAATTTTAATGAATAAATCACGCAGCACACGCATCAGATTTTCTCTTATTAAAATCTAATCTAACAATTTTTCTAAATTTCCGCCAATCGAATGCAGTCTAATTTTGGATGAATTCTCGATTTTAAACTGGAATCCCTTCAGCGTGAGGACAATAAAAGATAGAATTAAAACCGAGGTTTAATTAACAAAAACTAACGGTTCGATAGATAAAAAGTGGATTAAATATCCTATTTAATCAATTTTTAAACGTTCAAAATTTAAGTGTTAGTGGAATTTGTCATAGTTTATCAATATTCAATTTCAGGTATAAAATTATTGTACAATTGGAGTAAATTTCCAAATAGTTGAGAAACACGATGAGTGAATGTAGACAAGTGATAGAAATTAGTCTACTATCGTTTGAATTCTTTGATGTGAATCCTGTGATAGAAATTAGTTTATTATCGTTTGAATTCTTTGATGTGAATCCTTTGAAGAAATTAAACAAAATTAAAATCATCACAATTTCAATTATGTTCGGCATTATTGGATTTTTAGTAGTTTTAAACAGCATTTATCATCAATTTAATCTCCATACGTTCATGTTAATCGAAACTTTTGTAAACTGCTCAACGGTAAAGAGTAATTTACAATTTTATAGATTTTAATAGTGAACATCCTGGTTGTTTTAATTTTAAATAATGAGGCGAAATTTCCGATAGAAAAACTTGAACATTTCTGCCCATTAAAGGATGAAATCAACAAAATTGATAAGGGAGAAATTAATTTTAACAGAATATTTATCAAAGTCTATTTTATAGTATAATAACTACAATTGTTTTTCTAACTATAGTGTATTATTTCTAAACGAATTACCGCTACTTTGCTATAATCCTGAATTTATAGCTTCTGCAATATTGTACATATTCAATTTTTTATTGTCTTTATGCGGTTTAGCCATTTAGTACAGTTACAGTCAAATTAATTGTTTCTATAGTGATAATTGTGGATGTAATTACATTTTTGTATTGTTGGATTGGATCACAACTCTCACAAGAAGTAAATATTTATAATCTTTCCCCTCTTAATTCAACATAAGTCTGGAAAATTAGACTTCAAGAACTGTTGATGCTAACTACAATTCAAAATGGTACTACTCCGATTTACTGATAAGGAAGATAATGGGGGAAATGGTCCAAAAAGAAACATTTCTGTGAATGAGTTTGAATTCATTTTAAAAATTTAATTGAAAACTGCCACGTTTGTTCCAATAATTAAAAAAATCACGTAGTAAATTCATCAAATTTTTTCCTATTAAAATTTAAATAAACAATTTTTCTAAATTTCCACTAAAGCACTTATCAAATATAGCGCAATTTTGCCGTGTGTATCTTCGACTTTAAACTGGAATCCCTTCTGCATGAAACTTACAAGGTTGAATTAACAAAAACTAACGGTTTCTTAGGTGAAAAAATAAAGCGAGCAATTCTAATCAAATATTAATAGTCTCTATTTGATGTTTTTGCTCATTCAAAATTAAAACGTTAATAAAATTAATCGTCGTTTATTCATACTTCATTTCAGGTATAAAACTGTTGTACAGTTCGATTAAATTCTCAAATCTTCAAGAGACGTAAAGATGAGTGAATATAGAGAAGTCATAGACGTTAGTTTATTTTCGTTTGAATTTTTTGGTGTAAATCCTAGAAGAAACTGAACAAAGTAAAAATCATTACAAATTTAATTATGATTGGTATTATTGCATTTTTATTAATCAAAATGCTATTTCGAACGAATTTAATCTACAAATGTTCACAAAATTAATAGAAATTGTTACTGTCTGTTCAACGGTAAATATAATGCCATTTTATAAATTTTAATGGAGAAAATATTGAAAACTTCAAATGCCTTCCAAATTGTTGGTTTTAATTCTTAATAAACAGGAAGCGAGATTTTTGATAGAAAACTTGGTCAGTTTTTGGTCTTTTAAGAATGAAACTAGTAAAATTTACGAGGATGAAATTAGTTTGGTTTTACATTCTTAATAATAACGATGTTAACATTGCAATTTCGAATGCTTAACAGTAAATTAAATCTATTGGAATACAATTCTCAGTACGATAAAAAGATTAAATTATATGTCAAACATCACAGTTTCCTATTAAAATATTTAAAAACGTTTAATAGTTTCTATCAAATTATTGTATTATCGTAATGGGATATTTGCTTTCCAAGCTGCTGCAAATTTTAAAAGAGTAACTAGGAATTTATTAATAAGATAAAAACGAACTATAATTTTTATCTATTTTAGACCCTTTAACCATCAAGACGATTGTTTGTTTAGTAATACTCGTAGGTCAAATAACATTCTTGTTTTGTTGGCCTGCATCACAACTTTCACAAGAGGTAAATTTTTATAATTTATCCGTCTCAAATAAACACTTTTTTGGATAAAACTACACATCTGAAACTGTTGATGCTATCTACAATTCAAAATGGTACAACTGTTCAAATTTATCGATAAGGAAAAAATTGATAATAATGATGCAAATGGCTCAGAAAGAAACTGTAATTACAACAGGAAAAGTATTTCCAATTACAATGGCAACTTGCACTCAGGTATTTTAATAGTTTAATTCAATTTAATTGAATTTAAATGAATATTTTTGTAGATTTTTAAAACTATATACAGTTTCACAACATTTATAACTAACGTGTTGGATTAATTAGTCAGTTTCTGAATTTGAATTTGTTTCATACAGTTTAATTGAAAATTGTCACGTTAATTTTAATGAATAAATCACGAAGCACACTCATTCGATGTCTTCTTATTAAAATCAGATATAACTTTTTTTTTAATAGCTCTCTAATTATAGTAGAGCTGTTTTTTTAACTTCCCCGACCGGAGGGTAGGGAAGTTATTAGTTTCGGACCAAAATTTCGAATTCGAGATTTCACCAGATCTTTACGTTTTGAGGTCCCCTGAACACGTTTTTGAAGTTTTTAGCTTGATGTCCGTGTGTGTGTGTGTGTGTGTGTGTGTGTGTGTGTGTGTGTGTGTGTGTGTGTGTGTGTGTGTGTGTGTGTGTGTGTGTGAGTCTGTCGGTTCTCCAACGATTACTCAAAAACTGTTTAACCGATTGAGTTCAAATTTGGCCAGCACAAACTATTTGGTGGCCGCTCGAGTTGATTAGTTTTTGGTGCCAATCGGATCACGGGGGTGGAAGGGGGAGGGGGTTGATTGAAAAAAATTCAAGATAACATATTAATTTGATATCACCAATCGAAAGGGCATGTGCTTTTATGTCCGAAACAGTACCCATTATGTGCAATGTTCTTTTCTTTTTTTAAATAAGGGCACAAAATTGGCAAAATAGTGTAGTCCACAAATTCAAATTTGCCGCTTTCTATAAGGGATCGGTTGCCATAGAAAAGAGTTGTTGTTAGATAGAGAGAGAGATATATATCCTTTTCACGATTCAATTGCGAAATTTTGAAATGACAGTTTAGAAGGTTATCCAACATAATTTTTAAAGCGTAGTAAAATTTATAACGGTATTTTATAAAGACAGAATGATATCTACTGTTGGTATCACTGAAGGCATAAAATCCTATGCGTTTGTTTACATTCTTTTGTCATTTTTGAAACATAACCTCAGAATATTTGTTTTCAAGCGGTTTTTGTGTTTCGGTAAGTGCTTTTTCAATATATAAATGTTTTAAAATAATATAAATTTTAATTTTTCCCTCAACAATTCAATAGATATGATTTGATTTTTTCCATGTTTTTGTTGGGACAACCGTACTACTTTTTACTCTGCGCTGAAATTACAGTTCTGTTGTTTTGTCAAAATTTCGCAATTGAATCGTGAATCGAGTTTATGAGAAAGTTGAATTGAAAAGGGTGTGTGGAACTAACGATCAGTGAACAGAGTTCTGGTTGACGAGGTGCTGGTTCCTCATTGAATTTTTCGGAGGTTGTGAGATAGCCACGGTTCTCAAACCCGATTTTGATTTTTATAGTAAGTCAGTTTTTTTTTTAATAAAGTATCTAGAATAGAAAAAATAATATAAAAAACTCGTGCTACGGTACTCGTTTTTTTAAAACTCGGACTCGTGCATTAATTGCCGACTTTTGACACTTGTTTTTAATAACTATTCTAATTCATGATTAACTATCCGGAGTGTGTCGGGGAAGTTATTAGGCCGCTTTTTAGATTCGGCCCCTTCCAAATTTTTAATTACCAAAATTTAAATTAAAAAGTTTGCAGCACGTTGAATTTGGTGGATGCGCCGGGAAACAAACTCACAGTTGGCAAACAATTTATGTTTTGTGTAATTTAAAGAAGTTTAAATTAATTAGTAAATAGTTTCTTAGTTACTTTGGGCTTAATTCGTGAAAGATTCAACATCTAATGAAAAATACTTTTAATATTTTTTCACGCTATCCAAAAGACTTAATAGATATTCATTTGAGAAAGTATCCCGCTTTGAAAAATTTTGATAAACTTATGAATTATAGAGGCAAAATCGGAAGCATTTACAAATTAATGATAGCTTTCAATCTTTTTACGGAGGTTTATCTTGCAATTTTTAAAATGAACACAATAAATCCGTTACTATTGAAAAATTAAATGATAGTATTCAATTTATTTCACGAAATACTAGACAGATAGTGCTGTCATAGTCGCTTTACACAATAGAAAGCTGATAAGAATTCCTTTAAGCAAATGAACTTTCAGAGCAAATGATTCTCATCTCAAAACATGCTCGGTTTATAATCTACAAAAAAATATTCTTGTTCATTTTCCGGGGGAATTAATTAGTAGCTACACTCAATTTTGTCCTTATATTCCGAATTTCCTCGAAATTTTCCAAAGCGAAATATTTATTAAATCTGTACAGAAATGTCAAGGGTTTTAATACCTTGACAAGATCTCACAAAATTAGCCATTTGAAACTCAAGAAGTTGAGTTAAATGTACGAATTAAATTCCAAATAATACAATAACGGGCATGACTAACATTTAAAAGATTTTTGGAGTTTCAGTCTGAATGTTATAAACAACTTTGTTACTAATCGGATTTAATATGTGTCAATGCCTTGAAGATTTAATCCGCTACACTTTGAACAATTTGCCCCCATCAAGCAGGCTTAATATTTATCACACGTGTTGTATTGTTACGTGTCAGATATTGCAAAATTTACAAAGTATCGCAAATATTGAAACTGCTTATTGATCATTCTATTTAAAGTATCGAGAATGGAGACAAGTTTCGGTTGACCAAATTGTTAAAATATTCCAACAGTCGTAATTTTATTTGTAAGTCCATAAAATTATTGTAATAAAACATTTCAAAATCGACACATTCAATTTTTATGTTCAACAAGAAATTTAAAGCCCATTTTTGATATTTACAACCTATTGATCCACCAACAAGCCGATGTTTATAGTTTAATGAACTAGAACAAAAAAGATGATTGTAACATATGGCGCTTCATTTGTAATTCAAAATTTTACAAACTCGCACAAATTAGTTGGCGAAACAATCATCGAACAACACTGAAAAATTCATGATAATGACCCATATCAAAATTATTGTCAACTCCACATTGATTGATTGTACTAAAAGTAGTCGCAAATAAGAGACTGTCGGCTCGATTTTTCCAATTAAACTCCTGCAATATAATCTGTAAAAGTTTGAAAAATTTAATCACATTTTTAATAACAACTTGCACGATTTCTTTAACCGAAAAGCTGAAAATTCTATGATTTATTTCGCAGTAATTGAACTTGAAAAATATCGATACCGTAATCAAGTCGATATTTATCTAAACTAAAATTGAGATTGTCTCAAATCTATTGTGTAAATTATCAAAGTCCTACTGACAATGACGGTTTCTGTCGTCTATAAATCAATCATTAATTCAACGACGTACGTACAATCAAATATTAAGAATCCCATTTGATGTATTTTTTATGTATTTAAGTCCTGGGCGTGAACACCGAAAATTTCAAACGATAAAAGAGTAGAAAACTTGTCCTGTAATTATTCTTTGATTAATATTTAATTTCAACTATATAACTATTGTACAATTCGTGTAAACCTTCAGATATTAAAGATGGGTGATTATAAGGAAGTGATTGCTACAAGTTTATTAACGTTTGAAATTCTGGGCTCAAATCCTCTTGATAAATTGAACGAATTCAAAATTGCTATTCTCATGATTGTTTTCGGTGTAACTGAGTATTTAATATTTCTAAATCTTGCAATAAACGAATTTAATCTGAGTCTGTTTATCGATCTAATGGAGAGTATTACAATGTGTACAACGGTAAAAAAATTATTTTATCATTCTAAATAAGTTAAAATTGAGATTCTAGGGTATTTTCAAGACGTTGGCTTTGATTTTCAACAGAGAAAAAGCTAAATTATTGATGGAAAATTTAGAAATTTATGAACAGCAAACTATTCAAACTTATAAGAAAGAAATTGTATTTATTCTACATCCACTAATTATTGGCGATTCAGTACCACTTTGCTATATTCCACAATTCATACTTTATATTTTATTTTATTTACTTGACAGTTTTGTTACAATTGTAGCTGCAATGGCTCAATGTTCATTCAATGTTTTTACGTTTTTGATCACAAAAATGTTAACATTACAATTTCAAATGCTTAACGATAAATTAAAGCTAATGGACCACGATTCAGATTGTTATAAAAACATTAAAATCTACGTTCAACATCAAAATTTTCTATTCAAATTTTTAGAAAAGTTCAACAATTTTAACCAAACTAGTCTACTAGCCGATTTATTCATTCTAATGAGTTGTAAATTTGCCGAATGTCTGCGACTTTTAAAAGAGTTAATAATATTTTACCAACATTCGAGTTAAGATTGTTAAATTATCTTGTTTTCAGACCGATTAGTATTGTTACAATTAAAACGATTGCCTCTCTAGCAATCCTTCAATTTATAATTGTAATGATGTATTGTTGGCCGTTAGCCCAACCGACACACGAGGTAATATTTGCCAATTTTATTGATAACAAACAAGTAAAAATTGATATTTAGACATCTAGAACTATTGGTGTTATATACGATATAAAATGGTACAATTGTACAGATTTATCGATAAGAAAACAATTAATTATAACAATAGAAATGGCACAGAAAGAAACTGTAATTACAGCAGGAAAAGTAATTCCAATTACAATGGAACTTGTACTCAGGTATTTTTGATTTTGTACAAATTTGTTATCTACAAAGAAATTTTTAGATCTACAAAACTATATATAGCTTCATTACTTTCATTACAAACGTGTTAAATTGATTGTGTTCGGTTTTAAAAACCAAATTTAGATGTATGTAATTTAGACGATTTTAATTGGAATTATGGCACAATTTTGATGAATAACTCCGATAACAACACCATCAAACTGTTGTTGAATTAGCTTGTTTATTAGCAGAATTGGAAAAAATAGTCTATTCTATTTCTAAGCAATATTAACTTAATCTGCACTGTACGAATTTTTCCTGTTTGCTGAGTGATTTAATTCGATTTTGAACTGGAATCGTATGCCAAATTTCTTCAGCAGATACACGATCAATAGATAGAATTGAAACTGGGATTAAATATAAAAACAATAATCGGTAGATAAAGAAATCGAAACATAAAATTGTTATACAATTCGAATATATTTTCAAATCTTCAAGAAACACCAAGATGAGTGAATATAGAGAAGTGATAGAAATAAGTTTGTTGACGTTTGAACTGGCTGGTGTCCATCCTTTGAAGCAATTAAATAAAGTCAAAATTATTACACTTGTTCGGTATTGTTGGATTTTTAGTAATTTTCAATACAATTTTACAAGAATTCAATCTACAAGTGCTCACCAAATTAATGGAAATCGTTATGTTCGGTTGTAAAGAATAATTTACCAGTTCATAGGCTTTAAGTGAAAATTTTTTCAACTTCAGCACTTTCCCAAGTTGTTCGTTTTAACTGTCAATAGAGAGGACGCGAAATTCGTGATAGAAAAACTGGAAAATTTCTGGGCTTTGGACAATAAAACTAATAAAATTTATGGAGACAAGATCAGATTTTGCAAAAGAATGGGCGACAGTTTCTTCAAATTTTGTGTAATAGCCACAGTAGTGTATGCAATAAGTCCACTTATTGGAAATGAATTACCACTGTTTCTCTATAATCCCGAATTTATACCTTATCCAGTGCTTTATATTTTCATTATCACTTATTTGGCTTTATGCTGTCTAGTTCCGTCAGGTTTTATCAGTATTACATTTTCGACAGTTAAAATGTTAACTTTACAATTTCAAATGCTTAACGATAAATTGGAATTATTGGAATATGATTCTCAGTGCTATAAAAAAATCAAATTATATGTCAAACATCACAATTTCCTGTTAAAATGTTTGGAAACCTTCAACAATTTCTATGAAGTTTGTATTTTAGTCGGCTTAGACATTATAATGGGCTGTATACTTTCTGAAATTTTCAACCTTCTAAAGGAGTAAAATTGTAATAAATCCACAATGAAACCAAACATAATTTTCTTCTATTTTAGACCAATTGGCACTACTACAATCAAGATAATCCTTGTTATAATAGGATTTACATTTCAACTCGTATTTTTAACTTGTTGGCCTGCATCTCAACTTTCACAAGAGGTAAATTTATACTTTTATCCCCTTAAACAAATCCATAATTGAGAGAATTAAACATCCAGAACTGTTGATGCTATCTACAGTTCGGAATGGTACAATTGTCCAGATTTATTGATAAGGAAACAATTAATCATAATGATGGAAATGGCCAAGAGAGGAACTGTAGTTATAGCAGGGAAAGTAATTCCTATTACAATGGCAACTTGCACACAGGTATTTCTAATAATTTTAAAAAATTCATACGAATTCAAATATGTTTTAGATCTTCAAAACTCTCTACAGCGTCACAGCTTTCATTACCAACGCCTTTAATTAATCAATTTTAAAAACTCATTGTATTGAAAAATTTGCACAATAATAAATAACACGATTAATATCATAATTGTTGTATGATTTTATCGAGTATCAGGAACGCCAGTATTAAAATTATTCACGAATCTATTCGGAAACCATTAGAAATCAGTTAGTATAACCGAATTCCCCAATTTTTAGTAAGCTTACAATTACAAATTGGATCAATTTCAGCCTTATTTGAGTGCTCCTTTGTTGCTGTTGCAATATTTAGAAGAATTTGTAGATTATTGTTACAAGAAATATTCAAAAAATTACACAAAAATGAAATTTCAGCTTAGAAATTTTTGCAAACAATAACACGATGTTTTAAAGAGCCAATTGATGAGGTAAAATTTGGTTTAAAAATTTTGCCATGCAGCTCTGTACAGCCCCTTTGAGTTGTCTAGTCTGTGAAATTTGGAGAATTGAAATTGCCGTCAAATCTACAAGAATTAAAAAATGAACAGGTAATTAAACATTAATCATCTCGATTTTACTATTTTTTGTGTTGAAAATTTAAGTACTAGTGAAATTTGAAATGTTAGAACCGTAAAACAGCCTGCCCTGTAATTAACCACCGTCTATTAATATTTAATTTCAAGTATATAAATGTTGTTCGATTCGAATAAATCTACAGTTATTAAATTAATATCAAAATGAATGAATATAAAGAAGTGCTAGCGGCTAGTTTATTATCGTTTCGATTTCTAGGATTAAATCCTGTTGATAAATTGAACAAATTCAAAATTGCTATTCTAATTATTGCTTTTGGTATAATTGAATATTTAATATTTTTGAATTTTGCACTGAATACATTTAATTTGAGTTCATTTATTGACTTGATGGAAAGCCTTGCGCTTTGTACAGCGGTAATAAATTTAATTTAAAATTCTAAATTATTAAAAATAAAATTCCAGGGTATTTTCAAAATGTATGCTTTCATTTTCAACAGAAAAGAAGCTAAATTTTTGATAGAGAATTTAGAAAATTTTTGGCCCTATAAACATGAAACTATTCAAACTTATAAACAGGAAATTGAATTTTATAAAAAGATTGTTAGAGCATTCTTCAAACTGAGTTTCTTAACTATACTTGCATTTATTCTACGTCCACTATTTTTTAGTAATACCGTACCAATAATTTGTTATGTCCCACAATTCATACCCTATGTTTTATTTTATTTCTTTAATGCCTTCGTTCTAATTATAAGCGCATTATTTCAGTGTTCATTTAACACCTTCACTTTTTTAATCGTAAAAATGCTAACATTACAGTTTCAAATGTTTAACGATAAATTCAGTGTAATGGACTACGATTCGGATTGTTGTAAAAAAATTAAAATCTACGTTCAACATCAAAATTTCTTATTCAAATATTTTAAAACGTTCAACAATTTTAATCAAACTAATCTTCTAGCCGATTTTTCCCTTCTAATGACTTGTACACTTGCCGAATGTCTGCAACTTTTACAAGAGTTAGTAATTTACAAATATTTGCAATAAAACAATATAATCATCTTGTTTTTAGACCAATCAGCTTTATTACAATCAAAGCAATTCTAGCATTAGCAATCCTTCTATTTGCAATTGTAATAATTTATTGTTGGCCGGCAGCACAACTATCACATGAGGTAAATATCTGTAAATTTTCTTGAAAAGAAACAACTAACAATTGGTAATTAGACCGGTAGAACTGTTGGTGTTATCTACGATACGAAATGGTATGATTGTGCAGATTTATCAACCAGGAAACAGTTGATAATAATGATGGAAATGGCAAAGAGAGAAACTGTAGTTACAGCAGGGAAAGTATTTCCAATTACAATGGCAACTTGCACACAGGTATTTCTAACAATTTTAAAAAATTCAAACGAATTCAAGTATGTTTTTAGATCTTTAAAACCCTGTACAGCGTCATTGCCTTCATTACCAACGTCTTGAATTAATCAATTTTAAAAACTTATTGTAGATGCATTGAAAAGTTTGCACAATCCTAATAAATAACACGATGAATATCATAATTGTTGTATGATTTTATCGAGAATATGACCACTTTAAGTAATCGGTCGTGTCTAACGTTGCTGAACAGAAATCTCTTCAGTTTCAGGAACGCCAATATTTGGAAACCGATAAAATCAGTTAGTATAACCGAATTCACTAATTTTTGGTAACCTTACAATTCCAAATTGGATCAATTTCAGTCTTATTTGAGTCCTCTTTTGGTGCTGTTGCAATATTTAGAAGAATTTGTGGATTATTACAAGATTTCGTTATTTTTATTATAGTTTCATACGAAATATTCAAAAAATTACACAAAAATGTATTAAGACGAATAACTTTATGGAAATTGAGATTTCAGTTAAAAAATTTGCAAACAATAACATGTTTTAAAGAGCCAATTAATTAGGGAAAATTTGATTTAAAAATTTTGCCATGTACAGCCCCTTTGAGTTGTCTAGTCTGTAAAATCTGGATAGAATTGAAATTGTCGTCAAATCTACAAGAATTAAAAAATGAACAGGTAATTAAACATTAATCATCTCCATTTTACTATTTTTTGTGTTAAAAATTTAAGTACTAGTGAAATTTGAAACGTCAGAACCGTAAAACAGCCTGCCCTGTAATTAACCACCGTCTATTAATATTTAATTTCAAGTATATAAATGTTGTTCAATTCGAATAAATCTACAGTTATTAAATTAATATCAAGATGAATGAATATAAAGAAGTGCTAGCCTCTAGTTTATTATCGTTTCGACTTCTAGGATTAAATCCTCTTGATAAATTGAACAAATTCAAAATTGCTATTCTAATTATTGCTTTTGGTATAATTGAATGTTTAATATTTTTGAATTTTGCACTAAATACATTTCATTTGAGTTCATTTATTGATTTGATGGAAAGTCTTACGCTCTGTACATCGGTAATAAATTTAATTTAAAATTCTTAATAATTAAAAATCAAATTCCAGGGTATTTTCAAAATGTATGCTTTCATTTTCAACAGAAAAGAAGCTAAATTTTTGATAGAGAATTTAGAAAAATTTTGGCCCTATCAACATGAAACTATTCAAACTTATAAACAGGAAATTGAATTTTATAAAAAGATTGTTAGCGCATTCTTCAAATTAGGGCTCTTAACTACATTTACAATTATTCTACGTCCATTATTTTTTAGTAATACCGTACCAATAATTTGTTATGTCCCACAATTCATACCCTATATTTTATTTTATTTCTTTAACGCCTTTGTTCTAATTATAAGCGCATTATTTCAGTGTTCATTTAACACCTTCACTTTTTTAATCGTAAAAATGCTAACATTACAGTTTCAAATGCTTAACGATAAATTCAGTGTAATGGACTACGATTCGGATTGTTGTAAAAAAATTAAAATCTACGTTCAACATCAAAATTTCTTATTCAAATATTTTAAAACGTTCAACAATTTTAATCAAGCTAATCTTCTAGCCGATTTTTTCATTCTAATGGGTTGTACACTTGCCGAATGTTTGCAACTTTTAGAAGAGTTAATAATTTATAAATTTTTGCAATAAAACAATATAATCATCTTGTTTTTAGACCAATCAGCGTTATTACAATCAAAGCAATTATGGTATTAGCACTCATTCTATTTGTAATTGCAATAATTTATTGTTGGCCGGCAGCACAACTATCACATGAGGTAAATATCTGTAAATTTTCTTGAAAAGAAACAACTAACAATTGGTCATTAGACCGGTAGAACTGTTGGTGTTATCTACGATACGAAATGGTATGATTGTGCAGATTTATCAACCAGGAAACAGTTGATAATAATGATGGAGATGGCAAAGAGGGAAACTGTAATTACTGCTGGGAAAGTAATTCCAATTACAATGGCAACTTGTACACAGGTATTTATAATTATTTTCTACAAAATTGTCGTCTGGAAAGAAAATTTTCAGATCTATAAAACCATATTCAGCTTCACCACTTTCATTACAAACGTGTTGAATTGATTTATTGTCCAATTTTAAAAACTAAATGTAAATGTATTAAATTTAGGCGACTTTATTTGAAGCTATTGCACAATTCTGAATAAATCTGATTAATAGCACCATCAAATAGTTGTTACAATGATTTATCTCTTAGAAAAATACTAGAAAATAGGTTTTATATAAAATTTAGTTGAAGAACAATTCTCAAATTCGATGAACAAATTTTCAAACAATTTTTCCCTAATAAACAACGATTCTTTAAACGCCACTTATACCGCATGTTTCACTTAAATATTCCTAGCTCTAATGGAAACACCAATTATTTGATGAATTAGAAAAAGATTTCAAAGATTCATATGAGGACCATTTTAGCAAAATTTGAAGCCCGTAGCCTATCGGGAAGTTGGTCGAAAATCGCTCATTTTACAAAGGGTGGCGATCTTTGGAATCGAGATAAACACGTCAAATGACTCACTGAGTTTTTGGCCTTTTCTCCATTTTATTCTAGAATAAACGCAAACTATTCCTACCCGTTCCAGAATAAATAAAAGTAATTTTAAATCATCTATGTAACCCGTTTTTGAAAGTCGCAACTTCTCGATGAGCTACATAGTTCAAATTTTGCCCAAATGATCTTAAGGGGTTCCCTATAAATCCTTAAAATATTCTCCAAATCAGTCTTCAAATACATTTACATGAAACACGGCATATTATTGCTTCATGGATTACACCCCCAAATTAGGCGGCTTTCAAATTAAACAAAATTTAAGTTGATTTTACTTCAATATTGGTAGATTAGCTGGCTATAAAAAATTAACAATTGTATGCTAAATTACTTCAGCGTACACTCAGTAATCAAATAGAATTGAAACTGAGGTTAAATTAGCGAAAACTAAGCCGTTTGGTAGACAGAACAAGAAATGAACATTTACAGACGAATAATTAAATATTAATAATTTCTGTTTGATGTGTTTTTACACGTTCTAAATTCAAGCGTTTAATTTAAAACCTTCCAAATATAAAAAAATACGTTGAGTTACCCTCTGATTGTTTGTTTATTGATTTTTAATTTCACGTATAAAATTGTACAGTTCGAATAAATCTTCAGTTATTAAAGAAATATCAAGATGAGTGGAAATAGGGAAATTATAGAAATTAGTTTATTGTCGTTTGAATTGGTTGTTGTTTAAAGAAATCAAATAAAATCGAAATTTTCACACTTGTATTATGTTCATCATAGGGTTATTAATTATTTACAAGAATTTAATCTACGTATGTTTACCAATTTAATGGAAAATGCTGTTATTTGTTCGGATAAAGAATAATTCATTTTTTTAGAACTGAACAAATTTTAAAAAACTTTAATTTCCGCCTAAGCTGCCTGTCTTAATTTTCAAGGGAGGAAGGTTTCTGGTAGAAAAACTAGAAGATTTATGAAGAGATTTTCTATAAATTTGTCGTAATTAAAGCAGGTGTTTATACAATAAGTCCACTATTTTTAAATGAGCTACCTCTGTTTTGTTATAAATCCTATGCGGTGTTATATACTTTCATTAGCTTTATTTGGCTTCATCCTGTCTAGTTCTACAGTTAAAATGTTAACATTACGATTTCAAATGCTCGATGATAAATCTATCAGAATATGATTCTGAATGTTATAAAAAGATTAAATTACACGTCAATTATTAAAATTTCTTATTAAATTACTTAAAAACTTTCAATACCTTCTATCAAGCTAGGATATTAGCCGACTTATCGATTATAATGGGGTGTATGCTTGCCGAAATTTTACACCTATCTAGTAAGTAACATTTTGATAATTCCACAAAGAAATTGAACAATGTTGCCTTCTATTTTAGGCCAACTGATCCAATCAAAAGAATTCTTGGTATGTTTAGTCTTACATTTCAACTTGTTGGCGGCATCTCTACTTTTACAGAGACAGATTTGTAAATTTTTCTTCTCAAATAAATCCCTAAACTGGAAGAATTATACTTCAAGAACTGATGCTTTCTACTATTCAAAATTTTATAATTGGTCGGATGTATTAATAATAATGATGGAGATGACAGGTCAGGAGAAAAATTTCTTCAATTACTTTGGCAACATGGACATAGGTATGTTTTAAATTCATTAGAATTCAAATATATTTTCAGATCTTTAAAGCTGTGTACAGTTTTATCACATTTATTGCCAACGAGTTAAATAATTAATCAATTTTTAAAAATCAATATATTTGAAATATAGCTGTAAAAATAACTGTAGATAACTGTAAATTTGAATGGGTATTTGCACAATTTTAATGAATGAATTTGATAGTTACACCATTAGATAATCGGTAAATTAACTTGTTCATTGGTCAAATTTATGTGAAAAATTACAGGCTTGAATTTTACAAAAAAAAAAATAGATTTTATCAATTATTGTTTATTACATTTGTTCGGTATAGTTGGAGTTTTAATAATTATCGGTACAATGTTACCAGACGAATGTTCACCAGTTTAATAGAAAGAGTTGTTATCTGTTCGGCTTTAAAGACTAATTTACAATTCTGAGGACTTTAATGGAGAAAAATTTTAAACTTCGGATTTCTCCCAAATTGTCCGCTTTAACTTTCAATTCGACGCGAAATTTCTGATGGCAAAACTTAAGTTTCTGGCCTTTAAAAAACGGAATTAGTTAAATTAATGCAGAGAAGATTAAGTCTTACAAAAAAAATGTCATTTTCTTCAAATTTAACATAACTACTACAATTACAGTCATAATAAGTCCACTATTTGCGAATGAGTTACCCCTGTTTGGTATCAACCCCAATTTTTATCCTATTTGTTGTATATTTTCAATTTTGTTACTTTGGCTTTATGTTGTTTCGTTTGTTGGTTTTACATTTTCAACAATTAAAATGCTAATATTGCAATTTCAAATGCTTAACGGTAAACGTGCTGGAATATAATTCGGATTGTTTCAAAAAAATTGAATTATATGTCAAACTTTTCCATTATAATGGGGTGTATGCTTTCTAAAATTTTGCACCTTTCAAGAGAGTAAAATTTTACAATCAAATTTTAATTTAATTAATTTAATTAATTTTACAATCAAACCAAACTATTTTCTTCTATTTCAGGTTAATTAGTTCGGCTACAATCACAATAATCTTTGTTAAAATTGGACTTACATTTCAACTTGTATTTTTGATTTGTCGGCCGGCATCTCAACTTTCTCAACAGGTGAATATTCGTGATTTTTTTCTATTTAAACAAATCCCTAAATTATTAAGAATAGACTTCAAGAACTATTGATGCTATCCACAATTCAAAATGATTAATTGATAAGAAAACAGGTAATCATAATGACCGAAATGACCAATTTCAGCAGCAAATTACGCCAATTACTAGGGCAACTTGTGCATAGATATTTAAGGTGATTTAACAGAATTCAATGGAATAAACATATTTTCAAGTATTTAAAATTGCATACAATTTCGCCACACTCATTGCCAAACATTGAATTAATTAATCAATTTTAAAAACAACTGAAACAACTGTAAACATATTTGAGCAAATTTTAATGGATAAATTCGACAATAACACCACTAGATAGTTTTTAAATTACCTTGTTCATTAGCAGAATTCATTGAAAGAATTACAAACTTGGATTTTATACCCAAAAAAACAGATTTTACGACAGAATTTTGTTATTTTATCAATTATACTCCCAAACATTGCGCTTTAAAACCTTAGGGATTATTTCTTGATGGTCTTCATACAAAATTAATTTTTATTAATTCCAGACTGGAATCGTGTGATACATTTCTTCAACAGGCGCGCATAGAATTGAGATTGGGGTTAAATCTACAGAAGCCAATCCGTTTAGTCGATTAAAAATTGACGTTTAATTAAACATTAATAATTTCTATTTGATGTATTTTTTATACATTAAAAACATAAAAAAATCACCTCGACTCGTCCCTTAATTAAACGTTTATTAATTTTTAATGTCAAGTATAAAAGTATTGTTCAATTCGAATACATTTTCAAATCTTCAAGAAACACCAAGATGAGTGAATATAGAGAAGTGATAGAAATTAGTTTGTTATCGTTTGAACTGATTGGTGTCCATCCTTTGAAGCAATTAAATAAGGTCAAAATGATTATATTTGTAATTATGTTCGGTATTATTGGATTTTTAGTAATTTTAAACACAATTGAACAAGAACTAAGTCTGCAAATGTTCACCAAGCTAATGGAAACTGTTGTTCTTTGTTCGTCTGTAAAGAATAATTTACCATTTCATAGGCTTTAAGTAAAAATATTTTAAACTTCAGCATTTTCCCAAGTTGTTCGTTTTAATAGTCAATAAAGATGACGGAAAATTTCTGATAGAAAAACTGGAAAATTTCTGGGCTTTGGACAACGAAACTACTAAAATTTATGGAGAAAATATTCGATTTTGCAAAATAATTGCCGGGCATTTCTACAAATTTAGCATAGCAGCTACAGCGGTGTATTTAATAATTCCACTGTTTGTAAATGAATTACCACTATTCCTCTATAATCCCGAGTTTATACCTTATCCAGAGCTTTACATTTTCAATATATTTATTATGATTTCATTTTGTGTTTTTGAATGTGGATTTATTACTTTTACATTTTCAACAATTTCGATGTTAACATTACAATTTCAAATGCTTAACGATAAATTAGAATTATTTGAATATGATTCTCAGTGCTATAAAAAAATCAAATTATACGTCAAGCATCACAATTTCCTGTTAAAATGTTTGGAAACCTTCAACCATTTCTATCAAGTTTGCATTTTAGTCGACTTAGGCATTATAATGGGCTGTGTACTTTCAGAAATTTTGAACCTTCTAAAGGAGTAAAATTGTAATAAATCCACAATGAAACCAAACATAATTTTCTTCTATTTTAGACCAATTGGCACTACTACAATCAAGATAATCCTTGTTATAATAGGATTTACATTTCAACTCGTATTTTTAACTTGTTGGCCTGCATCTCAACTCTCACAAGAGGTAAATTTATACTTTTATCCCCTTAAACAAATCCATAAATTGAGAAAATTAGACATCCAGAACTGTTGATGCTATCTACAATTCGGAATGGTACAACTGTCCAGATTTATTGATAAGGAAACAATTAATAATAATGATGGAAATTGCAAAGAGAGAAACTGTAATTACAGCAGGGAAAGTGATTCCAATTACAATGGGAACTTGCACACAGGTATTTCCAGTAATTTAACAGAATACAAGAGAATTCAAATATATTTTCAGGTGTTTAAAACTCTATATAGTTTCGCCACATTCATTACCAATATGTTGAATTAATTAACCAAATTTTAAAAAGTAAATGTAGTTGTAGAAAAGTTTGCACAATTCTAATAAATAACACAAATGATATTCGAATCGTTATAGGATTTTATTGAGAGTATAATCAAAAATGCAGGATTTACCTTAAGTAATTGTTCGTGTCGAACGTTATTGGACTAAAATCTTTGCAGTTCCACGAACGTCAGTATTAAAATTGCTCACGAATCTGCTCGGAAACCATTAAAATGAAAACCACATCCTCGATAAGTACTTTACAAGAAAAATCTTTCGTACAATGTTAGCATGAAAGCGCACGATAAAATATTTCCTCGACATACAGTTGAGTATATTTCAAGGAAAAGTTCGTAGAGAGTGAATTTTGGTGGATGCGCCGGGATACGATTTTATAACATTCAAATTCCTCTTCGTGACTCAACAGGCGGGTTTAACAGCTAATAATTGGAACAAATAGAAATCGATTTGCATAATTTCACATTATCGGGTTAAAGGTTTAAGCAACCCTTATAAATCTATTTATGTTTCAATAAGTACACTTAACTTCAAGATTGTTGTGTACAAAACTAGCTTTCAAATTTTAAAGCCAACTTTATTAATTTAAGGCATTTGAGGGTGCAAACGACAACAAATTGAGGCAAACAAGGAAATACACTTGTTTGTTGAAAGCTTTCCAATAATCTCATCTACTACTAAGCTTATCAACGCTTAAATTGTATTAAAATTAAAGACTCAACATCCATCAATATGAAAGATTGATTGAGAACCAAGACTGATTATTAATTATTCTATTAAGCCGCTAATCGTTAAATTCTAATCAGTGTTGGAACAGTAAAGGAATAAAATCGTTACAGTTAAATTCGTATTGAAAAACCACTCAGAAATTTCCAAAGTTTTGCATACAATAATACAAACCAATTAGAGGGATAAATATGCAAATAAAGTTCTACTTTTTTTATATTCAAATACAGTATTTTAAATATTTTATGAGCTTTTCAACAACTTTTAATGATGGGCTTTTGTAACAAGAAAACAGATTAATTTTATACACGTAGCAGAAAATTCAATTTTCATTTATATTATATTTTGATGGTTCATTGAACCGAAAAACTAACACTTACCTGTAGGGTTTAATTTACAATCGAGATTGTTGTAAATTTCCAAATATCGGTTCAACACAGCTATAAGAACGAGGCGAATATTATTGAATTTCTAAAAAAACGCCTCCGACCGGACACCTTTATAAAATAGTTATGTGAAAGTTGTGGGCAATAAGTACGTCAGTTTTGACAAAAGTAAGAAATACTACCCGAATAGTTAGACCGGACTTCATCGAGTTATGGGTCTGTTTGGGGTTGTGATAAGGCGTATTCAAAAGACCTTACAGGTCAAAATAGAGCTTGAATGTGGGGGATTGTTGAACGGAAATTTTGAGGAAATTGAATTAACCACCACTTGAATTTCAACAGAATTTTCAATTACAGGAACTTTTCTCGATTATTACAACTGCAAGCGGGTAAACTCCCAATAATATCCATTACCGGGTGTATTTTTCATGAATTTAGTATTTACGAAATAATAAAACGATGTAGAAATGCTCATAAAAGGGCCTGGACTAAGTATAAACAGAGTTCAAATTGGTTTAATTACTCAATTTGTCTATACAGACAGTTAATAAGGATAATAACCAAAATGGCACAAAAGGAAACTTCGATTATAACACACAACCATATTATAGACGCTAAAAGACCGAATTTGTAGACATTTAAATGTTTCATATATAATTTACATATATTTATAGATTTTTAAAATTATATTCGGCTTTAAAGTAGATTTTTTCTTCGAAAATACCGTAAAAATTTGAAATTCTTGAGAGTCCTAGACGGTTGTTCATCCCCTATTCAGGGTGTGGATATTAAAACTACAAGTTAACCCCCGTGAAAGCTGTTCCTTGAGGAATTTGATAAAAGGTAAACATTTTAGAGGGAAACAGTTTTTCCTTTCTACCACGCTTCAAACAAATTCAAAGTTTAATAAGACGTTCTATTATTATTTTATTACAAAGAATTAAGTTAACGTAAAATTTCCAATTAGTTTATATTCAAATTAGGATTTAACTCCCATGTTTATATGTAGGATTTGTTTTTAATTAACAGGATTCAGTACCTATTATTAAAAGAGTTTTAATTTAAAAATAGATTCCAACTTCGTATAAATGTCACATTTACAATTATGTTTACACGTAAACTTTCTGGCAAATTTGTTGTTTCAATTTCAACTCGAAAGCTGTTGTATTTGCTGCCGTCTTACTACGTTGTCTTCTAATTAAATTATTTGGCGTTTATATGAACGCTGCATTATAAATAAATCTGTAAAGCGCTGGAAATTCGAACCAGTAAAATGTAAAAATCAAAGAGGTAAATTTTAGATTTATTCAATCCGCTTAGTATTGTTCTGATCGGATTGCCAATTATTTGTATTTAACTGAATTCTCGCTAGCTTTTAATCGTATTTATGTTCGCAATCCAGAATAGTGGATAGATTTGTTGAATTTTCGGTTTGTTAAAATGACAGGCGATCAATTCGCGATAGTTTCAACATTCCAATTAAAAAACAAGTCGAAATTTCCCTAAGCAATAATTCGTTCGTAAATATTTATTTGATCGCAGAGGAAGATAGTGCACAACGTAATAACTTTCAAATAACCAGAACACGAAACTTTTATATTTGTTAACCAATAAAACTCTCATATCTGGGCGTAATAAAACACTCCTGACACATACACACGAGTTCTTTTATACTTCAGACGAGAATTTTAGAATTTAAACGTGTCACAGACTCGCTGCTATTAACTTTACCAATTCTTCATCCTTTGTGTTTTATAATCGACAAACCTACTTGGAGTTTACCGTTATTTAAACGATTATCAAGCGACAATCGTTTTTTAAAATTTTCATTTGATCGAACATTGACTGGATAGAGCAAAGGAAGCTTTCAGTTTTAAATTGAATTACTTCTAAACACCGCTAATCAATAGTTTAGTGATTACGATTCATGAGCGATTTGTGTTCCCTTAAGTTCGACAAGAATCAAAAATTCCGACCACCCATT
This sequence comes from Mylabris phalerata, assembly GCA_020740385.1. Taxonomy (NCBI): domain Eukaryota; kingdom Metazoa; phylum Arthropoda; class Insecta; order Coleoptera; family Meloidae; genus Mylabris; species Mylabris phalerata. Next base: position 5,397,081 of record JAJEOX010000299.1, on the reverse strand, counting down.
TATAACAAACCCGATACAACTGTCCAAGGATCCAAATTGATTCTAGAATCGATGATTCGGTTGAAATTTAAGCGAAACTGTCGGATTCATCTAGAAAGTATCACAGAAGACAGGCGTTCTGTCGTAAAAACTACTTTTCCAGCCGTTCTTGTTCTAATACTAAGTGATTGATGAGTGGAAATTTGGTGGATGCGCCGTTAAAGTTTCCACATTATATATATGAAGAAAAAAAAACCAAGAAGACAAAGTGGGAAACTTTTATTGTATTTGATTTAAAGTTTCGATCGTTATTTCAAAAAATAAATATTCAAATTTAATGGCCCGTTCAATATTCATGGAGGTTTCTTTTATTTGGGAATCCGTCCGGTTTGTTTGCGCAGATCAACAGGAAAAAATTGTAAGTGATGCGAATTGTCGAGACGGTCTAAACGAATGTGGCGAAATGGAGCCAAATTATTTGGTGGTTTTTTGAAAATTTGTTGTACGGGAATTAATGTTGATTTTTTGTTGGGAAATTGGGGGTGTTTTAATAAAACACAACATTTGTGATTTTCCATTGAAATATGTTGGGAAATATCGACATCTCATCATTAATATATCGACTTTGATTCGGTTATAATATTCGTAGAAAGAAAATTCAACCATTATTCTTATACAATAGATTATCAGTGAAATACTACTATTGTAAGTTCCGTGTTACTATAAATGTTCCATTGGAATTTATAACTATTCTGATAACAGTATTGATTGGCTTTAATATCAACTTTAAAATTAATTGCAATTAGTTCAAATTTACAGATTTCCATTAGATTTATTGGTCTTTTGCAATAGACAGATTATCATCCAGTTAATTGTAAGACCATTAAGCCGAGGGTGGGTGTTTTAATTTATTCCGACTCGTCCTGTAGAAATTGTCACTTTGTTGATTAATTTCAATCAACTTTCAACATGTAATTAAAAATTAATAGACTTATTTTAGACTAATAGGAGACGAATATTACAAGATAATTTTTAAATTATCATCAAAATAATTCCATGGAAACATGTGGAAGATATGAAACATTACCGAACCGTGGCCCCTAAATTCAGCCGTAATAGAAAAAATAGGGGGGTTGCAACATATGTTCTAATAATCTTGGCAGGGTATAAATCCGGGAAGAAAACGGATGTTGTGTTCGCTATGTAAACATTGAAGTAGGATCATTTTCTTGGGTGCTGAAATGCTGATAATAACATCAGTTTTTCTCGCCCTTTTCGGCCACGACTAGTGTTGAAAGCAAATTCTGCAAAATTTATTGCAACGTTCTATTTTCGAACGGATAACAATATTCGACACGTGTTACAATAACAGATCCACAATAACAGATCGGCAACTAAATCCTGATGATAGAGTTGTAGACACGAAACGATCAGATTATTGTTTTACCAGTCTAATAAATTTTAAACCGTAATTTAATCCGGATGCGCTATTCTTATAGGCGCAGAACTAAAATTGTACATCCGATCCTAGTTGAGGATCGGATGTACGCTGTTAAAAACAGCTAATGCGTGTGTAGGGCTAGTTAGCCCTACACACGCATTAGCCGTTTTTAATCAAAAAGTGATACCTAAATTTTATCGACCGATATTTCTGTAATTGGACTGATTAATTTCTAATTACTCAACTCAACTCGTGGCATTATAATTGATCAACCCTTATAAATGCGTATCTTTAAATTGCGCGAATCACGCATAATTGGTTTATTGAGGGAAGTTGATCAATCTGGAGAATCTAATCGTTGAATCCAAATTTGTCAGTTTTGTGTAGTTTAATTGAATTTTCATGGAAAATTTTATCGATTAAACATCTAGATTTAATCAATAATTTTCGTGCTTTATTTTAGAATTCATACCAGTAGAATATTGGAAATATTTCAACATTAACATAGTTGCGAATCGATTTTTTTAATTCAAATTATCGAGATTCCAACAATATTAATAAGAGAAATTTAGTTGTAATAGTTTTGTTGAAATATGAGGTAGATGCAATTCCTTATTAAATACTTTCCAATGGTTGGAATTTGGGAATATCTCTTGATAATTCCTTTTTTGAAAATCTTCATTCTATTGAAGTTTATTGAATGAAATATGTCTGGAAAATTTGAGTACACAAATGGAATTCCCTCTCGTCTTCTTTTTGTTTATTGAATCAAAATAAATTCCATTTAATTATCCATTTCGAAACAGTCTTTATTAAATTTCCATCACTGCCAGCTATATAGAAATTTTCAAAGAAAAAATGAAATAATTCTTTTGTACTTACTTCGATTGGTATCATAATAAAAGTTACAATAAGATCGGCAATAGCCAGATGGCGGATCATCAGACTAATCCGAGATTTTCGATGTCTAGAGCGGAACAACGAAATGAAAACCGTTAAATTCCCAACCGCAGCTATCACAAACAAAGCACTATAAACGGATATAACGACGAAATTTTGATTCATACGCAACACATCAGCATCGGTAACATTAACAGCATCCGTATTATTACTCGTTATGTTCGTTAAATTCAAGAATTCTTCAACCATTTTGACTAACACGAATCGAACTAAAATTGAACATTTTTCAGTTAAACTTAACAATTAAATTGAATTTAAATCATTTGTGTTTTTTTGTCTTGCGTGCACTCCAAAAAAGTCTGTAAACTTTGACAACGTTGGTGTCAAACCGCCATCCCCCGTTTATTTGTCGTCGATTTAGTTTTTAAACAATTGGCCCAAGATTAATCTATCCAGTGGAGTTTCCAGGACGTGGAAGCGCGCCTGAAACTGAATGAGCGACCGTGAAAATGCGTGAACTGTGCAAAACATGCGCACGAAAATCTTTTAACACCTTCGCAAATTATTAGGGCTTCGTTCTTTTTTCTTGATAACAATACGATACAATTGCATCCAATTAAATACACAATAAAGCCCAATAATGGGGTTGAATTTGAATCAAATATAGCTTATCAAGGAAACTTAGGGTTTTATTTATAGATTTTTTTGGAAACTGTTGAAGCCTTCTATATTGCCACAATTAACAACGAAATTTCTAATAATGGGAATTTTTTAAAATTTGGGGAAGATTTGAATTTTTCACAAGTTACCCCCAATGTCTGTAGATGACAGTACAGATCAGGGGTTAGTTCGGGTCTCTACTAGCAGATAGTTGATCGTTTGCAGAATCCTGTAAATATTCAATACTCCCAACCGGAAATTTGATGCTCTTTGGGGTATAATTTAGTAGTAAAACAAATAATTCAAAAACTCGCGAAAATCGCCCCTGTTTCTATAAAAGGGTTGTGATTGTTTCAGTGTAAATGATACAGTCGTATAAACGATTAGTTGGCAAAAAATCTGACTTCTTGCTTTGTTTCAACAATAATTAAATGGGGGCAAGAGCACACAAAGCAGATTTATGCCCGAGTTGATAGCATTTGCGTCAACTTTAATAATTAGTCACTTATCAAACTATTATTCTGGTCTGTTTTAATGGAATTCACCACGAAATGCTACTTTAAATGTAACTAGGATTATATCTTTTCATAGATTTAATTGGGCCGTAATCCTAAACTTGTATCTGTCCGATTTGAACAGAATTCGAGGTAAAAAATTGGCACAATTTCAAAGGAAAATCTCTTCTCCATCTTTTAAGGATTTTTTAGAATAAACGATTCTACCCTATTTTTTTTAATAATCCAGAAAGTGTAAAAACTGGGGGAAATTCCGCAATTTTTGTTTATATCAAAACGCCAATACTTCTGTAAAAGTATGCGTTCCTAATAATTCAAACAATAATAAAACGCTATTTCAACATCAACGAAACCTCGTTATAAGACCGACTCAATTGTTTATAATGGGAATTTTATATCTCTTTGTAGGTTTAATTACAAATTTCAAATAGCCGGCCTGTAGGAAGGCGAGGAGTTCGCCCGGATAGTTTCCGAATTAAAATGAAGGGAAACAGGTAGGCAACCATGCAAATTTTAGGCGACACGAGAGACTTCTAGTTTCTCCCCAATTAGGGTGGTAGAAGGTCGAGGAGAAATTGGGTAATCGCGTTTACGTTCGCCGATTTCGTAGCCGCTACATATTGATATGAACAGGAAAACAGGATATTTCCTAATTAGTTTCCCATAAAATAATGAAAATTACAATTTTGATTTTTGGCAATCAATCCTAATCAACACTGAATGATTGTGGAAAATTTCAAGAAAAATTAACAACCGGAAATTAACTAATGGAATCAGTTCATGATTGATAACAATAGAAGAAAAGAAAAAAAAACTCAACACAACGGGGTTTTATTTATTTTTCCTCTTCTATTATTCCGCAATTTCACCCTTTCAAAAAACGCCAACAAACCATCTGTGCTAGCTAATCAATCTTTTTCCTTATTCTACCAGTACCAATATCATCCCTTCTCTATTGTAATAATAAACCTAGAGGAATAAAGACCCTAGGGAGGACCCATCCACTGGACGCATTACCGTAGGGAGTGTGCTTGAAGATGAACAAGGCTACGCCCCAGTAAATCAGTCACAACCCCCAGGACCGCCTTTGTTAACGCTTGTTCAACAGGAGACTAGAATTTTTAAAGAAGTTGTTCCAATCAATAACCAGCCGGCTTTGGAAATGATCGTTTATCTGCTTTGTATTTATAAGAGCCTGTTCGATTTTTCTGCAAAAGTTGATATGTTGACGGACAAATTGAAGAAGTCTCTAAATGTGAAGGAACAGAATGTGAAGAACGGGTGAAATTTGATTAATTCGAGTTTTCTTCGGTTATTGTCGAAGAAAAAAAAACCATCTCGATTTCGACCAGTATCATCAATTCCTCTATTTTTGTTTGTTTATTCTCTATGCCCACTTCTCGATGTTATGCAAATGAAGAACCGTTTATATCAGGAGATTATAATACGTTTAGAACATAGTGTTGTGTTTATTGAGAGAAAATATCGAGAAAAATTTGAAAATTGTACACGCTTCAAATACACACATACGTACCTATCAAAGAGCTAGAATTTCCACCAATTATCCCCTCTACTTCGAACAGGAATTTAAATAGAGCGAATATTTATGATTGATTTCGGTTTTTCTGAATCGAATTATTTATCCAATTTTGACACAAACTGTTGTAAAATTTTCTTTTTCGATCCAAAGATTTCCAGTGTCCATCGGGATATTTCAGTTAGGAACTGTTACAAAATCCTCGAACAAACCGTGTAGACTTGTCGTGGATTCCTGTTTTCCTGGTACGTTATATAAAAATTTTCAGGAAAAAGCCAGAAAATAGAAATTCGGTTTGGTGGAAACTATACAAATTACTAACATAATATTAAAATAAAATAACTAATAAAATTATATTTACTTTTTTCGTATTTATTCTTATAGCTCATATTTTAAACAAGGATAAAGCGCGCGAGATAGAGATAGAATCTACGTATAGATTTTCTAATGTTTGTTAGAGAGAGAGCTAGAGAATTCACACAATACACGTGTTAGAACGAAATAGATAATCGTGTTAATTACGGCTATATTTATTATATAAATACATATTTACACGTTTAACGATCTTTCCAATAAATCTGGATAAATTCGAAATTTTTACGATTGTAATTAAATTTTGTTTTTTTTTTTTAATTAGAAAAGAACAAAAGATCAATCTTTACTTTCATCAACTCCTGATAAAATAGATCGAATTTTAACAGAAAATACACCGCCTTGTTTAACGACCTTCGATTCGAATTTATATAAAGTACAAAAATCGAGACAATTAATTAAAATTGTTGCTTTTGGCCCTTTATTTGCCGAAAATTTCAACTTTATCTCCTATATTATAGATTAGATAAACGCCAAATAATTTAATGTTCTTTTTCAACACGGTTATAATTAACATTTAGTATTTTTCGGTCTCATTATCGTTCATAATTTGGTAAAAATCGGGAATTCTATTGTTTTACGTGCCAATAGATCGAGGCCATTTTGTTCCAATTCCTGCAGTAGACTTGGTGGGGTCTTCACAATTCCTGCAACAACCGCACCTCTGTTGATCTCTAATCGCCTGTTAGTTTTGTTCGCTATTCAGCAACCATGTGTAACCATAAATATATTGCACCATATGTGGAGATTATGTGTATTAGTAAATATTTATTTATTAATATTGATTGCTAAAGAGGTGTACTAAATTTTAACCTTCAAAAATGGGTTGCAATCCAGCAGTATTCGCATTATTTATAAGGAAATCAAATAAAATCAACCAAATTAAGTTAAATTTTAATTAATTAATTGTAAAAATTTTAAATCTACCTCGGTTTTAGAATCGTTAGTTAAGTTTAAAATGGCGTTTAATGATTGAAAAATTTTAACTTCTCCGCGATTATGTTATCCTGTTATTAAAAATGAATTTAACTTTAAAACAAGTGTCACTTCACATGTCGACTTTCACTAACTACAACTTTGAACAATCATCATCATTTTTCAATAAATGTCACTTTAAAAATAAGAAAATTGGGAGAAAAACCTGATTAGAGATATAATCAACATGATTAATCCTGATAATAAAGGAGATAATTATTTGAAATTAGTATTTTTATAAAAATTTTATTAGTTATTTTAATGGAAACTCGAAATAATTAAATGATCATCATCATTATCGGAAAGCTCGTCTGACATCCCCTTTTACGATGAATGAGAATAATGCTGACTTGTAGGTTTCTCCTACTATCAGGAATTCATACATTTGAGACGTTAGAAATTCTGTACATTCTGCACGATCAATAGACCTACTAGATTACAATCCGAATTAACCATCTCAACATTCCTACAATCCTGGTCCAAAACGACGATTTGTGACGTCGCAGTGGCATGGATGATAGACGGCTGACAGCTGTCTTCCAAAAAGTCCATCCTGCTGACCATTTCTGGGCACACCGTTAATGATAATCATGCCTATTATTCCTATGAATTCTCTGTTACGGACAAGAAGAAGAAGACGAGCCTGCGTCGATTGATCGGTGTCGGTTAGGGCGACGCGACGTCGATTAAAGTTTCAGAAGAGACGCATTTTTATTGATTGACTGCTGTCTAGAGGAAAGAAAGCTCCCCGATTCTCCTCGTCATCGTCGTCGGCGAAGAAGTTGAGGGAATTAGAATTGCGCGGCACTTGCGTACCGTCTTCGCCATTTCGATACGGATAACAGGAGTACGGAGAGGTTTCTATCTCCAACAGACATTCGATTTATTGGTGTATTACTGGTTGTCTATATTAAACAACAAATTGGGTCTTGTGGAGAAAATTTTAATTACAGAGAAATCGCGCCTTACAAAATATTGATTATTCTTGTTTTTTGGGGTGGATTCTACAATGTATCGATGAAATTCAACAAAACTTTAGTCTTAAAGAGGAGTGTGTTCAGAAAGTCAATTCAACGTTATTAAAACACCACAAATGCTATGTTGGCGTTTTCCTATAAATGTTAAGGACCACACATTGATTTAATGGTGTAGTCAAGATAAAGATAGAATTTATTTTTACAAGAGACTCAATTACATAGCACTTCCTGAACGTGTTAAAACTACAAAATAGTCACGAATTCTTTCGTTTAAAACTCTTCTCAATGTCGCCAACAACTCAATTCTCCTCGATAATCGTCGATTTTGTGTTCGTTTCAAACCATTGAATACTAGATGGCTTCGTTCGATATTTAACAAACAAGGATATTAATTTAAAATTCCTTATATGGTGAATCCAACGCGAATAAATAAATCGATCGAAATAAAAGGATATTGTAGAAATATAATGGGAGAGTAAGCTCCAACAAACCTGTATTTAAATTATTCTACATTCTCTATAGAGACAACGGTTATAATGTATGTTTGTATTTAAAATAAAATATTGCACACTAAACCGTCGTAAACGTACGAAAATTGTTTACAATCAATCTTAACAACCTGGATAATAAACGGAGAAATATTTTATCACGCTTGAGTTTGGTATAATTTGCTTACAATTAAATGTGGGGTTTTTTAAACCAACCGAAACTTATTGTCTCGTGTTACTAAAATAACAGTAAAATTAGCTGACAGATCATTATGGGGATGGAACTTTGTTCAGAATATTGTAAATTAGCTAATATACGAGAGTAAATGAGTATGTTGACTTTGTTTCCATTCTCATCGTTATCATATTTACATTCTAGTTGATTTTATAATGCGACCTATATTTCTTATTATAATTTACAAATTTACCTGTTTAATTAATGAGCGAAACATTTTGAAGATGCCTTTAAAATCGGTCACATTCTCTTGAAATACTTGGAATAAGTAAGAATCGCCCCTCAAAAATTGCTAATTCTCCAAATACATCAAATAAAGGGAATTCTCTGTCGGCTTGTAAATAAATACAAAAATCAATACACAAACATGTGCGAAATTAAATAAAGATATATGGATGGATAATGGCCAAATATCGCCGAAATAAACAATAAACGGGGAAAATGTCGACGGAATTTGTCGGGAATTCTTGTTTATTTCCACCATTAACGCGAAAAACTTCCAACAAAGAAACACTAATGTAAATTACAGAATTTGGCTGAAATTCTGAAATTTTTCCCGTCAACCAAATCGAATAAACAACATTTCATTAGTTTCTTGTTTTCCGATATAATAATTTCCCCCAAATATGAGAACTGTAAAGCCCCAAGAATTATAAATTCATTAAACACCCCTATTTTCGTTAATAATACTGCTATATGAAACAATAATAGCTTAGTTTTGTGTTGAATCAACTTCATTGTTTCCTAACGGTTTGAATTATCCCAAAATCCTGCATTAATACACGTTGGTATAATCCCGACTGCGACTTCATTAGAAACTTTTGGTCTAAAAATAACAATAATTGTTTATTAAAGAACGGGGAATTCTTCTGTCGGTTATATCGTCTACGATTCTGTAAAACAACAAGAAAACCTATCGAATATTTCGATCAAAGTTCGTCGGAAAATCCTGTAATGTTTTGTACGCTTGCGTCTTTTATAGCTCAATACTATTCAACCTCCCTCTATTTCATCCACTCGGCATATTCCCCTTGACGATTTCATAGTAGGGCGCAATAGGGAAAAAACCATATTTAATAAATTCTTCCTAAATAACGAGTTTTTTCCGAGAAAGAAATCCCCTTTTTGTTGGTTTAATTATACGAGAAATATTTCCCATTCAGTGACCGTGATGTTCATTCATCTACTTCAATTTGAGGTTTATGCGTTTATTTTGTTCGTATTAGTTGGATGTTGATGAAAATTAAACACAAAAGGCTAGAAAGTAAACAGAACAGTATTGAGATGATGGGGAAGGATTCATTCGATTATTTCTCGTTTACGTTCATTAAACATTTTGATAGTTCGTGTAGTGGATAATGTTTTCGTTCCCGCTCTGCATGTTTTATTATCGAAAAAAAAACAACACAATATTATTGTCTGGTTTATGAAGGGAAAAGGCGAATGACCGTTACACCCTCTTTCCAAACAAGAATTTCGTGAAACCATTAGGAAATTTCGTCGGATCAAGGCTAGGCAGTTAATGGAAATTATGCAAGTCGGCTGCAATTTCTCTGTTAGTCACATTAATCATTGACCCAAAAATTTGGTCAATATCCAGTGATTCATGTCGGCCGCCATTCTGCACCTGAATTTTAATCATCGCCTCGGCCACCGGGCCAATTTGCATGCTTAAAAGGCCCAATTTAGAAATTCCGCTTGTACAGATCCGCCGCTATTGAATTAGAAAAACTCTCTATCACATGTAGGTTTAAAAATTTATGTGTAATTGGAGCTCAATTATGAGCGCCTTCATTATTTATTAGAGTTATATTTGATAAGTGGAGCTTGATGGACAAGTCGAGTTGCATTCGTAATTCAATCAAATCTTTCCGCATCTACAGAAACGAATAATTCGAGCCTAGAATTTCGTCAAGCTATTCTAGGTGGCTAAAACTTGTTAATTTGGACAAATTACGAACATCCCCCTAGGGTGATTGTCATTTACCCACTAGTACGAAAACAGTTTGAAATTACATGGATACAACTAATAAAATAACAATAATCCCGGTAATTATCATGGAATTGTTGATTTTAATTGATATTTGAGGTGATATATGGAAAAGTAGTTAATTAGATTTATTTAAATTGAATAATTATCAATTACGAGGCAATAAAACACGTGTAATGCCGCTAAGAATTTTTGCAGCTTCGATACAGAAATACAGGATTCCTTTGCAATAAATGAGCGTTTTCAACGAAAATTCTGCTTGTAATACGAGATGTAATTGTGTTTTTTCTTCTTGGTTTCTATATCGCCGTCTCTTTTGAACAATCCACCATGTTACGACCGCTGGTCGACGTCTCCTTGTGTCCTACATCACAACCCCAAGTCAGCTGAGTGGGGGTGAGTGTCTGCTCTACACACATACACACACACTAAGACAACACCAGCAGGAATCCAGTGAAGAGAGGGAAGTGGGGATAATCCTGCTACTGCATAGCGCACTGTCGACCGGCATTCGCGAGTCGTCTAGTCTCCGGAACGTTCCGGGGTCGATTCTTAGTGGTCGGTCGGAGGATTTTTTAAATTTAAAAAGACTTTATATCTTGTAATATTATTATTATCGATAGATATTTAAAGAAATATTTACGAAAATTAGAAAATAGTCGTGGAATTAGAGGAAGGACAATTCGAAGGGAATTTAGGGGCTGTGAGGACTACAGGGTTTGACGGATGGAGGCTGTGAATGGCGTGTCCGAGACGGGGGACAAAAGTGGTCCGCCACCTCCTAGTCCTTTAACTGGATGTTATCTGCTTATTGTTATTGGTGAGCCGCATTGTGGCGACCACAAGGACATTATCCTGCAGAAGGTGGCGAAAGGTGAGGCAATTTTTTATAAAACTCAACCGAAAATGGAAATGTCCGGTCGAAAATTATAAAAAGAGAATAAAAAATCAACTAGCCAATTATTGATTGTTTTAATAACGAGAACAATACGTGTCTTTATCGAGACTGGTATCGATGCATTCACCCATATCCGACTGTAATGAAGGCAGAATAAATACCCTTTGTATCCGTGTTTTTTGTAGATTTCAAACAAGACAACGTTTAGAATAATTAGTTCAAGAAAGTAATACAAAATTGTAACTATGCCGGTAGAATTAAGTCGTTAATTTTATAAGAATTTCATGGTTCATATACCATAACCATTTTGTGAATAAGGAAGCCGCTGCGTGCCTTGCAAATTAATTAAAAGAAAAATAAAGAGAACGAAGAAATAATTACCGATACTAATCGTAATAATTCGATAGTTAATTATAATCTAATTAATATCGCTCCTACTTTACATGCCGATTGCAACAATGTAATCCATTCAATGCTAATCTAATTAATTATCGAATTTTTGTTATTCCTCTATTATTATCATCATTATTATTATTTACACCGTTTTTAGATTAATGTACAAGTTCGATTTTTACATCGAGGACATGCGCAACATCGAAAACAAATTCACCTTCTGTCAAATCTATTTTGCTATATCTTGCGCAGATTTCAACTTAAATACCACCGAAAATAATTAAATAAATTAGAAAACTAATTAACAGGAGTTATATTTATTTTTAAAACCCGGCCGTAGTGTGGACGAGACAAGAAGCCACACCAAAGGGCTAATTTTACAGTTCTATTTATGTCCACCCTCTAAGTTGCATTCTTTGAAATTTCTCCAAAATATTTAAATAAAATCGATTTCGAAATAACCAAGGGTGGTTCTCGAATCAATTCGAACCGACTATATCCAGTATACCGACTGTAGGGTAGTTATTTATTGGATTAATGACGGTTTGGGGAGCTATTATTATGTTGTTGCAGTCATCCTGTCGCCATACGAACGAATTCAATTTAAATTCCAAATATGCCACTCTTGTGTCGATTATTTGTTACAACAAATCCGTCACGATTGTTTTGTATTTAAACTTTTCAATTAATTAGAAACGAAGAGTTCATTTCGAGGATATTGAACTTGGTTCTTTTTAATTTCATCGTCGTTTTCTTATATGACAAGATGCACTATTAGACAATTTATAAATAGTCAACTTTACTTAGAGGCGTTTATTTTTGTCGTTGGATGTGGAAAGAAGCGCAATGGATGGATGTTGACGGATTTCTTATGTGAAACATAAACTATTTTTATAAATTATAAATATCGGATGATTCTGGAGTGCGACAAGATCCCACTCTACCATCATCAATATTAACGATCCACACCCTTAATGTGCTTGTTTTTACCGTAATTCTATTTTTAAAAGATTACCGGAGAAAATTCGGGCTTTTAATGAATTATAAATAAACCAAATCTCTTCTAAACTTGTAAACTTCGAGTTGTATTCTAGCCGAAAGTTATCAGTTGTATCCAGCGTGAAGTCGATGTTTTACATTTCCTGCCAATTCCATAATTGATGAGCGTATTCGTGAAATTTCTGGTCCGATTGCCGTTATAAATAAACCCAAAACATCAATTTTGCATTAAATTCGAAATCAATGAGGGAAATTGTCTCTAGAGTACCGTTTTCCATTACAAAACAGGTGGAATTTTCGTCGGAAAACACATTTTAATATCGATAAAGTCACGTTGAAGTGATCGATTCTTCCAACAATCAAAATAACGATCGTTTAATTATTGTGTAACTTGTAAGAGACGATGCTATTCCACCGCTTCGGTCCCATTAGTTAGTCTAATCGACGTTTTCAACAATATCAACTTGGAAGTTTCGTGAATAATTCTCGCCGATAAAAAAACTAATTAGACGTATCGAAATAGAAACAACTATAATAATTAAACAACGTATAAAAATATGACCCAGTTATTAAACTAGGAAAATCATTATTTCAACAGCTCTACAAGGTTTACGTTGATTTTTCCGCTCCATTCTAGCCAAACTATAATGAATGACTGATGTTAATTGTTGTTTGCATTTACAGTGAGCTAAAACAATCCACTGTTGTTGGCGTTTCTTTGTTCAAATTGAATTCTATGAAACTTCCGTTATTTGTGTTTGATTTTCGATAAAATCTCACTACTCTATTCCAGACAAGGGTGAGAATAAGGGCGTATTCATATCTTTATTTAACAGAAATTTACGCAAACAATAAACTTGTATCTACACAAAACAAACTAACTGAATAATAATGTCTCTTACTTACATGCATTAGAGTTGGATTAATTCGAAATCCATTGTGATATTACCCACATTCGGTTCAATGTAACTTTATAATTAAACGGTAATTGACAGGTGTCGGGAGGGCGAAAAAAATCCAGTTTTCCACTGGTATAGTTTACAACTGCACGTAAATTGACAGGTGAAATTTCATTTTGAAATCAGTGGAGAGAAAGGCAGATTTATAAACCGATTATTTATCATCCTGTGCTTATATGGCAGACTATCCGATTTTTTCCCGTTCTCTCGACTTTCGTTCTACCAACATATAAATTTTCTCGTGCCGCTTTTATCGTCTCTCTTTTCGACAAGCAGTAATGTTACTTATGACTTATTCCACTTTAAAGAACTGGGTTGTAATAAAGAGAAAACGAGTTATTGTGATAAGGGGCTCGCCTATTTAGAATCGTGAAACAAAGGTATACGTGTGAATCTATTCTACTAGAAAGTTAACTTTGTTTAAACTTTTAAATATGCAACTGTTGTAGGCCAAATTAATTACCGAATATCATAACATCCCGACATATTTTCAATTTAATAACTGTCAGTTAAGCTGAACATCGTCTGACAGAACTGTTTTTATCGCAGGTCCTTTTATTATCTTTTGCGTTAAATTCAAGCGATGATGGATGGTCTTGTGAACTTTTTCAACTCTGACAACACCACTATAACCAATCCAAATTATTTACCATTAAATTCTACAAGATTCATCAACTGTCTGGCGTATAAACCGCAAATTTCTACCTCAAGATTATGGTGACCTTTAATCTAGAGTTAAAGGTGTAGAATTTGTTAACCTTCCACTTCTTCATCTTTGTTTTCTCGACTCTCGTTGGACAATACGTGCTCGAAATCGACCTTATCTTTGCAGGACAGTCGGAATTTTTATACCTGTTACTTTGAAGATTCGAGGGGTCGGTTGACAAAGTACCGTGACCTATTTTCAAAACGATGAATGAATCAAGAAATTAGTTCTGAATAATCTATAAAATGGTCGTTTCAGTAATTGTTGATTATCGTGTAGATGCCTCTTTGAATACAAATTGCATCTCCCTATTCCGATTGTTTGGAAATTCAAAAAGGGAAAATTGTATGCACTACTATGATTAGTAGTAGACGACTGTTCAAGTGCTGTCTCGACGTCTGGCATGAGCATCGCATTTATAATCTCCTCCAATTCGCCAATTCTCCAATTCTCCACCCCAGCAACAAGATCTACCTCGGTGAAGTTTACGGGAAAAATTGCAAATTCGGGCAGAGGGTGAATTGCGTTTATTGATCGAGAAAGCGTGTGCGCCGTCGACGTGCGACCCATGTTAGATGTGCGCGCACCAGGTCACCGACAAAGACCGATTTGAATGTGAAAAGAGAGGAATGGAGGGTAGTCAAGAACAGAAAATGATGGCAAGGAATTTAGAAAATTGGCGTGGATAAAAAAATCAGCCGAGCGGTCGGATAATTACCAATTAACACTTTTATCAATTTTTTAACGTTCACTCTAACCAGGTTTTCCACTAGGTCAAATCGGCGACTTAATGGAAAACCGAAGCGCTATTGAAGAACGAATTATTTAAATTTTCTATCGCGCGTTTTATAAAAGAAATTGGAATGTAAATTGCTAGCGGATCGATATTGCTTGCAGAAAAGCTAAATGTTAAAATACCTGCATAGCAACAAAATATTAAGCAAATTGAATCTAAGACTCTAGAGGAATATGTGCGATCATATCTACATACATATGCTAGAAATTCCAAAGTAATGAAATATCTGGAAATGCCTAGAGCGCAAACCGCATCGCAACCAATTTGGAAGATTATTTTTAAACTTTTTTATTTGAACATAATCCCAAATGCCATAAAATGTGTCACTTTTTTTACGTAAATGCACATAAAATTGACCTTGGTCTGCGCAAATATTTCACCACATCTTCACGCTTATCTTTGCATAAAATAATAATTCAAAATAGTCAACATTAGGAATTGTTAAAAATAGATCGGGTGGTATATTAGCATCGTCCCTCTTGAGATTTATTGTTTTGGTACTGCTTTTTTTCGTAATTTGTTGCTTTTAAGTGCACATCAAAATCCTTGAAATGTAAATATAACTTGAACTCAACAGTGTAAATGTTAGGCTAGGTTGACACCCGTATCGTCTGCTACTAGAAATAAATTCGTATTTATAAAACTGTTTAAGACGACTGACTAAAGACATACGACATGATGGTATGTTTATCAACCAGTATTAAACTGGAAATTTTAATGTACACATTCATTCGGGAATTTAAACAATTCCCTAATCTTTTTCGAGAAGAGACCGTACGAAAAACGAAAAAAAACCGGTAGTAATCTCCAAATGGAAGTCGTATTTACCCGTCTGCAACAGTTCAAATAACAATCGTTTATCATCATCGATATTTCGTCATAATTGGAGAACAATATGGAAGAGGACAAATATAGAAATGATATAGAATTGGAAAACAATAGCCAAAACTGTCCATATGTGTGATTAGTCAACAAAATTATCCAATTATCGGCGCCTCCACCATTTTTGACAACTCCAACAAATCTAACCGAAATTGTCCATGTTTTTAATTATAAATTAATAAAATATCCACCAATTAGCCAAACTAATTGGATAAAATTTTGCGTGGAATAAGATAATGGAGCTGTAATGAAATTTTAATGAAAATTGCATCGTCCTATCATTTATTAAAATTGTAATTTCTGTCATCCGTAGAGATTGAAGTAATAAAACGTTATTGCCTCATTAAACGGTTAACAGGACGTAAATTTACAAGTTTATTGGTAAATAAATGTAAGACTACATAAAAATTTTCGATTTTGAATCGATGCACCTGAACTGCACGTGTATGGCCACCGGTCGATCAATAATATCGTGCGCAATTGATGTATAAGTTCGGTGTGTCAATACGTCGATGACCATACGAAATTATCGACGATGCATTAAAAGAATATCCACAAATTCCGCCTTTGAATCCATAATAATTTAATCCTAATTGAATTACCATGGAAAGGAAATTAAACATGTCTGGATAATGTTTTCTTTCCACATTCACAAGACAATTAAATTATGTTGGAGGCAAGTGAAAATACAATTTTTTCCATGATAATATCGACGAAAAATTCCATTTCCTTCGGAACAAACAGTAACAAACAAACACGAAAATAGAATTTCTTATTGTTTGTAAATGTCAAGGAATAGGAAAAATGAGACGCATTCAAGGAAGATTACAAGAACTTGTCCGGAGACATTTCATTAATTCTCCATAATACAGTACGAGGAAATTTAAAATTTGATTCATGAGTAACAACGGATCTAAATTTTTTAAAGCTTACCCACTGTTTGGAGATTGATTAAAACGTTCTAGTTCTACCCTTGTTTATGTCGGTATAATCCAATTACAAGGGTGTGTAGATCACCATTGATAGTGAAATTGTGAAAAATCGTCTCAATATCGTTGAATCATTTAGCCACAACAGGATCGAATTGTTATCAGATATTTGAGGGCGATTCGCTCAAAAAAATCACAAATTTTAATACTAAAAGGCATTCGTGTTGTTCCACTGCAATCGATTATTTCGGCACAATTCGTAGCCCTATCAAATAAGAATATTCCAACATAAAAAACGACAAAAATCGCCGGTTTTTTGTCCGAAAATTCTGCTTATCAAGGGGGAAATTATTATCAGATATTTGATATTCGCTGAAAACAGTCACAAATTTTAATACTAAAAAGCATTCTTGTTCCACTGCAATCGATTATTTCGACACAATTGGTAGTCCTATGAAATAAGAATATCCCAACATAAAAAACGGCAAAAATCGCCGGTTTTTGTCCGAAAATCCCGTTTATCAAGGGGGAAATTGGCCAATATTTCCAGGATTACCAGCCAAAAGACTGTAGATAATGGACCAAAAACGTATATGTCTCTTGGGTATTGTGGAGGTTGTAATCGCTTGAAAATAACGGTTTTCGACTTGATTAGACACCGCTCTCTATTGTGATAAGATAAAACTCAACGTCCATGTTTTCATCATAGAATTGACTAAAATTGTTGCTTATATCGAATATTATTAACTCTGAAATAGCGAGTTTTGACGGGTGGAATTTGCAGGTTAATTATCGTTGTTTTCTTCGGAAATTGAAACTAAAATCTAGCAGGAGAATAATGCCTGAAACTTAATTGCCAACGATAATTCGAATAATTTAGAGTGAATCTGAACAAATTTAAGCTAGTTCTTGAGCTGAACACCAAAATAGAGGTCGTTGGTTTATTCACATAAATATATTTAGAACTGACAGAGTACATTAACACCTTCCTGACACACAGCGACTATTATCTATGAATTATGGTAGAGTTCCAGCTAGTGGTGTGATAATTTTGTGACATACACAAAGCTGAATTCCTAAATTTTATAGCAAATTTATTATGATAAAAGCTGAAAACTAACAACAACAAACTGAAAAGAAACGAAAAACTACAAAATTCCTGTATTTTAGCTATAAATTGGAAATGTTTGAAACTTTACTGCATTGTCGTGACTATAAATCGTTTGGTCCTTTACATTTTCAACACAAGAAACTCTCACTCACCCTGACAGAGGGTCAATTGATATTTCTGGGATTATATCACAACGGAAAAAACCCCAAATTCAAGCTCTATGTAATTTTAGACTCCCTTACAGATTCGGTTTCGAGAAACAACCCTCAATTTACTGACTCGAACGTATAATTGAGGGGTTATATAACGGTACATAACAAAGTTAATTCTAAATGTCAGAAACAAGAAAACAAAACGATTGTTGTCTTTTGAAATTTTCTTGTTTGTACGCAAAACTGTCAGCGTGTCGCAATTTAATCGAATCGACAGCGCTCGAGGATATTTCAAAGAAAGAAAAACAAAAATGTTCGAATATTTCACCTGGAGACACAAAACGACTATTTTTACGCATTTGATCGATATTTCTAACATCGCCCGTTATACGCGGTGGTTGAATAAACTCCAATACTTTCCAATCCTTGCGGGAACATAAATTTGTGCTAGTTCGGTTCATTTTATTGCGTTCGCTTTGAATAAATTTCTTGAAATAATGCCAATTTCAGCCGTCTATTCTACAAAACTTGTACACCTTATTGATTTTCAACGAAAATTCCGTACCTTTTCGGTTGTATCTAATGAAAATTAATTAAAATTAATGAGAGCAGTTCAGTTGATATTACAACGTTCGTATTTTGCAAGTTTCAATGCAAATAGGGCGTACTTACATGGTTTAATGCAATCTATGAGTAGCATTCAGAGCAATAAGGCTGTTAACGAAGAGTAGATCTTGAAATTCTAACTAGTAGTAGATATTTGATGAAAAAGCAACTCAATCCGATTTTAATTACATTGAAAGCTTTCATGTTTAACGCTGAAACAAAAATAGAGAGCAAAAATCTCTATAGCAGATTGAAATTGCTAATTTTTCCCGAGATCAAAAGAATTTCGATAATTTTCGCCGAGCTTGTTGATTATAGAGTTGATCAGTGGGTGTCGCCAGACAGAAAAAACCACAGCCTGTTATATTCATTGCATTTTGCATCTATTCATCATATTTTGTGTGGGTTGTCGATGAATTTTGACGAGTAGTTAGCAATATAACGATAATCCAATAATGCCATTAGAACCAATAAATCTCTTAATTGAAACATTGGTCATAATTGGAGAGAATTTTTAAAATAAAACTGGTTTAACTCGATTCATTCAAATGGATTGCAATCGTTGTAAATTCTATAAAACGCTGTATTTAAGAAATATTTATTGAAAAAGAAGAATAATGTGAGAAATTCTATTTATTTCCACCGGAAATGTAATATTCTCTACTAATAAATGGTTGAAAATGAATAGAATTGATGGGAATTTCGAAACTAAAAGTAGAAAAAATATCGCCAGTAAACCGTGAACTGCACAATTTTATGCAAGTCTCAAAGGTTACCACTTTATGAAGCCTTACCAAGTGGATTTTCCCCTATACGACTGCATTCCGTTTCCTGAATATCATTTGCATACGATAAAAAGCTGTTTATATTCTGAATGTCTATATTGCTTAAAAAAATTTCCGCAGAATTACAATTTTGATGAATTTGTAAAGCTCAGACGGTTGTAAATTCGAGTTTAATCCAAACACAAAAACTACGATAGAACTCGTAAATCAAATTTCTGATATTTATTGGTTAAATCAACTAGAACAAATAGAATTCTCGCACTTTATGAGAAATATAACCCAGTTAACTAACACTATTAGCAATTTATCGATTGCAAGTAGGCTCGGTTATTATTTGCCTAGCGATAATCCAAACGGGATCAATACAGACACGCCAAATAAAAAACCTTTCGATCAGAATTCACAATTTCCGGCATCAAAGAGATGCAGGAATAATTTACGTTTATATTTTTTTAATTGTATTTAAAACAGTTTCGAGATTAAAATGTGCAAAGTTGCTTCAAAACTGTAAACTTGTTCTCTGCTAAGAGAAATTGCCTGTCTAAAATAATCAATTTCTGAACCTACATGATAATAACGACTTTCTCCGATTCTCTGCCACATTAATTTCATTAATTTTCCACTGATTTCCTTCAAGCTATACAAATTTCGTTATCAATTTCACCAACATTAATCGATACTCTAGATGTCTAATCAGATGGAATTGCGATTAGATCGTATTGCACTACAATATTCGATTCTTTCGTTCTAAATTAAAATGAATCCTGGTGCAACAAAACCACACATTGGGGATTTTTCTCACATTCTACCAACCAAGTCGAGCGTCACGTTCTATCTAAACTTTGCAATAAAATATCGATAAACCAGAAGGAAATAGGGGAGAATTATGCACTGTTAAATTTAATACGAAACACTAATAGAGGAGATTATAATGGTGGTGGTGAATTGAGCCGGAAGTTTCGGAAGGTTTCAGGAAACTTGATGATTTCCCTCATCTGTCGTCTGATAACTGACGCGTTTATTTCAGAAGAAATCAATCAGATGATAAAAATTCCAATCGTCGATTCTCAACCGGAATTATTTCATTAAATCCGCCAACTGTAGCGTTCGTTCAGAATTGTGGTGAATTAGATTTTTTCAACGATGACTGGTTTCGTTATAAACTTTTATGGTGAAGTTCAATGTTGGGAGTTTTCTATCGATTTAAAGCCGGCACAATTATTAAATGTTTCTTATATTTCCTCATTTCGAGATTTCAAGCAATTCTCGTGATAGTCGTTGTAAAATTTATTTTCCAACGGCGATGCACAATAAAACGATGATGAAATACCAGTCCGGTAACACAAAGAAGATTGCATCTGTTCTCCGGGAAAGTCGAATATTTCCCTTCCGGCCAGACCGAAGCAATTTCTCCTCATTGATTCTACTAAAAAACAATCAAACAATAAAAGTATTATTTTTCTATACAGCGCCGTTTTCAGTTCAAATCCCACAAAAGTCGCAAGCTCAAAGCAAATATTGATTGCGTCAGCTTTTCAACGAAAGAGAAAAAATTTTTAATCAAAATTGATGGTATTTTTGCTATTTTACGTTTTGTGATACAACTTTTTAAATAAAACGTGCTCCGATTATGAACCTTTTGTGTTCATCTTAGGGGAAATATTTCAAATTCCATTTGTATGCGATTTTAACAGTTGAAAATGAATTGAGAAGTGGACGGGTCATAATTGGTTATTTATACGCTCCAAACAAGCACAAATAACTAAAAATTCTCCCCTTTTTTGTTTCAATTGTATTTTATTTTCAGTTGAGGGAAAAAGCTAGACGTATTAATCATTCATCAATCAATCCATTTGTCTGTAACTGAATGATTGATTTAATTAATTATAATTGAATATAATTTAAATTGAATAAACCTCTGCATTCTTGTTAAATCGTTGAACTCCTTTAAAATTAGTATAGAAGATACCGAGATCTTTAATTGACGGTCTTCAGCCAATTTCCTGATGTTTTCAATGAAAACAGACAGTTCGGTTTAATTAAACCGACTCACAATTGTCTGTTGTTTGTACGATTTTGTGTGCCTTCATGAAAGTTTACATAGCATTATAATGAATCATGGAATATCCAAGAATTATGAAGAGGACTCTTCTGGGGTTCTTGGTGCAGAATTTCAAAGTGTAAATTCTTGAAAATTCCAAACGAAAACTCGCAAAAGTCGACAATAAATCAGCAATTTCCGCTCCAAAACGATATTTTAAAAAGAAACAATTAGAAGTTTACTTGTTTTATCTGTAAATCTGTTTGATGATTTGTCTCTTGGTTTTCAGGATTATTATCATGGGATGTGAGTGACTGTCTTGTTGATCTTGAAAAGGAGTTAGCTATATTGACTGAACAAGCCCTTGAAGGGGAGGAAGCCAGATATGGTAAGCATTGAATTATTTAAGTATTAGTATAAGATTTCATGGAAAATCGATAAAATTAAATTGTATTACGAGTAAAATAAATAGTAGACTATCAGTTTTTCGCCCGATTGCAGAACAAATAGAATTATTAACGCTTTGTTAACTCTCCAAATATTTCCATTGGCTGAAATTTCCCAATAAAAACAGCCATTTTCAATACCAATTTGCTTGTATTCAAGACATTTTCAACCTAAAAAATTTTAAATCTCTTAATAGCAAGCAACTTTAGGCTAAATCAAATTAACGGCGATTTTGTTGTCGGACTTTAATCGAATACGAAACTTTCGGTAAAGGAAAATTGAATTTTAGCGGCCTTTAAGCTTTCATAGCATATTTTGCCCTTTATTCTACTCGAAATCTTGGAGTACCTCGATTTGAATGTCAGCGAAAATCCGAAAATTACCACCGATTAACGCCAATGTCTCAACCCTCGCTAATGAGCACGGCACTAATCCTTGAAATTTCACCTAACTCAGCCGTATTTGCAGATGAACGTCAGCGAAATTCGCCCAATTTGGCCGATTTTAATTTACAATGTCGTTTTTCCTGCGTAAAATGAATCCGCAGACGCTACAAGTATTGTTACAAGAACTGCATGTGAATCGATAGTTCCATTGCGGTTCAATGGCATCGCTGGCATATTTTCAGATTGTGTCGTATTCAGAGTGGCAATCCTGAAATTGATTTGATTCGAATTGAGAATTCATCCTCATCAAGCTTGCAGCTTTTTGAACACAAAACCGGATTGATTCCCACATTCTACAGTTTGAGTCAACAAATAGGTCGCATCTAAAGCAATAATTATCCAATTTTAGCTCGAATATATCATTATTGAGATAACATAATTCTAGATTGATTGAATACCCAAAATAATTCCATCTCGCTTAGAAATTTAACAAACAAGGATTAGTCAAGGTTGAAAATATTGGTAAAGGCGGAAAAATCAATGATCTGTTCTAAATTTAAACATTCTTCAATACAGACTATATCACTTCAATAAGTACACATTGTTATCAAAATTTCCGAGGGTAGAGTTGTGTGTAGGGAGAGAAGGAACTTTATTGACAATAGACGATGACACCTCCGAACAACAATCTCGTTCCAATACAATACCATTGTGAAGGGTTGCTTTAAAAATTCTGCTGATATGTCGATACTGCTCTTTTTTGGCTAGCGAAATTTCCCCAATTATTAATTGAATTTATGCAAAATCGCAGAATCTCTCATGTTATTTTATATCGTTAAAATATCTTACAACTATAAACCGGTTCTTCATTGTCTATCTCTTATAAATCTAGTTTAATTGCATCCTGTATACGACTGGTATTAATTTTTTCAAACTGCTAGCTTCACAAGATTCTATTTTTAATTTCTTGCCGTTAAATATTAATTTAAAACAGTACGTACCTTTCTTGTAACGTGTCATCCGTTGGAAGTGTTTTTATTTTTAAAACCTCTACAAGCTTGTTTTGAGGAGACACGTTCAATGCTGAAAAATTTATGATTACTGTTATAGAATTTGGACATTTTAGAAAGTTTCAAAAATTACTAAATTTATAACCTTAAGTTGTTAGAATCGATATTTTTTTGGCAAATTGCTAATACCAACTTAGAATTAATCTGTCTCTTGTCTTCTCGCAATAAATTAGGAGTTTTCGAAATATTACGCTGGCTAAACTAAGATGTCATTTCAAAATTTATTGAAAAGATTGTTGGAAATAAATGAAGAGATCGGAGAAAGCGGAAGAATAATAGAGGACATCATTTGGAGTGCTTTGTTTTGTTGTTCCGTGTATTAGTAAAGTAGAAAGTAGCGTCAAACATGGACGACGAATTAATTGAATCAAGAACTTTAAGATAGCGTAAACTGATCCGAATCCATTAGAAGCATTTTAATGTTTTTTTCTACCTGCTTTATGATTCTCAATTAATTGTACAATATTTTTGGTTTTCACTCGATTTATCGCGTCCCACATACAAATACAATACGATCGATAAGTTCTATTTTCATTAGAATGCATTCATTTATCGAGTTTTCAATCTAGCAGCAGTACCTGTATTGATTGTGTTTCGTGTGAATATGATAATTTGGTGTCTTTGTTTGTTTTATTCAGTTATTTCTTAATTTAGGGGAGCGCTTGATCCAGTTTGCATCCGAGAATTTGGTGACGGAGATCTTAATCCATCCAGTTGTTAGCACACTGGTACAATGTATGAGGAATTTATTGAGTAGTTTTACACGACATCGCCACATTATTCATGCCGGATATACGTTCGCTAATAACGGCTCTTGGATATTGCAGGTATAGCACTAATTAGTTATTCATTAAATGATCCGATAAATTAATTTTGCTCTTCTAGGATGGTACATTTTCATTGGCTGATTTCTCGGAGGCATGTCAAGAGGCTGAGGTATTGCGTGTAATTCGAGCTTATGAGAATGGCATTTCAATGGATTTACATTGTGCACCGGAAGGTGATTGGACGCGTTTACCGAAAGAACCGTTCACTAAAGGTTGTAATGTTCGCATTAATCCAAATGATATTCTAACAGCCGGTTCACCATCAATAACGAATTTCATCAATTATATTGAACCATTTCTAATACCGGCTGAATTAGAGAATATTTTAGAATGTTCAGATGTTGTTGGTAATATTAGATTTTCACGGCCGACTTTATATGTTTTCCCTGGTGGTCAGGGTGATGCCGCTCTATTCGGTATTAACGGTTTTAATATGCTCTTAGATGGTGGTTTCTCCCGTAAAGCGTGTTTCTGGGACTTTGTCCGACATCTAGATAGATTAGATGCTGTATTATTAACGAGACTGAATAATAGTAATGTAAATGGTATTAGTGCTGTATTGAAACGAAAGAAACAGAACGCTCTCTATCCACAAATTGGTCATTTCTTTTGCAATATTCAGGAACGTAAAGCCATCCTTAGTCCTGACGGTGATAAAGATAAAGATCCATTATTAGTGAATTTATTAGATGAAGGACAGGAGATTATTAATAATTTGAGACATTTAAGTCTCACACCTCAGGTCTGCTACCGTGATTCCGAGCCTATTAATTTATATCATAAAGTAGGTCATGGTACTTTAGATATGTACGTTTTAAGTCCTGCCAAAGATTCAAAAGAAGTCCGCGAGTTCCTACAGAAATGGAACAATAATGACCAAAAACTATTCGCCACTACCAAGTCCAAAGAATTTGTATTCCCATTACAAAATCTTGTATCAATATGTGCCCTGTTAGTATGGCAACCGGCTAATGCTGATGACACAATCACTAGAATATTGTTTCCTGGTAGTAGTCCACAGAATAAAATCTTTGAAGGTTTAGATCGTATCAAAAATTTAGAATTTATAAAATATCCAGTGTGTTCAGAAAAAACCTTAACACCAGCATCTGTAATCAAGTCCAAAGCTAAAGAATCAATTCTGGAGAAAATTATACCGACCGAAAAGAAAATCTCTGATAATAAAAAAGAGAAACCGAAACAACCTGAAAAGACGGCTGATGATACAATTAACGAAAACGATTTGAAAAATGGTGATGTTAATGGAGTTCAAACTGAAAAAATTGTGAAAAAGTCTGATTCTGTAGAAAGTGAGAAAAGTGTCTCTAAAACCTCCAAAAAAATTATTGAAAATGGTGATAAATTTAAGCCTAAACCAAAAATTGAAGCCAAAGCCAAATTACGCAGTGACTCCCAGCAGCGCAAAATTAAGACTGTTGACAAGAAACCATCACCGACAACACCCAAGAAGACCGTAGAGAAAATCATTGAAGAAACTAAAGAACCTAAACAGAAACAAAAAGCTTCTCCCAGTTCAACACCAGCTAAAAGTGCCAAAGAGGCGAGTAATCGTAAAGTTGTCGAATCTAAAATCAGAGCCGCTCCCAAAAAAGAAGCAACACCACCAAAACCAACCACAGAGAAAAAAGAAGTTAAAATCGAACGTAAACCAATTTCAAGACGTCCTAAAGAAACACCTAAAGTTCCACCCAGTCCTTCAAAGAAAGTTAATGGTGTTCAAAAACCCGATACTATTGCACGACGTGGTAAATTGGATAAAGAAGGCACTACAGATTCAAGTACTGTTAGTACACCATCCGCTGATCAAGAGAGTGTATTGAAAAAGGACATATCAAAATTAACCTCTGATGAATTGCAGAATTTGAAAGCTCAAGAATTGGCAGATCTCAAAGAAGAACAGGAAGCTATAAAAGAGATCGAAGCAGTATTTCGTAAAGGTGAACAACACGATGATAAGCCATCCGATTTTCGTAAAATTAAAGACTTATCAATTGATGATAAACTCGAAGGTGAAGAATATTTAATTATCGAAAAGACTGAAATTGTACAAGACTCTGAACAAGATAAGGATACTAAAGAAGAAGAAACACAAAAGTTGGTTCGTGATAGTGAAGAATCAGAAAAACAAAAACAAACAGTAACAGAAATAGAGAAGAAGGAGATCGAAGAGAAACGTGAAGAAATTAAAGAACAAATACAAGAGATTACAGCAGAAGCTGAAAAACAAGTCAAAGAAGAACAACGTGTTGAAATTATCTCGAAAGAAGTATCAATCACCAGTCCAGAAGAGAAAATTGATCTGTCAACTGATAAGAAAACAACTGAAAAAGATGAAGATATTAAAGAACCTGCACCAGAATCTGTACCCGATGAAAAAGGTTCAGCAAATATTGAATCAGGTGCAACGACTACAGCACCAACTTTACCAGAAGATGAAAGAATACCATTAGACGAAATCAAAGAAGATAATGGAGATCAGATTGAAGAGAAACATGTTAAAGAGGATACAAAAGAGAAAGATGTTCCTGTGATACAATTACCACCTAAAACATTTGAAGGAATTTCCAAATTACCACCTGTTGTTGGTATCAGATTAGACAAACAAACTCATATTAGAGACATTGTAAAGACTCCAGATGAAGTTGCCGATTTACCTGTACATGAAGAAGTTGATATTGTCCATTATGATGATTATGGTACTCCTGTATCAAAATTAGATCAAAAAGAGACTGATGATGCTAAGAAGAAAGATAAACCTGATGAAAAAGACAAAGACTTCGATAAAGATGATAAAAAAGATGAGCCTAAAGATAAAGGTAAGGAACTGATAGAAACCGTTAAAGCTGAAGAAAAAACTATACCAGAACCGGAAAAAATTGAAGAACCGAAAGTAGAAAAAGTGCAAGAAATTCCAGTAGAAAAGGAAAAACCTAAAGATGAGGTGGAAGATCAACATAAACCTGAGAAAGAAGAAATTCAAGAGAAACCTGATAAAGAAACACCTGTTGTTCTCAGTGAAAAAGCTGATGACAAACAGTTAAAGAAAGATGAAAAAGCTGCCGAATCTCCTGTCGAAGAAGTTCTAAAAGATGTTGAAATTATTGAAAAGTCTGAATTTGAAGTTAAAGAAAAAACTGAAGAAAAATTCGATACAAAACAATTACCAGAAGTTCCGAAGCATGACATATCTTCCCATGAAGAGACTGAAGAACCTTCAAAGCCTAAAGATAAATTAGCAGAAATTGAAAAAAATAAAGAAACCAAGGATGATATTAAAAAACTCGATGAAAAATTACAGAAACTAAAAGAACAGGTGGATTATGAAGAAGTTATAACTGTTGATCGTAAAGTTGAAAAGCCTGAACATGCTGAACCTGTAATTATTAGTGCCGATTCCAAACCAGAAACTCCAACTGTTGAAGATAAAATTAATTTAGAAGATAAAATTGATTTAGGCCGCAAATCACCAAAAGAAAGAGAAGAAGATGTGGCAAAAATTGTTGCAAGTGTTGCAGAAGTCTTAAAATCTGATGCACCATTAGAAGAATTTGAAGGGAAAATTCCTTTCAGTATTCCATGTAAAAGTTATACAACAGAATTAAGAGAAACTCACATTACTACAGTTGATTCTCCAGTTACTGACGAAAGTAAAGTTATAAAAGACAAACCAGTTGAGTCTGTTACTGAAGAATCTATCGATACCAAATCTGTAATATCTTCGTTTATTGAAAACGAACAGAAAATTGCAGAAATTCATGAAACAGAACAAGCAAGTAAAATTACAGAAGATTTAAAAGAAATAATTCCAAAACATATTCAGCCGGTAGAAACTAAAGAAGAAGAAAAACGTGAATCAGAAGATGTTGATAGTACTGTTGTACATCGAATGTTAGTGACAGCTTCTAGTGAAGATGGTGGTGAAGAAACGGAGATTTGCCCAGCTGGTACTATCACATTTTCTAAAAGTTCAGAAAGTTCAGGTCGATCTTCACCAGATGTTTTATCACAAAAAGCATCACAAAAGTCTTCAGTTGCTGAAACATCGTCTGATGCTACAGTTATTGTAAAATCTGTAAAAGACATACATTCTGCTACGGATTCAGGTATTGAAGAATATGGTAAAGATGATATGCAAACTGAAAAGGAAGAAACAGAGAAATCCGACGTTAAAGTTGATAAGGATGTTTCAAAAGCAACAAGTGATAAAGAGATCGTTGAAGGAGATAAAAAAGAAGCACCTAAAGTTGAAGCTAAAAAAGAAGATAAACAAGAAGAACCCTCAAAAGAAGTTGAAGCAAGCAAAAAAGGCGATACAACACAATTAATTGAAGATAAAGATAGTAAAATTGTCGAAGAAACTATTCAAAAAACTGAAACGAAGAACTTAGAAAGTGCAACAAAAGAGATTGCTGCAGCTATAACTGAAGGATTAGATGTTTTAAAAACGAAAGAAGACAATTTAAGTGGTAAAGTCGAAGAAGTTATTGAAGCTGTTAAAAGCAAAATTAACGAGACTACTGCACAAGCCGATGAAGCTGCAAAATCAACAGAAGAACAGAAAGATGTACTTGATAAATCTGCCGACAAAGTAAAGGATGATATTTTAGAAACAACTAAGGAAACAGCAAAAGCTATTACTGAAGAGATTAGCGAAAAAACTGAAGATGCTCTTAAAAGTGTAAAAACTACAACAGAAGATGTTAGTGCAACTTTGCCTGAAATTACAAAAACTGTTGAATCAAAAAAAGATGAAACACTCAGTAAAGCAAAGGAAATAATTGAAAGTATTGAAGGCAAAACTGAAGAAGTTGGTGTGAAGGTCGATTCAGCCTTAGATTTAGCGCAAGAAAAGAAAGACGAAATTACTAAAAAAGTTGACGATCTCGGTGAAACTACTGATCAAGTCTGCAAAGATGCTGAAGAAAGTATGAAAGAAACCAAGGAAGTCGTGGAACAAAAAATGGATGAAACAACCACTAAAGGCATAGAAGATACAAAGAAGGCTCTCGATGCGACCTTAGCTGATATAACAGAAACAATAAAATCCACAAAAGATGATATCCTTGAGAAGGTTGAAAAAGTCACTGAAGATGTTGAAACAAAAGTTGAAGAATTTCTACAAGAAGCTCAGCAAACTATAGAAACAATAGAAGATACAAAAGATCCAACTACTGAAAAGGCTATCGATCTAGTTCAATCAGCTGAACCTATCAAAGATGACGCCTTGAAAACAATTGAAAAAACCGAAGAAATAGCAGATAAAGAAATCGCTAAAAAAGCTGAAGCTATTACCGAAGACACAGAAAGTACAAAGAAAGAAGTAGCTGCAACGTTGAGTGAAGTGACAGAAAAAATCGAATCGAAAAAAGAAGACATTTTAGATAAAGTAGAACCAACTAGTAAAAGCATTGAAACCAAAGCTGAAGAAATAAATGAGAAACTTGAAAGTGTTTTAAAACCAATGCGAGAAAAAGAAAGTGAAGTTACAAAGAAAATAGACGATATCAAAGACTCAGCGGAAAAAATTGTAGAAGATTCTTTGAAAGCAGTTCAAGAAACTGAAAAGGTTGACCAGAAAATTGAAGATGTTACAAAAAGTGTAGAAAGTACCGTTACAACAAAAATTGACGATATTAAAGACTCGGCGAAAAAAATTGCAGAAGATACTTTGAAAACAGCTGAAGAAACTGAAAAGGCTGATCACAAAATTGAAGATGTTACAAAAAGTGTAGAAAGTACAGTTACAACAAAAATTGACGATATTAAAGACTCGGCGGCAAAAACTGCAGAAGATACTTTGAAAACAGCTGAAGAAACTGAAAAGGCTGATCACAAAATTGAAGATGTTACAAAAAGTGTAGAAAGTACCGTTACAACAAAAATTGACGATATTAAAGACTCAGCTGAAAAAAATTGCAGAAGATACTTTGAAAACAGCTGAAGAAACTGAAAAGGCTGATCACAAAATTGAAGATGTTACAAAAAGTGTAGACAGTGCAGTTACAACAAAAATTGACGATATTAAAGACTCGGCGAAAAAAATTGCAGAAGATACTTTGAAAACAGCTGAAGACACTGAAAAGGCTGATCACAAAATTGAAGATGTTACAAAAAGCGTAGAAAGTACCGTTACAACAAAAATTGACGATATCAAAGACTCGGCGGTAAAAACTGCAGAAGATACTTTGAAAACAGTTGAAGAAACTGAAAAGGCTGATCACAAAATTGAAGATGTTACAAAAAGTGTAGAAAGTACCGTTACAACAAAAATTGACGATATTAAAGACTCGGTGGAAAAAATTGCAGAAGATACTTTGAAAACAGCTGAAGACACTGAAAAGGCTGACCACAAAATTGACGATGTTACAAAAAGTGTAGACAGTGCAGTTGCAAAGAAAATAGACGATATAAAAGACTCAGCGGAAAAATTTCAGAGGATACTTTGAAAACAGTTGAAAAGGCTGATCAGAAAATTGAAGCAGTTACAAAAAGTGTAGACAGTGCAGTTACAAAGAAAATAGACGATATCAAAGACTCGGCCGAAAAAATTGCAGAAGATACTTTAAAAACAGTTGAAGAAACTGAAAAGGCTGACCAGAAAATTGAAGATGTTACAAAAAGTATAGACACTGCTGCAAAAGGACTTGATTCTGCATTAACTGATGTAACTGAAACAATCAAAAGTAAGAAAGAAGAAGTACTTGAAAAAGTTGAAGAAGTAGTAAAGAGTCTTGATACTAAAGCTGAAGAGAGCACAAAACAAGTAGAAAAGACTTTACTATCAGTAAAAGACAAAAAAGATGAAGTTGTTGACAAAATTAAAGATATTGACAAATCGGTTGAAGAAACTAAAGACGATGTTTTCAAAGCAGCTGAAGCAACTAAAAAAAATATTAAGGAAGAATTAGATCAAAAAATTGAAGATATTGGCAAGCAAGCTGATAAAGATTTAAAAGAAACAAAAGAAATTATTGAAGCTGAAAAGAAAGATCTTTCTGATAAAGTCGATGAAGTTGTTAAGGATGTTGAAAGCAAGTCTGATGATATTAGTAAAAAAATTGAAGAAACTGTTGACTCTGTACAAGATAAAAAAGATGAAATCACTAAGAAAATCGACGACCTCAAAGAATCAGCAGAAAAAACCGGAGAAGATACTAAAGAAAAGGCTAAAGAAACTGAAGAGGCGATTACTCAAAAAATTAGTGAAAAAACTGACGCCGAACACATAGGAAGCACAATAAAAGAAATCGGTAAAGCTTTAACTGAAATGACAGACACAGCCGACAAGAAGAAGGATGAAATTATCAACAAAATCGAAGTAACCATTAAAAGTCAAACTGAAGAAGTTTTGGGAACTTTACAAGATAAAAAAGATGCAGCAGCTGAGAAAATTGATGGTATTACTAAAACAGCTGAAGAAATTAAAGAAGATGTTTCGAAAGTAGTTAAAGAAACCGAAAAGACCATCGAAAAAGAAATTAGTCAAAAAACTGAGACTATTAGTGAAGGTATAGAAAGTATAACCAAAAAAGTTGGTGGTTTCTTATCTGGAATAACTGGAGCAATTGAATCGAAGAAGGACGAAATAGTTAATGTAGTTAAAAGTAAAGCTGACGAAATTGCTGAAAAAGTCAAAGATACTGAAGAATTAGTCCAAGACAAAAAAGATGAAACTGTTAAGAAAATTGATGATTTAAGTAGTTCTGCAGAAAAAACTAAAAGATGAAATTTTGAAGACAACTGATGAGACTAAGAAATCTCTTGAAGATAAAGCATCTGGAGTCTTGGAAACAGTGGAAAGTAAAATAGATGATGGCATTGAAAAGGGCAAAAAAGTTGGTGAAGATATCACAAAAGCTGTTGAATCTAAAAAAGATGAAATTCAAGAATCGGGTAAGAAAGTACTTGAAGGTATTGATTCAAAAATCAAGGAAACTGAATCGATTGTTGAAGAAAAAGTAGACGATATGAAGAAGAAAACAACTAAGACTATTGAAGAGCTCAAAGAAGCGTCTGCAGATTTAATTGGAGATAAATTAGAAGAAGTCAAACAAGCTGGAACAACAACTGCTGAAAAGTCGAAGCCTGAAATTGAGGCTGTTGAAAATAAATTTGAAGAAGTTTCTAACGATCTCAAAATGAAAGGACAAGATTTAAAAGATGATATTATAGATCAAGTAAAATCTATAGAAGACAAACTTGTTACAGAAAAAGAAGAAATCCAAGAAAAACTTGATGATACTAAAGATACTCTTAGTAAGAAGACAATACTATCAGAAACAAAAGAAGCGGTTAAAGAAATATTCAATGGAGTGGCTGAGAAGCAATCTACTCTTGTTAATGGTATCGACGATATTTCACCTACTGATCAAGATTCTTCTAAACAGAAAGACGCCAAGTTACTGGAAGCCGATAAAAAAGAAGAGATACGACTAGCTGAAAAAGTTGAAGAACACATTGAGAAAGCAATCGATAAAGGTGTTAGTGAAGTTAAAGAAATTGTTGATGGTGCTAAAGATGTTATTTTGACTGATAAGAAAGAAGAGAAGTTAGTTGAGGATCATAAAACAGATGTTTCTAAAGATAAAGTAGAGGAAGATATTGAAGAAAAAGATACTACAGAGGAAAGTAAAAAAGATGAAACACCATCAGACGTTGATAAGCGTAAAACAAGCCTTGGTGGTTACTTGGATGATGTGGTAGGTGACATTGGAAAAGGAATTGATGTTGCTATTGATGGAATTAAAGAGATTGTTGAGCAAACAAAGAAAGATATTGATTCTATTGTAAGTCATGATGATGAAAAAGATAAAACAGATCAACCAGTTGATAAAAAAGCAGATGAAAAACAATTATCAATAGATGAATCTAAGAAAGAAAAAGCAGCGGTAGATAAACTAGCAAAAGATATTAAACCTGAAATTATATCAGATTCCCAAAAAAGTGACGCAGTAGTCGAAAAATCTACGCCTCCACCAGATTCAAAAGACATCACTACTGCTTCCATTACAACATCTGAAAAAAAGATATACAATCAGATTCATCTAAAGAAGAAAAAGTCCATGATGACAAGGATAAAGTAGATCAAAAACCTTTAGAACAAGACATTAAACAAAGTGATATACAATTAAAATCAAAAATAGAACAAGATTCTACTGATAAAGCCACGGAAAAAGAAGAAAGTGATAAAACAAGTTCAAGTCCGAAGGAAAAAGAAGAAATTCAAATAACTATTGCTGAAGATGATAAACATGACGAATCAAAGCTAGAAAGTACAAAAGTAACACCAAGTGAATCGTCATCAAGTCCACCAACTGAAACCACTGAAGAACTCGTAAAGAAAACAGAAGTACCGATTTCAACTCAAGTGAAAGAGGAGAAAGATGCTGAAAAATTAACTATTGAAACCAAAGTGGAAACACAAGAAAAACCCATAACTGATTCCAAAGACTCAGTACAGATAAAAGAAGAAAAAACCGAAACACTAGCAGTTAGTGATATTTCAGATAGAAAAAGTTCAGGCAGATCAACTCCAGATTCTATCGTGAAAGAAGTAATTACATCTGGAAAAACATCCCCAACTATTCTAGTTACAGAAATTCCTAAAACTGAAGGCCCTAAGGATTCTAAACGTTAAACCAGATGAAAGTTTTGTTGAGAAAATAGAGCATGATATTGAAAATATCATCGATAAAGGTGTTGAAGATGTTACTGAATTGGTTTCTGAAGTTAAAGAAGCAGTAAAATCTTTATTTAAAGATTCTGAAGTGAAGAAAGAGGAAGAAATTTTTAGAAGAATCAGCACGTAGTATCGAACAAGAATTCGATAAAGTTAGTGATATGTCCAAGTCAATTGTTTTTGAAAAGTGTGATTTACCTGATAAAACAGATAGTTTAAAAGAATCAGAAATACCAAAAGATAAAATTGAAGAAAGTTCTGGTGAGAAAACTCAACATACGGATGTCAAAGATGTTATTGAAGTAAAAGATGATGAATCAAAGAAAGAGGAGAAAAGTGAAGACAAATCACCACAACATCATGAAAAAGACGGTGCAGTTTCACCGTTATCGGCAGCTGAAAAGAAACATTTAGAGGAGTCTATTCAAGTTATTGAAGAAACATTCAATAAAATTACTGATATGTCCAAATCAATTGTGTTCGAGAAATGTGGGTCAATAACCAAAAAGGATGCTGAGAAATTTTTAGAATCTTCGGCGCATAGTATTGAAGAAGAATTCGAGAAGGTTAGTGATATGTCAAAATCTATAGTTTTTGAAAAATGTGTATCACCAACCAAAAAAGAAGCTGAAAAAGTGTTAGAACAATCGGCACACAGTATCGAAGAGGAATTTGAGAAGGTTTCAGATATGTCCAAATCAATAATTTTTGAAAAATGTACATCACCAACTAAAAAAGAAGCGGAGAAAATTTTGGAAGATACAGCACGCAGTATCGAAGATGAATTAGAGAAAGTTACTGATATGTCAAAATCAGTGGTTTTTGAGAAATGCTCATTACCTGATGCAAAATCGATAACTCCTGATAAAACTGAATTAACAAAGACTGATGAAGATAAAAAAGGGACACTGCCACTTGAGGATAAAGATAAGACTGCAGATAAAAGAGAAAGTGATAGTTTAGATTCAGGAATTGTAGTTGAATCGGAAGCAAAGTTAGAGTTAACAACTAAGAAAGAAGAAAGTATAGCAGGTCCGTCAACAACACTGAAAAGAACCATCTAGTGGTTTAAAAGTAGGATCAAGTGATGATTTACATCTTAGTGGTAAATCAACACCAGATATAGCTGATGTTGAGAAAATGAAAGAAAGTCCAGAGATCATTCAAAAACATGAACAACAACATATCCTTGGTAGTTCAACACCACCTACAGTGCCTGTTAGTCCAATCATTAAAGAATCACCTAGTAGCGCACAAACACCTGCCAAAAAATCTACAGAACCAGCAACAATAACAACAATCAAAGACAGTGAATTGCGCAGTTCAACTCCAGCTAGTGATGATTATGAGATTGGAGCTTCCACACATAGTGATGTCTCATCTGAACTGATCTCACGTGCTCCCCATTTATTAGAAGACAGCGAACGGTTGGCTAGTGAAGAAGAAGACGAAGATGATGATGTACCCGGTTCACCGACAAGTATGACCTCACAAGTACCGCATTCTGGTTCATCGTCACGTTATGATTTCGATGATGGTACCAAAACCGATCCAATGAATACATCATTTTACGGTGCTCTTCCTGATGAACCCGAACCGAAGAAAGCACCAACGGAGAGTGATTTAGATTTTGAAAAGGCTAAAGCTGAACATCGACAAACTCGCGGCGATACTTTAGGTGAAACCAGTTCGAGTTATCTTTACGAAATTACAAAAGCAAAATATACAAGCGCTAGTACGAGTGATGATTCGAAATTAGACCAAATTAATAAGAATGGTCAAACGAAAATTGATAATGTGATGACATCAAGTTTTATTGGTGAATTACCAAGTGATGATAAAGATCCAGTGAAGACATGGGGTAAACCGTTGGGTCTACCAAGTCCAGCGCCACCAAATGATAATCGTGGTACTCCAAAGAAAGAGCGTAAATTACCGGCTAATGTTACCGCAAAAAATAAATTGAATGATGATAAGAAACGTTCAGAATCACCTTCCAAATATAACAAAAAGAAGCAAGTTCCTGTTTATGTTGATTTAACTTACGTACCACATCATGGTAATGCTTATTATGCTTATGTTGATTTCTTTAAGCGTGTCCGAGCAAGATATTACGTGTTTTCCGGAATTGAACCCAGCCGAGAAGTCTATAATGCCCTGTTAGAAGCGAAACAAACATGGGAAGATAAAGATTTAGGTAAGTTCCTTGAATGCTTATCGTTTCAAAAACGGATATTCTTTGGTATTTCAGAAGTGACTATCATCCCAACATACGATACGGACATTTTGGGCTATTGGGTAGCCGAGAATGAGGAACTGCTTACCAAATATAAAATCGACTTATCGCCATCGGCTAGTCGTTGTACAATCAATTTGCAAGATCACGAGACCTCTTGCTCTGCTTATCGTTTGGAATTTTAAAACAAAAATCTCCATCAATTTCTGTTTGTTTTGAGGATCAGCAACACGTGTGAAATTCAACAACGAATGTGATTTATTTTGTCCGTGATTAATGCCAAAATTCTCCATAATCAGACAACTAAAACAACAAACGTCCATTGAATATAGGCCAAGATATTTAAAAAAAATTACCTTGCATCTTCCTTTTCGATTACCTCTTTTATCAAATTTCAAATCATTACACCATGTCATTTTAGATTTAAATTCAAATCTATAGATAGGTCTTTGAGATTTTTGAGAAATTCGAATGTTAGACTGGTTCTTTAATTGAACGCAAAAAATTTAGGATATTTAAAAAAAAATTCTATTAGGATTAAAATAATAATAATAAGACACTGGATCAATGTTGTTCATTAGCGCGACCGTTTGGTTCAATAGTTTCAATTGCGAAAGTTTTGAACGAAATTGATGCGTGCTAAAATTTATTTCGACGTTATTAATTCGACGTCACTTTGTGTGTATAAACCAACAGAAAATTTAAATTTTAGAATAGAATTTTAAATATTTTATGAGCTAACAACATCAATAGCTATAGAAGTATTGCAAGAAATAATTAAATAGTGACGCATTAATTATTTTCGACTGTAGCGACAATCGAACTAGGATTTTTCGATCGGTTTATGACCGAATTTCAGCTGAAACTTCACCAATTATTTCCAAAATTAATGCCACAACTATATAATTATTTCTGTTGCTTTATATGTATTGAGATATATATATGATGTGATACCCATAGATGATTCTTTCCGGAATACCCATGTTTCAGTTGTCCAACTTCATTATTATAGGTCGTATCCGTTTTTATAATCTTCAGTTTCAGGCCTACGATTTCTAAGTGATCGGACTGATATTTTCAAATCCTTTTGGGTTCAGTTTAGGGTTAACTAGAACGAAAAAAAAACGATATAAAATAAATAAAACTTACTCTCATACATACCTGTTGTTCCCCAATTTGCGCTTTCTCCCCAAATTCGATTAATTTCCTATTAGCCGATATAGTTTAGACGATCTGAACTGAACTCAAACAGGTTACACCAAATTCGAAAGAATTTCGATAAATGTGAGCTTGTATTTAGTAAACAAATCTATTGTTAACTAATCTATTGTATAAAATGGTGCTAAAACGACGCGAATGATGCCTTGGCGGATTTAAATTAATTTAGCAGAACGAGCAACACCTGGCGTGTTATTTAGTTTTTGTGAAAAATAGCGGAAATTGCGTATTCTCCACCGGAATCATCACCATTATCTTGGCGACTATTTTGTTTATTTTCACCGATAAACAATTGTAGAATCATTGAATAATTGGTTACATAGTGATGACGATTCGGTTGGGGAATATGGATGTGTATTGAATACGTAATTGAAAAACAGGAAGAACAATATTTAATAATAAAATGTTATAATTATATTTCAATACAAATTAAGCGTTGACATTAATTCTCTCACAATAATCGATAATTTAGCTGATTTAATTCATTTATGATTTATTTATCCCAACGCACATATTTCTTTCATTATAAATTGATTAGAATAGATTTAATTTGTATTGGAATATGTCTTTTCTGATTAAAACTAGAAAAGACTGATTGAAATTAAAATTTAACATATATTTAAAAATAAATAACGATAATAAAGAAAAGTCACTTTATATTTATGTTGAACTCTAAAAGGTTATTGTAATTTTATGTGCAAGTTTCACTTTGAATTATCTATATATTTAAATGAGAATAAAATAATAATTATTATAAAAAAATAATAAGAACATAGCTTCTAGTCAACAAAAATTCTGATCCTTTAGCTTAAAAATGTTATAAAAGTTAACATAATACATATTATTCAATTGCATTAATGTATGGGATATGTATGAGATTAAACAAAAAAACTAAATAAATTCAAAAAATATTACCAAAATCGCCTTAATTTCGCCTAAATCAGTCGTGAAGGTTCAAAGAATCAATCATTAAAACTATATTGGATAAGCATTCTGATTATACAAAATTCACCAGTCTACTAAAACCGAATACTGATCGGATCAAAATTTCGTATCATTTGGCATTTTCTCGAAATAGGCAATCTGATCGGCCTCAACTTTATAGTTGTGAATCCACCGATTGCCCTTCCTCAAGCTGCCATCGATGCCGTCTTTCCATATGCCGTTGGGCAGATAGACTTCACGTTCTCGCGAACCCGAATATAGAATCGGTGCCACAATCAAATCATCACCGATCGAAAACTCATCAATCACAACATGACAGGCTGGATCGCTGTAATCCAACATCCATAACGGCCGGATTAACGGTAAGCCTTCATTTAACGCCACACGAGCGTACTTCTTCAACAGTGGCGTAACCTAAAATGTCGATTTATTAGAAAATTAAAAAGAATTAAATCTAGAAATACTTTAGCTTGTCGGAGAGACGTTAGGATTTTTGCCATTTCCATAATATCATCACCATAAGTGCTGGGTAGATGGGTATAACGGATGACTGGTAGAAATGTGGCTAATTGTAACCACCTACCGTACAATTCTTTATCCGGTAGTGAGTTTAATGTGAAATTTTGATAAAACACAAATTCCGGCTCGCCGTAATCACCACCAACGGCGCCCGGTATCAGAAACGGATACCCCAGGATGCCGTAAGTTAGAATCGTTGGAATAACGCGTCGCAAACCATCCCAGGATGATTCGAATTGTGGTAAAGACACGAAAGCTGGTGCTTTTGGCCGTTCAATTGCACTATTCACACCAAATAAACTGATGCTATTTTGTAAACTATTCAAAAATAACGTTTTAAATTGATCAGGATTTATTAACGATCTATCACAATGATAATAATGTGGCATATTATACGCTAAACCTAAATCTAAATAATATGCATCGAATTTGTATTTGCTAGCGACAGTTTTTAATTTTTTTAACAACCAAGGGATGGTGCGATTACGTGTTGGGTCTAAAACACCAGCACTTTGTAATGATTTATAGCGTGTTAAAGCCGGTATACGATGATCACTATAACGTTCTGATATCAATAAGCGTTGCCGTACGGCTTCGGCAAAATTGAAACTTTCCGTCGATATAAACGGTTGTATTGTGAATACAATACGGAAACCGCGACGGTGCATTATATTGATCACCTCCTCTAATGCCGGGAAACGTTCAATATCAACTTCAAAATCGCCGATATTCCGTTGCCAAAATTCATTAATCAAAACATGACCCTGTTTGAGGAAACCTAAAGCTATCACATTATCGGTGTAGTTGGAGATTGTTTCTGGGAAAAAACTGGAAGATAAACGATCTATTCTTAAAAATAAAAAAACCTCACCCTCTGTTAATTCAGCACTAGACGTAGCGGTAATCTCCCATAGTGGTTCCGTCAATAACGAGTGCATTATATCGATGTCTTCGCGTCTTAAACCGTCCCATAAAGCTTTCTCCATCATATGCGAATGTAAATTCGTCATATTTGAACTTGTACAAATACTATAATTCAATTGTGACATTTCAGTTAAACGATTAACATAAGCAAAATCATCATAATGCGCCCTCAAACACAATTCTCTATTATTGTTGTTACTATTGGGATTATTATTAGTAGTAGTAGTAGTCTTATCAACTATAGAAACATAAAATGGAGTTGTGTCGTCGA
The DNA here is from genome assembly GCA_020740385.1 of Mylabris phalerata. NCBI lineage: Eukaryota > Metazoa > Arthropoda > Insecta > Coleoptera > Meloidae > Mylabris > Mylabris phalerata. The sequence goes on along the minus strand of JAJEOX010000299.1, from coordinate 5,357,212 downwards.
TAATAATTGCAGCACCTTTCGAACTGATAAAGTAGCGTTTCAAAACATTACCCCATTCGTGTTTATCCACACGTCCTGTGATAAACGGGTGGAAATCGTGACGGCCCTTCTCTAAAGGCCATGCAGACTCTGCGGTTTGTCCACCACCATACCAATGACTCTGAGCTAAATCGAAACAATCAGTCGGCGATACAGTAAACGATAATGATATCCATTGCAGATTATAACATCGAATATCCGAATCGAATTCTTTAAAATCGAGATATAAACGCGCCCGATCCATCCACTCCAAACAAATACTACCATCGTTTCGTTCATCTTGCGGTAAACACGGTAGGGCTTGTTCGAAATTAATGGTAGTACCCAAACGGCCTTGTATTATAACACTACCATCGTTATTGTAGATCTTCATCGTGCGTTTGATTTTATTGAATTTGATTTTCTCGAAATAGGCCCTTTGTAGGACTTTCTGATGGTAGAGAGTATAAGCACAACATACAAGTACAACAATCGTTATAAACAATAAACAAACGAAAATTCTGGTCTTGTAATCGGGTGTTTTCTTTTTCCGTAAAGTCGCCGGTAGTGTCTTTAAATCGAATCAATTTACAATTTGATCAAATTCTATAAATAACGATTACCTGCATTTTCTCACGGAGCAAACTAGCAAGAGAATTGATGGACGTAACCGAATTGTTCGGGGAATTACTGGCACTCTCCTCATCACCTGGTGGTTTAAGCATTTTCGGATTGATAACCGATTTCCGTCTAGCATTCCGTAAAGGTGTTCTGCATTAGAAAACAAAACTAATTAAAAGAATGAGCACTAACCGAATTTGTTACAGTTTTCATTCGATTACAGTCCTGTCATCACGATAATAGCAGATAAACGAATGATACTAATTTATACCGCATTTAAGATTTGTCCGTTATCATACAATAAGCGTATTGACCCAAGAGTAGTGGTAGAATAGTAAAGGGAAGCTGTTAATTTAATCGAGATTGCAATGAATTTTGTCTTAACAAGATCAAAGACAATTGTTGAATTATACAGGAAGAAACGAAATATCACTGCAATCATGATGCAGTCTTACTGCCAAGAAAAGCACGAAATATTAATAGTTTCCGTTAGATACGCCGATTTAGAATCAAAATTTCGGCAATTTAAAACCGATTTATCCATCTAGTTTAGATAAATCTATAGGGGAACAACTTATAAATTTCATTAATCTCTCGAACAATAAAACTAGCTCGGAGATGTCTCAGTAATATGCTCCTATAAAGTTTATCTATTTGTAATTTAGAGTTCAACGATTCATAATTTTGTTATCAAAAATTTTTCTAATAGAACCCAGAGACGACCGATTTCCTGTAAGTTAAAGCGTGGGACACAATTATTAAATTAATACCAGACAGATTGCCGCTATTCTAGTATCATCCTATCAAAATATTCCTCTTAATAAGTGTTATTAATTTTAGTATTTTGCACACATTGTGTGTGGGTGTTTCCGGATTGTTTGAAAGAGATCTTCCATTGAAACTAATTAGTTGAATAAAATTTTAAAACTTACTTCGATTGGCTAGCTTTCGGGGCATCATCATCATCATCAATGTAATTAATTGCGTCTAAATTAGCATTAAGACTCATTTTGTTGTTGTTACTACAATTATTATAAATCACTTTTGAACGGTAATAATAAATACTGAGCTACTAACAAGTATTAATCTGTTATCTAATATTTATCTGTCTTCAAGTAGGAAAACTCGGATTGCGGATAAAGTGTCGTATTTATAAAATAAACAATTTCTAAACGAAAAATTAAACCTTCACTGGAAAAGTATCCTGCATAATTAAATGAGAGGGGTCAAAATTTGAATAAAATAACCAGTATTGTTTGTTTTAATATTTAACTCAATTACGATAATCGGAGATATTAAATATTCATAATTTGTACGATTAGTTGCCTAAGTTGTTTAATTAATTCAAAATCGAAACTATTTTGGCTAACCTGTTTGAAAATTCGAATTCTTCATCATCGGAGCTCCGTTGGCCACCGTCTTCTTCAACAACTTGTCCAGCTTCATTTATCTATAAACCAATAAATAATTAACAATCTTACCGTTAGTGTTTGTTTATTGATGAAACCGACGTCATAGTAGCTTAAATCCGGATACAAATCATTATCATTGATTTGGTGTTGATTTTGTCTTTTTATAAAATCATCAATCGATTTCGTTCGTTTTTGCATTTCTGTGGTAATTCGTCTTATCAAAAATTTGAATAACGCACTTACTCTAGTTGGTAGGTTCAACTATTTGCCAGTTAGCTATCTGAGAGATTAGAATTATGATCGTTTAGTAATTTACATTTTGATTCCACTACAACAAGGTCAATATGATAATAAGTTTTCCTTTTCGAAATCGTTCAATGGAGAACAGTCGATGCTTTAATAGTTTTGTTATTTATCGATAAAACCGAACATACGAGAAGAATCTAGGGTACAAATTAGATAATCGAGTAATTAATTAAATTTAGTAGTTTTAATAGTTACAGGACTGGTATCTCTAGTTTTACCCAATTATAAAACCGATTTTGGGGATTAGAAATGGCAAATTTCTCGAATGCAAGTCATCCACGAGGCCAACATTCTATTCTAATTCGAATATTTAATTGGCAAATCCACATGCGACAATTTATCTTAATGACTCGATTGCGTGTTAATCAATAAAATAAAAATTTGTAAGTGTTAAAAGGGCCAACTCTTATAAGCTTCGAGGGTGCAAACAAGTATAAACTTGGCGTTTTTGTCAAAGTAAAAATATCAGTTAATTAACGGGCGGAAGTTAGTTTAATTTAAACGGGTCATGACAGGAATATTAAGACTAATTTTTTTCAATTACACCAAAGTACCCCTAAATATATATGGGAAATATTCGAATATTTTTATAATTACATTAAAACTCACCTGTACTTGTTCCTTTAAAACTAGCAAATCGTCTAGATTTGGCAGGGAGATGCTGTTCCTCCTCAACGATTGTCGCCTTTCCGGATCTACCGCCTCACTTTTCGCAAAATTACCATTTTCAATGAGATTTAAATCACCATCCATCTTGTTGTTGTCTTCTGGTTGTTGTAATGGTTGTGTAACTACAATTATTGGAATATCTTCATAGCGTTTTTTATCAGAACGTTTAAATTTTTTTATCACATTGTTCATCTTGCCAATTATTTAATGAGTGTAATTTCTCTTCAAATATTTACATTAAATTGTTGCCATTTTTTGGTTGTAATAGTCGAAAACTAACAGCTATCAATGGCCGAATTTGTGGATTTATTGAAGGCGATTAAATAATTCGTATGCGTTTCATGTTTTTCAAAATAACAATTACACAACAGCAAAAGACGCGACTTTTATTGTTGTGTTTGCCAATTCAATTACCTGTAAATTAAATCGATTATTAACACAATAATTTAATATTAAAGAAATGCAGTGTACAAGTCGAATTAAAACGTAAAACAAACAGTTTAATCCGCATAAATATTTGGTAATTAGTTTATTACGTTATTCGTATGATAAAGGAGTAAACTGTTTAAATTTGTATAGATTATAGGTCAAAATATACTCACACATCTATACTTGCCATTTAATGAGCGGTTGAATTTTCAGTTATAACATCCTTGAATTATTTTCCAGCCACTAAAATGCGTAATTCTCACCTTTAATTAACACACAGTACACTTCAAATACACCATATTTGTAAAATATTTCAAAATACAATAGAAAAATGTTGAATTTAGCTACAATTGCGTGTAGGAAGTCATTAGCTTTAATACATTTGTACCAAAATTGTGCTTTTTTCCTTATTTCTAATCAACGAACAAATTATCTACAAACAAGTTTACGATCAATGTTGAAATCGTTGAGATTATTGAGGTAGTTTCGAATGATTTCACAATAATTTTCTAGAAATTTATTGTACAAAAACGTGGAATAAAAGATAAGGGACAGTTTTTATTCACCAGTTTCTCATAAAATCGGTAAATCTACTAAATCCGTGAAAACAAATTGTGGTTAATAGTAACAAATACCACATTTATAAATAATAAAACTATCCTACAACTATCTTTAATAATTAAGAAACAGTCTGTTTGGATTTATCGAAGACAATATCGTAAATCTCGTTATAATTACTAACAAAATGCACCTCTAAACCGTCTGTGATAAATTTAGGTAAATCGTTAAAATCTTTACGGTTTTCATCAGGTAAAATTATACAATTAACACCCGATCGCTTCGCCTGTAAACCAAATAAAACTCAATAAAACAACGCAAATAAATCAAAAAAACTTACAGCAATCGTTTTCTCTTTAATTCCACCAACTGGTAGAACTTTGCCCATCAACGAAATTTCTCCAGTCATTGCGACATCTTGTCGTATCGATTGGTTTTGTGCTAACGATATTAGTGCTGTAACAATTGTAACACCAGCACTAGGTCCATCTTTGGGCGTTGCACCTTCCGGTACATGCAAATGTAAATGGCTATTTTGTAGAAATTTATTCAACGGATCAATTTTACTCAAATAATTCCGAGCTACTGTTAGGGCAATCTTTGCCGATTCTTTCATTACATCACCTAAATGTCCTGTTAATTCTAAACTACCTTCACCATCTTTCTCTTGTACAGGTCGGCGGGTTGTTGTTTCAATAAACAAAGTCGAACCACCTTTAATTGAACGTTTAATTAAATAATTATTATTAGAGTTAATTAATTACCCATAGCCGTCCAGGCTAAACCCATTACAACTCCAGGTGGTGTTTTATCGTACATACGATCATGTGTAAAGACAGGTTTACCGACAAATTCGGCTAAATTATTAGCATCAACTTCGATAAATTCGGCATCTTCTTTTACAACTTTATAAGCAACTTTTCTAACAACCTACAATTCAATTATTAATTATTAATAATTTTAAATTTTAAATTAGCAACTTTTTCAATGTGTTTTTGGAGATTTCTAACACCAGATTCACGACAATAACTTTTAATCAATGCATTTAAAGCATCATCATTAATTTTTATGTGTTTCTCATCTAAACCACTATCTCTCATTGCTTGCGGTAATAAATACTTTTTGGCAATTGCTAATTTCTCTTCAGCAACATAACCGGACATATCAATCATCTCCATACGATCGCGCAACGGTTCCGGGATTGTTTCTGTAATATTTGCTGTACAAATAAATAAAACTTTCGATAAATCCACAGGAACATCAAGATAATGATCTAAGAAATTCGCATTCTGTTCTGGATCTAATAGTTCTAAAAGCGCCGAACTTGGGTCTCCTTGATAGCCCCTAAATTACCACAAATTAATAAAAATACAACTGAATTAAAACACGAATTACTTTCCAATTTTGTCGACTTCATCGATTAGAACTAGCGGATTTTCAGTGCGTGTCTTCTTTAAACATTGTATAAGTTTCCCAGGCATAGCTCCAACGTAAGTGCGGCGATGTCCTTTAATTTCCGCCACATCAGTCATACCGCCGACCGAAAATCGGAAATATTCACGATTTAGAGCGCGAGCAATCGATCTTGCTACAAATCAACTTATTAATTTTAGTTAATTTCTAATTAAACACCGGAAACACCTATGCTAGTTTTGCCTACACCAGGCGGACCATGGAAACACAAAATCTTCCCTTGTGTTGAACCTTTCAATTGACTCACGGCTATAAATTCGAGGATACGCCGTTTTATATCGTCCATTCCGTAATGATCTTGATCTAGAATTTCGGCTGCACGTTGTAGATTCAAATTTTCTTCACTATAAACGCCCCATGGCAGCGAAGTTAACCAATCTAAATAATTTCGAGTTACACTGGAAATTTAGTTGTGGAAATTAATTTAATTAAAGAAAATATTGTAAATTACTTGAATTCAGAACTGTGACTTTCTAGGAAATTCAATTTATTCAACTCCTCCTCAATGACTGTATTGACAGCGTCCGGTAGGACTTTATCTTTGATTCGTTCCCGGAATTTATCCGCAATTGCATCTTTATCTTCTTTCTCTAAACCTAATTCTTTTTTAATTACTTTTAACTGTTCTTGTAGGATATATTTGCGGTGTTGTTGTTTTACTTTTTCTTCAACTTCACGTCCGATTTTTTGCTGTAATTTCGATAATTCATACTCCTTTTTAAGTAGTTTTAACGACAACATCAATCTTTTCGGTATCTACAATATTCAACTTATTATTTTTATAATTTCTAATTGAATAAAGATTACATCCATCTCTTCGAGGACTTCTTGTAGTTCTTTCGCTTCAGCTGCAGTTAGAGCGGCCCCTAAATCGCTCAAATAGACAGGATTATCGACAACTCTCTGCCCTTGGTGCATCATCTGTTGTAAACTATCGCGATATAACGGATTTAAACTGATAATATCGCGAATTGTTTTAATAACTTCCTGTGTTAAAGCTTTAACTTCTTCAGTTTGTCTGAATTTATTATGGACAACATTCTCAACTTCGGCCATCAAGAAAGGTTCTTTAATTTGTTCAGAATCGCTACTTTCTGGTTTTTTCTCCACTTTCTCATCCGGTTGTTCTTTTTGTTTTAAACGATTATTTCGTACTTTACGGCGCCGTTTATCCCCATCGGCAGGCTCTTCTACAAATATATTCATTACGATTTTGAATATTGGAAATTTTATCTTAATTTCTACAGGAGATTAATTTAAAATTGTTGTTATGATTGGAAATAAGTTCACCTTTAACATCGTCGTCTTTTGTGTCGAATATTTGGCCGGTTATGCGAATTCTACGGTGTGCCATTACGACTAAACGTAATCGATCACCTAAATCTTGCATTTCATGAATTTGTGCAAATACACCAACGTTATGTACATCGGAAATATTCTCTACAACTTCCGATTCGTTCTCTTCGTCTTTTTTGAGGAATATCCCACAATACGGCTGATTCAATTTGACTTTACGCCGTATCAATTCTATCAATTGTGGATTAGTTAACTGAAACAATAAACGTTAATTTAAGTTTGATGAATTGATGTAATCATCACCTCTAATAGTTTGATGAATCTTGGGAATACTAAATTGCGACTGATTGCTATAACGGGCACATGGGGCCAAACTTCGGGCACTGCCACAGTTGCCGGTAATTGCGTATTGAAACCGTCCCCATCGTTATTGTCGCCATCTGAATCGTCTTTTGAGCTAAAACAACGCAAATTCGCACCTACCCCACTCGATATATTGTTAGATTTTCGTAGATTTGTCGTTAAAATCGTAATATTTAAAGGTAAATTTCTCGATTCTTCGCCTAATAGATTCCTACCATTAATTGAGGTTATGTGACTTGCACAACACACATGAAGATTTCGTTGGCGTTGAATTAGTTGTGAACGGGTTAATTGTTGGAGATTTCTTGCAATTATCGAAATTCGCAGCATTGTTAATTAAATGCAATTTACAACAATTCAAAACAAATCGAGCATTTCAAAGAAAATTCCAAAGTCGATCAATTCTTACCAACCGCTAAACTACAAAAATCACTACATACAGTCGCGCCATCTATGTCACTAGTAACTAAAAGTTGGTTATTTTTGAAACATTGCGACAACTTAACGAAACGAAAGTCACCAATATTTAAATAGAAATAATGGAGAATAAAATTTCACAAAATTTGCTAGATCGAATTGAAATGGAATTCGATAAATTTCGTGAAGAAATCAATAGTAAAGATTACAGTAATGTTAGTCAATTATTGTACAATTTAAATAATGGTATTGATCAATTGTATCATGACGTTAAATACGAAATTCGAGATTATATTGAGAGGAAAGATTTCAACGAAATTGAAGAAAATTCGAGTCCATCTCAAAATTCTAAGTTGTTAATTCGCTTAATTTAACACGAATTGGTATAAATTTATAATTATGTTGTAGTCCCTCCGAACCGTGTGTCGATGGAAGGAAAGCTGAATATATAATAAAACTACAGATGTTATCTTCAATGATTTTATGCCATATCCAACGACATCTCAGTTGAAATGTAATGTATTTCATTAATTCGACCCTTTATTTTGTGATTAAAATGAAATTAGTTGATGTTCATTTTGTGTCATGATTATTTAAATTTGGCGCCTAGAGCTGTCAGCTGTTCGATTATTTTTTGCGCAGTATTGCCATATTTAATATCAATTTGATATTGAGTATTGGGATTATTAAATTATATGAAACTTGCATATTTGTGTCGATTTTTGTTATTTTGAAGCTTATTCTTGTGATTTGTTGTTAATTTGTGGTCTACATTGTTAATAATTAGTGTTTAATGTCTTTGATTTGAATTTGGCGCGTTTGCGCGATCAGCTGTCAGGTTAGTTTGCCGATAGTGGCGCTATCTGTAATGTCATCTTGTTCGGACAAGGAAGTGTCTGGTCAGAAGTCTGCAAAAATTAACCAAAAGTTCGTATTGAAAACATAAAAATTGCGATAAATTCAATTTAGTGTTGTTGTTATTAAATTATTTTTAATCAATTTCTATTTATTATCAAGAATGACATAGCCAATAAATTAACGAAAATGAATATTGAAGAGAATCGTTTGAAAACATTCGACGATTGGCCCCCGGATGCTGTTGTAAGTCCAAATCGTATAGCAAAAGCCGGTTTCTATTCAATCCGACAAAATCTAACTGTTGAATGTTTCTCTTGCCGTACGAAAATCTCGGAATGGAATTATGGCGATCAAGTTATGGCTAAACATCGAAGTTTAAATCCGAATTGTCCGTTTGTTTTGAACCCAACTACCTCAGGGAATGTTCCTATAATATCGTCATCATCAACATCCTCATCGCTACAGTCAATTGCTACCAATGTACCTTCATCATCGCCGTCACCATCATCATCATCATCGTCTTCTACGTTTGTTAATTCGGAAAATTTTAAAGAAGAATCAGTTCGATTGAGAACATTTAATGATTGGCCAGTATCGCATATTGTTACACCGGAACGTTTAGCTAGAGCTGGTTTTTATTATTTGAAAATTGGTGATAATACGAAATGTGCATATTGTAAAGGGATTGTCCGTGCTTGGGAACCGGGCGATGATCCAGACCGTGAACACCAAAGACATTTCAGTGATTGTCCATTTGTATTAACCGAAATTGTGCCTCGTCTCAATTCAAACAATACAAATAATACGCCAAATATTAATAATAATAACAATAATGGATCTGAAATACAAAAAGATAATAGTTGTAGTAGTAGTAGTAGTAGTAGTACGTTTATTAATTTAAATCTTATAACAAATGAAGATTTACATTGTTTAGGTGTACATACGCATAAAGGACCAAAAAAACCGTGTTATGGAACATTAGAAGCTAGATTAAAATCATTTCTACGTTGGCCACCTGATTTAATACAAACACCCGATATTTTAGCACAAGCCGGTTTCTATTATGAAGGTAGCGGTGATGGTGTACGATGTTTCCATTGTGATGGTGGTTTAAGACATTGGGACCCACAAGATGACCCATGGACGGAACATGCTAGATGGTTCCCTAGATGTTCGTTTGTTACATTAGTCAAAGGACAAGAATTCGTTAATGCTTGCTCTTTAGAACAGAATATTAAAAGTAATCTGGTAAGATTGTTTTTTTAATTAAATTTCAAACTATCAAAAGAAATCGATGATTAATTCTGTGAAATCATTAATAATTTATTTTTATTAATAATACGAATTCCATCACGTATCGCATATTTAGAAATCAACGAATTCTTAGTAGTCAATGCTATTTTTAAAAGTTATATGCGGTTGGAGATTCCTAAATGCCATCACATAAATATGATTAATCAAAGAAAAAAAAACAGATAACAGTAGGGAACAAGCACCGGAATTATAATAACCACAATGCACTGATTATAATGCAACAAATATCGAAAACAAAAAAAAATTAATAATAAATCCGGGAGATTGTATTGGTGGTTGCCTTTCACGTTTGTCCAAGATCTAAAATTATTTGAAGCTGAGTCATTCGAGGCAAACTAGTTTTATTCTTATTTCATAATAAACTAAATTTAAATAATTGTTTTAATTAATTTTATAAATTGATAAATTCGTAAATTTCGTATTTTTCCCACGTTCTATTAATTCAACTTTATTGGGTGTTAATTGATATATTCGTTGATTGTTTATAAAGCGAACAGTTAAAATTTGGTCTACATACACAAAAAAATTACTCGATTTTTTTAACTTCTCCACAAGGACAACGTTAAATATTTGATTAAACATCGTTGTCTTTTTCGTGTTTTTTTTTTTTGAAATAAATAAGAGTTGTTTTAACAATAAGTCGAGGAAGTTGTTTTTTAAACATTTCCGGTTTTGTTAATATATTTTGGTTATCATAAATTAATATTTTATGTTTTTGGAGCGATTGTTTAGTCTGTTCGATATAGGTTTGGTTCCATTGTTGTTCGTAATTTATTCAATATGTTGTTGTATTGGATTTTTTTATAAAGCCTCTTCAACAATTTCGAATACCTATCGAAATATGTTTTTATAATATCTGAAAACTGACGAAGTATTGATTATAATTATGAAATATAAACAATTCTTGAAACTAGTTGTTGAAACGGTTTAATTGGTAAATCATGTAGTAATAATTAAATAAATCAATTGGCACTTGAAGTCACTTTAGTTAGTTTAATTTAGGATAGTTAGTTAGTTTTTCCGAAAATTTTCATTGTATTTTGACGAATTTTTTGTATATTTAATTGGTTTTCGCTAAGATTTTACGCGTTTTAAAATATTTCAGCTAATTCGATTCGTTGCTAAATCAACTTTCACTCGATATTTACGTTATGTAACATTTTGAAGGCTCCAAGTTTGCTTTCATTTTTCCATTGTTTTTAACATTTTCCCAATTTTCATTATGATTAAAACAAAAATTCGTGTTAACCAAATTAATGAATCATCTACTGAGAAAAACACTTAATAAAAGCTTGAATCAATTCGAAAAGAAAATAGCAAATTTGTTCTATTTGGTTCGAAAATTTTCGAATTCACAAAGAATTGAACAAACAATATCGTTTTATTAAAGCCAATTGATTGTTTGATTTAATTAAATGAAACCATTAAAATGTGCGTTTCTTCTATATTCTTCATATAGATTTGGTGATAATGAAATTAGACTAGGTCACTTATTGTTAAAAAAACCGATTATTGAACTCTCATTGTTTCGATTTTTTTATAAAACTATCAATATTTATATTTCGATTTCCGTCAACTCTACAATAGAGGTTTTCTTGGAAATATCGCAATATCAAAATAGCAATTAATGTAAATTAACATCAATTCGATTTATTCACAATGACTTTTTTTTTCCACTCATATAATTGTTACTAATTAAAGTTTCATGTTTATTCGCTTTATAATTTTATAATAATGAGATGAATCACCCTATGGTATCAAATTAACATTATCATTACGATGTTCCATTTATTTATCAAAATCATTGTTTAAAAATCATTCATGTCTGGAATGATATTAAAATGTTGTCAATTTTTAAATGATAATAGTTTTGAAGGTATTTCCTTATTAATTAGCAAAAATGAAATGATAGAAAACGGCCTTCAAACAACATTAATACGGTATTGATTACAACAGCGAAAAAAAGTGTTTGATTACAAAACCACAAAACTTCCACAATATTTATTTACATCAAGTAAAAATCAAAAATGTGAATGTAAAATACTACAAAAGAAAAACGTGCAATTGTGTGTATATCTACCTAGAAAGGCAAAAATTTTAGCGCCATCCCAAATCTTGGAATTTCGAACAAAAGGGCGGAAATCTACGTGTGTATACAATATCTATTCATTCTTGTACGACTTATCCATATTTTTTGAAAGAATCTTTAAACAAGACACAATTTCTGAGAATTAGGGATCGTTTTATATACCCAATATTTTTATCGTGTCGGTCCTTTTTGATCGTAACATTCTTGGAAGGATGGTAGAGATTGTGACCTGGACGAAAGAAATAAAACAGAATTGTATACAACATTAGAGGATGTGTGTAGTTGAAAGATGAGAGAAGGACGAGCGTGAGATTCTTGATGTTCAACAACTTCTTCTAGAGAGAATATCGAGTGTTTTCACAAGAGAAAACGATGAGAAAAAGAAATACCACATTCCTTTGAATTCTTCGATTTATATCTGGAAGAATAAACGAAAAATTTACAGTATTAGAATGCAATTCTCTACGAATACATTTACTTGGTCGATCTAGGTCGTTGAATTTATTGTTTTTTCAATATTTATAAAGTGGAAAATATTAACCTGAATTTGTTATAAAACATTACATTCTATGTAAATACTTTAATGTTTATTCAGTTATTTATATTCTTTGTTGTAGAAATTCCTTTTATAGGCTGTCATTTGGGCCAAATTTAAAAATTTGATTTATTTCAACTAATATTCCAATTAAATGGATAAACCAATTATCCAAAAAAGGAATCTATACAAAGGTTTTATATTACAATACAGGAAATTTACGGTTTATAATTTTATATACATCCTGTACGTATCCATCACATAATTTTGTATATTTTTAATAGTTTCTAATTACTAGCAGTTGACGAAGTATTTATTTGAAAAGTCCAAAATTGGTTTAAATCGAACAAATAAACGTTAACCGATATAAACAAAATTCCTAAGAACTATAAATAAATATGAATTGCTAATAGGTTTCGATTCTACGACGTTATTTCATAAATTTTTGCAATATAAAACTAGTAAACATGGCATATGACGCCACTATGTATAATTACATCAATAATTATAATCAAAAGTGAAAAAAACTGCTAGATAAATTAGTGTAATTATAATAATGATTAAATGGCATTATAATGAAATTCCATTTTAAAGAAATTAATTTCGTCCGTTTTCCCCATTATTTTGTGTTTTTTGTTGAACTATAGGAGGAACTTGATCAGAAAAATGTGCCGGTGAAGAAGAAGGAGGTATCTGAACGTGAATTACAAGAACAGCTGACGAGTGAAGTTGCATTGTCTGCATTGAGTATCGGTTTGAATGTTGAACGTGTTAAAAGAGCGATACGTGAAAAACTCGAACAAACCGGAAGGGGATATTCCCAACCGGATGCTCTAGTTGAGGCAGCTTTGAATCTACAACACGAAGAAGAAGATAGCATGTCATATGATAATCAACAACAACAACGACAAAATGAACAACAAGAAGGACCAACGTATCGACAAGTTAAAAATGTTGTTGCTAATGTTTTAGATACGTTAGTGACAGGATGTATGGTGGAAAATGATGGGAAAATTGACGAGACGCAACAAATAAATAATGCGAGAGATGAAGTAACATCAACGGTAACAACATCGACCATAGCAACAACGGAACGGTTTAATAAAACGGTGTCATTGGAAGAAGAGAATCGATTATTAAAAGAGGCAAGATTATGTAAAATTTGTATGGATGCAGAAGTTGGAATTGTATTTTTACCATGTGGCCATCTAACGACTTGTGTTAATTGTGCTCCAAATTTAGAAGATTGTCCAGTTTGTAGGTCGGCAATTAAAGCAACCGTTAGAACTTTCTTGTCTTAATTGTTTTTGCCAGATTATCATTAAATAAATTTTTCATTATATTAATCGTTTCAATAAACACCTTTATCAATTGATTGGCAAAAAACTGGCATAATCTTATCTTTGAATTTGGCACAAAACGCACGATTTCACCGAAATTTAGTACTTCAATCGCCAGCAGTGATGCATTAATAACTGAATTTTCTAAATGTATATGAAAATCTTATATACAATTCGAAAATTTATCGGTTTACTGGAAAATTCGGCAAAAAAAATCGAGAAAAAAGAAGACTGAATTTGTTATTAGTGCATGACTCCCAATCGCAAATCCTCCGTAAGTACACTTTTAATAATTATTTTATATAAAAGGAGAGATATTTGCCGATTACTCATTTTTCGATTACGGTCCATTTGTATTCTGTTGAAATTTCTCGAGTTTTTCTCGACTAATATTCGAACAGCTGCTAGATGCGACAGGTGCTAGGCCAGGTGCTGCCTCAATCGCCATATGATGGGCCTATTATTGACGACCACGAGCCAACAATAAAAACAGAAATTATCATCCATTGGCCCTCTGCGGTGTACGAAACAATTTAAATTTTTCAAAAAACATCAAGGAAAATAAATCATATCGGTCAATGTACAAAGGAGGCTTGTTCTGTTGGCATTTAGCACACATGAGTCAGATTTGTGCATGTTGATGAATGCATGATCATCTAATTATAACAGAACAAAAATGACCTTTGCCCAATCATTGTTTAATCGAATCGGAAAAAACAATTTTTGTTGAAAATTATCGAACTTACAGGCGCCAATTTGGAGATAATCAATATCTGATATCGATCAATTTTTAATCAAATTTCAACCTCTTGAACAGTTTTAAGACAAATATTTCCATAGTTCAGTTCGAGGAAACCCAAATCAAGTGGAATTTTTGCTAAAACTATCCCCAATAAATAACACCTTTGATATTATTTCTTATCTTAATTTAAAAATAGATAATAATTAAATAATTGGCAACTTCAAGTGTTATCGTATTGTCTCTTTATGTCGTTATTTTGTAAACTGTCGTCCCTGAAACAAATTTGGATCAAAACATTTTTAGATAAGTCTTTGTGCTGATTATTATCATTTATTTAAATAAAAATTATTACAATTATATTCGAAGATTATCGCGTTTGAACGAGGAAAATTTCCCACAGAAAACTACCGAGTGTTTCTTCTCATTAAGTACTCTTGCTGGTTCTATTACGGTAGAAATCCTCAAAAGAAAGGCCTTTTTGACTCTTCTTCGAAGAACATCTGTTGAAGAAGACCGCACTTTGTGTAATTCTACTGATAAGACTGTCCATACAACAGATGTTCTTAATGCAATTTACTGATAATTATTTCGCCTTAATTATTCAACGAAATTGAATCCTTATCTATGGAACACCTCCATACTTAAATCAATATTAATAAATTTATCTTGCAACAATTGTGTATTACGTAATGAAACTGGGTTACCTACAAAAATAGATCAAAACAACTAAACTGATAAATGAAGATAAAATGAATCAATAAAATGGACACAAAAATTCTAGAACAGAGGTGTAGCAAGGGAGTGGTAAGCGGTATTTCAACTCCAAGCACTTCAATCCAAGGGTTCTTGGAATATCGAATTTTGAGATAAAATTTTGACTCTTGTTCACCTTGTTTCGGGTATAAAAGTAGATTTTGAGATATTCTTAGAAGTAACCTTCAATTTTTTGATGAAAAAAAGAATTTAAATAGAACAAGTTTGTGAACACTTTCTAAATGGAAGTTTTAAAATTTCGACTATCAGTGACCCAATCGTTGGAGTGCTAAAAAACGAAAATTTCGGGATTTTACGCCAATAAAGTCGGCAAATTACTGGGTAATTTTCGAGCCAGATGTCATCATCAATTTGTTCTGTCACTTTTATATTTATCGTCATTTTACAATGGGAATCTGGAATTGTTGAAAGTGGAGTTTGTTCAACATTTTGGTTACTTTTCTTTTACGACTGTCTGCAGTAACATATAAAATTTTCTACTATCGGTTAATTGTGTTTTCCGATCGATAACAGAAAAAAGCCAATAAAGCCCGATAAGAATTTATATTGGAGTGAAATTTTTATTGTCATCGAACAAAACAATTTTTGTTTCTAATACAAATCCACCAAATATAATTACATTGCCTTATGGTAGGTAGATACTAATAAGCCTACATTCGAGTGGATATGTGGGTTTATCTAGTTTGATTGTCGTCGATTGTAATATTCTACATCAAAGCAAACATTATAATCATTGTGTAGGCGCCATTCTCTTATACAATTTTCTTTCTTCTTCGCGTCTGTTCGATTTTATTTGTTTGTACCACTATACACAGGGGATATAACGATTTATTAGAACAGAAAAAACAATTTTATGCAAAATAGGTATTGTTCAAAAGGACAATAGTACAACGCTAGAAACATGTTCGAAGAATTATTAGCGTTGGATTTATAAAAATCCCACAATTTTTGTAATTTTACAATTAATAACAATTATGTTGAATTATGGCAAGTAAACCGCCCCATAAATGGAGATTTGTGCTTCGAATGAAAATCTCCCACACTAGAATCGAGTGTGGGAACACACATTGATTTCCAACACGAAAAGCAATTTTAATTAGATTCGAACATTGTTTTCTAATCTGTAAATCTCGACGTTTTCCTGTTTCCATAATTAAAGCCCACTGACAAAACGATTTCCGTTGAGGGTTGTTTTTTTCGTCTACAACATCAATCACCACCTTAGGTAGGTGTAGATTCGATAAAAACGTATGGAAATTTCGCTAAATCCTACAAAATCGTTCACGGTTTGGTGGTTTTGAAGACACGGATAGTGCATTTACCGTTTTGTTGTTGTTTTATAAACAAAGGAGAAAACTCGTATAATTATAGGACACTTGAGGCAGATCTTCACAATTATAAAACAATTTCTAATCGTGTTTAGATAAAAATTTTCTTAATAAGTAGGTATTGTTTTCATATAAACCTATGGATTGTGAAAAGAAAAATATGTATTGTTTCAACCGATTTTTTATCAAAAGATAAGGGTTCAATGGAATAATAGTCACTTGAAATATTGTAAAATTGATTAAGAAGATTAAATAGATTATAATTACAATCTACTAATAAATAATAGCGAATTTACCATTATCAATCAATAGAGACGATACAATTAAATTCTAAGAAACGAGACAATTTAAAAACAGTGTCGAAATAAACGCTATTATAACATTGACAATGAACTATAAATAAAGATTGCATTAGAATTTTGAAACAGATTGCTAAATATGCGTTGGAATAATTAAAAATGAGTTTTTGAGCTACAATTCGATGAACTTGTAGCTCGAAAATTACCCAGTAATCTGCTACTTTGTTTCAAACTCTAGCAAATTTATTTCGCAAATTGAAATCACCTGTTGCTTTTATTTTATTCTCTATTGCCTTCACGGTATTTTGGCCTTTTGTTTATTTATTTCTTTTTTCTTTTATTGGCAACATTATTAACCTTCGAGTTAATCATTATTTGTTTCAGGTATTATCTGGAATTGCTTTTACCATTTAAAATTCATTCAATAATTTAGAAGTTTTTTCTCCCTGTTTGTCTATTTCGAACGAGATTCTCCTTTACATTTGCAAAAATTCGAATGAACATCACGTAAAATTGAAATATTCCGATAATTTAACGTGACATGGGGTACTTGCAATAAATTAACTCTTCTTGCAATTTTTTCAAAATTTCTGTCATAACTTATTTTCTGTTTTGTTGAAACTTGTTTAGAGACTTGCTTTTTGATTTGTTTCTGATTCTTGGAAATTATACGAATTTATCGATAATTTCATTCAATTTCCTCGCATTTAATCAACTATCCGCTCTTTAATCCATAATCTGGTTTCCATACACTTATCAGAAAAATCTTGACTGTACGTGAATGTCCAGCATTAGATTCAATTGCTTTTCAATTGAATTACGGTATTTCCGGACTATGACAATTGTTTATCTGTAAATGATGTATGACTATAAATTCATACTCTAATGACACTAGCATGTGATTTAATTCAAAATATATCATCAAGGTTAATTATAACGAATGTGCATGTATGTTGATAATTCCCCCTCATTGTCTATTAAATCAATTATAGACACGAACTTGTAGGTGTTATTTTTTTTATAATAAAGAATAACAACTATTGATGCGGAGGTGCATTCTTGCATTTATTGAATTTTGAATCGCAATTAAAAATAATTGATTGGATCATAGATTTCAATTGCGACAAACTGTTGGTAAACAATAATCATGGATCTACAGTACTGGCAATTAGAAGTGGGAACATAGCAATTATGTTGTATCAACGTTAGTCTAGATGAAATTGCCTGTTGTGTGTACAAAATCAATTTATAATCGAATTGCAATACCACCAAGATTTCTATGTTTATCAACATTATGTTTTGCTAAAACGTAAATTCCTTGGTTACAAAACAAAACTGATTTGGCAATCGTTATGGTTTATCGTCCAGAAAATTAATTCGTCTAAAATTAACTCCACAGATTTGTTCTGGTCTTTATGCGTATCCTTGAATTTCGTTTCCATTTGGACTTCGATGAGAATCTGAATAATTATCGTGTAACATTTGAGAAAGATGACGTACTTTTAACACGTTGTCGTCTAAATTTTTCTAGAGGCCTCTACAGGGTCGCCGGTTATTACGTGTTCGTTACATTCGCCGAATCCTATACAAGGCTATTCGGTTGTTACGTCACCAAAATTTGCCGAATTAAAGCCTTAATAATTATAGAATATTGTCATCAATATTATTAAGAGAAACTTGTTTATAAACAATACTTGCGCAATACGAATATTTTGTTTTAAAAATTATAGAAATACGTTTTATTTTGACACAATTAGAATTAACCATCGGAAATTGCCTTTATTTCATTGAGTAATAATGGTCATTTCCGCCCTATTATTTGTCTTTACAATTAGAATTTCCCGCTATTGTTCCTCGGTTATTTATCGATATAATCTTATTTTTATCCCTATTTATAGCTAATTTAAATAAACCTCCGATTTATTTATTTACCTTAATGCTTAATCATAACACCACTTTTATCAAATTGATTACCGTTCTATGGGAAGCTTTCAATAAATCACCAAGTCATCTTCATTTGATTTGTCTCTAAAAATTGTTCACATATTCATGAAATGACCATCTCTTAAATATTTACATGCATCAGAGAGAATATCGTTTGTTTACTGTTTATATTTACAAGAGGTATTTTGTTAAATAAAAAAATAAATTCTAAAATAGCTGGCTGATGTTATTTGTTATTTATTTAGTCTGGCAACCGGTTAAATGGACATCTTTCACTATGCAAATGCATTTTACCTCTGCAATCTAATTTTTCGTTGTGGAATAGAGAGCAATTTCAATTTTTATCCGTTAATCCTCTTTGTTATGCAAATCAAAAATTCTGACCAGTTTCTCCATGCATTGGAGCTTTTTAAAGTAGCCCCCTATTACGCAGCTTGTTTCAGTGTTAGAAATTCTGATGATGAAGTCGCTGAATTTATTAATAAGGTTTGCGTTGAAAATTTTTGTAACAAACACGTTTTACAAGCAACAGCGGTCGTTCTTTAACGCGATCACGTTGATATGCCAAAGTCCAAATTGTCCGCAAGTTGTTTTAATTGCAGAATTAGCCAGCGGTCACGGTATAAAATAGAAGAATTCAATCGTGATTTAAATCTGTTTGGTTTGGAAATACCAGATGATTGTACGTGCGTTCTGTACGTAGAAAAGTTTCGATTACGTTCCTTATCGTGATGACTTTTTGGAAAAATCATTTGTAAGGGGAAGACACTTATCAGTTGATTATTGAGAAACTCAAAAAATTGATTTCTAAAAATTTTCTTAGAAAATTCAACCATTAGCACTATCGACTCGAACAAATCGAAATTAGCTGGAAGTAATTTCTTGGCCGTCTGTAATTGTTTGCCAAATTCGTACAATTTGAGGTTTGAATTTAGAAAGTCAAGAAACTCTTTTTCGGTCGATCAACCGTACATTTGGTCTATGAGAAATGAAGCTTTGAGATGGCTACTTTTTTGTTATCCGAAACGGTTCTTGATCCATTGAGAACCAACAAATAGAAATTCAGATCAAATATCAAAAATGAAAGGTTGTATCTATCGGTGGAATAATTGAACGTTTTCGTAACTTTGATTATACCCTTTCACTTCCAATGTGACTTTATGGAGTGTTAAAAATTTTTGAAAACTCCCTAAAAACGTGAGAAAATTTGGTTTCTAGATGGGTATAAAGTTGGGATTAAAATTCTCGTGCAGATTTTTGGGTAAAACAAGGGTGTTTCGTAATTGTACCCTTTCACTTTCAATGTAAGTTTATCGAGGAGTATTAAAATTTTTGAGAATGCCCCAAAACGTGAGAAAATTTGGTTTCTCGATAGGTATAAAGTTGGGATTAAAATTCTTGTGGTTTATAGCCTAATTTTTGGTTTTTTGGGTAGAAGCAGGGTGTGTTCCACCGGTTTAGAAATTTGAGAGAAAGCTGTTTTGATTCATTGATGGGAATGTGAAATTACATATTTCTAAGCAGCGATTCTATGAAACAAACTGAATGGCAACGTGTGGGGCCGTAGTTTAGTTCAACGACACCTCCCCTGCATTTACATTGATTATTACACTTTAAAATCATCCATAACAAATGCGATTAGCACTCGAGTGTTCTGTATATTATAATCTTCACTTAATTAAGTGATAAAAACGATGAAAAAATTGTTTAATTAGTAGAGATGAGTGTGGTTATATTAGTTGATCGGTTTGGTATTCGAAAAAGGCAAACAAAAATCGTCTCCCATACAACGGCATTGAAATTTCTTGTATACAGTCGCCGTCTTTCCCGGCAACAGCTGCATTGAATGGTGGTGGTGCACTTTGAAACTTGCATCTGTCTGTATGCATCGTCGGATGGTGGCCGTTTACGGCAATTTATAATTCCAATTCTAATAAAATTTTATATTTCCACATAAAAATAAATAGACGAGGAGAAAGTATAAAAATCCAAATAGTAGATTCAAAGAAATTGAGAAATTTCCATCATGCAATTTTCTCGTTAATGATAAGATAATAGGTGGATTTAATTGCTATATTAGTAAGAATTATCTCTATTATAAATAATAGAGGGTGTTTTTCGAGTACGTACAGTTCAAATAAAGAGAAAAATCCAGACTGCAAACAGTCTCAAAGTCCATAGAGTCGTATTTATTTTAAAGTTGACTTTAAATTAGCTATTGTTCGCTTTTCTTTATTTAAAACGAGACCGGTACTATGCTACAAAGAACAGATACGGGGATATAATAGACGTTAGTTTCTGTATTATTTAAAAAAATTCCCAGTGACTTCGCCGATAATTCTCGGGTAAGTTTATCGATAATTTTAAGAATTCGAAGCTTTTCATTTTTAAAATAAAGCGCCAAATTTCCTCCAAATCGATTTTCCTGGTACGGCATTGAAAACCATTTCGGTTACACGTGAATGCACTTTTAACCTATGACGCATTCGCATTTATACAAATCACTTTTGATTTTCATTCATGAGAAAGTCTCACGGTCACATCTCGAATAAACCGATAATTGGATCGAATTTTCCAAATTTGTGATCGTGCAAATTACGAGTAAATCGTCGAAAATTCATTGATGCTTTACTCGATTTCTGCCGTTGTAATTTTTAAATGAATAGAATCGGTTAGAGAGAGGAGAAAGACGCGCTTATCTGTGGGAGAGAACGTCGTCGTTCTCATAGGAATTCCTGTTTTTTTCATGTGAGGACGGTCGGTCGGTCGGCCGGCATGGGAAGAAGGTTGGGCGACTGGGTGGCATTCGGGCTTGTTCACAACGTAGTCGAACGAATGGCGCTCCAATAGTTGGTATGCAGTCGGCTTTATTGCCACATCCCCATTATTCTCCCGACAATTACGGAATTTTTGCGTAAATCTACTACAATGATACTGAAACAATTCGTAAACAAAAATATTGTGTAACTGATTGGGAAATATTTGTTTTACGAAATTTGATGAGGAAATTCCCGTCTATCAAAATCTGATTCATGTTTTCTAAACGGAAAATATTTATCAATTGTAATAAAAAAATTGTAAACTTCCGTCATTTCCGGACTAGTACGGACGAAATTTTCCATTATTTAACAAGGTTTTGTATTCAATTTCTGTTATTTACGACTTCTGTCTGTTTTAAAACAATAATTTAAATTTAAATCGAACTTTGATTTCTAATTATTCATTCCGATAAGCGATTTAATCGAATTTTATCCACATGCACCATTCGCTTACCAAATCCAACAAAATTTCGTTCCAAATTGTGATCTTTGCTAGAAACAAATCGCAAATTCTAACTTGGCACCCTAATTATGGGGCTAGAATTGCGGCCTTTTGCCACAAATTGCACCATTCTATTTTGGAATAGAGTAGAGATTTTAAAGGGTAAATTCGACTTTTTATCAGGCAGGAAGTACGCAATATTGATTAAATTTAAGTATTGACAATTGTTTATCGAAAAATTGTTCAAAAACAGTAAGTGTTGCTAACTTTTTCGGTAAATATGGTTATTTTCCAAGAAATCGTTGAACCGTTTTAAAAAAATTAAAGGCACGTTGCACAGGTTTAGATTGTATTGGAAAATATGCATTTTGTAATGTTTATAAAATATGGAAAGTCCATCGAGTCCTTGCAAAATACCAAACGTTCAAATTGATAAGAGAAAGAAGCAATTCTTCAGTATTTCTATTAGATAACACAATTGAATATAAATTAACAATAATTATAGTTTATATAAAGATAGATCGAACCAAAATTAGACACAAAATTACACCCTTCAGTTGTATAACGAATTCAACGAAATAGAATAAATTTCAACTTGAAACTATTACGGTTAAAAGAAACCATTTCTAGACGAATATTTTCATTTTATTACCCATTTGATGAATAATTCAAGAAAATCGACTATCTACAATCTCCAAGTTGATTTCCTTTTGAAAAATATTTTGAAGAAACTGAGACTTTGGATTTTCATAACATTAAATTCCAATTTAAATAAATTTAAAATGGCCTTGATTTTTCGTGTAAATCCCATTCATTGATAGAAATCAGGTTTTAGAATGTCGGAAAATTCTATGAAAGATTACACTATCTGCAAATTCTTAGTAGAGACAAGGTAAACAAATTATAATTGGTATAAATGTGGCGCCTAGTAATTCTATTGATGTGATTTTTTTCAAGAAACTAGAAATAATAGCGCTTATTTCTTGTTAAATAGACAACTGAAGGGGCATTATTCTAGAAATCCCTTTACAGTTGTCGACAAAAAATAGCCCCTTTTATGTAGTTTTATCTTTATCACACACCAAACAAATACATAAAGTACATAATATACAATGACGAATTGTTCAGTCTCTCAGCACTCTCGTAAAATCGGTCTTATATACCCATACATGTAAACGTACTCTTATACTATTTCATTGATAAAACCAGAAAATAGGTCTAAGTACCGACAAACGACCATTGGATGGTAATCTGGCAACAACGGTGTCGAATAGATTTCTCTTGTTCTTATTACGCTTGCGTACTCGTCTAAAATTGAAGTTTTACGGTTTTTCTGCGCAGACTGTATTTGTGTGCGTGCGTGTATGTGTCTATGTGTTGTGGTGTGGATTAGCGCAGTTGGCAGTGTTCCATTTAGTACCGTTGCTAGTGCACCCTTATAGTAGCCCTTCTATCAATAATATTGGTATTAATATTAAAATTGTTAAATTAGTTGTTTTAAATGTTCAAAATGACTGTTTGAGAGTTGATTTAAGTGGCGTTCAAATCAATACAGAGGTTTGTTTTTAATTTATAATTTTTTAGAGTATTTGTATTTTTGCACGACTTTTAATCAACTGTTTGTAGAAAGTGGCCATATGTCGGACTTGTGTTCCACTTTAATCAATTCCAATTAAATTACGATTTGTATTTTTAGTAATTTATCGAAATTTTCCATTTAAATTCGCTGATATTTGAAGATTAGAAAAAACATACCGGACGCATTCTCCCCAGTAAGAAACCGCCGTCTGGGAATCACAAATCTCTCTATCTTTCTATTGCTGTCATTCTCCAACAGTTACTACTGGGATGTCTGTTGTTTTTTTTTTTACGTGTTTCCGGTGCGCTCGGCCATTGATGTGATCTCTTTGGAATGTGGTAGGGCTAGATACTAATATAGGGATATGTTGAGGTGGGACGCTAGAGCGGTACTATTGGAATGTTGGAAATCGTGAATGGTCTCTTAAATTCCTGCTATGTTGCCGTTTTGCTATCTTCTACATCCGAGCTTTCTTCTACACAGCTAGTACTTCAACATTCCAGAAGATCAAGTACTAGCTATCCTTGTTGGGAGAGTACCACAGAAACGCCCCGGTAATAACACCCAATCGACATTCCAAAGGCTGTTTTTTTTCGTCTCTAGTTTCCCATCATTAAAACATTAAAAAACTGCATAAGTACGACAAGGATAGTGGAAACGATGAGAGAAATGTTGAGGTCAGTACTTATGTACCATACCTATGCGGTAAACTTTTGAGAACAGACCGTACAATTGCGCCTTGGGCGGCCTTTTTTCTAGAGATACCACCGTGAATCTTGGTACTTTTAGTAGAAATTATTGATGAAGTAATCGTTAACAATACGATATTTGTAAATTCACTCGACAATCTTATATCGATTCGACATAAGCCCCTATTGTACTGTTAGAATTCTTTTTGTTGTGGCTAGTGTGGGAAACTCGTCGGAATTCTAGTTTGTTCTGCTATCAACAACAAGCAAAAGGCCGAGTATGTCCAGTAAAAATGTGGTTTTCATTATTTAAACTGGTTTTATTTTCCTTGAGCGGTGTGGAAATGGGGCGATTTCAATTCTATTTTTTCGGTGGGTATTTTCAAATTACACATCCCAGACTGTGATGATATAAGGAAGGCGACTAGATGCGGGATTTTATTATTACCCACATAATTATCAGAAATTAATACCGATTTAAATCGTTTATTAATTGTAGAGTAAACAAGGAGGGCAAATTCGAGTTTCCTCTTATCAAACGGAATTTTTTCGTCTATCTTAATCACTGTACAAATGTTTAAATGATTTTATAATTGTCATTGTTTTGTTTTTATCGTTTGAAATGTCATTTTAAACAATTTTTCAAATTCCAGAACATGATGGCTACAGCCAATATTCATCGTATTGAATTTGATAAGGCAATTAGAGTCAATCGTATTGAACGCCCACCATTTTTAAAACAACAACAAGATTTATGCGAGACAGATAATGGCCATAAAAACGATTCATCATCAGCATCAACAGCAACAACTAATCAAATCACTGATTTAAGACGTGAAGCTGATCGTTTAAAGACATTCACCAATTGGCCGACTAATTCAATATCACCGGAATTATTAGCAAAAGCCGGTTTCTATTGTTTACATCACGAAGACGCGGTACGTTGTGCTTTTTGTGGTACTGAAGGCAATAAGTGGCTGGCTGGTGATGATCCACTAGAAGACCACAAGAATTGGTCTCCGAATTGTCCATTTTTGAATTCGTACAATCAAACCGCCCCATCGATTGATTCAACCGGACCAAATTCGAGTTTATTGCGTCGAGGTGGCGAAGACGTTTGTGGTATTGAATATTTTCCAAATTCGATGCCGGAAAACGAAACTTTCAAATTATTAGAACGTATCGGTTTAGAAAAGACAAAACCGTGTGTTTATTCAAATTATACGCAATTAATCAGCCGTTTAGAAAGTTTCAAACATTGGCCGAAATCATTGAAACAAAAACCAGATAAATTAGCCGAAGCTGGTTTCTTTTATAAAGGTGTCGGTGATCAAACTTTATGTTTCCATTGTGGTGGCGGTTTGAAAGATTGGGAAGATGATGATGATCCATGGGAACAACACGCTTTGTGGTTCCCGAAATGTAATTTTCTCCTATTGAGAAAAGGCTATGAATTTGTGAGAGAAGTACAAGCTCGTTTTAAAGCTGGTGAAACACAACCACCGCCATCATCATCAACGGCTAGTAATAGTTCAACAAAACTAACAACCAAAGACGAAATAAATAGAAAAAAAATAGAGTGTAAAAGTGAAGATTCTAGTAACTATACTAAAGAAAATAGCGCAAGTTTATGTAAAATTTGCTATAAAAATGAAGTTGGTATTGTTTTTATACCATGTGGGCATGTTGTAGCATGTGTTGATTGTGCTATGTCTTTAAAAGACACTTGTCCTGTTTGTCGGAAACGATTTGAGGCGACAATTCGAGCGTTCCTATCATAATTTATTTCATTTAATTATTTTTATTATTGAACATTAATACTAAAATAACTGTTTCGTTCTTTATTATTATTAATTTCTTATTCTTATTGAAAAATTCTAGTCAGTTTGAGCGCTAAATAAAAACAAACTAACTACGCAAAATCAAAGAGTACTGTTTACTATAATTCATATAAGTAGATACAATTTCTATTTTTATACTTCCCAAATTTTTTCTTTTCTTTAAAAATTGTAGGTCACTAGCCTCGTTTATCTACCTACCCTCCTTCAGTACAAATTTTGTAATATTTTTTATTGTCTATTCCTTCAATAATAATTAAAACTTTGCTGTGTATATAGTTAATAATTAATTATAGAAAGAGAATCACGTCTAACAGTGACAAAGAATACGCTTTGTAACAGGTCATAGGGTAATAAATTGCACTAATAATTACATTTTGAAAAACAAAAATCAAGGTGAATTATACTGTATTTGCATTATTCTTCATCGATCTTCCTATAAGAGACATGTGCACACAATTGTACACGATTAGTAGATATCAAATTAAATTTTTCAATTTTAAAACTATTGTTTTATTGCTTCAAACCTCCTATTTCCAGCTTTGAACAATTCAAGTCGTAGATTGAATTCGAATTTGGCGCGTTGACAATTTGAAAATAGTTCTATTACAAGGCGGTGTAGACAGATCAGCATATATTTCCGTAAATCTACCGATATATACAATACTTCACCAAATTTAATTATCGCTGCTTATTTGATAGTATTTGAATTATATTTATAATAAATTGTTAATAATAAATTTACGATTTTTAATAAAAAAAATATATTTAGGCTGCATTAAAATATTGGTAACGTCGGGGTTGGTCATCGATACAAGTGAACTACTCGTCAAATGACAGTTGTATTTGAGGTTATCTTGGGGTAAACAATTTTTTAACATCAAAAAATGGAAGAACAAAGGCGTTTATTGGTAAATCAGCCCGATTCTACAACCCAAGAAAGCTCAGGGGAAGAATGGTCGGATGAATCCGGCAGCGAGTCTTATTATTCCGATTCAGACAGGTTTCCAACCGTACAATTCAATCGAAAATTCTAATAAAAACAACAATTTCAGCTCGATTCCTGAATGGGAATCGTCGATTGACGACAATACCGGCGAACTTTTATTCATCAATTGCCACCCATTTGTCACACAAAACAACATCGATACAAACAAACCGAAACAGCCGCCTGAACCGTTCACACGGAATCATCAGAGTCGTCGCAGTACTCGCGGGAAATTCCTGCGTTTGATAAGACGGCGTGAAAGTAAACGTTACAGTCGCCGTTATCAGAAGACGCACGATAATGCAGATGCGGCGACGAATATGGCGCCGACTTCGGCTACGAATAAGGTGAAATTTCAGGATACCCAACAAGGCGAAGAGAAGGAAGTCATTTTGAAGATCACCAACGATAAACAGGCGTCAAATTTGTCGCTATCCGAGAAATTATTGGGGATTAGTGTCAGTACGTTG
This sequence comes from Mylabris phalerata, assembly GCA_020740385.1. Lineage (NCBI taxonomy): Eukaryota > Metazoa > Arthropoda > Insecta > Coleoptera > Meloidae > Mylabris > Mylabris phalerata. Next base: position 5,329,602 of record JAJEOX010000299.1, on the reverse strand, counting down.
TCGGATGGTAATCGGATAATGATCGCCGGTTTTGTGCCCGATAGTGAAGCTAAACATGAGAAAACAATAAAGATCGGCGATTGGTTGAAGAGTATCAATAATATTGAAGTTACTTATCAAAATTTGAATAGCGTTCTAGAGAAAATCAGCAATAGGAATGATGTTCTGTTGAAATTACAACGAGTCGCGGGTGTTGAGGTGACAAAAGATCCGCCGATTAACGAGTTAAATTGCCAATCGAAATTTGTAAAACAATTAATCAATTCCGGGATTTATCGGGAACAAATCCTGGAATTATTATTGAAATATCCGATTGGTGTTTTATATTTGAATACAGAGAATTTAAATGAGAATAATTCGGAATATGAGGATGTTATTTATTGTTATCCGAGGCCTTATCAGAAGACTTTATTGTGCAATTCGCGCGGTATGTTCATAACAATCAACCATCTAATTGGCGATATCACTAAAACAAAACCGAAAACTTCATCGATTTTATACGACGATAAACTATCAAATATTGTTTATACGAGTTTTAATACGAAACTATTTCTATTAATGTTACCTGAATATTGTGCAAATTCAAAAGAAATTCTTATGATAAACGAACAAATTATCAGATTATTCGAATTCTTATACCTCGACGTAGACTGTTGTTTCTCCAATGAAATAAACCGTAATCAAATTGATAATTATTTCGAACGATTATTTACAAAATTATTGAATAACGGCGCCTGGATTACACCAGAAAATTTTCTAACATTACAAGATAATATCGGGAATACCCCAAATTCGGCGAGATTTGAAGAAATCGTACCGGCTGCTAAATTTCTTCAACTACCAAACGAGGCTTACATGCAAATCGATGATGCTTTAACCGAATTAGAAGCCAGCGATTATCGCGAATGGGTAATAATGATGATAAGGATAGATTTGATTAATTAATTCGTTTTTTTATAGAATGAAGAGCCCCTAGATTGTCAACGATTATTCACAATTTTAGGAAGCGCCTTCTATCATTACGGCTATCTGTTAGCTTCACATTTAATGTGTGAAGATCTAATTGACGTTCACAATTATTGCGAACAACAGGGTTTGTTTTATTTATCTAGAACCGAACCGGTTAAGACTTTGGTTTTGTGGAAGGAAGTCTATCCGTATTCGTGTAATCGATTCGATACGAATTTGAATCTAAAAATTCCCAACGGACGCCGATATCTACTAGTTGTGGGTAGTGGTAAAAATCTATTGGCCGTGATAATGGAAGCAGGCGGTTGTACTGAACCACCGGAACCGAATATGGGCCCGGATGCCTTCTATGTAGAAGAAGCCCAAGCAACTTTACAACACATACAAGAATTGGGATTACCGGAATTGACCGATCGTTGGTTGTCTATGAATCCGGGTAAACAGACAACAATACCGGAGATTATAAATCGCAAAAACTTCCTTATCGACAATTTGAATCGTACGATTGGCCAACAGAACCGCGAACAAAATCGGGAAGTTACATCGATTTTAAAGCGACGAAATTCGGATCAAATCCAGGTTTTACATTCGACATTCTCGTTGAATGACGACCATTCGGAAGACTCCTCAAATAGTCAGATTTGCGAGGAGGGAAGACGGCGGAATTCGCGATATGATTCAAACGATGACGAATCCGGATCTGATGATTACGGTGTCAGTTTAATTACTACAAAATTAACAATTATTGCAATAATTATAATTACAGGAAGATGGACAGATGAGTAATAATAGTTTTGATATATCCGAATTACGACAAAATCTATTGACTGAAACTGAAGATATTCAACCACAACAATTAACAACAGGCAATGAGAACGTTTTATTTCATTTTATACAATTAGAAACCATTGAGGGTGTTTTGATTTGTCCGCCCGAATGCCGTTTAAAATCGCAAACTTTGGAAGTGATATTGGATAATTTCCGGAAATGTTGCCACAAAATCCACCAATTATTCCAAAATACATTAAGATTCAAAGTATGGATTGCCGTTAATTTGATTTTCGTTAAAATTATTTTGATTGTAGAATATGCCGGCTCAAGATATGGCGAAATCGGTGATGAATAAAAGTCTGGTTGCCATCAAAGAGCATGGTGTTATGTTCGAGTGTCCATTCTTAGACGATGGCGACAATAGTAGGAAGCATAAAATTAAATATTGGGTTGTTGGGTATTGTTCTTATCAAAATTTTAGGATTTTTGTTTATTTTGTATTATTTTTAGGAGATTGTTTTATATGCCACATCCTAAGGAAGTTTATATCTGTTATCAGGACAGTATTCCACAAAATATCGTTGAATTGGCTTTTAAAATTGATTTAAGTACATGTATTTGAATTCTTTGAGGTGTGGGTCTTTCGAGTCTTGATTATAAATTGGATTACTGGAAAATGTCGCATCAATCAATCAAGTTTTGCATTATATTGTGCAATAATACTGGATTTATAGGAATTATTTTGTATTTTACAACAGTCTTCCAGATAATACTTCTTAAAAGTCTGATCTTATCAGTATTTGTGATAACCTTTTATAGAATTTTTACTTTTACATTTTATATCCGTATTTAAACAACTAGAATATAAGAAAATCGTGTTAGCACCATTATTTTCCATATCTTATATTAAAGTATTATTTTGTAATTATATTAGAAGTGCACAGCCATTTCTTATAATCTTAGTCTATTCTTTTATTGTCTCAAACAAAATCTTCACCACACCCCCAGCCATTTTACAACCATAATGCCCTTTCCAAAACTGTGTATCTTTACCGGCGTGTTGGAAAACAATAGAATTGACACCCAATGGGTAGTTTTTAACGGTCAATTCTACCTAAATTACTCCAATTAATTAATTAACCAATTAAATTGATTAACTTACTTTATGCCATGTAGAACCGGCCCATTGTTCGATTCGATCTTCAACAAATTCCGAATGTATCACATTTTCTAGCGATACTTCCCAATGTTCAGTCCATACTTCTTCATTTATAGGTTTCGGTAATGTTACACCATTATTGCCACATAAACGACACCATAATGTGTATTTACAGCCACAATCGAAACGGCCAGCTACCCATTCGCTTAAATAAATATGCGGTTTGTGTTTATTGAAAATAAATCTCATTAATTTCGATTTTTTAAATGAGATTATCTGTAATTTATTGCATTCGTAAAATGATGTAGCAAAACAACTAGTACGTCCGTTAAATTCCGGTATATCGATCGGTAATGGATCTGAACCGCATGGTGGATCTTCAATTTTAAATTCATCACCACCATTCATCACAATTTTCCAATATTTGAAGCCATCTTCACCGTTACCGTTTCGTAATAGATTTCTATCTAGGTAATTCGTCGCGAATAAACAATAATAACAATACCAGGGTAATCTTGCTGGTTTCTTATTCGGGTATTTACGATGATGGATTATAGTCCATAATTGTGTTGATTTGATTAAATTACACCATTTGCGACAAACTAAAGATACCCTCAATAGATTCTTACCATCAATAAAACTTAAAATATTCAATAAAACCTCTTCAGGTATGTAAATATTGTTGAAATATAAACCATTGTTTGTGTCCTCTGGGAACGGACCGTGGAATACGAAATTTTCCACTTGATCTTGATCGTTGGATTCTCGATCGTCTAACATATTTCGAACTGCATTCCCCATCGATTATTGAAACTGTAATCAAAGCATAATTAGTAATTGTATTTGTTTATCAGTTTATTGATAGGTATGATTCATAACAACAAGGACACTCAATTATCTACAAATATTGGCGTTAACAACACAAATTGAGATAACCAATTAGAAAATTGATTATTCGAGATTGTTTACAACACACTAATTACCTGTAGAATAATTTTTTAACGGGAAATTAATAAGAAAATTTTTCAATCTGGCTGTTCTACAGAAATTTCCATATTAAAATTGTTAAAATCCGATTGGCCTAGTAAACGATAGTTGATCAAATCAACCAATTAGAAAGGTAGAAATTGTAACGTTGCCAAATTATGTGGACTACGTTTGAACTACTATCACATACCCAGATATACGCAGAATAAAAATTATTAATTAAATAATTATCGATTTTTTTAAATAAAATAAACGTTTTATACGCCTGATTATTGATTACGTTATTGTAGTAACAATTTAAATATTATTCTATAGTTAATAGGGTACAGTGTTTTCGACAGTTTGTATTTCTGAAATTATTGTAGGCGTAAATTTCAGATTCTCTACTTCTAAACTGTGAAAATTCTCGATAAAAACTTGTAAAAAATCTTGCAAATAGATATTTTCCTTCTATTTATTGGTTTAAAAATTGATTCAAACAAATTATAGGCGAAAACGCTGCATTCAAATTGACAGCTGTCATTATTTATAACCTATATAACCTCACTTTTATCGTGATAATTTAAAAATATGGAAACGAGTGAAATTGAAATTAAAAACCTCGAAAATGAAATTAAAGCCTTAAAACTCGAATTACAACAAAAACAACCAAATTTTGCAACAAAAAAAACAGAAACTCCAGGTAATTATGCAGTTGAAACGCCTTTGAATTTCTAACATTTGAATTTTACAGTCAAATCAATGTGGTTATAATCAAAATTTAACAACGGAGGAAATTGTTCGATATAGTCGTCAAATGATCATGCCTCAGATTCGTATCGATGGCCAATTATCGTTGAAATTTGGTAAAGTTTTAATTGTCGGTGCTGGCGGTTTGGGTTGTCCAGCCGCATTGTATCTTGCATCAGCCGGTATCGGAGAATTGCATATCGTCGATTATGATGAAGTTGAATTGACGAATTTGCACCGACAAATTCTGCACAATCAAAACGATATTCAAATACCGAAAGTCCAATCGATTTACGAAAAATTAAATCTGTACTGGATCTTTTAAAATCAACAATTTAAAATTAATTGAATTATCTTTTAGGATAAACAGCCATGTGAAAATCGTTCCAATAGTAGCACATGCTAATAGTACAACTCTTTTAAAATTGTTTGAGAACAAATATGATGTGGTCTTAGACTGTACTGATAATGTTCCTACAAGATATCTATTGAACGATATTTGTGTCCTTTATAATACTCCTTTAGTATCAGGAAGTGCCCTACAAATGGATGGACAATTAACCGTCTACCATTACAATAACGGTCCTTGTTATCGTTGTTTATTTCCGAAACCACCACCGCCACATACCGTCACAAATTGTGGTGATGGTGGTGTCTTAGGACCTGGTATTAATTAATTAATTAATTATATAATTTAAAAAAATATTAATTTTTATAGTTTGCGGTGTAATTGGTGTTTTACAAGCGTTAGAAACCATAAAGATCTTAACGAAATGCGGTGATGTTCTATCCGAACGGTTATTAATCTTCGATGCTACTGAAACGATTTTTCGTAATATTAAATTGAGGAAAAAACAGCCAAATTGCGATATTTGTGGCGACGATCCGAAAATCAAATCCCTAATCGATTACGAACAGTTTTGCGGCTCAAAAGCTCACGATAAAGTAATAATTCTATTAAACAATCAAATTAGATTGAAATTAAATTGTTTTAGATTATCGATATCAACGTGTTGGACGATAACGAGAATATTAGCGTTACAAGTTTCGATTGGACCAATCGAGGGAGTGTAATTATCGATGTTCGACCGGAATTAGAATATGAAATGTGTAAATTACCGAATACAATAAATCTACCTTATTCACAAATCCAAATCGGGAAACATCTAGGCAAGATTGATGATCTTGTTAAGAATCATTTAAGGGATGATTTTAAAGGTAATTTTTATAATTTCCAATCGACTCGATTTCAATTTGAAATATTTTAGTTTATTTGCTGTGTAGACGAGGCAATGATTCCCAACGGGCTTTGAATTGTTTAAAACAATATTATCCGGGCGTGAATTTCGTTAATATTCAGGGTGGATTGAGGGCGTACTCTCAATATGTAGACGCAGAATTTCCAGTTTATTAACGGTACAATTTTAATAGTTAGTTTATAGATTGATAGATGGGGAGGTAAGTTTTATCTTGTGATTTTTATCAATAAGTAGGATAGAATAGATAAGACCTGAAATCTTTTACAAATATTTGTGTTTTTTTAATTCTGTGATCCGTGAAATACAAATTTGCACAAGGTTGTAATGTCGAAAATTGCAGTTATTTGTTCAGTGATCGATGGAGTGATAATTGGGTGTTTTTGTATCGTTTCTTACCTACAAAAACGATAAAATAAATTTATTTGTAATTAATTTTATAAACACAACTATATAAAATAATAAATTGATAAATCGTTGCAATTTATCATTCAATTAAGTCATTTTATTCATAAAAACTACATAAATCCTAATTTTCTTCAATGTTCCTTAATTTTAACAAATTAATTACCATAATCGTTATCGTTCGGTTGTTTTATTGTTAAACTTTTGCTAAGTGCGTTAATGATTACCGAATAGGTGTCAGATTTTCTAATAATGTGCAGTGTTTATATTGAGGCGGCAGTTTGAAATTGAAAAAGATAATCTCACGGTCCTCCTATCAATCTAAATGTGTGTGATGTGATGACCTTTGATCGTAAAATACGACTATCTGCTTCATATTTCGGTTTTTGAGACATTAATACATCAATCGTTGTGATTCAGTGAGTGCTCCAAATTGAGAATAGTGATGAAGATTTAAGACAACAACATTTAAAAATATCTAGATAATTATTGCGAAATATTATCAATAATTCGATTAAAATGAACGAGAACACGTGCATTGTAACAGTTTCAATATGGGACCGATGTAAATTGCATTTTTTATCGACGGTATTTGGTATATGGATTGTGTGTAAAATGTTGGTTAAATGGGTATGGAACAGGCGATCATATCAGACCGTTCAACAGCGCGATAGTCCACCACCATGTCTAGTCGATTCTATCCTAGGTCAACACAAATATGTCAAGTTAAAGGCTAGTATTTTAGAATTCCTAATTGGCTAGAAATTGGAGATATAACAGGTCATGTTGCACTTGTAAATGTCACGTTATACTACCATCATTATTTACTTAAACTTTGATACGTTAATTAATTGAAATTAACGAGGAAAAGACTCAATTATCAATCGGATAAGGGTGTCTGGTGGAATTTTACAAAGAAATCCCAACAAACAGTGAAATTAAATCAATTAATTGTTGATCTCTACTGTTGAATTGTATTTAAATTTAATTTGTTGCAGGGTGTAAAATTGCACTACGTCGAATCTGGTTTGAAGAATCAACCCCTAGTTTTACTATTGCACGGTTTTCCGGATTGTTGGCTAAGTTGGCGCCATCAAATACCAAAATTATCGGAATATTTCCGCGTTATTGCACTAGATTTGAAAGGTTTCGGCGATTCGGATAAACCGTTCAAAAAGAACACGTACCGCATTGATGTAATATTGGATGAATTAAAGCAATTAATATCAACATTAGGCGTATCGAAATGTATAGTAATCGGTCACGATATCGGCGGTTTAATCGGCTGGTATTTAACAATCCAATACCCGGCGATCGTTACCAAACTAATCGTCATCTCTAGTACACATCCAACGATTTATCGTAAAACATTGAACACAATGGCGAATTATCATTGGTTGAATTTCGTACAATTACCGTATCTACCGGAAATCGAAGCATTCAAAGACGATTTAAACATCATCAACTATTACCACAAACATTTAGGACAGAAAGATGAATATTTAGAAGCCTACAAATATAGTTTTTCTCGTACGGAAGATTGGACCGGTCCTTTGAATTATTTCCGAAATCTACCATATTACGATATCGATGAGAAATTGGAGCCGATCCAAATACCAATAATGTTGATAACCGGCAATCGCGATAAATTATTAAAATTGGAAAGTATTGTACGGTCAACGGAATATTGTGACAAATTCCATGTGAAAATTATCGATGGTGCTGGACATTTTCCACATCAAGAACAACCGGATAAATTCAATGAAGTATTATTAAAATATTTAGTAAGGAAACAAACAAATCAGTTACAACAACAATTGGATCGGAGCAATTCGAAGAGTTTAATGCACATGATGTTTGGTGCTGTTACAAATACGGTGAAATATGGCAATTCGGTTTTAGATACTGTACAGAAACGGACGAATGGTGTTGTTGGGAATATTCCACATATTGGTCTGTTAAATTATAATCCTATCTACGATAAGACTGAATAATTTTAATTATTATTAATTATATATTTTTTAAGTAATATGCGTATTAACTTTGAACATTGATCGATCTGTACGTGAATTTTATTACATTATCCGTCTTTTATAAATCATTCTAGTTGTAAATTTCAATACTTTACATGAGATTGTAGTTATTAAGCTCCTATTAATTTTGTGATAGTTATTTTTACAAACAGAAAATATAATCATCTAAAGAGAGGATAATTGAAGCGTTATAAAGGATTATTGTCGGAAGTACCTGCAACATTATGGCCGATAATCATTGATATATTCGATATTAATTCCCTCTATCAGTTTTAATATGTATTCTGTATTTACATACTTATAGAATATTAAATAGTATATACGTTATTGTTTCAAATAAATCCCTCTAAATTGATTTGTAGTATTTATGGTATTCTATAAGATTGGGTTTCTTAATTAGCGGATGTATACGAAAATTTTAACAGAGGTAGCGTGGCCGAGCGGTCTAAGGCGCTGGTTTAAGGCACCAGTCTCTTCGGAGGCGTGGGTTCGAATCCCACCGCTGCCACAATTACTTTTATCGCAATAATTTTTATAACTCGTCTCTAAATTGGTATTCGTAATAAAATCAAGTCGTGTAATTTGAGTCAAATAATCTTTTAGTCAGGTAATTGGTAGCTGTTTTTTCTCTCAAATTATCTCCGTTTTCACACCAAACAACCGATTCTAATCTAAAACTAAACCATTTACAATAAACGATAATAGGTGTGAACAGGAAACCGTGTTCGTAAATTGTACTGTTTGTATTTCCGTACAGAATCTTTTTCTATTATTGTTTGCTTTGAGTAAATTATGGACAGGTATTTTCCACAATATTCAATGGGGATTTGGGGGCTTTTATCGAGTAAAGTGACAGATTTGTAACACGATCATTACGCCACAATCCTATTATCAATTACTAAATTTATCGAGGATTTATCCATTTATTGAACAAACCGATCAATATTCTCCCAAAATAGATGTATAATTTTGTCTGTTTTATAAAAAAGGTTGATTTTTTCGCTATATCCATTAGAATTCAATTATATTCGCTTGATTGATATTCCTTTCCAATTGTAGATTAAATTTGATTTTTCGATACTATTATCCAATCCACAACATAGGTGCGTAATATTGGCGTTTTTCGTTGAATAAATACAATAGACATCAACCACCCTCTTGACTGATTGACTGACTGACTATACAATTTCCATTGATTACAATGGCGGCGATGGCAGTAGCGACCGGGTGTGTTCTCGTTTCCAATTCACAAATAATTAAAGTATAAATTGAAAGTATAACATGTCGAGGGGGTAACAATATATACAGACACAACCATGTATGTTTCGGGTATATAGAAGGGCCGTTAAAGTATATAAAACCGGGCACCCTACTAAATTCCAGCCAATCAGTTTTACAGTACCGCCCTTGACTTGTTAAGAGCTCTTTACAATAGCCACATACTGAGTCTAGTTTCCCCTCTTTTATATTACAAAACATACATCAATAACGTATCGACGATACAAAAATAACATTTTCTTTATTGAAATGTAAATATGATAATTCAATTATCAAATCGATGCCCCCCAATGCGGCTACATTGAGGCAACTAAACGAGCTTCTTTCACGTTACTACTCGCAACAAATTCGCTCATATATTGTTGATTAAATAATCAAATTCTCTTCGTAATTATACGAACAGGTGGAAATAAATAATTTTTCTCCAGATCTCGTCTATTTTCAAACGAAAACACGTTTATAATGATACGTTTTAGATGTTATTACATTCAATGTGTGTAAATAAGCTAAATATAGTTATAAACGAGTAATTTTCATGTTATTTCGTTAAGTCATCTTGTGTAATTATCGATTTCTACAGGTTTGTTTTTGTTTCTTCAACGATAAGTATTCCTTCAAATCTTAAATCTTATCGTTATATCTTTAACATATTGAAAAATTACTAGCAATTTGTGTTATTGTCGATTAACAAATATAGAATTAAGGGTAGTTGATTATTATTTGTTCAAATTACATATTTATACATGGAAATATATGTAGATAATTTGCTTGTAAATATAGAGGGTTGTTAGGGTCCAAATTGGTTAAAGTGCTAGTAATAAGTGCTAGTAATAGTGATAGTGCTAAACTATTTTAATTAATCTATGTGATCAAAACTTTCGTCTGCTTTTAATTGCGAATTCTTAAAAAATTATCGTTAATTATAGTACAATATTTATCTTATAATTTGATTATTTATTAAAATTTGCCATTATTGTAAGGTTGTTGAATATTTCATTTTAGATTCTACAAACTAATGGATGAGAGATAAAATAAATTGCAACTTTCTCGAAGGTACAGAATTATAAAGTTTCATCTTTCTAGTTATATTTACTATTACTTAGCGCATTCATTGAATATGTAAAATGAAGATTAAAATAAGGAAAAATAGCTACAATTCATTGAAACGAAAATGTTAAAATCGCAAATCCCCCACAGAGAATTCTAAATTCACAGTTCAATCTAATTCTTAACATTATTAACCTTTTTTAGGTTCGAATTTAGAAAAAGAAAGACAAAAATGAAAGCCATATAGCACGAATTTAGATAAAATTCGTGAATTATTTGGACTTTTGTAGATATGAGGCACATATTTTTGTTAGGATAGCTAATTTTGTTTACTTTCTCCCAATATTTGATTCAAAACCATTTCAAAAGAGTCAACGGACAATAGTATTTTGTTGTCCTTTATAACAGAAAATATAATAAAATTAATAACAGAAAAGTAACATGAAACTATTCCTTGTGTCGTTTTAGAACTAAGATTCGGTTTTTTGATAAGTTTATCCACAAAATAATATTTAAAAATTGTATTTTTCCCGTGTAAATATACAAAATGTTAATCTTCTATTCGACTTTTTGTTCCATTTACTTGTTGTTTCAATATTTTAAGCTACCATGTTCCTGTCACGTTCTCATTTTGTTTTTTTGTTTAAAAATTTCTGATTGAATCCCTATCAGAAGCAGAAAATCTACCCAACTAACAGGATCAATCTGACAGTACCATAATAGTTAGATGTTGATAGGTAAGCCACACCTTTTCAAAGTGCATTAAACATGCAACGTCTCAAATTAATCCTTAATGGTCTACTCAGATGGCACGTACAAACAAAGAGCTTTCTGGTCAGCTTTTAAAGATTATAACAATCTGAATTATCATCTAGAAAACATGATTTTAACACCACACATGTCCATATTTAGAAGACAGAAAGCTTAATTATAAATTTTCGCTATCTATTAATACTGAATTTATCTCGTAGGCGGATTATATTGTAATTCACAATAATGTAACGCTTAATTAATATAAAATAAAAAAAAATACCATCGATTCCCCCAGGGTTGTATTTGAATAGAAAATAAAAAGCAATACTCCAATCAACGTATAGCTTGTAGGCTTCTACACCCTTACAATTCATTTTCGTTTCTCCATTAAAATGACATTGCGAATAGATGGCAACAGAAAACAGAAGAGGAGAAAAAGAATTATACGATGGAATAATCTGGCTTACAACAGGAAAAAAAGCGACCCAAGGGGGGTGTAGAATACGACACAATAGATATAGGGGGATGTCTTTTCATCACAATAACAATACATCCACCGTTCTATTTCTCGTCGCTGATTGGCCAATACAGTTATGGAAGATTGAAAACAATGGAATGGTATACAAAATAGGAGACTTCCAAATTCTGAAATGTTCGTTTTTTTCGTGTAAAAATAAGAAAGATGACAGGAAGACTATTGGGAAAGTTTGGGTTAACGATTAAAATTAATTTTTAATTATTTTACAAGACAGTATAAAAAAATATTGGACTTACCGTTTAGTTGTCAGCGAAGATAGTCTTCATCTCTTTATTGACGTGCTAACAATACAACTAAACTTTTTTTTCATGCCTCTACCAGTTAAAAACTGCTTTCTAAGACATTTGTTACTGAAATTTCACTCTGAAAATCGCGTAATTAATATTTTTACAAAATTTGCAAAATAATGTAGACTAGTTCAGTTTGGGTAATTCAAAATTTTCATTTTTTGACATCTTATAGCTCGATAAATAGCTGACAAAATTTTCTATTATTTCAGGTGATTAACTTCAGAAATATTTGAAAAGTAACCTAATGTAGCACAAACAAAAGGCATAAAATCTGGCATTAAGAAGTAGATGGCTATCATTGTATTTAAATAGAGTCGTATAAGAATTTTTAACTAAAACTCCTTGGTCCTCGTGTCAAAAATAATAGAAGTGCATTTGAATGAAACATTTTACCTTATTAGGCCGATTACGAAAAGCTCGAATTCTGAGATTACAATGGTTAGATTGAATGAGTCACTTGAATCTGCGAATTTTTTCGACAATATGCAATCTATTCAGAAATTATCCGTCTGGCGTTTATCAACTAGAATTAAATTTGAAAATAATTACCAATGTTGAACGTTAATTCATCTGTAAGCTTGGCCATTTTCTCTCCTATCCCTAACCCTCGAAAAACGACAAAAAGGACGATTATTAAAATCCGTGATGTAGATTTAGATGAGATCGTTATTGAGGTGGTGAATGATTGAGTATGGCTGCCAACATCTATATGTATACATACTATATACAGTATAAAACAATTTCCTTTTCGAGTTTCATTTCGTAGTTGAGTCACGTTTCTCGATGACATACACACAAAATTGAGCTTGGAGAATTGTGTATGAAATGTGGCCGTCCCCTCGCATTAGGCCGTTCACCATTCACGCCCCTTCACAGATCTTTATGTTGTTGACGAACAAGGGGGGGCACCCCATTGTCACCCTCTACAACTACCACATAACGTGACTATAGATTTGTTAATGTATATAACATGTATACTATGGAATATAGAGGGAGATTATTGTATGATATTATATCTATAGTTGTAATACGAACCCATTTTGTACAAGGTGTAAATTTAGAATAGATTTTCTTTTGTATTGAAATAATTCAAATGTTGAGGTTTTTATAATACACTTACAAAACTGTTATATTTGCCCTAGCATCGTATTACGATTCTACACGATAATTATCAATGTTATTATACCAAATTTTGGTCAACTGTATCCGGTAACTCCCCCTTTGTTTCACTGAAAGTTATCCAATTCAGAATTGTTGGAATTTCTGTTTCGATAACAACCAAAAATTCAGTTTATTTACTGTTTGATAGTCGTTACTACAGTCATTTCCCTGTCATCAGCAGAATGAATAGATGCGAATTTTAACGATTATTTGAACAATTGCAATATAATCGTGTTCGACGACAATTTGATTGCTTGTATATGAGTCATGAATATGTGATCTGTATGGGGAATTTTAAAAAATCTCCCTTAAAACCACAAAAATTAAATTTTTTATTAAAATCGCAACAATATTTGAACCGAAATTTACTCAGAATGCAGGGCTAAAATTATGCAGAGTTCTATTATTTAGCAAGCAATTTAGAAAATATTTTAAGGCTGTTGCTCGAAGTAAACGGTAATATTCAATCCCTCATAAGAAATAATTCGCTAGAACAGGGAAACAACGGCAAACGATATCGAAATGGGGCATATCTCATTCGATTCAGAATTCAATTTTGTACGGTCGTTACCCTTTGAAATTTGGAAAATCAAACGGAATTTTCTGATAATTTCGAAAAACCGCATTTTTAGTCAAAAAAAGTGTGTTAACATTCGGTAGTACACGTGCCTATATAATCAATAAAATGAAATGAAACACGTATAGGTAGATCAAGAAAAGTTAAGGCTTCCGAGTCAACCCATTCCCGTTTGAACTTTTCTTTTCCATTTTTCGGACAACAGCGTCTAAAATGATTGTTTCTCGACTGATTTCTCATACGTCTATCGAGCATTGTAAAGTTACAAAGAAAGGGGAAAAATGCGAACTGCCTCTCGAGCCGGGAGTCTTAATTATTTAGAAGAGAGTCTGGAGATCATTTGAGCAAAATTTAGGCTTCGTAGCTCATTCGAAAGTTGGTCAAAAAACGCTCAGTTCTGACAATCTCGAAACTTTCGAGAACGAGTCGAATTGATAAAAATATTTCGCCTTTATTCTGGAATGCGATAGATGAGAATGAAAAAGGAAATATAGGAAGCATCTTGAATCATTTGATGGGTTTTCAATAAATTCCTTCAATATTTTCCAGATCGCTCGCCAAATAATTGGACTTTTAGTTGGGCAATCCTGTATGTTTGATTGTGATTTGACAAACTTGAATTTTAACGCTATTAACTAATTATAATAGAGTTATATCGCTAGGCGGCAAGTTAATTGATGTTCTATTAACGTAAATTATGCGTCTAGTTCATTGAAAAGATCGAATATCACGTTTTAGGATTGTTACACTTGTGCTTTATCTCCTGTAATTTGGAATTCAGTACAAGCCACTCGAATAAAGTGAGTGGCAGCTGACATCTTGTTGCGCAATTCGAAGAACAATCCGGATAGAATTCCGGAATGAAACTTATAATATCGATCACAATTACATTAGAGCGGCCTATTTTTACTACTGTATAGGTGTTTTTTTTTTTAATTTTTATTTCAAGAGGGTTCATGTTCATTTTGTTGGTGTTCGTTATAGAAAACCCCATCATCATCATCATCTGAATGAACTATTGACTTGTCAGCAGCAATGGAGGCGCCCGCACACTATATTATTATTATTATTGTTACAAATATTTCCTATTCATTCTAACATAAAATAGATAAAATCTATCTGTCTTTTACTATTGTCGTTGTTGTTCAACTCTTGTATATTTCGCGAGCACTCAACAATCCACTTGACTACTACATGAAGAGACTCTTGAAACGTGCCGATCATTTGTTTGATGAATCCGCGCGCTAGTCTGTTCTTTTCATCTACTTGTAACAACTCTACAACTTACCCGGCCATCAAACTTCTATCTATACATTTCAATCAACCAGCCCCTTCTATATAACGACACATTCGCTGATTGATAACAACGACAATTTACACAATAGTGGGACATTATGGTCGTTTCAACCCCTCGTAAAGACGACGTAGAAGACGACATAGCGGAAAAAGTTAATTACTTAGTAAAAATTCTGTGTTAATTAAAGATCTGACAGGTCTTGGTAGACATTTTCAATAATTAAAAACGTCCACTCTTTCGCTATATTTGTATAGAGTTTATTTATAAAAATAACAAGTCCATTTTGGTGGCATATGCCAACAAGATGGCCGTCTGTTGTTGCTATTATTGTTTGACTGTATCCGTTATTTCCATTGTTAAAAAAATCGGTAGCGATGTCTGGTCTACAGAGAGGGGTGCGTTAACTAAAATCGAACAAGGAAAGGGAGAAGTATACGTTTTTTACAGTGCTATCTTTCCATATAGAGGCGACATTATGTAAAATATTGGGGGTGCGACAGAGTGAGTGAATGGAAACACGTCTGTCACCACCAATCTAATCTGTTATCAACGCTAACACACACACAGACACATATTTACATACACACCCTAGAATTTTAATAAAGTCGTTTATTGAGGATCGATAAACTATAAGAGAATTATACACAATATTCGATTAGATTATAGTTTCCTTCTTTTTTCTCAACAATATGAATCTATGGACATTAATCGTTTTATCATTTTAATTAATCGTGTCAAGCTTAATTGAAGTAAATATAGTTTGTTGATTTAACTAAAAACGAAAAAGTTATTGCAATTTTCGATTAAGTTGAGAATCGCACTGTCATCCCCCTGCCATTTATCAGTATGATGATATTATAGTATAACACTACCGACTTGACTCTTACTCATCCGGGGTTACCAAAATAAAGCCAAGTTGATTAAGTTTAAGTATACGGCAATATTTTAATGTAGTCGTTTAGACATAGAGGATTTGTGATATCGTTAATTTGGATAAAATTGATTCAATTAAGGCCGAATAAAATTTTAATTGTGATGACGTTATGTTTGTTGATCAGAATCCGAGTATGGCCAATTAGGTATTCGTTATTACAGTTTAAATTTTATGTGGTTTAAACGTCTACAATATTCATATTCGACGAACGTCTAAATATTATTTTAATGGCTAATTTCTGGCGTTTTTCTTTATAAATATCAACATATATGTAGTTAGGTGTAATAAGAATGCTGAGTCACTTGTCATAACGAGTAACGTGATGATGATGTTTTAGGATCAACCATCAGACAGATAAATTGTTGTTCTTTACGCTGTTATTGCGACCATTTCAAACGAAACTAAAGATATAAAACGAATGATAATAATTATTTTTTTCTATCAGATCGAAGGTTTTAAAAGTGTATCGTATATACAGTAGTGGTGGTAGTAGGAGTAGTAATAGATGAGTTTATCTCAAAAGAATAAAACGAATAACATTCAATATGAATGGCGTCTTCATCCACTTGAGACTTGTTGTTTGTTGGTGTGTTATTATATTGTTATAAACAGACAAAAGCTGTTGTTGCTTCTACATTTATGTATCTATACTTGTCTGTTTCTAAGGAAATGCGATATTATCTGTTTTCCTACTGTTGAGCTTCGCTTTTTATTTGGTTGTCGTTTTGTTATTTAAAATTCACTGTTGCTACTGTTCAATAAAATTAAAATTCTTATTAATGTGTTAACACGACAGACAGATTAAATTATATATATTTAGACAAGATTCTTTTAGTCTATTTTGTTTACAACAACTAGATATGATGATTTATTGAATCATAGATATTTAGAATTCGGTTGGTTAATATTTAAATATCGACGACAATAGAAATGAAAATTGGTGATTTTTATAAAGAATTACATCATTCGTATAATTAGATGACGAAATTTGATCTTCAAGAAAAGACACAATAACTCCAATTTGGAAGCGTACAGTTAGGTTCTACAAGACGTCTCATCGATGCGTACTATCAAAGAACTAAGCGGCAATAGTAGATTTAAGAAATTGTACAATTAGTCTACTTTGGAGTATGTTTTATGATATAGCTCGGACACCAATTTAAGGACATAATTAAGATAAGGCACGTACGAAACCACACAAATTCCAGTTAAAAGTAGGTGGAGTAAAATGAGATGATAACCAATAATGAGACAACAAAAAACTATTCAGTGGCGTGGAAACAATTACATAGTTGTAATTGAATTTTGTTTTTCAATTTACATTGCTTAAAGTAAGATACTAAATATTTATAATTTTTATTATTTAATTATTATCAATTTATTTTTCAACTAAATGAATATTTTGTGCTTTTTAAACATTGGCCTAGTTATTTACAAATTTCATCTAGAAATTTGAACACGCCACTGGTTGTGATATGAAAACTCCACCAGCCAGGCGTGGCTAGAGACGAACGTGCTTTATCTTAAGTATGTCCTTTAATTCCGATTGGACTCTACCTCGCATTTTAAAAATATTAGGGCTTATAAAAGGGTCCTGGACTTCAATTTAGCAAAATTTAGACTTCGTAGCTCACCTCAAAACTAGTCAAAAAAGGCTCATTTCTGACAATGTCGCGATTTAAAAAAAAATAATCACATAAAATGACTCGAGAGTAATCCTTTCATCGATTTTTTGCACTCTTCTCGATTATATTCTACTACACATAGAACTTTTTTTTTAGTAAAACAAAAAAAATTGGGATGATCGTCAATTTATTTTGATTCATTTAATGTGCTTTGCCCATTTCCAAAAGTCGCGATATTCTCCAAAACTAGTTGTCTTTGACCAACTTACAAATGAGCCACGGGGTTCTAATTCTGCTAAAATCGTCCCTAGGGGCTCTCTATAAATAAGAGAATTTTTTCAAATCTCTCGCCCATAATGAGAGTTGCCATGAGAACTTATGGTATGAAATGAATAACCCTGTAGATTCAGAAACAAATAATTTGACAGACCTACTGAAATTTTGCTGCTTGTGAAACAGCAATTTTTTATAAAATCATTTTGTGTCATCCTTGGCAAATTTATAAAATTTACTACATAATTAAGTGGCAATATTTTAGAAGCCTTCTCAAATTAATTTTACAACTTAAGTCAAATCTCTTAAGTCAGAGGACAAACTGTACTGTAACATATAATCGAATTGAATTTCTTCCAAATTAAACAACAGTATGGAAGAAAAATTTGGCACCACTTAAAAGCAGGGCCATAGCTAGGAAACTATTTCAGGTAGGGCTCAATTTTTGTAAGGAGGGGGCGTATTTTTTAAAAGATAGATTTCACAATATATATACATATAACAATTGTATGAGGAAGAAAAGATCTATTTTAATGTTATGGGTGAAAAGATAGAAAAAGTCAAAAAATTGTACAAAAAACATGTTGTTAGATTTTCGTCTGTAATTCAAATTTATATCAACATTTTGAAAAACGGGAAAACCGTTTCGGGTTATAAGAAATGATCTTTTCAAAAATCTATCTCCGGTTGTTGTAGTCCCAAGGACGAGCGAGTAATCGCGAGTTAAAAATTCACATTTTCGCCGGTAAAAATCTTGAGATGTACCCCGTGCCCTTAAGATGTTGGGGTGGCAAGAAACTGTTACAGGAGGGGCTCAGCCCCAACTAGCGCCCCCGTAGCTACGACCCTGATTGAAAGGCTAGTGAGTTTTTGAAAAATAAAATAAGGCTTCCTTTAAATGCAAATCTTTAATTTTTAAGAGATTGTAATTTGATATTCAAAAGCCAGCTAAGAGGGTGAAGTTGGAATTTTTGGAAATGGTAGAAATTGTTGTCAGTTTTTGAAATTCACATAAGAAATGAATGAATTTAATTTTAGTGCGTGTTTTAAAACATCAATAAAAAGAAAATATAATTTTTCTTCTTGGTAAGTTAAGGTATAACAATTTTACAAGTAGAGTCAATTCTGTGAATTATCGAACAGACTATACATCGAATTTCGATTCTAACCGTAGATTTATTGAATTTTCCTTAATTTTAAAACGAAAAAAATCGACCAAATCTCTTTCTTTTGATACTACTACTAACCTTACTATCACAACTACCACTACGATAGTAACAATACTACCAACCACCAATTTATACAGCAATTTTCTAACTATATAAATTTCATATATCTATGAAATATTGACAGTTCCTCTCAACTCAACTTAGCTCAACTAAAAAAGATTGGTTCAATACATCAAACAGATGAATCGAACGTACATCCCATGGGATCAAATTAGAGGCATTACTAAAAACCAGGCGCTCAACGATAATAATAAGATATCTCTTATTATCTGTCTCAATATCCGACAGTGTTCGGCAGCCATTACACAACCTCCCCACTCTGCTAATTTGTAATAAATCTCCACCTCTTCTATCGAATAACATGAGAGACTATGATGATTTCAAGGTGGAGTTGAATTTGGGTAACGCCTCTAGACTTTTCGTTTCAATATTTTACAAGAGATGGCAATAATATCAACAACCCTTAAAATTTGAATTAACGATTTAAATAAATTAACGTATAGAAGATGAAACTTGATAATTAAAATTGAAATATTCCAATCAATTAGTTTAAATGATGATATATTTGAAATTGAGGGATATTTCTATTTTTTTTAAGAGTATTGTTTTGATGATAGAAGAATAAGATGGCCCATCATCGATCTGAATATTAAATCGTCGTATTTTATAGCGCAAATCCACCCGACTGCTATCTTCGTCTATATAATTCAGATACAAAACGAAACAGGATAATAGCCAACCACCACCATCAACCCCCTTTAGTATTTTTCGATTTCTTATATTGATTTAAAGTCTCTTGAGATATGGTTTATTTTATTTATATACCCGTCAAATTCAACACCGAACGTTATGACTGATTTTATTTTCAGATTTAGTGAAGAGAATATTCACGTTTCCACTTACCTACCTATGTTTCATATCAAAAGTGGAGAAAATCACATCAAAGACACACATATATCGAATGAGAGAAAGACAGTCAATGATGTTTCCCATTATCGAGACGAAGAAAATTGTTCAAACACCTTGGAAATTTACTTTGATGTTCATAACAGACTTTATATTGGCATGTTTCATTCTGCTTTTGTTCTTTTTTCCTATCGTTGTTCTTATTATCAAGACTTTTTATTGTTTATATTGGAGGAGAATTTCAATCATGTATTAGTACAAAGGGGAAAAGATTGCGAGAAAGAGACAAAATGAGATTTAATCTAATATTACTATTATTATTGTTAATTACTTCCGTTAGAATATATATGAAAAGTAAATTTGCTAAATATACGTAAGTACGAACATTTATAAAGGGAGAAAGAGACAAACCTACTCATATTTAGATGCACGCAAGATTAAATTTTATTTAACTAATTGTTTTAATGTAAATTGTATGCTAAATTTTCATCCATACAGACTGAAATCAATGGATTTTGCTTATGTTGGCATTTTCTATTTGATCAATTCAATTCTAAAATCTTAAATGTTCGTAGTTCTTTTGTACAAGTTGAAAATTTTGAATTGCGCGCCCTTTAAAACCGATAATATTTCTAACCTCAAAATTCCAAGAACAAAAATAACAATTTTGGATTATTTTTATTATTATTATGTGCGATATCCCAGAAGAAGTATTAAAATTAGAAGTTTAAATGATAAAGAATTTATTTAAACAAGCATTTCCGATAGAGTTTTTGATTATCTTTTTATGTGAAAATCAAAAATATCAGAAGTACTATTTGTTTAAATCAAACAACGTATTTTAATCTAAAATTGATACAAATTAAAATAAAAGTACTTACTCTATAAATAATCCAAAAATTCTCCAAATATGCGTCACAGAAATACACGAATGACTGACAAGTGACAGGAATCAAATATGGTTTTGTAAGGTTAGAAAATTCAGTTAGGGGAATTTCACTACCAACCTAACTTTTTAAGCGGACGGTTCAAAATTGCCAAATTTCTCAGTTTTTATTGTTTCTTTATTTTATTTATAATTTAATAATGCATTATTGTGGGTCATTTATTTTAAATTTACAATTTATCAGTGTATAAAATAGATAATTTTAATCTTAAAGTTGGCAACGAAATTCCCCAAATTTCTAACCTCAACTAAATTTGATTGATGTCAGTTTTAAACGTGTGTTGTGTCGATTTGCTTCAATATTTCGAAGAATTTGCCAATTATTCGAACAAGTAAGTGCCTCTTTTCGATTTTCGATTAAAATTTGTTGTTTTATTTGAAAAAGTTATCGAAATGTTCAATTTTTTCTATAAATTTCGATTAACCACCGATACTTTTAAAGGTATTCGTACACGTTTTGACATAGTGTGGCATATTATCGTTATTTTATGGGTTGATATTTACATATTCAGTTAATTCAAAATTTATGACACACTTAAATTTAGTGTTGGTAGTGACATTTGTTAGATGTTTATGTAAATCACTGATTTTATTATTGATTTCAATTATAATATTAATTGCTTATTGTTTCACGTATTGTATATTTCTTAACAGTTGTATTCTCTAACTTTTTGGCAGTTTCTTTGAAGAGTTTCAATCCCATCCATTAGAATTCCACATAACTAAAAAAAGACAAGATCTTCACATTGTCATGGCAATGAAAATTACAGAATACGACTGTGTATCTTCTTATTTTAAGCACGTGTTCGCTTCATTGAAATTGCATAAACATTCGGTGGTATTCTCCAAGTTTTTGGCCATTTATTACCATGACAATACCGGAGATCAACCTTATAAGATGGAATTGTAGTGAAATAAAAGTTTTGTTGTTGTCAAGGAAACGAATCGCTAAAAAGTTAGAGAATGCGGCCGATTACTTTGAGGTTGAAATGCATTAACATCAGTGGCGGTTCGTGATTTAAATGAGTGATAACGGCTTTTTCACGGGAATTTCTAGTGTGTCTTTTAAATATGCAGAAATCACGATTAGAGATAAGATCGATGATCGAAAATGTCTTAATTTCATGCCAACTTCACAGATACTCTGTCCATATGTCGAATTATAACGTTCCATAGGCATGATGAGACGTTGTTTGATTGCTCTATCTCTGTTGATAAGACTCAATAATGTAGTCGTCTTTTATCTGATTGAAATTAAAAAAGTTTTGTGTTCACTGTTCCACTTGTCTTGTAATGGAATTACAATTCAGAGCCAAGTTGTAAAAGTAATGTTTACTTTATTCATTTATTTCGTTTTTTTTTTGTGCGCCTTGTGTCAATTTTATACAAAACTCAAGGGTGGTAAGTAGAATAAAGGGAGCTACCCTTGTTATGATTGCATATGATGGTGGCAATGATTAGGTGTTGGCACTTTTTTTTCTGTTTCAAATCTTCATCAAGTGTGAAACAAACGAGAATTCCACCTTTACGTTAATATGTTAGACAAAAGAGTGTCAGCTGTCAAGTCGGTTTGATCGAGTGATTCATCTCGTGGCTGCTTAGAAGTATCCACGTTATAGTGAATTCAGTCGTGTTGTATGTAAGTACGCCCCAAGAAGTATCCTTAGAGAATTTCATGTATTTGATTCAATACTGATAGAGTGTCAAGATTTCGAGAGATAGAAAAAAATCGAAATTTGATCTGTCATTATTAAACATTTTGAAATTCTCTCATCCAAACGATATTTCAATTATGTTGTGAAGCATACCGAGTGTGGATTAATAAAAGAGGAAATATAGAGGGAATATAGAAGCAACAACAATAATAAAAAGAAAGACCGAATGAAATTAAACTTGGCTGGCGGACTTGTGTGGTGGTGATCCATTATGGCAATGTTCGTGTCTGTCACAATGTGGCCTGTAGCGACGTTGACTGATGTGCCGGCGGACCACTGACCGCCAACACTCCATTCTCTGCTATATTTTCATACCAGTTGCTAGAAAACCACTATAGCATAGATCTACGTCCTTTCTGATTGATGTTATAATCTTTTAATTTGTCGGCGGTCACACGTGATTACTTCAATTCGACAATAATCACCGAAAAGTTGAGTGATTATGCACATACTCCGATCAGTCTAGTCGACGTGTACTGAGTATAATTGCACGAATTTATATTGGAAGACTTGTCAATTATTCGCGAATATAAAAGTTTTCTTATAATGGAAGAAAATTACGAAAAAAATCGCTTCTTATTTAAACAACTGAGATGAACTTGCTAACAATGTCTGAATTTGAATTTGGATTTGAGAAAGAGAAAAAAGCGACACGATCAATGTTGGAGAGAATATTAAATTAAAACAAATTCGAAGAGGGTTGAAATTTGCAAAGATCAGACTTATATTCGACTAATTTCCTCAAAAATCTAGGTGTCATTTATCTTTGAAGTGTGAACGTTTTGGGGTTCACCAACCAATACATCATTTCGTTTTCCTTTATTTTTCCGTTTATTTTGCGTTTCTATGTTTGGGTTAAAATAGGAAGTTGAAATATTGGAAATCCCTTCGCTCTTTCAATCAAGAAAGAAAGAGGAAGAACATAAAACTGGCAGTCGACTAAGTTTTGTACATCTTATAATTTGATTCCTTTTCCGTGTTACCGTGATAATAATGTTAATGCAGCGTTAGATGATCGAAGCGGCAGATCTTCGAGTAATCCAATCAAACAGTTCTCGAACAGATTCACATAGAATGTCTGAGATTTTTCAGGCCTTTGGTATGGATTTACGTTTTAATGCACATGAAAAATGTATTTCGTCTTGTTCTTATCCTCTTTTGTATAAACAAAACAAGAGGGTGGATTTTCAATTTTTGCCATCCAACTACATACGACAATACTAACAAAATATTAATTAATACAAATTCCAATTAGAGGTGATTTCAGTTTGGTACAGCTCAGTTTTCAGGCGACATTTCAGTGCAATTAAAGTTGGAATCGGAGTCAATGTTCGAGGAAATTAAAGGGTGTAGATGGATGGTGAGGTGTAGTCTGTAGCAGCCAGTTATCGGCGATACGACAGATTACAGGGCTGTAGTGCACGTGTCATCGTATTTACCACCCTTTAGAGCCACCCTAACAACTAGTAAAAATACAGGTGGTCGATAATCGAAATTCCTAAAAAATAATTAAAACAAATAGACAATCAAAAAAAGATAATTATTAACTCATTATTACAATATCGTATCATATTTCATTGTTTTGATCCAGCAGCTGTCATAAAAGAGATCTCAATTCGTCATGGAATAAAAAAACGAATTCCAACATCCATCTTTATCCATTCCAGTATAATTTAATCATTATAATCATTGTAAATATACAAATAAATATAATTTCCTGTAATTCTGCAAATATCTCCGATAATTAGCCGATTATATAATCGATTTCTAACAAATTTTCGTTGGATCGCGCTAAATTACGGAAGAAACTAGAATTTTAAATTATCATCATCATTTTAGTTTAATAATTTTACAACAGTCATCAAGTTCAACATAAAACATCCGCACTTTAATTATGAGATATGAAGGTGAACCCGTTGCAGCTTTCCGCTATAAAAACGAAAAATGCATCCATCATTTCTATGCGTTATAAATATGACACGTGAGGTGGATTTGTGTAATGTGATTCTATATTGAATCGTTTTTTTGTTGTTTTGATCATGAAAGATAATTGAACTGAAATCATCACCTGAAATTACAGTTTGTATCGAATTGTTGTTGTTTAATTTCATGCTAACAAAATTGAGAGATTTTATAATTTGCAATGATTACCATTGTTGTTAGTTTATATTTGTTGATTCTTTATAGTTTCTCGTATTGATTGAAATTGGTGATAGAAATTGAAGAAATGAAACGGCCGCATTATAATTCTAGGTTGTATAAAACCTAAGGCTGGTCCATCGTTAATTTACTGTCGTTAATTGGGGGGATCAGACATTGTCTCACCCTAGAGGTGTGAATCCGTATATCAGATCCAACTAGTATGATACCATTCGATATTTCAGTATAATTATTTCAGTCACACCCATTTAACACACGATTTAATACTGATAGTAACTATATAATAATAATCAACTAAAAGAACTGTCTTAAGATAGCTTATAATAAATATTTTATTTATGCATACGAATGCCGACAAAAATAACGCTCTAAGGGTATAAATATGATAAAATATACCGCTTTAGTGTTTTAATTACACCTACTATGATACGCCACTGTTTCAGTTGCAAGAATTTCCATAAAAAATATTAAATGGTCATTAGAAACGTGTTGGACATTTACGGGCGCTTATTGAGTTAAATTGAAAGCTTGTAGATGTCATAAATCATCAAGAATGAAAAAATAGATAATAGTCATTTTACACAAAGTAAAAGCACAAGTTAGATTAATATTCTTGAAACTCGTCCATAACAACAACATGGATTTAAATAAAATTTTTTCTTCTTGAAGAATGATGATGATGATCGTAAATGTCGTCTAATTTAAAAGTAATTTGGATATTGCACAATCCTCTAATGATGGGTAACGAGACGAGGGACGAATTCTCTTATATTATCGACATCAAATGACTACATTGACATCTTTACAGTGTCATTAAACGTTGGACATTGACAGTTTCATTAAAATTTCCCATAAGTGGTCAGTATCCATAACTTATATACGGTAATAAATTTAAAGAATTTTAACCGCAATATCCCAAATCTATTCGATTCGAGAATAATCCCGACAATTTCGCTTTGTTTATCGTACACTGACAAATAGAGAGAATCTGTTGATTAATCAACCGCCACAAATAGAGGGGCGTTTTACTGATAAGTCTGTCGTCTCGTTGTTTTATTACAAAGTTAGGGGTGTGCTATTGGTAACGTTATATTACTAGAGCTTTGAAAGCTTCTACTTGAGAGCAGTTGACAGTATTGACGGTAATTAGATTACTAGTAGACTCTCTATACAAACTTGAGCAATAGAAGGGTGTGAATAAACTTCTTTTTTTTTGGAGAGTTGTTGTTAAAATATCTTTAATGATGGATCTTTCGAAATGATTGAAATACAGCCGAGAAAGCTCGCTACTACATAATTGCTACCGTTCAGTGGGATAGATCCACACCTTCTAATAGCCCTGTCACGATGCTTTTATCCAACTCGAATGTATCCATTGTGGGAAATCACGGTGTGTTCTTTTTAAATTAGTTTTTTTCGTTCTTTTATTTCAACCATCAATCCTCATTCTTTACTGTCTACTATATGGCAATATAGTTTTAAGACAGTTTTCTATAATTATTCATCAAATTGTTTCGAATAAAATAACTGTAGTTTAATTAATTTGACTCGTTATTCTATAAATGTCATTAGGGGCTATCATTAAAGTAATCTGAGTGAGTATTTAAAGTATTGAAAGGAGACTGCCCAGTCATTGTTGCTGCAGTTGGTTGTTGTTTATTCAGGGCCAACTGACTGCCAGTCATTGGTAAGTGAGAGCTTAATTTCATTTCGAAATTGATCATCTGTTAATTTTGCTCAATATTAATATTATTATTGAAAAAAATAATCAATTAAATAGACGATAACGGAAATTCAGTGGAGCTTTTAATAATTAATAGTTAACCAAGCATGGATTATACTAGGAAATGACTAGTGACATTTATTATGGTTAATTATTAGGGTTTTGAACAGTTTGGAAATAGTAGAAGTGTAAAGTTTTGACATTATTTCAGTTAATATGAGACTTTATTGGCTAGTTAGTAGTAACAGTAGTTTATAGAATTTCTATGTTGAATATCAACCAATAATATAGAAATATTGATCTGTGTCTAATAATAGATAATGCTATCGGCTATTTTATCCCATATAGAATAAATACACACACGTATATACAAAGAGTCCATAATTATAACCCTTTTGTAGCCAAAGGCGCGAGAATTCTTTATTTGAGTATTGTCTATTTGTTCCGATATCTGGTTAATAAAATATAGCCGATCGATACACCCGTATTGTAAATTTTCAACATAATAAATATAAATAAATAAATTAACGTTTATTGTGTAGGATAGAACGGCCGTAGACCATATGCGATCACAACTAATCAATTAATTAAATATAAAGAAACTGTAAATTGCCGCTTAATAGTTAGAAAGGTAGCACATTAAAAAAACGAATTATTATCTATTTTCCTGTATTTTAACGGATTATTTTTGAATTCTCACGCATTCACGCTTATTGATCATCGAGAAAAGTTTAAAATAAACGTGCACAGGTGTCGAATTTATTTCGATATTAACGCAACTGGTTAGCGCTATCAAAAAATTCTCGAAACCACCCACATTTCTAATAACAAAATTACAAATTAATATTAGTGACGATTTATATGACGGGAAGTTGCAACAATAACACCTTGAAGACTGTTTATTTCGAATTTTGACGCGTTCCACAGATGGTTACCTCTATTAACGAATCAATTTTATTATCAGTAAAGCCATTTTTATTGTATTTGCATTTTAGAATAGATATGAATTGGAATAATACCCGGTTGCATTTACAATGTAACAAGCTACCTTTCACTGTATATCCATGTCGAATTGAAGCAGATGTTGCCTTATAAGTTTCATTAGAACCATAAAAAAATAAACAATTTTCGCTCGAACGTCAGGTTAATTCGAAAATGTTAGTGTGATCGTGTTCTATTCAAATATTATGCAACTAAACAAGCCGTCAATCAACGATTATTAGAAATATTGTTAGAATTGGTGAAAGTTTTCTAGTTGAACTTTACAAATTGGGCCCTTTCGGCTCTTGATGCGGTTCTGTTCGGTTTTTTTTTTTTTTGTTCTTTAGAGTTCCACAGTGCGAAACTTGGTAGCAATTATGCGTCTGTTGTTATCTCTTGTCTCGTTTCAGTCATAAATTTACTAATTGTAGTAACAGAGACCTGAAATTATCCAGATAATTATAGTTGAATGATTATTAATCGTTAAAATCACGTATTGAAAATAATGTACAGCTAAAGATAATGTTGATGAGTTATTGTAATTTTGAATAATTATAAGGAAATGGTAGAAATAAAGGAACGAAAGAAATTTCACAGTGGATAACGATCTAGTTAATGTTGTAGGATTTGTAGAAGTTGTAAAAATAATAATAAATTCCACACACTTATTCGATTTCCTCTCAATTTAATTTACGTTTGATTCTACTGGCCATGAATCTATTCTTTAGCAATCAACGGTATAAATATCTGTGTTTTTTCGATGGTTTTTTCTTCTCGTTGGTGTATTATCGTCAAAGGCCTTCAAATTATCGGTTATTATTCTTTCTTGTTAGTAAATGATTAAAATTGTTGTATTAGAAGAAGATAGATGGATTTTTATAGTTATATAAAGAATTGTTGTTAATAGACTAACAATAGTACGAGAGTCCGACTGACTGGCTACTGGCTAAGTAGCAGGTTGTGAGACCCATTTGCTGACATGACCAGCAGTTTTATAATGACACCTCTATAGTCGTATCATAACCCATCCCCACTTTTACCATAGAACAGCCGTCATGGAAATTAATTCCATATTCAAATACGAAATTGTCGACTGACAATTAAGCAAAGACGAGCTCAAATCCTCACTTTTTCCCTGCAAAATAATCGATAGACCTCAACTAATTAAATTTACATTTTGGACTCGAATTGTACAGTCTGACGAATATTTTCTGGATTAAAGAGGCAGTTTATACATACGTTATATAGATAGAGAAATAGTGGAGTTGGTTTCGGTTCGTGTGATTGCTGCTGTAGTTCATTTGTGATGCTAAACGCGGTTGGGCTGCAAACGCCATTGATTGCACGCCCAATTACACCCCTGAGATCATGTTTACATAAGTAATCAGTGGGTGCACAGTTGACACAGCACCGCGCTGCCGGAATTAAGTGATCCACCGCCAATGTTACACCAGCACACGAACATCAAGTTAGAAATATTCTCTACAAAAATGTATTTCGCACCGACAAAAATTTGATTAAATGCCGACGTAAACGAATTGTATTCGTTGATGAATGTGCTAATTCAAGTTGCGTTTTTTTTTTCTAAAATTTTGATTTATTTTAGGCGTTTAGTGTATAGTTGAATGTTGCTGTGTGATTCGATCTTGGAAGGAAACGAATCAGCAGACGTTTTGCATACGGACGCTTGATGAATATTAACAAGAACTATCTCGCTCTTGATCTATCGCTTCATATTTATGCGAACTTGTCGTTTGTAAATTCAATTCGTCGATCTCTCAAATCTGTAACTACACACATCTGACTTCGTAAGGTTTACTTGTAAGTCACATACATATTTCCGACAACGAATTTTGAGCAAATCGAGGAAATCTTGTAGATTTGTTCCGATCTTCAATCGAACAAATATCTTATTTTTATTAATAAAACAACATCGGGTGATTTGGCAACGTATTCGGTTTTATGTGTGCATACGATGGGAAGCGCTGGGAGAATTAACAGGTGTCGATAAAACAGAGTTAATACTAAACCATAACATCATACGCGAACTCAACTTTTATAATCTGATTTCGGTTGGATTATTTGAATATTTATATGCATAAAACGTGGAATAGAGCTAGCGCCGCCGCCTGATGCATTAACAACTTTTCCAAAACTGTTCCTCTAATGCAACCAACTTTTGCATAGAAAACTGCAAATGCAGAATTCATGATACCGGAAGTTATCATAAATAATAACCATAATCGTGGTTTTTTTAAGAGTTTCTCTCAATTTTATATTCTTGTTCATGGGTGAATTTTGAAGCAAAAGGGAATGATTAAACAAAATGCTAATTAAAGACAATATGCACCAAGGTACATAAATATGTATGAGATGCGTAGTAGAACTTAATCCATCATCGGGTTGTGTTAGCGTCAAAAGTCACGAAATAGGCGGTGAAATGACTAGCGATCTGTCCATGAGATGTTTTCATTATGGGTTCCATGACTTGTCAAATATTATCTGGCCTTCATAAATCATTGCTCCTCATTCTTTAAGACTCACTAGAATCGAATAACTACTAACAATTACTATTAAAATTCATTTTACAAACAGAAATCGAACAAATCATCCGCGTATAACATAAATACGATTATTAATAGGCGAAGATTGCAAAATAATAAGGAAAAAAAATTACAAACTAATAATAAACGTTTATGACACGAACCATCAGAATAGTTGAATGACAATTTCCGGCTACAGTTATGACGTTTGTGATTGAAGTAAATGAGCATCGTGACTAGAACAAATGTTGGGCCGCCAAAAAAACCATACAACACTATAGAGAACGCATGTTTTTATTTATTTTGATAATGTGCGGGCAAATTATTATCCAATGAAATTTGATTCGTCACATCATAACATTAATACAAATCGTATTGATGTTTGTAATTATTTCATGTGGGCTCGTAACCAACCCGAGATTAAATCAATTGTAATTTAATAGATTAGATAGTGTCCTTTTGGGTAATCGGCCAGTTAATTTGGAAGGTATCCCAAATTTTGCCAACTCCAAGAAACTCTGAAGGGATAAATGTTGGGAGAAGAAACTTTAATTAAATCGAGAGCCAGATTTTGACATCGGTTGTAACAATCAAAAACTTTCCTTGCACGAAAATTCTACAGGACTCCTTAAATTCCAGTTTTGTTGGTAACCATGAGTAGAAGATACTTCAGAATTTGCCTAGTTGAGAGAAGAAACTTGATTAAGGGGCAGTTTCTTTGATTGTTATCGATCAAAAATTCAGCAAGGCTTTAGGACTCCCTAAATTTTCCAGTTGGAAATTGCAAATTTTGAGGAGTCTGTCGGGTGAGCTAAGGCGATTTAGAAGAATCGAATAAATAGAAGCAGCTGTAGATTCGAGAAGAAATTGAACCTAATTTATCAACGTGAAGAGATTAAAATGCAATTTAGACGAACTTTTCGTGTAATTACCCGATTTGCTTCTATATCTCCATTTTATCCACGATTGTGAGCATTCATAATAATTAACAATTAATCATCTGCGAGATAACACATGTCCTATTCAAAAATTTAAACTAAAAGTCGGATTAAAAAGAAATTGTTAACAAAATACGATTTAATAACATTCCAGTGTGTTGTTTTATTAGCAGTGGCGGCTCGTGATCAAGTATTAGAAATAGATAAAAAAATTATATTGCATTAATAAATTTTGAACACCGTGGTATTATTGTTTGTTGAAAGGTTAAAACGGAGAATATTTGCGATAATTTCGTCAAAAGTTTGTTGTTTTCTCTTTGTGAATATAAAAATAAGTAGTCATAACAAAACCAGACAATCGGCAATATACTTTTGAAACTCCTTTAAAACAGCTCTTGTTATTAATTTTACATACATTGTCGTTGTTGTTGTTGTGTAAATACCTACAATCTACCAACTATTCGTTTTACATTTACAGCCGTTTTCAAAACTGGGCAATAAACAATTACAACAACTCATTAACTTCTAACAACAAGAACGACGACTATAGCACCTTACATTATCGCTTAAAATCATCTTTCATATACGTCCATTTGTGTTCTTTGTATCAACGTAAAGACATCGACAATTTTTTTTAATGAAATTCTGTAGCCTTTTAAAAGAGTTGACGTTACACAATTTACAGGTGAAAACAGGCACCAATGTGTCTTATTTTATATATTTTTTATTATAATTTTTTTAATGATAAACAACTTGTCCGTACGAATAATAAGATGAAGATCCCATTAACTATTGTGGTTGCACGTTTGTTTGGTCTATTAGGTACATTTCAACAAAGACATGAATAATTTAAATTTTCGCTTTGATTATTGTGGTATGTTGGAACAATTATTGTCAGATGTTTATGTAAAAATATCTCTCTCTATTGGCACTTAAGTGGTTTCTTAATTTTCACCTTTACAGTTTTTTTCCATTCGTCGTTTCTAGCGTCATCGTTAATGATTATTAACGAAAAACTCACAAATGTATATACATCAGTGTCAATTTTTCTTTATTAAAAATTTTTTATACTCATTTATTTCCATTAGTTACGGAAATATTGGAGAGTTAAATTCGTAATGAATAAAATCATAATATCTTTTATGTTAAGATAATCATTACGATAATAATAATGAATAATAATAATGCGAATGTCGGCATATTGTCACAATATTACCAACAAACCAGTTTATTTTTATTGTTATCACCATCATCATCATTATGATTGTTGGGAATGTTAACTGGACCAAAACTCGTATAGATGTGCAACTCTTTCGTTCAGCTGTCATTTATTTTTTCAGGTGATGAAATATTGAAAAATTATGAATGTAATATTGTCCGAAAAACTACGTAAATATACTTACATCTTTTGTTGTTGGATATTACGTACAGCTGGTTATTATTGATGGTAAAGATATCAAATTGCAATCGATTGAGAATAACTGAAACCGATTATCAAATTGTTGCTCGGAATGTTTTAGGAGAAGCAATTTTCATTTTCAAGAAAAACTTGCCTATTTAGAATTTGGTAAAATTGTTGATATTTTCTTGAATTTACTGTTGGAGGAACTCGCGATTTTTTTGACGGTATTCGAGGATGTAAATCGCTTGAATCTTCTCACGTACGACTAATCTGAATCGTTACTTTCAATGATGATTTGAAAAATAAACAGAACGAGTTTTCTGTATAAACAAAAATATATGCCATTTATTCCCGATAATTAGTGTCGGTAAGTAGAATTACATGTTCAGTTATGTAGTATGAGGAGTGACATTCATTGATACTTCACACGTTCTAAAAACATACTCGCATTTCATTATATTTGTATTATAAATAATAGTGGTTTGACGGGAAACTGTCCAGTCCAGTTCAATTCAATTCAATTCTATAAGTAGTCTAATAGAACTCATTATTGAACTTGACGGTTGCAAATGTCCCCTTTATGAAAACAATTCAATAAAGGGTAAAATGTGAGAAATAGAAGGGTAATCGAATTTACACTGATTCGTAACATATTTTCTTAAACGTTTATTTACTTATTGTTATTACAGTAGAGTAAAGGTTCTTAATTGATTTTTTGTTCGTTCATAGAGTATTCAATAGTGTTTAGACAGGCCTATAATGTGCACCGTCTCACGGTTCAAGATACACGATCCGATATATAAACTGAAATAATCGATTCATGTTAATATTCTGCCAGTCATTGGACAGCTACATGCCGTGTTTGAACGTTATACAACATTATATGTCAGTCTTCTGGTTCGTTTTCTACCATGATGACTTAATCTACCAATCCCTCTGGTATGGTTACGAATTAATGACGCGACCGCAAGATTGATGGAATCCTTTCGATCGAAACGATATTGAAATAATATTTGTATGAGCATTGAAATCAGCATATTTCTAAAGAGAATTCAACACTCGACACTAACCACCAGGTGACATTTGTATTATTAGGAAAAATTTCACATTGAAATAACAACAATCAAAACAATGCTTGATGGTTTATTTGCTGTCGTTTTCTCGAATTTGTTCCGAATAAGTGCAGCTTTTGAACTTGTTCTGTCGCACTATTGTTTCGACATTTCCGTTAATGTTTTGTTGATGTTTCCACCATCATTGTTATAAGTTTGCTGTTTCTGCAGCAGACATCGGGTTAGGTATGGCGCCAACTCTTCAAGTGGATGACACAGCAATTCGTGCACTTATACCTGCATATATTTTTCCATCTTCACTGAATAAATCATACAAGTGCGCATCTTATTAATTGATTATTTACTGTATGGATTGATTTTAATTCGAGTTATAGAGACGACACAAGGGGGAATTTTTAATTAATTATTTTTATTATTTCGATTCGAATTGTATTGTTGAATGAGACAGCCCACAGGATGGTCCAATCATGTTGATATTGTGGTGGAGGCGAAACAAAGGAGCTTGTTTTATGAACCGGCCGCAAATCATGTGTTCCTCCTATTTTCATTTAGAAAAATTTAAACAAACCCACACATTGATTAGTTGATAAAAATACAACTTTAATTCGTTTCAATTGCTTGGATAGATCAAAATAAATTTGAAACAATTATAATAACAATTCCACCTTTTTCTATTATGTTTATTTTTTAATTGTTAAATTAATTAGAGCCTCAACGGCCGCCCCCGTTATCTTAACGATACTTTAATGACACCTACAGGTGGTATTTTTACATGAGGACGTGTGCCAAATTTGCGCACAGGCGAAAATATCGAATCAATCATGAGTTGTCACATTTCGTTAGTTTCCATTAGTATAAAGAGCAACACGCGAACCCTGTTGTAACAATTTTTTTATGTGTCGTTCTCGTAAATTAAACACCTTGAATTCTTCTCATCTGGTCTATCTATAGACTAAAGGAATATCCGCTTTATTAATTAGTCAATTTACTAAACATAGAGAGCGAGAGTGAAAAATATTGTGGAAGAAAACAGGCGATTCATTGAACCGACATCAGCATTATTAATACTCTTCGTTATGGTTTAATATGTGTCTGTGGTGAGGAAAAAATCAATTAATTCCTGCCACGTGTTGATGCTTTTAGATAATTTTAGATTGTTCGTGTTTTTTTCGAGAAGATAAAGTTGTTTCCGAATCAATTAAAAATCAAATAAAAATAAAATTAAATAAACAACCAACTTCTGTTAGATTACCATCTCGATACTGTTCGCTGATTTGATTATATTCCAACGAAATTAATCAACCCCCTCTCAGTGTATGAGTCCATTATTAAACAAGATCAATTTGTGGTATGGTTGAGTTATAAATGTGTATGTATTTTGAAGACAACAACGGGTAAAAAAAATTAAATAACTAGAAACTAATCTGTTTTCTTGTGGTTTGCTACAAGTCGGCGTCCTGCTGTTGCTGACAATACACAGGTCAGAGCGTGTAATAGAGTTGTCCTAATGAGCGATGGACGAATGATCGGCGGGTGGTAGAACATCCCCAATGCCCGACAACATCGGTGGAAATGCCCATTATTAAAACTTTTTCGTGTATTAATACTGGTTGAAATAGACTCTAGCTTATCCATCAAATCGCAACACATACTGAGAACTAATTATTACACCGTTAAGCTGCCGGTAATGCTTGTAGTCGACCTTTAACCCTCTAAATCTCGAAACTAATTATCTCCATTTAATTTGACTGTTGTTATTGCTATGTTGGGATAAATGATGTGTGGTGGTTATATAACGTATTGTTTAGAAATAAAATGCTACTTTCTATTGTTGGTGATTTTCCTAAAAATAATGATGATGTTGATGATAATAACTGGGCGTGTCTGTACCGGATTGGCTGTAGTGACCGGATCCATCGGATCAATATCACGTCGCCCGGACTCACCCGGATATCATTTTACCGCAATACAGATTTAGTGATTTTATTTGATATGGAAAAGGAGAAAAAGCTGTGTAAATATTGATTTAAGAATGTGTACTGGCGCAGTCTTCACAATTACAAAACAATACGTTTCAACAATTTGCGGTTTTACAATCTTTCATTCTAGTCGTTTAGAGTAAGCTCGATAATAACAGCAACAACAACAGGATACAAATTACCATCCTAACTGAATATCTCTTCCTGTGTATGTATCGTTATTGTGAACGACTGGCCCATTATTCCTCGTATATGCTGCATTCATTCATTCATTTTCAAACTATAGTTATAGGTATATACAGCTATGAAGGTGCGAACTAGAATTCTAATCCGTTCAGCAATGGTATTAAGGATGGATTATGTACGGCACATTGCTTGCGCACAATCACTGTTTACCTAACCGCCGATATGTCGATAATATCCTAAAATAGGTGACAACTGCAGACTCCATTAACACAATATCCATCAAAACCAACACTCTCTCTTCACCCCTCGATTCCCTCTCCCACCGACACATACAAACAAATCGAACTCGATATTAAGCCCATATAAGGACAGGTAATATAAAGGTGTTCAGTTTATTATTGTTGTTGTTATTGTTGTACTGTAATCTATACTGACTAGATTTGTGAATTGGTTGATCATCAACAAAGCGATTTTGTGGATTTAAACCTAAAGTTGCTTTTAATGGTCTTCTGGTTCCACAAGTATACCAAATATTGTTGTACACACAAAAAGAACCACACGCCAGAAAAAACTATCAAGAATTTAATCGATAAAATCCAAAGACAAGAATTCCTCGAATTGTTGCGATTTCTATCTGACAGTTGTAATTTATCACCCCCGTGTATGACGTCAATGATATTATCACAATTACCCTCAAAGCATATGTATGTATAGAGTTCCTAATTATGACCCCAATATAGGACAATTTACAAATCGACCACATACAATATTGTCATGTCCATTTAGTAATCCAACTCTATCTCTATCTATTCTAGTTAATATTAACCAAGTTTGTTATACTAACGATATTATTTACTACATTACACATCATTTAACTAGAATAACTAACCGTCATTATGTTCTGGATACAATCTAGGAGCCCCCTTTAAACAATTAATCTCTAATTAATCATTGTGATTAATGGTTGAGAGATCATTGCGAATTTCCATTAAAACTATGGGGTTACTACATAGTAGTCGATTATAATACTCTACAATTAAACAATACAGTAATTACAACCGACATAATCATAAATCAAATTATTGTGCAATATTTTTAATTATTTCAACAATAATTATTTCACAACTACAGCACAATTAAACAAATCCATTATAGAAACTTTGGACACAATCTCTAATAATCATAATCAGTAATTTATCCAATAGTGCTAATTTTTCAAATGAGACTCATTTTTATAACACTTTAATAATATTGTAATAGTGCAGACTTGGTGGCAGAACCAAATTGAAGAGGGACACCTGTGGCTATCACACCCAATTCCATGTATACTCCTTCAAATTCTCTAGTGTATTGACTCAATCAATAAACAATAGAACAAAAATGAAATCTTATCAAAACTTGCATCAAAACCATAAAAAACCTAGAAATTATTTTTAAGTATCGATTTTTTTGTTGTTACAAGGACATACGATAAGGTCAACAAATCAACTTTTGGACGTATAATTTTCAAATTAATCACTCCATTAATTATGAATAACCTTTAGGAAAAAGTATTGATTCTTACAATTGATTAACAAATGTAAAGGTTACCTCTATCAACGCTTATAATCTCTTTCATAATTACAAATTCAAACGAACTTTGTCGATTAATGTAATTATTTCTGGCTATAGAAAGTACGGTAATTACGTTAATTATATTTTTAACTATAAAATTACGTCGTCATTATTATAATTTTTAGATGAGTACACATGTCTTGGATTGGCCTGTAATTCTCTTTCTAGTACAATCACGGAAATAAATCAATTATTCTCTGTATAGGTAGTGTAATTAGATTTCTAATTATTATTATTATTATTATTGGTAATATATGATGGGTGTAATGGACCAATTGACAGAAAAAGTCAACGAAACAGGCTGTTAGTGATGACAAATGGGGGCGTGACGTAAACAACAAGGGGCCAATCACTGTACTAGTTTAGCACCCAATGAAATTGATACCCACGTTGGTATCGCGACTCGCGCAATACTGTGGCTAGTGGGGACGCACCCGGTATCAATTTCATACAAATCAAACAACGAAAATCGAGAAAAACAACCCCTATATTGTTCCAATAATTCAACAATTAACTATAAAGTAATTCTTGAGATTGTTGAATTTAACATTGTATTTTTTAAAAGTCTACAGCGTGACTATTTATAAACAACCCTTTTATTAAAATTTAATTTTTGTGGATAAAAATGCTGTATCATCGTTAAAAATATTCTAGCTCGAATAATGAACGACAATAATAAGAAAAAAAAACAGCCCCTTAAGACACGTCTTTCAGTATACGGATTTAAATTGGAGACTCCAATGCCAGGCGAGAACGGTAGCCCTATTGACATTCTAACAATTCAATAGAGGATTAGATCAACAGGGTGTGAAGGATTTTGACGGATATTTTTAATTCCCATCGAGCCATAATTTTTATCTATTTTTAAAATTTGATGCAACAACAACAATTAGCGAGTATCATTAAATTTTCGTTCGTTTTTCTTTGTTAAATATTCGTCGAGAGTGGTGCTAGGTGTTTGATAAACACGTGAGATAAAATGCGTCTATTACAATGAAATTTTCGGTGGAAATAGGGACAGATGTTCGACACCAGGTGGGGTGGTTTTTGTTGAAATGGACGATTCTAAACAATGCCGTTATGTGTATGTAAGAATTTCGTTTAAATATTCTAAATAAAACTCGATTTATTGTTGTATGGTTGTGTAATATGCTCTTATTTACAATTCTGAAAATGATTCAAAATATTCTCTTCATAAAATATTTAAATATAACGAATATAAGTATATGAATGATGTTGATGTATAAGTAAATATCTACAAAAGAAAGAAATCGGATTATATTTTCACAATAATATTTGTCCCAATAGACTTCTATTACAAATGATTTAGTTTAGATGAACGAAAATTAGTGCATCTCTCAATTATTGACTAATATTCCCATGTTTATTTATTTATTTATAAATTTGAATATAATCAGATTGATTAATTTAATAATTCTATCAATATCTACAAATTGCCACTGAACATATAGAATTTTCATCAAAATTGTCTCCACCACACGAAACTCCAAAAGCAACGACGCAATTATTAGAAAATAAATAATCGAAATATTGCCACAGTTCTAAAATTTCACACTACTACCCCTAATTGGAGTATCACGTTAATCTAGCCGGCGAGAATGGCCGATGCAACGGTGGCGGTTGTGTCGGCGGACTTGGTGGTGCAATCCGAACAATGCCGCCACCATGTGCCGGCGATGATTGTGTTGATAATCGATTCGGCGATGCCACTTGAATCCGGAGTGGTGTCGTCAATTGCCCACCATTACCGCCACCCAGCCTTAACGGTATCGGCTGTTCGATTTTGTTACCCTCACCGATTGTCGTCGACCGTAAATGATCAGCGATTCGTAGATTCATCGGCGGCGGTGATCCGACTTGTAACGGTGGCGGCGGCGGCGGTAGCGATGGTGGTGGTGGCGGTGGCGGCGATCCATCAACCCGGATCGGACTATTGCTGTTCTCTCGATTATTCGAATCGACATCGATCGGCGATTCTCTAGATGTTAATCGAAGATTCACAGCTGTTGGATATGTCGGTGTAGCACTATCAACATTAATTGGTGATTCAGTATCGCGAATTTTGTTGTGATCTAAACGGAAATTCGGCGATTGTCTGTCTAAACGAAAACTCGGCGGTGTGTGATTACCGAAACGGAATTGCGGCGGCATCGGGCCAGGTGAATGCGGACCGAAACGGAACGTTGTCAGTGGTGTTGGTGATGTTGGGCCGAAACGTATTGGACCCGGTGAACTGATCGGCGGCGAATGGGCACCTAGTGATATATCTGAATCGCTATCCGATGGGGTTGGACTGAGTGGCGGTTGGCGGGCATTACTACCATGGTGGGCTAATTGTGCTGCTAATTGTTGTTGTTGCATCCTGGAACAAAAACAATTTTTGTAGATTAATGGAATCACAACGATTCGGGTTGGAAAGTGTATGAATAATATTGTTAGTATAGCTACTAGAGAATTAAATTTTCTCAACATAACCCTAGCTATGTTAAAGTAATGCCTCTAGCGAAACTCTAACCACATTACAACTCTATTATCTCAGAGACCCTGTTCTGATTCACAGTTTGTACGTTTTGATATAATCCATCTCATCACCATAAATCAACTTACACGCCGGACGATAGCTGACAAATTGTACCCACATCGAATGGATCCCAACACAATAAAAGAACGAAATTTTTGTATACCAGCAGCGTTTAATGCATCCATTTGTTTATTAAAAGCTCATTGTACTGTACGAGACATGTAATCTACACCTATCAAATTACATTCTCAAAACACGTTTTTGTATAGAGAAAATTGCAGTACAACTATTATTATACATGATAGATTGTTAAATTGCTCTATTTCAAAGGACTACAGAAAATTTAACGTGTTATATGAATTGAAATCGATGCACGATATACTCGAAATCGTCTATAATTGCTATGTTGTATTTATAAAAGGTAGCAACCGGATCAGTTTCAACTATTGTTTGTTTTCTTTTCAACAATCGAAAATTCTCTAAAGAATCCGTCTAATGATCTATTGTTGGAAAATTGCACATTCCTGTGGCATATGTTGAAATATTATTCCCTTAATTATAACAAATAAGAAAAAAAAAAATAATACGCTCGTTCTAATGATGTCTTTATGTAAATTCTAAATAAATTGCATCCACGCAAGGAAGGAAGCATTAATTCAACTCGGTAGTGATTTACCTTAATAGTGTTGTAGAAATAGTATAATCGGTATTAAGTTGTATGAAGAACGGGGTGGTAGAGAGCGGAGTGAGGGTAGCCGCTAGGTGCATTTAGTATTCAAATTTAGCGATGGTATCGTATGACTGGTGTACCGCCCTAATTACTATGTATCGATGTTAGTGCCCTTTGTACAGCCAACATAGACCATAGAAACAAATGTGACATGTCTCCATTGTAAAACATGGCCGCTTTTGTTCGTATTTTTCAACCACCACACCCTTTTGCAATGATACTGCGTTTCGATAAAAAATACTACTCGTAGTTTTTTAACAAATATTGATGATGTTAATTACCCATTGAATAGGTAGAACAATCGGAATTTATTTGGTTGTAAATTGTGAAATTTCGCTCTTGAAATTCTAAATCGAATTAAAAATTCATCAACGAGAAAGATGAGCTCTACAGATAATTTTCTATATCTACTAGACGGATTACAATAGTTGATTTTAACTTGATATTGTTGAATGTTATCTTTGCATTGGAAACAGCGGCGTCGCTACTAAAACCCATACTAGCGGATTAAGTTGATTAGGTATAGAAATGAACGCTTTAGGGTGTGTAACGAGACCTAGCTAATGCTAATCGAGTTTGTTTAGAGAATAGCCTGTTAACATCGACTCAACATCATCAAAGAACGACGGTTATAACAGAGATATATTGCATATTATTACCGCTTTTTGTTGTTAAATTCTTGATTGCTTCACATGAGAGATTTCTAATTATATCCAAATTAATTTTAAATTACAAAAGTCTTCAGTTGTGCAAGACAAATAGACCACCCCTTCTCAACGGGACACCGTCTAAATACTAATAATGAGCCTAAATGTATTGGAATCCAGATTGTTAATAGTGAAGGAAGTTTTAAAGTTACATCCAGCTTACTGTTTCCCTTGTCAGTGGCTTGTCATATTATATGAATGATGTTTGTAGATCCCCAAGTTGTTTGACAGCTTAAAATCCACTGTACCCGAAATTACTTTTTATCTCGCACACAATTCGACAAAATCGAAACGAAAAACAAATCGAAAAATTGCACTCCTACCCGTACACACATATCGCATGTCATTTAAAACAGGCTGTAATTCGAACCGAGACCGTGCTGAAAATTAAAGAAAAGCTGATCAAATCTACCGGATAAATGAGCCCCACTGTTCAGATTCAAATTACAAACTCGACTATTGTA
The DNA here is from genome assembly GCA_020740385.1 of Mylabris phalerata. Lineage (NCBI taxonomy): Eukaryota > Metazoa > Arthropoda > Insecta > Coleoptera > Meloidae > Mylabris > Mylabris phalerata. The sequence goes on along the minus strand of JAJEOX010000299.1, from coordinate 5,287,682 downwards.
ATCATCCCACTATACTGCATGTCCATTAATTATATTGCGGTTTCTGGATAATTTTTCAATATCATTGAAAAATTAAAGTTTTTTTTTGTATTTTTATTTCGGCTCCTTTTGTCGTCAATTCCGTTGAAATGCCTATCAAAATATTTGCGCGAAAACAGACCCTTGGCTTTTCTCAAGCCTGTTTGAAAACACTTTAACAGCTTGTTTATTTAAATAATAGAGAAGTTCATATTTTCGTGTGTTTTGTAATTCAATCAGGGTTGATTCTATTTTACCTACTAGTGATATTCCCCATATGTTGGCAGCCATGCCGGAAGTTTGGCGCCACTAAAATCAGTTTGTTTTTCTCAAATAGAATAAAAAAAACAATAGGTAAATGACAATTAAATTGGTAGCGTTCGCTGTTTTGAAAGAGTTGCTTCTGGAATATTTCCGATTTGCTTATTTGGAAATAATTGACTTGTATAATTGATCACCTGTCGTTTATCCGCCTATAAAATAATTCAATTTCTTGTTTTTCATCAATAAAAAGCCTACATGTTTAGTTTAATTAGTGTGGGAATTTTATAATCTTTGTGTCAATTTTATTGTGTATCAGCAATCAAAGAAGTTAACATAATTTTACCTTAAATGGGCTTTATTAATTGCGCTTATTAATGATGCTATCAGGAAATCAGAGGTACCTAATTAGCAATAAAATCGACCGTTATATAGACAGACTTCAATTAGATTATGCAGATTATGGGACAAGTAAGTGTAGGTAGTTGGAGACTAATTTTTGTAATTTATCAATGAATAAAAAATTTAATTGTTGAGCTCTCAAGACAATGTTACCGGTTGGAATTCTCACAACTGGAAATCACCCCTTTCTTGTGATGAATTCAATAGGTAATAAGCGCCGTAGTGAATTCGAACCGACTTCCACTCAATACAATAAAACAATGAAGTACCCTCGAAAATAGAGAACCTATTAGCAACCCTTCTCGATTTCTAACTTTGTTAAGTTGACGACTTTGTTATTCTTTTCCAGTTCATTGTTTTCGTTCACTATAAAATACAATAAATTGAAATAATTCAACAAATTACTTTAAATCATCATAGGGATACAATAACATTTCTTCTATCGATTTACAAGTGGTAGTTCCACTTGAAACGAACAAAGAACCGTCAAGTCAAGAGTATTTTCGACTTTTCTTACACGGTTTTCTGTGGGAATAAAAATTATCAATCAATATAGATGGAAATTACGTTGTTCTATAAAGGGATGAAATTTAATATTGTTGAAAATGTTTCATTTAGAACAGCAACAATAATAAAGTCCGCATGACAACTTAAGCCAATTGCCCGGCGATCTGGGGGCATATACACATATAGTCTCTATCTCTTTAACAATAAAACATTCAGTTGTTTGCGTTTCAACTGGCGCTAAATCAAATTTAAAATTTATACCCTACACTCTTTGATACCAAGAGTCTTTTATGCCTCCAGCGGATTTAGTTTGGATTTTTGTTTGTATATGACGAAGGCTGATTGCTTTGGCAAATATCCAGTCCATTTGACTACAATGAAATAACGAATATGTCATTCTTATTGATTTTCATGTTGGTAGGATTGGAAACGACAAAAATAATGTTGATTTCAATCGAATGTTGAATCAATTAACCAGTTTTCTAGTAATGATAAAAACACCTCCGCATTATAACTAATGACAGGTAGTCTTCTATGTGTATGTGTATTTATACTATCAGTTGCTCATTTGCAAGTATTTATAGCCAAGTTTTAATTAACATTGTTATACATGTTTCACGGTAATGCTTGTGCGTGTCCATTTAGATTAATCTATAATGGAACAAGTGATATTCGATCGGACTTCTCCGGGATTAACGTTTAATTTTCGTGAACTCCGCCGTCTAGTTCTCCATTAATTAACTGATTAATTTCATCAACAACTACTAGAAATTACCGATCGATAGTCGATTCGATATTATAAAAGATAGAAGAACTGTGTTTGTGACAAATGAGCGAAATGAAACTGACCGCAACAGGGGCTCTATCTCGCCGCTTTTCTCTCTAGCCTCAACTAATGAACCTTTGGATCTTGTTCGGTATTATAACACAAACTGATTACCGTCTATAACGCCGAAAATAGATGTGATCGTGTCAGTTGCTGATAGCTCAATCAGTCAAAAAACAATAGTAAATGACAGGTTGAACAACACGTGACTAATACAACAATATCGAATTGGACAGACAATATAATACATGTAAGATTAATAAAGATCATTATTTAACAGATGCTACGGTCAGACTCTATATTCATCACTTTTAAATAAAGAATCCTGTAATATTAAGAATTGAATGGACATATACCGCTAATGATCAACATTGAACAGGAAGAATTACAGGTAATAAATTGATAACATTACCTTAGATAATGGTTATTTATCAGAACGAAAATAATTGAGGAAGTTCGAACAACATTAACCTTTTTGTATTTGTTGATCAAATATGAAAACTTGAAATTAAGGTAAACGACCGTTAATTCGATTTGGAAATCGTGCAATAAATGTCGGCATCGGGGAAAATTTTCGACCCTCGATCAAACAAAACAACAATGAAACGTGGACGTGTCAGGGGCACAATTTCAAATTTCCACCACATAAACTTCAAAACGAATCAATCTCGACAATGGAAAAATCAAACAATTTTCCCCATATTGTTACATTATCGTCTATTTAATTGTTTCAATATTTACAGAAGACGGAATTGTTTCTTGTACGATTGTCGCAAAAGCAATCTACTCTAGTGTTGTAAAACAAACAAATTGTATTTGATAACAATAGAAACTATTCTTGTTGCATTGATTGTCGATAATTGTTTGTTGAGCAAGTTTGAAGAAATTCGTCTTAAATGTTAAGATTGAAATTTTAGAGTTAGCTTTCTCCATTTACAAATATAATCTAAGCTATATGAAAGTAGAAGCTTAACGTCGGGACTGGAGTGGCTTGCTAAAAGCACACCAACCCGAATAGCTGTTTATACCGAATCGGCGGCTCTAAAAAGCTCCAATTTCGAAAAACCCCACAATTCAACTGTTAATTTAACGTCAATTTCATTATAATTTTGATTATTATTTATCGAAATAAGTAGCGAATTCATTAATGGAGTAATAGGGTTTTTGTATTTACTTGTATCGTATTAGAGTTTGAGAACTGCTGGTATAAAAGCGTCGCTCCCGATCAGGGAGTAAGGAAGCGGCTCGACAACAAGTATAAACGGTATCAAGTGAGAAAGCAGGCGAGAGAATCCCCTCAGAGTGTTTGTATGTGTGTATATAGAACTGTATCCCCTGCAGATTTCAATTCTCGCTTCTTTGATCCGCTCCAATCGACCTACTACTAGTATCACACTCCAATAACACTCTTCACACTGTTGTAAGAACGCAACATCTGGACTTGATGTCAAAGGAAACTACACCGAAGTTGGTGAAAATTTAAATAACTGGCAGATTTTCTTTTTCTTACATCTTAGAATCGTTGCATGTAATTTTAGTTATACGTCTACCATTGTTTGTTAATTTAAAAAATAGTCTAAACGGTAAAGATATCAAATAATCAATTATATTTCATTTCAAATGTCGGATGGATTTATTTATTTTGTTTCGGTCTAACTATTTGCAATATAAAGATACAAACATCAACAATAAAACAATATGACAGCCTTGAAGGTAACGAGCCATAACAAAAGGCACAACCTACAACTACAACCATACTAGTTACAACAATACAATTTCTCTATATTTGTGCAATTGTATGTGTGTATAACAAACGAGAGGGCTTTTATTTCTGTCATTTATTCCACCTCAGCTTTTGTTTCACAGAAATTCTGTTGGTTGTGTTTGTCTGGTGGCTTGTTTGACCAAACACTTCTTGTTTAGTGGTCACACACACACTCGCACCAAACAACGTATCGATTAGGAGTTGTTTTCTGTGTATTGCTTTTGTCCCGTTGTCATGATAAGTTGATATGGGTGTTCGTTAATGTACACTTTTTATCGACCGCCGTATTTAAGGGGCGAAACGTCTACCAACAAGACGAAAAACACACGAGTTTATTAATTATTAAAATTCAAATGGTGGCAGGAAAGTGTACAATGCTTGTTTATCAAAAGACCTCTGACATTGTTGTGTATTGTTTACACAGGACACCCCAGTTTGTTTAGGAAATCGCTAAGTCTGTTATTCATAAACATTTATTGTAGTCGAATCAACGACAACTACTCTCTCTTTAACTAATTTCATTATTATTCAATTGAAGATACGATAGAGGAAAAAAAATCAAGAAACGATCCATTAATACTGTTTTATTTCCAACAAGAATCCAAAAGAAACAACTTTACACTCACCCTTGTTATTTCCAACCCAGATTAACAACATACAGATCAAGATTGACATTGAATTTGTCCGATCTCCACTACAAATCGGATTAACAACAGACTATCTTTGCGTACATGTTAAGAAACTCGAAACGAATTTATACGATTCCTATCTATCGATAAAGGGATATTCGAATGGAAAAACGAAATTTGACGAAATCTAACTAGGTATTGCATGTTATCAGATAAACGTACGTACTAACAAGACGGATTGGGGGTGGATTTTTTGTTCCTCAAACTATCCACGATTATTGAGAGTAGAATAATACAGGAAGACTAGAGTGATAAGTTTTATGTTAACTACCGGATATAACGCCTGAAAACTACAATTAGATTATATCTGGGTTGTTTCCGGTGGATGATTCGAAAATCACCTAGAGACTAGAAGAAATTTGAAATTGTTAATCGTTGATTCTAAATTAACAACATATCAGTTGATGCTTATTATCCACATATAATTATAGTTTTATTGAATGAGTCAACTTTTATATTTAATTACAATTAGCAAGGTTGTTTTTTCGACCATCTACAATACTCTTAATTAACGTTTTAATTGTCAGCATTGATTACGAATTATTCGTTTTTATAAATTTAATAATAGGTAAACTAATGGCGATGTTAATTCCTGTTTTATTCAACTATTAGTCAACAACATAAATTTTTATTTATAGGATAATAAAAGAATTTGATTGATTTGACGTATATTGCATTATTTCCAAGGATTATGCAATATTTTATCAATTCCAACATTGATGAAGGTTTTCTTTTGAAACAAGAAAACCGCTCGAAATTCCCGTTGTTATTAATGAAATTTGCAAACCCATTCGACAATATAAAATTTAAAAAATTGATCTTATCTTCTACTGAAAATAACAACAACAAAAATTTAAGAAATAAAGAGTCGGCCACCTGGATTTTGGCCAGTAGTTGTATTATTAGTACGTATATCTGATACTAATGAAATCAATCCTTTTTGATTACACAACAGTAGAATAAGAACAAGAACAAGCAAGAATACCTTAAATTTGTTTAAAGAGGCATATAATTAAGGAGAACAGAGACGACTAAATGAAATTTGAGTCGTTGAAAGTTTCTGATTTCAACATAGCCTAACGCACATCTTTCCTGCATCATTAAACACAGAGGCCACCGTGATTCGATAAACTTACATCTTACACTTGTATAGAGATAATTCTTTTCGATAATTAATTATACAGAGAAAGTTTTAATCATCGATAAAAAAACAAGTTGTTGTATCTCAACAAAGTGAGTTATTCTAGTTGTTCTTCCCTTAATTCGATTTGTCGGATGAAAGCGTCACGTTCCAATTTATTAATAAAGTACAGTACTTGATAGTATAAGGGTGTAAAGTGGTGAAAAAACATAAACAACACATTCTAGTCTACGACTATAATACAGATTGTTGGTACATAAACGTAGTTAATTTTAAATTGTTTTAATAGAAACACCCCTTAGTCATCCACTAGATCGAAATGCTTATCTACGTACTCTATTATAGAGTCTACATACAGTTTGAGTGTGTTTACCGGTTTATTTTAGTCTGTTTTTATTTTTGAAGAGCAGACGACACCCTAATAGTTAAATATTGACGTTCAAGTCTAACAATAGCAATAGGATCAATTGTACTAGACATTTAATAATTGATAGACTATTAGGGCTAAATTTAACGAAAATACTCTTATTTCTGTTGTGTAACTACGTTTATTACAACAATTTTAAGCCAAATTTTCTGGTTCAATTTCAATGATTAAAATAATTTATATATTTTGAAATATTCCTCAACAAAGTCGCCACCTTTAGCACCAATAATTTTAATTTTAACTACCGAAAAAGTCGTTACATTACAGTTTGATGGGGTCTACTCGAGGAGTTAAAATTATTGATTTTTACAATCAATAAATGTAGAAACTTTGACAAGACTAGATTCGAAAAAAGGAAGAGAAATGAATAATTATCTGTTTTATTTTATAAATTCCTCTATAATTTGGTTCTATTTTATTATTTATTCCATAAAGGCTTGTTATTTTATTGAATTTAGCATGGACAAATTCAACTGAATTACCAGTATGGCTCATTTATCAACAACATATGACAGTCGATTAGTGGAAATATATTAGAATATGTAATTTATGTGTTCTATATGTATATTTTATGTATTACAACAAATAATCCATTGTTCGAATTTTACAGTTTACAGCCACTAAATATACTGAAATTCAAAAGAAATAAATTAACTTGATTTCGTTGATGATCGAAAAATTGTCCATCGACCGTCAAAATGTCGCTGTAAGGCTCTCGAACCAATCAACCGCCAAAAAAAGGCTAAAAAGAATCACTGGTATATTAGCGATCTTATCGATGCCCAACATAGAAAATTGTTGCCCTGTAGCAATGTGTTAGCGAGGCAAATTGTATCAACCCAAATACGATTCTTGTCCCTCTTTATATGACGACTATACGCTTTGTTGTAACAACCCCATAATATACGATTACTGCGATTAAGTTAGGGTTGTTTTCCCTATACGTATATGGACTTATTGCACATACAAACTACCCTCGACTAGATTTTCTGAGACAGGAGAATTGTTGATTTGATTTCGATTTTTGCTATTTTTGTAAAGATGAAACGTTTAAATTCAACAACAAACAATTTAGGGAAACTAAAATTGACCCTAGTTTCTCGTCGTTTCGTATTTTTTTAGGTTGATTAGTGGTCTAACAGTTGACTGGATGCTTGTTCAAACAATCCACGAAACAACTTGTTTGTTGAAAACATTCAATGATACTTGGGCCATGTTTATTTCGAATATTTCAAGTACGCCTCAATATTTCCAATAAATTTTCCACGAAGAAATTAGAAATTTCACACAATCTTAAAAACAAACAGGAAATGGCCATTATTGTAAACTATCCGAATACAATTTAATAATCATTAGAATATTCAAAAAATGTAAAAATAATCGTTCTAATTAATTGTAGACTTTCATACCGGAAATGGGAGAAATATTTCAAATGTAAGGCAAGTATAGTCTTTCAATGCTTGTCTATTGTTGAAGAAAAGATTGTCTTTTGTTGTATTTTTCAACAATAGAGGATTAAAGTTGGAAGATGGGTTTTTCCAATCGCATAAACTCAATGGCCTGTCAATTTCTAGCCTAATTGACTCTACAGAAACGGATACATCTACTAGTCCGGTTTTTCTATTTCTGTGCAATTCCCATTAAATCGCCAATGATTTACTATTGTTGTGTTAATCAGTTGTTTAATAATTGATTGATTAACGTGAATTGTACACAAGATTAAAATTATATGTCGATTATTTTAATATAAAGATTGAGTCCTTGAATACAGCCGATGGAATTAATACAGTAGCTGGGAATTGTAATTTTTCGGTTATCTTTTTTTAGAAGCATATGTCAGTGTAATAACCGCCGGATCGGTATGTTATAATTACAAGTTACACACATTTGATGTACGGCCTATTGAATCCAACTACCGGAATTTTATTGTCGACAAATACAATTCGAAATTTCAGTAGTATTTCCTGTCGTTTGTCGATGAAAATTTCAATAATTTCCCAATAGTATTTAGATGATTATATTGTAATAATTTAAAGATGTATCAACCGTATTGATCTTTGAAGTTTTATGTTTATACGTGTGTGTCTTGTGGCAAGATTTACGACCAAATCGGTGTATTAATTATAACGCTACCGCCTCCGTCCGCTTATTTGTCAAGAGTAATAAATAAAACTAACCTGTTCTTAGCGGCAGCCGCCCGGTCTCTCTGCCTCCGGTTTTTGAACCAGTTACCAACTTGTGTCGGTGTTAGGCCCGTCGCCTGGGCTAATTCCCGTTTTTTCGTTGGATTCGGGTATGGATCTTGCAAATACCATTCCCTTAATAGACTTCTTGTACGTTCTTTAAAACAGTGCGTTTTCTGTTCCCCATCCCATATAGTTCTTGGTAATGGGAATTTCTTTCTAACACGATATTTATCAACTGGACCTAATGCACGTCCACGTAATTTTTCAGCTTCTTGATAATGTGCCTCTAGCCACATTGCCTGTAATTTACCATGTGAACTTTTTGTAAATTTATGCGATTCTAATATTGTATAAAGTTCACGAAAATTGCCACTGTGAAATGAAACGATAGCCCGAGCTCTAAGGACGGCCTCATTTTTATTTAATTCACTAATATTTGGATGTGCAACTGGTAACGACCATAGAAATCTTGCTAATCGTTCAATATCACCGCTTTCTTCTAATGTTTCACATACCGCTGCCACTTGACTGACGGTGAAGTTGAGCGTCGGCAAGGCGAACATCGGATTTGGTAAAATTGGTGCCGGTGCTACAGGTATTGGGACACTAATTCCGGGCGATGATGAAGACGTGTCTGAATGGCCCCCTGAACCTGGTCCAGAACTGCCGGAACACAGGCCGGAGCTCAACCCCAGCGCCATATGCGTGGCCAGCGTGATATTCTTTCACAAATATAAAAACAAATTAACAAAACATCGTCCAATTTTGTTGATAATTATATTATTCAATAAATAAATCTTTATAATCACATAATTTATCACACAGGAGCACTGAGTCTGGTTGTTCAAATCTATAACGTTATTGTCTAGATGAACAATAATAATAATAATAACAACAATAACAACAACAACGGCGGTGACGGCGACGATCTTGTCCAGCTGTACGCCGAACTCGCGAGATCCGACTGACATTCAGAATTGTTATGTTGTGTCGTATCGCTCCAGCCCATTGATGGGGCAACCATTGGTTAAGGCCGGTACAACGGTTACTTGGTAACTCTACGACCAATCAACGTTTAGATAGTGGGGAGATTTTGTATACAGTGGGTGTTAACTTGTGTCACTTTGGTATGCGACAATGTTCCTAATATTACTATCGTGTGGCACATACCTAACTGGTAGTGATGGATAAAGTGGTAGTCTCCAACAACATCATCAACATCAACATCATGACCATGTTATCACAGCATACAATATTACCTACCAACGCCTTTTCATCATGATCACGATCTATATGTAAACAGACAATTTCTCTATGGAAACAAATCAATGGAATATTCAATTTAGATACTTCAGCATTATTAAGGGTGCGTTATTATTGGCGAATTGGAATCCTTTTCTAGTCTACTCGTCAAAATATGACGCGTTTCTAAGCTTATAAATCACAAAGAAATAGCGGCTTCGGGAATCTGTAGCAAAAGTTACCAAAATCTCCCAAAATTGACATTAAAGGTCCTTTGATATGTCCAGATTTACTAAAAATAATATGAAACGAAACTCAATTTTTTCGCAAGAAACCGAAATTTGTATCTTCTATACAAACTCGCAAGCTATGCTTGTAGCACGAAATTGTGCCAAAAATTTGGAAATTTCCGATGAAAAAGACCCTCTTCGATCGCTTTAGTCGAAAATTTAGTTTGACTTAAGGGTCACAAGTCGGAAAAAAGTAAGGTTTTCAATCAACGATTTCTCTTTCAATTTTTACTGAAAATTCAAGTTTTTGGACTAATTTGAAAGGGCATTTCAAGCTGTTTAAGAAACACTTTAAATTGCGCTCGAAGCAAGCCTGTCCTCAACTACATTAAAATCCCAAAAGAAAAACATTTCCAGTGCCATTTGAAAGCCAAAAAAGATATCGAGATGGGAAATATCCCACTCGATTCGAAATTTAAGCCTCTATCGCCCCTATTAGGTAAAATTCGGAAAATCCGACTATTTTTGCGAAAATTCCGAAAAACAACGTTTGAAGAAAGGGTGTTATATTTTATAGCGTAGTTTTTTCTATAATCGATAAAATGGAACGAATTTAACACAGATAGAAAGTGGAAAGTTTAAGCTAGCGTCCCTAATAGTTGGTTTTCTAATTTTCTTTTTCGTTTTTTAAAAAGCTTCCAAATGTACCAAGTTTTGCGAAATAACACCTTCTAAGTTGGTCTCTTTTAAAGTCCCTAAGTGTCTAAATTGCAAAATTGTTTAGTTTATAAATCGCTTGGGAAAAATGACCCACAACTTTGACTCCTTGGTTGGATAGAAAAATTCGCCAAAAATCAATATAGATTCGAAAATTAAAATTATGGGGGCTCAAAATTTGTAGTTATATTTTAACTTTTGGCTAGAAAATTACTCAGTAGACGTTATGGGAAAATTCTAGTGCAAAATTGCAAGATGTGGAAGCTTTATTGGAGAATTGAACTTATTTTTATGTCAAATTGATCGACAACATTGACATTGTGTGGTTTTGTAAGGTGTAGAGTCGCTGTATAAAATTTGGTGAAGGTAATAATAAAATACTTATCCAGTCTTTATCATTATTTAAAATTGTAAGTCCAAATTGGAATTTAATAGCAATGTTAATTTAGATGTTTGTTTTCGGTCTAACGACAAATTAAATACGTTCGCATCCGTAAATAATGATTGTTTCCCATTTTAAATAACTTTTTTTGCAACTCTATAAAAGATTGTTTAAAACTTTACAAACTAGAGATGTTATTAGTTTTTTCTCTCTCGAGCAATTAAAAAAAAAACAATCTATTAAAATCAATATTTTTAAATGGAATAAAAACAACAATAACAACTAATCACAAAGCAATTAACGCCGTCTTTTAAAAGAAATCACATTTTAAACGTTCCGAAAATAAAGTTGTCAAAACTGTACTAATGAAGACGACGTCGATGACGCCGCCGACGTCGCCGCCGTCCGGAACACATCCGTATGTGTGTGATATAAGACACCCGTGTCTTGTTCATTTTGCTGTTGGTGTCTTAAAATATTGATGGACGCGTGGCGCCACCATTTTCGTCTATCTAAACAACATTAATCGCACCCTCATCACCGATATGTCATCTCTCCGATTCTGCTTATGTGTATTTTTTTCTTAATAACAATTTAGCTCGATGCCGTTGAAAAGGAATAAATTACGTATCTATAATTTAGTTGCGAGTTGTTGAGCGAATTTCTCTATTACAACCCCATATAGTTTCAATTTTCTGTTGGTATAATTTGAACAGTGACTTTAAATTCATTATAGAAAGTCGTAATAGTTGGAAGCACCGTCATCAATTCGGAATATCCGTACAATATAATAACGTTTAACTATAAGATTGTGCACGTGCCAAAGGATCTGTGTGCAGAATAGGATCACACCCCGTTCTTCTATCTCTTATTCACTCGTACGCACGTAGATTGTTATCTCTTGATTGAATGAGCCTCTAATTGCTCCGATACATTATTGATGTAGTTTAAAGCGTTACTGACAATGGCCGCAACGAGGCCTGAATTCTGACAAAGCAACGATCGACGATCCAAATGACATCATAAATATTGTAATTTCCCCCACGGGACGCTCTCCCAACCGGAAAATTGTCTCCGGATCTCCCCAAACGACAGCCACCCCACACACACACACACAGCATTGCGACAAGTACTAACCCCATCGCTCCATAAGGCTGTCATCGAGTCCCCAGTAGCTTGGGAATTGATCAACCGCCAACGAAAACGTGGATTTTTTCCTTAATCTTATAAAATACGAAAACGACGAATAATTAACATGCAAGAATAACTCGCGAATCTAAGGGGTGGGTTATCTATATGTATATTACAATTCGAAAAATATCCACGCTTCCAAGACCGAAATATTCCCCAGTCTCATTTATCGAAACAATGAAAACGTAAATAACGAGCCAACAAAAGCGAGCCGGGGATACAGAATGAAATCAAATCTGTGCCGAGGAAAATAAGTGTAAGAGATTGACGTCGGGATGAAAATTGAAAAAGGAAATTTCTTTTTAGACTCAATTTGTCCCGCTCGGCTGGTCTGCACGGTCACCGGACAGTATATATCTACTATTATATTCACTAGAATTTGATTAGCGAAAACACAACAACAATACGTTCATCTCTATTTAACACATTCAAATCTTACACAAGATGGAATATGATAGAGATAGATTTTCCGTGTATAAGGGTTGAAATAAATTTGCAGTTGTTGGTACAACTAGATTATGCCACTATTGTAACTGCAATACAAACTGAAACTCTAGGGAGTTTTGTTATTGGATAACCTGAACGTTAATACCGAAGGGATTTGATTTTTCTACACACCGAATTCAAAGAATATTAAACAGCGAAATCTGTAGAATTTTAATTAACAATTTAATACAACAATAATCGATGTTTGGTATTTGGAAAGGGCATAACCGCTCATTAACATTAAAATTACCCCATTAATAACCATTTTATCTAAATCAATTACTATTAATTGTAGAATGTATTATTCAATTTTCCAATTAGTTTGCTAGTTGCGAAGATACTTGAAAACTTCCCATCAGTCTGTTTATCATTTCTATAAAAGGATTTTTTATAGTTTCCAACCATCAAAATCTCTTTGAATTCTTGTATCTAAACTCGATTCAATGCCCACAAAAAGGACGAAAACTAAATAATCTGTATAGACTCACAATTAGATCGGACATCTTGTTCATGCTTATCTGCAATCTGTAGAACCCCTTCTCTATCTTTATTCATTTACTGCCTTTTTCCTTTGTTTGTCTACATGTGTACGTATATAAATCCATATTTCATACACACTACACAGATGTGTATAGAAATATATGAGAAATACTATAATAATAAATAACAAAGAGGTGCTTTATGAATACGCCATGTCAGATTCACGATGATAACGTTATGGGTGTTGTATTACAAAAATGTGGTTTTTTCAATGGTGGTATTACCCGAAATTCAATACCCGCACACACCACTTTATGTATTGGCAGGAAAATCGACAAAACGACTAATTGAACATTGATGTTTTCAACTTAATTGAAATTGTCGGCAAAAACCAGTTTATTATTATTAGTTTACAGATTTTGCTGGATTGGAGGCGATTTACTGCAATCAAACCGCTAAAAAACACCACTCGGATAGGAAGGCGACTCATAAAATTGTCCTAAAGTAAATTAAATCTAATTCGTTATATTTGGGGAAAAAATGAGTTTATTGTTGTTTTTGATTAATTTTCGAATTCTAGCTTAGACTCTAACAAGCCAAAATGTTTCAAATTCAATCCACTATTAGACTGTCTGAAGTTTCCCTTCATTTAGGGTTTGTTGTAAAAAATCATAAAGGGTAAATGGTGGCAAATTGGAGTGCACGTTAAAATTGTGTACCAAACTAAAAACGAGCAACAGAGTATAAAATCGATATTATTCGCATCAAAGATCAAATTTAGCCTGTAATCGGCCACCTTATTAGCAGGCGGCTCGTTTTCCATAGGTTTCTCTAATTTCAGATGCGCTTGTCTGAACTCATATAGGACCCCCGTTCGCGATACTCCTTTGTTACCGAATTATCACAGGTAGGTAATACGATATTATTATACAGTATACCACATTACTGGTAACAATTTGGATATTATTTTGTTGATAATAAACTGGACCGGTTATAACCAATCAAAGAGGCATCGTCATTTTTTTGATGGCAATTTTGTTTACTGGTTCACTAGTTCGATTCGTTGCTATATTTAATCTAGAATGAAAACGTATTGAATTTCGCACAGCATGCTACTTGGAAAGATCCATCGATCGTTCAACAGTTTCGTAGAAATTTGGCTAAAATGAAACCAATCAACGGGTCATAATTTGAAGCGATTGTCAATGGAATTTTGTAAATATGATACACGAAAAATAATAGAGATGTTCGTTCAAAATTCAAATGTATTACTCATGGCCTGCAATCGACACACAGTTGAATGGACGTCTCGAAAAATTCATTAGTCCAAAACACGGTCCCCTTGTTGTTTAGTTTGGGGCTTTCGTGAGAGCAAAACACCGATAAGATCGTATAATAGTCTGTTTAATTCGCTACTGTGAAATGGTTTTCGGTGTTCTAACCGCACGACGATTCACTTCAACACCTTTATGTACAGATGTAATCGTCTACTGGCACATTTTAGCCAAAATTGTAGATTATCTGCCTTTAACTGTTAGATTTATTGTTTAGAACTCATTGGCAGATGTTCGTGTCGATACGATTGTTGAGTGTCTCCATTTTTATCGTCATTTCGACACCTATTGTTACACCAAGTGTGTTTTAATTGATGTCTCCAACGAATAGTTCCGTATCGCTTCGACCATCAGTGTTAAATGAGGGATTTAGCATTAGAAAGCGTCCAAAATGTAACAAGTTACGGTTCTCAACTAGTTGTCGATTCAATAACCAAAAACAAAAGGCAGGTAAGATTCTTATCAGGTGATGACAAACAAATTGTCGCATATACACACACAAAACATCATTAACTATAATCTTTGTTTGATGGAAGACCCGATTGAAGGCTGTTTCCGTTTCTTCAAACAAGTTAAATTCACATCGACACACCACAATATGCGTACCTTTTTAATCGCATCAGTAAGAAGCTTTGCACCATAAACATGCAAACAACAGTGCATACAGTTCTCAACAACAACACAACATACATTTAGCTTTCGTTTTTGAGGAGGGTGTGTCTAGTTAATCTGACAAACCACAATAGAGAGAAAGCCGGATTTGTAAAGATGATTGACACCGTTGGTGTACTGCGTATGTTCGGACCCCTATTTATTATGTTTAAATTAAAATTTCAACAAATCTACAAAGATAGCGTAAAATTGTTCAATACACCTAAACTAATTGGCGGCGGTTTATGCCAATCAGATTCATTATTATCAAAGGGTCAACAGTTGACTTGGTGTCATTTAAACATGCCATCGATGATCGGTGGAATTGGTTCTAGCGGTTTAACAATCGGTGATGGTATCGCCGCAAATATTCAAAATATCCATCGCTATTTCTTTAGTTACGTTGTTAGATAAATATTGTAGAGAAGAGGTAGTTTCTGACAGGGAATTGATCACTAAAACTGACTGGATGGCACGCAGAAGCCGGTCATTAGTCCTTATTAGTTATAATCCGATTCATACAACGCACCCACATCACGATCTAGGCATATTAGTATCTATAAGCCGCCTACTAGAACTTGCATAGTTGATGTTACTCTAATGGTCGTTGTTTAGTGTTTAATATTAGGATCTGTGCCCGCAATTCCCACAGGAGATCTCTTGTTTTACTCGCATAGATAGAAATCCTCTTGGTTAATAATTGAAGAAAAATCCAACAATGATAGTTTCAGTATAGAAGCAACAATAAGAGTTGATCTTCAACAGGCGCACATATGTTGATATTGGACGATCGAGCGTGAAATTCGAGCCCTTCAAACCATCATCAAAATCATCGAGACCTTTTCTCTACAGACAAACAGTGCCTATAATCTCCGAAAAACTCCAGCCGTGCTTCGACTGTCAACACTTGACAGCCGATATAATCGCCGCCAGCTAAACGATATATCCACCTACACTATGTTCATGACTTATTGTTCTATTTGTTCATCTTTGCGGGATATTGGTTCTAGTCTACGTTCTTCTATCTCGCATTTTCGGTCTTTTTCTGGATCTTGTCTGGACAATATTCGAGCTACAATCGGCGCAAACTTACCTACATTTAGGTAATCGATCGACTCATAAGGGGTAAAAATATAAACCAAATCACAGTTGAGGATTAGCTGATTACAGGCATGTTATCCTTATAGTTTCGTCTATTTACATCTGTTAAATTGGTAATTGTAACAAAACATTGTAGAAAATCCGATCATACAACAACGAAAAATAAAAACTCTAGCGTGAAAAATAAATACGTTCAAAAAGAGGGTGGGTTGCTTTTTTGTTTAGCTACATACGGTATTATGAGCTTAAAATGATGCGTTAAATATAGAGGGTGAGCTTTTAAAGTCTATTAAATCTCCACATTGTAATGAATCAATTTGGAAATCCTTTTAAACAATAACAAAAATTTTAAATATAGTTACCTTTACAAAAAATATATCAATTCGATTTGTGTAATATAAATGGAATTGTTATCAATTATTTTTCACTTGGTTAGATATTTACCCTGTATAGTTGAAGTTTAGTGATGTAGAAGACTACAATAGGGAAGGGGTGGATGTTGATGATAATGATGGAAATCACCGTTTACATTCGAAACGATTCAACCGGGCCCCGATACACTCATCGAATATCATTGAACATGAATTTTCGAATAATCGACTCTATTGTTGATTATTTTATTATTCTCTCAAATTATACAAAATCAGTCTTCTTCAAGACGGGTCGGACTGTACGGCGATTGGGGCCCGACACTCTTCGACCGGCCACCATACCAATTCGGCGCATAGAAAATCAAATAAGCAATCAATCCCGATAAGATTATGATTAAAACTAGCAAAATCGGTAGAATAATCCGGTGGGCTCGTTTTCCATATTTCTCCGGATAGCAATCCGGTACGTCTTCATCGGTGATATCGAGCAGCAATTTCCGCTTCAATGGGCCCGGAGATGCGCATCTAGATTGGAAATAATCGTAATTTTTGGCCGAAAATTCCAAATTATTACCTTAGATTGTAAGTGTTGTGGAGGCGATTCCGGTGTTGTTGCAGCCAAATCGAATCACAATCGCACAACCATTTATTATAACTCAAATCGATAAATTCCAATTGATCGAACAAATATTGATAAGTGTAGTTTAATCTACTCAAACTATTACCCGAGAGCGATAATTTTCTTAATTTTAATACGGAATCTTTCGATAATAAACCGAAAATTAACTCGTTGAATTCACGCAGTTGATTGCAGTTTTTTATCGATAATTCTTCCAGTGATTGTAAATTGTAAAAAGCGTACTTATGGATTGATTCCAACAGTTTTAAACGATCCAATTTTAGTACTTTCAATCGGTGATAATTGAAAAATTTCGCTTGTAATACGGCGATACGTGTCCCGGATAAATCCAAATATTCAACACTATACGGTAAATTTGGAATATCATCTAAATAATTATCAGATAACGTTAAATATTTCAACTGTTTGTAATCATCGAAGAATCTAGACGGTAGATTATTTAAATTGATTTGATTCAATTGAAGATGAGTTATATTCGTATTTATAGCTAAATTATCGTTTAGATAATTGTCGGATATATTCAACCATGCAGTGGCTAAATCTTTGTTGTAGCTCAAATCTAAATATTTGAGATTTCGTTGTTCAACAAACAAACCGAACGTTAATTGCTTCAAATGATTTGAACTCAAATCTAAATAGATTAGATTTGTTAGTTTCTCAAATATTCTCCGATCGTTTATTTCACTGATTTGATTGTGATCCAAATATAATTCTTGTAAATTCGGTAAATTCGCGAAAAATTCGCTATCAATTGATTCTAAACGATTATACGATAATTTCAACACGTTCAAACTATAACTAGAGAAATTTTGTTTTAATTCTCTAATTTGATTTGCGGATAAATCGAATATATTTAAATCGTAAATTACTTGTGATTTATCTGGGAATTGATCTAAACCCAAACTGTTACAATCCACGATTGTTACAGGGAAATTTTTATAAATATCTCGTTTACAATTACACTTTCCAGACGAGCACAATTCACCAAATATTAATCGACTCTCGATTGTAATTAATAAGAATAATAATAGAATTTTATTAAACATATTGCAACTTAATTGTAGAACAATTTATCACAAATATTACCAATTATTTGCTTTGCAGTTATCTTAACTTTTTTATCTGAGAATTATTTCTCTCTACTTATATCTCTGTCAATATCGAGTCTATTCACTAATATTTATCTGTAATCAATTCGGGGGAATTTAATTGAAATAAATACCTGGATTTGATAAGAATAAAGTTTATTTTTACACAATTTTTTCGTACGGGGAATCAAGCGGAAACTTTAAAGAAATAACGCAATTTCTGTACAATTATTTGAAAATTATTTTTCTACGTTATAAAAAATTAACGAATACAGATCGATTAGTAGTAGCGATAGCGTAAATAAATTACTAATTAATTATTAAAAAAAAGAAAAGGTTCGAGTTTCGAAGATTCTTAACAAATGAAATTTTGGCGCATAATGGGGACAGGATTTTAAATAACAGTGGAACAAAAATCGGTTCGAATTTTGATTAAGAAATGCCTCATCTTAGTATTCAAGTCGATATTTTTACCCCCTATCTCACCGAGGACTTTACTATTTATTGATATATCAAATGATTATTTACTCACAAAATTATATTAATGTGCATTGATAGAATCTTGAAACTCAATTTTTACCGGTTAATGTTTCGATATTAGTCGACGATATTATGATACGAGTACGTTTCCTCGACTTTCCGCTTGTTGTTCGGGTATCGGTGTTGTTTCATCAGCTTTCGGATTATCTAAACCACGAAAACTGATGTTGTATTTCTCACGATACTCGTTAATTTCCACACCTTTCTTTTGGATTTGTTCTTTTAATTTCTCAATAAGTTCCTTCAATTTCTCCAAATTACTAATTAAAGCCGGCAATACATCTTTAACTTTACGTTCAGTTAAAACACCACCAACTAAACGAAAACATTTACGATCCTCATTCACGTTCTTTAATGTTGCAATTACCATTCTGCAAACAATAACAAAATTGAGGTTATGTTCTACTAACTATCTTTAAGAAAGTACAAAATTAATAATTTAACAAATGTTATAATCCTTATGATAAAACAATAATAAATAATTGAGTATTTTGTGCAGAATCCTTAAATTTGGACTTACTTGTGCTCATTTGAGTCGGCTTCAAATTCGGTTAGTTTTGACGCCAAAGTGCGTTGTTCGGCTCGGAGTGTTTGGAAACCGTTCAAAATCTCTTCGGGTGTTGGTCCTTTTGATGATTTCTTCTCTGATTTCTTCGCATCACTTGCCATTTTTGGTAATTTTCTATCGGAAAATACAGATGATTATGAGAAACGTGAAAAATGACAGTTTAGACAATTTGACAGAAAATTAGGTTATGTTACCGCCACGTTGCCAGATCTATCCCACAGATGATGGATAATTAAAAGACATTGAATTATAATATAATTAAACTTCAAAACAATTAAATAAAAATATAAATAAATTTAATTTCAATATATGGTATCAAAATTGTATTAGAATTCTATAAATTATGTGTTATAATATGAGTAATTGGGCTAAATTAAAATTGCCCCCAACAGTGCAGCCAACGGATCTAAAATCTAGTTACAAATTGTTGAGGTTAGAAAGTTGGGGAATTTTGAATTTCAGTACACGGTAGCCATATTTGCTGTAATTTAAGCAATTAAATCGTTTATTCCCACCTAATGTAGGTGTTTTTACTTTAAATTTCACTATTATCTATTAATTCTAATAAAAATCGATTTAAATTCAATTAATTTATATAAAAGTAGTGTTATTTACGTATTTATTTGGAATAACAGTAATGGTTTTATTCAGGAAAGTATAATTTTTATAGCGGTAATAAAAACCGTCAAGATTCCAACAATTATGGGAAAAACTATAAATTGCTGGTATTAATTGAATCAACGTTTTTATATAGAGTAAGTTTTTTGTAAATATTGTAAACTTTCAGTCATTTAATTGGAGTTTTTTCTTGAAAGAAATGGTTGTTTATAAGACGATGCCATTCAGTTGAATCGAGTCAATGAACTGCGATTGATGCCGATTTTTTCAACAACCCCCAATGAGTGTAGTGTTTGATTAAAGGGATAATCGTTGTTGAATAGTTAATCCTGATGACTAGAATCTTAATCGATAGAGAAACTATTTTTATACGAGTAATGAAACAGTTTAAGCCATGGAGACTGAATCTGTAAAATCTGAAAATAGTTCAAGATCGAGACGGTCAAGAAACCATAGAGATCGTAATAATTACCGCCAACATTCACATCGCAGTACTAGGTACAATTTTATTGCTTTTCTCCGTTGAATTTAGTGTAATAAAGTCGAACAATTTCTATTTTAGGAGTACAAAGTCCCGTAAAAACGACGAAATGGCGCCGTTTCAAACTGCTGTAACTTTAACACCGGAGAATCGTGATGGGCAAGAGGTGATCGAAGTGCAGATCTTACCGCAAGACGATAATTGGGGTGAGAATACAACGGCAATAACCGGCAATACATCCGAACAATCGCAATCAACGGAAGATGTTAGTAATTGGCCAGGTGAACCAGATACAGGCCTCGGTTTTGTTTGTAAACGTTATATGGGAACCGTATTGACGTATATTCTATCAATTGTTGCCTTCTCTAGTCCATTAGCGATGGTTATATTACCGAAAATCGGTTTCTTCCCAGCTTTATCGTCACGTTTAGGTCTAGCCGATGCAGCAAAACTACTAGCATGTGGTGCTGAATGTAAAGGACAATTAGTATCGTTGGCGTTTAAATTGGCGATCTTGGCCGTTGGTGCTTGGGCTGTTTTTTTACGGAAACCGAACGCTTCATTACCGCGTTTCTTTTTGTTTAGATCAGCGGTACTGATCTTTGTTTTCGTTTGTACATTTGCATATTGGTTGTTTTATATTGTGCAAGTAACAGAGACTGCTCGTGCTGCAACAACACCGGAAGAAACCGTCGATTATAAAGCACTAGTTGCATACGCATCAAGCCTAACGGATACGTTATTATTTATACATTATTTAGCGGTTGTTCTAATTGAAATCCGCCACTTACAACCGGTCTACTATCTAAAAATCGTACGCAGTCCGGATGGTGCTAGTAAAGCATACGGTATCGGCCAATTGAGTATACAACGAGCTGCTGTATGGGTATTAGAGAAATATTACACCGAATTTCCGATTTATAATCCATATTTAGAACGTATACCAGTATCTAAGTCGCGTAAAAATTCATCAAGTTTCAAATTCTACGAAGTTGACGGTGTTAATAATTCATCATTACAACAATCCCAATCGCGTGCAATGCTAGCAGCACATGCCCGCCGTCGTGATTCCAGTCATAATGAACGTTTCTATGAAGAACACGAATATGAGAGACGCGTTAAAAAACGCCGGGCTAGATTAATAACAGCCGCTGAAGAAGCTTTCACACATATAAAACGTTTACATAACGATCAAGTGCCTGCTATACCAATGGATCCACATGAAGCAGCCCAAGCTATATTCCCATCGATGGCGCGTGCATTACAGAAATATTTACGTGTAACACGACAACAACCACGACATTCAGTCGAATCGATTTTAACACATTTAGCGAATTGTTTAAGTAATGATTTAACACCGAAAGCATTTTTAGAACAATATTTGATTAGTGAACCGGTCTTGCAAAACGATAAAGAATTGAAAGATGTCCAAACATGGGCATTAATTTGTGAAGAATTATTAACTAGACCAATAGGTGATAATATTAGTTTTCAATTGCGTCAAAATGATGTATCTTTATTATGTACAATCAAGAAAATACCTCATTTTAATATAACTGAAGAAGTTGTGGATCCGAAGAGTAATAAATTTGTTTTGAGGCTCAATTCAGAAACATCAGTATGACCAATAATTTATGATCGATTGATTTAATTTCTACATATCGAGAAGAATCTATAATTGTTGTATATCAACATTTACGCAGTATTTTATACTTAAATAGAATATAACTGTAACAGTTATAGAAACCGTTGATATTATTAATGAACGTGCAGCTTTGATTTTTATATTTTTTTATACATTTTTTACTGTACTTAAAGAATAACGCAATAATTCCTTTATGTATAAATCTCATTTTATTAAATTATTTTTCTATAATTTTAAATTTTATACTAGTTTATCAAAGCATCGGAATTTTAATATTGGGTCTTTTATACGAAAATTCTCTAATTGTAAATTTAGTAATCCAAGTGATAACAACATGATGATCTTTAATACAATTTAGTACTATTTGATAATAATGTTAATTGAATGTGAAAATACTCGTTAGTGCAATTTTTTTATACAAAGAAAAGCGCAACAGCTTATTCTCATAACAGTATTGTATGAATTTTGTAAATGTAGCTTTTATAAATGTATGTGAATTTGTATATGTGTGTGGTAATTAAATGTATTAATTTTTATTAATAATCCATAAAAAACCATCTTAAAGCAATGCAATCAATAGCAACATTATTCTAAAATTGAGTAGCCTTGTAGCATAATATACCAAAGTGGTTATGCACATATAAAAGCACTTGAATATAAATGGTTGCATACTTTCAGGTGCAGGTGTATGACAAGTTATTTAATCGTAAAAATGATAGCTTTTATTGCTTATTTCCATACTAGAAATAAAGCACAAGTGTTCTTTTTTCATAGTGTTATACCTAATATCACTATGGACCACTGCCATTAGTAACAGCAGCAGAGAACTACCCAAAATTAGAACTACACTATCCTTATAAATATTTACCTAACATTAGTAATACATGCAGTTTCAAAAAAACATATACTGTCGAGTCTTTCAATTTTTACTCGAGCACAAATAAATTCATAGATTAGTTTGTAAAATTAGAGGATCCTAAAACGTAAAAGAGTACATTAAAACATTATAAACATCGTCAAAAACAAAAACATTACATGAGAACCTATAATTACATATCCTGCAATAGAGGAAATGTAATTAGATGCAAAACTTCAGGATTTTACTTGAAATAACATTCTGAAAAAGAAATGGTGATAATAGATTGACTGTTTACAGGAATTTCTCTAAAATAAAATAAAGTTTGTCGCATATATGAGCACTAGACTCAATAATTGTTGGCCATTTAGAATACATCAGTGTAATTGTTCATTGTTTTATTCAATAATTATCTTCAATAAGTCCAAAATTTAGCAATAAACTAATAAATCTGCATAACAAAGTCAATTTTATGAATAATTTAAATAAAAATAAATTGTGAGGTTAACTGGGAAATATGCAAGTACAAATTCAAGTCAAAATGCGATGTTGCCACATTCACTGATTTATCAGTAAGTGTTTTCTCTAGTTATTTCTTTCAGAGGATTTTAAGTAAATCCGACTGTTTCTCTTGTATTTTGGAGTTCAAAACTGGGAAAAAGAGCATATTTTACTAAAATGATAACATTTATTTTGATTTTAAACAAACTTTACGATAATTTTAACAAATTTAGCGTAACTCTTGATTTATGGAATTGCATATTTTAGGATTTATTTGAGAGGTAGAGAATATCGCCTTAAAATGATGATTAAACAATGAAAAACTGAAAAAATCTAGTTCATGGGATGATTACGAATCATATAACGAGTTTTCTCAATTAATTTATCCTTTGATAATTCTTATACCTTGCATTTTAATCCTTCTAATTGTAAGTTTCCCCAGTTTGAACACTGTTTTTATTCTAATTACCTCGATGTTTTAATAGAGCCTCATTAAATTTACCCCCCATAATCTTCATATCTTGCATTCTAATTGTAAGTTGTACTGCTTTGTTGTAATAAGCGTCAAGTTATTTGTTGTTATAAAATAAGGATTGTTGTTCGATTAAAATTATTGTTAGAATTACTCAAAAATGTAGCAATTTTCAACAAATTCTATTGAAAAAATATAAATATTAACAATTTTTTAAACAAATTTAACCTTATTTTCTACAGATTGAAACAATAAAGCATTAAAAGTGCTACTATAAGATCGAGGTTCAGTTAAAATTGTTAAAATACCCCCTGAAATTATAAAAGAAATAATAAATTCTAAATTAAATAAAAATCTACGGATTTTTGGCATTTAGAGCCGGCAACGCCGCTTTGCTTGAAAACAATGAGGTTGAAAATGACAACATAACCTCACTAAATCACATTGTCGAAACTACCGTCAAATTGATCATGTTTTGGGTATTTTAACTCAAATAAAACAATTTTACAGGAAAATGAAGTTTTCATATAAGGTAAAACTAGCTTTAAAACTTTCAAGAAACTGTAAAATTCGTGTTTATTCTAGTTCAACAATCTTCTCGGTACTGTTTACAAGAAGGGAAATCTACTATTTACCCCTGATGGAAACTCAATTATTAGCCCTGTTGGCAATAAAATCACAATATTCGATTTGAAAAAGTATAAAAATACAATTAATCAATTATTTTTCTATAAATTTTCAATTACAGTAATCGTACGCAAACACTTCCAATCGAGAGTCGTTTCGACTACAATGCCTTAGCTTTAAGTCCAAACGGTTGTATATTAATTGCTATCAACGAAGAAGGTGAAGCCCATATGATCAGCTTAATATCACAAACAATAACGAATAGATATTTATTCAAACGGAAAGTACGTGCTGTAAAATTTAGTCCAGATGGCAAACATTTCGCTGTCTGTAAAGAAAATAACGGTATCTATTCATTAACGAAGATTAATTGAACATTATATGAAAATTGATTGTTTTAGCGTTCGTTTTCAAAGCACCAGGTCCGTTTACTGGACAATTCAACGCATTCGTTATGGAACGCGTATTTCATGGTGCCAGCGATGAAACAACGTGCTTAGATTGGTCGTTTGATTCGAAAATTTTAGCCGTCGGTTCGAAGGATATGTCGGTGAAACTCTACGCTATCGATAAGTAAATTTAAATCCACAATTAATAGTCGGTTATTAAAATAATTGGATTTTAGGTATGTTAATTTCAAGATGTATTCCTTAGGTGGTCATACTGATGTGATAGTTGATTGTTATTTTGAAGAAAACAGTTACGATATGATAACAGTTGGTAGAAATGGACACACGTACCTTTGGGAATGTACAAAGAATCCTGAAGATTTGATACCTAAAGATATTCCTGAAAAACGACAGAAGATAAATGACGATAATGATGGGGAAGATAATATCGATACGAGTAAATCGTTGGAACAGACAGAAAGCGAACTAGCCACCGCTCTTGATAATATAAAAATGGACAATGACGAGAATAAGAAGACTAAATTGTTTTATAAACGAATAGCCCGTCATTTTCTAGCCGATGAACCGAGAAAGGATAATCGGGACGCTATATTGACATCGTCAGCTTATCACAAGAAAACCAAAATTCTCGTCTTGGGTTTCTCAACGGGAGCTTTCTTCATTTACGAATTACCCGATGTCAATTTAATCCATTCGTTATCGATATCTGAACAGAAAATTAGCGCGATTTCTATTAATGTAACCGGTGATTGGATTGCGCTAGGTTGCGGTGGTTTAGGACAATTATTAGTCTGGGAATGGCAGAGTAATTTGTATTTTCTTGTATTAGTTTCGTGAATTTATCGGTAATTTTAGGTGAAACTTATGTGATGAAACAACAGGGCCATTCGAATAACATGTCGTGTGTTGCCTATTCAAACGATGGACAATTATTAGCGACAGGCGGTGAAGACGGTAAAGTTAAATTGTGGAATGTTAATTCGGGTTTTTGTTTTGTCACATTTAACGAACATACAAATTGTATAATGTCGATTACATTCAGTGGTAGTAAGAAATTTGTGGTTTCTGCGTCGTTAGATGGTACAGTTCGAGCGTTCGATATTATCAGGTGATTATTAATTATAATTATAAGAAATTGTTTGTAATTAGAAATTTATAGATATCGAAATTTCCGTACGTTTACATCACCGAAATTAGTTCAATTCTCTTGTGTTGCCATTGATAGTAGTGGTGAATTTGTTGCTGCCGGTTGTCAGGATGTTTTCGAAATTTTCCTATGGTCAGTGAAGACCGGACGGTTATTGGAGGTTTTGAGCGGACACGAAGGACCAGTTGTAAGTCGTCTAAATCTTTGATGTTCAAAGTTGGTGAAATTTCTGTTCGAAATAGTGCAGTGTGGCGTTTAATCCGAGTATCGTTAGTACAATAATGGTGTCGGTATCTTGGGATAAAACTCTACGCATCTGGGATGCAATCGAGAAGGGTTCATCGCACGAAACCATCGATTTAACCTCCGATGGACTTTGTGTGGTTTTCAATCCGAACGGTGACGAAGTAGCTGTAGCTAGTTTAGATGGTCAGATAACAATTTTTAATGTTAAAACCGCCCAACAAATCAATTATATAGAAGGACGGAATGATTTACAAAGTGGACGTACAGAAACTGATTTGATTACAGCAAAAAAGAGTCTACAAGCTAAAGCGTTTACTAGTTTATGTTATACAGCTGATGGTGATTGTTTATTAGCTGGTGGTCAATCGAAATACGTCTGCATTTATAATGTGAAAGAAGCGATAATTTTGAAGAAATTCGAAGTTACACAAAACCGATCTTTGGATGCTGTTGATGTAATTCAATCAATCTACAAAATTAATAAACTAATTCTTAATATTCTAGGATTTTATAAATCGTCGAAAATTAACCGAATTCGGTAATAAAGCTCTAGTAGAAGAACGGGATGAACGTGAAGGTGGTAATGTAGCGATTCGATTACCGGGTGTCAAGAAGGGCGATATGGCTAGTAGATCGATTAAGCCTGAAGTATTAAAAATTTCCAATTAATTTGATTTATTTTTAATCTAATCATAATTGTAGATTCGTGTATTTTCTTTACAATTCTCACCAACTGGCCAACAATGGGCGGCTGCAACCACCGAAGGTTTACTGATTTATGCTCTAAATAGCGATTTAATTTTCGATCCGTGGGATTTACAAATCGGAATTACACCGGACGCAATACGGAAAGCGATCAAAAACGACGATTTTCTAAACGGTGAATAAAATTAAAGTTTATCCAACTAAATTAATAATTTTTATTCTAGCATTAACGATGGCAATTAAATTAAATGAAGTGAATTTAATCCAAGAAGTCATCGAAAGTATCCCTGTAAAAGACGGTAATTTTTCCATAATATTGTAGAATTCATAATTAAAATTGAAATTTTAGTGGAATTATTGGTGTCAATATTAGACGACAAATACACTCAAAAATTGTTGGTCATTATTTCCAGCGCATTGGATAGTTCCAGACATCTGGAATATTACCTAATATGGGCTCTGAATATTTTAACGTTACACGGTCCGAAAATTAAGCCGCAACAAAATATGCCGGCACTTTTAGCGATCGAGAAAAGTCTAGTGAGGCGATACGAACAGATTTCAAAAATGTAACTCAATTAATTTCGAATTTAAATTAAATTAATTAAAAATTTTCAGATGCGATTACAATAAATACACAATGCAGTATGTTTTAACGTTGGGTGAAGCGTTGAATAAGAAGAATGATATCGATAAGATTGATTTTGAAGAGGATTCGGAGATGTCTGTTGATTTATAACGAAATTGATATTAATTTTGATTGTTTTAATCAAATTTTAAAAATTTATTTTATCGTTAGAATAGATCGTGAATTTTTGAAATTATATGAAGTAAAAATTAATTCGCTGCGGACAGGATTCGAACCTGTGCGGGCAGAACCCAATGGATTTCAAGTCCATCTCCTTAACCACTCGGACACCGCAGCTTACAATAAAATATCGTCTATTCTTGTAATTATAAACAACAGGTCATTTTATTATAATTATTTTCATATTACCCTATTTAAAGATTATTAATAGAGTTTAATTGGAATTATTGATACGTTTTGTAAGGTGAGTAATTTCCATGCAAGTTTGGCCAGCGACATCTATTGATTGTTTAAAGAAATTTTACTGCGCAATTACACGATAATAAAACTATAAAAATTGTAATTAAATAAATAAATTAGGAATTACTCCAATAATTATCCATTACGTTAATTGTTGTATTGTTATTAGTTTTACAATATCAAAAATTATCTTTATTTATTTTTAGATAATCCTGTTGCTGTTTTTATAGTGTAAATCTGGTTTATTTGGCGCGAAATATTTGCCGCCTAAAATTTTTAGGTTATATTCGTCTTCGTTTCTAACGTTTTTTCTTATCCGTTTATTTATTGTATTTTGTGTATTTTCCGTTATTTTTATAAGTCTACTGTTCGTTCAAACATGGTTAATACGCCGATAAAAAAGAACTATGTTATCAAACGCGGTAAGTACAATTCCCAATATTCTTCCACTTCAATTAAAACTGCCGTAAATATTGCTAGATGGCCGCAAAGAAGAGGTACATTTGGATAAAATTACGTCCCGCATACAGAAATTATGCTACGGCTTGAATATGGATTTTATTGAACCGCTTGAGATTACATTGAAAGTGATCAATGGGTTGTATCCGGGCGTTACAACAGTCGAATTGGATACTTTGGCTGCTGAAACCGCGGCTATGATGACCGTTCAACATCCCCATTATGCAATTCTAGCCGCTCGTATTGCCGTGTCGAATCTACATAAAGAAACCAAAAAACAATTCAGCGGTAAATGAGTTTTAGTTGAAAAAAATCACAGTTAATTCCTGTTTATTTAGATGTTATCCACGATTTGTATCATGCCATTGAGAAGAAGACTGGTAGACGAACCCAGATGATCTCCGATAGACACTACGATATTGTTATGAAGAATTCAGATCGGCTCAATTCTTGTATTATCTACGATCGCGATTTTTCTTATAATTATTTCGGATTCAAAACGTTAGAACGTTCGTATTTGTTGAAGGTTAATGGTAAGATCGTTGAACGTCCGCAACATATGTTGATGAGAGTAGCCATCGGTATACACGGTGACGATATCGATGCCGCTATCGAAACTTATAATCTAATGTCTGAAAAATATTTCACACACGCTAGTCCAACTCTATTCTCAGCAGCTACACCAAAATCTCAGTTATCATCGTGTTTCTTATTAACAATGCCCGAAGATAGTCTCGAAGGTATCTATAAGTGTCTAACACAATGCGCTATGATTTCGAAATCAGCCGGTGGAATCGGTGTTAGTGTCCACAATATTCGGGCTAAAGGCACCCCGATCGCTGGCACTAACGGTGTATCAAACGGTCTTGTACCGATGTTGAGAGTCTTCAATAATACGGCACGATATGTGGATCAAGGTGGCAATAAACGTCCAGGCGCTATTGCAATCTATTTAGAACCGTGGCATGCGGATATTATGGATTTTTTGAATCTCAAAAAAAATACCGGTAAAGAGGAATACCGCGCTAGAGACTTATTCTATGCTTTATGGATACCAGATTTGTTTATGAAACGTGTCAAAGCCGATACAGATTGGTCGTTGATGTGTCCACACCAATCGCCCGGACTTTCCGATTGTTGGGGTGACGAATTCGAGCGGTTATACGAGAAATATGAAGCCGAAGGGCAGTACGTTGAGAAAGTTAAATCTAGAGAAGTGTGGCGGGCCATTGTGGCCTCTCAAGTTGAAACCGGTACTCCTTACATGTTATACAAAGACGCTTGTAACAGGAAGAGTAACCAACAAAATTTAGGCACGATAAAGAGCAGTAATTTGTGTACGGAAATTGTCGAATTTACATCACCCGATGAAATAGCTGTTTGTAATTTAGCATCAATTGCTTTAAATATGTTTGTTTATCCAGATCGTACCGGTTATGATTTTGATAAATTGAAAGAAATCGCAAGAGTTGTAACGCGTAATTTGAATAAAGTCATCGATATTAATTATTATCCGTTACCGGAAGCTGAGAATTCGAATCGTCGACACCGCCCAATCGGAATCGGTGTTCAAGGTTTGGCTGATACTTTTATTTTGTTGCGTATGCCGTTTGAAAGTAAAGAAGCCCGTCAGTTGAACATACAAATCTTCGAAACGATCTACTATGGAGCCTTAGAAGCTAGTTGCGAGATTGCCGAAAAAGATGGCCCCTATTCGACTTTTGAAGGCTCTCCGGTTAGTAAAGGCGTGCTCCAGTATGATATGTGGGGAGTTACGCCGACAAATCTTTGGGATTGGTCGGTTTTAAAGCAACGTATCGCTAAATATGGGGTTAGAAATTCGTTGTTAATTGCCCCAATGCCGACAGCTTCAACGGCGCAAATTCTCGGGAATAACGAATCTACCGAACCGTACACATCGAATATTTACACAAGACGCGTACTATCTGGAGAATTTCAAGTGGTTAATCATCATCTGCTAAAAGATCTCACCGATCGTGGCCTTTGGGACGATATTATGAAGAACCAAATAATCGCCAATTATGGATCAATTCAGAACATACCGAATATACCCAGCGATTTGAAGAAAATCTATAAGACTGTGTGGGAGATTCCACAGAAGGCTATAATTGATTTGGCAGCCGATCGTGGTCCATTCATCGATCAAAGTCAATCGATGAATATCCACATGGCGGCACCGACATTTGCCCAAATGGTATCGATGCATTTTTACGGTTGGGAAAAGGGTTTAAAAACCGGTATGTATTATTTGAGGACAAAACCAGCAGCACATCCGATACAATTTACTGTTGATAAAACCAAATTGATTACGAAGAATCTACAAAATGGTACAGGAGATGAGAAGAAAGATGCGGAGAAGAATGAAGAAATTGATAAGGAGATGGCGGAATTGATTTGTTCGTTACAGAATCCAGGAGCGTGCGATATGTGCAGTGCCTAATTTAATTTCAGTATTTCGGCTTTATTACATCTGTATTTGTATTTAAATGTTTTTAATTTCCAACCACCTCCCTTCGAGTTGATGTAAATGAAATTTGTTCCGTTATTATCATTTATTGAAGCATTAAAAATCAAATTTTTCGTTACAAAAATATCTAAATTGGACGGATAGTCAATATCAGGCAAAATCACGCCAGACAGTACAGGGCATTTGGACTGTAATCGAGTTACAATTTGCTATCATGTACCGGTTTAGTGACGTGAAATTGCAAAATTTGTAAACGGTTTCAATTTGGCCGAATTCCTATTGTACTTTCAAACAGTTTCAAATAACGTTACCACAAAGACAACACAAACTACTTAGCACAAAACACCATTGCTACAATCTAGAAAATATCGACAATACTGTTTCGTTTTGTGCTTATTGATGAGCAAAATTAAAACGTTTATTATAAAAAAATGGCAGTGTAGTCTTGATATTTGTTTCTTTAAATATAAATAAACTATAAACAATCTTTGGTTTATAAGTAGTGCATACTATCAGTGTTAAAGTCTAATTGAACTACTTCGATTGTGGCGTTGTTGAACGGTAAGAAGACGGAGGTAATGCCAATGCTGGCGGTAAACTAGCCGTCGTTGCTAACGTATTATCCAATTTCCTCGCCTCGTGCTCTAATAACAGCGCATCCAATGACGGATCTTGCGAAACTGTACGCAACGAATCACCGAGCGCTTGCCGCAATTGTTGCATCTCACGACCGGCTCTAGTGCTCCTCAATACGTACTGTTGGCGGCGTTTTATCTCTTGATTCAATTGATCGCGTAACAGACTCACCTTCAATCAACAATACAATTATCTAATAAAATCAAAACCGCATAGAATTACCTGATTTTCAAGCCGCGCTACTTGTTGGCGGTGGCTTTGTTCTCGCGCTTCCAACAATCGTTCAGCTTGTAATTGTGCAGCCCGATAACGTTCAATTTCGGCACGATCGAATTTCGAATCTAGACACGGCCTCTGATTGCGGAATTTGATCAATTCGGATTCTTTCTCCGATAATTCGTGTTCTAATCGTGCAATTTTCATTCGTAATTCTTTATTCTCCTGCTCCAATTCACTAACACCACTTTCAATTTCGTATTTTTCCGGTAATTCGTAGATTTTACTACTACTACCACCAAGACCACGGGTTAATGGCGTTTTAGCAATTGTTGTTTCTAATGTGCGTTTTTCAGATTCTAATTGTCGTAGTTTATGATTTAATATATCGATTTTATTGCGGAAATCATTGCGTTCTCTTTGTACAATCTGTAATTGGCGTTGTAATTCGTCTTCTTGGTGCGACATAATTGGACTATCTTTCGATAATTGTGCTAGACGCAATTGCGATTCAAGTCCAGATTTCTGGACTTCATTATTCGCTAATTCGGTGTTTAATCGACTGATTTGGTCTTGTAATATTTGGTTGTTACGTCGCATTTCTGCTAGATTCTGTTGGGTACTTTCTAGACGTTCTGTTAGAACTCTACGATCGTTCTCACAGCCGGCCAAAGATTTCTGTAACTATAATTTACAAAAATTAACGCAATTTTCAAACTAAATAACCGAAATACTTGTTTGAGTCGTTCACTGCCTGCTTGTGAAGTTGTGGTAGTTTCCAATAAACTCTTCTGTAATGATTGAATTTCAGATCTCAATTCGCTCTCATTACTTGAAGCTTTCTCCAATGAAATATTCAATTGATCGATTGTTGTTTTTAATGAAGCACAACGTTCTTCTAGACTGGCAAGATTGCGGCTTTGTTGGTCACATTTCTCTTGTAATTTCTACAAAAATCAATTCAATAATTAAAAATATTGGAATTTATTGAATTTCACCAGAATTGTTGCATCTTTTTCTTGCAGCATCATCTGTAAACGTTGTAAATCACCCTCAGCGGACATTCTTTGTAATTCTAATTTCGTCGAACGGTTCTCGATACGATTCAATTCCTCTTGTAGGCCGCGCTTTTCCGCTTCCAATCGAGATAGAGCAATTTTCATTTTTTCAATTCTATCATCTTGTTGTTGTTTCTCTTCATTTAGATTTCGTACGGTTAATTCTAACGAAACTATTTTGTCGCGCATCTGTTGATTTCCTTCGTTTTTCTTCGCGAGTGCTGTAGTCTAAAATTTAATTTTCACAACCAAATCGAACAAATTTCAAACGAGTAATACTTGTGATTGTAATTCGGCGGTTTTTTGATTTAATTTCGCCTCCAAACCGTTCTTTTCGTCCTGGATAATCCTCAAAGTTTGCAGCACTTTATTGAGTTTACTATCACCTTTACTTTGATTATCTGCAGCTTCTTGTAGTTGTTTTTTAACAGTTGTTACTTGCGTTTTATAATCATCCTAAAATTAATTGTAAGATTTTCGTTTAATTAAAATCAAAAAAATTACCCTTTCGCGTTCGATTTGTGCCACTTGTTGCATTAAATTCCGAACACCTTTACGTATAATTTCTGGATCAATATCGCTAATGCCATCCTTACTACCATCATCATGGCCTAAAAATAGACATTGAAATAATCTTATCGCATTTCCCGGATATCAAGGGGAAATAATAGAAATTAAAAACCTCTAGCCGGACTCCAACGTCGCGATGGGCTCAATAAACGATAAGGCATTGTAACTGAGCCATCTAATTGTATTCCGGCTATTCTACGTAATGTCGATGTAATACTGGATAATTTCTGTTCAACATCGCGTTTTGCAGCTTCTAATTGTGCTAATTGTGTCTCAATAGCACGTACTCTACCTTCGCTACCACTCAATTTAGTCTGCAACAAAATCAATCAATAAATTCTAATGTAATTATAAAAGAAATACTTTAAGTTCTTGGATTTGTTGGGTGGCATCAACTAGACAAACTTCCAGATTATGTTTTTGATCTTCTAGCCGTTTCTCCCGTGACCGGCAATCTTCTAAATGCACTAATAGATCTTGTTCGCGACTATGCCACTGTTCTTCCAATTGTGCACTATTCGTTCGTGTACGGTTCAATTCTTGTCTTGTTTGTTCTAAATTGCGTTCTAATTCGGACATTTGTTTCTTTAATTGATGGATTTCTTGTTGGGCACGTTCGCGTTCCTCAATTTCATTCAACAGACGGGCTTGTAATTCCTTCTCTTCGATTTGTTGTTGTGATTGTGTTGCCTGGACACGTTGTAATTCTTCATAAATATTTTGGGCCCGATGTTCGGTTTGTAATTGTTGTTTTTCTAAGTCTCTTAATTGATTTTGTAGGCGTTGTCTCTCATTTTCTATAGACAATTTTATATCTTCCAAGTCTAAAAAATCAAGATATCTTTATAATTGAGTATTTAGACTTAAATTCCAGTAATCTTATCGAAGACTTTTAAATACATCGATAAATCTAAATTTCTATATCATTTGTATTTGTAAACATGATTAATAATCATAGAAGTGCTTTAAATAACGATAATATTTTCGATTAAGATTTCACTAACGTCATTGTTGCAAAAAAGTTTTTCAAAAATAGAATCAACGTTATTTTGGCCATCACGTCTGGCACAAGTCTACAATATTTCAATAGGTTTTTTGCATTTTAATTAGTGTTAATTCATATTTTAACAGTTATTTTAAGTGTTTTTACTTCGTTATAACCGAATAATGGACGTATAGTTTGATGCTATAAATATGTATATTTATTTGACTCTAGAGTAGAATCGCCTTGACTTTGTGGTAATATCAGGATTTCTATTTTCTAAAAACGTGTTTGTTTATAAATCGAAAAGTGAGGAATTTAAAAATTTAGTTTTGGATGAAAATCAAGTAAAATGTGAGAGAATTTCACGATTATTCCTACTATAATCGAAGGCTGATTCCTTCAATTTTTTTATCAAATATTGATTATTATTATAATTAATATAACGTCGTGTAAATCGTCAATGAAAACCATGAACTTTGAAATTTCGCAGATTCTATCATTGTTTTGATTTTTAATTTTAACATAAACAAACACGACAATTTGTTTTATTTTAAATAATAACCGAACATGTCCGGTTATTGCGGGATATTCATCAAATTTCCGATAATTCTCGCTACTTACTTGTGATTTTTTGCAGACTCTCCTCTAATTGTCGGCTCAAATCCCGTTTCTCGCTCTCAATTCGCTTAATATGCTCCCTTAAATCCCGATTACTATTGTGATATTTCTCCTTTTCGATATTACTATCGGCCAATAACCGCCGAATATCGGTCAATTCTTTCCGTAGACTTTCACTGGTGTTTTCAGCTAAAATTTACAAGTATTTACAAATTATTAAAATTTTCTAAATCACATATACCTTCTTTCAATTTCCTTATAGTTTCGTGCAATTGTGTGGATATATTCTCACTTTTATCTTCACATAAATTCAACTGTACTTTGAAATTTTCACATTCATTTTGGATTGTATCACGTTCTGTACGTATCGCATCGATACGTTTCTCTAATTTATTGCGTTCATCCTCGCAACGGGTCTTGCAATCGTCTAACTTGATTTTATATTTGTTTAATTCGTCTTTTAATTGATTTATATTGGCACGATCTTGTTCATAACGTGTGTTCGATTCACGTTTTAGACGTTCTAAAAGTTCACGTCCTTCTTCTAATTCACGTTTGGCTGTATCTAAACGGTCCTGTAACGCCTGTTGGTCGTGATGAGCTACAACCAAAGTTTAGTGATTCAAACAAAAAAACGAACAGTAAAATTCTGATAATAAAATTAAAAGAAAACACAAAAACAATCAGATTTATTTGAATTAATTTTAGAAATTCTGTCATTGCCCAAAAACACTACGATGATATCATTCTAAATAGTGCTATTTTAATACATGAAATCAGCTGTGGATTTTACGATTTTTTTCGTAAATCATTCACCTATAAATCGAGATTTTTGACGAAAAGTGAAATTTATAAATACAACTCCAATAAATTTAAATAACAAGTTTTCGATTATTTCAAACAAAGTACAAAGTCTTATCTATAAATATATAGTGGCGTGTGAAGATAATCTACGATAAAATAATTTACCGATCAAAAGGGCTTGTTGTTTATCATTCTCGGCTCGTAACATCAACTCTTCATGTTGTTGACATAAATTCTCTATATGATTTTGCAATTCATCAATCCTATCAGCTAAACGTTGATTTTCCAAATCTTTCTCCTGATTTAACTGTTGTAACGACTGTTGTAAACGTCTCTCTAAATTGTTGCGTATCTTATCACGTTCCTCCACCAATTTCTTACAATTCTCCTCATTCTCTTGCTTTAATTTATCGATAATTTGCTTGAATTCAATCTCTTTATTACCACTTTGATTCGTCAATGTACTCTTAATTTCGACACACTTCTTCTCGGAACGTTCCAAATCTTTATTCAATCGTTGTATTTGCGACTTTAATTGTTCCTGTTTTATCAACAATTCTTGTTGTTCATTATCCAATTGTGTTTTACGTATATCGGCAGCTTCTAGATTCGTTTGTGTTTCAAACAATATAGCCTCCAATGCCTCCTTTTCGGAACGTACCGAGGCTAATTGTTCTTGAAGTCGTTGCATCTCTTTATCTAACGTATCAATTGCACCCTGTTTCTCTTCGCATTCTTTAACTAAATCTTCCAAATTTCGATTGATTCGCGAAGTTGTTTCGTTCGATTGTTCTAAACGTTGTTTCATTCGAATCAATTCTTCGTTTAGTGAATCTTTTTTGCGGCCGAGTACAGTTAATTGGTTGCTTAAATCGTTACGTTCTCGTATTGTCTGATTTAAATCCATTTCGATTTTATTCTTTTCGATTTCGAGAAATTTAGATTTTTCAGTAAGCGAGACTTTATCCGATTCTAAATCTAATCGTTGTTGTTCGGCTTGCAACAATTCTTTTTTAAGCGATTGTATATCGTTTTGTTGATCGTTGCATTGTAATTGTAACGCTAATTTGTCGTCTTCGATTTTCTTCATATCGTCCATTAATCGTTTCTTATCACTTTCCAAATTTGCAATAATATTCTCTTTTTTGATTAAAGAATCGTGAACTTCAGATCTTTCGTTGAGAATACGATCCAATTCGGCTTCGTAATCAACTGAAAATCAGAAACAATTAAAAAACAAAAATCGCGTTAACTAATCTATTACTTTTAGTTTTTTCTAAATTACTGATAACATTATCAGCTTCTAATTTCTGTTGTTCTAACATATCGTGTGATAGATACAATTTATTAAGTTCTTCACGTACTGTTAATAATTCTTCTCTAATTCTACTACAACGGTCCTCTTCATTCCGCAAATTCAACTCCCTTAGATTAGCGTCTTGATTTAGACGTTCAATTTCAGCTTGCAAATACCCCTTTTCGTCTTTTAACGTATCCACTTCTTTCTGTAGCCGATGATTATTCTTTGTTAATTTATCACAATCATTATTTAATGTTTCTAACATTGTATTGATTTCTAAACGATTTCGTTCGAGTATATTTTTATCGTTTTTCAATGCATCTAATGATTTTTGTAATAAATCACGATCTTGTACGAGTTGTGAACATTGTGAGCGACAAGCATCTAATTGTGCCACCAGTTCTTTAACTCGATCCTCTAAACTAACAACATTTTGTTCAGAATGTTCAAATTGTTTACGAACTAACAATAGTTGCTCCTTATTCGATTGGAGTTTCACCTGAAATTTGAGTTTAATTTTACAATTCAATAATTATTAAAATATCCACCTGTAGTTCGTGTATTAGCGATTGGTATTTGTGTAAAGCTGCCTGTACGGCTGAAATTGTGCTTTCAGCAAATGCCGCTGATGATGTCGTACTGCGTCCTTTCTTCGGCGACCTGCACAACCCGAATTATAACAAATGGATATTTATTTAGAGAAAAAAAAATAACTCAAACTGAACACAAAAACCTACAAAACGAAAATAAAAACTGAAAAATACAGGCAAAATTCCTATACTTTTGTGGAACTGTTGTAGAGGAAGCGCTTAGATGTACATGGGTTGTTTGTAATAATGTTGGGTCTTTAATTTCAGCATCTTGGATTAAAGCATGGGCAATGTCTCTTAGAGCGCCTTGTAAAATATCAATTTCCTCTTGCATTCTACCGATTTGGGAAAGATTATGCTCGGCGTCACTGCAACGCTCCTCCTGTAAGTTTAAATAATCATAAAGCATCAATTAAAATCGAGTTCAATTATGTGGAAACTTGAATAATTTCATAAATAAAAGAAATTACCAATCCTTGGATATCTCGCAACAACTGTTGAATTCTGTCATCTTTCGCTTGCATCTCCATTCGGTAATTGTGATTTTCATTCTTCAAACTATCGATTAAATTCTTCAATTCGACAATTTCTTGTTGTAAATGCTTCTCTTTACTCTACAATAAATTCAATGAATCGATTAAAGAAATTTAATTTTCAAAACTAACTCCAAGTAGTGTATCGGTAAATAGATTTGTATCCATTCGACTGCATGCTGTTAGCATTTCTTTGCCAAAACATTCTACTTCGTTTTTCAATCGTGTTAAATCTCGTTCTGTTGTTGATTGTATCTCGACAAATAAACGTTTTACTGAAACAACATCACGCCACAAATTCAATAGTCGATTATGTTCAGTACTGTAATATTCATTAAATGCTTGTTCCTCATCCTTCCATTCTTCCTCCTTAATTAACATCTCTTCACGTAATGTCTCCCAATCATTCGTCAATTTTTGTAAATCTACAGTCAAGGCTTCATTTGTACTGTGCGATTCTTCTAATTGTTCGCGTAATGTTACATTGAGTTGCATCAATCGTTCGTTCCTAAAACAATTTAATTATTTTTTTTTAAAGCAATAGGAAGAAACTCTAACTTTCGTTTTTCTTCATCTAATCGCCTTAATGCTGTTTCTAAATCATTGATTCTCTCCTCGCGTATCTCTCTTAAATGTTGTTGTGCCTGTTCTAAAGCCGTACTAGGCGTGGTTGAGGGCGATTGATACAATTTCAATGATGATGGTTGGTCGGTATATTTCGGATTTTCCAACATTTGGGCTTCTAAATCTGCACATCGTTGTTTGTATTGCAATACCTTTAAAATTGTTTTGATTGCATTTATTTGATTCGTATTTGGAATAGTTACTTTAGCTTGCAGGCGACTGACTAGAGCAGCTTGGTCTTGTTGTGCTTGCCGATAAGCATTCAAACGTCGCCGATATAGACAAGCCTCCTCTTGTAATCGTTGGCGTAGATCGTGCGTTTGTTTCGAAGAATCATCGTCGCTACTGCCGCCACCGTCTCCGCCTGTACGACCACCATCCGATCGACTCCTGCTGCTTGTCTGGAATTTAATTAAATTTTTTTGGTTTTCAATTTTGATTTACAATGAGATGGAAAGTGTATAAATCTAGAATTTTTATTTAATTTATTGATTCTGATAAAACATTGACACTATAAATTATTGTAATCGAACCAGAATTTTAGACTTTGAACATTTCCGAAATTTCACAATTCATCTTATCTGTTGTTGTGTTTAAAAAATAATAATAGTTGGAATAATAAAGATTACCTCTGTGCGTGATTTTGGTCTGTATAAAGGCGGGCGCCTTCGATCGCCCAAATTCATCTTTGGATGTTCAATTTTCTTCACCGGTAACTGAAACGAAATTAAGCAATAAACGATTGGAATTGTAAATATGTGTAGAATTCCTTAATAGTTGTTGTATGTACAATGAGGGGTTGTTTTTTGTATGGGGTTCTCTTTTTCTGTACCTGGTACAGTCGATTTGCGTGTCTATTTGAAACTCGTCACACATTGTAAACTTCCTAGGAAGAGTTTTAAGAATTTACAAATATACGTTTCCGGTATTTTTGTTTGGGGGCAAACTTACAAAATCCGCAAGACCACCATTGAAATTTTCCTCTATTTTTATTTTTTTATTTGTAAAAAACAGTTTTTTTCCATCTAACAAAAATAAATAACCCACATGATTCTTGGTTTATTAAAAAAATCATAATGATTAATATGTTTAATTATCAATTTTACAAAATTATATAAACCGGATTAAATTCGTTAATTAGTGTTATCTACTAATATACGATGGAGAATTGATGATTTTGCGGTTATAAAGGAATTATACGCGTGAACCATAGAAAAAATAAAAATATTCTTTAGAATAAAAGTGATAAAATTAATTACAAATCTCGTAATAAATGAAGATTGCATCAGTAACAATTTTGGACAAATTTTCGATTACCTAGAAAATTTCGTAAACAAAATCCAAAAATACCCAACAACATTATACCCGGTCTATTTAAACCTGACTTTTCGATCCTACCATAATAGAAAACCATAAATTTGCTTTTTATCAACAAATCCCTAGTGATAATCATCTGTATTTGGTCACTTATTTGATTGTCTCGAAGACAAATCGGTTTATTCAGACTAGATAGGGTATAAGTAACTTATTTCTCGGTAAATTTCTTGCTTAGTCTAGTATTTAATTAAAAAAAAAATGATAAAGTTGATCTTTTAAAGTCAACGTGACTAGATACCCGTGTAATTCCGAAACATGGACTTTGTTCGTCTAGACGCCACATTTTATTAGTTTTGTGAGATTGTGTATGAGGAATCCCATCAAAGAACTGGACCATCAGTCTTATTAAACGTGACAACTGTCTATACACATTTACATTTTAATTGGAAAAATATTAATCAGTCTATAATGGAAGATTTACAATTAATAATTTGTTATCATTACTTTTAAAATTAATTAGCTACTAATTAATCACATAATTAAAAATACAACAACAAAATTTGGGCAACATTTTCGATGATAAATAAGGCTAATATTTTTGGAAAATTTCCATGTAATAAATATCATGTATACGTGATACAAGAAGCGTTTAACACTAACACCACACTAGATCTCTGCGTGTTTATTAATTTTCCAAAATAGACCAAGGCTTTTTTGGTTTTTTTTGTCGTCTTATGACTTACTTTAGGCATGTCCAGGTCTGTTGTACACCGTTTAGCAGGTGGTGGTGGTCGTGAAGGCGGCGGAGACGTGCACCGTTCGTTAGCCAACAACGTTATGTCGTCAACATTGATGGGGAATATTTGATCCGATGATGGTATGTAAATGGGTGCGCGAGACCCAGCAATCAGATTTTCAAGCATCATCCCCAATTATGGATTTGACAACAAGAACCAGGATATTACTTTTATTTTTTATTTTAAAATATGGTAGTGATTACCTTCGATTTTATTGATAAAAACGCAGGAAAATGAAAATAGGTGCCAAATAGGCCCAATTGTTCAAATTGTTTAACAATTGTTGAGTACTCAGTTTTACGTCAGTAAAATTCAAATATTTAATTTTCCGATTTGTTATTCAAATAGAAAATTTGGTGCACAATTCAAGCCAAGTGCGCTAAACCGAATTAGACAAACTGTACCCCACAAGATTATCTTCTAAATAAATTAGAATTCTACCAATTTCCTTGAAAAAGAAGGGAAAATTTATAATATTATCGAAAGGAAAACAATATGACGCCACTATTGAATCAATAAAATTGTATTTTATAGAAAATTGAATAAAAACGTTCCCAAATATCAATTATTCATATATTTTAGTATACACATACAGATTCTTTGTTGTCGTAAATGAAACGTAGAATATTTCGTGATTAGAACAAATAAATCATAATTTTATTGAAAGCTCACTAGTTTCAAATCTATCACTATACATTAGGAGAGAAATTAGATTTATATTAGAAAATATTGCTATTTTTAGATTAATATTATTATTGCACGATATCACAGAATTTTAAAAACAAATTAAAAGAAAAACAACATTGCACTAAAACTAACGGCTTGATACTAGTGTCGGCGATTTTTTGAAGCAATCAAGATTCACTAGAATGATTTATTAACTGCTGACAAGTCAAAAGAAGTAAAAATTACCAATATGACAGTGCATTATTATTCAATCGATAATCTATAATTATTTTTCTTATAGAAAGAAAAGCGATAACTATTTTACAAATAGTGCAATTTTGGGTACTTTTAAATAATAATTGTTGAAAAAAAAAAACGATTTTAAAGGTCATCCGGAATTTTCATTGATTACAAATTGTATTTTTAAATACAGTGCCTCTCTCCTTCTGTTATTATTATAATTAATAACCAATCTTGTTATTTGGTTAAATATACAGTGATATCGATTAAAAACCATTGTAGGGTTAAAGGTGATAGAATTGATATCCAAAGGTTACAATTTTTTCAAACAACAACATTACATTACCATTATTGTTTAATTTTATTGAACAATATAGAAATTTACAATAAGACATGAGACAAGTCAAAATTCAATTGCAGTAGACAAAAAGTAAATATTTTTGATAAAGTCTCAAGTTATCGATTGGAATTTTGCTCCAGTTAAAAATAAACTCATAATAATTTCAAAATTGCAAAAAAAAACCGATTTTAATTTGCGAAATGTACCGAAATTTTCGACTCTCCAGTAAAAGTACGTAATTTTTCAGTACAAACTGATATTAGTTATCATTTATTCTATGAACCAACAGGTTCAACGGACGAATTTATCAAGATAATCTAATAAGAGACGTTTCGTATGAGTATTTTCCGTTGAAAATCGGTCTAATAATCTTTTATTTATTAGATTTATTACAATAAAATATGTCCCGAGCGATTGATGGATTGCAAATTAAAATTACCGTCAAAATTTATCGATTTTGTGTTTATAAAGTAGTCAGGATATGTGTATAATAATCAGTATACGATATACAGTCCGTTTTGTGACTGGCACGATTTACCCCTTCGAATAGGGGATGAACCACATATCGAACGCAGATTTATCTGGCGATAGTCACGATTTTTCTTGTTGTTGATCTATTTTGGAAATTAACAAAGATTTATTTAGAAAATTCATGAAAGTTTCCATATCCTCGTCTAAAATTATCTTATCATTATTACTGGTCGTTATTATTATTATTTTTATTGTTATTGGATACAATTCAAAGAGTAGATCCGTATTTGGACTTTGATTATTATATTTTTCTTTATTTACTATAATATTTATTGAGAAAAAAAAGATTCAATCGAAGTCTAGACTATGTTCTCCTACTATAACCGCCACTTCAATATCTAGTTG
The DNA here is from genome assembly GCA_020740385.1 of Mylabris phalerata. Lineage (NCBI taxonomy): Eukaryota > Metazoa > Arthropoda > Insecta > Coleoptera > Meloidae > Mylabris > Mylabris phalerata. The sequence continues at coordinate 5,244,566 of JAJEOX010000299.1, read as the reverse complement.
AGATGAATTTATTTTTTAAAGTGTTTTTAATAAAATTCGGTTTTTATTCGATTATAACAAATAATTATTATCAATTGTATCCAAATTTTATAAAAAGTTCATGGCGAAATCAACTCAACAACACCCTATCTATTCAGGCATCAAATTAATCGTATTTTATAATTAATTATGTTACATAAAACAAATATAAAAAGTCATTTTGTTAAATTATTTAGATGCCGATTAATTAACAAAAATTGCAACAGATTTATTCAGATATTTATTTTTTTAATATACACTCCATCAATTAGTAATTAGGCTAATGTGTTTATCGCAAATAGAAATTGGAGAATAGTACGTAGTTATTTAGGATCACGGTGTGGACATGTGGTTGTAAATTTTCAATTATTACAATTTTAAAGTATCTCTAATTGCTAACGTATCGATTATAAAGCAATTGGACTTTAAATGGGAGTCAAACATTTTATTTTTTGCACTTTCGGGACTAAAGTGAGATTTTAGTCCCTCAAAACAGGGACTAAAGTACTTCATTATATCCCTAGGGATATAATGAAAAATAAATAAATGTTTCCAAGACAACAAAAGTCTAAGAAATGTCAAATTTTATTAAAAATTTTGATTTTGATTTCCGTTAAAAAATACTAACAGAGAATCTTCATTAACTTCTGCTTTTTTTTCGTGACACCAAGTCATGAATATTTTATACTGGTGTTCGTATAATTTTTTTGATTTTGAAGGCAAAATACGTTTTTTAAATTGAAATTTTCAGACATTGCTTACCTTTCTGTAATGACGATTTCATTAATCTTGTTTATTAATGCAGTAACTATGGTAAATTAGCATAGCACCCCATAATAAAAATGGTAATAGATATTTCCAAATCTTTAATTTTTTAAATTTATTGCTTTAAACATTTCCGAAAGTGCAAAAAATAGCGTATATACCTCGGGACTAAAGTGCTTTCTTTCGTCCCTCGAGTGGTTATTGCCCTCGGGACTTACGTCCCTCGGGCAATAAACTTCCACTCTCGGGACGAAATGACGCGCTTTAGCCCCTTGGTATATAATATACTATTTTTACCCTAATTCGTCCTAAAAATTTCCAAATGTGAGTTGTACTTGAATTTGTTCAATGAAATTGAACAATTTGGCCGAAATTATTGTTTACATTAAAAATTTGGAATTTTTTACAAGCTCGGAGCTTTCCACTTTACCACCAAAGAGAAGGTTAAAGTTTATCAAATTTGATTTTAATACACTTTAATTGAACCTCGTCAACATAAGAACATTGAACCTTCGATAACAGGACATGTATGCAATCCACCTTTAATTACTCAGTAATTTTATAATTTTGTTGTTTTTTTCCTAGTCTAGAGATGGCCCAATAATGAATAGAATTAATTTGAGATTATCGATAGTTCCCGACGAAGGAATAATGTCAAAGATCAATCCAAGACATTGCCATGATAGTCAAGTTAATTAATCATATTGCCACTACAATAGTCTTATTGTTCAAAATATTGTTTTACTCAAATTTTTCAGCAAAAATTGCTGATTTGTAACAAACATTTTGGAGTAAATTGTAAGGATTTATATCGGAACCTATTAAACTTTAATAAACAAGGTGTTTTTGGCAAAATTTATAAAAATCGAATGTTAGGGGGAAAAGTCAACAATCAATCAAAAGTCAAGAATTGGCCCAAAAATCGAAAAAGCCAAAACACAAAACAAACGTCTCGTTTTCACAAATCAACAACAAATAAAAACCGTTTAGACGTCTTCTAATCTCAATTAAAATCGATCAATTTTTGCTAAATTATAGATTACATAAAAATAAAACATTGATTACAAGTCAAGAATTCGGCTCGAAATCGGGCTTGTTCATGCATAGAACCGACCCTGATTTACATTTAAAACTTGATTACTGTTAATTTCGATAATGCGTTTTGTAAAGTGTGTGGTAATTCCATTGCACTTTGGAACTTGGTACAGTCATACAATTGTTTAGTTTATTTTCTAGTAGAGATGAGCGACATTATGAATAAGTTCCACATACGACCTCAATATCAAAACAGATTTGTTTGCAATAATCTATTCTATCTTCGATCTATAAGCTCATAGTCCACATGATGAGGTCAATAAAAGAAATAATAATGGGCCCTAGAATAATACATTTCCATATGTGCATCTTCTTTATAAAAATCGAAATGAATAAATGATTTGTTCTCTAATACTACATAGGAATACATTATGTACATGTTGTTATCAGACATATTGTCTGTCATTTGTGTAGTTTACAAGAAAAATCATATATTCTAAGAATCTTGAGTATAAAGTCCAATAGTCTAAATATTCTAATATCATCTCAATTATCAACCGACATATTTTTTTCTTAAAATAGTCATTGCTTTTATACTTCAATTAAAAGCAATATTCAACTAATTTTATTTATTATAAACAAATACGAAATAAGGAAAATATTTCCATTTTTTTAATAAAATATTTATAAAATTTCTAATACAAATTAATAAAAGTTTTGTAAACAATAAAGGAGAATTATTTAAATAATTGCCAGTGTTTATCAAATACACAATAATAAACATTAAATTACACTATTATATAACCCTGAACTGACAATGCATTTCTAATAATTAATTTCTGTTGTAATTCCAATCAGGTACCAATTATAAATAATAAAGTTGCCTTATAGAGCGCAAAAATAGCACCACAGGTTCGAGTGCATTGACTAAAATTTATTCAAGAACTTATCGAAGAACATCTTCTCTAACAATTTTTGATTTTAATTCTTAATAGTGCGCATTACTATTTCTATTTCAATTGAACGAAAACTTAAGTGTAAATTAAGTAGTTTTCTTCTCTATTAAGTTATTTTTTTATTTCTTGGCCAGAATAAAACCGTAAAATGATTGTTGTACACGCGATTCAACAACTAAAGACATTTTCTTTTTATTTAAATTTAACGAAAAGTTGAAACTACTATTTTTGATTCTTTATTTAAACCTACTCCATGATTATTCATGGGGTAGGGCATTTGAATAATAATGGGAGAAAGGGGAAGATTCGGAGACAAAAACTGTCTCAACTGAGGGGTTAAAATTCAAAATTTGAAAAGTCCAGCGAGCAAATCAATAGGGTCGAAGTCATTTTTTTACCATTGGTAGAAACTAAAAGAAATTTAGAATCTAAAGAATCTGCAAAGGATCGACTCTTTACAACTGATTATAAGTGATAATAGAAATTAGACGCAATTTCGAGTATTGTAGAGTTGATTTAGGCACAAAGAATCCTTAATGGAAAAATTGTCCATAAAAACATCCTTCTATTAAAACTAAATTCGCGCATTTTCTGAGTGAATGAAGCGAAATTATTTTTCAATAATTAAAATGAAAGTGCCTTTGTAAAATCTCTCTGTTTATCATTATTATTGTTGCTAATATGCAACCTTAAAAAAATCCTTATGCAATAATCTCAGTTGTTGTCTTTCTGTATCAATTATTTTAAAAACAATTTTAATCAAATAAACAGAGAAACTATTTTTACTAAAGTACAATCCGGTGATAACACGAAAATATCACACACAAGCTTTTATAATTAATTAATTTAATTAAGCAATAAAATCGAAAACAGAGTTAATGATTCACGATTGTAATTTTAGAATTCCCGATTATTAATTTTTTTAGAAAAACTCACAAATTTTTTATAAAATAATAAATAGGAATAATATTGAGAAAATTTTCTAAATTGAAGACATTCCGGGATATCGCGAGTCGATTGCGTGATATCGTGACAATAATAGTAACCATTTTTTTGCTTTATTTTATATAATAATAAAACCCTCCAATTTTTCCATGGATCTATCCACCTGTGTCAATATTTTGCTCTAATTTGCTATTATTATATTATAGGTACCATGTTTTTCAATAGAATTGATAAAATTATGCATATCAATAATTAGTGATAAGAGTACGAAAGGACAATTGAATGTGAGAAATAAATTAATTATTTTTAACCGAAATAATGATGTAATATTGAATCATTGATACAATGGTGTTTATTTATAATTAATATAACAATATATCCCTCGAGTTACTCAACTAAAGAGTTACTATAACATACTGATCTTTGTTATACTTACATATATGCACAAAATCAAAGGAACGGATATAAGTAAAACAAAAAACTAAATTGAGAAAAAAGAAACAACAATGATACAATTATCAATTATAAGATTTTATAAAATTAATTTGTACATTCGCTATTTACAATACAAAAATAGATTGGCTAATGCCGAATTAATCCAATTATAAATATGGTGTTTTATTGTTATTATCATTATTATTAAAGCATTCCTAGCAATCTTCAATTCGTTCAAAACAAATAAATATCATCGAGATATTGAAACTAGAAAAGACGAAAATAATTAAAAGAATACTCAGGCTCTACTCTCTCTCCTAATGAGCGAGCAAACAATTTTTAATCAACGTACAGGTGTTGTCATCGGTCTTGGGAAACTATCTTGTCGCCTCTGCATAAAACCCAACATATTCCTAAATGGTAACACCATATGATAATAGGCACAATATGGTAATGGATCCCAATAAGCAAACAATGCTTCGCGTTTATCAAGCACTGTACCAATCAATCGTGTTACAGTCTCAATATTTGGATTTCTAATCGTCGATATTACAGTTTCTGACATTAGATAACGTCCATTCTCATTAACAATCGGGCCAGAATTTTGTCGATTAAAATGCCGACACGGTTTCCATAATAATCTTGGATGTACATTTGTATAGCAAATGTATGGTAATGAGACACCAACACGACTACTCAATGGTATAATTGCATTACCATCTTTTGGTATAACAAACCGGAAACTAACATGTCCAGTGATTGGTCTTAATAAATGTAAACGACCAAAGAAATTCGTTAGCCATTGATTGATCTCTTTATTTTCAACTGGTACTAGACCGTTAACATTTTTATCCATTTGACATGTAACATTAGCGATTACATGAGATTCTTTAACTGTTGTACAAGTGAGGAAATGATCGCCTTCTACATCTTGTACAACAACCCATGGACGTTGTTCGTTAATATCATTGGGTAATTTTAAATCGTTCCTCGATAACGGTAGAATAATTTTGGAACGTTCCCGTAAACCACTTGGACCAGCTGTTGACATTACGTAACGTCCCATACGGATAGCACCGGTATCATATAGACGATAGACATCATCTTTTGATGTGATCGCATGATAATTGGGTGTTGGTATACCGCATTTTTGGCAACGTTTCAATACTTCTAGCGTATCATCTAATGCCCATACTTCTTTAATGCCAGGACAGAAGCATGTACATCCTAATAATTCTAAATGTGGTTTTGCAACAGCGTCATAATAAGCGGACGTTGTTGAACTAACTGGTATATAATAAACAGCTTGTTCGCGATCAACAATTTCACATAATGCGCGTACATAATTCTGTTGTTGGTCACTAGTCGGTTTTGGCACTGTATAAAATTTACTTACAGCCGTTGAGAATCTGGTTACCGCAAATAAACCATCAATTTCACAAACAACAACTCTAGCACCGGCCGAATAGAAATTTCTAGCTAAATGTAATGCCTGTATCGTACTACCACCACTAATTAGCACTGTTCGTTTTTTACGTATCGCTTCAGTACCTGGTGATAGAATTAATGCTAAAAACATCTTAAATATCGTAAATGGTAAAGTAATCAATTGTGTAAAACACCATAGCCACATTGATATCCATAACATTGGTAAAGCAAATATTAATTGTCCCCATGTTTTCGGTAATAGCGATAATATAACAGCTTTTGTTAATCGTAATAGAAAACATGGATACCATCCGATAATTTCGGCTAAACCAGAAAATGAATCGTCCTGTTCTTTGCGTTGTTGTTGATTGAAAACAGGACTTTGACTTCTTGAATCACGACAATCTGAACGTATAACGAATGGTTCTTGTATAACAGTTCCCAATGATGAGGCGCGACGGATACGTCGACGTCTCAATGTATTATCCGGCGATGTCGATATTGGTGATAATGAATTTGGTGAACTAGGACTTTGAAGGCCGGAACTACTGCTGATACTTCCAGCATGGATGCTTTCATTGCTTGGCCATACACGGGATAAACTTTCAGATGTACAAGTCGGCATCTTGCACGATTTAACACTTCACTAAACACGCTCGTTCAAAAAACAACACTAACTCACTAACGAACTGAACACACTGGATTCGTTGTGATAAGTGTAATCTAATTGGTTTGTTTGTTATAGACGGACGTTCATTAATTTAATAAACACTCAAGTGCTGTGCACAGATCTCTTATACGCGTGCATTTTGTACTATGCCCCTTGGCCACGGTACCCCTACCCTTCTATTCATTAGAACTACTACGTTGATCCCATTGAGGTAGTCTTTCAAACCCGAAATTCTTATCTATAAAAAAGAATAACTTCGTTGTGATAACAACAATATCACTGTAACTCAATAGAATCAACAATTAGATCTAGGACTATTATTTAGAATTTGATAAAAATCAAAAGTAAAGCATACAACTCTATTAACAAGAGAGGCATGTAACAAGCATACACAATTTTTGGAAATTCCAACGCCAAATTTCAGTAAAATTCTAAAATACAAATTCCAATGAATCACTTTCGATTGCATGACCAAACTCAGGTTCGCACTTTCGCGTTAAATACAACCCTGCATTCTTAGAACCTATCAACATTCCTCCACAATAATAATTCGCTATAGACCTACAAATTGTTCAGAACTCAATCTACATACAATATAAATTCCATAACTTTTACTTTATATTCAAATTGACTGAACAGGGGAGAAATGAACATTTTTTAATTAGCTTCCAAATGAACTACGTTGTTGTAATTTTGTTAGAAACCTTCCCAGAAATCTTTGAAATATTATTAGAGAGAATCGTTCACATTTAAAAGACGCCCAGTAAATTATGACAAATAAAAGGGTGACTAATAAAAAGGGTGTCAGACTAATACACCCCTACAATAAATTTAAAGCTAATTAATTCCATTTTTACATAACAAAAATACCACAAATTTCCGAAATAAGTGATTTGTAATTTTCCAAATTATTGTTGAATTTAAAATTTACCTCCTTTAACAATATTAACCTCAACAATCGGATCATGCGTGTTGTTTAGTGAGATTTCGAGCAAAATCGGTGTTGTTTTGTTAAATAAAACAAACTAATTACACGATAATTCAATATTAAATAAGGTAAATTACGATTTTTATCTAATTATTTGATTGAAAACTGTTTAAATTAGATTATTATTGAAATTATAGAACAACTTACCGATTTTCAGGTTAACTGGAACAATACAAACAAAAAGTAAGTTGGCAAAACTGGCGGTGTAAAAGTTACTATTTTTTTTAAAATTGGCGCCAAGGATGAATTCACAATTTTCGAGCGAATCGATTGGAAATTTATTGGAAATCAAAACTGCCTGTAATAATTTCGTAGAAAATCCAGATAATCCAGATGAATTAATAGAATTGAAAAGGTTAATTGTCGATTCAAGTCCGACAGCTGTGCGAATTGTTGAACCGCAGATCTTTGCGATTTTCTATCCAATCTTGAAAGAAGTTGCAGGAAATAAAGCAAAGTAAATTCGATTAATACCATAGAAAAATACTAATTTTTATATTTTCAGCAGTACGATAACAATACGTTTGAGGCATGCTCTTGTCAATACTCTTTCAGCTTTATTTGGTAAAATTGTGATTGAAAAACCAGCACTATTCTACAATATTTACGGATTTCTACTGCACGAAATATGCGATATTCGAAAACAAGAAGGTTTCCCCAATTAATAATCTCTCCTTTAGATATTAATGAATCAATTTTTCCAGTTGTTGATATACCTGAAGAGTACAAATTGAACATTGTGGAATGTACGATGGCTTTATTTCAAGCTTTATCGACTGATTTAATTCGTCAGATTTATATTAAAGAAAATGCTCCACGATTTTCTCAAATGCTTCTAATCTTGTTGAAGATAGCAAGAACTGAACAATTCAAACAATTACAGTAAGATTTAATCGGTGGAAATATCCCAAATTTAATTCGATTCAATTTAAGGATTCTTTCAATGAATTGTCTAATGGCCATTACACGTGTTTTAGACGATGATGATTTTAATGATTTGGTGATAAGAGATCAAATTGCCGATATGTTGATGTTCTTCATACCGGGTATTGCCAGTCAATTGAAGGATGTTTGTTTGAGCGATGAGAAAATCGGACATAAAGTACCAATGGTGGGAATTTATCGAAATTTAACAAAATAATTCTAACAATTTTCATTGTAGACAGCCATAAAGACTTGGTCTAGAGTCGTTACACTACAAATGCAAGATTATAACGCTTCTGATAATAAAACAATAAATTATGGGAGTAAAACGAAACTTAAAGAACAGAAATGGAAAACTGAAAGCGAATTTAAAGAGTATTTAAAACAATCAAAACGTACACCCGAATGGTATCGCGAAACTGATAAGAATTTGTGTAAAATTATCGTTGAATTAACCAAATTAACCCACCATTCACACGATAAAGTCCGTTTAGAGTTAGCAAATACGATTGAATTACTGATCAATAATTGTATAGAAACAATGCCGAATTCCATCCAACAATTGATAGTAATCGGTATTATTTTATCGGAAGATTCCCATGATTTAATTAAAAATAAATGTCGAAATATCCTGGAAGAATTATCAACGAAATTAAACTCGAATAGATTCCAACATTTACTCGATAATCTAGAAGACGGTTTCTACAACGCCATTATCAGTCTACCCAGAAAATTCAATAGTGTTGGTAATTTTTATAGTTTATTTAATTATTTATCAATTAATGATTTTATTGGTAGATGAAGGCGAACAATTAGCCGCCTTAAATCTTCTATTAGGCTACATTAATTTATTTAAACGACACAATTTGATTTCCATTCTCTATTCGTACAGTTATTTAGACCAATTATTATCAACATTGATTCATATTTGTGAATTCGATAAGAGTGATGTTAGTTTATCTGAAGATTATACCAGTCCAGGTATTGTAAATTAATTGTTGCGATTTTTTTTAAAATTTTGTTGTTAGATTTCGAGCCGGTTGTACAATTTCAAATGCCTTGGAAGCGATTCCGTTACTTCAAAAATGATTTAATATGGAAGAAAATCGAAGAAATTTGTTGTCTATTGGGTAGATACGGTGGTGGAGGTGTCGTTTGTGATTTTCTACTAAATAAATTCGATAAAAGATCCGAAAATTTGAAGGAAATAACGTTTTTATTAAACGGATTGATATCAGGTACAAGTTTAGGGTTTACTTGAAAATTTGTAAATTTTCTCTTCAAGGTTTCAATGATGTGGAGTTTATTCTAATTAAAAATATTCTAACAACATATACGGATAAGAATAATTGGTATTTACCGCTACAAGTGATGATTGATAACGAGGGCTACGAGCACACTTTCGGCGATGTACAAAGTCACATTTTACAAGTCTGTCTGTTAGTTGAAGGCGTTGGTGTTGTTGCTCTAACGTTGAAACAAAAATTTAAACAATTCCTCCTAACTAATCTCTATCTGGTTATTGAACGGGCCGGTATTTTAGTTGCAAATTATCGAAAACGCGAATAATTTAAACGATTTTAGGGAGTAATCATCCGTTGATACGCAATGCAGGAATGTTGGCCCTATCGAATGTTAGTAAAGCTTGTAATTATGAAGATGTACAGGATTTAATTAACGCGAATTTAGATTATTTTTCGTTCTATTTGGGGCGGCAATTGCGCAAATCGCAATTAAAAGAGAATACTTTAAATGTACTGACAACAATCATGAAATATAATTCATCGTACGTTCAAATGGCCACAATGGAGCTAATTACGGATGTAATTTCTTGTAATTATTGTCGATTTGATTTAATCGAAGTTTATAGTTTTTAGATAAATCCGATAAAGAAATTAATTCGTTATTGCATCTACGTTTGTTTAAAACTTTTATTAAAAGTCTGTACGATTGGTTGAATATTGAAATTGTAATACCGCCGTTAAAGTCGAAATTACAAAAACAACAAGAATTGGAAGATTTCAAAGTATCCGATATCGATTATAATCAAAGTTTTTCCGATGAAATTATGGGGAAATCGGCGCAAGAACTCTACAAAGAAGACATGGAGAAAAATCGGAAACAACTAGAAGATATCGATTTTGATGATCCGCAATACGAAAAACCAAAACCGCCCCATATTATCGAATTAACCGGGAAAATTCTGAAGGAAATCCTGAATGCTCTACCATCGAAGGATCGCAATAAAAAATTATTAGTGTTGGAAATCTTGAAAGACGGTGTTGAAATTTTAAAAGACTGGGAAGATGAATTATTACCAATCGTACATTTGATCTGGGGACCGTTAGTTGATCGATTCAAAGAGGATGATCACTTAATTATTAATCACAGTTTCCAATTGCTTATAACTTTAGCGAGATTATCGCAACAATTTATTAGATTACGGACAACCAAGTCGGTATTTATGGTAGAAATGAGATTGTTTCAATTAAAAATGTGATTTTCAGGGACGTATTGCCTGAATTGCTGAAACTTCTCGACCAACTATCCCGGCAGAGCTACCTGAAGGATCGCGGTGCAGCTTATCGGTTTACACAAAGTTACAAATTACAGTTGAGCCTGTTGGAAAATTTCGGGCGTTTGGTGGCTGATTTGGATTTGTCGGAGGAACACGTCCGGAAAGTTGTTGGGGTGGTTTTTAAGTATTTGAGTGATAAGCAGCCGGCGCCATTGCAGACTGCCGCTTTAGATTTCTTCGAAATTCTTCGATTTTACGATCCTCGCGTTATTGAAGATGAACTAAAAGGTTGGTTGGTTGACAATCCGAATACCGAGTTTACTAAAAATCTGAAACTTGTGGAGAATTGTAAGAACGAGACGTGATTTTATAAATATTTGTTTATTTCGTATTTGTTTTAATACAAAAAAATTTATTTGCACACTTTTTGAAAGTCAAATTATTTGTTAAATATTTACACAAGTGAAGAATTGTACACATTAACAATGTCATTTACCTTATATAGAAATCGGGTCCACCAATTTTACTCTAATCAAATCGAATAAATTATACAGTCTTTAAAACTAAACTTAACTAATAATGATAGTAATAATAACGAAATTGGGGCTTATTTAAAACTAGTGAAGACCGAAGGTTTATCAAACAGAATTAACCGATTGACATGTGACAATTCCCTGTACTAAAATCTTAAAAATTTAAAATTGAATTAAAATTACAAACTAAAAATTAATCACAAAGAGCGCTGCCATTTCGGCAGTTGTCAATATTGTTAAAAAAGAAATTCAATTTTCTGTGCTCACCGGCTCTCTAGCATGATGTATCTGTACATGTTTATTATGATTCGATTTGGTCGTTGATGTTTTACCACAAATATGACAAGAATACGGCCGTACTCCCGTATGGATTCGCATATGGTCTTTCAAATAGTACGACCGATGGAAAGCCTTACCGCACACTTTACAAGTGAACGTTTTATCGTTTTCGTGCTCCCTAACGTGCCGTTGACAATTCGATTTCCTAATAAATTTAGCACCACAATAATTACACGTATACGGTCGTATACTTTTATGCGAATTCATATGCGCTATATAATCCGATTCCCGTATGAATGCCCCTTTGCATTGGTCGCATTTGAACGGTTTTGAAACGCGCGATGCATGCGTCCATTTGTGTAACTTCAAATTCCATCGTGTCGTAAAACTCTTGTTGCAAATCAAACATTTGTATGGCCGTTGGCCGCTGTGATTTTTTATATGAACATCCAACGATGATTTCAAATAGACGCCTTTACAAATTGGACATTCGACATTTTCGGAACTTTTATGGCCATTTGGTAGGAAATGACTGTTATGGGCGCGGCGCATATGCCTCGTTAAACTCGACATGTGTATGAATTTCTCACTACATTGCGTACACGATTTCGGTTTCGGATCGTGTATTTCTTTATGCCAGGCCAGTTTGGTTTTCGAATGAAATATCTCTTTACAGAAACAAATATAATCTTTAACTTTCTTTTTAACATTCAAATGATGACGGTTGCGATGTTGGACTAAATTCGAATAACGACGAAATGTTTCATTGCATAAATTGCATTTAATTGGCGTTTCGCCGGTGTGGATGTTTCGATGTTCTTGTAGTTTCTGTTTTGTTAAAAACGATTTTTCACAAACATCACATTTGTATGGTTTAATGCCTAAATGGCGACGCATATGCAATTGGATATTTTGCCGGCGATAGAATAATTTACCGCACAATTTACATTCAAGTGGATGGATGCGTAGATGTTCAGAGAATTTGTAATCATTTTGGAATACTTCATTGCATGTTGTACATTTATGACGTGTCTGGGATGAAATATTATGAATTTGTAATTTATGATCACGTAATGCTCGTAAATTTGGTAAAACCGCTTCACATAATGAACAAATTGTTTTAACATCTACTGTAACAGCCTCATCTATTTTTGTCGGTAGATTTTCATTCTGATTATTCATTTGAATTTCACCATTCTCATTATTAATCGGATTTTCGAGTTTTAATTTATTTGTAAAGACATTATCGAAATTGTTATCATTCTCATTTTTAGTCTCTTTCAATCTAACAATCAATTTCTTAATTTTCTTCTTACCAATCTCGCTACCGATGTGGTTCAATTTGATTTTATCCCCATGCTTATCGATTTCGTGTTGTTTACGTTCTTTTGTCGATTGGAAAGCATCGCCACAGGTGGAACATTTAAAATTCAACGGTGGCCCACTGAAACTAATAATTGTCGGCACATCATTATCATCATTCTCCTGGTCTTCATACGGCGGTGGTATTCGACTTTGTAACGGTGGTGGTATATCGATATTTGAACTATCCGAACCAGCCCAATTATCTCTAGTAAAAACATTATCATACGATGAATTACCATTATCATACTGTATACGATTCCATGTTGTATCATTTGTTGTACCATCAATACTCTCCTGTCCGGATAATTCCCCTCTAGGCGGCATACGTTCATCGGCGCGTATATTAACATTTGAACTTTCTCTCGATAAAGACTCATCATGATTATCATCAACCATACCGCCGATTGTCATTAAAACACCGGGACGATCCGGTGTACTACCCTCGAAATTCTCAACTTGCGAGATTATTTGATTTGTTGAGAAATCATTCATTACCATCTGCATACCATCCATATCGACAAAATCGATATGTTCATTTGATTGCAAAATATTCGATGCCGTATAAATCGGATTTGATTGTTCGTAATCTTGTTGTGATATTATCACCGTATTATTACTATTATTATCATCATCATCATTATCATTATGTTCTTCTTCTTCTTGATTGTGGTGATGTTGGTGATTGGAAGCGTCAACAAAATAAAATTCGGGTTCGTCCGGTTTTGTTGCATCAATTTCAATAACATCAATACTATCATTTTGTACAACAGATCGTGGCGATAAATTGTTGTTTTGTGTTTGGCAAGCTTTACTCAAATCAGACCGTACGCGTATACTCCAATCGGAACCGGTCGGTGAATGTGGTGACGGATTCGTTTCATAATTCTGTTCGTGTTCATCATCATTATGATCGTCATCATAAAATTTCAAATCCAACGATGTATTCAACTTTTGTAAATCGATATCATCTTTTATCGTTGAAATTTTCTCGGATTTATCTCCACCACAATCGACAGTTGAATCGTCATTTGAATTGTGTTGATTTTTTGTTGCATCTTCATCAATTTCTATGATATTAGAATCGGACATCTGGTCGGCTGTTGGCGATGGTGTCGACGTTGAAGCTGCTACAGTTTGTATTTCATACGGTAACGATCTTAGCGGTGGTGCTAAACACGAACCACTCGACATTATTACTTGTTGTTGTTGATAAACGTAGGGCATCATTTGTGGATTTAAAACGGTCGGTATCACATATTGCGGCGATAATGGATTAACATTGAGCACATTCTGTTGTGGGCCGGTTGTACTACTCATACTTTGTTGATAAATAAATAAATGATTACCCTGCATTTGTTGCACGTTTGGAGCCATATTCATTAAACTACCTTGATTCCAAGTTTGATTGACGATATTAATTTGCGAATTTGCATTACCACCACTTGGACAAGTTGTATTTTGTTGTTGCGGTTGTTGAGTTATAGGGGTAGTTGGTGTTGTTGTTATTACAGTTGATGAGGATGGTGGTGAGGATAGTGCATTCTTTTGTATTTCTTCGGTTTCAGCTAGTCGGACCAACGCCTCAATTACTTTATGTTTCGGATGGCTGGCTAAATGATTTTTCAATGTTATACCAGCTCTCAAATATAGCGTACATACAGGACAAATAATATTGCTAGAATCCATTGTCTTTTCAAATTATTCCCACATAGAGGTAAATCTACAGGAATAGTGCATGTCAGACTGTACACTCCTCAAACTTGGGCTATTGATCTGTTACAACAAAATCAATGATGAGTATCATGAGAATTTCATATTTAGAAAAAAACTAATCATATTCAACAAACTATTAACATGAAACAAACAAGCCTTTCACATACCAATATAGCAATAAATTAATTCCATGTCAACAATGTTATAAAATTATACGCGATTTTTACAATAAACAATAAACATAATCATTTAATTATAAAACAATGTTAATCAAATTTAAAAAATCGAAACTTACCCAACTACTTTTACAGCCCCATGGTCGATTCTAAAACATTTTTATGGGCAATAAAAATTAAAAAAAAGTTTCATTCCCAACCCGTACCCACAAGAATTTCAGCCATTATTATTGACTAGATTTGGGGACTTTGACTCCGTTGGGTTGCAACAATGCGCTCTTACACATTTATCAAATGTATTTCAAGTAAAATTCGTATAAATTTGATTTTTTGGATTAAATCATCATTAATCTATTTAAATTTAGCCCAATTCTGTCTTTTTGTGGGCGCCGATTTAAATGCAATACCAACCTAAAAATCCAAGTCAATTAACTGTCAGTAAAGTTGGAATGCCAAGTGTGACAATTTTCGGCAGGTCTGCAGATTTTTGTTGTAATTAATTTTTAGATTTTCGTACTTTTTAAATATAAATCTAATTAAATAGATTGAATTCATTACGCGATGATTGTTAATTGTATAATTGTGTGCAAATTTTGAAATTGCAGCAAATTTAACAAAATCTATGGTATGTAATTGGCGGATTGTTGGCAACATTGCAATATTATAACTGTCTATAGTCTATGATTTGCAAGTTGACTTATTGATTGTAAATCTCTTTTATAAATTGGGTTATTTTAATAAATATTAGAAATTTCTATTGTTAAACTGCAAAATTATCGTAGATTTGATAGTAGATTTGTTTCGAAATATTTATACTGAATTTGTTTACATTGTGTGCTAAATTTTTTGTCGTAGCTATACACTTGTGTCAAAATTTGACATGACGGGTGGAAATTGAAGAAAATTCCTGATTAATTTCAAAAATTTTGCATTTATTTGTTACAAAATGGCTGATATTTCAAGTAAATTGACAACAATTTATTTATATTTGATAATAATTGTAAATTTTTAGAAGTTGTAGATACGTTGCGAGCATGGCGTGAAAACAATGATCGTAAAAGTCGTGAAATTTTGGAAATGTGGGACAGTACACTTTCGCATAATTTAGACCGTATTGGCAAAGAAAGTTGAGAATTTCCATTTTTATAATCAAACGATACAATTGAGCGTTTTTATATGCTTTTAGGGCCATTAATTTTGGAGCAAGTTTGCGTTGCTGCTTTAGACTGTTATCAAATGGCAATTGTACAAAAATGCATTGAAACATTGTATAAAGACTTTCCAAATAGTTTACGGGTGAAAAAATACGAGGCCATGTATTTAGAAGCCGAGGAGCGATACGAAGATGCCATACAAGTATTGGACAGTATTATCAAAATTGATGAAACAAATAGTGCCGCCAAAAAGAGGAAAATTGCAATATTGAAAGCCCAGAATAAGACTGCTGAAGCTATTAAAGAGCTTGTGGAATATTTGAAAATGTTTAAACCCAAATATTTCTTCTATTTTACATTTATTATTAATTATTTTTAGATTTATGGCCGATACGGAAGCCTGGCAAGAATTAAGCGAATTGTACATCACCGAACAAGATTTCAACAAAGCAGCCTTCTGTGTCGAAGAATTAATTCTACACAGTCCCCATAATCATCTATTGCACCAACGTTATGCCGACATTCGATACACACAAGGCGGTTTCGATAATCTTGAACTAGCCAAAGCTTATTATTGTCAAGCTCTTAAATTGAATCCAAAAAATCTACGCGCTTTGTACGGAATTTATTTAACAGCAACGTCCATACTGATGTCGCAGAAATGTTCACCGCAGAAAAAGAAGGAGGCTCTAAAATTATCCGAATGGAGTTTGTGTGAAATCGAGCAGATTTATAAAGATACGGATGTTTGTAATGTTGGAGAATCTTTGAATGCTCTTCAAATTTAATCAATTTAGATTTTTTAGTTTTGTAATTGTTCGGAATTAGAATAAAGGCCATTAGGATCAGTTAAAGCAAAATTTGCAAATTGTTTTCATTATCGTTCATTTAAAAACGTTAAATTACAGTTGGTAATGTATTAAAGTTATAGTTCACGATTACTTGGTTTACTCTTCTATATACATATATACAGGTTTGAAAGGTTAATAATTGTACTCGCTTAGGCGGTACATATACTAAAATTGGAACGATACAGAGAAGATTAGCATGGCCCCTGCGCAAGGATGACACGCAAAATCGTGAAGCGTTCCACATTTTTTGCAATTATCCCCAAAATTTTACAATTCCTGTTTAATTTTTTTAGGCAAATTGTAAATTTAAATTTCCCACACATTTACAAAAACATGGCGGAATTATTGCCAACACTAGTTTTAGTGTCGTAAAATTAAATCCCTAAATTCAAAAATATACTCCCAAATGTCGATAATAAGAAAATACACAATAAAGCTGTGTTTTTATAATTTATTAATTAACAATAATCTACAATTTATGGTCAAAAAATTAGTTTACGACCATTCGCTCAAATAAGCCCTCTTTCTAAAGTTCCTCCAATCGGAGTGTATATAATAGCCTTGCATTGTAGGTTCGATTAATTTATCGTCCGATACTGTTGTGTACAATGGTTCACCATACAATGTACCGACTTTCCAGCCCTCGACATTAGCCATCAATTGGGCTTCTTCGTCACGATTTCGGCGTAATTGCTTCAAGAATTCACGGTCTCGTTCAGCTAACAGCATTGGTGTTATCGCTAAACGTGCCGATCGCATTTCAATCTCTTCACGTTTATTTAGTTTACAATTTAAGTAATACAAATAGGCAGCGCCAGCGGTTATTCCCAAATAAGCTCCAAATAATGTGTAACCTACAATAAACAAAATAAGGTTATGATTATTACGTAATATAAAATTTGTTAATTGATTAAGGAAATTGTTGGGAAGTGTTAAATTACCACTAAAATAAGTCCTTGCTGGTATTCGTTGGTAATTAATGGGTCTGTAGCCCCCAGGAGGGGGCATATCTTGCTTTTTCGCTGCCGATGCCATTTCCGAATTGACAGTTGTCTGTCACTTTAATTAACGTTAATTGTAGCGCACTTCACAATTTTTGTCTTAGACCCTACAAATATATCTAATAACCTTGTAATTATTGTAATTTATTTCTGAAATATAGTAAAAAGTTGTTACAAAAAACTGATTTAAATTAATTTGTTTTTTAAAAATTTGAAATCTAGGGTTGTTAGAAAAAGTATGTTGGCAGTAGTGTTTTTGATGACTTATGAATTCAGCTTTGCCAGATTTACAAGAATCTAGGTAAATCTGCAGACTTGTTCACTTGCCAATATCAAGGTGTTTAAATATATTGCAAGTGTAGAAAATAGAATTTAAGGTATTTTTAAAACTAATAATCAAATAAAGCTGATACGTTTCGTTATAAAATTAATTCTAGTATGTGTGTTTTTTTGAATTTTGATTGCGGTTGGCAACAGTGAATTCGCTGACCAATCAGAATCCCAGCAATGACCAGAACATTTGATAAGAAAGTGTGATGGTGTCAAAACTAATTTGTGATATTAATTATGAAGAAAAAATGATAATTGTCACGATTTCTATTGAAAGACTTCAAAAAATTATTGAAATTATGTTGAATTCTTGACCGGGATAACAGGATGAGTTGAAATGAAGAAAATTAAAAATCCAACCGATATGCATCAAAAACAGGGCCAAGAGCTGTCTAAAAAATTATATCGGTACGTATTTAAAAAAACACTTCAACCAAACAAAAATTAAACAAACAATACAAATATTAATTGTCAGATAATTGATTTTGTAAATAAAATAGGATAATTGCGCAACATAACCTCAAATGTTGTTCAACGTGTGTAATTTTATTTGTAGAACAACTAGTGAACGAGCAAAACGTTTAGATGATGCCCGAAGTTGTGCACGTACAATTGCCGATCTATTCACAACAAATTTACAAATCCAACGACGTAAATTCTCCGAATATTGTGAACGTTTAATATTCTCCGATCCCGTACTGTATGGTAGGAAGGGTGAAGAATTATTGTGGCGTAAAAGTTTCTACGATATCGTTTCAACGGCGAAAAAACTAAAAAAGAAAGACTACACCCAGGACGATATATACAATTTATTCACACATATCAATAGCGGTATTGGGTATTATCATTATTTCTTAGCGAAACTACAAAACGAATTCAATTTGGATTTAGTTAACATCATTGATTTCCCTTTAAATATAACTAACAACAACAATAGTAATAGTAATGCGAGCAGTGATAAAAACGAAATAATTGAGTGGGCCAACAATTCTGTACACCAGTGTTTGGTTTATTTGGGCGATTTGAATCGTTATAAACTCGAAATTGATTCAACAATCCAATCAAAGATCGTCTATCGCTATTATTTACAAGCAATCAATTTTAAGCCTGATTATGGCATGCCGCACAATCAGATGGGTACATTGGCAATGAATCAAAATAATTTTTTAGATGCTGTCTATTATTATATGCGTTGTTTATCGTGTCGTATACCATTCGATGGGACAATTAATAATTTACAAAGTTTATTTGATAAAAACTCAAAGAATTACGAACAATCATTACAGAATCACACCAATAACGATAATTTAAAGGTTTTCATTAATCGTTTTCTATTATTAATCGATATTTGGTATTTTAATAAAAATAATAATCAAGTTTACGATTTGTGCCATCAAACTTGTAAAGAATTAGAAGAATGCTTGAAAACAATCAAATTAACGAATGAATCATGCGAATCACCGGTTGAGAATGGTGATTTAACCAATGACGATAATTATCAACAGAATCACTTCAATTACGATATAATTTTTAAAATTATAACAATTTGTTTATTGTCCATATCGAAATTGCATAAATTAGAATCACAACAAATATCAACAATTGTTGCATTCACACTAGCTATATATTCACAATTAATTCAAAATATTATCAATTATATTCAAGAGAGTGTATTGAATTTCCCATTAACTGATTGTGATGATCACGAGGACAATGATGGAATAACTCGAGATTTAATGAATAGTCATGATCATCAAAAGAAACGTTTAAAATTCAAATTGAGACGGCGTAAAGCGTTAAAAATCGAAAGTGATTCCGAGAATAGTGGCGAAGATGATAATAGAAACAATAATGAAGATACAGATAGCAGTTCAGATGATGATGATTCTTTCGTTTCTGATTTAGATAATGTTTTAGCTAATTCATCAGATGATGATGATGATGATCAGAATCAAGATGGAGTTGAAAATAATGAATCGAGTAAAATAGATAAATCGACAACTAATAAAGAAACTAACGATATTGATGTTATGAAAAAAATCAAACGTATGGATATTAATGATATGTTGGAGATAATTTGTGAGAAAAATCTATTACCGAGTATCAAGATTTTAAACGATTGGTTAATGCAAGATAATGAAATTATAAAATCATGCGGTACAAATACAAGAGTTTTATTGAACCAAATAACAACATTGTTGAATTTAATTAATATAAATTTGAAACATCCAAAATTGAATGGTATCAATATTGATATTGATTTTATAATAAATAATGAATCGAAAATACCATTAAGTGAGGATATTACGTTGAAAGGTATCGATATATTGGCAATAAATCAAAAGAAAATCGATTGGAATTTTATGGATCGTTGTTGTTTGAATATTAAAGAAGAATCGATTATAAGGATTATTAAAGTTTTATTATTTGGTAAATTTCTAACAACAATCGAAGAGACTGGCATCAGTTTTGATGAGAAAACAAATCTGTTTGTTTGTAAATCGGAAATTAATGAAGATAAAACACCGACTCTATTAGTTGAAGATCTAGTAAGTAACAAGTATTCATTATATTTTATTCCGCGTTCTTCCAATTATTATTTTATGATTTCCTTGCAATTATTCATCACTACTCTATAAATTTCTAAAGAATCGTTTTCTAATTATGAAAGTATAACTAAATTAATTGTAAATTTGCAATAAATTTAACGCGGAATGTATCGGAAACGTGCTCGGATACACTTATAGAATCGATCGATAATAGAAATTAGAATTAATTGTAGTTAATAATAATGTAAGAAAATCTACACATTATACGAAATTTAACACTCGACCTCTTAGATAAAACTCCAATTTATTTCGCTATATTTATTTTCGTCATGTTATTTTCAACAAAAGTATTCAAATTGTCAGTATTCGGTGGAAGATTCGAAAAAAGCCTTTATAGTTGATTATTGCAAAAGCATGCATTATGTTACAGTAAATTTAGTGCAAATGTTGCGCGAGTTTGATAAACAAATTGCTTCCACCATTATTTGTTATCTTGTGGCAACGTTTGTGTTAGTTGTAGCGTTAATAAATGCGGAATTTGGTAAATTTAAATATGCATTTCGATTAGAATAAGATTAATATTTTCGATATTTATCAGTTTGACGTAATTGTCGAATTGTACGTTATATTTTAGAGCAATTGAATCGATTCCATACAAGTTCCTGTAAATGATTTGTTGTCGATTTCACGTCATTATTATTCCGATTAGAAAACTATCATCATTGTAGATTGTTGGTTGTAATATTGTAAATCATGTCGATTTGCATGATTTATCCATTTTTGGTTTTTCTATTATTTCTATTATTTGATGTCATTATTTTATTTCTATACACAAATTCGATCAAACTATAAAAATTATTTGAAATTTGTTTCGAGCAAATTTTTGGGGAATATTTCTATCTAAATGTAGTTATAATTGCATCATTATAGCAGAATAAATATCTCCTTTTCCATCTATCCCTCATTATCTTTGTAAAGAAGGGGATGGTGTGTGTACGTATTTGGTGTGGTGTGGTAATAGTAGTTGGCAAACGAGTCGGATACGATTCAGGAATGCGTCCGGAGAGTGCTTGTTCATGCGATGAAATGCTCCCAATTCTATATAGATGCAAATGAGGTTGGTGCGATTTCAGTGGCAATTTTCACGAAATGCGCGTAATTACATCTCTTCCGGTTTGTAGATTCCGTTACAATCAACCAGTCGTGTTTAATTAAGACAATTCTAGAATGTGCAAAATGGACAGAATATTTTCAAATGTGTTTGTACAAATAACAAAAATTTTTATTTTCTCTGTTATTTCAAATAGGATACACAAAATGATGGGGAACATCATTCGGTAATTACAAACAAATTAGACGATAAAGAATCAGATTCAAAGGGACAGTTGATGAAAATGAAACATATGGGTCAGTTGTGGTTGGCGTCGGAAGTGAAAGCCCTTGAGAATCGTGTTAAAGGCAAAACATCCCTTTCACCATATCTCGTCTTGGATACTGATGCTTTAATTAAATATACGTTTATGGTGAAACATTTAGTCCATTCAAGAAAGTTTATTGTTTTAATACCATCAGCTGGTTAGTCGAATTTATTTGTAATGTTGCTTTACAAATGTTTTCTTGTATTGTTTTTTAAGTGGTTTCAGCTCTAGATGATTTAAAACGTAAACAATCGGAAGCTAGGGATGCAATCCGTTGGTTGGAGAATCAATTCCATCGTGGCAATCGATTTTTTCGCGCTCAACGTCCACAAGAACGTGCCTCAATACCGTTTATAAAATATCCAAAGAAGAAAGATAAAGAAATGTGTACATTTATTGAAATTACCGAATGTTGTTATTATTTAGCTGAACAACAAAAGGGTGCTTCTAATTTAGTTACATTATTAATTGGTAATCAAAATATTTTATCGAATGTTGAAAATAAAGACTTTAGTTATATTGGTTTGGCACAATCGGCCGGTATAACTATCGAATCGATTACACAATTTTATGGCAAATGGAAAAAGAGTTATAAAGGGAGAAGATGAAGCAAATTGAGGAATTTGAAGCGGTCAAATTTTTATTGTGGAGATGGATTTAATGTCAACCGATTTGCGCCATAATTTTGTGCAAGTGAAACGGTTTCTATTACAGAAGGCAAGAGATTTTTGTTTCGTTGGACATTTCGTCATTATTTTTAACCAACTATGTTGTTCTTATAATTTTACTTTACTTTAATAAAATATAAAAATTATTAATTGATTTTTCAACAATGTCAATTATTGACTATCACGAACATTGTGGCCAATTGACAAATAGAGACCGCACGATATTCTTGTGTGCGGTTATCGACTGATCGGTACAACATTACAAAACGATACGGTAATTACTTCCGTGGCCGCATTACGCTTGATGTGTGCACGTAATGCACGTAGAAATTTAGTTGGCCAGTCATCGTACAAGTGGTTATTCGCTTTAGTTAATGTTGTGATGTTTAGCAATAGTGGCCGGCGGTTAATTTAATGTTGATAGAGCGTGCATTGCACCGCGAGACTCGACTAATGAGCAGATTGGTGGTTGTGGGTGTGAACCACTATTGAACACCACAATCACCACTAGCTGACCAACAAACAGGACTGGCTACTCTCGTTTCTCATTATACATGTGTATGTACATAATGTTGCACTGCGACTGGTCTATGGATTTATTGCTAATTAATTTGCGACAATTTGTCCAAATATTGATGTTTCACTGGAAAAATCCGTGACCAATTAGTGGCGGAAGGGTCGCTGGAATGTTGCTCACTAGACAGTTTAAATTGCATCAAACAGAGGTGTGGGAGCAGTTTACTAAGCAAAGAAGGATCACTGGTGTGGAACGAGCGTCTGAAGTGGCATTAAAGTGCAGTAGCATTTTCCTAATACGTAAACTATGAGGATAATTTTCCAGTTGTTGAACCGTGGAATCCGGCCACTAGCCAATATAAAAGTAATTTCTATTTCCTAAAGTTGGAACACGTCCAGCGATTCCTACTAAACAAGCACAATTGTCGTTATCAGTAGTGAAAAGGGGGTGGCGGTAGGGTATACCTACACTATTCAGACATCGTGAATCATGGGCGTTCGTGACTATTGTTCTTGAAGTAATGGACTCGCGCGTTGATGGTAAATCTTTGAGCAACGTTATTTAATTCGCTCACGACACAACCACCGCACGCGATGATCATTGTTGTCGAGGGGTGGCAATATAGATGCGGTTATCGGGGTGAACGTGTGTAGATCACGTCACGTACGTACCAACCGCCGATTACCACCGCCGACAAAGACATAAAAGCGTTTGTATAGTCAGTATTCGGATTGTAGAAGCTAATTATTCAACTAGAGGAAACATAATTCAAACGTATCGAAATCGTGGCTGAACTACACCTATGTGACTAACATTAATGCGATTCTAGCCCGTTGGAAGCCACTCAATCAAATTTCTACTCGGATTGAGAACCCTTCTACTACAACTACTTTCACCCCTCGCCAATTGCCATAATTAATCAGGTCGATAAATAGCTGTAGATTGTTGTTGGGCCCTAGTGCGACTAGGCCATTTCGAATTTATTTGAGTCGAAGAACGACCGCAGATGTTCGCACCAGCCGTCAATGTTTTAACCAAGTTGTTATCTTGCCAGGAAAAATTATCTCATTTCAACCACAACCCGCAAAAATAACAAAATCAATTTAGCAACAGTGGAAATTATAGGTTTATTCGAACGTTTGTACAGCACCCGCGGGACAAAAGTCCGCAACTAATACTCTAGTTCTAGTTTATAGTAGTGGTTTTTTATCCAAATATTCCATAGAAAATCAAATCGTATATAGCTATCAGATATTTCGATTCGATGCATTCGTAATCGAGTAACGAATCGATATTCCCTAGTGGATTTTTTCCTGGCCGGTATTGTACCGCAACGATAAACTCCACGTGAACTTGGTTGACGCATAAAGGAGCCGCTGATCTCTCCTATAAAAATGGTGGCACACTAAGTAATCGATAAATCCAGACTAATTCTGAGCTTATTGCCGTGTATTCTACCCCCACTTGCCGTTGTTGTGTTGTGTTGCCGCACGGGTAGCAACATTTATACTGTAACATTCAGAACACCCCTCAAATCACAAACGTTTTCTTTTCAAGTCACTGGAAATTGTCTCGACAGTTTCATAAGTTGCTAAATGAAACTATTGATAATAATAGATTAAGGTTTACACATTTATTTTAAACAAAATTCCGCGTTTACTGCCAGCTTTTACGATCTCTACATTAATTTCAGTTGGCGTATTTTCAAGTCTTTTTTCCTCGCTCTCTTCTTTCCTAGCATATAACTTTATCCTGTTCATTTCACAACCACTCGTCTTAATATATCTTTATTACAGCACCATAAAGTAGGAGATTGCTAATCGTCTAAATATTAAACCGTATACGTTGAGGGAGTATAAATTTTAATTTACAAAAGCCATTAATGCTGTTTTCCAATGTAATTTTGTATTAAAAAACAATAACAATTAAAATATCGACCGTTGAATGATTACACGGAATTGATTATTTATGAATTTTAACTTGGTTTATCTTCAATTTTAAACAACACAAGCGTCAATCAACAATTGTATGAGAATAGGATAAACAATGCTCGGAGTTTATTGATTTTAAAATATGCATCATGTCATAATGATAATTGGCTAGACAACCATTCATTTCCCCATGCCCACTTGGTAGTCTATGACAACAAAAGAATTTATACGTTTTCCAGTCATGAAAGCTAAAAGTTGTTTTCCAACCGAATAAAACAACACGGAAAAATAAACCGAACGACTAAATTACATTTCGAGAAGAAGAAAAAACTTTTAATTCCTCTTCTGGCGCATTGTAATCGACTTGCAAATGATATTTCCAATCATGACCTGTAGTTGTGAAAGCGGAAAACAAAGGGGGACGAGAATGAAATAATAAAATTCCCTGATCGTTAACAGTTCATATTGCTTTTATATTTGTCTATGTCTGTGTGTGTTTGTACGACTTCACCTTTTCGACAATTTTCCTCCGCATCCATACGAAATGAAGTTGGTCGTTAAAAATTTCAAGCATTAAAACCAGCGCTTTAAAAGTCGACTCGCGTCCGTGCGAAAAATTCCATCCAGACATCTTTTTCATTATGTATTCGGTTTTTTGTGGGGCGGATTCGGCTTTTAAATCTTTAAAATTAATTTCGTATTCGTTAAGGATAAACACAGGAACGGGCAGTGGAGTTTTTCCAACCGTTCAGATTAATAAAATAAGAGATTGTTGTTTTTTCCACTTCTCTTCTTTGCCGTTGTTGTTTTTTTATCCACGTCTCATATTCTATTTAATGGTATTGATGGTCGGATGGTCTCTGGGATTTGTATTTATTTCCCCGAGTACGACCAATTATAGCGAGAGAAATGGTTAATACCGAAGGGGATGTCGTTGAGTGGTTATTTTAGTCATTCAAACAGTCCAAAAACAGTTCCGATGTGAAATCTCGTTTATCCAATTAGACCAACTGCTATATCCACTGGAAATTTTTCTGTTGTAAAAGCGTCGTTTTTTTGGGGGCTAGAGGTGTAAAACTGGTACCAATTAAGCAACGCGATATGGTGATGAGAAAAGGCGAAGAGAAGAATTAAAAAAAAAACGGGCAAATCCCGACTAGTAGAGTAGGCGTTCCAAAATAACATTCCATTCCTATTTACATCAGCGGTATCGGATTTACTTAAACTTTCAGACAACCATGCCATAATTAAACTTTTATCCATGCTATACAGTCTGTAAATGATGCGCGACTACAGATCGCCCACTAAGAATAAAAGAATGGGCTCTTAACCGGCCCAACTACACCGATTGCTGCTTTTGCTGCTGAATGTACAATTCACACATGCCTCGTATACATGTGTGTTGACACTGTACCTTACACATGCTGGTGAATGTAAGTAGTAAGGTTAGGTCTCTTGTACACTGGATATGTGCATGTGTTTGTGTATCTACAGGGTGAACCAAGAGGTCGGCCTATTAACGTGTAAGAAGTTCTAATAGATTGAAGCTTCTGTTATCAAAGCCCCCTTCATAGGATTCCATTTAAAATAAGAAAGTAGGGTGGACTATCTCTACATATGGAGGGTTGATAGAACAACGAAACTATTCTCTAGAGGTACTTTAGGTGGAAGAACAGGTGTGTACCAATTTTGAAAAACTTTAATTATAACTCGAACGGCCCATCGTCGTGAAACATGCTGTATATGCATGTACACATACAGCCATACACACATTAAACCAGTGATATTATAGTAGCTACTCGTAAACGAAAACAACCTTATGCCAAGTCTGTATACAATAAACAAAGATACAGCACTCCCCTTTCTTTATCGTTCTAATGCAAAGTGTCGCTCTTTATCCTTTAAGTAAATGGGTGGAAACCAAACAGTTGATTGGTCGGAACAACTATAGACAGTTGTATATCGAATCCACGTTGACGTTTGTGGGTTTAATCTTTCTCGCTTTCCACTTTCATGAGGCCGTAATGCTGTCTCGGTTCATAAAGACAACCAAGATTGTGCTAGATAGAGACAACATCTATACCAATGTTGAAGACAGAAATAGATAGACATACATATAATCTTGAGGAACTGGAATTTGCAGTACCCGATTCTCATCTTTTCAAGACAGTCCAAGCGTATACTCATCGAGCAGGGTGGGGCCCCCCCGAGGGTGGTAGTGTCGGTGGTGGTGGCGATGGTGGTTGGAGGACTACACTCAAAAAAAGAAGAGGATGATGGTTGAAGTGGGACGCAATGAGGAGATAGAGAGTCGACGAGGAGGCGGCATAGGGGAATTACATGTTTCCTAAGGGTACACTCTCATCCACAAACCGAAAACGTCTCGCTCCAATGGAGCACACCGTATAAATGCGCTCCAGATAATGACACAAGTTTTTAATTAATTACTAACCGTGAAGTAAGCGCTCATTTTAATTTAATAAATGCTTGATTTCTCTTAATTTGTCCACACACAACGTTTGCATGTGTACATACAAAATAAACACACATGTAATAAATGCATGTTGGTATACCTGTTAAGGCAACTACAAACGAATATTGGCATTGTTTGTCTCTTATACAACAACAACAACCCATAAAACACGCCAAGATTATACTTGCCAATGATTAATAAACACATTTGGAAATTTTAAGTTATTTACAATTTACTGGACTATGAAATCTTTAATTACTAGTTACACTTGTGAAAATCATTAAACAAACAATAACAAGCCATTTGTAAATACAGATATTTAGATACTGCTAATAAATAGGCCATTATCATGTTTTTATGAAATCCCATTATTTACACCAACGAAAAAAATTAGTTTAAATTATAATAAATATTGTTCGTTCACATCAGAAATGCCTGTTGTTTAATTTAATTCTAATTGTTTAATTTAATTCTACACAATGAAATTTTGCACAACAAAAAAACTTGGCCAAATTATGAAAATAAACAATCCATTCAATTACAATTAAAATCGCTTGAAATTTCCCAAATTAGAAATAACTATACTCATAGATACAGGCTGATTACTCTCCAGAATCCAACCAAATTGTAGATTAGCATTAATACAAGAGGCGAAATTATCGCAGTTATTCTATTCCAAGTATATCCCAATTATACTTAGGCATCAGGTGCCACTTTCTCTTCAATTATCCTCATTGAAGATAAACTCGAATGTCTCAACAGTGATTTTCGTCAATCAACGTTAATTCTCAACAGATAACTCACCAGCTGTGCAACGAATATTATGACGCTAGCTACTCAAGTTCTGGGACAACACGGAAAATTTCACACTACACGGTTTCATTCTAGCACGATTGAAGTTTCTCAGGCCGAGAAATCTTAAAAAAGTAAAGGAAGAAATGCCTCTAGAAAGTGATGATTGAAAAAAGCTATCGGCCAGCGATAAACGAAAAATTTAACGAGCTCAAGAGGCGTTTTGTTCGACATTCCCATGTTTTAATGGAAAATTTCCATTGGCGCAAAATTTGAAACGATAATAATATGATCAAATTGAATGGGGTGTAATTTTGGTGGATGCGCCGCAATACCGGCGCATTTCACAGATAACGGCAATGCTTTTTGATAGACACCCTTTAAATAGAGCATTGTTGAGCATTGTGTCGGCGTCCATTGTGCGCCGGCCTTTAGTGTCCAATTTCGATGGGACATTTGATATGTTTCAACATTCTAAACGATGGTGGCATTTGTTGATTCTGTTATTATAATAAACACTCTGATCTCATATTGTTTGTGTAAAATAAAATTGCCCCATTGACCATAATCTACAGTATGACAGTGCGAGTGTCTGAATATAGCAAATGCTTGTTTGCTGTTGGGATAAAATAAACAATTTCCTACTAAATGGCCAGTTGTTTAAATTTATCAAAAGAGATTGGGTTAACAAGACAATTTTCAACATTTTTAATTGCTATAAACTGTACAAACAAGATAAATTTACTTTTGTCAACATTATAATTAAGAGGCACGACAGCAATTTTATTCCATATTGTTGGAATGGTCATTGATCGAACAATAACTCGGAAAAAAGTGCACGCACACATAATTACATTGGACTAATAAATTTATAAATATATCGAAAAAAATTCATATCTATTTGGATTCTTTATTGTTAATTTATTTACTGTTGAAACATTTTTATGAGAATTGTTGGATTGATAGTTGCTGTAAATCTGTTATGGTTATAAATCGGGCGCATGTATAAAAACAATAAAAATATTTATACTGCATTCATATACAAAAAAACGTTGATTTTTCCCCTCCTAAAATCATAATAATGATAATAATAAAAGCGTAAAAGCATAACAAACTATTGAATTATAAATTCTGTTATATTCACAAACAGTTTAATTACAAGGCTGTTAAAATCAACTAGCAAAAAGTTCAATGGCCTTGATGGCGCGCCTTTATGTATTCTAAGTGGGTACCTGAACAAATAAGGCAAAATCAACAAACTGAATATTTACTTTGCATAATTGATTGTACAAGATATTTATCAGATTATTGATTATTTGTCTTAAAAACCGACCCCATTTCCATTTCTCCCCCATATCAAGACTGGCACTGTACTATGCCACAATAAATTCTGATAAACTCCATAAAAAATCGTTAGTATTCGACATATTTCCATGCTAAATTGTACATAAAACAACGAATTGTATTTGAAAACTATTAAACGATCCGAGGATCGTATAAATAGAACGATAATAGAGGAACTTTGCCTCTGTTGTAGTCCAGTAATACTACAGTAGAGATGTTGTGAAGAATTATCGTTATTTGGAAATATAGTCTTCCCCTTTTTGTATCATCTCGTGTGTGGTTGTGTAAAAGGAAGAGCAAAACATTGACATAAAATAGGATCAAATCTAGCGTTAACGTTGCAATTTGGCCTAGGAAGGTCTGTCGTTATTATTTTACTCAGTTGATGTATTCTCAACTTATGGCAAATCGGCCGTGATTTTAGTAGCTTTAGTGATTCCCATTTCCAGTATCTTTATCGATTCCCATTCTGTTTGATATTTACTACACTCTGCCTGCACCAAGTTAGACGTAAAGATGGCAAAAAGACAACGGTGCCAGCACGAGTGTCTCTAGATTGAAATTCATCATCATTTCGTAAAATTGTTCTCGAGAAATTAACACAATACTACTTGTATCGTTGATCCAAGTACCCCAATTACAAATTGATTTATCATCGCTTATTATTGACAGAGCCGACTCTAAGGCTCTTAATCACCGATGACTCTCCAACGGAATAGAAACGTATTAATATTGAAAGGATGTAACGTATATTATGACTTCCTCTTCGTCAACGTGTCGATATGAATTTGAAAAATCAACAGCAGCACAGACGACACATTCAAAGAATTTATTATTATCATTATCAGAATGGGAAAGCTGTTTAAATAAAGGTAAAGATGTGGATTAAATTAAATATACTTTCAGTAGAATGCTTGAATAGAAATTTCCAGGTACGTATATCTTTGAATGCTTTTAATATAGGTATAGAATATTGTCAACTTACAGGGGATTTCCTTTGAAACTCGTTCAAAGCACCTCTCTCCATTCATTCTAAATATCTCAAGCAAAGCCTGTTTTTCTTGTAGGCTATAAAAAAGAAACGATCGCATTAATATTGCCCCCGTTCTTAATTCGTATTTCAATCGACAATAAAAAAATAAAATTAAAAACAAACAATTAAAGATCGTACACAAGTGGTTGTTATCAAGTGTTTAGTTGAGAAATTTTATTAATGAGATTATTGGAGGGCATCAGACATTTTCACTTGTAACTTGCTTACAACACTTCATTCCGATAATGTGCTTATCAGTACAACATTAATGATAATAATGTCATTGCTTATCAATGCATGTCATCAATTGAATTGTGTACAGTCGTTCCATATCGCCGATATGCGAGTGTTTCCCTTTTATTTCCTTCTATTTGTGCTACATTTACCCATTCAAATAAAAATACAAACTTATTTGCATTGTACTTGTTTTGTGTTGTTTTATTTGTACCTTCATCAGCGTTTATTGGGATATTTTTCCATTATAATCGTCCGATAATTTTTAGTGTGCTTATCGTTAATTAATCTGTAAATAACGTAAAAATCTATAAATTTCAATTTGTTATAGCGATGATAAGGCAGCGCTTCTGAATGATAGCGAATACTTTGTCTTGTAATACAGAAGAGATAAACTACAAGCAATATTCCCCGTACATGCTAGAATTTGGATCGATTCGTGTTTACATTATTGTAAATAGATAAACGATTTTTACCCCAAGGGTTGGTTTATCGGAACGGATAAAAAGATCGCGATCAAAAGCGCAATTGCACCGATGTACGGTTGGTCTTTTCGTATTCAAACGGCTTGACTTTCTTATCTCGAACAGACAGTGAGTGAAATCGTTTAAATCGAAATGGATGTTGTACGATATAGAACTCTGTTATTAAACTTACAAGGATTAAACTGTGCGAGTTAAGCCTCTTTGAAGATATGAAGATTTATTTAGAAGCCTGAAAAATTGCTGTTGTTTCCTTACAATGGTTTCACCTATATTGGCAAATAGGTTTTTTAAAAGAAAACTTTTAAAAACAACCATCAAGGCTCGTTTGTTAAATTATTGAAATTGTTCCAAACTCAATTAAATTCAATATATTATTTATCGATTCTTAATAAACGATTAAACGTTGAAAAGATTATGAAATGGTAAGTTGTAATAGTAATAGCACCTTGTAGTCGTTAATATGATAAATCTCTTAGTGAGATACTTCATGCAGCATCAATATTAATTAAGTTACTAATTGGATATAGAAGAGGCGAGTCGGGGCCTTGTGGTCGCTTGGGAATGTGGCGGTAGTAGTGGTGGCGGTGGTGGTGGCGGCGCTTTAAAGTGAACCCTTGTTTAATAGCCAAGCCACAGAGAAGTGGAGCGTGGTCTCAGTTAGCGGTCCTTGGTCAAACCAACTGCGCCAGTTGGTCAACTAGTATAGAGGAAACCGTCCCACTATTATGCCGTTGTAGTAGTTGTGTTGTTCATGATGATGATGATGATCAACACCCCAAAACCCTTGACCAACTTTGAATTAATTACGTCCATTCGACTAGACTATACATATAAGATCAACAAAACTGAAGGATACGTGTTGAACTAGACTGTATACAACACCTAAAGTATTTATAGACTTTGTGCATTTAATTCATGACCAAGGGATCTCCAAATTCATGTTAAAGTGAAACCAACCAAGACCGTTGTGTCCCAATGGATTAATGTACACTAATCGGAAACATTCCCATTTTTGTCTTGTTCTTGTGAAATTTCCAAGACGTACCAACATTAATTCTCAATTAAAACGATTCCGATAATAAGAACCATTAGTTACAACAACACGTGTTCTAGTCCAGTGTTTCTCAACTTTTTTCCAACCGGTACATTCGTGCGGCTCAAATAAGCAGCAAGAACGCTTCAGTATGGAACGAAATCTTGAAATTTTGGTCTTTATTCGAAGATCTCTAAAAATTTCTTCAAACTCTTGTCAGCACCTTCAATTTTATTCGAATTTTCAACCTTTTCCAAGCGTCAATCCAACAAAACGAATTGTTGCGGTTGAGAAACTCTGTTCGTATTCGTTTAGTCGAGTTGGACATGAATTTTTTAAAACTGTATTAACGATACTTTCCAATAGCCGTAAAATTAATTAGAAACGAATAAATATTAATTGCATTCACTGGCATCTGGGCCACTGGGGAATTGTTTGCCTTGTTTCTTTTCGTGTTTTAACTTTACGACTGTAATTTTTCAGGTAGAAAAACCTGTAGGGAATCACATTTATTTATACACAAAGACAAGAAACAACAACCTTCAGACATTCTTAAATCGTTACGATTTACCAAAGATTTATAAAAATAATCAACAATATCAGTATTGGGAGTATTTGTGGAATTATTGAAACGAATCTCCAGTGTAATGTTGAGCATTATCGCCAATAACATCTCAATTTTGTCGTCAACTGAGGGGACATCTAATTTTCGTTTTATGTAAATCGAATACGGTAGGAAGACAGCTAAAATATGACATTGTAACGATTCATTAGAACAGTTTCAAGTTTGTGTACAGATGTTCAACACAAATGCAACATTCCAACAATGCGGTTCATGTTCCACAGATAGTGTGTATTCTGTCTTTGGAGCCGGTTCTCTGTTTCACACGCCACCCACTCAAGATTATAACAGACACAAATACAACTATATACATATATAGAAAATGTGGATATAGTTACATAGAGATTTATCCTTCCTCAGCAATACTCCGCCAAGGAAGCCTGCAGCATATCTAAATACCAGCCACCTTCTAATTATCTACAAGATGCGCAAGGTGAGGAGATGAGAGAAACAGCGAACGATAAACCGCACACAAACATTGAATTAACAATGCAAATTCTTGTACATACATACATGAAGCCATTATTATTATTATTATTATTATTATTATTACAACATTGACTTTTGATGTGTGATTGTTGAGGTGAACGATTCGGAATCTGTGTCGATTTTTCTCACATTTCCGCCAAATTATGGATGTTTGCACGATCTCACCACTAGGATTGAACCCTTCAAACTACAGTTTGTATAGGAATTGTGCTTGGCAACGTTTAAACTCGTGAACTGTTTGAGATTTTCAACAAATATCTTTGGTGTGGAGTAGTTTGAAACTTTTTGGTGTATAATAAAGTGCGAATCTCGTCTTGTTTAAGTATTTATAAATCAACAATCTCAATTAATGATAAACATCTTCGTTAGCGTTATTATTATCATCATTATTTAGCAAGTTTCCAAACAATCCAAATCAGAACGATTATGTTGATAATTAGAATTTAAAACTGTTGTATACTAGAGAGAAGGAAATTGGATTGGCCGTCACGATGATGATGGAACCAGTTTGATTGCCTTCAAGACATAACATAAGACAACAACATCCATACATATCACTGTTCAAAATGTATAATTGAGGGTCTTTTGTTGAATTTGATCTAAAACAACACGCTGATGGATTAGACGTTGGTGTGTTATACAAAACGAACCAAATACCAATTTCGAAATATTTTAATCCATAAAATTAGTAGATGTAGCAGCTTTATTAACGTGAATATCAGAAAAGGAAATTTACATAATTTAGTTGGGGGCTTATTTTTCTGTTTCGTCTTACCAAGCAGAAAGAAAAATAAAACGAAATCAAAGACAACTTTCGGTGTTCGTTTAGACCTTTCTGCTTAACGTCGCGTGTAGATTTAATCTTTTATGGAATGTGTAGTATGTTTATTTCGTATATTTATCTTGATAACTACGCTTGATTATAAACAAGTATTTTTGGATTAAGCTGACGTCTAAAGTACAGGGTGCTGACAATCAATTTGATATTTAATTGTATTGGAAAGTGAGCTGGGAGCTATATAAAAATAAGTTTTTTATCGTCGATAATTAATTAATCTATTTGGAAAATAATTAAAATATTCGATAGTTAATAACAACTTCAACATCAATTCTAACACATTGTAGATTTTATTATTGAAAATTGATAGTCTGCAAAGCAGAGCTTAAGCTCAACTTAAAACAATCATCAAAGTTCGCCAATTATCGACCAAATGAAGGTTAACGAGTCGTAATAAAATTCAATAATTTTTCAAGATAACAAAGAAAAATCCATGTAAAACTAGCATGTTCTCATTCTCTAACATTATCTAATCGGTGATAGTCAAAATTTAACCCCAATAGGTCAAGGGTGATTTACAAAATAACGATAATCATGCAAAGGTTAAAAATTCTAATTTACTTTTATCTCTTGATAGTTTCTTTAATTTGTTAATGAGACGTAAAAGAGACGATTGTAATTAAGCGTTGGGGAATTGTCGATAACGAGACATCATTAGTTATCGAAAACTATTGATTTAGTTAAATGGAGAAATAGTCTACTTTTTGATAGATTGTAGTCGAGTATTTTGAATTAGTAATGATGAATTTGCATAGTTTTATGGTAGAGACTTTAATGACATTTGGAATGTTTAGGTTAAAAAATTTACTAACATCTAGGGAGTTTGGTTACCAACCCATTAAATTTCTAACCCTACAATTATAAATGAACGTCGCTCTTACCAATATGCTCAAATATTTGAAAAATTCGAAGAGATAGTTAGAAATTTTCATGGATAGTCTCAGTTCGCAGGTTCATGACCTGCATGCGATACTCAAACGGCATTGTTAACTAATTATTATCGTCTATTCACTATCGAGATTTAATGTTAGAGACAATGAAAGCCGAGATAGAAAAATTGGAAAGTTTCTTCATGTTTCGCTAATTAACGATAGATATCGATCATTTTAGAAAAAGTATCGAGCGTATTTCTTCGAACATCCTCACTAATCGATTCTGCACACCTGTATGAGTATTACAGACGTATTAAATACATGTGCTAATTATCGAGTATCAAGTTTTATTAATGATGAACATTCATGGATGTACACCTGACTTGTTTTACTTGAATAAAATTTCAAAAAAATCTCCCACAAAAAAGAGACCAGCATTGAATCGTTACTGTTTTAGATAGAATAACATCTTGTCTGTTTTCTTTCTTTTTTTCTAGACAATAATGCAAAAAGTAAGAAAGTAAATAACAGACTGACAAATTTCAATTTAGCTGAAACAAAAAACGTTATCAATGGAGGAATTTTTTAGTTTCCCATCCACTACAGCACATTCTTTAATATAACATAAGAATCGTTATCATTTCTACAAATGAGATTATTCTTTATTTCTTGTGATTTTAGTGAAATTGGAGAATTTATAATTCTGTCTTTATCTCGCACACTCCCAGTTCGCATGGCCGGTTAAAGCTCGAAATGAGTGCAATAGAGATGGCGTTACTTTAAAATCTATCAAATATTTTATAATTATTGTCAAGAAAAATTCCAATGGGCCCAAGATTAGGAGTGTTTAGGTTAAATATCGCCGATAGAGGTAATTTAACGTAATTTCCTTTTTCTAATAGGCGATTATTTACACGGCTAGCTAGCCAACACTCTCTGTTACGGAGTCAAAAGCGCTATAGATCGTCTTTCCGCCAGGTAACAACAATGTTATTAGGCGAACCACATGTTTATCTTGGTGATTATTTCTGCACGTGAATTCCTAATTATTGGTTCGTTGTGGTTTTATAATTTCTATTACGCTTATTGCATATACTACATCTAAAGTATAATTATATGCTATTAACTATAGTGGGAACGATTTTTGCTTTTTGATAATCTATTAGATGAGGATTTCTAGAGATTTTTTTCAGTTTGAATTGTTTCCGCTTCACACTATCGATGTAAACTGTAAAACTCGAAGGATTCTCCGATATAAGTCAACGCTAAAATATGTTTACATGATGAATGACTTGTTTCTGTGTCGAGTTTTTGTCGAGAAACTCGCCAATTTTGGCAAATTGTTGTGTTTTTCGTGCAACCGACTACATCTTTATCGTGACATTACAAACAACTATCAAAAGTTTTGAAGAAATTCCACGGCTGTTTCCATAACGTCATTTCCCAATCTCTTGAAATGAAACTTTGGTATGGTGGCCGACTTAATGGATAAGTAATAAATTTGACGATTCAACGTTGTAATTTGACAAATATTTCTGGGGCATTAATTTCACTGCTGCTTTTATAAAATTAATGATTAAGGGAAAGCTTAAAATCATTTACCTGTTAAATAATATAGAAATAATTTAATTATATTGAATGAAATTCCCTAATAATAAATTTAATATTTTGAAAGGTTTCTCTTTTCGTGTTTCCGTTAAAATCCACCTTCTTATCATCTATCAGTTTGAACAGTTTATTGTTTCTTCTAGATTGGCATTTAGAAAACACATTGATAACTCACACTAATTAACTGATAGTTTTTGTATAAAATAACATACCGATAATAATGGGTGTACACAGAGTCGGACAGGTAATTACAATAATGACGGCCTTATCAAAGTCACTATCATTATAGA
Organism: Mylabris phalerata; assembly: GCA_020740385.1. Classification (NCBI taxonomy): domain Eukaryota; kingdom Metazoa; phylum Arthropoda; class Insecta; order Coleoptera; family Meloidae; genus Mylabris; species Mylabris phalerata. The sequence goes on along the minus strand of JAJEOX010000299.1, from coordinate 5,207,286 downwards.
CATTAATTACAAATACCTTTGGGCTTCGGACGATTTTCAATAAATATTAAAAAACAAGTCGATCTGCAAGTTTATTGTTAATGGCTTGTTGGTAAATGCGAAAAAATTGTTTCCATTAAATTTGTTTACTTGTTGATAACAGTTGCCACCTATATTTAAAAATTAGCTAACCGTGAAGAAATATGGCGCAAGTTGAGCCCTCTCATGATCCTGCTGTTTATATTCTTTATAAATTTTTAAGGAGATTGTTTCAAAATTAAACAGTGTGCTGATTTAAAACGCTGCCGTTTTCCCAATGTTTTATTATTCCCAGTTGACAGAGTCGTTGAATATGAAGAAGAGACGACACAAAGTTGGTCGGTTAGTTGGTTGCTTGGTGTTTTTCTACTTTGTCCAAGAGTGACTCTTGTTATAGTACTGTATATAAAAAATTTTTTCTTGCCGTTTTTATACTCCCCATCATCTCGTTCCATCGCTCCCTCGTTATAACTTGGCCGCTTTTCTTTGTCTATATCATTCAGGATGTTGGTAATAAAGTCGATGTTAAATATTTAGCAGCGAACCAAGAGCTAGAGCTGCTTATTCTCTCGCTTTTTTCACTCGACTCTCCACCGAACAGCGCTTGTCTTCTTATTTTGTAATTTAAAAGTTTGCCCCAGGATGCTGGCAAAATGTATAAAAGGTGGAGAAGGCGTTAGTGTGTTGGTGTATATACACGCCCGCCTTATTTTTCATATTTATTTCCCTCAAATGACTTCAAACTAGTCTGCATCACAGTTTCGGAACATTAAATATTTTATTAGATGTTATTAAAATTTACGGTGCAATAGGGAATTTGTTTATTTTATGCTTACATGTCATAAATTCTGTAATATTCAAGTAATCCATTATCTCTACCTGAACGATATTCTAGTGAAGGTATTGTAGAATCGTATTTAGGTACCTATATAAAGTGATGATGAATCTGTTGATGGTAATAGTGGAAAGAATACAAAGTTATTATATTTAATGATATATGGTTTGGAGAAATTAGTAGACAAATTAGAGAATTATCGCAATTATGACACAATTTCATAATTTATAAGTAATCGGTTGGGTAGACGAGTTGCTAAAATTAATCAACGAACGTACTTTCCAGTTGGAATTATTTTTCCCAACAATTTCAAGAAAAATGATTTATAGATTGTGTGGTTGGTAATGTTGCAATTTATTAAAATCTGTAATGTTGTTTAAAACGATTGAATAAAGCGAATTGAAAGATTGTTGTCGATATTGTCGGAATGTCCAATTGGTTTGTATCTACACACACACAGTTAAATTCCTATTGTTTTCAAAGTTGACAATCATATTTGGTGTGTTTTCTTTGAACGGATGTCGTCCTATGGGCCATGATTGAGTGTATTGTCTAGTAGTGTGAAAATTGGTTGAGCGTGACATAATCAACATACCCATAGTCATGACGATGATGATTTTAGATGCGTATCGATGATGTAACAAATCATTGATATGCTGCAATAAATGACAGTATTGAAAACTGAATGTTGCATTTCAAGTGTATTGAATGGGAACAGATTGAAAAACGAATAGAACAAAATACGAGAAAAAGTAAACGGACACGATAGTAGATTGAAGAAGGATGAGTGAGGGAGCAATGTGTTGGTTAGCCGGGATGGATGGATGGATGGATGGTGTTTGTCGTCGTTGTATATAAGGCTGTTTACTACTAGTCTCTAAAGGTTCCAACATTTATGTACCGAAATAGGAAAGGAAGATCCTGCGAATAGCTCTTGTGACCACTATACCAAACAGGCTTATCTGATTTGGGAGCTGTCAGTCACGCAATATCTAGATCTTATTCTACGACACTCGCTCCCTTCTGTCTTTAGTCGATCGACTCGATGGTATTAGCGTTTCAACTTAATGAAACGTCGCTCGATAATAATAATTCCAATGACTTTTGCATCCGTGTTATAGTTTAAGTTTGTATATGTGCGAATATAGTCTGATTATAGTCCTGTTATTCGCTCCCTGCAGTCCGCCATGTAAAAATTAGTTCCATTGTAATTCGGCTATAAAGTTTGACCTTTGTAAACCCGCCTTGGGTCTAATAACTGGTAGGCCGAGCGATGCTTTTGTTCTGCTAGCCCGCACCCCGACCCACTAGATTTTATCGGCACTCATATATATATTTTATTTTATTTTTTTTAAGGTTTTTTTTTTGTTGGTTGGGTTCTTATTTTTGCTGGTTTGCCCGCTGCGTACAGATCCAGCAAGCCATGTACTGGCACCTAGACAGTCCACGTTGACTCGACACAACCGCCAGTGTATTGTGTAGTAACAAACTAGCTAACTGAACCGACTATTGGTTGAATCTCTACGTTGATTGGTTGGTAGTGTGTTGAAACCAACGATTCGTTTAGAATAGGCGTGTTTTACATTCGCGCTATATTCGTTGGATAAGAGATGAATTTTTCGTTATACGATTGGTTTTCGTATATTGTATAAAGCACGTCCACGTGGACTGTATAACAACCAGCTTGGTATACTGGCAATCAGGGCGCCATATTTATAAGGGTGAAAGGGGCTGTAGTGAAATCACGCGGGTGGAACAAGGACAGATTCGACCCCTGTTTCAGCTAAAATGAGATGCTTTCTGCCAGGCAGCCATTTTGAGGGTAGTTTTTTGTTTTTTATTTTCTTTTTTTTCCATAGATATATATTTTTTTCGTTCGTTGCGAACATGTACGGATCATTTTAGGGGTGTGAGTACAAGCGGATGGAAAAGCAGCGGGGCGCAACCAGGTAGAGTGACCGCCGCCGGCAGTGGTGGTGGTTGGTGGTGGTGGTGGTGGTGAGATCGGGCGGTGTGGGAATACACAACAACCCGCGACAATTTACCCGTATTACATTCACGCTAATTGCAATCACAGTGCTGCCAATTAAAACATGACCTAGTTCACTCTCTGCCAGATCAGCCACCTCATCGCAAACGGGTGTCAATACGTATTCATACACACCGTCTGTCTGTCTGATGGATTCTTTTCAGACATTTTCTACAGAGTGTTCGATTTTATAGGCCATCATTATATCCACAGCTATGAGAATTAATTCGCATCTTTATAGCGGCACTAAAGCTTCATATGTAGCCGCTCGTTACTGGCTCATTACCCGCACTTTTAATAATAAACCTATGTATGCCTGAAATGCCACTAATTAGTCCTTCGACATGTACCCGTTTGTATGTATACTACACGCACACATACACATAAAATACATTCAACAAATACACACACACACACATATACATACAACAATCAATTGGCTGGTGGCGTGTTTCTCAACGCTTCTCTTCACCTTTTTTTTTTCTCCATGACTGTACGAGCTGCCGGTATTTTCAGGGGTTGTAGGCTTTTTGTAAAAGGGAGTGTGGGGTGTGTGTTAGCGGTTTTAGTGGGTGCGGGGACGGTGCGGTGCAGCGAACACCAACGGAGTGGGGAGAATTCCACGCCAGTCGTTTGTGGAACGCGGTGGAGTGTAGATGTGTCTCTTCTTAATCCACGTTTTATCAAATATCGAAATAATTAATTTCAAAATAAAATCGATGAATTGAGTGAAAGAAACCACAAAATATTAACAATCGATTAATTTATTTTATCGCCGTTGTGTTTACGTTCTCGTTTTTAGTTTGAGTGAAGTGTTAGTGTTTGTGTCTGTACCATCTGGATGAATTTTCAGTTTGTTTCAGTTTTATTCTGTTTGTGCATTATCATCGTTTCTACACGACAATCTCGCCGCCTTTTCTCCAATTAATTAACAACAAATTGTTGTGTGTATTGGATTAATTTCAATTGGATACGATTCCTTTGCTAGACGGGAATCGGTAATAATACCATGTGTTGTTGCTGACGTAAAATGTACCCTAATACAGGAATGAACGCGGCGGCAGCAGCAGCAGCGGTCGCGGCCGCGCGCCATCCGGTAAGTTCTCGTTTCCGGCACGGCAATGGACATCCCACATCCTGGTTGTTTGCTCCCTCTCCCGATTATCGTCGCATATTAACCCCCGTATTAATCCAACTCGAATACCGCCTCGGGGCTTCATCAGCCAAATTAACTTGTTTTAATTCCGGCCGAAAGTTTACAATATTCTCTAGTAAATTGTCGCGTGATCTTTGTTGCTATTTTTATTAAGTGTCCGGATAATTGTGTAATTTCATTGACTAATTTCGTCGGGTATTTATTTGAAATTTTTCTGTGTTCAAACCATATTTTGGATGGTCGCCAAAAAATGAGAACGAATACCGATGACGAATCGACAATTGCATGCTCAAATTGTAATGTGTTCTTTTGTGTATTTTGTAAAACCGGCGTCATAATGCTTGTCAGTTTTTGTGTATTTTTAACGGTTTTAGAACTTTTCTCACCACCTACCTGGAAAACGAAATTTCACAAAATTCGATTGTAATGTACAATAAATTCCATTAATTCTCCAAGTTTAAAATCGAATAAAAAACAATTCGTGTTTTATATAAATACGGATATCAATGACGTGTTTATTGCAAATTTATTCGCTGAAAGATTTTGTTGTTGACGGTGACAATTTTAGCATTTTGATGTGGCGTACACAAAGGTCGACGCCTTATCGTTATTGTCTTAAATATTAATTACGATACGTTAAATTGAATCCCAAATAGTTTACCGACAAACAGGAATGTAATAATATGTGGTTTTCTATAAGCGTCGAGACGTTATCAAATCAACGATATCATCATCATCACTCACAGTAGTAGAACAATATGACAATAACAACTGTTTTGTATTGTTGTTTTTCTTCAACTCTACCTACAGTTGATCTCCACATTGTTGAGATTATTTTACGGCTTCTTGGTTGTCATGCTTGATGACTCTAGAATTTTTCTATAAACTTTAATTATTTTTTTAATGATCAATAATGCCCGATTATAATCGTAATGTGAAAATTTCCGTCTTTAATTTATGTAAAGATTGGATTTTTTACAGTCTGACAGGCGCGCTTTTAATCAAACTTCTTCCATTGAGAAGAGTTTCTCCCCCCTAGATAGATTAGTCACGAAATCCATTCCACAGATTAACACGTGAAACTAATTGTCAACAATCAAAATCTGTTAAAATTCTAACCATTATTAGAATAATAATGTAAATATAATTATAAAATGTTTATTTGTCTGGCTTTTTTTGAGAATAACAATGATGATGATAATTCTCCCCGTTCGATATTTTTGGTGTGTAATTTGTGAAAATTAAATCAATCGGACGTCACTCTCCAACTCAACAATGGAAAGATCTGTCAAGGGGTGTCGAGCAAGTAATAAGCGTAAGTTAGATACCCTGAAGCCAAATCCGGTCGTTTCTCCCCCTATCGTATATAAAACAAGGGTTGTTCTCTTCTATCTCATTCTATAATTCACAGTTTGTTTCTCGTTCTCTCTTCCACCTTCTATTAAAGCAGCAGTCAAAGTCTCCCCTTATTTTATGAGATCTGTGGCTTGAATCTCCCTCTGTTGTTGTTGTTATACTGCTGTTATCCCCCTCTTGCTTTCAATAACTTGGTATACACCAATGACATTTAGCGTCTGTATTCCGCTTTCACAACTAATTATTGTAATTATCCTAAATTACAGGCCGTATATTATATACTTACTGATATACCTCTATATCTACCTATAGAATACTATGTCGTTCGACTTTTTAAAAACAGCCGCTAATTATTAAATTCTAAATGCATAATTACAAGTTAGAACAACTTTGAAACTGATAGTTTTCAAATAATCCAAGGGAGGGAATTTACAAACTCCATCTATTTTATAATTAATGAAATTTCAATCATTTCGACGTATTGTTCTCCCCTACCAATCCCGCACTCTCACCGATTTTTGTTATTTCAAGGATTATACTTTCCGGTACCCTCATATGCCTCCTCTATATCTACCTGCAGGGTTCCCTTTTAAGTACGTATTCATATCAGCTGCTATTTATTGCCGGGGTCGTTTCTTCTAGTGCCCCTTACTGTGTGTACACAAAGTTCGGTTTAGTAGATATCGAGGGGTTGGAAACTCGCCCTTGTCGCTTTTTGTTCGAACTTTATTAGTATTGGGTTGTGTTGATCTTCTTTTGAATTTTTCATTTTGTTATTGTGTTGGATTTCGAGTCGTATTTTTTTTTAAGTGGTAAAAGTAAATTTTTGGCAAGACAATCTGTTAATAGGCTACATGAATAATGATTAAAAACCTACAACAGGATGCTAATATTTAGTGTGTAGGTTTTAACAGGTGTTTTCTATAATAAATATCTAATAATACAAGTTTCCTTTGTTCTATATCCATTAAATAATTGAATTGTGTTATTTGTAGAGAAATAAATAAATAGATGATTGAATTTTCGCATAGTTTAGTTTATAAATTTTCTATAATTTGGGAAATTAAATTTGCAAATTTTCCATACTAATAGGGTGATAATTGTGATAAATAATTATTAAACAACAAATTCCACTCTATTCATTTTCTATTATTGGCAAATTTCAGCCTTTATCTGTTTGATATTAAATACAAATTATTTTATCATGAACTCTAATTATAATGAAATCCAAGTCAATTTAATTCTGTTTTAGTTTCAAACATATCAAAGGTTATGTCGACGATTCTTAAAGGTTATTAATTTAACCAGCTCGTTAATATCAAATGGTGTACAAAGGTCCCATTATTTTTCTGCTAATATCGTGTGTCTATGTGTAAGGTCATTATATTGACAGAAAAAAAACAATTTTAATAATCTAAATGTGTATTTGGGCAAACCTCCAAATCGTCAATTCCCTATCGATAATTCAATCATTAATTTTTTTCGAAATTTTTCGTCCACTCGTGTAGAAATCTCCATACATATTTATAGATTGAGTTCAAATGGAGGCGTTCGTTAAATGAGAACATTATGTCGTAATAGAACCGTTTTGTTACAAAACTTTGCAAATAATTGGCATGATTTCTAGATAATATTCAACCTTCAAGTCTTAAAAGTTAATTTACCAAATGACAATTTTGTTGATTTTTGCCAAAAAGTTTCCTAAAACGAAATGTAATTATTTCTAATAATGAGAGATCAGTTTAATTGTTTGGCAAGTGATTAGAACAACTATTTAGTATATTTACAATTAATCTGTGTTGGAATTAGAGCTTTAATCAAAATCGTCTTGATTATTATGATTAATTCGTATTAATAAATTTTGGATATTTGTCTATATTTTGATATTCAAATTTGTTGTAAATTCGCAATAAACCACCAATTTTGTTATCTGAAAATTATTCATAAATTCCACCCGAGAAATATGCTTTCAGCCAAATTGTATGGTAGTTTTTTCAATGTTATGAATACGGTCGTTCGGAGAACGTGTGTATTAACGAATTTTTTAAAGACTGCAATAAATTCCAATAAATTCTTCTATTGGAGAGTTTTTCAGAGACGCATATTTCTTGTTAAACTTGAAGAGATTTTCAATTTTTTTTTTTTGAGTTAAACTACTTGAACGCACATCAAAAAACAGTTTCCAACAGCCAAATATAAACTTGTCTAATTATCCACTAGACAACTGTAGTATAGTCTTGTTTATGGTAAGGACTCGAATTTATCTCCACCCTTCAACACCCTACAATTTACTCCGTGTCTGTGTTTGTGAAATCTATTTTGAGATTTTCAACGTTCATCCAACGGTGTATTATCGGAATCCCGTTGGATATGTTCGGAATTTCACTGTTTGATATTTCGGAAAGTGTTACTCAAATATTGAGCGATTAATAAAAATAAAAACCCAGACCAGAATATATCGAGAACATCGATAACAACAACAAAAACCGTATAGAGTATAGAAGAGAACTCATCGATAAATATATCAACTAATGATGAGACGTTTTATTTTCAAGTGGTGTCACTTGGACGAGTTTCAAGAGGCGTCGACTCTGTTTCATCTCCTTTTATCCTTTTCAAACTCACACACACAAACCGATCGCTAGATATACGGTTTAAACAAGTACTTGATTGATTCCAATGTTAACATTCCGCTCGATTATAACACGGTGTTTTAATTAGTAAAACTATGTTGGATTTATGTAATTGACGAAAAAAATTATGTTCTGCGGTTGTGTGGAAAAAATTCCACTTGGAATCGTTTCAAGTGGATATCGAAAATTCGATTATTTCATAGATAGTCTTGTTTTAATTTTAAATAATTCTGTAATTGTGTAGGGTAACGATACTGAATAATTGTATCTAGTATAGTGTGAAATTAGTAAATTTTTTCCTTGTTATTGTTGTTGTTATGGTCCAGCAAATAATACAAATAGAATTAACTCATGACCTTGTCTATTCCGCTATCATTGAATAAATTAATATCAAGTCAATAGAGAAATTTATGATAAACCGAATTTGGATAAATTCCCCCAAAATTGATGACTGATCACAATTTAATTAAGTTCCAATTACGGTTTGATTAACAATTGATTCCGACATGTATTTCTATATTAACAATTGTAATTTTTTCCGATTGTTGTGGTTATTACGACAGGAAAAGCAATTTTATTTCGTGAAAAACCTCAATATCCTATTTCCAAATAATAATAAATAAATTAAACAATTTATATTTAATTTTTGTTGTAAAGTTGCGGTTTATTCTCTCCGGTCGTATTAACCTCAAGCCGATAAGATGAACAAGAATTGGTTCGGTTGGTATACTAGACACATATAAACTCATACAAACACAAAATAAATCAAGATCGTTATTCGACCTCTCTCAATCTTGTCAGGAAGGTTTTCGAGTGGAAAACGTCTCAAGAAAACGTATCTCTCCATCTATCCACTATCATCTTATTCTCTTGTCGATTTGTGTTAATGTATTGGCGTAGAGTGGAGTATGAATTTGTGGGGGAAAACTAGCGAGATATTCGATAATATAAAAGTTTTTCATCCATTGATTTTATGAGACATTTCAAGATGGTAACGTTGAATCTTATTAAATAAATAAAACGACCAAATATGTACAAGTATTTGCTCTTTGTAAATATTATAGAAAAGGATCGTTCCACACATATATGACGTTGTAAAATAAATTATACAACAGTCAATACGACCGTATTATCTTTTTTCTTCTCTCTCGAAAAATGTGTAAATTGTTTTATCTTTACAATAGATTACTTTAAATGTTTGCACAGTGTATTAACACATTATTTATTTAACGTATAATCTATCAAAAAAACAAAGAAAAAATTCCTTGCTCTGGTAGGTAAATATTTGAGGAGAGTTTGACACTTGAACAACCGGCTAGTGTTTACTGTAGTCTTTCGTAAGATACCTCTAACTACGAGAAAACAACGATATTTTTTATGATAAAACACCAATACTCCCATAATTTTACACATTCACTTTGATGATAACAATAATAAAATCGATGACGGCCCACACTTTAATTGTAGATAATTAAAATCAACGGATCATTAGATAGTCGGCTATTATTATTATTATTGGAATTGTTCAGATTAGAATAGCTCGATTCATGTCCACTTTCACTGATGCATCCATTAGAAACGATCCCATCTAACAACTAACGCAACCATCAACAGAACTAGTGATAGTGTGAAACGAGGTGTATTTCCTCGCTCCACCAAACCGTAACTAATTTGATACTTATTTTGAATGTGTGTGTATTTTTTTACCTATTATTTGTATGTGTGGAGAAATATCGTTTACATGGTCTCTGCAACCATGACGGTGTTATCGTTGGAATTACTCGTTTTACTATATGCAGATGTGTAATTAATGATAACACAAATGGATTCAATAACAACAAAAATTCTAGTTCATTTTCGATCGAAATTAACTGATAACAGGATTTATATAATCGATTGCTTGGCCATTTCCAAACCACACGTTGCAACTCAATTATAATTTGGATTTGTACAAGTTTTGATGACTTTTACTAGAAGAAATGTGGAAGTATTGGGATGAGCTCTGCTTTTGCTTTTATTTTCGCGTTTTTTCAAGCTTGAAGCATTACCAATATTTAATGATCGATAACTCACTTGTTTGATAATGTATTGTCATGACTCACTTATCATTAGAAACAGAATTTTAAGGAGTATCCAGGGAGGTATTCCGTTTTGAAAAATTCAAATTGAATTCTGAGTTACAGGAGATAATCATGGGGCATGTTTTTTCTATTTCTCCCATATTTCCCTCATAATTTGGTTAATATTGTTTCAATGATTTTCTCACAGTATACAGTAAATTGAAGGAACTTTCCAGTTCTCTAAGAAATCCTCCAATAAATGTAGTTTTCCGGAAAATCGACACTTAAGGGTGTCTTGTTTCGAAACAGTGTCTCAAAAAATCCAATTTTTAATCATCGATATCTACCTTGTTTGGCTTGATATTACAATGAGTATTTTCTCATTAGAAAGGGCATTTTAAGGAGTATCTGGTCTTTTTCGCATTGGAAAATGCTGAGTTACCGGGAACAATATTGCCGATTTTTGAATGATTTTCTCCCGTTACCTTCCAAGTCTCTTAGAATTTTTTCGAAAAATTGGTAATTATTTTTTTATTTCTGTTTCCGTTAAGTGTTGAAAAATCTGTTTCTGTTGTCTCTTCCGTAACATCTCTAGTGCGTCGGTAGCACAATACGGTTGAGTCATTTATTCGTTATGCTCAGATGGAATCCGGTTGATATTCGTAATCCGGTAGCTAAGTAGATTACGGTGTTCACCATGTTCCCACGATTAGTGGGCCGTTGGAACAGTTAATCATACAGGACGGTACTTAAACTACCTAAAACAACTGGTTCGGAATCCCATCTAAAAGAAGATATTTGTGTGGAGAAAGTGAGATAGAATTATATCCATTCACAATACTATTACACGTTTGTTAGATCATTTGCTTATTACTAATTACTTCGACTGCTTCACTGAACTAGATACATACGTATAAACTTGGTAGGTCTCTTCCTTTTGCTCTCTGTTAATTCAATCGTTCATCTTTGTTGAATTATAAACAGACATAGAACAGAATCGCCAACATAATTACACTTTGTTGTGTGGGAAATTAGCCACAAATAATGTTCGTTGTTATAATGTTTTAATAATAAACTGCGTGTTTATTTTGCTTGTTTTGTATTTAGAAATAGTAAATTAGGTATCAAGATCTTTTTTTAAACATTTTGATTTGGAATTTATTCGATTCTCATTCTACAATATAGCCTTTAACCGAGTTGAAAGATATTTATAAGTATACATAAACCGTTTATTGTGCAACCGCAATAATAACCGCAAACCTTGATAAATGAGCAAATGGTGCGCACAATCATTCTCTTTAAGTTTAAAGTTTTATTACACAATTTTTGTTATATGACAGATACAAGTAACTGCAAAGAATCAACTGAAAGGAAAAAACAAGAAGAGAAAACAACTACAACCAACTTTAATAGTGCTAATAGAGGACGACATTAAGTAGCAAGATGTTGTTCGGTTGTTGTTGTTGTTGTTCGGTTCTTGTTGGAATTTTATAGCTTGAAACTTGAACAGCATAACGGCTTTTGATCGTTTTTCTTCCGCTCCTTCTTCATATTTGAAACATTGTATATTAATCATCAACAGAAGTCGTTTATCGATTCGAATCAAAACGTGACATCGAATCGGATATAAATTTCATATTCCCCCTTCAATATTTTGTGGTTTGGTATTATAGATGATGATGGTTTGATGATCGAAATGTTTTTGTTGTTGTGCACGAGTTCCGTCCATTAACCCGGTAAATGTTGCACGTCATTTACCTTTCAACATACTTCCCTGTTTCTCAAGCTACAACTTGAATGTTCTTTATTTTTCCGAAATACGAAAAAAAAAATTGTACATCTTATAAATATATTGCGCCACCAATGTGTTCTCGATTGTTTCACCAATCCAATCAGATAAATTCCAACATTTACCGGATTTGCGGTCGTAGCCTGGAGCCTTTTATACGTACCGATAATACAACACAAATACAATTCTATTGTATTCTTCTAGAATATCTCGTTTATCTATAATCTTCGATGTATTTTGATATTGTTGAAGTGCCTCGATTTGATTTAATTGGACGATAAAGGTACCGGAACTCCCTCCTCATAGAAAATAATCTTTTTTAGTTATCGTATCGTTACCATTCCATTCGATTCCCACAGATAAATCGCACACTTTAATCGGGCACGTTTAATTAATGATAACAATCTATTGAACGGCGTTTTCTTATTTTCATTACAATTGTTTTGGTGCTTTAGATTTCCATTTTGTATCCGTTTATACACTACAATGTTGTGTTAATGACAAAACGAAAAGGGTATCATCGGCGCTCATCCGAGCCTGTACAAGTTGGAGCCGGTGTGGTCTGTGCGGCTAAACTACAGTACGCGGTTTGTGGTCACATTCTCTCTATATTTCTATCTTCTTCTAGCTTCACCACAAGCCCCTTCATCGGATGACCGACCACCCTATTTTGGTACTGCCACCAACATACCAAACGCGTCCTCTCTAGATTGCACGTGTCTCGTTTCAACAAACCCAAAATGGGGGAAATAGATTGATTAGATAGAGAGAGAAATAGAAAAACGGTTATGGTATCTTATCATTGACACAATATGCAGGGAATGTATGTTATAGAGACACGAAGCACACCCTTAATGTTTATCTATATGTGATTTTATTGGAACTGACTCAGCACAAGTGTCTTTTTCTTTCCTATTCAATCCGTCTAAAGCTTTCAAGATATAGGAGCAAGATATGAATGAAATCTGAAATATTTCGGCTTTTCTTCACTGTTATTTTATTCGATTCAAATAAAGATGTTCGAAATAGAATGTCAGTAATATTTGTAAATGATGATAATGTAGCGAATTTGCCGTTTTTTGAATAATTCCGCAAGTTTATTGTACGATTACATGTTTTTGTTTTCGTGTTTTCCATGTTACAACAATGTATACAATCAATTTCCTTACATTGTTCCCCAAGTTCATTGTACGTTTTATTAGAAAATGTTTTATTTTTGGTACATTATCCATTTACGATGTCTTTGCAATTTTTATTATAATCGAAAATAATTCCGTTACACTTCATTAAATATTAATAGAAGAATTAGAAATTGTATTAACAGTCCTTGGTGTGTGGTTTTAATAGATTTCAAATTGAATTGATTATAGTTAATTGTCGATTTATCCAAGGAAATTCCAATAAATAATAATGACATAGCATTCATGTACATATAAATGGATATGTCCCACTTTCATGAGGGTTATAGTGTCAATTTCAAGTTGGTAGTCAATTTCAAAGGTAGAAGGGTGTTTAGAAGTTGAAAGGGGTTGTAGTAAAGTGGGTTGTTCCACTCATACAGGTATTGAGCGACATTTGGTAAACACACATCTATACGTACGAATTGTAGTTGTAATTTAAGGGTTGTGAAATAGAGGGGTGTTTTTATATCTATGTGTACATTTCTCGAATATAGGGCAGGTGGTTGATGTCAATATCGTTTAGTAATCCACATGGGATCGTGTTTATATCAGATGTATTCACCGAAAAGCTTCTAGGAAGTCGTAACAAATTCCAAACGAATAGTTTGAGTGCTTTGCTAAATTCAACAGACCTTTTAAAATGTTACGATACAATTTCGATGGGTTTGCTGCTTTTCGTATTGCGGTTAGCAATTTTGGTTATTTGCTTTTATTTGCGAAAGTATCTTGTGTTTTCGTATTTGTCTCATTTAACAAAGAAGTTTTTCGATTGAAATTACTTTTGATTCAATATTAATGGATACAAAAAACTGTAGTAAATTGTTTACTAGTACCCTATAATTTTCTGTATAACCTATCGAATGTAGTAATTTAGGTTTTAGGGTATCACATTGGTTTTATCGGTGAGGAAATTAACCGATAATTTATACCGAGGTAAATAATACGATTTAGAACACCCATGGCGAATACTTGTACTTTATATTATTCGTTATAGAAACCTACAATAAAAGCAATAATTAGCGTTAATATTAACAAATTATGAAAATAAATACCTTGGAGAAATTCGTTTTTAATACTGAAATAACATAATTGATACATACTATGCCCCATTAAAGTTTAATTTTATTGTTACAGGTAGGGCAATTTCCACTTTCACCATTTAGGCCTAAGAGTGCGGTAAAGTATAATTGTATTTTCTATTATGTGAAATTTTAAATAATAAGCGAAATAACAAGAACCAAAGATAAAAACATGTACCTTTTAGTTTATACTTTGTCAAACTAACCCGACTTAACTAGATGAGTCAAGTTGGAATAGACAAAGTGTTACTTTCACTCGATCAATTGTTAAATATAAGGATACATGTTGAAATCTTTACCGCCTCTATTTTAACAATTAACGATTTTTTTTTGTTTTGGTGTGTTGTAATAACCGAGAATTATCTAATAGTCTTGTTTAAATTTGTAATTTTGATCAATAATCTGGAAATCGATCGTAGAAGAAGAAATAAAGTGAAAGTTTCCCGCATTTCTAATTCAAATGTAATAGTGAAAGAAAGACATTAATCATTTAATTAGTGTTGTATTATGGATGTGATAATTAGTAAGAATCCCCTCTTCTCGTCTCTCGCTCTTTCATTCACTTTATTTGAATAATCTCGATACGACTACACAGTAGCTGTTTTAATTACACATAGCTGTCATGAATACGAAATGTTACTTATATAAGTCTGTCTCTCTCGATTGTTATTGGGGTCTTTTCCACCCCTATTCTATTCTAATTTCATAATTCACTAGAAGCCTCCAATTTCAACCCTTGAAATTTGTATGTTTTTAATGGATCAATTTTTCCAATAATCTCTCTCACAACAATATTATTCCCCGAGTTGATTTATTTTTGATTTTTCTATCATCTCGTCTTTCATATATAAGCGTTGTTGTATATCGTGATTGTTTCCTTTTGTTGTTCCATTTTTATTTACTGTTTCAACTTGGGAGATGCCAAACCAAACATATGCTGCTTTGGATAAAATGTTGCCCCCACACTCGTGCTTTTAAAAACAAGTTGAACTCGAAGAGAAAAGCAACCACAATAACAAGAAAAAACAATAATGATGATGATGATGATAATAAAACAACAATTTACATTAAACTACACGACCGGAGAAAAGAGGCTTCTTTAATACAACAAGAATGGAAACAAGATTAAATAAATACAAGGTGTGGTCCGACACGACACATTTGTTTCAGTTTACAATTAAAACAAGACTGAAGAATTGTTTGTACACTTGGGTCTGTGCCCACAAAATCAACAAACAAAATAAACGATTTTAGACATACGCATTTAAAACGAACAGTAGCTTTGTGTCTGTTAGAATAAATAAACTTTTCATTAACTATCGCTATAATCGGGTGAATTATTGTGTCAAATGTTGTTTATTTTATTCCAGAATTGATTCCTATTAAAGTTAGCATGTTGGCAAACGTAAATTCTACAAAATTTGACAATTTTTCGCTCAAATTTCCCGTCGTTGTAGTCTCATTAAAATTCCCATGAGATCATTTTTAAATCCTTAAATCGCAATCGGCTTTGTACACTTGTTATATTTTTTAACTGTCCCAATTACAATCATAAAATATGCTAATTTATTGTAATTTTCCTTGTTGTTTGTTATAATAATTTTTTCTCGGCGTCTTCATTTTGGTCGTTTGCTTTTTAAAATGAGTTGGCTTTGTGAATTATTCGAGTAATTTCAGTTGGAGAGAGAACTAAAGCCGCGGATTATTACGTTGAGAGAAAATTAATTAGCCATGACATTCTTGGTGGTGGTGGTGGTGGTGGCTATATAGTGGTGGTAATGGTGGTGGCGTCAGTTGATAGAAAATAATTATGCGACATTTCATCACGTATTTTGCCAAGTTGAATACGAGTTTTCTTCCTCAACGACCGTTGGCATTCTTTGAATAATTATAGTTAATTATAAACGTATCCGTCAAGGCTGTAAATGATTATTTCACGTTTAATCTATCTTTATAACAGGAATTTTTTCGAATCATAACCAGATAGAATTGTTGTTCTTGTAAGTTCGGATCAATCGATTCGAACGTAAATATAAACGATTTTAACATGTTGATTAGTTATTAGTCAACAACTGATTTGCGGCAGATTGTACGTGTAATTACCCACTAATGATTGTCATCTCATCTCATAGCTTCGGGCTTTGCATACAACAACAAACCGAGTATGTTACATTAACATGCCTATTAAGATGATACACTTCAATTGAATCGCATCGGCCGACAATCTGTTTAAATTACTGTCCAGCACTTTGGGCGTTATTCGATAATAATCGATCGAATTCGATTATTTCTACCAATTACCACAAGTGGAATCTCCCAATTATACACGAAATATCGTATAGACGCTGCTTTTAGTGAACGTTCAACGAATTTCAGCGAGTTCGGCACTATTCACGATTTTAATACGAGTACTCTATACAAAAATATTGCGATTAATTCCGTTTGAAGCCTATGTAAATAACTTCTTTATTCGTTTGCGTGTCACACCTGATGCAAATAAGCAACAAAAATAGAGTTGAAATTCCGTACAAAGAGGCAGAAAATAAAAAAGAATTTGTGTAGGGAAAGTCGTCAGTCTTCATTAGTTGTTTTCGAATCGTAATAACTAAGTAGGTGATAATACAAGTTAGCGTGACTTGTGATGGAAATATGTGCGTGTGCTGCCTGTCCCACATGAAGTCTACTAGTTTAAAACAATAGATAAAGAAACAACAACAACACAATATAGAAACGATTCCCGACACTGTGTGTGTGTCCCTTTCTCTGATAGTGTGCCATAGATAAGAATGTATGTTCACATGCGACGAGACCACAATATACCGACATTATAAAACATTCCATTGACGTGTTTTGCTTCTCCAAACTCTTTCACTATACAAGTTGTGTTGTGATAAATTTAAAACTAAGACCTCACCAAGCGACATGAAACTTTCGCAAACTAAAATCGGTTTAAACAACTCGTCTTTCAATATACAGATTGAGCCAAGTTATTTGATCGGAAATATTGCCAAACATATGTTTGATTTGTTCAAATCTTTAATCATTTGCAAATGGTGTGTAGGTGTGTTGGCGGCAACACCTTATCGCTTTATTTCTATGTAAATTTTTGATTGATGTCTATATGTTTGGAAAATAAATAGAATTTTCGTATTTGTTGTTCCATTAATAATAATGGATTGATTATTTGCAACAACACCTCGTTTTTTGTTGTTGTTTTGTATTTAAAATACGTCGATATAGTAATAGGCGTGGTAATTGTAGAATATTGAAACGAGTAAAAAGCCCATATAATAATAACAGTAATAATAAGTCGAGATGAATATCTAATCATACTAGTCGCGCATGATTCGTTCGTTAACCATCTGGTTTGTAATCATCATCATCATAAGAATACAAAACTATCTTACCACCTATCAAAGTAATTTCAAGTTTTGAATTAATGTTTTGAAAGATGGAATTGATTTGAATCTTGCAGTAATGACAACAATGTGAAACGTGATGGATTTTATTGTTGAATAAAACAACGAACGTATCGAGAAATTCGCAACAATAAAACCGTTATTTTATACAAATTTCTTGTCGAATTTCCACGAAATCCTCTCAATTAACGATGGTGTTTAAACGCCCGGTTTATTAACAATTTCCTTCAATTAGTCTATCAGTGTGCATCTGTATTCGGATGACTTGTTGACAGTGTAATTCGTTGTGGTCGACTGCTTTCGTCTTAATTGTACAAGAAAATTCATCCGAGAAGTTTTCCATTTATATCGCAGAAATAAAATTTCTCTATTCTACATCTATGGTAATTATAATCGCAGCTTGCTTTCCAGTTATTCTACATTGTGGTGGAATTTATGTGAGTTATTTCTCCGACAATAATCATTTTTTCCTCTTGCCCTCTCATGTTCAGGAAATATATTACGTAGTTTATACAAAACCGAAACTCCAACAGAGATTCTCTTGAATATTAAAACAGAACTGATTTATTTTCGTGTAGTACAGCACGTGTTATAATAATTATTATGACAAAACATAACAACATTCAAAAACAAGTTTTCTCCATTCTCTAATTAATCATAAATTTTTTTGCTCAATGTTCAAATCATTATGTAATTAGTATTGTTAGAGTAATTGTAATGTCTTTACTTTCATGATTATCGAATTTCGATACGATGTTTCATTAAAATACCATTAAAATTAATAATGAACTACTGTGTTACAAACGAGAAAACAACAAGTTTTACTTTGATATTAAACTAAATAATGATCATTCATTGGGAATTTGCCCTTACGACAGATGTTCAATCAAGTGAAAAACACCATTTAATGATTCTCTTCATCCGTACTTCCTTTCTCGTTGTTTTCGTCGATTTTTTCGGCCGCCAAACCATTCATCCTCCAAAGAAAAACGTTCATTAAAAAAATTATCGATTCATTCACCAGTTGGATATTCTGCTTGGCAAAATCTAAATTCCAATGATCCGTTCGGATTTCATTAAGTTCTAGCTGAAATTGAAGGCGATAAGGAAACGGTTAATCATTGATGATAAGCTATCAATTGGCGATTTCTAAGGAGATTGTAACCGTTTTGGGTTCCATGAAAAATTCCAATGTTTTGACAATTTGAGATTTTGCCCACATGTTGTTTTCTGACTTGTAATTTATTTTTCTTGTCGACTGGGAATTTGTGTGTGTCATTTTTACTGTCGTAAATTCAAGTTAAACATGTTAAAATTTGATCTATTAAAAGTGTATCGTGTTGTAGAAAATTGGATGACAACTGAAAATTAGAGCCGCCCCCATTCATTAGAAATCCGTCTTTCCTTCTTGTTTGTCAATGTTTTCCCCCATTTCTGAAGAGTTATTGTGCTTGACAAGCATTTTGTAACAAAATATGGGCCATGTGTACGTTTGGGAACCTGAATTTTGGTTATTAACTGCGTTCTAATTTGCTCGAGCTATTTTTATAGTGTTGAATCGGAGTATTATGGTTCCGGTTTATGTTTGTTAAATTTTAGATGGTTGGAATACAGCTAATTAAAGCGGAGAATTATTTGAAACTTGGTGAATTAATGTGTAATTGTTTGCATTATTTAAGGAGTACGCTCTTTCGATTCCATCAAAACATTTTTAAAACCGAGGAACAACGCCCAACAGGATCTTCTATTTAGTCGTTTTTGTGTGTTGTAATAATTAAAATGCATTAATGGAATTTATGCAAGAATCTATTTAAATATTTTTACAATTAATATTTACTTAATAAACAAAAATAAATTAACAACACTTGATAAACACGAAATGTTTTAGATGTTGTGCATATTTATGAAATTCTAATGGAAAATTTGCTTTGTATTATTTACAGAAGTATACGAAGACATAAAAGAACACAAAGACAAACCAAAAAAAGCAACCGAATTAGACTTTCTAGAGATATTTCTAGTTTAGTTTCTTTACAAACAATTTGTGTTTTAATGAAACTTGAATAAATATTTTAGTATCACATCTTAAATTGAAAACAATTTCTCAAATTAAATAATACGCCCTTATTAAGGAATAAAACTTAAAAACGAATCAAATTTCATAAATTAATTGGATAATTCCAATTCAACAGCGAGTTAGAAGTCTAATTAAACTTTATAATTATTAGAAAATATGAATATTTGATAAACAGTCAACGGTTGGTTGAAATTATTAGGTCCAAGTGTAAATCTACAAGCCAAAATCAATATTTATCCCACTGAAAGTCTGAAATATTTGTAAGGCAATGATATGCAGCCTATGTACACACCTGAATGGACGAATACTAACATTTACCCTTAGCAAATAAAGATATACAGTGACGTAATATCCGGCAGCTATTTCTCTTTGTCGTTTTCAGCGAAGCTTTTAGACATCTTTATATTTCTATCATTATTCTATATATTTGTTAATTGAATTGGAAATTTTGAAATTCGCGCCTTTCAAAACAAGGTTGGTTATTCTGCTAATTCCCCCAGATTTCTAACCTCAACATCCTAACGTCATTAGCGTAATTGCGGCTCTTTATTGTTCCAATATTTTGACGAATTTACGAATTATTTGTAATGGTGAGTGTTTATTTTTCTATTTTGGTAATTTTAGATCTAAAATAATTATTTTCTCTAAAGAAATAGATATTTTTGATATTTCTTCAGTAATTTTATATAATTAAAAAAAATTTAAATATAAAATTTTGCTTATTATATTTAGTAAAACAATTTGATTATATTCGAAAAATCGCAGAAAATACAGTAATAAGGTAATAAAAATCGAAATTTTGAGGTTAGGAATTGACAACACAATTGAAGTGACAGGGCCAATGAGCGCGCGTAATTTAAATTTTTCAGTTTGCCAATTGTTTTCTTGAATGTTTTCGAAACGATTTTACAGCAATTATCCATTAAATTATTACCTGACGGTCGGCCCTGTTGGCATTTGAATTCTATTCGGTTTTAATTATAATTCTCAACAGGTGTTTAGTTTAGTTGGTGTGAGTAGACCTATCTAGATAACAATAACAATAAATGTGGGTATAAATTTTTCTCTCTCGCCTGTTACAATTCACCACAATGTTGATAATTATCCGGTTTCGGAGAAGTCGACGATATTTTAACACTTGCATAATAATTTATTAGGATAGAAATAATAAAAATCTTGGAATTTTCGGTCAACCTCAATTGTTGTTGAATAAACAACTTGTTTTTCTTTTCTTTATGAATAGAAATGTACAATTTTTCTAACGGTGAAAATAGTTGTATAAAAATTGTTAGTTTATTATGATTTTGTTACAATTTTTACTATTCGTAATGTAAATGTGTAATTGTAAAAGTCTACTTTAATTTTTCTTCTATTTTCCTGCTCGTATTTATTTTATCTCGAGTTTATATTTTTCCAACAAGCAGAAAATGAAACTTTTTTAATTTATATGTGAACATAAAAGCGTTCCTGTTTATTAAACTGTTTCAACTTTATGATTACTTGAATTATTTCAACAACACACAACAAAATAAGGTAGTTTCCAGATTGATTCGTTACAAATATCAAAGTTTTTTGGCACAAACACTCCAGAATTTCGATTCTATTTTGAGAAAAAAACAATTTTCAACTACCTGTTTCTTTGTTGTTGGTTAGATATTAAGTTAACAACACGACAGATGTTTTATTGTTATTGCTTCTATTACCTGAAAGTCGGTCTAGAGTTGAAATTTCCACATAAAAAGACAAATAATTCTAACAAGAATTGCAAATAGTACAACTTTCGAATACTGGCTTGTTGACAAACTACAAGTATTAGAGTTTATTCAATCCGAATAAGCTTTTGTTTTGAATTTCAAGCGAAAATACACAAATTTTAATATTATTTCAGTTAATTATTAATATTTAATTACTAATAGGGCTGAGTTGGTTTAAATTTTGGTAATTTTACACGTTTTTCTTTGCGTTATAGGGTCCACCACAACCAGGACAACCATTTAAATTCACAGTTGGTGAATCCTGTGATCGAATCAAAGAAGAATTTAATTTTTTACAAGCCCAATACCATAAGTAAGTACTTTTTTGATGATTATAAATTTTAACACTAATTTTCCAAACTGTGACAATCTTTAATTAGAAACAATACTTATCGATTCTTATTTTTTAATTAAATTTAATGCAAACTAATTAACACGACAGCTTAATCGAATTTACATAATTGAACGTTTTTGTTTTAAAAGTCAATTATGGACACGTTTTAGTTTAAAAATAAATAGGTTTGGAAAATGGTTTGCATGAAGACGGTTTTTCACAACTTTTGACCAATTACAGCATGTCGAAACAATTATCTGAAATAACATACAATTTTCTTTTTTAAAATATGCTAATAACACGGAGAAATATTTAGTTTCTTTTCCAAACTGGTTAATTTTTTTGCTGTTATTGGCCGCCTTCTAAATATTTATTTAAAAATTCCCCGATATCATCCAGAACATACCATAATGGCCGGATTTTTCCCTGTTGTGTTTTTTTTTCCGTTTTCCATTCTCTACGATTAAATAATTTCAGGAATTTTTATTAGAGAAATTCGTAATTGATTTTTAAATACCCACTGATCTGTGGGGCCATTAAAATAATCCATTTTGTATTTGGTAACCTGTTCCAGTATAACTTGTATTTCAACTTCTATAAAACATTTAATAAAATGAAGATGGAATGGTTTCATTTACGATAATTTTTTTCTTGTTTCTGTGTTTGTAGTTTGGCCATTTAATCCTCTTATGGTTTACAAATATCGTTAATTCAATCATTATTTGAATCGTTCGGGCTTTATTTGTACATTTCAACATTCTTTTACAACGGTTATTTTGTTGTCTCTCACTCGGTTTAATGTTATTTGTATTTATTTTTAATGAAAATTAAATGTTAATTATTCGATTTTTCTTTATACAATAGTGTATTGTGTTTATATGTAGATTATACCAGTTGTATAAAGTGATTGTTGGATGTGTAGGTAAACCAGTAGCGGTAGCTCTTGTACGTGATATCCTCCAGCATGTTGTTGTATTGCTTGAATCTGTGGTCTAATCCTTTTCATGTCAAATGTCTGCTTGAAAAGGCAACCGACTGACGTTAATAATGCACAACATAACACTTTGATTGGACGTGATTCGCATATTTTTTCCTATGCCAATCCACTCTCTATCTATCCATCTACCATATTATAGAATTTTTTTTGATTCACAGTACGCTTCTGTCTGTCTGTCTATCTATCTATACAAATGCCAATCGATCCATTTCATTCTCTCTCTTTTTTTTCATTTTATAATTTTTATTTTACCATTATTTGTATACGTATTCATATACATTCTGTTTTGTCTGTTTTTTTGGTTTCAGCTTGAAACTTGAATGTGAGAAACTGGCAAGTGAAAAAATTGAAATCCAGCGGCATTATGTTATGGTAAGTTGTTTATCTTGTTTTTAAAAAGTTCATAAAACTCAATTATTGTGTTGTTTATTGGTTTAGAATTACTACAACTATAAATATAAAGATTTTTTATTTTATTTTGCAATTTTACGATCCATACTCGATGTTAAGATTGTGTTAATTGCAATAAGATTATCTCAACTGATCGAATTAATAGTTTCTCAGAAAATGTAGAAAAAGAACCGTTTAAAATAGTGTAAATCGTTCTCTAACTAGAATAGTTATGATTAATATTGCAATTATAGTTATTGGTTGTTGTTCTTGTTATTATAACACTCGAGTGCATATATGTCTTTTAAAATTGCTCTGCAGTATACTTGGATAGTTTTAAAACCCGCAGATTATACTTCGTTATTATTAGTAGAAAGATAGAATTATCTACACTAACTCTAATTGCATTAAAATCCGTCTGGTTTGTTCTATGCAACTAGTTTTGTCTAGTTTTCAAATATCATTTCTAATTTCAAATGGTAATATTAGATAATATTTTCAACAATAGTTGAATTTGATATAAATCCAAGTGTTTGGAAGTTGTCTCGCGATTATTTTGCAACACTTTCAACGATATACACCAAACATAAATGGAAGTTTTTCCATTTTAAATCCATCTTTGATTGTATGCACCTATTCATGAATTATAAATACACTGAAAAGATGCTCTACCGTTCTATAAACCGTAAGTATCGGAAATCTCTGAAAGTTCTAAAGGTTTTTTTTTAGTCGAATTTTTTTCAAGTTTCCATACATGTTGTATTTTATAATATTTTTAATTACAAGTACACTCAAATCGGTCCTCTAGTGTTCTAATTAAGGCTATAAAATTTACTGCATGTGTTGTATTCAAAAATTAAAAAGCATTTCGTGTTGGAAATTATTTAATGATTTCGACCAGTTTTTGACTGGATAGCTTTAAATTCTCAGAATATACATGAAATAAGAGAGTTTGGTTAATTTTTTTTTTGTCGGCTATTTACAAGTATAATTATAAAATAAACAACTGTATGAATATTTCATATTTGCTAAAAAAATTCAAGTGAAACATGCAATTTCAGAAAACATAACTGTTATTATTAAACTCGTTAAAATTATGAGCGTCTCTATTACGGATTCTACCATAAATTAAACAATTTTTTCTTGAATTCTGGATTTTTCGGCAATTGTCTATCAATTTTTACAGGACGTACGATATTTTAGCTTGTTTTATGTACGCTTTGTATGATTCAATGTTCAATCGGTAGTAATTATATGAGATGAATATGAATATTCTTTTATGAAATCAATACTAGTTCACTATAATTCACCACATTTCAGTTTATTGTTGTATTTTATAACAATTCAAATATGAAACAATAATGATGATAATAATGGTTCATTTATTTTCATAAATATTAAATTGAAAATTTTCTAAAAACAAGATTATTGTACATTTTATTTATTTTACTTACTCTTTTTCGAATTAAATTGTTATTTATGATATTGTTCTATTATGGGGATCAAAAATTCCCGACCCCTAAATTCTTTATTTTAAAAACAATTTGAATTGTCATTTATGGAAATTTACAGAATTTGTAGCTAATTTTATCGAGAACATTGCATTTTGAATTGGAAATTCGTTTTTTACTGTTTACTGGACTAAAATTTCATACAAATTTTATTAAATTCGAGGATTCTTCATTTGATTCACTCAAAAATTGATCTGTACTAAATTTAAATAAGCTGATAACCGTCAAGATTCATAGATTGTTGTTTTTAAACGAAAACATTCGAGTTTTTTGTTATCGTACACATTTGATATAAGCGGAAAAATTGGAATTTCAATTGAAAACATGATTTTGATTGTTTACTTTCTGTATAGGTACATGTTTGTTAGTAATATTGGTTGTATATGAATAATAAAATCGAGTATTTTATTTTCAAATTGTTGAACGCATTTATTGAGATCTAGTTGTTTATAATCGAAAATTTTGATTGGTTGCCATTGTTGATTTTCGTTATATAAAACAATGTTGCTGCTGAAATGCTAACAATTCTATAATAAAACAGTTTGGAAATAATTTCCACTGGAATAACAGTTTTTTGCGTTTACTTTTTGAAAATTTAATACTCTTCCGAATCGAACCGCATTCTGTAAATTGTCGGACACAATCAATTATGACAAACAACCTCATAGATATTTGTTACCTCTTGTTCGTGCAAATTTTATTGTAAATTCTAATTTAAACTAATAAAAATCGATTAAGATCCCCGATAGAATAGCAAATTTTCGCGTGCTATAAAACGTGCGTGTACTATTTAATGTTCATATCAATTTTGAGACAAATTCACTAAATTTACAATTTTATAAGCCTACCTTTTTTATTAATTCGAAATTTACATCAGGTTTGAAGATTTTCTATAATTTTCAACACGTGAACTAATTGTAAACATATTTTTTGCATTTAATTTAATCGATTAGTTGGAAAACAATTAAGTTTTATACAATAAATATTGATTTGCATATAATTATTTATTAAATAATGTAAATAATATTCAATAGGAATATTTTAAAATGTGGTTAATTTTATTTATAGTTTTGTTTTTGTAATGTTTCATTAGATTAAATTATTATGATTCTTATAGATTAACTGCACGAAAATCTTTAGTATAACTCAATTTATTATCCCTTTTGGTAACATTACCCAATTATTAAAGATTACAACATTTCTAATAATTTATTCAAATAATAATGGAAAACGCAAAAAAAAACATTAATAGTATACTACGTTATAATTTATAACTCATTTGTAATTGAAATATTGTATTCTTTTATAAATATATTTATTAATTTAATGAATAATTATAAATTGATAAGTTCGTGGTAATTCAATTGATAGAACAATAGATATATTTAAATATAATTGTTTTTTATTAATTTGAAATTAAAATAATTTGCAACGTTTTAAAATATGTTTACGTAGAATTTTTCTATGTATTTTAAATAATAGATTCAATTTTATTTAATAACATAACTTTATAAGTGATTTTAATTGTTTGATTCATTATAGCCGAGTTGACATTTAGAAAATGTCAATTATTCAACGACCATTGGCTTTATTGCTTGTTCCATTATTATTATTGTCATAAAAATGGATTCCTTTGTCAAATAATTATAGTTTAGACTAAATTGGCTTATAATAAAACCAAGAGGACCACCTTTACAGCAAAATTTTTGAAAACATACTCGTTGCTATTACGAGTTAAAATAATTAGAAATTTATGTTAAAAATTAACCGCATAATTAGCTATTATTTTAGAGTATGAGGGGTGGCACCCTTTATATAAAGTGTAATGTAAATATTGAACAGATGAAATTATTAACTCGCCCCCTACTAAAGGTATTATTGTTACCCTTTATGTTTACAAAACGGAAAAAAATCGAATCAATAAATTCGTACAAATTTCATGATGAAATAAAATGATTATCTATGGAAAACATGAATTTTCCATTTTTTAGTATTAGTACAAATAAAATAAAGCATATTCATATAAAGTCATCATCAATTTATGCCGTGTTGATTTATTAAATTATAAATATATATGTTGAAAGTTTTTCCATTACTATTTGCATTTGTTCCATATACATGGGGCGAAAGGACAATCAAATAAATATTTTACAAAAATTTCGAATATCCGCACATAATGTCAAGTTGTAATAAATGTTAAATATTTCAAACTAGCTGATAACGTTGAAAGAATGCAATTCGCTATTTTTTTTCTGTCGTTTCTCTTATATTTGTTTTTATTTTCGCCTCCTCCCTGTATATTATAGTTGAACGTGTATATGTTTAAAAAGTTGCCCCGATAGGATCTGGCTGAATTATTTCCTGCACTATACAAGTTATTATCGTTATTTATAGACATAATGGTTTACTAGCACGCTATTTTCCGTTTAAAAACTAAAGAAAAACGACCGAATAAAATAATAATTTATAAAAGTGTTGGAATTATTGTTCGATTATTTAAAATATGCCAATTTAATTCGGTTGATTATTGTTTTAAAAGTAATAGAATTTTAAAGAGTCGAACTATTTTGAAATTCAATAAATTATTTCGTTTAATTATCGTTAATAGAACATCTAAACGATTTCTTAACAATCTATCAGTACTGTAAGACGTGTACTATGATTAAATATTCTTTTATGAAATATCAATTCTATTGATTATAATCCATATTTCATCTACAATAAATTAACGTCTTTCTAATGTTGAATTCTATAAGTGAAAATCAATGTAATAGGTCAAATTTGTATACAACTTCAACAATTTAACAACAATTTAATTTAATGTTATTTCAATTTATAATTTTTTTATAAAACAACATAATTAGCTCTACAATTACGATTCCAATCGATTAATATTCGTAATATCATCCACAGCATTAATAAAATTGCCATTGTGGTTTTATTATTGGTAATTTCTTGTTTCAAATCGAATGTAAAACGGCAATATAAATGAGTATCGTTAAAAATGTCCACTACCGTCATTTTAATACCGATAGATTCCCATTTGTGATTTTTATTTAATGTTTACTACCCTTATACGATCGGAATTTTATTTATATCATATTCCCTATTCTATTGTAATGACTACTATAAAACTTTTAATATTTAGCTTTGATATTAGGGTTAGTGGATACTTCATTTTTATTATTGTTAACCACCATTGAAGTGTTTAATAACTTTGTTTTTTTTTTTTTGTTCGTCGTTGATATTTAACGAAAATTACTGTGTGAAATTGATATGTATCAGTCTATTTAATGGTTACGGTAGTTTTCTATTACTAAAAGTGAATCGATTCGTTTTTATTACATGTTGTATACTGTTCAATTTACTGGTCCACTTTTCGACGATTTATTTATCATGATTGGAATTGATATTTATCGAATTTAATTGGTAGTTTATTAATGAATTTTATATCGTGTATCTAATTAGGAACAACAACAACAACAAAAAATCCAACTCATAAAATATTCATAAATACAACTCCATTTATTAAAAAAAAACTTTATCTTAACGAACATTATTAACACAATTACGTTTACAGGTTGGTATTTGGAATGTTTTTTTGCTCGCTTATTTGAAAGTTATATGTATAAGAATTTTAATTATTGTATAATTAAGTGTATAAATCATTTTTTTAATTGTTACACGTTTTCGTTTCAGTATTACGAGATGTCGTATGGACTTAACGTTGAAATGCATAAGCAGGTGAGTTTTCGTTTTGTTGTTGTAAACTTTACTGTACAATGTTATATTATTCCAACTGTCACAAATCTGTATTCATTGCTTTATTTTTCAAATAAAACATGTTCCTCGGACATGTACATATGTTGGTTTACGTGAGCAGGATGTAGAACGGTTCCTGTCGCCACTCTTTATGATTTTTCTTCACTTTAAATAATACACAAAATCGTACAAAATTGAATTATTTCCTCGTGAAAATGATTCATCATCATTTTGTTCTATTTGTATTTGATCTATCTACACCTATATATATTTTTCTTTTTTGGTTTTGTTTTTATAACTCATTTGGGAAATGTGTTGATGTAATAAGCCAAACTTTGTAAATATGGAAATGTCAGTGGAAAACCCTTGAGTAATAAAATTATTTGAATTTGAAATCAAGCTCTACATATACCTATATATATGTACAGTAAGTACATATACACAAAACACCACATAAGAGAGGGTAGTCTGTTTCACGTGTGATGTTTAGTGTGTTGAGGGGTTTGTTTGGGGAGGGTCGGCAATATTGAGGGTGTGTTAATTGCCAGCGGTACGGTCTCTTCTGTTGCTCTGTCTATGTATGTGTTTGTATGTCGACTATTTCCCACTTTATGTTTGCATATGTAAGCATCATGCGTTGTTTACTATGGAACAGGTTTTAGTGTGAGGGTAAGTAAATGCTTGGTTCTTGATTTCAGTTTCTGGGTGGTTTATTAAAGGCTTAACACCGTAACTTGTGTGAGCTGTTTTGTTATTCCCTTAGGATTATTTTATGTTTAATGGCTACATCTATCCACATTCTGTCGATGAATTAATTTCGTTTTTTCTCCCTCTTCCCTTCTCTTGTTGTTTCTTGTTGTTGTTCAAATTAACAACTTAATCTATTAGAGGTAAACCGACAAGAAACAACCGAAATAATAATAAAAAAAGAACTTTACAAACAATTGTAGCATAGTTGATGAACGCGTTCGAGTATAAAAGTTCCGGTAGCGACTTGGAAACCGGAACTAGAGTCGTTTCCGGGAGCTACGAGGAAGTTTACTGTGCGGTTACTCACTGAGACTACCAAGATTTACAGCCATGCCTGCCGTTTGTTAAAGTACATTACAACGGGAATTCACTTGCTTCGTAATTGCCAATGTAATGTCTTGAGTGGCGAAACACAAACAACCCCCATTGCTTTAATAAAACTGTCAGAAAATTAAATAATAAAAATTACTTAAACCGGAAATATTTCCTCTTATATTAAAAATAATTTCATTTGTACGTTTTATAAGCCGATCGGTTTATTAAATTGATATTTTAGAGAGGGTAAATTTTTGTGTGCGTGTACGTGTTGTTGGTGATCCAAAAAAGATTAAAACTCTCTTGAACGAAAGAGACGAACGAAAAAAAAAAACCGTTCCACCCTCTTTAATAAAACACACATGAACAAACAAGTCTGTTTCGCAGCATTAAGTGCGCTACAATACACCCTGATAATACGATAATCAAGCAGCCGTTGCAACCCCTATCGTAATGGGCTCGGAACGTGGTTAGGTTGCCAATTCTTTGACCCCCTCATCCTATCAACATGATTCTATCGCACTCTTTCTCTTACTTTCACAACACCCTAAAATTGACGAATTCTAAACACGACCAACGTGAATCGTGCAGTTGCCAACCTGGGGTGAATATATTTGCTGACGCCCCGCAGCTACAGAATAAGAGCGTCATCCCTTCTGTGATGGATGTCTTCCAATTGTCTTGCGAATTTTAAAACGACTGAAATTGGAATTAAAATGGAATTCTATTGATTTTTTTCTTTTACAAACACCGAATAAGGGTATATTTTAATAATACGTACAAATCTTGGTAAATATTTTATTTATTTTCGTGGTTTTTCCAGACTATATATTATTATATGATGTTATAGCAACTCGGAAAAAAGTTCTTGGTCATCAAATTTTGGTGACCGTCGTGGTGATGTATTTTTTTACGGTGTGGTTAGGGATGTAAAACTACCCAATTTCTCGACAAAAATGAGTATCCTAACATATAAAATGCTTTCCAAATACCACTTCAACCCTGGCAATAAAGTTGCGAGGGTTTAACCCTCCAGAAAAATGACACGTGCACTCATTTTTACGAATAGCACGAAATCCAATTCACACCGATAAGAATTCTTGAATGGAAAAAAGTATATTCGTTCGAAATTGAGACTTTCAACTTCGTATATATTTCATTGCTATATACATATATGCATGTTGATGGGGTAAAAGAGGAAATCAACATCAGAGATGGATTTCTTTTAAAATTTCTAATTCAACAATTTTTCTTAGGGGGAGAGAGTGTATGATGACAACCTAGAGTAATCAAATTTGTGTGGTGGCCGATTTTATATGGGGTAGTTAAATTTCAACCCCCTCCGACAGTTTTCAATTATACAATATACAGATTAAGCGATACGTGAACACAATAGTTCCATTAAATAATTCTAGGGGGTAACAGTTAAGATGAGGGGCGGTTGTACAAAGTTGTTTCGTCAGCTGTAAAGATCATCCCTCTGAATAATATTACAAGTATCCGTTTATCTGATGTATATACACATATATACAGACAGCCCTTACCAGGTGTGGCAGCAGGTGATATCATCCCCTACACATCATCACGCTTCCAAATCACTGGCCTTGACGTTAGTATCGTATTCAACGCTCTGTTTGGTGACATATGGGGTGTTTCTCATCCGTTACTTTTCAACAGGGGTTAATAATATTATGGGGGTCGGAAATAATCTGTAAATTTGATTAATTTTTCTACTTGTTCTTCGATTTATTTCGTTTTAAAAATTTGAAATATGGTTATAAATTTGTTTTAGAAAAATCTATTATTAGTTCAGTGTGAATTGGCAATTGGATCGTTGTTGAAATTTATGACTACTGTGTAAAACAATAATCATAATGGATGTCGTTGAAAAAGTGGACTGTAAAAATGTAAATTTACGCCAATAAACGATTGAACATTGGTCTCGTTTATCAGCGGGAACCCCTCTAGTATCCACCCTAGTGTCTCTTTCCCTGTAGAATGGGATACAGTAAAAAGCAAATATTGCATGTAAAATGGCTCAATAAACATTGTACGTCTGGTTGGATATACGTGCAATTTGTAGGTGCATTTAGTTCATAACTTTGAACAGCAGTTTTATTAACCACACTCAAATGTACACCGCGCGCGCGTATGTAAATAGTGAGGGTTGTTTGATGGGTGAAATAGGGGGAGATTCAACAGTAGTGGAACAAACAAACGTTGGGCTTGATCTATTTAGTGTAAGTTGCACACACACATATATACACAACCACCACCCATATCCCGGAGGGGTGGTTTTATCGAGCATCAAAACGTGACCTATCATTATGGTCGTCTCCCTAACTCCAACAACCATCCTAGAGATTAATAATGTATTTGTTGCCGACAGGAAACAATAACAACCCTAATAAAATAATAACATTGCCGAAATGGTTGAATTATTATAATAATAGTAAAATCTTAAAGAATTAATTCAAAACGAAAAACATAATTGTTTATTATCATTAAGGATTTGGTTTAAGATCGGATTTAGATGGGGATGAAACGGACATCATCATCATCATCGATTTGCACGGTTCATGATCACATCAGTGGCCACTTTTCCTGATGCTGTAGGCTTGGCGTTATACAAAGACCTTTCCTCCTCTCTTCTATACACATTTTAGGGTGGCCAGTGGCGTGTAACGGACGAACGCATTACACAGCTAATAGAGAGAGGGTACTTTTGTAATAGGACAGGATCGTGTACTGTACGTTCCGTTCTATTAACGTTACATTTATTCACACAACCAACATATAGAGAGATGCGTTTATTGCCGGAACAGAGGAACAGCTTTTATGTCAATGTGCCACTTTAAATCCCCTTTTTTGCGTCAAATTTAATTAGCATTGATCGTATTTGATGTTAATGAAATAATTTTAGTAAAATTGCATTTTTCCTGGATTAATTTCCAGTAGAATTCTGTTTAATTAACAAGACAATACTCGATTCCATTTTATTCTACAATCAATTTACATAAATTAGTACGGACGAGAAAACCGTTGTATGTAGGTGGATTAACAATCTAATTTCACATTTGATTATAACTAATCTAGGAATACAATCGTTGAAACTCCATAAACAAATTGATTTGTATTTTTTGGTGGAAAAATACAAAAAGTATACAAGTTTTCATCTATTGTTATTCTCTGGAAGCTATTTTGTATAAAACGGATTTGTTTCGTGTCACTTTTTCGCCCGTATTTTTTTCACGGTTCGTGAACTAAAGGAGCTTTTTATACGTTGCCACTGCATGTTTCTCGTTTATCGCATATTGTAGGGGCGCAACTAACGTGTGTGACACATTCCGGACACTACAACAATAGTGTTGATTTATTACTGTGCTTATTCGCACTTTTCCGGGCACCGGGTCCTAATCATTTACCGGAAAAGACTGAATGTGATGATTATACTATTTACTCCCATTGGCCTGGTCCTCTATTTATTCACTTGATGTTAGTTGGTGGTATTATGGATATTTTAACGAAAATATGTGTTTGTATAATATGTGGGTTTCATGTTCTATCAGGACCTCACGCAATCTGAATGGACAAGTTCCTAACCACGAAATGTTCGTGTGGCTTCCATAAACATCCGAATTTGCATATACTTGCATGTAAATCACGCAACTTTAATCTGTGTATTGTATGTTTGTAAATACGTGTTTTGTAGGTTGTTTGCTTTGTGCAAACATGCACTGAAAGGTTGTTAAATTCGTTAATATCCAAATAAATGTTGATGATCGGCCTTTGGGTGTATGTATGTATGTATACAATGCTTGTTTTTTGATGTTTTGTTGCGGTCGATTCTCGAAACACTACCACCGACTATTGAAATCTTTATCAACGACAATAACAACAACAAAGAGAGGCGAGAGAGAAAAATGTATACGTGAAATTTGAATTGTAAATCATCCACTCTTTAGAAGATTTCCAATGTAATTTTCCTGAATGGTTAAAGAGGATAGAAAGAGAGAATATTCCACTCAAACGAGAGAGTTGTTAGTGGTAGTAGTCTTTAGAGATAGATTATACATTCTAAAACAATAGCGTAAAACACTGTAACAGAACAGAATAGAATTACCACAGAGTACGGTGTCGGCCAAAGACAAAACCGCACGGGAGATATATGGATGTAATTAGATAAAGTTCTGGGCTGTGGCCGAGTTAATCTGCTCTACGTTGATCAGGGGGAAAGGCTGAATTATACATGCGCGGCCGCCTCGACGCCACAACTTGACGTCCAACAATGTTGCTTCCGCCTCCGTCAATTATTACAACCACATTTACAACTAAACCACTTTGACGTCTTACCCAAACACCATATTAATCAACATTTATTCCAGCCGACATTTCGCTCTTATTTCACAAATCTTAACAACTAACAGTGCCGGAATATCGGCCAATTTACGCCGTTGGGCAAACATCAAAAGGCACCCCTAATTTTTAGATAGAAAGATTTTTGGGTAATGGTCGAAGGGAGACTTGTAATTTACGAAACGTTATTGTGGCGCCATCCAAACTTGTATTTATACGTTGTTTATGTTGGCAATTTCTTCGAGTAAAGTTCTTGATGCGGTTGTAAAGTGGTACGTTGTGCAAACAGTCGTCTCGACGCTGTTGACGCACACAACTAAAAGCTCAGATAATTGAACCGCTTGTTAACGGTTGGCAACACTGTACTGTTATAATTAAGCTTTTATAAACACATCATCATCATCATCATTGCTGTTGTTGTTCAACTTTACTCAGATAAAATATATTTTCAAACATATACTAGAGGGTGTTAAAACGGGTAAAATGAAATTACTACATGATCTATTGTCCATCTAATTAAAACATAATTAATCAAAAATATTAAAATGAGAGAATGGTTGTTGAAAAAAAGGAGAAATCCGGTGTTATCCCCTATTCAAATCGAGTTTTTAATTACTCTGTTTAAACTCACACTGCCAACCGGTCGTTGTAATTGCTCGCCTAATTATCATTCAGCTCGGATATTTACTAGTGGGTCTTCTTACCAGACCGCTTGCCAAGCAGTTTATTTAATTTTTATTCCAACCCCTCGTTATCCACAGTTTGAGTTTATTTGCCATACAACCCTATTTAACAGATTTAACAATGACTTTTTATAATTTCGGAATAATATTCCAATTGTATTAATATTTAATTTAATAGGACTCTACCTACTAGAGCTTGTTAATTTTCTCTACAGAATTCAACGTGTAGGTGAATAATCCGCGGTCTAGTCTGGATTAGGTCCAATATTAGCACTAGCAATAACAGTAACCAAGGAGACCGCACATAGCAATCGTTTCCGGTGCGGAATTAGATCTTGTTTATTTAACGTTTTGTTTGGAATCATCGCTGTCTTCATTGCTTTCAGTCTACATTATTGTCTCCAATATCCCCTAAAAATATTCAATCATTTTATTGTTGTATGTTAATAATAATATTTCCGTATGGCTTTATGTAATTGCATCGTCGAAATATTCGAAGGATCGCTTTACGACAATCTCTTACATATTTGAAAATCTCTTATGGAAATTGCTCCGTATGTATAACAATCCTCAAGAGATATCTTATGTAGAAACATGAGTCTTGTACTACAAAAAGCTGACACAATATCCCGACGGAGTTATTCTGAGAGAAGGGTTTCTGTTTCGTGTGGGTGTTTTTCAACTCTACTCTACTACTCTTTCTTCATCTTGACATGAAAATGCATTGAATCAGTCCAGATCGTTGCGTTTTATCTTTCTATTCCACAAATATATTTCTGTAGATTGTAATCTGGGAAATACTCCGATCAAGTTGAATTTGATTGAAAAAAAAACGAGAACGATTGGGGATTATTTGATACACAAGTCCAAGTCACGTTGCTTGTGTTCTAATAACAACCGTCGTTCTATATGACCAAATATTGACACTTTGTGGCCGGTATACATTGTGTCGCGTCGGAGTCCCCTTGTCTCGTTTTCTCTCCCATGCTGTACTGTAACGTTCAACCCTGAACAAACTACCGAGCTGCAGTTCTATTGGGTAAATTATTTGAGTTGCTGAACTAACAAAACTAACGGGCCCGTGTTTACCGTCAGTATTATCTGTGATGAAAATGTGGCTCGTTTATCTACAAACAACTAAACTTGCGACGCAGTTTTCCATCGTTCTCTCCCCCTTTTCCTCGCTTTAGTTTACCGTTCACAACCCGTATTTGTACAAGAGTTTTGAACAAGTCTACTATACATTTGTATGTATGTAGACATTGTTATAAACTATTCGAAAATATTTTTAATAGATAGTATTCTCTATCTAAAATAAGAAATTCGCTTTAGACTTCTTAGTAGGTGATTTTCCCGTCTTTCCTTTCGTCACCCTCAAACAACCCACTTGATCCGATAAAACCTGACAAACATATCAAGATTTCCTGTTTCAGCAAAAGATGTTTTCTCGTTCTTCGTCAACTGTTTCCACCAAATCGGATTTACTTGAATTTAAATTTCCAAACAGGGTGGAAATTTTTAAAATTTAACACCCATCCGGTGCAACTATACATTTTCGGCTCTTCAAGTTTTTGCCAAAGTTTGCCTAGAACTCGTTGCAAACTCTTTTGTGGTCAACCACTTAGAATGATAACCAACAAATAATTGTATTTAGATTATCCGGTAATTGATAGAATACTGGCTTCAATTTAAAAACAGTTACTTTGGGTGCAATTTTCGAAAAAATTAAGAGGAAAATCGAAAATCTACTCTCACCCAAGTGTAGAGTCAACTTTGGTCTATCTAAGCGTATAAGTTTAATTGCACTTAATTAACTACACAAAAATTTATGCGTATAACCCTAATTCTTCACATAATTATGATTTTGTAGATTCCCGGAAATTCAGTCATTTTTTTTCAAAAACTATTCTCGCCCAAAGTTGGAGAGTTAAATTTAGGATCGAATAAGACATTTACCATTCCGATATCTATTCCCGTTTTTGGGCTATACGTGTAACGCTTTCTTATGGGATTTATACGCTACCTCTAGACAATACTCTTAACTCACTTATGTGACTCCTTATCTTCTTACGATTCTCTACACGTGTTTCAATGTCTATAAGGGGAGTAATTACATTGTTGCTATGATTAGTGTTGATATTTTCGATACAATAATGAATTATTTGTTGCCAATTGTTGTTTCCGATACTCATCATGTTGATTGTACAGTTGCACCGATGGTAGAGAGAGGACTCAGGATAGGTATGCGGTTATGGTGGTGAACCACCACAACACTGACGTCATATCGTGGTCTACCGCTTAAATGCGGTCACATTAACATTAACATATGTAGTTCCCCGATTCGACATAATGCATTTATAATGGCTGCCAGTGACGTATAATGGACAACAAACTCTACACTACTACTACCTTTTCTCGAAAATTCAACAGTAACGATTGATTTGAATGAAATATAGCAATTTTCCATTAATTTATCTTAATCAGAACAGTAAATATCGAATAGTTGAATTATAAACAGAGAATATACACTTTGTGTGTCAACGTCATAAATTTCACCGTTCATCATCATTTGTAAAATAATTCAAATATTTGTCATGCATTGTTTGTATCAAGTTTATGTTAATATTTAACGTTATTTATTTGTTTATTTTTCAAAAAAAAATTGTATATTTTAAATGAAATAATTCAATTTCAATTAATTTTAAGTAAGGTTTATGTTAATCGCGTCTCTTATTCACATTTTCCATTTAGTCGACAAGTTTAATTTTCCTGGAAAAGACGTTTAAAGTGGAAGAACAATTAAAAGAGTCCCAACTCTTACTGCTCTCCATCATAATAATGAAGTAGAAGCAAAATTGAGTTTTTTCCCCTTTCTCCACCCATTTACTCGTTAACTTTCCAAATAATTGAGCAATTATTACAACAAATTGTAATTTTATTTTATAAATATTTACAATCAAATATTTTTCCCATTATTGGTTAAATTAATCGTCAATTATAACAGTTAACAATAACGATGTAGAAATAGAAAGCAGCAATATCAGTTAGGTAGCAAACAGCATATTGTAAACGCAGAATCAGACTTGCACTGAACTGGAAAAACAAACAGCGAACACAATGTTTGTATAAAGCTGAACAAACACTCGTCAGCGAAAGCTCAGAGAGTTTAGGACTTGTCGGCTGTTGAGGGGCACCTCCGGGTCGAAAAAAGCGTCACGAACAAAAAAGTTACAATAGCCGAGGCTGTATTTATTTTTCAAGGATCGAAACTTTCCGACCAGAGGCATCATCATTGACTTTGAATGGATACGAATGTGTTGACATTCACTTGTATTACACGATTTAGAAAATAACACCCTCTTCTCTAACTAATTTTCGTTGATATAAGGGGATGTTTATGTATGTATATTCGAATTAATTGTATTGTTTTCTTTGTTTTCAGACTGAAATTGCAAAGAGACTGAACGCCATTATAGCACAAATATTACCATTTCTATCACAAGAACATCAACAACAAGTTGCAACAGCTGTTGAAAGGGCTAAACAAGTTACCATGACTGAATTAAATGCTATTATTGGGGTAAGTTAATTGTTGGAAATTTGCGAGAAGTTTTCTAATTAACTGAATACACAATTCACTAATATACTACCTATATTTCTATTTAGTTACTGTTGAGATGAATGTTTGTTCAATAGATTGTTAGTGTTTATAAGAGGAACAAACGTGCAATAAAAACGAATAACAAATAGAAAATACGTTTCAAGCAAACCTCTGTTTGTTTGCACTTTCCGTTTACTGCTTGTACATTTGCTTTTTAACATATAAATCCAGCCCATTTCCGCCGTAAAATTTCGCTTCGGTCAGACATATTTTCAACAACAACAGGATATTATAAATAAGTGTATACAATATAACAGCTTTTGTTTTATTGGTGATGATGTAGTAGTAGATGTTGTAAAATTGTTGATTCACCCATTTGAATTAATAAACTTGTGCCTTTCACTTGTCGTATTTTATATACAATTGTTCATATAACAAAGCTAAACCGCTCTAATTGTCTTAATTTGTTGTTAAATTCACTGCACAAGTTTCTCAATGTTGGAATAGAGTCAGTAAACATTGTTTAGATTGCGTGTAGGCGCTAAAATGAATGTTTAACACATCGCTCATTACTGACGGGATATTTGTATTTAAACGATCTCAACTTATATTGTAATTCTAATTTAGTTAAACTGTTCTTGATGGAATTATTCCATTTGAAATTATATCAAATTTTCAATTTTATTCGATATAAATTCCATTTTTATGGAAACACATCAGAAAATAACTTTATTGGTGTTATGATTCATTTACTCCATCGAGTATCAATAAATGTTCGTATAAACAATCAAATTGTAAATCAATCACCATCAGTTTATTGTGATTAGAGATTTTGATGTTTTGATGAAATATTGGTGAAATGTACAATCCGGATAAATGGGAATTCATCGAGAGAAAAAAAAACTGTATGTACACTAGAATAAATGGTACTTTTATAAAAAGATCGTCTCGATAACATCACCACTAACACATCTAAACATACACATTGAAGGGAAAAAAAGCAGCATTCGTTTTCAGAACGCAAAACAATCAGTCTCTGTCCATTAAGGTGGTGGCAAACGTTGTGGCAAGAATAGTAATGTTTATGTAGTGGTAGTTGTAAATGTGTATGTGTCAGTGTATAGGGAACGGAAACAGGAATTCTCAGATAGGGAATGAACATGGTCCTTTAAGCTCTCGTCTTTGTTTCTCTAGGGAGACTTTGGTGAGAGAGAGCGTGGTAGAACTTGAGCGCACGTGGCCTAATCAAACTCTCCTCCCTGTGTAGACGTTTTATCCGCAGACCATGGGATTTTCTCGATCTCTAGAGTATTTTAAGCCATCTGAAGTAAATGTCGTTTACTAGCCAACAGTTTTTTTTCTAAAGTTGCATTTCTTTTCAAATTAATGATGACTACAATATTAAAAGAAGAAAGCGAGATTATTCATATGGAATCATCAATTGAAATGGTAATGAGTCTGCAGATTAGTATTAAAAGTATCCCGCTAGCAAAATTTAGTTTGAATGTTCTTACATTTGAAATTTGCAAAAAGCTGTGTGGAAACGGATTGTCGTCGGTTCTTTACGAACAGAGAAAACCGATCTTTTGTTATTCATGCAATGCTGGGCTCGTATCGTAGGGAGGTTTATAAAAACGGTAGCATAAAAGAGTACGACGGTATTCCTTGTTTCTTTCTCCATCTTTCCATTATTCAACATTCTCCCCCGCGTCTGTCTGATCCTCTTTTTTCTCTACCCTTCGTTCTTTTATAAAATCCACCCCTAGTATTTTCTCCAACTACTTTACATTGGTGCGCAAGCACTAGATTGAGAAAAGAATTATACAGTCGATCGTTTTTTTTTCTTTGTTTTACTACTACTACATACAAAATAACTACAGTCTTCTCGTCGTTTACGATCAATCAGTCTTTGGTTTTTTTATAATTGGCTTCGATAAATTTTACAGTTCTAATTGGTCGTTCCATTACGTTTCTCGTTGATTGATTATTGCAATGTTGTTAAGGCAACTAACTACGTTTTAACGGGTAATACGTTGTTGTTATTGTCGTTTTTTCCATTCAGTTCTGTTACAAAAAAGGATAAAGTAGTCAGGTTCTGAAACATTAAATCGAACAAGTTTGTTGGCTTGTTCTTCACAACAACAATCTAAAGAGATTATTATTCAATTACGTGTGTAAATGTTAAAGTTGCAACGACGTGTTTTTCTACAATGCTCTCTTAAATTTTGTTAGAATCGTGTAGAATTTTAAGAAATAACAAA
Organism: Mylabris phalerata; assembly: GCA_020740385.1. Lineage (NCBI taxonomy): Eukaryota > Metazoa > Arthropoda > Insecta > Coleoptera > Meloidae > Mylabris > Mylabris phalerata. The sequence goes on along the minus strand of JAJEOX010000299.1, from coordinate 5,166,940 downwards.
GTAACTAAACAGGTGAAGCTGTTGTACAAGTCTAAAATCCTGATAAAAACTCAATAAAAATGTTGTGTAGTAAAACACCAAGTTTATGATCCCTTCAAGCACTTTTACTCTACTTAAACTTTATATATAAGACTGACACGATAAACTTATGAAAGCTATAAAATATTAATATACTTTTTTTCTCACCCTTAACGCATAGGGGTGAATTCTCAAGGCATTCTTCTCTTTTTCTCTACCTAATCAACATTCCAATCACCTTTAGACTTTATCGGGGCGAAGGCTTCAGCAATTCCCGACAGGAAAATTAAGTGGAATCGGGGAAATTTCATCGTCTCTCCCTACCATTGCTCTTTATACACTCACTCTCTTTGTCTGTCATTCAGCGGTAGTGGAGAACATCATGTAGAGCGGAGGAAAATCTTATTTTACGCTGCAATCGATCGGAATATATTGCACAGACATGTAAGCCCAGATGCTTTCAGGAATTTGATGGGAAAACTTGAAAGTATACGATATGTTGTAAACAACGTTGATAAAGACCGACGATAAAATATTATCCAACATCCGCAATAGTCGAATATTCGTATAGAAATGAACGTGTGTCAATAGCTAGTAGATAGATGATTACTATACTTTTTTTTATAAATTGTATCATTGATTTCACTCGAGTTTATAACGGTTTTATTGAACTAGAGTTTGTAAATATTTTACAATTCTTGTCCAATTTCCTCAACTGGAGTGTGGGTCAAAACAATTTAGAATGTGCGAACTGAATACAGAATCAGAATTTTACAAGTAGATAAATTGTGTAGTGTGGAGAAATAGTCGAGTTGTAGACGATGCGATGCGCTCAACATTCACTTATATATTTTACCACAAAGTGTCTGAATGCCAGTGTTTCATGTGTTAACATTTCACTCGTGACAGAGAGGAAGGAGAGACTCGACTACGCTTTTGCTTTTTCCCCGTTTTATCAAAAGATTTGCACTGCACAACAGTAAACGTGCATGAAATATTTATGTTTGCATCTTGCCAGTTTCTATCGTCTACATTTATGAAATACAGAATGGTGGATTTTATACAGTTTGCATCGTTCAAATATTTACAACATTTTCAAATTACCGTTTCAATATTTTAAGTATTTATTACAATACGATTGATGTATATTTCGAGTTTGTTGATTCGGAAAAACAAAAATATAAATTTTCGTTGGCTACTGATAATTTGTTTGACAATGACAAACAAGGGTTAATCTTCAATTCCTTTAAATCTGGCCTATTTCATAATTTAAGCAGCTTATAATGTCATAACAAATCGTGTAATCATAAGGATGGTAGAATATGTAGCTTATGGATCAAGAAAATCTCATGAAGCTACACAATAATATGACACGTTCAAATGCAAACTATTAAATTGAATTAGAAACAATCCCATTATCGTATCGATGAATCCAATTAGTCAATGAATATTTATTATTGTTCCAATTCGTATTTATTTATTTTTAATTAACATAACAAACATTGGAAAATATCGCATTTTTGTTAGTTAATTAATTCAAAGCATTGATGTTGCAAAAATTTAATTATCAGGAATCCATCAACACCCCTTCAAATCATTGGTGGTGGTGGTGGTATACTCGACTAAAACGGAAGGTAAGGGTGCTAAAGAAATCAATTTGCAAGTTCTCTACGAATACGAATTTTAAATAATGGCTCTTTCAGCAGTCCAAAACGAACAATGCGAACGATTGATAAAATTCAATATAAAGTTTAGATCCATTGGTCCATTCCCTATTTCATTTTCCAACCCCTACTGTCTCTTTCAACGATAAAAATATAACTTCTTGTCACGTGTCCCGGATCTATTCTGCTCAATTTAAAGTTGGAGTTGTGTTTACACTACATTTGCAGTTTGCAAACACTTTACCCTTTAAGTTTTGGAGCAGTCGCGTCGACGACTAGACGGATTATAGCATTAAGAGACGACGTCTCAACCCCCTCCAATTTCCCATCTCTTCCACAAGATGCCTTTCTAATTACTGCTAAATAATTAATGGATACGACGGGGAGTCGAATAATACCGCCAATTAAATATAAATCTAAAGGATCGTATTAATCACAAATTACTTAGTTTGATTTTAACCATTATTCCAGACAGTTATGCTTGGGGTAGATGCTTTTAATTAATTGTAGAGTCTCGGGATATTCTTTTCAAAAGTGTTTTAATGATGGTTTTTCCTGATGCGGTTCTTCTACCCTATTTTATTTTAATTCGAGTGCTCGAGCTTTATTAATATTTTTTTAGTTGGATTGTTTGTTTGTTGTCGTATATTCATTAAAAGATTAAATTACAGCCAAAATCGATAATTGGTTGAAGAGTCCAATTGACAAGAGAGCGCACAATAAAACACAACAAATAACATTTTAAATAGAGACTCGAAAAAGAACAAAAAGTGCCACTCAAACCGTCAATCCGTTCAAACGGTCGGACTGGTTTGTTTGTAGTACAAAGGAAGCTGCTGCCAGATGATGCCGTTATAAAAAGCACCAACCAGTGGGACCATCATAATCCAATTAGCATTCAATGTGAGTGACGCGACTCGCTACCGACAAGAGTGAACTTTTTTAAATTAAAAGTCCTCCGGGCTGCATGGGGAGCGGTCGATTCCAAGCCGACTGCATTAATGGGATTGTTGTTTCATGTTTGAGCTATTATCGATTAACGCTTCACAGAGTTTTACAGGTTTTTTTCTCGCTCTCTTGATGCTGCCAACCGTATTCATGGAATGTAACCGTTTACTGGTTTTTTTCCCCATTTTACAATCAAATATTTATTAGTCGTCGCGACACCACAAACACATGCTAAAATATATCCAACTATTTTTACTCATTTAATATATCTGTTCATTCTGGAAGAATAGACTTGGATGTGTGATAGAATGTGACAGCCGACCTTTGGGAATATTTTGTTCGTGAATCCAATTAAGCTTTTATTCCTCTTTGCTCCACTTTTTTGCCATCTCTAGTCAATCTGCTGGCTGCCTTTCTAATTTTCTTTCTGTTCTATCACCGGTTATGTGTCAAAACCACCACCATCACCACCATCCTCTTTGTAGTTGAGAGATTTTTTTCAGCATCGTTCTTACGTGACTCTAACCGCTTTATCCGCCAGATTTCAGACGCAGTCACCCACAAAGTCGAGTGAGCAGATAAGCCGATTTCTGATCCCTACTGAATGTCACATCCGCGTCTATGCCGACTTTGCAGATCCTTTAACATAGTACAGAAACAAAATGAAATGTTTATCCCCCATGTATTAGATTCTTTATTCTTTCTACTTTAGTAATACCGGTTGTAGTTGAATTTTAAAATTTTTATTTTGTTGCAGCAACAAAGACCGGACTTGCCCAGATTACTTCAACAGATGCATGCCCAACAACTGCCAGCCCATGCAGCTCCACCAATTCCAATGATGCCCCATCCGGGCCTGGCAGGGGGGCCACCGAGTACAGCCGCCAGTCTATTGGGGTTGTCAGGTGCGTTAGCAGCTCCCGGTCAACATCCGTTATCAATGTTGGCATCTAAACCTGACTTGCATCGTCCAGATGATGTTAAGTCAAATAGCGGTGAGTGATGAATGAATCGTTGAATAAGAACGCGATTCATATAAATAACCAAATACCATTCAGTTACAAAGCAGTGAAAACTTGTGTAATGTAGTCAGTTGAGGATTTTATGAGAAAGGAAATTACAGTTTTCCTACAAATTCATTCGAGTTTTATGGTCTGCGAACCACAGTTCGAGTAATAAAACAAGACAGGGCGCGTTTGTCGAATATATATTGAAATGTATTTTGTTCTTTCAACACGAGATTTTTGTCGACCAATTCTAAAGTCTATTGATCTTCTCCCATCGTAAATATGATTTATCATGCGACACAAATCGCGTTACATACCTCAATAGACTTTGAAAATTGCTACTGTTCTACGATCATTTTCCGGATGACGTTACGGTCATACAATATACGATGACAAACTGTAGTTTTCAATACTGTCGTATCAAAGAGATACACATTTTATAGCAATAAAGAGTCAGCGTTTTTTTCTTTCTTTTTTCGGCTAGAATAGCTCTCGTTTTGAAATAGCTTGGAAAAATTGGAATTTGTAATTAGAACGACCGGTCTTTCAAGTGCCAAACACTCATTTCTATTCTGTGCATTTTAGCACTCGTCCTGCCTTTTTAATGGTCTGCTCAAAGGCAGTTCTTTTGAAGCGACTGTGTGAAGAGTTTCACTCTGTTCCTTTGAATGTGTTCTTTTTATCTAGTGTATGACAGAGTCTTGGATTTCGCATATTTAACGATAAATTTTTAATAATTCCAATAGTTGATAATGACGATCGTTGGTTTGTTTTTCTAGTAAATCTGTAAGTAATTTATTTTCGTCATTAATAAGATAATAGCACGTTATAAAAACCATATCGTACGTTAGTTTATTGCTTCCTTAAACGGCTCTCATTTAATTACGTTATTATTAAAATGTAATAAACCCCACGCGATCTTATTAAAGAATAAACGAATAGAAAGGCCAATAAAAATGTTTTATATCGCAATGGGGTGTCGCTTTCCATTATTTTACACAAGTCTAACTCCAACAGCGATGTAATTAGACATAAGAGAATGACTACTACAACTACTCTTTACCACCGTCACATCGTTTGCTCTCTATACTACGACCCTTACAAAATATTCTCGCTTGCTCTCACCCCCATTTCACTCTTGAGATTTTAATTTCAATCCCGACAAGGCTTGTGGTGGTGGTGGTGCGAGTCAGCAAATATGCCAGTCTGTTCTTTCTCTTTTTCCTCCTTTATTGTTGTGGCGGTTAAACGATCGATAGTGTGTCTGTTTGATGTTTCAAGATGAGTACAACGAAGAAAAAAAAGGGTATAAGCAATTAATCGTCGGATTAAGGAGTTAATTTAGCTTCCACAGCCGGTCATGTTTGTGTTATAAATATTTGTCTACGGTAATGATCGTTATTATCGCCATATTTCCTTATTCTACCCTTTAGTTAAATATTGCCAGTGGCTTTCAGCCAAGCAGTTTGTTTTAATAAGTTCTCTGGATTTTGTTCATCTTTCTCCCTTCAGATATAATACTACTATACCATTATTACCATCACCAAACTCCAATTCTCTTTATATTCATCAGTGGTTATTCCAAGTTTAAACTACAAATATTTAGCAAATCTGTAATAAATAAAAATCTCTCAATTTGGCAACAAGCGGAAACAAGTTCTGTTCAGTATGATTTATGAATGAATCTTTAGAGATTGTGAACGAGCGAAAAAGTTTAATTTTCTGCAGTGGATTTATGTTCTTCCAAATCAAACCCTCAACTTACCTAATGTGTCTATAAATTCCGCTTGGTTTGACTTGTATTCGCTACCATTCTTTCTTTTCTTCTCCATTCTTTTATTCGTTTTTTTTCCGGTTTTAACGCCAACGGTTTCTTCAAATACGAAACGAGAAAAGGAGTAACAGGAGGAAAAACATTTTGTATTATTTTTAGAATTTCCATCTCGATTCGAACGATTCTATAATACCGACAACCCCAAATCAGACGGTGGAATATATTATAGGATAAGAAGGGTTGACGGTAAAGTTAGGGGGAGGAAAATGAAATTGGATTCCGGATTTTGTTGTGTTGTTGTCGAGTGGTAAATATTATTGATATTTTATTACCAACTACGATTACTTTTTATATTCGATTCGGTAGTTTTTCCCATTCAAGATTAATAAAAAGTGATCGTTATACAACATCATAGTGTCTATTAAGACACGAAGTGAAGAACGTTAGGGGAAAACTTTACAAATTTGCATTTCAAGGGTTTTCGTCGTTCTTTAAACTCTCTAGATCAAAGAACTTGATAAGTCATCGAGTATACGGATTTCGCATAGGGAAAACAAGTTATTTACTTTGAAATAGTGATGAGTTTCTAAGACATTGACACTGTCAACATTCCATACAAACGATAGTTGGAATTACAAACACTTTTAAAAAGCTCATCTCTATTTCGAAACTCAATTGTGGACTAGTCTGATTAAATGGAAGAAATGTTGATTCGGTTTTTTATGTGTTGAAAGGACGAAAATACCATTCTATGGTGGTGGTTTTGTAAATCTCTCAGAGACCTATTCAATCTGTGAATAGCAACGCAAAGACTTTCTAAGCTATGAACAAACGAATGGTAAAAGCCTATTCAGTCTCGCTGAAGAGTTGGGATTTTTTCACCGTTGAGACATCCTCTTTCTATTTATATCTACCGAATAAATAGACGATGAAGCTGTATTTAGTTACAATTATTGCGGTCATTATGACGATTTTTAGAGGGTGTTGAAAATCGGATTATATTGCATGAAATTCAAATTAACAATCTGTAAAGTTTGTATAAGAGTGTGTTGAAGTTGTCTTGAACCCAAACCATAAACGATGTCGACAGTATTCGTCGTCGTTGTCGTAATGGTGGTAGTAAGTAAGTAAGTAAGTAAGCGAGAAGAGATATCTCTCTCCACTATGTTGTCATGCCAACCTGTAAAATTGTGAGCGTCTGATTCCACCTGAATGCACACCGCTCTTTCTAAGAATAATCATACGATATGAGAAGAGGGTGAGGGTGCAGTATTTTGCTTCTCTTATCTTTCATAAAAGACGATGACAACGACAACGACGGCGTTGTCGACGACAACGATGCTTATTCGCTCATATAAGATCGACTGGCATCGTTGAGAATTAAGTTATGAGCTGCTTTGTAACTGCAAAACTACTAATTAATTTGGATTGTGACTAGAGAGCTTTGTAGTTAGAGTAGTAATCGTTATTATGGCAGGTGCAACAACGGTTGTTGCAACAAGATGTTTACTTAATTTTGTTGGTGTTTTATTTAGTAATAAAGTTGAAAGCTTGTCAACGGTAGCAGCTTGATGCTGATGCCATATTTAGACATCATTATTTTTGTACTGCAAATGCAGCATTTAATTAAAGCGAGCTTTTACATGAAACAAATTTTGTACAAAAAGCACAACATTAATAAAAATAACAACAACTAACATTGTTAGTAATAGATGATTACTCATCAGACACTAATAGTAAATGTGTACAAGTCCAGAACTAGGGATACTTTATTTATTTATTATTCATGGTTTTAGGACTTGATGTATTTTAATTTGTAAAGTTTACCGCCGCTATTTTCGCTGCATCCGCATTGCAAATAAAAGGCAACAACTCGGAATCCCTTGTGAATTTTCCATGTCACGTACTTTTTTGTACAAATCACAAAAGCATAGAGATCCCTGCAAGTATCACTATGCTTATATAAAATAAACAAGAAAATAAAATAAAACACCAACACGAAAACACATTCTGTACATTTTATCTCAATTGTTTTCGTCTCAATTGTTTCATGTTGTTGCCGATTGGCCAATGTTTACAATTCGATGTTGCTATGGATGCTGTGCAGGTATTAACTCCGCAGAAGAACGTCACGTGAGTACCAATTGTCTAACGTTATTTTACCAAATTTGAACTAAATTTGCGTTAAATATATCAATGTGTATTTGTAATGTGGAAAATTTCAAATATGTTTGAATCTTTATTGGATGTTCGAGCCCCCAGAAATGTAATCTATTTGAATGACTGGAAGCTTAATCTTGGAAGCGCGTTTGCTTGTAATCCCGACAGTGATTTGTCACCCCCTTATTGGAGCGTTCCCTAGTTTGTACCCAAGAGACATGCATGATCGGTGACGTTGTCGATTGACTTGAAACACTTTTCCTCAACTATTCTCTCACTTATCATTGTCAATCTACATTTTATATCAATCTGCTCTTTAAATTGTTTCCACTACAGAAGACTTGTACAGAAAAACAATCATTTTATTTTAGTTTTACTCGAAATTAAATCCTTTGCTATTATCAAATTGCTGACCAAAGCGCTCTCGAAACACTCATTGACTTTAAGAGGACATTGTGTAAGTACAATTGTGGTGGATGTTTAACACGTTTAATTTTCTAGAATAACAACCCCTGGAGAAAAAAATTCGATTTTAACAACAGATGCAAATAAGCCAACCGTGTAAACATCAACATATCCTAAATTCAAGACCAAATTAGTCCTCAGAGGGTTGGACAAGTGACAGATCGTAATGTCCTACCTCCCTCTCTATTGCCCGTTCGCTAAGCGTCAGTTGACACGTGCAATCACACCCTTGGATCTCGATTACAACATTAACAACCCCAAGGCATGACTGTTGCCTGCCCTTTATCATACCCTTACTACTACTATAACTAACCCTCAAGCTTTTATCCTTTATATTGCTTTCTCTTTTGCTTACCCTCGACGTTTATTAAAGTGAATACGACTATTCAAATTTTATGATGATTCTGTATAATATCAATATGGAATTGAAGGTTTTTATATTTTAGGGGTTGGTTTTATAGTTCATTATAGATGTGTTTGTCGTCGAATATGCCAGCAGTGTTTGTATTGATTCGCTTTTTATTTGATTATCGGATGATTGGGGGTGTTGCACTATTGATGGCTCGTTTCATATCTCTTTTCTATAGTGTTACGGTTATTGAATTTTAATAGTTTACACACCAAGTTTTAGATCGAATAATGTTGATGATGTTAAAGTTATAGGGGTTGGTTGAAAGTCGTTTGAGTTGTGATAGTTTTTTGTCGGTAAGTTTTGTCTCATTATTACTATTATTATTGTTGGTAGTTTGTAACAAGGTTGCCGACAATGTTTATTGAATGATTCTTTGTATTCTGTTGGTGTTTTGTTGAGGATCTTGTGACTTTCCGAAACACAAATGTAACATTTGGTGTTCCGTGCACAGCTTTGGGAATAACCAAATCTAATATAAATTCCATTCGTATGCGAATTCAACCCGAACGATTTCCACACAGACGTATACATATTACATACATCTGTATGCTAAAACAAACCAATCTCGAGGCAACAAGCTACATCTATCCTTGACTAGTAAGCAAACGTGATATGTTGTCTCCTTATCTTAAAGGCTATTAGAACAAGGATAGATGTTTCGGATGTTTGCTAGCTCGATTATTAACATCCGTTCTAATGCTGGCGGGCGGATTTTGTCTAAAACGAAAAGACGAGACGAACATTGGTGTCTTGTTTCTCCCTCAAACCGCAACTTAACCACAGCGCAACACAACTTTACATCCTAACCGCATCGCTAGGGTTGAAATTGTAGATAGTAATAGGGTGTGTTAGTGTATCTATGTGCATACAGATACGTTCATTGCACCCTCTCATACACTTTACACAATTTTTCTATTGTGACTTGTATTTATTAAACGATAACAATATTGTACGGTGGTAAGGTCGGAAAGGACTTATTGTTTCTATACCACCCTCGAAAAACATTATCAACCTCTATTCAACACCCTAAATTCATATGCCACTCTAAGGGTAATTTTTTATCAACCCTAAATCGTCTGATAACAATTCTCATGTTACACCCGTATTTTCAACAATTTATTTTATAAACGATAGGTGTATTCTAATTAACATTTACTAAATGATTGTGACGTATATTTACTTGTAGTTATTAGGGGTTGTGAGAGTGAGTGAAATGTTGGATGTTTTCGACAAAGACAATAAATTGAGACAAGGGTGCGAAAATGGGGCGTTGTAAGGGTTTAGGAGACGTCTTGTACAGCCGCGAGCATAGTAGAATGTAATTAAAGCAACACCACTCTCTATCTTTCTCTCTTTCTCTATTTCTAACCCTCTCCTTGTATTACTTACGAGGAAGTCACACATTTAATTAACCCGAGTTGGCGCGTAATCGCGATGTTAATGGAGACGAATATTTAATTGCATCATTATTGCTCTTGATGGATTTCTTCTTATTGATTTCCATCAATCTGTCTCTAATAATTAATTTCGATTCGTCTATAATACGTAAAGAGATTCAATTAATTCATTTACTAATATTATACACAGTTGACAATAATCGATAAAACGCGTATGTATATCAGTGTGATTGTAATTTGGTTTAGTGTGGTTTAACACACTGTTTTAATCATTTACAAACCATTTATTGAATCGACAATTTAATTTAATGCAACTTCATTTTTCAACCATCTCGATCATTTCTGTAATTATCGTCTATTTTCAACTATTCTAAAAGGCATTAATTGTAGTGTTGTAATAATAAAAATTTATGGCGTCAACTTGCGATCTGTATTTAAGGCAAAGAAACGCATTTATGTAAATTAGAAATTGTACGTAAAATGAATAATGAATTTCAAAGTTTAGATTCTAATGCATTCGCGTAGTGAATTACCAAATTAACCCCAGACGATGGAAAGAAAAGTGGGAATACGATTTAAACTTGTGACAATACAAAGTTACCCAAATTAAATTTCTGGAAACCTCTTCTTTGCGAACGTCACCATAATTCAGCCTTAATTAAATTAAGAAAACTGCTGTTGTACGTTCTCTCTCTCTCTTAGTCTCTCTATTTTTCCCTCTTCTTATTATACCTATATACAACTCGGTTTGAGTGTGTTTTAGAATAGCGGGAAATATTTTTCTACTGCCAGTAACGAGCTCTTTTGTCTTTCAAGTATTTCACATAGCAGCCAGATGGGTTTGTAAGTACTTATAAGGTAGTCGTCAACGTTGTTGTTGTTGTTGTTGTTGTTGTTGTTGTTATATAGTAGGGGTATAATATGAAAGGGGAGTTGTTTGAAAGATCTTGGAGTATAATTGCACCTCGAGGGTGTCGTTGCGTTACTTCATTCGAAACGTTCACACCCTCAGCACTGTGTAATTGTGTAATTTATGAGTGGAATCGCACTTTCCAGTTCTAATTTCAACTCACACAAAGTGGGTAAATTGTTCCACAGGCATTCTCTGAATAGTTGTGTTGCTTAGTGGTTGGTTTGGTTTTGTATAGTGTGTTAGATGGTCATTATTTTGTGTACATTATACGATTATGTCGACAATTCCTTCAACAATCTAACCACAAACACTACATTTATATATACAGTTGCATATATAAATACTAAAGATTTCATTATTATGCATAACATTAACTATATTATGTCATATGGTTTGATTTATTCGTTAAATGTCAAGATCCAACAGCGATTTCGTCACGGTTACAGATCGTATCGTTCTATAAAAGAATCCAGATTGGTATGTAAAAATTAACAATTCAACAAATACATTAATTAATCCAATATTTATTTTCAAATAGAAAAATATTCGAAATATGTAAATATAGATGTTGCAATAAAGGTTTGACGAGAAGGAAATTTTAATATATTCACGAGGAAATAAAGATACCAAATATTTAAAGGTAATAACGTGCGCCTGTTTTTATGTCATCCGTAAATTTTCTAGTAAAAATCTCACAGGAATATAAAAGCTCCAACAGAGCATAAATATTTGATGTAACAGCGCAAAGTCGAACGACTTTAGTCGAGTGTGCATTCACATATATCTGATACATACATGAATACATCTTGCAATATTACTCCTACATGTACGTATGAATAACAATATTACATATATTGAAATTTTTAAAATATATAAAAGAACTTGACAAAATCATTTTTAAATTATCCAACAAACTACTTGTTATAGGGGGAAACGGTCGATATTTTTACTGTTGTAGTTATTTTAAACTCCATGAACAATAAAATCTACATTGCTGTTATTTGGTCAATTATACATACAGAATAATTAACGGATTTACAGGGGGATACCAGTGTAATAACATGTGGGCACGGAATGGTCGAATTGATTACTGCTTTTGTAGTCGATCAGTGTTGCCTGTCTGTTTGGGGATTTATGATTCGATGAATTACAATCAGAGAGAGATGAGATAGGTCTGAAATTCACCATCACCATCTGTACCAATGTTTATTATTGAACTATTCACACATACACAGACTGATCTTCCATTTTTAATCAAACTAAACACAATAAAATCGAACGTAATTCGGCAATTTTCCAAACTTGAACGATTAATCGCAAATTAATACAGTTTGTTAATTGTTTTAAGTAAATACGTGGGGTTTTTATTGATATTTTTACTATATAAGCATTACCACATAATATAAACATAAATAAAAGCCTGATAAATATGTAATGAAGGGAATACACGACAGCTGATTAACATAAATAATTAATTATATTGGATCGATTCGGGATTATTTGCCCACTTTTAATTACGATATTATCTTGACGTCGATAATGATAGAATTCGATTTATAATTAGAAAAAGACCAATAATTAAAACAACAATTTAATTATCAGATTAGATCTAATTGTGAATTCATTAAAATAGCGCTCGAAATAAAGAAAATAAATCACTGATACGTATTAAATTAATTAGTGTTAAATTATAGGCTTTCTATAGAAAAAATCACGTTAAACAGCCCCTAACAAGCTTTGATTATATAGAAGGGAGGCTATTTTAGAATGTACACGTACAGGTATTAAAAGACAGCTTTAATGTGTTTTTGTTGATGTTATAGTTAACATTGATCGCCATCTGGTAGTTGTTGTACGAAGCAAAAGTGTTACGCCTGAAATTCAGCAGTTCCGCTCATGCTTCAGCGATAATCCAATATCCTTTCTCGTTTCATTTCTTTCCCCTTATTTTTTCTCATCGTTGTTTGGTTCTCTTTAAGCTTTCGATAACGAGCTTGAATTGTGAAAAACATTCTATAATGGCTGTTATACGTAAACGATAGACTCATTTTCTGTAAAAGTTTAATAATAGATATGAACGTAGTTTATTGTAAATTAAATTGATTTTTTTGTGGATCAATTTAAAATAATTTCATGGACTGTATAGTTTATAAAAAATTTCTGGCTGGTATCCAGAATATATGATACTTTAAGAATTGTATCTGGATACAATCGGGAGAGCATTTAGGAAACATGCCAAAAACTGCAAATTCAATAAAACTACAGATTTTATTTTGTAAAAGACTATTTGTCATCTGTAATAACTTGACAACTTAAATATTGAAGTTTATTGTAGTGTTTTTCTTTTGTGAATAGTTTTCGAAACGAAAGTTCAGTCGATTAACTTAAATTCCAATCAAATTTTAAACAAAGCGAATTAATTTAAATATTTATTTGAATTTCAATAAATAATTTACACATTACTTTGTAAACATTCTCTAATTTACATGTATTTAGCAAATTGAACTGATCATTTATTGTGGCTTAATTGCGGAGGATAATATCGAACGCGATGGTTTAAATAAATAACAGAATCATTTAGCTTTGAAGGTTGCTATTTATTTTAATGAATAAATATGCGACAATAATAATAACTAAAGCTAGTCTGATAATTGAAATTTATTCAAAATGATGAAAATTTCATCGACGTTTTGATCAACCAACCATTACCGCCACTATTTAATAGAGAGACATACCGTAAGTCAATATTAATTATTCAATGATCTCCGGAAAAGTGATTTTACAACACAATATAGAAACTAGGGTTGTGTTTATGCGGTATACCCCCGATCTCTTAATCTCTCTCGATTACTACCCCCGAATTCGGTTACCGTACCAGTTTCATCGCTAATTAAAACTTGTCTACTTGTTGGTAATATTTATTTTGGTGGAAAAATTCTCGTTTTCTTTGTCGATAAAAAGTAAATGTTGACAATCGTGTAACAGTTCATTTTGTTGTGTTTGTTTAAAATTGAATTGTTGTTTACTGAGTTTATAGTAAACATTTATGGGTGGATTATAATGCGAAAAACTCGATGAATAATAACTAAAGTGTTATCGTTGTGTTAGTCGAACACACATAAGATCTTGACAAGAGCATTATTAGAATATTACAATAGTGCCTAGCTATTAAGTAACATATTGTCCATTATGTATAGAATTTACCACATTGAGAGTCACTTAACGATGATTCATTCTACTACTCGATGATCCACTTATTAAAGTATAATGTATAAGATTATAAAATTCCATATTGCCAACAATATCGATTTGTAATTATAATTCATTTCGTATTGTGGAATGTTTTTAATTCCCTTTAGAAAGTCTCAAATCACTGTTCAGATTCGCTTCTCCCCCATTTATTTACAACGTATTAAACTCGCACCTTTTTATCAATGCCCGTTGTGTAATATTTTTCCATTCCCCCTTGTGAATATCTTTCTGTCTATGTATATGTGTGTGTATCTAATCCATTTAACCACCCTATCTACCCTTACTGCTTACTGTCAGCTATGCTTAATGCTACGGTTTATTTCCATCCAACAGACAGTCCCTATGGCATTTTGTGAATAAAGAAAACCAATGTTATTGTGTGTATGATGAAAAAAGATAACAAAGACCCTAGAGTTTTTACAACTTGCTTCTTGTATTGTAGTAGTATACATTCACTTTGGGAAATTGAAACGCCATATGATTCTATTATTCAACTAGAAATTTCATTGGTTAACAGAGAGTTTATTATTTTTTTTCTTCTTGGGTAAGGAAATCGATCTGAATGGTGAATAGCAGCAATCCGTGACTCGACTAATTAGATTGTCGGTGAATATTCGTATTGTTTAACGAATTTAAAAGCCAACCAGAAAGAAGAAAAAACAACTCTCAGAATCGAGATAATGGTTGTTAAATGGGGATTATGTTCGTTCCGTACATTGAAATTAATTGCAAAATTTGCGCATTATTTGTTTGATTTAGTTGTTTGTTTGTTTCCCCCGAGTTTATAGATATGGTTAATTGTGGCTGACTTGATGAAATGTTTAGTATGTTCGTTTTTCTTTTATTAATTAGTGTTGGTAGTTGAATCGTTGTGCGCTATCTAATTTATCTTAATATAAATGTTAGCCGTCTCAATTTCAACTGAGAAAGTTGCTTGTAGTAAATTAGAATGAATGGCATCCATTCAAAACACCACCACCACGAGTAATCGAGTCATCTCTGAAAAATCGCGCTGGCTTCAACCCTTAATCAATTTACAGTGCTGCGGAAAAACTGGTGGATTCCTCTTCCACGACGACTAGTCTTGTGTATAAAGTGACGTGCCCTAATCTATTGTTAAATCCCACCGCATTTCCGACCCTTTTATATATATTTGTGTGTTCTATATATGTATGTATGTTGGCCCAATGGTTGTATTAAGCGCCGTTTCAAATCACAGACCTTTTGTGCGGTCGAGCGAAACTACACTTTATATTCCACGACTGTTTCTGATTCGATTATTGTTTTGACTTTGGAAATGTTTTATGGAGTTGGAAATGGCGTTGTTCCGATTTCACGCCGTCGACATTAATTTTCCTCTCTTTGCGTTTTTTTTTTACCCTCCTCCACTAGTCTCTTGTTAGCCCAGTTTTGGGGTGTGTTTGCTTTTTTCGCGCTCAATTAATTCTGTAAACTAAACACATCAAGTTATTCGCTGGTGTTTTTGGCACTTTTAAGTGGCAAACTCGCAATATATTCTTGTACTATAACAAATCAGCCAACAATTTCGTAGAGACCGAGGGGGAAAAATACGAGCGAAATTTGAGATTTATGAATGATCGTTTGATTGAACTGACAAACAAGACTATTATTAGTCATATGTTGTTAAATATAAATCGAGGGGGAAGCCGTCATTAACTCTCGCCCTCTTTCTATCAAGATCCTTCATTTAGTAGGCGCCTATTCTGGTGAATTATCCCTCTTGAAAGTTTTTCGTAAATAAAATAGCAGTTGTTCCACCCGTTCTACACAGTGATAATAGGGGTAACAGCAGGAAGTTGAGGGTATATACACTCGAGTATGCTATAGGAGATTTGTGGCAGTTTTATTTTCTCGAGAGAGCGAACAGACAGGATGGCACTACAAACAATAAAGTCCATGCTATTATATGTGGCGTGCATTTGAATGGTCCCTATTGTACAGTAACGGCAATAAAGTTGGCTCTACAATTCGTTCTGTATTTCGCTAGTTTAGCGCCGTATTATTACAAAATTCATTGGCGAATTTTTAGAATTTTGATTATTCTCTATAACTATTTTTCCACATACAAGCCGGTTTTTTTTATTGTTTCTCCCGATAGTTGTACGTATCTTTATCTATTAAACATTTTTAAATTCATTGGCGAATTTTTAGAATTTTGATTATTCTCTATAACTATTTTTCCACATACAAGCCGGTTTTTTTTATTGTTTCTCCCGATAGTTGTACGTATCTTTATCTATTAAACATTTTAAATTGAGTAGAGGACAATGAGTTTCTCATTTTATAGTCTACATTGCTTTTGTTAAGGAAATAGAGCTATCTACATAATGTGCAATATTGTAGCACTACCATTTTATTTCCATCCATATCTGAATATGCAAAGCATAAAGATAAAAACGACTAAATATTTAGACGATACTCGTGCAAATAGGGCAAGTTTATTCCAAGTTTCATATAACGAAATCAATATTTTGAATTCAATACAGCCAATCTGGGATTAACGTTGTGATAATGATTACAAAATAAACGATTCTTGTTTCTTCAATAAATAGCGGCCTTAAACTTTAAATATTGTGTGTTGTTATTGATTTTAATTGTTGTTTTGTGACCATAATTACACCCTATAACGTAGGTATATGTATTATTGGTGGATGTTATTAAAATTGGTCATGTCAAAGGGCGTCAAATATCAAATTACATCCGTTTGTATACGTATCCGGGAATATGTGCCCCTATCTCTCCATACAATATTCGTACCGATAAGCCTGATTCGTTGTGATTTGCATGCCTGATGAGTTGTTTGTTGTCACCCTATCCATCTCCATCCAGATCCCTTTCAATCAATTCACCCGCTTCGATCGTTGTGTGAAATTTGAAAATATCACCAATTGTGATTTTACCTGTTACTGTACGGCTTGTACCTACATTTTAATCACCAATATTATTGCATTGTTACGAGAATTGATTTATTATTGTTTGTAGATGTGTGTAATTTGTGAGTTCAGTATAAATTAAGCATTGTCTTTATGGAATCCATTATTAAACTACTCACATTTGATTCGATTTTATGTGTTGCATCAAGAATTAGTATTTATGTTAGTGCAGTTGAATAAATGGTTTAGGGAATTTAGTTTGGTGTAACTACTCGGAAAGCACTATAATAAACATGTTGGATAATGTTCAGAATTAACAATTTGTCCGTTGTGGAGACGAGTCTTTAAAATATTCTCAACTATTAAATCGTTAATTGTTTTCTTCAGTTCATTAATTTTTTATAATTGTCTAGCAAATTCGAATGAAATCACTAGAGGATTGTAACATAGAACTATCCGATTCACGTTTGCATGCAAGAGAGCAACAACATTGGTAATACTGGATAAACACATAATTTATAACCAACAGACGTTTTCGTATTCTCCACGATACTCTCTGCTATATATCTAAAGGTATTTACGGGGACACAACGATACAGGTGACACTTGAATGTTACATAAAGCTTTAACAAACGCTTCTATACTACCATTAAAATATAAAATTCTAGTCGACAAGGGCGTTAAACCACCTCTATCTAACCAATATTGATTGTTTTCCTATTTTAATCCCATTTTAATACAATAATACTACGATTTAATTGTTTTTGAAATTTCGTTCAATAATGTTACAAATCAAAAATTTGATCAAATCCTATTGGACAATAACTGATATGTAGTGTTGGTGGGATTGATGGGGAGCCTCTCTCTTGGGTCTTCTAGCAATTATAAGTTTTTGAAAAAGGTCGACAGCGGGGCCGTGTTCTATCAAAACTTGTATAACATTGTTCACCAAACAAATATTTGATAGATGTAACAGATGCGAATTCGAAGGTAAACATTTCTGACCGTCTCTTCTCATCTGCCTATATGATTGCTGTTTTCCTTTTTTAACAGCAACAATCGCAATTTTTTTGTTTTTCTATTTTCATTTATGTTACTCCAATATGTTTCCAAACAATTCTCATTTTAGTTTGTTGTTGTTTTTTTATTCCCAACTAGAATTCAGACATTCTGGTGACAAAATACGTGTTACGGTTCTATACAGTTTCATTTCTCGACTTGGACAAATTCCCCAGGCGAAATAAAGGCTTCATCGACTCGAAAGCGTACTACAACACTACCACTACTGTATAGAGAAATTGCCCGGAACACACGGTAAAAGCACGGTTGTAAAATTGTAAAGCTTCCATGACCTATTTTGTCGCGCGACAGTCGGGGGTCTGTCCCATTTACTGGATTATTAACACAGTATATTCACGATCCGTATTCTCGATTACTACTTTAATATCGCCCCGTTTTCATCGTTACCGTTAATTAATTAAATCATTTCGTTTCAGTAATTCAATTTCAATTTTAAACGCTCCTACTCGTCGTCATCATCATCGTCGTCGTCGAATTGAATTTTTACTAAATCCCCCATTTAACGTAATTGATTATCGAGTTTTATTTGAAGCAAGAAAAAAACAACTCGCTCTAAATTGTAAAATTACAAGAACCAGATATGAATAATTCAATTACGATGTAAAGACGGGCGATATTGTCATGATGAGAAATTTTTACGATCTTTGTTATTGTTTGATTATGGAATCTTTCATAGAAGTACTAAAATTTATTCATTAAATTCGTGTTTTATAATAAAATTCCGTCCTCTAGGATTGAAGTTTTAAGCGAATTTATTTCGTAAACTATAAGATTGGCAAATTTGAATTGCGCGCTTTTTAAAAACAGGTTGCTAAACTCGTATAACCTCTTTGAAAGTAATTTAACCGAGATTTGTATTGTTTTACAGAGAAATTCGATTTCGCCTGCTGAAAGGGAGAAATACCGGCCACGAACACCCCAAGAATCCGAACACAACAAGAAAGTTAAGAAAGAGGAGAAAGACATGGGGCACGTAAGTATTAAAGTACGTAGTTTCAATTTTAACATTTACTAATTATTGATGTGTTTATTTTGGATTTCTAATTAATTAATTCTTACTAATCCTTAACAATTACTAATTTCAACACTAAAATTGTGTAAATTTCTCGTCGAGTTGATTGAATCAAAATAGATGTTCGATAACAGGCAATAAAATCGGTAGTTTTCCATAGGAGTACTACAATAACAATTTTATTGTATACATTTCGGTTAGTACCATAATCGTTTCGTCTTTATGGATAATTTCAACGAAGCACTAGCGTTAAAATAGCTGTAGTATATGTTTCATTGTAAAATTCCACACTGATTTCAACTAGAGTATTATATTTTTATATAGCATTGAATTTTTAGTAGTTTCGTTATTCGTCTATAGTAGTTTGTAGTTTAAACGATAAACATAAATATGCAATAAACAGACAGAATTGTAGATGTGGATAATATGTTTTATTATAATTCTAAAGTGTCGTTGGTTTGGCGTCGTTATATTATCATTATTATCATCACTATTGTCGTAGACGTCGACGACGACGTCGTCGTCGTCTGCATATAAACATACACACACATTTATTGTTCCTTTTCCGTTTTAACAATTCCAAGAAAGTGCATCAGAAAATTACAAAACCGCATGACCTAAATTTATAAATTGACAGAACTTGGAAGTTTATATTATTTTGACGTTTTATTTGCTTATCAGACCAAATATTATTATTATCATCTGTCGGTAAATTCTTCGTTTCATTTATTTTAAAATCCATTAAACAGATGTTTCGTTTATTTATTAACATTTATTAAAAATTCGGGTGTTAAAACGTTATTTTACAACATAAATTTTGAAAAAATATTGCCAATTTCACAACTGATCAATATTTTATAAAGTGGAACTATAAAAATTAATGTTTCTTCGTGTATTTGTCGGTAGTTAAATGGAAAACACTTTGATCTCGCTCATATTTGGTATTTTGATTTCATAGAGGCAATTACATTAAAAAATAATGCATAAATAAATTTACGATCACTAAAATATGGCATTAATGTTTGTTGAAATTAGCAGTTGAATAGCGAATTTTTTCGTGTGTTAATTACAATATTCGTTCCAATTACAGACGTGTTGTTGATTAAAAAAACAACTGTTGTTTTCCAATTCGAATTATTGATTTGAATCGATCTAATTAGTTTCTTATTGAGGTAATTGAATTTTCAAAGAGAATGAACCGTGCAAACGACCGTGCAAAATTGCTGATTAAAAGCGTACATAATCAATGGTTATAAGTGTAGAACGGCAGAGACTTTGTAATTACTTGAGAAAATCGACTTTGATTCGATATTTGCTAATTGCGGTCGGATATATTTCTATTTCAAATAATTATCCGACAATTTTACAAATTAATCAATTGAGAAATGTTCCAATTTTTTATTCTCCAGAAACTGTCGGTTAATTTACCGATTCGCGGTTAGATTGAAATAAAATCAAGTCCAATGATGTCGTAGTTCTCTGATAAAATTTCGTTTTATTTTGTGGTTTATCGTCTATCGTGACTGTATTTTTACGATTTAAGATTATGGAATTTTCACGTTACTATCAATTACAAAAGTTATTGTCCGTAAAATTGGACGTGTTTCTATTAAATAGAAAAATCTTTGATTAGATCTTTGTTATACGGTGCACGTAGTTTAAAATTTTTATTATTCAACATTGCGGTATTAATTTGTTCGTTCAAGATACACGATTAATTACCACAAGTTTTCTTGTTCTTGTTGGTATCTTTTTATTTTACTTGTTTATTTTTTTATTGGAGAGAAGACATGTAAGTCTGATTGTAGCTTGTCGTGAATTGATAAATGTTTAAAGAAAACATTGTGATACTTGTAGTCATCAGGTGGGCACCCGTACAACGTAACAAGTCTAGTAGACAACGTGCATGCAACTGATTTGCGATTGTATGGATAAAGCCATGTCTGCAACAACAACAACAACAACAAGAACTCTGTGGAGAGCTGCACCTCCTGCAGATGTTGTTGTATTTCTCTCAGTCCACCAGCGTGCGTAGGCTACTTAACATTTTGTGACAACTATACAGTCTATTTACCATATAATGGGTCGTTAGGTTGTCTGTTTGATATCTTGATATCACGCCACTACCATAAATCCGTCTTCTTTCTTCTACTCTCGTTCCAACTACAAAGACTTGTCTTTTTTATTGGAAAGCGACAATTCTTGGAAGTCGTCTAACAACCTTTAATGCACAAAACAAATATATAGCCGCTGAAATAATTGGCTTTGCACACCCATTTTAGTGTTGAAAACTTAACATTGTCTACCACCCTTTAATTTCATTTATTTCTAAACTCGATTTTTGATAAAATTATACAATTTTTATCAATTCAACAGCATAGTGATGGTGAGAAAAGCGATCAAGATCTAGTTGTGGATGATGCCTCAGAAGATCCAGTTTCACCACCGAATGGTACAGCATCACCGCGTGAAAACGGTATAGATAAATTAGTAAATAAAAAAGACCATCCCGGTCCGCATAGTCCACGTTCTGGTACATCAAGTAATGCATCAACACCATCAACGAAAAAATTAGACAATGATAAACCATCAACGCCAATCTCAAAATCGGTAACACCAACATCAGCAGCTGGTTCATCATCGGGTAGTGGTGGTTTAAAAGCTGTTGTTAAACCACCAGCACTTGGCCAATATCCACCCTATCTCGCCGGCATATCGAATGGTAAAAATCGAATTTAAATGATTTATTATTTGTAAATATTAATTTTATTTGTTTGTAAATAAAAAGGTGCACCGCACGATTTGCAAGCAGCAGCAGCTGCCGGAGCTTATGGTGGTCTGCACAATAATCTACCACCTGCACTCAATAATTATCCAAGACCGCCGTTACAAGTGGGTTATGATCCGCATTCGCAAATGCGAGCACCAGTCGTACCCGGACTCGGTATACCCGGAGGGAAACCGTAAGTTTTTCTCTTAATTGACATTTATAATTATCGAAAATTTAACTAAATTTTAGGGCTTATTCGTTTCATGTTAGTGCCGATGGACAAATGCAACCAGTGCCATTTCCTCCGGACGCATTAATCGGTCCTGGTATACCCAGACATGCTCGCCAAATAAATACGTTGAGTCATGGTGAAGTTGTTTGTGCCGTAACAATATCGAATCCAACAAAATACGTGTATACTGGAGGAAAGGGGTGTGTTAAAGTATGGGATATTAGCCAACCAGGTTCTAAAAGTCCCGTTTCACAACTTGATTGTTTGGTAATAAAACTTATACGATTCATTTATTAGATAATATAAAACTTTATAACTAAATATTATAGTTTATTATCAATATCAAGTATTATTATAGTAAATATAGGATCTGTTTCTATTTCTATTAGATCTAATAGATTTTCTATATTGTTGTTATTGTTTTAGCAACGTGACAACTATATTAGATCAGTGAAACTGTTACCTGATGGCCGGACATTGATTGTTGGTGGTGAGGCTAGTAATTTATCAATATGGGACCTGGCCAGTCCAACGCCACGTATTAAAGCTGAATTAACATCGAGTGCACCGGCATGTTATGCATTAGCAATTAGTCCCGATTCAAAAGTGTGCTTTAGTTGTTGTTCAGATGGCAATATAGCCGTATGGGATCTACATAATCAAACATTAGTTAGACAATTCCAAGGGCATACAGATGGTGCCTCTTGTATCGATATATCGGCTGATGGTACAAAATTATGGACTGGCGGTTTGGACAATACCGTCCGAAGTTGGGATTTACGTGAAGGTAGACAATTACAACAGCACGATTTCAGTTCACAAATCTTCTCATTGGGCTATTGTCCAACCGGTGAATGGTTGGCTGTTGGTATGGAAAATTCTAACGTTGAAGTCTTGCATGCGACAAAACCGGACAAATACCAATTGCATCTACATGAAAGTTGTGTGTTGAGTTTGAGATTTGCAGCCTGTGGTAAATGGTTCGTATCGACCGGTAAAGACAATTTATTAAACGCCTGGCGGACACCTTATGGCGCCAGTATATTCCAGGTAAACACGTTAATTTTCTAAATCATTGATGATAATTATTGGGAATTTCAGTCGAAAGAATCCTCATCTGTTCTAAGTTGCGATATCTCCGCTGACGATAAATACATAGTGACCGGTTCTGGTGATAAGAAAGCCACCGTCTATGAAGTTATCTATTGAAACAACACAATTGTGCTAGTTTAATTTAAAAAAAAAAGAAATGTGATAATTATGTGTAATAAACTCAACAAGACTCTGGGTATTAACGAAATTTTTTTAACAATTTTAGTGATCTGATGTGAAATAGAGTTATAATTGCTATAATTCGGTGATCTCCATGACAATTTAACAATCGTAAAATCATGCTTATTGTAAATAGGACTTATTTAGGTTACAAGCTTGTTGAATTTAAGTGTTGTTCGATTAGTACACTAAAAATACTGATTTTCTTGGTTTTTTCTCAAATAAACTGTGTAAATATTTTTGGAGGATATCGTCGTGCACATTTTCTTTGAAATTTCGTTCAAACAATAGTCGTTCTGTTTGTTATTTAATATTTAGCAAGCTCATGACATGCCGATGAACCATGAACACACAAATGTATATTCTATATATTTGTAATTAATTGCTATATAGTTTTTAAAAATGAGAATAAGGGAATAAATGATGGAAACGAGTATATTGTCAGTGTTGCCGACACAAACTTGTTCCAATTTTGCATGTGCAAAGAAGACGAGAAGAATAAATAAGACAACATTAGTACCTTTGTGTAATAAAATCAATGTGTTTTTCAGTTCGATCGATATTTAAATAGCGTTTAATACGTCTTGAAAATCAATGAGAATTTATGTTAGAAATTTGTAGACGATTAAAATTTATATTATTGTTTTTCATTTTTTAATATTTAACACTAAAAATTGTTTATCAGTTTTTGATTGCGATCAATTTCTTTCGTTGTATGCCACAATGATTTACCAGATGACACATTTTTATAGAAAACAAGTTTTTTTGATAACAGTTGTATAACAACAACAATCTTTTATCAAACTGTGTTCATTTGAAATCAGATACAACAATAGACCAAGTCGATAGATTTTTCATACCTCAAACAAAACAGCAGACAAACAATAGCCCAACAAATGTATTTTTATCATACAATATCGAAAATAAAACTTATGTTACTTGCAAATCGTTTATTGGTACCTGTCATGTTTAAAACAAATCACCCAGGTAAGTCCGATTAAAATTTCTCTTATTATCAATTTCTTAAATTATTCAAATCTATTGTGACATGAATGAATGGTGCATTTAGAATTAACGATAAAAACAAATTGTTTCTATTTTATATAACAGATTACATAAAAACCGATTAATTTTCATTTAAAGGAATGTCGTTGTTGCTCATTATTATTAAAATAGGGCAATTAATCAAGAGATGAATCAGTTTTACAACCATCCAATAGATTAGAGTGTCAAGTCTTTTAATAATAGTCCTCTATGATAGGTTTACATTTATTATAATCATAGGTCAAAAAACCTCATTTCTATTAACCGTACACCGGACTCGTTTAAGAAGCTTAAATAGATTAGATTACAGATTTTCTAGATTAATTTTCGAATTTTCTAAATTATTTATCCGCATTATTGAATTTGAATCAGTTGCGAATTACAAATTCCAGTTTACAGTGATCAGTGATCTTGAAAATCAGCAAACTGTATTACAAATTCCACCCTAGTTGAATTCTACTCGAAACCACTAGATGGAGTTGTAGTTGTGAAATTGAAATCGGCCATTACTGAATTTTTCAGGGGTGAAAATAATTAAATCCAGTGTTGCAGCTTTGAGTTCATAGATCGATTTCCAACATATCGTCCAGTTCTACCTCAATTCCTGCATTTGTTGCTGATTTTGAGTCAATTTTAACAGCCTAAGAATATTTTTAATTGATTTGAGTAAAAATTGGGGTTGTCTTCTATAGAACTCACAATTATGCAGTGAAACTTTCAAATCTAGAACAATTTGAAACGTAAAACTAGAATAACTTGTAAAAATAAAAAAATCACCCCTAAAATTAATATTAGAATATTAATTGTTGATTTGTTTCTACATAGTTTGCGTTAATTACATAGATTCTCAACAAATTCACTCAATTCTAGGGCTAGATTTTGTTATTTTAAACTTCCCAGCGTTCGCAATTTTATTCATAGAATTTCCGAAGCCCAAAGCTCCACTCTTGCTAGAGAATAAAGCGTGCAACGGTTATTTCACGTGAGATGTGAATTTATATTTGTCTCTTTTTTGTAGTGGTGCGAAGCTCGCTTTCATAAAAGCTTTCAATAAGAACTGAAAAATTGCCATTTTTACCTGTATCAGCTTTATTTTTAACAATGCGTCGTACAAGAAAGCTGCTTTGTAACAATAGTCGCCATGTGGATTAGTTCGTTTGTAGATGAAACGAAGTAGAAACGAAAAAAGGTTGTTTTATAATTTAGAAGGAAAATAAACTTGGAAAGTTCAATAAGAATGTGGTTAAAATTAATGAATCAACCGCAATTATCGTTTTATTGGTTGTTGTTATATAATTTGAAACTAATCGTTTGATTAGTTGTAAAGAAAAATTCAAAATAAATCGATTTCGAACATGATTTTGGTATTTGAAATATTCAAAATCGATAAATGGAAATGCTTAAATTGATTGAATGCATTCTGAGAAATGCTACGACATATTACAGAGTTTGTGCGTATTTTATCGGTAATAATAAGACAAGGTTCAAGTTATTTCCAGTTGAAAATTCTAATTGCCAATTATAAATCGTGATTATACTTGAACAACAATTCCACAATTTTATTCTAGTTGTTTTTGCCCTATAACACACTCACAATTGATATAAAACTAGTTTAAGTAGAAATTAATTTATGTTAACATTCTTGTTAATTTTGTATGGCTTATTTTGAGCTATACAAGTTGAATTAAATCACCAATTATGGCATATACAATACATTCATAAAATGGAGTTCTTATTTTCCAGAATTTCTTTAATGTCCATTTGATGTTTCTGCTTCGTTTTATTGCTGATAGAATATACATTTTATAGACTCATTTCTATCTTGTCTTGTACAAATAATACGTGAAATAACAGGAATTTTTTTACGAATACTCGAAATAGTAAATGTTTATTATACGAATTTCATCTGAAGGTAAACTTCATGGAGTATAGCTCTCCAAAACTTCGACCATTGACTTGAGCAACCGAACTTTGAATAGCAACAATAAAAACAACAAAAAAACACTGAATTGGTTCGAAATCTGTAAAAAAGTTGAGATTTCATAAATTTGCCGACAGATTGAACGTTTCTAAATAAATTATACTGCAGGTAGTTTTGTGGAGAAAATCCTTGGATCTTCGTCAACGTCTAGAAACTTCGTCGAAGGATGATCGAAACGAGGGGCAAAAAGAGAGCGGCTTTCAGAACCCTAATATTACCTTGTCTATTGTGTTACGTAGAATTGGGGGGCAATTTTTAACAATTTAACCCAAATCTGTCGTTTACAATAGGGAAAATGCCGAATTTAAAACTAATAATTGGTTCTTGTGGACAGAAAATTGTATCATTAGAGATCTCTTCGATTTTGCACTTCTTTTGAGAAAAAGTATGCAATTGAGGATAAGCAGGAGTAGCTGAGAAAACCTTGTGAAATTGACAAATTCTACTCTAAAACTTCCTTTCGTCTCTTCCTCACTGCTTGGAAACAAAAATTAAGTCAAAAATTAGAGAATCCAATCCGTGAATCAGTCAAAAATGCCGAACTTATTTTCAAGGTAAATAGTTGAAAATTGTAAATGCCAGTCAAAGATTGACTTCAAAAGCGGAAAAATTGGCGGACAAATTCTACTTAAAACTTTAAAAGTGTCCGACATCTATGTTTAACGGTTTTTTGATAAAAAAATTCAGCTGTTTCTGCACCTTATCTGCCTCTATTTCCGGCCGATAATCAAAATTTATTAGTCAAAGTAATTTGATACGCTCTGTATCGATTGTCGGCACAACTTTGTGATAGTATCGGCGTTATTCTCTTAGATTTAGAAAGATTTACATAAAATTGTTTATATTTAAATTCAGTATAGAACGATGTTGAAAAACTATTGAAGCCCCGAATCGGTTATAAATAATGTGGATGGATTTGATTCGATAACAAAAACTCTTCGCTTTGTCATGCTATCAAAAAGGAACCCAAATATTGATCTGCCATCCAATTTTACACCAATACCAGATTTATTATTCAAAGATGGATTAATTTCTGTATACGATTCGTGCCAAAAAAGTCGCATCGATGGTAAATTATTGGAAACCTTGGCGAATTATTTCTAAAACAGATTGATAAATTCAAAATTAAAAACCTTCAACTTTCATGTAGATGTCGTAATCGTTAAATACAATGAATTTTCGATAATAATCCTCAGTCAAGACAAGAAATTCTATTTAAATTAGCTAATTTAGTATTGAAATTTATAATAATAATAATAATGGTCAGTAAATATAATGAAGGTCGTGAAGGAACTAAATTAAAAGGAACCATCCATCATGTTTACATAAATCGTTATTACTATTATTATTCTGTTACCGTAAAATTTTTGTCTGTCTACTTCTATATTTAGTAACATTGCTAAATAAACATCATGACAGTTTAACTACAAAAGTCTCCGATAATCCACCAAATAAGCCATCGATCAAACTATTTTCCCTGGTAAAGTTAGAAAAATGTTATAGTTTCAATATTTGCATTTATCGACACTGATTCAATAATAATTGGAGTTATTCCATTCACCATTGATAAATAAAAACGTACAACCATTTTTTCGAATTTTTTTCGAATTGATTATCCCTTATTATCATTAATTCAAAGATTTTTTTCCCACTGCACAAAGCGATCATTTCTTACATAGGTACTATGGTTTCACCTTTTTTTGAGTATACTTTAGAACGGGGAATTGATATAGATTTATATTTTCCACTGCGCAAATCTTCTTTTCAACTGCACATTTGTGTCCAGCTGCACGCTAAAATAAGGCCTGTTCTCGAGTTAATTAGATCGATAATTGCATTTGGTTATTGTTTTGAACGAGCCAAAAAGAAGTTAAACTGATTGCTTCTGAAGAAATTCAAGAAAAACGCTACACAAAGATAGTGTTTGGATTTTGTCTGTTAATTTCAGCATGTTTCGGCATCCAAGAATCGCCACACTTCAGGCGATTCAATTAGCCTGTCTGGCGGTAATTCGGCCGGAATTTATCCGTTGATTGTAAAAAATTCAAACTGTTTCCCCGTGGGTTGTTCATTCTAATATGGATATGTGAGTCTCATCTGTACGGAAAAACCGAAAAAAAGGCGAAATTTGATTTCGCAACCCTGACCCATAATTGGCCAAATTTTTGAATTAGAAGGTCCACATGGCAAATTTGTAAACAGCGCGGCAATAGCGAAACATCTCAATTTTTATTGTTTCATTCGGCATAAACTCACATTCAGACACTTTCACTCTGTCAAAATTTCAAGGATCCTATTACCCAACGAAATACTGGCTTATCCGATCCGTTCGAGTCTATTAATGAAATTCTTCGATGTCAATAAACTATTTTCCTTGACTTTTACTAGCCAACATCCAAGTTGAACGAATTTTTTCGTGTTTAACGCCGATTTACGAATTCGTCATTAAATTTCCCGAATTACGCACCCGAAATTCGAAATGTACGCACGGGACAAGGCCGCGACGCCTTGTACGGTAGGTGTTTTTTAAAAATTATTTCGATTCGTTCGCCATAAGGCGACAGAATATGTCCAGCTGACACGCTGCAAAGTGGGCCGCTTTTGGGGCGAATTTTCGACTAATTTCGCAGTTTTTGTACGACTTTGAAACGCCACAAGGGTGTTTGGAGAAATTTTAATCTCTTCAAAGTCGGAGTTTCTAAATCGTGTTATTTTTACAGTTTAATAGCTGAAAATTCAGGAACTCGGAAATCGGTTAAGGGGCTGGCTCAAGAGGCAGTTCACATTCTAGCCCCTTTGCAAATTTACAATTTTTCGTTTGAGAAAGCACATCACATCATCTGCTGGGTTACCTGGAATGTGCAATTTTGAAAAACTTGGTACATGTAGACGGTGTTTTTTGAAAATTGGAAAAAGGAAATTAAACGGGTGTTACTTATTGCGGTGGCCTTAACTTTTCTTGATCTATCTATAAGTGTTTCATTTAATTTTATTGATGATACAATATTATACGGCTATTATTAGCACGTTTTTTTTAGCGAAAAATGAGGTTTTCGCAATTATCAGAAAATTCAGTCGGATTTTCGAAATCGCATAGGCTCATTTTAGTAGAGATTCGTATCTTTTGTCGATTTCTAAATATTCTAGTTCGAGCAAGAGCTTTAAGTTCAGAATTCGATTTTTGGTTATTTTAATAAGTCGAAGCTCGATTAAAATCGATTTATGGGTGGATTTTTTCACAATTTTAATTGGAAATTATTTTGTTTTATTTAAATTAGCAATTTATGTGTTTTATAAAAATAATTAGCCTTAAAGATAACAGCGTGTCATTTAAAAATATTTTATTTGTCTTTAGTGTTGTCTTTGACAAAAAACAGTTAGATTAGGTCGTTATTTTATAAACAAATGTAATGATAACAGAACAATTACAAGGAAATTAATTGTTTGTTGGGTGGCATTCAATAAAAGGACACTTTCTATTCAATCGAATGTATTGGAAGCTTTTAAACGAAACGTGATCGCCACCATATCAGTTAATTGTTATCCTTTCATTATCCTTTTAATCCAGTTTTCGTTTGTTGTTTTTCGATCAGAGTAATTTGTGAGGTAAGAACTGTTAAAACCGATTCAATGTAGAATAGGAGTGAAACAGTGAGTCTGTTTCATGTCGGTATAAAGTGCT
The DNA here is from genome assembly GCA_020740385.1 of Mylabris phalerata. Lineage (NCBI taxonomy): Eukaryota > Metazoa > Arthropoda > Insecta > Coleoptera > Meloidae > Mylabris > Mylabris phalerata. The sequence continues at coordinate 5,136,963 of JAJEOX010000299.1, read as the reverse complement.
ATGAACTGCCGAAAGCACGTGTTTGTTTCGGCGCATACGATGCGTCAAGACATTGTCGCCGGCGTGGTTCCTGTTATTATTATCATCACCATCACCACCACCATCATCAGCATCATGATCATCGGCACTATCGTCGACGACGGCGTCGTCGTAGCCGCCGTTCGTTGAGTGGGGCGCAGATTGTCAAGGATCTCGCACTGTTTTCTCTCGATTTGTGAGTTTTGTGTGTATGTGCGGAACTCCACTGCGTCAATAATACCCGGCTCGCATTGCAGGCAACACAACAAAAGCACAACCACGGTACGATTGATAGTTTTTGTAATTGGCGCGCCGGCTTTTCCTGCACAAGCGCACTCATGCCATATCTGCGCACATGGTGTTGTGTATAGGCGAATCAACCACGGTGTACCTAACCAATTTTCAGTCAGCTTTAAGCGAGCGGGGCGAGTACGTCAGCTTGTCCCATTTTTTTAAAAAATACAATTTAATAAACAAATAATTAAATAATATAAAGAACGTTTAGACCCTAAACTTAGATATTTATATTTTTGTACGAGTGAACCGTTTAAAAAACAAAATTAAGTAATAACGTCGTTTTTATGTCTTGCTGCGGACGTTGCGTTTGAGGGTCCGCTGAGCCCTACAACAGACGAACAAACTACCCGTTTAAATAAAAAATTTTTGAGAGGAATCAACGACAATCAGTTGGTCGCGGTTTATTTGTTCACCTTTAATTTTTTTTTAATTAATTCGACTGTGCAGATCTTAAATTTTTGGGAATTTTCAAAAAATAGTGAAACATGCCGACATCTAGCTTATTTTCCGATTTAGAACGTCCCAGCGGTATTGGGGATGAAAGGGCATTACAACTGGCCCTAGAACTTTCCATGCTCGGTTTTAACGAACCGTTGAATACAGTTTCTGAACCGGATAGTACTGGAGATTTGACATCGTTTGTCAATTCTTTAACAACTGTTGGATTGGAGGAGGTGCGCTCGAAGAAATCCCAAAATATGACTGAATGCGTCCCGGTGCCCAGTTCGGAGCATGTGGCCGAAATTGTTGGAAGACAAGGTGAGTTTACTTAATAATCCAAGCTGTGACGGATCCTTTACGAAATTTATTACCATTTAAGAAAGTCGGGTGTTACTACCCGATTGCCATGACAAATTTCGTTTATTATCCGTTAAACGGCAATTGTGATAAATTTTATCAATAGATACTTGGAAAGAAACGAGAACTGACAAAGAATTATCACCCTTAAAACCGGCAGTACAAGATTCTTCTAGTCGAAAATCTCAACTTTATAAACAAAAATTTTAACGAATCTAGGGGAACTTAACACATGTTCAATTATAGATTCTCAACTTTTCCTATCTTAATAGACCAAATCGTCTGTTCGATTTCCTCTCGTATACCTCGATAATCAATCAATGAATCATCGATGCTTGACTGAACCGTGATTAAGGGCTAAGAGTTTAAGATACCATGCTGATGTTGGGTGGAATTGTACGTGTGGTCGTATAGGGTGTAATTTTATATGTTACACACGGGTTTATTGATCGATATTCGACACCACAATTCACAGGATGTTCAGTTTTGTTCCTTTGTTGTTGTTGAAATTTTCTTTTACTCGTCGTGTGTGTGTGTTTGTTTAATTTTTATATTCTGTTAAAGTATAATCTTACATTGAGTCAGTGACAGGAAGTTATGAATTACTACAATACTCGATCAACACATATTATTGCCATCGTTGGAATTTAACGAACCTTCTTAATGAATATAATAAAGAAAAATTTGCATTTTTTTTCGTTTATGTACTTTCTTTTTTGTCCAACGACAATATTGCCGAGCGGCTGTTATTTTTATTCCCACATTACAGGTACACAACCCTACAGCCTTTTTTTTCTAGTTTTTGTTTTGTCTACTCTTGCCCTCTCACCCATCAACTGGGAGATGTCTAGACTTGATTCCAAAGAAAAGAAATTCCAGAAAATCGTTATTAATCCGATATTCGATACATCTATCTAGATTGGGAAATTATTGATTTTTCTATTATTTTGTACGATTATACAAATATAGTGACGTAATAGAGGGTAGTTTCAATTGATGAATAATTTAGGGTCATGAGAACAAAATGGTGATCATTTTGATATTTTTAGTATCATAAACAATAACTGATAAGAGGACGTTTGTTTACTTTATTTCATTCAAATCAACTATCCGAAAATTGTGTATCTAATCTACCTTAACAGCTTGTTTCTATAAATTTAAATCGTGCCTTGTATTGTCGCTAGAAAGAATCTTGTTTATATTTCTCTCCTTGTCCTCGAAAGGTAGGTAGCCGTCTATATTTTATTGAATTTTTATTGTTTTAATTACAGTAATTAAAAAAAAAAATAATCGAATTGAATGAAATCGTGGATTAGATTGGGAAAATTACGTTTGAACAAAATCGGAGAAAGAATTAATGATTGAAACAACAAAACCAACTGCATTGCAGTGTGGAGTTCATGGCCATTGTAGTACAATTCCTTTCATTCATTTTCGTTTTAATCTGCTTAAACGTCATCGTTTCCACATCGTTTCTTGTTTGTTCGTTACCTGAGGTGTTACAACAAAGTCATTTACCCCGCTTACACTGTCTTGTAACAAATTTAGTACAAATCGATAAGACGGAACGTTGTCGTTTTGTCGTTGGTATAAAGCAAGAATTTCCACATTATTTTAACTAGTGTGGCACAAAATTGTGGGAAATCGCATTAATTTGCACGAGAGGTCAGGTTCAGAATACGATCTGTTTACGTTTGCCTGCTTTATTACTGTAACAACATAATCTATATGGGATGTTGTTGTTATTTACGTTCAACTTTCTAACATAATAAAGTTGAATCCTGTACAAATCTGTCTTATCGTTTACTTTTTAATGTAGTTGTTGGGAAGATTATTTTTTATGATGATAATAATGATGAGAGAAATGTGTATCTCGCGCAACAATTTCCTTGACCTTCTATATGACGGCGCCTCAAGGCCGCGAGTTTATTCACTATTATAAGTACAAACCTACCGAATGACCGTGTCGAAGACTCGCTTGGATTGCTTTTTGGTTTCTTTATTATAAAAAAAAATATTAAAAAAACAACAATAGAGGAGCATTGTAACAATACATAAAACAACAGAAATCTCGCTGATCAATCTAAAAATCTGTGCCATCTTGCTGGCCTTCTATGAATTCCGTTTTTTCATCTTTCTCTCGACTTTACCAACAACAACACGGAGAGCTTGCAGACTTTAAAATTTTTTCCACCGTCTGGCTTTGTAGTAGTGGCGGTTGTTGAAAGATCGATAAAAACAAGGATCAAATTGCTGTATGTTGTCGATTCATGGTGGTCGAAAATTTCTTTTATTATCCGAGACTTTTTTAAATATTTCCACCATAAAATCGAAGGGGTGCAGTTTGTTACACGTGCGTAACGAGATAACTCGCCCGATAATCAAACGGGTGCTTTCTCAATTACCGGCAAATAACTGACTTATTGTTAACTAGTTCTAATTGCATCACTTCTCGTATAGATAATGTTGTATGAAATGTGGCCCAGATTTATTCGATAATTTTTCTATTTTGATTTCTTGTATAAAACACCCACTTTTGAATATTTCACATTTTCTACTTCTAATAGAAATTTCAATTGTATCACGATAGGGTCAATGTATTTGTTGTATCCGTCCCCACAGTTATAAAGACACAAAAAAATTTAGGCATTGTATGTTAGAAATGGAACAGTGAATAACCCGCAGATGGTCTTTAATGACTCATATGTGATAATTGGAAGAAAATAATGAAAATTTCCGTCAATTACACCGAATTTTTTCAACGAACACACACAATTTCTAAATGAATAGAGATTATTAACATTTATGAATTGCGGAATTTCGAAAATTTGCACGTTGATCTTTACAATAAAAAATACGACCATCATTTTGTATAAATTCTAATGAACATTCTACAATATAAAATAAGGATGTTGCTCATTCATTCTGTCTAAACACTGTCGTTATTGTCTCTTATTTAGATTAGAACCCAGGAGGTTACTGGCCGATTCCACCGAAAATCCAAAAATCAACCCACAAATCATTACGAATAAATTTTCCAACAATCATTACCTACTTCTAATTCATTAATCGTCGTTTTTTCTATAATAGAAATTGTTTTTATTACAAAATACTCTTATTACAGCAACAATATTGTAGAATTTTACACTATCAGCTATAATAATGTTTGAAAATTCAATTAAAATTAGGACAATTGTTAAAATTGTTTCCAAGTCGAGGATTTCCCATATAGATCGGATCGATTTTCGGCTATCGCTAGGTGTAAGTGTATTTAAAAATGCAATGCAACGAAAAATAAAAAAATGTATTGCATTGATTATGTAATTTTACTGGTGGTGTCCCATATGCAATAATTAACGAGCGAAAGTTAACGTTTTAAAGGTGGGAGTTTCGCATTGTTTACCCCGCCTTTTAAATCTAATAAAATCATTTTATATACTATTAGATTGTTGATTAATGTACGAAATTGACAATTTGATTTGAATGATTTCGATTAAAATTTCGAAATGTTTCGTCTCTATTTTTAATAAGTACACCTGGCGTTGTAATAGAAAAAGGACATCTTGTAGTTTCATTTTTTCGTCGATATATATTGTATTCAATAGGTCTTTAGACCACAATAATAGCCTTGACATGACTTTTGTATTCATCAATTTTTCTCATCACGATCTCATAGATTATGGATTGTGTGAATGGTTGATTTATTCAACTATTTGGTCAATAGACCATTAGATTGGAAAATTTTGACGGTTGTCTGTTTCGTTTAAAAGTCTCGTCGTTTATAATTTGGACAATAAAAGAGGATGTTCTATTTTGGAGATTTTGTCACATATTCCTCTTGCAATTAGGTGAAACACACAAAATCGACGCAATTATACAACTGTGTTTGTTCTAATTTTTCTTATTGTTATTTTTAAAGAGAAACAACCCGGTAATTTTGGCGAATCTATTTACAGCCTCATTAGGGTCATTCGAACATTCGAAAACAAACCTGAATTGTTGTTCTCGATAGATTTTCCTTCAAAGTCGACATCATGATTAAGCTTCTTTTTTTTTCTCAAATACAACCGACCCAATCGGGGAAAAAATGTTGCGGTGTGGGAACTTGGAGTACAGTAACGGAAGTCGCTTCATACCTTGGAACAGGGTCGGGCCAAGCCTAGTGGCCCCGTGGGAAATCATCCATTTTATTAGTATTTCTAATGATAATGTTTTATATTCGTTTCTTTTTTTCCACATAAAAGCAGGTATAATTTTAAGTGTGTGTTGTTGGGTTTGAAATATTAACAGTCAACCGAGATACGAGCAGCTGTGATTGCAGTTTGTAAATATTGAATAGCTAATGTTGATAAAATTTACGATATTAAACTCAAAAATTTATAAAAAATACAGAAAAATCTGTTTATAATGATTGATTTAGGGTTGTATTTTGGGGTAAATAGTGAATCGTTAATTTTAATAATTTAATTTGATTAGTATATGGCCCAGTTCTCTGGGTTTAAGGAAATAACAATTTGTCTACCGTCGATATTTGTTAATAAATTGTTAGTACATTTGTACGTTATCTCCCCCATTTGTATTAATTTAACTGGGCATTATTACAAGCGTCCCAATAGAATTTCCGCTTTTACCCATATATCGTTGCAAATTTAAACAAATCAACACATTTTTGAAAGATGTTGAAAAATTTTTAGTTTTACTCCTCTACTATACCAGTGGTTGTTGTTTACAAAACGACCGGTAGTGGTTATAAGATGATGGTAGTTTTGTTGTTGTTGTTCGAAACTGGTCGTGGCCACATCGACAACAGGGTGGCAGATGCGAAACAGACATCAGCTTAAAGGTTCAGGTCTTTGTAAGTCATCCACATGGCAGCCTTCCGGCCAGCTGCCGCCACTCCAGACAGACAACAATAACCCTAATAACCCACCGGCATATGAACCGTTGGCGGTGGTTCCCATCGAAAACGGTTTGCCTGCGCGATTTTTTACCAAGCCTCCATTATTTACGGAAAAAAACCTCGTCGATTTGAAAATAACAAACAACAAAAAATATAAATCAACCGAAAATTATTAAAAAGATATCAGTGAAATTGTGTTCGAATAATTGGTGTGTTGGAAATTGTGGAATTCCTCAGATGGTGTAGCGCCATTTCCGTTCGGATCAATTTACCAACATGTGTTTCTTTGGTGTGTTGAAAATTAGCATCCATCCGAATTAGATTTAGTTTATAACAACGATTCTAAGCCAATTTCAAAGTCTCAAACCGACTACTATGGGAGCTTAAATCTATCCCGCTGCACTAAAGAGAGCATTTATGCAAATTCTTCAAAAATTGTTAACGAATAAAACCGATATTGATGAAATTTGGATTGTTTAGGTTAGAAAATGTGGGTAGCAACCCATTAGTTTAGCGCGAAGTTTAAATTTTTCAGCTTCTGTTGGATAACAATTTTAAATATCACTGGGGTTTCGAGCATATGTGAATTGTGTCGAAAATTAGCCAAAATTGCAGTCTTAAACTGGCTAGCATGGGAGTTTATGGAATTTTTTATAAAGCAAGAAATATAGAAAACATTAAATCCCATCTAGATTGTAATAAGAATAATAAGTAAGCAATGACATGACCGCAACGAGTCTAACGACTAGCAGCCTGGTCAATGCCTGGCCTGAGCGTAAGGAAGAAACGATAAGTCTGGCAATAGACAATGGAAATAACGAAAATACAATCAAGTGTCCCAAAATAAAAATCACCTAGAAACCTTTTAGATATAACCCAATTTCTATGACCAATCAATATTTCTGCCCCTAATAGGCGTCGATTTTTCAAACAACCAGACAATTTGTTTCTATAAATAGCACAGATTTTATTACAAAAGTTCGATTTAATTGTAGACGATTACGTGTTATTAAATTTGCAATTCTAATTATAACGTTTAGATGGAAATTATATAGGAGGAACGTGAATTTTTCAAGTTTAGAGAGACCCTTCGCCTGTAGCGGCTTCAATTCATCTTCACCCGAAACAAGCGTCTTCTCATCTTCTATGAATCGAAAAAACAACTACCGCTAAGATAAAATTTCCAAGTATGTACATAATGAAACTGTAATTAACAAAACTAATAGAAGCAATTATGAATCATTCAACTTTCTTCAGCATAGTTTTTAGTCTATCATCTTTAATTATAAATTTAGACCTTGTAGATTTTTGTAATGTTAGAATCATGGAAGATAATTAAAATGGGAAGACAATTTGTTAGTTTCTCTTTTAACGCCTTTAGGTTATTCGTTTTTATCTCTTTATTTGTGTGTAAATGGCTTGTTCGCGGTGCCAGAACGTTGGTGGCGACAATGTTTGCTCATTTCGGTAGGTTCATCTAAATATTTACTTTAACATCAATTTTTGGGATGGTTAATTGAAACTAGGACGTGTTCTATACGAGATATTTACAGAACATTGTTGGGAATCTTATAAGAAATTTTGTAACAAAGCTACGGTCCTCTTTTCAAAAATGTTTCGGTTGAAATCTACCTGGATGTTTGTCAAGTTTTATGAGAAAATCGGCCGGCTATCTGGCATCAATCGCATTCGAGATTTCCGTTCGATCTTGTTGAAAGATTCATAATAAACAATTGGAAATTGAATCTGTCATAAAGCCAACAATTTTTCCGTATGATTATCGTATTAGTAATTCGTTTATTTGTATTTGTTTATTTCTAAACATAAAATTTTTAATGTTCCTCTACGATAATTTCAAGTGTCGCTGTATTATTTGATTGTAAGCAACTGTTTTTCATAATTTCAACACCATATTTCATAGATTACATAATAACCGTTTTGAAGAAAGTTATCAACGTTGACTTTGTTTATTGATAAAGTCGGTTGATAAATAAAATAAGCAATGTTTGATTTGCGATAATAACACCAAAAAGGGGGGCAAATCCAGGTAATTCTACAGTTATTAAAATTTTATCAATTGGATTCACCTTCGATTGAATTTTCTAATTGGTTTCATAATAGGCCAAGTTCATTCTTGGTTCTTGTACAATTTTCACTCAACTTTCTATTAACACAAATTCACGTGTAGGTAGATAAAAGGTAGATTGTTGAAAAATCCTACATTGGGTGTATGGCTGAAATGTGGCATAATTTCAACGTTAATGTGTCATACGTTCTTTGTTTTGAGTGTTTTAAAATCGCTTAAAACTCTACCACTGTAGGTGGCACCAAGGTAAATGAAATCTGTCGGAAATATTTAATATTTGTCTGCCACAACTGTATTATTGTTACTTGAAATCAGGGTTGTATTTTATAAATAAATGCAATAAATATGTTGCGCTACTATTAGAGAGAAAGGTATTCGGCTACGATTTTTTTCCTGTTTTAATTTTATTTTTGTCGTGTTAAACTAAAAACACGTTTTAGATTCAGTGTCGGGAACTGATGTCGAAATTTAAAAATATCACAAAAATTTCCATATTATTTTTAGTCGGATTTTCTAGTTCTTTCGGGATTATTGCAATTTGATTGTAATTTGCATAAATTCATCAATTTTATTGTTCGAATACTTATTAACTTGCAATTAATGATAATTAATTGTGATGCAATTGTCACTCGGTACAAATGATAGTACACCAACTAGACAATGATGGAGTAGTGGTGTTTTTTATTAATAGTCCCATTGAGGAATGTCAGAATGGAATCGATAATGTCGTAAAGCCCTGTCTTGTATAATTAAGAATCGATACGGGCCAATTAACTAAAACATTGGACTACGCTGCCGCTTATAGTTCTTTGTTCATCCAATAACAACAACAACAGTACAGCAGTAATAAACAGAAGAGAGAATTCCACAGTATGTGTATACGTATAGACGTCTTCGTCGTGCTTCCTGCTGTCTCACACACGAGAGGCCTTGAGACGGACCTAGTTCAACATCCGCGCACGATGTCAGCCTGAAGGAGTAAGCCAGTCAAGTTTATTCATTTCACTTTCATCCGATCGAAACCGACCAGAAATTGACCTGTAGTGTGTTGTGTTTGTGGTCCTCCACCTCCCAGTTTACGTCTCGTTTCGTTTAATTCGTCTTTTTACTGTGTTCTTTATAAAACATGACCGAAAATTAACCAGTCGGCTATAGGAGAGAACTGAGAGAACGTCGAAGATGTAGAAGAAAACGAAAAGAAAAAATTGAAAAATCTCGACCACAAAAACTCCATTGGAGAATTTCTCTTTGTTATTCCATTGCCGTTGACGCCGTCCACTAGTAGTTTGACCGTGAATATTGCATCCCAGACTCTAATGTGCAGGTTGACTGCATTCCTCCACATCTTCGATCACTTTCTAACAAACACCAACATAGACTAGACGGGTAAAAACGGAAACAACGATTTTTCTACTATTAAAAATAAAAATTTCGCGAGTAATTGACCTATAATTTTCAACAATACCCCAATTCATCTAACAATAAACCGAAATAATTTGTTGCAAGTTAGAAAAAGACGGTTGATCCGAACATGAGTCGGTGCTAGTATGTTCTGGTGCAGTCATGACCTAGGATACTGTTCAATGACTACGATGATGCACCTACACAGTGATATGTTTACATGAACAGCGGCGGCTCGTCAAATTCCCAGTTCAAAACAGATGCCCCCAACTCTGGTTCAGGGAATTAATGGCGCTTTATAGCGCGATAATCGCGGTCACGTTTCAAATTTAACACCTAGAAATCGTCTAATTAAACCGCGATCTTTATTCACATATTTGGTGCGCTTGACATTTGTTTATTGTGTTTTATGTTAAATAGCAATTTAACATAAATGTTTGATATGAATAAATTTCAACTGGGAGGCTTTAATTGGATAGTAGTACCCTTTGGAGTGCTTGTATTATCATGGAGAACTCATAATTAGTTAATTTCCTGTTTTTAAAAGCAACATGACACGTGTGTTTGTGTGTTGTTCAGGTTCTACTCCAAATAATTCATGCATTCTTCAATTAATTCTTGTTTAATTTTTTTATTTTTCCATTATTTGTTTAAGGAAACACGCCTGTGTTTCACTGAAATTTTTCTGAAACGAAAATGAAATTTCTTTCACGTAATTTCTTCTGACCTAACAGGAAACAGCAACATCGTCATCGTTGTTTATTAATGTGACGGCGTTCATTTTAATGCGTTTGTATTGTTGAATTTGTATGAAGCCGATTATAGATACGTTATTTTAATTATAATAATGTTTGAATTATTGGTTAAGCGGACAATAATGGCAATTTGACGAATTTTCTATTCAATTACCTAATTAATTTTGCAACGATTAGAATTCAATTTATGCTAGTCTTGTTATAAACGACTTTGCAATTGCCTCAAATCTATTCAAATTCTTTTGCATAACGATTTTTATTAAATATAAATTCAAGGTCTACTAAAAATAATAAAAAAAAATTCCATCTTTCTGTATGTGATCTTTCTAGACAATTCCATTAATTGAGCGGTCAATAAACGCTTTTTTTAGGAAGTCACCGGCGAAACTTTTGGCAATCGCTCCGACCAGGAAAACTCAGTTCAAGGCTGTTCATTATTAGATCATCGTATTTTTTTAATTGTATCGTTTAATCAAAAATTTAACATATCTGGTTATATGAATTTATGGCGGAATTGCGGGGGGAAAACTGTTCGTCCCGGCGCTATATAGCGCGATGGCAATGACACTTATTGAACGTGAACTGCCGGGGTCGACGGCTGCGTCGCGGTGCTCTACAACTGGATAGATTTCTCTCTTCTCTCACTTTCGTGGTCGTTTATATGGGGAAATAAATAGAAGAGGGATGGAATTGCATTGGGCAGGAAAGAGAGAGAATTGGTCATGTGATGTCTGCAGCCCCTACTGCGCATTGCAGCAGTTTCTATGGCTACGTTTCTTCATTTTGCTATACGCAAATTGATTAGGGGATCAGGGTGTTGAAGTCAATGGAAAACTTCCTTTATATTTGTATAAGTTGGTGGATAAATAATGAGAAGAAATGAATGTAAATTTGATGTAAACACACATATTTACACAGAATTTGTTCCTCTTTAGCTTGTTTTCTTTTCGAAAAAATTCGCAATTCTGGCACGCGAATCGAATCTCTAAGCAAATAAACTTTTTCAGTTTTTTCTTCCAGTATGTTCTAGTAGAGAGGATGTTGAACTGATAAGAAAACGATACGACCGTATAACGTGTTTGTTGCCTTGTTAAATATCAAACAAAAGACAATCTACCCCTTTAAGAGATGATGGTATTGCGGTTTTTCAGCTCCACCCCCCGGCTATAGATCTCATCTCTTTCAACAAAATAACGCACATACTCTCTATACAAACACCCAATCTATCCGCATAGAACGAACCGTTTTATCATTCAACAAAACACACTACTTAGATACAGTAACGTTATTAAATTTCCTCTGAATTCTCTTGTTGTATTGTACGATATTCCACCCCTCTATTTCACCCTAATCATTAAAAGAAACAAGTCTGATAATTGTTTATTATCTAACGAAATTTGTTTTATCAAAATTTCAAGTTCGAAAAATCAATAACCGAATTGTATTTTAGTTAAATGGATGCGTGCAGTTGGAAATAGGGGTGGTTTTGTTTCTTTAATCATGCAAGATTAACATAAGCATTTCATGTGTCTGATAATGCCAGTTTTTTTTTCGTTTTATTTCTATTGTGGACACGCGCCTTCGTTACAGTGTACAACCAAGCAAAACGACCCTAAATTCGAAAAATTATCCAACAATTGTACAAATTCAAATATACCAGCGGTCTTTATATTGAATTATCGTTTTTCTCTCTAAATCGCTCGAGTTGTATCGTACCGTTGAATTCATTAAATTTTAATTAAAATTGTTAGAAGTACAAGATCAGACTGCTGTGTTGGAATTAATTTTATTTCCTAGTCATAGTGAATTCCCGTAGGAAGTTCGCGTACATACACCGAGTAATTTCATGATATTTACAACAACAAAAAACAGCAGTAATTAATTTGCATTTTACAGGCGAATCAGAGGCAAACAAATTTCCAAACTTGATTGGAAATAAATCGATTTCAGATAGACGAGCCGACACTCGAACAATAAATCGTTCTAATAGAATTGTATCGTTTCTGATTATTGATGACGACTTGTTCAACAATTCACTACAAGAACAAACAAAGTTACAGCGTTGTTTCTCGTATAAAATTTATCGGTGGTTGTTTTTTACGAATTTTCCTTTGACAAATGCAGAAATAGTCGAAAAACGTATCTTTTTACGGGTGTAATTGAGTGTTTTAGTGGCGATTTTAGGTTCGTTGATTCAATAAAATTTCTTTCAATTTTCTGCACACATTTCGCACCCATTTTTTGCCATTCTGAAATCAGTGAAAAAACTAAACAACAAAACTAGGCCTCTTGAATCGCAGCTTTTTACTATTGGTGGTGATAAATTGTTGTTTAGAGGGTGAAAACTTGGATCGATACTACGGCTAGAATTTCCCCTTGTTTTATCCATGTCACGCCATTATTGTTGTTGTATTAGTGTGCCCCATTAAAACTCGTAATTTTACTAAATCTACTTCTCTAGTACTTTTGCTTTTAATTGTATCAAGATTAACGTTGCATCATTTATTAATTTTATCGAAATTTCTATTGGAAAGATGGCGACATATACCTGTCTCGGCCCATATGTAAATAATATCTAGTTGAAAATAAGGTCACCAGGTAGAGAACATGTTATTATATAGAAAGAGAAATGATTTGCATATGTTTTGGTCGTTACAGATGGATAAGAAAGAGATTTTCGTTTTAGACGTTAGGGCAAATTGCCAAATTCAAATAGATATTTAAATGTTTGAACGTTTTAAAATTCACATAGTTTTCGGTTAGGAAAATACAAATTCAAACAAAATCAATCATTCGATTTCGTTTAAATAATTCGTGGTATCTAAATAAACAACACAATATTATGTGATTATCTCGTAATTATTGTTGTTGTTTTAGGACAGTATTTCTTGTTGCATTTATTATTTCAATCGTTATTTTATGTAATGACGCCGTATATCGGCGTCAAGAAAGTTCAAATATAAGAAAGGAGAAATTACATCACTTTATGTGTGTCATATAACAAGTAAGGCTTGAGTAATTGATTTTGATAAAATGTCAATTCGGTTAATATTCAAAAAATTCGATTAGACTATAGAACAACAAAATTAGATTCTTGTCCTAGTTTATATCAACAACTCATCTATCTCCAACTCCAATTGATTGACAAATATTCAAATTATTTTACTGTTGTGTGGTTAGTTTGGTGTGCGATAAATAAGATGCTCGCACCTCATTTAAAATACCTCTAAGCACATATTTAGTCCGACCTGCGATAAGTATCAAAATAGATTCCGGAAGACAGCTCGCATTTGTGTCAAAGAAACGAGAGGTAGATGGCCTTATATTAAAGCGAGTGTGGGTGCCATGTGTCAAATCTTTTTTTTTTCGAAAATAAAACATGAAAACAAAAAATCGACTCATACAGCTAATGTTGTTGAAATAGAACACTCAGATTTGAACGAAAACACGATCTAAATGATCTAAGCGGGTGGCGTAATTTAAAACGGGGAAAAAAACCGATCGTAATAGTAATAAGAATACGAATAGACCCACACTAATGCATAATAAAACGGTTTTTTAAGTGAGGATATGTGGTGATTATCCATATAACGGTGAAATCTAAAAATGATAATATCGCAAGGCACAATAGAGCGTTCTTTTTCGAGGCGCGACATAATTTCGTAACGGTTGTGGCTAATGAAAACGCGGGTAATTTTTAAACGTTTTTTTTTTAGGCGAAAGTCTATTTATTCATGAGTGCTGTTATGGTATAAATTGAGTTTTACCATAACAAAACAGAGTAAAATCGTAGAAAAAACGACGAACGAAATGGTTTCTGTTGAGCGTGAAAGCGTGCAAAATGGTGGATGCGCCTCGTCGTCTGTTAATTTTCATTTATTTATCGGATTGCACGGCGAAAAAAAGCCGATTCAACATAAATAATATTGACCGTAGGCAGTTCTGTTACGTCTAATCTGACCTTTAACGAGAAATACTTGAAACGTGTTATTTTTGTAAAATTTTTGGCATTATTATTGTCGCCAACTAGATATTTTATCAACGTTTTATTATATTCGAATTGGTAGTAAATTAGAAGAGTTTTTGGGGAATGTGACAAAATTTTGTCAGCTGGTCCGTCTCCTTGCATTAAAGATGTGTGATCTAAAATTACAAAGTGGCATTTACCCTAAAGATATTTCTAGACTAGAGAGCTAGACTAAGTAAGAAACAAAATGAGATGAGAGTGCAATGTAATCGGTTGGATGTTGGCCAGATTTAACGACATTTACAAAGATGATGCTACATTTGAACATTCCCCATGCTGAGTTTTTATTAATCATACAATCCGTAAATAACTCGTTTTTTCCTACAAATTTTCGAAATGCAATATGACCAATTAACTGTTGTTTGTTTATTGGTTCGGAAACAAAAAAGTTGTATTTACAATTATTCTGTAGCACATATTTAAAATGTAGTTAAGGCTGTTTTTGTATCGTCTTCGATTAAACAAGAGGATATTACACAATATGGTTTTTTAAACATCAATGAACTTGAAATGTTTGATCAATTAACACTACATTAAACCGATGACGGAGAGTTTAGTGTTAATTGGATTCGATCGTGTTCGTTTTTTTTTGTGTTGTGTTGCCTCTTTGTGTTCGTTCACATATTGCAGTGTTGTTTTGAAAAATTCGTTTAATTACAGGATTGTTTGGTTTAATTAACAAATTCAATAAAATCTTATGTCGGTTTATACTGCAATGACGCATTTTGCTCCGTATATTATTGCATTAGTAATGAGTGTCTTCTTAGCGTGAGTGTCTTATCGAACCGTCGTCAGACAGCCAGTCCCGGAGGTCAGAGACTATATTAAGCAACGAGAGAATTGCATTCTTCACACAAACAGCGTCTATCATTGGTTGCAAATCTAACTACATAATCAATACTTGGATTCTTTTCAAAAATAAATTTGTTAATAATATTCACGTATTTTTGGCGAAATTAAGATAATTCCCGACGATTAACCGATTGTATATTATTGTTGTTGTAGCGCTATGCGGTTCGTGTATAGAGATAAATTCTTGAAATGAAACCCGTTGTTCAGTCGGTGGAAGGCTCGAAGAGTGGTCCATAATAAATCCCGACCTTACCTGGAGTGATGCTATTCCATTCTTGCAATCCAAGGTTATCCTCGTATATATCTACCTGGGCAACGCACCCGTCGTCGTTTGTTATTTAAAGACCCGATACAACTTTCTGCAAAACTTGTATCGGGTATACCTATTTTACAAATAAAAGAACTACAAAAGAAGAATGATTCGTCTTATTATTAGTTCAGTGGCATCTACAATGGCTCTGTTGTAGGTTTACATTTTCTCTTTGTTTATTTTTTTATTTTTTCTTCTCCTTCTTCTTCAATTCGATTTATTGATTTGATGGGCATTTGTCGTTATTGTAAATTTAATTTAAAAGAATTTCCGTTTCTGATGGTAGTAGCAGAATAGTTGAGCGCCCGCGCACAAGGTAATGCGGATGACCTGTCGGCGGCAGGTTGAAGGGCGTCGTCACTACAATTTTTGCATGCCTTCGATCTTCGATAATACCGTCATTTAATCAAAACTTGAAATGTTATTAATCTTGTAAGATATAAATTTATTGTTGAAATAAAGACACTTTAGAAAATTTATTTTATTGTTGTTTCAGGTTGCAAGATAAAGGCTCTCCGGGCCAAGACCAATACGTATATTAAAACACCAGTCCGTGGTGAGGAGCCTGTCTTTGTTGTGACTGGTCGTAAGGAGGATGTTGCCAAAGCCAAACGAGAGATTCTGTCAGCTGCCGAGCATTTTTCTCAAATACGTGCTTCCCGTAAGAACAATTTGGCTGGTTTAGGATCTGGTGCAAGTACCCCACCTGGCCCACCAGCAAATATTCCTGGCCACGTTACTATCCAGGTACGCGTTCCTTATCGTGTTGTCGGTTTGGTTGTCGGCCCAAAAGGTGCTACCATTAAACGTATCCAACACCAAACTCACACTTATATTGTAACACCAAGTCGCGATAAGGAGCCAGTTTTTGAAGTGACTGGTTTACCAGAGAGTGTCGAATCAGCACGCCGGGAAATCGAAGCCCATATTGCAATGCGAACAGGCAATGGTACTTCTATTAATGGTTTACCAACACTTGGTGGATTAGAGGATAACGATTTATTTACATCATTGTACAAATCGGGTTTGAGCTCGATTTTGAATTATATTGAACCGACTGCTGATCAATTTCCGACAATGACCTCATCAACAGGCAGTTCTGGTGCCTTCTCCAGTTCTGGTTCATGTTCATCCAGTTCATCGAGTAGTGGCGGTGGTAGAGATTTGGGGGCTATATGGAGTTCGAGCGATCGCGACGAAGGCCTTGGCGATTCACCAAGTTTCGATAGTTCAACAGCTTTATCAAGCATTTGGTCATATCCTAGTGTAACAGCACCATCACGGCCATCACCAGCAAACAGTACCAGTCCAGCTGATTCGCTTTTAAGTTCAGCTAAATGTTTGGTATGCGGTGAAGCCAAAGTAACGCACGCATTAGTACCTTGCGGCCACAATTTCTTCTGCATGGATTGTGCCAATCGTGTATGCGATGGTAGCGAGGCACAATGTCCTGTTTGCTCTCTACCGGCTATACAAGCTATTCGCATATACTCGCCCAACCCTTAAGCAATTTTGCTGGTCTATCGATCTCGCTCGAATAATCCTCTCCACCGCGCCCACCACATTCCCGGGCCCGCGCCCTGTGTTCAGCATCGGGAAAGTTTGCACCCTTCTATGCACACGGATAAATACAACGAATACAAAATTTTGTAATTTTACGTTCAATTCAAATCATTTTAGCGATGCTTCTTTAAACAAAAAAAAAAAAAACAAAACAAAATTAGAATTATTATTTTTTAATGGTTTTCATTTTTAAATGTTTGTGTGTGAATAAAAGGGGATGAATTTCGTCCGGTGCGTAGTCATCGTATATGCCAGTTTGTAATGATTAACAATATTTTCTTAATTAAGTCGCCGGTTTTTCTACATCATCATTATAATCATCAAGTTTTGTCCTATTTGATTTTTGTTTGTTTGATTTTTAAGTGTATGCACTTGTAATCATAATTATATTAAATGAAACTCGACTCCGTTTGATCCTCATGAAGATTTTTTGGAAAATAAAAGACATGACGCGACACTATAACGTAATAATAATGTAAATTTTTATACTGATAAGCGTTTCGTTATTTTTTAAATATATTTTTTTAAGTTTCGCCATGTGACGTACAAGTCACATTATTAAAGTCTGAATCAGCAATTCTCAAATTATTATTTAAGTAATATTTAAAGTTTAAAGAAAAATAATATATATAAATAATAATAATAGAAGAAAAACATAGTATTTAATTAATGAATGAATGATTAAAAGAGAGAAAAACAGAAAATTATATATTATCATTTATAAAGTGAGAAATTTTTTGAGTATGTTGGATGGAGTTTGCTATTATTAATTAATAATATTTAAATAAATTGTATGATGTGCGGTGAGCAATAATGAGTTGCAGGCAGGTATAAAATTGGGGGCCTTTTGGCTGTGATCTGAACTGCCACTTGGCGCGTCGACGTCAACGTCTTATGCCGGCCAGTTGCACCCCTTGAAAAAATAATTAAAAAAAAAATAAACTACATACATATCCCTTAATTGTTATTTAATCACTCATTGTTGCTATTGTTCTGTTATGTCATGTGATGTGATAAAACATATATTTCTATATTTCTTATAGCCTATATAAGTTATGAGAGTATTTTGTAATATAATAATAATAATAATAATAATAATAAAGATAATAATGATAATAATAATAATAATAATAATATTGATATAAATAAATGAAAGAATAATTAAAAAATTTGTGAATGTGTGTGTGCGTGCGTTCAGGCCGACGTTAGGCGTCCACGCCGCCGCCGTCGATAGTCGTCATAATTGTCCAACACCACAGCCACTAATTGAAATAACCGAATTTTAGCAAACCAAATCAATTTACAAACAAACTCAATTATTACTGTTGTTAATCCGTTGGTTAATTATGCAGAATTGAAAGCGGCAATAGTAATAATTTTACAGTTGTATGTGGCGACATCGACATCGCCGCCGTCGTCGCATCTAGAAAAATTTTTAATTGTGCGGCCCCCACCTGCGATCTCGTGCCTCTCGATGATCCTCCCTACAGTATTCCACATCATCACCATCATCATCATCATCATTATCATTAAAACAACAGAAACTAAATCACCGCCACCGCCATCGCATTTTCAATCACAAGCAACAACAACTCGTATTATTAAAGACTTGTTTTTATTATTATTATAATACGCATTTCTCCCCGCATACTGCAATCTTTTTAAATTTTTTAGTAAATAATCATAGATTTACTTTAGAGATTTTTCTATTAATCCGATTAGATTTTGGCTGTCGCAGATCCACAGCCCGTGCCCCTAACACTAACCTATATTACTTTATTATTATTATTAATATTATTAATATATTATTATATTATTGTATGTATTATGTATTTAAATATTAAGAAAGTATATTTTGTTTTTATTTATTTTTTTATTCTAGTATTTTGAAAATTATCGTTATTAGATAAATTTATATATTTTATTATTATTATTATTATTCTATTATTATTATTATTATTACTATTATTAAAATAATTAGTGTGCGAGTGTGTGCGCCCTTAGGTCTGCGACAGCCGCCCCCTTATATAGCGCGGGATCCACCGCCACTTAGTTTGTTTATATTTATAAATACGTACACTGTAAATAAGTTGTTGTTTTATAGCTATTAATACCATTATTATTATTATTATTATTATATGATTATGATTATTATTATTATTACAATTATTATTTTATTTTTTTACATATTTTTTGTGAAGATATTTAACTTTATGAATGTTAGTACAAGTACATGTCCACAGTTGTGTGCAGAGTGACTGTTTTTTGAAAATAGTTTAATTCGAATTTTTTGATTGATTGAATTATATTTATGTTTGATATTTTTTAATGATTAACAGAAAATCCTCGAAGTGATTTCAGTTTTTTTGATTTTCCTTTTAAAAACGTATTTGAAATTAAATTGTAATTTTTTATTGATGATAACTTTTTTTTGAAATATATTTAAATGTATAAGTGTGTTTTCTATTTAGAAATTTATAAAATTAGTACGGTTTTTTCTAATTAATTAATTAACTATTATTATATTTGAACAAAAAAAAACGATAAAAAACAAAAATAAGAGAAATATTGAGGAAAGAGAATGCGACTGACCTACGCTTATCAAAAATTACACAAAAATTTCGCTTGTTTTTGGTCGTCGTCCCTTCGGTCAGCTGAAATATTGACGAGCTCGAAATTTCGCTGCAAACGATAGAGTTTTTGATGAAAAAATAGATTTATTGGATTTTATAAGACTAGACTCGTCAAATTTCAGTCGATCCGGGGAGCCATTAGAAAAATGTTAATTGATAAGGTAATGATTTTTTTTTATATCTACATATATATAAATTTAATTGCTACCAAATATCGTAATAAATTTCGTGATTTATATATTTTTATTTTTATTTTCTTTTGCACATTTTTTTTTTTGTGTTGGTACTGTGTTGGCAACCACCGCTGAATTGTGTTCCCTTGTGCATGAAAGTTTTCGGTGTTATTGTCCATCGTCATTATCATCATTGTCATTATCATCACCGTGTCATCATTGTTTTGCATGTTCTAGTGGGTATTTGTAATGTCTAGAAGTAGCTCACGAGGCACAATTTTTACGTAAATCAGCCCCCAAATATACCGTTTTAAAAACTAATAATAGAAGAAAATCGCGTTTTATATTTTAATAATAATCCTATAATAATCTCATTTATGGAGAATATTTTAGTACGCATAAATGTAGACACATATAGCAACTTTAAAGTTATTATTATAATAATAATAATGATGAATCGTGTACAAAAAAGGGAAAAAAACAGAAAATTAAGCACGATCTGCTCAAAATTAACTATAACAATATTATTATTAAATGTATATATTATATTTAAAAAGTATTATATATGTTTGATGGAGCGATTTAATATTTCGGGATGTAGAATGGCGTATTGTAGTCTAGCTGGAATTGTAGGTAGGTAAATGGATATTAAATCAGGATTAGGGTGTTTGTTGTTTACTCTTTGCTCTGATAAAAGACGCCATTCTCTAGGGCACGACTTTTAGAGAAAGAAAATAAATAAATAATGGGAGAGGTGCTGTAACAGCCGATGGTTTCTTTTTTATTGCAAAATTAATAATAATTAAATTAATAAATGAAATAAAAGTCTTCCCGCCCGGAAATCATTTAGACGCAAATCTGATTAGTTACAATTCTACTCCTATAAGTATATATTTATTGAATAAGATTTGGTCGAGTATAAAAAAACTAAAAATTAGATATACTAATTGGCATATTTCGTAGTTGTATTTTGATGTGTTTTCAGTGTATTCGGCTAATTATGATCGTAATAATATGAATAAAATTACAGCTGTTGGTGGTTGGAGGGTGTAAGTTCTAAGGCGCCAGACTGACCATATAATTTCGGGCTTTGCTATGGAACTTTTCAAATACACTACACCAATCGCACAGCTTTAATACTGCAATAATTTTCGAATTTTGTTCG
Organism: Mylabris phalerata; assembly: GCA_020740385.1. Classification (NCBI taxonomy): domain Eukaryota; kingdom Metazoa; phylum Arthropoda; class Insecta; order Coleoptera; family Meloidae; genus Mylabris; species Mylabris phalerata. Next base: position 5,115,985 of record JAJEOX010000299.1, on the reverse strand, counting down.
GTTTCTCTTTTTTCAAATTGATTTTCGACAATTGAATTGAACCGTATCCAAGAGGGTAGTTGAGGGAAAATCGTTCACAATTTCGACTGTCTCACATAAAATTCTGCAAATCACACTGTATATTAGCATATTTTTAACACTTAATATACAGGCCTAACTACGATATTTAAGTAATAATATCTATATATATTATATATTTCATAATAATTATATAAAAGTAATTTTTCAAATAGATATTAAGAGTATAGATGTTTTTAGAAAAGCCAAAAAACCAACAAAAAAATCGAGGATTAAAAAATGGTATTTATATTGTAATAATGAATTGAAGAATGTTTATATTATTAAGATATATCTTTTTGTAGCCTCCTGTAAGACATTAGCTTAGGGTCGCAGGTTTAACTGTTAAGTGGTCGTCTGTTTTGCGTATTTTTTGTGGATTTTCAGATGAGACCGGTTGATAATTTGCTTTAAATTGATGGCGGGCGGTGCAATAATAATTTCGAGGGAGAACATTGTAGTTTCTTAGATATTAGTTGTCGATTGTCGCGCGATATATCAAAAAAAAAATCATAGAGAAAAACGATTTCGTCTTCTAATTGTAACTAAAAGCAATAAGGTAACGAAATAACTGATGTTTCTTTAAAAAAAAATGGAAACTATTTCTATTTATCTACTTTTTAATAAATAAAATAGAAGAATTGTAGTTTAGAAGTAACGTTAACAGTGCCCCTACAGGAGTAACTTACGACCCAGGCTGTCACCCGCTCAGCATTTATAATACTAATAATAATAATAATAACAATATTAATAAAAGTATATAAATATATATTATAAACTATATAACTGAAATTATAGCTGCAAAATGTTTAAAAGAATTTCTATATTATATAACGTGTACGATTCGTTTTAACGTGACATCTTCGCGGCTATATCCGTTCAAAATCCAACAACAAATCCACATCTTCCTTGATAGAATCGAGATCTCGATGTGGATTTGGCCGTGGATACTGTACGAATATATGGAAAGATTCCAGTGAAGAAAAACAATAATAGAATCATAAATAAATTGTGGATTTTATCGCTGTTGGTTGAGACTATCATCGAATGTTGTTGAAAATCGAGCGCAATTTGGGTTGGTTCAGTTTCTAATCATTATCATTACAAAACGACGGAAAATTAAAAATAAAGGTGACGGCGATTTGATTTTTCGATTCTCATATATAACCAAAGAAAACAATTAAATAAATAAGAGAAAAAAAAAACATTTACCGAGCACAATAATTTGATCATATCAAAGCTTCACTGTGATTCGTAAGACTGACTTAAATGTTATTTCGGAATAGAAAATTAAAAATCTCTTTCTCTCGTTTTTTCTAGAAGAAAAAATCAAATTAATAAATACACAAACACACAAAAAAATTAATTAATTGTGGAAAAAAATCATCAGAAGAAATCACCGAGTTGTTTGTTTTCTGATTAGTTTCGTTTCGATCAACCGCACCAACAGCCATAAAGTCGCGAAAATCATCCATATGGGACAACTCAACAATAAATCGATTAAATGACCGTGTGCCGCGCAATTTTCTTTAATTTTAGGTGGAAATTCGTTGAGAATTAGGTGCGATTTTCGTCACTATTTCCAAATTCGTAATTGACAAAAAGAGAATTCGGGTTCGTAGAGGAAGGAAGTTAGACGCTCTAGATTGCTTCATGTCAGTTGTGTTATCATTGTTGCTTTGTTTTCTATTGAATGACAAAACTAAATAATTAAAATTTACTAATGTTTAATTAATAATAACAATTTAATAAATATGGGAGACTCCTAATTAAATAATAGCCGTGTAAGTTGCCGAAATTGCGTAATTATTCTAGCAGTTGCACGTTTTTTGCATTTATTATCAATTGATTAATAATATTTGATAAACAATAACTAATATATTGGGGATCAGTCATCAACAAACATCGATAAAATAAAGGATTCTAAAAAGTTTCAATGAAACCACAACCAAAATTGTAATAATAATAATAATAATAAATAATAAATAATTCTGGTGCCAAAGTGTAAAAGTTAACTACTTTGCCGTGTCCAATACAATGGTTTTTATCCGAATCATTTTCACAAAATGAACGATTCTACGAGTGAAAGCAATAATTTTCATGATAGTGATCTGAAAATTTTTTAAATACTTACACACCGATATTTATGAAACAAAAATAGGATAGATTTGTATCGTACACGACAAAACACAACACACAAATTTCCTTTTTCATATTTCTTAAAAAAAATCATTCTCGGTGACTATAAAACTTCTTATTCTTATTTCATCCTCAACCAGTTACCGTTCTTGTTGTTGTCGTTATTGTTACGTTTTATTTCTGTTTTGCACCGAACAAATCGCAGATTTTTCAAATTGATAACCGGAGAGAAATATGCGATTCGGTTCGTTCATTTTCTTCCCGGCTCGTTTTTCGTTTGCATCCAACACCAGAAAAGGGCACAATTGTCTGTTGCATGAAATTCTGTTAATTTTTTTTAAATTTTATTTTGGAAATTCGATCGGTACCTTCAAATTAATGCGCACCATGTAATCACACCAATTATTATACCAAAAAGACAAAAATACCCCTGTAGCCGCTTTTAAAATCGATATATTTTCGTATTAACGGTGTTTTAAAAGTGCGTCGAGATAATCTTATCAGATCTAACAAATACCAATAATAGCATTTAAAATATTTGAAATTAATCAATTAACAAAACAATAATGATGGAAAACTTGCAAAAATTTCGCTGCGTCTATTTGAAACAAATTCCGAAAATTACCGCATGCCATTCAAATAAATTTTCCTCATACTCATATTAAATAATAACTAAAATATTATTATTATTAAATAAATATAAACAATATCTTTAATTATTTTGTAATCTGAATTACGGGACCTGTATGGCCTTTGGTGTTTCTTAAATACTAAATAATAATTAAAAATACAAAAAAATATTGATGAAAATGGAATTTTTGCTTATCGAAGTATACTAAAAATTCAATATTTTTGCAGGAGAATATTTTTTATTCTAATATTGTTTATTTTTGAACGATATTATTAATTATTCAGAGTTCCACTGAACGTGTTCTCGATGTGAAATATTTTGTATATGAGTGTTCATGGTGTGTATATTCCCATGAGTTGTAGTTGTATTGTAAATGGTCCCGGTCTTATTAGGCCCTCTCTACTTATCCCCGATTCCTTTTATTCTGTCAGTTTTCCGGTGGAAATTCAATTTTAATCCGTACCTATCATACAAACACAAGGGCTTGTTGTTTTCGAAAAGAAATGGAATAAATTCGAGAGAGAAAAGGGCCGTGTCCGGGACCATTTACAATTTTTATATTGATTGTTAATTGTGAGGATGTCAATAAGAATTAAAAAGTGAATGTAAGAACGTTTCCTTGATCATGTTATTATTAATCTCCCCATATATATTTTAATAATTATTGATAAAAAAATATTATTATATATTATATACGTAGCATCAACATATTTATGTATGTTATGCAGTCAGTATTTTGTACGAGTACACGTTTTTCGGAAAAATATATATATTATCTATACTTAATATATTATCTTTCTACATTAACTAAATACATAATATAATAAATGTTGCTATACTATTATATTATTTAATTTATTTATTTTATCAAAAAGAAAAACACCCATAAAACATACAGTATAGGTATATTATAATATTAACTAGTGAAATATATAATTATTATAATAAAAACGCATTTATATTCAATCCTGCACTGTCTTCACTATCTTTAGTCTCCGAGACTAATTTGCCCGATTTCTACATCTTGAAACTGCACAAAAATTGCCTTCCTTTAGACATCTTCCAGTTGGTTCATCTTATGAAATTTTGCATTGCTCCGATCCCAGAGAATCAGCTTGTCAGTAGTTTACGATCAAAATTTTGTCCGAATTCCGTAAAGTTGAGTTAATCTTCGCATTGGCTTCGGATCGTTTGACCCATGCAAATTTGATGAATTTCCAACTTACCCCAAAATTACCCTTCGACGTCAAATTTCTAACCTTGTCTCTTATTTCCACACAATTGGGCTTACAGTTTGATAATCCGGAAACAATATTTCCATCCTTGACGTTCCGAGGTATTGATCTGGGTTCTTTCCAGAACTAAATTGGCTCAAATTCGTATTCAATGAAGTTAAATTAAATTGGGACAGCTGGAGATTTAATGAATTTTATAATTGTTACATTGCATTGTCTTCTAATTCTTGCAATTCTGCATCCATGAAGATTTGATGGATTTTCGATTTAACCAAAATTTGTCGCCTTGGTGTAAATTTCCTCAACAATTTCGCATAACTTTTAAATAATAAATCGATAGCATCATCCTCATTGCTTTCTCTGATATTATCGCTCGAGAGTTCTATTTGTTTTTCAATCGTACTCAAACTGAAATTAGAGTTTGTCTCATCTAACGAATCCTGATTTTGTCTATTCGATGAATTCGCTTCGTTATTGCGAGCCCAACTGGTATAATCGTGCTCAGAAGTTTCCGGATAGAACAATTCGGCTTCATTGAGTATTTCGCTAGTTGGTGAATTTGGTTCGGTTTCTTCAAAGGAAATTTCTTCTTTTTTGATGACGATATCGTCGTCAATTTCGCACGGTTTTCTGTTAGGGAGAAATAGTCACAAATTAGTCCAAGTAGATTGATCAAAATTTCCTTACTCGTTTGAGATTTTCGATGACTCGTCGTTAATGCTCAGATTTTTCCATTGTAGATTGTGTCGATTTTGGAAGCGACAGAACCAGCCTTTACTGGCCTGGAACGTTTCATCGTTGTCTTTATAATTTCGTTTGATTTCGTCAAAAATCCGCAAGGCTTTCGTTTGTATTTCACGTATCGTCAATGAAATACCTTGGCGTAGTTGATCGTGTATCCAACTGATTAGATGTGTCTCCATTTCAGCAATAATCCCACCACGTTTCCGTATAATCGTCGATAATAATGGTGTTGATTTGTTCACTTCCTCCAATATTCGGTATTTATCTTTCAATATTGTCGCCACAGTTGATGCCGATAAATTGTACTTTTGGCATATCTCACAATTTCTCATACCACTATCACTGAGTGTGATTAAGTCTCGTTTTAATTTTAATGTCATTGCTTTACGAGAACGTTTCTTTATTATTGCACTAGTAGCATTAATATCGTCCATTTTCTTTAAATTGATTAGACGAGGAAAAATGAAAATAAATACGTTAATCTAAACAAAAGCAAAGCGTAAAATGGACTGAAATCGATGATGTGGCGTCGTGAATTCTCGTCGAACAGTTCGGATAAACGAGGCCGCATTCGGATAGTGGAATAAGCCGACAATGTTCAATATCCGCTCTAACGACACACTCTAGCGAGATAAAATTCAACCAAAATTTCGACATAAGAGGGTTAAATTATAATTTATTAGCCGATTAGAAAATTTCCAAAGTTATAGGCAAGATTTGAAATCTACTCGGGTGTATTGTTGGCAACCTCCTTACATCAAAGTGATTTATTTACAGAATTTATTCAATAGATAACCTACTGTTACAGCTATCTTCTTCAATTATATTGGCGAATAATTTAAGAACCTTGACCTAAAATTAGGTTTGCCAAAGTATAGCAAACCGAAAATCTGTCACAAGTCAGCGAATTCTTATCTTATCTTTTCAGAGGAGAGCCTCCTGGATTTCCATCCAGGTCATTACAGAAATTCTCTAGATTTGTAAATTTACCAAGTCTATTAATGGCCTATAATCAGAATATCAGCGAAATCATAAACAAGACGAGCTTTTCCGTCTGATTGAAGAGGAGGCGATATTCGGAGCAGTAAAAAAACTTTGAGAAAGGCAAATGAAACAACTCAACAAGAACATTAAGGGGGCGCGGGCACGTGTCCTAGGCGTCTCCTTTGTGCCATGACATAATTTATTATAACATTATACGAAATCAGATTATACAAAGCAGATTGAAAGCCAGGTGATGTTTTAAGGAGGAATCAGTGTGACAGATGAAATATAATCGAATTAATTCCACATTGATACTGTTGACTTTTATCAAATTTTAAAACTCTACCCAATTAACAGAATTGCAATAATAGGATTGATTTTGTACGCATCGATTTTATTTGTTTTTCATGGAAATTAACTGTGGACAATTTACTTGTCCAGGTATAAAATATTGCCCCTTTTTAATACAATTGCAATTGATCAAATGGAAAACTCGATTTTTCGGTGTTGTTGTCGTTCGGTTCAAATCATTTCCCGAAAGTGGCAACGTTCCCTCGCTATCGTCCATATTAAATTAGTATATCCGTTGTACAACAATCGAGGAGAATTTATTTGGACGACAGTAGGGTGTGCGTGGCCATGGAAACCCTCTTCGTTCTCTCGTCGTCGTCGACATCGTCATCTGTTGTATTTTACCCTGTACGCTTTATCATCCTTTCGATGAGTTTTCCCTGTGTTACTAACTGGACGGATGGATGGATGGGTGTACGAACGGCCGCACTTACACATTCCTTTCCATTTACTTGTTGTCACCACCGCTTCCGTTATACATGTGGGATTTGTTTATCCTGATGGCCATTTATCGTTTAATTCGGTATGTAAATCGCCGGTTAGATTCAGTTTTAAAGGGAGAGATGCTTGTTTTGTACAATACTTAATGCATTCCAATCCGATTTAGCCAGAACCAGATGGATGAATGGAAATTTATTACGGGAAAATTGTTTTAATGGCCGCTTTTTCGACAATCCAAACTTTCTACACTCTAATTGTTTCCCCTTGTTGGATCGATTTTGTCACACCCTATCGTTATAATTTTTGGCTGGTTTTGTGAGTTTAACGAATTTTGCCTATTTAGTTTTAACGACCGACAGTTCCTTTTGTTGCAATATCGATTCGTCTGCTGCATCCAGACATTTCATTAAATAAATCATCACTAGATTGTAAATTATAGACAGTACGATTGGCTTTTATGCCAGTTGGTGTGGTCGAATCAATATATGTGAAATTTACTGTGACAAACTTTCAGGCAGTACCGTTGATGCGGCCACCGAATGGAAACATTATCATTTTATGCTAATTACACGGATTATCAACTAATACCGAACCGATCAAAAGATTAAAGAATTCACAATCAAAATAGAGAATATTCGATTATACAGATCAGTGTTTCTTCATCAACGAAACGACCTTGTCATATTGTTTTTCTCACCCGTCTGTTGGAAGTAATACGAAATTTTTTCCAGCTGGATTGAACGACCCAGACTCTCTTTATTTACTCGTTTTTTTCGCCCTTATCCTATTCGACCTGCTGTTGTTCTTTCTCCACCGATTCAAATACTAAATACCGGTTCTTGATGTTCAATGGTATATTAACAAAACGTCGGACTAGTTTTCAGTAGGGGCGTTTTAAGAATGTGATTTATAACATACATTTATTATATGTTTTTGCGAATTGATAAAGGGCAAATCGCACAGTCTAAACAACAATAACACCCTTTAAACAGACGGTTCAAGGTAGTCTGGAACGCTAATTTGTCGCATGACGGCTGATCTGCGAGATCGACGGCAATACATGACTTTTGTCGCAGTTTAATGTTTTAGAAAGTTGTCTTTATTGGTACTTCGGCAAATAATAATTTAAACGAAACTTTAATTAACAAGTGGATTATTCAATTTATTCGTTTAATTTAATTGGAAATGTAATAAGATATTACAGTATTTCCTCAGGTAATACAAGATTGTAAAATACGACTACAATATACCTCAATTAGTTATTTTTCCAAATTAATTTACGAATTACAGTAATTAAAAGTTATTTCCGTCACAATGGATAAATTGTGCTCTTACAATTTGACTTGCATATAAACATATTTTAATGGTTTCATTAGATAGGACAATGATTTAAAAAGTGCATCATTTATTTTAATTACGTTCTATAATGAAAACAGGAAGGGTAAAGAAACTGGCGCTTAAAAACGGGGTTGCTGATAATAAAGGGCGGCTATTCTACATTAGATGTAAGCCTACCGTACCAGTGATCAAAGTAAAAACCGTCAGCAGCAGTAGGGCTGTTATTGTTGTTTGTCGGATAAGATACGTTAGGGTGGAACAAGTTGGTCACCCTCGTAGCCTTAGGTGCTCAAAAAAAATTAATGGAAAAAACTACACGAAAATATAAAAGTCTCACACACAAAACTAGAATAAAATAATTCATTAACAGTCAAAAAGAACGAGTATTGGATTTGCACCGTTAAAAAGGGGTAAAAATCGTTTCTTTCTATGTTTCGTACATGTGAGAGTGGTTGTGTTTGTTGTATGGATCCCTTTGTGATAACGCACGCTTCGAGGTCGTTAACCTTACTGAAATATTTATCGGAGATATTTTCCTGAAAAAATATTCTTTAAGTTGTTACAAGAAAAGTTTATAAGCAGAAAAACTGATTTATCCCTAAAAAACGCATTGAAATCAATTCGGCAACAATAATTTGCTTGTTAAAAAGTTATAAAAGTTTTACAGGGTCTTTGTGGACTTGCTCTATAAAGATTTGCATAATATTTAAGGATTTTCGGCTTAAATTCGAGGGCAGTTCTTTATACTCCAGCTATTATTTGATCACAAAGTACGGCATTTTTGTGAGACTTCTCCGATGAAAAAATCAAAGATAAAGCCGACCGGAAAGGAATTCGTAATGAAAAATTCTGTAAATTATCGTTGAATGGTTTGAACAGATCGTAAACATCATTCTGAGAACACACATTCTGCATTGTACAACACAACAAAATCTTTAATGGTTCATTTTTGCACCATGACATATTCACAATTTTATGGCAATATCGGTTTTTCTCTTTGGCTGTCTTGCAGTTGAAATCGTTAAATTTACAGTTCACGTCCATCCCATGGGACGATTCTTGGGTATATTTCGACACCGGAAGCCGTAGTGAAACTACAAAGGATAGACGTGAACAAGGGAAAACTCCATTGGTGCGTATTCGTACGAAAAAACCGCCACTAATCGGGAAAAAACTCCAGTGTAATGCAATTAAGTTTCGAAATAGATGACAATTTATTTTATTTAGTTCGTGTCGAAGAATTTCAATAAATATAAATTTGTGTCGGTCACATAATGGAGTTGTTTTATGGGAATTACAATAAGTGGCTGCGAATTAGTGAGTATAAATGGTGGTAAAGCTCAGTGAAATAAAATACGGCCATAAATGTACACTTTTATATACAAAGTAATCATATTCTCGTCTGCATTTAACCAATGAAATATTATTTTTGTTTATATAAAATTTAATAATTTCTCCGTTTAACGTTAATTTTAATAAATATGTTAATGATGCCCGGACTTGATATTGTTGTTTCATTGTAATCGTGGGAATGGCGTTATAGTTTTAGTAACATTGACATTACCAAGGGAATAATAATGAATTTCCATATCCTTCTCCTGGATGTCATACGGCAAGTTGTTTGCGTACACGACACCAACTTCCCCATTGAGTCACCCCGTCCGTCTAGGGTTATTGTCCCTTTATTGTGTGTACATTTTTCTTCCCTATTTCAATACAGTTTGATGTTATTATCGACTTGTCAATATTCCATAGCTTCAATTAAATATGAATGTACTTCGTGTCAAAAAAACCTGATATCAATCAGAACGTTCCGTAGATTATCTCTTAAATGAACTGCAAATCGAAATGATTCTATTTCGTGTTGATAAATGTCTCTGATAAAATTCGAGAATGTTCGCAAAATATCATTTCAAGTTCTTAGTGTAAACGGTTTTATTATTTGGCATGGCCGTGATCTGGAATTTTAAGTGCAGTAACGAAGGGTGACAACGGCCATGAGTCGTTTTGGGTCGCTGTCGAAGGCCGCAAGCTAAATTGTCCGGAAGAAGGAAAATTGATAGTAGAGGCATACGACTGACTACAGAATCGGCCAAACATTTTTAAATTGAATTTTCTATTATACCGGACTAGACGGTATTTCCAATCTAATCTGGTCTACGTACTTCCGGAAATTATTCCTAGAGGAAATTTCCGGATTAGATTATCTATTTCAGTTGGCTTGATTGCGGTTTTTGAGGGCAAACATTAAAATAACCACACAATTTAATATCGATGTAATATAATGGGGTAACTGCCAATCGTATAATGATCGACAAACAAATTTTATAATATTTTCAAAGGGCAGGATATTAAGCTAATGTAATATCTGGAATAGCAGGAAAAGGAACGATAATCATGTCGAGTCAACATTATGGAAGACATCAAATAAGTCATAACGCCACAATGAACATAAAGGGCTCAAGATTACGAGCGCAACCCTTCAAATTACAACGGGACGGATTTTCTAAGGGGGTTGACTAAAGTAATAGAATAACGTTCAACTGCAAGTAGCAATTCATAAAGTAGTAAATTACAAAATTACTTGACTTTATTCTGTTACTTTAGCTAATTTACTAAAATTTCCCACTCCCATTCGAATCTGCTAGTCTTTGTGTAATTTTCCAATAAATAATTCAATAAGAAATTCTCATGCACAAATAATTTCCGAATTCTTCAAATACCTCCCCCTATTGAACAGATAATAAGACTGACATTAACCAAACTTGGAATTATAAGGTTAGAAATTTGGGGAATTTAGTTATACCGACACAATAATTGAAGAGCGCGCAATTCAAAGTTATCAGTGTGACCAAAAGAAATTGTAAAATATATGGCAAAAAATGGGTTAGTAACAAAGTTCCCAAATGTTGGTACTTAAATTTATTGCAATTCCAAATTTAGATAATCTGCCCCAATATTACCGGAGGGCGCAATTTTAGGCTAAATTAGGGTATAAGAAGCAACATCTTCAATATGAAATTGCCGCTTTTGTTGAATTTATTTCCGAAAAAACACAGTACGCGTTTCAAAACGATTGAGTTCCACCCGTATCTCCCACCATTATTCGCTTCTATTTCGATTGAATTGTTGGAAATATAACGATTTTCTTTTGATGATTATCGAGCATACATTAAAAGTTGTATATGTTTACTAGGGAAACGTTTATTGGTGCGTGTGAGTGTGTGTATGTACGGTATAGTGGTTGATTAGAATGGGAATGTTATAGTATTAGATATCGGAGTTGTATGAGGAAACAGGGGATGAAAGAGTGAAGGACAGGGGGAAACAGAGAGAGAGCAAGGGCAACGACAGCGGTAACAGACGGGCCACCCTATTGCAAAGCCACCCCCAGCTTGAACATCCAACCCTAGACCGAGCAAACCCCAGCAGCAAAGCCCGGCTGCAGCGTCACCATGGGAACCGCACCCCTGCTGCAACACGGCGAGACTTTTCATTAAATTGTTGTCGGAATTATATACGTTTGGAAAAGTGCCATTTAGTACATACCGTCTGTACTAGTCTATATCTATTTACATATACAACCACCTTGGGAGATTACATTCCAAAGATTACGGGGGCGCGGATCACTCGACGATTTTGATAGGGGACAAAGATAGATACAAGTTGATTACAACAAACCGAGTACAGTTCCGTGGTTGAAGTTGTAGTAAAGATATTTAATTAACCAACTATCGATTTAATCGGTTGCTGAAACAATTATTTAATCGATTTCCTATTATTGGGGTAAGGGGAGACTTGTTTTTAAGTAGCGCTTTCTGCATATGTTTGTAAACAATAGTTCCATTGTTATGATTTCAGCCCTAATGTATGGAATGAGTCAACAAATTTCCCCCATCAATCTTCCACGAGAAACAAAAATTTGAATTCCATACAAGATTTTGTTAGTTTTAAAAACAAGTTCTATCTTAATCGCTTCTTTATCAATTCGACATTATCAACAATGATGGAATCGATTCGTTTAAATTCGAATAAATATTTCCGTTTGTTGTAATTATCTGAAGATTTGAGTTTTAAGAAACACTCCCTTTATTCGAGTAGAAAACGATCGCATTAATCATGACCATGTCCAATCTATCTTTCACATCTGTACCATTATCAATAGCCGCCACGTTTAAAACACGCTCAACTCTATATCGAAGCGAAAGCATTATCGAACGATTTATGGAAAAATCATGATTTGTCATAAATGAAGTTTGAAATTGAAATGAAAATTATCCATGGAAAATAACAATGAAGGGACAATAAGGATTAAACGTGAAATCGTTGAAAGACAACACACAATGGTTCTGTATAATGCAGCAATGGAACAATTAGAGATGAGACGACCTAGTTTTTCTGTTTTATTCTATTTTTTTTAATCTCTATTTTGATGATGATTAACGGGATGCATCAGTGAACTGAAATGGGAAAGGCGCAGCTGCTTCATAATAAACATATAGTCCAATGACCGTTTCAAATTATGTGTTTTGTAATTTTTTCGTCCTATGAACGATTGGATTGTCTACAACAAAACCAAAACAATCAATCAAACACGAACTGAATCAACACTAGTTTATTTATTATTAAATGCGATCAATAAAAGACCATTTCTATATTTAATTTTCATCGTTTTCGGCCGAATATTGCATGGCTATCGTGGTGGAATCTACCCAATTTACCCAAAGACAACGATCTTTAATTAAAACTGTTTACAAGTCAATTTACGAGAACGAAAGTACGCAACTTGCGGTTATTGCACGCTTGAATATGGAAACTGATACTGTTGGACATACAAATTTTTGCATTTAATGCTGGAAGAATTGGTTAAATTCGCTGGAAAAATTTGTGGAAAACACCAAATTTGCTCCCTTTACGTCAGAATATTTGAATATTGTCAAAAACACCTGCTCTTGTATTTATCGAAGCCTAAAGTGTTAGATTTTTGCGCCTTTTGCACGCTATTGCAACCTAGAAGGTTGCAATATTTACCCAACATTATCAAAAATTCTCTTGGTCGCCCCTTTTCTCCCTTTAAGTTAAAATTCTATTCGATCAACCCTCCGGCCCAAACATTAATTATACAATTCCACCTGTCTTTCCCGTTTGTATTGCCAAAAATTCACGATTGTATCTCCGAAAATCGCTAGCGTTGCCTTTATTTTTGTCAATTCTCTAATTAATTTGTTGTAATTTCGAAATTCGAACGGAGTAGGGGCAAAAAATTACAAAAAGAATCCAAGCAGCTGATTTATTACGAGATCAGTTAGCATTAAAATGTATCAGCTGTTCACCACCGGCTGTTCTTTTTTTTTTCGTCATCATCGTCGTTTGTACCAGGACCGATGGCACTGGTTCCCATCAACGGGTCCCTTCACCTGCCCACAAAATCTCTGCAACTCGTTTTGATTTTTTTTCATGCGGTTGTATAGCGATGCTGAGAGCGTAGCATTTCTAATTTCACACAATTTTTCAACTGAAATCTCGCAATCTAAATTCCTATTAATTGGCACGATTAATATAAATAGATGGCGGTAAAGCTATTGAATTAATACTGTTAAACAGTAACAACTAATTGTAGACGATCACTGTAATTAATGTAGAAGAGATGAGTCAATTAATTTTAATGATTGATTTAATGATGTGGGAAGCCGTATTAACATCCACACCTGCTAAGGTGAGTCTCATTTTTTATCTTGTAGAAAACTTGAACCATCGAATTTTCAAAATACCTCTGTCAGACAGCGTTAAGGATAATCGTGTTACACTTTATCAAGATAATTACGGTTTAATTTTACAAAATCTACATATTTGTAGGTATTGTAAATATTGTTGTTATTAATTTGACTATTTTATGTTTATTTTTTAGCGAAACAATTCAGCAATGGTCATAAAAAATGGCAGGTGTTGTTGGTCATGGGTGAGACTCACCTGGCGTCATTTGACCATTCCATGACCAGATATAGCCGACTTGAGGCAAAGTCGATCGTTTAATTTCTCCAACCAACCACAATTGTTTGTATTGGAAACGAACAAGAAAATTGATTAAAATTTCTAAAATTATTTATTTTTGTAAATTTCCATCTCGTGTTGTCGATAATCAAAGAACGAAAAATGCCAAGACTATCATTGAAATATCGATAATTAGATGGCCGTTTTTCCCGTTTAATACTACATATGTACCATTATTTATGAGATTGAATATAGGCTATTATTTCGGTATTAAATAGTATTTAAAAGGGAAGGAAGGTAGATTTTATTTTGCCTGGATTTTCTACCTGGCACACTACACGCTTGGCCAATATTTTCAAATACCGAGTTTTGTAAGAAAAGATCACATCCTCATCATCGTCGTCTTAACAAACACTCAAATCCTACCCTTGAAGGTCTACTCGACAATAAAGCAAATTTGAGCCTCCACTTCCTTTACGGCAGAATATTTGAACCATCTTTTGTACGAGAATAATGAACTAAAATTTTCAAATAATTCTGCAAAATAGTCTCAATTTTAATACAGATTGTAGTATTGCTGCAATCAATTCCTATACTTGATAAACAAATCAAAAATTCAATGTAAACAGAAACGTTTTACAAGTGGTCTTGTCTTACATAAAACAGACAGGTGCGTTTAATTTGACCAGTACGGTTAATTAATTCCAATCCACACCTGATATGTTGTTGTTTTCGCAAATAACGTAAAAACAACACAAAAAGACCTTTCTTTGTGTTGCTGCTATTACTGTTGTTATTGTGGTGGTAGTCGAGGAAATACCCACATCCTTGCTTCAATAATAATGATGGATATAATTTTTCAAAAGCAATTTCTGAACAGCTGATGATTTCAATTATATAGCTAAGCGTATATTGCGAATAATGTCGAAGTAAGTTTTCTTTTAAAAAGCTTTCCTCAATAATTACAACACTCGAAACGTATACGTTGTTAATAACTTATTAATAATAAGTTATGTTTTACGTATTGTACAATGGGTAATTTTGTGGCGACCTATATACACGAAATCTCATATCCCATATGGTGGAGACTGTTTTTCTGAAAGAGACAACCCACAATTTAATATTTAACCAACGGCATTTCTCATGTTCATATACGATAAAATTCGGCATATGGGATACGGTCACGTATTGTTAACTTAACGAATTCTATTAAAAAGTGCTTCAACGAGAGAACGATTTTATGTCAATATTTCGTTGTCTTCAACGCCCGGAAATCAATTCGAAATTAGAAAATTCGACGATTTTAAAATTCTTCTACAGCTGCAAGATATCGATCTATTTTATTTTTATTGGGTGTTTTTTTATTTTCATCCCGTTGCTTCAGGTAAACGAAATCAACGGTATGGCGGAGAAGAATTGGGTCCATCTTGAGATTGCGGAGGCATGTGCCACGACAGCTGCCGAGTTTTCGGGTTTTTTTTTCTCTCGTCTTCTGCGGTAGAGAAAAACACGCACACTGTTATATCGTCCACCTGGCTCCTCCACCATCAATTAAAATTGTGGCCGGCTTGAAAGGCTGTAGAATAAATTTTATGTGGTTTCTACCCTATTTTAACGATATGATTCGATAAATTTCCCCTCTAACTTGGTTTTATACAAACAATAAATAAATGTTGATTAAGCAAATGATAACGAATCATCTGTGATAACATTATCATTTCTAAAAATATACACCTATAGAAATATGCAGATCTGCATGGTAATTTTCCGGCTGAATTTCCATTATTTAGCCTGGTGGATAGGGGAGATTGGCTGGCTAACCAATGTCCGAGACTCAATTAATATCGTATTTGGGTTAAATATTTGAAACCGCTTTGGACTCAAAGTTCCAATTAGTTTACTAGTTTACCACGTGGGTAAATTATCAACAATGGAAAATTTCGGTATAGAAATCGTTTATTTTATAAACGATGAAATTGGAACAACAACGGTCGGATTGAAATTGGAATGTTTCGTGAAAATCGGCGCGAGGCGTTGATTTATCCAAAGAAAAAAACTGTTTTCCATTTAAATACGCGTTTGTTGAAATCAATTTAGTATTTTCGGTATAAATACGTGAAATAAACGGAAAATTGTAAACACAAAAGATTCAACTTCGTTTCTCGCCTCTACCTGGGGTGTATTTGAAAAAGCAACAAAAAATCTGCCAAGGACAAAAACCTGAAAATTCCTCCTTTTATGGTTGTTTCTTTCAGTCGAAAAGGTATAAACACCCTCGGACCACCATCTGCTGTTTACGTCACAAATTTAACTTGTCCAACAATCAGCTGTCGTTATTTTCCTTGTAAGTATCATTATTATTATCTACGGCAGTTGGGAGATTTTGTGGCCTTATTGTTACAATATTTACTTGTTATTTTAGAAAATTAGGTGAACCTATAAAATGGCATGAAACAAGTGGAGCTGTAGGCATTTCAGGGCTGCAACATTGGACAGATGGTAGAAATTCTCTTGTAAAATAGTTCCCTTAATTAAACTGTAAAATATTTTAACAGATTTTCTGAAATGTGAGCCGAATCAAATTCCATACAAAATTAATTGTAATTTAAAGACTGCTAGCTCATTAAAATACAAGAGTGTATTTGATCTAGAAAACAGACCTAATACGGTTACAAGGACAAGGATGAAACAGGCAGGGCAAACTATAATTATCGGCAAGGTTCCGTAACGTCCAAAGGAACTCTAAAGAAATGTAGGACAAGTGGTTCCTGTAAAGAAGAACGTCCTACAACTGAGTAGGTATATGAACAAGGGATGGGGCATCCGCATGGCAGGGTGGTTGGTGAGTTTACTCGGTTACTTCGTGTCAAGGCTGGCATCATTGTATACAACTGTGTAGTGTTGGCTGTTGACTCTACACACAAAACTTGCCCGGTCGATAATACAACACAGCCCCAGCCTTGTGCAGAGTTGCCAAATCTCGCCAACCATTCATGCAGACTGAATTACTACAACCCCGAAATAAAACTGGCTAATTGGACTCGTTTATTAAACGCAAGTTTTGTTGACTTTTCGTACATAAATACGAGATTTGATGGTCAATGATTTGATGTTAAATTCGACAACTTACTATTCCATAAACAATTTCAACAATGGTTTTAACGAGCGACATCGAGCAATAACAGGAATTTTACAATATCGGTTTAATTGCTTTCTATTTCCCGTTCCTAATGCAAAATTACCGATAGAATACTCAAATTCCATCGGCATTTTAGATGGACCCTCTCCAGGTCAGTAGTATTATGGATTCTAGTCGACGAAATGGATTTTTATAGGGGCTTTTTTCTGATATTGTAAGCATAGTTGGTGTGTAATTTGTCAAAATTGTTCTAGTCGAAGGCGACAGGCCCTGAAAGCATTTCCACTAAAAGTGTGTTCAACTCGACGTTATCTTGCAAGTTGGGGTTGCTATGGAATCCAGCGCAGTACCGCAGGAATACAAGGGTGCGGCATACCCCATGGATTCCGGCGAGAGAGATTCAAAGGCGAATTATTACACACTAATGCGTCAACTATCAGGACAATGCTGAATAAAATGTTCAAAAATTTCGTCTTCAAACACATCGATTTACCTTTAAAATCGTCAACTTGCCACATCATCTCTGGCACGTAATAAAGCCTCATTATCATAAAATCTAATAAACGTTTCTGCGTTTGTACGGTCGTTCAACCAATCCCTGCTGCGTATCGATTTGTTAAGGATAAGCACAATTCTTTTGCTAACGTTGCTGCCTTTTTATCACCATTTCGCGTATATTCTCTCGAAGGAAGGGGCACCGGACATGTACACGTCTCACCTAGCGTTTTCCAAGCCGTCTGAAATGGGCGCCTGGAGAGTTATGAAGGAAATATTCAAATATTTATATGGAGATTACGTCTTTAGAATGTAATGGTAATAGAGAAATTTTCTTATCGCAACTATGTTGGAAATCTCTGGAAATGCTTAAACTTTAATCGAATTTCCCAAAAAAAAAATTGTAATTTAATGGTAGAATGTCGGTCCTGCGGTGACAGGCGTCTTAATTATTTAACCCCCTTTGATGCTTGTCACTAGCGAATCCGTTACATAAAAATTTAATAAAAGGATAGTCGGATGTAAATGTTTAGTGTTTCCGCCTGTCAATTTTACTACAATGAAAACCAACGCCGAAATGTTGCCTTTAAGCCACTTTCCCCTCATTTTTCGCCGTTTCCATTTTCCGAAAGAATCAAAACAAAATGTAAGGAAATTTCTAGATCCACCCCAAGTTGAATTTATGCAGGTACTGCATTATAACCGGCTCATTAACATACAGTCGGCAAGTATAAGCAAGCAACTCCCCTCGAATTTGCTTTGAATAGCGGCATCCGTTTTATCGAGCAAGTTGCCGGTGTTGTGCTATTTCAGCAAAATTGCTTGAATAAAATTTAACGTAACGTAAAATAAACCATAAATTGGATAGGACGATATTTCGGAAAAATTACATTTAATAGCAACAAGATTATACCATTTGTTGTATTAAATTGCAAATTTCCATCAAGAATATGAAATTTAGTCTTGCGAAAGACATTGATGGATGATCGTAGCGTCTCTAATTACACAAATGTGTCTAAAATTTAAGTTGCGAGTGTAAGAGTTTTGATGGTCTCACGTTCAAACAACACTTATTATTCACGAGCTAGCTAAATTTTAATTGGGTACATGTTCCATGTGAATTCATCTGAAAGAAAACTAGTTTAACATTAACTCAAACTGCGATTATTGCGATAATATTACAATCATGTTCAACAATTAATACTACATAAAGTTTAACAACGTCTAGACAACAAATCGAATTTTCCATAATTCTTTATTGTCGTTGAAACTGCACTTTTAAGATTCATAAATCCAACTTTTTACACGTTAAACTATCGTATATTGCAACTTGAACTATTTTGATCTATGTCACAATAGACCACTTTACTAAAGTATATGTTTATGCTGTAAAGATAAATTTTTCTACAAGCAAGAATAACGCTCGACATTCATTTTCCAAGCTTCTTGTATAAAATTTTGTTTATAGTTTGAACCGTGAGCATAGTAAAGCAGAAGGAAAACTATCCAGAAAGCCAAATGAATTTGCACAAATGTTGTAAAAATGGTGGATGCGCCGGGCAACAACCCGAAAATGTCTTTACAACTGTGATATTTTTTATGTAAAAATTGCTCCATTCTCCGCTTAAAAATGAGCTGATAACTATCCGAAAGTAGAACTACCAACTCTGTATCTTTTCAATTATTAACCACGCTACTTGCATCAAGATCGTACATAATCGTCTCTGGCATTTCTGATTAATTCATTAAAAATACTGCAATTGTAGATTACAAGAGCGTAATTGCAACGTTTGAAATGTACCGTTTTACAAGATGTACATCCATCAATTCCAATGAAAAATAAATGAGGGTAGATTCAATAGTCTCTTCAAACGTGCATTATTTACGTAAAAATCAGAAAACGGAATTTTAACGACGGTAGTAGACTTACGTTTATTCAAAGAATGGAAAACGATTGACTCAATTAGGAGCAGAATAGAGTTCTCGAGTTTGTTTAAATTTTAATATAGGAAACTTGAAATATTCAGTTGGTAATTTGTTTGCATCGAGTATTAGGTAGCTACTTGAGGCATTCTGAACACAGTGCAGCCATACAAGGTGTGAAAACGTTTAAACCCACCCCAAGGCCTTTGAAGCTCTGACTCTAAAAATAAATTGACCTCAAGGAGCGTACCTTTAATCAATTCTTGAATGAGAAATGACCAATTTTCTCTATTTATGCAAAATACAGCTAATAATTAAATACTGGCTAAAATTGGAGCCCATTCATTTCGAGGAGAATCTTAACACCAATATTCGCGTAAAAAGATCAAGATCCAACTGTTTTATTGGTTTTATTATTAATTTCCACCCTTGCGTTGTCTATTATTCTCCCTTTTGGGAATTACGTTTGATTGAACTTTTGATTGTGCTACGCATCTGTTTAGTGAAAAAAATAAATAAAATCCCAAGTTGATTGCAGTTGTCTTTAATTCTTTAAACTGAGACAGATTTGTAGTCTGAAATTTTTCAGGAAAATAAAGCAAACTACAGTCCAAAACACCTTCAGGCGCTTTTACGATAAACCACCTTCTCCCTCGATTGATAACGAATTCAAAAAGTACTTCTATTATAGTTACAATAAAATTAGGTAAGTTTTGATAATTAGCGACGCATATGTTTAGTAACACCATAAAGTCATTTACTGTTGTATAGTTGTACAGACTTAACAAGTGAACAGTGGTAATTAAAGTGAACACTGAGAGGGGTTGATGTAAATTATGGCTTATATAGCACCTGCTTTACAGTTCCAGATGCGACTACCACCACCCCAATTCTATTCCATAATTTCAAATGTCGTACAACTTGAATGTAATCCATATAACTGGTGAAGAACTGTAACAGTTTTTTTTCCTTTCCGAATACTTGTCTCGTTAACTTGTCTATCTTTAAGTTGGAAACGATATTTCCATCTGACATTGATGTATCTAAAATAAAATTAACAAAGTTTACGGATTTATCAAGTTTCTTAAACTGATTTCAACTTTAAATATACGAAAGACTCATATCATATGAGCGAGAGCACGCTAGATGTGTTTGAGTGCGTAATCACCAAAAGCCATTTGCACGTAAGGTTACTACCCTTGTCTTGCCCGGCTGATGTAGTACGTTTCGGTTGAAATGAAAGCTACGCTATAAACCCGGAACTACAAGAATTCAACAAACAATACAGTGGAAGATTTATAAGATTGTTTTCAAATGAGAACGCAAATAGAAGATTTGGATTCATTGCCGATTTGGCAACAATTGTATTGGGAATATTTTCTAATTGAATAGCTATTGTGGAAATACACAATGAAAATGTGAATAAATGACAAGACATCACGTGGCATATAAATTCTATTGTGCGTACATGTGCACGTAATTACAACGAGGAAATGTCGGCGTCATCCGAATGCGGAAGTACAGCGTAGCCATCATTTATTGCGGCATGGACTACTTTAGCGTACGTCCGGGGGTGAGTCCGGGGCTGTGAAGGCAGGTGAACGACCGACAGCGACCCAGACCGACGTCGGGCGGCGGCGAGCATCGATCTCTACTGCACCCGGCTTGCGCATTGCGTCTTGCCCGTCACCAGCCCTGTATGCGAGCCAGCATGTTTGAGCATCTCTTCAATTCCGGGGACTTTTATTTTAATTCAAACATTAAATCAAAGACGACAAGAAACCATTCAGCATCGTTTAAAGACGGTGACGATAGCAACGACATCCCCCATTACATTTTTTTGTTCGGGGTAACAGTAGTGGAATCGATCCAAGAATGTTACTAAATGATGTTGATTATTGGGGTAAAGGATGAAAAAAAATACGGTCCCTTTAACGTATAGAGACCAGTTCTATAAACTACATAGTAAGCTGATTTTACCGACCCTCTGGTTTATGATTTATTTACGTTTATGGCTAATGTGGACGTGGGGTGGAATTTCAAATGTTTTCATCGTTTGTTTCCCATTTCTCTCTTTCGATCCTGTTTCCGTATTTATTGCATGAATCGGATATAATTTATTACAATAGCAAGTACTTTCGTTTACATTTCTTCTCTTAATTCAGTATTAAACTCTAGGTCATGAACAATTCCACCTTCACCGTTGGGGCTTATTTGAAAAAATGTAAATTTTTCACACATAAAATTTTATTTGTACAATCAATTTTTAAACTGCCCAATAAAACGTAGAGATTGATCAATTTCGAATAGTTGGTATTGTTTATTACTGTTATTCATAGGCATACACACAGATTTCGTGTCGGTGTATGCAAACAAGGAATATTTAACAGTTTTATAGCGTTACGTAAATTAGACACGAAACTTGGATTAGCAAGTTATCCCCTATAGCGTTCCAGATTTCGTACAACAGATACGCAATTCGAATGGAATCTCTTCCATCAAACGCAATTATTTAGACGAAAAATCCGCCCGGCGCATCCACCACAATTACAACATTACACAAAACACACTAAACAATCCGACTAGTTATAAATAATCAACTTAGAAGAAGAAAACTCCATTATTTCTGTTTCTTTCAATTTCCCCATTATACAATTTCACTGAACCACTGGTATAACGAGTGCCATCTGTTGGTGGAAGATTTCAAAGAATACACCATTTGTAGGGTGGAAAACACGCCGTTATTATGGGAAAAGTTGAACTGTTTTGAAAATGATCATTAAATTTTACTGGACAAAAAATAAATGGCAACAAGCCGGAAAGTTTGTTGCATATGCGTTTTTTTAACGATTTGCGAATTGAGCCATTGATCACAATCAATTTTGAGAAATTTTTCATTTTGAAACAAGAGTGGTCGTTAAAATCGCAATTTTTGTAGTTAACAATTTGATGGTAAATTTCGTGAATACAAGAAGAAATTGTGCTATTCCAGTTTTTTAAAAGGAAAGATTCTCAAGGGCTCCTCTCCGATTTTAATGAAATTCGGACTTATTGTTTTTGGTTGAAATCCAAGAGAGGCATGTTTCATCGACAGAAAACCATTTAGGGGTGAAATTATTGTTTTTAGACTCAAAAGAGCTGCTTTCAATTCATTATAGCTGTTTAATTTTCGAGTGCTTGACAACGAAGTTCCTCTACGGTACTATAGCTGCCCCGAAGTACCATAGAAGTGTTCCAGAATTCGGCCGCGCCAGAACTCGGAAAAAAGTAGAATTTTCGATAAGCAACTTCTTTTTCATTTTTCACTCAAAACTGAAGTTCTTGGGCTCCATTGGAAGAGCATTTCAAGCTGCATACGAAAGATTCCGGTAAAAGGGAAAGGAAAAATTCATTGCAAACAGATTAATATTGGCTGAATTAAGGGGGAAAATTGGGAAAAACATGCCTCTAGATTTTCATCTACGACTCAAAATTTCCACATTTTCCAAAAATTGGAGTCTTTCCTATGCAGCTTGAAATGCTCTTTCAAAGGAGCTTTGCGTGAAAAATGACGGAGAAATCGTTTATCGGAAATTCTCCCTTTTTCCGAGTTGTGACCCGGCCTTTTAACTTTACTACCATAATCTCCTGAGACTTATTATTGATTTGTTTCAGTGTTTCAGTCTCAAAGTTTGACAGATAATCGAGTTACAAACGTCAAATTTCACTTTCCAATAAGCGTTAATTAAGTTCGATTAAAAATTTTTCTAACCCAATATTGTCGAGTAATAAATTTAAACGAGTAGTTTATTGCTGTTATCGCGACATTTTTATCTCAAATGTGCGGTTACAATTGAAATCAAATCAACATTGATAAGAGTCGCGACTACAATTTTAGTTTAATCACAAGGAAACAATCCACAAAATAACTGTGCGCTCTATTATCAGGGCTTTTAGAAGCAATTATAAAATATCATAAAAATATAAATAAATCTCTAAATTAATCATATGGACGTCATTTGTATCAGTCTTAAACCGATTATTAATTTAGAAAAATTATCTTGTTTAAACATCAATTATAAACGAGTTGCAATCTTGTTGTTCAAGTTGCCAAGGAGTGGTTAAATTCTGTACAAATCGAGTGTGGATGTCAAAACGGACGCAAAATATCCAGTTTTGGTTCCATTATAGCAAAACATTTTCAACAATTGCTCAAGCACTTTCATTTTGGATTTCGACAGATAAATTTGGCCTCCGACCTAGAACGATAAGGTAGAAATAATATTGTTTGTTTGCCATCTATACATAGACAACTGTAAAAATCAAAGGTCGACGACGTTCTCTATAGCCGCAATACCAGTTCGAAACCAGTGTTGCGACAGGCCAAACATGTCTACAACAGGGAATTCGTCTCAATCTAGCGTTCAAAGGGGTGGTATTGATTCCGATTGCATGACATTAACACGATATGTATTGTGTGAACAGAAAAAAGTACCACAAGCTACAGGTGAATTGTCGCAATTATTGGCGGCCATTCAAACAGCTGTTAAATCAGTCAGCAGCGCGGTCAGACGTGCCGGTATAACTCAATTGTAAGTAGTATTAGTTAGGCAATAATTGTAAATTTTATTGAAAATGGTAATAGATTCGGTACCGCCGATCAAATCAATGTACAAGGAGAAGATGTGAAAAAACTCGACGTTCTAGCCAATGAATTGTTTATTAATCTACTGAAATCGTCATATAGTGTCGCCTATATGGTTTCCGAAGAAAATGAGGATATTATCGAGGTAAATGATTGAAATTCAAATAAACAAATCTAATTGGCTATTATTGGAAATTAAAATAGGTCGAGGAAGAGAAGAGAGGCTCTTATATCGTTTATTTCGATCCGCTTGATGGTTCTTCAAATATCGATTGTTTGGCATCGATCGGTTCAATTTTTGCTGTAATGAAGAAACAAGACAACAAAAAACCAACATGTGACGATGTAATTCAACCCGGTTTGAATGTTATAGCAGCCGGTTATGCCCTCTACGGTAGTGCTACAATGTTGGTAATTTCCATCGGTAATGGTGTACACGGTTTCATGTTAGATCCAACACTTGGTGAATTTATTTTAACTGAAACCAACTTCCAAATACCAACAAAAGGCAAGATTTATTCGATCAATGAAGGCTACACCATCTATTGGGATAACGCTACAAAAAAATACATTGAAGAAAAAAAGAATCCATCGGATCAAACGAAACCGTACAATGCCCGATATGTCGGGTCGATGGTAGCTGATGTCCACCGAACAATCAAATATGGTGGTATTTTTATTTACCCAGCCACAAAACAAAATCCAACCGGAAAGGTAATTCCCGTCGAAAGATGCGAGTTTGTCTAAATTGTGGAAAATTTCAGTTACGTTTACTTTACGAATGTTTCCCAATGGCTTATCTTGTTACAAAAGCTGGCGGTTTGGCTTGTTGTGGAACTGGTGATATTTTGGATTTAACACCAACAAGCATCCATCAACGATCACCGATTATTTTGGGTTCCAAAGATGATGTTCTCGAATATCAACGTTTCCTTGAAACTTGCAACGAATAAATGTATTTATTATAAAATAAATTAAACAAATTTCAGCCTTCTTTCAATGATTGTAACTTGCTTTGAGTTTCACTTAAAATCTCCTCTTGATTATCGATATTTTCTTTAATACACCCATAGATAGATGTCATCTCGTCAATCATCTTCATCATTCCATTAGCCTGATCCGCGCTAATCGTCGGTAAATGTTTTAATTGTTGGTCGAGTAACGATTTGAAATAATTGAACAAACGTAACAGATTTAATTGGCCGTCTTCTTCGATATTTTTCGGTAATTCTGTATCGTTTCTATCGTACTTCACTACGCAATTTCCATCTAAAAGATTCGACGTAATCGCCCGACAAAGTTTCATCAACTGCGAGATTCTTTCCAAATTGTTTAACTTGTATTGTAATTTATCCAATCTTGTTTTGATTGCTCCATAATCTACAGTGATATTGGAGTTTTTAACTCGATTCTCATACAAATGTTTAGATTTCCTTAAATCGTCGGTCGTTTCGTTTATCTTTCGTGTAATTTCTTCAGCTTGTTTCACACAATCCTCTTTAAAACTTTTGAATTGTTTCCGATTTGTTTCAATTGATCCTCGTACGTTATTATTGTGTTGCTTTAGAATCTGTAACGGTGAAATTGTTTCTTCATCCTTCTCAAATTTGATCGGTAATAAAACAGCTTCATCTGCTTGAGTTCGATTGATTTGTCGAAACATAGCAAATTGTGATAGTTTATACATGAATTTAACGAAAATTTATACCGCCCGGTGCTAGTAGATGCGACACCATTATGTTCGGTATGCTGAAATCCGGATTATTTTCACGAATTTCGTTCACATACGTTAGAACCTCTCTCCGGAAATTGTCTTCAATTTCACGATCGGCCAGCGGCCAGGTGCCGATTTTTTCGCGAATTCGTTCAGGATTGATCACGTGGAACAGGTAGTAGATCACCTCTTGGAATGCTTTTTTATTGTTTCTCCGAAACATATCCAAATTGAAGACTTTTATGAATTCTTGAGACGGTGGGTGGACTTTGTTGAGCAATTGGAGGTTATTGTAGAGTAATTTGTGGTAATCATTTTCAACGCTTTGAATCATTGTAGAATTCAACATTACCTGCAATAAATCGATTAATTACGTGGAATTTAATTGAAAATTTGTAAAATAATTTACGAAATCTACCGGTTATTCGATTGATTCAAACAACTGTCAATTATCGTTATCTAGAGCCCATTCAAAATAACATGACCAACAATTTTAAACAAACTACATAGAAATAATAATTTATTTTGTAAATTTTAAGTAAAATAAGTAAAACCAAATGTCTAGTGTTTTTCTTTTTTAAATTAATTTGAACGAAACTGTTTTCTCAAGAAATAAAGTTGATCGACGTCCGTGGTATAAACTCTAAGTACCGCAAGTGTCAAATTTGTCAGGTTTAAAAGACGAAAAGTCCCTAGATTTAGGCGCTCTATTTGAATGAATCTATTTGAAGAATATTTAATTAAAAGTTTACGAATTCAATAAAGAATAAGTTGCAGAATAATTTTAATTTTCAGATCCGTAAATAGACTAAATTGCGACTTATTTCTTCAAAATACAGAATTAAAACCAAAAATCTTTAACTTGTTAAAATTTATTTAGAAAATTGATTTGCTGATTAGTCTAAGCTGGAGTACCCACAACAGTTGGTGTGTATTGCTGTATAATTCTGGAGAATTCATTTTCTTTCTGCTTCAAATCCTTAATGTACGGATGATCCGGATGTGCATCTTTTAATTGTGATAAATACCTGTTAGCAATCTAAAAAGATCAATTTTCAATAATTACAAGTTTTAATCAATTAGAATCTTATTACTTCTGATCCTTTTCCAGTATGTCGGCACAAAACAATAAAATTAATAAGCGTATCTGGATTGTTGGCGTCTTTATCTAAAGCTTCCTGCAAGGCCGCTTCAGCTTCCTCATATTTGCCTTGTCCGATGAAAGCAACAGCTTGTCCGTTCAATAATAACGGTGTCGATCCATATTTATCGACTAATTCTTGGTAGATATAATAAGCATCTTGTAATTTATCTCCACCCTACAATCTAGAAATTTAATTTTTTTTTATATAGAAAAAGGTTAAATTTACGGTTGCAATATTGACCCAAGCCTGGGCGAGTTGCGTTAAAGTAGCATCATCGTCTTTCTCTTGCATCTCTTTCAATTTCTTTCTAGCCAAATCGACACGATCAATTTTCAATAAAATATCGATAATCAAAGCTGTGGCTTCTAGACTTTCCGAGCTGTGTAGAATACGATAAGCCTGCTCTAATTTATCTTCATTGACATAGATTGTTGCCGCAACCAACACTAACAGATCATCATCGGCTTTCGTTGATAGTTTCTGGTCGATTTGTTGGACGATCGATTCACGTTTCTGTTTCGATGATAAATATTCGGCTAATAGTTTCAACACTTGTATCTCATCCGGTGATGATGGTTTGATCTCATCCAATACAACTAAGAATTTATTCTGGGCCATATACGAACGATACGTGAATATATCGCGTTGGATAGCAATCTCCGGACTTGATGGCTACAATTGAACAATTTTTATTAAATTCGTTCTACATTGGATAATACCGATACTTTTCGTAGTTTTTGGGCTTCATTAATGCACTGTTGATAATTTCCAATATAATAATAGTTTTTAATTTCGAACAATTCGTCTTCTTGTTGCTGACGTGCCATTTTGTAAACTCAATTTTTTGACAACTATCAAATTAACCTCATCATTTAGGTTAGTTTGGACGACTTGTGCTACTCTACAACAGGTGGCGCTGTATATTCAACAGGTAGAAACTGTTTTAAAAATCAAGTGACATGAAAAATTTTCAATTGTTTTTTAACGCCATGTTTATTTTTCGCGTTATACCGGTACGTGCGTGCAATTAGTGATTAGTGATGAGTGATTAGTGGCGAGTGATTAGTGATTAGTGTTTATTTAATTATCGTGCCAAGATGAGGAGTGGTGAGTATTTATTTAAAACCATATGTAGCAAATTTTAATACTCGTTAAAACTAGGACGTTGGTGGTGCATCCTGCCTGGCTGAAGAATTCTTAAAGGTGAGTACTGGTATTGTTATCAAACGTTATCTTTTACAATTAATTAATTATTAATTATTGAATTCTTGTTTTCCGGTTATTTGATACGGATTTACATAATCTGGCTTTTTTGTTTAATTGAGACCACAAATTTTCAATAGCGTTGATATCAGGAGGTTATAAAAAAGTAGCGATAAACGCAAAATGGAGGCATCCAAATCCAAATGATAAAAGCTTATTATTGAATTATGAATTTAGACACTTTCGTTAATAATCATCTATTTTTATGGTGAATTTTGCTATCCAACTCGTAACAAGGGAAGATTCATATAGGTACTTTTAGTCGATTTTAAACTAAAAATCTCGATTGATAATCAAGGTTTCGACATATTTTTACGCAAATCATTAATTTTTCTCGAATTTCAATAACAAATAGTAAAAACGAAAAGATTTTGTGTTATTTCTGGAGTTTTTCTCAAAGTTAAGGCTGGATTTTGAGACTTTTTTTCGTCTAATCAATTTGGTTTATGTAACATTCATAGCGGTGGAATTTAACGGAATAATGGTACAAAATAGTTCAATATAAAACTGTAGCTTTTATTATCCCCATTTTTTTAATACGAATTTGTTTATAAGTGGATGATGAACAAAAAAACCAAAGCCAGACGCTATACAATAAATAAAAAATTAAACCAGTTTTTCTAATTATTATCTAAAGCTTAAATAGAACTAATGACTAGACTGCTGGTTTGCCGCCATTGTATCGTAAAAGTTTATTAATTTTTTTACTTATTCGCCAGAGAGAACGTGTTCCCTTAAAAATTAGTAAAACGTTTTTTATACGTTTATTCATAAGAACCAGAGATGATCAAAAAAAATCAAGCGATGAAGAAATAAAACTTTAATAAGTCTAGAATTGTTGATTTTCATAACTGATGATTGATCCAAATCAACTACCATTGACGTTGGGTTTATTGAAATAAGTTCTTTGAATTGGGTACATCACGTCGAAATTGTCAAAATTTATATCGTGAATTCGTTGTAGTATATTTTTATTTTTAATTCTCCATTCGAATAGTTTTAATTTTGTAAATTTATTTAGCTCTCAAATCTCGTTCATTTTTCTATCATCTACATCTTTTCCAATACTACAAGATGTTTTGCGATTTTCATCGAAAATTTGATATTTGCCCCTGTTATGAGGAATTTTGTTTCTAAAGTTTCAAACAATTTCGCAAAAGTTACAGATGAATCCTAAGGGTTGTTGTAAACCATTTAATATTGAAGTATAGTAGCGTATTGTTTTTGAAATTTATGACAGCAACTCGTATTGATTACAAGTTGGTGAAATGTTTAGTAGAAGATAAAAGTTAAAGACAAATCTCTAAGCTGTTTGAAAATAGCATGTCAGATTTGTTTGAAATTGAAATAAGTTGAAAATTCGATTTACTTACAGTTATTATTTTTATAGGAGCAGATACGCATATGTTCTAGTATAAAAATAATCTTCCATATGCTTTTCTGAAATCGAATACTTGTTCATTGTATGATCATTTGTTATGGCAATCTATTTTTTTGAATTGAATACTTTGTTAGAATTGTGTGGTTTGAAATAAATTTCATGTTGTAGTCTTGGTAAAAAACGCTTATATAGGATATTGTTCATATATTCGAAAGCTAAAAACGACAATATAAATAATTTAGCTTATGGTGTATTATTTTCGTGTTTGTGTGGAAAACAGTGGGAAATTGAAAAACTACACTTTGTTTAATTTGAAATTCAAGACCATTTGAGCTCATACATAAATTATTGTAGAAAGTAGAAAATAAGCAATCCATGAAACCAAGAGAACAGTATCCAAGATGAAAATAGATGAAGTTCAGGGGTGTAGCTGTCTCCAACAAGATGACTCGATTTGTCTTGACGTCGCACTTCTGACTTGATCCACGCCTTCAATTTTTCACAATTCCGCGAAATATCCAACATTCTTTTCTCACACATATTCTATCAGTGGAAATTCCACAAAACACATACGGTCCAGTTGATTCATTCACCTGATTTTTATCTTCAATGAGCCGAAAAATTGAAAAAAAATGTTTGTTTGATTGGACCATTAATTTCGTTTAGATTTTTGAAGCTATTGTATTGAATTGAGGCAGAGATTTTTTTTATAAATATACCTGTTTATAACACACTTTTGCCAATTTCCTGCTGCTTTTTGTCTATTACATATGTACTTAAATATCTTCACTATTTGTTATTTTTTATGATAAAACTTTTTTGAAACACAAAAAGGGAATTTGTGGTAAAACTAGAGACTCAGTTAATGTGATTATACAAAGTTATTAAAGAGAAGATTGCTCTTTGATGGAGGAAGGGTTTGGGAACATTTTTCATAATTCATTTCGAAGCGATCGTCTAGTTATTAGAATCTGTCAAAGACGAACTATCAAAGAGCAAATTTTCAGCTCTGATGCGTCCAATACCTCAATTTAGTTCACAAAAAGCTAGAAGGAGCAAAAGAAAGAAAAGGAAAAGAAAACAAGACCTTGTGTAATCGGATTCAAGTTTTTCCTTATAAAAGATAGGAATCTATAATATAACATTGACGTGTTTTCTTATAAGATACGGTGTGGTTTGTTGTTGTTTCTTATAAAAATCTGAGTTCCTATTGCTATGCGTTTTATGGGTCGTTTATTGTTCTTGGATGTTTCGTGTGTTAGACAAAGATAGGCTCTGTGATTTTAAACAAAATTACAGCAATAAAACAGCTACACTGCTAAAAAATAATGCCGCCCCCGTTGTGAAAGAAACACATTCATCGTTGCTTGAAGCTACTATAAGTCTCATATGATAATTTGATTATACTGACAGAATATTACAACAAGAATTATGAAACGGTGTACAGTATTTTAATTTAGATGTCTGAGAGGGGGCATAATCACGTTACAAGTTAATTTATGTATCCAAAGCTTTCAAAATGATCGTAACAACAACAACAATAACATTGAAGTATTTGTAGCACCATACTATGACTACTTTATTGTGATGTTGCATACAATGGTTCAAGTTTGTCGATCGTCAAGATGTCTCACAATTTTCTCGCACAATTTGCTTATTAATGTTTGCTAGTACTAAACAGTTTAGCATGTAAATCACATCGTGGTTGATGGTGGAGCTTGAATATTCATCTAGACGCACTTTGCATACACACTTTCATATTTGCGTGTCTACTGTTCTAATTAACCTATAAATTTAATTAATCTCTCATATTTCCATGGATGACAGTACAGATTTTCGTAATAAAATTTTTGTTCCAATAAATAACAAAGCAAAAATAACGAGACGGTAATTCAATAAATAGATAACACTTTTTTATTCGATTATTTTGGTTGTAAATTAACCATATTAATGATAATATGTATTGAAATTTTGGTTTCGAGCATTTATATTTGGTTTAGTTTGGTACTCACGTGGATGGTAAAGAATTTAATATTAAAAACCCCATCCTCTAAGATTTTTACTGTTTCATGATTAACACAAATGAAGTATTCTACTGTTTTGTTGGATTTCATGTTAGAACAATCCGGGAGCTTTTCATTTACATATGTAAACGAGAGTACACAAAATCTACAGTATGCATTCAAACAATAAACGTCATATAATAATTGTAGTATTGGTCCCTGATCGAACTTGATAATTGTTTTCCATTATAATGCAATTTATTTTTAAAATTTTCTTTAAATGTACCTTTACTCAACGTATGTATTTAATTAGAATAAGTGGCTCTTATAGTACTCAACATGATTTTTTTTTTTATAACTTTACTGGCAATACACACGATGCAACAACTAGTAACTACATTTAATTATTCATTCCGCTTTGATTTTTCCACAGGTATTTCAAATATGATTTCCTGTATATTGATTTTGTCTATACATATAATATGTATGGGTAGACAATACGTATACAGCGGTAGAGTAACGATTAATATTTGAAATTTTTTTCATCTTTTCAATTTTTGGTTTCTGCTGAATATCACAATATTGCATTTGTTGAGAAATAATTGAAATTCCAACGTTAGCATAGTCGACGTATATTTTCAACTGTTGATTTGTGTGAAAAATGCACCAGATGCATTTGTATTTTTCGAGCGGAAGAAAAATTTATCTAAAAATGTAAAATACGTGAATGTTATGTTATTGTAACAATGAAGCAAACGATGTGAGGGAACATTTAAAGACATATAAATGTGTATACTTATATTAAGAGGTTATAAATTGTTTTACTGTAAGTAATAGCGAATTTTTCACTGCGAAGACGTAATTGTTACAAAAGTTCTTTCTTGTTAAAAATCAATTTACTCTCTTTTATTTTTAAAATTATTATTTCTCACATGTAGACTTTTTGGGATGGTAACGACAAAGATTTCAATTGTGAATTAATAGCAATGTCCAACAATCTTATCGGTGTGATTTAAACTTAGCAACAACACTGTTATTATGTGGGCAGTGGATATAAACTACACACCTATAGTCGCGTACCTTTCACTTAAACACATCTTATTACCTAGTGATAATGCCTCTATACAAGATCTTTAACGATACCATCTTTCATAATGACGTCAATTTAAATCAGATTTTATCATTCCACAATTTATAAAAGTTTGTGCATTTACAAAACTAACGATAGTAAAAGATTTATAATTTTGTTTACATTCTATTGTTTGTTAAACTCTTAATTGTCTATCAACTGTTGATTATTTTCATTGTAGTTAAAAATCAAAGTCTTGATTCGGTTTTTAATTACATCTGTTGCTGAAACAACCACAATATTAGTGTGGACGGAAATCACCTAGCAAATATTTGAAACGGTTCTATAAAATTCTATCGTTGTCTAATTGGAAGCTAACAAGCCATTTAGTTTAATAACGTTAAACGTTGCCAGTCGAAAATTTCGTGTAATTAAGCAACGTTTAATAAACAAATGTGAAATAATGACAAATAAAATTTTAGTTGTGTCTTTTGAATATAATTTCAAACAGTTATCAGGTGCCATTAAAGCTATACAAATGTAATTAAATCGTTTTATAATGTTGGTGGCGTCGTCACTTTGGTACCCGTTCCCTACAAAGTTTCACGAACGTGTCGTTTACGTTAAATTTCTCAAATTGCATTTAGCCAGGCTATTAGGAATTCTTCGTGCGAATGACTACGCTTCTAAATCACTCTCTTGTCTAACGAATAAGATAAGAATATTGAAATGTCCGGAATTCCATTCTGTAACGTATAAAGAGTAACAACAAAGAGGCGACTGTGAGCAAAATAAACGTAAAACTTTTTCCAATAGGTAATATTTTAGTATTATTTTTTCCTTATTGCCATTTATATGAAAATAGACTCGAATGAATCAAAAGAACGGTTTTTATTGCTCTGATATTAAGCGTTCAAATGTCGTTAATTTCTTTTTCTAATTCAATTCCTATTTATATATTTCATCGACAATATTTCAATAAACTTTCAATTCCCATTTGGTAAAATGGAACAATGAGCTGTTTAGGTAATAAAACATGATGTAGAGTTCTAATTTATTTTGAACTAAATTTGAAATCTTTATGTATGATTTATTATTACTACTTTTTTTTAAATAATATTGTAAACTTGCATAAATGAAACGGTTTTTTAAAATTTTAATATTCATGTACATTTCCTTATTTTGAATAATCAATGAAACTATAAGTACCTAATCCCATTAAATTAAACTACAAATTAGTTAAGAAAAGCTATATTACCAAGGTGTTGCAAATTTTTCCCAAGTAGTGTCTACTAGTCTTGTTCTCAATTGTAACAACGGTTGCTAAGACGAGAAAATCTCTACTTCATAGGCTCCATAATGTACACGCTTCCTTTATCTGATCTTCAAAAACATATATTTTGAACATAGTCGAATTTTCTTGGTAAAGAAACGGAGTTTTCGTGTGTTTATAGCTAGTGGTGTCATCAAATACGTACTAAAAGTGCTATAACTTTTGTTAAAAGCTTATTGTGCATTATGATTGTGGAATCACAATGTTAATTTTAGAGAGTGTTTCAAAACAATGAATGTCTATAATGATGAATGTACATAAAACATACATATATTGCGAGGCACAAAGAATACTCCGACTGTGTGATTTTTGAACAAGAATAATTACATAAAATTATTCTGTAGAACAATATTGAGGTTTACCTTAACATGTCTTATTTCACAATAAAATTAAAATTAATTTCTAACTCCTACGAGTTTTACAATTTTATACTTTTTAATTTGCAGTAAAGCTAATTTTAATTTGATAATAAACTGTTCGAAATGTATATTTGTCGGTTAAATTCTGTGGATGTTTGATGATTAAAAAGTCTCATGTGTTTATAGAAAATTAAGCTCTCTTTGGTGTAGTCCTATTATATTTAATTAAAACCAGTTTATTGTAATTAGTTTCAAATATCTTTGTTATTAAACAATACTAGTGTGAATATTATGTTCCTACAACTGTGCGGATACAGATCAGTGAACTTTTGACGGTTATGATATAATTAAACCAGATTTTAATTAATACTAGGGTTTTACAGATATTAAATTCAGTAATATTTGCCAGTGTGGTAGAAATTCAAACATACTAAAATATTTAACTATTAATAGAATAATAATATTGATTGAATACTGTAAATAATTTATTAAGTTAAATTATGTTGAGAAAAAAATCAATATTTGGTACCTTGCAACAGTTGGATACTTTGTAATCTACATCAAATCTAATTAGATTTATTTATGTTGAAAGAATTAACTTTCCTACAGATATATTTGTTTTAATTTAAGTTCTGTAGAAAATCAATTTATCGACGTTTCGTAGTTCATTTATAATCTGCCAGAGACAGTAAAAGTGATCTCTCAAAAGTAAAGTTTTACGAAAAGTTGTTGAAATTAAGAAGCGGATAAGGAAACACGTTATTTCACTTTTTTGTAAACAGTAGAAATTGAAACTGTCAATCCTTTTCAAAAAAAAAAATAAATAGATGCTTTATTTTATCATTCTGATCGTTGATTAATCTTTTTATTTCAATTACAAATGTTACACTATAAAATCACTCGATGAAAGCAAAATTGATTCACTATTAGATTGTTTATTTTCGTCTTACAAACATATTCATAATATTATAGCTATTAACAAGTCTAGAATTAAAACTTATCAAATTCTTAACGAAGCTTTTTAATTAAAAAACTTTTGAAACTTGTTATGGAATCCAAAAGTTGTAATTACCCTTGCTATTATGAAGGTGACGTTCGAGCAAATACTACGACATCAGGACAATAGAAACAACCTCCCATACCCAACCAAAAACCAATTATATTCCAGAAAATCAAATGCATTATAGGACGATTTACACTCAATACATAGTAGAGACGAATAATAATAACCTCGTTAGTGATTATCCAATTATTCAGTAATTAATTATTCATTCTTGCTATAGTTCTGTATACGTTGATGAACAAGGCATTCGCGACCGACATCATATTAAATTAACGAGTGAAAACATGACGCAATTACTGAGTATATGTGCATGGAATGCCTACATACATGTATATTCATTAAAGCAATTAGGCATAGACTACATAGATATTCATATAGTTAGGTACATATTAATTTTTCAAATTGAAGAGTTTTTATATCTTACACATTAATTATAAATCTCAATTCTTGGCCTTAAAACGATATATGTGAAACAGCTTTGTCACTATTATAAGATTAAATTAATTAACGAATTCCCTGGATATTTCAACTTCATTTATTTATTTTAAGTTATAAATTTTCTCTTTATGAAGCTATTTCGTGTAATATTGTCATTTTTATTCATATAATTAATCTCTAAATTTAAATAAAATCTCAAATACGTTAAAATATAATTAATTATTTCTTTGCAGTTCACGAAAATTACATTGTTTCATCGACCTATATGATAATATCAAAATTTTGTTGTTTACTAAACGAAAAGTGAACGCATAAATATGTAGCTTCAGTCGACAACAGGCCGTGCGGTTATTTATGATCAGACGGTTCTCCGTTTATTTTCTAACCGACCCCTGAAACAATGGCATTTTGAGATAATCCTGAATGCCTCAAACGCGGTATGACCGGCTAGCACGACGACGGCTCATAAATTGTTCGTTATGTGGTAATTATACAAAACATTGTCTCCCAACAATGCGGTTGTCCTATGAATGGTCAAGGACTAGGACTAAAACTGGATCCTGTTAGTGATGTTGCCGTTGTAGCTGTTAAGCTACTGTTAACTAGATTTCAGCTGCTGTATAACTTAATTTCATTTGAAAGTGTCCAACATGTTATCGAGTTTTGAGTTTGAGTGTGGTTGAATAAGTTAATAATGACGTTGTGAACAAATTATTCTATTGTTAAGAGTTTGTACAATGCAAATAACACATTTTTATTACGTTTTATTTATGACAAAAATATCAATAAGAAGTTGAATATAATCAATTCGCCAATACTGCTATAAGGAATTTGGCTGTATTTATCTTTCTAATCTAGCACAAGTTATTATAATATCAAGTGCATGATAGTTGAAAATGAGAATTCCTTCAAAAGCCTCAAAGTGGATAAATTTCTCATTTACGATTTCTTACATTTTGAAAGTAAGAGGAAATGTTTTAAACTTATCTTACTTTTTTTTTTAATATCTATTTACAATTTTCCTTAACAGTAGCTGATAGCGTCCGGGATGTTTCTGACAGTTCTTCTACTTTATGAAAAATATTTGCTTATACATTTATACTGCACCGTCATCTGCCAAAAATATCAAAAACGAAATTAAGTTGATTCACGTGTGATGGATCGTTGTTAATAAATTACTTTCAACAGAAACGAAAAAAAGTATCAAATAAAATTTCAAATTCTCTACATAGGTACTGTAATGTTCTAGATTTTTATTTTGAATTTGTTCCCAATGTGAATAATGAAACAAGTAAAATGCAAGACAATTACATATGTAAAGTGATAAAGGCATTTTTTAATACGAATTTTACCTGTAATTTCACAAACGGAGAAGTACAAACGATAAAAGATGTTTGTCTGTTTTTATAACCACATGAATTGTTGCGGAATTGTGTTATAAACAGAATAGTGAATTCGCAATTAACAGACTCAATCAACTTATATGACTGTGGCTTGTCACAGAACATAAAGCTGTACTCTATTATGTGTTATAACTGACAAGATTAAAGTATTTATAACATGTTTCGTCAATTCTCTATAACAAATTAGTTCATTATAAATAATCTATAATGATTATTTGGTATTCTCTTTTTCTCTTTAGCCTATACAATAACAATTGAAGCAAATAGTTGATTTAATGGAAACAATTTTTATCTTCATTATCTCTCTGAATATAATCGTACATTATTTAATTAGAGTTGTTGTCTACACAGTAATTAACTATTTTATTGAAAAAAGAACGTTCAAAATAGATGATTTTTTTTATTCATCTACTTCGTTTTTCAGGTATTTTTTAGGTATTTTAATTTTATCCTGGAGATACTTTTAAGGATTCTGGTTTAAATTAAACACTCACTGTTTGAATTATTCCACTTAAAGCTTTAATTCTTTAATTTTCTGAAAGATGATAAAAACAAATATTTTATTTACTTTTTTAATAAAACGTAGCTTATTTTATTTTGTAATTTATTATATCTGCAACAATAAAAATCATTCAAGCCATGGCCCATCCAATTTCATTAAGTAATCAGAGGAAGGAAGATAGATAAAGAGTATCATTCCGTTTTCCTGATATTATATCAGACAAGGTGCTTTGGACTTTAGCCGGAAATAAAGATATTACCTTCATTAGTGTTAGTGAAAGGGAGAGGAGATGTATTCCAAACATAGGTGGCGGTTCGGTTTCAGTCTCCTATCCACTAACGAACGGATTTACGTGACAAGAGTAACGATTACTTTGCCGCTAGGCCATATAAATTTTATTCGTTTGTTAGGTTCTACCTTTATATATTCCTATACAATGTCATTAAACTTATCAAAGAACTTCAGCAATCAACTAAAATCTTTAATTGTTAATAAAATTGTCTAATATGATTTGCACTGGAAATTGCAATATATTTCCTTTTTCCATTCAAATTTAAACCATGTTTATCAATGAGAAACACGTTAACATTCCTACGGTCCCTCGTACTTTCAAGGACAAGAGGTTCTGTCAAGATTAAGACACTTTCACCCTCAACATTAACTTGATATTAATCATCTAGTCTATTAGCAATCAGAAGTACAAAACAATTAATCTTACCGGCATTTTGTCTTTGAATGTACGATGGAAGTTGAAGCTTTCTATAGGGGGTAAGCGAGGCAAGACGATAATGTGAAGCTTTCAGTTTATTCCTGCTGCGCAACTCTTGCTCTGGAGGTCGCGTGGAGCCAGACTATAGCGCCATCTGATATTAGTTTGTTTTCGCGTGCAGCGGGTTGCGGTTGTATTATTGTCGTGTATCGAACACCGGTGGACGTGTTCTCTTCATCTCTTATCAGCTTAACAGATCTTTTGCATGTCTTGTTGATAAAAGCTGAAGTGTAAATGAAGGGATCATGGATTATTTTAAGAAAAACATTGCAAATTTAAATTTATTTATTGTGGTTTATTAATGAACGAAAACAGAACAAGTTTTAAACATGTTAATGTTTAAAAGAATGATAAATTTAGTAAAAGAAATTGCAGTCATAATAAACATTTTATTAGATTTGTTTTAAATAAAACGAAAACTTGAAACTGTTTTATTTAAATAAGAAATTCAATTTACTCTATAAAACTTTTCATAGTTATTGACACGTGTGGAACTTTTGTGCACTGTGCCACATTAGTGAAACCTTTTACAGATTGAAAACTACTTAAACCGTCCTAAGTATACCGTCTGAAGTTTTACATAGTTCATCTTTAAGGATACACCAGTTACAACAAATAATAAACAAGGTAAATTGTTTATTTTGGTCCAAAATGACAAGTATATTTTAAACGTTGAGATTATGTATGAATATAAAATTGTCATAACAAATATTTTCCAGTTGAAGAACTATATTAGTAAGTTATGTTTACTTTTATGTTTAAATATGTATACCAGTAGTTTCAAAGTGTCTTAGAAAGGTTAGATATCGACCGGTTCTTTATTTACGTTCCAGTGCTTAACATACATGTTTCTGTTGACGCAACACCAATGAACCGAGAAAAACTTGAATTCTACCGTGATTTTTTTGTGAAGTCCCTGATGATACCTTTCCTTTTATTTGTTTTTGTCAAGTCATGTCAATTTAGTTCAATCATAGTCTAAATGTTGGCACTTTGAAATAATGGTAGAAAGATTTATGTTGAATCACAATGATTTATATTTTGACACTATAACCTTTTTCTAAGTTCTATTTTTGCTAAGTACTGAATTTTATATTGAATTACTGTATGCTATAAAAAATTAGCAAATATTCGATGATTTGCTCAACGAACAAGCGAAGAATAGAAATATATGATTCGTTAAACAGCATTCAAATAAAATTTTAAAGTTTGTCTATAGTCTGCGCATGTGATTTACATAATTTATACCATAATTTAAAAAAGAGATTTTTGTAGTCTTCTACAAATGGAACTTTGAAATTACATGATAGAAGAACACTGGATGTAAAGTATAGAACAAGCAAACTACTAGGTTGATGCTACTAATGGGCTTAACAGGAGTTTTTTTTTGTTTGAGGGCGTTAAATCGAGCGTCGAATTCCCACGTTTATGTACATCATTATTTTACCTATTCACACAAGATTTGACGGTGCAGCTTATCTATTCGAAAGTTTGGAGAGTCATCAGTAATTTTACTAAATAACTCTCGCTAACTTCAATTCGAGTTGACAGATAATTAAGTAAAAGCCCGGTAGTATGTCTAGTAGTAGTAGTCGTAGTATAGAGTAGTAGAAATGGCATTATTAACCGTTGCTAGGTGATCCTTTATCTGATCGGCTCCTTAGTTTTGTTACGAAAAGTAGTAATTAAATGTCCTTTTATGAAATTGTATTCGAAAAGTAGGTACATTCGTACAAACTGAAGAGAGTCGTTAATTATGTTTAATGGATTTAGTTTAGTTGTAAAGAAAATTTTCTATAGGGAATCTTCTAATTATCAAGCTTCTAAATTGGACCTACGCAAAATAAGTTTTACTCAAACATAACATATGGTTTTACAAACCATATCAGAATATCTTTTGTTTCTATTTGGATTAATATCGATCGTAGATGATACATTAAAAGTTTTGGTTTTAATTGGTTTGTTGGATGTCTAATATTTGGAAAATATAATATTTTAATATTAATTTGTTGGGAGTGTGATGAAAATCACTAACGTCATACCAAAATGCTGGTAACAATGAAAAATAACTTGTGGCAGATGCACTTGACTAGGATTATGGAAAAATGATTAAATGTATCAAATTGTTGAAGATGGGGGAGAAAAGATAGACAGTTACTTTACTCCCTAATATTATGAAAAATAAAACGGTGCATTTATATATAAATGAATTTGAATTTAGATTTTTTAGCTTGTTTATGAGTTAATTTTATGAATTCAACGTTACTATACCTGCGCGTATTTTATACTATTTATACTAGAAGTAATCAAAATGTTAAATGTAAACTTTTTGATTACATTTTTTGATTTTATTTCAACTTAATTCAACTTTACAATTGGTTGTTATTGGCAGAAGATTAAAACTTTCTGACTTTGACAAAAGATAAAACAAATAAAATAAGAAAAATATTGATCTATAATCAAAAAGATGTTTAAAGTGAAATGCCAATTTCAGTGTAGTTCAGAGTTTGAGAAGCATAATCAAACTTTTGACTCGAGCAAAGAAAACCCTTGATGTTTTTCTATATTACACAAAATAACTGATCCATGATAAAATACTTTGATATGGAAATGTGTATTTCTAAAGCAGAAAGTGTAATCATACAAAGAAAAAAAAACCAAAAAGATAAAAATAATAAGTAAGTTGTATAATGCAGTAACGAATATTATTAAATGTGCCCATAAATGATACTTCTTTGAAAATTATATTTTAGTTAGTAAAACTAGATTCAACATTCTACCTTATAAGTTTGCCTATAGTGTGGTTTCCTTCGTTCAATATTTTTTCTAACGTAAACATCAAAGTTTAAAGTGAAATTTTAGAAGGGGAGAAAACGTAACAGGAGCTATTATCTGGCTGAGAAAATAATCACAAAAGCATCTCAAATTTATAAGGAAATAGATAGAATAAAATAGAGATAACAGTAGGCTGACATATTCGGTTTCTGATTTTGTGAAATATCATTTTGTAATGGTAGGTCAATGAAACTAAATTAATGATTTTTGTACAGAAATTGCATCTAGCGGATGCAATTCACATTTGCAAAGATTTACATCGACTGTCTAAAAAGGGGCCTTAATGGTACCACTTTTCAATAGTTAATGGCGAGGGTGAAATTTAAAAATTATAAATCATGCTTGTTTTGCTTACGGTAGGAAATCCCCCATATTTTATTATTATTAATGAAAGAAACATTCAATTAGTCGGACAGAAAATATTTATTATAATTGAGTTTTTACCAAATTGAGATATTCAATTTTAATTGCTATAAAAACGTAATAAATACGAATTTGTAATAAAATGCATAGTTTACTTATTCTTAGTGGTATTTATGGTTAATTCTGGACAATTTTATTAAAATTAACGATGTGTAATCCTCCTTATCGGCAGCAGGCCGATTTGGTATGGCGACAATGGTTTGCCTACGGCATATGCACGTTCACCTTAAACGGATTAAACTAATGCGCCGCTCCCAACACCTAACTAATCAACTAATCTACCTAATTAATGTTCTCAGTATTAATCTTAACCGATAATACCACAACGATATGTTTCGTGCATTATTCTAGTAACGTTCTTTATTATCTTAATTCTCTCTTAGATAAATGATAAACATTTAATAATATGAGTTAATTTTGAAAGATTTTGATCAGTATAGATGTTTAACAGAAATAACAAAATTTCCAATTACAAACCATGTAAAAATCAATATATGAAATGTTAACTTGTATTCGCTTAGTTTTATGCAACATTGCAGGTTGTATTTGCCCATGTAATATTTATTTAGGGAGGCATACCCGCATTTGAAAATTGTAAAGATAATTTTCCTAAGGGCAGATTTCGACTTAAAGACCTAATTAACTACTTCCTCAGTTTCTATAAATGGTTGTACACAGGAGTTTTTCCTTTTGTTTAATTAATAGGAAACTTTTGTACAAAGAATACACCTTACGGGTGCCCGTATTTGATCATCTTTTGTAGAACCAAATAAACATGTTTACAGTTGTTATATTTCTTTTACATATACTCTATTTGTAAACTAGGAGAAGTGATTTAAATTTTGCGCGTCTAAATGCTAACTTTTCATTGGCTACTTTACAGGCAAGTTTACACAACTAAAAAATAATGCCTAGGATTTTGAAGCTTTGATAGTACTCTAATATGCATTAAGTGTAATTCTTATCAGGTAGTTAAATATGTTAGATTTAAAGCGAAAATGAGCCATAAATATTTAGATTTACACCCAAAACGATCCAGTTTTTGTTTTTAGTGACTTTTTCTATGTAAACCCGGCTCTAGTCATTACTCTTGTGTAAAAATAGCATATAGTGATCCGTGATTTTTCCAAAGATGACTATTATCGAATAGACATATCGAAATTTGACATAATCGACATAATGTCAAAACGAATACTTTTCTAATCTTGTGCATTGAATAATGTCAAATTTAAGTAAAGATTTAACCAGTTCATCAACAGTTTCAAATAGGGGGAAAAAACGTAAGCAAGTTCCAATTGAAAACTTATTAGCAGTGAAGAAGCGTTTACGAAATCCCTGTTATATTAATTATATACCAAATGAAGTTATATTGAAAATTTTCTCATATTTGTCTCTTGAGAATTTGTATTTTAATGTACGTCCAGTATGTCGCCAATGGAACAATTTAGCAATGTTGGCATCGCCGTGGAAAGTCTTGAATATTCCTCAAACTGTTCCGACACATATTGTCATTCACTGGCTTCAATTGTCGCCAAGAGTTCGTCGTTTAACATTGAAAAATCGCTTCGATGTTAATTGCATTTTAAAAGCTGTTATCAAATATCGTAAAGATGTAGAAATGATTTCTATTGAAAACTGTTGGGGTGCATTAAACAAATGCTCTTTAAATAGTAATTTTCTTTGCAAATTGTTATCAAAATGTATAAATCTGGTCCATTTAAGATTTATA
Source organism: Mylabris phalerata (assembly GCA_020740385.1). Classification (NCBI taxonomy): domain Eukaryota; kingdom Metazoa; phylum Arthropoda; class Insecta; order Coleoptera; family Meloidae; genus Mylabris; species Mylabris phalerata. The sequence continues at coordinate 5,072,464 of JAJEOX010000299.1, read as the reverse complement.
AACGTTGATATACGTTCATGTAAGTTTTTTAAATTAGTAACAGACCATTGTCATAATGGTAAATTAACTGTTTTTTATCTGGGACCTTGTACAGCTAAACAATTCCGTCTACTGAGAGACTTTTGTAGTGGGTGGACGACAATTGAATCACTTCAACAATTTTCTGTTCAAAATTAACAATAAATTGTTTAATTCAAATAAAGTAAGAAACTTTAATTTTAAATTAGTCTCATTATTAGTTAGTTAAAATTTTACGTCGTATTTATAAACGTTGAAACATCTGAAATATAATTAAATGTTTTTTTTCATCAAACAAAAAAAAACAATAAACAGTTTGCTAAATTTAAAACAATTAATTTTTTAAATGAGTTTTTTCGCATTTTCTGTTTTTGACATGTAAATCAAAATTAAATACACGTACATGCACATACGTTTACCTTTAACACAGGGCTCTTTGATAAACGACAAATTGATTGATTTGTAATTAACACGTCTCTAATAGTATTTATTGAATTTCAAAGGGTTAAATTAGTGTACAGTTGTATAGTGATAATAGTTCGTTTGATCTTAGATATGTTTATTTATTGTAACCGTGTCATAGTCAATATACTTAATGAAGTTGCTTTATGGGTTCCATTATGGTGATAGTATTCGTAAAGACTCAATTTTCACTTACCTAATACTCTTATTATTTAGACTACATTGTTTGGTTTAATATATATTAATATTGATAAAGAATAGGATTTATCCTAAGAAGTATTATTACAGAAAACCAAAAAGAAATCTAGTTCAGGTGTGCTAGTTAACAAATATACTTTATTGAAATTTAAAGACTCTACGGAATTATAATGGTGCAGTCTGGTTTTAGTATTCGATATTTATGGTTAAAGTTTTTGCGGTTTTACAATAAGCCCTGCAACTTTAGCTTGGATATTTATTTTCAAATTTTCTACTATTACAAATCGTGTGACAATTATTATTAGTATTACAAATTGTCAATCATAAATTTACTATTATTTACGTAGTTTTCCAACATGAATGTACTGATTTATTGAACATTTGTGATTCTTTTTAATTTACATTTTCTGATGTAATTCGAAATTTACTTTTGTGGATACATGCATATTTTTGGGTAAACAATAAAATTCATGAAATAGCTGCCTTTAAGTTTGTGCAAATTAATAGTTGAGGTCGCATGCATATTTATAATGACAAACGGATAGTTAACTGGAATGTTAAAATTATAATCAAACTGACTTACTGTGAATTACTATCAATTTTGTATTAGATTTGTACGTTGCTGATTATTTCACATTAAAATTAGATGTAAATTTCATTTTCAATCCAACAAATTTGACACTTTCTGATGAAAGGAATTGAAATTGTGGGTAATACTGTTTTCCTCATTCTTTGTTCAGCTTGATTTTTCTTCTTTGTTATAAGCCTTGACGCGGAGGTGTTTTTATTCATAATCTCTTCTCTGTTGTTGGTTGCTTTTTTTCAATCTTCTGTTGAATTTATTCAACTTGTCATTTTCTATTTTTGGCTTTTTCTTAGCAGTTTTTTAAAGTTTTATTTTATAAATTTGCATGCATTTTAATATCGGAAATGCATTTGGCTTTTTGATTTTTTTTTATTATCTACAGAGTTAAGCATCTGAATGATTTATTCAAAAATATAGATCTAATCAATAGACATAATAATTGTACTAATTTTTAGTTGATTGGATGAATTCCAAGTGCAAGAAACAAGCGAAATATGTACAAATACTTAAAAATATTTCATTATAAATTAAGTGTAGATACTTGTTTACGCTAAAAAGAAGTGTTTTTATCTGATTTTATTTTTCAATTTTACAAAATACCCAGTAACAATAAATGATAATCCAGTAGAGACCAAATTATTGTTCTCTGATTTATTGTCAACTTCACAGTGGCTGAATTGTCCACTACAAAAGTCGCTTACAGTCGGGGATTTTTGTCCATAACTCTCGCGTTAGAAAAAAACAATAGTAGTGAAACACAGAGAATGAAATATTTCGCAGTATTGTTAGACCGCTTATCGCAACTGTCATGTAGTGTCCAATATATATGTAATTGAGTCTGTATAAAATGAAGAACTGTTTTCATTTTACCTCTATGCTATTTTGCTTTTTCCCTTTTTTTGCCTATTTCAAGTAGTTGAATATAACTGATGGATATTTATAGAAGCTTTTATGTATTGTCACCAAAAATTAGTGGGAAACTGTGAAAAAAAGCTCTCGGTTAAATGTTGTGTTTGAATACCAAGTGTAAAGTCAAACAACTATGATTGTGCAATGGCTTAGAAGACTATTTCCGGAACTTGGCCTCAAAAGGGCATTTGTCAACTGTTCCCGGATTATGACAGTCTTGTTGTCGGGATGTCGTTTCTAATTTACACAACAAACTGTTATAATATCCAAGAATTTGTTCTCAAAACACATTAATCTCATTATTGAGGTTTTCAACATTATTGTTTACTAAAACAACATGGTTTTCCTCAATATAAATTTAAATGCATGACTGATATCTGACTGAAATTATGGAAAACATCAGTTAATAGGTCCCATTATCGTTAATGTTTCTAACGCTTGTATGGTAAAGAAAGGAACCAAAAAAATCAACGAATATAGATCGTGTATTTTAATGGAAATAACACTATTTGGGTAGGTAAGAGGAAGTGAATACAATAAGAGTCATCTTTTAACTGTAAAACAGCGTATCTCGTTTATCTAGGTTATCTTACAATTAAAATAAATTGGTCAGTTATTATCATTGTTTAAAAAGTCGGTTATAAATAGATTTCGTCACTTGAATGTTGACATCACTATTAATGGGAAAATGTCGATTTTCTAAGAAAAAAATTACATTTTTATTTCATGTTTGTTGTGGTGTGATGGGCAATCTAGTAGAGTTGACACATGATATGGCAAAGACCAGGAAGGATCCCGCGGGGCGGTCTAGCCAATATGGATCAGTGTTGGTGAAGCTAGTGGCAACAACCATTTGTTTCCAACACAAATATCGTTTCTTACTGCTATACGATTCTAGTCCTTAATCAATCTTAATTCTAGTTGGTGATTTCTTATATTCAACCAACCAAAAGACAGTTTCACATTTTATAACAAAACTTTTTCAATTTCTTACAGTAACATCTGATATAAGCTTTTTCATTTCCATAAAGATACATCAATTATTTACATTTTGTAATATTGGATGGATAATAAGGATATTTTTATGTTTTGCGAGTTTCATGTTTATAAAGCAGTCGTAAAACAAAAATCGAATTTATGATGTATGTATAGAAACGAATATACTGCAATAAATTATATAGTTGCCGGGTGAAAGTATATTTATTCAAAGATGCTTTCTGAAAGCGCGAGCGAGAGTTTAAAATACAACAAAAATCTATCTCAATTTAGCCACATTCATTATTGTAATAACACATTTTTTCTTCTTAATATTATGAAAATTTCTTGCTATTTTTTTTTAACAGTTGATTCTATCAAAAGTTAGAAATTGTTAATTAAACACCGATTAACACATTTTCAAAAAGCTTAAAAATTGAAGCACAAATGAGTAACATACATTATACAGTTAGTACGAATTAAATGGATTCTGTTATTGGTAATTTGTTTCGTTTAAATAAACTTTCATGTTTTACTGAGTTGTAATGAGATTACACACGTCACTAAATTATCACTGTTTTCCAATGGAAAGTTTATAGTTAAACTGATGGTTTGGAAACATTGATGCTTTCAGGGAATTGATTTTAGAAAACTTTATACTGACTGGATATATCATCAATACAACAACAGTTCATAAAATACAATTTTAATAATAATTTTAAAGATTACTCTGAGAAATCGTGATATTTTATCCTTATAAACACAATCAAGATAAACTTGTTAGTTCAAGTACTTATCAATATATTACATATTGGCATCTTGTGATGATGTACCATCCTAGACTTATAATGTTAAACTAGGCAAGCGATCTCATCTTGTTACTGACATTAACGTAATTACAGACTTACATTGATAGGGTTTCCTAGTCTGAGAGAAGTTAACGTTTTGATAGTTGAGAGCTTTCAAATACTTACTTTTATATTAAACACTTGATATACTACTACTGATCAAAGATCAACAAATTTCCTTAATTTCCTCTTAATGTCATCAATAAATGTCACATTCTTTCTGGAAATTATTCGAGAGATATTAAATCAGATAATTGATTTGTAGAATAACTGATGGTGTTTTATCGTTTTGGGATTTTCGTTATTTAGTGAAGAAAATGAAAATTCCTCACCTAAGAAATCAATTATAGATAAGGCGAGAGAAATGTCCTAGCCTTGATGGATTACTGATGATGTAAGGCGCATTTTCCAGGAGCTGATCAAAGTAGTTCACGAGAGCTTTGACTCCTCATCACTCCAATATAGGATTGTAGATGTTAATTTTATTCTTATTGAAGAATATATATTTAGATTTCAGATTAGTTAAGTCCTGCTTTAGTATACTAATATTACAATTTTAATTATCTATTCTACAGTCTTGTTTGTGAGTTGCTTCCGTTGCAACTCATGCATTATTGGTTGCAAAGGTAATTATTGATATCAATTGCAATGTCCATATAGAGAACGCTTGTGTTCTCCATTAATTATGCCAACAGTCATCTTCTACTGTTTATTATATTTGATCTTGTTGAAAAGTTTTAAATTTACTTTGATATGAATTGCTATTTCTTATATGCACGTAATCTCTAAAGGATGAGCTTAGATAAAAGATAGACTAGGTTAAGTATGATAGACTCACATCTTAGTTTCAGTCTATCTTTGGAAATTTGTTGAGTCATCTCATAGGGCGTCATTTACAAGACGGAACGTTTTAGATGGGTACTCACTTGGTCTTTCCATTATAATCATTTATTATAGATGATTACTCTTAAAATATGAATATCTCATAGACATGATCTTGTTGATCAAGAAACTTGTAGTAATTTAAAGATGCATCAAATAAATTGATTAACTATTTGAATATTTATATTTGACTATGAAATTTTAACATAATTCTTACCGCAATCTCTTAACGGAATATTTTAATATAAATTGAAAATTCAATGTCTCGTTTTTTTCTTTCTATTTAAAATTGCAGACTCTAGAATCATATTATGTTCCTAGCAGATTTATATAAGAAGAGATAATTTTACAACAACCTCTTTTGTGTGTCGTCTACATGAGCTGAAGGAAAATCTTCTATCAAGGATTAAAGTGAACCTAAGAAGACGCTGACATAACAGATCAGTTCCAAGTGCACTCTCCATCACAATAGGCATCTAACCAATGATGTACCCCTCAGTCATCTCTCCCTCTATAGATGTGTACTTCTAAACTCTAAACTAATTTAATCGGCTTACTAGCCAGATAAATCCCTCACTACTTTGCTATTTGGTCCTATTTACATACTGCATTCTAATTTCAAATTGTTGGCCTCGATTTTCGATGAATTTCATTATTTGTCAAGTTTAAATATTTTCAAATATTAATGGACAAGACTTGAATTTACATGCTTCGAAAATTGTTTCCTCGTTATTTTCGTTTCTTTTTTCTTGTTGTAAAGAAAAATAACCTCGATTCTCTCGTAAAAAAGTAATGGCGAAACGGAAAAGTTATCTCGAATACAATTCTTTCTAGCAAATATGTAAATAATCTTATTGTAAGTAGTGAGCGCGAAATAACTCAAAACTTTTCAACAGCTATGTAAATTATTTTCCGGCAGGAGGGCAAATACTTAAAGTTTCGTATAAATTAGTTATGCAAATCGCCAACTTCAATTACTCCGAGTGAGCTATTAATATTGCAACAACTTTGTTGTTTGAGAAAATTGTTTTCGTTTTTTTCTCTTTTCTTGTTTTTGTTTTTTGATGAACACCAAGTGAAAATATCTGTTAAATCTGCATGAAATTGAAATATTATAATAAACTGCAAAGTATAACAGGTTATCAATTTAGTTTCTGATGATAGTAAGTTTAACACTTTTTGATTTTATTTAAAATTGTCTTTGTAGATTGTGCAAAGTGTTTTGTAAACGATTTTCAAATGCTTCACCTTACATATTTATAGAAGGATTATCTATCAACCAATTTCTGCGTCTACAGGTATAAACGATATGAATAATTACCAGAGGACCATACTAAATTCAAATTGATGAAACTTGTTAGTTAGTTTTTGCCAATAATTAGATCTCGTATATGAAACTTTTGATGCTAAAATATTCATAGTTGCATATTTAAGTAAATCTATAAAAGTATGTCACTATTGTATTTAGTTTTTTTCGAAAAAATGAACAAGAAATTTTCAATGAATATGAATACGCCTAATTGGAACCATCTCCTAAACTGAACCACCATTCTTTTAGTGATATTAAATAAATGAAATTAATTGTACTTTCTTTTTTTCAAATAAAGTTTCTTATCTGACCACAAACTAGCACTTAATTCCATATTTTTAACAATAAAAGAATAGTGGTTCAATTTAGAAGATGACTCAAATTAGGCGACTTTACCCTACATTAAATAATATTTCTTTTGGGTGGCAATAAACGCTTTCGTTCATATGTTACCTGTGCTTTTCTATAATGGGTGTATATTATTATTACTATAATCGTCGCACCTCAAGTTATATGCTGTGTAATAAATTTCATGTTAACCAAGCGTCTTTGAGTATAATTTGAAAATTGTGTGTATATGTACATACATATACATTTATGTTACCGAAACCACATATGGCTTATTTGTTAGTTTTACGATCACGTCTAACTACTTATTTTATAGTCATGTTTATGATTGTGTCTAACGTTATGTGGCAGTAGATTTCTATATGGGTGAGGATGAGTCTATTGTTTTCTTCTCAAGATTAAGATTTACTGTAAATATCAGGATAAATTTATATCATGTACCTACATACATAGGTAAACTTATATCGTAACAAAACATGTTGCCGTTATAAATGTGCTCGTAAATATTACATTACAATACATAAAAAGCATGTATTTACAATTTTTCATAAAAATACTAAAGACTTTTACTATTTTTCATGTTTTGCATCCATGTTGCCATAGACAACAAATTTATCTAGTCGTATTTAGCTGATATTTTAATTGCACAATTTATGTGACTTGTACGTAAAACTTTTGCAAATTGAATTACCGAAGCGTATAAAATAAGATATTTATTTTATACAAAATATAAAATTGGAAAATGAGATAAATTTTTAATTAAATATTTTACCCATTTAATAAATTGGCGTTCAATATTTATATTTTAAATTAAAATTTATTGGTTCAATTAGTTGATTATTTGACTGATTTCCTACCATATGTAGTTTATTTAAACACTCCACTCTTATCTCAAAGCAGCTCTTGGACTCGTCTTTTAATATATTTGTATTTAATTTGGAAATTGTTTTCAAAAACTATAAATCAGTAAATGCGGATAAAAGTCATGTTTCTCTCTTTAGTATAACGTACAGCATAACGAATAAACTGAATATTTATCACTGTCATTTGGTACAGGATAATGAAATTTTTTTGATACTGTTGTACTATAGAGTATGCATTTTGCAGAAGTACATACACAGCAGGGGTTATATTTCTGTATCTGTTTACTCCCTCTGTATCATTATCAGATTACAATTTGATAAAAACAAGATTACATGCTGTCGAGAGATGGATAGATTGTAAGAGGGCGGAAAGGCAGTCATGAAATCATCTTTTCTCTTTCTGATGCATCTATGCTAGCAGATACAACGTATAATTCTATTCCATACCCTAAAGATTATTATGTGAAGAAAATGACTTATATCCAGTGAATAAATTCAAAATTCTTCAAGTTTAGAATCGAAAATTAATGGGATGACAGCTTGTAAATGTTGTACTGAAGGTGTAAATGTCAGTGTGAAGTTCTCAGTATCTGCTGCATATACAACAGACATCGTTTGTCACTTAGGTCCCAGTAGTGCAAATATACTCTTGATGCATGAACTGATAGTGTCAAAGTTGTTCAATTATTAGACTAGACAAATTTGCATCAACCATACAGGATAATTTCATTCATCATATTAAATACAGAAATGTAGAAATTCGTATTTCGTCTTGATGCAAATAATATTGTTGAGCTTGTATTTGTTTCTATGTTGCTTTTATAATCATCAAATCAGATGTAGTTGCTCTAACGGTGATTGTCTGATAAGTCTGATAACTTGTATTTCTCCAATACTTTTGTACTAAATGAGTAGACACCAATTCCAGAGTGTTGCTATGGTACGCCTTCGGTTCACCATCGTAATTAGTAGACAGAGAGATTGATGTTGTTGCGCTTCGCCAATGTTCTCTTGTTCTTAATTAACTCAGTCGTATCGTGTCTGTCTGTCCAGACTTGCGTTATTCAATTCTTGTTTAGCTCATAAGCACAATGTTCTCTACTTTCGAAATGGAAATAATAAATTTCCAACATAAAGGCAAACTATAAGTTGTATTGTTGTTTATGAACAAAGTAGGTACAATTGCCTTAACAATTTCTTACAAATTTTTAACAATACAAATTTTCCATATACCTGTGCTGTTACTGAATTTTCTGTATATCTTAATTTACTGTCAATTTGTGAGATGTTCCACCTTGTTTTTATGGCAGTGCCTTCCCATTCGTTGCCATAAAAAATGAAACAATTTAATTTTGTAATCTCAGCCTTGACTGTACTTATTTCTAGATTAAATAAACTTGAGTGCGAATAACGCTCAGACCTGTAACCTCAGAGTTATCATTTCCTGGTTAAATAGAAAAGAATGAGCGACATGAGCCGGAGGCTTGGTTACCAGCAAGAATATATATATAGAATGGATACTATGAAAAAAGACGACAAGGCAAAAAAAAGATAAAATACAAGACAAGGACTGTTAACAGTAACACGGATCGTAATTTTATAAAATTTGATGTTGAAATTGTTCATTATCTTGGTGAATAACGAGAAATGGTTGTAGGCAACCAAAAACAACAATAAAATAATGGCAACAGAAAAAAGTTTGAATTGATTATTGACCGTAACGAATGGAACATTGTGAAGAAACAGTAAGTTGTCTTTTTCATTGCGACCTATATTTGTGATAAATTGGTTCACAAAATTGAACGCTTTAAAAGAAGTTGTTAATATTAAATAGCAGACATTATTTATAATAAAAGAGACAATTAAGGTTAATTACAGAAGTGTTCCAACGTTTATTAAGAAAATATATTGGGTTCTGCAATTGTAGAGTCTCATGATTTTCAACTTGTTGATGCTACTTTTTACTGATGTACAATTTTATAGAAATGAACATTATATAGGATATATGCTCATCATGCATGCATCATTAAATTGGCCAATAGAATTGTGTAATCTCTATTTGAAATTCGACCATTGCTACTACTCATCAGGTTAGGGAATATTTGATGATACGATAACCATTTACACAATCAGATGGGAAATAATGGAAGCTCTGTGTTGGTTGGTTAGTATTCGAAATACACGTACAAATTTAATATCCGTTGTCTGACATTTGAACAGTCCATGAAACAAAGAGCCTATACCACAGTGCGTCTCATCAGTTGGACCATCATCGTCGCAGTTGATTAAATCTCAACTAAACATTTCTGTTAATGACAGACATATAACGAAGTGAGGGAATATATTTATTTGTCTACATGTGTTGTCTTTGTGAATGCGTTTTAGGGTTATCAAACTACATACTAGTACATGTACACTAATACTCCATCCATTTATTTGGGTTTGATTTAATTTTCTCACTAGTCTACTGCATACTGTTTCATTATTTCAAGTCATTACTGGTCCTCTTATTATTATTTACAAACAGTTGGTTTTTATTTTAATCACGGGAATTTCTCCCAAATTGGTAGCACGTTCGTAATTATCGACAGTTGTAAATAATTACATTTGTAGTTTTATAATTAGAAACAGACAAATAGATTAGCTAAAAACGAAAACAAAATTAATTAGTAATTCTAGAGGGGAAAGTGATTCTTTGCGGACCAAGTGTGTACGTTGGAATGAAACAAACTACCTACCGTAAATGTGAAATATTCGACTATAAATTAATTTTATTTTACACTTGCAACTAAAGCTTCTAACATCTATCGCTATCCAATTTGGGATGGAATCAAATGAGGCGGAGTTGTACGAGATCAGAGTTTGAGTAGTCGAGTTCAGAAACTATATAGTTCATCCAGGACCGCAACAGGCAATAGTGATTCAATTAGGTTTTTACACATCGCATACTTTTAAAATGATATGAATACGAATTCAGGATGCTTCATTTTGAAACATGGCTTGATTATTTTCAATGATACCACTTTCTGCATTCTCTTCACTGAAACAATTCGTTTCCGACTGATATATAATTACTCTTAGTGTTTAAAATGTTTAAAAGAATAGTTGTTGGAGATGACGTTCATGTATATTTTACGCGTCTACATGTACTTATCGACATCATGTATATCATGTATGTAACAATCTAAACCAAAGCACAGTTTTGTTATAAATGCGAGCTTTTATTCAAATGCAGCCAATTGAAACTATTAATATGATTGTTGTTTTGTGTTGTTCAAGTCATGAAAAGTTAAATCCACAGAAAATCTTCAAATATTCCTTGGTAGCGTTGTACTTCTTTACAAAGATTATTGCTTTTATAGGTAGAGTGTTAATTTTGGCAATAGATTTAAATATTTTATTTCAATTGACTATACAGCTCCCTTCTCTTAAAGGTGTTCACAGCGCCAAATGTCTGTTAATTATCGAGTGATTGGAAACACATTTTAAGGATTTATAGGGGAATCAATGGTGCACATTTCAGTGAAAGTTGGACCATGTAGCTCGTTGGAAAATCGGGGCAAAAGTGATTTTTGTCGAAAATCTCAACATTTTCGTCAATCAGTTTTTTTACGTAAATGGACTCAAGATGACTTAAGGATTTTCGGAAAACTGTTTTTTTCGGTTTTCTGGCACTGTATCCTGAAAAAAATTGAAAAACTGGTTTCTCGTTGATTGATCGTAAATGTGACCAGTTATTCGCCTCTCAGTTGTTCAATTCTTATGTTAATGGATGTTCATGTTATCGTATTTGTTTACTTAAGAAAAAGTGCTTGACATTCGATCCTCATAACAAAAATACATGCTGAGTATTTGAATAGGCTTGTTTTTCTTTAATTAAATAAACATTGGATCGTTTTAAGAGAATACACCAGTGGTTTTCAAACGTTCTGGAAGTGCCGAGTATGTAAATTATTTATTAATTCATTAAGGACCCTTCAATTTTTAACAAAGACACATTTCCTATGTCGTGGATAAGGAGATAAGGAGATTTCACTCTGACCTGTTAAATCGATTTGCGGATTAAAAAAAATTACCAGATCGACTGTTGAGAAATACTGGTTTAAAACTTAATACTAAACTACTGTGACCGACAAAGGGAGGCGAGCGACTTTTGCACTTCAATTTTTTCACGGTCAAGCCCTGCTCGTACCTTTTTTAATTTTTTTCGAATTCTAAAAGGCAAATTGCAAAAACCAAAATGTTACGAATGTATCGCATTAATTCAACACTTTTAATGTGTGAAAACCCCCTTGCCAATTGTTGCATATTCAAAAGTTAGATTTGATGTCACTCATTTCCCAATGAGCTACGTGGACCTAATTTTGCTAAAATGTGCTCTGAGAACCCCCCTATAAATCCTTAAAATATGTTTCCAATCACTCGATAATTAACAGACGTTTGGCGCTGTGAACACCTTTAAGAGAAGGGGGCTGTAGGTAGAGTGTTAATTTTGGCAATGGATTTAATTATTTTATTTCAATTGACTATATTCTTTAATTTGAAACATGCTTATACCATACACGTTAACTAGCATCATGTCCTTCAAATTAGACATTCAGTTCCTTAATCATCAGTTGCGTTTCACATTTCCCAGACACTCGATTCGATTGCCACGTTGCCTACAACAACAGCAACAGTATACAACGTGCCTTTGTTGTAGTAAACGTAATTGACAGGACGATGGGGAGCACCAAAGGACTCGTTTTGTCTCGTATTCAAAGCAGGTTATTGTGAATGGTGTCGCACAAGGGTTGTTCGCACCTTACCGGCCACTTAATGCCTTATACACATATATACAAGGACGCAAATCTATTGACTTATACAGGATTACAACCCTCTCCATCGTTACTTGCAGACAGTTTTCATTCTTTTTTTTTGCAATTCGCACATAAAGGACTTGAGGGTTGACGAGAGAGATTTTAAATAACGTACTTATTGGATAATATGTACGTTTATATTTAAAAATGTATATTGTAAATGTAACCACACAAATGTGATGTAAGATTCACATTAATAGCATTAATTTGTCATTAAAACTCAAAACAATATGGTAGTGATTACAACGTTGATAAAAAATCATCTTGCAGAAATGCTACTGGGTAAAGGTCAATTTTCATGCAAATCCCTTTTGACACGACCTCCATTTGTCCTGAAAATAGATTCATATAGTCATTTTATAGCAGTTTTGTCTCATTTTACGCCCCGTCGATTGCAACATTTCCTTCCAAGTACATGTTAATCAATAATGATGAAGATCGTGACGTAAAATGACAGTTTGAGACCGACTTACTATGATTTATTGAGAGTTTTAGTTGAAGCCATAAAGCCTCATTATTTGATTCCGAGAGTCTAAACATAATTTTTACATATTATAATGATTAATTTCTTTCCATTTACTGGATATTAAAGAAAATGAGTATTTTCGGGTAGAAATGGCGTTCTCGTTAATTTGATTTGTACACCTTCCCAAATACTAATGGGCTAACATTTGCCTGAGGTTAATAAATATTTTCTTGTAAATACCAAGTGCAAAGGATAAGAATGTGCAAGTCAAACAATGGTAAGTTCTTACCGCATTTTGAATTATTCAATCAAAAGCTGGACTGAGATTTGCTTTTATTATTTTATTGCGTCTCGTCATTTAAATTGCAAGAATTCTACGGGTTATTCTTTTCCACTTCCGCAACTAATTCCCAACTCTCGAGAAATACTTCAATTTTTAACGAGAAATGTTAATTACACCACCATTCCATAAAACGCCACAAGAATATTTAATTTATTTAATATAAATCTGCAATTTAAATTGTTGTGGACGATATTTTCATTTTATCAAATTTTTATTGATGATTTTTGCAATATTCACCAATACGTTATCATCAAATCAGTACACCGAGAATGGGAAGCTTTGTTACTCTCCCTTCAATGGAACGCACTTTTATGGATTCTTAATTAATTTGTTCCGAGTCTGTAAAAGTGAAATAGTCTGATGAGCTGAAGCTTTCAGCAATGTGGCTCGTAATTAGAAACTTTATCATTCCTTATTGCTTTGCTAGCGAACTTGAAAGATTTCTTTCTAATTGCAAAAATTATTTAGATTTAAAAGAAAGAAAACGGGATAAGGGACGATAAACAAAAGCGTTGAGAGAACGAGCATTTCTTTGAATTTGAAAATCTTTCAATTGCTACAAGAAATTAAATACCAATATATTTGATTATACTTACGTAAGTCTGACTGTAGTTTAACATATTTTGATTTACAACGCTTCAGTTGTAATTTTTACAGATCAACTGGCAGTTTCTGAGAGTAATTTAACTAATTAATGATTTGTTAGATTGAATAATAGGTTTGTTTATTTTCATACTAAATGCCTAAATGAAAACGAGCATATGTTGCCAAGGGAGTTACTGTTAACATACATATAGTTCCTCGTAAGCTTCTTGCAACTCTCGCCCATTAATGGATTTGAAGGGTTATTGAAGTGTGGGGTTGAAATACAAGTTTGAAATCAAGGCGTAACTAAATGCTTTTTCTATTATTTATCTTGCTAGTGTATGAATAAAAGATTATTATAATTTCAAACTAACTACATATTGAATGAGAATTTGTTTACCATTTAAATTTCATGAATTGAGTAGGTAATTTCTAATTTCATATTGATTTAGTTGATTACTATTGATTAGAGTTATTAAAACGGTGTCAAAGTTAATCGGTAGAAACAATTTCTTTCATTTTTTTTTCAGTTATAAAATCACAAGAGAACTAAACTGTTATCTAAATAAATTTGCCTTAATTAAATATATTGGTATTAGGGATTCAAACAACCCTCTGTTATACCTTACATGTAGTCGTAAATTAAACATTTATTAAGTTTGGTTTTGTGTTTGTGAATGAGTCGATGAACTCCCTTATATGTTCATAAAACTTAAAGGTTTCTTTTTCCTATTTAAGCCTCTTATGACAACTGAAAAACGGTGTTTTCACCATATAGTGTTCATATTAACCGTCTTAACACTCAACCAATACTGATGTTTCTATTGTATTGATTGTTCAATATATACTCTTTATTTGATTTTACAAGTTAAGTTTGAAAATTATTCAAAAATAAATATAAATTGTAATTGAAAAATAACAATGATAAATCATGATTTATTTAAATCTACTATTTATTGTAATACAGTTTTGAAAACAATATAAATTGGGGATAATTTATTATGAAAATTATTTGTCAAAATTTTCCATTTCCGTAATTTGCAGGCAAATATTAATGATTAAATTTTAAATAATAATTGTTTGTTTGGGACAATGTGTAAGCGGCTTTTAAAACACTTTCCATAGCTATAGTGGACTGATATCTCTTCGAAAAGCAACAAATCATAAAAGAGATGAAAGCTTTCTGTTATCTCTATAAGCTTCAAGCTTTTGGTAACAAACTACTTTGTAGTGGTTTTGACCCGATCAGCCCGGAAGGGCAAAGGATCAGAGAGCAATAGAATATATTATCATAGCAATCAGATTCGTAGAGTACTACCGCAATTTGTATTTGTCTATATATGTTTGTGTGTGTGTGTATGTGTCGTCATTAAAATTCGGTAAAGCTTAAAATTGCTATTCGTTTATTCTTCAACACTTGTATCTTAATAAATATCTCAAAAAATAGTGCTAAATCAGAGGAAATTTAGATCCTTCTAATGACCAATACCGGATTTCTGTGCGATTAAGCTTGAAAAATTCAACCAACACTCAATACTTTTCCTGCAACTTGTATTTTTGTAAACTGAATTATACCTCAATATACGCACTTCAATATATTATAGCTTGGAATCTGTAAAAATCTAATATTGTCGCTTAAAAAAAGATTAATATCGTAACACGTACAAAAGCTTGTGATGTGTTGAAGGGGACATTTAAAGGATATTCAATGAAAAGTATACTCAGTCGTTTAGTTGGACTCCATTTCGACTATTTACATCATTACTCAATGTCGTTCTCAGTTTATTCAAGCTTGTTGAATTTATACCTTAAAAGATTTGTTTAAAGCGTTAATCACGCAATGATAATTTATTATTATTTATAGTGAATAAATGAATAAATATAAAATTCTATTGGTGGTAACGAAAATAAGAATGCTTCTTAATGGTATTATTATTGTTCCGTTTACAGCAGGCAAATTCTCATAACATGTTAAGGAAAATGTATTTCCAAAAAAGAAAAAAATTAAAAAATTATGCTATAATTGATTGATTGATTTTATCAAAACAATTTTGTTTGCCTCAATTTTATTGTATAAATATTAAATAATGTTTCACGTTATAATCAATATTGAAGCACTTATTTTGATCTAGTCTAAAAAATAGCTGCTAATTTATGTTTTAATGATTTACTAATATTGTGGGTAAACGTATAATTATTACTAGCTATACAAAGAACGTTCATTATGAAAATTGAAAATTGATTAATAGCTGGCTAATGAGTCTGCATATTTAACAATGTTACTGGTAGTAGCAAATTTCATAGATAATAAAACCACGCTTTTCATTAGTTTCCTTTTTTTTCTACATAACATATATTGAACATTTTGCACAATACAAGCTGTACCAAAGCATTACAATTAACCATATTTTCAGTTACATAGAATCGCAGATTTGTTCATACTTTTGTACATTCGACATTTATTGACGCATTGCTCAAAAAGTTGAAAAAAGCTGCAACATAATGAAAAATATGACAAACTACGAGATAACGTGAGCCAGCGTGTATGACTCAAAACAAATAACTCTTAATTTAGCTTGATTAATTTGTATTATTCTACTTTAATTATTTATAAATTAAAAAGTAATTAATTTTATTTGCAATTCTCAATTTGTTGTGATTGTTTTTTAGTCTTATTTTCTATTCTTATTAGAAATTATTCGCTCCAATTACGATAACAAAGGCATGCTAACCTATTCGGGTTTCTAGGATCTAGGTTGAATAATTAAAATGACCCAGAGACCGCCTTGCTATCATCATGCATCACTGGAGCTTTTGTTGTAATGTTTAGACAATTTAACTATAAAATTTCGATGTGAAATTATTTATTTATTTTTTAATTGAAGTCATGCACTTCTTAATCTACGTTAAGATTATTTTTTATTTTGTTGAGCTAATCAAATTTTATCTTGGATGCAATTAATTTCTGTACAATTGGAGATACAATGTAACTAAATCCTTTTATTGATAAAGCTTTAATTTGTAGTTGTCTTTGTATGTAAGTAGATAGGAGGATTGGAAGAGTCATGTATAATGTCAATGTGTATTCATTAAACATGCATGAAAAGGGGAAAGCAAATATACTAAATAGAGATTGCATCTTATCCACTCAACTGATTGTTTGTTTAGATATCTTACAAGTATTTGCATAAAATTTCGGTATAGTTATAGTTTAGCAAGTTTACTGACTTGACTTGGTCATGTTGGAAATTGGACAATATTATCATTTAGAAAATCGCAGAAATCTTTAAATTCTTTAATGGAATTCACCATTTTCTAAAATAAAATGATACCACTTTTAACAATTATAATAATTACGAATTTTTTTAATATTTGAATTTTTATATCATCTAAAGGTACAATGTTCAACAGTCGTTAACTTAGAAATTTATGAATATCAGTGTTCCCTATAGTGAAATTTACAACTCGACTGGAATTATATTTTATTATAGAAATTTTCTTGTTGATTCATTGTTTGCAATACATTAACTTTATCTACCATACATGTAAGAAATAAGGAATTAATGTTTTGCATTAAACTTCTAATAACTCATTGTTTGTGACATGTCCTATGTAGGTGCATGTAATTTTTAATCGAGTTTTAAGTATATATTTTATGATCATTTTTCATTTTATAACAACATACACATAAATACATACATATACGAAAATAACGACTTTACTAGTGCATCATTAATAATTTCTTGAACTAACTCCCCAATATACGTACAATACTATATAAATATTGATCCAAGTTTACAATTAATATAAAATTTAATTAACAATATATGTTTAAATAACGCCGTTTCTATTTCAAATTGCATTAACACAAATACATATTTGATATAAAAAGAAAATTACCATTTTAATAAAGCTGAAATAATCGTTTCTCTTTTAAAATTAATTTCCATTTATTTATTTCACTAACAATAAGCAGGAGATTTTTAATTTAATAAAGCATATTTGTTCATTTTTGTTGTCTTAAAAAATAATGAAATTATTCCCTCTTTTTATAACCATTAAAGGAAATAGGGAACAGCTAAGGAAGCCATGACATAAAAAACTTTTACTGCCATCATTCTGCAATTTTCAACGCGTAAACCATAATGTTGAGCCCATATTTCCTGTTAAATACTGAATATAAAAATTCGCCCATCATCTAAATAGGAACAGTAGGATCCATTTTCAAATGATAATCGTTTAATTTCACTCAATTACGGTATAATAAAGGCAACAATGTTCTTTTTTATGAATTTTTCGACAAGATTATTACTTGAAAATTAGGTTAAAGTAAATTCTTAAATTGAACGTCTATTCAAATAATAATTAATGATTTTAATTTGTAAATGTTGAAATAAATATGATTTTATCTATAACAGTTACTGACATTCAAGTAGATATGGATAAATTATTATAGTGATTGTAATAAAGATTTAATGGCAGAATTTCAAAGACGGTGGTGGTATCTAAATGAATCTACTTGAATTATGGAGTATACATTTATAATTGTCTTTATTTCGAGCATACAATGATGAATGCCTTTTCAGATCGCTGAAAATTTTAACTTTTACTACATTTGTTAATATTTTCATCAAATTGAACAAATTATGAGCATGTGGTTGATTTGTAGTTTTCCAACTTTTAAAATGAAAACCTTCAAGTTCGTTGTGAGTCTTCTGTCTACATATTTCTACAACTATTGAATTTATTGATTTGCTATGACATTTGCAAAATCGTTTTTCCAATAAGATTTAGATTGAATAAGACCGTTCAAAAATATTTAGATTTGTGTACAGTGTTACATTGTTTATCTATACGAGACGGGTGTCTTTGAAAATCGATCTATTATAAAATGTTGGTAGAAACAAATCATTATTTTCAAACGGCTATTTCAATATTAGAATCGTTCGAAAACATACAAATATCCTTTAGATAAATATTAATGTTTGTGTGTATGTTGCGCACAATTTTCATTGTTGGTAATTCTGTTAATGTGGATTTATGATTCTGTTATTATTTTATAAAATAAATATTCAATTTCCAAATACGCCATTTCAAATACTCTACAATGCCCTATAAAAAACGTTTATCAAATTTATTTTGAACCTTTTGTCCTTATACATACAATAAATAGGCTATACACACATTATACTTGTATACTGTTTTAGAACAACCAACAACTGATAAGCTCTCGCTCTCTCCATGACTTGAAACTATTAATCACTGTGTGTCATCTACCTCGACACTCATACTATTATGTTACATTATATGTAATATTTTAAAATTTGGAAGGGAAATTAGAACGGCATAGTTTCAAAACTATAAGTCATCCTCGTTATTTGGCACCAACTTGTATTTTTTATTGGCATTTTTCTAATTTCTTATGTTACAAGTTGTAGCAATGTTGACCTATTTAATGCATAAACAAATATTTTCTTATTGCATTTTTCCATTCTATTCTATTCCTCGTATTCTTTACATACAATGCCCGTAAGGGTAGCTTTTGCTTTAGGAATTTACCTTCGTTTGTGTGTGTTAACCACAATCTTGGGAGGATGTTTTTCAAACAATTTATTGTAGATTTATTGTGACGTAAAAAAATAATACGTATAATATTGTTTGTTTTACTGCTGCTAAACTAACTTGTTAAGTTGTGTAATTAATCGATAATGAGGAAAGTTTGCAGATCTATAATGTCTATAAATATAGTGAACTGTATGAGAATATTGAAAAGGTTTTTATTTATTACTTTGGTAAGAAGTTGAACATAAATCTTTTGCAGGTATGTCATGAAATATTGCCAACAGATTTATTGCTTTCTAATGGACAAACGATATTTATCTAGAAAGACAATTCCCATGAGCCGTTTTGCTATCTCATGCTTTATATGGGACATTAATTTTTGATGATGTTAGAAAATGTATTCTGCTAAATTATTAACAAAATAAAAATTGATTATACCTTTTATGATAAGCGAAGACAAAATATTAATAGAAATTGAACTTCAGTTCAACTTATTGTAAACGAAATTAATAGTTTAAGACTAATTTTACTAAATTTATAGACAATGAAACAAAATTGGGTACATGTTGACATTAGACTGAATAATCCCCTTCTCTATTATTAATGTATTGTCCAGAAGGCCCTTGTGGTTAAATCTCATTTATTATATCATCCGAGTAGTCATTCTTTTGATATATCTATTCAGTAGGTTAAGCTTTAATGATTCATAATTTCATGATATTAAAAATGTGATAAGAATAGTTAAATATAAAATTCTAATAATGTGACTTCTTGAGAAAGTTACCAGTAAATTAATCGATTTTTAAAACCACATAAACAAAGCTAACGATTTAAAACAACACTTTGTGATTATTATAAAATTCTATTAAATTTTTTCAGATTTAGCAAGTTTGCTAATCATAGAGATTCAATGTCCTGATATAGGTATTTATATCGGGAAACAACGATAAAATCGAATTTCTTGTAATAAAACGAAGAATTTCCATAAATTTTCATATTACTGTTTTATTCAATGACTCCATTATTACGACTTGTGTTTCTTTATTTGTTCTATTTCCAGTAATTAACGATTTATGTGATTGTCGCCTTATAATAATTGAATGAATAGAAAAATGCATACGCTTATGTAACTGTTATCCACAGAGTGACTTCTATTTTGTACAACACAATGGACCAAAATAAATAATTGCACATTTTCGTGCTACTTATCTTGCATTTAATTAATTCGTGCGATTGTTGCTAGATTGTCTTATCAGAGAATTATTTGTTTCTCTTCATATTCTTTTACTTACTATTTCAATGATGTTTTTTCCATTTATTTTTTTAAAATTTTGTTCAACATTTTCGTACAAAGTAATTGCAAGATTTTAAATGTATTTTAAATTCTGTCAACGTTTTTCCTGGCCGTTTGGTAATTTCTATTCACCAAATTTACTGTTTGCAGGTGTGAGAATTTTCTCGACCGTCTATATTGTCTTATCAGACAGATTTATGTTCAAGACCGATAGCTAAATCCCTAGTACTGAATTACAGTGGTGTACACTTTTCGCATTTTTACCGACACTTCTTTATTGATTTATCTCACAATAAGATTTTAGGAATTTTTCTTAAGGAAAAATAACAAAATATCGATTGTAATTGAGGTTTCAAACAAAAATTACACATTTCAGCGAGGCGGTAATGAAAGCGCTTTTTTTAATATCATTAGTAAAACTGACAGCGGAAAGTTCTTTGCATATTTCGTTTGAACTTTCTTGTTTCTGTTATTTTTATTCTAATATTATGTATATGTAGATATAGTTTAATGATAGGAATTTTCTTGAGCGTTTGAATTCTTTATTATAGCTTTCAATGTAAGTGAATCTAGTTTTGTGATATATTTTCTTTGAAGGTTATACGATTCATTTAAAATCGATGCAATTGAAGTTGTAAAAAATTTGGAATAATTCTGTCTTATATCAGATATAGAATAAGGGTTGAAGTGGTACGTTTTTCTTGATGGTTCAATCTTTGCATCACAAACTAAATTATTTTTCAAAGAGACTATAGGTATTTCTTTACTATAATACATAGATTTTGAAGTTTATTTTATATATGGTTATAGATATTGTTGTCAATATAGAGACGTAAATGCAGTATGTAGAGATATAACATGTGGAAAGAAAATCGTGCTTCTATTCTATTACAAACCTATTTCAAAAACTATAATTTTAAAATATTATACGTACGCCTACATACTTATATTTAAGTAAATGAATAATGAAAAATTGAGTTGGAATCATGCAAAATTTAGATTTACTATGTGAATATTCGTACAAAATTTGATACAGTAATAGTGAAATTGTTTGCGTGTAACTCAAAAACATTGTATCAAGATTTAAACAATTGATACTTATAGTGAGATTGAAGAAATCACTGGCAACATTTGACCTAACAACAATGCAATTTATATTCATTATACGATATTTACAAAAGTGGGTAATATAAAATAAAATATACCGCTATCATTCTAATTTAAACAAGAGTGAACGGTAATGATAACTTTGCCACTGTTATTTTATGAGGTGCGTCAAATAATTTCCCATAAATAGCATTACCATGTTTGCCACAGCACCCATATTTTATAAATATGTTACTCTATTTTGCCCACATTTTATAATTCATTCAAAGCAATGAATAACGACCATCATTTTGATTGTTTCCACTTTGCAAATATTGAATTAAATTGTTTTTCCCCATTGTGTTCGGTGTCCGTTTAAAATTAAAATTTATAATTTGTTTCATCCTTCATATATAGGAGATTTCCCATATAGGCCAACAACATTGTATAGTTATTGATTTGTTTACTTGTTTTAATTAAATCTTCCTTATCATAGAAATCCGTTTTAAGTTGGGCTGAACTGTTTATAATAGCTTTTGAATCTCATTCACATTCAATTGGACACGTTTCTAATCAAAGCTGAGTATTTGCACACAACTTCAATTTTCTCAAGTGCTTCAACTGTTGACCATTGTCCAGTCGAAATTCAACAATATTCCATTGAGCAAAGATTGTCCATCACTGTTTACACAAACATTTGAACATTATCGAGAGCGATTTTTCCCTTTAAATTTTTCATCAGAATTCAATGTAATCAAAGCATTCTGTAAAAATTCATTAAATTTTCATATTGAAAATTTTTACCAATACAATGAAGATATTTCATCGAAAATATTTTTATAGCATATTTTTGGAAATACAATCCAATACATTTCGAACGAAACATTGTTTTACAAGTTTATTAAAATAACAGATTAATATGCTTTAGTAAACGGGAGAATTACCTACTACTCAAATGCGATACTGTCTAGATGTAAAAAATTAATTGGTAGTCACGAACGTGCTTTATTTGAAACACATTCAACTTATACACCAACACACGAAATGTCGCAAGCCGGATAAAGTTTGCTACAAGTCTTTTAGAACAATGTTCCCAATATTCCGGAGTTGTAAAGTGGCCAGCATGTTAGGGGTTTATTCCGGAACTGTATATATACCACATAGGTATACACACACGAAAACAGATACACACAACCCTATGACTTGGCGGTTCACGTACTGGAACCGACAATCCGCCCCCTTCAAATTACTATTTAGTTGGTCTGTATAGATGCGGAATAACTAAGTTGGAATGGATTCTCCAACAAAACCCCACATTAAACGAAAAGTACCTAAAAAGGTGTGTACGTATAGAAACTAATGGAGAAATTCACTTTTTCAGTAAAGTAAGGATTAATTTCAAATCCTGATAATTGATCATCCCTTCCATCTCCTTCTCAATTTAGTTCGTCTTAAACCAATTAAATTCAATTCATATTATTCGGCAAACTTGAAATAAATCCATCATCAAGAAAATCAAATACGCGATTATCTAGTGATATAACAAAAACTTGTGAATTGGAAATGGTTAAATCCTGGCGGAGAGGATTTATGAAAATGAAAAATGAACATCCATCTATCATTAAATCCGTTAAAAAAGGGTTATATAAACTGTTTGCATGTCTGTTATTATTTTATGTCGTTGCATGTTTTTAATAATAGTTTCCATTATTATCATTTCAATGTTGAACTGTATTAAATATATTTCAGTCACAATTTCAAAGATAAAAGTGTCTGTTTTGCAGTTTAAAAAAAGAAAAGGGTGTTGATATTGAGTTTATACAGTTTTCAAGTCAATTTATCATTGTCAATTCAATAATGATGATGGCAGTGTTTATTTCGATATAAATCCACTGAAAAATCATAGAGAACAGTTGAATGATGAAGTAGGATTAAACTTCTATTTTTTATACATTTAAAAATTTAATACAATTATTATGAACTCTAAAAATTAATTACAGCTAGTGACAGTGCTTTATTATGATATTAACGCTTAGATTAATAATTTGAAACGTTGATAAAAAATATCAAATTAACGAAAAAGTTTGAAATAGTATTTTCCAACAATTTGTCATTCATTTCTTTAAAGTTTATTTGCTGTGATTAATTTTTTGTTGTTGAAATGTTTAAAATTTAATACAGTTGTATTCGAGATTTTGTAGGTAGCTCTATTTTCTACTTGTTTCAATTATTCAGTACAGTAACTTCAAAATTGTATGAAAACTTTAAAAAGAAATTCTCTTTTATAAATTTCTGAAATATTTAGTGTTTCATCTCATTTGTACGTAACTGATATAATTAATATCAAATGAAAGTCCCTTTTCATAACAACGTCGCTTTAACCATTTACTGAATAAAGTTACAAAAGTTTGACAGATTGCACGAACTTTATCAACATTTATGCTTGGAAAGTCTCTTTCTAGAGTTTGCGAGGGATTAGAAGTGAATTTCTTATACCATTAGAAACGTAGTAGAGACCAGTGAACGAGCAATGTATCAAGAAGTTTCGTTTGTGCGTTACTCTGGCAGTCATCTATCCAATTAATTACAATTAAGTTTTCCCATTAAATAGGTACAGAATAATGAAGAGTCTCCAATAGATCGATTTCGTTAGTAAGCAGGTGATCTTTCATGTACATAACTGAATAGGGCAAGTTCTCTTTTTCATTATAGATTAACGGTATACTGCTCTAGATATCGACCACTTTTTTCTATCGATTTTATTTTTATGTAGTGTTAATGGTACATTTTGTCTTCGTCGTCTTTTGGCATCTGGCCATAGATACACTCCGTTTGACCAACCAATTGAATTTGGCTAAAGCTCCGGAAGTTTATCATCCATGAAAACAAAATAAGTTACAATTCTGTTGTTCTAGCGCCCTTTGTTCTATCATTTTCTGTTTTCTTTGCGTATGCCTATTACTGTGTATTTTATGAGAAAACTTGATGAATTTTGTTTCCGCTTTCACTGTTTGACGTCTTATGTTATTTCTCTCGTATTTTGCCATCTAGTTCACAACTGCTCCTATATAAAACTTCATGAAAAACAGAGAATATTAGCCGGTTGCTTCCTTTCTTTATTGTTAATTATTTAGGTGGTAGTCTTGTTTATATATTTACTTTTGTTCTAGTTTCCTTAAATTGTGAAATGTTTCCTTTAATGTTGACTTCCTGTACTTTACAGTTTTAATTAGGAAGTTCGGTCAACAATTGTATCATCTGTAATGAGATTCTCCAATTCATCTCAAAATAAACAAATCTCGCAGGACTGTGTACTTTCTTTTAGGTCTTAAAATCCTACTAATTTTTGTTATCTATATTTCAAGCGTTTACATTGTAAATAAAGACGGTTGAAATGAATCAAATATACTAAAATGAATTTCCCTGTTTTCAGATTGTCTTTTTTTATCTTTATTTTTCTTCCTTTACAAAGTAATTCGTTTATTTCAACGAAATTTAAATTTATAGAATGTGAAATACTTTAAATTCTAATAATGTTACTAAATTAAAACTATTTAATAACTTACAGAGTTTTACCGCAGCACGATTATCAGTAGTAGATAGTGACGTTTGTATAACCACCTTTCGCATTGTTGTGGTATAATTTTACATGGACGACAATGTAATAAAAGTGTAAAATTTACTAAAAAGGTCTAACCGTTGTCGGTGTAATTTAACAAACTCTGTCCAACTTGTGCATAGTTTCACTTTTGACCAAATGTCCTGTATAAACATTCCAACATCTACACTTCAATAGAATTCAGCAGGTTAGAGTTTCCTAAGCTATTTGGGTAATATATTTTTTAAATGAGTTTAAACTAGGGTACACCTGTTGAAACTTAATTATAACATTATTAATTGTAATTAAAAAAAACATTGAAAAAGGTAAATGCTTAAATTACCTTCTAATAAGTAATTTTACTACGAATCCATAATTCTATGCTTTATTTTTGACAATAGATGGATCCAATATGATAATATAGAGTACCTTCGATCAATGTTTATTCTAGAAAGATTAATATCTGTTATTGCCGATACAATTTTTCAAATTATGTGTTAAATGTTATTATAGTTTTATCAGTTTCGTTCGCAATTACGCCTGTAAATAGTTTGATTATCACACGTTAAATAACATTGTTTTTTACTTCATAATTGATTAAAGATTTTTTATGTAATAAATTTCTCGTTAAAATTACACCAAGCGTAATGATCTTTTACCATTAATGTATTGAAGTAATTTATTTATAATCTATTTTTCTAATATCTGAACGATATACATTTGTAGATGGTGTCTCTTAGGTACAACCATTAACCTTATTGTTTTTTATTGATTAAAAATCTCTAATTTCTCTAAAAATAAATGTTAGGCCATGTAATTAATTACAAAGCACTCAAATATTCGAAGCTTCGATAGTTGTAATTTTTTCAAAGTTTCCCAATTTCAGTATCAGTAATGATATTTGTTTTTTTTTTATTTTTTTAAATCAAATTCATAAGAAATAGCATCGACGATTGTTTCTAAAACTGTGGATGGATATCTCATCCCAAATACAATAGCTGTAGAGTGGATTTAGTTAAGTGGTTCCGATATGAATAATGTAACAGGTCGTTAACGTTTCCAAATCACATTGTTTGTTTGTATATTTTTTTTGTTTAAGCAAAAATTATTGTGTAAAGCTGTCAGTTCTATATACTGGCCTCTTAATTGCATTAAAACATAAAACAAATCAGTGATGAGGGGTGGTTATTTGATTAAAATACAAAATATATTCTTTTGTAAACGCCAATTAACTGTTATTTGAATAAGGAAAAATAAATTATTGAAAAACAAAGACAATACGAATATTAAACATAAAATAAAATAGAATTATCCATCGGATATTTTGAATGTTGTCCTATATTTTGTTCATTGTGTTCGAATTGAATATGCCATGTATTATTGCGTTAATAGTTGAGCAATATTTTATTTGTTTCCATCTGATAAAAACGTTTACTATTGTTATCTGAGGGTTCTTATTGACGTCTGACGAATGGTTTTAATTACCATCAAAAGTTGAAAGTAATTACAAGTTCCTGCCTAGGGAAGCTGTCGACGCCTCAGCTCGTTAAACTAATGACGATTTATTTTACTTGACATTATTACAGCTAGTTTACATTTTTCTTTGTTTATTTTCTCATCTAAATTTATGATGTAGCAAGTTGTATTGCTTCGAAAAACAATGCTCAGTTTTCTTTATTCCATCGATTTATGTTAAACATCCTAGATTTATAAATGACTGAAACTATTACCAATGCATTAGTACAAATTGAATTAAGCTGTTGAAAGTGAAAAGGTCAATTGAAGACTTGATAATCTAATTATACTTTAATTAGAGAAGTAGTTTGATAAAATAAAAAAAAATCAAACTGTCTGTTATTACATTTGCTGAAATCCAATTTCGGTTGTAATTTATGTAAGTCAAACTTTTCCTAAACATTGTAATGAAAGTTAATTTGTTGTTAATCTAGATATAATTGTTCTCAAATTGGTCAATTTACAAAATTGAAAACGAATCAATACTGACAATTTTCGTAGGAAATATAAATAATAATTTGTGTACGAGTGTTTCCATTCGGCAGTATAAGAAACTTAATTACGTACGTCTGTACCAATACAATTACATAGCAATTGACGTAACCAGAGCGACTCAGACTGCTAATAGGGAATGATTTGATTACTTAGAATTAATTAAAAGTTCCTTTCCAGATTTAATTATTATAAACTCAATCAAGATGCCGATTTTTTAATGACTTATTTTACATTACCTACAATAAAATAATGTTGCCCAATAAGATCCTTGAATAATTGGGCTTTTTTGCTACTAAATACCTAAAAGTACAAAATTTTGTATGTCTTACTACAGTTTCTGTCTTTGTGTCACAGTGGAGGTATAAAAAAGGAACAGTGATTTTAGTCACGTTACATTTACAACTAAACGATGAAACTCTAAGCATTGTCAAAAAAAAACCTGTTCACGTCCATGGTATATAAAACCATTAACGAGAATTTCATTTGAGTATATTTGCATGTTTGAGAGTTTCTTTTGCCGTTTGACACATGCATAGACGAGTAGCGTTGTGTATTTATTTATATTGACTTTAGGTATATAAAGTCTAGACATTGTTGATAGCTTTATGTAACTGTCCTGTTCTCTCTTTTAAATTTGATACAAATCGCTTCATAGAGATATCGTTCACAATACAAAAGTACGGTCATTTTATAATGAACTGCCTTTATTATATACGCTTGGTTGATCCAAATGGCAAAGAGGAAACCGTATCCAGGAAAGTTAATTAAAACTGGACTGTAGTAATGCACAAATAAAGGAATTCCCTAGTTGTGAAATGAGCAATTTTTCTAATGTCCACATGTACACCCTCTTAACCCGCATGGTCGTTTATTTTGATATTACGAAACTCTTCCGAAAATTGGTAATCCAATAGTTCAACATCTGTACAGTTCCCACCATTATTTCCTTCCCGCACAGATAAAAATCACGTATCTATAATTATGATTTTCAGAATCGTTCGATTCGAATGTTTGAAATTTTAGAATTATTTATAGACCTTTGTGTAATTAAGATCCAAAAACTTTTCATATAAAGATTCAGTTTCTATGTTCATTAAACTTCAAGTTTTCAAGTGTAGTATTTACTAATCAAGACATTTGTATGTAAAATACAGTTCATGAAATTGTAGAGTTTATACTACAATACTTGGATTAGTGCAACCTCCTCGAAATTGTAACTTGGACAATCTTAGTATCAAGATGTTTTATTGTATTTCTTCCTAAAGTATCTGTCTAAATGTAGATACTATCAGTATAAAGTAAACTTTACCATTTTATAATTTCCGAAATCATTTTAGTTCCGACTTTATCAATCTGTTTCATCATTTTGAACTATTTCAAATAAAATTTGTTAGACCGATATTGAAAGCCGAGCGCCATAGGAACACTCAATAAAACTAAAAGAATCGTTCATTGACCGGAAACTGCTAGCCGTGTTGACTTTTACTACTCTGAAAATAACGTTAATCCTCGAAACGTTTAGGAGGATTCGATTCAGGCTTGGTCAAATTGTAGGATTTATTTTATTCATGCTCATATCTATATCTGTTAATAGAAGTAAAGCAACTTTAAATGGAAATTTTTCTATTTTACTCAGTATTTCATTATTGTCGTATTGCTGTAAACTCTTAGAAAGTATAACTATATTTTTGTTTTTAATATTTGAATTTTACACGCCTGTTTATCCCAAGTTTCTAACTAATTGACTTTTGCTTTACAACAAAGCATTATGTTGGAATATTAACAACTTTTTTCCCCATGAAAAATGTAGATATGCATACAATAAACTTGTTCGAAGTTACCGTCATAACACGTGCTTTCCTTTTGTAACGAATGAATGACAGTTGTAGCAGTAGATGGCATGTTAACCGAAGCAATAACTGAACTATACAGTATGTGTAGGGGAAGGCAAGCATGTCGGTAGCCTTCTGGGAAATTCTTAGCACAGTTGGCGAGAATCAATACCGTTGCTGGGTTGGCAGCACACGCATTGTCGTTGTCGCCGTTGCTGCCACTATTGCTAACACTGTATGTTCACCGATCCCAGGATAACAGTTCTAGTAAGTCCTATACGCATATAAAAGAAAATATATTTTGGTAGTAGAAATAGAAGCTCCCATTTCTATTACGTTGAATAAATTTCAGCGTAAATTGGATGTTATTCTTTGACAGCGGTAGAGGTATCACTGCGTTATACGACTAGTCTCATTGTATTTGAAAAATTTTTCTTATATTTTGTATTTTACTTTTCTTAAGAGTAATCTGTAAATTTTAAAGGAATTCGGGAAACAATGAATTAAAGTAGGTAGATACAGACATGATAAATCGTAAAACAAGTTCGGTTCTGAGCGCTCGTGCGTATCTGTCATTAAATCTATATGCGTAGATTTTACTTTATGATTGAACATTTGTTTTTACGATTGTTGTGTAGAATGATTCCAGTCATGATCAACTTCAGTTTATGACTCGTTTTAGTTTGCAAGTATCTAACTAGAAAGTAAACAGAATTTGTGTTTCTAAGATCCTCAAAATACTCGATAAACGTTCGAGAAATAAAATGAAATGACAACTTTTACAAGTTAAACATATTGTCATTCATGTTAGTTTTGAAGCAAAACAAATATTGATTTATTTCTTAGTGAAATATACCCTATATAAAATAGTTACTTTGCTTAAAATTGAGTTTCATTCTTAAGTATACAGATTTTATTATGATCGTACGCTCAGAAAATGTGTAAAATATTTCAAGTACAAGAATTTATTTTATTTTTACATGTTTGTATGGTAATGCTAATAAATCACATTTAGCTTTTATTAGGCTTCATTTATAACTCAGTTCCATTAAATTATTTGACATGCACTACCCTTTCTTATACATTTGAAACTGTTAAATGGATCTAGAAACCCGTAAACATTTCCAACACAGACCTGAAAATCTTGTTTAGGTTCTTGGCTTTACACATTGCTTCTGTCTGCATCACATCACTTCTCTACCGAACCTTTATAAAGCTTAGACAAGATTCGAACTAGTTTCACGAAATTCGTTCGAATGTCTATCGAATGGAATTTTATTTTTCTTACACAGTCGATTTTTTTCAAATTTTAAACTATCATTTTGCTTTTGCAACAATTGAAGAGCATAAATGGAAAAATAGAGTTCTATTAGGTAGTCTAGTTGGTAGATACATCTATTCTTTAGTAAAACCGTCAACTAATATCCCGAGGTCCAATCGAGTGATAAGCGCGTGCTCATCTATAAAAGACGTGAGTATCTAGTGATGGTCTCTTGGGGTCAGAAAGGACGGAAGGAAGCCAACATCCTTGGGGAGGTAACCGGGCACACTTGGCCTAGAGGCCGTCACGTTCAAGCTTAGCATATAAGATACGTGATTTTCATATGTTATCAATCGTTGTTTTGCTTTCTTTTTTGCTACAATTTTAATATCGTGTCCCTTTTTCTCTATAATCTAGTTCATACTCTAGAGAGTTAAAATTTCTGCATATATGCACGTAACTTTTTTAAATGCACGAGCTTCACTAGTGGTAAATATGTAGACAGATAGGGATTTTATTAATGAGGCTCATTTCTAGACTGTGTTTTTATTATTTAAAGTTTTAGATAGGTGAATGTTTTTACCAGAAAGGATTTTTTTGTTATATTCGTCTAGGTTTAGAGGCTTGGGTCTGAATTATTTGTTTGTACAAAAACTTGTCAATGGAATCGTTTTCAGTCTAGTCGAACTTTCGTAAAAAATCTTGTAAAGAAAATTGTTTGGCAACCTTTTGCCCAAAATACGTTGAAAGTGATTTGGTCGAGATTTAAATAAGTCCACAATTCTTGTATATTCAATTGCTTGGATTTATTATAAAGTAAGAGTCTTAACAGGTTGAAATTTTTAGATGCTTATGTTGGAAATTGTTTATCCAAACTAAAATTTATGACAGAGCAAAACAGCTATAAGTATTCCCATAGATATTTTGTATGTAATATAATATTCTAAATTGAAAAATGAAAACTTTGATTTTTTTATGAAAATAAACGATGGCTCAGTTGATTAATAATATTCTTTTAATCCCATAAGAGCATAGTATATACTTCTATTCAGTATTTTACCATTATCTATTATTTTGAGGTTGGATCTTCAAATTACCGCTTCATTAATAATAAATTTTCATTTCCTCTTATCTTCTGCCATATTTCAATCTACTTAATCCCTTATTCTCTTAACGTTATTGTTATAATAAAATAAAATCATTCTATTTTAATCATTTTCTGTTTTTCTTATCAATTAATCCCACAAAATCGGTTGTATAATTTAATAAAAATACTAAATTATTGTATTTTTATGTGAATAAATATGTATTACATAAACAATTACACATCCATTGGTATCGTAGGTAGGTAAAATACTCAGAACCAAGCAGCTTATTTTCTATAAGCCGCTTTTCTTGTGACTTATGGATGTCCGTTTGTGGTATGAAAGAATAAAACATTAAAAATATCCTCGTATTTAAGGATTGGACTCTTGAAATTTTAATAACGTGTCGAGAGCTTTATGTTCCTCTAATATCATAATTTATTCATGTTCACCTACAGTTTTTACTGATAGTAGCGTATTTTATGCTTGGAAGCGGCTGTTTTTCTTCTTGCCGTTATTGCCGCCAAGTAAGCAACCAATGAAAATAAATTATCAAAAATTCCATTCTCAATTTTTGTAGATGTATAAATATGAGATTTTCGTTTACTAAATCAGTAATTTTAATTTTGTTCTTACCTGATATGGAGTATTTCTTCACATTGTAAATTTTTATAAGAGAATGTTTGATTCCTCAATTTCGATGTTTGACTAAATATTCAAATATATGATACATTAAAATATTGAATATAGAGTGCAAATACACACAAAGTTATAATGGATTAATATTTGCTATAATCATTTTGCTGACATACATTTTGTCGATGCAACTTATCACTAAAATTGATGGCAAACAATGACTCATTATGCTAGCGCACGCAATCATCTAGTCTTAAATCGTTGTCGATCTGTTATGTTTAAAATAAAATACAAAAAAGTATGATAGTAAATGAATAAAAATCAGAGAATTAACTAATTTTGTTGTATTTAGTTTTTGTAAGAGTGTGTTACAATAAATTATTGCTCTGAAAATCTAACACGTCTACTTCCAATAGACGTACTATATTCAGTAGTAGAAGAAGAAACAATTTCTTATCTGCGTCCGAAGGATGGCGGATATATCATTTCACGCAGAGTGCACAATTTTCATTCAATCAAAACGGGGACAGACTTCCCGCCTTGTGGTTGGCAACTTTCAAGTGTTGAGTATTGCCTATAGTTTATTCTCCATCATCCATCTTGTCTTATGGACATTTTACATGTGACTTATTAGAAAAACAGTGTCTTTAAAATATCTATGAAATTTGCCACATATCAAGTGTGTGTTTATTGTATGAGGATAGATGTTGCAACTACTTGAAGACTTTATTTTTTCACACCCTAAAATGTATTCCCTACTGTGTCGTAAAGTTACCACTTGAACAACACGTGGAAAGATTACCTGCGGAGCCTATATGTTGTGCTTTACCGTCCGGAAACGATCTGCGCATTGCCTTTCAGCTTTTTCTTCTGCCAATCGACCACAAATAGAAGCCACAATGCACACACTCAATAAATCATTTCCGACAAATTGTTAAATTCTAATATCGAATATGGCAATATTTTTTAATGTCATCTTTAAATGCAATTTATCAATATTTCTAAAATAACGTATCGATAAAACTAATATATGATGAAATATTTAAAAATATGCATATTAAAGTTTAATTATATGGAAATTTTTTGAATATTAACGCTTCCACAAATTTTTAATACGATAAACGATGTTGAAGAAACACAAGGTTTTGTTGGCCCACAGCTTAATTTTCTATCTTGTGTTAATGTGAACGTTCTGAGATAATGAAGTGTGCCGTAAATAAGAACGGGTAGGGTCGCACGGCTCACGTGCGAAAACTTTAGGGAATAGCACGAGAAAATAAAGAAAACGGATATCTAGAATTTACCATCCAATTGTCCAACCAAGTAGATGTAGATTTGAATAGAATAAAATAATGAAAATTATAAAAGAATCGTCCTTTGTACTAGTTACTAGTTAAAATCCAACTTACTCACATTTTAATATATGCATAAAACTTTGTAAAGCGGTTAAATCATTATGTTTCCTATATTCAGAATTACTACAAATCGAAATTGATTGATTCAAATGAATATAAATAACTTGTTCTTATAAAATTGTTACCAATATTTTTACAATTTACTATGTACACATTACTACCGGCGTAGGGCTTACTTCTCTTCGTTCCGGCCCGTTAAAATGTCACCGCCTAAGACCGTTCGTGTATTTTATTGCAAAAATAAATTTCCTCTTAACGTGTTTGCAACCACTGTGCTTTCAGACAGAAACATGGAGAACTGTTTTTGTTGGAAGTAAAAATATATAAGTAAAAGAATGTATAAGAACAGGAACAAAGAACGGAAAGGATTCGTTTCTATTCTATATCTCTTTTCTTTCCTTCCTTTTTGTACTTTTCTAATTTGTTCCTTCTAAATTTACCGGATAAGTATAATAGTGATTGTGTTGGATTTTAGTAGGGGCGAACAAGTTTGAAAGTATTGTTCATGTAGTGTTAAAATTAAATTGTTTATTTATTAACTACGGTTATCATAAATGGTGGATGCGCCAGGTTAAATATGTATTTATATTTTCAATTACCTGTTAAACATCATTTAATCTGCTTTTAATTATTTTTCATTAATGAATTCGTTTATAAGCGTATGCATATGAGACTTTTTTGTAATTTTGTTGAAAATTTGGCACGATCCTCTCATAACACTGCACATGCATAAATATCTATACACGTTCAAACGTTCCTTTACAATTTATGAAATGATCAGAGACAAACATGGTTTGATATGTACAGCTAGCCGCAGGATCTCACGAAGGCAATAAAGACAGAATGTGGTGCACAGCTTGCAGTATCGTTATATTCAGAGTTAGTCGATTCGCTTTTTATACAAACTGCGCGAAACGAATATATAATCGCACATTTCAGTTTTTGGTTTTGTATCTACTTGGAACAATAACAATAAGAATAAGAAATAACAAAGCAAGTTTTAAGATCAATAAAAGTCAGAATTGGTAAATGTATTTTATAATAAAACCGAAAACAAAAGGAGCAATAATTATAGAAAAAAACTGTAAATTAATTTTAGCTCGTTAGAAATCGTATTTTAATTGTCTCTGCAATTTAAATTCTAAACATGCTTTAAAAGTTTTATTATCGTAGGATTTTGAAATCAGACTTTTATTATAATTAAATTTATTAAAGTATTCTGTTGAAAAATAATTGTTTTTCTTTTAAAGAAAAAGCATTTTGACGTACGATTATTGCCTGGCAAGTGAACGTCTTTCATTTGTCAAAAGAGCTTAAGGTGCTTGAAAAAAAAAATGGATGAAAAGTAACTAAAACTGACCACGTGGCAGGGTAATCTTTTATCTTGGCGTTTTGAAAGTAGCACTTGCTGTGTAATACAGTGAAACCATATATTCTCTCAAATATAGTAATACGAAGAAAGAATACTGATGTGTAGTATTCTACTGATATTGGTAGTGGTATTTTTCGCTGACCTTTGAGAGTTCTTACCTCACACAAACAAACGCATTGTGAAAAGATCGACTTATTGATTCTAGGCGCGCTTGTTGTTTGAATATTAGATAAGTGCAGACGGAATTTAATCCCGATGGTATTCCGAATGCAGCGCACTCAGAAATGTGATATTTATATGGTGCTATGGTTTGCCAAGCATTTACAGTTATTTATTTATTTATATTTAACCCTTATCGTTCATATTTTGAATATTGAGAATTCTTTACGTATTTCTGATATTCATTTGAATTTTTTTGCTATAAAATCATCTATTTTAATTCTAAAATAATATTCAAATCAGACAATTTCTATAAAGGTATCCTATGGACATTGTGTGGTTATAAAATGGGGCGATGCATTGAATAACTGCTCTGCATATAAATCGCTGCCAATTTTCTAGTTGCATAAAATATACAAGTTTCTACACTAACAATTACTTTTTGTTAGGAAAATTTTAATTTAGTACTTGAAATATGTATCCTATTTCTAACTATTGTATTATTTATTTAAAAAGAAAGCATCCTGTTATTTTGTGTGCAAACTATAAAACTTTTTCTATTTGTACCATCCACATTTTGTTTCTAGCTCGAGACGCATATAAACAGTACAAAAATAAGGTATTGATATAGTTTCTAAAAGTTTTCCCTCAACACACGTGGCAAGTTTCTTCTTTTTGTGGTAAAACTCTTCCAATTTTTGTTATACATCTTTTTATTTTTGATTTCGATTTCCATGAAATTATAAACGAATCTTTTCCAATAGTGTACAATCACTAAATTTCAGTTTTGTCTTTCTAAACTTTTAAATTCTTTTCTATTGCATAGTTTTTGAATAACGACAGTTGTTTGCGATAAATGTGTGCAACATTTGAGATAGACGTTCATGCATAAATACACATACACGCATGCTACAGTGAAAAGATTTACTTTTCTTATCCTTACGTTTATAAAGACCTACTTGACTGGCGTGGTGAGGTAAAATCAGTCAACCAGAAAAATTTATGTTGTTCCAAGTCAATAAAATAGTAAAATAATGGATTGTGCGAATATATCTAGTCAGAGCAAGTGGTAAGAAAAGCTGTCGGGTACAAAGTGTGAAAGAAAAATTTTACATCAATCCAAAACCACCGGCAACTTTATATCAAGCCTTTCACTATATCTCGCACTGCCTGTCTATACCAAAGAGAGAAAGTATCGATCCGATTCCAAAGGGGTGTTTTACGTCTATTTAGAACTTGGTCATTATTTGAAACTACTGATTGGTGTGTTACGTTATATAATATCACCTCTCTAATTATGGTTTTCTCTATTGAAAAACATGAATAGGGAAATTTCTATAATCGAGTACATACAAAAAGCGGTTAATGTTATGCTCCATTGTCAATAATAACAACAGTCTCAGTAAATCTACGTTCAAAATATCAGTCTTCAATTATCTTTTGTAGAATAATTGTTTTTAGGTATCACTGTAAATGATAGATGGTGTCATTAATTAAAATTTTCTTTTATTCTATATTTCGGCTCATAAAGGATGTGGGTTTCCATAGATGATGTAGTCAAGTTATCGATTGCCCGTACAGGAACACATGAACGATGCTTGCTGACTACGACACTCCGGGGAAATTACGAGAGTCCGGACGGTCATAGCCACCGGATCTCCCGGACTGATACCAAGATTTACCGCTGCGCCAACGATAGCGGTTAGGAACGTTATGCTATTAATAAAAAAGCCATAATCTTCATTAAACGATTTTCCATAGATTTCCAATAAATATAATGGAACCAACATTTTAACAACTTTAACAATTATTTCTTTCACAATAACTCTGCTTATAGTAAATTTAAAGCTCTATGCTATTTTTAGCTCAGTTCATGATATCCTAGGATGTGCCGTTAATTGTTTATATAAGTATCTTTTGCATATTTCAGTACTGCAATGGAGAAAGTGTCAACTACTCACTTTTATGCACGTTCTAAGAACCTCTCAAAGGCTAGACTTTACTTTAATTGTGCCTTATGCCGTTTAAATTTCTTCTTGAAATTTTCGTATTATTTAGTTATTTATAGTTATATAAACGGATAGAATCGAAATTTACGAAAATTATCGACTGGCTATAGTTTGTTGTTGTCAGAATTTTAATAAGAGCTTTCCTTTATCGGGCTTGTTCTTAAATTACACATACCAACTCATTTTAACAATATAGACCGGATGTTTGAAGATCAAATAAGAGTTGATTCGTTTCTCTTAGCTTTTGCGCGTTCTTTGAGCTCGAATCTTTTATAATGGTATATGTGTAAATTATGAAGCACATTTTATACGTACACCCTTACATAGATGAGTTACCTTATTATTTACGAGACCGCACATATATCTCAAGTTACCGGAAGTCGTTTAATTCTAGTCCAGTCGAATGGCTTCGAAAGACACGCTAAAGCAGGATAAAGATTTTAGATTTATGTAAGTATACGTGCATTTGGATCATCTGTGAAGCAATCAAGTAAACAATCCAAGTGCTCGATTCTGTTTTTTTTTTATTATTGAAAATTTCATTCCAATGGAAAAAAAGCACTTTCAACAATAATGTAAGAAGAGTATGAAAAGGATTCAGTTTAAACCGATTACAAGCTTCATAAAAAGGAGACTTGAAAAATATTTTCGATTCCCGTGTGATTTATTTCAGCACCATCAATCACGTTGAAAATAATGAATGATTTTTTTGAGTAAAAAGCAATTAGATGAATTTTATAGGTGTACAATTTTTGTTCGATGAGATTTATGTATGCATAGATACTAGATTCTACTGGGCAATAACCGAATCCTTATCAAAAAGCGGCGCCAGCATTTTTATCAAAAAATTATTTTGATACCCAAATCAATCACATTCCATATTCTTTTTTCTCTTCTACACACTCTTCTCAAAATGTTGATCTAACGCTGTAGAGATTAATGTAATAATTCGTGCAGGGATCGTTCGTTTTAATTCAACACCGTGATTGGCGTAATGTGTATTGATTGAGATTGATTTATGGGTAAGGATAATGGCGGATATCCACCAAATGGACAAACGGCGGATATATCATACAAATTAAAGACGTACAGCCCTTAAAGATTACGTGCTTGATCCTAGAATGATTGATTAGTCAATGTTCCAATAATAATTTTAATATTTGACAACATTTCTAATATTAGCAATAACAGAACATATTTTAAGAGTAATAGAATAAAATTAGTCTGTTATTGTATTTTGTGTTTTATTAATAAATTATAGAGATGTTTCCCTATATATTGGTTTTGTCTTTAATATAAATTTCGAATTTTTTTGTTTATAAAGATTACAAAGTCTGGAAGAAAATCAACAATTCTGAATCATTCAATATCTCATCAAGCTCTTTTTAATATCTGTTTGAGAGCTTATAAATTTCGCCTTGGTTCAATTATGCGACTTTTCACATTCACTGAATTAATTCCGCTCAGATTCACAAAAACCTCGTACAACTGGTGCCTTCTTCTTTTTGAACACTTGAATCAACAATGAGATTTTTAACAACGAGATACAAAAGCTTTCTGTGCTTTCTTTATTTGGAAAACTTTTGATTTTTAAAGACGAAATTTCATTTATTTATCATTCATTTTGTTCGATATAATCAGTATTTTGACTTTTCTACTGTTATCAATTAATGTTTGCGTTAATCTCGAGGAAACAATTCCGTTGTTCTTTATTCAAAATTAATGTCACAATGTATTTGTGTAGCCGCAGGTTGTTTGTTCAAAAAGCAAACATCAGGCTTGTAATTTCACTCAAATACTTGTCGGATATGTGAGAGCTATACGGATTTTACGGATTCTGTTTTACTTCTTTGCTTTGGGCGTATTTGTAACGTTAAGCTTAATTATTCTAACCCTGCTTTATTTTTAATTATGTACAATTTACATTTTTACAAAAATTGTTTTCTTTCATATGTAGTTTGTAATATTTTTCTATAAACGATTTGATTTCATGTAGAAAGTTTTAGTGTTTACAAGTGGAAAATGTTCCGATGAAAACTCTAAAAGTGGTATTGTCTTAAGGGAAAAATGATAGCTGGCTTGAAATAATTTATTGTAGTTGATGAGCAATTTTCGAGTGAATTTGGTTTTTGTTGGGAAATTATAATCGTAACTTTCTGTGGGGGATTTGTATTCAATATTTCTATAGAAACGATTGTTCTGTGTTCAAAATATAATCTTTTCAAGAGTTATAAATAAGTAGAATGTTCATCAAGTTAGTTTTGCAGTAGTAAGAAAAGCAAAAAGAGAAACGGTATTTTCTTAGAAGCATTGTGAAATATTGTCGGAAACATTTCTATTTTAAATTTGAACGAATTCACTCTTTACGTTCCAACAAAGATTTCCGACGTCTATTACTTTAATAATTACAACTATTATTTAATGGAGTTGTAAAGTTGAAGTTTGAGATTTAGACCTAAAGCATAACTATTAAAAATGTTTGAGCGATGCACTTTGTAGAGTCATTTTTGTATGTAAGTTCAAACCAGGAAATGGAGTTTTTATTGCTTGCGTTTGTTGAGATTGCCTGCTATTTCTTCTTTATGACCTCTACATTTAAGCCAACCGTGTTTTCACTTGATGGGCAACAGTAAAAGTAACATTGGGATAATTTACAATGCACACGCCTCTACTTTTAGCCAGGGTACTACAATTGAATGACCAGACATATAAAAGTTTGAAAGACTCGTCAAATTTATGATTGTCAATTGAGCAACAACATAAACCTAGATTGCATAAGCATGTTCTTTGCATCTTAGGTTGAAAGATACTCTATCATTGGATTAAATAGAATCGCCTTATTTACATGTATTTTAGTATGATTTTTGCATATTTTATAAGTTTTGATGGGTTTATTTTTTGTTTAAAATCTAACGGTCGCTATGAAAGAGCGCAAAGACCACATATTGACTTTATCGTAAGAAGGTAGAAAACACCTGAGGGAGCTATATTCCGGATTGCAATAGTTGCACTACACGCTTGACCAAACCAATAGCACCCAAGGGGCTCGATAACGTAGTGGTCATCATCGGCTACTGCTCGTCTTACCTTTGATCGTCAAACTTTCGAAAATGATATCTTTCAACTACAAAAAATATATCTTTATATTGGAAATGGCGAGATTGCATGTATCAGTGTTGGAATAGAGAAAATACGATCAATATTTCAGTTGTAAGCAATAATCATAGAAAAACTTAATGGATAACATATATCCATATTTTATGAACTTACAAGATGCAATCTTTAAAGTCAAATATTTTCAACTAAACAATGTATATGTGTATTGTAACAAAAACCATTAGATTTCCATCAATAAATCTTTATATTTGACGTTTACTGGCACAAAGAATCAATGATTTCAGCCGTCCCCTATATTGAACATGCATTTATACATAGAAATGGCCAATAACTTTTCTAGTGCTTACCGCTATTGCTTTTAAAATTAGGTAGGAGGTGCACTCTCTTAACCGAACATAATCTATATTATGTTATAGCATACTATTTGAACAATCTAGATTTAGTTTGTTTATAGACTGAAATTGTATAAAAATTAGTGTATATTTTTTTAGGGAAATATTTGCAAATATTTACTGCATCTAGAAAGATTCAATTTAGATTTTTTTGTTTACACTCAACGAAAACAACAAATATAAAATTCGTTTTGAAATAACGTAATATTCCATACTGGACGTGTTATCTGCTGATAATTTTAGCCAAACGATGGGGAACGTAATCTATTTTAGAACTGAATGTGGAAAATGGACAAAGTATAATGTACTGTTAACTGATTTGTTTATTCCGCATATCATACATTTTTTTCCTATTGTCAGCTGCTGGAAATTCAAATTTTCGCCGTACTGTTAACCGGATGCAGTTGAAAAAAAAAAACAGCGACAACGGCATTCAAATGGAAAACAGGATGCAAACTTTTAGTCTTGGTTATTTCAAGTGTTTTAGCAAATGTAAAATCTCGTTAAATGGCAACAATTGAAAGAAATGTTTTCAGTTATTGCTTGAAAAATCTCTGTATACGTACATACATACGTTCTACAATTGCTTGAATATCTAATCAACTATCAAAACTTTTGTTTGTGATCTATAAAGATGTTGCCAATATCAAACAGAATCTATAATTGAATTTGTCTGTTATTCAATATAACCAGTTAACTAATCTCTTGCTAATTGTTGATTTGTTTTTGTGAGAGATCTAATTAATATTTTAGGTTTGAATTAACTTGTTTTTCCATCATTGAACGAGATTGTATAAATAAATCTTAACAGGCCAAGACAACAGTTGTAATCCTTTAATAGGTGAAACTTGAAAGGAGCTTTTTGCCTTTGAAGAAACAGTATAGAATTCTAATTAATTAATACTAATTATAACTGACGAAATTTTCATTAAGTAATAATAACAACGAAATTTACTTTTATTATTAGTAATATAGATAATGATAGATGACGATAATAATAATGATTCACTTGGGTACAATCAGTGTAAATCGCATTTTAGTATATTATTATAGCAATTTGAGATAATTTAGATATATATCTGAGCGAAACCCAATAGGGGGTGGCTATAGGGAAGGCACATCTATACATATATGTGCATACATCATACATACATATATGAAGTGTATAGGTACCAACAATGTACAGGTACCAACAGAATTCTGTTGTTTGCATACACAATAGATAAGTGTATGTATATGCGAAATGGGATTCCATTGTTATGATTCAAAGCATCATGAGTGATTGATGGATTGTGAATATGTTGATGCCTATACATACAGATTATTATTGTTATTATTAATGTTGCAGAGACAAAGGGAGTTTGTTACAAATGTTTAAACGTTAGATCAACAACGAATTGACCATTTTTATCAACATTTATTCTAACAAATAACATGCAAAATTGCTTGCCATCTTGTGAAAACATACTTTTAAACTATACAACAAAGGAACACCAACACTTTATACAAAAGAAGAGAATAATAATGTTGATTGTGTTAGCAATAGTGTAATGTAAAGAACAGAGCAGTTCATTACAGTGAATAAATATGATGGGAATGATTTTGAATTGTGGGAATATAAATTTCGTTTTATACTTTTTAGAATTTCTATTTTATTATATCTGACAACGAAATCAGTGAGTTAGTATTACCAATGAACATTGTACGTTAGTCTTGTTTTCATATCTTAAAATAAATTCAATACATTGATCATAATAATTTACTCACTTGTCATTGAATGATTAATAGGATATTGATGTAAATTATTTGTGTTGAACAGACATAATGACATGTTTTGTTTTGTTTTTTTTTTTATCTTTCATACACATATAATATTCCGACGAAAGAAGTTTGCCAAGAAAGAAATCGACTGAAGTGAATAAATTCTTAAAAAAGTCATTCTTCATTCATAAGGCAGCTTTCATGTTTAGTTACTTGCCCTTCACATGTTTTATGTAAAACCTTTAGAAAAACAACTGAACCGACTTATTATTATACAGTATTGATACATGGTTTCCTCGATGATGGATTATTGTTGTTTGGACTTTCATATCTCTTATTTTTCTTAAATCTAGATGCAGTTTACAAAAACACCAAAATCACTCGACTATCGTTTCAAAATACTACTTTTTCGCTACTATTAATCCAAATTTTCTATATATCCTTTCGAGAATCATTGGAACTAAGATATTTTTTCATGACACGTATAAGTATGAATTCATTTATTTGATCAATTCGAATGAGATTCGAAATTTGTAGCAAGTGCGACAAATAGGTTTCGAGTATTCTAGTATCGATTTGTTATTACTTTTCCTAACTTGACTATATTGAAATCTTCTTCATTGTTGTTTGTTCTATTTTGATAAATTTTCATCGTTTTAGATTCGTCATATTACAATATTTTTCTTTATAGTAAATGATCACATGTCAGCAGTTTTCTTTCAAATACAAATTTCGTATTCACAGTTATACGAGCTGATGATTTTACTTCCAAATTTTCATCTACACTTGGCTTGTGAAATATTTATTCAATATATCAAACTATTTGAATTAAATCCTTGAAAATCTCTGTTAATTGTTATTATTAATCTTTTAATTATTTGCACGCTATTATCAACAATAATATCACCAATAATAATAATAGTAATTTTAATTAAAACTTGCTTTAATTCAATAAACAGTAGATAATAATTTCGGTATTTACACAACACACAATGCATTGAAATGTTATATTTCGATAGTCCAAAATTTATTGCAAAACTTACTAAATTAATTTATATTTTTTAATAATGATAAATGTGGATTTTGTTACAATTGTTTAAACATGCTAGATTAATTTTTTATTAATATATATTTTCAACTCCGAAAATACTTAAATTTTGTAGAATTAAACAAATAAATTGCTAGACAGCAGATACTATTTTTAAATCAACTAAATTCCTTTTCAACAATTTGTTGTATCGATTAAATTTTAACAATGATAGTCTCTTGCTTGGTTGCTTATAATTTATCCTTTGTTTCTAAAATTCA
Source organism: Mylabris phalerata (assembly GCA_020740385.1). Classification (NCBI taxonomy): domain Eukaryota; kingdom Metazoa; phylum Arthropoda; class Insecta; order Coleoptera; family Meloidae; genus Mylabris; species Mylabris phalerata. The sequence continues at coordinate 5,028,916 of JAJEOX010000299.1, read as the reverse complement.
AACGTAAGTACATCTTAACACGTGTCTTTACCATATTCTGATTTAAGTATGTACTTGTTATTGTTATAACAAATGCGAGTTAATTCTCGGATCAAATATAAACAATAAACTATTCTAAACCCCTAAAGGTGAAAGATTCAGTCTCGTATAGAGAGATAAGCCGAACACCACTAGTAACAAAATGATTATATATAAAATTTTCTCCCCTAAACGTATACATAGTCTATATTAATTTAGGGGTAGACCCTTATCTTACAATTAGTTTTATGCTATTTCATTCGAAATGATGATGAAAATGTGTTAAAGGTGGATTGCGATTCTGTAATTAAACGTTATATTTCCATTGTATGTTCTGTTGTTGTTTTTAATTTATCTGAATAGATAGAAATAGAATTTGATATGGCTAAATAATTGAATTTATTGGTTGGTAGGTTTGTTTATTGGCATTTTCGGAATCTGTACACGTTATTGATACAAATGTGCTTGTGATGATATACGTTATAGCAATAATTTGCGAATGAACATATTCTAGGTGGGCACAATTGCAATAGTTGGGCACATCTAAAACACTACTATATCCCATATTCCAATTGTACACTATAATAATAGATTTCACCAATAGTGCTAGTTTATACAATATTACCATTTATGTTTCAATTGAATATTGAAGGTGAATTTCAAATGAATAGTTTTATATTGACTTTATGTAGAATAATTAGATTTAGGGGAGTTTCATCCAATGATTGTGTCCTGTCGAAACATAATAACATTAAAACAATATGTAAGGTTTCTTTCACACTTACAACATCTTGGTTTTTTTTTTACTAAATAACACCCAAGTGAAATATAATCCACAGTTTGACACCGAAAAATAAAAGTAAAACGTAAAAAGAATAACTTTATTAAGTTACTGTTTCGTTGATTAGATCAATTTTCTTCGACTTTAAACGGGCCCCTAATATTTCCACTTTTTTAAACTTTATTATCTTGTTAAAAGCGTCTAATCAATAGCAGTGATGGCTTTATATATTATCTAAACGAATTTTTAAAAATTCCTATAAATGTTGTTAAATGGATTTAGTTATAACGGATAAAGAAATTACTTGCCTTCTCATTATCTATTATAATAATCAACGTCAAGTAGAGAACATACCTAAAATGGTTTAGTACGAAAATTTAATCAATTATGTTGAACTTTAAGTTTCAAAGACTAAACTACGTTAAAATTTGATGTAATAAAAGTGTTTAATTAAAACTAGAGGAATTTACAAGAAGGTACTAAAGTGATGTTTCTTTTTAACTTAAAACTTTTACTATGTCGATTGAAATTTACCCAAGCAAAAGACGTTCCAAATTTTCTAGCGTACAAAAGCGACCGTTGTTCTTTCTTATTTGTGTTGTTGATGTATCCAACAGATGGGTGGCCTTTCCAAGTCACTGGGCTCAAATTTAATATACCTACGTAGTAGATCTTTGATAGGAATAAACGAAATTTTCACCCTCGACTGTCTCAAAAGATTTTTGTTAAAATATTTCCTTTTTATTTTCTTATTACATTTATATTTGTAATTTAATTCATCATACAGTATTATTGATGTTTAGTCAAATGAAATAGCTGTTAAATTTACAATGTATCTCGTCAACTTTTACGTTTTGGTAGCAATATTTCATTCAATTTTGTATATATTTACATAGAGATCAGGTTTCTTTGAGAGTATACTATCAATTTACATAGCCATTTAGTCATCTAAACACAACACCTTCCTTTTCAATTTGTAACAATAATAATATGAAATAAGAGAACCCTTGCAAACACATTATCATTTTACTATTCATACATGTTTTGCATTCAAAACTGCACGGTTCATATTTTTACATAAAAACAATGGTGAGGCAAACCAGCGCAACTGAAGATATTATTCATTGCGACACATCAAAATTTGCTGGGAATCCATTTGAAAACATTTCACTATAAATCTACCCCGTTCATTTGTTTTTTGTTATTACTTGTAAAATAAATCTTTGTAATATTGAATCGTCTAGATTTCACCCTTGTTGTAGGTGTCATAATCACTGTTCGCTTCAGGGGGGTTAATTGAACCTTTCAAGTGCATGTATCAGATGAAGAGGGGCTGTGTTACTAAATTTAACATGTACACGTGTCACGATCTAAACTATTTTGTGTATCTTGTATAGAGTTAAATGTGCATGTAGTCGGTGTATTACCGGTCGCTCTAATTGATGCCGTATACAAGTATACTTGTACATGTATACACGAAATCTTAACACTACTACGTTTATAAAGCATTTAACTTTTCTTTTTTTTTTAAGTAAATGTATTGGCAACTGTAAATTAAATCAAATTCGAGACGCCCAAGTGTTTTCTCTTCGGCAGCCTAATAAGAATTAGTGAAGCTGTTTGCGAATTTAAGATTCCACAGGTAACGCTTCGCTAATTTAAATATCGATTTCTTACATTCATCCCCAACTAAATTTGTAAAGTTTTTTCAAATCTTCACTAGAGGAAAAAGGTGCGAATCAATTTTCAACGTTAGTGTCGAATGAAAATTCAATTTACAACTAGATAGCACAGATTTTTCTTTTTCACACCAATACAAATGTATAATGAAAATTTGTTATTCTCAGTGTAAAAACTACTTATAACCGCGTATGTTGATTTAGCTCTTTTTGTTTTCAGGTGAGTGCCATTGAAACAACAATAGGGCAGACGTTGTCGCGTCTAGATTGATATGTCTCAAGAGACAAAAGCCCTTATGACATCTTGAACTTTTGCTTACGGTAAGCTTTTATAACGTTTTCCAATATATTATTGAAAATAACATTGTAATGTGAAATTTGCACAATATCCTTTATTTAAACATTATCTTTCTCATAACTGCATCACCTATTGTGAGTAATCGCGTGTTTAATCAGCCAATCCCTGTTCTATACTTATCGAGTTATTGACCTAGAAGAGTTGATAACCAAACTTGATGCTTCAATTATTCGAATAATAACCAGTTTAGTTTAGTTAGAAAAAGAACATGTAATTTTAGGACACGTGAAAGCATCATCTATATTCTATAAAAAACTATTTCTGACAAGAACAAAGTCTATTATGAAAGTAATCCATTAACTTGAATATCTCCATTCATAAAGATGAATTTTGTACAATTTTACATGTATTGTTAGCGTCTTAAAAATATTGCACCTTCTTTCACTTAAACATAAATTATTTACAAACGCAGGGACGCTAAAAATTAAAAATTCTAACCACTAAGTATGCGTTTTATATTTTTGATTTTCTCAAATATTGCAAGCGAAAATTTACGAGTTTTGTTAGTTGTTTCTTTAAATGGAAATATGAGCAAAATTAATAAATAAGCAATCAACATTAAGACCCATATTTAGGAGTAAATAGATGTAAATTGTGTCTTAATTGAAACAAAATCAGGTTGCTTTGAAGACAGACATTTAATGCTTCAGAAATTTTCTTAATTCATTATAAATAATGTTAAATTACCTTTGATTGTTTATTGAGGTGGTAGTAACTCATCTGAAATATTCAATTTAATATTTCCATACACGTATGTAGATGTAGATGTTCTTTTTACTTTTCACTACTTGAAATTTGCAATTCTGTCAGCCGAATCAATGAACAATTTCGTACGTCCTAAATTCGAGCAATTTAATGCTTCTTTTTACCTGCCAATTCTATCTAGAAATGTTCAAAGTGAGTATAACTATGTACTACTGCACTACAAATTCTTTAAAGCTCGAAAATCTGTCGGGTACAATGCTTATATATCAACGATACAAAAACAAAGCTTTTAGCTTTTTTATTCATTCCAACGTTGCAATAATTAAATCCAAGTTAAGTTGTAAATGTCACCCGACCGCAAATCTTTTGTCCGCAAAACAGACGATGAGGGCGTATCTAATATATTTTCTACCAGAAAGACCCAACCAGTTTTGAGAAGATAACAATCGTATACTATTATGAACGCCGCTACTAAATGTTTTGTATCGTTCTAGTCCCACTACATATACCATTGCTCCCTTCTAAAGGAAATAGCTGCGGGAAATGATTTCGGAAATGTCGCTTCATGTGGCCTCACAAGCGCAATTCAAACGACGATTTCAAATCGTATGATCGCTATTTGATAATTGTCAATTTATCTAGTCTTACTATACTTCTAGTTAACTATTGAAGTTGAGATGAAACGAAATAAATAGCGAGGACTCTTTAATCAATCAGTGACATCTACATTTCAATTCTGTCTGAATTGGGTTTTTTCCTTTAATAATACTTAATCATTACTTGTAGTTTTCCTCATTTCAAATCAATTTATATTCATATTATGTTCAGACTTTTCAAATCGGAAAGTGATATTTCTTGTCGCCTGGCATATGTGACAAGAATAATAATAAAAGTGTGATGTTCCAGTGGTGCAACATGTGATAAACTTTAGTAATATATCAGAAAATACGAATAGTATGTGTCGGATGTAACTGATGTAAGCATCAAAAATTTCCTGTTTTATTATCAAAATCTATAGTTTATTGCGAAATTGTCACAGGCTTTATGAATTAGAAATTGCGTTGATATAACATGGAGCTAACACATAAAATTCGCTCAAATAGAGGCTGTTGTGTGTTATATAGCAGGCTTAAATAACATATCCAACAATTGACGGGCTGTAAACAACTTCAACATTCTATCCATCTGCTGTTACTAATACTCTTATGTATGTATTTAGGGATATTGACAAACAAGACACAAAAAACACAGAAACAAAACAAAACGAAAACAACAAATCGAACGGTTAGTAATTTCACCAAAGTGAAGCAATATATCCATTTTCTTTTATTTCTGCTGCCAGATGATCATCAGTATTCTGAGCTTGTTGTTATTGACATCTGCGAATTAATATTGCTTCCTGTTGTGCAAAAGCACGTACTTTTCTTTTATCACTTCGCTTGGCTTATTATAGATCTTTTTTCCCTTTTGCATTGTGTTTTTCATTTAATTTAAAAGTCAAGACGGAATAATGAAAATTTTGATTTTTATTGATTAATTTAAATACGAATTACCAACTGGTTTATAATTTTATAGCCACGATAATCAACTATTAAAAATCGTTGTCATTTCACACACAATCAGATAACAATCACCTCTCAAAGGAGATGTTGTGAACTTTATTATTATCACTAAATTCGTCTAGAATGAAAGTATTTCATTTTATTGCCTGAGGACTGCTGTGGCTTCTAGTGAAAGATGGTAAAGCTAATTTGAGATATCCCACTGGGAACTATGCTTTTTTTTTGTAAGATTTCTGTCTATATGGCTTAAAGAGAGAAAAAATTGGATAGTATTTCTTAATTATCTAGATTTTATTGTATTTTGTATAGAATCAGATGTTTATAAAATAAACAGGAAATATTGGAGCTATCGTGAACAGAGCAAACGAAACCTAAATATATAAATTGAATTGCACCATCGTCTACGTAATTTCCTCGCCCTACAGCGTCCGGTAATGGCTCAAATGGAGCAATACTGAATGTTAGGAGAATTTCCCATGTCATTTTCCCATACTACCACTTACTTTAAAGTGAAATATATCTTCAGTTTCGACATCCACACTCACTTTATCGAATTGTATTGCATATTTAAAAGCAATAAAAGACGAATTGATACATTTTAATTAAGTTTAAATTATAAAAATACTCTCTCTCGAGTATGTCTCTATTTAATAGTCAGTATTTTGAATGTTCCAGTTCGGAATTCTTGGCCAATATGCCGAAAATACTGATCGGTATTCACAGAGCACATACAGCTTACAAGTTGATCCGTTATATCCTTGTTTCCACAAGTAATTCCTGTGTTTAGCCTTGCGGCCTGCTTGTTAAGTTTCGGTCATTTCTTGCAAGACGATCGATCTATTTTTCAAATACCTACGATAAAATATATAACGATACTTTATTTTTAATGTGAACATTAAAGTAACGTTCAACTATAAATATTTTTCGTAGATACAGCAAGTAGTGAAATAAAATTTAATGGACAACAAAACATCAAGTGCTCCCTAATAATAAAAAGTACTCATAGAGAATATAAAATTTGTTTGATAAACAGTAGAGTATAATGTTGAAGATCAAATTATGTATAAGTTTCTATTTTGCTATACTTGTTCAATTTATTCAAATACAATTTATCTTTTTGTTAGTTATAACTGGAAGCAATTAAACTATCGTGTTATCTCTACTATAACAAAACTTATATGAAGGAGAGAAAACGTTAAGACATTTATCTTCGCTAACAAATTAAACTCGAATTTGTTCTAGTATTTGGTTGTTATTTTTCCTTTTTCGAACAAAATGAATTATATTGAGAGTTTAACATTTTCCCGTTATTAGATGTTTCAAATTGTAATTGGTCTGTTTAAATTGTTGTTGATCCAGGAAACTTTGTTATAAACTCGAAAATCCCTCAATCACAAAAACACCATCCAAATTATAACAGTGAGCAAGATGTTTGCTCAAATCTGACCGATGTAAATTAGGTTTTTGTTTGAACCGTCATTAATAATAGCAACAGGAGTAGTTTCTCGTTTTCAACTTGTACTTGTTCAATAATTGTTGAATATTAATTAATCTATTTATATTGTTTGATTTATTTAAATATTTATGTGAATTAATTGCTGTTTACGGTAGGCATCAGCACAAAATTTAATTGCTTAAACAAAACTAGATAGTATTATTATTTGCAAACAATGGTTTGTGGTTAGAGTAGAGTTTGTATGAGTTTAAAGTCTGTGAGATTAAAGTTAGTTACCCCCTGTCTATATACATAGATTCGTGGTGGACGAATACATTTCGCTTTCGGTCAACGAGATCTTGAGGGACAAGCCGCCAACGTTAACAATCCCACTTAGCCACTATCCCTTGATAGACCCAAATCCAAGTAATTAAGGCTGATATACGGAAGCACTATTCCGTAACAAAGTAATGAACTTGGTCTGGACAGCTCGATAGAACAATAATGTTGAAAATATCCCAACGTCCCATGATTATTGCATTGAAACCTGTAACAATATTGAAATTTTATAAAATATTTTTGATTTAAATTGAATTTACAATATGTGGTTGTTTTAAATAATAAAAGTCCTAAACAGAAAAGCTGTAACAATAGAGGAAAATTTGTTGTTATAAGCTGCGGTTCTTAATGGTAGCTTTTTAAAAGACACCATCATTTCTTGGAAGATAACTGTTTAAAGCTTACATACACTAGTTAACATCAGACTACTTTAATGTAATTCGAACCTATGTTATCTGGTATTAAATTTAATTAACAATCCTGTGAGTTTTTCTTGAAAATACCATCTACTGGGTGCTGGTTTGAAATTACACGTACTCAAGAATTGATTTCACAACTTCTACCATCCGGAATTTCCCTGAGATTGACATGTAAAATTGAATTTTTCATTACGTGTTAGGAATAGTGCGTAGTCTTGTACTTATGTGTATATTGTCGCTGCTTCGTTCGTTCAAATTTTGATCAGAAAAGGTCGACAATAGTAATTTAATTGCTTTGTTCTCACTTGATTTTCTGACACGATATTGTATTTGACGTTCACGTTCAACTTCAGTTTAGATAATCATTAGTTCAGGGTTGGTCAGTTAATATACTTAGATAGTGCACACTCAAAGTAAGTCTACCACAACGAAATCTAATCAAAGAACCGAATCTTTTGCTTTAATCCTGACGCGCATTTTCTGATCTAAACGTGCCTTGCCTTTTGCGTAAAACAGACAAACAACTTTATTGTTTCCTTTTAGTTGAAAGGAAAGTCTGCCGTTTACCAATGTAATTGTATTACGATTCTCCATTTTCTTTTTTTCTCTAGTTGATGTTATTATTGTTTGGCGGTGAATAAAACGTATAATCGTAATGGAAGTAGAGGAATGCTCATAGACAAAATCTACCGGAAAATAGCTTTTCCTCTTCACAATATTTAAGATTAACGTAAATCCAGTGGAAGCATATACAATTTCTAATAAGTGCATTCCTTTAGAATTTGATATAGAAGCGGATAATAAAAGTGCATAAGCGACAATGTAGATAACGTGATAGATTCGTTCTGGAATTAGATTTCTTTCCTTTAATTGGTTTTCTGCTCTCTTTATTTTTATATTTGTTCCGAGAATAAATTTACATAGAGACTATTGTTCTGTACATTTTCATTATATTAATGTTTAATATTAAAATTTCAACGATTGTTAGGGGATTTGGTTTTTTTTCTCCCTTATAATTCATCTCGATGTTCAATTTTATTACTTAGATGAGATATAAACGCACATGTTAATTCCAGATATGGAAGGTCTTTCACTTATTTCAAATATTCAGGCATTTGAATTTAGTATATAGATAATTTAAACGAATTTCTGTTTAAATAGAAATCTGCAGAACATTTCACGAATACATTATCGAACTGAATGAATTCAGAAGATTACTTAGCGTTAAATCAATGTTAAAGTTGACCTATTTGAATACAATCGAATTTATTATTAACACTCGCCTAATTTCGTAATAAACTTAAAAAACTTATTATGTTAAACAAATTGAAATTGTTGTTCTTCCACGTGTAAACAAAACTAAATTCGTTCCAAATTTCAACAAGTGCAACTGGTTAAAACCATGCTCTCTAGATTAAGACGTGCTTAGATTAGATGGCATTATTATTAAGAAGACGGAAATATACACGAAACATAGTTGACTCCCAACTAATTATAAAGTTTTAGGTGCGAATTTAGGACTAGTGAATGTGTAGCATACTGTGATAACTGCAGATTTGTTCTATATGTTTAGAAATACAGAGTTAACACCTGGAACAAAACTACTTCCAACTCATGAAAAGTTGTGAGCAGTATTTGTTTTGTATATAATCACTATAAGTTTCAAAACGTTGTTCATTATACGTGAATAGAATGTTAGTAAACTTTGATAAATAGGATAAAAGTAGCAAATATATGAGCTACAAAAACAGGATTAAAATAGTACAACTTACTCTTCTATTGGACTTCTTTGTAGTATTTACAAATCCTGATTTAGAATTTGTCGGTTTTAGTTTTTTGTCGAAATACTGAAAACATTCTTAAGGTAACCTATTTCTTATAATTTTTTATAAAATTTTAAGCTTCTTAGCGGGAAAACCATTTTTGAAAAGGTAGAAAATGTTGTTTTGTTACTTTGTTTTTTTTTTAAGCTAGCGATAACTTACAAAAGCACGTTTGAGGAACTACTTACCTTGATAGTAGACTTCTCTAACAAGACAAAATATGATTTTTAAAATTTGACCAAGATTCGTACAGAAATCGGTTCTCCTTCCTAAACGAATGATAATAAAGTTTTAAGCAGTCAAAGCATTTGATGTTTTCTTTTTCCCAAATAATGGAATAAAAACTTTGCAGAAAGAAATACGAGAAAAAGCACTATCGCTAGAAGAGAAAGATTTATAGGAAGGGTCGTTATATTTTTTTTTATAGCATCTGTCATTTGTTGAGATACTTTTGTGAAAATTGAATCAACAGATTTTTGTAATAAAGTCAATTACTTTTTATGAAATTCAATTACAATTAAAAGATTTTGTAGCAATTAAATCTATAGATTGTCACTTCTACTATATTGAATTACCCTTCGGGAAGAAAAGGGAGAAAAAGAACGGAAAATTGATCTTTCTATTTGATTGAAGTTATATCTGATAGGTGCGGATGGATGAACCACCACCACCACCATTCAGATGGCACAATGAAAGCTACAAAACGCAACCATCCGTGCACTGTGCGGCTATAGATTTCCCATTAGACGTCACAGAGTGCCGGATATAGGGATCGACCTCCCGGACAGCCGGATAAACTTCAATTTGACTGGACACTGTATCTGTTATAATAACTTAATGTTGACCGAAATCGTGTTATTTCTTCTTTTTTATCACTCTATTATTGCCAATTTTATCCTTATAAAATTCGCCAATTATAAAAACGTTTTTCTGCCCCACAAATAAGGTTTACTTATGGGAAATATTACTAGCGAAAATTTCCCATTGCGTCTTGTTAAAATCGTGCAAATTCAACAAGAACGTAGTGATTTTCCCGAATAAATGTTGGCATAGTGAAATTTTAAACCAATACCAAAATATTCAGTTAAATTACAAATATTCGTAATGTTTTCAGTTTTATTTATACGAACATCCCTTCAAGCACGAGAAATTATGAATCTGTAAGTCGATTCTCTACCCAATGTCCATTTTATACGATAAATCATGAAAATTGTGTTTGTTTAACTGTCTCTTTCTGTTGAAAATACTCTTTCTCTAAATTGGAGTTAAAATCAATTTTCTATTACAAATTCCCTACTGCGAATGTAAATTAATACTGATTAAATACGTATAAACTGTGTTTGATCTGTTGGAAATTTTCATTTCGATTCGGCTTCTGTATAAAATTCCAAGTGGTTACAACTTTTTCAAATTCTTCATTCCTCTTGTTGTTTCAACGGTATTTCATAATTAAATCTTTTCGAATAAAAACGGAAAAGCTAATAATTTCTGATTACATTCAAAATACTGAATAGAATGAATGAGATGATAAATTTCCAACAAACAAATCATTATGATTATTTTCGGATGTTTCAACAGGATTACCGATCATTTCGGTTACAATCTAATTAATGAACATACAATACAAATCCGAAGCTATTGATTATTTCTGAAGAATTATTTAAAAAGTTTGGATTCTTTTCCGCTACCAACAACTTTATAACAGCTTAACGTTGAAACTGGAGTTTTCATTGGTCCGTGAAAAATTTCGTTACAGTTCAGTTATTGGATATTTTATTGTGCATTGTCCAGTTCTTGTATTTATCGAGTAACAAAACAACAATAGAAAGATTTTCTAATTTCTTTAATTCGTTCAATGGAGTGTGTAGAGGGTATGTTGGATTCTTAACGGAGAGAAGATGAAATAATTTGTTCAATTTCTCTGTTAATACCTCTCCATAAAATAAAAATAAATGGAAATTATCGTTGATTGCTTTATCACAGCGAATAAAGCTTTATATCTTATTCAATTATATTTGATTGACTTCTTCAATTGTACTTTTTGTATTTATGACAATAATGCAATATATTTTTCAGCAAAATTTGATATTAATAGTATCGATCGTTATTGTATGGTAAGAATAAACGTATCATTATTGGTTCGATTTTCTATTGTCTTCATAGAGAAATAATAGTGCTTTGTTACAATTGTCTTGATTTTTCTGCTTCTATACAGAATAAAAAATATTTTCTCAACTTCGATTCCAATTAATCGTAAACATTGTCAGATTCTATTTGAAGTCGGTAAATAATAAAGTATAGAATTTGTTGATACAATTTTAAAAGTCTGTATATGACATGTGAAATAACATCTGTAGGTAGATAGAGGAGTATCATATTTCTGTCATTAATAATACCGACTATTGGCTTCAATTTGGGAATAGTATTGGTGTTGTTTGGGCCCCGCGCCTGGGGTGTCGCGATCAATGAAGCAGAGGGTGGTAAGGTGGTAATGGTGGTGGTTTTGTTAGATTCTCCTAGTTTGAAAGATAGAACAATTTGCAAATAAAATCATCTATATGCGCAATATCTTGCGCATATCATTTTATTTGATTGCAAAATCAGATTTTCATAACGAAAACATCAAAACAAATAATATCAGATATCGATCTTGAACGATTTTATATAAAATAACTTGCACATTTTCGAATAAATCGAATAATCTAACCAAATACATCATAATAAATCTGATTTATTTTTTAATTATTAACAAATTGGGCATAATTAATCTATCAGCGTTTTTGCTTGAATTTCTTTAGAATTTATAATTCTTTAGAAAATTAGATTAATGGATTTTAACCGAAGATAATCTATTGTAATTTAGTTCCTTTTAATTATACTGGTAATTAGAAGTCTTTCACATTTGATTGTGTCTGGCACCATCTAGTGATCAGAATAGCAAACACACACGACGTCAGGGCGTCGCTTACAGATTCAAAGTATTAGAAATTATAACTTCAATATTCAATAAAAAGGGTATAAATTATACGTATAAAATCTAAGCAATACTATAATTTATGGTTGTTTATTATAAATAAAAGTAGATAAATTTAAATTTAGTTCTTATCGATCTGCAAACTGTAATAGACGCAGAAGCGTCGCTCTTACTTTGAGCATCGTCCACTAGATGGTAGCTACTTCAACAATCTAATTTCATCGTCATTTAGTTTGAATTGTTATCAATTGTTTGGATAATCAATGAAATTTTCCGTTTATAATTTGAATCCAGATTTTTTTATTCCTACAATAAACACCATCACCTTTAATATACTTTTAAATTGTTGATTAATCGAAAAATCCGTTTCGAATCAAGTGGAAACGTTATTTACAGAACGAGAATTACTAGAGAAGAAGCATCAAACCAGAAACCGTTTCTGTCTTCTGCAACATTCTAATCCAATTATTTGCACAAGCACAAGTTAAATTTGTCATACAGAAAATCTGAAAATTTATACAAGTTGCTTAATTGGCGAGATGTAGATTTGAATCTGGCAATTAAAATGAAATTTCTTTATCGTCTTTATTTGACAGAATATTGGAGCAATGGTGGTGGTGGTGGTAGTGGGTGTTTAGTAGTGTTAAGGGTACAGTATTCAGTCATTTCAACATTACTGTCATCGTTGTTGCTAAGACGTTAAAATTGAAATTGTCCCCTCATCTTACAAGTTTAAAGTCACATTCACTCTGTAATGAGTTACTGATAAAATCTTATTAAAGCTCAACTTGAATATCTTTCATTCTTATCCGCAGTTAACACCCTCGTAAATGTTGGTAATCCAGCTAGAATTGTATCAACACATTACACACATGGTGCAACTTTGTTGTAAATCCATTTAAATACGCGTATTCATTTTTGCAAATTTTATTGTTGTTATAAGAATAAACGACGATAAATAAACATAAATATAAGCTAATTTTCGATAAATGTAACATGAAGTTTCGTGGGTGGATTTTTGTTTTTATTCCCTTAACAGGAACCGTCTATCACGTATTTGTTGGCAGGAATGTAATCCCGTTTCGTTTATGGAAATTTTGTACACGTGAAAATCTCACGCAAAGGTCTCTACTAGTAATGCTTACATTTTAACTTAATGTTTTCGACACTTGCATAAATTTATACAAATTTACCCACTCATAAAAGACTCATAACAAGTCTATCAATTACATTCTTATCAAATGACTTCATCTTGATTTTATTATTTGTAATGGGAATACGATAAAGTACTGTAATGCGTGTTGAAAATGTAGCAATATTGCTAAATATATATCACCATTGTATATGTATTTAAGTCGAATTCCTCTAGTATGGGGTAACTAAGTTAGTATAGCAATCAACCGTTAAAGCATTGTCCTGGTGTGAATTATGTCAGGTTATTGTTACTTAACGACTCACGCATTCGTGCATTCCCTTGTCGCTTTATAAGGAATTGCACCCCCTGCCAACTCTAATGTCTTCCTATTTCCAAGAAATTCAGATACGAAGGTGAAATTGGAGAATTAAGATAATAACAGGAGCAGCAACGGCGACAGTACTAGTAACTAACACAGGGTAGATTTTAGATTTGTTAGCATATTTCGCGATGAGTATCAAACTCGTTTCCTGAATTCAACCCGTGTAAAAAAACAATTCCAGTTACTTTAAGGTAGATATAATGGAACTGGCATTAACAGTTTCTTTAATTTTTTGCAATTATTTCCGTCGATAGTGTACCATTATTTTTCAATTAAACTGTAAATCAACTTTTTTAGATTCTCTTTGATTAATTTGGGAATAAAACTTTATGAAAAACGGTTCCTTTTGATTCAATGATAAATTATAAAGGTTGATGTATTTTCGTCTGCTTCTTAGATAAAAAGCTACTTCTGCCGCGGCTCTATCAAATATTAACAAATAATGTGATAAACATTAATGGAAATTTAAAAATAGGTTTAATAAACGACAAGTTATATTAAGAAGAAAGTATTAGAAATTTTCATTGATAATCGGGTAACTAGCCTAAAATATTGTCACTCAAATCTACCGCATGAAACAAGCAACTTTGTCGTTAAATCTCTGATAAATTCATCTGGGCTGACTTATTAATTTGTCTTATTTCCAATGAGATCAATCTCTGATAGTTACACTACAATAATTTTAACAGTAAATATCCCATTGTATTCGGAAATAGCATTTCTACGTCATTCTATTCTCGTTCGATCTACAAATACGTAATATAATTGAAATTCATGAGAAACACGAAACCGCTACAATTAGCTTTAGCATTTCCAGAAGTCGGATAATGTTGGAAAACAATGTTAATGTTAACATTGCGGATGGGAATGAAAGGCAGAATGCGTAAAATCACCAAGTTATCATAATCGTGTATTGTTTATAATTAAACGGTATAAACTCTGAACTATACGTTTAGAATTTTTCTATAACATTGTAGTAGTTGTAGCGACTTTATCTTTAATGAGAGAAATAAGTAAGGAGTTGTGTACTGATGTATATAAACTGGGATAATGGAATATGACAACACCTACTGTTCTTGGAAATTTCTCAACTTTATGAAACTTGATATAATGCAGTTATTTATTGATGAATTTCGAAGTCGGCATCTGGCTCTTCTCCAACTAGATATTCCATAAACTCCATTTTATCAACCATATACAAGGGAATAATCAGTCTTAAACGTTTACTAAATCAAAATTCTAATCAGAATTGGACGGGCAAATTCAATAAAATCAATTTTTTAAAGTTGGTATGTTGCTATTTTAAAATTTATCGTTCTCTAGATTCACCCACACTTTTTTAAAAGATTTTCGTACTCTTCTTCCATCTTCTATCTGTTTGCATTTTTATTTTGTCGTGCAAAATTAAAAATGCTACGATGTTTCCATAGTAAGCAATCGACATGTTTGTCGAATGAACTTGGAACGCAATCAAAAGAAGTTAAATTCAATTTCTGGAGATAATCTCGAAAAGCGATTACTTTGTAAACTTTTCCTAATAAATACGCACCCCGTTTAAGATATTTAACTTGATAATAGGGGGATACTTGTTACACTATTAATTATCAAAATGTTGAGAACAGGGAAATGCACTCTGAAATTAATGTCTGACAATAATCTACAATATTCAAGACGATTTCTTTAAATTGGTTTAATATGATTTTATAAAGCAATTATGATGAAATTCTTTAATGATATTTCATTTGAATTTAATAGGTGCAGTTGATTATATCAGTTCGTTTGATATACCTATTTTAGTCTTTTGTTGGACAATAAACTGTTTATGAGCAATTTCTTGCTTTGCTCACCAATGGCAACAACATTTCGAATAGAAACTTATATAGAAACGACCGCAACCCTTGCATAATCTCCTACTGTGCTCATAGATCCTATTAACACTTTAATACTTAAGATAAACACATGAGTGCAAGTTTACTCCCCACAATCCTGATTCAAGTCCCTTATTAATTAAATTTTGCGCTAGACAAAACAGCAAAATTACGACAAGACTAACAACATTCTCTTTAGCTTTACATTTCTAATATTTTGTGTGACACTAGGCTGTTATTATAATTATATAAAAATACTTTTAAGTCTTCATTTTTCCATCAACTTTTGTAAGAGTGTCATTTAGTAACTCCGATTCTGTTAATTCACACTCATCTTTTTCCACTTTACACCTTTTTAGTAAATATTTTTTTCATTTACTGGTAAAGCTTTCGAATAGACTAGACTTTAGTCCTTTTTGTGTACAGTTGAATTCAATTCTATTGAAACTTCAATTCCCTTTCATTTTTCAATTCAAGTTGGATTATCCTGTGGGCGTCCAACCGCATACTGATTTGCTAGTTTTAATTGAACTGTTAATCGCTTAAAACTTTCAATCTAAATCAGAAATTGACGTTAATACTGTTCTTCGTAGATATTCAAAACCTGTTTCTTTCAATATCATTCCATCTGTCTTAAAGATGGTTTTCTCTTGCTTTATTTAAACCAGAACTGGTTTTTTTCCCCTCTTGTTTCCTAGAGGTAATGTTAAGAGTGTTTAAACAATCCTAGATAATGAATGCTTTACACATTCTATATACATCCAGTCTATATGAAAAGGTGTTGAAATTGCTGTTGATGTAGTTTCTTTTCAATAGAAAAGTGTATGTTACGTGTAGGAAATATTCTGTACATAAAAGAGATGCTATCCGAAAATGAACTATTTTATAAGCGTCTGCTTTCATTACTTTTCACTTAAACTCAACTTGCTGTTTAAAATTTGTATCTAAACTTGACAATGAATGCAGTAGGTAAGTATAAATTACTACAATAAAATTGTGAATTTAACTTTAAAAATTTATAATTTAATAATAAGGTATTCATTCGATGGAGGATATGTTCAAATATGTTATCCAGTTATGGTGAAATTCGAATTCTATCAACGATAAGAATTCCCCAGTTAGAATTACATCGTGCAACTTTGCTATTTGGTGTCAAATTTAATAGTGCAATTATTTAAATATGCCTTCAAATGGGAGAGATATTTTTGTAAAGATATCGTGTTTCTTTTAAGAATGTTGAAGAGAAACAGTCAGTTAGAAGTGAGTAGTACTAAGACGTCGATAATATATCATATCAGTAAAGTGTATGTATCCAATTTTACGCCCTATAGACTTGCATTTCAATCGACATTGCTATTTAGACGGTCTCTTGCAATCGTCCATTATAAATCTAGGTCTGCTTTGACATATGATGAATACTCATCTCAACTATACATTTGGACAATATAATACCGACTGATATTTGAGCTGTGATAGGATCTTAGTTGCATTACAGATTCGTGATTTCCAATTTACGATATATGTCAATATATTAAGTTAAGAACAATAGAAATTTAAAATTTTGCAAATGGTGCTAACTAGCAATTCCTATTGCTATTAAATCTTAAATCAAAATTAATGATAATTGGTGTAGGATTCATTAATTATTATACTTACATATCATATGTCTAGTTGCAATTAGGAAACATCATTTACTATACAGAGATTTTATAGTGAAATGCTGGTTACCAAGGCAGCTGTCGCTTTTGGCATATGTCTTTATTGTAAAGGAATTAAACATTATCTCCATCATAACAATATGGCGTCTCAACAGCAGATACCATTGACATGAACAAGATACCACCTTACAGTTTATTAAACTTTATCTTTCAATATCGAAAAGTCGGCAAACTGATCAAGTCAACTTTCATCGCAAAAGAACGTTCATTGCGACAATTTGAGTCTCCAATCGATAATTTTAGTAGAGATTTTCATTTCGTCTCTTAATTAGCTTTATTTAATTTTGCTTGTTTCGATTTCTAACAAATTTCTTTATAATCAGAATTCGAGAAGAGTAAATCGGCTTTATTTTTTGTTTTATAGAAACTAAAAGAGGCTTATTGATTTATTGTTATTATCATTTTCTTTTGAGGCTATTGTCCGCTTCAAGGGACTTTTGATTAATTCTCCGTTCGGTCTTTCGCAAATAAAAAGTAACATTTGTGCGCTCCAATGTTTTCTCTCTCTCTTTTTTTCCAATCTTTGAAACGAAATCGGTGAGACTAAATGGTTTCCGTTCTATTGATTACATTACTCTATCTGGTTCGTTTGATTATTGTACAGGTATATATACTGATGTCGTATTTTGTTCAAACTAACATTTATTAACTTATTACTAGCAATATATTTATTTTCCTCTCATTCCCTTTATGTGTGTTTATGTATATTCATGTTGTTGTTATTACAATTGGTCAATTTGGAATTATGTCAACTTTTACAATAGTTACATACATTTCCGTTTATATCCTCATTATTTAGCACAACTAGTAAAATTTATTTTAATGTTTACTGCATGTTTGTTCGACCTCAATGGAATCATTTTCTCGACTGTAAATTAAATTAAAAAAAAAAATAAATTTGCAACATTTCTAGATTATTTACAAGTCAATTTTACTGGAATTGAGACAATTGTCAAAATGTTATAGATCTGTTAAAACATCCACGGTTCTATTAGTGATGTTTGTTGAAAACAAACCAATTCGTCTATTTTGTAATTTCACGAAACAAACACTATAGTATGTAATTCATCGGTCAGTGTTAACATTTCCTTCTATCCAATCCAAGTAGTGTTAGTGGTAGTAAACAGCCGACCGAGGTGAGTGACGGTTTTGTAAGAATGATAAAGCTTGGAAAACACGGTGGTTCCATTAGCCAGGTCAACAGTGAACATCTGGACATTTCTCAAGCACTAGGAGAAGTATATAAGAGGATGTATGTATATATAAATTCGTTGGCACAGTTTGTATTGGTGCCCTTCCGGCGCATCTCTATTAGAAACTTTGTCACGCCTCCATTAATCTAAATTTTATGCAGAGTCATCCCAAACAACAGAGACACACAAACGATAACAACAACAACGATGATGATGGTAATGATGACACGTGGCAACTATATTCGGATTTTATAAAAGACATAACAACGATCAAAACACGTCAACATTGTGTTAATTTTTGAAAATATCCGTAAATCGATTTTATACAAACACGTAACGTTAATTTGAGTAACGTAAAATATACATTAAGTTTTAGTATAGTAGCATGAATGCGTGCAACTTATTATTTTGGGTTGTATTTTTATGGTTCAATGTTGTTGTGCATTCGTAATAATAATCTACGCTATAAACTTCCCCCTATTGGAAAACAACAATAATAATTAGTTAGAAATTTTAATAATTTACTCGATTATTACAGCCAATTTTCAATTTCAACCCAATATTAATGGGAAAAATACCTTCAATCATTAGAAATATTAAATCCCCTACTTTCGATTTGAATTTGTTCGAACTAACTTGATTAAGCAAATTCAATTGTCTAAATTATATTTAGTCATGCATTTATACAAGATTTTATTACTAATGAATTCACAAATTCCAATAACGTTTTAATTAATATGAGTCTTTAATCGTCCTGGTGGTTTCAACATCAACGGAGGAATATTGCAACAAGGTATATATGTATAGCTATAAATGTTTCCCTTCTCTATCTAAAACAAATTAAATGTACGAGCTTGAGGAATTCTAGAAATGCATTTGATTACTTGTTTCAGCCAGTGGTGGTGCATTTGCATGAGTCTCATTTCTGATACTCTAACTAATAAAATACCCTCGATAGGCTGGTTAACTGATGTTTTTGATTGATGTTTCCTAACACAGATTGATAGAATTATATTACTATATAGTTGATGTTTCAACGAATTCGTCTGCGAGAATTGCCGATATTATTACGACTTAAATTTTCTTTGATGTCTAAAATGAAGTAAACAAAAATTAAAATAAATACAGACCAATCAAAAAAATTCAACCGTTTCGTTCTACCAAGAGATTCAACTAATCAGAATTGATTCAGAAAAAAACATTGGTCATCAATAACGATATTTCTGCGCTATATAATTCTAGAAAACTGTTGCTTGTTTTGCTGAAAAGTGAAAGTTCAGCGATATTTTTATTTACTTTTTTCCCTATATTATTGTATCAAGATCGTAAGCTATTGATAGCCCTATAAAGTGCAGGATGCATTCGTTGAATTAGGGATAACTGCTTGTATCTCTGAACATGAGGGTCATTTCAATTGCTGACCCTTATCATTATTGAGTTTAGTCTCCCTCTAGTTTGTCCGCCGCAGGCTGACCACGTGGTAACAGTCGACGGATTTAGAAGACTAAGCTAGGGATAACACGTTGCTAACATGTGAATTTTCAATGTAATTGCAATAAAATAAATCCTCAACATTTTACAAACGTAAGAAATTAATTACAGTTATAATAAATCGTTTTAGAGATGAGTTAATACGATTAAAGAAACTCGAGTATATTATTATATTTGTTGTTAAGTGAGGGAGTTGGATGGATTGTAAGGAGAAAAGATTGGGAACTGATCGAAAACCCTACAGCCTTTGGCAATTCTGATTCATTCAACGTCCATAACATTGCATTACCATTATCCTGAATTCTTCCAACCGCATCACTGCCCATTACACAACAAAGCACTTTAATAGTTTCACTAGACAAAACTAGAAGTATTCAATTACTTAATTAAAATTGCTGATTTTAGTAATTTCTAGTTTTGTTGAGACTTTTCTGAATGTGGTTTTCTAATTAAGAACTTCCATTTTTGTTAATAGAAGATAATGCATTCGTCGATGCGTCTTATCGATTGATACGGCTTAAGACTAGCTTTTTAATTAAAGACCTGATAGATTAACTATTGTCTTAATTTACAGTTGACACAAAATAAGGGAATGTAAACTTTACTTGACTGAGCAACTAACTGAAAATAACTTCTCTATTCATTAGAGATATTTAGACTTTATATCATAATAGTAATTGTTATAATTGTTTTGTTTCAATTATGTTGTCTGGTTTAAATTTACAACAGCCACACCTTGAACATGAAAGTTTTAATTGTTCCGTCCAGGTAAATTTGTTGAGTAGGAATCTTTAACGAGCAACAATAAAGACATGGAAAGGGCGGCACACTATCTGTCGTCTTACTTTAGTCTTATCGCTAGCTAATGCACGCCTGTAGATGATAGCGCATCATAACTAGCTGCAAATAAGAAACTAGCGATACTGTTTGTGGCAGAGAACTAGTTTTCTCATATCCTTCAACGAAAACGTAGACCTTTCTGGTCCTGTCAGACTGTACTTTCCAAATTATAAACTTTAAATTAGTATTTGCGAGGGAGTTGATAAAATGAACTTTAACGAACTCGTCATTAATCATGATTTATATAAAGAAACTACAACTTTAATAGTCTGTGGAAAAGTATTGTTGAATTTTACGTTCGAACGTATGTTTATTGATACTGTCACACTCGTGATATTTATGTTTATGATATTATTGGTAAAAGTATATTCTTATTTTCATTACTGTAGATGCTTTCAAATAATTTAAAACGACAATGATAAAGTACCAAATAAATAAATCAGATGGAGTATTTTCGAAAAAAAAACCGTCTTCCTATACAATGCATTTGTAATATTTGTTAAAATTGGCTATAGTGTCGTTGTGCTTTCAAGATTTTCCCTCTTCTTGAATCCTTGAAGACAATTTCCCCAAAACTTTTATTCTGATTAATTTGTGCCGTCATATGATGTAATAACTTAACTTACATTGACTGTCGCCGTCTTTTTCCCACATAGATCTGTAGACGTCCATCTTACTGTTTCCTTTTCACATTTATATCTAGTTTGTTCATATCTTGGTTGGCAGTCTCTGTTAGGGACCGCGGGACACGCGGAAATTGCGAATGGTTATATATGAGCCGCCACAGACTACAACTTGCCTTTTCCTTTTTCAACTGTGCTATAATTTAGACCATTTTTATTTAATCAAATTCAACCAATACAAATTTCAAATATATAAAACATTGTTTTAAAAGTATAAGTATACAATAAAATCAATGTATAGACACTGCTGACCGTGCAATATTGTAGATTAAATTTTAAAAACGACAGTTCCCGAGGGTTCGCAGACTGACAGCTTTTACGATATAGAAAAACTGTATCAATCACAATGTCCAAACCCTCGGTCATCAGTTTCGTATCAACACAAAAAAAAAACACACGACGATTCCTCCCTCTTTTCGAGGAAATAACATAGAAGCGCCCCAAGTTTCTACCAAAGACAAATCTGTGTAATAACTGTTTCCCAAGAACCAAACTGCGGTATTTCTGAAATAGTCCTATGTCGAACTAAATCACATATCAAACTTTTTTTAACAGGAAATTGTTTGCCGCGGGAGTTGTGTATCAGAAAGTATGTCATTTTGTCTTAGCTCCAAAAGTTATATAAGAGATTGGTTTTGAAATTTTTATGAAGCTATAATAATGATCATTGGGAGAACACAAACGAAGAAAAGCACCTATATATTAATCTATAAAATTATATTTAATTTCTTCTTTTTTGTGGTAAAATATAAGAGAATAACGAATGAGTTTAATGACAGGCTATCATTTATGGATGAATCGCAATTTTTCACAGCCGTAAATAAGCCATCGAATATGTGCGCATACGTGTCCTGTTTGTCTCCCCTATCTAGCAAACAAAACGACCCTCTCTACTAAACGAATATAAATGACAGTATCGAATAGCAAATCTCGCTAATCCGGGCCCCTTTTTTAGATCGATTATCCAGCGATTATCGTCCTTCTGATTATACGACATGAGGTCGCCTATACTCCATATAAACTACAAATGTCACAGTTCGAATTTCTAATGATTCAATAAGATTCTTAAATCCTAGTTTGGCCACTTTCTGGTCGGTTGATTTTCTTTGGTTTTTACAATATTACATAGGGTAGAATTGTTCCAATGTAGTTGTTATATTGGGGATGTCCAACGAGAAACTAATGGATGATGTTTTTAAGTATCAACGACGTGACTGAACATTCTGCCAAATGCAGTTGGTTCCGATTGATGCAATAAGCCGAGCAAAATTTATTGTAGCCGTATTTTTACGCCACAGAATTAGATAAACTTGACTGCTATAACAATAAAGACAATTGCCCTCATTATATTTATATATAATAGAGAAGAAAACCAACAATATCACTTATTGTCATCGTAACTATAAAGGTATTAATGACAATGATAAAACGTGCCTCATTATTTATTGAGCAACAGTTGCACTACTTAAATTAATGTTTTAAGCTTTACAACTACGAAAAGAATGCTCTCTCATCGCTACTCCTGTTCAATTTAAACAACAACTTTGATAAATTGCAAAATTAAAACACATCATTACTCTATCAATGTTCTTACTATATTCGAGTTTCCAATACCTTTTTTCGTTCGTTTTATTCTCTATTATCTGACGGAGGTTGAGAATTCAGCACGTAATGAGAAAAGTTACAAAAGAAAAATAGCAAAAGTTGTGCGAAAAGGTAAAAAGAAATCGTTTCTTCTTACTAAATTTATTTCCTTGATTAACTTTTTACAGAGCAATGTAGGAAACATTTATTTAACTTGCGTAAAAAGGAAACGAATATATTTTAACTTTAGTAATTAAAATTCGATATTATCGTTGTTGATTTTTATGTACCTACGACAGAATGAAATATATTGGGAAACGAAATGGAAACTAATACATGACACCAGCTCTACAGCATGTTTAAAACCTTCAGATATCCGATCCTTGTAACTAGAGACAAGCTATATATTTAGTATTAAAACTGAAATCTACCTGTCACGACCAGATGTTGTCCTAGAACCATGTTTAGTGCACATTTACTAAACATCAACGTAGGGGATGGGCCCCCTTCTAATATGTTAGTTAACTTATGGCCCTCCTAAAATGATGCGCACTGAATGTATGTGATATGCAATTTAAATTTTTTTTTCCCGTGGAAAAAGTTTCAGCTTGTAAAGTACTTGAAATTTCACATCGTTCCCCTTTTTAAAATCATATTAAAAATAGGTAATGTGTTCGCTTGACACCCTCAACCATTAACCAAATATACGTATGCAAATATCCAAAATGACAACTACAATTTACGAAATATACGCTTTTGTATGGTCATCTATTATTTCAAATATAATTAATGGACGGCGGTTTTATTTTTTTATTATTTAGAAATTGTTGAATGTTTTGGAAAACGGTTAACAAAACATACCGATATCGGTATTTAAACTAAAAATGTTATTATCAAAGGCAAAACACCATGAAATAGAGTTCCTTTGTTGTACGCTATTAATACCAGCTAGCTATAAATTAATGGAAAAATTTTAGGATGCAGTTAGAAATGAATATTGTAGTCTACAATTAGTTTTCAGATTTAAAACTTTTTGGTGTTTATAGTTACAACTGCCGGTCTTGTATAGCATGCATTATGGATAACTTTTCTGCTCATTTATGTTATAGAAACAGGATTTCTATTTGTTTTTATTGAGTTGTATTATTATTTGTTTCAACAACAGAAAATACATTTATAAATATTTCCTTTGTAATTCAATTTCGCTATTCAATAATCCGTGTTATTTATTTTTATAAAAATTATGAATCAAATAATCAAAGAAAACATCACGATTAAAGTTTATTTAGTATTGAATTTTTACCAATCAAACCCTCTCCTTTTACAATCTAGTTTATTGTTCTTTGTTCTATATTCCTATTAAATTGTTTTAATCGTTTCAAACAATAATAGTCTGTTCGTAAACAATAATTAAAGTTAAATTAGAGAAATAATAATCAGTTCAATGAGTATTCTAGAAATTATTTGCTCCAATGATAGAAGACAGGTTCTTATCTGTGGTGTGGTTTGGCAATGGTCCAGAACTTCGGTCAGCTTACCTATCCGTTCCGTTCTGTCTATGAGAGCATTCCATCTAATACAAAATCCTTTGAATTAGATATTGCTATAACAACCAAATGCTCTTTAATTTCACTAGAATTTGTAATGTACTACTAACGTACACTTTGTACACACCGCTACTACTTACACAAAGATGTAAAAGTGCATGTATTTTAGCGGCTAGTCATATAATTAAATTGTACTTGACGATCACTCTTTCTATGCTGACAGAATCGTGACTGGATTTTCAAAAGATCTCATTCATAAGAACAACCGATTAGAATACATTTCGAACGTTTTAACAGTTGATTTATTTCTTGTCGTTTTGTTTCAGATTGTGGTTGTGTTAGTGCGATTTGTGTCAAAAATCGATACAATCATCATGTACACCACCATATACATCTTAATTTCAATGCTTGTATTTCAAATTTACGCAACCAAGGATTTGGAAAACGAAAAAATTGATGAAGGTGAGTAAAATTTTTAAATTTTCATCATTTCCTGTTTATCTCCAACAGTTTCGAATCTAAATATTAAATTTAAATGAACACCGACTTTTTTTCCACATTTTAGTACAGTTTCACATGCCACATGATACCTGTCCCGCTACAATGAATATTTAATTTGCAACTTGTGCGTTCGTATATTTTAATTCAACAATTCACTCTAGGCGCGCTGTATTTTTTGTTCTCACTGTTAAAGTTGAAATTGAATCTATGTAAATATGCATGATTGTATGTATAACGAATAAGAAGAGTTGCGCAACAATTTGACCCTTGTAGTGGTGGATGGTGGTAGTGAGTTTTAACGTAAATCATTGACGGAACCCTTAAAATCCGTCAGACATTTGAATATTTGTAGTGCTCGAAATCGTCTTCCGCCAAGAGAGATGCGTTTCTGAAACACAAGTAAAGCAAGTTGAAACACCACGATGGCTCTTAACGTTTTTACTACCCTATAAATCTAACCGAGTGTATTTTTCTACAGAGTATTTTCAGACAGCAGTTTATCTTAAATGTACATTTTTAAAGCTAGGTAAAACATCCAATGCTCCCTTATGGTCAAAACGATCAGAGTTGATTTTCAACTGATATAAACTACAGTTGATTAGATATAACTGACAAGAGAGTAGAGAAATTGAGATTTAATGCATATTACATTGACTAATAAAATAAAATTTCATAGCTGTACGATAGTAGTAACGGCAAATTCCTTTTTCCTGTGCTGCAGGATTAATTAAAAAATTTTCAACCCTTTCAAAACTGAGAGGACTCTTTACGACATTCATTGGCTAAAATTCTCCCCCCTATTGTACAACATTACAGAACTCCAAAACTGTAATAAAAATCTAACTAATCAAAATTTGCATCCCACCAACGACTACTACAACGGGCACTGGTCATTAAAATATACTGTAGTATAATAGAAAAATATGGTTTTTAGACGAATATTCCGTCATTTAACACACCACCATTGGGCATATCTGAGTCTCTTGTGTATCATATGCTGTCTCACAGTGGCGTCCCATAAAACCAGATGTTACTCATGTGGGCGCTACGGATCTCATTTCCATGCTTAAATCCTCCCTGTTGTAACTGCCATTGATGCTGAATTATAGATGGTAGCGCATATTTATTGCTGTCGTTTTTATCCAAGGTGGGATTCAGTATTGTGATAGAAGTACGGAGTCGAGTCCATTTCTGATAGCGCTAGTAATTTCCCTCTTAGGCATTACAAAGTATAGAACAGGGGAAAAGTTGCGTTCATTTTCACAAGACTTGTGTAGAGAATTTCGTGAAACTTTCTACTGAATAATAAGTAAATTAATATAAGTTTAATATAATGGAATATGTACCTAATCGATAATTTATAGGTGTATTGCTGATGTGAATATGACAAATTATCCAATATTGTTAATGTATTGGTGCTTTGCCTTGTGGTTACTTGTATATACATTCCACTATGTACCCGAAACTATAACATAACATTCCCAACACTGACATTCCCGTCATTCTGGAACCGTTCAGAATTCCACAAAAGATGTTCAGAATTGTTGGATAGCCCATCGAGGCGTTAACTATCGGTTGATGTATTTGATTTTTATAGAAAATTATACATTTTGAATTCCACATACTTTAATAATAATTCGAAAAATTTCAAGAATCGATTACATCTGATGTAAATAAGAAACTGGTATTTACTCAAATAAGAAAAAGAAACATCTACAAACTATTCCCATGAGTTAATTTACGTGATATGTATAATCAATACGGTATATCTAGATGAAATCCCAAAGGAACTGATGCTTTTACCCTCAAATTACTCTCTTCAAAGATGATAGGTATTTCATATGCAATCGCTTTTAAGACGCCGATTCGGTTAGCGTTATAAGTGTTTTAACCGATTTTCAAATATTAATGAGGTGTTTCCAACTTTCTACTATCTGATAAATGAGTTAACGAAGAATAAATTTTAATGCTTCACTATAGAAACATACTTCTAGTATTTGTACAAAATATTTCTATATAAAGTTGTTAATATCAACGAAATGTTAATTAAAGTTTGAAATGATTTGAATTCATTCTTTATTTATGTAATAATTTTAACCGTAAAAGAAACACCAATAATTATACTAAAGTTTTAATTAACGTTGAATCAGATTTCTAATATACGTGTATACGAATATTGTCTACCTGTATTATTATTATTATTATTTGAAATAGTTGTAGAGATATTTGAGTAGCACACAAATCACAAGTATGGTGATAGTCGGAAAAGGGTAGGGTTGTATCAAACCACTATAAAAAGATTTACAACTTTACATTAGGACAATCATAAACTTTCGAAATTGATGAGTCTTATTTTATCGTATCTGAAATTCATTGCTGTTCCATCGCTGTATAAAAATTAGGTTCCATTTTTGGCTTTTTCGTATTCAAATCGAGTTGCACATAACTTTATATTCAATATCATAAGTACATTCTACCCTTTTATAAAATACCAAGCCGTTAAAGTTGAAGAAGGTTATTTTCGATGTTCTGGCACAGGAGAAAAATATTGTACAACTACGGTTAGTAACGTAAATTATGCTATAGATCGTATATTTTTCTCTTATTTTCTAGTAAGAAAGAAACATTTTTTTTGTAGAAGATATTTCCACTGACCGAAAGTTCCCGAAGGAATCGCAAACATTCCACTTTTGTATGTGAATATCCTACACCTATTTTAGTTTATAGTCAATGTGTGCACTATATTTTTGATCCTTTTTGCCTATGTTTTATTGGTTTGAAGGAAATCCCGTAGGTGTGATAACTTTGGCCGCACCAACATAGTCTTCTTTATTTCGTTTCGCATTGCTAGAGATGTGGGGATGTTTCTGCATACTAGCTTTTGAAATATGTAAAAAATATAGTTGGGAAAATATTCACTAGCAAATGTTATGACAGTATCAGGGGAATGCGGATAGAAAAGAGAGCAAATTTTTGATTTAATTAAATTTCTATTGTATTGTTATCAAAAACATAGACTTGATTGTGAATTTATTTTCAAATTAAAACAATAGAAATTTCCAGTTATATCGACGAATAGTTATTTGTGTATGTGTGTAAACAGTCAGTGAGAGAGACAATAGGGGTTTTATCGTAATTGTTATGTGTATGCGTACATGTTGCAGCTTACATTTAATGTCACCACAACATAAAGTCATTCATTGTACTATCAATACATCACAAATGTACGTACATATATTGTGAATTGATAACATTAACAATTAATAATAACGACTATTTATCGAAAATATCATTACTACATTTATTAATTAAATATTCAAATATTAGTTGAAACTTTAAAATTGGTCATTTCTTTGTTCTAGACGATTCTCGTCAATAATGAATGAACAAAACGTTGTTAAATCTGTCCACCCTAAAAGTGTAGCAATTGAAAATTTCAATTAAACCATACAAACGTTGACCATGAAACGATTATGCAAAATAAATTCGACACACATCAATTTATTGTCTATAGAAGGGTATGTATCGGTTAATAGAGAAGAATCTGTATCGAAAATGCAACAAAGCCGCTTAGTTTGATCATTCATGCGTCTGATGTTCAGCATGTGTACAGATTTAAATCAACTCAATGCTCCCTTCAATTCGCTACAAAAATAAAAACGAAAAACGTTTACACTCAATTCTAATTAAAAATTGAAATTTAATCGATTATTGTGCAGAATTATACGTATAAAGAAATTTCCACATGTCAGTATACAACGTTAGTGATATATTCAAGTTCATTTATGAGATTCTAGTTACATATTCTCTATTTCATGGTCTGTTGGTTGTGGATGTCATAACTAAAATAAAGGACTACCGTCTGTTCA
Source organism: Mylabris phalerata (assembly GCA_020740385.1). NCBI lineage: Eukaryota > Metazoa > Arthropoda > Insecta > Coleoptera > Meloidae > Mylabris > Mylabris phalerata. The sequence continues at coordinate 5,000,012 of JAJEOX010000299.1, read as the reverse complement.
CTTTCCAGCTTTTTCCAGCTGCAGTTTTTTTTTGTTTGCTGGATTTACTCTTGGCTATACTGTTTTAAAACAATATTTAGTATTAGTAAAGCTTTCCAGATTACAGTCCAGTTTATATATCTTTCGTTCCACTTGTTTAATATGCATAAATGTATTTGTCTGGTCACATAAATTTACAAATTCAATTGTTTTTATTGTTAACAACAAACATTTTTCTATTATCCCCCTGCAATAATAGTAAAAATCAATCATTTCTATGTATTGTCGTCTATTGTTATTTAAATATTTAATGGTAGATAATTTTTAGTTTTAACGGCTATTTTTTATAGTGCTTTAATTTCACTTTGATTACATTTCACTCAAATATTGAAAGTCAAGTTTTCAGCAAGTTTATATCGGCATGTTTTATAGCCATCGTAAAATGTCCTTACTTTTACCACCCCTCAAGTAGAGTTGCTGCTGTTCGTGTATATGCTCTATCGTGAGTTTCTTTGAAAATAATTTCAAGATTTTATATCAATGGAATGGGGAGAGATTGGTTTTATTGCTATAGAATATTTTCCAAGTTATATACATTCTTAGCAAAAAATAATCAATTTATCTGTAATTAGATTTTATCTCTGTCTCTTGTTTTGTAAAGTTTGATTAATTTTCATTTGTTAAATAAATACAAACAGTAAACTGTTGTCAAATGTTGAAAGAGTTGGAATTGTCGTTTGGGGTGTCAGTTGGGGGCGCGTTAATCTACGTTCATCCACCATAATCCCGGTACAATCACCACACTATCATCCCAAGTACACAGACATTTCTCTTGCTTAACTCACTACAACTGCCAACAATAAATAGAACAAACACAATTTTAGATATTTAGGCAATTATTTTGTTTCTTTATAGACGTTAAGAATGATATGGGGGTGAAGTTATTACATTTCTTATTCATTTTCTGTATGTTGTCCAACGATAAGAAACATCTTGGCAACTATTACTATAACACAACAACTTGAACAATACCCAATCAAGCCAGTTTCAAAACATTCTTTAGTCTTCATCGAGACTATTCTATTCGAATTCTGTCGACTCATTGTCTGTTACGTTTTTGTTGTTGTACAATTCATATTGTTATACATTTTCTTCTTGTTATAACAACTTGTCTGATAAATGAACCAATAAGATTCAACTATTAAAGAGAATATTCGAGTGCGTACACCTGTAAATATATTAATCCCTTTTTATAGAACGTAACGTGATCTTTTAGCCCTTTGTGAAAGGGAAATAATACCTGGTGACTCATATTCCACCCCAACTATGATATTTACAATAGAAATAAGATGACTACTTTTCGATAAATCATATTGATTATTATTGAAAAATCAGAAGACTCTATCTACTATTTGCTTACTAATGTTTCATGACGAGAACAACTTGGTTAAATGCACTGATGCAGAAGAGAGTAGATTGAACTGATTAAATCATCTAAGAACACCGCCGCTCAAAGAATGAAAATAATGAAAGAACAAAAAAAATACAACTCATTATTTTGACTTACAATGTAATATGCACTAAATGAGAGGGGACTAAAAAATGTTGCAATATTTCGACTTAATTGAACCTCTAGGTAAAAGTAATAAACTCGAAAAGATCCAAGAGCAATTTAACGTGAACGTTCCTTACAGTTATTTGGGAAATTAATGTTCCTTAAAATTCTCAACGCAGTAGGTAATTTCAGAATAGCTAATCAAAGCTAAGAGCCTGAAAGTTATTAAAAAAGATTTTTCTTTAAATCACCAATAATCGTATAGTTACCGATTTCGAACAAAAATCCAATAAATTAATCAACAATATCCAACATCAAAACAACCACACACTATCCAATTTTCCGCTGGATTGGCGTTTTTTTTGCTTCTTTCAGACAAGAAAAAACTAATTACAAATGAATTTTTGGTTCTCAAACGATTTCATTACCTGAAATTGAACATGTTGAGTTAGTGGTTGTGTATTCGGCAAAATGCAAAAAGCCCTTCTCATGTCAAAATCACTATACAAGGCAGTTTTGTTAATTGGAACCTCAGGCTTTGATGGTGATAAAAAAACGCGTTAGCTTTTTGCTAATATCAATAGAAGGGTGTAAAGGGATTGGGAAAATTAAAAAAAAAGAGTCAAAAACTTTATTATCTTGATGTGGAAACGAAATACAATTGAGGAGGGGTGCATAAAGAATTAGTAAGAGTGAAAAATTTTAGATTGTTTCACAGGCGTGATTTTTATGATAAACATACTAAATTCAATTGAAAATTCCATATTTAATATTATAAAGACGTGTTATGAATGATAAATGAAATGAAGTTATATAAAAGGCAAATTATTTGAAATGCAGCAGTTTTATTTAGAAGAATAAATGAAGAGCTGAATTCATTGACTAAACCGTTACAGTCTGGTTGCAATTTGTAAAACTATTGTCTTAGTAAATTAGCTGACCAAGTCAAATAAGGCACAATGTAAACTTAATTTCTGCACTATTTGTATTGATAATAAGTTCCAAGTTAGAGAACGACTTGTCTTTATTAAGAACTTAAAAAGTTGTAATGGAAAAGAATGAAAAAAATACGACTATCTAATTAGTTTAGTCTAGCTCTTATTTCAGCTGTGTGTACTCCCAAGAGTTTGTTAAAATTACCGATTTTCTTGTCACTGTTTGTTTACATTCATGTATCATTCCATTAGCTTCCTTCATAAAAGGTGTTATCAGTTATCTCTCTTACCCTTTATCTTTTGTTGAATTTTAACATTCTCCTTGTTACAAAGTATAATCTATAAGAGAAGAGTTGGGGCTAATTTGGAAAACACATAAACTGAAAAGCATCGTAGAAAGTGTCGCCTAATTACCAGATAAGATTGCTGTTAAAACAAGGGTGTCTTTGTCGTCATCCATACAATTTCCATCCACAATTTTCTTTATACATACGTACATTAGAGAAAGTAATTCATTTAGTATTTTATTTTGAATATTTTAAACTCAAAGAACTTGTATACTAGAAGAAGAACTTCGAAAATGTATTTAGATTACGGTAAATTGGGGATAATCAACTGATATATTTGACAATGAATCCTTTACATATCGGCTTAATGTAAAAGCTATGATTAAATATGTGGCTACAGATGGAACAATGACTATAGTCTGCATACATGTATTGAATAGCATCTACTATATAAAGTATTTTGTTATCTAGCCCTATTGTCCTTGATCTTTATGTATATGTAGTATGCTATTATTCGTACGAATCTTCAACTATAATTTAACTATCCGATAAATGTTTTGTTGAACTTATTTTCTGATTTGATAAATAACTAGTTCTGTCGGCAGATTTTATCACTTGTAACCCCTTGGAATTTATCTAAAATACTATTGTAAATGATGAAATTACATATTCTTGGACTGTAACATGAATTGTATTCGTTTATTTTTCTATTTTGCGTTTGTTTGATTTTATGCACAAAATTAAAGGGTTAAATTTGAGGGCGCTCTGTTGGTTTATTTATTTCACGAGCCTATAGAGAATTAATAATTGTAATGCAATCAACTATTTCCACTGAATTATAGTTGAATTTTAATCAAATACTAGCCTTAATGAAGTTATTATATTTAACAATAATTGCATGAAATAGACTGTACAAAGTTAATGACATCATTATAGACAGATTCTAATCATACTACAATCAAATTATAATTTTATTTAAAAAATTATACCTACATGTAGTGTGTAATTAGCAGTTGAAACTAGAATATTCTTTCTTTTTAAATTAAAATTGCCACATTTCTATTCTGTTGGTTTGCATATAAAAGTGCATTTCACATGAAAGACACCACTGTTGATTGTTGACAAATTCACAACCGCACAAAATTCGAAAAGGGTCTCGCTATAAAATTAAATTTAAATTAATTAAACACGTTTCTGATATTGTAAGCAGTGACAGACTAAAGACATTTTAAATAAAACTTGATCCTTTTCATCTATAATTGATACAAATGTTATAAAATACAAGTAAAGTAACAATACAATTTTGTTTTGGTGGTGTTAAAATACCAAATTTCTACTCTTGCGTATAATTAGCAAGGAACTGTTGAAATTGTTAGAAGTAAAATGGTTGTACGGTCACAATTTAATTCGACGATTCTAACTTATTAAAACGGGTTAAGGCAATTCCCAAGATTACTTCTTGTAACAGTAATTGTGGAAATAAATTTCCGGCGATATTTGGACATGTTCCAATTTTAATAAAATTTGCTACCATTAACACCTTGTAGGGGTGCTAGAAATTAGAAATCAATTTATACAAAAATTAGCCGATCGCAAACATTTAAATTTATCGAAAAAAAAGAGAAAATAATCTCGAAATTGATGTGATGTATTGTCGGAATTAATTATTGTAAAAGGCAACAACATATTAGTTTAAGCACCAAGTCGGTGGTGGTTGTTGCCTTATCTTTGCCAGAAGGCGACCACTGGTATTATACGGTAGCCTGTAAATTTATTTCATCCTGTTTTACAAGAAAGACAGAATTCACCCAACTGTATATGCAGTTATAACCATTAATGTTCAACAAGAAATTGCTAAAGGAACTAGAAACTTTAAATTCCGGTAAAACCTTGACCAATGAATTAGGAGAGGAAGATTTTACCAATAATCACTAAATCAATTCAATTAATAATATTGAAATGCAGGTAGAAATAGTTGAACAAATCTTAAACTGTTGTTGGCATTTATTCTATTGAGTTTCATTGATTGTTTCATCCTCTTACCACAAAACAAATATACAAAATGAAACCAACTCCTATCATACCTTGTCAAATAAAGTTCTGAATCCAATTATCTGTAGACAGGTAGGATTGATTGGAAACGCCAATCATATCTGAATGTTAGGTGGTCAGAACGTGATGGAGAGGGCTTAATTGAATTTTTCATAACTAGAAGGAATGAAATTTTCAAACTAAAATTTCATATTTCTACCAATATACGATTGGCGATGAATTAAACAAACAAAAATAGCAGATTCCTCTAAAAATAATGTTGATAGACAAGTGTTCTCTTGTGTTACAGAATATTCATTATTGTCGAAATAGAAGACGGGTTTATCAATATTTCAAGATAAGAGACTATAGTGAATAACAAATATTTTACGAGAACCTCATTAACAATTAAAAATCCAGAGTTTAGCGTATATAATGTAAATATTAGCAACTGTAGTTTAATTAGCAACAAAGTTGACTATAATATTGTTTGAAAGAAATATAAATGAATCATAAATAATAATTTATATTATCAAATGTTCTCAACCATATTAAACAATAACAATTAACACCGAAATTCGAGTTTTAAGTGGAATTATTTTTGGCGACTCCTAAGAAAATTGTCAATTTCTTCGTCGGTAATTTTAAAAAACATTATTGATTTAATATATCTATCGTGTATTTTAAGAAATAAAAATTACCTAGAATTTATTAATGAATCACGATTCGAATATTCTCACAATTCTTTCAACTAACATGATAATTATTTTATCTTGTAGGTCCATAAATTTACACAAGTTTAAATTAATTGGCCTGTCATGACTGTAAAACTATACAGAATAAGTAAAAAAAAATAGCCGGTGGTAAACAAACGTCGAAAATAAAAGGAAATAACTGTTTGGTTTGTGATGTGTTCATTATAGAAACTTGACTGTTGTTTTATGTTTATTAATGATTAAAAAAGTGATTATCATTGTTTGTAAATTAAAAGGTACTCCTACATGTTGGGTCAATTTATTGTTTAAATATTTGCATCCAACATATAAGCGTACAATATTTATAGTTTGATCGAGTTGATTTTACAAATATCTACTCTTCTTACAATATACCGAAAATAATTATAATGATTAATAATAAAAATGGAATTTAAACAATTTGAGTTAGCACGTAGCTTTTGTTGTCCAACACACAAGATAGGCGTCATTAATCATTTAATGACAAAATTGATCAATCCATCTGATATATTAATGTGCCATCAACAATATAACACGAATTCTGTTGTAAAACAACGCCTATAATTAACAATTCTGCCTAACTAAATTTCCATTTCTTTCACTATCTCTTGAATTATTTTTCTAATAACAGACAACGCAGAAAACTGTTGTATAATTGTTCCAATTATGTAAAAATATTTGATTGACATCAAAATTCTTCAATAAAGCTCTTGATTAATTAATTAATTAATCCAGATAAAGGAACAATGGAATTTATTACGGATATATTCTTTAGATCATTTAGAAATTTGAGGTAGAAATGAATTTCTGGTATGGATTTGATTAATTTCGATTATAGAACGAAGTGTAATATAGAGAGTAGAAATGCGAGGGAACATTGGAGTGGTGACTGAGAGAAAAAAATTACAAACTGTCATTAGTTGAAAGTTTATGGAAAGATTGGGGGACGGAAACTAATATTTCAGTAGTTAACTACATGGGAGATTTCATCGTTTAAATTTTAGATAAATAATATATTAAGTTCACTAATAAACAGTAATTACAACCGGAAAAAACTGTGTTTGATGCATAATTAATTGATGTATTAAACGATTTAAATACGTGTAATTTAAGAGAAATTCTAGTAAATTATCGAAAGGGTAACGTATTTTATAGGGTGCATCTTTAATGTTGATTACTTGAAAAAGATAATTTGTCGAGGGAATATTATTATCTCTCCAGATTATCTCGTTAATGAGAAATTAAAATATTGTTTAATGGGAATTAATTCGTGTTTTTATCCGAATAAAGTTCAGGAATGATTAATAAGTTGAGTTTATCACCAATTGTAGGAAACTATGAGTATTTTCACGTTGATATTGGTTGTACTTCAATGCTAATTTCGGGTCAAATCCTCATTATGATCAAGTCCAAATTTGATTCTCCACTATCAACAATTGGGTTTCAAGTAGAGAACAAACAATTGGTCCTTATAGGTTCGTATAATACAGCAAGTGCTCAACATCATTTATATGGAGAAATCCTTTGACTAATGCAAACTAAATTCATTCAAATATTTGGAAATTTCGTGGATTTAATTCTCGATAAATCATGCAACTGGAAATTGAAAATTCTCGAGAATTATTATTTTTTTAATACAGCAATTGAAAGATTCTATTCCTTACTAGACAATCAATAGGGCTAGGTAAGGGTGATAGAAACAAACATAATCGTTTTAATTACTATAATTACGGATAATTACAAAATTTGGTTGATTTTAGTTTTAAATACATTTTTTTTTTTAAGTTTAATGCCTTATTTTGGACATTCTCATAAGAAATCCACCACCCAATGTTATAATACTACACAATAAAATTCCAATTGCCATATAGGAGACTTTATCATCATCTTGTTTATTCTCCTCATCAATCTTGAAATATTTAGCATCTCTTGTTAAATTTGGAAAATATCTCATATCGATTCGTTTAACGAATTCAATTAAATTTGGCCATGTATTGATTAACGTTGTTATATCATTTGATGGTAATGGTAATTTAATTAACGGTGATAAATATGCATAAACTAATACATCTAAACTTGTTATTGTATTACCAAAGAAATATTGTGATTGACCTAATTTCGTTGATAATATATTTAAACAAAATGTTGCGGTTTTATTTAAATAATCCCTAATGATATCGTTATCGTCAATATGTGGATATAATGTTTCGAATAATTGTTGGGCTGTTGTTTTTTTACGATTAACATAATTATAATTGAATGGTAATGGTAATGCTTTCATGAACCACCGATTAATAAATTCATCAACATTCTTTTGATCAATCCAATAAACGAAATCAATGACCGGTTTCAATTTCATTAAAACTAAATTTTTCATTGCTAATAAATCGCTTTGTTGTTTTGAATTTAAATTATTATCGATATTATTATAATTGGATTTTATTAAATACGATTTAATTTCATTAAAATTATTGAAATACACTTTACCATTAATTAAACTTGGTGCATTATAATAAAGACACGATTTTAAATTGTCCAATACATTGATTTTTATCGGTAATTTGATGATTTTTGTATAGAGTATTGCTTTCAATACACTCAACATCAAGCGAAACTAAACCGTAATCACCATCGATCACATTTAACGTAAAATCGTCTTCATTTAACATTTTAATTCGTTATTTTCAAATGAAAAATTGCAAAATTTATTAAAAATTACTCACTTTTAACGAGCGACACTGATTTGAGGTTAGGCACGCGATTATTGATCTTGCCAACTGACATTGCCGATAAAGAAGGTGACTACTATACCATTCGAAAAAGGCGCAATATTTAATTTTCGGGACAATCCATAAAATAATAAAACATCAAATAAATGAATGAAAATTCTAATTATTAACGTTCATAGAATCAAATTATCCTCTAAAGTGTCTTTTTTTTCAAATTTAGACTCAAAAAATATGTCGGTTCATTTTAACGATTCAATAACTGAACTTTAGATGATTCTGAGCTATACCGGACGACAGAAAATAAGAAATTGGCTTATAAATCAAATTATTTTTTTGTTGGATTCGATTGAAGAACTTATTGACCGTAAAAATTGGATAATTTACTAGACGTAGGAAAAAAATTCTTTTTATAAAATGGGTAGTATATAGAACGGTATCCATAACTCTTTTTTCTTGGGTTGCGTATTTATTTGCTAAAATCTCTACTGTAACTTTAATTTTTATTATTTTCTATCTAATTCGATTTTGTGTAATTTTTCGAATATTTTGAATAAAATAGTTTCTTTCAGCGTAAAATAATCAAATTAGAATAAATACTTGAAAACATAATTCACAAATTTTCCAAACACATCAATGAACACACGGAGTAAGACTAAAATTAATTAATTTTAGAATTATAAGATTAGAAGTTTAAATACCCACAATATCTAGGGAATTCGTCTATACCAACATAATTAAATGAAAACAAAATTCCCTAGATGTTGTTGGTATCTAAATTTTCTAACCTTACAATTCAAAATTTGGTTAATGTCATTCATATTCATTGGGCCATATGCATAAACATGAAGTAAATTCTTTTAGTTTGAAATTAAAGTAAATCCTTAGGTTTGAATGCACAAAAAGTGTAGTAATCGCTTTTACTTCAGTGCTGTAGCATTTGCTTCGGACTTACTTTTTTAGAAGTAAATCCATTTGATCTAGATGCATAAAAATGTTTGTATTAAAGCAAATGATTCGCAGTTGCGTAGTCTGCTTGGTGTTAAACTTTGCACTTGTCAAACAAGTTTTTTTTTGTCGAAAATGGCCGGATTCATGAATGTTAATGTTCGAAAAAATTATAAAAATAGAATAGAAATGTCGTGACTGTGACTTCAAAAGCTTACACCGCTTTGATCGAGTAAATGTACAGCTTACTTTCTTGGGGAGCATTTAGGAACAAGAGGTGGAGCTCTTTCTCCAGAACAGCACATGAAAGTTTTCTTAAGATTTGTAGGTGATCCGGGATTCCAAATTGGTGTTGGAGAAGATATTGGAATCCATCAGTGTACAGTTTCTAGGACAGTCAAGTATGTTTCAGAAAAGATTCTAAACAAGGTATATGCATGAGTAAAATTTCCTAATCAAGAAAGTTTTACAAAAGCAAAGACAGCTTATTACCTTTTCGTTTCTATAGAAATATTGTTCAACTAATTTCAAAGAAGTAAATGCTTACTTTTTTTAGTTTTTGCTTCGAAGGAAAAACGATTACTTTTAGCATATGAAATGAAGTATTTACTTTTGCTTTTACTTTTTCGACCAAGCACAAGTTTTTGCTTTTACTGCTTACTTTTAGATCTTACTACTTTTTTATGCATACGGCCCATTGTTTGTTGTTATTTTGAAGAATCGGCGAATTATTTGTACAAATATTTCTTTTTCTATTTTGGTGATTTTTGGTTAAAATATAATGTTTTTTTAAAGGAATACTATCAATTTTGATATTTTCGATTTTCTTTTTCTACATTTGGTAAAAGTTACTTTTACGATTACTACATGAATACATTTTTTATCGATTGCGGTTATAAAATAATTGTTCTTATAAGCCAGTTTCCTATTAGCCGACCTTCGAACTGGGTCTAAATAATCCCCTCAAAAGCGTTTTTAGAAAATTGATTGAACGATATCGTAAACGAGAATTCATCTAAAAATAATAAAATATACTCCACTTTTGAAATTCACGAGCATTTCGCATTGCACCTATCGCCTACAGGGAAATTTTAGAACTCTAGTCAATTTTGATGTAGTTAAACTTTTATGTACCTAACATGATAGGTTGTCTATCGTATGACCTGATATGATACTAAACGATAATTCGATTCATTCTTAAAGCGTATTTTCGATTTACCTACGAAATTTCATCCCTATCTATTGTTTAAAAGTTTCTTAAAATGACTGCCAAATTTAATAACCTTTTTTCTAAAAGCCTTTTATCCTGTTTTATTCTTTTCATTTCAACAACTCTGAATTACTTTTGTTTTTTTTTAACAATGAATTATAAACAGCTTTCGAAAAAAGTTCAAAGCTCATAAAGCTTATTAGCCTTAGAAGCGATCATATAGAAAAAGCTATTGTTAATCTTAAAAATATACCTATAGGTATGCTAATATTATCCATGGCTTTAAATTCTAACAAATAGACCAAATAAAAGCTGGTTAATTCACTCAAATAAAGCTTAATTCGTTTAATAAATCCTGTATATGAAAAAATTCAATTTCGGTTTATTTATTTAAGGCATTTTAGACAAAATTTGGTTATTGTTAAATTTTGCGTTTGATAATATATCACTCTCACCGTAAAATCTTTTAAATTTGTGAAATGAAGTGGTAAAATGTAAATTTCAAGCAATTAAAATCCATTATTCTACAGGGGATTTTCTGCTTTTTCGTCACTTTTATTCGGGATAAATTTACGGAAAAAGACGCAATACTTGAATTAGTTGTCGAATGAATTTATAAAAATTATTCGATTTATCGAATCGATACACATTAAATGTCATCCATGAATCACCGTTTAGTAACACAGCAACACCGGCTAAATAAGCAATTATATCGCATACCATACAGCCCCCATCTCTTCATATTTATACATCCTCATAAAGGAAATAAAAGACGCAGGATTACAATTCGATGTGGGGCTGCTGATTTAAAAAAGGGGGTCGAGATTCAATTAAGTACACAAATTAAACGTCAGCACCATTCTCTTGGTTTATACGAATACTAGTAAGCATTAATGCATCTACATTAACTCTTAAAATTATAATTCTGTTTCAATCAATTTTTTTAATCGTGTAGTTTTAAAGTTGAAAAAAATCCACTTCTAGGTGAGCAATAAAACAACTTCTAGTGTCGTTCTTTATTTTCGCCAACTTGACGTTGGACTGGCGGATAATCCTTTTATCAGTTTAATCCTATTAGATTCTGTACAAAGTGAATTTTAAAAGCTTCTAAAAATTACTGAAAAAGTCTCGTGTGATTAAAGGGAAACTTTTGATTGCTATACTGGAATGCATCAAGCGTTATTCTATTTAAGGGGCTAAAAAGTTTTAGTGTTGTTTTATTATTATTTTCTTTACTTCGGCGTTGCTTTTTCAATATCGTAACACGCACCCTACGTGATGAAGAAGAAGATGACAACAAACTAGGGTGGTAACCGTAAAACCATGTATCAAATTTGAAAGATTTACTGGATTGCAATTCAAATTAGCGATTATTCTTTCTTATATTTGAACGGGGAAAAAAGAAAATGCAAAATACTCAAATATAAAATTCGAAAAAGAAAGCCAATGCAAATGAAGACTTCCGCAAGATAAAATCAGATTCTAGACTTACTTTTTTAATTTTACAAGCAAACGCGACAATTTCATTTCATTCAAGTTTTATGATAAAAAAACTGAGGATCTTGGTGATTTTATTAACGTAATTTTATGTTATTGTTTATTTTAAATTAGAAATATTGTGTGAGTGGAAAATTTGAATTCCTTATTCGGCGACAATTTCCAGATTGACTAAGCTATTAAATGTTTTATATATTTTGAAAAAAATATGGTCCATTATTCTAAATTTTATCTATGAATGGGAATTGTATCGCATAAATTTTAACATCTATTATGGAATGGTTATCATTCATTTTGCATTTTTATGGTTACGTCTTATTTAAGTGTATGTAATTTTAGAATATTTGTATTGTTTGTTGAATCAGAAAATGAGGAAATTCGCAAACTAGACTAGAGTTGGCCTATATCCCGAATTATGTTACAAAAACGCTAATGTATTATTGTTGTAGTAGTTGTTCATCCATCTGTGTTCCATTCCCTTTTGGCAAGCTTACCACAAACAAATATAGTAAACCGACCAGTTTCTACTATCCAAATAGGAAATAACATGGTAGATCACGACTATGAGAGCACTATTCTACTAAAATTTACGAGGAAAAACAATAACATTAGCTTTTAGATAATTGTAAATCCACTTCTTTCTCTCATTGTTTCAACAATACTAAACAAACAAAAAAAAAAGAAAAACAATGTAATAATAAGAGTTGTGAACGTATTGTTATGCATTTATTTAAGAGAACATAGAACAACCCATCGTGATGTCTTAATTGCTTAGATATTTAAATACGAATACCACCCTGATAGTTGAAACTAGACATAGAGAAGATAAATCTAGTCGCTGCATGCTGTTGGTGTTTATTACCCTATTTAAGCTACATCTTCACGACGGACGTAACAGTTGGGGTTCTTGTGACACTGCCACCCTGCTGATGTCTACAATACAAAAAAAAAACCGTCCTAATCGATCTTTAATCAAACAGTAAAAAACAAATATTCAAAACAGACTAATTATCTTGAAGGAAATAAAGAGAAGAAAACGTTCGTTTGCGTTTTGATTCGGTTGATAGTTATTGAAATCAGATTTAATGTCTTTATTGTAAACAAACTTAACGAGTAGTTAGCTGACATTTGTTAGTATTCCAAGTTTGCGAATAAATGTTTAGTTTGGGGTGAAATGGGGAATTTATGTTAAACTCCAACTGGTAAATGTTGTTGACCGAAAGTTTTCACGATTTTTTTCTGTGTTTCGTGTGTAGATAGGGAGTGCATTCGGCTATGTTATAAAGGATTTATTAATATTGACTCGTAGTCTATTTTGAAATTTATTCATATTGTATGAGACTGATATATATGGCAGATATTGGAAATGTACGTCATTATATTAACAATAAATGTTTTAAAATCTGGAGCATTATTTTAAGTCGCTACAGTATTTATTTAGTTCTAAATTTTGGCCAATACTCGAACTCTGATCGAAGTACCTATTACAACAAATTATAATGATAAAATTATAATGTTATATTATTAATTTCATAATTTGATATCTTTTAAATCCGATATATTTAAAATATAAATTCAACACATTGAAATCAGAATAAATATTAATTTATGTATGCAAGTTCTGATGGATTATGCATTATTTTCGATAAATATATTATTAAATTCGCATATTCATATAACATTTATGAATCAGGTTTTAATTATTTCCCAAAAAGTAAATTACAATATTCTCTAATAACGACAATATTGTCAACATTTGGACATTAAACAGAAATATTATTCCATGTATAATCTGACTTTTCGTGATTAGATGCACAAAGAAATCGTGATTGTTGTCAGTGAGCGAATAGAAGAGGAAAAGTCCAATCAAGCATGATAAATCATTTCCAACTCTACTCACAAGTAAACCTTACGAAGTCGAAACTCCCGATTTTGATGATTTTTGGTATATAAGTACTCCATTCTATTCTAAGGGATGCGTGTTTTGTCATTCGTGCCCATACGCAAGTTTAAGGGAGAAAATGGGGGTTGAAGTTACCCCTGCAAAATCGGTTTTTGTGCAATATCTCAAGAACGGTTCAATATTTTTCGATGATTCAAAAACTGAAAGAGAGACATTTGTGGGGGCTACAACGTGGTAGAAATCAATTGTCAATATCCTGTTGGGGGTAGAAATGACAGGCACTTATGTGCCGTTTTTTACGGTTTTTTGCAATTTTACACCCCATGGTAAAACATGCCAATACGAAATTTTTTGTAGTAGTAGAAAATTACAAAATAAAAGTTACCCGTTCGAGGGTTTTCCATTATTTTTAATTGTTACCCCATAAAAAATTATTAAGTGTTGTAACTTTAGGGGTGAATTTTGGCTATGTATATTATTTTTTGAAATCGTATTTACGTGAGTTTTGAAGACATTTGGAGTGCTTTTCAAATGATATATGAATGAGTACCCCAAACTACCCCTTAATGAATTATGCTAATCTGACTTTATGAAAAAATATTTTATTTCTATTAGTGATTCTACTCATAGTAATTATTTTATTTACCTTATCTAGTATATAATTATCCAATTTTTTATTTTAATTACTATTTCTACCAATTACAACCCCTTCCGAATTATGATAATATAAATTTATAGAAAAATATTCTATTATTCTATTTACAATTATTCTGGAAATTCCCTACATTTTACATATTTTCATATACGTAACAACTTGCTTATGGTCAGCAGTTGTTATAGTAAAGATAGATTTGGAAGAAATGTTCAAAGCAAAGATTTTGCTTGCACCATCTGCAGGTTACATTCACAATCGTCACATGTACGGCTTGTATGATAGGCTTTGAATGAAAAATCTGTAGAAAAATCTGGTCTTTCATTTAGAAATTCACTCTGGTACCACGCATATTTGAATAATTCTGTATATCTTGGGGAAGAAAACTGATTATGGACTGATTGTAGTTTAATTATGTTATCCCTTAAGTGAATATTACAATCATATCATGACAACAACACAGTGTTCGAGAACTGTTTAAGGAATTTCTTCTATTGGCGAAAGCCATAAACTTCTAGAGGTTGAATAAGTACAGTAGACCCCTTTGGTAAATTCATAATTTGACACATGTGGATAGTGGGACTATTTCATACAAGCCTTTGCTTTCTGCCCAAACAGATTTTGTGTTGCTGTTTGGGATGAACACTTTGGTAAAACACTCTTCAAATCGTTCTTTCGTCAAGTTACCAAATTTTGTTGCCATTATACATCATAATTCAGAAGGGGTTGTAATTGGTAGAAATAGTAATTAAAATAAAAAATTGGATAATTATATACTAGATAAGGTAAATAAAATAATTACTATGAGTAGAATCACTAATAGAAATAAAATATTTTTTCATAAAGTCAGATTAGCATAATTCATTAAGGGGTAGTTTGGGGTACTCATTCATATATCATTTGAAAGGTTCTTCAAATGTCTTCAAAACTCACGTAAATACGATTTCAAAAAATAATATACATAGCCAAAATTCACCCCTAAAGTTACAACACTTAATAATTATTTATGGGGTAACAATTGAAAATAATAAAAAACCCTCGAACAGGTAACTTTTATTTTGTAATTTTCTACTATTACAAAAAATTTCGTATTGGTATGTTTTACCATGGGGTGTAAAATTGCAAAAAACCGTAAAAAACGGCACATGAGTGCCTGTTATTTCCACCCCCAACAAGATATTGACAATTGATTTCTACCACGTTATAGGCCTCACAAATGTCTATCTTTCAGTTTTTGAATTATCAAAAAATATTGAACCGTTCTAAAGATATTGCTAAAAAACTGATTTTGCAGAGGTAACTTCAACCCCCATTTTCTCCCTTAAACTTGCGTATGGGCACGAATGACAAAACACGCATCCCTTAGAATAGAATGAAGTACTTATATACCAAAAATCATCAAAATCGGGAGTTTCGACTTCGTAAGGTTTACTTGTCAGTTCTATTTTATCCTTATGTTTCCACGTTTTTGCGTCTTTCACATCTTCATTTCAACTACTAGTGTTATTGTTATAGTTTGTGTTGCGTACTTTTTTTTATAATATTGTGTTTTGTGGATATATTCCGGACGACGACTATCTTCTCATATATTCGGATGGTGTGGATTTGTTATCGACTCCTTTTACACAACCATCCAGGATATGTTGACATGAATGTACAAAGTAAGGAAACTTGAGAATATCCGGATCTATGTCACGATATATACCTAAATTTATTTTTATTATTATTTAAAAAGAATTTCTAAAGCAATATGTATAACAATGCGAGACGAAGAGATTTAAAATTTCTATTGGAATAAAATAAATTTGTTTGACGCTGGATATCATTCTTAAATCTTGACGGTTTTGGGTAAATTTCTAGTTTCCATTCCCATAGGATACACGTGCTTGCTCCAATAGATGGGTTTTCTAAAACATTTGGGAGCCATCAAATCAAGTCTAGTTATATAGTTAAATATAGTAAGTTTTCTTACTTTAGAAGAGAAAAAAGGAGGAAAAGTTTCCTCTTACTACGTTTAACAAGAATTGCCCCAATGTACGCTTCTATAATCAAAAGTAAATTGTGATAATCCCTGTTTTAAAGTCTCAATTAAGTAACAATAGCTTGTTAGAATCTATGAAACATGAGCATAATGAAAGTATACTCGTCTTCAAATATTATTAATTTAACAAATTTCTCTCTTATGTTTTGTAGTTTATAATAACGTATCTAATTGTAGCCGTCTATTTTTAATACAATATAATGCAGTTTTAATGAAACAAACACAATAGGAGTTATCTGAACAAAAGAAATGTACCGTTTTCATCGCAATTTATTTAAAATCAATCTGCATATGTGTAGTTTTGTTTTAATTTATTCCTCGTTATTCGAAATGGATCAATATTGACACGAGAGACTAACATCCGTTTGTCTTTTTTGTTTTACTTTCTTTTTCCTTGTTATAGCCTAAATAGCATAAACCTCGAAAAGCTACCCGGCAATAAAGTTTACCCCATTCAACTGAAATCGTAAAATACTTTGGATATTGCTGAACATGTTTGATGGTTTCTCTATAGAAGCGAAATTTTACAATAAATTTCCAAAATATAGCGGTCCTGAAAGCAATTAGTCGTTGATTAAATAACTTTTTAAATTTGTTCTTTAGTTGTTTTCTAAAGTTGTAGTTTCTATAGAATTTCACGATTCCAAAACAACATGTGCACGCCCCTAACAAAGTACATGTACGTTTTCAGTTTGCAGCGTGAAATATATAGGGATAAGATAAAATTGTAGTAACAGTATTCTAGAATGTGATGGTGCAGTTTGGTAAACCTCAAGCTCGACTTCTGTGCTTTTCACCGGGATGGGCAGGTAAGTGTAAAGTCATGTAAGTGAAATACGTACGTATAAGGGTCGTCGTAGAAATTTCACAGTGTCATATAGAAAGTTAATGCATGTGCTTTATATATTCATCTCCATTCATGTCTGTCGGATGGATTTGAAAATAAGATATCTTAACATATATCTGTGTACACAAGAAAGAAGAATAAAAGATAAAAAAGAATAGGAGAAAAAACCACCACACCATTACAATATTGTGTATGCTGTGTATTTTAGTGCCAGAATAATTCATTTCTCGTTTTTCAGTCCAACATGACGGATTTCAGCCAATGGATTCTATTTTTATTATAAAGTTTAAATGATGTGGATATTTCTGGAAACACGTCACGTATGAGTATTTGAATAGTTTTTTATTGAAATTTGCATGACAATCGATTAAAAAAACATGTAGAATTGCCAATTTTCCTCTCCCATTTCTGCATATCGACGGTTCCAGTTTAAAACAGTTCAAATAATGTTAGAAATAAAGATGATAGTATCGAAGTGAAATAAATACTTCAAGCCCTCTTAAATTTAAAGCCCCCAGATGGGGATACACTACATGGAAGGTAAACGAAACTCGAATCCTAATCCTTACATCGTAGAATGTGTCGCATGAAATCGAGCAAGTAACTTGAGGGAATAGTACGACAGAAGGAACGTTTCTCTCTGCGACATCGAAGCTTTTAAAAATAAAACAGTTTTAGTCAAACGACAATTGAGCTTTTTAACTAGACGATCGAGGCAAGGATCTCTTTTAAAGTATTTTCAAACAGTTTGTTTTCGGTAATATTGGAGAATTTTCAGCTTTAATATTTTAAATTTTATCATCAAAATTGCACACGTAGAATATAACAGTAGTGCAATACTATCTCCAGTAAAACTGTCTTTGTAATTTCCTGCAAACTGAATGTATGAGGCGACAATAAAGCTCTATTTGGTACTTTGCTAGCGATAAGTGAGCGCAAGTGTATATGGGAGACTATTTTCAAGGCAATGGTCTGTTTTCAATTCAACCATCTTACATATATTATACCGGAAATAAGCTACAAAAGACGATCAGAGATGGTTAGAACATGAACGAGAGAAAGAGAGTAACGTAAACGTACTGATCCAAATATATAAAACACATTTAAAGTTATATGTGTTGCCGCCCTAGTGGCGGCTTCTCTGCTATATCCTGAATAGAGACTATGCAGCAGGAGGCAAATTTCAACTTGCTTAAACGCGAATAGACAAGAAACCGACAACTAGTCGTTTGCATTTTGGATTCTATCCAACCAAAACACGTACAAATAGGTTTTTCTAATAATAACAGATGGATTTTGATTTATTCCAAATACAAGAGTAATTTTTTTCGAATAAATTCAGAAAATATATTATGGTAATTAGTAAATTTTCCAGACCACTTCAACAATATTAATATTCCATCCAACTTCAAGATCTGTTCATGTCATAATGTTATTATTTATTAAATTTACAAACTTTTCGACATGTATGTTTTGAACAAACGATTGAATTTATTACCAACAAGAAGTATCATTCGAGTTAATTTCATTGAGCTTAACCCAAATAAGAACCCAACACACAATGCTGTTGACAGAATTTATTTACAACCATATTTTTACATGTACCATAAATCCAATTACCAGTCTAATGCTTTTCCACTAGGTATTTCTTACGAGATTAACGGCTTTCCTGAATATTTTTACCTATAAATAACTAAACCTAATATAAATAAAGCAACATTGTTTAGGTGCTTTTTTTCTTTGAAGTACAGCAAAAGTACAGGAATCCTCGGAGCATAGACTCATTTATTTTCGTTTATCATTAGCCTCTAGTCTAAATTATCAACAGTTTTAATTTAGTTTTGGCTCTATTTGATGATGTTGCCCCAACTTGTTTCACCGGTAGTGTTCTTGTAATTGGAAAATTGTAAACATTCGTATTTTGCCAAATAATAGCTTGCATTGTAATTGTTTTGGGTGCATGTGAATTTTTCGGAATTGAACAATCGTACTAAATTCAAACTTGTACATTTACGTTACAATATCGTTTAAAATCAGCAGATGTAGCCCTGGAAAGTAAAAAAAATATATATATTTTATCTAAAATCAATATAAATGATTCTCGCTATATCTACATAGCTTTGGTTATACTGTCATGAATTTAAAATTTTATAAAACTATTTTCGTTTTATCATCAATACTTTACTACTGTCATTGTTTAATTCCCTATAAAAATAATTTAAAACAAATTTGACATTTTAATGGGGTTTATGTGAGTTTTGTGTCAATCACAATTAAAAATTAATAGATTTATCAATATTCGATCCAATTCATAATTAATAGACCGTTTCGTAAGGAAGCCAATAAAAGTTGTCTCTCTGAAAGTAATCCATAAGACGATTTTGCGGTTGATATATCCCGAGAAAATTGCTCATAATCGCTTATTACTCAAGATTGTAAAACTCTTACTCCATTTATTCGATTCATAATCTTATTACCATTATTTTTATTGTATTTAGAGTAGTAAATAATTTGACTGAAACTCCAGCGACTGTGCAGTTTATATGAATAGTAATCGAGTTTTCAAGTTATATAATTAGTTATTGTATCTTGTTTCAACATTATTTATGTAAAGCTTGTCCAAAATTGGAAAACTAACGAATCGTGCTTCCTATTATTATCTGTTAGTTTTGATCATATTAAAACAAAGTTCTCGACGTATACAGTTCGTTTCAACGATATTCGCTGTTCTATTAAAATTGAAGAATTCTTAAACAATTTATCAGTAAATTCAATTGTTTGTATAGTTTACTTGCATCATTATAATGATTCTATGAAAATATTTGGAAATAAAAAAGGAAACTACTATGTATATACGTTCTCATGCTGCTATTATTAAATAATTTAACAATAACGTCGAACTGGTCGGCACGCTATATTAAAGAATTTCATGTAGATTTAAACGTTTTTTTCTTATTAACAATAATACGAATAGAACGAGACAAGGTAATACATATCAAGATTATATCAAACGTTTGAAACTTGGAATTATTTTGGATGAAATAAAAATATACTGGTGCCAAAGATCTCTGACCTCCTGTGTTATTTCATTTTTGTTGGCTGTAGCTAGGCCTATTATAAATTTCTTTAAACGGAGAAAAAAGAGCCTTACAACAACATTCGAATTCTTCTAGATGTTTCTATTACATAATAATACAAGAAAACTATGCAACAAATTGTAGAATTTTTATTATTCAATTAATTCTATATCAAACTTTAAATACCAGAGTTTCTTTAATATTTGAAGAAGAATTGTTAATTTTCTTCTTCCTGCTAATTGGTAAAAGTATCAAAGAATTGTGTAAATTAAGCTATTATTCATGAGCAATTATTTAAATTAAAAAAGTCAAAAATTCGAATTGCTTTAAAGTTGAGGCTTACTTTTTATCCTCGACACAATTAACTGGTTCATTTTCGACTTATTTTTAACGTTAATTATAATCTTTCGTCTATTCGAACAATAAAGAGAGAATAGACAGAAAAAAGTATCTGATGATAATTTCGTGTGATGACTAAACGATAATTCTGTCTAATGGTAGGGTTTTTTGACGAAAGAAAAAATTTTACAACATTGTCGATATCAATCATATTAATACCGTGACCTAGACGATAATAATATATTTCATACAGTTATTTCTCATGATACATATTTATAACACAACGTTCGGCGATCTTTTCTACGCCTTGTAATCATCTTGTAGTTAATTCTATCTATCTTTTTCTATCTTATTGCTGATTCGTCAGTCGTGACGAACCCATCTTACCAAATGTCTTCATCTTTTTGTTTCACCAAAGTTCATAATAAAGTCATTAGTTCTGCCGGTCTTCTAGATGACTACGACGAGTCTGATGCATTGCCGACACAATCTTTAAAATAAAACAACTATCCGAATGGAACAACAAAACTTATAGATAGATGATGGTGGGTATTTCTTTTATACGAATAAAATTCAACTAATTTCATAGAAATTCGATTAGAAAAACAAACAAATAAATAAAAGCGAATAGAGGAAAATCGAGGGAAATTCTTGATAGTAGGGAGATTTATTGATAAAATTAAAAACAACACATCGAAATCGATTAATTTCAAAACAAACTTATAGTTATACTGAATAAATCTCACTGGAAAGTTAATAAAATTAGAGATTTTGAACTGTATTCGAAATTGTAAACAACTTGTATTGAGTAAAGTTTTCATGCTGTAGGCGGTCGGTTTACATGACTTGTTGATGTCGTTGGATTGTTTTTACATCCTGTACATCTGTTGAACAAGTTACCAAATACATGGTGTATAAAACTGACCCAAATTTAAGCTCAACTAACAGGTGAAGCCTTATTTATATATGCTGCTTTTCCCCCCTGTTTTGGAAAGGTATTTGTTGTAAGAACTGATCATTATCTAAATATCAACGCTATCTCTACTCGGTATAGTTAGTTTTCGTGAGATTTGTTTTTGCTTCAACTAAAGAACAGTAAGGATGACTTGTCACCTGTCGAGAGCAGCCATCATTAGTACAACATTTACTTGTACTTAACTAAACTATCGTGACTTTTTATGTTGTGTTTGTTCGACTAAAAATGCTTGTAAGTGTATGTGTGTTTAACAACCAACAATCTAGTTTTTCTTTGAACGATAACTTATAATTTGTCTTGATCGATTTTTCCGTCATTTATTAGTAAATTTGAAACAATTCGATTTGTTTTTTTTTTTGTTTTACGCTAATAGATTCCAAGATATAAAGCGGTAATGTTGTCCTATTTATGTACTCTCTCAAGGGGTTGATTCTACCGTGAACCTTTTAGTACTGTGTACGGACGTAAAGTTGTAAAATTTAGAACATTATTAAAATATAAGTGTACAAAATTTCCGTTAACTTACAGTAAGATAATTTTAAAATATTTTTAAGAATTGTTATCTTCCTTGTTTGATAAGGTATTGTAATGAATCCAATAGCATTACAAAGAGCATTTTAAGAAGCATCTATGAACATATTTCTTTTAGAAAATTCCAAGTGAATTCTGAGTTACAGAGGAAAATCGTTGAACAAGTGTTTTTTCTTAACTTTTTCATATTTTCCATTAGAACTTTGCGACTATTATTGATTTTCCAATAATTTTCTCACAATTTATAACAAATTCAAAGGATTTTCCAGATCTGTAAGAAATTTTCTCATAAGTTGGTTAATTTTCAGGAAAATTAACAAAAAGTCAAGGAGGTGTGTGTGACATCTTTTTTTGAGATCCGAAAAAATGACAATTTTTAATCATCGATATCTTCCTTGTTTGATAAGCTATTGTAACGAATACAGTAGCTTTAGAAAGAGCATTTTAAGGAGTATTTGTGAGCATTCTGTTAAAAAAAATCCAATTGAATTTTGAATTACAGAGCAAAATATTCAAGTAGTATTTTTTCGCAATTGTTCATCACATCATATCTCCTTTTGGATTTAGTCTTCGAAAATGCCAATTTTTAATAATTGATATCTCTCTGTTTTGATGAGATATTATAAGGAATATAATAGCATTAGAAAGAGCATTTCAAGGAGAATTAGAGAATTTTTTTTTTTAATTTTACTTAAAATAGATAGTTTTATTGGTTGTACATTAGGCATTGGAAAGAGAGTATTAAAGTTTTAAGACTGTTAGCAAATATTTAAATACTAATGTACTTCCTATTTGCGATAAAAGAGTGTACAGCTATTAAATACATTTCCACCGTTTAAACTGAAGTGATTAATGGTTGTGTATTCTTTTATTTGCAATGCCCTTCTTTAATTACATCTTAGCCGAATTCGTCTCTGTTTATACAGAGTATAAAATAAACCAGTTTGCATAGAACAACCATTCAGATCTGACATAGCTTTTTATTTATAGTCCGGGAAAAAACTCTCCGTTACGCCCTACAATCACAATAAAAGTTCACCCATCCATGTACTTGTTTCCTTTCTTCTCCTACAAATATTTATATTCAAAACAATATAAATTCCAAAATATCTCTTACTAAATTATAATTAAATGTTATCCACTATAAATGGAATAGTAACAATGAAAGATTGTCGTTGAGGACAATAATTTCTTGACCACAAATGGCGTCACTAGTTCAGCATCCTATTCTCAACTATAAAAGCTGTTGCTTGTATATTTCATGAGACAATTTATCTGAAACTAAGTTGTGAAATATTTAAGGTAGTTTTTACCCCTTTAAGTTTGCCGTTGTGTGATTTTTCCTTCTTTTTACAAGTAATAATCTGCCGCCACAGAACGAATGGAATAAGAAAGTAAACAGAAATGTTTTCTAACAAATCAAGATGAAAATCTTGATAAAATCATGAAATTCCTCTCTCTACTTGAAATAAATTGTCTTTCCTTTATTTTTTCTTCGTTCAATTTTACAGTTTCTCTACATCTACATGCTTTGGATTAATTATAAACTTTCATGTAAATTATAACAAGAATCTATGTATTGAAATAATAATAATAATAATGAATGTAAGTTGGTTTCATCGACTCGGTATGAGGTCGTCAAACTAGCATCATAATTTCTCATGCTTTATTTGAATAACATGCTGAGATTATCGAACGTACAACTACACCACTATCTAATGCATGTTTTTATTTTATTAATTCATAAAGCTGATAGATTTGATGATTTAAATGCACATTAAAATGAAAACGAGTAATTCCTCGTTCGAGTTGTACAATTATAGATTAATAATTCTTAAATTTTCTCTTATTTCGTGTTAACAACAATACGATTATAATTTAATGGAATTGAAACTTGCATTTGATTTATTTAAACAGTAGTGTTCGGTGATTAAATATTATTTCTGTCAAAAATTAACTTTCCCTGTTTGTTTTAACGTGCCCGTGCATAAACAGAAAATCCAGCTGACATTAAAAATCCACTGATAGTTGACATTATCACGAAAACCAGACACAATAAAAATACGTACAATTACAATACTGATAGTGGAGGGATTTAAATATTTACTACTGGAAATGGATGTTAAATAGAATATGATGACAAATAAGATTATTGCTATCACGTCTGTTAAAAAATCCATAGAAGACGTCGACTATCTCTTGATTATAATTGAAGAAAACGTACAGAATAAAATAAGATCTACTAATAGATTCCGTTTCCGTATTTCATTTAGTTTTTTAATAAGTCTACCAGTAATTTTATTAATTCGTCTCTTGAAATATACAAGATGTATTCTAGAACGGTGGATGATTAAGTTTAAATTAAAAAATTTAAACGGGAACAAATATAAACGACTGCCTGCAACGGAAATCTCATTTGATGAAAATGAATTTAAAGAAACAAAAAAAAAGGAAAGAAATAAACGGAGATAAAATGGAACTGTTTCACAGTTTAATAAAACTTGATAAATCAAAACAAATCTGTACATTGTTTTTTTGCGTTGTTGTTGTTGTTTGGGGGAAAACTAGTTTAAATTCTGTCTATTCGTCGAGTTTTTGGATGCCCGTCCATAGATTCTCCCTACAAATCAAAAGTGGATACATTTAGATAGTGATTTTAAATCGGACAATGCCTGACAGTCAAATTTCCTCTCCATACCGTCTCTGACATAGACATTTACAACAATACAGGAACGTGTTATCAATGGATGAAAATTAACATCCTGTTCGAATGCAAAAGATATAGTTATACGAAATTAATTAGATCTATAATTGAAAAAATAACGAGATATAGTTTCGTGAATATAAAATATTATGTGCCTTAAATTATACGACTAACAATAATTATATTCATGACAGGACCTCTATGCCGATATTGTGGTGCAAATAGTTAATAATTGATATTTGATGATGTGACACGATATATGTATTATAGCTATAATCTAATATCTATTAGTATAGCCACCATTTTGAAAACATGCAGCCGACGAGATAATTTCGTAATTAATTTAATTAGCAAATTACAAAATAAATTTACAATTTTTACATCAATTTACAACCAAATATTGTAAAATTTGGCGCTATTTATAAGTTGAATAACATGTCTAATGGCCGTAAATTCAACAATTCAACTTGAAAATATTTAACAACAGAAAAACTGTGTTCTGGTTGATTACATCCCGAATGAGTCCTTTGAATAAATACAGCAATCAAGAGTTTACTTGTTGCTTGATTTCAAGAAGACAGAAAAAATTGAATCTATTCACGCTGACATCTTTCCTCAAATAGAAACAACAAAAAGAATTCATTTTCGTTCCGGATTTTGTCTTTTTCTAAATAAGAATTATATCCGCCCGCACTATTAGAACTTCGACTGTAGCTAAATTCTGGTCTAAAGATCCTGACAAGTAAAAGTCCCGGATTTGTGAAGATTGTGTGTGTGATATCTGAAAACTATTGGCTTGTTCGGTAATCTCACGTTACTCGCTGAAAGAAATAGTCCGGTAACTTACTTTTCACAACCCGAATAGATGCTATTAGAGGAAATCTTATTATATTTGTATTATCTGTATTGATTTGTTTATTAATCGAAGCGATAAATATTCAAATAATGTTATTTGTAACAATTCCAAGACTAATTATAGAAGTTAGTAGTAGAGAAGTCCCTATAATTATTGGAATTCTGCTTTGATATTTACTCATGTTGTAGACGTAGTTGTTAAAGCTTTCGACAAGCTTTCAACATCGGTCAATTTTCATTTATGTTGAATCTAGACAACTAAATTTTGCATATTTATAACTGCACTCCGTATCGACATTATTGTAGAACGCCAAATTAAGACTGAAATTTTCATGATAGAACATCAATTTTGATTATTTTATTAATTACTATTTGTAACACACGTTGCAAAAGTAATAAATTTCAAAATATAATTTGATTGTTTCCTGTTTGAATACTTGATATCGGACAAGGACATTGTTCGATTATTGATCGTGATAATTTTAATTATAAGGGTGATGATAATGATTGATAATTGAAAGCTCTTCAATTTTTTTTCAGAGGGAATGTTATATGGCTTGATTTTTAATTACGTAATCGGCTGATTGATAGTCCTCGGATGATGGATGAACATTCTGTATGCTTTTAGTAAATATTTGCCATCACAAACAACATTCTAAAGAATTTCATATGTAGGTAATATCGATAATAACAACCAATAACAATACTGACAACAACGAAAAATTCGATATTTGTATCGCTCCTAAATCAGTTATCAGTTATCAATGTTGTTCGACGGTTCATATAACAAGATAAAAGTTTTCGTGATCTGTCCCTTGGGGGGTAGGTGGGTTCAATGGACGGTCAAATATTAGGGTGATATTGGTCATGTACGACATTGGTTTGTCGTGATGTTTCTCTTGTATCTTTCCTCTTTTCTCCAACTGTAATCTTATTAAGTTCGAAAGCCTAATATTTCTGATTTGTTCTAAATCAGATTTTCGGTTGTGTATTTCTCTTGGCTTGCACTTTGTCTAAACGTTTTTGATAAATTAATAGTGAACGACTGATTTGTTATCTTGTCACAAAGGTTCGGTTCTATTTGGTGTTTTAAATGGACGAAATCGCTAGCTTTTGTTGAACAAGAATCATTTATAAGTTGTAATAGATCTACTTTATTCGATTATCCAATAGAAAATTAATTTTGTTGAAATTGATCGTGCGTTATTAGGATAGCATTGGAAAATTAATGTCTTTATTGGAGATTTATTGTAAAAAAACGCAAATATCTGTATTTTTAGATTAAGTTTATAAACAACGCCTCAAGACTACAAAATCCACTCATGGTTGAGCATGTTGAAGGAAATCCGTTAGAACTCTCGTTTCTTATTCGTTGTTGTTGCTTTTTTTTGTTCGCTTTGTTATTTTTTCTTGGTTTATTTGTTCCCTTAAGATTCCAACAATACTCACATATATTTCCGACATGTGTTTTCTGTAGTGTAAATTGTTATTCGCATCATTTTACATCAACACGAACAAATAGCTAAATGTATGTATGTATAACAACTAGATTCAATGGACGTGGAA
This sequence comes from Mylabris phalerata, assembly GCA_020740385.1. Lineage (NCBI taxonomy): Eukaryota > Metazoa > Arthropoda > Insecta > Coleoptera > Meloidae > Mylabris > Mylabris phalerata. The sequence continues at coordinate 4,972,619 of JAJEOX010000299.1, read as the reverse complement.
ATTTGTCGCCAACATCTCAATACTAACGATGAACGGAAGAACATACCAATATTTTCCGTTCATTTCGTATGTATTGGGAAATATTTTATCGTAAATTCTTTTTGTCGAATATTCGTTCAATTCTTATAAAAATATGTAATGTTCAAATAAGTCGAAATCATTGACGATCAATAAACCACCAAATATAAACGGCTTATCCTTAAAGCTTTTCGCCAATAGAATATTGTTCGGATCTGGTGCACATCTAAAAAGACAAGTTGATCAAGTCTAATACGACTGACTATACATGGAGCTTTACCGATTAAATGTCGATTAATGTTAGGAGCAGTATTTGTACCTACAATAAGCTGCTTATTTGTTTCATCTAAGGAAATATCACAATCACTGTGAGTAATTACATTTGCGGATTGATAAAGTGGATTATAATGCAATGAATAAGTACTTTATAATTGTAGCTTCACGTGTAAAAGCTGATATGATCTAACTATATCATTATTTAAAAATCCATACAAGATTGATTAACTATATTTGAAAAATTTTCTTGTACAGTATACGCCATTCATCAAGTTAGTTCAATTTGTGTACACCACGGTCATCATTACTGTTATAGTAAAGGTTATTCACAAAGTTCAAAAATTTCATTAAGGCATGTCGATAGAATGTTGAGGAGGTCAAACGAAATGCCAACTTTTGGCTATATCATCGGAAAAGGTCAGGTCGCAATAATTAAATCCATTTGTCTTGTACACAATTCTGGCTATATCCTCTTTTAAATTCGATACTATCCACCCTTAAATCATTCAATATTTGTAAAGAATAAACTGCAATGCAGCTCGAATTACTTCTTATTACAAATGGAACTTGTTCGTTCTATTATTAGAAATATTGTTGCCGCAATTCTACATTACTACAATTATTATTATTGTTATTAAGATGTGTTAGTTTGGTCTTTGAATGAATTAGCCGACCACCATTTCGGCTATTATTATATTTACACAGAATATTAAATTTTATTGTTAATTTGTACGGTTTACATGGATCTACTTATACGGAAAGTGTTTGTAATCTTGTCGACTTAATCGTATTTGCTATTTAAGAGTATTAACAAATTTTACGTTGAACAACAAAGTTATACGTATGTATGTACCATCGAATATGAGGAGGGTTAATTTTCCACAATCATCCCTAAGATTAATCTTTACAAAATGGAATATTCTACGTAAACAATTTCATTAGGAATTTACAAATCAATTATTTTAATTTATTTACCCACATCGTGTGTAATTCGTTTTTATTTAGTTTCAATTTTATAAAAAGAAAATCGATACGCTACTACTATATCTGACTAGAATTATAATGTTTGTAATCTACGAAAAAGCCTATAAATATATAATTTTCATGGATACTTTACGAATTGTTCAAAAATGTATGCTCGAGTATTGTGTATGTTAGTCATAAATGTTTAATAATTTGCAAATAAAAAAAAGTATAAACAGGGCAAAATTGTTCATTCAAACATCCATCATAAAACAAATACCAATGGTAAATGTTTAATAAATCATCAGCTATCACATTTTAAATATCGTCTAGACGTTCTATTGTAGTGGAATTCAATTTTCAAAAAACTACCGGATAATTTTTCGGCTAAAGTCGAGAGTTTTCAAAAAAAAAATCAAATATTGTTCAAAGCTTGTTCCGGATTTATAAAACTCTCATTTTAACTATTTGTTACTATAATAGTGTTTTTTTTCTTCTTGTAGCTGGGTTAATGTAGAGATGCTTATTGTGTTGTTTAAGCGGATATTCTAGAAACTACAGCAAACATTTATAGCAAGCTTCTATAGATTTGGAGTTTTCTACTACAAATAGTTTCATATTTCTACTATTCCATCTCATTTCAGCTTCAAAGACGCTTTCATAACGAACATCCAAAGGTTTCTTTATTCATCTAAAATCTGGAAGTGAGCTTTTTGATTTTAATAATTCTAAGCTATGTCAGGTTGACGTCGGTTTCGTTTTTTCTTTTTTCGATATTTTCCTCTCTTTTTGCCGTCTTATTATGTATTGTTAGAAGGTGTGAACTGTGTAGAACTATGGAACAATTATTTAGAGGAAGGCTCTTGACACGCGTCACGTCTTTATAAAGCTTGTACGATAAAGCTTAGACACACGTCGGTCGGTGTTAATGAACGACAAGTCCTCCTTATACTCGAGACTAACAATAAAGGTCGTAACTTGATACGAATATTCCCAACTTTAAAGGTGTCTTGGCCTCAATTGCCTCCAAATAGGATCCCTTTGGACACACACCATACTGCAGCATCTCATTGTTATGCTAGCACGTTATTATACAAGAGCATGACAAGATTATTCATATTTTTCCGTCTTCATTCTTTTTTTACTCAATTTAATCATATTCTATAAGAGGATGATAACTAACGAAATTTATAAATAAGACAGATATACAATACGCCAGATACTGGCATAACCGAAAACGAATATCCAACAAGAGGCTTCTCATTAACTTTACATGTATAGCTGTCAAGTATTATAAATGGATATCAAAAAATGATCTGACTGCTACTAGTGCATCAATAAATTAAAATTAAATGAATCACAGGCGGGAGCTTATCGTCGGACAGGTGATTGTGTTTGAATATTCAGTTGTATACGTACACCTACACACGTATCTTTTCTGGTTCTTGTTCGGTGATAAGCAAAGTTAATACCATCAGTGAACGGAAACACGTTTTCTCCATTAAACCAAAGTCTTGGATCGTTTCGATTTAATTCGATCAACACACATGAACAAGATGACATGTTGTGTAACGTTTCCAATGCTAATTCAATTTACTTTCAATTTTCTTTTCCGCCTTTTATATCTATGAATGAATATGAAAGGCCCATGTTGTAGATGAATTGATGAACAAAGAAATATTTATAGTTGAAGATTTACGATAAGTGAAATAGTGAAGCAATCATGGAATTCTTTATTGATAATTATCTTTATTTAATGGCATCTTTTGCCTTCGATAAATTATTGATTGACTATTAATTATTGTAATCTTATTAAGAATTTCTAGATGATTTTGTAGAATGACAGTCTCGATTATCTAGACTTATTAATTGAATATCAATGTATAATTCAATACATAATCTATTAATTATAGTTTGTATTTCTTAATTGAAACAGGTAAATCGAGTTTTGATAAATAAGCGCCAGTTTAAGCTCCTCTTAGGTCGACTTGAATGACAACATCACCTGCAACATTTGATATTCTGACACAAAACCATGTTAGTAAACAATGTTTAATTCATAGATAACTACTGAAGAGAGTTTATAAAAGCCATGTTGAAATATTATTTAAATCAGTACGATATTCTTTCCCTAGTGTTGGAAAAACACTTTCAAGTTTGCCCTTTTCTCTCTACCTATTGTAAAAGTTTCAAATTAGAATCGGTGGAATTGGCGAATTTTTCTAATCTACTAAATTAAAATAGAAATGCCGTCCAAACAGCATCCGCGACTGGTGGAATGGCGTCAACTGTTGGTTGGTTCGGTGGTTGTGATTAAAAAACTTACTAGCTTCGTATCATAAATCATATCACAGGGATATTTTAAAACTTGTTCAAGAGTAGTTGAGCATTTTACAAGGACGTTCCAATTATATTTTAAAGATGATAAATTAAAGACAATCAAATCTCGACTATAATAAAAGCTGAGGATATAAACTGTGATGGATGATTTTCACAGAAAGTTGACAAACATTTCACCATTTCGTTGAACGCAATAACAAACTCTATAAATGGCATAGTGAATAAATCCATATAATTGACAATTACGCCTCAATTATCTTCAAGAAATTATATTAAATTGTCTATTTGACAGAGAAATGTTCGTATCGATAGATGGCAAATATTTTGAAGCTAATTGAAAACAGCTTACTACTAAAGGGCTCCTTTATACAGCGACATTCAACAAAGTAAATATTCGATACTGTAGTAATTGGGTCCTTTCAATATTCTACATAACAAAGTTACCATATAGGAGTTGGTTGCTGTTGCAATACTAGCGAACAATTCAGTGGACAATTAGCACTTGGGAAATGGCGTTGTCGTCTCTATATGGGTCAAACTATAATTATAGCTAATGCCTTTCTGGCAGTCACTGCCACTCTGAACTAATAAACGAAAACCGACTACTGATTGCATTCTGATCGTATTAGATGGGGAACTTGGTTCAGGGACTATCCAAGAAGGAGTCCTTGATCAGATTAGTGGATAATATTGAGAAAGCAATACATGTATAGCCTCTCTTGCCTTTTGTTTAACCACCCGTACTCTCAACATCAATACAAATAAACTATTAAATTTTCATTTTCAACAACAAACTAAAGCATCAAAAACGCTTTATATATTTTAAAATATCCTAATAGGTATATAATCTCTTTGAAGTAGTTGAATTTCCACATAAAATTAACGCTTTGACTAGAATACCAATATCAAATTTGCTTAATTAAGTATAAGGACAGTACACCCACAATAAAGTCTTTCAACAATAGAAGACCCCTTTGAAGGTGCTTTTTTTGTATTTAGGTCGTCTAGAAAATGTTGAACGAAACAACAATTATGTCTGAACCAGAAAATGTTTATTAAAAAATCCTTTACTCTTTACCTAAGGCTAAGCTATAAAAATGCTAAAAAAATACTATCCGTTTATAATTAGATTTTCAGCATAATTTGTTTTCTTTTGTACGAGTCGCCCTTTATTATTCTTCTATATTATACATACATTGTAGAATGTACATGTATATCTATGTACATCCCCCGAGAAATATTAATTTAAGATGGAAAATTGGTATACATTTTTACATATTTATATAGCCTCGAGGCGGTGGAATTTTCAGTAATATACGCGGGGGAATCTATATGTCGATTGATGCGGTGCAAAATACATAATTAGAGGGTGTCAGGTGATGGTAAATGAAGTTGAGAACAAGGTCTTGCCTGAGGCTGTCTGCATTAGGGGTTGGTTAAGGAGGAACAAAGCAAATTCTCTGATGCAAATCGCTTTCGATAATACTACTTTGTTGTTTCGCATCTCTATTCACAAATTATCGTACATAACAACTGCTATTGATTAATTAAATTTAATTAATAGATGTATTATACAAATTAGAGATTGTTATATTCTCATATTAGTATCGATAATTGATACTGAGTCTTTGATATTTTTGTAGCTTTGGTATAATAATCAATACAAAGGTAAACTAATGGAAAATTTACAAAGTTGTCAATTAGTTGAATTCGAAAAATACTCGTATCGCTTGTTGAATTTTTCATAAATTAGTCTCGCCTAGAAAAAAATTACAACATCTAGTTTATCTTATAAAGATACAAGTTGAAAGTTTCTTGTACAATCCCCTTACAGCCACCACCCAATTTTCAAAGTTAGGTATATGAATTCATATTTACATATTTGAAACGCAATAACTCCTGCCCCTCGTTTTAAATCAATCCTGCATTCAGTCCCTATCGTAACTTTGACGTGGGACAAAGCAAATTTGTACCAATTTACATATTTATACGCATTTTGTATGTCCAGACTGTAACAATGGTTGGAATCGTAGGGAGAGATGATTTTCGTTAGGAAATTGTGTTAATTTCCACAAAGTACGCTTTTTCAATTGGATTAAATCCGATTCGGATTAAAGTTGCTATTCAAATTATTAATTATTATGATAATGGTGTTTTTAGATTATATTTTTTTATATCTATTGCTAAACAACTGGAGAATAAAGTGGAGAGAAGCATTAAAAATGTTTATTAATTAAAATATTTCTCTTGTTACAGGTATGAATTTTATTTATCTAAAGAGGCTAGTCCATCCAGTAAGTTGTAATTTTCGTTTGTTACAAATCTCATTTGTGTTGCCAATAATTGCACATTTTAGTTTTCCATTCCTATTTCTTTCATACACAAATTTTTCCTATCCGGCCGTTTTTGGCGCTTGTGTGTGATTATTTTCTCTTTTTCGTTTCTAAGCCCTTTTCGGATTAAACACGCTAAAAGGTTGTAAAGACGCTTCGGTGAAATTCAATTTTCATGCTCCAACATTTTAAACATCAAAGGTAGGAAGAGACCCTATCACACCCGTACATTTTCTTCTTCTTCTAACACACAGCCATTGATGTTTTTTTCGACTAGAGCCGTGTTGGAGCGGAATTACGCTTTCAGACGAGTTATGCATTTTCAATGTTGCCAATGTCATGAAAGTGGGCATGTTTGTTGGCGATGGAATTGAATATTTTTCGAAGCGAGAACTTGCCGCCTCGTTCACTGTTCATCATCAATATGATGTTATAACTAACTAGAGATTGCTTAGCGAAACCATCCAGTCATTGAAATAAATTGATAAGGAATCGCCCCATTTCTTATTAGAAAATTGGTTCGATTTCTGCATTTATCTCAAAAATGTTGATGTCTGAAATGTTAAATTGCATATAGAACTAATTGAATTGTTGGCATCAGCTACCATTGTTATATAATCATATGAATTCCACAACATAGTATTTACCGCATACATTCAACAAACTATACATCACACCAAGTACTGTTACTGATAATTAAATTGTGGTTACATTCAGCCACGCCATTAGAAATGGAATATTAATATGAACCAAAAGTCTGTCGTTGAAATTCAAAATTTGTTTTAAACCAGGTAGACAACAATTTTAAATCAAATATTTATCATTATTGTTGATAGGTATGTGGTTGAAAACATTTAATGAAACTTCCAAACTCCCGTACAACTTTGAATTTTTCATTGGTTCGTTGATAAAGTTTACTGAGTATTCAACATTAAAACTTTAAATTAAATAGATGTAAAATTAATAGTATGGAACTAAGACGCGTACCATTATTACAATACAATTTAACTTGTGTTAATCGTTCTAATTAAAAATTAATTCATGTATCCATCCGGGTAGATGAATTATCGCCAACTTGAGAGCTCTCACAAAACTTTCAACTATAAATTACTAGACTATTGTTTTTAAAATTGTATTTATATGCTAAAATAGATTCGTAATTTGAATAATTACGCACTCGTTAACGAATATGTAGATTTATAACATTAGATTATATTTAAAATAAGATTTTCTCTGAGCATTTTTCAAATAACAATTGTGTATGTATACCTATCTCTTTATGGGTATAGGTGTGTTCAAACGGATGATTAATTGAATATAATGAACGTCTATAAAATTCTCCAGCTTTGGCACGATATTCTAATTAAGATTTTAAAACTTCCAGCTATCATTATAGCTTTGTATCGATTATAGTCCATTGCCTTCTCCGGGTACCAATTAAATCTAGTTTATGCCTCTTTTTGTACCTTTTCGAACCGTCATTTAAGTCGTTTTTTCTCGTTTATTGTTGAATGTAGATTTCAGATTTGAATAATTTTGAGATTTTCGATTTACTGTTGTTTACTCGAATAATTTACAATTATCGATAAGTTCCAAAACCAAGTTAATTCGAATTAATTAATGGAATTTGAAGCTATTAGTTGTGCATTCAATTGGAAACTATTTGATATTTGCGAAATTGATTTTCGACCAATTAATAACAATAAATTGATTAAATTTACGGATGTATTGAGGATAGAAAAGTTATTTAAATATTAAAAAAAAAAGCGTATTATACGTCACATTTCCTCGATTATTCTTATATTCAATTTCATAGTAATTTCCTCTGAATAATTTTCAATAAAAAAAGAACCATCACATAAGATCAACGAAGCGCAAAAATTCCGTTCAACGTCTTTCTATATACCACTATTCTCATCGATTATCTAGATTTTATCAGAATTCTTAGCCGTTTCTATCATCTTCGTCTCTCCAACTTTCAACCAACTACAAACAAATTAAACTAAAGAAAACAATTAAGAGTTTTAAAGAGTTGTAACGAATTATTTTCCATTATGTTGTCGGAATAGTTGTGGACATTGTCGCTTTTCAAAACTTTCAAAGAGATGAAATGCAGAAATCAAAAACACAACTGCAACCCTCGTCCAAAGCAAACCAATAACAATTGTTGAACGTGATCGGAATTGAAAACGTTGTCGATAGAAACAAGGTATTCGATTCGAACGATCGTAAATCATTTTTACAATTAGCCAATTGAAAAGGAAAACGGAAAAACTGTAAAATAACGAAAGTGTCGATAAATATTCGATTGAAATACGCTTTAGAAGAAGGAATTTGTTTTGTTGAATGCTGTAAATCACCAATTAAAATCGCCAACAATAGTTGACTTGATAAACAAGAATTGTAAAATTTCAAATTTACTTAAAATGGTTGATTTCATCAAAGTTTTTTGTTGTTAACAACCTTAGATCCCTGTCACTGGGTCAGAGATACTTTCATGAATATTAACAAGTCGGCTGTAAAACTTGAAATTCTGTTGGATGGAATGAATTCCTTTAAAAACAGACGAAAACATGCGATTCTATTGTCTAGAAAACTTTCCATTATCAAGTTGATTTCAATTTAGATTGTTCACAAAAATTAGATTACTGTCGTTTAAAAAATCGTAGAAATTTCAGCTCTATCAAATCAATTCGCATTGATTCAGTTTGAACAGATTTCTAAAGCTATTTTCAATGTTTTACATAAACATTCATCAAGTTTCTACTGTTGCATCAACAATAACACGAAACAGTATAAATTACAAGAGGTGTTTAGACATGGTGAATGTGTTGAGATGAAGAGAGAGACCTATTGAAATTACATTCTATACTCGTGACCATTATAATTCAAATGTAAACCTACACCGGCTCATGTTCCGTTGAAACGATCGGACATAATTTATCGATGATGTTCATTATTTTTAATTTAAAACTAAACAATAAAAATACACGTTCCTTTTACTAAATTGTTAGACATACATAGAATTTGATGTTTATAAAAGATTTGGTTTATCGTATGTATCCCAATTAGTAGTCGACGATCTAATCATTATGCGTAAACAAATCGAATAAGAAGCCGACAAAGACTCTATCAATTTGTTGTAGTTGGAGGAGGAAAAATCGGAAAATTCCTTTCACTTTAATTTTAGGCATTTTAATCACATACACATTCATTCTCAAGTTTTCTGTTACTATTCGAAATTCTTATCTCTCGTTCTAATAGGTATTAAACTGCTGCCTGTTCCACAGATAATCCTTGTAGTAACGATTAGCATGAAATGGAATTGGTGACGTTTGTGGAAATGTTTGGAATTGGAAAAACGACGACGGCGATTTGTCTGGACTTTGTTAGACGCATCAGTGATCAAGTTTGGGGTTTGCCTGGAAGGCAATCGTGCAAACAACAAACCAGATTCACTTTTTCCACATATAGTGCATTTGTCTTTGACAAGGATTTATAAGAAAATGTATTAATTATAGTGCTGACAGGACTATAATTAGTGATTTCAGACGATTAGTAACTGAAATGAATAAATGTGTATAGAGCCGGTATTCGAGCAAAACTTTGCTAGAATTCCGGCGGTGTAAGAGGAGAAACATTTTCAAATTTAATTAAATAAATATAAAATTTCGTAAGACGAGACTCGATGGGAAACTTTGTTCATTGAGAACATAATGGATTAACCAGAAGTGGGACATCTGACACTCAAACAGCCGCATAGTATTAGAAGACAGTAGAATTTCAGTGTGAAAATTAAAAGATTGCAAATGATTGAATAGAAGAGTAATTCCATTCTCTAATCGGGAAAAGTTTCAAATGACGTACAAATCTTGTCTGTTCAATCGCATAAACAGAAACAATACAACAGTAATTCGAACTGAAAAACATTTCTCATTATGAACAACGACTGAACAATTAACAATGAAAACGTCACTATATTTTAGATTCTCAATTAAAATTATTCATCAAACAACAAACTATACAGTTCATATCTAGGTTCGGATTAATTCTCGACATTATAGGGAGTGGAAAACTGGTAGGGTGAAGAAAAGCGGAATAATTTCAATCCGTGCTCGCGGCCCGGAAAGCAAAGCTCCCTCTACTGAGCGCTAAATTACTTACAGTCCGATCAAAGAAGACCGTCTATATATACACTGTCACACTTTCCTATTCAGATGATAAACCCCTTTCAGCACTAGGTAGTTAAAATTCTTTCCCCCCAAACTGACCCTAATACAACGACAACAATGATCCCTCTAGTCGCTTTTTTTCTCCTACCAACTCTATTTCTTTTATTGCGAAAATTTCCTTAATCAAATCTAACGTGCCATATCAACCGGAATTCTCCAGTGGTACATAAAATTGTATGGCACTGTAAAAGTTGTGATGATTGAAAATGTTCGACGAAAACATATTTGTCTGTGTGATGTCTATTTGTTCTTAAATTTATGAGATCTTTGATGGTTGATGGGTGGATTTTATATAAAGCATAGTTCATTTGAACAATAAACCCAAAATTATATTTGTCGGATGGTGATCATAAAGTGGTTTTTAAGCAGTCAAAGACCCAATATTGCGGTTTTTACACGAATCTTTAAACCAAAGGTATAATAAAATATAGAATAAAAGAAATTCATCTTAACTCTTATACAGGAAAGACACGTGTATCTATTTGAATTGAACGATAAAAAATATTCTACCAAAGAAATGATTAGGATCTGACAATAGAGAGCTTCATACGCTATACTCGATATTACTTTAAGACATCCTTATGTATTAATAATGGCGTCTATTGTGACGATTCGTGGTATACGGGGATAAATCAATATTGTTTAAAAAATTTACAACAATAAATAATAAATAATCCATTTCTACCCACATATAAAGCAATTTTTCCACGACAATTTTTCTTGCCATTAAACTCGAATACTTATAATCTTTTTCCAGTTTTCTTAGTAATTTATATTGGAGAGAATGCTTGACTACTTATAAAAATTAAATAATTTAAGCGAGTGTGAGATGTCGAGTTGTTTACTGGATAAAAGAGCGCTTTTAAATTTCATGTATGCACAAACAGATACAGATCGCATATTTTACTTTTTCATAGTAATTTTCGAAATTACATGAAAAGTGTTTTCAGAAAATTAAAAATAATATCTAAACGGTGGGAAAGCTCCAATAATTTGACTACAACAACTGAAAACTCTAATTTATCCAATTATAGTATTGTTGTATGTCTGAAATGGAGCTCTTTCAAGTCACGACTTGATTACAAGTAAATAAAATATATTATTAAAATGGAAAAGAGGAATGTAATAATGGAAAATAGAACAGTATTATAGCATTTACTGATAAATTTCCGTGTTGTTGTTTTTAGAGGTATGTCGATATGTTTTTGTCGTTGTCGCCGTCGTCGTCAGTTATATTTGTCGTCATCTATCGTCCTCGTCGAAAGCTAATATTATTTTTCTCATTTACTTGTGCGTGCAGACTTATCGGCAGACAACTTTGCAATTATTTCCCAATGTGCATGAGTACATAACTACAACTGACTGTATTTTTCAGGGAGTCACGCAGACCAGTATTAACTGATAATTACTTGCTATTTGTGCTTGATTTCATGTGAAAGATATATTTTCAGGATATGTATACCTGCTGAAAAGAATTCTAGTTGGCAGTTTGAAAACAAGACGGTTATTTCTCCTTGACAAATACTAACATTTACAATGCTGCTATCAATAAACTCCATCTAAAAAATAATTTTCATAACAATCTGCGTTAGGGTGTGCTCGAATAAACTTCAATGATCGTGACTCTTGAGCAATCAGGCAACAATTGTAAAAGATTTAATCGATGAGAATTGATTGATATGTAATACGTATACGCGATTCAATAAAAGTAGCACTTGGATGGACAGCGGAAATTGTGGAACTCCCTCTACAGTTCGAAGTAAACTTGAATTTCTCCAAAGTTTGTAAAAAGTCAAAGTTGACAAATTTCTCGGAAATCACTAGAATTAAAATTTTTTTGTTGGAATATCTTGTTCTGTGGGCGGTCATTTGTCTAGCCAAATTGAGTTGTTATTTAAATTTTGCAATAATCTCTTTCAACGTATAATTTAGTTGTCGAAATTTTGAAATATTTTCGTGATTAAATCATTAATTGAAAAAAAATCATCGATATCCAATTTATTTCTATGTATTCAATGTAATAATCATTTACCTAGATCTAGACAATTATTGATTTGAAATATTTAATTAAATTTGATAGAAATAGAAATTATTGTCATAAATTGGACTTATTAATAGGAAAATCCGGTATCACCCTTGATTCTACCGGTTTCAGTAATATTAAATTTTCCAAGACTAGAAAATTCAAATCACTGAAAACATGTCCTAGTAACTGTTTTCATAATTTGCTTAAAACTCGTAAAATATCTCCACATTTATTATGTTATTATAATGAAACTATAGAATTCAAGTATTCAGAGGCATGGTAGCGAGACAGAATTTTTGTTATACAAATTCACTTCAACTCCTACACAATATTTGAACAACAAACATTAAGGAAGTTGCCCATATATTCATTGGAATACAAAAAACGAAATGTTGGAAATAGGAGCGAAATTGTGTAAAGAAAATCTCATACTAAACGTCAACTTTTCGTTTCGAGACATTATATTTTTAAATTGTATTAATTTCGTCGACGGACTTGAGACGCTTTTAATGCAAATTTCTTTTGTAAACTGAAAGAAACTAATGTGGTTAAACCATTTTAGAATATTCTTCGTTATACGTATTAACATATTATTCCGTTTAAAATAACTCTTTAGCGATGATGGGTTTGTTTCTAAGACTGATAAACACTTTGTAACAGCTTTTTACATTAATTTAAACGATTTTTAACCGTCTTTAATACAATAACAATGGCAAGTTGACAAATTAGGTGTAATGCAATTCAAACTCCCTACTAGGGGATGTTTATTGGAAAATTGTGTTGATTATAATTGGTTGAATTGCTCGAATTTTATCGAGCAGGTTTCAATTTCTAATACAAGTTTAATCATTGAAAAACAAAAATATCGAATAGAGACAATATATTCGAATATGATGTTTACTTCTAGTTTTGTCGAGCATTTTAATTAAAGTAATTTAAAGTTTAAAAGAGTTGTTTTAAGTTTGTATCCATTAGGAACGTTTACTTCTTGTTGTATCTCATTATTTCCCAACAAATGATAATAATGGCAGTACTAAAGCGAAGGCAATCTAAGCAGTTTTAGTCGCTTTTTGAATATATTCATCCGAATACACATGTTACTTTAGAATAGTTTTCCTACAGGATTTAAAATTTGATTTTTATGGATACTTAGCTTTGAAATAATAAATTAGTTTGTACAAACTTTGTGTAAATAAACAGTTAGTGGCTTAAATTTACAGTTTAGACGACAAAATTGTCAAAATTTTGGTGTAAGCACCTTTGAGGCGGTTGAAATTTCTATCCTATTGTCAATTGTAAGTTATGGTTAATAATGTTTTAAAATTTGCATAGAAGGTAAACTATACAGGTAAATAGTGATAATTTAAACATACTATCATTTACTACAACTGTAATGAATAGAATAGTTGAAGTTCAATAAAACAAAGCGCACCCCATCTTTGTCCAATGTGATGCCACAAGTCAAAGCAACGATCCAACATCCTCTTTCGTCTGTCTGTCATCTTCACAGTGTTGTTTAGTGTATTTTACGCGCAATGTCTGATAGGAAATCCCAATCCGACTCCTCGAGCATTGCCGTTGACTGAAACGAGCGAGTTTTCGCTCCCACCCAGCGAACAGCCACACACAAATACACATAGAGACCGAGTATGCTTGTTGAAACGGCCAGCCATTCCGGCGATTCAGTTCGTTGCCGAGTTTCAGACGATGAAGTTGTGTCGTACCGCATCTATCGGTTATTTACAGACGTAAACAATGCAATTATTTGTTTATTTAACAAATTCTATTATAAACAATATCAACTATTATTGTTTCGGTTTATAACAAACGAATGAATTGTAAAAAAGACAATACCAAGAATTTGTTCAGTTATTTTATTGTTTCGTTCAACAAAACAATAAACTTTCCCCCGACAACAAAGTCGAAATTCTACAATTTTAAAATCCAAAATCGCTGAATATTCGATCGAATTCTAAAACAAATCTAAAATTAAAGTGAGCAATAATTGAATTTTTTGTGTTACTTTGATTGATAAACGACGAATTTTTTGTGGTGACCACGTGTATCACTCTTCAACATGGGCCGAAATCCAGCTTTCCATTTCGTTTTAGTGACTGTGCTATTTCTATTCGATTATCTTTTAATTGTTAATGCCGATTTCGAAAACAGTTGGACTATGTATATGGAACAACCGTGTTGTTCGGGCAATGGTAATCATCATGTTCGCCATCACAGAGGTCAGTTTATCCTTTAAATAAACTTTTACACATTTAGGAAGTCTTACATGATTACCAACCACTATTGTATCTTATCGGTCTTGGATGGATTTTCGAAAAAAAACCATTATAAGCGGAATAGAGCGCAGATTTGGATTTTTCGAACATCTGCTCTTGTCTGTAAAATAAACTAAAATGAACATCAATTGAAACTATTAGTTATTTTTAAACTAATACGAGTTTTAACAGATAAATCCACTTGTAAATACGTTAAAGAAAACAAGCAGGAACATTAAAATATACACAACCTTAAAATAACTATTCTATTAATACTTAGAATGGCTTCTATAGAACAGATTTTTACCTGAAGCTATTTGGTGTTTAAATATTTGGAAAGCTAAAAGCAAAATCTATAAGCGATTGTCAACATTTATGTGCCGTAAAGACTAGTAAAGGTTTTAGTTTTTGGAAGAAACAAAGTACCAGGTAGAAAAACGAGTCTTGGGTCTTTTATAAGATTTCTTTAGATAATAAACAATCTAAATACTCATATGTCTGTTTATTACAATGTCTTTGCTCCATATTTCTTAATATTTACTTGTCTCTTAGTAAAAACTACAAAGGGAACTAAACTTGGTTTTCTTTGTTTTAGTTAGTCTTGTTTCCGACTTAGCCTCGTATATATTATGTGCAATTTTTTCCCCAAGCTCACCTTCTACTTTGGTCGTTTTTGTAAATAACTATGCAAACATATACGGGGTCTTCTTTCTTTTCTCTTCCATTCATTATGGTCGTTGTGAACAATGCTGCATGTCTTTCCATTGTTTTTGTGTTACGAATCGGATGGTATGCTTCTCTAATAAACTGAACGGGTTTTTGTATACCTATACCTCTACCTCTACCTTCTATACTGTTTCAACGCTACTATATATTCACTCTCCTCTTCTAACTTGTTGTTTACGGATAGTTTCGTTGGTACATGGCCGAAAGCAACCATAAATTACAATTAAACTTCTGACGGACCGACGATAATAGTTAGTTTCGGCCATTTTGACAGAAAATTGGTCGACTGTGTTAGTTGGAGAATAACAGAGACGTTGTGAAGAGTAGAATGATGAAGAAGAGAAAAAAACATTGAATCTGAAACCGAGTATGATATTTCCATTATCTGATTGAAACGTATGATTAAATCTGTAACGTCTACATTAGTAGGTAGAAATTTTCCGGGCTATTCATGTGTTAATAAAAAAATAATACGAATGAATTTGGGGATGTTGTCGTAAAGAGGTAAAAACATTCTGTCAACTCTATCTCTTGTTTTAATTGATTATAAAATCTGGAAATTTAAATCTTGGAGTTATAATAGCTTTAGGATTTGTCGACGAATAAAGTCTCAAAGATAAAGTAATTTATATTTGAAAGTTAATTGGACAAAGTGGAGAATCTCTCAATCTGTTGAAGAATGATGTTAACAAAAACTCTCTGTAATGAAAATTGTTTATTAACCCTGTTTTTAATGAAAAAATATTTTAGTTTGACTTTTTTTGCACAATCAAGAATTTACTGTCTTTATGGAACTTGTTGAAAGTAGAAGTTTTTGCACGTTTCCTTTGGTTTTAACAAGAAAATAGTCTCTGTAGAGTTTCTTGTCGTAAAAAAACTTAATTAACAAAACTACAAGTTATAACTATTAGTAACCCTTCAACGAACTTTTATTAATACCTCTACATAAATTAACTTTGAATGATCCACTAAATCAAACAAAACTATTTATCTGTGAGACTCGACGGTTAAATTTATTATCTTTTTGTCTTTATACCGCCAGTAATTCGGGCTAAATAATAAAATAGAATAGTTCGAGTCCAACGGTTTTTTGTACCGGTGGATAAGGCTGTTTTATTGTACAACACGCCTTAGGCTTTAAGTTTGATCACATCTCCTTACTAGAAGAGACGACAACGCTGGTATACCCTTTAGACTATAAAATCTTCAATGACGACAACATCCGTATATCTGACAGCTTTTTAGATTGACTTTATCCTGTACGATTCGTGTGCACCATTGATGAAACTTGAAATTGACGGTATTTTCGTTTATCATTCCGAAAAAATTCAACAACAACAACGAAAAGTACAATTCCATAAAATTGAAAAAATGCAAATCAACTGGAAAAACTCTAATAATGTCGACTGGATACTGTAACATAAATTATGGAGATTAGCTGTAATTAAGGGGATCCGAAGTGCGCTTGAAAATGTGTGTTTTTCACATATTTATGTTGCAATTTGCATTTAAACTGGATATTAATTTAAACTTTTGATAGTTTATCGATAAATGGCGAGTCATGAATTGAGTGAGAACAGGCCGCTGAAAGGCAAATTCGTTTAATTAAAACATATTTTAATCATCCACCGCTTTTAAATAAAAGAAGTGTAAATCTATTTTCAATAGTTGTCTATACTTGAATTTATTGTAATAGAATTCGCTTTTCGGTTCGTTTATTTTTTTCGATGTTAGACGACATATTTATCCGGACGGATCGTAACCGAATTTGGCTTGGAAATCTAATTATAAACGTGGACAAAATTTCAGCAGGGTAGTATGGGGCGTTCAATCTGTTCGGCAACCTTATGTTACACATGTTGTATGCGGCGAGACCACCCCTATGTTGGGAGATTTAAAAAAATAAAAAGCAAACACCAACCACTCACCGAAACAATCAAAAAAAGTTGAAATAATAACAAAATTCTTTCGGTACTATAAAACCTCTCCAATGGATATAATTGATGCATCCGAGCGCCGCTTATTTTCAAAATTAGTTTGCAAACATTGCTTAGTAAATGATTAATGGATTTGTCGGGCGATTTTATTTTAAAGAGTCACCATCATCCACCCCTTTTGCCTTATTAAAATATGCCAAAATTATTGAGAGAGATAGAGGTAATTGCGGCTACGGTTGATAATTAACATTTGATTAATGGACAAATGTGTTCATGACAATATTTTATAATTGCTGTAGAAGAATAGAATAGAGAGGATGCGCGCACGATCGTGGACCATTTTTATATTCAACATTGCGTGATTCATTGTGTTATTAACATTTAATTTCGTCAAGTGTTCCACAAATGCAACAACAAATTGTCAGCCAGTTACAACGATAATTACTTCCGCTAATTTTAATTTTCTAGTTTAATGCAGCAGTATTAGTCGTTGTGAATTTATTGATTTATAGTTGAATTGAAAGTTGATTACAACATTACTTTATCATTGCATCAAGTTTATAGCATGCCTTTCTTTATCGACGTTAAAAAAGAGAAGAAAATAACCATTTTCGTTATCTGAAATTTAATGTCTTAATTGGAGAGGCGACCACAACACTATTTAAGTTTAATTGGCAACTATCGACTTAATCTACCACGTAATGGAACCAGTGTTGGGTTTTTTTTTATTTTATTCTTACTTCTTAATTCCTTTTTCAAATGAAAAACTATAAAGTTTTGGTAATAACAATAAAGAATTTCATTTCATCCGCATTCTTCATTCTTGTGTGCTTTCAATTTTAAATCGCTTGATTCGAACCATAAAGCGCGTTCTAGTCTTTGAACAGTTTTTATTCTTTTATATCGAAAGAGAAAAAGAACAGAAAGTCGATCTTGTACGATTGACAAAATCGAACACAAACTTTCAACCGTATCGTCTTGCACATTTCTATTTGCAAATTGGAATAAATTGTGTATCCAAGGGAACTGATACAACAATTATATTAAATATAATAGCTAAAGAAAATATTCATCTCTTTGTAAATTTACATAAATCGTCTAGAATTGGATGTTTTGGACTGGAATTTATTGGACAATTCTCTAGAATGTCTCTCGGAAACTAGTTGAAGTATCTATGATAATTTATTCAAATTTTTAAAAGAATACAAAGTGAAATATCGCGTTTAGATTTATTTCTTGTATACAATTTAGCAAACTTTACAATTTATTCTAATGGTTAGTTGATTTACAAAAACACTCACAAGTTGGGATCCCATGACGAGAGATTATTTATTGACACCGAAGCAGTGAAGGTAGAGATAAGCAAAAAAGTCATTTATCTATCCTGTAGTAGCTCCCTTTCCGGCAATACACACAGGCACTTTTTCGGAGATTTTCGTATAAATATCTCTATTACGAGCTGCAAATGGCCTCTATAGGATCCCTTTGCGTATTGTTAAATAGTACAGTTTAAATGCAATCTGATCTGTTGTATGTTGTGCAATTATCAAGAATTTTCGTTTAATTAAATTGTTTAATTAAAGATCAAAGTGAAGTGCAGGATTCACGGATCATTTCCTTATGTCATCTATGCTATATTTGTACAATTGTTCGTCTAATTACCGTAAAATTAGTAAACTTTACATTAAATGAAACAAATTTATTTATTTATCGAGATGATTAATGTATTATTGTTTTTGTCAAGTTTAACAAACGATGAAATTAGTAAATGCACAAATTTAGACGTATGCATAAAATTCCATGTTAAACATTATAGTTTATCATAATAATCTTGACATTTTATGATTCAAATTTAGATATTGTATATAACAGTAAACATATGTTCTACTTTTGCAAAAATTATTGTATGTATATGTAAGTAAATTGTGTAATAATGTTAGTGGGAATGAAGTTGAAAATGTTTCTATATTATCATTTTTGAAATGTTCATAGTAATGATGTCTTACAGTTTTATGAAACTCCTACCAAATTGTCATAGCGTTATAAATTTCTCGTTATTGCAAAACATACTCGAACCCAAATATCACACTTTTTTATCGATAACATACCATTTTTACATTATGTTCAGAATGTATCAATAAATATATCGTTATTGCTACTTTATCAAACAAAAAGCATCAATTTTATAAGGTATTCAACAGTTTATTTGAACATTTATGAAAGTAATTCTTAAATACTCACACCTGACACCTAATTCAAACGGAAATTCTATATGTATACATATGTGTATAGAATAGTTGAGGATCTTGTAATCCTTGATAATGCTCTTGCAGCTATGCATGCAATAAAGCTTAAATCGAGCGGTTGCCTTCCACTATTTGGAGTAGTACTAGTTTTACATTAACAACTTGACTTTGTTCTATCTTTGATGGTCTTAAATTGTAACTATGCATATAATACTGAATTGCACTATGTTGAAAATCTCCGGATCTTATTCTAAAGTTCCAACATAGTCAAGATTCATTGTAAACTCTTTGATAAGATATTTAGCAATGAAAAGAGATAAGCTGTCTGCATCATGATCCATATAGTTGATTACTTATTCGTGGCAATTTAGATGTTATCAAAAGAAAGAGGTGCAGCATAATAATTACAGTGACTCTGCATTCTTTTAAACGATAAATGCGTTCTTTTTTCGTTGGATTGTTATAAATATTGGAAATCTCGAATGTTATAAAATTAAATGTATTGGATTAAATAGGCTGGACATATGTTTTGTCGCTTATTTTTGGGCAGTATGTGAGAAACAAACTCATGGATCAACAAGAGGGGAAATAGTCACCCTCTCTATACATATTAGGCTTATTTCAGTAAACCTGATTTATTTTCTTACAACACGACCAAAATAGGGGGGTGAACTAATAGTTTCTACAATTGTATAAACCAATTGTCCAACTTTTATCTAAAATGTTATTGTCAATAGTTGGAAATTTCAATAAATTTGTTGGAAATTTCTAAAAGAATCTCAGGAATTCCCAAGTTATTAGGGTCATTTTTCAGACGAACCCCCCCTCGTCTGTTCCACCCTTATACTATTATACTAATAGACTGACTCATATTGTGAACTTTTCGTGGTTGGATTGTCAGTCTTTCTCTACTCGTTAATTCTGTAATTTTAATAATATCAGTTCTCATTTTAGTTTAAATTGTGAATTGGAAATTATGTGTCATTCTTTCAAAACTTTACAATTTTTCATTCTGTTTTCAAATTATAATTTTAAATTTTATTAGTAGTTGGACTTGAGTTAAAAAAAGAGAAACTGAAATGTAAATCTAGTCATTCATTTCATAGTATAATCAAAATCGTGTCCAAATATGTTGATGCGTTAAATTAAACATTCCCATATATGGTAGCATTAACGGACGTGCCAAATACAGCACAATATAAATGCCACTATTGTAAATATTGTTGTTAAAATTGTTCTGTTAGTTAATTCAGGAAAGTCCACCATCATCTAGTATTGTTGTTTTATACCGTCTGTTTGTGGTTGGTAATAAAATTTCGAGACAACATCCCCTAGAAACTTCCAGTTTATAGTTGTCACGTCAACCCTCAACATTTAACCCTTTATATAGATCCGATAACGATATAGATAGGGAGTTGTACGGTATAGTACCACTATCCGGCTGCAGCATCTATTCTTCGTCGAAATTTCGTTTCAACAGAGTCTCGATAGAGAGAGGCATCCATTGTTGCCAGTTGGATGCTATCAACTTAACAACAAAACTTGCCACTTGATGATTGATGATTTAGTAGTATTTCAATGCAGATGAACAATAACGAAAGAGATGAGATTGTCGGATTTGTCTGTTAATTGCATAGATCAAGCGTCTTTATCCGGTCTTGTACTACATAATTTCTAACAATGACGGCGGGTTTAGTCTCAACAATCTTGTTTTATGTATGTGGAATGAAAACATCTTTTGTGTTAAAGGCTATGTGTAGCCGACGATCTTCAACTTTTATTTTTGATAAAATATTGCCAAGATTGAATTGAACAATTTAATTTTTTTCGTTCTGTAAACTATTGTACTTTATAGCGGTTGTGTTAACGTTATTTGACAGACTCTCCAAATAAATTTGAGAAATGACAGAAGATTCTACTAGAGATCCATTCGTTTATTGATCAAATACATTCCTAAAGATGGGATGTTCTGTCAACCGTTCAATCAGAACATATTTCCTACTTTTCAATAACAAAAAATACTCGACAGTGATAAAGTAGCGCCATAATAATTAAATTCGGTTGAAATTTAAGTGAAAATTTTTATAAGTAGTCGAGATTGAAAATGAAATATTCCAACATAATAGCCGTGTTGGCTGTACGAAATTAAGATTTCTTAAATTTGAGGGGATGTGGTATAGGTCGGATCCCATTGATGCCACCTGCCGTTGGACCATTATGTCAAGTCACACCACCTGGCGTTTTCTTGGGGCTTTTTTTGACTGTACATAGTTGTTCCCTTCTCCCTTCTATCGTTCACAACAAGGGCTGCAAGACCTTAATATCATCCGCCCTTCTTGCAATAATCTCTTCCAACCAATCGTTTAAAATGATCAAACCTATCATCATAACTATTGGAAATTGTCTTCTATTATTTTCTCTTTCATAAATTTTAATCGTATGGAAGTATGGTGAACATATTAAAATAAACCACCTCCTTCTCAATTTGTGTAGGTATATATGAATGATTATTTTAAAAGGTGTACACGTGGAGAATCATTGCTTAACTAGTCTTATGATTATTATTAAAACGGTCGTGCCTGTATGGATTTAAATTGTAAGAATTGTATTGTCGGCGATATCTCAGGTGTAGGTGTTTTTCCACTTTGTTGAAATCAGGAAGTGAGGCATCTTGAGAAAATACCAACTAGAGATGGGCGGATATGTCGTGACCACCCACGGGAGACTTTAACATCCATGATGTTGCCTTTTCTACAATCTATCAAATCTTTTATAATAGCAAATCCTGTAACTGATTATTTTTCAAGACAATTACAATTATCACAATTGTTATTGTTTTACTAGTGAATTATAGCAATAGTTGACAATTTGAGCTATTTATTAATTAATAGATTTGACTGTTTATGGGAACGGTCATAACCTACACCCTAAATTCAGTAAACTAAACTATCCTTTATGTAGAATGTTTACTGGTTTACTTAATATTGTATCGAATATGCAGATCTATAGACCATCTGGCTCTTGTTTATAATCGTCTGTTAGTATTGCATTTTGTGATATGACTACCAATAAACTATAATGATTATGCAGCTAATTATGTTGTTATTAATTGTGTCTCTATACCCTATACAATCACTTTATGATAGAATTAGATATTCATTATTACGTTCAAACTACATAATAACTTTAACAAGACACACTTAGGTATATTACCTAGAAAATTTCCCATAATAATTCTTGTTAATTTAACCTGTTGTCAAATCTTGATGGGTGATATTACAACAACCATCTACAATTTATTTTAATGGTAATTCGATACGGTTGTCAAGATCGGATTATACAAAACGTTTTCGAAAAAAATTGTCGTCAAAACAAACTCAATTGTGGAAATCTTCCTATGAAATCATATTTCAATCTAAAAGAGCATTATATCTTATTACTATCATTGAAATCTAAGATTTAATAAGTGACATAGCATTTCAATACAATACCTCTTAAATAAGCATCTCATCAAAATATATCCGTACAAATACACTTGTATAGAATGATAAGTTATTTATAATTGGACAGACATTGATATTCATCATAAATTATGATCTGTATACGTACGATTAAATAAATTGTGGTGCTTAAAAAAATTTAATTTTCAACCACAAAATTATGTGCAAAGAACTATTACACTAAACGTTTTCATTTTAGTTTGTGGAACATACAGTCTTGGCAATATTTATACTCGAAATTTACAGTTTAAACGTTTTCCTTAAATTAACTCGTTTTTCACTTTATAGTAGGTTAGTTTTATTGTATTTCATTTAATAATCTGGAAAATATAGAAAGTCTTCGTGTTTGTTTGCGATTATCCCTAACCGTTATTCTACATGAAGTAGTTTTAAATATCAAAATCTATAATTAGTTCACTTTATGATGAGAAATTCAAACAGACACATTTTTGTATTTTCCAATTCTAGGCTTTTCACGAATTGCGGATATTTATACCTGTTGGTAGATTTGAAAATGTCATCTCTTAGTATTGAGGCCGTATATTAAAATTTAAACAATCAATGGACATTACTAAAAATAGCTATTTATTGTTTCTAATTTTAGATTAGATTATTGATTATTTTAAAATTGTATCATCAAATTTAGAATAATTCCTATAATAGAATTGATAAACAGTTCACAACTGGCTTTACAACCGATCCAATTATTTTCTGTAATTGCCTTACAACCGGTTTCAACAATAATCTTTCATTGCCGAACCAGTTTCGTTAATTCATCTGCAAATTGTTTGTTTTTTTCCCATATTTTTCCCCATCATCATCATTAACAATAACAATAAGTTGTCTTGAAAGTATCTTTTAACAAATAAGTTCAGTTTACTAATCGTGATATACACTTTTTTCTATCTAACGTTTTTTTATTCTTTATAAAGTTTTCCGTTAAAATTGTATTTCTATCTAGTTGAAAGTTTTCTGTACGATTGGAATACGTGCTTGTTGAACTTACTACCATCAGCCAGATGCAAGAAGTTTTATCGCCATTGGGTTAACATTTAATTGATGCAGCTTTTACGACGTCCGCCTTATGTTTGATGATAAATCCAATTTAATATCGTACCAGTTCTCATATTGAATTTTATTCAAGTTTAAAATAGAAAGATGGTAACATCGTGCGATTTATATCGTACATCTACCTTTACTAGGAATTTAAATTTACAATTGATAAATCAGATTATTTCGCTTATCGTTTTTGTTATTGTTTGCTCGACTCTTCCCCGTTCAATGTCCATTCCATTGTTCGCTCGTTATTAACAAGGTATTTATTATGTTCAAGGCTGAAGAGAATTGGGCATTATTATCAGCCATATCTGATCAAGATAAATTTATATTTATTTCCACTTTTCTTATACGATAGTTGTCGTTTATATTTTAGCTAGTTGGTTAGGTATATGGCTCTGTGGTGGGCATATTTTCGCCACCGGCATATGATGATTCTTCCATAAATTAACAACACAGCAGGTATCCGTTGATGAAGTTTCTATAATACTTAATGTATACTTTATTATCATTTATTTATTGTAGATTATTGAAGATACAAACCTGTTGTTTTTTTCTATACAATAATGGTTGAGTTTCTTGTCTTTGATACAAGAGTATAGGTATAAATTTCTTGATGTTTCCACTCTGTTGATGTGGAAACTTCGGTGCATTCGTAACGGACAACGTCCATCAGCTGCAAATATCTTTTAGACCTCCCATGTACAGCCGCCAGCGACCGCACGATGAAGATATCTTCAAACCTGGCCACTCCCAATAACGGCGTGAGATCATTGTAATTTAGTTCGGAGAATCGTTCATTATTATAAGACTCTTGTGATTATCACTATAAATATTACCTATAGAGATAGAGAGTATAGGTATAATCACATTCCAAACAACATCCATTTCACCGTTATTTCGTTTGGTTTTTATTGCTTAATTAACACCTGTCAAATTATATGTACTTAAACACCTCATTTCACAATATCTGTGATTTTGAAAATCAACCAACAATATTAACACGATAGATAATTAAAACATCCACGAAAAAACTCTAGCTTTGGTCTGTTATAAGATCAATTAAAATTAATAATTATCGTGTTGAAATTTTCGGACTTTTTTACAACTTAGGCTAGAAATTTTAGTAAAAATGGGATAAATTTCGACCAAAAATCATCGAAATTCAAAAAGAAATATTTACTTGTACAAATAATCAACCAATTCTTCAAAATACTGAAACAATAGTACAAAACTAATGAAATTAATCTAATTTGAAATTGCCAACTTAATTTTTAAGTTGGTAATGTGCGCGCAACTTAAATTTCTCAATTTCAATTGGCCGAATTGGAAATTGTAAGTGCGCGCGCATCCAAACCGGGATTTTTCTCGAATTTCTAACGTTACAATTTCAAATTGGATCAATGTCGGTCTTACTCTGTGAGTTCAGTAGGGAGAGTGTTCTATCCAAAGTATTCGAACAAATTTAGTTAATATGACAAAAGATAGCCAGAAAGACATTTTAGAATACTCAAATATTTGTTTCACCCAGAAAATGTACCAAAAATTTCAACAATTGGGTTGATTTCATATAAAATAACTAAAAAGAAATGTTTACAAGGGATTTTTATACGATGGGATTTAAATATAAAATCTACCCAGATGTTGAAATTTTTTATATTTGATATTTTATGCTACTTGCAATTGAGCTGCTAGAAGTACTTAACTACTGTTAGCCACTGTAAAATATCTGGGAAATGTAATTTAATAACGTATCGAGCAATGACCTTTCTACATTTGCAATAATGGCAAAATGTATAAATAATCGTTCTTTTCCTGGACGATTTTGTTCGTTTTTATTGCTTTTTATAGGCCATGCAGCTTTACTATTACCTCTTATATATTTTGTTGGCGACAGTTTGAATAGCGCAACATTTACAACTATACTTTCAATATAATTGCAATAGTTGTTCAGCTCGTTTCTATGCGAATCTCTTTTGCTTAATTATTTTTAACTATTATTGCCTTTGATGTTATCCAAGTTAATTGCAATATCTACAACAAATTTTCCGGATATTGTTGGATAATTTTTTATTGTTCATTGTTTTATATCAATTTAAATGAATTTTTTGATTGTGTAGGAAACTTTCAATATTGAACTGTATAATAAAATGATAAATCTTTCTAGATAAGGAGCTATTTTGTAATGAAAGTTGTAGGATGAAAATGTCTTGAACATTACATTATTTCACTGGAGCATTATCACTGATTATGGTGAAGTGAATTGGGTGCGCGTGCTATTGCGTCTAAGTTACACCTTTATAAAAGATCTACTGTAATTCCCTAGGTATACAACACGACTTTTTGTTAAAATGATATAGTACGACTAGGATACGAGGTAATCTTTATAATGTAAGTGTAAGTAACCCAAGTATGATGTATATAGTGCAAATATACGGCCATAAATACTCATTTGGTGATATTTATAAATTACTACTACACAAGAGCCATATGAAATAAACCACGAAAAAAATCGGTACAAATATCTCTCCTTTAAAACATTCTAGTTGACTGAAATAAAATAGATCTACACCATCTGAGGTGTTGTTATAATAAACATAAATTACAACTTTCAACATCCCACAGACAGTTAATTGCTAATGGCTTTTGATCCCATCAATGTAATACAATAACATCCACCGTCTACAAAAAATAGCCCCCATTCGTTAATAAGACTAACTTTGAGGTTGTAATAAACAATTTACATTCAAACAAATTCCGGTAGCTGTAAATCAATTCAAATTGCTATAAATAGGATTCTATAGATAGGTATTTTTTTTTAATCGATTAATTTAATGGCTTTTCCCCCGATTACAGTTTCAACATTTATTTTTTGATTGGAACATTAATCGAAGACGTTATTTAGAACGTCTAGTGGGCGT
This sequence comes from Mylabris phalerata, assembly GCA_020740385.1. NCBI lineage: Eukaryota > Metazoa > Arthropoda > Insecta > Coleoptera > Meloidae > Mylabris > Mylabris phalerata. Next base: position 4,945,772 of record JAJEOX010000299.1, on the reverse strand, counting down.
TTACACATAAGGTGGGAAAAATCTTGGTAAAACTTCAAATGTTGAAAAGAACAATTCATTCCAAGTAGGGGATGTTTAATGTAATTTTTATTAAAGATCCCACCCACTCTTGAAGTGGTAGGTCTCGACTGAAAATTCACCCTGTTTATAATATTAGAAATTCGATATTTGAATTTTTTCGACAATTTCTTGAGGTATCTTTTATATGTGATATTGAGTACAATAACATCAGATAAAACTATAACTCTCTTGTGGTTTGTTCCTAGTTATCCCTCGTCGAGTATCCCATTACGTGCGGCTATAACTAAGGTCCTAGACTGATAAAAATCAAGTTATATACCTCCCTCTTTTAAAAAGCAAACAAAACCTACAAACTGGTAGAAAATTATATGTAATGGGATAGTTTTTTTCATGTATATAAATGATAATATGCGTTAAGGGATAGTAGTCATGTCACACCATCAAATAAACATCGAGTACAAAAAAATTGAAACAAGTAAAAAGTATGTGGGTAATCCTTTTATGTCGGATTTAACAATTCATTTTGATTGTTTAGACAAAATTTAATTACAACAAGGGTGAGTTGTCTGTATGAAATTTTCGAACACGAAAACGAGACGAACATCACATTTATTGTCAGTTAAACCAACAAAGATAAAATTAATTTTTCTTTTAACAAATATTTGTCGGCCATTAAAATGGATAAATGTCTTCCGGCTACAATCATTACCGCTTATTCCCACGACTGTCGATTCTCGATAGTACTTATCGTGTGTATTTACACAGGTCCGGATTTTGGAAATTTTCGAAAATTCGCTCTAGCGCCGTTTCTGTACTGAACATCTTGCTCGAATTGTTCTTTTTACGAACTGCGGTTAGTTTTATCTACGAGTAACCTTGAAAATGGTGATTCCCCGATTATCCGTAAATTTGTTTGATAGTTGTGACGTAAATCCGTGGGATTTCCAAGATAGGGGTAAACTTGTGGTAAGAACGTCCGTACCGGTATCATTCCAAAAAAATGCAAGTTATTCCAACATTATCAAGTTGATCAGATATACTGTATTGGTGATTTGAATTGAAACCACTACTCTGTCGAATATTTTGGAAAAACAAGGTGTTGTTGAAATTTATTTAAAGAAATTACTGGGTAGGGTGAATAAATTAAATATACGAAAATCCATGGATTTATCGTTGGATTTAATAATTTTTCCCGGCAACAAACTTTCCATACTCTGTTCCATTTTAATTATAATGAGACATGTTTATCGTAGATTAGAATTGTTTATCTAGACGATAAAATCAAAAAGATAATATTTTTGTAGCGTTATATCGTTTAATCAAATATTAAATACAAATAAAAAATCTATAATTTGTTAATTCTATTGATGGGGTAGAATAGGTAAACTAGAATTTTGGACTATTTAAACAAGCAAATATTCACGGACCTCCTCCTATAATAACAGTTGGAATAAATTCCATTTTCCTGAAATTTGCATGGACATGTGCGTGAGTTGGATTATTTACATATCAGTATACCCTCATTTCAACATTTATAAAGTTGTACTATTATATTCTCATTAATACTAAATATAATTTTATTATAGAAAACTGAATTGGTCGACTTGTTGTTTGCATTGTTTCCATCTTTAATTGCGTAAAACCATGAGATTTCTTTTATCATAATTCACGATGTAAACCAGCAAAACTAAATGTAAAACAATGCTAACATTTAATTTGCCGACACAACACTGTTAAATAATTTATACATTTCCTTCATTTAATAATATTTTGTACGAGTTGAAAAAGTGTACATTTACATATGAAAAGCTTCGAGTTATAATTTGTTAATAATTCATATATTTTTTCCCTCGTCCTGGTGAAGTACAGTTGGGAAACTTCACTTCTAGTTTTTAACGTTCTCTCATTCTTCATATAAATTTTATTAATGCTTGAAAGAAAATAGAATAGTGATTGAAGTTGTCCCCATCAATAATTGAATAGTTTCCAAGAATAACTACGGGGGCAATAATTAAAAATATCCGAAATCTATTGAATATTTCACGCGTGTTCGAATTTTTTTGTGACAATAACACCGGAAAAAACTCCAACATCGGCATTATCTCAATATTTATTATTTGATAAACGTCAAGTGAAATTAGGACGAAAATCTACTCATGTTATATTCATTAAAATGAGTCATTGCCACCGATATTTGATATTTGAAATTGCATGAGAATTTACTTAAAGTTGGCTATTCGTAATTAATTTTTTTTTTAATGATTTTAATGCAATTGTAGTGCTTTTCGTGCAGTTTCACTCGGATGGTTTCGAATTGATAAAGGTGCAGTGATTTTATGACCTCAAAGACATAATCTGTAAACATAAAATGTGTTGTTGGTTTGAATAAATTCCAGTTTACAATACATGGAATTGCTGTGCAACTAACAATCAAAATGGGCCTCTTTTCTACCGATAAACAATTCCTCCAGCCGATTCAAATTACTTTACACGATTTTATTACAGTCATAATTCCTCCTTCATTATTCATGAATTTTTCATGTGTTAACTGAAATTTTTTTAATCTTTGAAAAATGATCCATTCCATACAATTTTCTGAAATGACAGCGTAAATATCAAAATTTCGTGTCGGTGTTATCCATTTCTCTATTCAGCCTTCCACCTCCTTCAATTTGTATTTTTTTCATTACTATCACTTTAAAAATCACGATAGATTATCAACACGAAATCAGTACTGTCTATACCTATGATCAGACTGAAGTTTGATTATTTACATTTCACAGGTGTACGATATTGATAAATGTGTAAATTGGCTTTTCACTGTAACTATCTCGCTCGCACTTTCCATTACATTTATGAGTTTATAAAACAATATAAGTTATTATCGCTGCAATATTCGTGCTAACATGCCGTTAATCCATATTTGACTGGAATTATTAAGGAAATTTCGTTGTTATTTTCGTCAACATTTACGCACATGTGTTGTTCTCATTGTCGTTATTATTGTTATACAGGACTGTTTTTTTTTCTGTTAGTATGCTTTTAAACTATAATAGAAAAATAAAAGGGGCGGTTTGTATGGGGGTGGGTGAAAACACGCTACTAAACCATTTTGACTATCATGGGCTATCACCACGCACTCAATCATAAAATAAATAGGAGTCAAGCCCAAACAAAATACATAATATAGAAAACACGCAAATCAATGGATCTTTCGAGATATTGTAGGGGGTAATAATAAAAATGTTATTTCGATAAAAGCAACAATAAGTAACAGACGAATCGAGGGTGAGAGGATTTAATTATAATTGAATCGAATTTAATTAAATAAGAAAAATAGAAATTGAGTCTAATTTATTACAGTAATTCGAACTTTTATCGTTTGCTGTTGCTGAATAGGACAAATGTAAATTTTGTGATTATAGAAAGAAGATTTCTCTAATATTTCGCTTATGTAAACAACGAATTCTTGCCTGTTTTCAGTGGAATAAATCAAATTTTTATCCGATTATTGAGATTACGTTTTATCATTTTTTCGTTGTTTGTATGTTAGACAACGAATATTAAACAAGGTGAATTTTTAACGTGAAATAATAGTTTGGCAGACAACTGGAAATTATTTCAGTAGATGCAAGCTTATTGTTAGTTACATGTCGCCGGTTCTTAATAAAGACCACCGAAATAACTTACAATCCAGAACTTCTCTAAAACTGAATTAAATTGCGGTAGCTACATAATATAATTTACAAATAAACATACACAACAACATACAACTAGGGAGTTAAGTTTGTACTTTTTAATTGACCACTACTTTACTAATGTGTAAATATACTCACTGATATGTACACAACAAAATGAACTTTTATATTTGCCAACAAAATCAAAAATAAAATTACTAGCTGGATTTACAACGAAAAAATCCACAATAACTGTTTTTATTTCACCTACGTTTGAATATTTTTACGAGTTAGAAATTGACGCGCGACCAAGCTCATTATTTATTCAACTGATTTGGTTCATTACGTGCACCTATACTGCATTTTAATGTATGTTGAGGCAGAATAGACTTAATAAAACTACAAAAAAAAAGACCCAGACACACCCTTTAAAAACAACCTGTTTTCTGATGAAGTGTAGATAAACCAACAATTAGGTGTTTGAATATTCAAAAATTCCAATATTTTTTATCGAAAACTCGACAATCAATAACCCATTATTGTTATTAATGAAGACTATTAAGAATAACCACGCATTAATTATCATCGATTTATCGATAAAGTTATTATTTGAACTATTTCACGTTAAATTCTCAAATACCGCAGAATGTAACAATTGTCTTTTGTTGTATTATACAAGCTAACAATTCTACTGTAATAATGAAACGTTTTATTGAGAAGAAATTGAACCTGGAAACTACCATAGATTCTCTCTATGTGAGAATGTCCAATAGAACTTTCGTAACATTGCAATCTTTTACAAAATTGTATTACAAAACTCGTGTGCATTGGCTAGTAAATCTCTCAACTTTTCAGTTGATGATGATAAAATGGTGTTGGTAGTGGATGATGATCGGCGACCTGCTTTTTGTCGAGACTATTTCTCGTTTGAACTCAACATTAAGTTCCGCTACATTCATTTAAAGTTTACTATTAGTGTATTAAAAATTGAGCTGAAGTTTAAACAAAACTTTATCAGCCATTATTTTCAGTTAGATGTTTAATGCGGTTTGTCTTCTTTGCGTACAATGTCGATTTGCTGGAAATTATAAATCTCTCTTATTTCTACTGAAATATATCTCTGTTAGGTTCATTTGTAATGATTGTGTTTTCTTTTGTTGCAGGTGAGTTAATTTTAGAACACTTCTATGTGTAAGTATAGTTTAATGTTTATTAAATTGACTAAAGTTATACAGTACGTCCCAGCATGGTGGCTGAAAGCTTGAGCCACTCCACTATGCGGGAGGTATTAAAATTAAAGGCCCCAAAGTGGTTTTCTACTTGTATTTTGGTCTACTTAAGGGGTATTTTAATTTTCTATAACCCATTCGATTCTAAGCATCAAAATAAGGTAATTGAAATGTATTTGAAGAACGACCCCAATTCATCCAATCCAACTGGAAGATTTTTAATGATTCTCCTCTCCTGTACTGTTGTACAAATCCTGATTTACCGTAACTCTGGAATAATAGGACATCGTTACAAGGGCATATTGAGTTAGTCAGTGAGCACGTTCTTAGGTAACTAGATACCTACGGATTACGACTGTCTATATAGACTTTATAAGTTAAACATGATATAGTAGAACCCATCTTCTATTCGACAACAACAATGTCTATTAAATAGTATAAACCGTTATAGATGATCAGAAGGCTGGATTACGACCTTTAAGGGGGTTGATATGCTGACCACGGTCATCATTATAGTGGTTACAGAATGGACTTTTGGTTAAATTCTATAGCCCCCCATTTTACTCAATTTACTAACAACAGGCCGTAAGTCTCTCCAACACAATGATATTTTATCCTTATTGTAGATCATTAAAGATAGAAGCCTAAATTTTCTCCAACATAGAAATCTGTGTGTAATTAGTTTAATAATAGATCAACTCGAAACTAGATAATTTAAAATTAAAAAGCAACAACCAGTTGACAATTTAATTATTCTTTTATTAATTGTGTATAGAAGTCTTTTTATCTATACATATATACATACAATTTCAACCCCATTTATTGTTACGACAATAGTATCCGATTGTGATTTTTAACGCGCCAACTTGCAGTAATTTATCTTTTGTTATAACGCCAACTGGCAGAAGACTTTCGGTAGGGTTGTCGGAATGAACCCTTCATATGGTAGTTCTCCCTTGATAGAATGGCGGATATTAGCGCCACTCATATATTGATAGCGATTCATCAGTGTACAGTCTATCTATAGGGGATTGTCGCGTATTTATACCCCGACTGTACTGTCCGCGAACACGTGCATACATCATGTGCCACCGCATTCTGTGACAGATGGCCGCCACAGTAACTAGAACCACAGCAATACCATGGAACTGTTCCCGTTTATATCTGTCCAGGACGATACTACACCACCACCACCACCACGAGTCATAAACATCCCGGATTTAGTCATTAAAACCAGCGTCACTACCTGATGTCATTGCGGGATTAATAACCGTTGTTCGTACCTGATGTTGGTCGTTTCCTGTCATAAATCCTAATGTCTATGACATCTCCCTGTTTCTTTCTATAATAATCATTTTATGATTCACACAATTAAAATCCCCACTTATACATTTATAAGACACATACAAGTTGAGTTTTCATTCAAATTATTCTTCCCACGAAATGATTATTTGTGAAGAAATCCGAGAGAGAATGAGTTCCATCCAGCTAGAGTTCAATTTAAATTTTCTAATTTAACGAGTGGTTTAAGACTTGGTATTTGACTTGTGGCAGTTTCTAAGTAACGTTATTGCGTTATTTTATGAATTGTGTCATTTATTGAGACACATCAGATCGACAAAATGTTACGTTTCAATATTTGCTCCTGCATCTGCGTCTCCAATAATATGCTAATTTTCTTTTACCGATTTGGGCATATCAATCAGCAGCTTTGCGATGCGACCTTTTAGCATTACTTTCAATTTTAACATTTCATTGACTTGAATTAAAGAGAAAAACAGTCGATCCACTTTGGGTTAATTTTAATTTAAAAATGAAACAATTCAATGTAAATTCGTTGTTTAAAACAAGTCCGAGTATTATTTGTAAATCTGTTTGTGTATTCTTGTAATGTAAGAGACAAACAAGAGATTTATTAAAACTGCCAATCGGACGGGAATAAAAATGAAGATTGCTAAAGTTGACCAAATCTTGACGAATACGGTCGAGACATTGGTGATTTTATTACTTGTTCAGACAGTTTCGTATCGGACGGAAAAATTCTTGGCAGGTGAAAATTTAATAAGATCAGCCTATGAGCTGTGCTGTCATGGCAAGATCCCGGCGGCATCAACCCACTTACACATCTTTCGATTTAAAAAGTTCCTATCTGAAACGACAGAAAAAAGAATAAATAAAAATCCAGCTACCCCTGATCATTTTTCAAGTTTAACGTCAAAATTGTCTTGCGGAAACTGGCTGACCTGTGTCCCGTTGGTAAATTGAATTCCAAACTTCCGAGTTGCTATCGTACGTCTTTGATTTCGTTACGCTGTTGGTCGACGATTGTACCGATCGAATATGGGACGGGTGTACAATTTACGCCCCAAGAAGGTCACCACCGTTGTCAACGTTCCCTTTTCCCTTCTTTTCTGATATTCAATTTCTTTCACGCATTCGTAAACGTAAATTCCGTTTCGTATAGCAATGTAGAGATACTTCTATGGACAAAATCTAAAACCTTCGATGCCTTTCTCGGTGTTTCTTTTTCTTCGTCTTTTTCATTGTAGAGGGCGGAGGACATGATAAGATTTACGTCCATGATTCTCAACACAGCTTTGTTCGACACGATCCAACTCGACCAAGATAAGATGATAAGAAACCAAACGTGCTTCGATTTTCCACCATCTTAAGACAATAGTGGTAATTTTAAAACGCCAATCTGACGGCTACCGCCAATTCGATAAAATTTTTATTCACCGAAAGCGTTCTATTTTTCGTTCACTAATAAAACAATAATTGGAAATGTAAATGATTGAGGGTGATAGTACAAGTAGTGAATGATTCGTAGATGTCACAACCAGTACACACAATTTCGATTTGAATAGCCATCAACTGCAGAATTGCTCTTATGAGAAGGGACCGGGTAGAGAATTCAGGAATTATCACATTATATTGATAATTTCCTATGTCATAGGTGACATATCCCCAATTGGATGCGTTATACCCTCATACACATACAATTAATTTTATTATTCATAAATTTCCCGTTAATATTTCAAACAAAAACAATTATTAATACAAAAATTATATCTATAAATTTTATTGCTTTTTATATTTATTAAAGTGGGAATTTTAATTGGTTGAAATGTTGTGCTATGAGAATAATAAAACATCCAAAACAGAGTTGATGGGGTTGATGGGTGGAGATCGACAAGGGACGTATAATTATAGCGACAGATGGGACAAGTTTTAAATAACTGAAAAGGGAGTTATGGGTTTATGATGTCAGAGGAAAAAACATCCTGAAGGATGTACATGATTGATTATACAAACAAATAGATAAGAACTCCGACCCAATTTTGTTTATTAAAACACGCCAAATTCTCGTCGTTTCAGATGACTATCTTAAATTAGTACGTAAAGGCAAATTCGTTTTTATTTATGTAATATTTGCAAAATAACAATGGGAATATAGGTGTTCCGTAGCGATTTGTGCGACATAAGCTTTTAGAAAAATGAACCAACTTATATTCGCTTTCTATAAATGGAATAATAAAAAAGTTGTTTTCTAAGCAGGAAAACAACGAAATACAGTTGGAAATTTCTATAATTTGATAACAATATAATCAGAAAATGGTCGTCTTATTCCAGCAAACAGTAACGATACAAGAACGGCAAAAAAATTGAGACAATCTGACAACACTAACTCAATATAAAAGTTATCTTGTAAAGCTAGTTTGGGTAACGACAACCCATACGGCTTATTAGATTATTCAAATTTTCTATATTCGGTTTGTTTGATTGTTCTTCCCAAGGCCTATTTCTTATTTCTTTTCATCTCTATAGTTCGATGAGAAATTATTGAAAATAGATGTATTCGTCTTGGGGAAAACTCATTTTTCTTTTCAAACAAAAGCCAAGTACCACCACTACCAGCATGGTGTGATTTCATCGGCAACACAACGGAACCGAATAGAGAGCGTCGAGAATAATCCATTGTTGTCTGTAAAATTCATGTGAACTTTGGCGCTTGAAGAGCTTCCGATATGGAACTCACCATCTATTGCCGGCTATATTAAGAGCGCTCTCTATGCTCTTTTTAAAGTCTCCATTAGTGAACGAAAAGACAGTAGTAGAAGACGGGAGACACATTCCGAATCTTTTGCCAAATTCAATTCATTCTGCATGGTTTATGATGGCTCATACAAAAGTAGCAATCACTAGATGTTGATTTAGTCTTTTATAGCCTTCGTTGTTTTTTTTTGTTCAATATAGAAAGTCGCGGTATTGTTTGAGCAATCGCTGAAATGAAATGGCTCGAACGTAAAGAGGCATTAGTAAAAGAACATTTAAAATTTATAAAAGGTTCAATAATTTACCTACGGAAAGTTCTCAAAGCTATCAAGCGTACATTATTTTCAATTTTTTTGTTGTTGTTATAAACATTTGTAATTCTTTGAGAAGTCTTGAGTGCCTCAAATAAAAGAAATATTAATGCACCATTTCAACTACTACAAGGCGAAACATATTCTCATTCGAAATTCACTAGATTTATGTATCTTATCCTAGTTATATGTGAATATTTAATTTGTATTCTATTATAGTGTTGGTGTATTTTGATTTATTATTTTATACCGGACAATTTCATATTGTTAGGCTTGAAAACTGTTGCAATATACATTCGTGGGTGATCTTCTTTCGGAAAGTCGCCTAAATCCATCTGCACCTTATCTGTATAGTACAGTTGCACAGTGCATCATCATCAGTCTCCATTATTGTGGATTTGTGTGAAATGTTATATCAACAGTTAATATTTCCACAAGTCTATTTATTTTCATAAATATGAAAATTGCAGTATCTTTTACCACATTTTTTTCAACAATCCAATTAACTGATTACAACCGGATAGTTTTGTAATTTCTCTATAAAATAACACCGAACAACTGTAAATTTGTTGTTTTTATCGATAGATTTTCCAACTCAATTCACAAATGATTTAATATTGGGGATATTTTATGTTAATTCATTTTCATTGAGCGAATTCATCGCAGCGATGTTCATTTTGGTTGGTTAACAGTACACATAGTGGAAGGCAGTTCAAAAGGAAATCACAATAGAACTTTATTAATTTATGAAATCCAATTGAATTGATTGAGTAAAAATTTTCATTATATACAGTTCGAATTCGATTTCAATACATTGGATTTAATATTTTTTATACAGCGTATAGTTGAATTCAACTGCCAGATATTTGTACAAAATACAATTTTAATTGATGTAGCAATGGGGCAATTTTACTTGTAATTATTTAATAACAAAACTTCAACTAATTTAATAAGACTAGCAATTATATAATGGAGAGTTAAACGGTTTGCAGAAGTTGCAGTAGTGTCATGTCAAGTATAAACTTGGCTAGATTTCAATGAACAAAACAAACTTGAATCTTGCGGTGTACCTAATTACCATTTTAGAATAGAATTCCAGACGTAGTGGTGGTGGCAGTATCGGTGGTGGTGGCGGCGGTAGTAATTCAAGGATTAAATAGCTTCAACATCAACTTTAAGACAGATCGTTGATTTTGATTGAGTTTTGAAGGCTATATCCGACTGAGAGTCGTACGAAATTGAAATAAAAGATCCCACGGATTTAGAATTGAATATTACTCTAGTGGAAGATTTTTGTTGTCTCCCAATTCAATTGACTGAATCTAAAAACAAAAGTAGAAAAAATGCGATTCTAGTTGGAATCTAAATTGAAAAATGTTATATAGAGTGCAGTGTAACGGTGGGAAATTGAATTTTTAAGTGGATAAAGTTGGAATTTGCGATTTGTAATTATTGCCGAAAAACGACAATACAAATTGTTATTCACGTTATGTTTTAATCAATTGTCGTCCGTTTCTGATAAATCGACAAACAGATTATGGTTGTTTACAACCGACTAGTAGATGTGTGGGAATTTGAAATAAAATCAAATAAAAATTGTGTCTTTAGGGGGTATCTCAACGGTGTGTACGGTCAGTAATTTCAGAGATTAGCTTTTGTCCTGTTTGTTGAATGTAAATGAAACGGTCCCAAATCCGGCCCAATAAGCCAAAACGTCTCGATAAACATATCCGTTTCCGTTTCATCAGCCGTTGAGTATCAACATTATAAAGGATAGTCCGTTTCTGTATCAAACAACGAAACAAAACATCATAGCTTAGGCGACCCCGAGGTGCAAGTACATATATAATTACGGTCGTCTCTAAAACAATGATGATGGTTTTGGGACTTAATTAAACTCTGTCTTGTCATGTTTACTCAGGCCTGTGCGGTTGTAGGCGACATTGGCGGTTTATAACTTGTCATTACCATGCTCACTGAGATTTCTGACTCGGCTGAGTTTCAGAATTAATTTACGACATACTCTCTAAGAGTTCCACCCATCTCGCGTATTCGATTCAATTAGTTCACATCGAGCACATCCAATTTACCTTAAAACTTTGTTACAACAGTAACATTGAAGATATTCTTAGAATTCCGATAATCCAGCCCCTTTATAAGAGAAATTTCATCATTGACCCAAATTAACGATCCAACATTGTTTATAATTTAACCAATCCAATTTATAATTTATAATAATTGTTTTGCAATTATATTAAATTAGCTCAATTAACTAATTACCCAACTATAATGAAGGTTTTTATTGTTATTATTTTTCTATATATCGGATAATTCCAATATTATTAGCCGGTAATTATATTAAATTATGTTGTCATTAGAAGAATTAGAGTCAATTTACACTAAACCGTTGGAATAAATTTATGATAGCTTAAGGTTAATCTGAAACTTGCGAGTACATTTTAAAATTATCACCTATAGGAAATTAATCTACCCTATTCTTAAAAAAAAGTCGAAATATATCTTTAAATATTTGAAATCAATCAATTTAAATTAGAAAAAACCACTAAAACTGTTGGGCGGTATTACTTATAAATGGTTATTTTTTAATGTTTACCTGACTGGAAATGGAGGTCGGCTTGATTTTACGGTAGTTTGGTAGAGCAGATAAGCAGAACGACTTCTCATAATTATTGCATAGAATGTGACGGTCCCTGTGCGTGTATTTCGTTGAAATTAAGGTTGCCGGAATCCAATATAGACAATGTTATAGGGGTTGATATTAAGCTCGAATAATTGAAGAAGATGATCGTCGTTTCTTGTCGTTTTGCAGCCTTATTTCTAGTATTGTCTAAAGAAATTACAGACAACGACGATTTGTTCTTCAATTCAATACGATTACCTTCAAATGCAAGTTTTTATTAATAAATGATATAATATGAAATTTATTGATTTATGTAGTAGCATGTAAACATATTCCATGTTGTTTCCATCCCCTGTATTTAACCTTTTTTCCGTTACAACTACAAATAACCAGTTTGGTTTTATAAATAATGACCCTGTAGACAAGTTCGGTTCATTTCCATATAGGTATGTATATATTCATTGTAAGTCATATATTGATTAAAGTTTTATTGAACTGCATACAATTATGGTAGCAATACAGTTTTTCCTTCTATTGGCATAAAACTGGAATGCAGTATTTGTAATTTTGTGCATCGGCCAAAATTCGAGAACAATAAATATTTACTCGAATATGTTTTGATTTTCGACTACACAACAGATTTCAACCTCAACTACCCTCTCAACTTATCCATTTCTGCTTGGCCAATATCCAAAGATTTCATACGCTTTTATCGGATTCCTCTTTATCCGGATTTTATTTTCAAATTAATTGTAAATTGTAGGTAATAAGCTTAACTCTTGTATATTTGTTGAATGTAATTAATTTTAATCGAGTATTAGGTCGACTCTATAAAAGCGACAATATCTCGATTGGTGTTCAGTCTTGCGGTAGAAAAAACGCGACCTAGTGGTGCTATAGAAGTCGGATTTATCGACTTTAGACAGGCGAGTTATAGGGGCCTGATCACGTCCTAAAGCAAATTGGTTTCAATATCTATTTGTGTTCGCTGTGACCAAATCCTATTCGACTCTTATCCACTATTTCGATCAAATTCTATATTGAAAATAATCTAAAAAGTTGTACAAGTTTAATTCTCGGACGATTATAACGATTAATTATAAATAAATCTATTGTTTTGATATTTCCTTTTATTGTAGACGATCTAGTTTCATGTTAGTTAAATAATCTAGTTGAATATTCTAAAATATTACCGAGTTGATTTTAATACAATAGTTCTCTATCATTAGTAATATGCCTCTACTACATTATGTAGGTATTTGATTTTCATTAATTTAAACTTGAATTTGTAGACGAATCAAGGATTCCAAGTGCTGTTGTCTTGCATCTAAACTCATGTAGATTATGGTGTTTCTATAGTAAAACCCACAGTAAATCCCTAAAACTAACCTAAACACTACGGTCCAGTTAACGTTTAGAGATAACTTGATTTTGATTTAATGGTTCTCCGCTTTTGCATTATAGCTTATTTAGTATTGACTTATCTATGGTAAATAATATTTAGGTCCTTCTCCATTCAAACAAACTTCTTGATAATCTAAAATAATCAATATTTTAATTTGGGCAATTGGATTCGACACTTAATATTTGACATATTCAATAAAATACGACAGGGTGGTTTAGATCTTAAAAGCAACCGACGAAACCTGAGAACTTTATAGTTTATTTTTTTAATTGGATATTACGACGAGGGTCTCGAGGGAAGAAGCATCGGTTTGCCCGCTGTCATACGAGTCGCATCCATTTAGGAGTCCATTAGGAAGATTCAGGGATGATGGAGAAAATATTAGGGATTTTATGGGGGTGCTAGGTGGGGCCGTTCAAGGGAGGCAAATGGAATCCTGATAGAGTAGTGGTGGTGTGTCGGTACGATGATGCTACTCGTGACATTTGGCTAGGGGCACGGATTGCAAAGACGTATACTGCATACAGTGAGAATTTAAGATGACAATTTTCGTGTCTACGTTGACATAATACCCAATATCTTTGCGTGTCTGTGCGCGATCTCTTAGAGATTTTCAATCTATCACTGAACCGAATCTTAAATGGAATTTATTTACAGAGTTAATGAACGGAGGGTTAAACAACGGGGTAGTTTCACGTTGCTACATCATTTTATTTATATTCATAGTCAACGAATTTGAGGAGTTTCTATTTTTAAAGATCTGTTTTAGCGTTTCCAGATGTAGGAGAGTGGGTGATGAAATAAGAAATCAATTTCTTCATCATTTCGTATATGAAATAGTCAATCCGATAGCCAATTAACTCGGAAATACTATCGGTATATTGAGTTAATAGAAAGATTACTATTTTTCATTCTAGAATGGTTTCGGATTTAACTGGAACTGTGTGTGTTCTCCATTTTCGTGTCTCATTGATCGTTGTTGTTATCTTTATAAATAAGGCATCAATTCATTTAGGGATCGTTGTTTTCATTTACTTGTCGTATCTGCCGATCTGTAGTATAGTACTCGGTTATTCCATTCGTGAAGACCTCCAATTCTAACCTAATCTTTCTATTACAAAGGCATCACACAATGAATACCGCTCTACTCCTCAGTTTCTTATCGACAATACAGAAATGTTTAGCTACCTCTTGTGCTTATTCGTCTTGTTCGAGTCATCGGCAGACGATTGTTGGTTGTATGTGATTTCTGTTTCGCGCGCGCGACCTCTCAAATTCCTCGAAATCGATTCGCGAACTTTAACACTTGTGAGTATTGAGCTATTATTCAAGTGAAATCAAACGTAAACTTTCTGCTTGATTGAGTGCGTGAGTGAGTATATATTGGAAGTAGAATGCCTAAGCCATCCAACAGTCTGCTGTGCTATTTGTATATAAAACATACGGAACCCGATTTTTGTTCCGTGAAATATATTTTATTACCAATCTTGAAATTCACACTCCAACAAATTTTCTCATATATTTCTTTTTTTTTTGTTACAGGTATGGTTGATGCAGACGCATCAGATTTCTGCCGCTTGTTCGCCTTCAAAATAAATAGCAGCTAGAATTCTAACCAGAAATACGATAATCCAATTGCGATTTAATTAAAATTTTCAATAATAAAGTCGATCACAGGGACAACGACGATAGCGTCGTTTCTATTATAGCGGCGATAGTAGTGGTGGTCGTCACTTCCGGTAACTGTCACTTGTCAAGTCCGGGTTGTGATAGTGCCCGGAATCGGGCGGCGGCAGCACTTAGCGGCCGTCAAGCCTCATTCTTAATTTACAACGCCATTACTCATTCCTCCTTCTCGGTGTGCGATGCTAATCACGCAGATGAGTTGGCGCTTGACGGTTACTCTGCCAAACTAATAAAAAGTTTGTTTGAGCACTTTCGATTTCCAACGAGTACACTGTTTTTTTTTTATCTAAAGCTTCCCTAAAGCTTCCATTCAAGGAGTTGAAGTAATTCACAGAATATAGTCTGGACAAGTTTTCTATTCAAGTTAATAATTAAAAACCTTTTGAAATGTTTATATTAAGGGGAAAGTCATTAGTGAAATTATAATCAGTAAAGGTCCTAATAATCTAAACTCGTGTAACTATATGGAAAAAAACTCTAATAACTAACTAAGCTACTGATAAGAAAGAATTTCTTGTTATTTTCTCAAGTAACAACAATCTTATCTACGTTGTAATAATCGTAAACGAACACCGGAAGTTTGAAAATTCATGTTACTATTAAAGTATAAAAACCAAAAACAAGCTCAATCATAATTGAGGGAAACAAAAATCTAATCACGAAACTGTAGTGAAATGTTTTACGTCAAAGACATCAATCCGTTTATTTCTATCATGCAAACTGATTTTCTATTTTTATATTAACCGGAAAAATATTAGAATTTTAATTTTATTTATTGTTGATAGTATTGCAAGTTTAGTTGGATTTACTTTTAAAATTTGTGTGTTTATTAAAATAAGCTTACTGCAGCAATGTCTTGTAATAGTCCATCGGCACGCCATCTCCTGCTCAAATAAAATTAATTGTAGTGTAGTAAAGTTGATGATTTGCACCGAATACGTTCTTTTAAAAGTCTCGGCAATAAAGAGGCAACACTTTACAATTGTCGAACTTTTATTTCTTTCGATTAAATTCAACATACAGACTGTACGACCTCGAAATTGGCTGTTGTTCGTTGAGAAATACAAACAAATCTCACAATCATATTAAAATATGAAGTTACGACCATAGGCTTGAAAATAGCGTCCTGTTTTCGATATTTAATCGAATTTTAAGTATAATTCAATTGGTACAACTTAAACAGATGTGAGTAAATAAAAAAATTGAATTTTGTAAAGAAACTCATCGTTGATTTAATGAGTTTCATTCCAATGGAATAGCTAGCAACGAACGAGAGATCTACAAAACGAAACTCTGCTGGTAACTTTGAATACAAATTACCTTAATTTCTAAACTCGCTTGTATTTCGGAGTACTTCGTAAATAATTCGGGATTTATTTTTATTTGATGGGTTCTTTTTTTGTATTTTCAAGGCACAACCTCGTGAGTTTTGAACAAATCAATATTATTTGACACATGATAGACACGATTGGAGCTTATTTATTATTAAAGTTGGATGGCGTGTGGTTTGATTATTTTAAATAGTATATTACAATATAAGGTCAGAAAGTTAATCGTTGCAGAACGAGTGTGAACACGTTGCGGCACGAGCGAAGCGAGTGCTGCAACGTTCACACGAGTTCTGCAACGAAACTTTCTGACCGTGTATTGTATACTATTTTTTCTACGACAGTCCAAAATCGCGGAAAATAATTAAAAAAATTAAATAAAAACTAACTAATAAAATTTTTAATAATTATCAACCTACCATTGACTTTAAATGTAAGGAGAGTTACTATGACTACAGTATAAACAAGTGTCTATGTCAAAATTATGTTATAAAGACAATTTAATATATTTAAATTTGAACCGCGAGTGGCGCAGTGGTAAGCAAGTCGACATTCGAAACGGTTAGTCTTGGGTTCGAATCCCAAGTCAAGTACAATTTATGGAAAAATCCAAAATTGTACTTGAAAACAATTATTGTCGGTAAGGAACAAGTAGTGTGGAAAGTAGAGTGCGGAAAAGTTACTTTGCCGCACTAGTGCGGAAAGTTGGATTTTCCGCACTAGTGCGGTAAAGTGCCACTTTCAACACCGGTTTGGCTCATCGAAAGTAAGACATTCCGCACTGTCGTAGAAAAAATTAATATCGGGATAATACACAGCAATTCAATGACAGAAATGTTAAATTTAGAATCATTCTCTATCATATACGTCAAATCAAATATTTCTGTTGTTATTCGATTCACCCTTACGTTTTCTTTCTCTTATACTACGGTATTTACGTATCGTTTCTTTGTCGTGAACATTGATCAAATGTTGTATACGTTTTCTCTGTCACAACAAGTGTCCACCCATCTAGTTGGGGGATGATTTATCGATGGATTTCCTCTTCGTCCAATATATTTCAATAACGGGGTCCAGGTTAGCTAGCAAAACGAAAACGAGAGGGTGACTGAATAAGAAACTCGTGTCACGATGTTTCCCAACTGAGGAGCGCGTTCTTTCACGATCATCTCCAAGAAAAAGAATTTAAAGATTACGATCTTTCAGGCCGATACATTGACATTCATTCCATTTTCCCCTTTTCTTCGTTTTTCCTTATTTTCTTTTATAGTTGTTACAATTTCTGAATACTTCAATATTACTACAATAATTGTCAAGCTTTATATTTAAATTGAATTGAATTCTCTCAGTTCATTGCTAAATGAAAAATTAATTCCTATCAGCCGTTGTCGCGACTATTTTCATTCTTTACGTATGTGAAAAAACATTAATTACCTGATATAAATTCAATTTAGATATAAAAAAGCGTAAACATTTTACGAGTGGAGAGAGGTCCTGTTTTAATTTCCGCCAGTGATAATTGCGTAGATTAGAAAGGGGACTTTTTCGACCATATGGTTGTGGAATATTTTTAAATAACTTTGGCCGCCCTAAACGTGTCTTTGATGGAATTCTTTTCATTCAAAACATCTGATGTTGGAAATAAATAAGTCGAATTTAAACAGTTTTCTTTATCACGGAAGTTTAATGATATAGCATGACAGGCATCGTTTCGAATTGAATCGAATCGAAATAGAAGAATTGCAATTAACTTGAAAACTGTGCGTTCAAGTCGTAAAAATTATAAATTGCAACACAAAATTAAATTTATTTGTAGAGAACGTTGCTCTTTGTAATCAGATCTAAATATTTATCTATGATGTTCCTATTTAAACACCAGCAACAATGGAAATTTGTTTGTCAACGTTAAACATATTCTAATTTAATAACGATAAAGATTGTTTGTCAAAAGTCTAGTTGAATTCCTGTTTTTTGACTTGAACTCGACGAATAAATCTGTCAAGCATCTAAATTTGATGTTATTGATCCCATAATCGTTTCCTTACATCCTCGTTCTTTTATACACGCCATAGCCGTAAATTTAACAAACATTAGCGTTCATCCCGACATTTATATTTTTAGATATTTATAGAAAACGTTGCACGTCTGTGTAACTGTAACAATATTTTTTTGTTTGCTGTTTTCTATTTTTACGTATATACATGCACAGTCGATCCTTGGAGAATCCTATTGATGCGCCTCTTCTGTTTACATATTCCACAATACCACCCCACCTTAAAAGGTAAACGTTTCTTTTACAATATTTTCATATAAAGAAAGGTCGCAGCAAATCGAAAAACTCTTCCTATAAGAATAGGGAAAGGGAAAAAGAGATCATCATAATGTGTTTACTGATGTTTTCGTTTCAAAACACTACATACAAACACACCTCCGTATATGTATGCGGAATGGAACGAAAGAGCAAGGAGAAAAGAAACGTGAATGTCTTCACTGAACAATTTTATAGAGACAGTTGTATACACTTCAAATGAGATGGGACTGTTTGAGCTAATCGAATGAAAAACGTGTCCGACGTGGTTGATGATTATCGTTTTACCTCCACTGAGAAACACCTACGTGCTTGTAACTAGAAGACCACCCACAGTAATTGAAGATCAATTGTCTTTGAACGGTGCTTTTCTGTTCGTATAATTAAACTTTTTTTCGTTTTAATAAATAAATAAACGGTCGAAACGGTGTTTTGTGTGCGAGTTTCAGAAAATGCTCGAATTGTAAATATGGAAAATTAATTGGATTTCTGTTGTATGAATTCAGAAAGTTTCGAGTTGTTGCGAGTTTTAGCTGAAACAAACTCAAAAAATGCAACATACTCGTTATATTGTAAATAAGACGATTTATTTTTCATTGTAGAATCGAATTGATTAAAACCGGAAATTCTGTTTGTTATAATTGTGATAATTACAGAAAATCAAAGCTTTTAATAGGCGAAATGTCGGAATTAAAAACTAAATAAACAAGTTTTAGAATCGTTAGTAAATGTTCAAAGCGCTATCGTTAATCAAGAAGTCCCAGATGATTGGAAACATGGCAGTAAATTACGCAATTGGTTACGGTTCCCAAATTAATTCAAAACCCCCTCGTGAAAACCATCTAGGGTACCCATTATTTTCCGGTAGTAATAGTGGTAGTAGTAGAGCAAACATTCCAATTCTGCACACGAATTTTTGACTTGATTTACGATATACATCAACAAACGCCAATTATAATAATTGAGAACACAATTACGAATATATTGAACAATCAAAAACAAAACATTCACCTATACGGTATGAAATATGTAATCGTTAATCTAAATAGGGCTCGAAATAGCAGGTAATTTCGTGGATATTAATCAATATTCAATTGAGCATTTCTTTTATAAATGTTTAAAAAAAAAGTTTAGTATTAAAATTGTCGACAACCCTAAAATGATTCAAGTGAAGGGGTGTAAATTCATGTCCGAGTTAGATTCAAATGTCCATCCACCCTTGCTTATAGTATGCCGCTGGCTGTAGGAAATGAAAGAGGGTTGAAAATCCGACATGATCTTGATGTTGACCCGTCGACAGTACTACATCGTCCCTATCTACTAACAAGTCTCCGGTATACATCACGTAGAACGGGACTAAATTGACAATATTGAACAGTAGAGGGATGGCCAAGACGAACTCAACAAACATACTAACGGATGCTGATTGTATTTAGAAAATTCTGATAGAAAAGCTTGGATTTGGATTTTTTACTATTTACAATAATATTTATAACAAATCGTGTTCGTTTGGCTAGTGAAAAGTTTCGATTTTTTCCCTATTTGTCTGATCGATAGAAATTACAAATACCAATATTGATAAAACAGACTTTGGGGAGGATTCGAAAGGAAATTATTTTCTTTGAAGTAGTAATATTGGTAATAGTAGGCCTTAGCAGGCGGTTTGTATCCATTTGAGATGTACGTTAAATATATGACAAACCCTCGGATATAAGCTAGAATCTACCCTATAGAAAATCCTATACAGAATCCACGTGAAACAATAGATTATTTACCGTGTATGTATGTGTGTACACGTATATATTATAGAGAATAACGGCCAAGTTATATAAACCAACAGAGAAGATCGACCTAACCAGTTTTTGGTATGGGAATACAAAAATCATCTAATCATACTTACTTACCCAAGGGAAATTACTTGAGGGATTTAAATTTGGAAATCCAGAGTTGCTAATACGCTAACTGTAGTGGTGAATGAATGAGAAAATGAATGAATACCGACGAATTGCTTTTTTTAATGGAAGCTCGATGGGTTTTAAAGCCGGCTGGATCAGTGGAACTCTCGAGAAATTACTCCCTTTCGATGCTGCATAACCGATGAAACGTCAACAGTGACTATAATCGGCAATTTTTCCATGATCTTGACGGGAATTTCGTTTAGAAATTAGAGACTGAATCGAAATTAGTGGAATACTTTACAGCAATTTACAGTAAAGGAGTTTACATGGAAACTAAAGCACTTAATACTTGGCACATAAATCAAGACTTTTTAATGCTGTAAGCATTTAAGCGAGGTCTGGTCCCTATGAGGGTCATTCTATTAATAATTAGGTATAATAACAATTTGTCTTGTCTTTTAGTGAAATAATGGTCAAATATCCTGTATGTATTTATCTTTATAATTGGAAATTCTTTTGTGGAAATTCAATTTTCGTATTGTCATTTTAAAATTATTTTTTCATTAACCTTCGCATCCTACTAGGATTCATTCGGTTCAATTAAATGATGAAAAATTCAAAACATCGAAACCCTTGAGTCAGAGAGCTACCATTACAACAGTTAGTTCTGCCTGTCCCAATGGGAATACCGTGGTGTTGTTCTGTTTCTACTACGATTTATTGTCAATAAAATATTTACGCCCCCGACAATAATGGCTGTAAGGGTGTCGTTTTTGCCTTGATACAGGTATCTTTATAAAATGACAGGTGATGTGTGGACGACAATTTTAGAATCAATTCGTAACTAGTTTGTATTTCGATTTGTTCCATGTCACATAATGTTCGATGGTTGTCCATCTTCAAATATAATCCGTTGAGAAATAAAAAAAACAACTGTTTGAGAACTTCAAGTGTAGAAAATGGTGGCGGACGAAACGTGCCTTATATGAAAACTTCAAACTTCAACAAATACATATAAAAATTACGAAACTTTAAAATTTAATTTTTTGAAAGGTTCTTGAATTTTAAATTCCACCAACGATGGATGCTATTTTAAAGGAGTTTTTTAAAACTAATTACTTTTTAATACAGAAACTTTTCGGTTCTTTCGATTTTTATTTATTTGTTTTACAGAAACGCATTTCGAGTGTCTGATATTAGTTTATTCTCAGTGGAAATACACCAAGATTTTGAGATATTATCAATATTCAAAGAATGACAACAAAATCTGTCTATTGTCGATTCGAATACCTAGCAGTACAAGTTGCCCATTACAAGGGGAAAAATTCGAATTTATCATCGTTGGTATCTAGTAAAATATTTATTGATAGTATGGAGGGTATGTGGTTATTTTTCGTTGAAACATCGACCAATTCAGTTAGTTTCATCTCTATATAGTTGAATCATATCGTATTGTAAATTTGGTCGTCCATGAATCACATTGGTGATTTGAAACGTAACAGCCCCGTTAATTCTAATTCCAAACCTCCTGATACATATTTCCCAATCACGCTTACAGTTGGGGTGGAATTTAATGTTATATTTAACAAACCGTAAACGGCCAAGATTTCCAGATAGTTGTGGACTTTCCCCAAAATACCAGCACGTTCTCCTTTATAAATCAGATTTATTATCGAATTTCAATAATATTTAAGATTATAAATGTGTAATTGAATTATATTTAAAGTTTTAATTTCCAGACAAAGGAATCTTGCAATGAGTTTACGAAATTTTCTCTTATTCGTTGTTACTAAAACCACAATAGGCCACTCGAAGTAGATGCGATTACAACAATACCAACTCGTTCTTAATATGATGGTTTTGAATATTTTATTCGTCTTACCGCATAACAACAGAATATTAACATTCTCTAATCTTGCTGTAGAATTAATTCCCTTTGAAAGTGCATGTCTTGTATATTTCAGACAGCTTAGAGTGCTTGTTGCTTGAGTTGAAATGGAATATCAAACAAATAGATAAGATTTTCTTATTTTGTCGACGAATGAACTGACAAGGCATTGTTAATAATTGTTAACAACATAAATAACACCGCGTTAATATTGGGAATTTCAATTTGTAAAATGTACAATTCCTTGGAATTTTATTTCGCTTTAAAGTAGATTCGTTTATGATCATTTCGAGAATTTATACACAACTTTGTGGATGCTAATTCATATCGAATATACTGCATTTTCAGCAATTTAAACGTCAGTAACACGACATATCGCATGTCATGCTGATCCTTGCACTCTATTTGATTTTTTCCGTCGATTTTCCACCAATATTTAGTCCTGTCCAATTCAATAAAACTACGATGTGTTGTAAGTTATTACAATTCTCAACTTTGATATGGATCTTTAGAAAATGGAAATTCCACTCCAGAACACTGATAAGATGAAAATGAAAGTCAAAAAGTTGAAGAACTTTCACATAAACGGGGACAATGTTTTAATTAATTATCAATTTGGATTTAATTTAGAGATTATCTTAAAATTGTGGATGAGAAATGAACATATTTAACTCGTAAAATCCATTAAAGTATCCAAACTTTCCAGTTATCTGACAAAACAGGAATAATAAAGTCCGGTCTTTCTGTATATAACTTTAGCGGCAGTTCGTTGATAATATCAAAGTTTTTACTACAATTTTTCTTAGTTCAAATGACTAAATTTAACCGCTTGAAGTTGTGCGTAAAGCGTGACAAGATGCAAGCTCTACTCTCTTCAAAATATCAATTACATCAAATGAATAATTAAAATCAGTCGACCTACTTTTCGTTTCGTTTCTATTAAATTTAAAATAGACTCGTATTTATTTTCGTCAGTTGAGACTTCTCGGGGCGTTGAAGAAAGCATCCTCATACATGAACTGATTTGTAAAATAAGCACGAATGTGGTCCCGTAAGGCGCATAGTTCTAAAAATTTCATGTAGCACTTGTTTAATTAAAATATTCGAGTGTCCCATCTATTGTACAATTGCCTTTCGATTGATATTCATAAGCGGCATATTATGCGTTTCAATATTAGAAAGAGGATATGTTAAAAGGACCCAAAAACGGACGTGGAGCATTTGTTATAATTTGGTCGTTGTACTCAAGGGATAATGGGGTTTTCGTGATTATACACGAGCTTACAGGCTTAGATTGGAACAACTTAAATTCATCCGGTCTGTAGGAAATAGATATTGCAACTTAATTCAATATAATTTGTGGAACATGTTGAAAACATGGTCGATTAGTTGTGCGTAATTGCACCAGCCTTGTGAATGTTCTGATTAATTAGTTTATCAATTGAATACAAGGCTCAATTCAAATTGTACTTGTATCGGAATTGATTGTTTCAAATAATGTTCTTATAGGCTTAATTTGCCCATTTTTTGGATATTACGCATTCTTCCGACCGGCTCGTTATTGTTTCTTTTTATAGAAAATTGGCATTGTGAGCGATTCTCTTACACACAATTTAAGTTTTTATTTATCTTCACATAAGAAAACTCAATTCAAACATTTTTTCGTCTCTTCAATTCTCTTTCCTTTATGAAAGCGTGTTAAAACGAGCATTGTTACGAATTTTCTAGAGGGGTGAAAGTTATCGAATTTTTACTCTCCCCCTAGCCTGATTTACTTACAACAATATACACGGTCATATTTATAGGAGTTTTAAGCGAACTGTATGTATGAAATTAGAGTAAAACATCTGGATTTTTCACTAGTGGTTAATTGAGTTGTTCGTTTCTTTATTCTTCGTTTTCCTTTTCACATTGTTTATGATCATTAATTTTTCAAAATATCCATATACGATACATTAAACCGTCTATTTAATGGGGTAAATTGAGAATATAACTTCAAACGTTGAACAAATAGGATTATGTGGTTTACCTTTGTCACAAAAGGCGGATATTTAAAGGAGCATGCTTAACAACACGGCTTTTTTTTTAAATAAACGAGCACATATCCATCGATCGTGTGTCGTAGTTGTGATGCAATGGTTGGAATTTTCCTAGTGTAGAATATAAGACGAAAAGAAGAGTAGAATGATTTAATTCGATTCGCTGATAAACGACGTCAAAGCCCTTCAGCTTCGTTTCGTATTCAAAGAAATTTTGCAGATTTCCTCATATGAGGTATGAATATATGAGTCTTTATCATTTTTTCTTGCCATTATTATCAACGTTCCAGTTTGACGGCAAATCCACCCCTTCTAATTCCAACTGTGCTGACATTCCAACTTTTTTTTTTATTGTTGAATTATTTCCCAGCCCTTTTGCGTATTTTTACGATTATTATTCGAGTGGAAAACAATGCAAATTCGTAATCTGTATCGTTATCAACTGTTGTAAGGTAAACGGTGGACGCAGGTGGTTTGTTTCTGTAGTAATGCTGCTTTATGCTTAGACTAAATATATTATTTGCGAGTTTATTGCGCAGATGCGACCGGAATAATGTCGTAATATTCAAGGAAATAATAGAAATTTGTTGTTTGTCTTTAATTTGCAATATCTCTAGTTTTTTTTTTTATTCTATTAAAACTAATACGTGATGGAATTTATAATTTTAGTTTAATTAAACGATGAAAATATAGCATGTTTGTGTTGAATAGATTCCTCTATTATTGCTATTATCATCCACTATTTACTAACATGGTTTTTTTGTAATCCAAAATAAAATAGATCGTCGTTGAACTGGTGCTTTTTGTTTTTCAGTACTTTCGGTGTAAAGTTTGAGTCAACAAACAAGTTTGAAAGTTTTTGTAGACAGATTGTGCAAGTTTGCATGATGGTGTATTGTTCTTTGAAAACAATGTACATTGCCCAACTTATTGTCTAGCAAATTTTTATTACACCTCAATAAAACAACGGATGTCTATTCGTATAATATGAAAATTTACCAACCCTATTGATTTAAGTGAAAAACTTTTAAGTCTATTGATTAATAAATTATTGATAATATTGATAAATACTAGTATCGGTGTTGTAGTAATACTACTACTACATAGTTCGACGAACTATCTAGGGTGTAATCATTTTAATTTATACCATAACATCATTTTATTACAACACCTAATCAATAATCATTTCGAATTTATGATAGTCGAGCATGTATTTATGGTTGAATTGAGTTGAATTATCCCTATATTCCTTGTAAATTCTCAATACCAATAATTCGATTTCAATAATTACGATTTAATAATTCTGGTGGAGGCGCCGATTGTCCAAACTAAAAATTTTGAATTGCGCGCCTTTAAAACGAATGAGTTGGCGACATTGCATAACTAAACTTCCCGGGAATTCCTAACCTTACAAATTTAATGTCAGTCTAATTCGTGTACTTCATAAATTCTAATATTTCGGAGAATTTGTGAATTTATTCAAGTAAGTTGATTATTTCATATTTTATTTAAAATATTTGGAAAATTACACAGAAATTTAGCTAGTTTTATTAATTCTTTTTGGAGGGCTTGTAGTTCAAATTTTCAAGCCGATAGTTGTACAAATTTTGTATAAAACGTCGAATTTCCGCCCCGATTTTAGGACAGCATACAGATCCCAGATTAGACTCATGAATAGAAATAAAAATCAATGGTTTGAATAGTTTCTCTTTTGCTCGAGTCGTGTGTCCTCCCTTCTATCTTCCTATACTATACTTTTCTATTGTTTTTTTCTAAATCGTTGCCAAGAACGGACTCTTAACTTTGTGTTTGTATGTGCGTTGGGATCACTTGAATTGATTCAATCTATTCTACTGTTGCCATAAAGCAAAATTATAGACCTTCTTAATATATTAGGGCGAATTACCCCGGGTAGATTTTATAGTTTACGTGCTTTTACAAGTCTGTAGAGATTGTGTTTTCTTTACTGATATTCCGAAAAATTCTGTGTCTTATCAGCAGTGATATTCATATGATACATATGGAAGATGCATGCATTTTTTAATGGGAAAAATTGTGAATTATTTGCATAGTAGGTGGGTGCTTTTTAGGTGTTTTGGCATATTTTTTGTTACTCGAAAATGAACGATTCTAATATAGAATGATTTAAGATGACCGTGGTGGCGCATGGAAATATCACATTTGAAAATATGGACTTGTAATATTACATTTTTCTATCTAATGAAAAAAAAAACTGAGTCGGGAGGGAACACAATGAAATGTTTGCGAGAAATTATGCCAGCCTTCAGACGATGATATAAATGTGACTGTTTTAATACTCGCTGTATTACAGATGAAATACTTCATTTCCAAAAAAATATCCAGACACTAATATTAATCAAAATAATATTTAGCGTAACATGTCTGTTGTGATTTTTTTGGGGAAATCAACACAACATGCTGAAATTTTTCGCTCGCATTATCTCTACAATGGTTTTTCTTTTTGTAAATACAAGTGAACAGTAAAAAATTCATTCGCAGCAAAGAAACTACAAGTTTCCAGATACTGTAATTCGTTGTTTTATTTTATCGTAAATCATAATTACATTGTGGACTGAGTCATGACATTCCAACCAACAATCGACGGACAGGTACGCACGCAACTAAATTCTAACGGAAAGAGACGGGGTTAGGAAAAAAACGCATTAAAAACTTCACATAATTAAAACCGTAGTAAATAACTAGAAATACATGCATATGTAATTTAATCGTACGTTCATCAATTGAAAATAAAACAATATCTTTGTTTTAATTGAAAATTCTTGAAATTCTTCAGGGAGTCAATATCATCAGTTATGACTTAATTAGTGGATATTTTGCATTCTTCAACTGGTGCTATTGTTGAAGAATACGATTTTTTTGCTCAGTTACAAGGGGAAAATACAAATGTTGGAAAACCCGTTTATAACGACAATTCAGTTATTACGAGATATTGAAACATTCATCCATAATAAAGTGTGTAAGTTAATGTTAAATAGGAGCAAATATTTTTTTAAATAATGTAATTATCTTCGAAAATACGTTTGTTTTTGATATTATTGGAAATAACAGCGTGTATACATTGATATCAACGTGATAATTTTCATCTGGTGGTTTAATATTCAAAAGCTCCCATATGGAAAACATGGCGTGTCACATGAAACATTATTCAGGAATAGATACAGTTCTTATTGGTTAATATTTAAGTTTTTGCACATAAACATAGCATTTATACATCCATGAAAATAATATAGAATGATATGTGTATCGCATGTCCAGATCCATTGAATTCGAGAACCTTCCCCTAAAGCGTATTGAAGTCACGACTTACAGTTAACAATTTGATAAGTTCTAATTATTTTACTTTACTACGATATGGAGACATATTGTATAGTTGACGTTATCATTAATATAGCGTGTTTTAAATATGTTTACACCCGTTTCAAGTCAATATAAGTATTTTAAAGACCCACCAACATCATTATCGTAATTATAGTTCACAGTTTTTATAAAAATTCCGATGATATTAATCATTAATATTACGATCGTATCTCCAAAGAATAGGTCATTTAAATAAAAACTAAAAAATAACCACCAGTTTAGAAAAACCAATATTACGAAAATTATACGTTTAATCTGGGAAATTACCCACCAATTTTATACAAATTGATCAATTCTGTGTTAGATAATCGTTTCGTTTTTCTAACAAATTCTTGTATTAATAATATGTGGAATTTCTTTTTTAAATAATCAGACAACACGATTTATTCTCTACAATGGTAATTAGCGTTCATGTCGCTTTGTTACGGTATGATAAACCGCAATTGTTTTATTTATTTTAACAATTTGTATAATATAACAAAGTAAGTCTTTGTGTTTGTAACAATTTAATTCATTGCTCATTGTCTGTGATGATTTTGCTCGTTATCGGGTTACGTTCTCATTAAATATTTCCTTTCGCAAAAAACCTTTATTACCGATAATAAAACCACAGGTAATTGTTGATAATAACTAAAAATTGATTCATTATCATTAATAATCTTTCAATTAATGGCAAATTCCCAATTCGAATATTCCATTATTGATTTGAGAGTGTTTATATTCAGCTTTTTCCGCTCATATTTGTTACAATAGAACCAATTACCGACCACGAATTGATATGTGCTATTAATATCGCCCCATGCATAATTTATTACGAAAATATTTCCATTGGAATTTTCAAAATTATTCGTATTTGATGTTATCTGTTATTAAAAACACGATCATTACAATAATGATGAAAGAGAATCGACTTGTAATCGGCGTTTCTTTATAATAACGTGACAATTATCAGGAAATGTTGTAGAATGATAACAACCTGCTGCATTTATAATAAATCTTTAAATTGCATGAGCCACAAATAGAATGTTCTCGGCTACATTTATACTACACAGGTAAGATAGTAATCGAAGAAGAATAGAACAGTATCTACAAGTGATGTTTGCAATTTTCCCAACTTAATTATGTTCTGCGGGTAGATTGGAACGAATTTCCGTAGATGTAGAATGATATCCTATAAAATTGAATGTGAATTTATTCTTTCCAACGATTAAATTTCTATTAAGATTGTGGAAAATCTTGGAATAAAGCGAGAAAACTCAATTTAACCTAATTGTTATATTTTTGGTCTTTAATTTGTTGCTTATTTAAAAATATCGGGAGAAATCATCAAAGATACAAATAAACTTGAGACAGTCTTCAAAAACTTGAGCTTAATAATTTAAATTTACTTTTCACTATAACAATTTGTTCCAACCGTTTTTTACACTTTCAAACAAAGCCCTTGATTTTGTTTAGTGTTGCTTGTCAGCATTTGTTGGTGGTTTTGTCTTTACAACTGTCGTTTTGATGGACACAACTTGCAAACTAACCAGTTGGAAATAACGATAACATATCAGCATATACAAGGGTAAAATGAAGGATGCCAGAATTCCATTGAATACGCTTTCACGCTTTATAAAATCGAATTCATTATAAATTAACATTAAGTTGAAGTTAGATTTAACATGTTTTGATAGCCAGATTGGTTACAAATAATTTGATTCATACGATAAGTGGACGTGAGTTAGTTCCTTCCTGTATGGTGCAAGGGAAGAACAACTCCGTGTCTGTTCTTATTCAAGAAAATTATCAATTCAAACTGGAGAAAATAATCGCTGTTACATTCTTTAAAGATTCTAATGTGTCTTATCTCGCGTATAATTCGGTGATCGATCTTTGAATTAGAAATAAAGTAGAAACACTTAGATAGAATTATCCTCTAGTTTCGATTAGTTACGGTCGAACTTGAGGCCAATCTGATGGATTAAATTATCGTCCTTTGCCCATAACTAGAACTTCCTGGAACCATATCCCCTATTTGATTGTGTTTAATTTTATCGATAGATATTAGTTATATAGCATTGATTCGTTAAAGAGAAATCTATTAAAAATCTAGAAATTGTTCGAGACGAAGGCTGAGTTGCACGTGTTTGAACGTAGGTTTTGAACATTGTTTAACCCTCGCGTTTTATTGTGAACGACCCCCGTGGCTTACCGCACACCCCTCGTATATAACGGTCGATAGATGTCTGGTCATATAAACGTATTTTTCACGGTTTGGCGACCATTATTAATATTTTAATAACTTTATTTTCGACCCGCCAATGCTGCAATAAAATACATCGATTTTTGTTGTCTGATCGTCGATATTTTATTGCAATAAACACAGCCGTCGCTGTTGTAAACTTAATTCAAATATATTGTTCGTATTAACATATTTTTATTATTCTTAATTAAACTGAATTATCTGCAAAATATTCTTTAGTTTTAATCGTTGTAATGAATATAAACGATCAATGGATCAATTGGGTAAAAAAGCTTGTTAATGTTACCCACATTTAGAAGATCATATTTTATATCATATATTTAACTTTTTGCTTCAGCAATCTTATTATTGCTATCATTATCTAATCTGGTGTTGGTTTTTCTTTTGCAGATCATGTACGGGAGTTCTCCTGCGGGATGTTGTATTACCGAACATTCTACGTAGACGCCAAACGGGATTCTCTCTATGTTGGAGCAATGTAAGTTCATTTATCATTTCTCATAATTTAACCGACTATTAGAATGTCATCTACAGAAAAATGATTTTTCATAATACCCCGTTGGGTTTAGATTTTGCACGATTTATCGTTCTATTTTAATGCACAAATAAATACGCAATTAACACACACTATAAAACATTAAACAAAAACTGCTTCAAATTGTTGTTGTTGTTGTTGTGTTGAAAACAAGAGATGTTGCCTTTAATGTAAACTTCAACTAGAGGACGCTTATATATTGTTTGATTAATTACCAAAAGACCAAGTCGTGATAAACAAATTTCCAAACGTTTTGTCTCAATTTTCAAGCATGTTCATAATTAATATTATCCGGGAATTTTTATTTCGAAATCATTATAAACGTACAATTACTGCTCAATTATAGCTATATGGTTGGTATTCACTTTTTTGCGGTTTATTATTCAAGTTGAATTGTATAAATGATCCCGATCCTTAAAATGTTGAATCTGTTCAGTTCAAGTACAAACAAAAGGGTGGCGCCATAACAATGCACTTTTAGAAAACAATAGATGCATGGTGAAGGCTACCCGCAATCTTCACACCTCTGTCTCTCCATATATTGATATTTATAAAGGGTAGACTAAACTGTATAAAGGGGTAGTTGTGAGTACGAATTGAACAATCCTATCAGTGGAGTGTATGTCGGAAGACTTCCTGTTTATTTCCACTTCGACTCCATATCATTTCACATCTTTAAAAATTGTGTTGTGGAATCTCTTCACGGAAAACTTTACTAAATAAACGACGAAACTTGAACGTCTTGTTGCAAACTTTCGAATTGATTGTCAAATAATTGAAGATGTGTCACTTAAACGAACTAGACTTGTCTCATTTTAACCATCATAAATTTATTAAAATGTTCAATAATACAGTTAATTTTCGTATTGTTGTTATCGAAATTCTTGGCCACCCTATTTTCATTTTTCTCTGCCATCCCCCTTGACGAGATCGACGTAAATCTTGATAAGGATGTTGTACAAAATCAATGCTCAGTATGAATATCTAACATCATTTTATCTAGATTGAATTGTAAAAGGGGATGTTTCTCAAAACGTAACTCTAAACACATCGATTTTGTATAATAAAAATTCAAATATTTACACCCGTTTTAACATTTTCGTGATTTATCACCAACGAATTCTAGTACGTATCAAATGATTTTCGACAAATTTACCGTTATCGTGAAATATCGTAAGTTATCATTACTATTATTATTGACCGTTGTCGTTATTGTTGATTTAAAAAATTTAGGGTCGTATTTTCTATTATTTGTTGTTTGTTTCTTGTTCGATTCTTTCTACATGTATGAATGTGTGTTCGTGATTGCGTTTTGTGTGACGCATTGTCAAAACATGCTACCCTTAGGCCGTACCCCGCCCCTTATCAACAATCTTAAATAACTAGAACGTCAAATCAACTATACTATATTTACCCATCTGATAGCGAATGTTGTATATACGACAGGAAGGAAAAGGGGTATTATAGGACAATTTAAATTGTTGAAAAAATGACCAGTTGCATGGCTAATCAGTAACGATTCATGTCACTTGCGACATTTTGGGCGTGATTTTCTGATTATTAAACATGCTATAATGCTATCAAAACGATAAGTTGTAGCAAATAAAATAAAATCATTTTAGATTTTATTACATGAAAATTGGGAAATTCATTTCCTTATATGTCTAAATTCTCATTTTAGATTTAATTTAATTAAAATTTACGTTAAATACTCTAATCTACTACCATTAATACAGTTGATTATATTTTGTGATAACAGAAACAAGCAGTTTTTCGACAATTCGAAATGCTGGTTTTAAATTTAACGTTCTAACCCTTTAATTGGATTGTACGTTGTTTATCTTGAACCGTTTACAAACGGATATGTTTTAATTTCCTTTAAAATCACGGTTTCATCCATATTTTTTCCTTTTTAAATATTTCAAATTGTCAATAATTAATAATTTAATAATATTTTATGAATAATGATCGTTTATTATTACTATTATTAAAAACAATAAATTACGAAATCTCCCCTTCTCTATTCATGGATGGCACCCGTTCAGCTACCTATTAAACCCTTGTAGTAAACACCAGGCTCCCATTTGAACGATGCCATACCCTTATCGTGCTTCCTCACACCTTCCTTTCAAATTTCCGCTTGAAATGCTAATGGCCAATAATATGTACCCGATAATACTGTGATAAGTGTATTGAAGAAACGGAAATCCGTAACATTTTTTCTTTTTTTTTTAATTTAACGCTACCAAAACAGAATCGAGTTTTTCTCGTACCTGGCAAATTTCTAAATTTTAATTGGATTCGAATTTAGGTTACATTTCGGAAATTTGTAATTGTTGTTAACACTGAAATATATTTGACGTACTTACTTTAATATACGGGGGAAAAAAACGACTTCGTGTTGAATTATAAATGTGAATATAAATGAAATAGACACGAACCGTTCTGTGTGAAAGTTGATTGTAATTGTTTTGTTTTTATATTTCTGTATTTGAATACTTCAGAAATACGATACGTGTTGAATTTTCCATGTTTCCGAAGGGCGTAAAACAAAAGAGTGTTAACGGGGGTTGTGTAAAGGATACAGTGTCCATTCCTTTCTATTATTGCGCCCATTCTAATTTTAAACACAAAATTTACAACAACAAAATCGTAATTACCAGTGGAGATGGTTAAAAATTCCCGCATTGTGGCTTTATTGTCTGAGTTGTATATAGGTAGATAGGGGTTAGCGGTATTTACGTTAATGAGCTTTTGTAAAGAGGCAAGTGGACAATGGTGGTAGTGGTCAATCCCTATAATTCATTAGGACACTCATAATTCCAACAGTGTGTATCCCTATTCTCGTTGCATATATTAAATTAAACTGTTATAAATAGGATTTATCCCATATGAAACTTTTTAATTTATACTTTGCTGATTTAAGGGTTGCTTGTACAAAATTGGTTTTTATAGGCGACAAATCGCGAGGCAAGTATTTTATTTATTTTATTATTTCTAGTTCTAAATGAAAAGATTCTTAAATATTCTCGTCGTGTCTGTGATTTCCATTGAAAGCATCTCTAAAAGGGAAACTTGACCAATTTTAAAACAGTTAACATTGTTAAATTAAGCCAAGTAACTTCAAAGGTAAAACAGACAAAGTAGTTGGTATCAAAGAGACTGAATGGTTGGAATTTGAAGGCAGTAGAATTTGCGTCAAGTTGTATAGTTGGGAAAACGATATCCGAGACATAGAATATTATCGGTTTAAGTAGTCTGGTCACGCTTTTCTTCGGTAAGCAACAATGGCCCCGGAGACAACACTACTAATTGCATTGTCTTCACAAGCCGCCTAGCAGCATTGTTATAATAACATATAGACCGCAGATCGTTTCTCTAATCCAACAATTCTGTCTTTCTCGATGATATTTATTTTACAAAAGCGAATAAATACAGCTTTATGTCCATAGAACAACAGTAATTCTGTTCAACTAGATTTGAACGCAAACGATTTATTCATCTCATCTACACAGTTGGAAATTTAAATTTAAAAATATAATACAAACATGTTGGTTGATTTTCCTACGTCTATAACCACTACCGTATGATATTTTCAGTTTTCCTTTAGAAAATTTGTTGTAATTCTATTCCAACTATACAAACTTTTCCCATGTGTGACGTGATGAATGTTGAATGCAGTTTCTGTACGTGTCACGTTAAAGGAAAGGGCTGCCGGAACATAATGACGCTAATTACGTTAGCCTAGAAGACTGTAATTGGTAACCTTATATAAAGCATTGCTACCATAGGGACTATGTAGCGACGTGAGCAAAAAACTAATACAGCATGTTAATATAATACTTACCTCTAACTAAATTACAGCCATTAGACGAGCGGTTTCCGAAACAACACATCCTTCTTTCTAACATTATTGAGATAATAGAGGATATGAAAAATAGATAGAAAAGGGGCGTTATTCCTCCATGTGTCCGTTTATTAATAGTAACAAGCCATCTGTCTCCCAATATCTTTATTAGCCTAGCCTATAATTTAGTTAGTTGAGTTATTCGACTTAATAATTGATAAAATCTAGTGTCTAACCTCTTGATATTACATATTTCATAATAGATATCCATCAATTAATAGTGTTAGTATTCTAGCACGTTCTTCCTTCCCAATAGTATTAAAGGTGGTTTACATTGTCGCTGTCATTCCTTGTTAAGAAAGTTCATCGTGTATTATATGCCTCTCTGGACAATAATGCAATAAGCTTATAGTAGAGAATTCCAAAGTGATTACTCCTAAATCATAAACTGTTAATTAATATTACGCGACGTTAAGCATTAGTTTATGTATTTACCCTAAAGCTTACAGACAATGTTGGTGCGTCAGCAACAGATGCACCCTCTAACCCCTTTGAATATTTTCAAGGGAACTTTAAATTTTACAACAATACTCTCTTTACTGATCTATAGCGCATTCATTATCTTTTATTGACATACATGTATAGATTATTGTAGGGTAGAAATTACCGTAACGAACTGTTGAAATTGTTCATACAATAGTTTCTAACCACTTTTCTTTTACTAATGTTTCGTGTGACGCTGCAGAAAATCAGGGTTTTATTCTTCGCAACATAATCTTATTAAACGGGAACGATTGTATGTGTGTATGTGGTTGTAGAACGGGTGTTTCACTGATTCAGCACCGTTCAGACGGCAAGGGTAAACTTTCATCAAACTACACAACCACTACCACCCTTATGTTGTTTGGTGTCTAAATTCAAAAGCTGTAATTCGATAAATTGAGCTGTACAAATGATGACTGTGTGTTCCTTTCGGTTAATTACTACATGAATTAACTTTTTTCCGAATAGGGCTTAGTTGAGATTAATTGGACTAAATCGGATTGAGTGCACGACTATTGTCAGTTCTTCAAATTAAACAATCTATTAAAACCGACCCATCCTTAATTTTCTAAATTGTCTTTTTTATTCGATGTGAATAATTGGGCAATGCCAGTCTTGTAATTATTAATCACTTCATAATAATCGAAATTGTTGTAGTCATTCGGTTAACATTTATCAATCGTATTGTTCACTTCCTATTCTGTAATTAAACGGGTAAACGATACATATTCGCGACTTGGTTAAATGTAACGGTTGGCTGGCTGGGTATACGAGAGAAGGGTGCGTCATAATGTAACCGGACCGTTTTTCTACTGCATCCATAATTTTGCGTGAGAGATCATCGAAGCGGAAAGCTTGTGAGGGCGTTCGTTAGAGCGTGTGGTGCGTGAACACGCGGTAACAAGCGGTTTTAGAATCGGTAGGTAGTGGTAGAATGTGTGCGGCATATCCACCACCAACCACCCTACTATCGCCAAAAACTAGAGCATTTTATGCTTATTAGAAGCCATTCGTTTTCGAATACATGCAGTTCAGGTAGTCCTTGGTGGTCACGAGAACTTGCACTTTATTATGTTTTAGAAACGGCTACCGGAACATAAGAGCCATTACTTGAATTAGTATTATAATTTATGAGATGGTGGTGAATGGTGCAGTAAAAGCGCAACATTCAAAATATAATGAATATCGTTACAATCATTAAAAAAGAGGTTTAATTAATTATACGACAATTTGGCAATTGTGGTTGAGAATAATACAACATCATTCTCTACAGTTATTCTCACATTTCTTTCCATTAACTAGGAAAAATCTGCTACGTAAAGTAACCATTAGAACCGACATTGTGTTTCTGCTATACCAAGCGTAATCGAGTCGTGTATATTACCAACAATTTCATCAGGTGTTTTAATGATAGTTCTCACGGTATAGAATGTTTTAAAAAATTGCAATTAATTGCGAATTTATCAAATAATTAAACTGCTCTTACGTGTATTTACAGAAATGTGGGTAGATTATTACATGGCGTAATAACGCTTGACTTACTACAACTATCCCATCATAATCATCATCACCATCATCATTATCATCACATGCATAATTATTAGATAGAGGAGTACCAATGTAGAAGACTTGTAGGTAATTAATACGGTGATTGTGATGTTCTAGTTAGATACAAGCTTCAGGGTAAACTGTCTGCAGTTTGCTTGTAATAGCCAAGTATAGGATCGAATTAGATCGGTTTATATCATTATCTCTGGTAACCGTTGACCCTTACTATCATGCGATTACAGTAGATTGATAACATCTTTGTTGCAATGTGATCATCAACCAGGAATTAATTGTAACTGTTATTGTTAATTCATCGCTTTAC
The DNA here is from genome assembly GCA_020740385.1 of Mylabris phalerata. Classification (NCBI taxonomy): domain Eukaryota; kingdom Metazoa; phylum Arthropoda; class Insecta; order Coleoptera; family Meloidae; genus Mylabris; species Mylabris phalerata. Next base: position 4,908,846 of record JAJEOX010000299.1, on the reverse strand, counting down.
AGTTGATTTGTCCTACCACCAATAGTGCCATTTTATCTCTTAAATCAAATATTAATAGCCCCGTTTTCTTTTATTCTCATCGAGATTTATGTTATACGATAAAATCTGATAGGAACATCGTTTTTTGTCGAAATATCAACAATGTCTACATTAACATCAAGGCAACAATATGGAATTTATCTAGATCGAGTTGTGAAAAATAAAATAAAATCGAGACAATGAGGGTGAAGTGGTTGCGTATTCAGAAACGACTGGAGACATATTTACTGTGCACATATGAAATTGGAGTTGTAAACACAAAAGAACAGATGACATTGTCCATAAAAATCTAATCCTATTAACTTGTCCCGGGGAAAGTTCGCCGGCGCCGGGGAAATGGAAAACTACAATCTACCACCACACCAATATAGAGAAGAGCAAACAACAACGACAACGAAATAGAGAAATTGGTTGGAATGGGAAAGATGGTCTTGATATCATCCAACAATGGTGGTGGGCCTCTCTTGCCTCTGATTGATTAGACATGTTTACAACTTGCTAGCTGTAGCCGGGAATTGTCGCAAAGAATTCATGAGAGTGAGAAATCTACAATTTTATATGTCAACACGTACAACACTCAATCAAGACATAATCAAATGTACTGTTGTTACTGTTGAAATAATAAACATAATTGCGATTGTTGCTCAAGTCACTACCAAGTACATAAAATAATAGAAAACGATATAAAAATAAACTCTATTGAAAGTTGAAAGAAATTTAACGTCAAACTTGTTGGGAGTTGAATAATAAATTGTAGAGGCGATGTCGTTGAAACATCTATCTTTATTCAAAAGTAACAAACAAAAATGGGACAGTCTACTAAATACACACATACAAATATATAGAAAAAAGGAAGATAGAGACCATATGGTAGCTGTCTTCAGGCCGGAATAAATGTGGACGGTGAAGAATCACAAAAGCAAACTTTATCGAACGAACGCGTTCACACAGGAAGGCACGACAGAAAGATAAATATATCTTCTAAAAGCTTTAAATATAAATAAACTTGCAAGTTTATTGTTTTCTAGATATTGTATAGATTAAAAGATTTTAATTGAATTATTAAAATCGTTAATTAGATACCTGCATTTGGTGTAATTGCAGAGAAAATTGTGAAAATTCCATAGATACAACAACAAAATAAACCAACAGATTGTCGTAGGCGGTGCGCCTATATCCATCACGAACAACTCATCAATCACTTGGTTATCAGAAGAAAACCAAAAAGTGCATCATTAGTTTCATATCAGTAGTGTGTTAGTAGCAGCTCATCGGACATTAGAGCGACTTGAGGGCAGGGTCAGAAAAGTTCATATTTCACAGAACGACAGAACACTATTCGGTTCAACTAACGATGAAAAGCGACTTCTATTATGATTTCCTTTATATTTCACTCTACTATAATCAACAATTATTACGACTTTTTGTAGAAAATTGATGTAAATTGATTCTATAATTGTGACTATTGTTTTATACAATTTTACAAGTCCATAAATCGAATCGGTAATTGATTTGTACGGCTGTTGGAGTTGAATTCAAATAATCACGCACAAGTCTCAAATCGGTTGTTGTACAATTGGGTTTTATACAATGTTATAACTTCTTGTATAGTCTTGTCATGAATGTCTTGTAAAAGTATTATGGTTGGTTTGTATTACATTCAGTATTTTGTTTAGTACGTGAGTAACGACAAAATCTATTCTAATTGTAAGGAATAACAGAGAAACAAAGAATTATGTAAATAAATCCTGATTTGTTTCTCGATCGATAAACCAAATTTCATTTGGAAATTCGTTACTACTTGCTTTCAATACTAAATACTTCGATCAATGCTAAATATTTGCCACAATTTGATGAATTAAACCGAAAAATCTGTGCATCGATTGAGAAATAAGGGCAACTGTGGTGAATTTCCGGCGAGTTATTGCTTCGAATCTTTTTCTCTCCCGTTTGTTAAACCATATCGTTTTCGACAAATAAATATCTCTTTAACATGACAAAAACTACAATCTAGAGAAAAAGCCACCAGTTATTTTCTACCCTAGTTGTTAGTTGTCGCTATCCAGCTGTCCGTTCACGGAAACCAGCCAACATTAAAATATGTTCCATGGTCGATTAACAAGGGTAAATATTATCTTGACCGGCCATTTCTTCGTTTCCCTTTAATAAATATTGCTAGTTTCGAATCTGGAAATACTTGTTTGCCAATAGTTTCTTTTTATTTCGTTGTTGTATTAGTAATAGTGGCGGTTAAGCGTAGAATTTTGTACTCTTCACGGTTCTGTGGTTTTTGTATCAGTCGATAAATCATATCAAAACGAGATGATGGCTTATTTCTAGTGAAAGAAAAAAACAACAACATAAAAGTGAGGATGTTGACAACAGTTGTGTATATAAGTGGTATATAAAGATGGAATCCGTGAGGCGATCGTAGACCGGAAGATTTGGTCAATTCGATCTCATGTCGAGATTCACCACTTGAACCAGAAAAATAAAAAACCAGACAATACGTACAGTTTATAGTTAATCGCTTGTAGTGATTTCTACGGAACGTTTATCTGTATAAAATGCAATAAAAATTCACAAAGAAAGCTTACCGGAATAATAGAAACGGAAGCTTTAATCTCCGTTGTGGAAATAAAGAAAACTATAAAATCTCAACACGATTATTGTTTTATCCCGAACAAGAAAAATCAATGGAATCTATTGTTACAGGAACATTGAATAACTTTTAAAAAATCATCAATAAATATTTTATAATTGTACGATTCCAACCCTCTAGTAAAATAGAATAATACAGACACGAACTATGAGATTATCATAATCTGTTATAATCTTTCCGGGTATTGTCAGATTTTTATTCTTTCTCTGTCTCGTCTGTGGATACAAAAGTGTACGCAAACTGACAGTTCACACGGTTAGTTTGAAAGACGAGAGAGAGTGGAGATTCTGTATTATAACCAGACCAGCTGGACCTTTTCAGAAACCATAACATAAGAGTTGTGTGCAACTGACGTGTCGGCGTGATATTTTTATCACGTAAAGCACAATGATTGGCACACACCCGATATTTTATTTCAACATTACAAATGACGGCGTTCACAGGAAGCAAAACTAGACTTTCTGTATTTGATAACAATACGAAAATAATTACAGATGTTATTTTATAAAAAAAAAAAACAGAATTTCTTGTAGTATAACAAGAAATCAATCAACATTACAAATGATGATCATCGATAATAACCGTGTCGAGTATAGAATTCGAAACAATTCTGATATCAAACTAATCACTACTTTGTGATTCATATTTCATTTATGCTTTTGCTTTACTAATATTAGTGGTCATTTTCATGCTTACTGCCAACGTGTGTAATTGACATCTACGCTTGTTCGATGGGAAATGCACCTATGTTCGTAGACTTATTTATTTTTGTAAATTATGAATAATTAAATTTGGCGTTTGGTCTGTTTTGTGGTAGTTGTATCGGTTATTGTCTGTTTTCTCTGTCTCTAATCGATGACGGTTAGTTAAGTTTCGATTTTACATCCGTCTCCATCGTTAGCAACAGATTCACATTATTCCTCACTATTATTAACATGATCAAATCCGACTCGAAGGTACATATATGTATGTACATCCACGTATGGAGCAAAATCCACTAATATCATTGTGGTGAATTTGAATGGTAGTTAATTCAGTAGTCGCGTACATTCCCAAATGACATCCGGCAATTTTCATGTGATTTTCCCATTCAAATCACCGTAAAAATAATTTAACAAAAAAAAAAACGGTTACGCTCCAAAGACAAATTTTTATTAAAATACCATTTATCGATAATCGTTGAGAGTACAATAAGAATTGTTCAAACGACAATGATCGGCAATAGTGATCTATTTTTATGATTATGTTCAGTTTAAAAGACGTCTTTTGGCACAATTTCAACTTCGTTAAGTCAAGATCCTAGAAATTTTTCTTGTGTAAAGTCTGGTAAATAGTGCCGACACAGCTGTTCTCTCTATTCCCCTAATATAATGTGAATTACGATTATTTAAACTAAACTAAAGAATAAAGTTGTTAGTTTGTTTGAGTTTTACTAAATCACTTTATGGAGTTTATACAATCCTGGCTACTATCCAGATAACGATTCCCTTTAATGAGGCATTATTGTCGTCTCGGAGAGATTTCCAACGATTTAATGTTCATATACATATTTTAAATTCTAAAGTAATGAAAACATATCGGGATGCTACAAATTCGAAAAAGCTCAACCGTACAGATTCAATGGATGAGAGGTAGAAAGTTGAATTTGTAAAACTGATAAGCATTGAGTTTGTAGATTCGAAACGAAAATGATGCTGATAACTGTTAGTGGCAGTGTTGTGTGTGTGTATCTGTGTGTTTGAAAGCGTGGAAGGAACGGAATACTATTTTCAAAACATTATTTCCACATGAGCGTGTCTTTTCAAAGGCTTAGGAATTGCCCGCCGCTTATCGAACACAGGCAAATGGTCATATATTATATCGGCAAAGTTGGCGCACTACCGGATGATGTGAATAACATAGCGGAACTTGTTTGTATTTAAAACTCAATAATTTGAGAATTTTAATACAATTTCCATTGAAGACCAATTTTCTACCCTCTTGGAATATGTGACAGTAATAATCTACATTACATTAACGGAAATTTAGTTAAATTCAAGACATCTCTCTACACTTGTGTGTTTCATTAACGACGCTGATGTTATACATATTCCAATTTCGGTAGTCTAGTAGTAAAAGTACGTATGATGGTGTTGCGAATACTACAATTAGAATGTGATAGAAACTCAATCGACAAACTAGGCGTGCATACCTCTACCACAAGATTCTCTCACTACACTTGGCATCTCCTACAAAGGAGATGCTAATCGAGTTATATATCTGTGGACCGTGAAAGGAATGCTAATGGAACGAGTATTGGAAACCACGAATTATATTAACACGCAAAGTGCCGTCTCATTAAGGCAATGGCCCTAATTGTAATTATCTTAAAGTGTAAATGAATGTGTACTAGTTACAACTTTGAATGATTCCCACAACTTTAATATTATAGAATATCAACGGTGATATTTACAATTTAAAGATGAAATTATTAAATAATAGGGGAGTTTCTTTATTCGATATAAAATTCCAATATATCCTGCTTTAAAACTTGTAATTTTTTAAAAATTTCACGTATTTGTTTCCAAAATGGCAAGAGCTTCACATCTCCATATCTCCCTATTGATCAGTTTACCTTTAATGTTATCGTTGTTGGTTCCATCTATAATGTTTAGAAGATAGAAAGAAAATATCGCCAAACTGCAATACGGATATCGTATTATCGTTGAAACACGTTTTCTGAGGGGGCGGTTTCAATCCTCTGATCTTGCTGCATAAGACATGCACATTTGGAAGTATAAATTCAACCTGTAATATCCACCCTTGCGATGATTACACTAGGAAAATTATTCGTATAGAAACAATATCAATTTGTTTATTTGAAATTTTATTGGCTATATTTTTCAATTTCTATTATACTACAAAATACCTTCGCTTGTATATTATATTGATAATAGATAAAGTGTTAGTAATAACGATTGTAATAGAAATTCCAGTTGAAATTCTTCGAGTTTCCCTTGAGTGTCATGTTTAAATAAGCTGACACAAACAGTTTAATAATGCACATAGACCTTTGCTATGTAGTTACGTTATGGGGATGACTCTTGACAACATATCAGTGTCGAAACGACAGACAGACCATGATACAACAACAGCAACAATAACAACAGGCAGGGCTAAAAGTAGCAGCTTTACGTCAATCAAATCCTCGAATAAAGATTCAACAATAGAAAACTATCGTAACATAATTATTTATGTCCCTGCTCTTGAATTAATCAAATAACTACCATTATTGACAAAGTACAGAGACAAAATCTAAAAATGCTCCCTTCTATTGGAGTTCTATTAAAACGCCGGATATTAACGTTTTAAAACTGACCGTTGGCAATTTCAAAGCGATTTGTTGATATTTCCACAACTGTAAAATTTGTCATCCATCACTGTAAAAATCGCATTTGTCTCGATATCAACTTTTTTTAAATCTTAAAATCATAGCTTATTTTACCAGTTTTACTTGATGGTGAATCTTTTAAGTGATTTTAATCCTAATAGATTGTAAGCTATCGACAAGTCCTCAATCGATGGCAACATACAATTGATAGACTGAAAGTTTTCTTGATTTATTCTTGAGACTTTGTCTAGTTGATTAAATCCGAATTGGAAAAGTATACAATTTTTATTATTTCTGTTACAGGGATCGTGTGTTCCGTCTCAATTTGAGCAATATCAACCAATCCAACTGTGAGGTAAGAACAAATTTTAACTAAATTTATGCTAAATTTGCTGGTTATTACATGTAATATACCACAATGTATTTACCTGATATAATAACAGGAGGGTGAGTTGAGATTAGTAGATTATTACGTATTTTAATACAACCACCCTACTATGAAACTTACACCCTCCTATGTTGTTACTTGTATGAATTTTGTTGTTATCATAATATATGATGAACATACCAGTTTTACAACCTTTAACAATATGATAGTAGTCTGTTTTTCTGGTATCTATCATCGTCTCGTTGGATTACATGCCGTTCTTTTATTATGAGTTATATTATGAGGCAATGTCACTTTTACTATCCAAATGTATGACTTTTGATGATCTATATAGTTGCAATTTTCGCACCCTTAGTTGTATTGTATAGAAAGTTGATAAAATGAACACTATGTTCACCTGAATTGCTTATTAAAGACGTTTATAATTAAAAGCGAGCTAAAATTTGATTATAAAAGCCGTTTTGATAATGATTTAGTTTAGATGTTGTCTATTCAATTCTATAAATGATGGCATATACGTCTAGACGGGGAATAGTTGCGACTTCTTTGCTTATAAACTAAATTGGATTAGGAATAATTCAACAGATACTTTCTTAAAACCTTTGGGAGTTGGTTTATTACAACTGTAATCAAGGATCTACATTATCTTCTATGAATTATCAATGTGAAGATTAATAACAATACAGTTTTGATTATCAATCATATTAAGTAAACTTCAAATAGTTGATAAGTTTTTTGAGAGGGTTGGTAGCGAATATTTCCTAATATAAATTATTCTCATTGCCCCTAGTGTAATCTTAAAAAGTTGAAATCGAAAACTGTTTCACGCAGTTTATCCCCAAATAATCCATAACGGTCTCATCTAAAATGTATACGTCGAAAAGTATCAATCATTGACGGCGACCTTACTTGAACAATTCCCAACCAACAAGGGGTCTTTTTCTATTTTCCAATGATAAGTTTTTGATCGTATCCCTTGTTCTCTGGGGACAAACCACCAACTACCACCCAATCACCCCACTCTCGTGCAAATCTGACACGAGTTAAAATAGTTTTCATGTACGCGTTTATTTCTGTTTTTTTCGTTCTGTTGTATCGATTTTTGATCGCATTCAATCGTCCCCTAACTCCCTTTCTCTCGAATTGAAACGTATTTATCTGAACGGATACACATGTTTGCCAACGATAAAATTTACCTATATAAGAGTTGGAAAGCGGACGGACCCTTCTAAAGTAGTTGTCGTTATTGTCGATAATGATATTCGCGTTTCTGCCTTCACATCTTCATATCAACATTTCGATCTGTTTGTTAACTGACAGTCGGACAATAACAACAGTGATTTCCATTGAATAGAAGAGACTTTAGTAAATTTCGATAGAGATAACAGTTGGAATAAGGATGACGACTTTATTAGGATTGTAGTGACAATAAGTGGAGCTTAAAAGCTAGACAGGATGATTGATAGGGAAATGTAGACATTTGCTGTTATAAAACAATTAATCTTTTATGTTGTTGATGTGCGTGAATATGCACATCTATATAATTATTGTTCAAAATTTACCCCATTGTTGGATTTCAGTCACGATCAAATAAAATAAAACTGTATTATAGTTGTTGTAATAAATAATCGGCAATCCTTTATTATTTTGACGTACGTTGTTCCATTATTTCGTTTAGTTTTAATTGGATTTGTCAAATTACTATCTGATATTTCTGTTTGTTTAAATACAACAGTTATTCAGGCTGAAGTTAATTTCATGTCAACACAAATGAAAAATACTGTCATTGAAATTTGTGAAATTTTACGACGGCCGAGATTAAAGTTGAAATAGATGTTCTGAAATAACTTCACGTTAAAGCGTCGTTTTTTTCCATGTTTTAACAACGTCTCACTTTGAAATAATTTTGAAATTTTATCGTCAATTATTTGATGTCGATCTTCTAAAGCGTTAATAATCCATAGTCGGATTCAATCGAATTTCATTCATAATTGGCGTTCAATAGTTGGAATTTCAAATAGAATTTTTATAGTCTTCCACACAATAATGATGTTGGAAAATATTTGTCGAGTGAGCATTTCCACCACAAAAAAATTTCAATGTTGATGATGGAAATTCATGTGAAAATGTCCGATTTGAATGTGGATTTATAGTCGGTGAGTGTTAAATGTGTTCAATAAAGGCAGTCCATGAGCACACATTCATTGTCATCTTATCATAGTGGAAATACGTGCAACGGTCCTGTATAACCGCACCATAGTGGCCTTATCGAAACCACGGACCTATTCACACAAATCGACCGAATGTAATCAACTGTACATGACAAATGTGCAACATTAAAAGGGACCATCCCATAGAGAAGTTGCTACGGTACTGTTTCCCGTTGATGGGAATGATTTCCAAATTAAAATTCCATATATTATCGTTTAAAAAGAGTACGAAATCTCCCTGTACGGTGATTTTTTTATCGGATTTAGATGAATGATTGAATTCCAACAAGAAATCCGATCGTGATTCGAGATTTCCTGTTCGAGGTAGAATCTTTGAAAAAATATATTACTGCACGATATTAAAAATGCAATATAAACTTTATGAAAATATGCTACAAATAAATATCAATTATTACTCGATATTGGAACTATATTTCTCTAGATTCTCATAATGGTCGAGGAATTCCAATTATACGTAGAAATGTGGTCGAGAGGTAGATTTTCACAATGGACGTAGGCAGTAATCCTATTGAGATTCTTCCAGAAAGTTTGTAATTTATTTCAATTATGAATTGATCAAATTTCCCCATTTTCTGTCTCAATTATTCTTTACTTTTCAAAAAAATCTTCCCGTAGAAAAACAGTAATGTTGGCGTGTTCATTTCGATCAAATCTTGCTTCATTATAATCACCCTATCGTTGATCCAAACACGCGAATTTATATTGTCCAGCATTGAAGACAAAACAAAACGAAAAAAAAATAAAGACCACCCGCCCTTTAACATTCGAAAATGTTCCCTGTTGTTTGTGTGTTTTATTGGTTCCCTGCGAAAAATTTACAGCTTTGCATTGTTTTTAATAAAGTTCTTCAAAACGATGGGTGATTGAACCGTCACTTACAGGTTCCCTTGGCCGGGCTTTTCTAATCTGGACTCGTTGTTCGAACACCACTACCCCATAAATCTCACTTTTATATTACTTGGCCATTGTCGGCGTCACCTATGATCGTTTCGCTTTTAGAGTCGTTTTAATTAATAGCTAGTAAAAATAAAACGCCAACATATCCAATATCCACACCACTATTTTTATAAACAACGGCCGCTTTGTTCACAATAAACCTTCGAATAAATAGCAATTTTTAATTCAGTCCACGATACAAACGTTTAATTAAGAAAATTCACTCTATCCGATTAAATTTATTTCAACGGTTTACGCTTTTTTTCCCTATTTTAAGCGGATTTTCCTTATTCGAAAACATTAATGGGTTCTTGGAAATAAATCAATCAGACCGGTGATATCGATGATTAAGCTGAAAATTTTTATAACTCACGGTAAAAGCGTGTTTTTGAAAAATCGTTCAATAAGTGGTAAGATGATGAGACGCAGTTAGCACGTGTCAGACTCCATCAATCTAAGTGCCGGTAGTTTTTACACGAGACACGCAACAAATTAAAACACGATTCTAGTTATTGTGCGATTATTACATCGACAAAATCAATTCCATTTAAGTTTTACTAATTGAATTAATTGACAACGTGTAAACGATCATTTTTCGATAATTTTACCGTAAAAAGAGCCAATAATGAAACAATAGTCGGTTAAATTGAATTGATTTTTGAATAGGTGTTTATCATAACTTTCCAAATCAGCTGCTTGAAGACAGTTGAAATTTGATTAAATTTTTCGTTATCATTTAATTAGAATTGATGAATCCTTTCTATTTTGCACAACCCTCTATTTACATTGACGATTTCAAACTTGGAATTATTAAATTGAATATCGAGAAACAACCCTCATTCTTTGTAAAGTCGTAAAGCAAAGCTCAGTGTCAATGTTTGGGTATTGACTGATTATCAAGACACTCCTCCCGTTTATTTTTATTTACTTAAGGGAGGTTTATGGAAAGACAACCCATGTCAACCCTCGGGCTTTTTAGGGGAAGATCACAGACATTCATTACTACTAATATCTTTTTGTATCTATATTGATTTGACAACGTTTTTTTGTTGTATCTAGTTGTGATCAAAGCTCCAACAATATCAACATTATCAGTACAATTTTATGTCGAACCAATATATTTGACCCTAATTTTCAAAATTCACTCGCTGGATAAATCATTTATTGCTAAAGTGCTCATTTTAAGCTGGGAGTTTAAGCTGTTTATAAAAACCAGTCCAGTTTGTAGTAAATTCATTTTTTCGTAAATAATTAACGCAAAAAGTTACGACTACCTCTTAATTTTGTGGAGAGTATATTTAATAATATTCGCTTAGTAATGTTGAAAGCTTTTTAAGCGCAAAATCGTTCGTTCAACTACTGCACACTGAAAGAAAATTCGCATAAAACGACTGTAATCCTGTACTTTCACCATCGCCACCTTCCCAGCGAGGCTTTTAAGCATTCTAGTTCCATCGGATCTTGTTTTGTGCAAATATTGACACTTTATCTATCGGATGTTTTCAAGCTCCGTTCACTCATCACGCCAACGATTGCTTTTTCTACATAGTAGAATTCAAAATCTTTCGTTCTCCCCCTTCTTTACTTTCCTTCTGTTCTGTTTCTTTTTCGTGAAAATCTCGGTAAAGATTACACTATTATGTGACAACTAGAGACACATTTTCCTTTATAAATTCTCCGTTTCGTCCCCTTCATGAGAACAAAAAACAATAATCCGATTAGGTATTTGTGAAATTTTAATTAATTTTTCCACTAGAAATCATTCCGTTCACTAAGCATTTATTTAATTTCCTAGCAAAATTTCGTTTTAAGCTAAAAGATCGATGATGGTTTTCTTACAAATTACAACTGTAAGCAGTTAAAGATTGCACGGCACGTTCTCTACGTCGTTCAATGATTAAACGAACTAAAGGGAATTCAAACGTTGAACTAATCCCGTATTCATAGTGCATCCAGTTTGAAGAACTGATTCTCAAAACAAACTGACCAAATGGTTAAATTGATATTGGATACGATCATCAATAATACGAGTAAAAAGCGACAAAATCAAAAAATTGTTTTCAAATAATTTCAGTATCAAATCTCAAATCGACTACCTGATGCAATTCCAATTTAAATTTTGATTATTGTTGACATTCATAGATCTACGGTCTCTCTCTTTCTGATATTACGTTTTCTATTTATATACAGTTTCTTTGAAGTTTGACAGTTTGTAATATGAAATCTTGTTTACTCTCATATCTTAGATATTTGGTAAAATTAAAATCAGTCTACAAACACGTGAAGATAGCTCCTTGTAAACCAACAAAACGACTAAAATGTGAATATTTTTGTACTCGAGACAGTAAATACACATTCTTGTACGTATCTACTTGATTATTTAATATATTTTGGTTGACTTCAAAGTCTATATTCTTGTTGAAAGATATTTAAATTTTACAAGCTCTCTTGTTGTTTTAAGCAAGCTATCAAATAATATCGTCGACTACCATGAATTAAAGACTTGTATCGGAATTCCTTTTCGTAATTCAACTATGTAAGTTTTCTTAGATGCCTTTGTTCAAACTCTGAGAAATATTTCTGGTTGAAATTCGAATAAATGAAAATTTTTATTCACACCGCATACATACGAATATTTTGGTTATTGTTTTTTTGCAATAACTTTGTATTATTGTATTGTACAATTGAATGTTACAGTGTCAATAAAATCGTTTAGAGTAGCGTTCATATTTACGCTTGTCGCACATGTGACTTTCAACTAATAGAAAAATTCATCATTGATTCGATTCACGTTTGTATTTGTCGCATTTTTCTTGGTTTTCCCCCGGTAATAAACTACAATATATTATCGTATTTACGATCGCTTGAATTTCATATTAAAACAGAGTATTAAAAATAAAGTAGCGTAAATAGTTTTGGTAAATAACATTGAAGATAATAAAGAGACCTACTTTGTATCTCAATAACAATAAGAGCCATCCTGCAAGCACCCCATTTCAAATATTTAAGAGTTGAACGGGAGCAATGCCCAAGGCGGTAATAACTAAGCACAGTCATATTATAAGCTTAATATTGGATTCCTCTTGGTGGAGACACCTTGTATCGTCGTTATAATGAAAACTAAAGCTCTAGAGAATTGTCGGAAATTATTTCTATAGAATTGCTTCCAAATAGATATTGTTAGAAAATTAACTTGCCCAATTCTTATTTATTTTTCATCTACAATTATTATAGCGGAAATTTTTCACCAATTGACGCAGTTTCATTGTTACAACTTTTCTGTGCATTGTTTTATTAATTTAGAAAATCCGTTTTAAGGGAATGGTTAAATTACTATGAATGTAGTAGTAACACCTTTCATTGTTTGAATTAAATTTTAATTGGCTATAAATTTAAGCTAATTGTACCTGGAAATATTGTAATAACACATAAACAGAGAGAATGGAACTTGAAAATTTATAGACCAATAATTCGACGGCCGTTCAATTGGAAGAGAGAGAGAGTTCAATTTGAAAGCTCCAATCTTTATCGATTTCGGCGGCGATCATTCGTTCACAATAAATTAATCCAACAATTTTTTCTTAATTAATTTCCCCATTTCCAAGGCTTCAACCATTATAAAACTGATACACGTTTTCTATTAATGTAAAAAAGCAATATTGACAAATGCAATGAGTCATCAAATCGTTAAATAAATTACAATGCTTGATTTCTAACGCAAGCTTTATTTTGTTGAAATAAATTCGTTCGAATAATGTTGAAATAGACGAGATTGTTATTGGTGCAATTCTAACCGGAGAGCAATCGGCAATCGTAAGCGAATGACAGCCAACGTACGTAAATTTAACGTGTCTCAAACTAATTAAAGTAGTTAATTCCGTTTCCGGAACAAATGGTACTCATTATTTGTCTCCTCTATGCCCTCAAATACCCCACCGATGCCATGATAGAACCTCAAGCGAAAGTCTCTTTACACCAATTAACAGTACAATTGTATACCGGATGGCTGAAAATAAGAAACCGGAAAGTCAAATTCAATTCTTTTATTGAAAAAAAAACAGAGTAAGACTGTTTTTGATCAAATTTAAATTTGTAATGTTAGAGCAGTTGGGGCATTTGGTTATACCAACCCAGTTAAATGAGTTGGTAACAAAACTCCCTAGATGTTATATAAATTTTCTAACCTCAACATTCCAAAAGTCACTGAAATCAGTATTCCTTTTTCTAATAGATTTTTGGTTAAAATATCTCGCTTTATTTAGAGATGTTACCATTTTTGATGCTTTTGATCGGCGTTAATTTTTACAAAAAAAATCCCCAATTTGACCGAATAATTCCGATTTGGTTGATAACATTTCAGTAAACAAATTAACAACTGTCTCTCTGTTACATGAAAAGTGAATTAGTAAAATATATTTAGAAATGTTTGTCGTTTTATGTGTGACAGAAAAAAAATCAACTTTGCATTCCAATTCCCTATAGCGATTAGCGCTTTTCTCGCTAAATTTGTCCGATTTGTTGAGTTAATCAGTGACTAAACAATGGAAATACCCCCGAGCAGAGAATTTCCATTTGTAATGCATGGTAACAATAACATGTGATTTGTAATGCTACAGGCAACAAAATCGGCCAGTTTAATACAATACAATGAATACCGTTGTGTCATTAATTTGACGAAAATTGTTGAAAAAAGACTAAAATGATTATTTTTTAATTTAATTATACATACAATAAAATTTGAACGCTTGTAGCTAACGATTACTTGTACGGTTTCACAGTTCAATATCATCTTTTGAGATTAATTCTGAATTAGTTATGAGGGTCTTCTATAATAGAATAAATGCAAAATTTACACTTTTATCAGGAGGAAGTCATATATATGATCAAGAGATGATGAACAAACAATAAGCAAAAGCATAGATCCGAATATATTTCGTATTGATTGTAAGCTCTCATCAATATACGCAAATGTAACTGTTCAAATATTTTCTAGATGGTGGAGCGCTTGTTGAATTGAAATTGAAGCTTTAGATCAAGCTTCATTAATTTAAAGCAGCAACAATGTCGATTTACACACAGTACTTGTCTGTTCCTTCTAACAGTCTCATTGATTTTCTACTGCAACTAATAAAATCAATCTTGGTGACGTTTCCAAGTTCAAATTCTTTGTATTTAAAACGGGACAATAACAGAGAATCGAACAATATTCAATATGTACATTGGAAATCTAGATTGTGGAAACGATACACTTCTTTAACCACTTGATTGAATAGTTGAATAAGCAAAATTCACCTATAAAATAGGGATCGTAAATATTTGGTTAGCTTGTCTATACAAGTGGGCACTAGACAACCCCTCTTATTTATTTTATTCTCTCATCTACCCTTGCAGTCAACGTTTGGGGATGACTTTTTTTTTAATTAGACAGAAGCCATTACCGTCTTGTACTTTGGCGTTTGTCCAAATTGGTTAGGTGTATATGTAGAAGACGAATTATAAATTTAAAACACTATACACCTACCCCCACGACAGAACCCTTCCTTTACGACCAATAAAAAAATACAAGTACTCTGATGGAAGTCTGCATTTTTAAATGGAGCCTTTCTCTAAGGGTAGTGGCGGCAAAGGTAATAAAGTTTTATGGAATAATGGGCGCTTTTCGTAAATATATTCAGAGCTTTACGGAATTCTTATAGAAGAATTTATGAGATATTCGTGCCGGTCGTTTGCCTTTTCGCCACAATTCATTAACAACGACGATTTATCGAAATATAAACTGTGATCAGAAATTTAATTATCACAACGAAATCTACCAATTGAAAAGTTGCAACTGTTATTGATCTATTAATATTTCGAAATTGGTAATCTTTATGAAGACTGTCAGCTAGCAAGTAGAAGTTCTTGTGTTGGCGGTACAAGTTAAAAGCTTTACAATGAAAGCAGTGTTTCAACGCCAGGTTAATATAACGTTTCCTGCTCAACATTAACTACAAAAGTTCTACCAGTAATTGTAAAACTTGTTAGAAATTTGTGTGTAGCAACGACTATTACGGCAATGTTTCGCACTTTTGGGGGTGAAAGTTTGCATCAGTTACTAAATAATGCACAAGGGCGTCTGATGTATATCAACTGTAATGGAAAAGAATTCTTCTCCCAACGGAAAATCAAACCGAAAAACAAATTACATTGACGCTATTCCGTTTTCTACTACCGCCATCGATATAATAGGGGCGATACATGTAACCGTGTCGGCGGTAGTAGCGTTGCTTTTTTTCGTAGCTGATAAAAAATGATACGATTTGTTAAGGTAAACAGTTTATTGGTGATCATTTGCATGAGTCAGCTAGTTTTTTTTCTTCCCTTCGTATATTATATGTGAACATTTGTCACTTGAATTGTGACGGGTACAATGCACAAAGGCGCATCCTATTTGCAGAAGAAAATAAATCCGCGGCACGCTCTCCTGGGTACAACGAAACTTCCAACTCCCTTTGCTCTTTTATTCGGAACAAATGGGAGTTATACTTTGTAATTAGACTATGGGCAAGACAAATTCAAAGTCTTGGAAATATACGGAAAGTAGAGGGACAAAGTTAACATCTTCGTTTCACTATACAAATTTTCTTCCATTGTTCAAGTTTTAACAATACTAATTAATTCCCTTTTTTCTGTCTTTATTATTACAGAGGGACGCGCTCAACTTGGAACCTACAAATGTGGCCAGTTGTGTATCCAAAGGAAAATCAGAGGTATGTACGAGTACGCATTTCTCTATTTGTAACAAATTTTATTCACGCGATGTCCTACACTATATTTCTTTAAAAATGTTGCTTATTTTATGTATAGCATGAAATAAAGTAGGAAAATACAAAAAGCAACTTTTATATTCGTATACGAAACTATTTACAGAACAGTATAGCTGTTACGAATTCACAACTCTTATGCGTCACGTTCATTCTAAGAAATTGCATTTTAAATTATGATAGAACATGGAAAATTTCGATGTTATGTAGTCGCACGTTCACCCCCTATTTGGATTGGATTTAATGTGTGCGGACATCTAGAAAAGTTTGTATTGTTCCGGTAGCATGATCGAAATTTTAAAACTCATTGTTGTAAACAAACAGAAAACTATTTGATTTCAACAAATTCCAACAACTGAATCATGACTTGTTCCTTTTTTAATTCGTTCTAAAAAAAGAACGTCAAATAGAATCTGAAGAGTAGTATTTAAGCCAGTATTGTGTGCGTTTATTTCATGAATAAAAGCCGGATTTTTCTATTTTTGTCCAACTTTTTGTCCTCTCTACAGCTTACATGTTGCGATTATTTCCAATTTACATTTTCGGATGGCCAACATGGGTATTCGTGGATGCTATAAATTTTTACACTAAACCCAGCAGTGAACTATTCACCAACACTAATGTAATTGTAACGCTGAATGAATTTATGTTTGTATTTTTGTAAACTAGACTTCAATTACGGCTATAATTATTTCAATAAATAGGGCGGTATTAAATATCGTATTGCGTTCCGAACGGCTCCCAATAATTACCAGAAAAGAATATGGCGACCATTCAAAATCGCATTTGTCAATGTTATCGTGACAAGTTCTATTGAATTAAATGACATGTCTTATGGTTTTTATTCATGCGTCCTAGTTCTCGAGATCATGCTCGTACACTGAAAGATATGTCATTCGTCAATCAAAATAACGTACTGACACTTATAGACTTACCCACTTAAAATGTAACTGATCGATTGGATATTTTACTGACAATTTCTCACATAATTTTAAAAGAATAGCTAGAAGAAATAAAGTTCGTCGTCAATGATTGGGGGTGCCTCTTGAGATCGGCAACGTCTCCGACGTCCGATCTCATCTCGTTGACAGTGATAAGCTTCGATTAGAGAACGTGCAATCTTTTAACAAAAAAAGAGAAAAAGTCTCGATTAAATTTCTGGTAGAACAAACGACACCAGCTGAATTCATCATCAACATTTCTAAACGAAAAGCAAAACTTTCAGATCAGCTCTTTATAGAATGACAGGAAATTTTCAACGTTCGGTGTCAAATTTATTTTAACTAGCCTTTTTCTCCTGCTCCTACTATCAAGGAAGTAATTTATGTGAAAAAGAACAATGTAGAGTTTTATCAATATTTCCCCTCTACTCAGATTTGACGTACAATAGTGGGTTTCAATTTAATTTGAATTTGAGAAAGTAACGTGCTGTCACTTTAAAAATTGTCTGATTTAGTTTTTTTTATATAATAGAGGGAAACTATACAGATTCTTTGTAAATGAGATTGAATACTACATCAAGATAAATGGTTTCAAATAGGGGACTATCGTGATACTATTTCGAAATTCCCTTCAAATAATCCCATATAATTTCCTTTCAAACTAGCTTTTTTTCAGTACAAAGTACAAAAGAACAAATCTGCTTTTGCGTTGTCTTTGGGATTATTCACATTTATTAAACAAAGAAAAGGCTCTTAAATTCATTTCAAATTGACCGACTCCATTCGCTTACGGGACACTTACAAAACACTAATACCGACTGTTATCCTTATCATCAATAATGAATAAAAATCAGACCGGCAGTTGTAATTAGAAACACTGTAGATTGAAAGGCTATTAGACATAAACTGTTAACAGTTCGGAATTGTTAATAAACTTCAAAGATTACTGAAGATTTCATTAAAGATAGAAAACGTATTTTTACATATTTTACATTTTAACAGATAATGCAAGTCTGTAAACAAAACGTAGAAGAAGAAAACTGATTGCATCGTAAACTTTTATCTGATAAATACATTTTCAATACGTGCTTCCCTTGTTTGTTAAATTATTTAAAAAAAGACCTAAGGATAAACAGTTTACAAAAATAAAGTTTAAATAGATTAGAAAAGTTAAATTCGCCGTTTCGTCGATTATTTTCATTCTATTATGGCCACGATGGCGGTTTCATTGCATAATAAATTTGCATGATACGATTTCGTGTAGTGTGCAATGTGCACTATTGCATCTATTAGTGTTGGGAGTCTAAACTGCAATCTAAGCAAGTAGCAAATTGTAACTTCCATGGGACAAACGGAACATATACGAATGTTTAACAATTCCCGTTGTTTTTCGTTTTGGAAATAATTGAAATTGTTACTAATCTGAATATGGGAGCTGTTGCACATAAGTCATGTGAGAATTTATTTCGTTGAGATAGAAACAGTAAAACGGTGGCAATAGCAATAGCATCAGTGGTGCTAGCTCTTGGAAACATCCGGAAAGATAATAGCTGTTATTTATTGCTGTACGAATTCAAAATAGAAAATCCCTTTGAATAAAAATAAAATGATAACTATTGTTAGTTGAATTTTGATGTATTATTTCTTGTTTTTGTTGTGATTTCAATTTTAATATCAATTTTCATTGTTAACTTCACGCTAGCTAATATCGGTTACAACAGGAAATATACTCCTGTATCGAACTTTGAGGGTTAAATTTGGACGCCCTTTTTAACGTATTATTCATAAAATGGTAGAAAACTAGTTAATCATTGTATTGCGTGACTTTTATTACAATACGAATTATTGTTTCTTTAGACGAGAATTCAGCTTATATTTTCAATATTCGTTCCGATAAAGATGGAATCAATTGCTCTCCTGTTTTCTAAAATATAATTAACTTTTGTTCGAAATGGTGAAAATTGAAAAAAGCAAATTATCAATTTCGTGATTTATTGTATTGTATAAAGTGCGACACAATATTCTATAGAATTTTATGAATTTCACTTCTATATCTGTACAAATGATATTTTAAGTATGCTTCCATTAGCGTTAAGTTAACGGTAGAATGAACGTTTCTGTTCTTGTTAGATCTTCGTCATTGTAATTAGTGGAATGGTTCCATTGATATTTCATCTCTTTTATTCAATTAGAATTATTTTCTGTAAAAAGCTCCAACAGTTCATATTGTGAATTGTATCCACCGGAATTGGCCGATTTAATTAAACAAATTTACATCCAGATTTCGTACCAAAATATTGTTATTTGCTAATTGAAGTCGTCTCAATCAGGCCAACGAAATGACGACGACGGGCGTCAGTATCGCCACACCAACATGAAATTGAAATTAATTTCGACTCTACACTTCTGACCTTATTTGTAATTCAAATAGCGTCTCTAGAGAGCGGATCCCTATTGAACACAATGCTCTATAGTTTGATGTGGTATATAAACTCTAGAAAATAGCGCAAATATACGAACAATTCTATTAGCCGGTTATGTGGACGGCGCCTGGACAATCTAACAAAATCCAACAAACCTCATTAATGAGTTTGTGTAGAATAATTTAAAGTTAAAACTTAATCAATATTTGTATATTTTAATTCGAGTTTTTCCACCGTTACAAATCTAGATTTGAGACGAAATAAATTCTAAACGTTAAAAATTGTCTTATTCGATCCACATTAAGCAATTTTTCATTCGTTGAACAGTTTCACGGGTCGTAAGGTAATCCATGAGGCTGTTCCTTCAGCTACGTCAACTTATATTATCCTGACTTCTCGTTCGATTTTCCAACGATTTGATTTAACGCTAGAATACGAATAAAAAATCGCCAAGTTATAATAAAACAACAATTAATAGATCGGATTTTGTTGATTCCTCTCAATTTTCCTCCAGGGTGTTCTTTCCGCGTTTTAATTTCTTTTCGAAATTGATTGTGCGAAACTGTAGGCAGCTAGTTGCACCTGCTCAATCCCAAATGTGGCATAAATGCGATTTATATGACAGAAATTGCACGTCACGAGTCGTTTAATACGAATAGAAAGACGATGTTCGTAACTGTAATGATACGACATTTAATCGATAAATTTACAAATCACAAAATAGGGTCGTAATTTGTCTATTAATTTTCTAGATTATTCAAATTGAAATTAATTATTAGTTGTATTTAATGAAATTTTAATTATAGGGTATTTTAGCAATTTTCGGGGTGTCGTTAAATAGTAATCAAGTTGTCGTAATAGCGGTGTCACATTGCTGAAAGTCCGTTTAGATAATTTACACAACAAGCTTGATTAGTATGCAACGTTGATGGTCATAGTAATGCATTTTGCAAAATAATGTCGAATATTCCGGCATGGTAACAGCAATAAAGCCCCGGAGAAAGGAAAATATAAAAGGGTAGTAAATACGTACACACACATATAGAATTATTGCCAACAACATTCAAAATCGTACAATCATTTATCAACGTATAATTAAATTGCAATATTCAACGAACACATATAACATATACACTCATAATTTTGCTTTTACAATTAACTAAAGTAGCCTAGAGGAAATGTAATTGGAAAAAGTGGTCCACTTGAATCTGTTTACTTTACACCGTGGTTTTCTATTAATGGCCGACATTTTCGTCTTAATTAGAATTTATTACAATTCGGATTAAATTCCGCGAAAATTAATTGCAATAGTTGATTTTAACGTATATTAAATGACATTGATATAATTATAAAGTTGTGACATCCGTTCTATTAATAATCAAAGGAATTATATCTTATAATTTAGAACTTTTCAAAGTTATCCGACAGAAAACGCAGGGAAAAAAGCTTTAAAAAGTCCAGATTAAACTCTAAAAGCTTAAATGTATTCTCATCTTTCAACATATTTACAGCGTAGATAAACTCATCTAAATTATTTTCATAATTGTGAATAGCAATGAAACTAGATGGAATTGATACTCGAAAAATATCGTAATAAAATATGGTTCAATTATCGTTCATTCCTCTATAATCAGGTCAATTTCACCGGTTAAATTAATTTTCTCGTCAATTTCGCCCAATCAAACTCCTAATACGAATGTTCCAGTCTTTTAATACAATAATCGAATCGATTCTAAATGAATTATAATTTTATTCGTATAATTGTTGAAAGTCGATTCTGTATTGTTTAAATAAGCGTGCCCTCTTTGAAAGCTTACTTTTTACTTTGCTAATTAACAATAAGCTTTTAACTACAACACAAGAGCTCCACTCTACAACCTTTAATTGAACATATTTCCCCTAACATGTTTTGATTTATATAGAGCAGGAAAAGTAGATTGCACTCAATGAAATTTATTAGAAAAAATAACGTACAAAGTGCCTATGTATAAAGTTTATTGTAGAAGAAGTTTGCGAAATTTATAGTTGCAAAATTATCGGATTTTATTCTCTGAAACAAAAAAAAATGATTTACAAAGACCATAAGACATAAAAATCGAGATCGCCATTGCCGCCTCTTTTTCCTTCCCATTTACCACAGAAATATTACCGATTGAAGGAAAATATAGAATTTCACACTATATGGTTGAATTATATTAATACGTCGCCGGAATTCTAAAAGGAAAAATACATAAAAAATACTACACGATATAATGGGAAACGAGTTTCGCTATTTTCGTTAATGTTTTAACACTAAAGCTTAGAACATGCCCGTAAATCGTTGGCTTGTTTGTTCACTGGTCATTTCGTAATTTATATATTTACTCAGTGGAAATTTATAGGTCTTTTCATTCGTTAACTCAAATGGACCAGGTGGAATATAGGACGTTTCTCATTAACGTGTAGACCGGAAAAAAAATTAATCAAATGACGAATTTCAATAGAAACAGTAGACTTTTAAGCTTTTAGTCTAATGCAAATTGTTACGAATTTTAACAACATTTATTCAAAGTTCAGATCAAACGGAAATGTTGCTTGTTTCACTCTCTCGCTAGTTGTATGTCTCCGAATCAGAGTCGATTTAATACAATAATGCTGTAATTCGTGTACATACTCATACAATGCGGCTTTATATATAGTTATATTATATAGAATATAAAACAGGCTGTATGCAAAACTGTCACGTTACAAAGTCAAATTTATAGAACAAGTGGATAACTGGATAACTTTTCATGTTCAGTATTCCCGTTCGTGTGAGATTAAATTAGATGCCAAAAGTTTAATGGACCTAAAAGTCGAAATGTTTTTCCTTACTCCGATTGGCCAGCCATACTAAACTATCATTTCTAGCTCGATATTACAAATTGTTGAAAATAGAAATAGAGCGTTTATGTCCATTATAAAAGTATCTGGTCTTAATTGATTTGTTCTTAATGCAAATCCAAGTTTTCAAGCGTCCACTACAAATGTTTGCTGAATAACTTTCCATAGAGTTAAAATATCAATATTGTAACATAGTTAATAAATGTTTGTCAATGGTGACGCCAACAGCACACTGAAAGTGTGCACTAGTTTAAATGCAGAACGTGATCGTATTCGATAATAGACCACCTAGTCTACTAGGAAAACGTGGTTGTAATAGACTTGAAGCTGTATGACACATAAACACGTGAAATTTGTGTTGGACAAACTATAACCACCGCAATTGTAAAGCTTATCAAATAATACAAAGTGATTTCGATCGATTAAATCTACCAATTGCTTCTGAAAAGGCAATTTTTTAAAGACCAGTCACGGCAATTTCACGGCAATTGAAACAACTCGAGTAGATTCCATTTTTAGTCGAAATGGTACACCGATATCTCAAACTGCACAATAGATGTTAACCTCTACTGGCTATGGAAATACAGCCCGGCTATCGATCTCTCATGGGAACAACATCTTCTAGTTTTATATACTTATAGTTCAGTTTGGAAAAAGTCGAGTTTTCCGCCAATGTAAAAAGTCTCGTTGTTCGGCCGATTGATGTTGAAATTGGCGTGTTATTCTCAACCGACCGCTAGAGATTTTGCTGAGTAGAAATAGTAGTAAAACACCAACAAATACAAAATGGAACCGCTTAAAAGACGGTTTTTCCCCGAGTTTGTACACCAATAAAAATATGTAATAAAATTCTCAATTGGGTGATTTTATTATAACGAAAATGATCAACGTGGCAATTTTCGAAATCAAAAAATTACGCCGATTTATAAATTGCATTTGCGATTCGTTATAAAATTGATGATCTATAAATGTGATAATGAAGATATTTCGTATTTATATTGGGAATTGACATTATATTTCAAATTTAATTAGATTTTAAATTGTTTCCATTTATTTTTGCAGCATTTCGATTGTCGCAACCACATCAGAGTGATTCAAGCGATGGGTGATGGGAGTCGATTGTACATTTGCGGGACCAATGCCCACAATCCCAAAGATTGGGTAGTTAATGTAAGTAATTTGAAAATTCCAATTATAAAGTTGAAATTCTTCAAATTTGATTGATTATTTCAAAATTTAGAGAATTCTCAAACGAAATCCAAACTGTATTGATAGATAAATCTACAAAAATTCGCAATTATCTCTAAATTATTTCCTTTTCAAACCATAATTATTATTTTGATTAAAATCGTTAATATAATCGTCGTATAAAATGTATTAAATTTAGTTTAATATTTAAGTGAAGATAAGACTTAATAATTGCCACTTACTGGAACATAAGCAATTAATGCGGAAGATTGAGTATAAGACGGGACACGTTTGCCATTACCTTGTATCTTTCATATATCAAGACCAAATAATGTAAATATTAAATTTCGTATTAAACAAACTCAATTTTACTACTTTATCCACCTTGGTGATTTCCTTTATAATCTACCGTTATTTCCAAAATGAATTCGAAATTTAAAATCTCCATATCGTACAAATTCAACTTCCTTCTTCATTACCTATTGATGAGCGATTTTTATTTATTATACGATGATACCGAGTATAATACAGGTTGGTATAAATAAATAAATAAAATACGAGAGTGTATTGCATTAGAAGAAGACACAAGTGAGCTTGAAATGTTCCTGCAAAATGCGATAAGACGTCGTCACCATCCTGTTTTCGCCACCCTCACCTATCGAGTATATGTTTGTTACTACACATATATGTTGTAGTATTGTAAATTTCGTTGTGTGTATGTGTACGTGCAATGGCAATGGCATTAAAGATTCACATTTGCATTACCAATGCTCGCCTTCTAACAATCACATCGATTTCCCATTTACGTTCCACTCCCTACAGTCGAACAATATTATCCCAATAACATATAATAGTGAATGTAAATCGACAGTGATGATTCGAAATGGTCGTTAAATTATTCAATCTCAATATATTCCTCCTTTTAAAATCAATTTATTAAATATATTGGAACGTTACGTTATAAATAATGTCGCTTTCAATTAAAATCTTTATTGGGAATTTGTTGAATTTGTGTCTATTTCGTATTGGTTTGAAGATATACTTCTCCAACTCTTACCACTGTTATCTCGTCGAAAATTTAATAACAGAAAATCCCTAAACGATGATGATGCCTCCAGATTTCAAGTGCACACTCCCTACCCAACTTCAATTAATATGTCTGTAACGTTGAAGATTTCTGAATGTTCCCTGAATGAACTCGTGCGGAAGATAACGCTTTAAACACACGATTTACATTCGAAATGGATCTCTACCAACATAATTGTCTGTGCATGTGTATATATCTAAATATTCCGTTGAATCTCTGATAAATTTGAACATGAATTAACGCATTCAATTGAAAAGAGATAGTTACTTGTATGTGGGATATTTACTAAACCGACACGTTAATATTGAAAATTAATGGTGTAGAAGTTTACCCTATAACAATCTTAAATTTTCGTTTATTTCTTTTGATTTCAGGCAAATTTAACACATCTGAGCCGTAATACGTTCGTACCGGGTATTGGTATGGGGATTGCGAAATGTCCATATGATCCTGCTGACAATTCAACAGCCGTTTGGGTAGAGAAAGGCAATCCAGGTGATTTACCTGGACTTTATTCGGGAACTAACGCTGAATTTACAAAAGCTGATACTGTCATCTTTCGAACGGACCTTTACAATTTAACAACCGGCCGAAAAGAGTTCAGCTATAAAAGGACAGTTAAATACGACTCGAAATGGCTCGACAGTAAGTGGTTTAATTTTAATAAGAATTTATAAATTATTTGCAAATATTTAAAGACTAGGAAAATATTATACACTGTACAACTGTATGTAAATATTCACTTGTACAGTTTGCGAATAATTCATATCTTACACTAACAGACTTCTTAAATCTTCTACGTTAACTAGTTGTAGACTTAATTTAATATTCCATCTTCCTCTGCACAACTTTTTCCAAACCATTACCACTAAAGTAGTTCGCAAGTAATTTACCATCAAGTTGGTAAAGGAATTTCATATCGCCACAAATTCACCCTCAGAAAACTCAAATATACTACCACTACTAATAATAATAACGTAATCTTGGTGACCATATCGTACTAGTAATTTCATTGATGTAAAACTAGTCTATTCCATCGTAATCTTTTGATTTGCCCACTTTCCCCCATCAAATATCCGTTAAATTTTGATATGCATTAATATCATCTGGACAGTAGTAATACGATAATCGTGAACGTTTCGTACTAGTTCACTACTACGGCTAATTCGGATGGATCACTAAAGTCGATCTTTATTAGTGTTCAAGGACTAGACGGAATTCACTTCTACTGTAGTACAGATAGCAATTCCCAATGCCTTTTTCGTCGAAATGGCATCATCAGACAAAAGCATGTGCGAAGTCGAGATAATTAAAACGGGGAAGGACGTTCCATATAGGTATCTACCCGAACTCATTTCGTTTCTAAGGGTCGTGTGTAGTATTTGTGGTAGTGTTGGTGTTTTTCAACATTTCTTTGATCATACCGCACTGTCATCTACGATCAATTCGACCCCAATCCGAACACCTGAAGGAATTTCATTTGCCTCAACAATGATGATTTATTTACAAAATGGAATTTGTAACTAAATATTTCATCATTATAAACAAGGTTTAAATTGTAATCGGGCATGGTGTAATCAAGTTAGATAGGTAAGGACCAGCAGGCGGAAACACCTTTGAGTATCCTGTTACCTATTACTGCTCTATCCTAATCTCCACCTGCCCGGTTCCCATGCCCACCATTTACCAACGATATATCTCGTTCTGCTATCGGAATTGCTATATTCTATGATTTAATTATCGGCTAACGTTCGCCTGTCGTTCACCGTGATAATACAAATTACTGATAATTGAATTGGTGAATTTGCGTTTTACTACCGAACGTACACACTTTTATCAAACGATTTTATGTCACAGTCATATTAACACAGCACATTTTTGTTGAATTTGTCCCTTATTGAACGATGGTCGAATTTAAAACGTCCACAGAAATTTATCGACGATAATGAAATTTGATAATTTCTAGTCTCTTATAGGAACTATGTCGGAAACAATTTATCTTGGCGAAATTGAAGATCGAATTACAACTGTTTAAGACAGAAAAGGTCATTTTATTGCATCGAGAATTATGATCGATTAATGCTTGTTTTCTTAATTATCATTCTATTACAAATTGTTTACTCGGATTCAATTACAATTTACACAAAACTCGCTCTGTTTGATAATTAATTCGTTCTGTGCGATATAAAATCAACATTTAATTTCAGATACAAAAGAAAAGACGGCGCAACGTTGGAAATGTTCACTAATTAGTTTCTATTGCATTCAATATCGATATATTGATTAGAATAAGTATCAACTTGATTGAACTCTTATTAAACGAGAATTTGAGAATTTCTAGTCGAGAATCGTGTGGTGTCATCCGATTATGGAAAAATTCTATTGCAATACGAGTATGAAAAGGCTGAGTCAATTAGTGTACAAGAATGACGCAATTAAGATTATACAGACAGGTGATACAGCCTAACGTCTTACAACTTGGTTTCATAATTTTCTAATTTACATTCGTCCCATTCAAAAATTTACATACATATTATACTTCAGTCCGAGATTTTTATGTAGCTCAATTGAGTTTACCTTAGATGTTTTAAAGTTCAGCACCAACAAGTACACTTTTTTCTTATATGCAAATTTAAACGGTTACAAGGCGACT
The DNA here is from genome assembly GCA_020740385.1 of Mylabris phalerata. NCBI lineage: Eukaryota > Metazoa > Arthropoda > Insecta > Coleoptera > Meloidae > Mylabris > Mylabris phalerata. The sequence continues at coordinate 4,881,263 of JAJEOX010000299.1, read as the reverse complement.
TATAAAAATGTAAATCAACCTTAAATTAAACCAAGCGCCCAAAAATTAACATTTACTACGGTCGTTTTATTGTTGAATTTTACTACAATCATTTCAAAACAATATAATTTCTTTTGTATTTAAGCTAAACTAACCAGAAAAAGGGTGTTACTGTATTTTCACACGTTTGGTATTTCTATTTTCATTCCGATATACGAATTCATTAATTAAACACACAGAGTCGATTTTACCTGACATCGGTTGACAGGTTAATGTGCGTCAATTGCACCTTTTCCGCTGAATAGTCGACGCCAACAACCAGAATTTCCATTTTTTCCATCAAACAGTTAATTAATTGTAAAATATAGTGTCGGCGTCTTTTACAAAATGAATTTTCAACACTTCAAGTGCGATCCAAGGCTTTCAAAAATAAAGCAATTGCTCTTGTAATGTGTACGACAAGTGTTGCTGACAATACCTGTTTTGCTATATTGCATGCATGCCTTATAAGTGGCCGTGCCGGTAAGTCACGTCTGCATACAATAAGCGTTGTTTACATCGTTTCTTTGGTGCTTTAAAGTTTCCGCTCCCGGATGGAACGACTATTCGTTATTTCCTGTTTCGGGTATAAACGCAACAATTGATTATTTCTAGATGTATATGGTTTAATTATAAAAAAACGAGTTAAATTGTTAGTTTTAGAGTTTCTTTGTGTTTCGCTATTTAAGTGAAAACAGATTCAATGTAACATTTATGGGTACTTTTCGTAATTGTGTTTAGTTTTCCACGTATTACCCCATTTTATTATGCACCGTATATTCTGTGTTGTATGTTTTTTCGCTCGCTCCCTCCTCCGTATCCAACTTATTACGAAGCAGCAGTGTTTGACATTTTAGTTTCAACGATGTGGAAGTAAACCCGAATTATATGACAAGCATAAAGATTAAATAAACGGAACGATGAATTTTGTGTGAAACACCAATGTTCCTAGTAACTTTTCTTCGGTTCAATACACTATGTGGTAAATCATCAAACTATAAAGCTTCCGCTCCTAACCGTACACACATAGAAATTCTTTTAAAAGACTACAACTAGAAGAAATGGAGCTTTTGTTAATTTAGCTGTTATTTGTGTGTTTTCAGAGCCGAATTTTGTTGGTTCATTCGACATTGGTGATTACGTATTGTTCTTCTTTAGGGAAACAGCTGTTGAGTATATCAACTGTGGTAAAAGCGTCTACTCTAGAGTGGCACGGGTGTGTAAAAAAGATACGGGCGGTAAAAACATTCTATCCCAAAACTGGGCTACTTATCTCAAAGCTAGATTGAACTGTTCGATACCCGGCGAGTTTCCATTCTATTTCAACGAAATACGTAAGTCTTTTGTCTCTACAACATGCCCATCTATAGTGTTTTATTATAGAGAGTATCTATAAAGTACCAGGAGATGACACGAAATTTTATGGCACTTTTACAACATCGACTAATGGTTTGATGGGCTCAGCAATCTGTTCATTTACTGTTGATGATATTCAAGCAGCATTTAACGGTAAATTCAAAGGAGCAAGCAACATCATCATCAGCCTGGTTACCGGTTTTATCAAATAAAGTACCCGAACCAAGACCGGGTACTTGTGTCAACGATACAGAAACATTACCGGATACTGTTCTCAATTTTATTAGGTCACATCCTTTGATGGATTTAGCTGTAATGCACGAACATGAAAAGCCGGTATTTTTCAAACGCGATGTCTTCTTCACACGCCTTGTCGTGGACAAGATCAAAGTCGATATTGGTGGTGCTATACTAGACTATACGGTTTATTATGCAGGAACTAGTAAGTTGATTTTTGTACAAAAAATTTTCTTAGTAAATTCGTTACAAATGGAAAATTCTTTAGATGATGGTCGTGTTCACAAAATTGTCGAATGGCAACGGGATAGTGAAGGGACATCATCAATTCTTTTAGATGTTTTCGACGTTACACCAAATGAACCAATTCAAGTTATGGAAATTTCTAAAGAACACAAAGCTTTATATGTTGCATCAGATTATCGAGTTAAACAAGTTGATCTTGTTATGTGCAACCGACGATATGATAACTGTTTAAGATGCGTACATGATCCATATTGTGGATGGGATAAAGATTCCAATATTTGCAAACCTTACTCTCCTGGGTAAATATAAAAATTATAAAACTTTAACGCAAATACATAATTTCCCAATATAGATTACTACAAGATGTCTCCAACAGTACAGTTGATGTTTGCGATAGTAGCGTAATTAAAAAGAAAATGATTGTAACCTGGGGTCAAAGCTTGCATTTGGGTTGTTTCTTGAAGATGCCAGCTGTATTAGCATCGCAAACAATCACCTGGTATCATTATTCTAAAGAAAAAGGACGCTATAAAATCCAATACAGGTATTATAAAATTTAAATTAGAAATGTTCAACTAATTATCAATTTTAGACCTGATAAATATATTGAAACTTCCGAGCACGGTTTGGTGATTATTGCTGTAACTGAAGCGGATGCCGGTCGTTATGACTGTTGGATGGGTGCTTCATTACTTTGCTCCTATAACGTTACTGTGGACGCTCATCGATGTTCACCACCGTCTAAAAGTAACGACTATCAAAAAATCTATTCCGATTGGTGTCATGAATTCGAAAAATATAAATCAGCAATGAAAACGTGGGAGAAGAAACAAGCAGTAATTAGTTGGAATTAAAATCGAATTATTGATTTAATTGATGAATTTTCAGCAATGTGCCTCTAGACAGAATGATAGTAACCAGAATAGCCACCCAAATGAGATCTATCGGCCATTAGTCTGATAGCTCGTCCAGCACGGCCCTCTTGCACTCACTTTTTTTGGTATCCCATTATATTGGACTGTAGTTCTTTTTATGTAAATATTCAAAGTGAAATTGTGTGGACTTACCGATTTTTATTGCGATTATGATTATTATTCAATCAATCAGAGAAAGTGCCCTGTTAATTTCGAGTTTGTCGCCTTTCCTTTCAATCTCTTTAATTTTCCCGGATGATTTTTTTAATGGAAATCAGATAGTGCTTGAACCTTTTTAAAACAGCATGTTTTATGGTAGAGCCGAAAGAAAGATTCGATTACGTTTGCAAAATTTGATATATAAAAATATGGAAAAATAAACACAGAAAAAGAACATAATCCTTTATTTTTACAAAAGTCTAAATATTGTAGGTCTGTGATATATATGTAATTTTTTGAAAAAAAGAAATTTACGTTATAATAAAAGAAAAATAAACAATCTGAGTCGGAAAGATGATTTATGCAAGGAATTAGAAAACAATCAGTCTGAAGTAAACTGATGACTCCGGACCAAAGTGAACGGACTCTTTACTTTATTATTAACTACTAATAAAAGATTATTATTATTACATGACTGCGGTAAATTAGTTGAAATATTTAAAATAATAAATAATAATTAAAAAAAATTGTAATATTTAGTGCGTATTCAAAGCAATACTTTTTCGCTTGCAACGTGTTGGTCCTGTAAAATTCAATATTTGTAAATAATTTCAACAACTCTTAAAAATTGATTTCGTAATTTCTGTACCACGAATTGTTTTATGTAAATAGTTTCACATTAACGACAATCACTTCGTCTGATTATTTTCCGAATAATCTTCAATTCGAGAAATCGTTTTAATTTCACGAAATTCGTTCAAATTAAATCATGATTAGAATAAAATAACTGGCGATCAACACAAGATATTGTTAAAGTATTTCAGAAATCTTCTAGTATTGTTTGTTTAAATAATATTGTAATCCTGTAAATACCTATGTATAGTTATTTATAAACATTTGCGTAATTTATACTTAATGACAAACAAAATTGTAGAAATTAACAAATATTTCCCAACAGCCATGCTTTTATTAACCGTTTTTTCTAAACGAAGCCTCACTTTAAACGTATAACAACAATTAATTTCCAAATTTTGGATTATTTCACATAAACCTGTTAAACGTACATATCTTCAATATTGCAATAATTTCCTACAAACAGTGATTTTATCCTTAGTGATTTCATTATCGTTTCACCAGACATCAAGTATTAAATCGTTTTTATTATAATGCTTAATGCTGAATTTATCCCAAAAAAATAAGAACTGTAGGCTAAGTATTCTTGTTACGAATTTAATAAAAACTGTAGAAATTTTCATAAATTTAGTAAATAACAGCAAAACAAAGAAGAGAAGTAATGAAATGAACAAGAGATTTAAATCTATCCACTTCTATGAAGTGATATATAGTTGTAGTGTTTAGATTTTTTTATTTACTATACAAGGATCGTTTTAATTTTAATTTTAATTTGATATTATTGTAGTTTTAAATATGAGAAATCTTCAACGCCTTGATCGAGTATTTTGTACTTATAGTTTTTAATCTAAAACATCGTTTACAATTATTTTAATAATTAACCAATTCTTTGTTTTGTCCTAAACATAACTCTGTTGTAATGTGTAAATCTACATTGCCAACAACTACAGAAATTAGTTTATGCTATAGCAGAAAGACATCCCAATGTAAATTGTAATGGTTATGTCCGCTACTGCTCTGAAATTATTATCAATAAAGATTATCTAATAATACTGTCCACCTCTGTATTGTGTTTGTAATCAGAGAACGAACAAAAATTACGTAAATTTTATCAACTTGTCATCAGTCTATAACCGTCTTTCTATGAGGTAAGTCGTTATTTACATTATTCTTCGTTTATCATCAGAATTCTCATTAATTATCCGTAAACTTTATGTATAATTAGCGAAATTTAATAAACCAGTCGGTTCTACTGTCGCATTTACACAAAGCTAGTTTCTTACTTGTTTGTACATTATTCAATTAACTATAAATAGTTTACAGAGGCAATTATGACGGTAATTTTGATAAAACAGGTAACTTCCCAGATAATCTAGCATTACAATACAAATATATAAGAATTCTAATTATTAAATGAAAGATTTCTTCGTGTTGTACAAAACTTGGGATTGTTTTGTCACATTCTCATAAATTTTCGAAACGATGCGGTAACATTTCAACTTTAAGTATATCCAAAGTAATTAGAGTTGTTGTTAGAATAACAAAGTCCTTGTAATACTTTAATGAGGGTTGGTGGAAAGTGGATTAGAATATCGGGTGGAAAGCCTTATTTACCCAGAGAAGGTGTCACACGAGAATTATAAACTTTACGTGTGCACGGTATTTAAAGATAATTTTTAAATATCGCGCGCAATTTCAAGCCAATTCCCCATGATATTAAACATCTATAAGGATTGCTCAATTCTATTTTCATGAAATAATCAATTTATTAAATTATAGAATATAATCAGAAGCAATAGAAAATTTGTTATTTCCCTCTTATCATCAATATTATGCAATGATATCGTCAAACGAGCAGATATTGAACAAATCGAATTTACCTGTCTTGTATAAGTGCTTGGTCTAAAGTTGCGCCATCTGCCGATTTCGTTATTAACTTCGTGACATTAATTTAACCTCACTTTTTTGTTAACTCGTGTCTCGTGTGTGTTGTTCGAAAAACTGTTTCGTTTTTAAATAAAACAATGGGTAAACGCAATAAGAAGGGACGTAGTGTTAGAAACAATAAAAATAGACTTGGCGAACCAGAAGAATTAGTTCAAGCACCCCATTCCTTTGTAATACATCGTGGATTGCGTGGTAGCCATGTAGTTGAATTGACTAAAGATTTCCGTAGAGTTATGGAACCGTTTACTGCCTCCTCTCTAAAAGTATACAAATTGTTGGTTTTTAATCTAAAATTTATTGTTAAAATCGTTTAAATTTCAGGAACGTAAAAAGAATACGATTAAAGATTTCGTATCTATAGCTGGATTGCTGCATGTGACACATTTATCGATATTCTCCCGGACTGAATTGGCTGTTTACTTGAAGATTTGTCGTTTACCCAGAGGACCAACGCTAACATTTAAAATTCACAATTACTCGTTAACTCGTGATGTTATTTCATCGTTAAAGAAACAATTAGTTGTGGAAGGGGCTTTCAAACATTCACCGTTGATTGTTTTGAATAGTTTCAGTGGTGAGGGCTTGCATATGAAATTAATGGCGTCAATGTTCCAAAACATGTTCCCTTCTATCAATCTAACAAATGTAGTTTAATCAATTTCTAATCTTCCTAGAGTTATCAATTTTTTTATAAATTCAGGTTGATTTGAATACGATTCGTCGGTGCGTCTTGTTGAATTACAATCCCGCAACAAAATTAATCGATTTCCGCCATTACAATATCAAAGTAATCCCAATTGGTATTTCTAAAGGTGTTAAGAAAGTTGTACAGGGTAAAGTACCGAATTTGAGCGGATGTAATGATATTTCAGATTTTCTAACAAAGTAATTGATTAAAGTTTATTTGGTTTAAAATTTAATTTGAAACGAATCTTATAGGTCTGGAATGTTATCAGAGAGTGAAGTAGAAGACGATCCAAACAACCATGTAACACTACCACAAAAAATCAAAGCTCGTGGTAATCTAGAATCGGGTAAATCGTCGATAAAATTAAGCGAATTAGGGCCACGTCTAACGCTACAATTGATTAAAATTGAAGATGGTTTATTGGATGGTGAAGTCTTATATCATGATTTGATACAGAAAACTGAAGAGGAGAAATTGGAGTTGCAAAAACGTCGAGAAGCTGCTAGGAAATTGAAAGAGAAGCGTAAGAAAACCCAAGAACAAAATAAGAAAGCTAAAGAACAGTTAAAACAAGAAATGAAAGAGAAATCATTGAAGGGTATGCAGAAACAGAAATCGGAAACTGATATTATTTTGGCGAAATCATCGAAAGAAGCGAACAATGAAGCGCCAGTGGTCGAGGATGATGATGCTCAATATTACAAAGAGGAAGTCGGGGAAGAACCGGATAAAGGTTTGATAATAATTTTAATCTGAAACTAATTTTATTGTGCCCATTTTAGATCTGTTTACAAAATCTGCAAGTGGTGGTACGAAACGATTGCCGAAAACTCCGCATTTCTATAAAAATAAAAAAATGAAATTTGACGATAAAAATAAATCACAAATTAATGAGAAATTTAGACGCGACAAGAGGTCTTTTAAAGGACGCGACAAAACAAATTCCCAAAACCGTGATCATCGTCCAATTGGTGGTCGTGTTGTTAAAAGAAAATTGAAAAAGAAATAAATAACTTTCCTATTGATTAAATACGAGAATTTTAATTTTTCTCGAATGCAGCAATTCGATTTTTTTCCCTAATTTGAGCATCTCTAACACGTCGATCTTTTCGCGTTTCTTCACGAGCCATATAATATTTCGCCCGGAAATCAACAATTTGGTTTCCATCACCATTAATTTCCATCGAATTGCTAATTTTCTCGAATGTTAATAAGCGTCTGGATGTTGTTTTATTTAAAATTTGTTCACAATTTGCTACCAATTTTAAACACGGATGTGACGGTAGACCGTCTTCATTGTAATCATTCCGGAATATGGGAAACCAACAAACCAATCTGCCACCAATTCGTAAATGATTTGCGGCAAATTTGAGTAGATCATTGTACAAATTCGAAATACTGTAATCGATTTTTGATGGAATGTGGGTGGCTAAATGGTGTTCACTGATTGTGTAGTTTTCTTTAGTTGTACCAATACGTTCGGTTGCTTCTCTAATACCATAAGGGGCTAAAATTTGATTTTTTGATTAAAATTGATAGAAATTCGGGGGTTCTTACGATCGGTGATAATAGAATCGAATTCGAAATTATCTCGCCAAAATACAATAGCGAAATCGTTGATAAGTACATCGATATACCGGTGTTCCAATCCGTATTGTTTCATGTTAGCTCTGATGCTTTCGTCGACTTCTCGCCGCTGAAATTGTTTAAAAACGATTAATTTTTTGTGTTTTAACTATTGAAAATGTGTCGGGTTCTCGATTTGAACTAAAATATTGGAAATTAGCGAGCAACCGACACTTTTCTTTAGATTTTTGGATTACTTTCTGTTTAATTCTCGTCGGTCTCGTTCTTGCATGCAACATTAAATAATCAATATCGGTACCAATAACGTATCCGCCGAATTGTGCTGCTGCTACCAACAAAGATCCAGAACCAACAAAAGGATCTAAAACTATATCGCCTTCTTCAACTTGGGCTTGATTAGCCATCAATAATGATAATTGTGGGTCCATAGTGGTATTGCCGATAAATTTTCTAGTTTTTAACGATAATTTCTTAATTAATTGGCGCAAACCTTGCGCTACCTATAACAATCGAAATTAGCTTTATTTTATAATTTTTTTATTTAATTAAACTAACCCATCGTCCGAAAAATACATCGTAGGGATTTTCCGGCGGACTATTCGCTAAAATTCCGTAATATTCAACGTATTGAAATTTAACATCGGGTTCCTTCAAATCTACCCGACCTTCTAAAGGCAAATAACTGAAACTCTATAACCAATTAGTATTTTAAAGGATTCAAACGTAATTTGTTTACTTCAAGCTTCCGGACTTTCTCTTTTTGATTGAAATGTCGACAAAAGGTTTCAACTTCGATTTTGAAACTTTGATTCGGCTTCATGTACGGCTCCATCAAGTTTCTGGGATAATTCTGCAAGTTTTTGTGCAGAGCCGGGATATCTTTAGCGTGCGCCCATAGTTCCATGCAGAATCGTAGCGATACAGATCGATTCACTAGTCGTTTAACATCATCTTCTGACGCGAATTCTACGATCCAAAACGGTGCCTTTGGGTAAATTTTAACGATTATTGGTTAGTTTTGTTTAGTATTGAATAAAATAACAACCTCTTTTGGTATTTTCCGTGTATTTCATATCAATTTTGAGTAATGATAACAACGATTCAATTTCCTAAAATAATTGTTTTACAGAAAATTGTATTGGGATTAAATTAATGGAAATACCGCAAATCTAAAGTCGACATGTTCCTGGGCAAACCACAATAGATATTTTCTCCAATTACACATTTTAAATTAAAAACAACGAAATGCATGTGAAAAATTAAGGTTATATATAACCTAAATTTTTAGTTGTCAAATAGATTTATTGGTGGTTATGCAACCAATAATACAAACGTGTTTGTTGTGTTGTGTATTGACAAAAAATTTAGTTTAATTTTTGATATAAATTTATAATAAACTACCCCTAAAATACAAATACAACTCATTTAGAATAAATATTGAATCAATCGATCAATAGTAAACTAAAATAGGTTTATTATTTAAATATAAGCAGTCAAATGGAGATATTTAAAATAGGGCCTAGTTCTTCAAACTTTCTAGTTTTTTAACACAATAAATACAAATTCGCACCCTGTTTTATGGAATTTACGATTACGATTAAAATGTACAATATTATTTTATTTATACTTTTTAGAGTGATAAGTGTACAATAGAAACGAATTAATTCATTTTCTTACGATTTTTGTGGTAATTGTGCGTCTTTTAAACGAATCGTTTACTTTTTGTAAGGGGTTGAATATGTTCCTGACATTTTGCCTTAATTTCGCTTTGTTGTTCGCCAAATTATAAAAAATTGCTAATCATTCAATTAAGTTTCTTGTTAATAATTGATTCATTGGCTCCACAAAGTGGTAATAGTGATTTTTTTCTAAATCTCGCTTCCGCTTAGTTACCTAAGTAGGTGGCAATTAAGCGTACTAATTTTTCATATTTAAAGCTTCCTGGTATAATTTTATATTCAAAGTAGATTGGGAGAGTATAATTTAGTTTCTCTAGTATTTCCTTGCTTTAAAATAAGCTTTGATTGTGAATTATGCAGAATGGCGATCTAAATTCTAATCGATTTTTGTTCTGCCGAGATTCAAACAAGCAACCGTATTTAGTATGAATATTTCGGAAAGATAATTTAGCATATTTCACCGATGTAATCAAGCATGTAGGTCAATAATCATCGCTTTTGATCTTCACTCTCAACGTAGAATTCACAACGAAGGGTGTGTAATCATTTTCGACTTGTTCACAAATTAAATTACGTACCTATATACTGATATTTTCCATCGAAATCTCCAGTCATCCTACTTAAATATAGTCTAACAAGTATACAAATAGAATGAGAAACGTATTTTTCATATATCGATAAAACTTTCCACCTTAGTTACTTGTATTGATTTGTATGTTTACCATTTGACAATTCACATTTAGAATAAATTGTCAATTGATAGAAGAATGGATGACCAGCTTGTAAAGTCGATTTATGGTAGTTGTAGTGATGCAAGTTTAACAAATAGCGATGATATTGTTATATCAGAAAACAGACGCCGAAGTAAAAAGAGAGAAGATAACGAATTGTTCGTTAAAGATTATGATTCAACACGTCCAACAACTACAATGAAGGACCATTATCCTTATCCATTAAGGCAGGATCGGAAAATACAAGGTTCGTATAGATACGTTTACAACTATAATTTCGCATCCCTCCACTCGAAATCGTCGGATTTTTCTAGTCAAATAATCCCCTTGTTATTATTTGTTAGCCGTTAAAATGCATGTTGCTATACACTATCGACTAATCGAGGGTAAAACTGAACAAACAATGGATTTCTGCTCGATAACCTCCTTTCTAATTGGAAATTTGCCGCAGGAGATGTCGTATGTTCACAGCAGGAATCTTAACGTTGTATTTTTAAAGGGTATAGGAGGGTGGGCACAATGTCGCCATCGACCCCAAATGATTATTGTTTGTTAACAAACTATAATTAAGCTTATTGTAGGGTAATGTTTTGCTTTTGACTCCAACTTAACGCCTATCCTGTTAGTTTAATTATAACTGGAGTTAATCAGTTCGTTCCTGAAATTGAACTGTTTCATTCCACTGACCCTCAACAACACTACAAGAAAATCATTATATGCTATAATTATTCGAGAATTTCTAATTTTATTTTATGCGAATACAAAAAAATAATATAAAATAGAATAAAGTGGCGCAGAAACGTGTCGTGAAAGTTTACTGATTTGGTTACGTAGAAAGATTCTCGTCCGTTTAATAATGTTCTTTTTCCATATCTCGCCCCCATCCTCTTTCATTCTTTGTTGAAACCGTTAAATTGGAAACTTTATTCTCTTCTCTGAAATGTTGATAGTAGAAAAGTCTTCTCTCAGTGATTACATCAGTGATTTTTATTTTGTTGTATCGTAAAGTTTATTTCCCTGCAAAAAAAAAAACCGAAAGAAAAACCGGCATAGAAACGGAAGTTGTACGCTGTTTGTATATTTGCGATATAAACTGATATTTAATGTACAAATTTTCCAACACACAAACTTTATGTGTGGAATTTATCGTTCTATTGTCTGTAGTTCTAGACGGTTTTAATTCGTTTCAATTTATTGCTTAAATTTGAGAAATTTGATTGATTTGTGATCGTTTGAAATGACTAAAGCTGCGGTATTGTTTGCAAAGTGCTACTTTTATTTAATATGCGGACTTTCTGTTAATTAACTCGACATTGTTGCACACATTTTTTACCTTTCGTAATTAACACGAAAAAATTCGTCGTGATAATTTGAGTATAATGAATTCTACAATTAATTTAAAAAATCTCCCACTTCATAGAACTACCCAACTATTGTTATCGTTAAACTTTATAATCTTCAAAGTTGAATATGAGAATCTGTTTGTAATTTATGTTTCGTATCGTAAATAATTTAGTGAAATTGACCCTTGTTTAGAATATCACCTATACTAGAACTATTAGTTTAGTAAAGTCTATTTATGATAAGAACTAACCGATTGTTGGGAAATTTAACCAATCGTACAAATATTCGGTGTTCCTGCCTCAGTTTTGCTTATTTTCCAAAAGATACACGATTTTAACGATTGCCTTCAATTTAAATTGCATTTAATTTCCTTGAAATTTCATATGAATGTGAAATAAGGATATCGAATGGTCATTGTTATCTGCTCTTATTGTCTACTGCCATTCTTTCACGAAATATATTTCCTTACTGCTACACGATTTAGAAGAGGTGGGCGTGGGGAAAATTAAATTTCCAACAAACTTCCAACGATCATGACATGTAAAAGTTGAAGAAACATTAATTTATCTGAAAGTCGTAAGAGACAAATTTCCATCCTCTACTTTGTTGTGTGTTTAATGATAAATAAATAATACACTAAACGCCAATTCTGAACAAGTCTAAATCTCGATATCTATTCAACGATTCGGGGTCGAAAATACTCCGTTTCTACTACGAATTTTTGTATATAATTGAGTTTCTTTAGAAGTTTCGCTACAATTTCTGTTGAATAATAGTATTTATCGAATTAATCGTTAGATTATAGAGATTGCGCTGTGAATATAAAGCTATATATTTGATCCATTACGATTATTTATCCGACACAAAGCATGTTTGAATTTACTGTTGGAATCAAATAAAATATTTGTATATTATTGGAGAATTTTCCAATTGAATCAATTTTTCCTGTTGATATTAGCTGCATGTAAATGGAAATGTTTTTTCCCTTTCATGGGGCTACATTTATGTCAATAAATTGAGATAAAAACTTCAACTAGTTTGACATGCAGGTAGGCAGCAATTGACTGATTCACAAACACGAAATATTCAAACATTTTCAATTTGTAAAATGTGTGCCGTTGATGGGGGAGCGAATATGGTGGAATAATTCTAAATAATTGATATTGTTGTTCTACTATTGAGAATTGCGGTTATTTCTCTCTTTCTCTCTATCTTTATCTGGCTTTTGTAAGAATGAAAATTAGTTTCGGATTTCAGGTGAGAGACGTATCAGTCTGGTGAAAAAGATGTACGAGGAAGCTACAGCGGAAGTAATCCGTGAGCTCAACGAACCGCCGCCAGTTGAAGAATACTGTACCGAATACGATAGAAATTATAATATTCCCGGATGCTTGTCAGAAAACGAACATCACACAAACAAAGAGGTCCGTATATATACTTTTACATACATATATAGGATATTTCTATGTATGTATGTTGTAGATTTTGCTCTCTGTTAAAATCCCATGTTTCAAAAGGAGTACTTTAATTTCACTGTTGAATTCGACGTTGTCTTTTTTTTTCGTTAGTTCACGTTTATTATTATTGCTGTTTTTCTTCTTCTTTCGTTGGTAGCATTGTTCAAGACGTCTTTATTTCGAAAGATGCTTGATTTTCCTGTAGCAATTTGCATAATTGTCTATTTATCCAAACTGCATCTTATAATTTGAAATATTTAATTAGATCCCTTGAAGACTGTATACGAAGTTCTTGGAATTATTAAACCAAAAAACTACTTTATTGTCTAGTTTCTAGTAGCAAATTAATAACGAATTGAAAGTTTCCAACCCTTTTATCGTAATGTTTCCATATACGCACTTTCGCTTCTCTCTTTAGAATCGGTTTCCCATTGTATATGGTAATAATGTGAAATTAATTGATATAAATGATTATCAAAAACTTTGGTGGACAGAAACAGCGAATAAATTTTACCCTTTTTCCAACCATTTCCTCTCTTGTAATAATAATCAATTGAATCCGTTCCGGCTTCTAACTGTGTTACCTGCCCATCTATCTTTTCAAACACCAAAAGTACTTTGATTCAATTTCTTACCTTTCACATTTGCTTAAAAAACCGATACTATCTCTTACTTTTCTGCACCGTAATAATTCTAAATGTTTATAAGATTAATTCCAGTCATTTACATTTAGAATTTTATTATTTATGAATACAGATAATTGTGTAAACATTGCAAAAACAAGACTAACATAGAAACAATAAACGGTGAAATCTTTTATAATATGTTGCAATCTTGTTGCTATAAACAGAAATTTCTAAGTAGCAGGTTTCAATTTAAAGTTTCATTGACTTTGAAGCGTTTCTGTGTTCTTCCACCACGTTTTCTAAAGAACTTACTTGTAGAACTGTAATATTACTGAAACTCTCCTTTTTCAGTGTATGTGCGGGAAAACTTTCAGCCAATTGCTGTTGTTGTTGTTGTTGTTTAAAGAATATACCGATTTCCCTTCTCGTTTTCCCCTTATAAATTGCAACATAAAACTTTCAACTGTAATTAGATCAATTATAGCGCAACAAATTCGCATTTAATTAATTCAACTGTCCAACTAATATTAAAATATTTCATTAAACAATTAATAAAATTAGATTAATTTACTGAATAAATTGTTTAATTTCCTGTAATACGCATACTACATTATCATTACTATTATTTGATTTATATTAAAAATATTATTGAATGTTTGGTGAAACAACAAATCTAAAGCACAAAATAACGCTTGTTTATTTATCTATTTAAATACCTGAAAGTTTTTCTTTCTATTAGTTTTATTCTTCATTATTATTGTAAAGTAAATTTTATCGAGTATTGTTACAATACAATATCTCTTTGTAGTGCAAGTTTTCATACAAAGGATATACAATAACTATTATGATACACACACACTGGGGCTGTTTTCGTTAGTTCGTTAAACACAACTTTATTCTAAAATGTCCAACCTTAAAACTGTATTTTTCTAGAAGATATTCCAAATTCAGTACAGTTGTAGTAGTTCTATTGATCTAATTCAAAATGTTGTATTTCTCGCCTTTCGGAGAAATGGTTTCGCACCAAATTCTCTAGATTTTCTAACCTTACAACCAAATTTGGAGATTGTCATTTGTATTTGTACGTTTGTTGTACTGTTGTGCCAGGAATTTGAAGAGTGCGAATTATTTTTACAAGTACCTGAGTGATTCTTTTTCTATTTCTATTTCTACGTATTTAGACAAAATTTCGGTCTTATTTATTGCCTAAATGGTGCAATTCTCAACTAAGCAAGGCTTAAATTACAAAACCTATATATAGTTGCTGATTTGAACATGCAATAGATCTTCTCTGTACCTCTTCCAGTCGTTTTCATGATTTTTTTAAGATCGTGATAAAGGTGCTCCATATAGAAGTATGATACTTGAATTCTTCCAAGGGTTCTAATTTAAAATTCTAATCAATTATGAGTATGCAGTTAGGTGTGGCTATTCGATAAATTTACATTTGTTGGTGATAAATATCTGTTTATAAAAGGTGAACTCGTACGATTTTGTTTGTTTGCAAAAGAATAAATCGTATTCGTAGTTTAGGATTTTGGATTTGTCAAAATCCCAAATAAGTACAGATAGAGATGCTTGTAAAAATCTCATTAAATAAACTCAAACATATTGAATAAATTCACCACCACGATCCTAAAACTAGTTAAGTGCGGCGAAAAAAATTGTAGTCTTGTTGGCGTCTGGGAATTTATCGAGCTTGAAATTCTTGTTTTTGATTAATCTTATTTTTAATTGTTTATAGCTTTCTATCAAATATCCGTTGTACAAATCGTCGGCTTTGTCTTTTTGGAATTTAAAACTGGAAACAAACCAAACTGGTGGCTACTTTCCTGGCTTCACTGGCAAATCAAATTTGATAAATCCATTCACGAAGAATGCAAAATTTACAAAACCATTAGATGAAGTAATGGACGAATCTTCATTGTAAAACCACAAACAAAATTGATCAAATACAACGATTTTTGTGCGAAATTTCGATTTTTCATAGTAATGATAATGAAAGTTGTTGAATTAATCGGAGATTGTTTTGTAGGGAGGCCGATGGAGAAGTAAAAAAACTGCAATTACGTAGAGTTATAAACTTGAAAGTAAATCCAAAAGAATCTTAATTCTTTCTCGTTATGAATTATTAGGGGCAATTTTAATCTTGTTGGAATGGTTTTAACGAGAAGTGGGTTATTACGGCTTCTATACGGGAATTGATGGCGATATATTTTTTTTTGACAATGAATTTGCCACTTAAAATTCTCACCAAATTTAAATACGACATGAGTAATATTAGCAGGGACAATAAAACAAATTTATTGAATTGTGGATATTTTTATTGATCATATATATAATTTTTATAGGATAGTTTTCCGATTTTTAAATTTTATCCACATACAATATTAATGAATATTTATTTTTGTTTTATTTACATTATTTACATTATTGTTTATTAAGGGGTACATTGATTTATTTTAGTCAACTTGTTTTTTTGGTTTAATATAAAACTAATAGAATTAGGTACAATACGACAAGCGTGTTTAAAATACAAAAATATTCTAATTCCTTTCAGTGCTTCTCTAGATTGGTCAAGAGGGTGCAGATCAAAATTTGACAACAAAATGGAAATTTGGAAAGGAAAATACGAGATTCTATCCTTTTATCTTGAGATCAATCTATATTTTAACAACGACAATTTGTTGAATTATCGCCAATTTTGATTGGAATCGTAGATTGAAATCGAGACGTGTAGAATTTCGATTAATCAACTAGACTCTACAGAACGTTCCGTAACAAATCCGATAATTAAAAAAATCGAGCTTTATTATGAGCTTAATGAGCTTGCAATATTCTAATTATAATTTGTACAATATAACAATAGACACCTAGTTTACAGGAGAATTTACAACAACTATCGGTCGGTTGTCAAACTGTTTGAAGCACTTGACGAAGTATTAATGGATAATTTTACGCATTTTGCTCATTTAAACCGGATTAAAAGAGATAGATTTATAATATAGAGGGTGAGTGTGGGTTAGGATTGTGGTTGCTGTCATTAACAGTTACACCATTTAGGAGAAAAGCTCGTTCACAATTGGCAAAACTGGGGATGCTTTCGAAATAAATGGAGTAGAGAGAGCGTGTGCAACAATTATAATAATCCACAGATATTGTCAATTTTATTACATTTATCTATACAAAAGAAAGAACAACGGATAAATATTTGTTTCCGTTTTTCGATAAAATTCCATTAATTTTATTTACAATTAGTTTGCGCCTCTAATTAGGAGTGTTTTCTTCAATTTGAATCCTAAATTTTCAAATTTCAAAACAGTTAAAACTAGGATTTCGTCGAAATTTTGATACGCGATTGTCAATGATTCAAATCAAATTGAATAAACAATAAATGCAAATGTAGTTAGATTTGGTTGCTTCAAAATTAGTTTTATTCAAATTTAATTAATTTATTTTGTTGTTTTTAATAAACTCTAGGTACTTTTTGTAATAAAAAATAAATCTTATTCTATGATTATATACAAAGTTATTCGAACGAACAACGCTAACATTTACTGTGTGAAATCTCAACGGAACATTTTCAAAGTGAATTAATTAATTAATTAATTAAAAAAACGACAACACGATGAGAAAATATACGGATAAATGTCCCGAAAAGATTTACATGCTCAGGAATAACAACTATAATGGTAAACTTTAAACGTGTTGAGCATATATACGTCAATTAATTCTATCAAATCAATAAAGTAATAGTTCCTATAAATTGTTAGTTTCTTAAAAAATAATTATATTTATTAGTTAATAACGAACAACGAAAAATTGAAATTTTTGGACGACTGGTTTTCTTGTAGGAGTCCTTTATGGAAATTTGTTTATATACGGGGAAAAATTGGTTAAGGGGCAGGATTTTATAACATTAATTACCATTTTGCATCAATTTGTATATAGAGATCCTTTGTTTCTTGTTTTTATTAAATTTCCTAAGGACTTGGCATGGAATCGGAGAGTACATCAGATGGTGTACCATCGCTTGAGTTAATTGAAAATGCCCGATTTGGAGCACGTCGTTGTCTCAACACTGATGGATCGAAATTCGGATGTCGTCTTGCATGTTTACTACAAGAAACAGAAAATAAATTTGAAAAAATCGTGTTATGAGGGATGTGACTAATTATAATTGCCACTTAAAATATTAAACTACGCCATAATGCCAGTTTTATACGAACAGCAACTGGTGTAATTTAGTTTCAAGTCAAACAAACTTTCACACAAAGGCAATAAGTTATTTTTGTTTTGCCATTAGAAAAACACAAGATTATCATAATGGTGTAGTCGAATATAAGAAGAGTTTACAACAATGACATTAATAACCGTTGTGTCACTACATAAGTCATACGAACTTCTCGAAAAACTTTAATCTACAAAACGTGCACATTAAAGCAGTCATCTCAATGCAATTCCATTTTTCCTTCAACATTTTCCAATCAATCGAAGTAACTCTGACAACTTTTATTGTAATCGTATGTGATTTGTGTTGCTTGCTTGCATCTATAATCCGAGTCTTTTTCTTCGATATACAAATAGAACGATGATTGAAATTTGCCTGCTTCTATTCGAATAAAAATCAAACCAAAGGTACGGCAGAAGAAAATCAAATCTAATTGGAATTGAAAATTCGTAATATTTGGCATATTTTAGCGAACAATGCCGCGAGTCGCCGAATTATTTAGTTGTTACAGAAAAATTCCCGGTTGTATAACAAAAGCGATTCTTCATTCGCGAAAACAAAGGCGTCTTTATAGAAGGAAAACTGTCAGTTTACTTTTTAATATAACAAAAAGTCCGTAATTTAAATTTTTCAATCCAACCACTCGGACAGTGAGAAATGTAAGAATAGACACAATTGTAATGTCAAGTTGTACTTTCGACGAGCCATAAATTAATTGTCTAGAATTCACTACAATAGCGACAATAACGCAAAGAAAGTGACTTCAATGTTGAATTATCGTAAAGGATTTTATTTGGGATCGTTCAGTTATAAAATGTCGATTGAAGCTGCCAATTTATTTCGGGCGAATTTGAATAGAACCAAATCGAGTGAAAGCTCTTTCGTTCTTCTATCGTAAGTAGAAAGTTGGTAAGCGATCGGACGAAATATGAGTTAGAAACGGAAATTCAGACAGACGGTACTCTTTTGATTAGGTAAGTGTTGCACGTTTTTTAAGTGAGAATAGTAAAAGTACGGCTTCAAATTATAGCAATAAACTTTGACGGGTCGGGCATAAGTTTCAATTCTTCTACATCCAAGTTCCGGCTGATAGACACTTTCGAGTTAAACAACAGTAAGAATCTAATTCGGTAAATTGGTCTAAACGATATCCTTCCGTACAAACTTGCACAAATTGATAGTAAACAATATTAATGAAAATTTGTTAAAATTCAACAATGAAGCTTTAAATTTCCCGATCAAATAAGCGCAAATTGTTGTAATATTAAGACTGTTATTGGAGTTTGATATTTTTTTGAAATTTCCTATTTTAGATTTCGATTGAATTTATCGGAAAATAAATGCGACCCTTGCCAAATCTCAATTTCTGCCGTTATTTGTTCGCCAATTCAATATAATTTTATCAATTTCTCAAGCTAGCTGGAGATTGTAAAAAGGTCACCGATGAGGTCTTGAATCAATCGAATCTACCTGGAAATTTTCACGTACAATCACCGTACAAGCAAATAATATCAAACTATTGGCACAGTCTTTATGTTTTCATGGAAACATGGAAAAATTAAATAAACGTGAGTGGATTATTGAATGGAAATCGATTGTCAATAATTGACGTAACGGGGTATTTTTTTGAAAGAAAATATAGAAATGCGAAAAAGTGGTAATGATAGACGAACGAACGAACGAACGAGCATATGCGATGGAACAAGACTATATATTTCCAACTCGTGGCATTTCTATATTATCTCCAAGTACGTATAACCGCCAGAAAGGAAAACCACCAGGCGATGGTTTGGGGATGTTTTTCAATTTTAGTATAATGAGCCCTCATTTACCGCTAACGGCCACCATTATGATAAGAGATTCAATAAACCAAAAGTGTCACCCTCATAAAAATAACTTTAGTAAATATTCTATCTTGTTTGTTTGCATTTGATGGAGAATTTTCACCAGTGTTTCCTCTTTTTACTGTTTTCCTTTTGCAAAGAAACTTTCCTATTGTTGATAGTGGAACATTTATATTTCTTGTTGATTTCCACGCTATATCCACAAATATCCCTGTCAAATTGCTGTCGATCGCTAATCTTTATTGGATTTGATTCGATTAAATGAAACTCTTATTAAAGATATCATTAAGAGGATTATTAGTCGATGATTTATTCTTTTATACGTTCGATTCGTTGAACAACTTTATTTTCGTGTATATACACGGGGAAAAATTACCGATAAATCTAACTTAAATATCATTACGGTTTCAGAAGCCCGTGAGATTTGTAATTGTAGCCAGGGACCGAACGGATTCGGTTTATATAATCAGGGAATTGGCTTCAATACTACATAAACGTTGCGCATTTATAAATTCACTTTAATTAAAACAAAACGTGCAAAGCTTAGAGAAAATCTAATTAGTATCGGCTATAATAATTGTAATTGTGCTTTCCTTTTTTCTGGTTGATGGATATTTCTAGATTTTGCAATATTTACCTGAGATGGTCACTTCTCATAAACTTCTTATTGCAAACAGGACACGCAAAGTTTTTCTCGCCAGTATGTGTACGCGTGTGTCGAGCCAATTCATCGGAACGAGCAAATCTTTTACCACAATTATTCCAGCTACACGGAAAAGGTCTTTCTCCTGTAAAAAAATAACAACACTTTATACAATGGTCGAAAATTGTGAGAAATTCGATATATTTTCCGAGCATCAATCTTTATAGCACCCTTGTGATACTCGAATTGAATACTAAATGACCGTTTAAAAAATTGCCAGAGCTATTAATTCATTAAAATACACAATTTAACAAGAATTCCAAGTTGGACACGGCGTGAATCCCTTAAATATTAAAAACTTATTGGAAACTTATAAGTTGTTTCTTTATTTAATTCTTAAACTTTTCCCATTATAAACATTTACAATATTGGCAAACGTGTCCGGGGATGGTGGTTTTCAACTTGGAATAATAACAAAACGAAGGGCGAAATTCTAGTAAAATAAGGGAAAGACAACAGGATTGAATTGGCAGTCAAAATACAATAGTAAAAGTTTCCGTTTCGACAACGAAACGAAATTACAAACAAATAGCTGCGTGACCAAGACACATTATCTGCATTGAAAATAATAGGGAATTTTCTTCAAGAAAATGCAAGTTTTCGATTAAATCGACCGACTGTACCGATTAATAACTCAATTAAGTTACAAGAGAAATTCGTTAACGATTTCTTTATCTTTTTAATTTGCGTAAATTTTGAAATTTCGAATCAATTAACACGAATATTCTATCTAGAACGGCAAATAAGCAACTGATAATCGGTTCAATAAAATCAAGATATTGCTATAATATTACTTGAAAGTGCTATTATACGCATTTAGGTCAACAGAACAGGCCCTTTTCACTTTTGTTAACGATCAGCAGGCTTGTTGAAGAAAATAACACAATCTTGATACGAAAGTGGATTTTATCAAGATTCCAACAGGAAATCATAATCATTTTCGTACGGTGAAAGACGTTCATAAATCGACTCCAACAGGAGAACGAACAGAATTTACAATATCGCTAACGAAATGTGTCTTATGTCTCGATTTTTACTACAAACACCTGTCGCAAAATCGTCGAATTTTCTTATATTCTCTACGAATTCAAGAACATGTAGTAGAACTATAAATTGGGATTACCTCCCATTTAATACCTCTCAAAACTAAACTCATTACGGGGTAATTTGTTGCAACTATAAGTAATTATTTACAACAACAACATGTACGTTATGTAACTTTAAAGAGCAGTATTTAACAACTGACCGTACCGTATAAATCATCAGTTAAAGTGGATAACAACTCTTTCCTCTTCACTGTTATGTTCGTTAAAGTTTGTCTTGTTAATTAAATTATAACCATGATGAGAGATACTTAATTAGTATGACGATTTGATTACGGAAAATGTTAACATTTCGTAAAATTTTCTTTATTATTTCTGCAAAATGTATCAAGAAAATTGTACTTTAGGCATATACGAGGAAAATGGAAAGGGCAGCGGCTGTCGAATGAATGTCACTTGGTGAATTTCCTGGATAAAATAGCTGATCCTGCCAAATTCCCTAAGGGATAAAACTCATTATAGGATATCCCTATTAATAATTAAACTGATTATGGTGGTATAACCTTTTACGGAAGGGACAAAAGTTCAAAGTATTCGCATAAGATAAACTACAAATCCGATATTTACGGTGTTTTTCGATTTCTTCATCCATCAAATACGCGATCAATTCTAGAATTCATCAAAATTGCATAAACTAACGGTCATATCAATTATTGATAAACTGAATGTTAAACGTTCAATTAGCGTAACTGAATTATAAAGAAACGAATAGGCGTAAATTTTATTTAAATTATAAGTTGATTAAAGTCGTAATTTATTAAAGATTTCAACAATTTTTATTGACAGTTTCTAAATAATTAATAATCAATGCGTACAGTCCAAGAGTTGTTAATCTGTCTGTGTTCAAGATTATAAACATATGTTGGTACAGAAAGAGCCTTCCCACAATAAAAGTTTCCTAATTTAAGTTTTAATCCCGATTTATAGCAGAAGTACCCCGAACAGAACATAATGGATATTAAATGCTTCGACGCCCCTTTTGCGATAAATCAACTCCACTGTTAAAGTATTCAAATTGTTATATAGCGACCGGCTCTTTTTTAATTTTAAAAACGAAACATTTAATTTGGCTAAATATTTTTCATGGATAAACTCGGTTTTTGTTAAAAACGAAACGCTCCAACGATAAGAATTTGTTTCCCGAGGCCAAAAATAAAGCGACGTGCTTGTTTCAAGTATTCCGTTCAGATTATTTAACTATCCAGGAACTAGCAAGAGGAACTAACATTAAGTTAATTTTATATTTCTACAATTACAAACTAAAACTGTGTAACTATTTAAACTTCAAAGTTAATGAAGCTTTATTAATCACAGAGGGAATATAAAATGATAAGTTGTAGGTAGAGGTGTGTCTAGACGTTTCTTGGTAATTTTTAAGGAATCACTTGTCCAAGTTGTCAAGAAATTATAAACACCCCATTATGAATTTATAGCAATTGCTAGTTAAACTTAAAGCATGTTTATACAACAAATTCGCCTTCTTCACGTTGACGCCAAATTAGCGCGAAACGAAGTTAACGTTATGTTTATTTTCAATTTCACTGCTTGATATTTATTTAAATAGACGGTATTGTCGACTAACAAAAACGATATTGTTTTAGTAAACAAGAAAATTTGGTGGAATCTTTGCAGTGTTTCTGATATTGAAATAATTCGAATAAGGTAATTAACAGATGCAGAAAATTAACCAACTCAAACTGTAGTAGAATTTAGGGGCTTTAGGGCGTCTTTGGGGAGAATTTTCCAGCCAGCCCGGTGAAAAAACGAATCGTTTTGACAATTTTCACCGACTAGCTAGACGCGTGAAATGGCTTGGAATAAATCGAAAATCCTCCAGTTTTCCGAGGAAAAATCGAACATTTTTTCTAGTTTTACCTCAATTAATTCGTTTTCTACAAAGATTAAGGGAATAATGAAACTCTGAAGTAATTTTGATTGCATTACGATTCTGTACCTGTTGTCGGTGCATTCAAATCTGTATCTGGAAGAGATGCTTTTGATATTGCAGAAAATTCTCAATCGTCTGTGTAGAGTACTCGGTGTAAATTGTGTAGAAACTCGATAATGTTGGTAACATTTGAAATTTCCAGGGATTTGCATTCGAACTTAAATAAAGTTATATATTTATATTTCCTTCATGCGAACACGTACTTAATAATAGTTATCATGTACATATCGTCCATTATTCGATCACGTAGAGAAATAAAATCCTTTTGCGGATTAGACCAAGCGATCGACCATTCGGATCTCGTAAAATTACAAATGTATCAATTAATTCTCGAGGAATATTTCCAGGATTTATTAAACAGTAGAATTTATGAAAACATTCAAGTTGAAGAGGGGCGATGGTGTAAAATTAATGTACACATTTTGATAAGAGATCTCTTGTATATTCATAAACATTCTTAACACAAATAAATGGAGAGAGAGGGAGAAGAAAATATAGCACAGTTAAAATATATTATACTAGATGACAAAGTGTTTATTTGGTTGACAAGCGAAGAGCTACAGAATCTGCATTGTGATAAATCTTCGTCAACGGTCACGTTCCTTGCACACTTATCTAGCTCAATGTTGGAACGTGCAATTGATAAATTTTACACCCTTTTCATTATTATTACAACCAAATGGAAAACAATACAATTATATAACCACACAAGATTATAATAAATATCGAATTAATCATAAGAAAGACGACATTTATGTAAATTTGATTGTCGGTTAGATAGAGAAGCATGTCTAAGAAGTTTGGAATGGATTTTATACGACCATGAAAATAGATTTCTATATACAGCTAAAATTTTGTCATTCATGTTGGTTATTTGAAAACATCCAAATATTCACCGTACAAAAAAAAAGAAGAAAAATGACAGATGTTTGAGAAGATGAGGCAATCGATTGGAACCGCGTTGACATTTATCATCACCAACGCAAATCGACGTGTAACGCGTTCTAAATTGTTAAAATCACATCCATTTTGTATGCTGACAATAATAAGATTCTACAATAGCCGTAATCTAATTTTGATCTAATATAGAATTGCTAATATTGTTGCAATTTAATAGATTAGACTCCGTGCAGAACAATTCCCATAAGCTAAACTCAACTAGTTTCTACTACAAATCTACACGATTCTTATTCTTCTATTATTAATAATTCACAAGTGTTATATCAAAAATAAGCGATAAAGTCGGTGGAAATCTTGGTAATTTTCGTGTAAAAGTGGCCGATCGTATCGGGATTGAATGTAACGAAATGACCATCAATAAGGGGGCAACTCTCGTACACATCTACACATAGAGAGCTGAAGGCAATATAGATGAAGCTGTCAGAAGCTGCATTGCGCGCAGCTCGGGGCGGTTTAAATCAATAATATTGTATGTAGTTGTAGAATGTGGTTTTCAGTTCTGGTTCTATGTATGTGTATAGGTGTACGCTTGAATTAACTGTTAAACCATTAAGGTGATACAGTCACGTGGCGGTACAGCCGCCGATTTCACGATTTCGTTCGAGAATTTATAACAATTACAACAAGACTTTTCGGTTATTATTAAAAAGAAAAACCGCACC
This sequence comes from Mylabris phalerata, assembly GCA_020740385.1. Classification (NCBI taxonomy): domain Eukaryota; kingdom Metazoa; phylum Arthropoda; class Insecta; order Coleoptera; family Meloidae; genus Mylabris; species Mylabris phalerata. The sequence goes on along the minus strand of JAJEOX010000299.1, from coordinate 4,856,190 downwards.
CTTATGGAATGTATCCTGTTACACTACTCGTTAAGGTGAAGTTGTAATTACTCCTAATTAGAAGCCTCTAATGGTGGTTTAGTATAACGGAAATAAACAAAAATAACTTGTAAATTATGTTGATTAAAATGAAATACGTTGATTAATATTAATGAGAGTTGAGAGAATTAAAACAACTAAACCTTATCGATAGTGTACGTGTGACTATTGTAAATGCCCTAGTGGATTGTCGACAACGACTCAAGATTTATTTCGTAATCTTACTAAAGCAACTCGACTACACACAAGCGAACTACTTCGATAAAGTGCACACAGCAACAAGTCCCCTGATTCTCATTCCCAGTTAGAAATAGTCCGAAATACTCAATTAATTGACGAAAATTGTTTAGAAATTTGATTCAATAGATAAATATTGCGCAATTCCATCGATTAGAATTGATATGTCGAATTTACTAATATTTTTCCTATAAACAAGCGACATTCCCAATGGAATCAAGCGAGAATTTTTCATTTATTTTCCCGCACACCCTTTCCCTTATAATCGTAAACTCGATCGAAATATCATAAAAGCCACGAGAAAATAAAATAACAATAGCAATAACAATATCGAAAAAATCCGACAGAAATACAGACGATGGCAGATATCGTTAAATATTTAAATATTAGAAAATATTCCTTTAATCTGTAAATGCAAAATTTGAATTTTTGGTCATTTTTCAGCCATTTCATCTACGCTTACGGCGATATTTTCGCTTCTATGCTACAGTAAAACGATGTAGAAATATTCTAAAATCTGACGTTTTGTTGATAATTCCAGCACGCACACGAAAAGAAAAATAGTTACTCTGATATTCTCTAACAGAACACGTATGCTTTTATAATTGAAATGCTTTATTGCTGCCTTTAATGGAGCGTTCATTTTATCGTTGCCAATATTCGAACTTGAATAAAATCAATTAATAATCGAATAAAAAAACTGTATGAAAACGTTCCAATAAAGTAAAAGACATAAATTTAATTCAATTAGGTTTAATAAAAACAAAATGACCCAAAATGAGTCAATAAAGTTTGTCAATTAATGTAAATTCATCATTGCCAGTTGTTTAGTTTTATGGGGATTTGTTCCGAAGTTGTCGCCCGGCGCATCCACCATTTTTCCGCCAATCAAATCGTATTGTTTTATTCGAATAATTTTCCAACATTGCGCTTTTAATTCCGTGAAAATTCCAACAACTGATCCTAAAAGGTATGTACGAGACTAAACAGCGATGGTAAAGTGAAGGTTTCGAGAGACCAAGCAAATAAATTAAACGATATCTCAACCATGACGGATGAAAGCAACAAGAAAATTGAAAGATTACAAGTTCAACTATAGACAATTGTGGTGTAATTTTTCACAATTTATTATAATTAATTCCATTTAATCATGTGATTTTTATTTCTAGTTTAATTTAAAACACTTTCAAGACAATCGATTCTATTACAATGAAAGATTATTCAAATTATTAAAATGTTAAAAACATTAATCACCGAAAAGCAATAAGACCCAAGTCGGTAAATTATGGAAAATAATTAAGGAATATTCGATTATAGCAACCTCGGCGTTATTTCCCGCGACAAAATTAATTGATCGATTGATAATAAGAAAAGTTACGGTTTTATCGTGATATTCTGTTATTGTTGTTGTTTCGACAATATTTCCCAATTACTCGTTAGAATTGAATAAGAAATTTAATCTTGGCAAAGATATCGATGTAGATATAGCCGTTCGAGTTATTGGTTAGTATCCAAACTTATTCCTCCACTACTGCACAGATAAAAGAACGAAAGGGAGGCTCAGTGAAAAAACTGCTTTGCCTGCAATTTACGGCCAGTATTATTAAAATCGATGTTGTAATGTTAGTTGTAGTAGTAGTAGAGGCGTTAGGGCTCCTATAACTGTCTATGTCGTTCGTCTCTTGCTACAATTTTGCATTGCAAATGGCGTATATACCCATTAATATATGTATGTTCTGATATACCAGTTTGTGACATATGTGTCATTGTCATTGGGACACAAATCTACAGTCACATGCAGGCGTATTGTAGAAATTAAACTTGTGCATATGATTGACTTGTTCAAGGCGTGCATTCAATTATACACCAAATCGATTAGGTGCAACAATTTAGGAACAGAAGGAAATTTAACGAGTCCTCTACAACAACTCGAACACTTTACCGAGCAAAATACAAACGATTTTCAAATAACAAACATATATCTAGAATAAATGTGGCAGATGTTGGTATACGTGCAGCTATGTCAACGAAGAAAAGCTGAAATAAAAACACGAGATGACAGCATATGATCCTCCATTCGCGTTGAATGGATGAATAGAAGTGGAGAAATACGATACGTTTTTCTATACATGTGTGTGTATAATACAATAACTGTATATGTGGTAGTTTTGTTTGTGTGTATGTGTTAGTGTGCGCCTTTGACAATATTTCCAACTCTCCGAGATACGCTAACCGTTTGATGAAGAAGATGAATAGCAGTCTTCGTATCTTGTGTGTCCAGGCGAACTGACACTCACCACAATATATAAATCCTCTTTTATTGAAATAATCATTTCGTACAAATAAAAATTTTCAACATCTTTTATTCATTCTACCACCGCCGTTATCATTGTTGTTTTAGCAAATATTTTTATTGAAACATTATTGTATTTAATAAGCAGTAAGAGACTAATGAAAAGCAACGAGTTCTTTAATAGTATAAGTGTTTGATAATGGTAATACTGCAATTTTAAGTAACCTACAGAGGGTAGCTGTATTACAGTTGGAAATTGTTGAAAACGGAGAGACTAGCCAATTAGAATGTTAATTTAGTGGGAATTCAGTTATCTAAGTCAACAGTTATATTCAAAAATATGCGATAGTTCTAAAAATAATGAAATTAAAACTTGCCTTTATTCCAGAAGAAAAATCAACTCGAATTTGATGATTCTACTATCTTTCTAGGCCGTCTGCATAGACAATTTCTACTTTATAGTATACTAAACTAGGATTTTATACCACGTAGCCGTAAGCATTAAACATAAGCTGCTTATAACTACTACTACACAACTCTCTCTTCCATCCTGTCTCTTCACTTCTACATATCTCGTCTCTTTCAAATTCACAACCATATTAAATTTCCAAACTACCCAAGTAAGAGAATTACTAATGATATTTATGTTGAAATTCCGGCTAGTACACGAGAAAATTCATTAGGAACATAATTTATATTTAAGTAATTTTAAAATGAAAACGAAAATATTCAAGATTTATTGTTTTATACACTACAGTCAAGGAAATAATCAGATTGTGTATAATTTGAAGTTGATATATTCTCGTGTCGTTCTACATTAAGAAAATGAAATTATTCAACTGTTGTAGTTAAAAAAAATCATAATAACCAAGTTAACTATAACGGATAGATTACCGATTTGATGGAACAGTTAGGCATTAAACGCAGTTAATCATGCTTATTGCTAGTTTGGTGTCTGTTTTGATAACCAGAGCTTTATCAACGGTATAATATGTTTGTCAATACAATAATCTGTTGGGGGCAATTGGGCGGTTAATACCGAATAATTCCCGGTTGTTTTAAGGGATCAACAAACAGTCTAAGATGCTTGAATTAACGATAAAAATCTGATCTATTTCATATACGAAAGCTTTTAGGTTGCTGATGAAGAAATAATAAAACTACATATTTATCTATTAAGCTGTAATGTGTTGCATAAACGGTTATTGTACAACTTGTTCTACGTAGATGAGAATAAATCCATTAAGCGTTAGACTATTAAAGCTTGTAGCTTTTGATTACTTTCCCAGTAGAATTTTCAGTATGAAAATGGGGCGAAATTAAAACCGTTTTAATTTTAAACGAACGACATCAAAAGGGATTTATTACATCTATATACGCATGTATAAAATTTACGCAATTTTTTTAGTTAGCTGATATTCGCTAATAATTTCTAATAAATAACAGCCACATGTTCCCGTTCTAAATCTACAACAAATGCATTTGAGACACCACCTGCTTGATCACATTTATTCCAGATGCTGGCCTGTCTGGAGCCGTCGTTTACCAACAAGTCCCTTGATTAAGAACACATGTTTATAAATGAAAAATACCTATTTTTTGCTAGAATTTAGAGCATTATTGAAAAATCGTTAATTCGTCTACGATCTCTATTTTAGTTTATTTCCCCTCATTATATGGACTGTTGTTCCATTAGATTGCTAGTGGGAGGATTACACAGAAACGTCATGTCTCCCATATTTAGGATTTAGAGATTATTTTGATGTATGTATAATTATTGTTGGAATTATGAAGAGCGAGCATCAGTTGACCCAAATACCTAATCATCTCCCAGTTTTATTTACAATATTAAAATAAACTTCTATTACGCTAAACATCCCCTATACAACAATTCAATACAATAGATTTTTAGGGGACGCACCCTGAATATTGCCAGGATTTACAATATTTACAAATTGTTTTTGAAAAAAGTCATCAACCCCTATTTTCCGGTTTCCATTCGGATACAATTCAACAATAGTATAGTAAAATAAACAGCAAAAAATCCACTTTTCTCTTTCATATTTTAAATGTGCAAAAAATAAGCTCTGCTTCACTTATCTTAGAATTAATGTACACGTCTTATCAAGAACAACACAAACTATTATTCTTTTGTCATGAATAATGTATGGTGGTGGTGGTGGTGGTGGTGTGTATGATGCGGGCTAGGGATGAGGGCATAGAAAGATGAATTTAGCAAATAATATCCTGAATGACGAACGAAATTGGCTTTAATTGTATTTTTTTTCGAGTTGAATTGATATTCGATGTGAGAATTACAACACGTGATAAATACTTATCGTTCTCTTTATTATCCAGCAACGAAATGCAATCAAATTTAGATAGAAGTAATAAAACAAGGGAACGATGCTTTAGAATAGGATGCACTTAAATCTTGCTCCACCTTCATCTATCTGTTCTAGTTGGATTTCATCGGCTTCAGTAAATTATTCAAAAATACCGTGCTATTTTCTTTCTCCATTCTCGTAAATTTTCGTAAAATAAACAGGTGTAAAATCGAGTTTAATTAATAACAAATTCAATTTTCTTTAATATATCAAGGAGAATTTCCCTGGCTAGAAACATCAATTATCTCTCTATTAAATGAGAAAATTTTATAAAGTTCCAACGACGAAAAAAACAAAGCTACTTTATTACGAATCGTAAATGTCATCTGGTAATGCTGTATTAAGAGAATCTCGCGTTCCATTAAAAATCTTGCAATTTAATTTTCGGATTTTATTGTCAAGATAATGATATCGATTGTTGAAATTAAATTATCTCAAGGGTGGATTATCGCCGACTTTAAGGAAATGGGATTTTAAGGGGCGTTCACACGTCCATACCGAGACGCACGCGAATTCAATTTTCAAATAAACGTTCAACAAGTTATAGTGTGAACGTTGCTTTAGAGATGGAATAAATGTAGGCGCGACAAGTGGAGTTAATTTTATGTTTGTCAATGTGAAAAAGTCCTGCAAAGTGAACTAGAATAGTATAGAACTTATTTTAGGTTCGTCCTTCTTTATGTAAAGCCTACGCTGCGAATATTTAATGTTCTTTTGTATTTGTATTCAACACGATGACTACAATTCCAGTATTTCAACAGTATCCCATCATTTAAATATGTCTCGAATTTTTCTTCTTTTTTTCCAAGAATAGGCAACTACAAACAGTAAATTCTAGGTCGATTAAATTATTAAGATGTTAGCTTGTTTGAGTTCGCCGTACAAACACCTTTAATTTCAAATATCAAATGATAATATCGTATGTACAAACAAGAGTTGAGTGTAATTAAAATTATACACAAAATAATTGTAACTGAATCCGCCCATATTATACACTTAAGTAAATTTCCACTATCTTTCCACTTGGGAGTTTTGCGGAAACTTTCGAAAACTAAGGGCAACTTTTTCTTCCATTGCACGCCACGAAATTCGATCATTTCGCTTCATTTACATAAGTCAAAAACCTACCCTTTTTCCTATATTGTTTTAAACGAGACTTTCGATTAAAGTTGACATTTTCGACCACCTTGGATTTGTCAGTTGTCGCTTCAAAAAACAGTCGGAATGGATAAAACATTTGGGTGTTTTTTTTCTTTTACAGTAGACAAAATAACTACCATTCGGTACACTATCGAAGGCAGAAATGTTAAATTGCTAGGATTCTAAATTTTGTGTTCGAGGATGCAATTTCAAAAATGTCGCGCAAAAGAGATCAGACGGAAGATAAACTGTATGCTCTTCTATCTATATTTGTGTGGATACAAACACGCCTGTATTTGTGTATAAGAATTCTTTTTCTATTACGCCAACGTGCACTTTTATTAAATCAAATTCCGGATGATTTAATGTGACACGTTTATTAATTCGGTTTGCACGGAACACAGTTAGCCGTAGAAGTTATTGCTCCATTCCCGGACAAGTCTCCTACTGTTGTTAAAGAATGAAATTATTAGAATATTAAATTTAGAAAAGCCAACAAATGACCAGTACTGTAGCGATGATTGATGATTTTAGAGTCATTTTTGTTGCTTGTTTTTCCTTTAAATACCATATGAATGAATAATTTCGTACAGGTGGAGAATTAGAACGTTGTCGTTTTTTACTCGTCCCTCTGTGAATGAACACTTTTTAATAAAACTGTCGCTTTTCAGGTCGTCTCCATTAATTCTGAAACGCTGATGATGAATTATCCATGGCTCACAACTACACATACAATATTACAATTTCTGAATAGCTCTGAAATTACCAAAATTCCAACACTTTCATTTTCAGTAATTAGTAAAATATTCCCATTGATATCAATTTCAAATAGCGTGAAACTCCCAAATTATATCCATTTATAATACACAAATATCCTAAAGAATAATTGAATTGTTGGCCACCTTGGGGGGTGGAAAAATTTAACGAAAACTACGAGAATTCCGATTAAATTCCGCTAAAAACTTCGAAATAGTCTAGAGTTATATAATAATTAAAAACATATCTAGTTGGTTCTCGTTAAAATAGGGGTGGAATTTGATTTAGAATCCCTACATATTTTAAACTTTATACTGGCATCAGCTATATTGACGATTTGTTGTTTCACTGGCCTTCCTCTAGTAATAGCAGAAGAAGGGGTGGAATATTCTAAAGCCTGATGAATATTTTAACGAGAAACTCATAAAGGACTTAACACCTTTAGGGAAACAAATCGAGCATGTGATGAAATGCAAATATTGATAGAGGAACGTTGTTAAATACATTTTGAGACGGACCGGGTTATATTGTATGCAAAATATACGTCTGTGTGAGTGTGCTCTATGTTAAAAGGACATTGTCGTTAATTGAATTGCTCGTATATAAGTACGTTGTAATCAAACAACTGTAATTAAATCATTCTTTTAGATTGTTTCAACGTAAACAGGTTATCGATTTTATTGGAATTAATAGAATTATCAAATATTTGTTCAATGAACATCCTTGGCTCAAATCCAATATTTGAACGTGTCCTAATAATTGTCGTTGAAAGTATGTGATTCACCCTTGGAGGCTTTAAAAATTGGATATACTTGAAATATAATATTTTGTAGAAAAAAAGGACCAAATAGATGTATTGATAGAGAGGAAAATCCATAGAAAGCCAATCTTGTCCTATCCTCAAGCTATTCGAAATATAAGCATTTTGGTATTTCTTAAAGCTATCACCGCGTTCAATGTACATACATTTCACTATACATATTGCAACTTGTATTGCCTCAACATACATTGTAAATACAAAGTAAATATTTAATACTTTTTTTCTATATTTATCGAGATTGAAGATACACGGGTTGATTTACCCGAACCGTGTCGGTTTAATGAGCTTTCCACACCTACACTCAAATAGTCGTCTATTAGATGAATCCTTTCGTAGCATAATTCAATAAATACGTATAAGAGTGAGATAGTGTAAGGAATTTCTAATATCAAATTTAACACAATTCAAAGTTAGTGATCCACGTATTTCGCTTATTCATAAAGTAAACCAATTTCAACATTTCTACACCAACAAACGTATCCAACTAATTAGCAACCAGGAATTAGATTTGATTCATGAGTTGATTTGTTTTAATGCAACACACAAAAACCATCAATACTGCACAGTACGACGACATTAATTCGATATCTACATGCCAATTTTTGATTAATTTAATTGGAGGGCTAACAAGATTTCGAAAAATGAACGTTTGCATGTCGGTGTTGTTTTTTCTAATATTGGATCCATCCAATTTCCTTTATATTTTTTCGTCTGATTAATTTGTAATTCACAGTAACATTCATCGATTCGTATCAACTAATCACGCTAACCGCATTGCGCACGTCATCTACGCTAAGCTTTCGAAAAAATGAAGAGAACGAAGACGGCCCAGTAACATATAATTGCGTCTGCATCAAATTCTCCCCTAATTCTATCTGCAATTAACGTTGAAAATTTCCAATGAATTCAACCGATTTTCTATCAAGAAATACGCTTTTTTTAGAAAAAAATTAACGAAATCAATCGTTATGAACGGATTTAGTATGTCCGCGGTTATTTAGATAATCAAAATAACCGTAGCATAACATAATTTACGATTACTGATAATTGGATATCATAATTCAAATTGTGGTCTGAAGCTTTATAGGATTTTGGTAGAGGCGTTTTGCATCTGTAAACAAGGTTTACCACCAATCGTCCTATGATTGGAATCACATTACATTTGATATGTCTACGTATATTGTTGAAATTTAATCATATAAACAGATTAAAGGGGGTGATAGTGATGGCGATCAATCACGGGAATCTATGAGAAATTTCCAACGCTCAATACTGACTGGAAGATGTGATAGTGAACTGTATTTTAGAATTTCTTTTTATCTTTCATTTAGTTAGTAAAGTGTTTTTTTCTTATTACAGAAAAAATCTGTCCAGTTTCTACAGAAATAACACGTAAAATGCATTAACAGAATCCATCAGTAAACATCAATGCCGACAGAATTGATTGATTTGTTATAAAGAGAAATTATAAACAAGAGACGGGAATTATTAATTAAATAAATGCCCGTCAATGATACTATCCAATAATTATGATTAAATCCAATATAATTAAGAATAATGAATCTATTTAATTAGGGATACTAAATTAAATGTTGATGAAATATACTGTAGAAATGTCATAATATCATCCCCCTATAGAATGCTAGATGTCTCTAGGCAAGCCAGACAATTTCCTTCTCTACACTTTAGCTTTTTGTACGGGGGTTAACTCGTATTTATGGAAATATACGGGTGAGCATTTCAAAAATCTATGCGCCCCGGGCCACATATGGCAATATTTCCTTTTTATTTACTAACAGATTCATGATTTCAACCCCGCCAAAAACTGTACAGGTGAAATTCCGTTATAATAAGTATTATTATTCAAAATATATTTAAATTTACTCGAAAATTCTGCTGGAATATTTTTAACGATTTAATGTTTAAAAAACTGACGATTTAGAGCAAAAAAATCGCCTAAAACCTGGATTAAATTTTGCGAATTTAACTCGACAGGCAATTAAAATGAATTAAATCGTCCCCGTTTTACGATTTAATATCAAAGTTTATTAAAAAAGGGCGATTTGAACGGAAAATTTCTTGAAATGAGACTCCAAATATCGATCCAAAAACTGAATCAACCCCAAGCTCGAAAAATTTGGCCTTCTCTCAATTCGTACCAAAACCCCAACCGAATACTTAAGCTTAATGGGATTAGACATGATTAAAGTAGCTGTAGCTTTGTAACATTGTAAAAAGAGCAACATTTTTGTTGAATTTTTTGTGTCGAAATGCGCGTTTTAAAATATCGTCTAGCGTCAACATAAATCTTTTACGGCAGATAACGTACCGGTCCTTTCAATCCCTAAATGAAACATTAAACATATTAAAGGAAATAAATGCACATAAAATCACAATTCAAAGTGAACATTAAATGTTAGATATCCATCCGTGATCCATCACTTGACGCAGCCTTTTTATATCTATAACTATCACGTGTTAAGGGTAGTTCTCGTTTATATATTTTATATATATATTTGAAGAGAAGGACAATACAATTTATAGATTCGTGTTAGAGAAAGATAAATTTTTATCGATTGGTTCTGTGAAATATTTAATAGGAAACGTTAACAAAGATAACGTTCAAATGTAATACAATGATGGTATGATGAAAGGAAAAAACACAACATGTAATAAAAGTTTTACACGGTTGTTCCGATTATGCCCCCATGTGTTTGATCATCTCCTTTATGCTTTCCTGAGCAACAGAACCCAAAAAAACTTTGCTATATTACCAAGTTGAAGCATCAAAGTTGTTTTTCCTTTGCTCACCCCACACGTTGTCGTCGTCGTCGTCGTCGTCATACTTCAATTAAGTTTTTATCGTTTAATCTAATGTTAGTCAAGTGCCGACTTGTCGATTTCAGATTCTAGAGATGTCGAAAATTAGACAACTTTATCAACAAGATCTACCGTGTTTTTCAGGCTGTTCCCAAAATACCGTTATATATCATATTTAATACAATGTGTAACAAAGTTGGCAACCTACAGCTTTATACAGCGTGTATGAAATTTTACGATAACTGGAGAACATGAAGTTTATTGAATCTAAAGAATTTCTAAATTCTCGAAATAATTCAATATTGAATTTAATCAAAATTCGGTTAGTTATGGCTAAATTTACCGATCGATTGTCGTATTTTAGACATACAAGTAACACTATTGTTCTACAGTATAAACAAAACCCTTTAGTCGAATAGGTAGTGATAAAATCATCCACCCACGAAACGATTATCTTTTTTTGGTCGAATTTGAGAGGGATGTAAAACAGAATTTGCACAAAGTGGACTTTCAAAAGATACCCTTTTCGATTCGTTTTTGTTGGGTGAAATTTAAAAAATTTAATCAATCACCGCTCCGTTTCAACTATAAATTTAGAAAATTTACAATAACAATGGGCGTTTTTCTATTTCCTATAAAATCATCGATTTGCATACGTAATCTATTTGGACTATGATTGGGAATAACGAAAATCTGTTTAGAATTTCATCACGGTTGGGTTAATAATGTAAATTGGCTTGGTATGTGGTAATTTGTACAAAATTAGCACACCATACATGTCACTAGAAAATTTGCCAATCTCCACGAGCCGGAAGATATTATCAAATAAACTATTAATTTTTGAAACGAAAATTCATCCAACTATTGTATTAGTAATTTACGCAAAATTTAACCTCTGTTTCTATTTTACTTCTGCTTGTTTTCCCACCATTATCATCATCACTATCGTTATCTGTTTTCCCTACCTATTTTAACCACTTCAACAAACAATAGAACCGTTAAACATTAATTAGAGATGTGTGCAACGTGTGCAATACAATCTAAAATTGACAGTAACGTAAATTGTGCGGTCCCAAGTTTCAGTTAAAGTCAATATTTCGAGCGAATTTGCAAAGTAAGAGATTCTAATATGAGTTTATTGTATAAATGGGGTTGTTATCAACTCAACTGGCAAGGTAGAAGGCGATGTAACTACCCCAATTTCTTTCTTGGACGATGATTTTGTGGCACAAAATCGATTGTACAAGTCAAATAATTGTTGAGATTGTGCACGATTCACAATTTGTAGTAATTTTAAAATGACTGTAGTGTTATTAACGGAATTCCCTACAGTAATCAGTTGATCGTCCAAGATACACCTGTTGTAATTAAAATTTAATCTCTTCAAGATTATATAATTAGAAGGACTTGAACTGAGAGCTTTCTAAAAGTAAAAAAAGAAAAATTATACATAAATGCAACATACCACCAGGGATATCAGCTAGAAATGTGGGATATCTTCAATATATTTCCCATGGGGACATTGTTAACATGAATTCCACCAACGATGTTACTAGGTGTTATCGTTCAACAGACTTTTCTATAAGAAAATGACCTAGTAGCAACAGATTTCTATGCTATTCTAAAATAAATAGAAAAAGTTGGGTTGTGATAGAATGGGAGAACATTTAAATAGGTCAAACTGCAGAAAAAATGATGGAAATTGTTGTTTGTTCAAATAGGGAAAAAATATGTTTTTTTATGTGTGTTTCTAAATAAAAATCAGCAGAAATGTTCAGCGGACACAATAAAATATAAGAATCTTCTTGTCTGGCTTCAGTTCGGCCAATCTATATAAGAAATAAATTTTCAGTCGGTAGATATCATGAAAACATTCCAACAAAGCAATTCATCCCCTACAGTGGTCTGTGTTTGTGTCGAAACAGCAAGACAGACGATCTAAACTAAAAGCATCTCAAATCTACCTGCAGTACTGTAATTTTCTAGTTTATTTCCACTTGAACTCAACTCGAAAATGACAACGAATTCCTCAATTTTACAAATTCATAGCCAATTCAACTGTATGGAAATTGTGTCAATAATGATGTTCAAACGATCCGTTACCATTTTGACAGCATTAGGCAAGTCCTTAAATCTTCACAAACATTAAGAGAAACAGTCAGGATCCAATGCACATTGAATAAGAGATACGGGTTAGTGTCAGAATTGGATTAAACTATTGCCTTGCACCAATCGAACTGCCTCTTTTACGGCTATTCTCTTCTCTTGGATTGTTCGCCTTAGTTATGATAATGGAGAGAGTTAAACTGTGCGAATATAACGTTCAGGTGATTTGGAGTTTTCAGAATAATCGTGCGGAAAATGTGTTTTTTTTTATTTCAATTCAATGGTCACATTTACACACGTGTCCGACGTCTTTGTTCGAATTGTTTGTCCAGTGTGTGCGTCAACGTGTCACAATTTCCGGCTCTCTTCAACTGAAGCACCCACTCCTTGTCGAGTATTCAAGATACAACCATTGATATTCTGGTTTTCTATATCCCCCTATATCACCCTTCGTGTTAGTCCGTAAAACATGTTGTAAATTAGATAAATAAATTGATGGATTAATCCGACCCGATCAGAGTTAAAGTTTGTGAAACAAGTTTTTCAAAGTATAAAGTTTGATGCGAATCACGTTAACATTAGATGTGTAAAAGTAAAGAAAGACAGTAATGGTTGGTTGGGGTGGGTTTCCCTAAAACAACACCACTGAACTACAACATGGTAATTTGAAATGTCGTTTTGATGAAACTTTACCATGTGTTCTCTTAACAGAATTTTCGTCGCAATTTATGAAATAAGCTTAAGTTAAGAGATATAAAGGGTGTTATTGCGAATTCGGCTTGACAGTGAGGAAAATTAACTCGGAAATTACAAAGAAATAGAAAAGATGATTTAATATCAATGTAGTATTGTTGATTTATTGATTTGACAGGGGTTGGTTATGTTGTCCATCAATTGTGGTTTGTAATACGCAGTTGCAATATTGTCGTTATTATGCATCTATTTCCTGTTTAAACCACACGTGGTTTGTCTTCTCTCCTTTCCTATGATTGTTCAATAAATAACCAACAAGAGAGAAACAGAGAATTGGAAATGATTCAACAATCTATAATAAATAATCCATCACATCGATTTATCAGTAATGTAAATGTAAAGCCTCTGATGCAATTCAATTAAACAACCGGCAGGGATCCACGATAAATTTTTTAAAATGCTGTTTTTTTCGTCTTCGTGCAAACAGTCCGTTTCCATTTTAGGGTAGAATTACAGATTTTCCCCTCTATTCACCATTTACAAAAGGTGTGGAATTCAATGAACGGTTACAAAATAGAAATGGGAAGAACAACCCCTCATCGTGCATAAATTATACATAAAAATCTTCCAATTTGTAAGCCAAAACTGTAAGAAATCTATATATATAAAGAAGTGAATTCGGTGTAGGATTTAAATTCACACTCCATTTACATGTAAATTTCATTTTATCGTTTCGATTTCGATTTAAAAATACAAAACAATTTGTTCTAGTTGTCTCAAACATTCTCAATCTTTTCTATATTGTTAGTTTCACCCGCCTCATACCACCGCCCTTAATTAGCATCAAACAAGACACCATCATTATCCCCCACAATAACAACAATTTGATTCGTGAATGATGATTTATCAAAATCTCTGACCTGATTTATTATTGTGCTGCGTTCGAAAGAAAGTGAAAAGTTTAAATTACCAAAAGTAAATTCGGCCCTTTTACAAACAAAACTTCTCTTATAATGATTCCCGTTTATCTTTGTATAATTTAAATCCTAATTTTCTTCTCTTTATTTTATAAGCTGGCATTTTTTCCAGATTCTTTCTCGGTTAACATTCTGATGAGCTCTTAATAAAATTACACCACCAACCTTCTTGTTCGTTAGAAATGAGATACGCAAATAAATTTTGACGAGTTGTTCTACACACAATACAGTTTCATTAGAATAAACAAAATTTCACTGTAGCAGGAATGATCATTAAATGATTCTTAATTTGAATTTCAGTAAAACTAAGCCTATTTACCTGATGTAAAGAAGCTTAAAATGAAGCTCTACTCATTTTGTGCTTCTAATGATACTTTTTTTATATTTCAAACAAGATTAAAATTGTATATTTCCCGTCTTCATTAACGATAAAAATCGATAATAATTGTAAATTTCAATGCATTAAACTTTAATCCTACCGATTTTACTAGCGGATTTCTCCCACGGTTACAAATACGGTTTTAACTGTCTGGTTAAATATTTAAAACAACAACTACACCTGTTTTATGGATTCGACCTAAATCAATTACAATAAATTTAGAAAAACCTGCAATACATTTATTAAAATTTATTTATTGAAAATGAACACGAAAGCCTATAGTTTAGACATAAATGCATATACACAATACGATTTTATATTTAGGGGTGTACATGTAATTGAACCCTTGAGGGTCTTTTATATAGAATTTGCGGTTGACTCGCAGCTGCAGTTAAATCATTTCATATTAACTATACATGTAGGTTTTAAATGGAATTTTCAATATAGAAAAATAGAAGTTTATAAAAACGATAAGTGTACTATAATTCATAATCTACCCTTAGAATTTGAGAGAGGGTACAAGAATAATGTGAGATTTTTGTAGACTTAACAGAACCGTTTTCTAACAGTTTCTATTATTAAAAGAAATCGTTGTTTTTAGCAAATTCTGAATATTCTCTATTTGAAATATTTGGTTAATACTAGTAGTTGTTGGTAGGTGGAAATTTTGAGCTTTAAAGCCGGTGTTTGTAGCTTAAGCGATTGTTCTAATTCCAATTTCGCTAAATAATCATCTTAGAAGTTTGTAACGCTTAGAGCGTTAAATATAAAACATTAATACCACCCACCTCAATGTCAGTCTTAGTCGTTTAAGATACTTTTTTATAACAAGTTAACAAACTAGTTTAATTCAATAATACGTTAATAAAGCCTAGATATTCACTCTCTATAATAAAGTTATAATTACCTATCACTGTAACTGTTACATGCCAACATCAAAGTTTGCTTGTATACGGTTTAAGTGACAAAACGTGTTACCCTTATCATATGGTACGTGTTGTATATAATCCAGAGATACAGACAATTTTATCTATACTACACATAACGCTTAAGTTGTGTTGTTGTACAAGTTTAATAAGAGACGCGCACACACTGAAAAAACATATTAATTACATTTGAGAACAGAGATCAACGTAGCGTATTCTCTAGACTATTAAATCGAAACTTCCGAACAAAAATAGAAATGAAAATGTGCCCGTTGATGGAAATGGCAGAGGCATTTGGGGAGCAAACTTCTTTACACTCAATATTTCCACATTTAAATCACCGATTTTATTTTTACACAATCAATTGTTGAGTGTAAAACAGTAGGCGTATTTATATCGAATTTCCATCCACTTATAAGATTATTGATTGTTCGTTAATGTTGTGGAGAACGTATAAATATTATTGATGTCGCGTAGGGAAAAAAAATAAATTCCTTCAGTTGGCTTCCGAATCTTTTGAAACGCTCTCTAATGTGAACGACTATCATGAAAGAAATAAAAACGTAACAGTTCTCGCAATTTCCAATGATTTTCAACTTCCGTCTACAATGTTGTTGTGTTAGTATCAAAATATAAAGTGATGATGCCTCCTCTCTATTTCTCATTTTCGTTGCCATCTCTTAGGCTTCTGTTTTTCTTCTATGTAAAGAAAATGAATTTATGTTTTTCCGGCTGTTGATTCCGCTACTCTAACAACTTATCATTGTCGAGTAACAATGATAAGAAAAATATTTACGCCAATATTGGTGAAATATTTAAATATCTTTGGAATTTTCGGCATGATTTGTAATAAGAGTTGAGGTAATCAATCACACCGACGACCGACATGCCCGAAATGGTGTCAATTGTAATGCCACCAACGTCCAATCTTGTTATAAGTCAAAAGCAAAGACCGCTGTCAAATCGTTATTTGATAAATCATGATTAATTTTATATATGGAAAATGTATTTTCGCTTAATAATAAATTTAATAGCGAATAAAATCGAAAATTGTGGTATTTTCGTTTTTTTTTAATTGCCGAAACAACTATAATTTTTCATTTCGTGCAACATTCTTCAAACTAATCCAATTGCCATTATAATGGACAGTTAAAATTAATTGTTCAATCGATAAATATAATCAGCAAACTCCCAGTTATATTATCGACAACCAAAATGACACAGTAAATCCAACAAATTTTGTTGTAATTAATGTCATCGCTTAGGCACTCCATAAAACAGTTAACCGTAATTTATTTTCAGTTTTCGACATTCGTTCATTTCCGGACAGAACTGTTCATTTTCTTTCCTCTCGTTTTTATACCGAAAAACTACTATTTTTGTACGATTGACAGGCGGATCATTATTATAACAAACAACACGATCCATTAATACGATAAGTGGTAGGATTGTTCTACTGAAAATTGACAGAATCCTTAAGATTCGAGGGGGAGAAAACGAATTCCATTTCGAGATTAAAAAGACTATCCGTGTTGGAAACTGGATCAACAGTTTCTTTAGATTGATATTATCAGATAGAAGAGTCGTTCAAGTTGTAATGCTTTACGAATTTCGTGAAATCTGTAGTGATTATTGCAAATATAACAAAATATCCATACGAACAGCTTTCTATAGGTACTTGGAAGTTTAAAACTTTAAAGGATGCTTAAAGTGCAACTTTGAAAACGCTAGAAACTCTAGTGCTGCTTGTTTATGAAATTGTGAATCGAAATAAATGAAAATTATCTTAATTAGTCGGTATTAAAAGGAGTAGTTTTCAGTTGGGGTATAGAAAAAACTTTGGATTTGTTGTTTTTTTTTTGTTGAACACAACAACACGCCCTCATTGTTCTAGTAACGTTCATTGTCAACAATTTCAAGACCTATTTACGCTATAGTGAACTTATTGTTGTTAGAGAGAGAGAGTTTGTCATAACTACTGACACGGAAATCAATACAAATGAGAAATCGGTACAACCTCCTCTACTCCAAAGTAGATAGTTAATTGTTGAAGAAATCGATGGGGATTAAAATATTGCAAAATTTTAGCCTGTTATTTTGATAAAAGTTGAATGATCGATTATACTCTGTACCGGTTAAACTTACCACACATAGAGAGATAACAACAGAACAATACCTGCCAGTATAAAGGACTGTTGATCAGCAAAAACACCCACCTGAAACAAAGACAATTCCATTGATTTTCAATCGGTCCAAATTGCAAACGTAAAATCCTGTCAATCAGAACAGACAAATAGACAGTTAATGATTCAATTAAGCCATCTCAATGTAATACTGAAAGTCTGCAAACAGTGCGAAATGTTTTGTTATCTCGACTTGGGAAAAATGAGCCAAACAACAGATAATGGAGAATATTAACAAGATATCGTGGTAAATGTGTTTCTCTCTTGTTTCTAGTTGAACTTTTCTATCTATAGAAAGATTTAATTTGATATTGTCGTTTTAAATTGAAGCGGATAACACACAATTCCCATTCTTGATTGTCATAACCGAAAAGTAATGAATACAGCGACCATTCACAAATGTTACGAGCAATTCCGATAACAAGTTTAATCAAGTGCGAGCTTATATTGTGGCTGGTACATATAAAAATTTAAATCCATGAAAATTTCGAAATTCTCACCAATTGTTGGTATGTTCAACGGTCATAATCGTAAAAGAAACCGAACAGACGCTGTTGTAGGGCATTTGGTTCTGATAAATCAATATGATGGATGGTTGTAAAGCCACCCCCATAGTCAACAATACTGGAAATAAGGAAAACAAACTACAAGCTTGTAAAGTTGAAGATAAACCACCAGACTTGAATAATAACTCATTTGTAAAGACAACATTATGTAATAACAACTAGTCGAGGAATCCATCAGGACTACAACTAAACCGAACATACACATTGGAAAAGTTCCAATAACAATTAGATGTTTCTTTTAAAATATTGAAAATTGCAATAAAGTCATTTAGTGGAAATAAAAGTTTGTTGAATTGGTCTTCTAGTGGCTAACCATAAATAAAAACTTTTGAAACGTCTTATAATTAATCGCGCAAATTTAATTGTTGTTGTTTAGTTCGTAGAAAGTGTAATTTTTAACTAATTACAATAACAACTTTATAGTTGTGGAGATAAACGTTTTGTGTGTATTTGAACGAAACTAGAGAGGCAAAAAATTTGTAGAGAAAATGTTATTTTATTACGAAATAGAGCAGAACTCAATTGCAAAAATGGATTTTTGATTATTTGTATTTGAATGGATAGAAAACGAAATATGTGTTGTAAATAAAAAATTCACGCTTCAACTATTCAATGTGTTGTGTGTTATATTAAAAATTGGAAAATTGTATGAATATTCGAAACGTAATATAGGGAAAACATACCGATAAACATGAGGCGTTTTAGATTTAATTTGAAGGATATTTATTGATTTTTATAAGATAGAGAAACCGAAACGTGAGTGTTCTTGAATATAACTTATACATGATGCTCGGTGTGCGTAAGACAGATATATTTCTGGTTAAATTTAGCCTTTGGATGTGCCAGACAATGACACACAATAAGAATAAATGGTATGTTAGTGAAACTGAAAGGTTTCTGCATTATTTAATCTCCAACACAACATCTGTTCTGGTCTTTTTGTCAACATCAACAAAAATCTTCATTACTAATCGTATTAAATTAATATTGTCGATGTTTAATATCAACTGATCTGCTAGCCCAAAATTTGGGTATTTATAATTTGTAAAGACAATCGGCACAATGTTAGTTTCCAGTTTTGTGAATTTGTAATTAAAAACAACCGTCTCTTATAACATCCTGAAAAACAATACAACCACGAATAGAACAAACATGTGATTCTGTTGTTTGTGGCCAACTAGACTACATAAATTCTCAACTGAAATTCAAGCATTAAAACTAACATGCGTTGTAATTAAGTTTAAACCTTCAGGGATTTCATATAATTCAACATATTTACTTTTACTACAACAAAAAAAAACTTATTAATAAAACTAATATTAAAATACACAAAAGCTGATAAACAGACAAACGGTAAAGACTGACTGGCACATTGAAATGAACTTTGCTAAAGATGTTCGGTAAACTTCCGTTGAAATTTTCCAAGAGCTTTTATCCAGATTTAAGATTAAAGAACTTGTCACAACGATGAGACAGAATCAAATCGAGATTTCTACTCGTCTAAACCATGGCAACCGAGCTATATCATCATCGTTTCTATCAATATTGCCCGTTAATAGAGCCGTTGTTGATTTTCAATAAAATTTTTCCAATCCAATGGATAGATAAACCGAAAGCTCCCATCGTGTTCGGTCGAAATGAAACTAATCAAATTTTCGATAATTTGTTTTGTTGAATATGATTTTAATATATTTCTGCCGCCGTGTACAATCGAATTTCATTATAGTTTATGTCAAAACTGCAATAACAACAAATAGGTTTGTGTAAAAATAAACCGTTTATGTGTATGTCGAATGTATGTTAGCTGATAATGAATTCTCTTCACGCTTTCGTCAAAGCATACATGGGGCGCTTTTATGTGTTTTCCAATGCAGCATTTACAGAAAATTTAATTACACCAGATATGCCACACATTCGTACACATGCACAAAACAGCTAGGCCAGTAAATGTACGTAAAATAGAAATAAAGATATATGGCTTTATAATTTGCTAATTTGGCTTCAATTAATCTTGAAAATATTTAAAAATAATTAAATAGATGAGAGTAAAAAATGATGATGATGATGAAAAAGAAGGCGAAGAAGAAGAAGGGAGAATTTGCGCAGATATTAATTGAATCCATTAAAACGTCCACAGATTTTTCACCTTTCTCACCCTCATTGTCGCCCGGTTTTCCCAACCCCAACAGACAACTTTTTAAAGCTTGTAAAATATGTACGTCAAATGGATGATTGTAAGAGAAGCTCTATTGAATCATTGATAAAGCCGATAAAATATTTGTTAGTATCGAATTTTATATTATTTTATAAAATTCCTCGTAAAAGTAACCGGATAACAAATTCTTATCGTCATATCAATCAGTTGGCCGGTTCCGGTCTTTGCTCAACTTTTTAAATCAAAACTTCCAGATTCTGACCGTATCGAAAATCGTTTTTTAGGTCGACTAAAATCTCCGATAAAATGCTAAAACTTTAGGAATTGAAGATTTCGCAATTCTGTCCGACAATTGTATCAAAACACGATCAGCTTTTGTAATGTTTACGATCTAAACGCAAAATTCTTGCGGTGAAATTACAGTCATCAAAGCCACGTCCAATTGGATTGTAATGAGAGGCCTTGTGTTCATCCAACAATTCACACAATTGTATGTATTGCAAATCGTTCAACATGATCGTACTATAAAATGGAAACGTGAATAGATCCGCTATTATTTATATTATCGGTTTCTGTTCGAATCGTGAACCTTCAATAATAATTTAAATAGTTCCATCAAAGGTCAAATTTGAATGATATAGAAAATGGCCAATAAATACCGTTGATATTGCGAGATATTTAAACAAGGCAAGTTAAAGTTTCAAGTCCCAAAGGCCGCATTGCTGGCAGGTTAATGAGACTAACAACAATAGCATAGTTGTCGCCGTTTGTTCCTAAGTGTCAATTAAATAAGTTCCAGTGTTGGAGGAAACACATCTAATGTTGGCGCTATACAGTCGACAATTTGGGCAATGAAAATTTTTAGCAACTATTAACATGATTTATATACCGGCCTAGATAGTGGTGTACAATTTTTCAAACAACTTTGGCATATGTGTGTAATAAAGAGGAAAAATAGTAAATGATGGTAGAAAAAATAGAGCAAAGTGGCAGGTAAGGGTGGTGTTGCAAGATAATGAAGTCAGGATACAGAATTTTCTCTTCTTTTTTTTGATAAACCCAAAAGCGATTGAATCTAACAACCAATATCCGCCAACAATCAATCAACATCAACAGAGATTTCCGGCAAATTCCACAAAACGATAATGTGATCAACAGGAATTTTTAAATAAACACAATCGTAAATTATCAAATTAGGATTACAAAAATAGAATAACTCCAACTATACAGTCTGTTTAACATTGGAACAATTAACGTAGTTACTGAATTAAATCAACAGGTCAATTTTCTCAGAGAAACATACGTGATCGGAACTGGAACGTTGTACTATAACACAAAATATATAAAGTTGGACATTACAGTCGATTCAACGTGAACTATTACCAGCGTTATTATTACTAGAAGAACAAAGAAATACATCAAGTTGGATCTTTAAAATCCCAACAGTAGAGAGGGTGCTTATAAATATCTTTGAGCTGGGGTTAATGCTGTGATAGAAGTTTGAACGGTAAAAAATCGGGAAAGTAGACAACACGGTTTGAATTTTAGTAAATTTAAAGTTTTTTCTCGGTATCTAAAAAGCGAGATACTCGTCATAGACAGGTGCACACGAATTGTTGAATTTATTACAACATTATAGGAAAATTCCAATTGCACCCCTTACAATACTAATACCAACTTTGTCTATTTATTGTTATCATTGTTGCATTAATGGTTAACGGTTAAAGTGAATTACTTTGGAATTGTTATCCAAACAGCCATATGTAGGATGTAAGTCGACTTTATCGCAATTCCTACACTTATAAATATAAACTCCCTATAGTTTCGTTGTACACTAGCTTTTAAACTATCACTAATAACGCAAAGCTTTATCAATTTCAAGAAGTTTCAAAAAATTAAAGCGAATATTTTCAATAATAAAATCTGTAAAAGCAATCTAGTCCTTGGAGATATCTTAAGAAAGTTCAAACTTCAACGCATTCGACTAATTGAAAAATCGACGTTGAAAAATTTAGCACTCGTCCGAATATATCAATCTTGATTTTCGATAAAACTTCACGATGCCAGAAAATGATGAAATTCTCGATTGTGTTCGCCGTTTAAAACAGAACATTGACCGTAATTCCTCATCAATATCGATGAAAAAATCGCAATTATAAGACTCTAGCAAAAAATTCTATAAACTAAATTGGAAATTTTAATTGTACGCTTTTAAGAAACTGGGTTAATGAACCTCTAACCAAATCCCCCTCTAGTTTCACTATTAATCGTCAAAGCAAAAAGTAATCCACAAAATCTTCAAAATTGAAGCAGCAACACACAAACTTAGAATTGTAAGGTTAGAAATTCGGGTACCAACTCATTTTTGAAGCGCGCAATTTAAAATTTCAAATATCGATAATAGAAACACTATACTTGTAATGATTTGGAATTTCTTGCACGAATTTCCACTTTTTTGAAATCATCAAATCGACCACCCACCAAGTAGACCGTGACAAATAACCGTACATATTTTACTGGAATTTAGGCTTTATAAAACGACCGGTTTTTTCCGGGTTTCTCAAAGGTTGGTTACTTGAAAAGCGACGATAATTCCTCATCCTGTGAATATTAAACAAACAGTACAACTGAGGGATTAAATAAATTAAACCAGAAAAGTAAGCTGTAAAGGTTAATGTGAAAACATCCAGTTGTGTGCTTTTTTTTCTATTCACATTGTAAATGTAAATTAAATGGCCATTTTAAATCAACAATTCTTTGTTAATTAATTTATCCATGCGTGTATTTTTTTAAAATATTTATGAGTAGTGGGAATTTTCAATTATTCCCCCTTTGATGTGGGGAAATCAGAATCGTTTAAATAGGTTTGTTTTTTAGTTTCGTTCTATATCAGAAGAAAAAAAGGAATCTCATCAAATCGCAGTTATCTCTTGGGAATTTTATACGTTTCAAAGGAACAAATAAAGTTTTTCTCCCACCATCTAATCTCCTCTTATAATACAGACATTTTCAGGAATATCGCCGCCTAGTTAATGAAAACTGAGCATTTCTATGAAAATCACAGGAGGTACCTTACGACTTTCCCAACAAATTCGATTTGCTCATATTTTTTTCGTCGCCTCTATGTCTCAAACATCTATTTAATGTGTGCACATTAAAGTATATCTTGTTAATTAGTGGTGTCTAATTGAAATGTAAAATAAATTAACAAGTAAATTACTAATTGCGTATGAGTTTGTAGATGAATATATGATGGTGGGGTAAGTTGTTTGATAACACGACGATTACGACGACGACGACGGCGACGACTAATGGAATTTTCTGATTAAAAGCTAATTGGGCTGCAAATAAGTTGCTCAAATAACTGACCTATTTGAAAATAAACTGCTACCCATAAATTTCGTAAATTATTCAATTTTAAACAGTAATATCGTGGAAATTCTAATCTTAAATCTTTCTTCAAACTTACGAATAGAAGAGTAAAAATAAACAGTCAACAGTGTTTCCTAATCTTGACATCAAAGTAACTAGTTTAAATTTGTTTGTCTAGTCACTTTATTGTGTTGTATTAGTAAATCTTGGCTCTAGTAATAGAACAGAATTGGAACAATTACCACTTCTACAATCATCCAATAAATTCTTCGAAATTCGCAATTCTAAATTCCAGGATAAGACTAGATCTTAATTAAGATTCAGCGCATAACAGGTAACAAAACAGATAATTTCGACCAATTTTAACTATTTGAAAATTAGTCGTTCTCAATTACACATCTATTGTTCGAAATTCATCTCGATTCTGAATATAAATTAGTTAAAATTCAACTCATAAAAAACTTATTCAATTCCATTTTAGATACGGTTTCGTTTTTCTTCTTTCTGTTATTTTTCATTTCGAAAATTGTTGAGAACAAAAATTCAAACAATAAATCATTGTAAATTAGACGAGTGATTCCAGACAGAAATTCTCATTAATAGTTTGGTTGGTTGGTTGGTTGGGTGAAAGTATTCAACTTTTAATAACAATATACAGTTGATGAGTTCATGTCAAGTTAGAATTAAAAAGTTATGAATTTCCAAGTTGATATCTGTGTAACTGGCAACGAACAAAACTGGACATAAACTGGATACACAAACAACAGTCTGGAATGATTTTATAATGTCCAAATGAAGAAAAACAACAATTTTGAAATATCTCGAGACTTTCAATAATTCACAAGTTATAGAGGATTCAATGAACTGCACTTATTACAAACGATATTGTAAATATTTTCATTTGCGCTGTTCATTATCACAGTAATTACACAAGAATACTAATAACAGTAAAATCAATTATTCAATATTGACATACAAGTGCATACTCTATCACAATATCCTTCTATATGCATTTCCTCTAATTACACGTTTGTTTGATAGAAAGTATACAATTTGTATTGGCAAACTAACTGAACATTACTCATTTACTGATTCGACATTCTAAAATTTCACTTCGAAAACTTTTGTATTTGATATAGGAATTTAAAAACGCCCATGAGTCAGATGAAGGCAATATCTCTGGAAAAAAGACGAATCGAATATACCGCTGTTGGTCCCGTATCGAAAATAAATCTTCCCCAACACTAGGCAATGTAACAAAATCAGAATCGGCCAACACATGCATTGGCACATTGAAGTTCGTAAATCAGTGTGACACTAAACCACATCCTTACATGTATCTGAACACGTAAATCCTATATAATATACAGTCCGTTGCCAGATCTGATATCAAATACAGTCAGACGCTAGCAAATATTGATTCGAAGGCGGCAGTAGTGAATGTGACGTGTATACAATTAACATTAACATCACCCTATAATTATCGTCAACATCACCCCTACTAGTACTAGTATTTAACAATAACCGGCTTGATGATAACTTGAGAATTACACGGTACATATGGTAGTCTCAATGTTATCATTTCTATGCATAAAGCGTCTCTATTTATCACAACTTTAGAGAATTTTTCGGGTATTTGAAATATCCACCCGGCGCCTCCACCAAAATTCGTCATCTAGACGCACAAAAAATTCCAATGATTAATGAATTAGATTCGTTTCTATCATTGAACTTGGATCGATATCACCACTATTTTCCACACAATTACTCTATGCGTACGTTTATTAAACTATCCGTTTCAAATCGTATTTCTTTAGGCCCTATGGATTTGATAGTGTGGTTTTTGAAAACGAAACAACTAATGTTGTGGATTTCCGTAATCACTTAAAATCGGGCATTATTTGTTCGTTATTAATGTCCGAAATAGTGATTAAAACACGTAGTTATCAAGATTTATGTTTATTGCAACATATGCTTAACATTTTGAGAGAATACACCCACTATTCGAGAACATTTAGACCTGTCGCCAACAGGAGAAATTACCAACAGTTATTACAAGGATTCCGGCACGTATTATGAACGTACAATTTAGAATGAGATAGAAAGTGTTCCCTTTTGCCTTTATGAATGTTTTATTGGCTGAAATTAAATTTCTCAGATAAGATACTGTGGTTTGGACGTGCTCAGGAACAGTTTTCGGGTGTAATTGATACACACACACAGACTTAAACTAGACTACAGGTTCGTGTAATTGATTATTTCAATTTCTATCCTACTTATACAACAATGTTCTTTATATTTGTCGTTATGCTATTGCTTTAAAACTGGAACGAATTCTTTGGTGAATAGAGCAATGGCGCATAAAAGACGTCATTAACGGCAACGATTGCCCCCTTTTACCACTCATTTTTAGACATTTTCAAAATTCATTCAATGGCAACATTTCTAATTAAAATACAACAAAAACAATCCAGCCGGTCAATAATTTCAAGTTGACTTGTTTATTTATCGAATCTAATTAAACTTCCGATATCTCCGTCCAAGTATACTATTTCAAATACATTTTAAGCGTATTAACTACCACAAATTCAAAATAAATCGAGTTCATTTGTTGGTAGTAAATTGAGATATTTGATCTGTACTGTATTGTCTATCTTGTTCGTATCTCTACATAAAATAACATACTATAGTCTCGACGAGTGCTGTTGTTATTCGGAAACGTTGATTTCGTATAATTCAAGATATAGAAATTGAAGGGCCGAAACGGTTCGGCTGTTTGCCAAGTGCCAGAATAAGAGAAAAGAAACCGTGCATTGGGAGATTCTAGATGGAATAATAATGTTGTTTTGTATTTTATTCTACTACCACTACGACAACCACAATCGTATAGTTCGCACAATATAAAATAAATTGGAAATTCTCGTTTTGTAGAGTTTTCATAATTGGATATGCGAAACTATGTACGTACTTCAACCACAAAAAAAAATCTAGATTTATTTGACAAATAGGATAATGTATTGGAGTTGATCGGGCCGTGTAGAGTCGGAATAAAGCCGCCTATCGTGCCGGCAACTGAATTTAATATGCCGAAAATTTCGTTGAAATTTAACAAATAAACAAGTTCAATCACAACTATTTCTAGACTGGTTTAATCTATAAGAGGATTATCAACTTGTAAAGAGAAAGTTTACTATGTTTATTTTCGTTTATGTACAACCTATTCAACAAAACTGGACGTATAATCTCTATAACAATCTCATCATTCTGTATGTATAGAATATAAGAGGGTCAAATATAATTCAAACGGTGGAAATCCCCAGCTGCTAATATTATTAATAATAGGTCAGTCGAAGCGATGTGTGCTTGTATTTTGACAGATATTATTTTAGAGATAAAGTTTCTACTAATGATCGATTAACAATAGAGATTTCCTAGAATTGCAATGCTTCTAGAATGATGTCATAGAAACGGTCATCATGTGTGGGAGATTAGAAAAAATCAAATGAATAATCGCTTGCAATATATCCGCGTTGCCAGTATAAAACTGTCACAATTTTTGATTATAAGTTGCATGCAATTTAGAAAAAATATTAATCTTGTAATTAAAACGCTACTAATTTAAATTAGAAAAAACCGCAATAAATCCCGACCGATTTTAATTGAATTAATGATAAACTTCCAAAGCTATAAATTACTGAAAAAAACACGATTGATTTATTCGAAAATTGCAATTATTTGTATCATAGAATAGGGGCCGTTACCGTCAACAGTGTAAAGCTTCTTTATAAAGGTAACAGTAATCCCTATGGGCTTTTAAGTGCGAATTCTTAAGTTCACCAACTACGACCATAAAATCACAAAAAGCTCTCTCACTCACACTTGAATCTCTTTCTGTGTCAGGCTCTCTATTGTACAGCCTTTGAACATGTAAAGGTTGACTTTCAAGATCTATTCGTCTAATTATTTGTTAGCGAAACACACGAATAGGGTGAATATATAAATGTCGACGACGACAACAAACAACACAAATTTGGCCTAGTTCTCAAATGCAGTATAGTTTGAAATATGTCGAGATTCAGGTGTGGGTATTTTCGTTTTAAACTTTCGAGCCTGGAACGTAATGGCTCCGGATTGTTTCGCATTAACATCAACTAAATTCAAGTTAATGCAATAGAATTAAACGTAAAAAAGCGAACCCAATGGAAGTTTTCTAAAGATTAGTAAATTGTTGATTATCGCCAAAATAGAAAATTACACAATACATTTGTAAAAAGCTTCAACGATGGTCTGTTTACATTTACTCTATCCTACCTTTTTATTCAAAGACCCACGAGCAGGGTAAGTGCTACCCTGATGCTTGTCTTTATACAGACGCTGTTTCTCACGGCTAAAGCGTCCTATCGTCAATAATTCACCGACTACAACTCGATTCGATAATGATAACAGTTTTTGCCTAACAAAATGAAATGATCAAGCGAACAATACATGTAATGTGTAGTTTAATGGAAATTCAAAGCTTTTTTCGGTGGTTTTTCCCAATATATCGATGGAAATTTACGTAAATATTTACCAGTCAGTGATTTTTCCATTGGCAAATCAAAAATACATATTTACATTCCACTATACGAATCAATTTTTGGTTGATCCTTGGTGAAATAACAGCGAAATTTACAAGACATTCGTCTATGTGATCGTTTATTGGCTTGAACGTTGTAGTATTTTTGGAGAGAATTTCTATATTATTGTCGCTATTCTAATTTATTTGTAAAAAGCAATAAATTCTCTCCACTGTTCATAGTTCATAAAATTTTCCACATTATAACACGAAATCATATTATGTAGAACTGTTTTAAGGATTATGACTTTCCACATGCACGGTATAGATTGTTACGCGTTGTTTCCTACCTGAAAGACGATTTTCTAGCCATTCATACTGAATTACATTCTAATTATATTCCCACAAAAAAACAATCGGTCTTTTTATTGAACAACTCACGAATTAAAGCTAGTAGAGCATTTATAATTCTTGTAAAATAATAGGTCACATGGAAGATTGTCGCTATATTCATTATCTTTCCTTTATTTACATATTTTAACAGTTTCTGATAGTATATGAGAATCGCTTAAAAATTTATACATCAGACGAATTGAACGGTTCATTGGTTCAAGAGAAAATCTTGTTTCTTCGACAAATTGAAGAGGTGTATTTTGAAAAGCTTACGATACACCAGATTATAGCGATACCCATCTATATAAAGCTTTATCAGCATTTGAAACGAAAATAAAAAAATAACCACCGCTAATTGGAGTTAGAAAAAGTTTCCAACGATATGTGAATATTAATCAATTGGCTGCACCAACATCATCATCATCATCAATATCAAGTGGAATGCTTTAATGAATAATAGCTTCATTTATCGATCATTCTCACTGACATTTATCGTTGATGCTTTCATGAATTTCAAAGCGTTTTCAGATGACAAAGTTAATCCAATAAGAGAATTTTCAGTGACTAACTGAGGTTTCCATCAAAAGCACTACTTTGGTGTACATTTTGCGAATATACACACACTTTCCAACTGAAAATAAATCTTATTTCAGCCTCATTAATTACAATATTGCCGGATTTAACCAGATCGCTAGTTTTATGTCAGTTCACCGCTGACAGGTGGTGAAACATGAGCTAGATTAAAAATTATGATTTATTAAAAAATAAATTTCTGAAATTATTAATCAAACAATGTCCTGAGACAGTATGTCGTAATAATAACAATACAGCTGATGTATAGTTGTAATTTCGAGTTGGCACCAATCAGTTAGTTGGAGAGAGATGGATGGAAACAAGTAGAACTATCATAGTAACAGCAATGACAATCCCATTTCTGTCATATAAGTTCCAACATAACGACAACATATTTATTCTAACCGGTTTGTTAATAAAAGCCGAAGATTAAGTGTCTTATGTCGCACTGATAAACACCCTCACTCAACTATCGCTTACAATAATTTAAAATTAATCTAATCATTCCAACAATACACAACCAAATTTGATGTTAATCCAACTATTTTGATAGCCGTCTACCGGGTATACAAAAGAAGCGAAGTTAAAGCAAATTAAATTATAAAGTTTACATCGACTTATTCTCTTGCGATTCTTTACTACTTGTTTAGTACTACCAACTACTATTGTTTATGACAGGTGTAAAACTTTAACAATTCAAGTTGAAGTTTAGCCACTGCCAGTTATACTCAAGAACGACTCAAGAATGGAGTTTCATTGTAGCAATTTGTAAAGAATCAGGCCAATTTCAAGCAATTTAAAACTAATTTGACTAGTCAAGGCGGTTTTGAGCCACTATATTCTATAATAATGAATTTAATTCGTGTAGCGACGAAAAATTGACTAGTAAGGATAGATGAGCGAAAACTCCGATGATCATTGAATTTAGTTTGGAGTCGAACCATTATCATCCAGTTGTGTTGTATTTTTATTAAGTTTTTATTAATTCGCCTTACCCACGCTTTCAATTTTATTAAATTTTCGTACCGGCTGGCTGTTCAAGTGCTCCTTTATTATTTCATTAGTTGTTTATTTTTTTCTTCTCGACTTGTTTCATCTAGTATACGTCCCAACAATACCGAGTGGAGTCTAACTAAAAAAAGGAAGACGCAAAGAAGAACGATAACGTAGCTAGCAAGTCGGGAGTCTAATTGAGCGTCGCTATTTCATTAGCATTACGACGGGCCGCAGATTAAAAAACTTCAATGCGCCAAAACGCCAATACTACAAATAGTAAGTCTAATAAAATTATGTTATAAACATCGTAAAATTGAACGGGGGGAGAAAAGTAAAACTTTCGACATGAAGCACCAAAATGCCAAGTATTAAATTTTATGCCACATAAAAGTTATAATCTTCAGCGGTGTGCTCTCTTATTCTGGACTTCAACGCCTTTTTTCTCTTGAAAAAGATCAACTTTATAAGACGTATAGACGATGATTTACAACGATTTAACTACCACTATGGCGAATACATCAAAATTTAAAAGCTATCTATTTATTTAATCAGGATTTAAATAACGTTGGGGTGTAAAATTTAAAACTCCTTAAAACGTTGCGGAAAAAAACAAATTGAACGAAACATCAATATTGAACATCGTCATTAGTCTTCTTAAACTTGCTTGTCTAATTCGATAACGTCAAGGCTGAATACACTTACCTATCCTAAGAACATGGCAGTAGAATTAAACGCTGCGTGACTAATTTGTTTGAAGACTTATAGTCCTTACACATTCCCAGTGAGATTTCAGTTTTACAATCTAATATGAAAGCTCAACATCAATTTAATTACAATTATAAGTGTAATTGGTAATCGTTTCAACAGCTGTGTTAAATTTACATATGCAATAATAGAATTGTCAACAAACTTTTCCAAATTAAAACAACGATCCTGTGTGCCAATAACGATAATTGAAAGTCGATAAAAATACAACGCACAGTCAACCAGAAACGGCTCGACAAATCGAAAACCCACCGATTTTAGCCAATTGGGGGTAGCAAATCGACCATCGGGGTCAAATCGGAATTTGTTCGGCTCTTATCCGGTTTATTATTCCGATTTTAAGTCACTACCGTATCGCTCCGCATATAAGCTGTGGTTTATCTCACAAAGTGCTTAATTAATAATTCGTATCAATGTGTTCCCACCACTATCTCATCCACGAACGCTCCAGAATTTCCACTTGCATATTGGCTTTGTAATTTAGAAAATCTGTTTTGTTTCTGGGTTAAACGACACAAAAAAAATGTAATTAAATATTTTCAACATTTTTTTTTTTTGATATTAAATTATAGGGGTTTTTACAATTTTGTTTTCATCCGTTGGTGGAGTAGAAGAAAAAGGGGTGTTTATTCCTATTTAGACACGTCTCGACTACAATCCAATCTGTCAAGAGCAGATTCCATTTCAATAAAATTCTAAATTAGAATTGTTTTTCGTTTTTATTTTATTAGAATAATGTAATTTTCAACAATAAAACTCCACTATTACTATTGTGATTTTCCTTAAAGTTCAGATGTTTTTGTTATTTTCCTTTGTAATATTAAAATCGTCCTTTGTTATTTTGTTGAATAGTGTCTCATACAATAAGCTGCTAGCTAGACAATACGAAATAACCTTGACTGTTCATTTTTGCAAGTCAATCAATACAGAAATGCAACATTTTTGTCGGTTACAATTCCGATCAAAATAATAACAACCCCGGTTAAAATTGAATTTTATTATTAATACCACGCTGAATAAACGCCATCAGTTTGATAACAACCGTAACCTATAAATATTTTATTGTGACCGAATAATTACGAAATCATTCAATTATTAATTTACGATTAAATCTCGAAATTGATTTGAACGCAACATTGTTAATATGCCGAAAACGAATAATATCGATGATATTTAAAATACGCAAATATCGAATTTCCCTGACAATTAAATTTTAGAGTGGGTTTTCTTTATCTTTATATCAAACTCATGTCAAATTCATGAGATTTCTCGTGAATAAATCTGCCAAATCTCGCAATACAAGACAATACTTTCGACGATGGAAATAAGAGATCGATCGGACAATATATGGTTGTTATTAATTTGGATTGCATTGGGGAAACTTGAAACTTATTTGTACAGCTTGCCTTATTTATAACTAGCATAATTTTAGGTTAAATTAACGTTATATTTTATTTCCAACTTGCTAACTCAACATGAATTGTTTGTTGTTTCTAACTTTAACTACAATTATAAATTCAAAAATATGAATACAATAATTCCACGGGGATTTATTAAAATTAATTTCAACACATTATTGATTGGAATCATTAATCGAAACAAGGGATTTCTTTCCATGGATCATCGAACGAGATAGATTCGAAGATTCCAATATTCAATTTGAATGGAATCAATGCAAAAACCTGATTTGTTCGGTTCAATAGCCCAAGAGGAAAAGTCGAACAGAAGGGGTATTTCGAAAAATCCACCATATAGAAATCCGATTTGCCATACATAATCGAGTTTGTTGTGTATCCAAACAGCCCCCCTATTCTGTTATCGTTTATATTGTGTCAACAGACTGGATATTTCCTCTATATTGGGAACAATTCGTGTTTAACGCATAAAAATCAACAATTTTTATCAATTGTGTTGAAATGTTAAAATTTAGAATGTAATTACTTAATGTTGAGATGGTAGAAGGAGATACAACTACCGTTACGCAGCATCTATCTATTCTTTCGACAAGTTGGAAGATGAACGACCGGATATTGTAAAATCCGGGGCTAACCGCCACCACCATCATCATCCCCAAGCTTTACCGTCATCTTGAATTGCTCTCTTAATACACTCGATTCTCATATAACAAACAGGGGCCAGGTATAAGCACCTTCTCCGTTTCCTCACTTTGCAAAATCACTCCCTCTTCATTCAATAGTGGTTGTTTTCTCGCCCCTGACCTCACTTCTATCTATCTGTCTCATGTTCGTTCTATTCTTGTATAGTCGGAGAAAAAAAGTATTCTTACCTAGCCCAGTTTTTATCACTAGCTATAAGTAAATATAGAAATAAACGCTCTTTTACAATACTAGAAGCTTTTGTTCAAAATATACAACTTTTCAAATTGGTAATGTTAAGGTTGTTGTTGAAACCAGGGGCGTCCTGATCAGGTGTGCAAGAACATATTATTAGAAAACAATGTTCTTTAAAAGAGTTAAGAACTTGTCCTTCAAACTTATCATTGTCAAGTTTTATAATCAGTTGTTAGTTATCGGATGTATTTATTTTTCTAGGAATGAGAATAAAATAAAATCAGTATGGAAATACATAAAACTACTTCTAGGAAAAGTTGATACAATTTGCCGACTTGCAATTTTGTTCGACTTGAAAGGGGGGCTTGACGTCTCTTACATACAGACGGCCGAAATTCTAGGGACGCCCCTGGTTGAAACTAGAAACCGGCTGGTGTACGGTTTTATAAAAACGAAAGAACCGGGCGTTGTCCTAACCAATATATGGGAACATACAACAAGGTCATCGACGTATGTTTCTTACACAGAATATTTCTTGAAATTGGAACGAAACCGGCCGAATTATATCCGCAAGAACCAAGCAAACAACAAATATTGACCATTTTTTATCAGCCAACGCACTCGAATAGTTGGCAAAACTATTATTAAAATAATGATTTAAAGACGTCCAATTCCAACAGTTTTAATTAGCCTTATTCTCAACAATAAGCACCCAAATTATGACCGTATCTCCATCACTATTATGTCTAACAACGATTTAAGAAAATGGTCCCTCTATTGTCGCTGGCATCCTAAACTCAAGTGCCTCAACTAGACATACAATCAAGACAGGGCGACTCACCCTTTCTACCATCCTTTAAACCACTAAAAGTTCTGAGCTTCCACCAACTTGATTAATTCTCGTGAAATTTCAAGGGGTTACCTACATCAAAAACACTGTTTTCAAGAAAAGAACAATGTTCCAAAAACATTACCCAAAGAGCAAGCTTATTAAATAATTAACATGTTGAAAAATTTTAACGAAATTGATCAAACTTACGGTCGGACGGGAAATTGCAAAATAGATGGGTAAATATTGTGTCCGTAATTGTCATTGAAAT
The DNA here is from genome assembly GCA_020740385.1 of Mylabris phalerata. NCBI lineage: Eukaryota > Metazoa > Arthropoda > Insecta > Coleoptera > Meloidae > Mylabris > Mylabris phalerata. Next base: position 4,821,668 of record JAJEOX010000299.1, on the reverse strand, counting down.
CATGTACAATAAAGCTTCTCTGAATTGAGCATTTCGAAGGGAATTTCTACGATTTCTGTCCTTTGAAAATTATATCTCTACATTTAGAATTAATTTATCTAGTGAAGGATATCGTTAATCTTATTGTTGTGTGTTAAAATGAAGTCTTAGTAGTTACCTTCAAGACGATATCAAATTTTTGCAACGTATCTGTTTACTAAAAGAAAAAAAACTGGTGATATTCTACATGAATGTATTTTCTGCTTTATTAGAACAGTGTGAAAATGTAGAAAATAATCAAAAGATAAAGTAATAATAAAACAATAGAATTTTTCTTCAATCTCCCAGAAACCGAACTTATTAATCTCAACTTTATGTAGCGAATAAAACTACCATTATGCAGATAAAGTATCGGAACATGCTATAACCGTACAAGATAAACTATTTTAAAACGAATCATGATCAATGCGATCTGTGTAGTTGTTGGGTTCAATAAATGTGGGATTGTAAGGATTTTGAAAGCGATAAGGAAATTAGTAAAATTTCGATAGATCTTATTAAATCATTCACACAAGTTTAATTAAGTTAATTACTGCGAAAATGTTGTAATCTGTTGGGTAAAGCAGCTGTGTGTAATCTCCAAACATAAATCTAAACGATAATTGAACTTGTTATTATAAACTATAATTCATCAAAAAAATTCTAGTGTTATTGACTTTGGTTAATTGTAATCACTTCCCATTATGATAAGATAATATTTGACATTATTGCGAAAATCCCAGCCTAAAATCGCACGCAAATTGACACAATTGCATTCAATTCCAACGAAGTATTGGGATTAATCGAAATAACCGAATTAGTTGATTAGAAAGAGCCAACCTCGAAATTCGATAAAGTGATAAGAGTGGTAGGTGTATCGGTAGTAGGTCTGGATTAGAACATAGAATCGATATTGATTCTGTTATGTTCGGGAAACGTGCCGGCTTGTGGTGGCATTTACTTTTACTTTTTTTTCGCATCTGGCGATTTTCAATAAAGTCGTCTTTAAGCCGGAAAATTGCTCAATATTTTCCCGTCCATCCGGTCCGGTCGATTATCAAATCAACATAATAAAACCGACAGTAGAGAAGAATTAAATTAAAATCCAGCCCGATTCAGTTGAGATATGTGTTTTTAGTTGGGCTGAATTAGAATTGACGAGATTGTTGGCAAATATGCTATCTATATGGATAACGCATATCACTAGAGTATAGATTTATATTGTCAGAATTTGATTTGAAACATACGTAATTTTACAGAAATTTCCCCGAACGATTAATCAAACTTTTGGTGGTTTTGCGGGGGTACGAAAAAACAGCACAGGTGAAATATTGATCAATACTAGAGTAATATACAAGTTTAACATTTACTGCAACCCTACAAATATTTATCACTTTGTAACTTTGGTAAAATTGTAAAAGTTCCACTAGATTTATTGAATTTACTTTTGTTTAACTTTTCTCGTGTGTTTTTTATTTTTTTCAGTTTTATTTATTTATTTTTCCATCAGCCATTCTCACAATCATGTGATTGTCTAAATTTAAGGAAATACAAAAAATCGTCATGAATTTTTCCTGATTTTCGTTCCAATGACGTTTTTGGCACATAAACTAGACAATGACCTTTGCAGATTTCCTTGACACGAAAATAATCGCGCTTGAAAATCTAATTCCATAAATACGCACAATCATTTTCCACAATGAAATAATTCGTAATTGTGTTCAATTTCTATAAACGGAAACGGTCAATGACAAAACTCGAAAGAGGCGCAAAATTTCGATTATCTTGTAGCTAAATATGCCGTAATTTAACCGAAGATACACACGTGTTCGCCATAAATGTTGGATTTTTTCGCTACAAGAATCACGCCAGATTTCGTACACGTTTCAATATTACAAAATCGTTAATAGAATATTTATCAGAAAGTTTGATAATATTTATCATTGAATATTTGTTCTATTTACGCAGATGTTGAAGGTTTCTTCCGGCTTCATTTACAAGTTATTACAAGTTTTTATTCGCTTTGTTGTGGTTATTATTTTCTTTTAGAATTCTAATTACGTTTTAAAATCCTTGAAAATTAATTTATCTGTTAGGTATGTCAATAGTCGTACGTTTATTTCCCTCTTTTTCTTCGATTATTTTCAATGAAACATGCGTCTAGAATCGTGGAAATCGATAAAATACACGTGATTATCCATCAAAAAGGTGGATGATTACAACCACAAATTGTATAAATAAATTATTAGCGGAAAATTAGAATAATGAAGGCCATCCGAAATTATCTATCCTTGACTGTAATAAATGAACGCTGTGGAAAACATTTTGGATGACGATTGATTTTCCTTAAATATCGTCACAATTTTACGCTTTACTATCATTTGACCTCTAATGTTATCTATCACTAGTTTATTCTATAATCTAGTGGATAACGTCTGTTTTAAAGTAAATTAACTTAAAGTCCATTATTGAAAAAAATGAGTTGATTTGTCGGTCAACTAGAGAATTCGTCGTGAAAATCACCGAAATTGGCATTTATTCGAAGAGGAAAAGAACGAGTGAGAGTAAATTACACAGATGTGTTGAAAGACGAAAAACAAACTTCCACTGATACCAGAAATACAAGATGATTTTATCTCTCTATTTGAAAAGTGTAGAAGTGTAATTATTTGTACAGAAAATTGGATTGCTATTAAATTCGCCCGATTTCACCCGAAAGGAGTCAAATCAAAAATTAGATTTCATTTCTCTTTATCGTTGACATTTTTATTCGGTTTTCCGCTTTTTTCGAGTAGAAACAAGGAAGAATCGAGCGATTGTTTTGATGCACGTGTTGAAAAACACGCTTTTTCACTATAAATAAAGAGGTACTTGTTGGGTGCTCAAAATTGGACACGTGTGTACATTGAAATCGGCCATTCACTAGAAGCCAAGTCGTATTCGATCCACTATACAAATAGATTGGTACTACTTGTGATTTTTGCCATTTTCCGCTTATAATTCAACCGAATGTACACCATTAGCGTTTCATACTGTATAATTATCAATCTCCTCCATCTAGCAAGGGTTATTATACCCGGCGATCTCTACAGGTTTACTTACACATACAAACACACACATGGAACAACAAACTAACCATTCGGCAAATGTTGTAAACATGCCGCACAATGCAAACCGGAGACCGATGATGCTGATTCAGGTATACTGTTGCGAAACAATGGCAATGAACCTTTTTCTCTGTCTACCAGTGGGAAAGAGATGGGAATTATTTTGTTAAATGTTTTGCTCCCACATCTAATGGAAGAATAAGACCGATCAAGGTCGGGATGTTGTACAAACTCTACCATAAATGGTACGGATGGACAGGAAAGGTAAACCAATATAGATTTGCCCATCATAAATGGGTTTTTCCACCTTTTGTGATTACAAACTCGAAATGTACAGTTGTGACAACTTTGTTGAATTAGAACAATAACAACACTAATATTGTTCAAAGTTTATAGTGAGATAGATGTTTGTTAGTTTACTTATCGAGTTGTCATTTGCAAAGTTATCCACACATACAATGCACAAGTTGATTATTATTGTATGACACACTGTGGTCATATAAGGAAATCTAGTTAGAATTAACGTGTCGATTTGTATTTCGACTAGTCGAAATTGTACTAAAACCAACCGCCATTACTGTCCTTTTGTTATTAATTGAAAAGTTGGACAATCTGGCAAATTATCCGACTATTAAAACCAAGGTTAGGTTGCTCGTTTATAAACCTTGATAAATTCCCTATTCAAAAAGTTTTCTATATCGAAATTCTCTAGGAAGTTCTGTGAAGATCAAAACAATCACTGTATAGATAAAAATTGAAAAATCACTTGTCTCGCAATCGTCCCCAACGAATAGAAAAGGGGTGAATATATTTCAACTTTTTTGTGGGAAATTCTTTTGTTTACTTTGAGATTTTCAAAAGACGATAAGAATTTGTCATCAAAAGGTGGACTAGGATTCCTCTCCTTTTCCATATAATACAAAATATATAGATATAGAAAGATAGACGGATGGGTAGAAGGGATGTTATCATTTTCAATTCAGAAAAGATCTTGGATACTGTTCAAGAATGGCGGCAACGCCCACTTGAGAGAACAAATCCGAGTTTCGCCCCGAATTCACGAGGGTAAATACCGCGATATTATTAAACCTCTTAGAAATTTGAGCAATTTTTTCATCTACAGTTGAATTTCAATATTGGCATTAAAAAATACGAACAATAGTTGAACTACCTGAGAGGCTTGAAAAACGTTTTCAATTCAATTGAATTTTCTTTTAACAGTTGCGAACATCTGTTGCCCATTTTGCTTTGATTCCTTCAATTGTTTGGTAAATTTGTAGCAAAACAAAATGAATTCTTTCGGCATTCAATGGTTATAATTAAAAATTCCCCGGATTGAAAACGAATGGGTGAGAATTTCGTCAACGGTGGTTACATGATTGAAATTTGACTTACAAATGAGCCAAATAAGAAGTCATAAATACAAAGTTGACAGAGTAAAGTTAAGTTCGACGAACGGTACTAAAGAACCCCCACAATACGCCTACAACCCCTTATAACCAATTCAAGTTAGTCGCCCACTCTTTCGAAGATATTCCACTTTTCGAGTAAATCAACGGGCGAAAACTGTTAAAACTTTATCTGTCGTCTATATAATATAGAGTGATAAGAATATTAAAATATCTCTAACCTGTATGTGTCCTGAGATGGGCTTTCAGATGAGAACTCTTCCCATATATCTTGTAGCATCCTTCATAGAAACACTTGTGAGTCTTTCTCGTTTGTGAATTGAGTCTAGTTGAGGTGGTTTGTGCCGATCTTGGTGTGTTGGATTTTCGTTGTGGTGTTGACACATTCTCTTTACGTCCGGTATTTTTCACAGATACTGGCGATGATGGTGACACTTTACTAGAATTCGAACCGGGAGAACTATTGTAGCCTGTATCCCGGTCTTCATCAATAGTCAGATTGCCTTCAGTGTCCGATGGGATTTCAGGGACAGGTTCCTGTTTGATACGTGTTAGATCTGTAAGGATACGTGCAACCATATACGATGAGGATTCTTGTGTGTTGGTTGTCGGGGTGGCTGGCTCTTCTGTCACATCTTTCATGTAGACAGTTGTTGGTACAGTTTCAACAATAACAGCCGGTCCAGGTGGGTTGAAATCTGTTAAGAAACGGCCACGATCACGGGACAGATCTAAGGGGCGACTTAAATAATCTTTACTATGGGACATCTCTACCAGACATTGGGCGGCGAAATTTACTTCATCCATTGTTTTGATTTTCTCTCAAATACACAACACAAATTTTTAATAAAATTTACAATTCTCAACTACAATTTCAAGTAATATAACGATAAAACAATGTGTTCATAGTTGGTAAGGAGGCGTGTATTCAACGCAGGATACGAAACCGATCGAAAAATTAGATCGCTACGCAACAACTCCACCGATAGCGACACGAAATTGAGACTGCAGCTTGCTCGTGTTTCGTGTGTCGTTCTCCACTGCTATCGCTCGGCGATCCCCCACCTATCCATACACACAGTGGAAACGAACGGACACCCTTCGATGAAAACCAACCGACTTTTCATATTTCGCATTTCCCTTCACAATTTCTTATTCATCCCGTGGAAAACTTGTCAAATTTTGACGGCGATATCCGATGATTATCATCGACAAATTCGTTAAGATAGAACTTATCTGTTTTAATTAACGAACAGATTCATCAAAATTTCGACGAGCTTTGATGGAAAATTTATCCGGAAATCGTAAATTTTAATAATTTAATAAATTTTAAATATTTATTCAAAGCCAAAGGTTAATGTATGGAAATTAAAATTTATACGCCTTATTAATCAATTCGGTTTATAAATAATAAAAACAGTGATTATTAAATCAGGGCCTTTGAAGTTATTAAAACGATACGATTTCCTTATTTGCTCAATACGATTTCAAAACAGTTAATTGAACAATCAAAACAACAATCATTGAATTTGAAATTCCCGCACAATTTCATAATTAACAACCATCTTCATTGACTATTTGAAGCACCTTATTTTTAAAATATCTCCAACAATATTTCACCCAATCGATAAACAAATTTCTATTACGCTTAAATATTAAAATTCGAATTAAGAAGAAATAATAGAAAATATTTGGGAGTATCGCTAAAATTTTGATTGAATTTCAGTATAGGTGGCTACAATTAACGGACGAATTTTGACAGGTCTTGTATAACCTCAAAATATTAAGTTTGTTGTTTATATTTAAAATCACTTTTATTAATTAATAGTCGTTTAATTTTATTAATTATAGTAGAGAAGAATGTTTAAGGATTTCGAATATTCGAATTAAATTGTTGAAAATCAACCTTCAAAATCACGTCGAGGTTAAGTGGGGTTAATCAAGCGGTTGGATTGAGTTTCAAGTGAGTGAATTTTTATAATTTTTACTGAAATTAATCAACAAATTACCGAACAATTAGTAATAATTGAAACTAGGGAAAATGTGCCTGATTTTTTAGTTTGTTGGGCCCAATTTAATGTAATTTAAATGTTTGGTTTTATTATTCAATAGAGACTGATTTGATGTCGCAAATGTATGTATTACTGAAGCATTATTTTACAAAGATTATTACATAAATCAACATTTTGGGTAACAAATTTTTAAATACTAAACTATACACATAAATATCTCCTATACATGTAAGAATAATACTTGAACCGTATTCTTATTAGTACTAAAAAATAAAATAAAACGTTTACTATATTGGAAAAATAACTATTACCGATTGGAAAAGAATACAAAGAAATACTAAAACTTGTTGAACACATCTTCTTGTTGGGAAACACATTGAAGAAAGGCAGTTTGCAATTGTCGCCAATTAATCGAGAAAAATAGGCATAATTTGAACACGTCATTGAAAATTTTGGCAGTGGTAATAATTTCGTTTTTACGACAATTTCGTCAATAGTAAAATAGATAATGACTTTATAGATATAGATAAAAACAATTCAACTAAACTTTCAACTAAATCTCAATTTTCCGTGACAATTATACGAATTTTCAACGATAACGGTTTCTCAAATTCCTCGTTTTGACTACCATTAATCGGCCGTCCGTGGATTAATAATTCAAAATTGCCGGGTTGTTTGAGACGACGACGGAAATGTAGGGCCCAAACGCCGTGTTTTTTATTTAATTCGAATTTGTTGTGTTCGTTTCCTTTAACAATCGTATATTCCATCTCGCCCTATAAAATTGTATTTTAATAAAATTCAACGGAATAGTATAAAATGTTAAATTACTTTTATAGCCGGTTGTAGTTTAATAATTCGCATTTTATGTTTGGTTTGTGTTAGATTGATTTTAATTTCCAAATCTCCACTGTGTTGATGTTGATGGTGTCGTCGAATACGGCGTGATCGTTTAAATAATTGTCGTATTGTATCATTTGATGATCGATGATGTTTTAGATTACGCCGATGTCTACCATTGATTTTACATGAGAAACAACCTTGTTGTTATCAATTTATCGTTAGATGCCGAACTATAACTCTCATCTATTGGATATGTTGGTACATCGCCGATATCTTGTCCATAACCACCAATGACTGGAGTGATTGTTGATAAACAATGGCCTTGACCGATACGGTGATAACCTTGTGGACAACCACAAGAAAATCCACCTGAACCGATAGATACACAACCGAAAGCGCATGGTGATCCACTACAACCTGCACTAACCTTTAATTTGGAGAATAATTTTAATAGTATGATAATATTTGTGAAATTTTGATACATACTTGAATGCAAATTTTCCGTTTATGGTCGAATTGATAACCGTCCGGACAACCGCATCGATAACTACCCGGAGTATTGAAACAGTTATTATTGTCGCCGCAAGGTTTATTAATGCATTCGTTATCGTCCACGCACTGATTATAATAATAATGTAAAACGTAACCTTCCGGGCAACCGCATCTATATCCACCGATTAAATTTTGACAACCTAAATCGATATTTATTATGAAAATTACAATAAACAAAGAAAGTAAATTTCAACAAACCTTCAGGACATTTAGTATCGTCCGAACATTCATCAGTGTCAATACAGAACGTACCGGTTGCGTCCAATTTGAAGCCTCTCGGACAGATACATTTGAAACTACCTAAAGTGTTAACACAACGGCCAGGTTTCGGACAAATTCCCGGATTATCACATTCATTTATATCTAAATTTGATTGGAATTAATACAATCAATTGGACCAATACAAATATTACCTTGACAATCATCACCGATTTGATTGTAACCTTTAGGACAAGAACAGGAATAACTTCCTTGAGTATTGGTGCAAATATGTTGGCATATGTGTTGGCCAGTTGAACATTCATCCAAATCACGGCAAGTTAAACCATCAGGATTCAATAAATATCCAGCTGGACAGGAACAAATATAACTGCCTTCCGTATTTCTACAGTTATATTGACATGGTGAGTGTTCGCATTCATTAACATCTATATTTTTAACGTTAATTAAATAGTTTAAATAAGGGAGGATAATGATTACCTAAGCAATATAGACCGGAAGAATCAGCCTTGAAACCTTTATTACATATGCATCGATACGAGCCCATTGTGTTAATACATTGCCCATTTTTGCATAAATCAGGTATTGTTTCACACTCATTAACGTCTATTGTTTATTAAAAAAAACATGATTAATTAGAATTAGAAATTGGTTGAATTAAAACGAACCTTGACCGTCCATAGTAACACCACTATCGAGACATAATTCTTGATATTGTGGCGAATATTTCGATGGACATAATTCACATTGTGGCCCCCAAGCTTCACCCATAGAACAACAACAATCCGCCTTTGTGACAAGTTTAAATTCACGATTTTGTGTTGAACAACGGCCGTGTATAAGTTGTCTAAAGCAATTTCCTTGTCTTCTATCTGTAAAAAACAACAAAATTTTGGGGGAAATTACTTTTTCGTTTTGTTAATATAACAAACCAATGCATCTTTTTCGGTCTGGTGTCGGTTCAAATCCATCGAAACAATCACAACGATAACCACCTTGGAGATTTATACAATGGCCATTTTGGCATAAGCTGGGATTTAAAGTACATTCGTTGATGTCAGTACAGTCGTCAGTAAGGCCGACTTGAGCATATCCATCCGGACAAATGCACATGAATGAGCCGATTAGGTTTTTGCATTGGAATTTACAATTATTGGCCGGTGTAATACACTCGTCAACATCTGGAAATTATTTATTATTTTCTAAAATTTTTGTATCGATGATAGAGACCTTGACAATGACGTCCATCTGGAGCTAGAGAATATCCGTAAGGACAGATACAACGGAATGAACCGGGGACATTGTGGCACCGGAAAGCGCATTGATTTCCAATTTCATGGCATTCATTTAAATCCTCACAAATCTAATTAATTATTAAGGTTTAATAAATCGACAATACAAGGTAATTAATAATAATAACCTGCATTGGCCCAGGAGCGAAACCTTCATTACAACTACATTCAAAACCACCAACAACGTTCGTACATGTTCCATTTCCGCAAATATTTGGATTACTAATACATTCATTATCATCAATACATTTTCTACTAGTTGAATCGAGAATATAACCCATTGGACAATCGCAACGGAACGATCCATCTGTATTTACACATTCACCACCATCACATACACTTGGCATTAATTCGCATTCATTTAAATCACTACCGGTATCCATACGGCCCATACCTTCCGGACATAATTTCACAAATTCAGCTACAATAAAACTAATAAATAAATCAATTAAATAACGGTGGATTTTTTAAATAAATTACGTGATCCATCCGGTGGACATCTTTCACAATATCGTCCCCAAGCTAGACCTTTTGAACAACAACACTCTTTTTGTGTAATTTGCATGCCCCGTGGTTCGGAACATTGACCCCGATTGAACATATCGTAACATTGCTCCTGTCGAACGTCGATACAACGCATTGTATTGTGTTCAAGAATATAACCGTCTGGACAAGTACAAAAAGCACCACCATCGGTATTCGTACAGACACCATTCTCACAAATACCAGGATTAACAACACACTCATCGATATCTTCACATAAATTTGTAACTGTACTCAATTCGTAACCATTCGGACAACTACAAACATATGAACCCATTACATTGGTACATTTGCCTGGTGGTGGACAAGTTCCTGGTATTTCGTGACATTCATCAACATCTCGACAATTATGTCCATCAGCGGATAAGGTGTAACCAGTTGCACATTCACAATTGAACGATCCCAATGTATTCTTACATCTGCCATTTCGGCATAAAAACGGCATCATATGGCATTCATCAATATCAACACAATCATTATTTGTGCTCAATTTAAAACCAGGATTACAATGACACTTATAATGGCCGACCATATTTACACAGGTGCCATTATTACAAATATTCGGATGTCGTAAACATTCATCCATATCTATACAGTTGTCCCGTGACGGTGTCAATAAATATCCAGGATCACAGATGCATTGGAAACTGCCTTGAAGGTTTTTACATTCACCGTTTTGACAAATATTTGGTTTCTCTATACATTCATTGATATCAACACAATCGAGGAATGTACTGCCATGTTTATAGCCTTCCGGGCATTTACATTCAAAACTACCAGGTAGATTAATACATTGGGCATTTCCTTCGCACGGATTTCTTGCACATTCATTATCGTCGATGCATTGATGCGAATTCGGATCGTAAACATAGCCACGATTACATTGACATTCAAAACTACCTGGAGTGTTCATACATTCGCCATGCTTGCACATTGACGGCATTAATTCGCATTCGTTGATCTCTATAGTTTCGTTCGTCATTGGATTGATGATTTGGCCCGGTCTTGCGCCACATAGAGACGTGTATTCACCTAGGAAGAATCAAATTTTTCTAAATAAACCCCGAGCTAGACTTTAAACAATAACGTAAAGTCGTGGGGAAATTTCGAGATTTATTTTGTAATACTATGTATACATCTCAAAATTTTCATTGCGGCTTATAAAGATAGCTAGGAGACCTAAAATTTGTACCTACTGGTGCCTGGAATTGGGCAAGGTTCGCACGGTTGGCCCCAACCTTGTCCCATCGAACAACAACAGACTTTTCTCGTTTGGTTTTGAGTCATCGGAGCTGAACATCTCCACCGGCTGTAATTTAAATAACACAAATCCTTCCGCATATCGACACATTCACCTATTGGGTTAAAATAAATAAGACTAGAATTCGATTAGAAAAACAGAAATAATTTACGTCTGCCGGGTAATGGCATGTATCCTTCAGGACATTGACAGTAATATTTGCCCGGTTCATTGATGCATTCACCAATGCGGCATATTCCCGGATTTTCAGTGCATTCATCGATGTCAATACACATAAAACCAGTTTCATCTAAACGGAAACCTTCATTACACGAACACATAAAACTTCCAAATGTATTCGTACAATAACCATTTTGACAAATATTCTCGTGCTCTTCGCATTCATTTATATCCTCTAAAACAACCTGAATTTATGGTTTAATCTTTTTCGTTTTCAATTAATTCTTGATTAAATATAGAACTTACAGTAATATCGTTCGGTTTATATCCCATACCACCGGGGCATAATTCTTGATATTCTTCACTATCCGGTGATGGGCATAATTCGCATTGTGGCCCCCATGCTTTACCAACCGAACAACAACAAGCGGCTTTCGTTACATAATCAGCGGTTGGCGCATCGCATCGTTGTCGGTAATCCAAATGAAGATAACAGCGGGACGTTCGGCGATCTTAATTTTTTCTAATTAATAAATAATCAAATTTCAATAAAATTCAATTACCGATACAAGCATTTCCCTTCAGCGACTAATTCGTAATTAGCTGGACATGTACATTTGAAACCGCCTTCGAGATTGGTACATTTACCGTAAAGGCAAGATTGTGGACTTTCACACTCATCAATATCGGTACAATTACCACCGCTACCGTCGAGTTTATAGCCGTCATGACATTCACAACGGAACATTCCAAACGTATTAACGCACGTTCCAAATACGCACAAATTATTGAACATACTACACTCATCAATATCTAAAAATCGTTACAATTACAATAAAATTGGATTAATTTTCGTTTTGTTTACCAATGCAAGATTGGTCGTGTTTTTCGTCCGGATGCATAAACCCCATCTCGCATTCACATCTAAACGAACCGGGATAGTTGAGACATTGTCCATTCTCACAAAGATTCGGATCATTTGAACATTCATCAATATCAGTACATACGTAACCATCACCGCGAAAACCTGCATCGCATTCACATTTAAACGAACCATCAGTATTGATACATTGGGCATTTTGATCACAACCACCATTATTTGTCAGACATTCATTGATATCACGACAACTAATACCATTACCGGTGAAACCGTCCTGGCATCGGCACTGATAAGATCCCTAAAAATACGAAAATAATCACCTTTGCACCGGTAATACAATCAGATTATTGTAATTACTGGATTATTTATACAATCAGCATTGATATGGCAGTTGTAAGAGCCGAGATAACATTCATCGTCGTCTGTACAAGATGGACCACCGTCTGGTTTTACCGAATAGCCGTCTTCACAACGACATTGGAACGAACCTAATGTGTTTACGCATTCACCATTACCGCATATATGGGGATCTTGTTTACACTCTTCAATATCTAAGCAGGAGGTACCTCCAGGACCCGGTAATAAACCAGCAGTACAGTGGCAAATATAACTACCGATAGTATTGGTACATTTACCACCGTTACAAATTCGAGTATTTTCCTTACATTCATCAATATCCATACAGCTTTTACCATCCAACATCAACGAGTATCCTGATCTAGATTTTTAGGGTTTTATTACAAAAAAAACTTGATTAAATAATGGAATCAATCATACCCACAAGAGCAAGTATAACTTCCTGGTGTATTTATACAAACATCATCACAAGGTTCATCATCGCACTCATCGATATCTACAAAAAATCCGTTTTTTAGACTAAAATTTAAGAATTTTAAATAAATTACCTTCACAGTGTGATTTATGGTGTGTCTGTTGATAGCCTTCATTGCAGACACATTGATAAGTTCCCATCATATTCTCACAAACGCCATTCGAACATATCCCGCTAGTTCGTGAACATTCATCGATATCTTTACAGGACTGTTTATCAGCTGCTAATTCATGTCCTGGAGGACATTCACATTTAAACGAACCATCTGTATTTAAACATCGGCCGCCTCTACAAAGACCCGGAATCTCATCGCATTCGTTTATGTCTAGAATAATTCAATTTTAAATTTTATATTTAAATGAGATGTTTTTTTTGTGATACCCATGCAAATTTGCATCGGTGCCATAGTTCTATAGCCTTCATTACATTCACAAATAAAATCACCGGGAATATTTTTACAAACACCATTACCGCATACATTAGTCGTGGTTATGCTACATTCATCAATGTCTGAAATTCTCATTTATTTTAGTATTTTATTTAAATATGCGGATTTTATAGAATTACCAATGCATTTTATTCGATTATCGTCAAAATCATAGCCTTTATTGCACCGACAACTATAACCGCCGATTGTATTTTTACATCTACCGTTTAGGCATATACCCGGAAATTCCGTGCATTCATTTATATCCTTTTTCTCGATAAATCCTAAACCCTTCGGGCACAATTCAAGGAAAGTTTGTGTCCCTGGTCTTGGACACGGTTCACATTTATCACCCCAACCGCGCCCGATTGACGAACAACAACATAAATGTTTATGGAACAAACCATCAATCGGATGTGTACATTTACCGTGTTTATAACGTGCAAAACATTGTTCTTGTCTAATATCGACACAAAAAGTTCCTGTAAATTTCATTTTAAACTCCTAAATCAAACAATACTTTCAATGTTTGCATCACAAATTCAGTTACTTACTAGTTTCATCTAATGTTAATCCTGGTGGACATGTACACGTAAAACTACCGTCGGTATTGACGCATATACCGCCCCGACAAATATCCGGATGTAGATCGCATTCATTGATATCGGTACAAGTTTTTCCATCGATTTTAGCGTAGCCTTTCGGACAATCACAATCGTTTCGATTGCAACGTTCACATGGTGAACCCCAAGCGACACCAATCGAACAACAACATTCAGTACGTCGACTTAATTGTGGCAAATCGTTTTCGCATCGGCCGTGATTTAATTTCGTCCAACAGGAGCCTTTACGATTATCGATACAAATCCGTCCGGTATTATCGAGTATTGATCCTGGATCGCATTCGCATTTATAAGAACCGAACGTATTGATGCATTCGCCGTTGAAACAGGCTTCAGGGCCCAAATCACGGCATTCATCGACGTCCTCACAGACATAAGTATCCGGATTGAGTTGTGTACCGGTCGGGCAGATACATTGGAAACTGCCAGGAGTGTTTCTGCATTGACCGCCGCTGCATACCTGCATAATCAATCTAACAATTCATAATGGAAATTGTCTTTTGCCTAACATTTCAAATATGTTCGATAATCCCTAAATTTTCTAATAAAAATCCTGTTTAATTACTTACCAATTGTTCTACTTCACACTCATTAATATCGGTACAAATTTTGCCACTATCATCGACTTCAAAACCTGGATTACAAATACACCGATACGTTCCGATCATATTCTCGCAAGCTCCATTTTGGCAAATATTTGGATTTTGAGCGCATTCATTTATATCGTTACCATCAAACGTCGATCCCGGCCCGTGTGGACATAATAGATCGAAATCGGTAGTACCAGGCATTGGACATGGTTGGCAATTTGTACCCCAACCCATTGGTTTACCGGAAATAATCGTACAACAACAACAACTTGATTTCGTTACAGCAGCCGTTGATGGGTTAAAACAAAGACCATCACGGTACTCTTGATAACATAAATCACGTCGTGTATCTAAACAGGACCGCCCATCTGGACCTAAAGTGAAACCTGGATGGCATTCACAACGGAAACTACCGGGTGTATTGTAACAAGTGCCGAATTGGCATGGATTCGAAATAACACACTCATTAATGTCGATACAGTGACGTCCATCAGGTCCTAATTTATAGCCAGGATCGCAAACACAATGGAAAGAACCTTCCATATTAACACATCGACCGTGGTCGCACATTCCTGTAAATATTTTATTTATTCATAGGGGAATGCGATTGTTATTTTCGATTTTTAACCTGTATTGGCACACTCGTCTAAATCGCTACAGAAAGTTCGATCGCTCGATTCAACAAATCCCGGTAAACAAGTACAGGTGTACGATCCGGGGATGTTATTACAACGGCCATTCAAACAAATTCGAGGATTTTCGTAACATTCATCAATGTCTAAAATGATCATCAATAAAAGACTCTTATTGGATATTTTTTAATATAATTACCGACACACGCAAATCCAGTTGGTGATAATTTAAATCCACTTTTACATTGACATTTAAAACCGCCATCCATATTTATACAAATACCATTTGAACACATGCCAATTTCGGCACATTCATCATGATCTGTACAGATGGTGCCATCAGGTGAAACATCGAATCCTGGCGGGCAAATACAGGAGAAACTGCCCGGTGTATTTGTACAACGTCCATTTTGGCATTTACCTTCTCGACATTCATCAATATCTAGAAATCGAATGTTTGTTAAATATTTGGCAATTTTAATAATCCATCAAGACTAGCCTTCACACACTTGATTTGGTCCTTTACGGAATCCGGGCTTACAATGGCACTCGTATCCTTCTAGCGTATCAATACATTGTCCCTCTCCGCATATATCCGGCCGTAAAATACATTCATTTATTGGAATTACTTCGATTGGTTGTTTATGATCGTGTCCATCTTTCATCGTTTTCTGAGCCGGACCGGTTGGGATTCTACCGATATAAGTCGGACCGGCACATAATTTTCGATGTTCCTCTATAGAAAATCGATTTCAAATAATTGAACACTTGTTATATAATGATCATTACCTTCGCCATATTGAGGACATCTGTAACAATCATCGCCCCAACCCTGGCCCATATTGACTCCGCAACAGCAATCTTTTTTCGATAATCGCATCGGTAGACTATTCCGACAATAGCCATCATTAGTTCTTTGTGTGAAACATAAACCTTGTCGACCATCTAATAAAATTAAATTGAATTTCAATTGGGGAATTATCGAATTTATTATTTGATAATACCAATGCAGAATCTCTTATCTTGACTTTGGATAAATCCTGGATTACAGAGGCAGAAATAGGAACCGTCAGTGTTAACACACCGGCCGTCTTGGCAAATATTTTCGTCTTCGCATTCGTTTCGATCATCGCAACGGTTCGTTTGTGGATTACGACTTTGGCCTTCTGGACATTCGCAAGTAAACGAGCCGATTGAATTGACACAATGTCCACCTTGGCACAAGTACGGTATTGCTTCACATTCGTTAATATCTTAAATAATCGCATAATTATCTCTAAATTCTAGATGATTATGGTTTATTTACCGACGCATTCTCCAGTTTTTTGGTTTTTCAAAAATCCAATCTCGCAATCTAATCGCGATGGGCAATGTTCGCAAGGATGGCCCCATGCTTTACCTACTGTAGCGCAACATAGAGTTTTCGTACAAACTACACCTTCTAGTTGATTTGTACAGAGCGTACCACGGATACCGGTATAACAAGGTCCGGTTCTGTAATCTAAAATTGTGGATTGTTTATCGAAAAATTATCACACCTTTATGATCGCTACCTATTTCGCAATGTAAGCCTGTAAAACCGTAAACACAAGCGCAACGATCTGGACCAATACAACGGCCACCGTTCTTACACGGTTCCAAACAAATTGCTGAAATTTCAATAAAATAATAATGAACAAAATATAAACAAATCCAGATTACGTTCAGTGCAAAATTCTCCTGAATAACCGGCCGTACATGAACATTTACCATCGATACAACTGCCGCCGTTCATACAAATCGCCCGACAAGATTTACCATCATTACCTAGGATAATGTCAATGAATTCAAATTAATTCAAGAATAATACAAAAAAATAATCAAAAAGATAAATTCTACCATGTCGAGCTAATTGATTACTACTGCAACTAGTCGATTGTCGGCCGTCTTCACATAAACACATATTCGGTTGAATACATCTACCTGTACCGCAGGTTCTTGAACATACCGCTATAAATTAAAGAAAAATTATCTCATCACACGATAATAAGGGGAGTTGGAATAATTAATTCTTACGTATTATGCATAAGCCTAAGATATTGTGGCGACTCCAGCCTGGACAACAGAACGTCCGATGTCGTGATTTGCAAATGTTCGGTCTATAAATAAACCGACGAGCATTAATAAATGTCGGTTAAATAATAATCTTAAATTTGCATCTCGGCTTCTTGTTTTACGTTTTTAAATAGCGACAATCTGCCGAAATTTAATCAATTCTGTTTCGAGCATAATTTAGATTCTTCAATTGTGTTGAATAAATAACGAGCTTCATACAATAATTCATAGTTTTGCAAAGGAGCTTTAAAATGCTTAATTGAGCATGATAGCGGAGAAATTTTCAGTTGCTCGTCAGTGTTTATTGTTGTTTATTTCTCTATTTTAATGCCTCAAGAGTCAGATTTTCTTTGAGCAATATTTCAATTAAATTTATCAGTATGAGTCGTATTTCATATAAATATTTTATTATGCGGTTAAAATGACTTATTTGTTCTAATTTTAGAATTGAAAGTTAATATATCCCAAAAGATTTAATATAAATTCTACTAATCTATTAATAATCTGGTTATTCTAATGATTCGATGAACAATGGCTTATAAATCAGGTAAATTAAATGCCAGTTTAATCTTTTTTATTTTAATTTCTTTTGATTGTGTTTTTAATTAATTTTGATAATTGGCGACTATCAATAATGTTGTCGATTTTCTAAGAATCGATGTATAAAATGCGACTTTCTTTTAATTTATAAACAATTCGATTATAGGTGAATCCTTGAAGAGATCCAGGTTCATCAACATATTTATCGTTACTCTATCATACGGCCGAATGTTCTTAACGTTTTCGAAATAGTGTTTAATACGTCGACTCATAAAAAAGCTTTCAGATCTACTGATATTTAAAAATTAGAAAGACCGAAACAGTTAAACCATGTAATTATACTGATTGATCAAAATTGACTATACGATGATGGTGTTGATGGTGATGATGAAGGGAAAAATCGAAAAAATAACACAAAAGAGTTTACAGGTTTTGTTGTCAAAATAACGACGACCATAAAAATTCCAAATAAAGATTGTCATTATCTATCCTTAAAAAAGAAACAAGACTGCAGTCAATTTTGTATTCCGACAGGTTTCGATATAACAACTTCACGCGATTTTTCTACCTCGATTAATATCCAACAAGGTCTCAATGTATGGATGTGAAAATGGCAAGTATAAGCCGCCCACATTGTAATTTTCGAACGTGTTTATCAAAATATAACCTGGGATTTTGATGGTGGTTAAAAGTTAATTATAAAAAAAATAACAGTGATAAATTATCAACACAAGGATTATTATCCTTTTTTAATTAATTAATCACAGGACGTCAACGAAATTATTATGGATAATTTATTTCGGAAAATTATCGATGTAGACAATTTCTGATCATCAATCTACGTACAAGTTGGTTTTAACGATGCTTGGAATTTATTGTACAGGAAATTACTTCAATAGTTGGAGATATTAGAATAATAGTCTTCAAATCAATATTAGCTTTAAGCAATCAATCGTAATAATTGATTTAATATAAACAGGTCTACATTTATCAATACCTATAAGGTAACTCTTCTTTATCGGCGTAGCGAACAAACCTTATTATTTATAACAATTGTTAGCAATTTTTAGTTCAAAAAACGGTCCAACTATAATAATATTACTGTAGTATTAGACATTTTTTTAAATGAACTCAATGGTCACCGTGGGGCTACTTTACACATCGTTCGATCCTACTAATTACGGATAGTTTAAAATGTTAACAAGTCAACATAAAACAAACTATTAAAACTGTCAATTATCGTGCAGCAAGCAGATCGTTTCGTTTCAATAAACAGCTTTCAACACTTTCCGTTTTAAATCAATTTATTTGTTCATATAGTTGTTGTATATGATGATTATAGTAAAGTCCAGACAGGGACCGAAAAAATATCCGAATCTACATTATAATTTATAACGGGCTCATTTATTATTTATGTTTGGACACAATCGAATTACTTGCGTTGAAACACCGACAAAAATTCTAACACGATAAACGTTAAATCAATTTTTCTAAAATTTATTAATCAATTTTTTTAATTACTCTATAGAAATTTTTGCTGAATTGTCATCATTTATAATCTGATAAGTTTTCTTATTCATTTTCCGGCTAATTACACAATTTGTAAAGCGGAGAAGGCGAAAAAGAACGATTAACTTCATTATAATGAACTTCCATTCATCTGTAAATAATCATTTAAAAAGTAAAACTTCTATAAGTACTGAGAAAAAATCTGTAAACTTTGCTAGTCGTTTTGTCAATTTATTAGTTGTCCGATTTAATATTCATGCAAAGATGACATTATGGAAATTCTAATATGAATTGTGCTATTCAATAAATTAAACAGAATAGGTAATTGACGATTAAGCTTTAGTGGGATGCTTAAAGCCAATTATAGTTATCCTATGATGACTTGGCATATGTCAGATGAGTGGAATTGTTCGCCTGTAAAGTAAATAAGTATAAAGAGCTTTCTCTGCCTACAATAAATTACAGGTGTAAGGCTAGAGAGTGGCTGCTATCCGGTATTAATTCATGAAAATTACCTCAATTTATTTATTAGTCGGTCTTCAATTCTCTAAAAATTGCACAGTTCAACGTTCGCAAAATTATACACGAGAGAAATTAGGAGAAAAGTTCCAAAGTCAAATCTTGTGAGCTTTTCTACTGAATAAATGAAATTAAAAGTGGATGGTCAATTACAAATTAAATTATAGTTCCTTGAAACTATATTATTGAAAAAAATTAATAACAAATGTTGTTAGCCGTTATGATTTCGTTAGTTACATAATCTTCTAAAACAGAGACATTATTGGATAATGATATGTTCGTAGAGAGGCGACCATGTGTCTATAATTACTCCAGCTATAATAAGAAAGTGTTAATATCATGTTTTGAAAATTATAGATCAAATAACGATAACTGGCCCTGTGGTTAAACAGTAACTGTATCTTTAAGGAAATATTTTACAGAAATTATTTGAAAAAAAAAAGGAATAAACGGCATTTTCTCGATCAATTTCGATCATATTAGGCCGTGTAAGGATGCAAGAAAATACAGAAAAAGAATCGATGATTATCCAATTAAAGTCGGTTAGAAACTGCAAAATAATTGGGCACTATTTAGTCGTTTAAAAGGAAATTTAAAAGTGCATTATGTGGGTGTTGTTGGCCTAGAAAGAGATTTAAAGATAATTCACTTGAATAATTTTTTCATTAAATAAAGGTCAGAAAATTTATGGTAAGGAAATCACTAAGAATCCAAAACAACGATTATCTTTGTTAATAAATACGAAAATAATCCAACAATGATCTCATATGTATGTGCATTGTTAAAAATATGATAATACTAATGAAATTATTGATAAATTGGCCAAAACCCTCTACAAGGATGTCGTAAAAAATAATATCGTTGATCTCATCACTGGATAAATTGTGAATAAAGTTATCCATATTAGTATTGTTTGTCTTAGAGATGGAAAATGGAAAAGAAAATATCATTATCAGCTCTATTCATTACACTGTCAATCAGAATCGTTCTCAGATAATCGTCCATCAATGACAATGATTGTGATATTGTCTCGTTTCAATTTGATTTCAATAAACTCTCTATCCGTTGTCGGTTCCTTTTTTACAAAACGTTCAATCGAGAGAAAAATGAGGGAAAATAATATGCATTTCCACAAAATGATGGACGTAACTGACGGCGCTAACTGCATCTTTTGAAAGGTTTATCTCGACTCTCATCTCGCATCAGTGGCGTACTTACAACCAACGAATAGTTTTGCTTGTATCATTTGATCCAATCAGCGATTTTTGCAGACGATAAACTAATTAATAACGCTACTGTTTGAAGAACTTGATGACGGTTTCAATATTTGATCGGGAATTGATTCGATCTGTGCTACATCTACGAGTTCTACATGTAAAAGGAAAAATCTTTGATGCAAAGAAGAAACAACCGTCCACTATGATTGACGGAATTAATAAAGAGATTGCAAGATAGAAGCATATGACAGTATACCCAGGCAGTATCATCATTGTAAATGTAAAATGGAAAATGATCAGTATGTTTTGCCGACCAAATACACAGATAAGATCAGCAATATCCTGACACATACACTTTTACATTCTTAATCTATGTCTATAGTACACTTTTTTTGAAAAGAAAACGAAATAAAAAGCACACGAAGAAATACAAGCGGACGTGGTTCATATGTCGACTTATCCAAGCTTACGATAATTATTGCGGCGTCTTCTACTTTATATTGAATGGCGCTATAACATTTACATAAATTAATTTGTACCGGATGCAATTCAAATTGTTACACTATAGAAAAATATCCACCATTTTCAGTTAATTTGACAAATCTTTATTGACAATATGACCCATTTAATTTTGATTTCCGGTCTTAATTTCTCACACATCCACTTATCTCATATGGCCTCTATCTGGTTTTTCTGTATATGATTTATCTTCAAAGAGCTCTTTTAATGTCACACATAGAGAAATCGGTAGGTGGAGATCTCCAAATGTCCTTTTCGGTTCTATATTTCTCTTTCTATAGTCGATTATTATTACGTCCGTTAGATGAATTTACGATTACGTTATTTATAAATGATAGTGAAAGGATGTTTTATTGTTAAGAGCTTTAGAATTATTTCTAATTCGTTTGTTGTATCTTCCGAATGGTTTATCGACACGAAACGATCTAGATATTTGAAATAAATTAGAAATTTTTAGAGATATGTATTTATATATTAATTATACGTTTAAAATAATTTAATAAGACAGAAATTTGATTAATTAGAAGATGATAAATTATTATACCACACAAGTTGAATTATTGGCATGCCAATCAGAGAAATTTACATCTGAAACAACTCGTTCCAAGACTTAAGTGTGGTGATTAGCGTTGAAAATCGAGAAAATTTCTGCAAATAATCCTCTGAAATTTAGAAAATAACACAATTTGGATATTTAAACCGTACGAAATCCGACATTTGTACACAAAGAACGCATACATCGATAAGATTGCAAGTCATAAAGGTGTCAACAATAGTTATATTCATGAATGAAATAACACAAAATTTCAATTTATTATTGATCGAAATTATAAAGATAAGAATGTGGTTTAATTTGAAAAATCCTTGTACTAATAATTCTTATCAATTTGTTTAATAAACGTGGATTCTTAAACAAAAGATAGCAAATATTCTGTTAATATCGCAATGCAAATTCGCTTATCAAATTAATAATAACCAATAATAGTATACCGTTATTGTGATAAGTTAGATAGGATCGTAAAATTTCTTAGAACAACAAAGCAGACAAATTTAAAGTAATTGAAATTACTACCATGGTAACAAAATCTAATACAGACGAATTTTTGTTTTAATTATCGTAATTGTTTTAATTGAAATTGAATGATAGACAATAAACAGACGGTTTTTTTGGTTCGGTAATTGTGGTATGTTTAAAAAAAATTCCAAACTCCTACACTTCCAAAGTAGCCTTCAAAATAATCAGACTTTGTGTGGAAATTAATAAAAGCGTGATAAATTTAATTGAAGCTACTGTAATTGGTACTATTGGATATTTTGCCACTATTATAACACTTGCTAATATTTAACGAGTGCATAGTCTGAAGAGTCAATAAGGAAGGTGAACAATAAGAACTACAAGTATACAAAGACATGGTTAACCGGACGTTGTTATAATATAGAAAATCTAACAATATTTATTTATAAGATGAAACTCCAACAATAGTTACCTTTTGTGTGTACGTAAAGTAAACATAATAAACTAAAAATGAACAAGTATCTTTGGTAATCAAATTATAATTAGGTAATTAGGTTTTCTATTTTGTTATAACAGCAAACAATTAAATTGAAATGTTGAAACAATCTAATTTTGATGATAAGTCCTTGTAATCATTGCAATATAATTTTTGAAATTCTATAAGGGCTTAAAGTCATGCTTTTTGAATATTACTAAAGTTGTTCGCTTTAAAGAAGGAAGTCAATTTTTATAGCTTCTAGTACTTTAATTATGGAACGACATGTAGAAGGACTTTCTTGTTTGTCGTTAATAAACACATTTTGTCATAATAAATGAAGTAGTAATTCTATTCAACACGTTTTAAACATTTATATTAGTTCGATTCCTAGATTATGTCAGGATTTATATTTAAATATCGTTAGTTAGATGCAATTAAATTGGAAATAAAGTACACGAAGGCCATAAGACGAATATGTTTGTCACATAGAAATGAATATTAAATTTAACATAATCTTTATATTATATAATCATATTTACATACTTATATGTAATGTGTATGTAGTTATATTTATTATAATAAAAACAATCACTGCATTTTAAACAAGACTGTGCATACAAATGCATATTATTTGCATATCTTTATAAATTGCGAATGTGTTTTTATTATTATCAATATAAAATCAATCAAATAATTATATTGTGGTTAGTATGTCTTTTATCAATTAAGCCGATTAAAGAACATTGACTTTGTACAATCTACTTGCAATTTTAATTGGATGATTTAAAGTGCAATAACAACTACAAAACATTAACAACAAGTCTTATTTCCTATTTTACCGCAAATTCAACACTACTTTAAGCAACAAATATCTTCATATATAATAATAATTATCATAAATACGGCAATATTCATATTTATCCTTTAGGCTAAAACGATTTCGTAATAGCAGATAGGGAAACCAGCTGTATGCATTATAATCATTCGTATATATCCTTGGAATTATCACAATGAAAATTTTCTAAATTGTAACCATCTATACGGTTGATTTGATCTATTTTCAATCGATTGTGTATTCTTTCAGATATTTCAAGTGAATGATAAAATAATAATCGAATAGGTCTGTCAGGAAATCGATTTCCGTTTTAAAAGACTATCAATGCAGTCTGATCGGTATCTAGTTATAAGTTTTTCCTGATATTATAACAATAGTCTGCAACGATATAATGATTATCATTGGAAATTGCAATGTCAGTTTTGTTTGCAGGGTATTCGCATTAAACTAATCTGAAACAGTAGTTTATCTTATAAAGTGTAGTTATCTGTAAGTATTCTAACTGTGAAACTGAACATTTTAGTAGTTTTGAAGCGAATTGACGCACCCTTAGATGATCGTTTGAAAGATTTATTTTATAACTAAGGCAAACAATGCGGAACCTAATGCTTTATTATTTTTATTCAGCCTTAAATCTCCTACAATTCAGCTTTTTACTACTCTCATTTAGGAAAATGTGAAATTTGAAAAACTGAACTGGAATAATCAAAAATCTTCTTCGAAAAACGAATTGAACAGTTGAGACATCCTGTATGTGTATTTTTTTGTGAAACTGTAGGTGTTCTTTCGATTACCAATTCAATCCAAGATTTTATAAGTCAAACACTTGTTATAAATCCAATTAAAAACTCGACATGTGAATGTGGTTCTTTTTGCTTTACAATATTTTTTTCTTCAATCTTATTACATGCAACCAATATGGTTAAATTACGATTACAGATGAATTCAAAATATTGTAGGAAAATAACGAATGCTATAGAAAACGAAAATTGTGGTTATTTACTTGTATAATAACAAGCATTGATGAAGGATGCATTTATTATGGTTGTGGTTACTTTATAAACATCGTTTATTTACTATGAGACATTTGCAAAATTAGATTTTCCATCTAGAGTTATGTTTATTTGTCGTTAGAGAATACTACTGTCTTTCGATTAGTATGACGCAATGTATGAAATTTGATAGTGTGTGGCTGCGACCACAAATAAGACTTTGAGAGTTTTGATACCAAACAATAATTTGATAGTTTTGCGTATTTACCAATCACCGTTCACTCACCAGTAAATTTATTTAATGATTAGAAAAATTTGATGGTGAGTGGTTACGATGAAAAGAACCTAATGGTCCAACAAATTTTATTCAAATCACAGATGAAGATTTACTGTTTACAAATAAATCTACGAAAATAGATTTCTATAGATTACGTTTGTATTTACATACAATTTTAATCATATAAATAATGTAAGTGCATTGAATGAATAAGCAGATCATTGGAATTTCAAACATTTTTCTTAAAACAATTGTCAAGTCAATTATAAATTAAATATTATTTATAACAACATGCGTAACGCACATTAAATTTATAAATACAATTGTGGGCGTTCTGTAGTCAAGGTTGACAATTTTTCTGCCCCTTCTTATCATTCCTATACATTGCTAAATATAATCAACAATATCCGAGATGCTAATAGGAAGATTTATGTTAATTTATCATAACACACAGAATGTCATCATCAATTTTAAACTTGTAGAATAACACAAAAACTGTCAGAAATAATCCAATTTGGATCTGCTCAATTTGCTCTCAAAAGTAAAAAATCTACATCAAATGGGTTTTTAGCGCAGATTAATGGACGTTATTAAATAATTTATGAATCTAGGAAACGTGGGCTTCTATACTAATGGATATTATGTGTGGTTGATATCATTAGGACCCATAGAAACTGTACAAGATTACATATTAAATACGGTGCGAAATAATAGTTCGAATTTGAATTGATAAACATCCGGTCCAGGAAGATCATCATTCAATTCGTTCCGAATTGAAATTCTGACCTTGTAGATAAATTTATTTTCGATTTATTTTTAAAATATCGACACTGACATAATTTGGAATTGAACAAAAAATCCTTACCCGCCTGGTGTTAATGGTTGTAAAGAATTCTCATTATCGCCAGGATGATGGTTGCGATTGTAACGAGTTGGATCAGTGTGGATGAACGTAACTGACCACAATAAGATGAACAGTTGTCTTTGGAGCATTTTTTTAATGTAAATTCCTGAAATGAATTTTTATAAAAATCTTGTTTTATTTATCATTTGTAAGAGAGAAAGTTATAAATTTGAATTAGAGATGTTAATTGATCAATTTTAATTTCACAAATAAATTACATACAATCTCCTTGAAATTTGTACACCTCTATATTACTAGTTTGTTATTACAAAGGTATTGCATCTAATTTATGGTAATTGCTAGGTGATAACCATCAGTAAACTATGTCACATAATAAATTGATAGTTTGAAGAAAAATTCTTGTAAAGAATTTGTTGGAATTAAAAATAAATTTGTGAAGAAAATTGAAAGTTATTTTCAGCATGTATAAGCTTACACTTCCAATTTGTCTTGAAAAGCTCCTAATTTAAAACGTCGACACATTGAATAATTACATACAAGTTGATGAGTGTTATTTTCGACCAACAACAAAAAACTGGGAGAACACAACTGATAATAGAGGAAGTTGATGATAGAAGAAAGCATGCAAATTTGCGGAAGTTGATTACAAATTTTCAAATTTAATTGAAGAGAAAAAAATATCCAACTTACGGTTGATTTTTCTTAATAATAACGTGCTGAAGACACAATCACAGAACACTTCTTCATGTCATTCAAATGAGTTTATCTTGAAAAATAATTAAAAAATAATAATAACTGATTCGCGCGTCAATGTTCGCGTAGGAGTTGATAAAAGTTCAAAGACCAATTTTTTTTTTTGTAATACAAAAACTCTACAGGATGATTATCAATCTTAACTCGCACAGCGCCAAAGAGCGACTGTGGTACAGCAGCTGGGCCTATAGGTTTTAGAGCTTTCTTGATACTATTCTATAGTTATTGGTGATGTATATATACTTTTAATCATCATACATATGGTGATGATGATGATGATTTGAGTACGCGCATGTATCATTTAAATCTTGTTAGTTTGAAAAATTTTCAAATCAACCTTCAGCAATAACAACAATACACAATCTTATTATCACATCATACCAACCCACTATTTTTCATAAAGCTTAATTTAGATTTTTTGCATCTTTTATTAAATCAAATTAAGTCAATTGAGTAAGTTTTCTAACATAGATTTATGTAAAATAATCGAGATCTAACGGAAGAATCAACAAATACAATAAATTTTTTTAGACAATTAACGCAATTATTGCAATATTTGGGTGGATACATAAAAAATAACTAAGCCATTTATTAATACGTCCGGCATCAATTGAGTTATCTTCTTCTAAATAGAATTTTTTATTGTTATTTTAGATATATCAATGTTAATTATAAAAGTGAAGAAATAGTCTTGGAATTTTATAATTTAATCAAAATTACTATGTGCGTATGTGTGTGAGTGTGAGTATACGTTATGTTTCTTTTTTAAAACGGTGATATTTATCTAGGCTAGTTATTGAAGCTATTTTGTCACACCTACTTATTTATGTGTATGGAATATTAATTGTGATAAAGAATTGCAAACCATAACTTCTATAAAGATAAACTAATTAAAATTAGTTGATAATTATTAAATCGTTACAGAAATCTTAATGTGAAATTTACTATTTTTTGAGTAATCATTACATTTTTATGGCGATATAAAATAATTTAATTTCGTAATTAAAAATAGTTGAATTTATATGACAAACTAAATTATAATTTGTATAAATAGTTGCATACATTCTTAACTTTATTTATCACAATTCTAAATCATCCTAGAATTATTTTTGGCTAAAATTATAAATTAAGATTTGTCTCAACAACTAGCTACTCGTAAAATAAATCACAAAATAATCTAAGATTCTATTATTCTCATTCAATATAAAATCCCCGAACAATAAGTCCCTACCTGCAACAACAAAACAAACTGACCTATTGAAATGATAAATCTTTAGCTCGTATTTTATTGCTTCTATTAATCTATTGTAGTAATATTTACACATAAATACTCAACCTGTTAGATTGTCTCAAAAGATGAAGCTGGAGAAGTTGAAAATCTTGAGAATGAAACATCTGCTTAAATATCAGAATATAGCAAAAACGAATTTTCTAATTAAACAATAAACTAGTCATGCTTGTTAGAGTTTGTGCACATTTTTTGAGAAGTCTGATATTTTTTATTCGAGAAAATTCTATCTTTCCTAATGGTAAACGCAAATAAATTGAGGTTTTAAAAGTACTTACCAACAGAAATATTTCACCTGCACCTTCTAAAAAGCTTGATAAATTACAAAATTCTACTTTTCTCACATTCTTTTAGGTTCACAGGAAGATATGGTTCTGGTTCAATGGAGTAATTAAATTAATACGATAATTAGTCTTCAAAGATATATTTCAATTCTTGCAGATAAATGGTTATACATATAATTGTAGTAGAAATACTCTTACAATTATAATAGTTGTATCCAAATTCCATACAACCTAATAAAATTAACAATTGTAAATATTATATATTTACTTAAAAAATACCTACTTTATCGATCCTACATGGGATAATTCACGGTGCAATCGTGCAATAGGCGATTCCATAGAAACTTCTTTCTTGTTTCAACTCACTTGTACAGGGGAGTTGTCGATTGTATCACGCTAGAAGTAGAATTTTACTATTAGTGAGAATTAAAAACTCCGTTTTTACGTATAACTTCCGATAAAATTCTAACGACACAGAACCAGAATATAGAGAAATACGATATTTCAGAGCCACTAAAGTGCAACAAGTAGAATTGCAATAGACTACCCTGCACAAATTTCACACAATCGAACAATTCACTCCTTATATTCTAAGTCCAGAAGACAATTAAAACTATTTAAAACAGACCTTTCTCAATACTTGTGAATATCCTGGAGTTTTTATTCAACTATTGAACACTGTAGAATACAAAAGGAAATCTAAATTTATCAAATTATTATAACGTTAAAATTTAGGCTTTTAAACCCCGAGAGCTCCTTGGAGATATGCAATGATTTATAGCACTCTTGAATTTATACGATTATTGTAGTGCCATAAAATCACAGTAGTGACGAGATTTCGACCACTCTTACCAGTTTCATCTCGAATTAAATAATAAAAAAAAGAACTAAATTCTAAAGTACTAGATGTATTTTATTAATCGACACATTAATCAATACAAAAGAAAATGTTTTGTCCAAGAAAATCAAAAATTATTTATGGATAATACAAATTTAAGCGACAATGTTAATGTTTTTTTAAAAGAAATAACGAGCATCTATAGTCCTTCCATCGATGCGAGCACGATCGAGATTTTCTGAAAATTACGTTAAGAAAAAAGCAAACCAGATGAGAACTACTGTTTCCAATTTCATTCTATGAATACAGTGAAACCTCCCTTGATTAAGTCGACGATTTTTAAAGCCCCTATTCGTCGATTAAAACCTATTTGAAAAAGACACCCCAATAGTTTGATAATCTTTTAACTTGCCTCTATACCTAGTTGAGGAACGACAGAAATGAAATTCAAACAAGTCCTCCCTTGAACGAATGTATTTATCGATATTTAATTTTAAAATTCCGTTCAAGAGAGGTTTCACTGTAGGTAAAAATCGATAAAAAAACAATAACAAAAAGGATACTAATCGCTCTTTCAGCCTGCCAATCAGCAGAATAGACAACCAGCATACTACCATTACCTCTCTCTTCCATATGTTGGACATCGCCGAATTCACTGAATTTCTCACTCAGTACTTTGTAACTAGCTGATTGCGGTAACTGTAATGTACAACAACAAACCGACCATATTTGAAAGATCAAAGAACAAAAAAAAACAGAACAAAACAAACAAAAATAGTTGAAAATCCCGTACTTACATTGCTAACTAAAACTTTACGCGAATAGCCGCTATCCTTTAAAGAACTTGAAGCAGACTGAGATCTCATTAATTGACCACCAGTATTACCGCCTATTGTAGAATATCCTTCACGACTACTGGTACCATAACCTGTTCCTTTTGTTGTATCAAAAGATGAGAAAGAACGATTACCAGTACTGTAGTTTTGTGATTGATTAAAACTTTGATTTGATGCAAATGAAGTATTATCACCCCGTCCAAATGATTGAGCATTTGGACTATTTGTAGTAAGACTGGGTGCTAAATTAGATGAAGTACCACCATTATTCAATGTTCCAAATTGTGATGATGTTTGAACTAATGAATTTGAAACTAAATTGCTGGCTAATGAAAGATCAGCATTATTCAAACTATTGCCAAGAAGATTACCAGCTAAACTGCCAACACTTGCTAGATTAGCAGCCTGTAGTACAGATGGGTTTGTTGCTAAATTATTAAAAGCGCCCCCACCGACGACACTATTTAATCCTGATAGAGCACTAGCAACCTGTAATGCCGAATTTGGTACGGCACCTAATATACCAGCACCAGCATTTGTTGTTGGTTGTGGTATATTATTAACAATTGATGGTAAATTACGTGCAACATCACGTAATGGTTCACCATTTTGACCTAAGCCCATACCAATTCCTTTTAAACCTTCTGGTAATTTTATTGTTTCATTGACACGATCAATTCGTACAGTCATTGGACGATCATTTAATATTTGATTATGAAACATTGAAACAGCTTGTACAGCCTCAACTGGATGATCATATTCAATTATAGCAAAACCACGACTGCGACCTTCTTTATCATGATGTAAATCAACACGTATTACACGACCAGCTAATCTAAACACTTCCTTTAATTTTTTCTTGTCAACATTATATTCCAACTGGAAAAAAATTGCAATTACACACAAATATAGACACAGAAAAACAACCATTTCTATTTAATTACACAAAATAAATATGGGAAAAATACCTTGTGAACCCTTTCTAATACTCAACAAAACACCCGACAACAAAATATCTACCACTTTATTACAACCAAACAAACCTAAATGTGTCAAAGGAAGGTAGCATTATCAAAATAATCGTAGAGATCCTTACTATATTGTAAACTTTCATCAAACGTAAATTAAACTGTAAAACGCAGTAACATTACAGAAATGACGAAACATAGCCCCGTTTTTTACAGAAATAGTTTATTGATATGCTAATTGTAATATCAAATTCTGGATGCCCCACAAATCTTCAGTAATCGAGACAAAATAGCAGGTTTTAATGAACGAGAAAAAGGGAGTTTTATACGAAATGTATAATTGTATGATTCTGTCACCTGTAATTGATAATAACGATACAAATTGTGGTTGTTATACGACCTGTTGTTGGATTTATTACCCAATAAATTACGCGTAATCAATTATTTTTAATAATTATAAACTTTTATCTAATAAATATCCTTTAACATTCTAAATTTTAATCAAAACAACCAATAGACATTCACACAAGTCAACGACCTTCCTGTATTATCTCTAAACCGCATAAATTATAAAAATTAAGACTTTCCTGTGATTGTTTAACAGTTAAACCTCCAGTTTAACCAGTAGATATTTTATTCAAGGGTTGAAAGATTACACCACCTAATTAAAGGGTTCACAAATACGAAATTTCACCAATCAATTGTATTGTTGTTTATTAATACCACGTGTTAAATTTGCCTTGAGAGATCCAAATCGACCTTATATAAATAAAACATAAACCATATACACGAGGCATTAATATTTCTAAACCTCTACAGAAAAATCAAACACAAACGTTGATACTTACATTAGCAACAAAGACTCTATTGCATAATGGGGTGTCAATACGTAAAGATTCCAAGAAATGCGGACTTAAACCATATGTATTGCCCCATTTACTTTCAGGAGCTTCAGAACCTGAACGTCCTGTTAATGAAGCCTGTGAATCATAACGGTCATCACGATAACGGCCCTCGTCTCGACCCCTTCGACCACCGCCGCCACCACCACCACTCGAACCGATGATATTCCCATATTTATCGCGAATATTACCAGAATCTTCTTTTATAATTAATTTACGTGTTTTAACCTCGAAACGTTGCATGATCTCTAGACATTTTTTAACCGATCCAGGATCAGAAAATTCAACAATACCACAACCCCTCGATTTATCATTCTCATCAACGAATAATTCAACGAATTGTACATCACCAACTTGACTCCGAAATAGATCTTTTAAATCTTGCCAACGATATTCATATGGGATATTTGATACGTACACACGACAATTTGATGATTTCATGCCACCACGTTCACGGCCCCTATCAGGACTCCGTTCGCGGCTACGTTCTGAGAAACGACTAGGCCGGTCACGACGGGAACGCTCCCTGGAACGGTCCTTCTCGTCCATTGAATCGCTCATCCTCTACAAAATCAAATAAAACCAACGTTCAATCGAAAGAAAAACAATATTAAAATTACTTACTTGTGGAAATTTGTTGGCAAATCAAGAAATTGACAAAGTTCTTGTAAATAAACGAACAGGTCACAAAACGAACAACCGACGCTCCTTGGTAACTTTTTTATATTGAATAACAACAAAATCCCTAAACAATAACCACAAAATCCCTAGAACATCAAATCTTCTATCTCATTCTATAGCATACAAACCGTATTTATCTATTCTTATTAAAGGTGCATTGTAACGAACAAACGAATTGTCAACTAGTGCGCAAGACTACAAATGTCAATTATCTCGCTATAACGTGTCCATCCAATAATGTACCTCTACTGTATATATATAATTTACTAAAATAAACCAAATATATTCAATTTTAATCAATAATTAATCTATATTAAACTTATTGTAATTGAATATTTGATGAATTTCAAATTTAATTACAAGACAATCCAAAATTTTGTATATTTGAAGAATATGGACACATTGGCAACACAGTTTAGAAACCTGATTCAAAGAGCGCGAAATTTAAACGTATTGTTGATTCAAAAATATCAATAAAACACAATTTTCTTTTTAATATTTATTAAAATATTAGAACTTCTTTCGGATTAGAGAATCGTTAGAGTTTGCAAATGGACTTGAATGGCAGTGTTAAATTACAAGGTAAGGTGCTCCATAGCTGTATCCTGTAAATTTACAATTTCATTTTTTTCTAAATTAAATTAAATTAAGTTACCGTAAGCATAATAAGGGGCAGTGTAGTAGTTCGTATAATAACTATATGGATAACCATAAGAAGAATAAAGCCATTGTGGTTTTGGTGCTGGTGCTGCAAGACTTATTGAAATTGTTAATAAAAAACACACCTGTAATTATCAATAAAATTAATTTAAATTAATTTAATTAAAATGTGAGTTACCAAAATAATCAATTTCATGTTGGTTTATCTGCTATACGAGCACAAATAACGAATCGACAATCTTATGATTGGGTTTATATAGAGGATTCGATTCTGTTCATGTGGTTTCTATAAAGAATTAATATCCGTTTAAATAATTAATTGGTAATTGTTTAAAGGGCTTATTTGTATGCAAAGTACAATTTCTATGATGCAACTTATTTTATATTAGAATGTTATAGGTGTGCTACGATTATCAATTAGTTGTATTAATCATTAATGATGACCATTTTTATTATTTTCAATGTTAATGAATGAAATTACTATCAATTTTTCATTTGTATGGATATTGAATCGGTGGTAGATTTAAATAAATATGAAAGAGAATTTTATGTGGCATTCAAGGTTTCTTGCAGCTTGATTAGGTACTTGCATTCATACTTTTAAATATTCAAATAAAGGGATACTTTGGAGCCCATTATTGAGTCCCAACTTCAAATTTTAATTTGATGCTATTGAAACATGAAAATTGTGTATTTCTTAGCTAAATTATGAACCTCTAGTTTCAAAGATTTTTGGAATTAAAAAACAATTCAATAGAAGCAAGTTGGTTTATTTTTGGGCATATCTTAGAGTTTTGATTTGTTTATTTCATTAAAAAGTCTCGACAATCTTCACTTTTGCAGCTGAATTGAATTTCATACTGTTGAAAGGAACACCATTGATGTCCGTGTTGTAAACGAATTTTTCATAATTTCCAGGCTTATCTACAATTCATTATTTTACATTGAATAGGTTTAAGTTAAACAATTACCTTCGATTGTTGTATTTTTTACAAGGAAAACGATAATTTCCTCAATAATGAAATCGAATTGTTCTGACTTGGAATCCTCATCGATTTTTCTTAAAAATGATCGAATCAATCGCAAATTACACGTTAATTTTAGCAAACTTACTCTATTATTAATTCATTACCATTGAAATCAAGGCTAAGATAATTGTATTCTAAACTATTTGCATATTCAAAGCTTACATTGTCATCCAAATACACAGTTCCAGATGCATGACGATCCTTTAAATATTAATGTTAATTATAATTGTTGTTAATCATAATAGTCGACATTACATTTCCTAATATTATAAATAATGTATGAGGATCCGAGTGCATTTCTTCAGTGTTGGCACGAACAATTTCCTTCCTAACGATAATACTACCTTTACGATAATAGACTGGAATCTGTGGAGATAATAAAAGTAGGAAAATTATAGAGAAAAGCGATGTTTCAATTCACCGATTCAATACTGGTTGTAACATCAACAAATCCACTTCCATTATAAACTTTCGAATTATCCACAGATATCCATAATTCATTCTCACCACCAGGAAAATAAACAGGAACAGTACTAATACCAGGTTGTGTTACAGCTTTAACTAGAATATTTCTACCTAATAATAATTGATCATCAATTTTGAAAGTTTTAATATCTGTAGGATAATGATAGAATAAAGGTCTAATAACTGGATCACCGCTTCTTGTATGTTCGTAAATTAAAGTATACCAAACTGGTAAATGTTTATATCTAGTCTGGATAGCGTTTCTGATAATATTTTGTACGGTTTCGTTGAACAAATACGGCTCTCGTCTTTCCGTATCGATAGCCGAATGGGCTCTATAGAACGGTAACCAAACACCTGCCTATTTTAGTGTTAAAACTGCAATGCAATTAGTAATTCATGCGATTATTACTTGGTACCATCTTTGGAATAGTTCAACATCTGGATTGCCGGCAAACCCACCAACATCGGCACCACAAAAAACCAACCCCAATAAATTGGAATTCAGACATTCGGGATAACTGATCGCTAAATATCCCCAATCGGCTTGATTATCGCCTGTCCATATTGCTGCATATCTTTGCGAACCGGCAAAATGGGATCTGGTTAGAATAAATGGACGTTTCGTGCTATTATCGCGCTGCAATAAGCCTCGGTGCGTTGATCGACTCTAATTTAACAAAATTGATTATAATTTGAATGATTTTTATAAATTTTTAGTTACGTTTAAGAATCCGTAAATATTATGAATGTCACGGTGTAACGTGTTATTATAATGGATGACTTCATCGGGTATTGTTTGTTCGTCGCTATTATAAACGGACGGTTCGTTCATATCGTTCCAAATACCGGCTAAAGTTGAGGTAGTATTTGGGAAGTTTTCATAAGAGTAGAGACTACTGTAATAATCACTAGCTGAAGGGTTCAAAAAATCGATCCAACTACTATTACCCGGCCAGCAATTTCCTGTATTATTACAAAAAAATTGTAGATTTAAACCAAATCCAATTGGTACTTACCGTAAAATACTGTTCCATTTGGATTTTTAACGAAATAACCCCTCTCTAAGGCACCATCATAGACCGAATAACCGTTTTCAGCTTTTACATGTGGATCAATAATTGCCACCAATTTCCGGTTAGTTGAAGCAATATAATCCAACATATCTCGTGGATTACTGTAATTTTTTGGATTCCATGTGAAATATTTATAATTATCAGTATAATCGATATCGAGCCAAATAGCGTCCATTTGGAAGTTGTATTTATCGAAATTACTAATCACATCTTCTACTTCATCTTGGGTGAAATAACTGTAACGACTTTGATGGTAGCCGAGGGTCCACAGCTGGAACAAATCGCGATGAATTCCGGATTTTGTAAATTTACAATAAATACTTGAGGTAGGTGCGGTGTTCCGGTTAATTTGACATATTGCCGTACAATCTCAACCGGTGTCGGACCTAGCAAAGTGAATAAATCTAAACTGCCAGATTCCACCATAATGTAAGCATTGGAACCGTTTTCAGAGCTTAGAGTTTCATACCACTGCTCAGCTGCATTATGGAAAAATATTCCAGAGGTTACAGAACTGTAAAAATTGCCATAAATGTTGTTTCTTTATAGTTTTTTAAACATTTTTACCCATGTCCGTATAAGACTGGAATTGAGCCGTAGACAGCCATCGGTGAATTTAATTCGTAGTAAGCAAGATCGGAATTTTTTAAACGATAAGGATCCATCTTGTTGCGCGTATTTTGTAAAGCTAAATTTTCAGCATGTTCGTGTATACCGTACAGTTGAATAGCTGATGGAAATGTAACGCCAAATGCAAAAGCTTGGCTTTGATTACTCTAAAAATCGACATTTAATTTGTTTGCGTTTGTTCGATTTAATTTACCTGTTCGAAAATTAATCGACTACCATTCAACACTAATTCCAATATGTTATTTTTACGAAATTCAATCGAAAACGGTGCATATTCGATAGTTATATTAATCGATTCGGATTCGTCGATAATAGTCGTCGAATTCTGGCCGATTTCAGTAAAATTAATGCTGAAATTTAGCGAAAATTAACTCAATTTATTCGGGAATATTATTGAAAATTTCACGCTTTGACCGTTGGATCTTCCGCAAGTATATCTCGTAATTCATATCGATTCGAATCGATTTCTTTGATTCTAATTCTAGCTGTGCTATTTTCCAAAATTTGGATATTCACGGATAAATTGTCCCCATCTTCGTTGGTTTTTAAGATAAAATTGAGAGTCGTCGATTCGGTATTTGTTTGAATCGATGTCGGATCAACGAAGTATCTGTTTTCTGGATTTCGGTATCTCAAGCGGCTAAATTGATTTGAAATATTGTTATTTTCGTTAAAAGTGAAGTGGTAATTGACTTACGCACAGAAGTCGACCCTTGAACAATTCTTGAACGTTTCATGATCAGCACAACGGATAAAATTTAGTATTGTTAAGGAAATTAGTAACTTAAAAGGTGTAGTTTTCATTTTAGTTTTCATGGAATACAATTAATTGACTGTTTGGAACGATTAAATTTTCGAACGAATTTATCGAAAGTAAACAAAATACTTGAGTGAATAATTCAAATAAGTAAAGGTCAATTGATTCGATTTTAATCGCGAAAATTTATATTTTTTGCGACAGTCAATGAAACTGCAATAAACAATTTTTAAATTTTTATCTGAAAAAAAAACGAAACAAAATTGAAAGTTTAAAAGCAGTGATAATCCAAAATTCTCCGCAAAAATCTGAAATATGGGAAAATTTTGGCCAATATGAGTAGAAATTGAGGTATTATCTCGTTTTATCTATTGACTGTCCAAAATAAGCATAAATATCTAGGAGTTTAGCTAAATTTCATCAATTTCCAACTTCCAAGTGGTGGAAAATCTGGAGTTTCAACCAATTTTTGGAACAAGCTTGTTTTATATTTCACAAAATTAATTGCCAAGATAACATATCACAATAAATTTATTTTCATTAATAATTACAACAATAATAAATATTTAGATAAAATTTCAAACAATTATTTACAAATCGTCATCGTTGTGTTGTTCAAGATCGTAGTTAAATTCGGGCAATTCTTCAACGCCAATGAATTCAGAATCACCACTTCCAATACTGTAAAAAAGAATAATCGAATATGACACCTTTCAAATAAATTCTATTACCTCTCCCTGTCGATTTCTTTGGTATCAATTTCATTATTATAGACCGGATTCGACCCTTCAACTGCATGTTTGTTTGTTGTCGGTGCAGCGATTCCTTGTCGATTCAACCCCGACTCTTGTGAGCCGAATTTCGGTTCTGTTAACTTCGTGATCCGTCGACTCAATCTTGAATTTGTAAAAATTACAGTTTTAATTCCATAAATCAACTTTTGTTATACTCACGATCGTGTTTTTATCACGAATACAATCAAAAGGATGAGACAAAGAGCACCTAAAGTTACAGAAACGCCAATCAACCAAGCCCTTAGTGTCGCCTCTAAATTATCATCGGTTGTGGTGTTTGCATCGAAACTCATTAAAATCAATGTTTCATTAAGGAATGTTGTTCTCAAGTGTGCATAAACGGTAATATCGCTAACATTACTAGAAAATTCAAGTTTAATTAGCTTAAATTTGGATTACTTCCGGAGGTCCTACTTTAAAATGTCGTCTTTATCGAGGGGTTGATTTGTATTTTCGTCGATGAAATAAGCCGGAACTAGTGTTTGATTATCGAGTTGTACACCATCGCTTGTATCGGGCGTTGGAGTTTCCGTTGCACAATCCGCACCAAATTGATTCGTCAATATTGTTTTAATATCGTCTAATTGATTTTGAACTTGGGTTAGTGGATTTTCAAATTTGAAATTGACAACATTATCATCGGTCACAATAAAGACTTTCACTTCAGTTGTGTTCGTATGTATTGGCTCTACAAACACGAGAAAAATCAGAAATTTTGATTTTATAACCATTCAAATTACCTCGTTGATCTTGAACGGTTACCGGGAATGTGAAGAAGCCCTGCATATTGACCTGTACGGTGAAATTCAAACGCAATTCAACAACACCATTCGAAACATCGGCCAATACGAATGGATTTGTAACTTTACTCAAACTATCATCGCTTGTTGTTATTGAACTTGTATTAATAGCAAATTTTAGAGTGTCAGCAACGTCAGCATCGGTAGCCTCGATGTCTAAAATTACAGTCTGTAATGGATATGTTGTTTTAATACCGCCATAATAGCGGTCACTCTTGAAAATTGGTGGATTATCATTAATATCGATCACCTGAAAGTAGAAATTGAATCTATCCTATTAGAAAATTTCAAATAATCCAAATAATTACATCGACTGTGACTGTTAATCGTGTATTATCGGCGGCTTTTGTGTTAATCGAATCGCTATTTGATGCTTGAATTATTATTGTTAAATTTTGTACAACTTCATAATCTACAATTTTCTTCAATGTTATAACACCGTTACTTTGATTAACATTGAAATATTCGTAATCATCCTGCTGCAATAGAATGTAATAAATGGTCATGTTTAGATCAACACCATCGTAGCTAGCTTGCGGAATTGTCCTTTCTTCACTTAAACCATCTTCTTCTGTAAAACTGACTGTTGTGGTATTTTGATCGAAGATCGGCTCGCTATCAAGATCAATAAACTGAAATATTGCACTTCTTGTAACTGTATACGATGCTTCACCAGTTGTTTGAGTGTTATTAGGATCTACATTTGCTGTAATTGTTACCTAAAATAGAATTCATTTAATAATAGAATTATTACAACGAGTCTAATTACAGTGTATTGTTTATGTTCTTCAACGTCTTCTGTCGTTAACTGCAATTGTGCTTGAGATTGGCCAACACCATCGATAAGTGTAAAAATATCATTCTCATCTTTTAATGTGAATTGTATGTTGTATTTATCGTTTTGATTATCGGTTGCTTTGATATTCTGCAATTTTTCCTGGTGATTCCACAACCATAATTGCGAATTGATCGTTTGTGACTGTTATAAAAAGTCAATATTAATTTTGGATTGTTTTTAAAAGCCTCTACAATCTGGATTGATAAAATCCGAATCTCCAAATTATAGATTTTCTTGTACCCTTACGTTTGATAAATAGATTAAAGCACCCTCCGTTTCAGGAAATTTAAACGTTGGCGCTTTGAAATTAAATTTCTTCACCTCTAAATAAACAGTATTGTCGTTTTTGTAATTCTCCGGAGAATCAGTTCCGTTAAAATCGTTTGTCTACAGTTCAAATAAATTAATATTTCGTCAAATAATTAATGAGATATTTACTTGAATTGTTAATCGGTAATACCCATAAAGACCCTCTAAATCGTCGTTAATATTCAATGTTGCTTTTTTACTACTGTAATCCTTATCAGTCGATAGACTGAATAGAGTCTGTGATAAATTACCGGTGATATCGGTTTCATGGTTTGAATCAGAGAATCGTTCGATTTTTAAAATTTTGAAATCAATATCGGAATAATAGCCAGGACTGTCGAGATCTTCACCTTCGATAGCATCAACAACTGTATCGCCCTTAAAAATTACCGTCAATTAAACTATAAATAAATCAAAAATTTATCTACCTTTTCAAGGTTCTCTTTAATTGCTGCTATTTCAGTCGTTACAACATATGGTGTGTTATCATTAACATCGATTACAGTAATTGTTGTTTTCACAGGTACCGAATTGGTGATTGTACCAATATTTTCCGGATTATCTCGACAGATTACACTAAATTCGTATGATGTTGTACCACTTTCATAATCAATATCTGCCGTTGTTGCAACCGATAATTGATAATCACCATCGTCACTTTCAGTAATTGCAAAATTATTTTTGATATCGTCGGTTAAATCAGACGCTTGGAAACTGTACGTAATTGTTCGGAAAGATTCTAAAATTGTTTAAATAAAATCAATTTTCGGTTATATTTATGAAATTACCATCTCTATCCTTGTCTGTAGCGTTGAATGTGTACAATATTGTACTGGAATCGGAATTTTCAGCAACAGAGACAACAATATCGCTCATTACTGGAGAATTATCGTTTTGATCCAGAATACTAATTACAATCTATGTTTATCAAAATTTAGACTGATTGTCAAATATTTTAAGTTTATTGTTTACCGTAACTGTAGTGGTAAAGTTGCCATCGAACGCCGAAATTTGATAAGTTATATTATCTCTAACCGGATCATCACAATCTATATTACTGTTAACTAAAAGTTCGCCAGTTTTCTCATTAATTGTAATCCAATCTTTAGTGTCATCATCGGTACCTCTAAAATGATAGAACATTAAAGTAATTCCTAAACAAATCCTACAACTTACTCGATACTATAGACGAGTGCTTGTAAATTATCGGCATCAGATGCTGTAATTGTACTAACAGTAATATTGATATCGGAATTTTCAGTAACTGATCGTTTAGTACTGGTAACATCCGATGAAAATTCCGGTGCATTGTCGTTAATATTTTCAATTTTTATAACAATAGTTGCTGGAATTTCAACAAAATTAGTTTCTAGAAGATACTATGATTGTTTTTAAATACTTGCAACAGTTGCCTCGCCTTCTACTGTATTATTATCGGTTACTTGCAATGATAAGAATAGTGTATCGAAAATTTCAAAATCCGGAGTATTATTGACTTTCGTTTCTAAAATTGTTAGTTTAGCTGTTGCTACTTTATTATTCGATGAATCCGCTATTGTTTCCACATCAATACAACTTAAATTAAGATTTTGTTAATTAAATTCACATTTTTTGAAATCTTCCACTTACTGGTATTCATTGAAGAGGGTATCGTTGATACGGATT
Organism: Mylabris phalerata; assembly: GCA_020740385.1. Classification (NCBI taxonomy): domain Eukaryota; kingdom Metazoa; phylum Arthropoda; class Insecta; order Coleoptera; family Meloidae; genus Mylabris; species Mylabris phalerata. The sequence continues at coordinate 4,779,837 of JAJEOX010000299.1, read as the reverse complement.
GAATTCTTCGTCGCATATGATTCATCCCAATTGATTGAAAAATGTAAATCTGCAGTTGTATCAACATCATCGGCTGTGATACTTAAATCGGGTATTTCGGAGCCATTTGCACGGTTTTCTTGAATCGTTGTTGTTGATGACTGTGGAAAAATTCGATTTTGATCCCCGTTTAGGTTGATTTTGTTGAACTACTCACGACTGTAAGTGTTGGCGGTTCATCATTTACATCTTCAATGGTGATCGTCAATTCGGCTGTCGTTTGATGATCGACTTTATCCACGGCTAGAATCTGGACAAACACTTCCGATTGTTTCTCGTAATCAAAAGAACGATCAAGTTTCGTTGTAATTTCACCGGTTTCTGAATCGATTGTTAGGATAGAATTGCTCGAAGTGCCTATTATCGAATGTCTAAAATTTCGAAAAATTGAGATAGAATCGAATTGTATTCGATTTACTAACGTTACAACATCGCCAGCATCTTTATCAGTAGCATGTACAGTAGCAACAAGGTAGTTTAAATCAACATTTTCGGGTACTGAAGCATTATAGATACCGTTGGTATTATCAAATATGGGCGATTCATCGTTTACGTCTAATAATCGGATAGTTACAGGTATTGAGTCTTTCATTGTATCGTTATCGACATCATCGTAAGCTTCCAACTGGTAATTTTATGATAATTAGAATAAAATTGGATAATTAACAAATTATTATTACAATAAACGTGATTATCCTCCAAGTTGAATCTTCATAGTCTAGGTAAGTACTGTTTAGAACAGAGATATAAAAATCGGATGACTGATAGCCTCTGGTTGGTATAACTTGAAATGCTGCCGTGTAATTTATACTGTTGTTGTTAACCAAATGGGTGGTGTACATAGCATTGGTACTCTAAAATAAATTCCAATTAGAAATTTAAAATTCTTACAATATTTGATACAAGTCTAAAATCAAAATCAAGATCAAGACTTGTTCAGAATACCAATCCGTTACCAGATCGATATCATCAATATTAATATTGACATCAAGGCTATTAGAATAATTCTCATCGATCTCTATATCGATTGTTCTATTATCAGAATTATCAATTGTAATTTTCGGTATATTATCATTGATATCTGATACAACAAATGTTAGATCTTGTGTAACAAAAGATGTATTATCATCGGCTTCATATGCTGTTATTGTAAACTCTATTGTATCGTAACCTTTATCTCTATCAACTTTTGCTATGGTAACATCACCCGTTGTAGTATCAATAGTGGTGAAATTATCTGAAAATTTACTAGATTATAGTGTTGTTAAGATTTGTAATATGGAAATACTTGGATCGTCAACTTTGTAGTTGATTTCAGCATTAATCCCGAAATCCCCATCCCGAGCCTTAACTGTAAATGTTGTCTGAAAATTCACAATACAATTAGTTTGAAAAAAATGAAAATTTCAAGAACAACTACTTCTTGTTCCTCGGGAAACGTTCGCAATGATACGAAACTCTCCCATATGGGATTCTCGTCAGGTATGTCCTCGACTTGGACTGTTATCGAAACGTTCGCCAACGGATTGGTAGAGTGGCCTGCACCATCCTGAAATAATCCCCAATTATTTCATTTCTACGAAATTTCTATAGAAAATACTTCTGCTTGTAATACGAAAACGTATAGAGTGAGTTGTTCATAGTCCAAAAGTTGGCCGTCTTGCAAAACTAGGTAGACGTCAGCTGTATAATCTGTATCAGCCGGTTCTGTTTTGTATTCAAAAACAAAAATTTTATCTTCATTTTTCTGTAATTATCGCAATTTTAATAATGGCATTTTGTAATGGATACACCTTACATCTGTAGGTACTATTGTGAATGTCATTCGATCTAAAAGTCCATCTGCATCACCAACCTCATAAGAACACGTCGCATTAGAGATGGTATAAGTTGTATTTTCCTAATAAATTTTAAACAAATACGTAATTTCGATTCTAATCGAAAGAGACGACATTTTATACCTTCATAGCGCAATTTTGTGTTTTAATATACGGCGGATTATCATCTAAATTATTAATGACAAGATTAATCATTTTTTCATCAGAATCGTCAGTAACTTGAAACAGAAATCTTTTCGGTTTTTCTAGCGCTTCATAATCAACTTGTTTATTTATTTTGATACAATAATTGCTGCCGTCTAGCTCGATTGTAGCGTCCAAAAGTGAACTATCACCATCCATAAAATCTGTATCTATTGTAGGCTGCGTTGCTGAAATTTAACGCAATTAAATCGTCATTAAATTTAAAAATTATCGATGAAGAGTACCGCCAGTGATAAGAACCAATATAGTTCCTTCATCATTGTTTTCATCCATGGAAATTGTTTGTATACCATCAGTTTCCGACCAGCTGCCGAATGTAACTCCAGATGTTTGGGCATCTTCAAATTCGAATAATTCGACTGCAATTCACCGAAAGAATCATCAAATTCTTGTACTTTATATTCGTATTTGGACTTACTTGATTTGAGTAAACACAAGAAAATAAGAAACCTAAAGATTGTCAGCATTGTCTGAGAATTTTTTTCCTTATCACTAAATCACTACAATTGCCTATTAGTATTGATAAGGAAATTGATGGAAAATGTCTAATTTCTACACAAATTAAGTCTTTGATTATTTCACTACTTGTGTAACTCCTAATATTTATTTTACAAAGACTAAGAAATTTGAATTCAATTGAAACATTACACTTTCACACTAATGTCTAATGATTTGTGATATTTTTGGCTAGATGACTGCATTGTTATCATATCTGATATATTTTTTATGAAAGATTAGATATAATCGATAAAAATTGAGCTCCCTGTTGATTAAAATTGATAAATTTTATCACTTTCTTTGTACTTATGAAAATTCGAGAATAGATAAAACTAATGATTTTTATTTTGAGTAAGTACTTCCTTTATGTTAATTTGTAATTTTCGTAGCGATTTCAGTACCGGTACGCGAGTTTCTAGAGAATTTGATGTGGATTCAATGTTTGAGCCAAATTTTTAGCGCATTTTGAGTCAATTTTCCGATTTAAGTTACAATAGAATAGGCAATTTTGCTAACTTCTCCTTGGATTTCAGGAAATTTTCGTTTCAAGTCAGTCATATTAAGTACAAAAATTCATTCTTTCCAGTCAATCTAATTATGGAAAGTTTCCTAATACGCTCAACAACGCGTCTAGTTCATTATGCCAATGAACTCGTCTAAAATTTCACATTTTGATTCCAATAGGATGTACATTTATAGATTTTTTTTTTAAATACTTTGTACACCTTATCAGAGGTTGGTTAAGGGCAGCATTATCTAAATGTCATAGGTCTTATTCAACTGGTCACGTGATTAATAAACGAAATAAACATTAAACGAAGTCAAATTTAGTATGAAGTGAAAACACATACTAAACACCATCGAAAGTAAGTACGCTCATCATTTATTTGTTATTTACTTTGAAAAAATGTTTAACAACTTAGACAGTTATCTCTATCGATAGACTATTGTTTTATAAATGTAAACGCGTTAGTTTAGACTGAAAATAAGTAGCACTAAGGACAATTTTTCCATATTTTGTCTAAATTATCGATAAGCAATTCTTGAATTTATATTTAGCGGACGTTGTGGTGGCCCATTGGTAATTGTAATTATTTACAAATTCCGATACAGATTAATGTAAAAATTATCGCAATTTGTTTATCAAAATCATTTTAAATAACGCAACATCGCACTAATTACAATTTTATTTTTAATATGTCTAGTGGATAAGAAAACGACTTTTTTCGGCATTTTCCAGATTTCAACATCACAGTTCCGGTCAATAGGGAGTTTAACACAGAACTAGGCCTTAAATTGTACAAAGTACAGACTTGATAACATGTGCCTATTATTGAATCACACACAGATGAACTATTGATCTTGTTATCAGGATGTCTATAAAAGTGTTAAATATTTTGTAGCGTTGAATAAGTCCTGTTATCTTTCTGAATTATTTAGTACGACTGATTCAATTATTCACGTACCAGTCTCAATCTTATCGCTCTATTTTTGTTAGAGTAATCACTAAAAATAGTTGTGATTCTTTTGAATTTGATTTGATAAATGATGTAATTTTATAAATGATCAAAGACAAATAATTTCGTTTATAAATAAAACGGAAAATTTCGAAATCACCCAGTTAATCGTATACTGTTTTACAGTAAATGTAACAAATTAGTTAGAATTAGTGTTGTACGTGTTTTATTAAAGTTATGGTCCATAGAGCTAATCGTAAGCGGTTGAAAGCTCATCATAAGCCACGTTCTGTAATTGTTGTAAAAACTGTAACATCCACTGAAACGCAAACGGAACCAATAAGTAAAATTCGAACATTTCCCGATCGTTTCGCATACGTTTTATTGATTTCCTCATTATTTTCTAGTGTCTTCGAAGCCGTTAAAATCGCGACTTTCCGATTTGCAACGATATGAGTCGGTACACCGGATTACAACGTTACCAATTGTGGAAAGTGGTTGGAATATCGCAGGGAATTTCTACAACCGTTTCAAGGTACATTTAGAAAACTAGAAAAATCTCCAATTACTCTAAAAATTTCCAGAAATCGAACAATTTAGTCTGCTGGACTTTAGAACAAGCTGAATCATCGTTACAAATAGCCGTTGATACGGTCGCGCCGACTTTTATTCTGTTCGAAGGATCAGTTTCGAGAATTGATCGAATGGTCTGTAAGAGTCTCGATATTGTCGAACAGAAAATTCCTTCGATTAATCTACCACCGGAAATGGTAAATACTCTCGAAATAATTAGCGAAGGAAATTAACAAAAATTTTTAGATTTACTGGAATACCAAACAATACGTCTCTGAAATGAGCACGAAAATTGTCCGGCCTGTATTGAAACGTGCCGATTCGGTTAAACAAATCGGCAATACAGTTTTATCGAGTAAATACACGGCGTTTGCAGCCGATCGTCTGGATGGTGCTTTAGATGTTGCCGATAAATACGTCGATAAATATTTACCAGCTTCCGTTTATGACGACCAAAATATCTCCGGTATTATCCCAAATAAATCGAAATAAAAATCATTAATTTGCGTCAATTATAGAGATTGATAACGGCCAACCGGTTGATGGTCCGGCCGGGAAAGCCCTCCACACAATCCAACATGTGGGCCGTTTTTCGGGCAAACTACAACGTCGACTTACCAAACGCACCTTAGCCGAAGCGAAGGCTTTGAAAGAGCAAAGCGCTAAGACTATCCACGTTCTAATCTACGTCGCTGAATTGGTAGATTTACATCGTTTTTTGAATGATTTTTCTGACAATTTTGTTGCTAGATTGTGACGGATCCGAAGACCGCTTACATTGAGGGTCAACGATTATGGGAACGTCTGAGTCAAGATGAGCCGGAGAACCAAGCACGGCCGGAAAATTTGGAACAATTAATTGTACTTTTGACCCGAGAATCGGCTAGGCGTGTTGTACATTTTGTTAATTACACCAGCGGGATTGTTAGTAAGGCGCCGAAACAAATTAGTAATACTGTTTTAGAAGCGGTTTCCGGTGTTGTGCATCTAATCGACTCGGTAGCTAAGGTAATTGTGATGATTCTATTCGATTTTGATCGGATTTTGCCCGCTTTCCTTCCCTTGAAAGTCTTGTTTATAGCCTTGACTCTGATCTCTGAGACACTGCCAACAAAATGACCGTCTTTAAAGCCTCCACGTCTCAATTTTGATTTCGTACATTGAGTAGTTTTATTTTTAGCCTGAAACTAACAGAACCACTACACCAAGTGTATTGTTAATTAATGCTTTACGGATACAATTAGTGGTTAATGGTTGTTTTCAACAACGAAATATTAATAATAATTTGCTTTCTTAGAGTGTCCATTTGGAAGGGGTACAACAAGCGGCTATAACAACTGTCAAATCTAGTGCACACAATCTTACATTGTTATTGAAACAATTAAACGTTCATACAACTGATTTATTGGTAAATATTCATTTTATTAATTTAAATATCGGAAAATTTTGTACCCTCGATTCAGGATCAAGTAGCACAATCGCTTGCAACGGAAGAACAACCAAAAACAGCCCTGGAAGTGCCAATGATTAGGGTCCAATTAAGAGCCGTACATCGAGCCAAGGATACAAATGGGGTTGAAACAAATTCAAATTGAACCCCATTTTTCTAAAAATATACTTTTATTATACAACATTTATCAATATTTTCGCTGACATATCCTATTTATTTAGCGAAAATGACTGATTTATATATCGACCTGTACAATTGTAACTGGGTAGAAATTTTGTAATTATTAAAAATAAATATAGAAAATTTAATAGAATTTATTATGGCTTCTATACATAAAGTTATTTATTTCACATTATGTACAAATGTATACAATCTTTATCCTAAAAATAGAAAAAATAAATTAAAATTAAACAATTATTGGGAACATTGAGAAATTATTAAAAAAAGAACTGATATGGCAATCAATTCGTTTACAACTAAAATATTAAAAAGATTCCATTAAAATTGTTTAAAAATCATCAACTATAAATAATTATCACGTTTTTCTACAATAATGAACCATTTCCTGTATCTGATCCTGAGCTGTTTATTTTTTAAAATCATAAAGATCGCAAATGAAGAAACCACAGCTCGATATCGATATTGTCACATTTGGAACAGTCCTAATTCTTGAAATAATTTCAATAATTCAACATTAAATTAATTCAGCTACATATTCGGGCTGTCCTTCATGATTGATCGTCAATTCGGATCCCTTAAAACGTGTCCTATACGTGTCGTAATCGTTTGAATTATTGAGCTTGTCTGGCACTTGGAATGTCGATCCTTGGAAACCCATTGCCGCTTCATAATACTGGAAATTGCCGTATAATTAACAAGTTTTTGTTGATTTATCGTACAACAAGGTTTACATTAGGAGCGCCCCTTAGTGAACTATGCGAACTATCCGTTTGTAGCGGCATTCCCGATAAAGTCGCATAATCCGCCAAATCATCAGCCAACGACATTGTAGCCATATGCGAGGAATTCCGGCGATTCGGATGTTGAATTGTTGCATAAGTGTTATCCTCCTATAAATCGATCTTTATTAATTTGAATTGATTAGAAATTGGGGGCGTACTGGTATAAAATCGTCGCCGCTATCGCGCCGGCCGACAACATTCTGTTCCGGTTCGTTGAAGACTTGCATTGTTAATTCTTGTTCTTCGTAAATCTTCAATTTTCTGTGGAAATATTTTTAATAGATTTGTAAGTTTATAAATAAATTCCACATACTGTTCGATCCATAGAGGATTCTCGGTTGTGTTCAAATCGTCGATAATTGCCTTCTTTATCAGAGCATCTTTCTTTTTTAAATCAGTCGGCGATATGACCCAATGTCGTAGACAACAACAAACAACAATAAACGTTACAATACCGACGAATAACACAATAAGTAGAGCAATTAGAGCCGCTAGAGCCGTATCGAAGCTTTCTTCTTTCTCTGTAATTAAAGCCGGTAGAACATTTTCGATAGCAAAGCCGGCGTAGTAGTCTTTCAGAAAATCGTATTTCGAATCGATAATTTTCAAAACTTCAGGTACTGGTAGTATAGTTTGTGTTACAGTATCAACTACTAAAATATACATATCCGACCTAGAATCGAATAAATTTGATTGTATTGTTATTGATTGATTGATTTATTTACCAATCTTCATTTTTATAACCATTATCACTGGTATGGTATCGAATTTCATCAATAATAACAAGACTTTGTGTAGCATTACTCAATTCAGCGATGATTTCATCACGTTCACGTTTTACTTCATCAGACGGTCGTGATAGGATTACACGGATGAGTTGTTCAGGTTCGAAAATCCATACCTAGTCGAGGGTTTACAAATAATAGAAAAAAATTAGTTACACTAGTACATTTGTTTCGATAGAAGCAAACCAAACAAAATTAAGCTCTAGTTTTATCGTATTTATCATCGAAAATTCTAATTATTTTATTTATTTGGTGTTCCTAAAATTGAACAATCGTCGGAGTTTATTGGGCATAATCATTTTTCCGACAATGATTTGTATGATTGTCGCAACATTTGGAACAACACCAATATTTCGGAATAAACGGCCCTGTTGTAGAGTTTATTTGGTTCAAATATTTGTACGAATAAATACTCACATGTACTTCCGTATAAGCTTCACGTTCAGGCGGTGCATTCTCTCTGGCTATAATATCAATAACGAATCGATGTTGGTTGTTTTCGGTTAAATAAGTAGCCGTTGTTATTTCACCATTATCACTAATATTGAATGGTGATGGAATTATTGATCCGGAGCTTCTATTCGAACCGTACTTATAAAGATTTGATGCTCTTATATAGTAAGTTATTGATCCATTTGTGCCAAGATCCGGATCGAAAGCTGTTACATTTACAATGAATTTATTGATATTTGCCATCACATTAACAGCAGCATAATAAACAGATTGTTCAAATACTGGTATATTATCATTAACATCATTTATTGTTATTTTAACTTTGGCAATACTGCTGTCGTGCATAATTTCCTCTTCGTTTAATTCCTGTTTCTGTTCTTTGGTTAAATAAAAATCTGCGTCGTTGTTTGCTAAAATAAATAAATAATATTCATCGCGATCTTCACGATCGAACGTTCTGTTCGTGTATAAATTGCCATCGGATCGATCTAAATAAAAAGCATTATCATCATTGCCCGATAAAATATAATAATAGACCCGAGCATGATTGCCTTCGTCTCGGTCCATTGCTTTAACTTGGCCTGAAAGTATGCTTGTTATAATAAATACGATTTGAATTTGTTGAATACACACCGATTCGGATATTTTTGCCTTCGTTCTCAGTGACATAGAAATGATAAGGATTCGCATTTTGAGAATCAGGAAATTCCGGACGATTATCGTTCGTATCCACTAAAAGTATCGTTAAATGACGTGTCGTTTCGAACCATTTCGGATAGCCGTGATCTCTTGCAACCAATTCCAGCTAAATACAATGGAATTAATAAATTTGTGTTGGATTATTGGAATTTACCTCGTATTTTGATTGAGTTTCCCGGTCGAGAAAGACGCGACTCCTCAATTCGCCGGTATTTGCATCAATTACAAATTCATTAGTTTGTTGGACGTTCTGGCCATCAACTTTCAAGTGGTACGTGATTTTGCCATTTTCATTTGCATCTTGATCGCTGGCTTTGACAGTCATCACCAAATAATTCTCAGTTGCTGCATTCTAAATAAATTCGCTTGACTTTCGCAATTTACAAATTACAATAATGCGACTTACTTCGGTTATTTCTAACGTAGATTTCGATAGTGCCGGCATTATAAAGACCGGTTGATGTTCATTAACATTCAATATTTGTACATTGATGGTGGCACGATCGTATAAATGACCGTTTCCACCGCCGTCTCTTGCTTCAATAATTAAATGGAAATCGCGCTTTTGGCCCAATAGTGATTTGTGTGGATACAAAATACCGGTCTCAACACCCAATAAAAATACGTCTGTACAAATAGAAAAATTTAAATTGGAATTTTCCCCAAATCAACAAATAATGGGACAATTTTTCGTTTATAAATTTTCACCCCCATAAAGCGTTATTAATTTCCGTCTTTTAATAAACCCGGTTCTTTTAAACATTCTATTTTTCCGCCATTCTAATTAGATTTTTATTTGCTACAGTAAAAATTACGTTTGGCATCGTAAAATTTGGCAAAAGAGTTGAATTAACTCGCTCTATATATCCAACATTAGAAACTCTAAAATTCTCTGTTGCCAAATTTTATTGTGGCTTTTACGTCTCCTTTACACACTATAATGATGTAGCCTAATGAAGGACAACCGTAAGCCGCTTTTATCGTAAAATAGTCCGGGATTTCATTGTAGAAAGGATAATGATGGCGGTTGTATATGGAAATAATGACACAATCGATTTGTTGGGATTCAATAAAAACTGACCGAATTGTAAATTGATCATCAATACATGCAAATTGATGCAAATTACCTAATAGTATCGATAATTCTTTGGAATAATAGCGGAATTGGGCTTTGATCATTTGACTAAAACCGGATGTTGAAAAAAATTGTGAAGACCCTCTAGTTTCATCTAAATTATCCGCGATTTAATGGCGAATCAGGCTAGAGGGGACACGGGTTCTTTTTCTATACTGGAATATTATAATTGGAAAATATTCGGATATTATTCATCAAAAATGCAAAATATATGCACTTTTCAAACGAAATTTCCATACTAATGAGATTTATGCGCAATTTGCATTCGTTATTATTTTACCGGATGGTATCTATAATTATTTTCTTTAATGAAAAAACCCCACATAAATTATTCGAAAATCGTATAGAAATTAACAAGGAAATTATTAGAATAGCGGAATTTTCGTAGCTAACACTTTATGGTGTATTTTTCCAATTAAAAGTCCAGCATAACGAATCCATGGAGCCACGATCTTTTTATTATTGCCGGTATAATTGAAATTCGTAAATTTTACATCAATTTAACTCGCTATACCAATGATTAATTCAAATTCGAATATTTATTCGAAGAATAAATAAGAAATTATCGATACATACCGTTAGTATTACCACCAATGATGCTATAGTGGATATTGCCGTTAATCCCCGAATCCGCATCGGTTGCATTAACTTGGATTAAAGGTTTTGGTGGATTTAAACGCACATTCTCCATTACGGTAACATTATAAACACTTTGATTGAATTCCGGTGCATTATCATTAACATCAGTTATATCGATATTGACCGGCACAGTTACCGATCTTTTAAAATTCCCACTGCCACCATCGCTGGCAATCACTTGAATTACCGTACGATTGATTGTTTCATGATCGAAAAAATTCGAATTGGCTATCGTTATATCGCCACTATTCGTATCGATATTGAAATGTTCGCTATGTTCACCAGTCAAACTGTACGTAATCTTACCAAAATCACCTTTATCCAAATCGTTTGCTTTAACTTGAATTATAATTGTGCCATTCGGCGAGTTCTCTTGTACGCTCGTATTGTAGATTTTCTCCGAAAATATCGGATCGTTATCGTTGAGATTGATGACAGTAATTAGAACAGTTGCCGATGAATTCAATTGCGGTACACCACTATCGTAGGCAATTATTGTAAAATTCAATTCTTCGGTAGTCTCATAATCGATACGTTTCCTAATTTGTACAATACCAGTGCCGTTATTGATTTGAAAATATTCACTATCGGGTATGATGGCGTAACCGGCAATATCTGAATCTTCATCAACGGCCTTATATGTTGATACAATTGTACCAACAGGTTGTTCCTCTTTCAATTCGAGATAATAAACGGGATTATCAACGGTCCATGGTGGTAGGAATGTGGGTGGTGAGTCGTTGACGTCGGCTATTGTTATGATCAGTAAACCTGAAATGATCAATTTTTCCCTGGATTATCTTTTTGGAAACCGGTTCAATATTAGAACAATTTTCGGGTTGTGTGAATTTATAGAAATGGATTGCTGCGAGATAAACAGGTCGTATGTATGGACGTGTTGGCCGGTAATAGGCGATATGAATGAGAACAAGGCGAAATTTACGAATTCCTTTTCTGAAAATGAGAGTTTATGGTAGAATGAATATGTATGTACAACAATATTCGGATATTATAGGTAGACGTGGTTAACCAACGAATCCCACTCTATTATAAAGTTTTCATTTTACGCCTCCATTTCTAACAGTTGATTTGCTATAAATGACAGACTAATAATAACGAAAAGACGGAGAAATATTTGAAATATTTTACGAATTTTGACATTTTATTAAGTTTACATCTCGGTTATTTCCGTAAATTTTCTAATAATTCGGCATTTCTGAAATAAAATACAACGATGGAAATCTTGGGGAAATTTATTAACAAGAAACTGTATATTTTCAGTGATAGCCAATGGGGGAACGGCAGTATTGTAGATGTACTTAATTAACTGTCTCTTTGACAAATTCCATCTACAGATACGAATTCCGACAGACAAATGGAAACTGATCTTTTTATATTCAAACTTTTATTCGAATCTCACCTTCGCCTTGTTGTACAGTCGGTGCGGTTATATCAGTGACCAATACCGGTATTCTAACAACAGCTGCAATATCGCGTTGTAAACGATTAATTATTATAACTTTTCCGCTATTTTTATCGACAGAAAAGAAATTTTTGTAAACTTGATTATCGGAAACTTCATTTCCATATTTATTTAGTGCTGTTATTGGTTCGGTAGCAGCGAAATTTAACGCTTCAGATGAATTAACATCCGGATCTAAAGCAATTAATGTATAAATTACTGTACCAACTGGTACATCTTCCATAATCTGTTGAACAATAAAATTCGTATTAACGTCGAGATTTATTTAGAAATAATATTACCTCGATTTTCTGTGTTGCCGGCGTAAAATACGGCATTTTATCGTTAGTATTAATTATATTTATCGTTAATGTTGTTGTACCTGTTAGACTCGGTACACCATGATCGCTTGCTATTATCTCAATATTGTAAGTGTTGCGACGATCAAAATCTAATTTTGACGTTACAGTAACGATACCTGTAGTATTATCGATTTGGAAATCATCATAAGCACCTTTCTGGATTTGATAGTCAATTTCAGCATTGACACCAGTATCCAGATCGGTGGCAATAACTTGCGCCACTGATGTGCCTGAAAGAATGCCAAATATTGAATTGCAATCATTCATAACAAGTCGAGTTTGTCAAACGGACAAGAATTGAATCGGGATTTAGTGCCAGTCAAACAAGAATGGTGGATGCGCCGGGAAAATTACGTGAACTTACCGATTAGCGTGTCTTCAGTAACAGCTTCAATGTAGCTCTCCTTTCAGAAAGATCGGATAATTATTGTTAATATCCCTAATGGTGATATTAACGATTGCTGTTGTTGTGAATTTCCCATCACTAGCCTGGATGATTAATTAAATTAAAATCAATTAATTAAAGCGACAACCATTTGATTTTATTACAAATTACCATAACTGTTAGAACGATAATATTGTCTGTATCGTTGCTAACATCTAATCCATGATTGTTCATAATTCGTATTTTGCCCGTATTTGGTTCTATATTGAATAGATCCTTATCATTACCGGCGATGATAGAATAGGTCACATGAGACGTTTTGTCGGCATCTCGGGCCTCAATTATTAAATCTGGATCGAATTTCACAGCACCCTCATTGATGAATACACGATAGATTGGTTGGCTAAATACGGGCATATTGTCATTATCGTCGGTCAAATGGACATGGAGTGGTACGATTTTGGTTTGTCCCTTACCATCATCATCAGTTGCCTTTTGATAACAAATTATGGATTATTGTGTGGATTAATTCATGACTGACTTACAATAAATTGCAATTGATAATCGGTTTGTTCTTCGTAATCAAGACAGGGTGTTGTTCCCGGTTGGTCGCATTGCGCCACAATCACCGTTCCAGTTCGATTATGAACTGCGAATTTTTCATTTCCACTACCCGATAGACGGTAAACAATTCCATTTTCACCGAAATTACCACTGTCTCGATCTTTTGCCGTGATTGTTATTACTGGCGTCCCAGGTGATGCCATCTCAGATATTGTAGCCGAATATGTTTCCTGTTCAAAAGTCGGTGCATTATCATTTATATCGGTTACAGCAACGGTGAGTGTCGCCGTTGATGATAATTTCTCTTTCGTGTACAATTCTTTCGCAATCACCAATATAATAAATTTACGTTGATTTAAATCTTCATAATCCAACGAACTGTTGGCCACACGTATCGTTACCGGTGTTGAACCATTCGCTGTAGTCGGTTCGATCGAGAAAGCCCCCGAAATATCGTTCAATTGCAACGAAAACACCGAATTGTTCCCCTAAAAAAACTCGAATTAATCGAGAATTGTCGGCGATAGGAATTCTTTACTTCATCTGGATCGGTGACGGACATGTCCAAATCCGGCAAGGGTGAACCTTCGGGAATGTTCTCCGGTATTTCGATAAAGTATTCTCTACGATTGAACATCGGTGGTACATCGTTTACATCTTTTATTTTTACAAAAGCCTCAGTTGTGGTCATTGTTAGAGGATCAGCACTTTTTACATCGCTCCCAACTTCGTACGCCTACAGATTGATAGAATAAAGAAATTTTGCTTCAATTACAAACACAATTGTACCCGTATTGTTAATTTTAGAATTCCGCCAGGATTGACGACAGCTTCTTTATCGAGCGGCCGAGCGGTTCGCAATTCACCAGTTACAGTATCCAATAAAAAATAATCCATGGGACCTAATCATTGAAACAACAACAATAAAAGGGCTTATTTAGAATTTCACGATAACGTACTAGTAATAAGTTCGTAATGAATCTTCCTAGGGACACCTTTATCGCCGTCTTCAGCATGAACAGTCATTACTAAAGTATTAATAGGAGCATCTTCGCTGATTTCAGCGTTTAAATCGCCGATAAATTGGGGCGGTGTATCTTGTACATCGCTAACATTCACTGTTACATTGGTTATACTACTCAATTCCCCATCCTATATTGTTTCGTTTTTAATATAAAAATCTTAAATTTCGTTTTATTCAACTTACCGTAGCTTTCAACAAGAATTGATAAGTCTGTTCAACTGTATAATTTAATTTTCTCTTTAAAACAATACTACCTAAATAGGAATTTTGTGCTGAATCTTGTGTTTCTATATCGAAAATTTCGCAAGCATTTTGGTATTCCGGTAAATTAACACATTCAACTTCCAAATTGGACCCGGATGTGTCCCGATCTTTCACATGAATATTAGAAAATATTGTCGTGCCTACTGGCGTATCTTCATCTACTGAAATTTCATACGGCGCCTACAAAATTAAAGCCGTTACAATAATTCTTACAAGCAGACTTACAAGAGAAGCAGGTCTGAATTTCTCTGGCAAGATTGCCGCTTGTGAAGTGTCTCATTACACACACACTTATACATGTGAAGTTGTCTTATCTTTGACAATTCATTAAAATAAAAGTCGTGTTTATATTTGAGAATTCTGCCGGTGTGTAAGTGATATGAATAATTTTAATCAATTGATTGTCGTAACCTAGTTAGACCTGCAAACTTAATTGGACATTTCATATGCAGCAAACTTGTAGACGAGAGACAGAGAGGAAATAGACCCCTTCTCGTGTAACTGTTATGGGTTGTTACATTTTGGAATTCCGGCGCATTATCGTTCTCATCTAAAATAATTACAGTAACAGGAACACTGACGACATTATTCCGACCACCTTGTACCTCATCTTCTATACTGACCACAATATTGAGCGTATTGTTTGTCTACGAGATTAATTGCTTCTATAATTGGATCTTGTGATTATTTTTTAATTGATTTTACCTCATAATCGAGCGGTTTAACAACAGTAACGACGCCAGTATTTCGATTTACTTTCAACGCATCAGTTCCTTGTAAATCGAAATGGACGGTACTATTCTCGGGATCCATGCCTTCTAATTGGAAAATCACACTGCCGACTGATGTTGTCTCCGATACGGGCAGATTATTCATATCCATTAGAAATAACGGTGGTAGATTAGCGCAACATTCTGTAATAAATTGGGAAGAATCATTAGAACAGGTATGTTTGTCGTTTTTTGTGGTTAATTTCCTTTCGCTAAATTGACTATTATTATGTCGACAATAGCCGACAATAGATATAAGTTTAAATTGTATGCGAAAGTTCAACTATAATGACTCGAACTTATACAACTTAATTATTTAAACACCACCGAGCCCCATTCATACGTCCTCATTGAAATAAAACATCGCCAACGTTGCTCGTCAACTTAACGGATCTTTCAAAGCGAAAACAATGACTTTGTTAACGATAAAGACCTGCCGTCTCATCGGCCAATTTACCACCGACTACAGAAAATATCAAACAACTATTTCGAAATTTAAATTCGACAAAAACGGTTAAATCAATCGGAAAAAATCGACATCGTTTTTGTTTGAAAATACAAAAAATGTTATCTTATTGTATTTTTTTTTTGTGCCGACTAGCTTGGTTAGGTAGAGGACAGTTTGGATAAATTCCCTGTGAAAACACGGTTCGTGGAATTGCGTCAAGGATCATTACCTCGAAATCGTTACAAGAGAGAAACGTAATTTTTAAACTGCACGTCCACGGAACGATCGCAATGGGGTTAGTTTGAGTTAAAGCTGTTTTCAAAGTTTGCAACAAATCGAGGTTAATTAGAGTAATGCTTTTTAGGGGGCGATTGGAAATTCTGATGTTTCGCCTTTACATATTTGTTCACCCCAACTCAATGAAAGCAAGATTTACGAGTCACTGTCGTTAATTAATCGGCATTATTTTAGATTTTCCCAAATTTGATATTTTAAACAAACAAAGGTAAATTTACGGCTCAACAATCCAAATACAATCGAATTTAATCAATAAAAACTGATTACAGTCAAATTCATAAACGGTTGAATACTCTAATTAAACAACTCATTTATAAAGTAGCGAGCTTTCCCTGTATAAACCGGCAAATTGATTTATTTTAACCAAATAGAATCAAGTATGATTTATAAACATGAAGCTTTATCGGTGGTGTTTAATCAATTTTTGGGAATAATCGAAAAAATTGATCGAGATGGTGGATTAATTCCTCGGTGACATTACAAGATTGATAACGGCGGGCTTGTCGGGCAACTACCACAACCAGTGGACAAATTGGGGACGAAATAAAATACGTTGATTTCTGTATAGAAAATTCGATGAAGGCTAAAAAAGACGCATTATAACTCGAAATAATATTTACACGGAAAACATGACTATCGGTTTTTGACTAATTGGCAGAATTCGTTATTATTTGTCGTGTTCATCTTGTTTCCGCTAAAAATTAACATTAACATTCGGAATACAGGTGTGAATAACTGCGATTTTGTCGGACTGGATAACGTTTTATCTATAAATTTACAAATGAACTTGTCAAACAAAATTTCAATATTATTTTAATGGCTGTAGGGGAAATGCTTTCATGAACGCGTTTGAAATTCACATTTTGTTTGCTTTGATCTCTGAAAATTAGCGATTTTTCAATGCATCGAAAAAATACATATGGATAAAAATCGAAACTTAACAATAGGAAAATTTCAATTATATTTTCGTATATAAAACAGTTGTTGTTGTTATTGTTTGGTAGAATGAACCCGTTACCGGTGAATAGCAAAGCTACACATTTGTATTCAGTCCTCTCAACTTCCGCCTACTTCCATCAACAGTATCAGTAATGTAATCCCGGTGAGTGTGGTGTTATAATCCTGCTGCTTGTTGTTCCGGCTGACCTGCTTGCCTCCATCCAACTTGACATGTTGTCCTTACAGTTTGTCTTTGTTCAGTTCGGTAGGATGACATTATCCTAACAGAAGCAAACTTTCCCGATGTAATCATTTAAAAGGACGATGTTAAGTTCAACGTAGCTGACAGATATCATCATTTATATAAAAGTATTACAACTATTATCATCATTATCGCCCAGCATTGTTGTTTTAGATTAGTAGTCAAATAAACCTTAGGGGCTGATCTCTTGCCACCACCGACTTTCTCTTAGTTGTTCTTGTTGTGTTACCAATTAATTTCGGTGAAGTCTAGCGATAGATGGACGTGATCAGCGTTACTGATGTGATGACTATATTTTGGTTGTCTTAACGAAGTAAAGTTTAACTAGTTAGAGAAACTGACAGACACCTCACTAATGACTTGCATGTATTCAAGGAAATGTATAAATTATCGCTGAGTTGATAAATATGTTTAATTAATAGAATAGAATAGAATAGAAATTGAAGATTTAACCATCAATCTAACTGTCATAGATATTTGTTGTAAATAGTTAATATGTAGTAAACAACATTTTGTGTACAATCAGATAAAGTACTCTATAAAAATCAATCGATCAAAATTTGACAGTGAAATATGAGGAAAATTTGCTATAAAAGAGCCATTGTAGACAACAAATTGACACTAATAATTGACTGCACGTTTCAATTAGGATTCTTTGAAAACTACCATAAAAACCAAAATGAAATATGACTATTTAACAGGCCATAATTTGCTAGATTTACTGCAAAGCCCAACTCGATACAGATCTACAAAATCTCCAAATTTCTCCCAATTGATTGTGAAAGAACAGGATTTGTCTATCTTGATTCAGCTGGATTTACATATCAGCTTCTTTACAAAAATCGCAAAGTTTTTATTGTATTTTAATTTAATTTTGTTTCGATACCGAGAGTTTTTACAATATTGGCAACTTTATTGATTTTCCATACAGAATGTTTGCAAACAAATTTTTTTAATCAATGTCGATTGGGGAAATTCCACTTGTTAAATACGGATTGAATCGTGCATTATTATTGGCCATTGTCTAGCATCTTCAACGACCTGAAACCGAAGCTGTACTTAAGCCCTATTTAAGTTCCAACATTTCTCCCTAATAAATCTATAATTCCACGAACGCAAGATTTATCTCTGTTTGCATTGATTCGAATTGTTCTTTGATAAAATAAGCTGTAGAGTTAAAGGAGACTTTAAACTGATTAGTGAAATATTCAACAGTAACACTAACAATTATTCTACTTATAAAATACTCGATCAACTGCAGTTGATAAATCCCTGGGGTTATTTTCTTTACAGAATTTAGCTAATTTATCGAGACTTGCATTAAGATTCGAGTAGAAGACGAGATTCGGACAATTCATTTTTTTTGAATTGCAAAGCTTGAAGGAGCATTTATTAAAGTGTACAATTAACGAGAAGACTAGAAATGTAGTTCTATTTGTATAGAAACTACGAAGGCGTTACTATAAAAAGAATAATCGAAATTATGCAAATTGTGTAAAAGAAATCACCCGACTGTAAAATATTTTTAATAAATGAATACTTTGTGCCGAAGAAGAATCTAGAAAGGATTCTTGACAAACAGTACAAATTGGTGGAGAAATTCATTTGAAATATAAATATTCAAAAATCGACGACATATAAAAGAAAAATCACCACTGTTATAGGTTAAAACGAAAACGATAATTTATATTACGATTGTATTCATTCACAAATCCAACAAAAATTTTCCATGTATCCAATTCAATCAATCTTAGTAGTGGTAGCTGGACATATACGGGGATGGCAATCTACTGTACATCGTTTTTTATATCCGGCCCGTTGATTGGGGGATGGTGGTTGACTTTTATTGTGCAATAAAGTTGGTTTAGTGGTCGATTTCGGATACGAGAAGCAACATTGAACGGAAAACGGAAAGAAAAAAGCCAAAAACAGAACGGATCTTTGTTCTTATTAAGACATCAAAATAATTGAATTGTTTCGTAACATTCCATCAGTTTATCTATTAACTAGATCGCTTACATAGTGATCAGTAAGGTGATTATAATCGAAAACTACA
This sequence comes from Mylabris phalerata, assembly GCA_020740385.1. Lineage (NCBI taxonomy): Eukaryota > Metazoa > Arthropoda > Insecta > Coleoptera > Meloidae > Mylabris > Mylabris phalerata. Next base: position 4,760,272 of record JAJEOX010000299.1, on the reverse strand, counting down.
ACGTTTAATTGAAACTGTTGATATGAGGGGCATACTTGAAGCGATAACTGTGGTCCTAGTTGAATGTGGAATTTGTTGATTATAGCCAAGACTTGACTCGATTCGTCCTTTTAGGATTAAATTATACGAGTTTATAGAAATGCAAATTGCGCAATTATTACCGAAATTGGTTGAAAAATTTGACATGAACAACAATCTAACAAGACAACGATAGAAACAAAAAGTCTCGAATTAGAGATTTCTAAGACAACTAATGAAGTTTCATCGAGGTTCAACATTTTCAATAAGAGCTAAAAAATTGAATTTCAACTCATTTAATTGAATCTTACAACAAATCAATATGTCTCGGTACGATTTATAAAATATTGACGTAAATTGGGGCAAATAAAAATAAAAGATAACTCTTTATCTGGTATTTTATTGTACCTGCAAAAGCGGGATGATATCGTCTTGGTTTTTTTGAAAGGGTTGTATTTGTGCTACCATTAAATTCCGCCAAGAGCCTGGCAATATTATCTTTACAAGAAATAAACGTCAACTGTTCCTATAATAGATGCCGGTTTGTAAAATATCAAAATACAGAATTTGTTTGGTTAATATTAAAAAAGTTGTGTGATCTACAACACAACGGAATCTCTTACATTCAATTAAAGAGTTCTAAAGGCAAACTTATCTACTTTATGATTAGTTTTCCCCTATTCGGACAGTTCTCAGATTACGTTCGTCTTATTTTCTTGACACATCCATATCGATTGGCCTATTTCCTTCACATAAACAGGCAACACAAAGCTTTAGTTTTTCCACTTCGAGTTGGACACGCTTTCATCTATAAGAACATACAAATATCCGATTTGATCTCGAAAAAAATTCAATTTACATCGCCTAATTGAGTGGCCTTTTGATAAAAATACAGTCAATATAGTGGTAGCGAGACAGAAAAACCTCGAACCTTTTCCTTGAAAAATGTATGTTGTTTTCAGGCGAACACGAAAAGAAAAAGAAAGTGGTCTACATTCACTTGACAGAACTATCTGTAAATCGTTCGTCGCTTTGAAATATCGGAAATTGGCCGGGTTCAAACGGGGGGCGGTGGATCTATATAGACTGGCATTTTCCACTTTGTCTCCCCAATGAGCATTTCAGTAAAATTGCAAATAATTTTAATTGCGTCCGAGTGGATTGGGAGCGAAAAAATTTGAATAGAGGGTGAGAAAAATCTAGATTCTAATTAGATTCGTACAGTTTAATTGTCAGAAATCGTATTAATGAGAACAATCTGAAATCCACGCCTGTTTGCTGTTTTTGTTGCTATTTACACAATTAATTTCGGGCTAGTGTATTGGAAACCGAACGGTAGAAGAAAAAGGCGTTATCCAAAATCAAAACCAATCACTAAACTTTCAAGTTGTAATTCAACTAAAAGCGATCTTCCCAACCGCACATTATGTAAAAGTATTGATAATATATAGCCAGTTTTGTCGGTGAAACATTTAAATGTTCATCGATTAGATTTAAAATTCATGAAAATGGTTTCATAGCCGCATACAACACAACACAATACGCATCACAGAAATAAATATTGTTATATCAAAGCTTATGCATAGAATGCGATATAGTAATTTCCTTTACATCGTTCAAACACAGATAATGGAGTTATTTTACTGTCATGATTGATGCAATATTCGAAGTTTCTATAGTTTTATTATTCGTCTATAATAACATCACGAAATCGACGATAATTTAAGAACTATACAATAACAAATCAATCGATATAGTTTTGAAGCAGATAGGAAATAATTGCCTAGACAGAATTAATGAGACTGGCAAAAAAAGCACAGAGTATCGGAACATGAACTGATTAAATCTGTCACAGTATGCAGTATTACAAGATAACGTCTTCGCTTATTTGCTGACAAAAACTCCAATTTCATTAAAATGTGCTGAAATGAAATTAATTTGATATACGTGACATTAACTACAGTGCAAATTGCTGGTAATTCTTGTAATGAAGACGTTAAATTATAACGAATTCTTGCCAGCTATAAGTTTAATCCATATTTTCGTTGAATTTTTATATAAAAATCTACACAGTATTTTCTATTTTGTGATGTTTTTATAGATGTCGTGTTTTTCATTGTGTTGTTACTATTTCATACACCCTCAGTTGTGTTTGTTGGAAGTTGAATCAGACTTGAAAGACTCGACTATAAATCCAAGTCGAAAGATTCCCCTCTTCTGCGACATTACATATGGATATTCTTATCTTGTGTACATGTCGCGTTTATAAATACCGGTATTAGTACGAGCGGAACAGACGAAAATAACGAATTATGTAAACTAAAATTGATACAAATTCTGGGAGCAATTTTGGTGGATGCGCCGGGATCAAAATTGCGTAGAAAGAAGGTACAATTTGTATTCTCGGCAGTTTCTAAGACAAACTATCGCTCATTGTTTGGCTATAATCTAAAGATTTGTCAATATTTGGCTAATCCACCTACACACACATGATCTTTGTAGACCTTAAACCGTATATTTACAGTAATCAGCGTTAATTACGACCGAGCCTAATAAATATGCGCATAAGCGACTTAACAGTTCCTGTTCACGTAACTTTCACGATAAGCTTGCCGAGTACTAATGCTCTACGAAACAATTGATTTAGACCATCGTACACATCTGTTGTTAACACACATGGGATTATTCCCAGAAGAAATCGATGAGTTTAATGAGTAGATCACCAAGATTTCAACAATAAAGAAAACTTGTCTCCCCCGACAGTTTGAAATAATTTAAATAATCCGTGTAGGTGTCATGACAGTTTAAACCACCCTCTAGAGTGCGATAAATTTAATGATTTTAATCCCTGGTCAGTGATACGAAGTTTCCCATTTTATAAATAATTCTCGTTATTGTTCTTTTAAATATTTTGAACTAAACTCGCATAAATCTCTAGTTAGATTCTAGATATTCGAATAACAAAGCATAATACTTGTCGACGATATTTTATTATAAACGATTATTATACGGATGGTTTTGTTTTAGTTTAGTATGCAGAATATCAAAAGTGCAATATAATTACACTATTCTAAATGTGTAACATCATGCAAATTAATTTGTTGGAGCAAACGTTGTGTTAATTTATTGAAATTAAGTTGATGTTTGCGAATTTTATTTGACGAAGCGCGTTAATTGAGGGGATTGGAAAAATTCAACAATAATCGCCCTATAAAAATGACAATATTGAGAATACAAAGCAATCCCATCAAAGAATCTCGACATCATCCGAAAAGAGTTCAATTATTTGCTTTTTTTCTAGTGTAATTACGCTATACATCGCCGTAATTCCAACTAAAGCATTAATTAGAATCTCAACTGTTTGTTGAATCCTGTAATTAAACCTTATGTAGCTTTGAGTTATAAAGAGGGAAGATTGCAGGAGATACGCTCGACATGATTGTCGATCACAAGTGGCTAGTGTCGTATAAAAATCCATGTTAGTTGTATTGGAATGGGTGGTAAAATAAAACAGAAAAGTAGAGAAATATTTCGAACCTTCTTAATGGATAACAGATGTATTCGACAGGCAAAAGCGAATATCTACCTTATAGAGTATATACACAGTCAAAAGTTTCCATCTGTTGGTCAATATAATGGTGGAACGGTTTTTGCAGACTATAAATTCCAGTTTTGTGTGTACGTTTGCAGAAAGCAACTTTAATCTTGCTAGCTTATAGTAGAAGTTCTTTGTGTGTGACGACAATGTCTTTGCCGTTGTTGCCGTCCACCTTATTTCATATAAAATTCGATTCGCCCTACCCCCTTAAAAAAAGACGTCATATTTTCATCTGTATTGTATACAAATCTTCCTGAAATACGATGACTTTGTAGCATAATGACGTTGTCGTTTGAAATATGAAGATAAAAATAGAGCTTCTTCTATATGCACACATTTATATTCATCTACTTTCATCATAATAAATCCATAAATCAGACACTCCACTTGTGTTATCTCTCCCTCATTCATATAAAATACATCCTACTCTATTTCTAATGAGACTACAAATTCTAATAAATTTAACATTCGCTTTTCTGAACTATAAGTGGAGATTCGTGTAACCCATCCTTTATTATTTTTTATAAATTCTCTTGTAATCACAAATTCTCTTCAAATCGACAAAAACAATAATCATCCAATGGGAAAGTGAATTGGCCTCATTTTGTCTCGGCTGGTGTAAAAAGAGTTAATTGTGATACTTTAGATAACAATCAGGAAATTAAATAGAGAATGCTCATTCAATTCGAAAATTACACGATAAAACCATGGTCGTTTGATAAATGTTTGTCGTTTTAGTTAATCTGTCGAGGATGTTTCAATTGGCAAGGAAATAGAGAACATCTTCATCGTTCACTATAGCTCATTATAAACGATGGGGGAGGCGTTTTAATTCATTCTGTGACAGATATAAACAGGCAAACGTTCCAAAAATATTATATTTCAACAATAATTGGAATTTATTGTTCGAAATTATTGAAACGGCTACTCGACATCAAAGCAAAGGAAATTAAATTGATTCGATTGATTACATTGTTAGATTATCTACTAGAGAGGGCAATTGTGAACTGAAACAATCAATTTATATTGTAGAATATTACAAATTTATTATTTATTATAGAAATTAGAATTTATCCTCTACTTAAACTACATTTTTGGGTTGATTTTCGTAAATTTCTGGATTAGAATTGATTAATTCAAGCCTTATCCGATACAAGATTAAACCAATACAATTTGAGGGTGCAGATTCGATTAATTCAGAGACTAGATTCACCCCAATTTAACCCCATTGTAAACACTGCATCAATATTTGGACTTATTTGAAACACTTGTAGGTTTAATAATAAAATTGCCTAAAAGGGGTAATTTTTAATTAGCGTATTATTGATTAAACGAGTCTTAATCAATGATGAATTCGTTTATGATTGTGACACGTCAAGGCGGATTGTGGGGGAGAATCGATTCTAATTTCGTCGACTTGGAACGACAAAATCTTAAAACAAACCGATAATGCAAATGATTTAAATCCAAAGATCTTGTTTTACTGTGGGATTTGCTTCGCGTATGTTTCTCTTGTACGCATTGCATTACAGTTTGTATATGAAATTATTTGGACTTCCTTATTTCTATATAGGGGGAGTTTTAACAGAGATATCTTCTACTGGGATGTGTTTTTTTGTCTTGTTTGCACTAAGATAGATTTTACTTTTCTTGGGTTCACTCAACAAGAATATACACCTTATAGTATCAAGTTAAAAACTTGGAGAATATACGATTTGTTCGGGAAACTTTCAGCTAACTTTGAACTTTTATATTTTTCATTGGATCCACCACCAGCAGACGATCTGCCCACATAAAAGCTTTTGCTCAGTATTTAACTATATAACTATATAACATCTGTTGTTGGAAACTTTAATGATTCCACAAACTATTCATTTCATTATGCATCAATAAAATTGAGTGTGTACTGAACGTCGATGCGAAATTACGTCAAGATTATGCAGATTACAACGCTGGCAATATTGGGTAAATTCAATACGTTTTATCCTTTGCGTATTGTTCATGGAATAAGATGAATACAAATGGCGAATGCGACGTTTTCTTTCAACTTTTTACCGAAACAATGTAAAATGAACATTATCTCCAATGCTTTCTATCAACTACGATTCTCTTAAGTACATGAATAATTTATTACAAGATTGGAATGGTTCTTACCTAATGTAATCTTTATTTTCTTTTACTTCACGATTCAATGCAAATCGACACACAATTTTCTAGCTTTATTTTTTTTAACAATAATTATTTAGTTTAAGAAATATGTAGACGAAAAGGTGTACAAATAGACGATGAATTTAATTAAACTTTTCAAGTAATTTTCCACAGCAATAAGAGCACGTAATTAAATTTTGAAGTTAATCTTTAACGACTAGGTGAAATTGAAGAAAATTCATCACTAATTCAAACGTTGTAGCTTTAAAAACCGTCTCGAATATCTCAATTCCGACTAGCTGAACATTTCAAAGAAACTAAACACAAGAAAATTTCCAACAATATGGAACAAAAACTGTTTTAAATAAGTCAATTTTCAATAGTCTATCATATTACAAGCTCCATCAATAATCACATTCGTGCAATAATTCGATCTCAACTTTCTATAACAGTAAACTTTCCTTTCAATAACGGCACGTTTGTTGGGGAAATATTCTTTTCAAATTCGGCGTTTCCCCATACGGAAACTTTTCCGAAAAGACTTGCGTCTATTTGGTTCTAGTTTTGCAATATTGTTGGCAAAAAACGTGGCGAAATTGCACAATTCGAATTTCATTGAATTGTGGTGGATGCGCCGGGTATGTGTGATAGTAAAACTTTTTAAATTAAAACAAACGATCTATTGCAGTAGCTGAATTATGCAAACAAATTTCAAGCAAATAAACGCTAATTAAACTAATGATTTAAGTGTTTTTCGACAGATAATGCGGTGGTTAAACTGCAAATTTTATGTACGGCAATTTCAACTTTGTAACAATGTTTGATTATAATTTTTGTTATTAAAAACGAGCCGTTGAATCTCGATTTATCTAACAAAAACTCCAATGAACTACTTAAAATGGATATTAAGACATAACGACTACCTTGGGTGAAATAGCGACTGTATAAAAAGTAATTTTAATAAGAATATAGTCGATTCGTTTAACATATAAGGCGAAGGACATCTACTGGCGCGTAGAGTCTTCAATTCTAGTAAATTGACTCGATTTTTCTACGTTAAAATAATTAAATTTCGATCACAAAAACTAAAAAGAATCTCAACTGATTTAGAATTTTAGAAAACCAACAACATTCGTCTAGTATCAGAATAAATTGCGTCTGCCAGTAAATATAATTGTGGTGGTTGTTGGAATTAACTGTAACAGAGGTTGTAACATTAATCTCTTTAACGAGCTACTCTGTAATTAAGGTACTTGAATGTCAACTTATATAACATACACATATTAGTGTCATTATGTAACCCCTACAGCTTTTTTGGGCGTTTCTAATTTACGGTAAGCTTCGTTTTCGGTAAATAAAAATTCATCAAGCCGATTACAGGTAGGATTTTGCTCTCAATATTCCGATAATTTTTGTTGGCAAAAGTACAAATTTGATAGGAGAATTTGCATAGATTAGACTAGAAACAGGCTAGCTTAATTAACATAATATTGAATATGTTTACATCCGATTAATTCATGTTTCAGCTCTGTTATTATCATTTCAATTAAATATGTCGCAACTGTAAAGTCCTGTAAAATAACAAAATACGATACTGTACAGACTGAAATTGTAACAAACTTGTAATTTATGGGCATACTGTGTATGTACTCATTGATCCGTATTAAAATCGGTTTTATCTGTCTCTCATGTGTAAAACATGGACCAAAATGTGCAATTTTTTTAACGGTTTATTCACATTAAAATCGTATTATATTGCTGTAATAGTTCGACAAATGGAAAATAGAATTTTTGTTAAAAAAAAATAACTTACCGGTGAATAGCGTAATTATTTGGAACAACAAAAAAATATCCCATGACGACTTCATTTTCTGCAACAAAAGACAAATAATTAATTATCGTGGAAATGTTTGGAGAAATTCGAGAATTTTCGACATGTACAGTTAATTTAAATAATTAGTCGTTGGATATTGTAATTTCCACACTGTATGTGACAAATACCTTTGTTTGGTTCTAGTTTATTTGAAATCGACGCGAAATTTTCACTCAACGAATTGTTATCGATCCGTGTCAAATTTTAAATTACATTGAAATTACAGGCGTTAATCCATAGATCAAATTTTCTAGTAGAATTGTATATTAAAGCAATATTTTCGCGTTAAACTAACATATATCTCTATCTTCTTTATTACTATAGGCCTGTTTGTGTGTTAACCGTGGTAGTGTAAAGGGGAACATCGACGTAAGCTTAATCTAATTTCAGACAGTTTAAGGTGGTTGTGTTATTTATAGTCTACAACCTGAACATTACACACAGGCACATATAGTGTACGATTTTAATATACTGCCAGTATAACCGTAAACCATCTACTTATCTCTGTCTGTCTTATCAATTCGACTTTGTGCTGGTTGTAGATGTTATTTCAGCGTAGACAGACATTACATGTGTTTAGGGGATTTGTGCGATTTGTAACGGAAACATTCGCATCAGAATTGTTCTGAAACGACAACCGTACACACATCTAGAAATCTATCCATGTATGTGTGCACTTTAACCGTGGGGATCCCAAAGATAGATGGTTGAACGTTGGAAGAAGCAGAAAGTCTGTTACATGTAAACTTACAGGATCAAATCTGACACACGTATTAGTAACATTCGTTGGTTTTTTCGTTTTGCTTTTATTTAGAAATGTTGGTCGCATTGAATTTCGTTTTTATAAGTTGTTGGGAACGGGAGAATAAGTCGTTCTAAAGCAGAGCAAGTGGAAAAAATTATTAAAAGCGTACTCCCCAAGGGTGGTGGGATGGCGAACGTTATTATGAACCGCAAACTTTTTTAAATCTCCAAATATTCCAACTTCCACTCCTCATTCATAAGTTTGTTAACTTAACCTTAAATAAATAAAGGAATAAAATTCGTAAAGTTTGATTAGGATATTTTATTCATTTAACCCGGCCAAAAATTCACAATTTCTTCTCTAAAATACAATACAACTTGTTAAATATTATCGCTATCCAATTATATTAAAAAAATCAAGCTCTAACGAGAATTAATCTTATTGCGGCAACAATCGGGACGATAGAATGCACTTTGGAAGATTATCGACAAAAAGAGGGAGCGAAATAAAATGTTATCAGCCGAGCCGGTATATTCAACTTATCATCATTATCATCATCATCGTCTTTTCCAAAGGGACGTTTCGAATACGCTCCATTCTTTTCTCTCCACTGCATACAACAGCCAACTTTTGATTAGTTCATTTCATGCAAAGCGCTTTAACTACTCATTTCTTCTATATGTGTGTGTGTCTATATGGTTCATTGTGTTCTTTTAGATTGACTCTCTCAACTTTTATCCGATATATCGTGACCTGATGTAGAGAAAATTACTTTCGTTATAATAGAAACGCCAATAGAATACCTAAAAGTACTTTTGAACTCTGCACACATACGGAGATCGGTTAAAGAGAAGAAAGAAAAAATGTGCAAGACAAAAAGAGATTTCCGAAATGGATTATATAGAAAATAAAAAGAATATAGCACAACACACACAGGTCAAGAACCATAAAGCAGGCGAGAAGCTTTTCATAAACTATAAAGCATCGTGAAGTGACTGAAACAAAAGGATGGTCCCTTGAAGAAGAGGACACTTCAAATACAAACGTCATAATTCTATTTGCAGTCTCTCGACGATGGAATTTATTTAGAAATAAAATTTACGTCAAAAATTAACAGTACAGATAGAAAAAATGAGAATGCAGACGTTAATTTCTTTATCGCTCTGTTATAAGTGGAGTTGATTTGGAAGTTTTAAACAGTTTTAAAATGAAACCGTTTGTTTGTACTTTTAATGGAAATAAAAGTTGTTCTTTCGAAAATTCGCCGATAACGCCATCTATTCCATATTAAAATTTATAAATTCAGAAATAGCGTGACGGTTATTTTATTTTATATTGTATTTTTTCATCTTTCCAAATATAATCTTTTTGTTTTCGTTCTTTAAGATGCTGCGTCGTTGAATTGTTTTCCCGGCTAATATGAGCGTCAGATGGTTTAAAAAGCCCTCTTTATATGCATCGGATACTTGAAATGTCTATATAAAATACACATTTTATAAAATTGGATATGCCATAGGCAGTTGTCTTTGTCCCTTTTTTGTCTTGTAAAAACCTATACGGCTGTAGTTGAAAACCTACAAATTTGTAATAAGAGAAAAGCCGAGGTAAATAATACAATTAGAGTTGTATTATTGTTAGATAAGGAAATTTTTCCTATTAGATTCCTGTTTGTTGAATTATCGACTAGGAGACGGCGTAAAATTCAATTAGGACTCCTGGATGGAGTTAAAAAGCGTTTTACTTTGCAGACTTCTAACAATAAAGATTTGTTATTTTTAATAGAAATATTTAAGAATTAACTCCAATTTTCTGGGAATTTTGTTGAAAATCTACGAGAACTTGGGAAATATTTCTACACAAACAATTAGAAGATAAAGGAGCGCTTTAGAGCCAATAAGTTCCAATTATTTGTAAAGAATTTATTTGGCGTTGCAGTTAATCGAATATCAAAGTAAAAAATTTACGAAAATCGGTCAGTCGACTTTGTTGAACTGCAAAAACGACGAAATGGAAAGGATCTCGTTCGGAGCTTACCTGTAAAGCTCTGATAATAGAATTTAAAGTTCCAAAAGAATCGAACTTCTCGAATAATCGGCATTCGATGAATTCGAGAAACAACCATTTTTTCATCCCCCAAATGTCAACAATACAACCAAATTTTACAGACTAAAACACGGATCAAATTATAAGAATTCAGCAATATGTTAATCAGTTCGAATTCGATATCTAATAAATCAGTGGGTGTACAGCTCTAGTTACGTTTACCTTATCAGTACAGGAGCGATTTCGTGAAGTTTCAAAGCTTTGTATATAAGCGTCCTCCCTGTTACTACTACTATAGGGCAAAGTCAACGATCAATAAAATATAAAGTTAATGTCGCCTCGTTTGTAAATCCCAAATGGATCCTTTCAAATAATTCACCTTAATTTAACGATTTCAATTATAACCAAATCAATATCTAATGATAGCTAACAATAAGATAAATAGTGGATTTTTTCTATTGTAGTCGGAAAAACTTTGGTAGATCTTAGCGGTGTCTTATCCCGAGTTAAACACTTGTTTTTGAAGGAGCGATGATTAATGATGTTCTAGTGTACGCTCATCATCTCTTAAATTCATCACTTCATTCGCTTCTACGGTCAATACTATAAGGTAAATAACTGTATATCATACGGTTCTGTTTCGGTAATTTATCAAATCCAACCCTAACGAAATGTATCATAAATATTTATAGAAATTTGCTGATTCTTTCTATTAATTACAAATGGAAAAAACGCCCGATGAAAAATTATTATCAGTCAGCAAATTAATTTCCTTTGAACTAAAATAAGAGAAGACAAACAAGACGATTTCGATCTATTATTGTTAGAAATCGTAGTTGAACTGCGAACGAAATCAAATTCTATTATACAGATCTGTAAATGTCAGAGATAGAGCTTTTGTTTCATCGACTTGTTTGTCGAACGTCGATTCTAATCAACAAAAAATGTTCAAAGTAGAAAATTGAATCAACGTTATTTATTCTAAATTCGCTTTTAATAATCAGTCAACAGGGGGATTCGGGTCAGTTGGTTTAATTGCTGCCAAATTTAGATTATTTTAATGTATTTAACTAATTGAAAATTATTAAAATACGAGCGATACCGGTATTACGTTAACAATTCCGTGGTTTTGTTGGTTTTAACTTGGCAAATCTCGGCGACTTTATGTCATATGCGTTAATGATGATTACGGAATAATTGCCGAAAATGCGACATTTTCGACCTAATTTCAGCTGTAGAAATAACTCATTGTCGAAAAAATTTATACCCAATTTAGATTTTCAAGTCAAACAAATAGATGGTCATCGTCTGCAATCTTCTACAATTCCGTATTTGTGTTTCAATTTGAATTTAATAACGATCAATGCAGTTTCAACAAGTTTATCGTTTGTTGCAAGATAAATGCCTGAAAATAATCAAATATTCCCCGAAATTGTAAACAACTAGCTATTTTAATGTTTCAGTTGAAAACTGGTCTATTTTAGTAATATAATCATGTAGTTATGAGTTGGAAACAAACTTTATAAACAGAACTTACCTACCCGAATCCAATTAGGGAAGTTGTTTTCTTTGACCAACTATTGGAAAATACGACAATGCATTCAGGGTAATGTTCAATAAAAATTTTAATGAATTCTTGTTAAATTTTTTGTTAAGAACCACCGCCCCCACAATTTCTATTCACTATTATAGAAACTCTGTTGGTAGTCTTGTCAACAATTTTTTCCCAAGCTCGTTATCGTCACCGCTTGAATTTGACATGTATCTTTCACCATCAAGACGACGAAAGAAAGGAGGCAAATAATAATAAGCGCCGCCAAAAGACTTGTTATAGTTGAATTTTGCCAAACACACGTTGTTGATGTGTCCGTATATGGCCAAAGTTATCCACTATATTGATTGTAATTTATATGAAAGTGAACGAGAATAAGAGGGAAAAGAACATTAAAAGTAAAAATGTTGGAACCAACGGCCGGGAAAAATTTTATCGAGTGTTACATGTTGAAAGGGAAATCCAATTAAGAATATTCTAGCTTCTGTAAACACGGAAATATATAAAATGAATAGGAAAGGGCGCTATTGGGATATGTTTCTTTTGTAGAATGGAAAAAATAATTAATTTAATTGGCCCGAAATAGAACCAGAACGCTAGAAATTCGATGGAATAAAAGTACCGTCAACTTTTTGATGCAACAATTTATAATGTACGATAGTGCAAATCATTTCGGACATCTGAATCTTATAAATTTTTGATAAAGCAAATATGAACACCGATGATTAATGACGTTTTCGCATCCTTTCCGGGTCTTTTTTGTGTCTTTTTCACCATCAGAAATCCGACTGAATTAATTTGAAATATGTTGGAAACTTTTACCAACTTACATAATTTAATCGTTCACGTTAGCGACGATACCGATGACATTAAATCTTTATGTATTAAAATTAGAAACGATATTATTTATAAGCTATTTTCGCTCTTCATTATTAACGTGTGGGGAATTTTAATCGTTTTCCTTTGGGGCTCGATACTGCGGAAAAACGCAGCCCTGAAATTACCTCGGTTGTAATTATTTATGACCGAACCGGTCACATATACTCCGTCAATTTTTCTCAACCACCTTGACTGTTTTTGATTCGTAATCAAATTATCGATAGTTAATGGACGAATTATTGTGCCAATATTGTTCTACAAACGAATATCGATCCGGTCTAATACGAGTCGGAAAGAAACAGATCACAATAGAGTTGGCGTGACGTTTTCGATATTGTTAAAATCGAGATTTATAGACAAAGTTCATAAAGTAATTCAATTTATTGATTAGTGTATGCTTTGTAGTTTCATTTTATTCTCAACTAGGTTGTAAATAAACGATCAAAACAATGCTCTCTATTGTGCAGGCTGACAAGTTTTGTTAGTTTTAAATTTAAACAGGTGACAAAGTTTCAGTATCAAATAAATTTTGCAATTTAACACACTGTGATAAGTGGCAAGTTTCAAATACAATGATGACGTTATTCTGTTGATTGCCTCAAGACAACTCCGTGTGCTCGGTACACCATTTATAACATCCCTTGAGATGAATGTTGTAGTAGTTGTAGGGTTGACGGATCTGTCTCTTTCCCTATTCTATAGAGGAGGACATTATCGGCTGAACAGCCTATAGGGTAAGTCTAATGTTTCACTAATTTCCTTTCAAAACGTACTGAATAATGGAACATCACCCGGTAAAAGTCTAAAACTCCATGCTAATGAACTTGTTGTTTGACCGTTCGATATACAATTTTCAGTTTAAATCTTCTCAATTGGCGATTATTTTGTAAAATCAACCGGACGTGACACTGTCCGGAGATTCCAGTTGATTCAATTAAATCAACAAAAAGGGTAGAATTGTCAAAACTAGAAATTTATAAATAGCCTTTAACAATTAGTGTAGCAACGAAATAAAAGAGATTTAAAGAGTCCAATAACGTTAAAGCGTATTTATGTTATGAGTTGCTGAAAGCGTAATTTTAAAGCTTATTCGGTACTCATACACAATAATCGTATTCTTCTTGAAATTATCCCCGTTGAGGGTTTGAATTTTAGTTGAAACTTTATTAGTAACATCACTATTTACCACAATAAATCTTAAAGGATTGTCGTAATTGTCGGGCTTGTTTCTAACGATCTTGCTTGATCTTTCTAATGGAATCATCTAAATATCCCACGAAAAAAACCGGGAATACGAGCATCTTTTCTCCTACTTTTACGAGCCATCTTAGAGAGAGTATCATGTACGTAACCGGGAAGCTGGATAAATCGATACCTTTTGGTAATTTGACAATGTTAAAAGAGCAAATTTTCTACAACTCTGTTTATTTCACTAGACTCTAAAAGGATTCGTGTAATAGTCGAAGCTTTCAGGTTAATTACATTCGCTAATTGTCGTTCCATCTAATGATCAACCAAATTAAAAATTCCAGGCTCCTGTTGTAATTCTATTCAATTGTGTTTATTTCCAGTATTTTCAGTAGAAATATCATGATCACCCATTATTACAACTAATGGGTGTTCAGTTTTTTTTTTTACAGTGTGTTGTTCCAGATATTTTTTATTGAATACTGAATTTGCCAAATTCGCTTGATATATGTGTATTCGATTATTGGTTGAATATATTTTTTGTTGCCTCCATATAAATTTTCTTCTTTGCATGTTTTTTCAGAGCGTGTATTGTCAATATCGCCGAAAAAAGTTTCATTTTTAACACAAAAAGATTCCAGAATCAAGCGTTTCTTTTCAGATGAATTGACATCAATGATGAATTCCCAATATAAACAATTTCTAATAGAAGAAGAATAGGTTTTGCTCAATGATAATCAAAATATTGATGATAACAGTCGATATTTGTCTGTTTTTAGTGTAACAAAATTGTTAGATTTATATGTTGTGGAACATTTTTTTAACAAAGAATAAATCTTCGATACGACAGTTTGAAAGAAGTTTTACAGCTTCAACTGGGTATCGATGATGCAATTCAGCAAAATTCCAAAACCTCAGCCATTTAGGCTAATCTGAAAATTCCATCTACACTTGTCGGAATTACTTGCTTTATTTAATAAAATCATCGATTTTCAACGGAATTAGAGAACATCTTGTGTTGTTGTTGTTGTTATTGAATTCGCTCTCTAGAGGCTGTCGGCAAAGTTACCAATTTGTGTTCGAAAAAACACCGACATCTCCCCAATTAGAAAACTTCTTTTTTTAATTAAAAATAACACACAATCGCCAAAGACACAATTAGACAGAATGTGTCACACATTTGGAGATTTGAAGTAAATTCAACCGGATAAAATCGAATCCGGTCATAGTTGTCGATTGTGTGTCTTCAACTCTAACACTTACCCCCTATTGTTTATAAATCGATGAATTTTCCATGCACGTTCTGGTTTTTGTAAGAAAATGAAAGTGTCCGAATAGAAATCCGCTTATAGCGCATATCAATAGGGTAAAAAGACGAAAAAACATTCATGAATTCGTATAAATTATTAAAGAAATTCATCCGGAAAATTGCTGTCCTGTCAGTTTCTGAGCCATAATTTACTCTGGCTGTTGTATAAAACAATAACTTTTCTTAAAGTCAAAGCCAGATTCTTATGATTAAATGCCATCATGAATCAAAGTTGCGCGCTGCTTCATTACATTAATAACGTCGTATTTCTTTATATTTTTTGTCGTTAAAATTGTTTAGTTTTTGGCGATTCAAAATTTTCAACAATATCAACAAAATTATTTTCGGTAAATATTTATATTTAAAAAACTGTTAAAAGAGTGTTTATTGTTTATTTTCAGCCGTTGTGTTGATATAAAATGAACACACATTATAATGTAAATGTGATAAGACAGCTGTAATCTAGACAGATTCATGGTAAGCAGACATTTTAAAAACGAGATGATTAATCGATGTCAAAGTCAAATTTACCTTCATGTTTCAAAAAAGATAAATTGCCCGTACAACTTTCCTGAAATTTGGCCGATATTAAAAAGTTATAACATAATCTAAACGACATGCAGATCAGAAAATTTCAACAATGAATAGGCGGAATTCTTTCAGCGGCTCTTGCATCGTTGTTTTATACGATTTCTGGTCACATTGTGGTTATATTAAAATGCCAAAAATGTGAAACATATTTGTGGTAAATTTCAGAAAAGAAGAGACAGGCTCTTTGATCGTCAATACTTCCTCTGCGACAAACATGCCCGGAAATTGAACACATTTAATGCACATATCAACATATTTTTAGATTTTAGGTAGTATTGGGAGAGCGTAATCGAATTTTTGTCGAGATTGTTTGATTTTAGAACAAATTCGAATTTGTTCCATTCTTAACTTATCGATACATGAATAATTCAAATGATAGAAGCTAAACTGAAAATATTGATAGAGCTTTTAACCAACATCAAAAATTAACGAGTACTAGAATAGTCGCAACATTGATTAAATAGAAATAATTTAAATATTAATGTGTTTTATTCATTCCATTCTATTATTGTAGATTTTAAATAAAATCCAATGCTCATCAGTTAGTTTTCCATTTTTATCTACCTTCATTTTCCTTTTTTCCCGTCACAGTTGGATGACAAATTTTAATGAAATGGTCTAAATTGTTGAAATTTGAATTTCCCGGAAACGGTTTAGATGAATAAATGAAAATTCTGTTAATGCACGACATAGATTGGAACTTAATTACATTTATGACGGAATAAATGTGGCAATTTCCTGTTTAATCGTTGATATTTCATCAAAGTGCCAATAAAAACGGTTTAATTTGTTCGTTTTTCAAGACGCTCGTAAAAATAAATAAATAAACGATGAGGCCCTTTTGAATTACAGATAATAGTTTGTAACCCGAAAATCGAGTTCATAATAATGTTGATTTAATCAAACCTCAAGCCGGTAGTTTATAGAAGAAAAGACAAACAGTACAGGGAAATTTGTTTATTAAGAAAAAAACTACAAGAATTGTTTACCCCGCGGAAAAAACAACATTCGAGTTTATGTTATCGAAATATCTGTAGCGAAACTTATCGTTCAGTAATAAAGTTTTTAACATGAATTCCGCCATTATGGACCGTAAAATTTATAAATTTGTAAATTTCCAAGTTGTGTGTGTAAACAGGGTTGGGACTTGAACATTAGACAGATATACGCGAGCGGTTAAAGGCGCCGCCGCGCTTCTACACCGCCAAGCCATATTAAATTTGATAACAGTAATCTGGAATTATACGGTCGTGAAGAAATCAAACTTCAGCCCACTTATAAACGCTCGAAACAAACCGCTTTCGTATGCATGGAACATTTAAATCAGTCTAATAGATTCGTTGTGACATTTTTACGCTGAAAAAACGCTAGCAAAAACCGCCTATTATTCAGATAATCGCAAATTACTACAGCCAAAATAATCAATATCACACCCGCAAATTATGCTCAATTATGTATCGTATTACTGATTATAACGAACTCAACAACATATTTGCCGACGCCATTCAAACTGAATTTAATACCTCGATATGGAACCGGAATTGTAAATTTCGCTTGAGAATTAAACAAAACCATCAAATCACTAGTGTGGTGTATTGCTGATCAAAATCGATTTCTTCACCGGAATTATAATGAAGAGGCAAATTGAAACTGATACTCAAATATTTGTGATTTGTTATTTGTTGTTAACATCAACTTTTGTTTCCTATAGTTTCAATTAAAGCGGATTGTTATAATTTCCGTAGTATCAAAGATAATTCTTCAGGATTATCCGCGTCCGATGGAAATATCTAAACTGGTAGCAATGGAGAGGTGTAAGCGTCGTTATTTGTTCTGCTAAATTTCTCTCAATCCACCCTATATGTATGCGTGTAACAGCTTTATAAAGGGTATCCTGTATTCCCTGAAAACCCGCCTTTATTTTGCATAGTTTCTTTAAAATTTATGCATCGTAAATATTCCGGAACTGTATCTCTTTCTGTTTTGTAAGCCTATCATTAAATGCCAGGAATCGTGAATGTGAGAGCTTTTAATTTTATCGCAAGAACAGTTTCCGATAATAAACGGTTTGCACACAACAATTGACTATCCACTAACTAGATTTTCGAGTGTATACCGGTTTGGGGGTAGGTCTCTTTAAGTGGAACGACCGATACATGCATAGAAACCGCAGAATTTGTAGTCGAATCAAATAAACTGTTACAGAATGATAAATGTCCTTTGTGATAAATCACATCTCTGGGGATGTTTACCAAGAAAAAAACCTAAACTAAACTAGTATCAATTTTCGTGAATTTTATCGATATTTTAATGATTTAATTAAACGTAAATTTCCAACGGTGTATAGAAACTGTTTGGATGTAAAATGAGGCGGCTTGTTTGGAAATGAGTCAAGCGAAAAGCCTGATAAAAGATCCTTTGGAGCGAGATTATCAGGATATTCCAAGAGACCTGTCAGGTCCTTTTAGAGGTAATCATGAACTATATGGAATGCGATCTTAATAACACAGTCGCTATGAAAATACGCGTAATACTTTGAGAAAATTGGGAATTTGTCGTGTTGAATTTCGTATGACTTAATCAACCGTTGTATTTCGTTAATAATACGATGTTAAGAAAGTTGAACTTACTTTTGTTGATGATGATTGTAAAACAGGCGGGTTTGCAGACCGACCTCTGTTCCACTTCAAGTTTCTTCTAACATAAATAGTCCACGCAAATCTACCATAATTCGTGCAAGTTTTTGATAAGGAACTTGTATCGTTATCACGATTGTATCGACAACGTCACCGGAAAGTTTTTGTTGGAATAAATGCTTAAAAGGAAATGTGGTGGAGCACACGCCGAGTTCCACCACGGACTGACTGGAATACACATTTCGCTATATATACAGAACATTTTACAGGCGGTTTTCCGATACGGCCGGAGGGTGCGCCGAGCTTTCCTACCTTCATCCTTCTTCCCAGCTATACCTATACATAGATTCGTACATTTAGAACAAACAGAGAATTTGTGTATCAAACAACTTCCATGCCATATTTCAAACTGTATTTTAATACTTTCGAGTACTTATCAAGACTGAAAGTAACGACAACAAAACGACTTGTAGAATCTCTTAATTTCCATCTGGACGAAGTGGGATTTTTTGGATGCCATCACGCATTTACGGCCGCAAAAAATACACACTTAGAATTACTTCACGAAAATGACTACTAGCACTTCGCATAACTAAAATTCTCTTCGTCACGATAAAACCATCTAATAGACTGTTTAATATTGTCGCATTTCTTATCGTTTTTTCCATTCATACTAGACATGAAATGCCTGTAAATAAATGTAAAGAGCTTTAAAGGGTAACGTTCAGTAAATTCCCCAATTAATTTCTAACGAATATGCAAATTGGGCGGCTTAATATACAGATCTCCGTCTCTCAACAGACTAGTGTTGATCTTATTTGAAGGCGCACGAATCTGTTTTATTTACTGTGCCCGATTAAATCTAAACAACATTTAAAAGTGCCTGTTTGAATACGGAAAATAGAGAATTATTCGATTAGAGGATCTATACGGGGAAACGGAAGATATTGCAAATAAATTCGCAAAAATTATATCTTCTCAAAAAAATATATCCGGCGTTATAAACACGTTATAACACGCAAGACTGCCATTCACATAAATTTCGTTTTTTTTTTGAAAACAAACAAAATTATTTACAATTCGTTATATAAGTTTCGACATTAACAACCCTTAAAATATTGTAATCGATATAAATCTAGAGCAATCTTATAATCTTATTATAGACTTCATTGTGTGCTTGATTTGATACTTAAATTTGAATTGAAACAATAAAATCGATCTGAATCGGATTCTAGGAAAATCGAGAAAGCAATAAAGCGAATTTCATCGAATGTGTCTTTGCTCCTTTGCAGATTCACCTGCACCATTCGACTGTATTATTAAATTCAACATTTGCTGCAATTGATTAGTTTTTTCGTCTACCAAATGTATTTTTAATATATTAAAATTGAATTTCATATAGAAGAATAATGAAAGTTCACTATAAATTTGGTTATTTTCATTTTCTATATTGACACAAATAGTGTGCTGCTTTTATTTCATAATGCTGTTTACACCCTTGTTCATACAATAAAATACAACTATTATAGTTTGATTTATCGCTCGTTTTGTTGTTATAGTTTTGTCGTCTATATAAAAATCACTAAATCAATACTATAAAACATAACAAATCAAAATTTTTTATTAGATATAATTCAACGTAATATAGTCTAGAAATTTGGTGGATGCGCCGGGATCGATAAACATTCACGATTTCCGTCCAACATTTAATGATCTGATAATAAAATAACGAAATGGATCTATTTCTAGTTATTATAGACGATAATAGTGAAATATAATAGAAGAAATTCGACAATTTATAGATTCGTTGCAGTTATAATAAAAAATCATTTATTATTTGCCATAGCGTAAATTTAATGGCTTGATGTACCTACAACTCGTAGAGAAGACTGTATCAGATGCTGTTGCGATGTCGATAATCATGCACAAGATGTTTACGTAACAGTAATTACCTCTAAAAGCGGTTTCTTCATAGGAGATAAATGTTTAATGTTCGGTGTACTGGAGTATTTATTAGTGATTATAGTCTAAACTGAGTCTTCTATAGGTCGGATTTTAAATTAAAAATTAAAGTAAAATTCATATTTAGATCGGTATAATTAGCAAAAATAAGGATAAGTTAATACGAAAATCTACTTTGGTGTTATTCGATTACCGGCACAAGTAAAATTAAATTTCTTGTTAGTAGTGAGGGAAAGTAAAAAGTTCTTTATGACAACGCTCAATTTTGTACGTAACAAGTCTTGTTTTAAAATAAATCGAATTTTATGGATGAGATGGGTTGAGGATTGCTGCATATTGTCGAAGACAACTCAACTTCAATATTTGACAAGGGTAAAATAATTGAATCAGTACATGGTGTTTCGATTATCCAGATACTAAGACACCTATCTAACAGCTTTCAATTAAGATGGATGTTAAATTCGCTGATAGAACGTTATCATCCATATTTAAATGGAAATTATCGGTGGAAACTGTGAGAAAATTAAATTTTGATTATTTATTACTTTAAAGGAAGTGAACGCAAGAAGGCTGCATTTATCGCGATGATCAAATGGTATTCGAGAAACCAAAGCTCACAATTACCGTCTGATGTGTATATCGTTCGATTCTGTCAAAGATCATGAAAGCAACTAGATAGGAGAGCTTTGAAAAATAACACGATTCACTCTAACTACATTCTGTTTCTGTTAGCCATCCAGATAGTGATTAAATTAGGGTTAGTGAGATTGGCTAAGCGACTCGCTAGCCTTTCTCGATTTAATCTCATCGAATAAAAATCAAGGGAACAGTCAAGAAGAAGTGTTGAATAGTCATTTTCCGGGCTAATTCCAGTTTCATTCTAGTAATATTGGCAGATGTTTGAATTCTGTTGTTGCACCTGTGTTAAGACAAGTTGGACGCCTGTAGGGATGTAATAACGTTAACTTTATCGGCATTTTTCCATCGATTTTCCAACTAAATTAATTACCAATCGAGGATGTTGCAGTTTTGCTGAAATTGTAAAACAACAACGAACACTGATAAAAATTTTAAATTAGTTTATACCCGATTGAAGTATTGGAAATTAAATGTGTAACTTTGCAATTTTTGGCAAAAAAACATAATGATGAAGGGAGAAATCGAATAATGCTCTTAACACTCGAGTAGGGAGACTATATGAGGTAGGCGGATGTAATTATCTAGTCATCAAAAGCTGTATGAATATAAGTGTTGGCATATTGCCAAAAAGCCGGCTTAATAGCAACAGTAACACGAAACTAGCAGCTCAAATTGCTGAACGTTGTCAATAAATATTTCACTTCCAAATTACGTAAAATAATCATTAAAGGAAAAATTGTGATTTCCAATGAAATCGAATAATTGGAGCCCTCATAAATTGCTATTCAAATACATGTGAAGTTGGTACTTAATTGAAAATTCAACAATCTAGTAAGCATTCAAATAAGTCGATGTAGTGCTATTTCCGATTCAAAGATCAAGGAGTCCCCATTTAACACACCTACATAGACCTCATCAAGTTGATGTTTAATTGAGCTACTCCCCTCTCTGGCTTTTTTTTTGTTGAAACATCAAGTTCATCTACTAAAACACCACCACCACGATCCAATGTGTAAAAGCTCGCAGCTTAATTGCATCGGACTGATAAAAGTGATGATCCGTGGATTTCGTGGTTGTTACAAATCAGATAAAGTTGATAGTTCGTTTGTTTCCCGACCAATCAATTCGATCGAAAATGTTGCGTTCTTTCCGAATGTACAACAATAGATTGATGCGGTAATTATCTGCCACTTTTCAAATTCACAAAGAAAAACTCGTATTATTGATTAATTTTGTTTAGGTCTAATGAAAGGTTTCAATGTTGTTTATTTTACGTATTCCACAAAGCAACGGCACATTGGTGAAGCTGTATGAATGTAAAATCGATGAAATATGAACCGACTTCATTGTTTGCAATGCACGTTTGGAATACAGAAAAATACAAGTCGGCGAAATCATTCCTATCTAAGCCATAAAAATTCAAATTAGCAACAAATACACTAAAAAACTAATAATAAAAAACAATCTTAATAGTTCCCAACAGATGTGCAAAATTTCCCCCTAGATTAATTCCTATGTTGAACCATTTTAAAAACTGCTGAAAGTAATTCCACTGAAAGATTCTCCTGTCAGTTTAGATACGGTAATTTCTGGTCATCCATCCAGTTTAAAGAAAAACCACCCATTAAACGACTATACTGTTGTGAAAAATTACACCATATTGAAGACGTAACGTTTTTAACGCGAATTTTCATGAATAAATTGCCATCTTCACTGCACTAGTTTTACAGGCATTTATCACAATTTATATGCCAATTTTCGACATTATCGATTAATTCTAATCATAATTAACAATTTTTTAAGAGGGAAAATATTTGTTAAAACCTAGAAAAATTTGTCGAAACAACTCGATAATTGAAATATTTTAACCAGATATTGTTTAAATTTCCGTATCGATCGACAGTTGGTATTCGTATTGAAATTTATCCCCTGTTTATAATTCTAATAATTTTTGATTTATAACGACAAGAGTTAAGCTTATGTGTTTAATCAATAATGACATATTGCTACAATATTTTTTAACGGCGGTTCGTTTGCTTTTTTGTATTGAATAAATATTGAAATCGTTGATTTGACATCTGCTTTCATTGTTGGATTTGGTAATTGTTCGTGTCCAATCTAGCATTTAACTAAGGAGAACTGTAAAAAAGTACCCTAATCTTTGACTTTATGAAGAGCAAAAAAGGTTGGCTAGGTTTATAGGGTAAACACCACAAAAACTAGAAGGGATTGAAAAAGTTTCCCTATACAAACTTGGTGGATTATTCTTGTAAAACCGGCCCAATCATTCCCTCCAATAAGTAATCATCGAATTTAGTTTAAAAGTGAGTTGCTGTAAAAACGATATGTTGCCTGACTTATCGACTAATCCAATCGTTCATTGGCAAGTGAAAGTAGCCGAATCTTTAATCCATTTGCGAGGACGTCTAGTCGAGGGGTGAAATTATAGTTTCCAGTGTCGTCGCTAGAAAAATGAGAATATGATCGTTTTTCTACAATGTACTTTTAACGGATGTTGGAAAAATTCAAAAAGCTATTTGAATATAAATTCAATATTCTAGGCACGTATATAGTACGATGTATGTCATATAAATGTGCAACATACCTCCAGATATCCTTTTATTGTTTTACAACCCCTAGTCAGCCGATAGTAGTTTTGTTGAATTGAATTTATAGATTTTCGTTTAAGCACCAAATAATATCCAATGGTTATTTGTTTAAAAATCCACAGAAAGTCAATGAGAATAAATCATTGCATTCTGCCACCCTACAATACGTTCCTATAATAATTCCAGCAAAAAGCGTACAAATAAGCAAATCTTTCCATCAACTCTACCTAGAATAGAGCCAGTTTTTCAATTTCATTCCATTGTAACGCCAGCTATAGAGGCCGCTATTTAATTATTTTTATACGATTGTTATTGTTGACGAGGGGAGATTTTATTTAAAAAAGTAGAACAACCACCCCTGCTGATCTGACATGAAAGATCTCCAAGATAAAAGTTGATACACGCAATCAATTGTTGCAAAATGGCCGTGAAGACGTTAACATGTTGTTCTAAACGTCTTGTACACGCCAACATCGAACAATACAAAAGTCGAACAATAACCTAATAATAATAATGATAATAATAATAGTGGCGTTTTCCACCCTATGTAACCTAAGGGATTGTTATCGATATTCTATCACATTCAAGTTTTGATAATCGATCGAATATGTAAATTTCAGTTATAATTTTCACTTATTAATCGCACGCCACCATTCACAAGGATAATTTGCCAACAAGGGTGGTATCAATTAAGTTTTGATTTATGATTCAACTTTAACGTTCTCATATACACATGCTACTAATGCTTACCGTTCCCTAAAACATAATCACCATCAACAACAAATCCAAAACTATACACACATACCTACCTAGTTATAGAGTTTGTTTACATTATCGTTGAATCGTTAATTAGTAGAAGAACTAATATTAGCAGTGCTGTGTAATCATATAATTTAGAAATTGATAAACTCGCTGACATTCAATCGTTTTGCAAATCAATTAAATTTAAATCATCATTAATTCTGGATATGAGTGAAAAAGTTGAAATTTATATAAATGAGATTAGAGTTGACATGT
Source organism: Mylabris phalerata (assembly GCA_020740385.1). Lineage (NCBI taxonomy): Eukaryota > Metazoa > Arthropoda > Insecta > Coleoptera > Meloidae > Mylabris > Mylabris phalerata. The sequence goes on along the minus strand of JAJEOX010000299.1, from coordinate 4,735,465 downwards.
ATTTATTTCCAACAAAGTTTCGCTATTGTTTCACTTAAATTTGAAGTCTACTGAGATAACTTATTTGCCATTCCAGATGATATCTGATGCAACTTACTTTACAATTGTTCTAAGTTCGAATTTGTTGTTTTGTAAAAACTACTACTGGTAATCCGACGTAAACAAATTAAAAGAAAGATCAGCACAGGTAATTCTTTTTGGTGTTTTGAAATAGTAAAAAACCGCTTTGTCTCTATGAATATCAATCAAACAATGCACTAAATCCCTGTTTACAGCGGTACTTGATTGAATAACACTGAATATAATTGTGACCGACACAAGGGATTTTCCAACAAATAGCATATTATAGAGACCCTTGTCTCGGTTTGTTCTAGACAGATGGTCGATGGTTTTGAATGAAGGACTTGAGATTACAAACCACCGGATACATTGGACTTTTAACAAGACGCTTTATCATCAAACAAATACATCACGACAATACAAAATTTTTTGCACAATTGTGGACGAATAAACCCCGATTAATTTGAAAATAAATGGCGAAAATCTCCTGAAAGTCGCTACAGAGGCCAATTTTGAGTTCAAACTTCAAGAAAATCGATTTCCATGGAAAACCGGTTCAGATTTCTAGAAATTAAGCACAATATCGTTCGATTATTGGTACAAATAAAATTTTGAACTATGATATTTTCGTTGAAGTTATTGGAATTCTTAGAAATTAAACGCTATAGAAAATTACAGTGACTATTTGAAAGATAGGAAGTTATCGGAGATATAGAACTGTTATAAAATTGTTTTTACAGGAAGTTACGACGCATTCATAAACGAATAATTGAAGTTATTTGTAAAGAAAGCGTTGTTGTTTCTTTATAATGTTGATCATTAGAGCATACAAATTAATTCCTTTTTTGTTGGTGAATTGTTTGTTATTTCCAACATTTTTCTACTTATTTGTTAGCAACTGAAGTAAAACAATTCATTCCATTCAAACACAGACTGCAGAAATTTTACAATAATAAATGGCTTATTATTTGTTTACCAATTAAATAAAATTTGATTCGATTTTCAATATTGGATTTTCTACAAGTCGCTCTCATTTATACTGAGAATAATGACATGAGAACGATAGAAAGGTAAAATTTTCTCGATATTGAAGTTGAAATGTTGAAACAGTAATATTGGGAACGAATAGGGCAATTTTACTGTAAACTATATTGTTTCCTGTGTTATTGTTTCAATGCAGTGGACCTGAAACTCAATAAACTTGTTGTAGTGAACATTTAATTATAGATTATAGTCACGAATGTAGATGTAAACGTACGAATACTTTGCGAAATATTGTGAGATTTTCTTAGCGAAAGACTGAAGTAATAGAATAAAGTCAAATAATTTTATTAATACAAGTAGCAGTTCGTAAAACAATAAATAAAAAAGAGTGGATAGAATTTAAATCAAAATCCAAAATTTCGGATAATTTGCGAATTATTTGTACAAATAAGTATGTATTTTTCTATTTTTTCGAGTCTTAGATCAAAATTAATTGCGTTATTTACAGCAATGCCTTCATGTTTGATATTTTTTACGGTAAACGACCTTCTCTTTAGGTTACAATTACGTCAAATTTCCAATTAACACGAATCTGTCTATATCAAAAACACATCAAGTCTAAATAATCGTCAGTGTTTCATTTTCTTGTCATTCGTTTTTATTCTCAAACATCATTTACATACATATTGTGGGATACAAGAAAAAAGTGGCACAAATTTATTCCGACACAACACATCTCTCCAAGGTGTTGTTTAGAATGTAAATGTATCGTTTGTCTATGGAAACTGGAATAATTTTCCCCCATTTCGTATAAACAGTTCAAAGATTTTGATTTTAGACGTTTTCGGTAATAATAACAACGACAGAGGGTGAGAAAACGATCAAAGATCACTCGCTTGATCTTGACGTGTTTACAAAAACAATAATTAGAAATAATATTCCAAGAGGGATGAAAATTGGAATAGCTGAATGGGTGAAAGTGTTGCTTGTTTGCAATTACCGGTTATTGTTTCGACAGCTTTGCAGATATTTTATCAGTAGACTGCAGTCAACTACTCGACGACAACGAGGTTAATAATAAACACTCTAATAAATTCTAAATTTCAATGTTGTCCTAGGTGCGGTTAATGTTACTTTATTGTGGATCATGTGTATAAATAGTCTACGCCGAATTAAATACAGTTGAAATAATTAATTATGAGTATATCGCTAAAAAGAAAATTTAATTAATTGGTAATTAGTTGTAACGGTTTCATGTTTTCGTTATTCAAATAAATTTAATTTATATTTGAATAAATTTGAAATTTTGGTAAATAAAACCAAAAGGAAGCTAGAGGTATGGTAATTGAAATTCGTTTGATGTTGGGCTACAATTTCAAATTAAACCACACACTTTTTTATCGTTTGTGTATGAATTTCAAGAGATTCATTCTGTTGTTATCATTTTATTACATAAATTCTACTTAACATACATTTTCATATTTGACTAATCTAATTAGGTGTATAACGTATAACACTAATAATAAAGAAAAATGTTGAAGAAAAAAGCTGTTGAATAAATCAACGACCAAAACTCGTTATAAATTAAACAAATTTCTACATAAAACTGTAAAATTGTCAACTTTGTTGATTAATCCCAGTTGATAAAAAAACAACAAATTTCAGTTTATTCTATTAAAATTTATCTTGAAGATCAAAAATTGTAAATTTCACAACGGAATACGTCCAGTATACCTTAAAGGAGATTAATTCGTTTAATTACTTTCAACCGGAAGCAACACAGAAAACGAATAAAACAGATCTAACAGACTCATTAAGGGAAGTTTTAAAACTGCAGATATAAACAAGTGATTCGTGCACCATCTGTGAATTTCGTCAGCACTGAAACTTCTTAAAAAAAAGTATGCGAAATGAAAGAAACTGAAAATATACTTTGAACTAAACAAAGATCGCTGAAAACTAGAAAAATTCGCCCAAAATGTTGATAATAGGCGGTATACAGAATGAAAATTTCGAAGAAGAGAGCAAATTCAAACATCAAAAGCCGATCTGATAAAGCTCTGCTTTACCGATCCCTTTTTTAATTTACATATCTTGAATTACAACCCAAATCCTGGTATATACCAAGCCTGAAAACTAATTAAATTCATCCGAAATAATTAAAGCTTTTATATATTTTTATGTCTCCCCGGCTGCTTTACAAATATATAGACGAGATATCTTTGTAGACGATAATTCTAATCTGAATATAACGAAAAAATAAAATTGATAATACGAACGGAATTATTAAAGTGAATTATCTTGGATGGAAATTGAGATAAAACTGAAAATCCTGACAGAAATTGTGAGTGAAATGAAATTTTAAACTGTCCCGAGTACGAGTGTAATATGGAAATCAATTAATTTCATCAAATATCGTATTGTAAAGCTGAATTCAATTACCAAAATCTGCTTTATCACACACTATTTAATTATTGATAACGCCAATATCATGGCAGGTTTTAAACAACGGGGTTGATTTAATACAATCGTAGAAAATCTCAGGACTACCCTTATTTACTTTGACTTTCCCTGTCAAGTTTCGATTATTTGATTTGTTCAATCGATGGAAAATTAAAGCGCGGAAAATTTATTTATTTTTGCCGCCCCGGCGCCTCCGCCAAAATTAACACAAATTCCCGCTTGTTGATCGAAATTGTTCAAGTTTTTTGAATAGAAGGGAGGGAAGACAAAACACCATCAAATTTAAACGTACACAATGTTCAATATTTTTAGATTGAAACGTAAATTTCCGCAACATTTCATATTTTACATTGTTAAATTTTAATTTAGAAATTTTTCAGCGGACGGCTGAAAAATTCTTGTTCAATTTTCGGAATATGCTTTTCACTGTTTTATTCTTTCGTCTTATTTTCATTGAATCAACATCTATATTATAATTTTTTCCGCTTTCATAATATAAATATGCATAACTAAGTAAATACACAAAAGAATCTCCATTCATCTCTGGTAAGAGTTATAAATCATCCGAATAGAAAAGCGAAAAGAATAATGAAAGGAGGCGAACAACAGTGGAGGAAATATTCGTGTAGAGACGGCTATCAAAAGCACATCATCACGCATTGGTCGAGAATTTCAGATCTATTACTGGCTTTCCTTTTGGAGTTGCGGTTGTATGCCCGGGAAAAGGCGACCGTAGAAGAAGAGAATGTAAACGATCCACACCATTCTACTGGAAATATTGTTGATATCATAGAAAAGTGCACCGTACTATTGAAAATTTCATCGCTCCCCCTATGGATCATGCGACATTTATCTCGAATAATGCCGAATTCTCGTATATTTTCCTCGTCACTACATTCTATTTTATTACACGGAAAATTTTTCAAGGTTCTACAAGATTTTTCTATTTCCAGCGATTTATTAAACAGCCAACGGCAATTAAAGTACTTTGAAGCTGAGAATATCTGAAAGTTATTGCTTCATCCAAACCGTCTAATTGCACGTTTTATTAGCTAAACTTAAGCCGTCCTCATTTTAATTTCGTGGAGAATCCTTATTTCGTTACTATCTACTTAAACGGATTCGACGACTAATCTTGGTACAAATTAAAAAATTTATAATCGATTAAATATTGAATTTTATACTTGAACGCCAATTCCCTATTAATTATTGATTTATTATTCAACATTGGAGACGATAATAATTCTCCCTTTTTTCGATAGACAAACTTGACACTGATAACATCACGACATATTTATCCGTAACTTTTAATTAATTTTTTCAGTTGGGAATTATTAATGGAAATTTAATATTTCATCGTTCAGTTCAATGAGAGATTAATCATTAAAGTGGAACTTTAATAATTCTATTTGAACTTCAATTATCACTTCTATACCGTCTAAAATTTCGGTCTTTTGTCACCTAAACTTATTACAACTTGAACCGTTCAGCTAGTAGCACATTTCTTACAACAAAAATTTTGGATTCTTTCAATTTAGCCCTTATATTTCGGCACAATACACAAAAACTTAGTTGTTCCACACTTATCGTATTTAATTCGATTTTAATTAGTTGGAGAATTAGGCGAGAACTATTTAAAAGTTAATTAACTAAAAGCGAGAACAGGTTTTTGATTCGTGCAACTTTCCAAATTGTTGTCTCGAATTAAACATTATCGATTCGTGACAAGTCCAGAAGGGAGATTCGCCGAATTCTAAATGTATCGTTTTCGGTAATGTTTCAATATTGCAACGTCTTCAATTCTAGTTACGTGAAACATTTACGCTTGACTTTGACTAGAAAAAATCCCTCTAGGCGGAATTACTTCGATATTCCCTTAGGTATTTTGAAACTACTCACTAAAATTCGAACATATTTGTGAGGAAATTTGCTCCCTTCAGAGTTCTTGAAATCAATCATTTAAGATATTTTTAACTAGAATTACCGGTGAAATTTATAGAATTTTAAAAGTAATCAGTAAAATTTCTTTAAAATTCACTAACAGTGTGTTAACTAACCGACATTTATGTCCATTTGAATCGGTTCAAAGCCCAAATTATTTCAACGCTAGAAATAACATGGATTAAATTACATTGTCCATTATAAACTTGTATTATTATGATTGTTAACGGTAAATTTGTAAAGCCAATAGCCGATATAAACATGGTTTTATGGCCAAAAATCGTGCAATTAACAGTTCATGTTATATTTCAAAAAGTAATTTGAAATCAACTGTCTTTATGTTATATTTGATAGCTAACAACCGTGAAGCTCCATCAAATCGAAAAAAAAACAGCTATATAAATATGTATATAGTTTTATTTATCTTGCTATATTTCAGACTGTTTCAGTAAATAATGGAAGCATATTTCATATTGCTTCAATATTTCATCTACATACGTGTTCCTCTCTCATAACATTCCTCTGTTATAAAATTTAATAATAAAATATTTTATAGAAGCTTAATTAACTGATTGTTATTCTATTATAATTAGGAAGTACGTGAATTTCGCCTAAAGGGCCATATTTTCAGCAAATTGCGAAAATACAATGTGTCTTATTTAAAGAATTTCGCTGAAAATTTCGACAGCTGTTAAACATTGTTGACGTATTTTTTAAACTTGATGTTTAATTAATAATTTTTAAATTAGTTTTTCAAGAAGATTTCCCAATAGTTTTTAATTATATCGACAAATCATCGTAACGAAATTTCAGTATGAAAACTCTGAGAGTATCACATTATTATTCCATTATTGGTTGTTGTTTACATGTGATTAAGGATTTCGATTCAACTTTAATTAAAATTGTTTAATTAATTAATGTTTGAAATTAATTACAACAGTTGATCGAAACTGATTATTCCCGTCTTTCTTGTTGGGTGTGATTGGAAAATTCTTTTTTTAAATTTGCGGCTGGTGGTTGAAATCAACTAGATATTGACTGTCTATTGATATCCTTAGTGGTGGTTGTCACAGCCATATGTTCCGATTTAAGAATTATTACCACCTGTCTTTGTCGTATTGTCTGGAAATATATTTTGTGATAAATTTTCGATTTCTAGACTGTCAGAAAAACGGATAACCAACAAATCGAACAAATTTCAATTTGGAAAATACACGACACGACAATTTGATCCTCTAATTAGTCAAAATTTTATAAATATCCCCATTCTGATATCGTATTTTATCGATAAGAGTAAAAACTAGAATCAGACTTCTTACGATACGTCACTTTTTTATTGTTTCGGGAATATTGCCAATAAAATACAACGAGAGCTTATAAACTCAACGTCACTAGCAGATACAGCACTTTTTTGCTGCTATTTCACCATATTTACCGACTTGATGGATGTAGAAAGTTTTCAAAAATCTTACAATTTCCTGGTTGTAACACAAATATTTTCTCTATCAAATAATACATTTGGATTCGATTGATTTTTCGATAATAAAAATAAAACTCAACACGTTTTTGTACAACTTCCATCTTTCGCAGACTTCAATAGCCGACAGAAATTTGTTTCTTTAATAAACCGAGCTGCTTCTTCTTTCCTGAAAATGTAAATAAATCGAAGAACCGAAAACAGAGTCTTGTCGGAAGTTAAAACCGCATCGTTCAAACAAACAACTGGTTAGCATCAAGAAAGAAAGACAGAGACATTCTATTTATCTATTGGAAATCAAAATTTTATAGAATGCTTTCAGAATTTCAGTCGAAAAAAAACTGTATTGACACTATCGTTGAAAGCTTTCAGATTTATTATAATAAAAATGAAATGGGGGTTTACATATGGCCGTATCCTAATGGCAACTATTGTAAACGATTCGCGCCCTTTTTGGTACAATAAGTCTTCCTATGGCTTTATTTATACATTCAACCGAGCAAAAAACCAACCAACAATAGAACCAAATCGAATTAAAGCAATGAGACTGTTTGTTAAAAAGAGGAACGATTGGGAAAAAGTTCATTCTCTAAATATTTTCAATTTCAATTAATTTAAAATGGATTGAGTCGATACAGTTGGGAAAGAACTACCAACAATACGTGGAAAACAATGGACATTTCCATTCAAACTAAAGTACGCTGAAAGTGGAGAAATGTTCGATGTAATCAAAATAAAGTGGCAACATCGGTATTGGTTAGTTGGTAAACTTTTACTCTTCCCGTTTTTATTTGATTTTTATTTTTTGTTTCGTCCTGTAGTCGAGTTCGATTGCTGGAAATGCGCGTATAAAGCGCATCCAAACAATTTTCTTATTAGATCGTCAGTATTTGATAAAGCCCTAGATTGACTATACTTTATCATTCTTGACGAAAATACAACATCCTCTATCTTGCTGATAGTTGTCAGACTCTAAGTAAAGTCATTCAGTAAACCATTTGTCGGCTCCTGTTACATGTTATACACTCTAGAAATTTGTTATTAGGCTGTCACTATGACTTATTATCGTGTAATGTGGAAAAATGACTGTATTTCTAACACATATTGACACATTAAGGCCTTTTCTTGTTCTTTTTTGACATAATGGAAAACTATCACTTTTCCTCCAATTTTTTCCCGACCAAGTTGCAATCAATTACAAGCACGTGTTTTGTTTACAGATCATTAAAAAAGCCTATTAAGACACGAAACGAACCAGACATTGTCGATTACTGGAAGGAAATCGCCAATAAACCGAATTAACAGAAGTCAAGCAATAATATCGACAAAATCCTTGTCGAATTCTCCATTCTTATAACGTAAATTGTTTAATTCTTGTTATTTATTAATTTTTTTCACCAACTCTCTAGGTACTTGTTCGAAATGTGCAATAGAAGAAAGTTGGAAAAGATCGATTGACTGTCTGTAAATTTAAACGGATGGAAAAAGAGAACGAGATGAACTACGAATTTCGTTCCGAACTGAACAATAACAGAACAAATAAGCTACGATTTTTCTTTTCGCACAAAATTATACCCAGTTATGTTGCGAATATCGTTCAGACTTTCTCGAAATGAGAAATAACAAAGATCAAAAAGTCTTTGTCGTCTCTTTTACACAATTGCTGGTTGTACAATTTAATAAAACGAATGGGGAATAATTAAAATTTACAATGAAATCTAGAGTTGCTAATACTGAAAAAAACCCACCAATTTCACCTACCTTGGCGCTAGACTGAACAAATTATAAACATTACAAGATTCTAAGTAGGTAGCATTCGAGTTTTCACCGTTTAATCAAGTTAAGATAGAAAAATGAAAATCTACATTCCTGTTACATTGAAATCTTTTCTATAAAGAAAAACAATAAAGTGGCAACTACTGCTGTGAACTAAACAAGTTACAAACTAATTGAAATTGTGGCGAATACAAGAAGATTTCAAGTATAATTTAATTTGAGTGCGATTTAAATTCACGCCAACAAATTTAACAAACCAAAAAAAGGAATTAAGATGAACGAAAAAAAGAACAATTCAACTTGTAAAATTCCATCTTTGGTTTTATTTTAACACAACTATTCGAGTAATTGTGTAATCTTCTCTCGAGTTTATCGTGACTTTTCGGAAAATTACAGAGTAATCCAGCGGAGAAGATATTAAATATGACCAACAAAAACAAGCCCAAACCTCTTTATATTCCATCTAAATTTAACCAAAACCCATTGATTTGCAGTTAATTAGAACTACAGTAAAAACACATGAAAACTCTATTTAAAAACTGGGAAACTTTCGAATAAACGGCGATATGATAGTTTAAATTGCGTGCAATTTAGCCGAATAGAAGTTTATTTAAATTGCCTCAAATTAGTTCATTAATTAAATTTAATTAGTGCCATTTCGTGAGAATCAACAATCAAATCTGGCGTTATATAATCCATAAATAAACTCAAAATATTCTTTTGAATTACTTCACAATAAGAAAACAGGTAACGTTAGCTATTGTAATAGAGAATATTAACAGTTATGAAATCGTTTACAATAGTTTTAAGTTTAATAAAATTCTATTCACACCGTCTACTTTCCATTCATTAAAATCTACGATTTTTTGTAGACGCTTAAAAGTTATTGTGCATTACAATAGAAAACGTTGAATATGAAATAATTTGATTGATTTTTATTCTATTAAGGGACACAAAAGACTTTGATTTCGTCGTAAAATAAAAGTTTACTACGATAAATTTAAGCCTTAAATATAGGAATAAATAAATATAAAATCGTCGATATAGACCTGTTTTAAGTTATATGTCGTTAAAATTCTCATCCGAAATAAATCAAAATCTTTTATTCGACCATAAATATTGGAGAAATTGAATTGTTCCGTCCTAGTCCTAGGATAAATCCATTAAAATTCTTCTATAAATTACCCGGGAGAGACCAACGAGAAAAATGTTTATTTTTATTTTTATTAATGTTCACATGCCATGTGAATAATTTTGTAATAATGTATTATTTCGTGTAGAGTCGAGGGAGAAACAAGCTTACATTTTTAAAAACTGTAATAAAGAAATAAATTTTATTATGTTGGATGTGGTGTACAGAATAGAGTATACTCTTGATGGAAGTGAGCACGCAATGTACATGAAACATGAAAGCTGGTGTCCCAAAGGAAGTCCTGAATTAACACAAAAAATCCACACAAAAAGTACTATTTTCGATTGCATTCAATATTAAATCTGTTATCGATAAACCGACCATAAACCAAAGATCACTTTCTTATGGTTATCTAACGGTCGATAAGACGGATGTAAATACACTCCAGGAAACCCACAACTGTCTCTAAAAAGAAAATTATGACCCGAATTGATGTGCCGTAGTGTAGAATATTTCAAGGAACTGAAACAAAGGCATAAGTCTTCTTGACAATACTTATGGGAGCAAAAACAACGAACCTATGTCTTGAAATAATAAATAGAACCAGATAGTTAACGATAATAATAATTCTACAATTTCAAACAATTCTCATTAATTTTTTGAAGAGAAAAGTTGTGATAAATTAGGAAATTTCAAATAAAACTTGTGTAAGGAACAATTTCACCCGGCGCCTCCACCATTTTTACATCCCGTACAAATTCCAAATTAATTTATTTCTATTATTGAAAATAATACAAATTTTAGAGTTTCAATGTTTAAATAGAAAACTTTTAACGTACAACAAGAACGTGCATATCCGTATCGCACGTTTTAACACAAATCTAAACCGTAACGATGGCAGGAAGGGATGAACAATACAGAATCGAAATGTTTACGATCAAAACAGTAAATGGAAAAGGGCAGGATATGGGGAAATATCGGTAAGTTTAACCTTAATTATGTATATTGGAGAGCGTATATAAAACGGATAGTGATCAAGATTTTCATTTTCTGTACTAGAAAATCTGATTAAAACTATAGTATCGGAAAATTCTATTATTAAATTATTGGAAGTTATCGATAAAGTTAAATTTCTAATAAATTTCCATAATACATAATCTAACTAATGCACAGCGTTGCTGCAAGCTATCAACACCACAATGTGAACGTTTTATTGATAATTTCCATCGTACATATCGTGAAAATTCATTACACGTACCTAGTTACATTACAGAGTTTAAGTGGAATTGATCAATTTTATTTTATCGGAAACTTATTCGTTTTCCCACTAGTTTCTTATCAGAACTTCATGAATAAGTAGGTAGTAGAAAACTTCGTTATTGAGATAGGTAATTTCTTAGATTATTATGCAAACTATTCAAATAATTCACACCGTGCCAACAGCAATATAACAACGTGTTCTATTACTATCTTTCAAGGAAGTAGATAATTATGTAGCATTTATACCAACGAATAATTTCTCAAACACGTAGAAATTAAAGTAGGTGGAGATTTATTGAAATTTCCATCGTTTCGAATTGATTAAATTTGGTAATATTTTGTAGAACGCTTTCAACAGTACAATTTTTATCTAGATTACCCGACGATAAACTGGCAATAAATTAACAAAGAGGGAAAAGAAGTTGAAACGTGGGACGTGTAAAGGAAAGTACAACATGATTTATAAGAGCAGCACAATTTTCCCCCAAAAGACTGCACATGTTTAATTATTTATCACAAAGCGCCACTATTACGGTCTTTTTTGTCGCAATTTAACATTACTACTTAAAAAAAAATCGAAACTCTAAGGGCAAATCAGAACGTTTAACTAATCACAATAACTGGCGGAAATTTATTATAACATCCCCGTATTACAAGCTTGAATATATTGTTGACGGTTAAGTGACGTGCAATTTTTCCCCCATATGTTGTCGAGAAAACACAATTTTTATCACAATCAGGTGTCCTAGATATGTGGGAATTTTTTCTGTTACAAAACATTAACCATCATTTCAACCGAATAACAGAATCATCCAAAACGTTGACGCTTTTCTCGGGCGATATTCATATTTCTAATATGAAAATACGATAAATTTCAATTGAATATAAACGATTCCAAATGTGATTGTATAGTTTGATGAACGGACTTTTTTGGATATTTACAATAATATTTATTGTACGTAAAGATGGCGTAATTGATATTATCCTTTCGAGATAATGGATGTTGAATTTAAATGGTATTATCCTATTTGTATTCAATAGAATATCGATTCAATATTCCATACTACGTATATTTTATTTTTTTATTAATTACAAGAAGAAAATCTCCGGTTAAATGAAATGGAAATACCAACGGAACTCGTTTTGAATTATAAAGTTTCTATATCGATTTTATCGGGTTATATTGACTATTTTGTAGAAGAGAGAGCAAATGTGGGATAAATCAAATTGTCAATATCATAACTATTGAGAAATTTCTTCGTGTTTGAAATTTTGCTAATATTTAGAGTTCTATTGTGAAAAACGAATAGCGGACTTTTAAGCTATAAAAACTAAAGTTCGTAATCGAGTTAAAAACTCTGAAATAAAATATTTAATAAAGCACAATAAACAACTTTCTTCCATTTATGGTTTCTTATATTTAATAATTCACTTTTAAAAACAACATCACAGAGGAATGAGGAAATTTCAACGTTTCAAACCAAAAATCCGTACTGTCAGATAGATAGAATTGTAAAATTTGAGAAACGATTTCCAACCGGTATCCATTACAAAGTTAAACAACAAAAAAGATTTCTAATCGAATTGAATTGAAGCTATCTCTAAATTCGCTTTGTTTGTTCAACTAGCAGAGTACAAAATGAAAACCAAACATCCCCAATCAAAACTTCCAACTTTGACAATTTTCTACATAGGGGTGGTTAGAGTGGAGCTTGTCTATGGTTGAAGTCAAGCCGACAAGACTACAGTAGACGAATTGTACGTTTCTAGGAAGGTAAACCAGCAATATTTTTGCAAAAATCCACAACAAAGAGACTTGAATTGATGATTTTAAGATTGTTGTGGAGTTGTGAGAAGTGTACAATGGAGAACAATTTTTCCCGATTACAAATTGTAGGTTTTCAATAAAGTATTGATTTTGAGAAATTCCTGTTAAATCAAATTTGTTGATGGAGAACGTAAAAAAACCGAACAAAAACAACCCATTTAAGTTCAACCAAACAACATTAATTTTAAAATATATAAACCACTTAACCTTTAATTAAGTTTTATCAGTTTTGATAATACATCGTATATGGTAGTAAGTAATTAACAGGCTATTCATTACAGACTAAATTTACTTAAATTGGGGTCTAGTGTTGTCTAGTGTAGTGTAATATAACTTTACTATTCAACTATTTGTACAATCTGTCAAAAGTACAAATAACGGTCGACAAAACATAAACTTTACTTTGTCAACCGTTATATTGTGCGTCTAAAATATGATAATTAAATTACCTATCAACAAAATAATAATACGTACAGTTGATGTTTTATGACCTCAAAATTCCAGATGGATCGAGGCTAAAAGTTCGAGGACAACAACGTTAAGAATGGACCATTACCGTTTGATCTCGTTCAATCTCAATGTACGGCGGCATTTAAATCAATGCAACAATTAATTTATGGAGATGAGGCTATAAATATTTATTATTTAATATTCCATAAACGTTTTTTTATTAATTAAACTCGACGGTAGCGAGAAGGTAGCAAATTTACTACATTAGCTTGAATCTAATAATTTCCAACATCTAGATTGGTGGCTTAAATAAATTAGTGTGTTGGCAACGTCCAAGTGTGCCACACAGATCCAATTAAAAATGAGAAGTAATTACTTTTCAGCTACTCAAACCGAGAGAATGCTCACAACACAGTTCTCTAACAACATGATTCCTCCATTACCAAATCAACAGGATACCTAATGGTAGCGAATTCCTCTTCCACTTACGATAATTTTTCAAATTCAATCAACACTAGCCAAAATTGAAACGGTTTTACTTTAATTGAAAAACAATGTTAATTCAAAGATTCTTTGTCGAGCCCCATCAATCGGATAGTTTACTTTAAACTCCAGTCAACCACCAAACAAACAACGAAAATTTCCAAAACTTTAATTAAAACCGAAACAGGAATTCTTTTCGTTCGAACAAAACGTTACGAGACCGTTTTTAATCTAATATTGCCGATAATACGGCCGTGAATTAGCTTCGACAATCCTATCTATTCATAGATTCAGGATTTATTTGATATCTATTGAAATGATCCGTTGCATGAAAATGATTTTATCACCCATCCACAAGGAAATTTATACGAGAAAAGAATAGGTTGAATAAAATCCAACCATTACTCGTATAGTCTACCAGACGATCTACGGGTCCACTACGATGGAATCTAACCACGTACGAAAAATAAGAGAAACGATGGACACATTAATGTCAACGATTTATTTAAATTACAATGAGACGGTTTTTTCTTTTATCGTATTTTGTTCCCCAGATGTAAGCCGGTCGTTTCGACGATATTGAAAATAGGATGAATAAATTTGATTATACTTCTGTGTACTGGCTGTCGAATGTTCAAATCCCTTCTCTAAAAATATTACTAATAGATTCTAGTTTCGTATAATGCTGATTTCATTGTAGATCCGTTTTATTGATGTAATCATCTTGAATAATCCTCTACACTAATTATATGGGAAATATACGAGTCTATTTTAATTAATTGGGGGATAATTATCAATTATTTAGGGTTTAAAAGCAAATTTAACTACCAAATTAAGAGAATATGAGCAGATTGTACAAGATATCGAATAATAGTCGGATTCGGGTCAGATTTACAAAATAAAACCAAACGCCAGACAATGCTTGATCGGACATCATCCTGAATTGGAGTGCACTTAATTGAAGATGTTAACTTGAACATGGCACCATTGAATCGATAAAACAATGGTCAATTATTCAAAGGCGCAATTATCGGACTAAATTTCAATACAACTGCTCAAAAAGCGTAATAGAAAGAAGAGTCGTAAAAAATCGTTTCTAACGAACAATTAGTCACAATAAACAATAAGAAAGTAAAAGAAATTTCGTTACGTTGATAAATTATATAAAAATCGATAGTGAGCGTGATGGTAGAGCAAAATATAGCGAGATTACTCACACCATTCTATTAATTAAAAGTGGAAATTTCGAAAAAAAATCTGTTCGATAGTTTCGTTTAGTGTGCTTATCTTCTGTATTTCTCCTGCATTTATTATTCAAAGCTTTCAGTCGGTTTTGAGAACTTTAACGAAAATATTAGATAAGGAAGCTGTTAAATTCCATCGTAGGTATTGTTCGCAAAAGTAAGGAATCTCGTGAATTCTTTAAAGTGGTCCTTACACTTCCTTAACGATGGAGGCAAATTAGTATGACTATCTCCAAGATTGAGCGTTTCTTTAAATTTAATAGAGACGGCAGATGTACAGATTCTAGTATAATAATTGCAATTTTATTGTTGTATTTTGGAAAAATTACCAGTCGATTATTCTGATTGGGTTACAAGATTTTTGTGTGGTTAATTGAGTCAGTACGATTTAAATCCGGTTATTAGCAAACTAATGGAAATGTACTAAGTCTAAACAACTTTCTTGCGAGTGATTTAGAATTAAATCGAAATGACAAAACGACTCTTGCAAGGACACTTGAACACTGTTTTTTCCTCGAAACCTTGACTATTTTTCACTTTCACTTCCATTAATTCAAGAAAGTTGAACAATTTTGTGAAGATATTGCGCGAATTAATCGAACAATTATCGGGAAATACACGATCGATTTCTTGGAAGAATCATCATTTTATATTAAGATTTCCGTAAATGATTCTATCGATGATAAATAATTCATAATTCACGTTTGACAAGCATACTGTTGCTTAACTAAAATCGGTACTTATGCGAAATATTCACCGAGTGCTTACAGAATTTCAATCCGGCAAAATCTGGAATTATTCCCTTTGATACCCACAACTGCACAAAGTTGAGACCTCAAATTTAAACTAAAATAAAGAAAAGTTTCCTGTTTGAGGCCTTTATGTATTTTAAATATTTCAAATTATACCGCAACTTGTATGATTCAGGGCGGATTATTGGGAGTTAAAAATGATAAAAGCTTTACAATCATCAGCTTTAAATAATAGACGATTTTTGGGCGGTCAAATAAAAGAATTTCAAGCTCAATTTTCGAAAATATTGTAGCTCACAGAATTCACCCTTTGACTGTAATTTACATAGTTGTTGATTTTATAGTTTTCCACTAAAATATTGTTATCGGTAAATTCAACTGTGGGATAGAAAATAGTAGAAATTTCACCCCTATAAGAAGAGAAGTCGATTTAAAATCATATAACACTCCTTTAAAATATCTCGTATTTATTTCAGGATCATTGAAGAACGTCGATTTTTTTTAAGAAATTGGAACGTAGACGCTTAGCTTAGTTCGGCCGTTGATTCTTTATTGAAGAATACGTCAACAAATGTCAAATCTACTGAAGTACGAACCAAGCTACGACGCTACATAATTGCGAAATAAAACAACCCTTTATAAATGCTAATGTGGGTTAATTTTGGTAACGGAGAAATAGGCTAAAAACTGTTGTAAACTAAATTAAAAGGATAGTCGAGTTTGTGCTTCCGATTTGTCATTCTTGTCTGATAGTCGAGAATACGATCATCAATCATTAGACTGTCGTTTACACGGAAATACAATAAATCAACAAACAATAAAAAAGAAACCACCAATTGAATTAAACAGGGGCGATGATGGATTTTTAACATAACAACACGCATGTTATTCAATATATAAACTTGCCACTTAATTCGTTCTGTTTTAATATTAGACGGTAAGGGTCTAACAATAAATCGTTGTTAATACAAAACTTTCGGTGGAGGAAAGGCTCGTAAATCGCCACTTTTTTTGGTTGTTTTCGCGATTCTTCTGCTAATAAAGACGGCTTTGTTACAAAGTTGCCGACAATTTTCAAATTACCTCAATAACGGTACACGATACTTTAAAAATTCGAGTTAATTTGAGAGAATTTTGAATTTGTATTTGTCGATAGAAAAAAACTAGCTGCATACCACGAAAGGTCAACTAGTGGGGAATTGTACCGAGTGTACTTACCTGTTGGAATCTGGAAGGTTAAATTCCTCGAAGAATATTCGCAGACTCTACCCAGATAAAGGCGTGTCATTCAAAAATTCGATGAGGAAACGTACACTTTTTGGCACCCTCGAAGAACACACTAAAATCACAGAAAGAGATGGCGCCTTTTAACCGGAAATTCAACTACACTACACTAATTAGGTGGCGATTGTGTTTAAATAATGAAAAACAAAGAAAAACCATTGGAAATTTCGTTAAATTACACAAACTACAACATAACAAAAGGTGTACTGAATGCAACACGAGAAAATCGACTCAAAAATTCCGAAAACCGGAGTGGGATTTACCACAATCTGCACGAACACCACAAGGTTACTACACTATAGAGGTTTACTCGATGACATCATTAACTATAATTGAATATCCGCGTAATTACAAATTGACAAAATTATTAAAACTTAATCGTAAAATATAGTCTTTAGATGAAATTAAACTACACGAACGAAAGGTCAAAGGGGTTAATTTATATTTATACCATACAATAATTCTACAATAAGCCTACAATAATGTTAAATTAAACAAACCAGCACATTCATCCCTACGTAATCCTGATTGCAACATGAAGGTAAATTCACTGTACGTTTGGTCTAATTTAATAAATTTACCATCCGGGTATATTTTTCTTCAAATCCTCATATAATAATACCCAACTTCCGGTTACTTAATCACAATCTATACCAGTTACCCGATTCTTCCAATTACAATTAAATTTAATTAACTCTATTGAAACAATCGAGCTGGCCTTGTATATTATAAGATCTTGGTCTTATACGAGCGACTTAAGTCTTAGCTCGGGCGGTTAACGGTTCTTGGCGGAAATTGTCGAAGTCGAATTTAAATTTCTATTCCTTTTACTTTTAGTTATTTCATCATTATCAATTCGATAAAAGCCATAATTTCAGGTAATGTTTTGAAATATTGCTGAAAATTCGAAATGGTGGAAAGGTGTAAATAGAGCTATTTTTCGCTTCTAAATTACACGTTTAGCTTAATTGAAATAGTTTTTTGTGACAGTAAAAAACATCGAAATTTCTATCATTATTTACGCATTTTTAGGCTCAAACTACCGGAATTATCGTCATTTGAAGCTTCAAGTGGCTCAATTTCTTATGTTTGTAAAGTATATGGAGCCCTTTTAATAATTGAAAGTGTTGAAGTCAAGCCAGATTTGGATCACTAGACTTGGGTGCGTAATAAAAACGTTTATAGCGGATCTCCTAAGGGATGCTCTTCATAAAAAAGCCCACCTTAAAATGTCGCCTCTCCTACTTCTAAATACTTTTATCAAACTTTCACATTATAGTAAACTGTTAGTCATAAAAACAGGAAGACGCGATAAAAATCCTAATATTTTTAATCTCATTCTTATGGTTATTTACACTGAATATTAAATTGTAACTGTATTGTGTCTGCTATCTTTGCCAGACGTATAGTTTTATCTGTCAGCATAAAAAAAGAAAGAAACTACCCTTTCTAAAATTCTCTTTTGTTAGTTTTCTGTTTACCGAATATCCCTTCTCTGGGGAAGAAAAAAAATCACATAGATCAATACACCAACAAACCTACGGTCAAATTATCTCAGTTCCGTTCTGTTTGTACAAAAGAAACAATACTCCGACTTTGTAACCTTATTACAGGTTGTTAGTAATTGTACTTGCTGTTATTATTATTATTATTATTAAAGACAAGATGATCGATCCTATGCTGATTTATTGTTGTTCGAATTGACCTTTAGAAAAGTCGTAAGTCTGATCGATAACTATTGTATACTCAAAACAAAAATGAATGCGAAACAATATAGAAAAACAAACAATAACAACAAAAGCATTTCTGAAATTGTATCTGTTCAAATAACGAAACTTTCAAATAACAGTTTACATTGTAAGAGAAACGTAGTTTTAAAAGATAACTTACACAGTTTCCGACATTCTAGTATTAGTTTTAGAGCTTCTTGTTGATTTTCATCGTTGACAAACAAGAAAGGCTTCAAAGTAGAGCCTTGTCAACAATATCGCTAGCCAGAGACGGCTTAGGGGCGGCATTTATCGATAAGATCTCTTCATTTCCTATTAATTGATAAGCGATACTAAATGCCACTTTGTCAGAGAGTCGCCAGAGAATCTTTTAGCAAACGCTGAACCCTGATGCTTACTGGAAATCTGCCAAAAATGCTTCCTTTCGCAATGCCTAAGAATGATCCAAGTGGCTTAGTTGTTTGGCATTGCGATAAAAATTGGGATGTTGCCCAAAAAGCGTTTTTAACCAACTTCCCGACGAGCTACAAGATCAAATTTTTCCTAATTCTTCTTTAAATTCCTCAGCAGTAATCTTTGAATGGTTCATGGTGGTAACAAAAACCAAAATGTCCCAAAATTCGGAGTCGAAGAGTCTTAAAAGCGCCAAAACTGCCTCTAAAATGATCTAGTAGTCAATTTTGTGGAGAATTTAGGCCAAAAACTTGCCAAAATTTACTGAGATAGATGAGTATTTAAAAATCTAGTTTTAAATTCAAGAATTTTCACAAAAAAGCGATTCAAAATCGAGATTTTTTCCTGGAATTTGACTAAAAGTGCTTAAACTTTCTGTTTCTCTGCCTCAAAAGGCCCGAAGAAATACTAACAATTAAAACATCCGCTTAAAAGCAATCTAAGCCAAATTTAATAATTTTAGATACAAAATTTTTGCCTTGCTGCTGTTCTAGCAGAAATATCTCGTCAATTATTTTGATTAAAGTCAAAATTAGTCTCACAAACTCCAATTAATTTGGAACTATTGATCTAATTTTAAACCAAACGATCT
This sequence comes from Mylabris phalerata, assembly GCA_020740385.1. Lineage (NCBI taxonomy): Eukaryota > Metazoa > Arthropoda > Insecta > Coleoptera > Meloidae > Mylabris > Mylabris phalerata. Next base: position 4,715,556 of record JAJEOX010000299.1, on the reverse strand, counting down.
AATGAATGATAATTTACATAGAAAAATAATTGGCCAATTTGCAAAACTACTAATCCTCATTCCATTGCATACTATCATAGATTAACATTCTACATACTGCTTACTTGTAAACTGTACAACTTCCTGTATGGAGCTACAATGAAACACCCTTCATACTAGTGAACCTGTTTAATTAAACCCAATTACAACAAGCATAATACATTAGCCATCTTGTACTCATGTTCAGATTGCACAACTAAATATCATCTAAAATTCCGAATATTCATCAGTTGAAGTTCAGTTCTATATTGAATTAGAGGAATCATTTTCGTAGTCCTAGGGGGGTAACAAAAGGAGCTAAAAGTTTTCGATTGACAAGAAGCTGGCCCAAATTCTCCTCCAATTTTCAGTATTTTCAGTCTTAATTTCACCCTGAATTCGTGTAAGAATGGTTTGTCGAATTAGTTGGAGGTATAGGATTGTAAATTAAAATTTTTGTATGAATTTGAGTGAAATATTGTCGGGGGTTTGGAGCACACAAAAGTATAAATTACAATAATTTGAAAAGCTTGCAGCAAATGAATACATCTGTATCCTGATTTCACACTTCGTAAATCCCATTTAAAATGCAGACTTGCATCGGGAGCTATAAATTAAATCAAACTCCACTAAATTGTACCCTCGACAGTATAAATAATTTGTTTATAATAAGAAAAAATGAAACAATTCCACCATGAAAATGTGAATAAGATATGGAAATTTGAACTATTGATTTATCAAGCCTGGCATTTTCGAATATTAATAGTATTCATTAGATATCATCGTTTGATAAGAAAATCAAAGTTTCCGACACTCGAGGGTGTTCGTTGAAAAATCACACCAATTTCGGCTTTCCACTTCATCTAATCGTGAACGTGTAGCAAGTAGTGACTTGGGAACTTGATGACTTATTATCGCCAAGTTCATAGTGACTTTAACTTGAACTAAATTACCAAGAATCTAATAATTTCGCATTTGGGAAAACCAACACTATATTCCGGTCAATATTTCAACGTTTCAGTTTTGAAAAATATCTGTTTTCTTCGGCTATACATAGATATTTTATATAAACGATTTTTTCTTGTATCAGATCATCGACTATGCTTGAAGCATATCAGAAAAGCACTCACGTTTATTGCGTATTAGTATAATGGATAGAGCAGATGTTGTTAAAATGATAGCAATATCGATACAGATTGCCAGTTATCAAAATTTTAAAAACAATCTCTAGTTAATATTTGTCGAATGAATAGATCAATCGACATATTTACAAGTTTAGCTGCAACTTTTACCTAAATTATCGAGAGTAAAGCTGGAGAACGAGCGAATATCCAGAAGGGTCTACCTATGGTGTATTTCCTTTTGTCTTTCAATTTTCTTTATTTTACACCGACTTCGTGACAAGTTGAAATGTTCAATAACTCGCCAATTTAATACATCTACAACATCGATGCGACTTTCAAAGAATATTGGAAAGTTTCATAACTTCCTTTACGGAATTTACTTTAATGAACGCTTGTTTGAATTGATTCCTTTGTATGCTTCTAGTTACTACACACATAAAAAATATGATTAATATCAGATGATCGATTGGAAATTCTACTCTTTCTCTGGAAATGTACGAATTGATAAAAAAATTGTCGAACAATATATCAATCAATTTTTCCATTTATCATCCCTCTGTGTTTAAGGGACTGTCTCGAATAGGGCAAATGTTAAATCCATGATACATACAATTGTCATTAATCCATAGATGAATGGATCTGTATTTCGCAACAACAATACCACATTTGGCAGAATTGTAATGCATTGTATGTTGATGGTATTATCAATTTCCTACATGCTATCTCTCTAAATTTAATAATTAATCAGCTTAAACCGATTTTTCTTTAATTACAACTATAGAAAAGTTGCATCATTTAATCCAAATGAAGAGCAGTTAAACTGCCACCTTTTGTTCTAATCTCCCACGTAGAAATAGTGAAGAAAAACGGACATTTTATTAATTTCCTTGAAAAGGCTCTAAAACTCTAACGAATAAACTTTCCTTTTGTGTGTGGAGACAACTTGGATTTTGTAAAGAATTCATCTCCTATTTTAAGCTGAAACTGACGACATCTCGCTCCATTTTCATCTACTCTCGATCAATTTTTCTCAAAACTTGGGAAGAATACATATCGATTCTAAACCAGTTATACACGTACAGCTCCTCGAAAACTTCAATAATCGCACTAGTATCCATTTTTATAGCCAACATTGACAATATATTTTCCGAGCTTATCAAAGATTACTACCTGGTACAAAATTTCAGAATGTATCCAATACAGCATCCGATTATATTGCCGGCAATTTTCTACCATATAGACTGCATATTCAGCAAACAATCTAATCCCATGTTGACGAAATAACACAATAAAAATTGCTAATACATCGAGTTTTGTCGCAAATCTTGCTAATTATTCATACAAAACAGTCTGATTCTCGCTAGTATTACTCCAAATTATTTCGTATTCAATGCCTGTAGCTGAATTTCAAATATAGCATCGATTATCCGCTAGATCATAAGACAGAAGGCGGAAAAATCGAGAGTGGCGCCGTTTTTACCTGACTAGACGTTACGTGACAAGATTTCCACGAAAAAAATAGTCTTAATAATAATGGAAACCAGTTTCGAAATGTTACTTTTCCTACAATATACATATTGATATTCACCAAGAGAACTTTTCAGTTTCATGATGGATTTCTAACAAGATTTATGTAAATTATGTTTGGAAAATCATATATCGCGAAAGAAACTTACCGTGAACGAATTTCCAATGGAGCAACGGAAAAAATTGCTTAAAAATAGAATTTCGAGGTAGTTTATTATGGGAAAAACGCTCCACTATCAATAATTAGTATCAAAGACAGAAATTCATCAGGTCTTGCTTCTTTATAATCGTTTTATCGCAGTTTGAGCTACGTATTAGCTCTACAAACGTGCTTAATATGTACAGCTAGTTTATAAAAGTATAGTTTTTTATTCGAATTAAAAGACTGCCTTTTTAAGCCATCAAGAATAACAGAACATGTTTCCAAGCTAGTATTTGCACCGTTTTATAAAAGTAATCAAAGTGAGTAATGTAGCTTTGCATGTATGCATGATTCCAACACATACGTGAAACATTGGTGTTGGTAGAAGGTATAAAGTGTACAATTTTCATCACAGTTGGTGGGATGTATTTGTTTTTATTGATGTAGCAATAACAGTAAGAATCTTGGAAAAATTATAACTCCACATATCCAACATACATGTCGTTTATAACTTGAAGCTACTGTTGGGATTTTAATATTTTCCACTATGTGTATTCTGTATAGCAGTCATATGGGAATGATTTGCCTTTATAAATTGTTATTTTTGAAAAGAACTACGGTAGGGATTTGTTCGTTTCTATTTCGCCTGGATAAACTCGTTCTTTGATACTTTATACTTAGTCTTTTTCATTCGGCAAAGAATTCGTTGATTAAAGTGTTCATTTTGAATGCAACAACGATTCAACGCTTGAACGAACCCGATGAAGCCTCGAACTGATAATTATTATAAATGTTGCTTTTGAGCTGGATTTTTGAGTCGTTGCTTGATTGAAGCCGGCCGAATTCGCTCCATCTCGATCATTACCAACGGAATTTAGACTAAACTTGTTGGATAGTTTGCAGTCTCCCAAATCAACAAAACTTGCGTACAATTTTTTAGGTATGAGAATTTGTTATTGTAAAGTCAAACAAGAAATAACCTCAGAACCTCGAAACTAGTCCAACACAAACACAACTCGATGTCTTATGAAATATTTGCAACAATCTCACGAAATTACCGCAACAAATGTGTTTTCATATAGCTGAACAAAAACTTCTCACAAACTACAACACTATTTATTTTTATGATTGTAATTATAGAAGGCATTTAGTCGTGTAGATGACAAATCTCATCAGTTCTTCTACATACAAATTAAACTGGTAGAACTTGTTTAATTGTAAAAAAATTTAACAATTTAGTGGCAGTTTGCTGAATTTTCGTTAGTTGTTGTTATCGCGTCCAGACACTGTGGAATTACGTTTCATATAAAACGATAATAATGAGAATTTGTGGTGTAGAAAGGAAAATATCTATAAACGAAGTAAATATCGTTTCAATATTCGTACAGTACATTTACACACAAATACAACTGTACAACTTCCAAACTGGAACAATATAAAGCTAACGTTTGTAAATAAGCAAATCCCAGATGGCCAACAGCTAGAGAATGAAGGGGAGGCTATTGCTGTTATCTGGAAAACACCACAGCCATTCTCTAGATTTCTATATAAAAACTTTTTCCAGATCAATTCAATGTGTGCGCTACTCACTGAACATAACCTTATCCATAACATGTTCGAATTTTACTCCTTTTTGTGCGTGTATAAACTTTACACTTTTTGGTTAAAGTTTAATTTTTCGCTACAGAAAAAATTGTAATAAAATAGACGGATAAAGTAACCACCGATGTGGAAGAGTTTTGTAAAGGAGAATTAACTTCTACTATGAGAATTTACACATGAAAAGATTACCGTATATTTCAAACAGTTTCAATGGGTCTCGCATGAAATATTACGGAAAGTGCAACCTATTTGCCTAAAGTGCACCGATACAAACTGAATATTTCAGCAGAACGTGCAATTATTACCACGACGATATAAAACCAAGTTTTCTTCAGAGATTGCGATTAAAATTTTATGCCACTTGAAATTCACCAAGATTTATCACAGGAATTGCCGAATTGTACGAGTCGCAGTACAAATTTTGATTAGTTTTGGGAAATTTCATAACTAAACTGTAGTTGTGAAGTTATAACACCGGTATGTTTCGAAACGGGCTTGTTTGTCCATAATTCGCAAACTTGTTGAATCATATGTTGAATCAACTTCGTCTAGAATAGTTCTATCTGCGAATATATTTATATTATGTGGAAAAATTGGATCTTTTTCAAGAAATTCGAGAAGTTATAAACAATTTTCCCTCCCGTTGCAATCATTTAGAGTTTCTACAGTCTCAGGTCTCCTTTCAATAAATATAATTTTATATAATTTTCAAGTTCGGTGATAAATTTCCATTTCTGAAACTCCACTATCCAGTGCTTTTATTTAGAAATTCATAATAAATAATAAAGAGTAAGTTGTAGCACTAGCAAGCGGAGTAAATATTTATTTATTCATATTCTATTATGAAGTATATCGATTTGTTTAAACGAAAATTCAACACTAGAATAATGTAAATGTTGACAATTGCACTTGTTAAATAAAACTGAATTTCAAAGCATCAAAATTTAATTGTTCGCTTTTCTCTAAAATAATTTAATATGTAAACGTGAGAATCCATTGTTGTAAACTTTTGTATAAAGTTGAAATGAATGTTAACAAATTGACTATTAAAATGAAACTTGTTTCCTTATAGATAAATTTACAACGTCTAGTTACTTTTGTTAGCTCTTCTAAATCCAGCGTGGATTAATCTTAGCATCCACCAACTATTATTATTATTCTGACAATTAGAAAAGTTTACTGTAAACTTGCTGGATTTTATATTAAAACTGCTATTTTGACTCGCTACTATGCAACAACTTTTAGGTGAAACAATCTGTATCAATTTTCGTTCGCTGTAATGCTCGAGCGGAGGTGCTGAATTTCCAAAATTTGATCCTTTGAATGAAATTACGAGTTGGAAACAGTTTAGTTCAATTTGGAAAAAAATGAATTTTAATTAAATACCCACCTTCACATCTGTAAAATAATATAAATGCGATGAATATTCAACAAAAATTATTCAAATTGCGGCTTTTTATTTGCATCGAAATGAGGAATATTAAATATAAATTCCTTTGAGAATGTCGTTTTTTAAATTAACGTCAATGTGCAAATTGACAAAATAACAAGAAATTTAATAACAAAAATAATAATAAAATTGCACTGTGCCGACATTTTCATTTACATCGAATTGTGGAGATTTTTTCCAGCCAGTCTCGCCAAAAAACAAGCATCCAACAAAGATTGAGTTATATTAGGATTTACATATATACAATAACTAACTGTCACTGTATATTGCTTCTAGTCGAGTTACTGGTACATATGTTCAAATACAAATAGAAAATGGCAAAGTCTGATATCAAACGTAGTCAGGAAAAATGAAGCTGAAGTGACAAATATCGTCGTGTTCGTGTGGTATTTTTTAACAAAAATAAAAAAGCCACACGAATGGAACGATACTGTATGAAACTAGTACATATTCAAGATTAACTCTACTATAGCTTATCTTTAATAAAACTGATATGCTCGTAATATCGGGCGATTTTTTCGATGCTAGCTTTACGTTGCGTTATTGCGTATAAAACGCCATAAAATTGGAATTCATCAAAATAGAAGGCATAGTGGTCGAATTAATCAAGATTCTTTAATAGAACCTAAATTATATAATAACGAATGAATAATACGCGTAATTAGCATTCACTAATAGTCAATATGTTGTTGTAGAGGTTGGTCAGAATCCATTTAACACTCAGTGATCCTTGAATACGATGTAAATCAACTCGTTATCATACATATAAATTCACTGTGTAGTATAATTTCCTTTCTATTGTACAAATCCTAATCGATAAAGACTATTGCGTTTTTCCTCTTTTTGTAGATTCTCCCTGCCCTCTAAGTACTAATTCTAATTCATCTAGTTTAGTGGGTTTAGTTTTAAACAAAATAGTAGATTTCGTGTTTAATTTACCATTAAAGTAAGCTTAAAAATCGCTTTATTTGTTATTTACAACTTCAAACAGTGAAGAATAATTTAGCAATTAGTGTGCATTCTTTTTAGTAAATACTGTAGTTAAATTTTTAATGGATGTAAAATGGAAGCTGTTTGTTGGTAAAAAAATTATAATTCTACTCCTCATTATTTATAAATAACCATTTAGACACTGTAGGGGGAGGACAAAGACTCATCTACATGCTACTTTAAACAAACCACGTAAAAACGGATAAAATAGAGTTTGTTAAAGCCTCAAAAAAGTTACAAAATGGAAGCATCGATTAAAGTTGTTCACTGGGTAAAACTAGGAGACAATATTTTAGGAGATTTAGGGCAAAAATTTGCGAAAGTTTGCTTCCAAGGGTTTGAATTGCTCCTAAATTGTGGTGAGAGTTGTCTAATTGACTTCTAATTTGAATTTTCAGACACAAAACTGTCGCAAAATCTACCAAAATTTGAAAATTACACTGGAAATAGCCAAGATTCTAGTAAATTTGATTTGAAATTATTTTGGAATAATTGTAAGAAGAGTTTTAGTAGTGATTTGTGTTTTTCTCACTTTTCATCTTAAAAGAGTAAAACTGTAGTTGGAGTTTCTTTTAGCATCTGACTATAAATATAAAAGGCCCTAAGAGGTTATATTTTTTACAAAACTTCGACCCTCATAAATAGCAACGGGGTTGGGATTAAATTCAACGAACATCAGCCTTTAATCGACTTTTCTCCAGGTGAATTACATTACTGCATTGATATTTCAACGTAACTCGTTTTAAATGTAGCAAGTAATCGAAATTCAACTTAAATATTGAAACTATAATTTAAATGTTTAAACATCGATTTAAACAAGATTTTATAACAAATAGAGTAATAACAGGGTGCAATTAACGTTGAAAGTCAGCTGTACATGGAAAGCTTCTTTCTTTTGACGATAAGTAAAGGAAAAATAAACTATAGCGATTATATCCCATTTATATTCCTTTTTACTTTAACACTCAACTTTTTGTCTAGTCTCCCTACCGTCATTACATTCTCCCTCATCATCTTGCAAGTTGAAACGTAAAAGTTCACCTAAATAGACTAAACCACCCCTCACCGCTATCATCATTGTTATCCCCCCATTTTACTTGGGTGTATTACTTGACTGGGTGATCCCTTTGAAGATCAGAGGACATTAAAGTTCTTGGCACGTGTCTGACAAAATGTAACAAGAACTCGGTGCGATTGTGTGTGTCTCGTTTTAGAGATGGAAAGCTATTAGTGGCGTCTGGTTAGATGTTGCTTCATTATCGACTGTTTCTGTGGTTTGAGTATATAATGTTGGATGTTGAACTATAATAATGTAGACTTCCAAGTCCGCAGGGGGTTCGCTTGTATGTTCTCGCTACGTTTATAATCGATCGGCTTTCTTAATGAACTAGGCCAATATTCTTACCGTCTATATTTACTTATAATTCAATTTATTGTCTACAGAATTTGAATTGAGTACGGTAGGCGTGTTTGCTTGTTTAACAAAAAAAAAACGAGCAATATTCAATTCAACGCTGCTGCATTAAAAAAAGAAACTTCTTCAACAATCTGTTACTAAGAAAATTCGTCCCATCTTTTCCGATAGTAATGTTAAATTCATGTAGGGGTTGAGTGAGAAGACCTCTGGGAACTTTAGGTAATTATCCCACCTAAAATAGCAACTTTAAATTTATCTGAATACGAAAATTTCAGCTATATATTCATTATATTTACTTATCGGTGGAATCAACCGAAGGTTATATTTGTTTTAATGGAATTGAAACGGATGAAAATATTTAAAATTTCGTTAATTAATCACAAGAATTACAAGAAATATCAAACAAGATAAATAAATCGACCAGGGAGAGAAATGAGCGGAAAGTTTATCGTGTATGAGTTGAGGGTGTAAAAGTGAAAGTAAAAGGCGGTTGAAACTATCGATTCTAAGGAAACTAATACGTTATATTTAGGGTGTGATTGACAGCATTGCTGAAACCCTAAACAATACAACATCAAAGCCGCCTCCAGAGTTTCGAACAGTATTTAATCCTTGAAGTTCCCAGGTGTTTACCACATTCAATATTTGTATACTAGTGTAAGATTTGCCCTAGAATATTGTGCTTCCGGGTTAGAATTATAAATTTAAATTTGCCCTTTCAACAATGGATTCCAGTAAATAGAACAATAAATTAATAAAAACAAACCCTAAAGGAGTCGACTTTATGTGATATAACACAAATTACGGGTACGTTGAAATTTCGGATTTTTTTTATTATTTTGTAGGTAAATAATCTAATTCAATATTGATTGATGGAAAAACAATTTATAGTTCTAATCAAACAAGATTGATATGTGTAAAACCAGATTTCAATCGAAATCCTTTCCTGATTTTATTAACCAAATATTGACCCATATTGCCTCGATTTCCAATTACAAAGGCTTTCATGAATATTAAACTTTACTGTAAATATTTACTGATTATTTATATTTTAAACATAACACAAACAAAAGTAAAGGCTTGGAAAAAGGCGTTGTTTTAAAGCAAAAAAATTCAAACCTCTACAAAATAGAACAACTTCTTTTAAAGATTTACAGTCGATAATAAGAGACGAATTTCAGTAAATTTAAACATTACTTTAATGAATCACAGCATTTCAGTTGGAAATTCCCGCGACAGACTCGTCTGTAATTTCAATGCGACTAAATGGTGGATGCGCCGGGATGACCCTCATGTTTAAAACTAATTGATTGCCTTTCAGTGGAAAAAACCGAAGGAAGCACATTCGAGTTATTTATGAAACCCTTAAACTACTCTCTATATAAATAAAGAACTAAAAAAAAAACTATAGTAGAAGCTTAGTCAATTACTCAAAGATCAAAAGAAATGTCCCGTGAAATAAGCAAAAACTTTCAAGAGCAGACAGCAGCCAAAACAATAAAGCAATAGGAGAATTAATTTTTCAACTTTTGCTCGTATCCGAACATTACGATAATATTTAAATATCGAATTTTATCCATTTCCATAGGGTTTACTAAATGGTGAAAGCGTCAAGATAATTTCGCCATTCCTATAGAAAAATTTACATTTAAAATGTCTGTTTTTTTTCGTTGGAGTTATTCAAGTACTCTTCCAAAATAGAATTCATTCCATTTGATCAAACAAATTCAGCTTTCGTAGACGTGATACTGGAGTTTTTTATAAAGCGAAAATTTTTGAATTATGTTTGAAAACTACTCGAATCCTCGAGGTGTTTCAATATCTTCGATGTCCCTTTTGTGAATTTGTTGGGAATTCTCTTTACGTTAGAGAGCTTTAAAGTTTTTAAAAGGGAATAAAGTTTAACGACACACGTATGTTTGGCGAAATAGGCGATTTTTCGATAATTTATTAATTCTAGTTGGAATTAAATTTTATTTCGGTATTTCCACCTGTAGAAGCCTGTCAAGCGTTCTAAATTATGTTCAAAGTTTTGAAATGTTTCCGATATTTGCTTAGAGGTATTTTTTGGAATTTTAATTAAAAAAACGTCTCTTTGAGTAAGTAAAATAAACGTGAAAAAGCTTTCGAGTTTTCTATAGGGATTTTGTTGTATTAAAATTTGCCTAAAATCAATCACTACCTCATTTGCGAAATGAGCGAAGCTGAATTCCACCAACCGTTTTCCGTTATTATTCAATCTTAAAGTGACAAGATTTCCATCTGGAACTCTTCATCATTCCAACAAAAGCACTCATCTATTCATAATTATATTAAAGATGATTTCTTCTTCGTTTCTTTTGATCGCGATTCTCACTCCTTTGTGATCATCAAAGCAAAATATCATCATAATTAATTATTCGATTAAATCGAGACAATCGAATGGAATCATCTAGTTTTCGTTATGCTTTGTTATCTGTTCTAGTATGTGAAAATATTGGATGATGGATTACACAGATATGATGTAGATAAAGTATAGAAACGAACATTAATCATCAACGAGGCAAGAAAAACAACAAATACACACAAACATACCGCAATATTACGTAAATTATCTTAATTACTTGCAAAATTTCAGTCTTAGTATTTTATGTTGTCGATGAAACTTGTTTGAGAAACTAATAGTTTACACACAAACTATTCAAGTTATCTCTATCGAGTAAAGTTTGAGTCGATTACAACAATGGAAACTTGCAACTAGGTGAATAGTTGTAATTCTTGTTCGTTTCAAATACGCATACCTAGACGTAATATTTTCAACTAACAAGCTAATTTTATAGTTTCAACAATTTTGTTGAAATGAACACGTATTCCTAACTGAAAACTATTCTGACACCGTTCCAAGAACCGAATTGAACATTATCAAATCTAATAACATTAATGTTTCTCTTTTTTACTTTCATATATTCGTGACAATTTATTTGCGTGCAAATTTAATTAAATTCTAAACAAAGTGGCCGATTTTACAATAAAACAAGCGAAGGAAATTAAATGATTGTTGAAGCGATAATAGAAGCAATAAATAAAAGCACTAATTCAATCTTATCAAGCAAATAATCGCCGATTTGAAAATAATCTCGTCTCGCTACGTTTTTAGAAAGAATAGAAGATTTATTAACAAGAATTTCCTATAGTTTCCTCTCTAGAAGGATTCGTTTTTTTTACTCTCATCTTCGCCTCTCTCGTTTCTCTAGTGTTTTAACTCTTGTGTGATTAACCACCACGATAATATCTCGTTCTGTTATTTAATCCACCCGAATAGAAACCGCAGAAAGAAACTGAAAAGTTTTATACAAACAGATCGCGTGTTCGTCTATATTTTATTCTGTTATGTTACAGCAATTTATCGCATCAAAAACTAATAATTCATAGAGAAATGTCCAATTCTAGAGTTTTCATGTACTGTTCCTAGTTTTTTTCTTCGTTAACGTGTATGTATAATTTGAACGAATTAAAGAAGGTATTGCTAGTTTGCGTGCACTGAAAAATCTACTACATAACATGCAATTTGCATAAATCTGGGCCGGCCTGTCAAGACTTCAAAATGTTTCAACGTACAAAACACGGAAGTTTTATCCAGTCAAAAATCCGCCAGTTTACAGCTTAATCAGATTAAAATGGATCCAAATAATCAAATGTTTATGGCGTCTTTGCTGATAGACGAGCGAGTGGGAAAGCGAAAATCGGCTGTAAGGAACGCAATTTTGCCCAACTTGAAATCGTGCCCTATATTTCACTTTAACATGACAGTACAAAACAGAAACATACCCTATAAACTGTTAACTGTAGCAAAAATATATTGAATTGTAGGTGTGTTTGTGTGTATGTATAAGGGAGCATTAGAGAAATGTCGCGACATGAAATTGACACAAACTTTTGTATATTTCCCTTGTGTATCCAGTTCGTGTGTTGCTCCCAAAATAGTATTTTACTTGATACAAACTTGTCAAATATTCATTCGTAATCTATTTCGATTTGTTACAGACACCGATATTCACAAACAAAACGAAGAAAAACTCAACATGCAACCAATATTTTGATTTTTGATTTTCCAAGACGCATACGCTTTGATTTTAGTTCGGTTTCAAGCGAATTTATAAAAAATAAAACACCGATCTTCATTACCATATCAATCCCAACGAACTAATTAACTCGAAATATTCTTTTAAATTCAAATGAACAATACGGATGTTAATGTTTGGAGAAACGGGGGCGAGAAATTCCCTAAAGGAAACATTGAAAAGGAGCTTTTGTTGTTGTATGTTCCGGTATTCGTGTGCTTTTATGTGGCCCTGTTTATATTCAAGGGTTGAATCCAATTAGCATAATAGTATTTAAGGGGCTATATTTTGAAATTTTGTCTATTGATAAATGATGGAGAATTACCAATTAATATAATAATTGAAAGATAATTACAATTGTGTACAAAGAGCTTAATAAGTTCATTTGTAATAAATATTTATGATAGAAGACACTTTAACGAGGCAAAATCAACTCCAATCTTGCTATTTGTTCACCAATTTTTCACTTGAAACTTCCGTTTTCTGTACACCAATTTCGACTTGAGATAGTTTCTGTTTAACAAAACTCAATCAATAATAAAATTATACCAATAAAAACCATAAAATATCCCATAAATAGCCTTATCAAACTATAAATTCGTTAATTTTAACAACAATCAAAATTCCTGCTATTTTGCGATAACGTTACCGAGAGCCGCATTCTAAAATGGCCCCAAAATTACTCAAAACTTAACAGATACTTTTAATTATTTTTGAAAGTGTAACGTTTCTTTGATCGGTAAAAAAATTAAGTCTGAGTGATATCAGAATCTTTGATAAAAAGACAATACAAGTTAACCTTATTTTTATATGAATAACGAAAAATTTAATTTAATTTATAACTGACAGGCACAAGAAATTCTTTAATAAAAAAAGCCTATTCAAAAAACAATTCAGGTTATTTACGGGATTATATCAACGAGACGTTTTTAAATTTAACAAATTTAGAAGTTTAACTGGTTTAAAGTTGATTACTTACAATATTTTCGGACTATTCTTCAATGGTTCTTTGTATTCTTTTTGAGAGAAATAACACAGAACAAACACCAAGATTAGTAGAATTAGTTTGAATTTTATTGTACAACAAAAATTACAACAACGATAGAATCTTATCATGTTGACTGATAAGAACCCAATACCCACCAATATTTGATAGGAAGTTACCCGCTTTGTTATCTTTAACGGATCTACTTCGGCTCAAATAGTGGGAAATAATTGGAAATTCGTTTAGATTATTTGTTTGTCAATATTTGATTAGCAATTAGAGGAACTATTAGAGAAACTCTAAAAATTCAGATTTATACAACGAAAAATATTTGCTATTCTACTTAATCGAAAGCTTTACATATTTCAGTTTTCATTAAATTTACATAGAAAATCTTTTAAAAATATCGCCAGTTTTCGTTGGATTCGAACATAAATATTCAATGAATATTCTTGTATTTATAATAAAATACAGAATAATCCTTGTTTTTTATACTGAACGAATAAACGGAGTTTTTCTAGTAAACTGAAACAACAATTCAATTTAGAAGTGTAAACTTTATTTTTTTCCTCTTCAGTCTAACGTCGTTCATCTTTCACTGTTAAGTGTATTTTTTTCTCATCAATGTTTCATTTAAACTTGGTAAATTGAAATGGAATTAGACAAGAATACAAACAATAAGTTAATTACCAACAAGTCTTTTATTATTGAAATTAAACCGACTTTATCAATTAGTCGAATTTTCACTACAAATAACGAATCTAGTTTATTATTCCATCAAATAATCAGATTTTTTCACGTGAATTTCGTGAATGGTGAATTTTATGCGAGATTATTAAAAATTTAAGCTTTCATAAAGCTACATTGTTGCTTCCATCAATGTTTCCTAAATATTTTTCATCTTCCACATCGATGCTCTTATCGTTTATGTTTTTTTAATATTTTAAACTAATGTTGGAACGGTACAAGTACAATTTATCAATTTTTGTTGTAATCTATTTGTTGTTGTGAAAAATAGTCAAAATGACCGTATTAGGACGACTGTTGCTTTCACAAGATGATTTATAATCGTCCAAAGTAAATTCGATATTTTTCCTACTCCAGGACGTATAAAATAACAAACATCAAGATTAAAATTTTGTTTGTTTAACGTAGCAAAAAATGTTTCCACTCGCTGTAGAACGGTTATCAAAATATTTTTCTAATCAAGCTTGTAGATTTATGCAAAATATGGATAATGAATATTAAATATTTTATTTTAAGAGACTTTTGTTTATATGGATTCTAATTGGATTTTACTCGTGATATAAGGAATTATAATAGAGAATATGGTTTTTCTGGGGGCAAAAATTCTAGTAGTGTATTCCACTATATTAATGTATGGTTTGTGAAGATAAACTGTGTTAAACTAAATTCTGAAACAATTCACGTAATTCTCTAACTTTACCACCGAACAAGGAGCATGCTTGGCTGGCAGGTTAAACCCTCCTAATTATCCTGGCAGGAACATTCCAGCCAACACCAGAGTAACATAGTAGTATGACTAAAACTTTGGATTATATCCCAAAATTTACGCTATATTTGATCAACCAAAAAACGAAATAGAATCCACAGTTCAAACAATACTTTTAACTTATTACTAGATAAATTTTAGAATTACTTGTATTATTTTCCATTATCAACGTCTATTCTATTCGGCTTGAATAAGACCTCATTTCTTAAATTATTCTATTTAATTTGAATGTAAATGCAAAGTTTCGTTAAGAAATAGACAATGAAACAGACAAGCAGACGGGTATTAACCCGTTTCTTAATAATCTTAATGAGAATTCCAGTTTAATTAACGAAAAGGTTAACAATAGGATGATTTTTATGCAAAGCTCACATTGTCAAAGTATTGTTGTCAATAAACATTGCAACTTGAGAAACTGTACCGTGAGACAGGAAGAACAACAATTCAATCTCCCACAATTCTATAAAAGTGAAAACAAACTGAATGGAAACTTACTAATTTAGGTATCTTCAACAAAAAAAATTAATAAAATGAAGAGAAAATTGGTTTTTTTCGTAATTATTAGTGCGAAATCCAGCTATTGTTCCCCAATTGATTCGAGAAATTCGATTAATTTGAAGCCTTGAAAGATAGCAGCCTCGAAGCCTTGCAATTTAGAGCTGTAACTTTGTAGTTTTACAGCGCTAAATAATTCTCCAATTGTCTTAGACTTATTTCGTTATAAATTTCCTGTCATCCCTTAATATTTTCTATTTTTTATATTCTGTTGAATGTATCGAATATCTTCAGTCATGTGATTATGTCCAAATTGTGGAAACAGTCTTTATTATCACTGATCGATAATGTCCAAGAAAAATGACACAAATGATCGGCTATTAGAATGACAGTCCAAATATTTGTTTCTATAGGAATCAATCCATTAATCAAAATAAAAATTGACCGATTCTTCCAAATTCACCCCCAAAACATCGTATTTCAATCATGGATCAAGCTGTGGATGTTTTACAAAAAATTCGAGAGCCATTATCCGAGTATCAGAAAGATCGTGGTATACCTAAATGCGAGTACGTTTATATTTATTTAAATTTCATTGGTTTTAATTGTTTTTTTTAAGGCAAATTTCCTTTACGGATTTAGTGAAAGCAATCTGCCAACACGCCTGTAATGCTACAATTACAGTTTTTCAAATGTTGTACAGTCTACTACCGCTGATTGATGGTTTTTTATATCTCCTCCGATTCATTTTAGATAGAACAATCGATATTTTAGAAACCGAAGAATGCAAAGATAAAGTCATCAAAAGTGTGGTATTTTTAGGCCAATTAATAGCAATTATAATCCTGTTAATATTTATCATTAGTTTGCTATTGAGTCCAATTGTACATTTGGTGTTGCATTTCATTAAAAAGGTCGCAAATTTACTGTATGTATAAACATAAAAACAATAAATTCGTATATTAAAGTTGTATTATTTTATAGTATAGGTACCACGCAATTTGTTTCTGGATATTTCGGTAAACACAATTGATATTTGGCTTCTAATGGTGGTGGAACAAAACGTCCACCTAAATAATGGAATTTACCGTTGAATTTTGTCGCACACAATTTCGGTGCTGTTAACGATATTAATAATTCTGGTTTAATGCCATTTTCATCACCATTCTCAACATCCCAGCCACTCGGTATATCAATACTGGAATTTTATTCAATTTTATTTTGTATTTATTGGTAGGATTTTATAAATTATCTACCTAGCTATAGGTATTGTTGTTGTTTTCATTAAATCCATAATCGGTTTGAAACTATCTCGTACTGGCGGCTTAAAACTAAATCCAAATAAAGCATCAACAATTAAACCGTAATCAGCTTGGAATTCATTGATTTTTGGTAAATCCTCCAATATTGGTATGCACATTGCTGTACACTGGTGTAGTAAATTATCATACAGAGGTTTCTCTGTACGTTTCGGATAATAAATTGTTGGCTGATAACCGAATAATTTTAAATGTCTAGCGCAAACTAAACCATCACCACCGTTATTACCTGGACCACAACAAACTAATATTAGTTTATTTGCCAATTTTGTTAATTCGTAAGATTTTGCTATAGCTGTAGCACAACTAAGACCAGCTAATTCCATTAATTGATCAACCGAATATTTGTATTCGTTGAATAATTCCAAGTCGATATTGATAGCCTCTTGTTGAGTTAAATATTTAACCATTTTATTGTGGCAATTACGTACAACTAAATTAAAACAATTCTAGAAATATTCTTGGATAAGTCTTTCGTTATCAAAACAAAAAAGTTTACCTTTTGTGTAAGATAAGACAATGTTTTAAACAACATCGAAGTTAGGTTAAGTGTCACAATGACAATTGAAACATGTCGGTTGGCAGCACGGTAGCACGAACATGTCGGTAATGCAGATTACTGATTAGTGATTAGTGATGGGGCGCAATCTATCACTAATTAGTGAATTTATAAATAAATAACTACGATCGCATATATTTCCAAATCTCTGCGACTAAGTTGAAGATTCAAAAGAAAACCTGTATCCAGAATACCAATGACAATATTTAGATGAAGATTCCTTTTATAATCACAGAAAATCGCTGTTTGTTGATTTGATAAGACCTACAAAATCCAACGATGATAATGAGGAGATTTAAAGGAGAAAAATGGGGGCTTCCTTTATTCATAATTAGAGAAACTAGTTGTTTCAAATGTGCCTAATTAGTTTTGTGTATGTCGATCTTCCTAACGAGTACCTAAGAAGCAGTCTATACGCCTATTGAGTACCTACAATTGCGTATTATTGATTACCGAACCGAAGTTTCCTATTTAGATACCGTTTTTAATTGTAAAATTGTAATTTAAGTTAATAAAGATTTCGATGTAAATCAAAAAAGTACTTACCCCACCGCTACAACGCCTCCTGTTCCTCGCTGTTCGGACCTACTGTAATAAGACAGAAAAAAAATCCGTTGGTAATTGAAAAATAATTCAACTTGAGAGATTATTTTTATTATGATTGTTCAAGTATTTCAACTTACGTTGACTTCTTATCGCCCAAATCCAAGCGATGACTTAGCTCCTGCGTCCAGGTTGGCACTAACACTAGCACTAACACTTTAGTTTAAAAACGCACGTAAACTTATTGTTAAATCGGGATAATTTTTTATTACATTTTACAAACGATAACACTTCAACATTTAACAGAAGACGAGGTACTTTGTTTTAATAATCGCGCAAATTTACAATTAAATTTCAGAAACGATAACGCTTAACAATAAACGAAATACACGATTTTCAGAATCGGCCTTAACATCTCGACGGTCAAAATGATTAAAAGACAGGCACCCAGGCACTGACAAGATTCAAAAAAAAACGTTAAGTAATCGTTCCTTTGTTGGATTCTTATCAAAAATTCGAAAAAAAAACTTGCCTGGACGTACGTATGTTATCTTGTCATTAACAAGATAACTATAAAATTAGTGTCTAGAATCTAGTAGATTTTGTAAATAAAATGTTTAATTTTGCTTTTACGGTGCTTTCAACCAAAGTTACAACTATTTTAAAGTCTAAATAATTCGAAAATTGGATAAAACTGAATGATTTCTTTTCCTCGACAATTCAGCTGCAATGTTATACGGAAAAATTCAATTAAAGTTTCTTTATCAACAGATTTTGCTAAAATTTGTAGAAATTACAAAATTCAGAAATTTATTTTATAAAAAATTCAGTCTAACAATAAATTCTGCAAAGTTTCTATACTTAATTTGTCTTCTATCAGACGTTCGTGTATTGGAAGAATTATTTCGTTATCAATTACACATTTCTTAATAAAATAACCACAATTACCATCAACGTTAATTCAGTAATGCTTCAATTCTTTAACAATTTGTTAATGTGAACCATAAATTTGAATATTTTTCAAGTCTTCTAATGGAAAATCTAAAATGTTTAACTACGATAAGTTTGACACATCAGTAAAGTTTTCTTAAATTAAAATAAATTAATTCATTGTTTTAATACTTCAAAAATCTCATTTCAGATAGATGTAATGAAGCAATAATGCAATTATTGCAATTTCGGTATAATTTTAACAATTTGACTACCAATCGTTTCAGATATTTGCCAACGATAATTTGAATGTTAATTTCAATATAGAATTACTAAAATATCGAATTATTTTTGATAATCAAAGCATAATGAATGTTATTCTTGTAGATTTGTAGAGGACTTGTTCATTACCAATATTGAAAATTAAACATAAAGCTTCAACTTCTATTCCATCTTCAATTAGTTTCTCGTCATATTTATTCATTTCAGCAATTGCAATACAGTTTACAATAGTTGATGGTAACAAACATAGCAGCTTTAAATTTCTTTAACACTCCTGCTGTAATCGATTCCTGTTAAGTACTGGATCGAAATTATTGATTTCTTCTATTTATATTCCATTTGAAGGCTGCATATGCATCGGCTGGAGTAAACCTATCAAATCGTCTATCGATAAATTCTGAATGACCATATCCTATCTAACTGCACGTGATCCATCAGCGATAAATTCGTATTTTCTGTGCCATGCTAATGGTGCATCAACTACTCTAAAAAAGAATATTCAGTGTTATTAAATGTTGTTATTAAGGGTTGAACGATTTTACAATACGATTATGTTCAGTATTAGGTACCATTTCCAATATATGCATTTTTACGCCTATAGTTGAAAATAAATTATTTTTGGAGGCAAATAAACATAACCTCAAACTTACATTTTCATTTCTTCCTTAGAACATTTTCCATAGATTTTCCTTTGACGAAAGTCGCCAATTTCTCCATTTTTGGTAAATCGGCATGCAGGAGTTGCAAATTTTTCGAAAATAAAATTTTATAAGCGTAAAATTTGAGGTTATCCAAATTGTAAACTGTCAAAATTATAACAACAAAGATAGAAAATACGAATCTGATATATTAAAAAGAGATAGATCTAATGAAGCTGGAATTTCACCAAACATTATTTATTTTTGAGATGTTGCCGGCTCTAAATGAGAAAAATCCGTAGATTTTTATTTACTTTAGAATTTATTATTTCTTTTATAATGTGGAAATATATTTTAACAATTCTAACTGAATCTAGATCTTATACTAGTACTTTTAATGCTTTTTTGTTTCTATCTGTACCAAATAAGGTTAAATTTGTTTCAAAAACTACTAACATAATAGAATTTGTTGAAAATAAAGAAAAAAATTATTCCTATTAAACACATTTCACATTGCTATATTTTTGAGTAATTTTAATAATTTCACCCGAACAATACTTATTTTATAGCAAATGACTTGAACCTTATAAGTTATAACAACAAAACAGTACAACTTATTGTTAGAATGCAGGATATGAAGATTGCGAAGGGATAAATTCAATGAGACTCTATAAACAAATCGGGGTTACTAGAATTAGAAATAGTGGTTAAATTGGAGGTAACTTAGAATGATTAAAATATAGAATATAAAAATTATCAAATGATAAATTAATCGGCAAACTACAGAAACTCGTTATAGTTAAACAGTAGTTAAATTGGAGATAATCTGGAATATGATTCTCCTAGTAAATGGTTCGCAATGAAATCATCCCCTGAAGTAGATTTTTTCAATTTTTGATTGTTTAATTACGACTTAAAATTAGTACGATGATATTTTCCACTTCTATTAAATAAATGTTCCACCTCTAAAATATGCAATCCCATAGCTCAAGAATTACGCTAAATTTGTTAAAATGATCGTAAAATTTCTATAAAATCACGATAAACGTTATTGTTTTGGTGAAATATGCTCTTGTTTCCAGTTTAGAACTCTAAAATACAAGAAAAACAGTCGGATTTTCTGAAAATCTAGTGAAATGAATAACCAGAGAAAGAATCTGCTGAAAAATTAGTGAATATGGCAACATTGCATTTTGACTTGAATTTATGCATGCTTATTTTCTAGTTAACCTCACAATTTATTTTTATATAAATTATACATAAAATTGAATTTATTAGGGAAATTTCTCAGTCAATTGCTAAATTTTGGACTTATTAACGAGAATTATTGAATAAAATAACGAATAAATGCAGTAATATATCATAAATCGCCAACAATTGTTGGGTTAAACAGGTATTCAAAAATTTTGCTTTAATGTTGAAATAATTGTTGTTCTTTAAATTTATTGTTCCGAAATTAATAATTATTGTACACCAAATTTTGTGGTACTAATATTTTCAGTATCAAAAATTATTAAAATTATTTATTTAAGAAATTGTGACATGTTTAATGTGTTGCCTAACATGGTCTCAATCTAGGCGTTACTCCAGTTTCATGGTTAGATATTTTCGTGTTATCAGGTTTACACACTTGAATTTTTGACATTTGACAGAATTTTTGCCGACTGACGCTTAGATTTACAATTACCGTTGTTTTAACTGAAATTTGTTAATATTTCTTCAATAAAACGATTGTTTAGTTCAGAAGAATGAGTCGCAGAAGACCTCACGAAGAGGAAGATGGTTACGGTAATTATACTTTGCTATAAGCAACTAATTAGTTCGATAATCCTCGAAAAATGTGACCTAACCTACTTTTCGTTCGCTACACTTTTAGATCGTGCCTATCGCAAAAGGCGTAGAGTATCCGAAAATCAAGAGATCGAAGATCGTTTAGAATCACTAATTTTGCGTGTCGGCGAGAAGAGTAGTTCATCGTTGGAATCGAATTTGGAAGGCCTAGCCAGCGTATTGGAGGCTGATTTGTCAACGTTCCGCATAAAGATACTACGCATCCTAACCGATTGTGCGATTAAAATGCCGGAAAAATGCACAATTTACACAACACTAGTTGGTTTATTGAATGCGAAAAACTATAATTTTGGCGGCGATTTCGTCGAGTATATGGTCAAAAACTTTAAGGAGTCTTTGAAGAATTGTAAATGGGATGCTGCACGATACGCCCTCCGTTTTCTCGCCGATCTAGTTAATTGTCACGTAATTTCAGCTACTTCTCTACTACAATTATTAGACAATATGATGGATGCAGCTAATGAAGATAATGTGCCGCAGGTATCAGAAATAATCACGAAAATTCTGTAATTATAACAATTTTTGTAGGTACGGCGTGATTGGTATGTTTTTGCAATTTTAAGCACTCTCCCATGGGTCGGTCGGGAATTATACGAGAAAAAGGAGCAAGCTTTAGAACATTTATTATTGCAAATTGAAGTTTTTTTAAATAAAAGACCAAAGAAACATTTAAATGCCTTTAAAAGTATGGGCTATAGATACACCACACCCACAAGAAGAATATTTAGACTGTCTATGGTCGCAAATAAGGAAATTACGGCAAGATAATTGGGCTGAAAAACATATACCTCGACCATATTTAGCTTTTGATTCTATATTGTGTGAAGCCTTACAGCATAGTTTACAATCAATTCTACCACCACCACATCACGATTCATATCAATACCCAATGCCTTGGGTTGTATTCCGTTTATTCGACTATACAGATTGTCCAGAAGGTCCAATTCTACCCGGTGCACATTCAATTGAACGTTTCCTAATCGAGGAACATTTACATTCAATTATTGAAATGTATCATTTAGAACGTAAAGATTGTGCGGCACATCTATTAAATTTTCCATACAAATTAAAAATACCGTTAGAATATTGTATAGTTGAATGTATATTTGGTGAATTATTTCATATGCCAACACCGAAATATTTAGAGATTGCTTATGGTGCTATATTAATTGAATTATGTAAATTACAACCATCAACAATGCCACAAGTATTAGCCCAAGCTACTGAAATGTTATTTATGCGAATTGATTCAATGAATGTTTCATGTTTTGATCGTTTTGTTACTTGGTTCTCTTATCATTTAAGTAATTTCCAATTTCGATGGTCATGGGAGGATTGGGATAGTTGTTTAACATTAGATTCAGAACATCCAAAACCGAAATTTATTAGGGAGACTATGTTGAAATGTTTACGGTAAGAATATCAAATTAAATAATGATAAAATTGTTTTATTATTTTTTCGATAGATTATCGTATCATCAACGGATTAGGGAGATTCTACCGGAACCTTTCAGTGGTTTTATACCTGGCAAACCGGAACCTGATTACAAATACGCAAAGGAAGGTGCAGGTGAGTTAATTATTAACGTATTTTCGATTGACTTCTCCTCATTTAGGCAAGAGTTATTGGGGAAATTTTGAAAATACATACGCTCAGATTTTGTCTATAATTTAAAATTTCCACAAGGTTTTTTAAAACGACAACACTTATCTTGTGCAGCTTGAATTGCCCTTTCTAACAAGCCCAAAAAACATGAATTTTGAGTTAAAATGAACGTTTGTTAAAATTTCCGCTTTGAGCAAGTTCTAGTTCGGGTGATTTCTATCTGTAGCTGGTCTCATTATATGCCCGGGTTTCGAATTGGAAGGTTGAATAGAAATTCAAAGAATTCTGATTATTTTTATAAACAAAAACTAACAAAAATACTAATTCCTCCTACATAAAAATATGAAATTTATTCTACTTTTCTTTGGTTGTGTTGTACCTTTGTTGAATAATTCCTCATTTTATTCGTTTGTGTTGTTTTTCTGTTTAAATAATCAATTGTTCTAGCATGATTAACCAATTGTAAAGCTAAATTATCAAATTCTTTATCGTTTAAATCCTCATTTTTCTTTCGAGAATTATTTCGATTTTTCTTAATTAATTTCCCTATTAATATCGGTTGTTGTAAATTTGAATTTCGTCTCGATTTTTTATTAACTTGAATACTAATTGAAGTGCTATAACTTTGATCGGTAAAAGGATGGAATTCCGTTGTTGTTTCTACTGGTGTTGTAAACGATGATAATGTTATTGTTGGTGTTGTTGATACTTCATAAAAATCCGAATAAATAACTTTAGTTGGTGTAGATGTTGTTGTTAAACTCGATGTTGTTCTAGGTTTCAATTTTGATGTTAATTTAATTTGTTTAACACGTCGATCACCGAATAGAGCCTCTTCTAAATCAGATTTTGTTACTTTCTGTGGTGATTTTGTTGATTTCGTTTGTATTGTTCGTACATTATAACCAAATATATCATCATTTGTAATTTCTAATTTTTTACCATTTTCCCTAACATTATCACTAGAAGATGTTTTCGGTTTTTTCGTTCTATGAGTATACTTTCGTTTATATTTCGGTGTAGTTGTTGAAATTTTCCTTGTTGTTATCGGAATTGTTATCGTCGTTGGTGTTGTTCTTTCAATATCCTTCTCTGATGTTGTTTGTAAATTTATTTTAATCATTTTCATTTCAGTTTCTGTAGTTTCTGGTATTTCTGTTGTTGTGGCAGTTGGTAAATTTAAATATAAAGTTGTTGGTAGTTTTGTTGTTTCAATTTTCTCTAAAATAGTCGACATATATTCGATTGTTGATGGTAACATTGTTGTTTGTATTACTTCAGGAATCGATTCAATTTCTTTAATGGTTGTTTCATTTAATTTTTCCGTTGTTGTATCATTCATATAATCATCCCCTGTTGTCAATTGTATTGTTGTAACTGATAGAGGGGTTGTTTCTTTATCTTCAATTTCGGTTGTTTCTTGTATTGTTGGTGGTTTTGTAAAGAATTGTGTTGTAGAAATATCCTGTTGTGTTTGACTTATCTTTGAACTTTCTGTAAATTCATCAATTTTAATTAAAGTCGGTACAGTAACTGTAGAAACATAAGGAATTGTTGTATCTAAATTGTCTTCAGGTGGTGGTAATTGTTCATTTATTGAATTTGGACGTTTTTTTACTAACGGTTTTTGTGTTATTATTTCCATTGGTTTCGTTGGAATATTCGTTGGACGTAAATTATTCTCTTCTTTATTTGTGGTTGTTTGAACAGCGGGAGTTATTGAAATTACCGTTTTCGTTATTGGCGTATATGTTGGAAATTTATATCCTTTACCGACTTTTTTTCGTATCGTTGAAGCTACCATTGGTTTTGTTGGAACAACATCTGGGAATAAATTAAAATCATCACCACTTGATGGTGGTGTGGTTGATGTTAATTTTTTCGTTGTTTTCTCTTTTTCTGTTGTTTGTGTAATAGGTGTTGGTTCTTCTTCAACTGGTGCAAAATAATGAATTGTTGTAATTGGTATAGTAATCGGTTTTGGTAATTCTTGTACGTCATAATAAGGTTCTGTTGTTGTTTTCTCTGTTGTTTGAGTTGTTGGTATTAAAACTTGTGTTGTTTCTTGATCAGTTACCGGTAATTGATAATTTGTTGTTGTTTTTATTGTATTCTCAGTTATTTGATAGATTTTACCATCGGGAAATTGTAAAAATGTTGTTGTTTCCGGTGGGGCGATATAAGGTACAGTTTGTTGATATGTTGGTGTTGTTGAAGTTGATGTTGTTGGTTTTACACCAAATCGATGTGGTAGTTGTGATGTTTTCGCTGATAATGACTCAATTAATTTCTTATACAATTCGTATTCTTTTGGATCAATTGTTGTTTGATCATTATTCTCATAAATTGAATGCGGTTGATATGATGAATAAAAACCAGGAAAACTATGCAATACATGTTTATAACCATCAGGACTTGTACCGATGACAATACCAGTTTTTAAATGTGTATTTGGTTTAGAGAATTGTTGTGAAATTGGTGAAAATTGTTCATTATTTCCTTGATGATGGTTTTGATAAAACTTTCCAGTGTTTTGTTCAGTTTTTCCGGCATTATTATTTAAATAATGAGCTGTATTTAAATGTGGATCACTCTTTATAACAAAAACATGTCCAGGTAAATTATAATTAAAATTGCCATTACGTGTTAATAGTTTTCCATGATTTATTTGATTTATCGGCGATATTGTATATTCTAATTCGAAAATATGGCCGAAATTTGGATCGCGATGTCGTATTCGTTTTACCGTCCATAACGCCAATAATTGTTTATTAATTATTTTCGTCTTCCATTCTGTTTGACAGGATGGTTGTAAACAACGATAATTTTGATTATTATTATGACATTCGTCGCAATCATTTTGATATGGATCTTGTACAAATTCATAACCATTTGATGTTAAATATAATTGTCCCCTAGCTATTATAGCAATATCACCAAATGGTGTAGCAATATTTTGATAACCAAGAATTGGTGCTTGTTGTAAATTTTGTTGTAAATTTGGATCATTATAATGTTCACGTAGAAATGCTTGATGTACAGCTTCACGTAAACCTAATTCCCAATCAGTCAATGGTGATGGTCCAATATGACGACGAATATTTCTCACCGATGCTTGTTTTACAATAATTGTATTCACTTCCCACGATTGAATTATCTAAAAGTGAAATTTTTTCCATCCTTAATTGATATTTTATGGATATTAAAAAAATTGAAAAATTATACTTACAACAATTAGATAGAGAATTTGTAAATTTCTCATGCTTGTAACAAGAATCGCATCGACAACATCACTACAAATGATGATGGTATTGTGAGGATTATGTTTGGATCTCATAGAAAAACCCCACCGTTACCCCTCCGAAAACTTTCAGTATTGTTTCAAATAGTATTTCCTCTTCTATCTTTGTTGGCTGTTTATTTTTTCTAATTTCTTCTACATACATTAATGCGCAATCTGTTCATGTTACTTATATACAATCTTTACATTATATCTGTTCAAAATTTATATGAAATTAAACATCATATCCCGTATTATTGTATTATATCCTTTCTAGATTTCAAATTACAGCTAATTTTCGTTGATTGTTACCGTGATAATTTCCACATTTATAATAAATTTTCGTAATTCTTTATAATTCTATAATTTTCATTTTTTCTCGATAAAATTTAGTTCCATTCAACTTTAACAATTAACTACTATTGTAATTAAAATTGTGTTACAAAATTCTTAATTAATTTCGTCTATCAGTTAAATTTCTAAATTAATTAAAGAAATAAATGACAACCTTGTTGAAATAATGGGAAATTTTCATTAATAATTAATAACAACAGATTCTTGTATTCCCACATTAAAAATTTACGTTTGCCCTAATAACAACAGGAGTTGGAACTTGAAGTATTGCTTTAGTTAATTTTTTAGATTCCAATTATTGTAAGAGGTTTAGGTAAAGTTGCGAAACGTTTGTCATATTAAATAAAATTACTCCCTCAATTATTAAACTTGTACAATTTAAGTCTGATAAGGGTGCTTGGTCAAATTTAAATTAAACTATCCCCTTTATTATTTATCGTGGGTCGTTTCTGTATACCAACAGAGACTAATTTTAATTTAATTATTAATAATTGTTGGATAATGTTTCCATTTATTTTGCTCTAATTTGTTCCTTGTCCCGTAATAATACGAATAATTCTCCTACAATTATCTATAACTGCAATCTTTCATAATTTCAAATGCAATAATTAACTCAACCTTATTCCTTACTTAATATTCTACTATTTAAACTAACTGTATTTTTTTTAAAAATAACTATAGAAATTTGTTCAGAAAATTGAGCACGACTATCATAAACATTAGGTTTTAAGATAAAAAAGAAAGAAGAATTTCATGATTTTATTGTCCTTCGTTACGTTACCCAAGACGCCAATTAATCCATCTAAAAACTTGCGTATATTTCTCTTTTTTATTCGCTTATTCTTCTTTAAACTTGCATAATTTACCTTTGATTTTATCTTTGATCGTCTACATCGTTTGTGTATTGCAAAATTTAAAGATTCTACGATTTGTGTGCGATTTATGTTTAATTGTCCTTAAGAGTAATCCGTTATAAACAGACAATATCAACCTTGAACTTCTTTGGATTATTATGTAAAATCTTTCTAGTAAATCAGACCAGATGTCCTTTAAAAGATATATCAGAAAAACGAATCTTTATGGTGATGAATTTTGAAAGTAAAATTTGTTAAATGAAAGTAGATTTTTTCTTATTATCATTCTCAAGAAGAAACTAAATTATATATTGTTTTGTGTAAATAATAAAAAAAATGAAGCTTAATGGCATAATTTTAAAGAAATAATAATTGTATTTGACAAAAGTCAGTCATGGTGTTGTAAATTCATATAAAATAATTTCTGCATGCTTTCAAATAGCATATTATTTCTCCATGTAACATAAGCGGAAACAATAAAATTTCTTCTGGATGATTTCTATAAAACTGTCACTTCCCTATTATATAAAATGTATTATTTTATATTTTACTGAACCTTAAAATTCTAGAAAATTGGAGAAAAATAATGTAATTCTAAATGTTTCCAGCATCATTACCAGGAACTGCAGCAGCTCATCAATTAGTTGTAGCAACAAGGAAGAAATGCACACCAGAAGAAGTTTTAGGTATTTTGAAAGATTTACCAAATCCACGCTCAGAAGAAGAGACTGATGCTCGATTTAATCCATTGAAAATTGATGTTTTTGTACAAACATTACTAAATTTAGGCTCGAAAAGTTTCTCACATAGTTTTGCGGCAATTTCGAAGTTTTTATACGTTTTTAAAGTACTTTTTACAATTATTCGAATAATGGGGGTTAGTAAAAATGGCTGATTTTTAGATTTTGGCCGAGTCGGAGGAGGCCCAAATTTGCGTCCTACGCAACATGTTCGAATTGTGGCATAGCCATCAACAAATGATGATTGTATTAGTTGATAAGATGTTGAAAATTCAAATTGTCGAATGTTCAGCAGTTGCAAATTGGATATTTGCAAATGAAATGAAAGGTGAATTTACTAAAATGTATTTATGGGAAATTTTACATTTAACAATAAAGAAAATGAATCGACACGTTATTAAATTGGGTAATGAATTAACTGAAGCTAGAGAGAAATTGGCACGTGCTGAAAGTAGTGATAGTGAAACCGATGAAGAGGATGAAACAAAAAAGAAACAAGGCGATACTGAGAAACCAACTGAAGAACATGTTGAACGTATGGAAGAGAAATTGGAGGCAGCACAAGCCGATCAAAAAAATCTATTTTTAATTATATTCCAACGATTCATTATGATATTATCGGAGCATTTAGTTAGATGTGATACTGATGGTAGAGATTATAATACACATTGGTATAGATGGACAATTGGGCGACTTCAACAAGTATTTCTAGCTGTAAGTTGTTCGAATTTATAATTTCAAATCAATTCTAGAATCGTAATTTCATTTATAGCATCACGAACAAGTTCAAAAATATAGTTCAACATTGGAGACACTTTTATTTACACAAGACTTGGATCCGCATATTTTAGAAGTATTCCAACAATTTGTTTCATTAAGAGCCTAATTTTTTAATATTTCAACAAAGTTTTTTGCGTGTATTTAAATTTAAAATTTCTACAATTCCGATAAATAAAGAAGAATGAAGAATTTAACCCTTAATTGCCCTAAACTTGTATAATGTAATTTGCAGATTAATTGTATTGTTGGTTATCAAGTTACGGAAATTTTCATTGGATTTACGGATTTTACAGCCAACAACATTGCTTTTACTGCGTCAGGTTTGTTATTTTTCCTTAATTCTACGGATTATTCTTCCAATTGTTGATATAAATGTTTTTTAATTGTTTTCTTATATTTGTATAGGTGCAAGTAATTTTTCCAAGTGCGTACCTAATTTAAATGCTTATTTTTATTTTTGTTATTTCAGTGGATTTCACGTTTAGAATTCTGGCAACACTGAATACGATTTCAATTTGCTTAAAATTATTATAAATTATTAATTAAGCCAATATAGGGCTTAATTTGCATAAATATTAATGTAGAATTCTTAAATTATTCGATTTTTGTAGTTCTTTATTTTAAAAGTCATCAACAGCTGATACTACCGATGTAGATCAAAGTCCTCTTCCAAGGTTGTTTATTTTAATTTTTGATAATTTAACGATCGTACGATAACGCCGTCAACATGTCTTTCTCGAAACTATCTAAGGTAAAAATTCTGTTATATTCATAATTATGATAAATATACAAAAATTTTAGGTTACTCGTATTTTGAATAGAAACTACAGTACGCGACCCACATTGAACGATGTTGTTATCGTATCAGCCGTCCGTACACCGATGGGCTCATTTCTAGGTTCATTATCCTCGGTTCATGTTTCTAAACTAGGTGCTGTAGCTATCCAGGGTGCCATCGAACGTGCGGGTATCCCAAAAGAGGAAATCAAGGAAGTCTATATGGGTAATGTGTGCCAGGGTGGTGTTGGCCAAGCACCAGCTAGACAAGCAACGATATTTGCCGGCTTACCAAAATCAACCATCTGTACAACTGTCAATAAAGTCTGTGCCTCTGGAATGAAATCAATCATGCTGGCTGCACAGGCGTTACAATGCGGCCATCAAGATGTTATCTTAGCCGGTGGTATGGAATCGATGTCGAATGTCCCGTATTATATGAAACGTGGCCAAACACCTTATGGCGGAGTTGTTCTAAATGACGGTATCGTTTTTGATGGTTTAACAGATGTTTATAACAAATTCCACATGGGTAATTGTGCTGAAAATACAGCAAAGAAATTGGGCATTACCAGACAACAACAAGACGAATTCGCCATTTCTAGTTACAAAAGAAGCGCCCAAGCTTATAAAGATAAAGTATACACACCCGAATTAGTACCGGTTAATATTCCACAACGTAGAGGTCAACCCGATTTAATCTTCAACGAAGATGAAGAATACAAACGAGTCAATTTTGAAAAATTCGATAAATTGGCGACAGTTTTCCAAAAAGACAACGGCACTGTCACCGCCGGTAATGCATCAACATTAAACGATGGTGCTGCAGCTTTAATCCTAACAACTGTAGATGCGGCAAACCGTTTAAATTTGAAACCGTTGGCCCGAATTGTCGGTTTTCAGGATGGTGCCACCGATCCAATCGATTTTCCGATTGCACCAGCCTGTGCTGTACCGAAATTATTAGAAAATACCGGCGTTAAAAAAGATGATGTCGCCCTATGGGAGATTAACGAGGCGTTCAGTGTTGTTGTTGTAGCCAATCAGAAATTATTAGATTTGGATCCTTGTAAAATTAATGTGCACGGTGGTGCTGTTAGTTTAGGCCATCCGATTGGTATGTCTGGGGCTCGAATTGTTGGCCATTTAGTGCATGCTTTGAAAGCTGGCGAGAAGGGGGTTGCTTCGATTTGTAACGGTGGCGGTGGTGCTTCATCGATCATGATTGAGAAACTGTAAGTTGTGTATTTGATAACCTTTTTTTACATAAACTGATTTTATTGTGAAATGTTTTCGGTTTGATTTGTTTATAATAATAATAAAGTTTTAAATGACGTATTTTGATTTGTTATCAGGACTGAAACATTGCCTAATCATTGTCAACCAATTGTAACATTATTTACAAAAAATCCTTGCCCTTTATGTGATGTTGTAAAGGAAAAATTGCAACCGTATATGGATAAAATTGATTTACGATTTGTTGATATAACGAAGAAAGAGAATTTAAGATGGCTTAAATTGTATCGATATGAAATACCTGTAGTATTCTTTAATGGCGAATATTTATGTAAACATAGTTTAGATGAAGAATTATTGAGGAAAAAATTGAAAGAACTCGGACGATAGGCGGTACAGTATTATTGGTTGCATAACATCAGTATTTTTGTTTATTCATCCATTTATAAATATTTATTACAAAATATACAATTTATTGTAATTTTCTACAAATTTAGTATATAATTGTGTACATTCTATTAAATTGTTTAGTTGGCTAACATTCCTATTATTATCTTTACCAGATGGTTTGAATGTTATGATGATTGCACAATATTTTTGCAAAAATTGTGCAATATCAAACGCAAATACAACAAAACAATAACACTCGTTAGAAAGTGAATTGAAAGGCAGGACTGATGCCAGGATGAAGGATAAACAGTGTGGAAATAATGGTCGAAATTTGCCCCGGAATTGCGGCAAAATGAAAGCTAGAACTAGAATTGAAGAAGAATTCCACGTTAAATCAACTTGAAGGCATTCCACAATCTGTCGTCTGGGGTTTCTGGTTGCTTCGCGGTTTTAAATACTGGAAATTATAGGGTTGCAAAGAGACTATCAATTTTCAGACTTTTGCAAGATTTAAGAAATCTTACTTGTTAGTTCCACTACTATCCCTTATAGGTATTCCTGTTTGATAATCGTACATAAATATCGAATTAACATGCATTAAATCGCTTGTAAAGTGTGTGTGAAGCGTTACTTGTTATCTAAATTGTCCATTAACCAGCGTTTACCAAGTTAAAAACGCAAGAATTGTCAATTGTGATAAACAAGTACAATACTTTAAAATAGATCACTTTTATCGCGACTTATAGGGAAGAACAAAGCGATTTATAATGCCAGCCTTGACGTATCGAATGTCCGGATATAATACGGGTTTTGAAGGCCTCTAATTACTACAACTACGCCTTATTGTTTTTATTAATAACAAATAACCATTGTTTTTTTCTTTAGAGTGGTTTGCTACCGTTTGCGCCGCTAGACTGGAAAATTTTCTAATCACAGAACTTTCACATTTCTTTTTTATTGTTCAATCCCAGGAATAGTCACCGAAAATTAACTCTCACACCGGCTCAATTTCTAATTGTTTTCATTTTTTAGTATAGAGGATTGACCTTTGGGTCAATATGTTGAATTAGTTCAGGCTTGGAAATTGATGAGATGATTCACTGGTTTTAAGTCATGGCTCGACGAATGATTATGTGTCAAAGACCTGGAGTGTGTGCACAATGCATCGTTAATTATATTGAAATCGTCAAGATAATTTGAAATTTTTTTAATTTTTATTAAATTTGCTAAATTTGTGTATAGATTCGACGTTAACAGGATTGCCGAGTATGGATGCCGTCTAATTTCATTGGCTTTAATTTATAGTTCTTCCTGTTATCGATCGGCAAAAGATCATTCGAATAATTCTAATATCCGCGTGTTATCTCGATGATGTCCTTTAAGGATCAATCACGATCGATTTCCTGTAATTGTTCAAAACAGCCTGATCAAGATTTACATTATTTTAATGACCTCTAGAAGGCCATTTGTTCAGTTTTTTTGAATTGTGTGTTGTATGTGGCCCAATCGATGGTGTATACAGGTAGAAGAAATGCTTTACAAAGTCAAGCCAGAATGCGCAAATAGCCTGGAGTCGTCCAAAGGAACGAAGATAGGTTCATGGACATTGTTGGTCGTACAGAAAACCAAGAACCGGGTATTAAACAGCAGACACCAGGTATACAATAAGAGCCAAACTCGCGGTTGATTACGTGCACCAATCGACTCTACTGCCCACATATACTTTCAATATTGTTGTTTAATATTATACAGTTTAGTTAGTTGGTGGAAACGCTGGTTTCGGTGTTGTATAGATAGACCTATCTATACAATAGTAACAATAACAACTGTGGAGAAGTTGGAAAAATCGTGAAACGTGTGTTGTTCAAGTGCGACTGATGACGACGACTACACCACAATAATTTCCATTATTCAACAAGATAAACACAAATTACCAATTTTTTTTTAATAAAATTGTGGGTGTTGGTTCTATTGGTGTCTATGTTGTTAGTGAATACTTGTTGCCTGGATACTCTATTGGTCATTGACGAAAAATCGAAATTCCACAACCATCTACCTCAGGTATGGAATTTTTGAAAATTTCACCAAATTCAATACGACTAAAATGTTATCCGTTTGAAATATCTAGTCCGCGATACAGTTTGGAATTATTTCAAGGTAAAATTGTAACTGTACTTTATTGTATTTATACGAATAACACGAAAAATTCGAATTGTATATTGTAGCCCTGATAATTGATTAAATTCAAAAACGATCAATAAAAGTGTTATTAACGAAATGTCAGCAACGAACATTAAAAATGTTCAATATTGTAGCCCCGACAATAGAAATTAGAACACGATTCTAGCCAGTAAAAGACGACGATTCTACAATACTACAATTATTACACAATTTATTTAATGTTTATGACATAATTAGAAATTAAATTTCGAATTATTGAAACTAATATCGTGAGTAATTCTAATTCAATTCTAATAATTTTAATAATTTTTAAAGAGATTCGGATGGTTTCATACCCGGATTCTGTTTCGATAATTGACTTTACGAAATCGTAGATTCGAACTAAACACGACATTCGCCCCAAGACTTGATTTTTCCAGTAATGTTGCAAAAAATTCGAGATTTCATTTTTATACCCACCAAAGACCGGCGATAACTTTCAAATACCAGCAATAGACGGTTTAAAATAGTAAGTGCCAATTATACTGGACAAGGCCATAGATCAGGCCTTCAAGATTCTCCAATCTTTGAATATTTTTTTGAGACACCGGAAGCCAATTTTTCATTTGCATTAACACGGAGATTCCACCGAATATTAAGGTAGTCAGTGTCGTCTTTGTGGACGTACTTTGTTTATTTGCAAATGAGATATTGTGTTCATATCATGAAAATTCATAAGTTATGTTCAGTTTCCGGTTTTTGGTAGATAAGACGGAAGTCTCTTGTGTTGAAACAGCATAATTTCTTTGGCAACAGTACGAAATACTTCCCCAAGTTTCTACTGTAATGAACCATATTTAATGTGGGAAAGAGGATTTCCGACAGAAATTCTTGCTGGGGTCAAACTTGTTTGTTAAAAAAACTAGTTTATGAATGCTAAATTTATAAAATTTGAGCGTTTTTGTTTGCAGAATAAAAGAGTGGAAAGCTCGTAAATCTTTTCAACAGGCGTCTAAATGCCATTAAAGGTAAAATATACTGATTGATATCCCAAGTAAGTTTGAAAGACTGTAATTAATACCTTATGATTGTGACATTTAATGGATCCATTGTCAGTTTGATTGATTCTCTTACAAGATAAATCTACTTAAACTATATGCATCTTGTTAGATTTGCCGAGTTACATTTGTTTTACTGTATGTAATTTCAAAGTTTGTCGTCTAATGGATTTGTAATGTACAATATAACTATTCATATGCATCTCATACAAAGTTTATCATCAACTAACTATAAATTGAGCTTTATTATAAATACATAAATTAGGCAATCTGCAAATGCCGCATTAAACTTTTATCCTTAACTTTGTACAAATAGCAAATACAGGCGGAAATTGGAATAATCCCTGAGGATAAATACGAGTTAGTGTTAATTTTTTCCGATGATATTCAGTCAAAACAGCCCAATTGCGATAAATCTGCTGTAGCCGAATTTCGGAGGGATTTATAGAATATCACCGTTATCTGAAATCTCTTTAAATTGAAAAATAATTTCTTCGAAAGATCGTATTGGAAAAATTGGGAATTTACGGTCGAAAATTTCCATAAAAAACGGATGATTCACAAAAAAATAACTAAGGCAGACCGTAAAAAACGCAATTTTCGCCAATACGAAATGATGCGGTTTCCAAAATTGTTGCCATTCGAACAATTGTTCAATTGCACAACTTTACAGTCTCTTATCACGACATAAATATACATTTCTGATAACAATACAATAATTACAATTACCTACACAATAAGTTGTTGGTGTAGATAAATAGGTAAATTTTACAAAACCGAGTTATCAATTTTTATAAATAATTTTGGGAAAACCTACATTTTTGTTCTTGTTTAAAAGAATTTACATAACAATCAGTCTTGTTTACTGGATTTAATTAGGCTCTTCGTCGTATTTACCGGAAAATTATAACGAAATTGTTAAATCTAATAACTACACGATTCTGTTAGAGGAAAAGTAGGGAAGTTGAGTTCTGTTATGGCAGACTAAACGAATATGTTGATGGATCTTTTTGGGTCCCGTTAGAAAATTTAAACAGATGCATCCAACTTGTAGGAGACGGTAAATTGAAAAAATTAAAAAAAAAACACAGTTGTCTACCAGTCTGGCGACGATGCTTCAAGAACAGTCTTGTTAAATAGCACTCTTGCTTCACATCTTGCACGTAGTAGTTGTTCTGTTGTTGTTAGAATAGAAGACAAATATTTACGGTTTAATTGAGGATGTTGTGTAAGATTTTTTCTATTTATTTAAATTTAAATCATTAGAGCCGAATGTTGAAGATTTCATGACAAAATTGAGGTGAAAGGCGTGTGTCGTTGTCCTTTCTATTTATTATTATTTGAGTTATTTTTAAATGAATACAACTATTGTCATTTACATAATAATACAACAATAGTTGGAAAAAGAATTGCGATCTGAGAAGTAGTTGTATGTGAAATAAATCAAATAAATTTTAACAGTTAATTAATAATAGTTTTGACGTCAAATTTCGATTAGAACAAATTTAACTTCCAAATATTTGATTTTCAATTAGCGTTGATCCTATTAATACAACTGCAAAACGAGCGAATTTACTTAAAATATTTAACAATTAACATAAAACCTATTGTGTTGTCTAATAAATAAAATTCATTATTAAGCTTGTATTTGTACAAGACGTTGCATAATTCTGTCGAAATTCCATGTACTTTAGAATATTTCTAGCTGAATTTACATTTAGGATATTTAAAGATTTATATGACACAGATTTTTCGAATTTCAATTAAATTAGTTGGAATTCCATTTTAAATGCAACTTTATTAAACAGAACAGATTTCGGTAACAATTTCTATTTACATCGTGCTTGAATATGAACATTGTTCCTTGTATTATTTTTATTTTAAATTGACGCCTTTGTGCTCTCATTCTTGCAATATTTGCCTTCAATTCCACAACATTCCTCTTTATCAATTTTAAATTCTTCCCGGCTCTCAACTTCTTATTTCTCTTTTTTCTTATTTCTCAAATATTTTCACATTTTGCTTCCTGTATTCACACTTCGATTATTCTTTGTTCAATACAACCCTCAAAAACCTCAAGCGATTTTATCTACTTGCACTTGCACTGTGTTTCTGATAACCGATTACATTCTCTTAAACTCCTCTTATGCGTCTGTTTAGAAGTGATACAGGCTAAATTCGAAAATTCAATTGGTTTAAAACGATTCTAATATCAAAGGTTTAACTTTCTTTATTACAGTTCAATAAATTCATAAAGTAAAAGTTATGTTTAACATTTAGAAACGAAACAATACCGCGAACGTAATTAGACGAATTGCCAATGTTAAAATCGTTGAAATTGTGGTTGAAACGTTCACAATAGAATTACAACAAATTTTCAATAGAAAATTTAACATGTGGTGTATAAACTGTAAGTTATAAAATACAAAAACCTATAAAATTGTGTTGTAACAATTTCTTTATTGTCAATTCTTTCCCTACTCGTCATAGAATGTTTTATTTCCTTCAGTGTAAACTTTACACAACTGTCGTTATAAACGGATTATTGTTCGTAGTGCAAAATTTAATTTGTATCTGTCGGATTATCCTCGTTTCATGTTTTTTAGGGGTTATTGTTTTTAT
This sequence comes from Mylabris phalerata, assembly GCA_020740385.1. Lineage (NCBI taxonomy): Eukaryota > Metazoa > Arthropoda > Insecta > Coleoptera > Meloidae > Mylabris > Mylabris phalerata. Next base: position 4,678,214 of record JAJEOX010000299.1, on the reverse strand, counting down.
TAGCCTTGATGTTTTAGTTTTATGAATGAATGCCATATTGGATTATTTCTCGATTTAGTTTTGTAATAGAACAAATTATCCGTTACGATCGGATGTAGTTTTACTTTTTTTTACCGTTACTTGTACTTGGTGTACGTATAAGTGTTGTTTATTTTGTCATTAGCTTTTTTCCCAACATACTCACTAATGTACCCACGGTTAGTACCAGAAATGTCAATGTCGTGTTTAAATAAATAAGAGAAAGTCGAATTGATATATTTCTAGTATAAATAGAACTTGTTAATTGTTAGTTGTATTTTTTAAAAATAATAAGCCAATTTTTCTAAATTGGATTTCTATTTTTTCAAGTACATGAGTCAACCTTGTTCTCTCCATCATTTCGTAATCTTATAGCCGATTCAATTGGAAATATAATTAATCTCCACTCGGATCATTGTTTTCAAAAATTATTTTCTACCATTATCGCTTCCATAAAACTCAATAATGAAGTATGACTAATAAAATTTGTTTTATTGTAAAATTTATAAATGCGGTAATAGTAAATTCTACACGAATAGATTATCAATTTCGCCAATCGTGTTACGTTCTGCTGAGACAGCATTTTGAAACTTCCACCATCGGTAGACGTTTACACAACTTTATGTTGTTATCTCGAATTGTGTTACTAGGTCTTGAAAATTGTGCTAGTTGCCAATTGGAAGGAATTAAACGAGGAAGAGGTGCGGAATATTGGCTAAAAATTGGCTAATCCTAGATTAGAATCAGTCAAGGCTAAATGAGAGCGGTTTTTGCAGTTGTATTTGGATTGTCAATGTACCAGCGAACAGCAAGGTGAAGGTACTTATAGATAACTACGAAGTATTTTTGACTTTTGAACTTATTCCCTCAACTTTTCATCTATGATTAGATTACAATAAGATCCGTTGTAGGTGTGTTTCTGTTCTTTAGATCGTGTAAAAGTATAAACCTTGATATTTGAAGGTGCCTCAAAAATTGACTAGAATCTCCTCAATCAATATCTAAACTATAATGTAACGCACACTTTTATGCAAGTATTTCAACTGAATATTATATGAAATTTTAGCTGTAAGCATAAATCTCTGTTTTCGACACGTGCAATTTTGCAAGTGTTCCTTTCACTGTTTTCGATCAAAAACGATTCCATTTCTTGTTTCATCTTAAAAATAACAATTTTACCTTGAGAATAACAAAAATAGTATCTAATTCTAAATGTTGTTTAAGAATAATTCATGGCCATATCTGTAAAGGTCATCTAGTACCGTCTGATCAGCGGCAATTTGAGTTTCTAAGATGATTCATTAATAATTTATAAAAGGAAAATTTAACAAAACTAATAAAATATGTTAATGCTTTTATATTCAATAACTCGCAGCTAATTTAATTAGACTCTTGTAATTCGATTAGTTTGATTAGATTCTATTTATCGGTGTCAATTGAGGCGTTTTATATTTTCTAATATAATCCACCCTTCTCAATTGCTAGAATTGTCACAGAAATCTTTTTATTAAAAAAATGTAACATTAATTCTGTTGATGTTGCAGGAAATGTTTGGCTTGATCCACGATGACATCTGTAGAGAATTGCACGTTGGATGGCGATTTGATTGATCTTCATGTTGGTTCGCCAGTTCTGCCACGTTTCCCCAACAATCAATTGCCAGTTGAAGAGTTTTCCGATAATTTGCTAGATTCAGAATTGCCGGTGCTTGAGCAAAAACTACAAATTGCAAGCCACAATCAAAATATTAACGAACACTCGAACCGTAATAGTGTAGATGTTGAAGATATTTTGATAACAATCGATGATAACGATGATAATTGTGATAAACCTAATCTGCATGGTCGGTTGAATTCGATACGTCGCAGTAATAGTGAAGCCCTCTTGAATTCACCGTCTAGTTTGAAGAGTAATTTGGAAAAGTCTTGGTCGTGCGATAATCTTGAAGCTTTAAATGTGCTGAAGAGTTTAGATGAAATTTTGAACGCTTGTCTAGTTGAGAGTAATAAAATTTTAAATATCGACGATGATGATGATGATGATGATGAGGGCAATACTGAGAGTAGTATTGAAGCATGTTTATTAGAGCTGGATAATTATCTTCAAAATTTCGATTCAAGTCACGATGAAGACCAGGCGAAATCTTCCGAAGACGATCTTCGGTCTCGATTACAACGAATCGAAGAGAATTACAATAAATTCTTGGAAATTGGTTGTGTAAATCAAGGTTATGTTAATACCGAAGATAACGAATTTAAACGTCGTGGTAGTTTAGTGAATATCGGAAAGCTCTTATCAAATGGTGATAGTGATTTGAAAAGGGGCCCATTACGAGCTACTGTCGCCATTGGTCGGAAAGATAAAGGTGTAATCAATCGAATATTGCGTCGATCACAGTCACGGGGTAGTTCCACCAGGTGTGCCAACCGGATATCCGGAACAACTGCCAGTTCAGATGAGGATATAGACTGGAGTTGGGTGCAGGATGTGGCACGTGACGTAACTTTAGAGAGACGCGCACACGCCTCCGGTGATTGTTGTACCGGAACAGTTATAGTAGAGCCGTTCCGGGCGGCCACTACTTCAACTAGTTCAACAATAGAGCCGGTTATTGATATGACAGCTGATTTAAAAGAGAATAGCACATGGTTGCGTACATCTATGCGCCGTTTACAACATCTACCATTACCTTTGAATACAGAGCTACTAACAACGAATGATACAAATGAGGTTTTAATGAATATTGAGACAACACAATCATTAAGGCCCGTTAGTGCACCATCTAGATTGTCAACGAATAATAATGTGCCATTAGAGAATTTACAACGATCACGTTCACGGGAATCGGTACAACAACGGACTGTACCGCATGGAACTGGAGCAAATCGTCGTACTCGCAGTAGTTCAGATTCATCGAGATCTAGAAGACCAAGAAGTCTATCGTCGAGTGTTTCCAGTCTTGCTTCAACTGTAGATAGTTCCCCCAGTTGTACATCAGTACCGACGCCTATTCACAACCAGACTGTTGAACAACAGCAGCAACAGCAACAACAACAACAGCAAAATAGTCCGAGAAGGTGAGTACTGGTAAAACGTTCAACTTTATGGATGGGGGCATACGCACATCTTTATTTTCCGCATTGCTGGTGGCTTAGAAATCGTTCTTTTTTGTTGGTTTGAATAGGAGACATCCTGAGAGTTTGCGATATTATCATTGATTCTCTATTTACGTTCCAATAATTTTTCCTGTAGAAATTACAATTTCGTTAGATTTTACCAAACGAACTTATCTGGAAAACTACGTCAACAAACTATAAATCTACGGTATTGCAACATTTTAATTGTTGTGATAAATTGTTTATAGGTGGGATTTTACAACTTCCTTTGAGTGTTTACGAAATTTGAGATTAGTAACGTTAAATATTGTGAATTTTCGATTCTGTTTCTAACAACAAATACAGTATTTTTGTATTTTTATTTTTATCTGTATTGGATTTTTCTTTCGTTGGTAATCAGAGCACATTATCATGCAGTCATTCCGATTAATTCGTGCACCGGTTAATCATACTAATCAAAACTTACACTAGGGAAAGTTAACACGAATTAAACAATGGAATTTTATTGGTTTTCCAATTTACCGTATAGTGATTACGAATATTATCACAGTAACGAAAATATTTTCGACAACAATCAAGAACAAGAACGGTGAGTTTATTTTTAGTTTTGATAAGCCGAATTTTTGCCATAGAAAAGAAACCCAAACTAACTGGCGAAATTACCGATTGTCACGAATCAATAAAATTTTACAACACTAATAAACACTAACTAAAAACCGGATCTAAAATTTAGACGTCTTTGTTCTGGAGGACGCCTCAATTCAATCCAGCTTTCACTAAAGACATAGGGAGTTGATTTAGCCAATAATCAAGATTGTATTTCCTTGAGAATAACGGGTGTTCGGTCGGATTTGTCAGATATTACTAATAATTCAGTGCAAAATCCTTTCCCATAGTTGTTTTTTATGATTCAATTCGAACGGTGTACTGTATGAATTCCAAATTGACAATTTTGCAAATTGTTTTCGTATAAAAAATTGTGAATGTTCTTGTAGATTGTGTCTTAGAGGGTCAGTGTTCTCTCTCTCTTGATTCTTTGTAACGGTGTGTGCCTCCTTCATCATCAAAGTCTTGTTTGTTATTTCATGTTGTTAGATTATCGTGCATTTCCATTCTAGAAACTTGTTGTTTTTTCAATAATAAGAAAAATAAAATTGCGGTCTTTGTGGCTTCTACACTTGATTTCTACAATAGTAAGTAGACCTTCATTTCTATCCTCCTGGAAACCGATTTTCAGACGAATTTGACTTACAAAACGACCTATTAAATCCGATTTAACCTTAGTTTAATCTAATGTATCAAACAATAGACAATACCAAAAGGGCTTAATTTGTCACTAATATAATTTATGTAATTATTTTTAACTGGGTAATTATGCCCAAAACTGGCTATTTGTCAAAAAAATCCGGTTTCTATTTGTTTTGAGATAAAGGAAAACTTGCGCAATTCTCTTTTAAGAAAAAAATTTCCGTTAGGCTACATTTTCTTTAGATTAAAACGGCGCCGCATTTTCTCCTATAATAACTGTTTAAATAGCATTTATGATAGAGCAAATATAGAACTATTTAAATTAAAATCAACTTCCAAATTTATTCCTCTCCTTTCGTCGTAATTAGATCGAATTAAAGCAGACATGAAATCAATTTATGTTAAAAATTCTATTATTTTGTTAAATTAATAGCGAACACGCGAAACACACCGAAATTGTTTCTAATTTTATTTGATTTATTTGTCGTTGGAAACGTGAAGTTTTGCACGCTTACACTTGAATATTAAAGCGGTTCAATTGGCAGATCAAGAAATTTATAAAAGGTAAGAAGGGAAATTGGGGCACCTTGAAACAAAGGTATATTTTCATTGTTTTCGACGTTTATATGAATGTTGCGGTTAGCGTGCATAAAATGGTCAGTTGGTCACGAATATCGAGCGTAATTTTAGAAAATCGATGCGTATTTTCCACCAGACGCAACTTTACCCCTTTTTGTGATTCATTCCGAAGCTAAAAATCTAATCGTTGTCTTTTGCTGTTTCAGATCATGTGATAGGCCGTCGAGACAGAACGACATGCCGTCCGCCGAAAGTCCCTTAGGGCAATGGCCGCACAGTTTAAGTTCAATGTTGGCATGTCTTGGTTGTACATTGGGCATCTTCAATATCTCGCGTTTTGCAATATTAACGATACATTTCGGTGCAAATTTCATTTTTCAATTCTTCTTTCTATCGTTGATACTTGGTTTACCATTATTTACATTGCAATTATGTTTGGGCCAACAATTAGGTGCTGGTGTTGTTGATATGTGGCGTATATCCCCGTTGTTTCAAGGTGTTGGTGTTGCCTTATTATTAGCACAAGCCTTAATTGGATTGTACAGTATTGTTGGTATATCGTGGATGTTTGTGTTTTTTCGTGATTCATTTATAACAAAATTGGATAAATATCGATGGGCCGAACCGTATCTCTACTACAGAAGAGGTAATCGAATTCTCGTTAAAACAATCAAAAACTAACAAATTCCAATTTGATTAAAGATGCCATGATATCGGGTAATACAACATTTAAATTGAGTGAAACGATTCCCGATTACTTTAACGGTGTTGTATTACAACGTCATCATTTAGCATCTGGCAGTGATTATGGTACAATTAAATTCCAATCAGCCTTCAATCTAGCTGTAGTTTGGATGATTGTGTTTGTGTCATTAAGTAAAGGTTTACGTTCATATGGGAAAGTAATTTATATGTTTACATTAGTTCCGGTTTTTGGTACGTTTGTGCTTTGTGCCAAAATTTTGGGCATGATGCCCCCCGAATATATAAACATTATCTTCCCCGAAACAACATGGAGTGAATTCTTTTTAAATCCAAAAGTATAAATTTTATTAAATTATCATATTTTTTTTACAATTCGTTTTATTCTAGAGTTGGTTAGCAGCTGCACAAGAGGCATTTTTAACTTGGGGCCTTTTAGGTACAGCTGTAATGCAAATTACATCACATAACAAACATAAACATCTACTACAAAGAGATTCTAGTCTTGTTACTGTTGTTACTTTTACAATTTTGTTATTGGTTGCATTTTTGGCAAATACTTGTGTACAAATTTTACGCTCATATGGTTACAATTACGTGCCAGATTCTTTCGGTAAATTAGTTAATCCTCGGAAAATTCTATTTACAATTGAATTTCTTTAGAGCAAATGTCTTCGTATGCATTTTTGAAGTCAACAAAGGATCCGTTACCGCCTAGTTTAGCCAGCAAACCGATACGCTACATGGGCCACAATTCGTTTATTTTAGGTGAAAAAGTGGTAGTACCAGGAGTCAACTATGCTCATGAGAGTGGATATCAGGTTATTATAATTTTTCAAAATTTGCAATTTGCTGAAACAAATAATTGCAGGTGTTACGTTTAGCAACAGAATTAATACCAGCTACTTTCGCTATATTAGGTCCAGAACAAATCTCACCATTTTGGTCTGTTTTATTCTATTTTATTTTAATATTATTCGGTATTGCCCAACAGTTGGCAATTTGGCATTCGGTTATAACAGGAATTATGGCTATAAAGGCTAAAGTTTTGAAATCTTGGGAGACGACAATAACTCTGTTTAGTTGCGGTTTTGGTTTTATCCTAGGTCTTCCAATGGCAACAGAGGTAATTGTTGGACTTCTCTAAAAACTCAAATTCAAACTTTTTTCCCGTATAGTTTGGAATTTTTGTTGTATACTTCATGGATTATACAGTCGGTGGGATTTGGTGGTTGATTCTAGTGATTCTTTTACAAATCATCGCCGTATTTATGGTCCGCGGCCGGCCTTATAGTGGCGATACAGTTGTTACAGCGCTATTCAATCAAAACAGTCATCCGTGCTTAACGAGTTGGGCACCTGCTCTCTTATCATTTACATGGAATGTAATTCTTCCAGTTGCTTTAATGGTATTATTACAATTTTATGCGGTTATTTAAATTAATAATTCTTATACTTACTAGGTTGTTTGTATTACTAGTTTTAAAAGCGGTAATTATCGGGAAATCTTTATTTGGCATCATGGTCCCAGTACGAATGAATATTGGCCATTATGGGCGCGTCAAATTGGTTCGATGCTTCAATTAATACCAATCCTGTTAGTACCATTGATTGCAATTATTCAAAGCTACAGGTACCTGAATAACGGCCCATCCGATATACTCGAGGTGAGTACTTGTATGGAAATTTCCAATACTCTATTTTCCTAATAAAACTTAATCCAAATCAAATAAATATTGTTATTTGCTTACCAAAGGATTACGACGACGCTTACGATTACGATGTTAGTACAAATATTGTTTCGTTTTCGTTTAAATGAAGATTAGAATATTAAACAAATATTTTTATAGAGGATTCAATCATTGTATCGCCCACCGATTGGGGAACATATGACCGATCTATCGATCCATGAGGCTGTAACAGCCGCTTCTGCAGCCACTCATAATTCATCCAATGTTACTACAACAATGTCCACTGAAGATCCACCGCCTAAATATACACCGCCGCCGTCATATACGACAGCAACAGGGGCACGAATTGCGAAATTTCTACGGCAGAGCATACGCAGAAGTGTGCGACGTTTGGCGAACGTTCTAGGTGAAAGTAGCCGGCAACAAACTGTCCAAAATCAAACACAACCACCACCACCCGACTACAATGCCGTACTAGTCGAAATGAATCAAACTAATACAACTGATGTTAGTATAATTATACCGGATGGGGGGACAAATAATAATAACACTAATAGAGTATCAACTTTGGAAAGATTGCGAAATCTGCATGCAACTCCAGGGTCGCCAACGTTGACCGCTGCTGAAGTTGCATCGATTTTGCGTAATAGTTTCCGAAGGAGTACAGTACGGACTAGACGTACGAATGTTAGGAACAATGAGGAGCAGCCCGTATCGCTGAGTGCTGAGAATTTGCTGGAATCGGCGGCACCAATCGGCGAAACGTCCCTAGTTTTGGACAATTTACCCAATACGGATGGTGTTAAATTTGAAACGGTTAATTCGTCTGTGATATAAGTTGTTTGCTTTCTTGCTTAATTTATTTCCCTATTATTGATAATACTTATCGGACCCATAATTGTAATGGAAGATTTATTTTTATTTTAACGAAAATGATCTTTCCTTTATTTATTTTAACCAACCGATGCTGTTTTTTTTTAATTTTTGTAACAATGGTATTCAATGTAACTATATTTGTAAAGAACTGATGAATAATTTAAAAAATATAATGTACAAAATTATGGAGAATATAAGTTAGATCCTGCAAAGTTTATTTATCTGATTTAAATTTAAGTATAACAGATTCATTTGTTACAATTAGCTTCAATGGCTACGTTAATTATATCGTTGCCGAGGAAATAATCGGTGGCAACGATATTAACGTCTCTGGCCCAATCATCCCGGAACCACTGTGTCAATTTTCGATTGACATCATTGGCGAGTTTCCGCAAATTGTTTGTTCGAAAAAACAAATCAATGGGTTGTGGTGTTAATTCGGCCATCAATGCAAACATCGGGTTTAAAGTAATCCGATGTTTGTGGATTGCGCTGCTAATGAAATTTTTCAATGAATTTACACTCTTCGTGTTGGCCCAATATTGCTGAAGTGGCTGCCACAGCCAATAATTATCTGTAAATATTCGTAAATTTTGGGGTGGGTTAAGGAAATTGTTGGATATTCACCTCGCGCTATGAATTTATCAGCGTAACAGATGATTAGATTCTTATTTTGTGCCCAAATTTCGTTGAACGTTGGCCCTTTACCGACTTGTAGCCCTCCAGGCGGTAATGCCAAATCACCTAAATGACTGTAAACTAATTCGACAAACATATTGTGCAGGGTTGTATTGAACGTTGATGGATAGGGGAATCGATGGAAATCGATAACGATGATCTCTTTCGGTGCTAATTGGACGAATTTGCGGATTTCTTTGAAAATCGGCTCGATTCGAGTTATACGAACCAGATCGTGATTTATAAAAAAACTAAAATCTCTAATTGACGATTTAATGAGAAATAATATTGGGGAGATTACCCTTCGTGTCCGTAATAGCCGATACGCAAATCGAAATAACGGATTCCATGTACTAGTTGAGTCCAAATGCTGCGATCTTGATTCAATGTGTAACTTTCCAGGAATGTCGGTACGCCACTGAACGAACCAGAATTGTGCGTTCCTGGTATGAACAAATTGCCGATCTTTTGCGGCCCCAATTCGACTCTAAATTTTATAAAAATGCAACATAAATTCAACAAAAAAAATTCGTACGAAATATCGAATTAAACGAAATTATACTGACGATTGTATCAGTTGGTTCAAATACCTTTAATTAATACCTATTATCATTCATCCAAGTCGGTTGAATACCCAAACATCTCGAATCGATAATTTCGTCGTTTTTCACCGATGCAATCCAATATGGAAAACAATGCGGCCCCGGATCGGCTCTTATTAACGTGTCCCGATATTCCCAATTGCCAGGTAACCAAGGCTGGCCGAATTTAATTTTCGTCCGATAATAACCATCCGGGTAATCAGATGCACGAATCCTGACCAAAGGCGGTGTTGGCTCCTAATCCAAAATTCACATTATAATTATATTTGTGATTGTTTCGAAATACTCACGTTTCTATCACGTAAATCGTGATGGTGTAATTCGATATAATCAGGTGTTATATTATCCGGGTATGCACAATCGGTAATCCAATTCATTTCGAGATAAGTTTCCGAATTTGCAGAAACTGTTAGGTGCACTCGGCCACATCGTCTTTGGTTAATTGAAATTGCTTTAACGTAAAGATAAAGACTGTAAAGGCTGATTTATATTGGGGATGTGATTTTGGTTATCCGGATCCGATTTAGCGAGCCGCCACCGTCTCGATATTTCGGCATTAATCGAAAAAATAACGATAAGAGAATCCTGAATTCGAATCTGGATAATTTAGCAAAAAAAATCGTGTCTAATTACAATATTTTCCGGTTTGAATAAGAAACAAAGGTCGGAAATTGTACGTCTTACTCATACAACAATTAAGAAATAAGCGATGAAATTATTTTTTATTAACTTTTTTACCTGCAAGACCGCTTAACGTCCAGCTAAAATTCAAGATAGCCAAAAACAGGAAGTCCATAATTGTCCACGTGTCGTTTTCTCTTCAACAATCACCGTTAATTATGCCAATTTATATCGATTGATACGCGAAAAAATAAATTTCGATTTATAACGCATTTAACTAAACATCGTGTTGAAAGTGGACTGTAGCGCTACTAGAACTGATTGACACTAAACCCAACCGGACATTTAAATAAAACGATTAACATAATTTCTTTTGTGCGCGGTATTGTTGAATTTACAGTGGAACCCACCAAAGCGCTACACCTGTATCCTACTCACCTCAATTCACCTTCATCTGGCAATCAATCGGTAAACAAACACAATACGACAATTGTAACTGGTTGAATTTCTAGATTATTGTTATAGTTTTTGAATTAAATTGGTTGGAAATCAGTACGGATCCTCGGTATGTTATGAAAATTTGAAGAGAGGACACGTTTGGGTGTCGGAATCATTGACGAAATTCATTCACGACAATTTATTTGTTGTTGTTACACGATTTTTTTGTTTTAATTTCTTTAAATTACTCTCCAATGCTAAATTGATCATATCATTACCTGTAAAATAATCGGTAGCAATTATATTGATCGAATTATTCGGATTATTATCGCGTATTAAATTATCTAAATTGCGATTGACTTGATCGGCTAAATATTTTAAATCTTTATCCAGAATATGTTCCATAATATACACCGCTGGCGGTGTCAATTCGGCCATAATTGACGATAGTGGATTACCTTTCGGTGTCTCTTCTAAAACGTTAATTATATACTCTTCTAATTCGTTTAAATCGTTTGTATTGGCCCAATATCTTTTCATATCCGGCCACAACCACGAATTATCTGCAAATTTCGGGCATTATTAAATCACAGAAATAATCGAATAGTTACTTTTAAATTTTTTTATCCGAATAACCGACTATAATTCTCCTATTACTCTCTTGCAGTTCACTCAATTTCGGTCCGTAAGTATTTGAAACATTCGTAAACGGATAGATTTGATCGCCGAACAAATCTTGAAGCGTCTCTATAATGACCTGATGGAAATCGTCGATCTCATCTTCAGCTGCTGTAATTTCATGGAAATCTAAAATTACAATTTCGTACGGCGACAATTCGAGGAATTTCTTCACGTATTGGAGCTGCGGTAATAGTGGCGTACAACTGACTATACCATGATTGGAATAAATTCTAACGGAAATTTAATGTAAATAATGATTAATGGTGTTTGTGAAATTTACCCTTCGGCGCCATCCCCATGTTGTTCGGCTCGAATGTCGAAAAATCGGATACCGTGAACTAATTGTTGCCAAAAATTTCGATTTTGTGCCAAAGCCCATTTGGATATGAGCGGTATTAGTGGGCTTTCAAAGGCACCGGAATCATGGGTGCCGGGTATCATCATTTCACCGATTCGTAAATCACTAAAACTAACAATAAATTTGGTAATTTTCCAGTTTTTTTCCAATATAAAATTACTTTTTCATCCATGAAGGTTGTATTTTAAAACAATTCGTTTCAATAATTGTAGAATTTAGTAAACTTGCAATATAATAAGGGTAGCATTGTTGTAGCGAAGTGAAATCTTTATCCGAACTGCTCCAATTACCGGGTAGGTCTTGATTTAAACTGTAATTCGTTTCATACCAACCTTGCAGGCTTCCATTAACGGAAACGTTGGTCAAATAAATTATATTTTCCTAAATTGGCCGAGATTTATTACCGGTTACAAAATAAATATCCCAACTTACGCACGAGTCCGGGTCATGATACAGTAATGCCACCATGTCTGGAGGGTTAAGCGTCGAAAATTTCCAGTTTAATATTAAATGACCAGTTTGGGCCGATTCAGTCAAGTATAAATAACCGCACACTGTAAAGCTATACGGTGATGAAATATTCCAATTTGAAATTTACAAAGAAACAGCACATACCCGAACTTTCCTCGATGATTATGAAGAGAAGAATCAATGAGATCTTTTTGGCCAACATTTTGAAATATTTTGGAAATTATCGGGCAAATTATTCTTTTATAATGTCGAGTATTTGATAAATCCGACAAAAGTGGGAGAATTTCGAAAAGCTTGAAAGGCTATTTGAAAAATGTGATGACGTCCGGTTATTGTTTAGGTAAACAAAAATTAATTCGATGATAAAGCAAAAAGCATTCTTTTAACGTTGCAATCTTTTCAAATTCAATTTCCATCGAAACACAGTAGCTCAACACGAATTCCTTACAAAATATGAAAAGATGATGGATTATCAAACAGTTTTCTCAAATTATAACAATGGGAAATTTATTATGCAATTTATTTGGACACAACTTGATAACCGTGCGGCTATCAATATGAATCACTGTATAAATCTCCTCTAGGATCAAGAACAATATTTATAGAGGGTTCTATTCAAGCATGTTGTCCAATTAAAATGGATAGATGTAAGTGGATTTGCGTACATTCGGGATCTTGTTATTTAAGTAAATATCAAATTTTAAAGCAGATGCAAAGAAAATAGCCTGAGTGGAGTTTCTTCAAAACAATATTCTAACAGGAATCAGAAAATTGGCGTAATAAAATAAAGACCGGTAAGTATAAAACCTTTCCAAATCACATGACTTTATTTTCGAATAAATATATTATTATGGCATTATCTTGGATTAAATTTCGTGTTTTTGTTGTTTGTGTGCATTGAAATGAACAGGTCCTTTGTTAGTCATTATAGTGAATAAAAAATTGCAAATTTATACATTTGATGCACAGATTAGATAGATTTTATCAATGATACGCTTATTTATCAAATTTTTTCGTCCAAATCACTCTTTATCTCGTCAAACAATAGAGATTAATTCAATAATCAATATTGATTAAACTTCTCGTTCTTTCAGCTTCTTCAATCGTCGATAATTAATGTTAATGGCATAATCTATAATATCGTTTCCCGTAAAAAAATCGGTGGCAACGATGTTCAAATGATTGTTGCCCATTTCACGCATCCAATCGGTTAGCTCCCGATTAACTGTATTAGCTAAATACTTTAGACTTCGATCTGGATGAAGTACAATATAAGCCAGTGTTGGGGTTAATTCGGCCATAATCACCCACATTGGATTACCAACAGGTGGTTTTAATGTATAATATTTAATATAATTCCTCAATGTACGTATCCGATCTGTATCGGGCCATTGTCGTTGGATTTCCGGCCACAACCACGGTGTTCCTGAAAATTTCAAACAATTTCCACCTACTATTGAACTACTTAAAAAACTATTACTTTCCACCCACTTTCGTGTTAGCATAACTGATAATAACGCGCCGATCTACTTGCCACATTTCCTCCAATTTTGGTCCGGTTTTGCCGAGAATTCGCGGTCGTGGATAGGTGTAATTGCCTAAGATTTTCAAAATTGTTGCCAAAACAAGACGGTGGTGATTGTCGGTGAAATTTCGCGGACGTGGAAATCGATGGAAATCCAAAATTACGATTTCTTTCGGGGATTTTTTCAAAAATTGCGCGATACTCTCCAATTCCGGTATCAAAGGTGTGCATTTGATGAAATTGTGGTTCATAAACAACCTGGAAATTCGCAAATAATTATCGAATTTAATTAATTATAATTGAATAAACTTTGATGGTGGTTTCCCGTAAACGCCCACACGTATATCAAAATAACGCACACCATAAACAAGCTGGTTCCAAAAGTTTTGATTTTGATTTAAAATATAATTCGCAATTAATTGCGGATAATTAGTGTTGAATGTTCCAGAATTGTGGGTTCCAGGTAGCATCATTCCACCGATTGTAAGTTTACCGAAACTAAAACAAACGCCCGATAAATTTTATTAATTAATCGATTGAACCACCAAACTCTGCCATCCATGTTGGTTGGATATTATAACAATTCGTATAGTCAATTGAACCATTCCTGTAGCTCGTTATATAATAATTGTAACACTGTGAATTTAAGGCCGGTGTGTTGTTTTGATTATCCCATCCACCGGGTAATTTATCGGTCATTGCAATTCTAGTCGGATAATACCCCTTTGTCACTGTCCCGGGGATGATTTTCGTTAGATTCTCGGTCGTTGGCTGAACAAAAAATCAATTTCACCATCTATTTAACAATTCCTACATGCTATAATCGGTGGGAATAATAAGAAATAAACTTTTTGTTGTTGGTAATAGAATAGAGTTTCCTTATTAATTTTGGTTGCTAAAGAACCGGAAAAGATTCGTCTACATTTATCAGTACACATTAATTACACTAAGCAGCCCTAATCTTTAAAGACTCTACTTCTTTCTTGGATAGTCTAGACTATTCGTTAAGAAAAAGCATTTTAATTAAAGTCGGGAGCTTTTATTTTGCAACGATATCCGAGAAAGGTGCCACATTAAAATCCAATCGAATTGAAAATAATCAATTGTCAAGAACGAAACAATTGCACAACTTTATGAATTATTGAAATCAATTGGAGACTTTGTACACGGAGATAATTAATTAATAGGTTTTATTACTTTTATTTTTATTACTTTTTTATTACAATTAAACGACTATTGTATTGATTTATGCCCAAATATTTGTTTAATTGTTGCGTTTAGAGAGTTGTATTAAGGGAATCTTATGGATAATTTAGATTTGTTGACTTTACTAGATCGGCCAAAGGGAAAAGTTTGTTGCTGATTAGTAATTTCAAACGGATTCAAGGGACTGTTGTTTAGAACTTAACGGCTGGCTAGAGTTGTGCAAAATTAATGGCACAAACTTTATAGTTCAAGATATTTCTATATTTGATAGCATATATTGCTCCTTTACTAACCAATTCGCTGTACTAGAAAGCCTCCGATTTTTACAATTTATGCAATTTTCCCCAATTAGTCCTCTGTAAATTTACTTATTTATTTATAGCCGAGATTTGCCAATAATAAACCACTAGACGATTCGGGCTATAGCCGGAAAGGCACTCCAAATGTTACACAATTCGCATAAAATACGGGTTACTTTAATCAGAAAATTACTATGTCAATTTACTTGAACTAGAATGGTGTAGTTCATTGTTGACATTGTCCTAACTTTACACTCTATTCTAGTTACACAGTATATTGTGAATAATTATAGGCATAATATGAAGAATATTTAATTGTTTATGTAAATTTACAGAGAAATTAATGGTGTTTATATTACAATGTTAATTACCGAAAAATCTCTGACAAATTATAGAGAAGCACACAATCAACACTATTTACAAACTATTATAGTTGGCTTACATTTATCCTTGGATCCTCTTTCGTTAACGTTATAGTATCTGGTAGAAGTTGACAATCAAAATCCCAATTCCAATTCATTGTAATTGTCGATGTTACAGTCAAAAATAGAGCGCCACAATCTAAGGAGATTTCCCCAAATTGATTTTTAAAAATTTATAAATAATTCAGATTAATAACTTACGGTTCGTGTTCAACAAACGTACGAAACAAATTTGTAAAATTAACACAATTGTTAATATTGCACGCATTGTTATCTCGCTAACTGAAAGAGAATTGGAATGATGCCGTGCGAAACGGAATACATATAATGAATAGACAATAGTGATTTAAATAAAAATACAAAACAAAAGTGCGAATTTAATTGTACTTTTATCATGCAAATCGCCGAGATAGATAAGAAATCGGTTGGGTTTTTGTTAAAATAATAAGAACGCCATTAACGTTGGAATCATGCTATAATAGTTTCATTATCTCTGGGGGACGTGGCCGTAATGGAGTTTCTCCCCTTTTCGCTTTTACGGTTTACCAACGGTATCAATTTTTAATGCAACTCCCCGGCTACATTATTATAACCACCACACATCTGGATACTGTTTAAATGATTCAAAAACACAATGTTGTTGTAGATTAATATTTATTTCTAACAAAAAAAAGAATTAAAAATAGATTTATGTTACAAATAAGGTAACTTACTGACTATAAAGATTCTGTACACAAAAAATGAGGTAGAACGAAAATCAGTCCTATTGGGTGTTGTTCTATTGGGCAATCTTTGGGAATTGTAGCAGTTTAAAAGGATTAAAGTTTGATTGATTTGCCCTTGTTTGTTAATTTGATGTCGGTTGTTAATAAAAATCTCTACAATAAATACGACTATTTACAAAAAAGTTGAGCTTCCTTGGAACATATTTAACGCCACCGGCGGCTTCGTTATTTACAAGAATCAATTGGATTGTTGGGTTAGTAGATTTAATAGATCTGAATGGTCCATGTTGTTGAGTGTTTGCATATCGATACCTAATGCCTTGGCAACACTCTCCATATTAAGTCCGAACGATTTCAACAATTCTACAAAATCCATCTCCTCACCAGTAAGTGGATTATGTAGTCTTGGACAAGAATGATTACATTGTGGCCATGAACAACGCTCAAGTCGTCTATGTGTACATCGTCGGTGATTTATCTTGCCATGTGTCCGAAGTTGTACTCTGCTACCAGATCGATGAGGTCGCCGTTCAAAAGCATTCGATGTGATAGCCTTTGGCGTTGTACTCCCATCTTCCCGTAATTCATCTAATAATCACAAGAATATTTATAGTACAGTATCAAAAATAAAAAAACAAACAGCAGTGAATACAACAAAAACTCGAGCCAAACTTATCACGTATGATTTACCTTCATGCCGGCGATTTTTCTTATTCTTGTGCTTCCGCCGTTTCCTCATCTTCTTACCCTCATCTAGCAAGATTTCCGCTATGTCAGTTGTTGAATTAACCAAATCAATTTTATGGATTTTCTTGCGTAAATCATTCGTTGGTTTATTGTTGCGTGTTAAATTCTTCAATTTCCTCATACGCTTACGGTGGAGTTTCTGTTCCCAACAGTGTAATGCCTGTGCAACGGATATATCATCAATTTTGACATTTTGCCAGTCACGTTTCGTCAATACAGAATGCGATATACAAGAGGGGGCGAATACGGCTGAAACGTTTTCGAAACTTTGCCGCAATGCATCCCCCATTTTATGTATGTAATCCCACTGTTGTTTTGTAACTGGAGCACCGACGTTATCTGCATCCATTTGAGCCTCGTCAAACAACCATTGAAAGACAAACAGTTCGCTGTACGAGATACACACACACAAAAAAAATCAGATTAGAATGTTCTAGTGATGGTGGCATGTTTGTGTTTATCCCCAACGAGATTTCATCTCTTTGTGCCAGCTGACAGTAAGGTTTTTATTACTAATTGTTTTCCTTCCCCTATAGATCGGAAAAACCGTGATTTGTATTGATTGAGAGCGGTGGGATCGTTGACAAAGCTCGTGTGTAATTCAACAAATTGAATTAACAATTAACAGAAGATAGAATTTCATTAGATTGTGTAATTTACCAACAATACAATCCTAAACAAACCAAATTCAACAAAGGACTCGCAAATATTGGCTACAAATACAAAACAAAAATAATAAACTGTCGTCGACCTATTCACAAACTTGCATCTGATTTTAAATTCATAGGTGCTACCCTTTTGTTGGACGATGAAAATTCAAATCGTGCTGTTATATAAGGGGTAAATAATTTCTTTATGTTGTTTCCGTAGAAATTTACATGCTAGAGATTGCAAGATAATCCATATTAGAATATATTTACATTAAGTGGATGGTTTGTGATTTGGACTAAAACTGGCGGAGAAAATCTTCGAGACAATCTAATTTGGCGATAATTGACAGGAATTCAATTCCCGGATTGTCTTTCTGTATTAGTTTGATTTGTTGAGCTTAATTTACACCTGTACGGTATAATTAAAAGTTGCCGCACTAAATCTAAATGGAAATTACAAATTTGACCAATTTATGTGCAATGTTATTATGCAAATAAATTGTACTAAACGAGTTGGTAATTAATTTGGCAGTTACTTTAAATGTTAATGAAATGTGCAATATCGACAAAAACTAGTAACATAAAATTAACAAACTTGTTTGTTATCAAACCGGCAATGGGTCTAAAGGAAAAAATAAACTCCAAAAACTATATAAATGTAATTCTTGTTTGTTGTAAATTAACATAACGACTAACCTTCTCTACATTTATACGGATGAATGCGTTTATTTCATTAAAGTCGTGTTTTTTTTTTTTTTAATTCCGTCCGACACTTGTTATAAAGTTCTTCAATATTTCAATTAACTTTGTGTTTTTGTTGTAATTTCATAATGTTATTGAACTTGTTAATGAAATGTTAAACACAAACTTAACTTACTTTGTAAAGTTGGATATAAGCGATAACCGAAATAACATCTCCAAGGCTCTCCGGGATAATTCACTTCGCACCGTCTTGGTACTTTACCATGCCAAAAAGCCATCCCCTTTCGAATGGCATCGACTGCCGGCTTCAATGTCGGCGCGTACGGTGTTCGATCCAGAAACCATCCAGAATCCGTCACACCCTTTACAATGATATGTTTCAACCCCAATCGATCGTGCAATAATTCACGGACTGGATCTAGATTGATCATAACTCCAGTACCACCGGCACTGCTTCCTGTCAACATCAAATCGGTGCTGTTCTCTAATCCTAACGGGACAACATCTCTAACGACCTGTTCCACAACTAATGAACCCATAAAACTAAACATTTCACGGCGTAATGGTGGTTTCGTCCCGCTCCATGAATCACTTGTACAATATGGGATGAATACATGATTAGCATTCCACCAGAATGGGTTCTCTTGTATATTGCCACTTAAAATGCCACCGACTTTTCGATTGAAACGAAAAAATAAATTACCAAAAAGATATTTGGTTGTTTAGGTAGATTTAGGCTTACTGTCACGATTCTCGGGCCAATTTGACGATGTCATATAGTGGCGTTGTTTCAGCCAACGATTCCTGCAACTGTGGTGGTCGTAACAATACCATCCACCTTCTAAAAAGATAACCCATTTCTTACTTGTATGCGACTTTCTTAGGTAAAATCTATAGATAATAAAGAGTCTCGTTAAATATGAATCAATTTAATCAAGGACGTTTTTTAGTCGCGATTTATTCAAGCGAAATTAAATGCATTCCCGGTTTTAGAAAGGATTTCATTAAAAATAAAGGAACAAAATTAAACATTCCCTCTATTTACTTTTATCACTCGTTATAATGTTCCTTAATTAAAAACAAACACTCCGATCTAATAAATAAGTCGAAATTTAAACAATCGAGTATTTTGGGTTGCATATTATTGATAATTACCCAGCTTGTGAACCATCATTACAAGTGATCGATCTGTTCGATAAAAAGACCTTTTTCAAAGCTCTAGTCTCGTCGTTCGTCCTCGTTTCAGGATCTTTATAATGATAATTATGGATTGCATTGGTGTAAATTGCACCGTTCATTGTACTTTCCGGATTTGTTGTCCTAGGGAAAGCTGTCGTTACGCCCAACCATAACGAAATTATCTGGAAAACAGAGAGCTTTATTTTTTCGAGCTTCCATTGAATATTTTAATTTTAATTCGATTTGGATGTCGGAGCTTCTATTGGAGCACAATTTTAAGCGGATTATTCGCGAATTGTATAATTGTAATGTTTTAACAATAGAAACCGCGTTCTCTCTTGTTTATAAGAAAATTTTTAAGCAATATTGTCGTTATTTACACGGTACTTTTACTTAATTACACGTTAGGTTGTGTTAAAAATGCTGTATTTATTGGTTTAATTAGCGGCGTTTAAAATTATGGTTGGAATTATTGGAGCATTAACAATTTATAATATTTCTGCGTCAATTAGACGTGTTCTGTGCAATGTTGGTTTGTTAGTAAAAATTCAGTACTGGCGTTTTCCTAGTTCTTGAAATACTCGAGCCGTTCAACTTTACGTTTTCAATTTGAAAACTTTAATTCATTCGTCTGTATGTTGGTTTAAATTAGTTTTTTTTTTTAATAATTGGAATAATGAGTTTCTTTGTATGGTAATGTTGTTTTGAATAAATTCGATAGTTTATATCGGATTTCTTTCAGTTTCCGAGTGTTGGCCGCTATTGGATGACCTGCGGTAATAAGAAATGAGTAATTTAATTTAAAAACAGTGTAGGTGCTCGTCGGCATCTTCAAAGGTTCGGTTAGCCTCTTATTATCTGCTACTGTCGGCAAAAGGGATCTCTGGCTATATGGCAGTATCTGGGCCCCCTCCAGCTAACTGATAGCGTCCAACTTTTTTTGACCAAGATTAGTCAACATTGGTGTTTATTTCGATTTATACAAAACAGGTGTATTGGTGAAGAATTTCAACGATTTCTCGTTTACTAGAATTTCGTCAAACTATAAAATTTCTAAATTCATATAGTGAATGGATGAAGGGGCAACAATTTATGTCCAATCAAGATGAGCATCTGCCCGAACTTGAGGAGATTGTTTATAGAAAAACGAGGAGAGAAGAAAAAAAACTTGAAATGTGTATATCCTTTTAGGTTTATATTATGCAACCAATATATCTCCAACAAGAGCGGCTTCTTTGAGATACTAGATAATGGGCAACAATTTCAATAATTTATCGACAATTAACTTTATAATGGAACAAACACAACATGAAAAGATTTCTTTTACTGCTTTTTCCCATAAATACTGCAGATGTTTAGTGAAAGATGAGCAAAAAGAAACGTTATTTTTACGTGGTATTATCATCACCATCGTCTACGATTACGAATAAAAACTTTATCCAAATGATTCTAAATCTATTCTTGCGGTTAATCTAGATTTATAACAATTTAAATTGATATTTATCGCTTTCCAATAGTCGAACGAATCGAATTATTTTATCATTAACTTGACTGGAAAGTTTAAAGTGATGATCAATTGCGCGTATAACGGTCGACTAAAAATAAGAAACTGGCTCTGCCACTGAAATTACTGACAAAACACTTTTCTTGAATATTTACGGAAATTTCTGGCCACACAACTTCAATTTACTCGTGTTAACTCAATTTTTGAATACAATAATTCAATTAAAGGCAAAATAATCCACAAATTCTCAAGACTGGCATTAATCAAATTGACAACTGTAAGGTTAGAACAGCTGGGGAATTTGGTGGTATCAACTCATTTTTTAAGCGCGCAATTTAAAATTTCCAATTTAGCCTAGAGAAATTGAGAATTCTAACTTGCTCAAAGAGTGTGTTGGTAATAAAAGTCTCCATTGTTGGTAGTGCCTAAAAGTCTAACAATTCCAAATTTGGTTAATGACAATCGTTTCCAAGTGTTCGTCGATTCAGTATTTTGAGTTATCTGTACGAGTAACCCCTTTTTTAGTGTTTTAGCGAGTAAAAATTGCCAGTTGTCTTTGTAGAAATGGTCGTATTTTCTGCCGTCGAGTATACGTACATCTCCGACCCTTTTGGTACCAAATGGGATTGTAATAGCTGTCGTAATTACCTTAACTATACAAACACAAACCAACTACTAAGCTACCATCAAGTCCCGGTTCATTTACACTAACATGACCTACCATAATGTAAACAATACACATTGTTGTCACCGGCCAGTTGTTGTGTGATTTACTGGGTATAGAAGGCCCGTAATGTATCGATTTTTCTAATAGAATCCATTTGATTTAACCCCACATTTAATTAGAGTGGATCATTTACTTTTAATTGTCGTAATTGGTTTTAAATGTCGTCGCAAAGTTGGTGGCGAATGAAGGCTATGATTTATTATCATGACATAGTCTAATGGTTGGTTGAGTGTATTGAAGTGTAGTAGATGAAGACAGTTGTCATTAAAAAATCATTTGTGGCGATTTGTTGGTGTTGAATTTTCGAGTAATTCGCGTTGTAGCAATGGAAAAAAATTGTTATAAATGTGTTGTATGTGTGCGTGTTTGGTAGATTTGTGGTTAATGATTTATGTTGATTGGCTTGTAGAAAAAACGTAAAAAATCCAAAATCGATTAAGCTAATTAGGCGTAGGAATTGGTCGCAATGGGTAGGGCAGTGTATGGGTGCGGAATCAACCTATCCATATCGGCTACTGGTGTTGTCGGCAAGATCAAAGCCATTAAGCCAGCTTCCCACACGCACCACCACAGTCTCTCTATCTCGACAAATCACCGACCTGAATCTAGACATCTATACACGCACACACAGGTACAAATACAATAAACACAAATACATAACGACAAGCAACTGATTTTCGGCGTTATGTTTAGAGAAAGGACCTAAATAATACTCTCTGATGCCGCGTTAAGCAAGCCTCAATAGAAATACATCTGATGCGTGACTTTTCATCTTAATCTCACAAAGACTTGCCGACAAGAATAACAACAACAACAACAAGTCGGCCATTGCAAAGTTTTATTTTTCGATTCAAGTTCGATTGATCAATTTACGATTAAAGAACGTCAATTGCTTTGTGGTTTATTTGGGGTTTCCTGCTGGGCTACACGCGGCCCTCTTTGATGCCATGATTGAACAATACCAACCGTACCACCGTAGAATCGAGGGGGTTGTTTTATTAGTTTTCGGCTAGCGTAAAACGAGCCCATATCGGACACCTGCATCTCTATTCTAACGTTGTATTTAAACAGCATTTTAATTTTCAAAATCAGTTGTAATGGGAATTAATTCACAAATAACCGGCAGTGTATTGTGATAAAAATTGTTGATTATTGGCGCTTGCATTCCACCATTGTGGCGCACCGTTTGATCTGATAATTAACGCAATATGTCGATTCTTTTTATATTGCACAAAGTAGATGCCGCTATTTATTCACAATCAACTGAATACGACACTTGTTTTCATCATGTTTTTATAAAATATAAATAAAATATCAGTGCAATTAGATTTCAACAGTGGGAAATATTGCAATAGTGCAATACATGATAAACATTGATAAAACCGGAAAATTCCCGGAAGTTGTCACCGAAAAACTACCTGACGTCTACTGTTAAACCCTTTGTTGCAGGTGATAAAAGACGTGACTTGTGCCGATTGTAAATCCAAGCCGGATTATGGTTAGAACTATTGTTGGTGTTATTCAAATTTTACAAATGATGATGATGATGATGATGATGGAAAAAAAAGTAAGCCTTATTGCTACTAAACACAAACAGGTGATTTTATGGTAGTCGTTTATATAAGCGAAATTTCTCGCAGACTAACAGAGATAAATTCAAATGATCCACGTCTATAAATTGTGGTTATTTTGGCAAAATGAAATATTACATTTCAGCTCAGGTAAAAGCCGCAGGAGTTATTTACAAAACAGTTGCAGGATCGTGAAACGTGCGTTAAAATATTGTTTGTTAACTTGCACTTGTTGATCTGGTTGTTATTAGTAATGAATGATTAGTAGTAGCACGTGTCGATGACTTTGATTATTGAAAATACAAGAAAATTGTTTGTTTTTATTTTCAAGTGTTGCTCATACCTGTGGGAAGACGCGCATGTCTGCACGCGATCGCCTTCTTCACCTGGATACGGTCACTGAGACCTCTCACTCACCAACACCTTACAAACAACTGGCATCGTCTCCATCATTCGCTGCTATATAGCAGCCCCACTACCCCCGGCAGGGGTGCGCACCACCACCATCACCCCCTAGTTCCTGCAATATATGCCCTTTAGCACATTCTTCAACAGCACGTTCATCTCTTGTAATTTTCGTGTGAATTATGCGTATTAACAATAAGAAAAATGATAAGGACTTGGGTTGGATATAGTGACGGTGGTGGTGGTTGTATGCGGTATCCTCTGTCGGCGAGATTTCTCTGTTTATACGACCCATACGTATACATTTATAATATGTTGATATCTTTGGATAGCCGGTGTAATTGTTGACCAAATTCGTGGGCAAAGAAAAAGTAGATAGCACAGGTTCTTGTGTCGGCCTCTTGTTTGCGGTAAGCATAAAATATTAATGTTGTAGTTATTTAAATCCACGACTTTAGGCAGATTTGGTCAAATTGTTTTATTGTGTTCTAGCTACATTTCTTTAGAAAATATGCACCGTAGGGATTTTTGTTTATTTGCATTGCTTGCTTCAAGTTTTGGGATTCTTTGCGTATTTCAAACAAAAAGACCCAATGCATAATCATCGGATTGTGTTAAAATTGAAACAATTAGCACATGATATGACGCTAGAAGAGAACGATATCGTACTCATCTCATTTGCGGGATAGTTTACGACCGCGGTTAGGGCCATCGGCGACTTCAAACGTTTGCGTTGTTTACATAATAGAGGTCCTCGGCAGCCGGAAACAATATGAGGCAGGCGCAACGCGAACATCAAAGAAATGCCGCCGCATCTGTCCCCTGCGCTCACTCCCCCTTTTAGATGCGCACCTGCGGCGGTGAACGGCGTTGTGGGGAGAGTGTTGAACGTCGACTAAAGCGTGAATTGCCCTAGTTCTGATGGCCAGCCCCCTTGCTGGACGCTGCTGTTGAAGATTGTTGTTGTCTTCTTGATACACCACGTGGTTTGATGCGGGGCCTTTGATCCTTGCGGCGTTGTTATTCTTGTTGTTATTGTTGTTGTTGATGATGATGGGCACGCAGGTGCGCACTGGCGCCGCGCTGACTCGCAATTAGACCATTGTTTACCAACAAGTGATCAAGGAACGACCTACAATGACCTCAACGTACGTCGCGCAATAACTTTACGCGCAATTCTAAAAATTTGTATACTTCATTGGTATCGATCATACGAATTCCAAGACTTTTTTAGTTACCGAAACGACAAATGCCATTTTTCATCGTCAAAAACGTAACCGCAATATAAATATTGTGAGGTGGTCCCTACAGGTGTGGTTATTTTTTCTGCTCTAGCCTTAGTATGTCGGCCGATTCTCTCTGATCGATGGATTTATATGAAGCAATTAATAAAGAATGCATCATAGTGGGACGGCACGTCTGTGGGTCTTTAATCATTTCGGTCGCATGTCACTATGAAATTCCACAGTGACGGTGACAGATCAGAGTCGACAGATCAATCTTTAGGGAGTACGGCCTAGTGATCTATCATTGTCGCTTAATTCCCAAAAGTCCGGGTGTTATCGCCAAGGGATCTACTGCACCTAGGTTAACGCCGGGACAGATATACGAATTTACTGAACCGCAAACTGACTCTAGGTCAATTCAATACTACGATGTCAGTAAAAAATTTATTTCTTTTTTCTAAACAAACAACCCTATTCTTTGGGGATGTGCGAATAATACGAGTATAAAAATTTCCGAAGACTTGTATAAGAATGTGTTCTACATCCGAAATTTCCGCGCATTTCTTATTCGAGAAATGTTGCAAACTTTTAATGCCGCAAACTTATTTTTCGTATACTTTTCGTCAAGACAACGACAAAGACGATTCCAGTTGAAATACCGAGAAAGCTGTCCGTGTTGAAACATTTATAATTTGGCATTTGTTTGAAACTAATTAGGTTTTCAAGATAAACATCTAATGTTCCGGACGCCAGCCAGTCAGACTCTTTAAAAACAGTAACCGAACATAAGTAGTAATTTAGATTTTTGTTTTTATAAAATTTCTCCACGATTCCTGTCGATAATGACGGATTACCTGCTTCCCCTTAAAAATCATTTTAAATGTATTGACTTTGTCGTAATCTCTCAACTTAATAACAGCTTTAAAATCACTTTAAAAACGGTATTTCTGCGCCAAATCCGGCCAAAGTAAACAATTTCTCCTTCGTTTATTCAACCATTGAAAAATTCCAAACTAATGTCTTTGCTAATGCCCGACGTCCTGTGAAATATTGCCTTTGACGTGACGGTCAACGGGAGGTCCTATCGACTTTTCACAGATGAAAGCACCGCCGACACACACACAAATACAAACTTTTATACTTTGACGTTGCAATCACTATTGGCCAAAATTCTGGCGTTCCCAAGTGAGATAAGTACGTGCTAGTGGGTGCCGTATTCGTTTGAAATTGTTAGATTTGAGTACACTTGGGGGCGACGTGTGCGGCCACAAATAAAGAATTACTGCTACTTTAAATAGTAAACGATCTAGAGTTATCTTTTGTGTCGTTGTCGTTTGTCTTAATTATGTGCTCTGGTAGTTCTACAACCATGTCGGGTTTTATTTTCAAAAGAATCACAGGTTTTACTTTAAGTATTTAAACTGTATCAACATTCATCTTATTGAAACGGAAAAGTTTTATTAGAGGTAAATTTGGAACATTATTGTCTTTGACGAGGAAATCTGAGTCCATAAAAAATAATTTAAGAATCCAGCTATAGCAATAAAATATTATTTATTTGTTTTCGTTGAAATTTATTGCTATTTTTATAATGAGAAGATGGGAAAAAACGTCTTGAATATTCATCAAATTTTAATTACTCGATTTTTTCTTAGCCGGTTCGAGAGGCGGCGGGCATACAGCTTTTTGTCTTGCCCGGAAATCCAGTGCAAAGTTCTTCTCTTTAATGAAAGCCTCCATTAGCGTCGTCTGAAAAAAAAAACACGCGCAGCTTTCAATATTAATAATTAAAATCTTTTGTGCAATAAATAATTAAGGTGTACTATTTCAAAATAGAATTTTTGTTACCCGTTGAGTGATGGCGACTTTTCTAACGTTCCAAAGAAATTCCAAAATTGCGATAACAAGGGCCACTCCAATACCACAGGCTAATACCAAGAAGACACCACCCACATGGTCCAAACCGAGTTCGGCAGTTTCATCTCCAGATTCTTCAACAACCTGATGTCAGAAATTACAAAATATTTATTTGCTGTGTAGGACAGGCTAGAAGATTTATCGTACCAATTCATGCATGATTTATGTTTGAAAAATCTTATAAAAAGATTGAATATGCTATAATATTATGACAGAATTTTTAAAAAAATATTACCTTACAATCATCACTATTTCGGTTCTTTTCTTCCCACCAGCGTTGTTTCAATTCTTGTAATTTACCAATTTCTTGCAGTTCAAGGATAGCCTGGTTTAAGCCGGTGCGGTAGGGGGCATCTTTAAAATTGAGATAATTTAGCGAATAGCATAAAATTCTCGTTTTGGGTTAGACCCATCAAAATGTCAAATAACTATTAAAGTGATTGATTAAGTAGGGACATATTTTTGTTTATTGTATAGAGTCGCGTATCTTTAAAAAGGAGAACGGTGTACGTTCATGT
Organism: Mylabris phalerata; assembly: GCA_020740385.1. Classification (NCBI taxonomy): domain Eukaryota; kingdom Metazoa; phylum Arthropoda; class Insecta; order Coleoptera; family Meloidae; genus Mylabris; species Mylabris phalerata. The sequence continues at coordinate 4,650,812 of JAJEOX010000299.1, read as the reverse complement.
TATAATAAGAGCGGCACGAAAAGCATCTGTCGGTGCTTCTTTGCATACGAAACAATCAGACTCCTGCAGTGCTTTTACGATAACTGTTTAATAGTTCCGACAGTTTACGGTTGCTTTGTTCAGCGTTGAGGAATCTTGAAACTCAATTACCTAATAAATCTTGATTATTTCAAATGTCTTATGGATGTTCTAGCGATTTTTTTGGTCAATTTCAACTAATACTCACTTGTCGGCATTGCTATACCGTATCCTTTCGTATCTAACCAATGTCCAACTTGAACTAATTCACAATGTCGCGCCATTTCATATTCAATAGTTGAGCTTTCCATTAAGAAGGCGTAAGCTCCTCTACTGCTGAGTACGCGTTTAACTCCATCATCGTTACTTTTTTCAAATACACTAGGATCGGCACTCTCCATAGATACCCACATTTTATGGTAAGTTGTAACGTTGGAATCTTTAAAAAATGATGATGTAGCACCGCCACGAACACAACCGTATTTAATTTTCGTTTGGCTGGCTAAATCTTCTGCACTTTTAATTGTCGGTCCCATGCGTTCCATCGTTAGGAAAGCTGCCAAATTTGCAGTATAACATGCGCTCATTATCATCGAGAAAAACCACCACATTCCAGTTACCATTCTAGTTGATATTCCTCTAAAAAATCGAACAAAATAACTACTCGTGAGACAATTGACTTGTATGATTGCACGCCTGGCGGTGTCTTTTGTGTTAGAATCGCTTAAACTATACAAGGAAATGGCCAGAATATCATAAACTATGACCAATCGTGAATGTATGCTAGGCACATGCCATACCTAGTTGGCACGCGCTTCTGAGAAGATTTCACTTTGATGCGGCACCGAAACCGACACATATACCAACATCGGTCATTCTACTGTTATTAATATTAATGGATAAAACTCGAAAAGCTTTTTAGCAGCCACCATTTTAGGGACAAAAAGGCGAATCGCATACTTTTTCCGACAAGTTCTACGAACAACGGCCACAAGAATTGTCAACTGTTGTCTTCATTCATTAATGCAAATGAAACCGAAGAATGGCAAGGCAAACACGAAAAAGAAAAGATATTTACAGCATCATTAAAAAGCGATTTCATGATAACAAACAAGAATAATAAAAGAAAACAAATTCCTGTATCGAAGTTTCTACTCACTTTGGTAAAATATCACAACCTTGTCCTAATATAGAGCCCAAAGTTAACCAGAAACAATTCTTCAAGTTCCAAACGTTCTCTAATTCGACCGGATTTGGATCGCACGGGTGCGGGTTCTGCCATTCGTCGGGGTTCAATCTGGGATGAAATTTTCATAAATATAAAGCGTCCATTCCGTACTCTTTACATATTTATTGAAAACGGTCACAAAATTTCAATCAGATTTGTCCACCCCATCAAATTCGATTTAATCGAAATTTGATAAAATAACCCAAATCTAATGGTAACTGTTGTTGGAATTTTGCATTTTTTACTTGCCAATTCATTCAAAATTAATTATTTTAGTATTTTATACAAGTCTATACTTTGTTATTTATTTTAGCACCTTTTAATTAGGCCAAATTAATTGTAGGCTTCCGGGAATCCTCCAACGAGCAACATTTAAATTTTCATTACAGTTAAAAGAACATAAAAGATATTGTTAATTAATTGGGTACTAATTTAGTAACAATTTAACGAGACAATTCACCTTGCTGCCATGTAGATTATAAGTGACATTATAATAAATCCAGTTGCCATATAGAGCCATATGTCTAACGACAGGGGGTTGGTAAAAGCTAGAATCTCCGGGGGTGGTTTGTTTGGTTTTGCATATAAAATACTGATTCCTGTTCGTATAAGAATAAAGAGAAATTGACACTTGTTTTGTATTAGGTTTATATTGATTTCGGTGGTTTTACCTAGAGTCATGAAAGGATTTGTGAAATCTACAGCTTTCCTTCGTTCGTATGTTGTAGTTAGGTCGCATATTGCTAGGTCGGCTTTCTAAAGCAAAAAAGAAACTGTATCAAGACAACATGATGAATTATATTTGCTTTTTCGTGTTGTCTAGAATACATGTAATTATATTAAAGATAGAAAGAGTAGTTGATTGAAAACACTTGGGAAATCAAGGCTTGATGCAATTTTCATTCGTACTCCACGTGAATTCTAAACAATTTACATCATAAGATAAACGATACCAACTTGAAAATAAGATTAAAATCAACAATCTAAGTAGCATTTGTAAAACTTTACCCGATCAAGTAAATATCCAATCAGCCCGTTCCAACTTTTCTTCTTCGGATCGTAACTGCCATAATTGTTATCGGGAACAATTTCAAATTGATACGTACAGTTGAGTATCTTACAAATTTCATCAATTAAATCCATCGCAAATCCTTCAAAACGATTATTACCGACGTACGGCCGGCCCTCGATTAGTGGTTTACGCATCAAATACGGCGGACCAATTCTGGAAATAACACCATACAAACGGGAAATTCTGGAAGAATTGCGCACCTGGAGACGACTTTGAACATCCTGCCGCTAATTTCCTGCACTTTCTCCTTTTCTCGATCCTCGGATGTGATCGTCGAGTTGATCATGTTGGGATAAATCGAATCCCAAGTGCCGGTGACTCGGAATTTATGATTTTTCAATTCCATAATTTCTAATTGGAATGATGACCGTTGGCCGAATTTATTGAATGCAATCGGGCCGGATAGTGGCCGGCCTAGTAATCTACCAAATGTCATATTTTTCTATCGAAAAAAGCATATTTATTGACGTATTCGTGGTGGATTTGAATCAATAAATGATTTACTTTTGCTATAAATGCCGCCAACGGATATCCATGTGATGAAATTGTATGTGGATCACAATTTAACGGCTTTACATATAATTCCTCAGTGCGGTCCAATTGGGAGTATGAATTTATAAATAAATTTAGGGCATCATACATTAACGCTGTATTTATCTGAAAAGTCAACGATCAATATTGTATTAAAGTCTAGATAATTATTGGACGCCTTTACGGTTCTCTTGTGTTCGAAACAAAGTTGTTCTTTTGAAATTACGTGAATTTGTAAAGTTTATAATGGCAAGGCAAGAACACTAAACAAATTATCTCCAGTCGCAAGGGTATACTTGTTTGTACTTTTTCTTTAATTGAGCTGTTGTTATAGTTGCCTCCTGTATTGTCTATAATCGTTTCGAAGGCTCTCTTAAAAATAGCTTCAATTAAACATCTCAATTTCCACTACCTTGTTGTTTCTATTACACGAAAATAATTGAGTTGTTAGTTGGAAACTTGTAGTTTTTTTATAAGAAAACTTTCATCCAACTTTTCTTTGTTCTAGTTCGAAAGTTTAACATCACTTTTATCAGTCCTCGCTTCTGGATGAAAGTTGAAAATCTACATTCATGTTATCGAATATTTACTGTTTACGATTACTATGAGGATCGTTAAAGTTCTCCCTCGAGCGGGGGCTTTTGGATGAAAAATCGATATTCGTTGTTAATGTTCCGCAAAATTCACTTAATTTACAAGACAATCAACTGGCCCGGAATCATTCAAAACCATTACGTTTCGGTAGAATTGAAGTTTGACGTGATATTCGCTAAATGTCCGATATATCAAACGAAGAACTAAATGGCAGTGCGGTAAAATCGAAACTCCCGACTATTTCGCAGTTTGATTGTTTGAAATTAAACTAAACTTGACGTTAGGTGATATATCGCATAGTTTAGATTGTTCAGCTCCATGACTTATATCACTAATTTAAACTCAATAGTTGTCTATCAATTTAATTAAAAACAATTTTCGGAAAAATACATTACCGCAACGAAACAGTTTAATTAAGTTTTCATATTGTAGAAACATTCCCTCTAGAGTACTTCTAATTAACTTGAATCTGAGTGTAATATAAACGGTGAGGAATCAAATTTTGTGTTATATGAAATACGTTGGTTTCGTGTGATTATTGTAGGGGAATATTGTGCGAATTCCTCTAAAGCAATTGAATTTGAAAATTTTAACGAATAGAACGCAACCATACATACTCAACGATGTATAGAATTTTCTACATTTGAACGCAACTTTCCAAGAAATGAATTTTCGGATTATCCGGTTGTAACATAGAGCGCTATTTTTATTCAAATACTATACGAATATGTTCGAATCAATTATTATTGTAAATCTATCGATTTAAATTATTATAATTTGATAATATGAGACCTACCTTGATGTCTTTAGACGAAAGCTGAACCGGCTGATAGGTCTCCAATTCCCAATTTCGTATCGCTTTCTCTAATCCATTCTGATTCATGATATTTATAATCGATATGTTTGTTTTAATATCACCCAATACACTAAAATCTAGAGTTCTAGCATCCTAAAATGTATCATTATTACAAACTTTAATAAGCTAACAATTGATTTATAGACAGAGTATAGAAACTGTGTACATTATTTAATAAATTTTAGGTAGTAAAGCTTACCAATGATGTTAATAGATAAGCATGGTACTCTTCTAATAATTTAACCTCCTTTGCTTGCAATAAAATATTGACGATATTATCGGTTTTACAATCGAGAATTATTTGTAGGACGTTTTTAGCTCGAATTTGCTTCAATACAGACCTAGAAATTGGGGTGTTTATCAACAAAACCAACAGAAACAAACAAATCAAACTATATTCTCAATAATTTTACCGTATTTTTTCTGTCTAAAACATGAACTTTAAATAGCGTACAGTTTGAATGGCAATTTGCGTATTTATATCGAAAAATCGAGATGTTTATGAAATTTTCTAAATAAGGATCGTAAAATCTTTCCAATTCAACTGTACTTCCGATTTCATGTCAAGGCTCATTTGCTCTGTTTGTTTTGTAAGAGAGCACATTTACCAATCAGAAACAAAAATTATATTAAATGAAAAAGCAAGGATTCTATTTACGTTACATCTATACAAATTGCTATCAATAAAAGGGGAATAAATAAAAACGAGAGAACAAAATGCACGTGGATGTTGTAAAGAAATACTAAATCAATAATATTAAAACATGTTCAACAGACGTATATTTATTTGAATTCTGTTTTAGTTGAAACTTTGTTTTATTTTTTGGAAATATATGCACAAATACTATTCGATATAAAAGCTCTTTTATTAGCTTTTGATCTGTTCCAGGAAAGTTTCATCAAACAAAGACTTTGAACTGTGAAATTTTATTTAAGATCAAAGCATCTCGTGTTTTTAGCACTGCAATTACTCAACAATTTGAAAGTTTAATACGTTAGCAAATTTTCGAGGAACTTGTTCGTTTTTCGGGCGTAATTTGTGGCGAATGTCGCAAGAATATTAGTTTCGATTCTAGTATAAATAAATTCATGTGTCACGTTTATAGTTTTAATATAGAACATTACCATGCATGCGGTCAATTTTGTTGGTTAGAATTTCAAAATGTGCAATTAAATTTCGGTAGAGTTGGCACAATTAAAACGGTAAAAGCTCGAGTTAATGATAACCAGGTATTGCTGTTGTTGATTTACATGTTATTACAGCTAAATGGTGGTCTGTTTGTATTGTTGTAATACCGTATTAACATATAAATGTGTTTGAATCTATTTACTTAAAAAATAACGATCTTCTATAGAAAGTTTTGTAATTTTAATCAAAAAATATTTTAAATTGAAACCGTTTTTTACCAGAGGATTTATGAATAAATTAAACTCGTCCCGACCTGTAATCGGGTCCTGGTCCAAGTTTTCTGTACATGACTGGCGGATCTTTTGGATTATAAACTTTTAGAAGTTCTTGTAAACGAATTAAACCATCATCAGTTTCATAGATGATCGTATACGTTTTCCAGTCGTTCTCACGCACTAAAGTTGCCAAAGCTTTCGACAGTTGATAAGGATTCGGATATAAATTGAAATTGAATATTCCATTGATACTATTAAACGTTTTATCTGATTGTGCCAATTTGGAGAACGTTGCTAAATTCGGATTCCACATTGTTTGGAATTGCGGTATTTCTAATGTTAAAGAGATTGATTGGATTATTTCATTTATTGTAGATTGTTGCGGCCCAAAGATCGCCGCTATCCCATCCCCCAATAGCTGGCATACTGAAATTCAATACTTGTATGTAAATTTGTAATTTTTTTCCGGTTGTTGTTGAAAATATTATGTTCATCACGTATTCTGCTGGCTTTTTTCGTTGGTTGATCGATTATGGTGGAGGCGCCGAGAATATACGATGGCAACAGTTTGTTATCTTGTAACCCATTAATTTTTTTTCCTCTCCCTAGCAAACAAATTGTTGTAAACTTACCAATATTGCCGGTATTTGAGATCTCGTTCTCTTCGATTTTATAAATGATCGGATTTAGATCGTATTTACTATAATGGCTGACGATTTTGCCGGTATTCCGTATCGCCAATTCGGTGATTGTATCGTTACGATCCAACAAGAAAACTGGAAGAATTGAAACAAACATTTGAGCAGTTGTAACGGCAAGTTTTGATTAAAGGCGCTATAAAATATGGCGACTTTTCGAGTTGTAAAATTGTCTACACAGGAAAAACGACAAACACTTGGGATTGTTGAATTTTGTCGTTTAAACGATGTGGATCAATTATTCATTACTGTAAAAACTTGGAAAAACTGTGTCAACTGTTTGAGAAAAATTGTTTCGATGAAATTGACTCATTTATTAGGGACCTTAGATTAAATCTCGCAAGGAAATTGCTTTAGTATAAACGAATTGAATTTTCACAGTTGCTAAAAATAAAAAGTTCAATGTACTAACCCAAATTTAAAGTCTTCTTCTGACTATCACCAACACAATCACTTGTATTAATTACAATAATAAATATCAAAAATTTAAACATTATCGAGACTGTTATTCAAACATTCTAATGGAAGAAAACCGACTGGATGGAAGTTTAATTTTAAAAACACGCCGTTATTTTTAAATCATAGACGGTTGGATGGACGATAAAATACAGCAAAACTAAACAAACTATTTTACGCAACGATTGTTATTGTAAAATATTCGTTGGAGTTTTTGTAAAAATTCCAATAAACTTTATTCAAAATGCAATTTCCAGTATTGGACAATTTAATCCTTATTGATGTGCTTTTTTTTTGTTGTTATCGTCAATACGGAGAACTTGTAAGTTTGTCAATAGATTCTTTGAAAACGGGAAAATGTAATTGAACGAAACTTTCCACCTGCATTGATTAAATTTCTTTCAATGTTCCCATTATTATAGCCGTGTCTGTTAATTAATTTTATGTTTAATTTGTGCAACTGTCGCTAAAGTCATACACAGACGGTTGATTTTCAATGTGTTTTGCTGTAGACAATCTAATCTAGTTGCAAGTTGTCACGTTAATTAATAATTCACTTTATAAATATTTATAGAATGTGTCTTTCAGCTAAACTTCTTCTAACCGCATTATTCGATTAATTATTCAACACCCACAACGAACAGTATTTGGAAATAGTGGCACTGAAAATATTCTTAGTAGAGTAGAATATCGATATTACAATCTCTCGATTCCTTTGAATTGGACACTGATATAGATGACATGGACCAGGAGAATAATAAGGACTGTAAATTCGCAAAAACGATTGTCTCTCACATAAATCCGACATAAATCGAGGAAAAGAATGTTATTAATTAACATAACAAAAGAATTTTATGTTTAGTACGCTCATAAACCACAATAATTAGGCTAGCAAGAGAATTTCAAAGACTTTACGTCTCTCCAGATTTGACAAAGAAAACGCCTATAGACTAAATAGAACGCAAGTATCAATAGATGAAACGAAACTAATAATTTCAAGGGAACGTATGAATAACTGAGGTATGATAAAATCATATGTGAGAATAACAAACTCAACATATACGTGAAATTTTAATGAAATGGCTTTTTGTAAAAACATCAAATACAAGGTATAAGATTTCACAAATGGCCTGATGAAAAAAAAAATAACGATACAAACCGATGAACTGAAAATGGGGAGAAACCTGAAATACTCCCATCTAATATGAAGACAGAACGAGAGTTCAACAAACAGGAGGTCTTCAAGGATGTTTGCACGGTTCTAATCGAAAATAAACAAAAAATAGTTGTTCAAATTTCAAAGATTTTCCCGTAACTGTTTTCCCATTCTTTATTTCACCCTCTTCAAGTAAACAGAGGGGAATTTATGTAAATTACGTGTCCTGAAATTTTTATTGTGCGGCTCATAATTTTGATCCGGACAGTTTTATTAAAACCGGATAAAAACGGTATACTCAAACAGATAAAATGTTGTAAATAATCTACCGTGGATGTTGTTGGTTAATAATTTCGGAAAATAAATGGTGATAATCATCTAACACCTTTTGTTTGAATATAGTCTGTTCGTTTTGGTGGAGAAAATAAGATGGATCAAAATGTAGAGTTGGATTCGGTTTTTTTTTCTTGTTCTGTATGGCTCGATGTGCCATCTTTATCATTTTCGAGCAGTTCCGGAGCGAAATGGTGACGCGCCGACTCCGGCCGTCCGGAGGCTGGGGATGAAATCCCGGCTGCAGTGAGGGTTGCGGATCGACATAGTGTGTTGTATAAACTCTATAACGTGATCTCGTGTCCATTAACATCATCAACATTTACCGTGTTTGTTATACAAGATAGATAGATGTTTACATAATTCATAGGTAAATATTGCGACATTTCTATAATTTAAATAATTCGCTCACAATTTTTTTACAACAACAGAATTGTTGAATTTTGCCAAAAAATTGATATTTTGAAACAATTAACAAAATCAACACAAATTAATTGGGTGAATTTCGGAAATTTGCATCACTCTATTATTGTTGCAAATCTAATTTGCACTCGAAAGCGAACCGGATGAATAATTAATAAAATGTAAACTGACCGATAAGCACTATTAGTAATTGTAACAATGCAACAGTATTACTGCATTTATTTAATCGAACGCTTATTAATTCACGATAATAGCGAAATTTGCATAATTACACCGATTCGGTGTTGTTGTTTTTAAGAAATAAACGTTTCAAAGGATTCATTTCGTATTCTATTTTTAAGGAAACTACAATAGAAAATTTATTCAAAAGTCTCTCTCTAGAGGGATTTCTTCCATTGCATTGTTGTATTCACGAATCCACAGTAAAATCTGAAATTATAAAACTTACTAGAGTATAACTGAACTGTAATTGGGATTATCTCTAAACAGGGCATTAAATTCGTTAAAAACTGAACCTAGGGCGTAATCAACAATGAAAAATCGTTCTTTTTCCACTCGTTTACCTTAATTGCATCGCTTCCTCTCCGAGAAGACATTCCGATTTTGGAAATTCATTCAATCCATTAGATTAATATTCAACAGTTGATTATTGGAAAGTGTGAAATTTCCATCAAAATTTCCTGTTGTAAATCTACAATAAAACTCGATTCCATGTTAAAAATCCCACCTTATTCCACAGGAGAAACCCGTATCCATTTTAGTAGGTAATTTCTGTGGATATTAGAAAGAATAGTTTGTTGTACGTGCCTGAGGCGTGGCATTCCTTCAAGTTTAACGCTCGCTTTCCATTGCAATGGGAGAGATTGTGCTCATATAGCCGCCGTTGTCGCCGCCGCCAACCCTATCATCGGTAACGAAACAAGAAAACTGTGAAATTTCGGCTATAAACTATAAACTGAATAACAATACACAATGAATTCGAATTGATTGAATACGAAATCGGATCTGTATCAATGAAAGTGAAGAGATTAATGTGTTAACGGTTGGAAGGAGGTCTTGATTACAGCGAGTTAACTTTGTTTAACAATCTACAAACAAAAGTTCGGTAAATTATCTTACAATACCTTAACAGAACTTCCTTAATCTTGATTTTATTGATAACAACATAATGAGTAGAGTATCTTGAGGGTGTTTTATTGATTTTTGCTATTTATTCATCGGTTTCTGCTTCTTACTTAAAGCCAGTCAAAACAAATAACACCAAATGGTTTTTATGATATTGGATCGAATAGCTAGTGACTGATAAAAACTCGTAAAGTTTATCGGATTTGATCCACGTCCCTGCCGCATCACAGTTTACATTTTCATTATTTTCTGATAAAATTCATCGATTGTCGGACGTTAAGGACGCCTAATCAATCACTCGCCGGATACTCTGAGTATATAATCTCATTTGAGTAGAGACCCATTATACTAACTCTACTACTCTGTTGGAATTTCTTATTTTACGCCCTATTTTTATATAGTCGGGTTTAAAACGCTGATTATGTTTGCAAGTGTAGATAATTCTCAAGAATTGGATTTTGTGTGCTTGGCTTGTTTAAATGATTTATTCTCATTTATGACTAGATAATGGAATCGTTGTGTAACTTTACAGAAATGTAAATGAGTCAAAGTTGAATTTGTCCAAAATTTCTGGATAATACAATCGACTATTAAATAGAAAATGAGTTCGTGCTCTATCTGTATAGTAACAAGCCTCTAACATGATCTATTACCAGACAAACTGATGTAACCGGCAATATTGCACGAGCTCCGGTGTTATCACAATTGTTCTGAACTATTTACATTTAAAATTTTAACATTTATAACGGACTGATCTGCAAATATAAGCAACAAAGGGTGCGGTGTTGGAATAGGATAGAATGATTGCGGTATTGTGACCATTCTCTCTACAAACTTTAATTAATTTCAAACTTGACGTTGCTCTAAATCATATCCAATATTTGCGTAAAATTATTGCGATTAACATGGAATAACTCATGTATAGTTATCGAACATTCAATGATAATTATTAATATGTAAATTGGTAAAAAAATTTGCGATCAAATCTGATATTGTGGAGTAACAAAGATTTGGTATCTGGAACAAATCATTCTACTCTAACAAGTACTGTTTATAAACTGAGCCAATTCGTATCCTTCATACAATGCACGGTCGACCTTAAAACCTTCACCATCCCTCATACATTCTATATCATCCTATTATTCTAAATTCTTCCATTTCCAACTGTCAGACTAGTTCTAGACAATGAATTATTTTGATTATTCCATTTTCTTATTTCACGCATTGTAAGGTTACTGAAAGCACAAATTTATTACCATCAAAATTAACATAATTGATTTAAGAAGCGTCTAATTTACGTAATATTGAACAGTTTTGTTATATGTTGGCGTTATTTGTTCAGTAACATTCCATAAAATTGGTGTAGCATCCGTCAGTGTCTTGAAAATGCGAGCTAATGGTCGTTGGGTTGAAAACAATCTTTATCAAAAGACGTCGCCGTCGACAACGACGACGGCGACGAACAAAAAAGAAGATGAAGAACCGTCGATAAACTTTGTACAAAAATTAGGATCATTTTAGGAGGTTTTCTCGAATACGCAGTCTCATATAATTTATAGCCGCGTTTTGATACGTCAAACACATACAGATAATTGTGTATTGTTTATTTGTACATTCAGATTTTAGATAAAGATTGAGCTTTTAGGTTAATCCACCACCGAAAGCTTGAAGATTAGAAAGCAACAACTGCATTGCACAGCTGTACCGAAGCACTGTTGTTGAGCTTTTAGCATATTGGAAACTGGCTTAGTGAAAACTCTCCTGTCAACCGGATAAAGTATTCCTCAAACTTGTTTCGAACTGTAATCACTCCAATAAACTGGGGCGGAAATTAATATCGGTGGAAATCTTCAAAAGAAATAGCAAATTTCTATAAAATAAGACTAATATTTGCATGAACGGTTAGTGGCAGATCTGTTGATAAATTAAATTGAACCGTGTTATTTCTCGATTTGCATTCGATAAGCTCAAAAGTGAATCTTGCCGTTAAAGCTAATATTTGATGTATTGTTGTTTTTCCTCGCCGAATTCTCAAATTTCTCCTTGTTAATTCTGTTCAAGAGAGCGATCCAATTCTATTGGTGTGCAATACAGGAAAATCATGTTAAATTTCAATAGCTTCGACAAAATGGCAATTTTAAAGGTTTCCTGATGCGTAAAGTTCAATTTATAAGGTATTGCCAAAATAAAAGACAAATTTCATACTTACCATCTAACAACTATCATTTATCTTGGAAATACGAATTTACGCGCACGCAATACTGTTGTGGTCTAGTGCGTTCCTAGTGATTGGAACCTAAAATATAGAGTCCAATTTCACCTTTTCTGTTAACAGTTTCGTAATAGAGTGCTTTCAGCGTGTGTGTATGTGTGTTGCTGAAAAAGGTCGGAATGGAAAAAGTCGGTTGGAAATTGTCAAAAAACTGAAAATTTCAATTAGTAGAACAAATCCGAAATTTACACACGTTTGTTGAAAATGTCAATGCACACAAAGTGGAAGATCAAAGACTACTTTAACACGATTAGAGTACTGTAATTATGAAGTTATATAGTGGCATTGTGCATTTTAATTAGTTGTAATCAGTCAAGTTGTTTAAAGTTAGTAGAGCTTACAGTGAATCTGCCTTCGATCAATTCTTAATTAATAACTTGGTAAAATTTTAATGGAATTCAACGTTGTTTCAGATGTCTGTATGATGGAGTGGTTCATGTGTCTCTTTATTCAACTGTTATTAATGAAATTCTCAAATAGTCTACCGGACGTGATTCGGATAGGTGAGTTGAACAAAAAATCGCAAATATCTCGAAATTAACTGGAATTGTACACACGGTAACCGTCTTTAACGTTCTAAACTATCGGCAAAGTTGCAACAGGAAATGAACCTGCAGGAAATTAAATTCTGTCCCCATTCTAACCGAGTTATCTAAGAACTATAAAAGCGATTTTGATATGACTTGAATAATACTAAAGCTCATAACAATTGGTAGAGTTTATTGTTACACTCAACAATGGTATTTTGAAGAGTTTTGTTCAATTTTCATATAAATCTATCTAACAATTGATAGTTTATTTAAAAGCCTCTTGTATTCAACTTGCTAATATCGTACCGTCTAACAAGATTATTGACGGCTAATGGCTTGGCTAACTTCGGATCGGATCCACAAACTCGAAAAAGTCAAGTCCCTAAATTAAATTAGTAAAGATTGATGTACTTCATAAAGTTAATTACAATAGAATTCTACACGAACGTGTAATTTTTCGTCCAAGAAAATTGAACCTCTAACGAAATTTATTTAAGCAATTAAACGAAAAAAAACCAGCAACTTTCAGTGATGAAATTCCACTCATCCGTCACTTGCACTTAATTATTCTGCTCCTTTATTATAGCCGACAATTTTTCCAATTCTACTTCTAGGTGGTTTATTTCATCCAGCCGATGATAAACAGGAGATTGCGTTCCGGTATGCTGTCGAAAAAATCAATAGCGATCGGACTATATTGCCAAGATCGAAATTAAATGCTCAAATCGAACGGATGTCGCCACAGGATAGTTTCCATGCATCCAAAAAAGGTAAATTCTATTTGTTTCTAGCTATTGTTGGAAATTTCGGGTATAAATGTTGGCTTGAAAAATTGACAGCTGTTAAAATTCGTATATTGAACGGCGAACGGTTTGATATAGCCATCAAAGTGAACATCAATCATGTTCATGTTATATTAACATGTTATGCAGACATGTTGCTATTAGAATTGATGGATTCTCTTTAAAAGTTCTTGTATGATACTAAAAGTCTTTCTTTTCCTCAAATCTGTCACCAGTCCAAGTGATTTGCAAATAAAATCTCTACAATAAAATAAAAAACGTATGGTTTTTTAAGGAGACACTAGCGAATTGTATCGAACAAGCGCTTCAATAGAGTGGAACGATACAAAGGTTGCTAAAAGAATTTGGTTTGAAAGCTGTTAAACTAGTAAAAGCTTATATTGAATCTAAACAGACTCGGTGATGATTGTTTTCTTTACTATTCGAATATAAATAAAAGTTGTACTTTATTTCCTTTGTCATCAAATATACCCAATTTAAATCAACTGTAATACAAAACAAACAATAGAACGTGTTAAATTAAACCAACTGGGAATTAAATGAGACAAGAGTAGAAAAAATAACGAAAGTGTCGCGCATCTGTTGCACCTTTTTCTCTTATTTCTTGTTTTGTTATTTGTTTTTCTTTAATCAGTTTCCTAGTTTCATCCACTTGAACTCATTATTAAGCGGCAAATCTTCCCATTTGAGCTTAACACAACGATTCTATATAGTCAACAACATTGAAACCAATCTTTCCTGTTACAATATTACCACTTCCTGTCGTTTTGTTTCTGAACATCTCTGCAGAAGGAAGCTGGCTCTAGTTCATTAAGTATGTATTGAAGCACCGGCTATGTTGCCTTATTGTTAAAACAACTTGACCCGAATGGCTTTGGGTGGGATATACTAATAATTAAACAGGTAATTTACACTGCAAATGTCATTGGTTCTTTAAAAGCAGACCATATACGGTAATTTAAAATTGAATTTATTGCTCGAAATGGTGCATAACATACGCTAGTTTTGTTTTTTTTTGGCGACAAAGTCGATGACGCGTTGCTTTCATGCCGTGTTTTTGCATTATTTCCAGATTTGTCCCCTTGTTAGTTCCATCAGTAATTATTTTTTTGTCGTAAGCACACAAAAAGGACACTTTAAGCTTTGTTAATTTCTGAGCGTCAACTTTTATTGTGCTTTTAATGAATAGGAGATAAAAACTTGTACGATATGTAAATATTCAATGTGTGTACGTATATGGAAGTGAATTCCAAATTAACTATCTATCTCTGTTGCTCAAGAGGGTTGAAACGTTGTAAAAAAGCGCCAGACGACACGACTTCAGCCAGTTTATAAATAATTTCACAACCCCCATGGGTCTGTTACCGATCTCCTCTATAGTATTGTGACAGCCTTTCATTCCACCAGTTTTCAAAGACGTTTATTTATTTATTTATTTATCCACATCGTTCACGAATTTCACCCTTATTTCTAAAATTTTTTACATATCCTCTCCACATCAACGTTGTCTTAATTTGTGCCCTTACATTCCAAAACATCCGCCTGTTTTGAACAAATCGAAACTGAAATGTCCACAAAAAACCGTTCGTGATCAATGCAAACTAAGATGACGGATGATTAATGGTAATTTCGTCCAATAAATCGGCACAACTCCAATATCCTGAACGATAATCAATAGTCCTTCAAACGAAAAAATCTCGTTATTAACTTTTTCATCAGCTTTTTCTACAAATCTTTTCATAAAGTTTGTCTTTTGTTGATTTAAAATCTCTTTCGGTCGGCTTATTTAAAATAAAGTTGTGCTGGATGGAGATTAATTAAAATTATTCGTTAGACAACTCAACAACTCATCAACTAGGAGAAGAAATCCAGCATTGTTTCATTGTGGTTCGAGCAAATTGAATAGTTTTATTAGATGGAATTGTCCAGGTCTCTTGTAATATGTCTAATTAAACGCCGGTTAGTTG
Source organism: Mylabris phalerata (assembly GCA_020740385.1). Classification (NCBI taxonomy): domain Eukaryota; kingdom Metazoa; phylum Arthropoda; class Insecta; order Coleoptera; family Meloidae; genus Mylabris; species Mylabris phalerata. Next base: position 4,635,346 of record JAJEOX010000299.1, on the reverse strand, counting down.
AACTTCCCAACTTATAATCGGGAGTCGAGTTAGTTTTGAATTAAACGTAGTATGTTAACATTATAAAGGCCACTAATAAATTGTTTCGTTGTGGTTTATTTCTGCTTAAGTTTGAATGTCTAGTTAAAGGGACGTTTATAGCAAACATTAATACAAATTAGTTTTGTATTTGAGTTATACCACTTGAAAACTTTACGATTATATGTTGATTTTATAAAATAATCCTTTCCATCATCAAATTCCCTCTTATCTAGGAACTAATAGTAACTAGTTTGTGGTAAATTAATGTGTTTGTTTGTGTGTTTATTGTATAAATAACTAATAAGATTTTGGATTTGATTGAAAGTAGATGCGAAATTGAACGAGCATACAAAGGGATAGAGAGGATGATCACTTTGGTGTGGATGATGGTGCTTTCGTGGTCTGATATAATGAGCTCATTAACTGTCTATGCATGTTTCACTGTATTAACCATAAAATAGGGGAGCACGTTTCGATGTTTGCTTGTTGTAGCAAATACACGAAATTAGATTAACATCTCTGGCCTATAACTGTGTAAAATTATAACACTCGCTCGAATCGCGAAAACTCTCCAAAATAATCAATCAAACCCGCCCTTTTATCTCGCCTATTGTTCCCGTTATAGACAATAATAACCTGCGGCTCTTTCAATTAATTTTTTCAATCAAGCAATTTTTATATCGTCAGTTCTCCATCGAATCTAATCATATTTCTGTCAGTAGAATCTACAGTTTTTTGTTATTTCTCGCGATTCATTCCATTTATAAAATTTATACTATTTGAAGATTCAATCGTTGTAAATTTGCGGTTAATTGAACAACCGTTAAAGCTTGAAACAATCATGGCGACGGCTAATTAATCAGCTGTGTCATCTTGGAAGTGTCGATTGGAATTCAATTTGCTCGAAATGTTGAAGCACAAAAGAGTTCTATTCGATTGTAAAAATCCATTTATTTATAAAAAAACACAAATGTCTACCGAACAGATGTTTCAATTTTATTACAACCATTCGTAACTCCTATCTGCACAGTTTTCAATAAAACTACAATTTTTCGCGTGTATTCCATATGATGACAGTCTTTAAAATTGATACAACAATAGACTTTACTTATTGTACAACACTTAATTCAAACCAATTTTAGTCAACAAATATTTTGAGGTTTTATTACAACGTTATCGGAGAATCGACAAAGTTTTTATGTTGAATTCATCAATTCTTTTGTGCAATATTAGAAAGCAATCATAATCATCTTGTTCGACATAAACACGAAATTTATTAGCACCATTTTTACGATTTTGATGGCTCATAGGGATGAAACTTTATATATTTTCAAGATTATCAAGTTACAGTAAATGTGGTAATTTGCCGTGACATTTATGGAAATAACACAGCTCTAAAGAATGGATTACCGTCGAATCTAATTTCGAAGAAAAATCAATTTGCTCGGACAATGTAGTTGGACTTGGAGCGGCTTTGAAGGCGGATCTGAATTTTCGGCTTCAGCCCTCTTAAGGCGATCGTTCGGCTGTTTTAAATCCAACTAAATTGGAGCAAACCAATTTAATTGTTCTTGCACCTGTTTAGTTCGTTTCGGTTTGTAATATTTGAGATAATCAAACTTTTCAAATAGCAATATTGGGAGAAATGCCCCATTAGATCGGTTTATCGTTTCACCAAATAGCTTTTTTTGGATAAAAATTGGAACATCTTGTGTTTTAATGGATAAAATCCGTTTGTTGGCTGTTCATTTAATTGTTGGAACCATTTAGATGGTTTCATAAAAAATAATTTATATCAATTATATTAATTTCTTTCAGCTTTATTACTTTGTAACGGTTTCAGTTGATTTAATTATAATTTAGGAAAGTTTAAATCGTTTTGTAAACAACGATATAAAGAAGAGTGATCTCTTCTTTTATTGGAGCGATTTTTCCAAGCCCATTAGTAGTTGGGGGTACTTTAGGGAATTGTTTACTGTTTAATCAACGAAAAAATCGTAATGCAGTGGCCCGTTTTGCTTTCAAGTGCAAATAGATGAACTATATAAACTAAACATAGTCACAACATAAAGTTGTTTACAAAATGAAGATATGTTGTTTGATGTGAAATTTCCTACAAACAGTCAAAGTGTATATCTAGATAACGTGTGCGTTTGGGGGAAATCTGTTAAAATTCACTGAAACTGAAATGTTGTATGAATAATTAATTTCGTTCCAGTTTGCCACCTGCTTCGTAGCGGTGTAGCTGCCATCTTTGGGCCACAATCGGCGCATACAGCCAGCCACGTGCAGTCAATATGCGATACAATGGAGATACCCCATTTAGAGACACGTTGGGATTATCGCCTCCGTAGGGAGAGTTGTCTAGTCAATCTTTATCCACATCCAACGACACTCTCCAAGGTGAGAAAGTTGTAAAAATTTCAAATAATACCAGACAAATGTCTGTCACCAGGACAAATCGCCAGGGAAATGTTTGAATTTCTGGATGAACATCTATGGAATTGAATCGTTCAAATCTATACATACTTGAGAGTGAAAAATATAAAACGAACGTCATGAATATTAGAAAATATCGTAGTTTTCTTTTGAAAATGTTTTGTCGAATTTAACTAATCCTCTAGCCGTTTTTGTAATGTCCTTTTCATGTTGGAATCGATTATTCAAACATTTTCCTGCTATTATTATAATAAGAAAAGGGCGAGAAAGCTTTGCTTACACAAATATGTTTAGTGCTCTTAGTTCACTGAATATAGCTAGTTTCGATTGTGCTTTCATCCTTCACGGGGGCTTTTAACATTTTTTATGGCCATACTGTGCGATAAAACGCTGAATAAATCCACCCTTTCATACAAACTCGAGTCCTGATGAACCGTTTTCGATATAAAAATACAGTAAATAAGATTGAATATTTCCAATTTTACAAAATATAGTTTTCTATAAAAATAATATTCGGATAGATTCTCGATTAATTGCAACATCAATATCAGTTTATGTCGAACAACAGGAAATCATGTGCAGAGATTTTAGTGGTGCGAATTTCCGACATTTACAACTGTAACATTCCAATCATATTGAATCAATTTCTCGATATTTCATGTCAATCTACAAATTAATTTCCACTACACATGGTTAAATTGCAAAATTATTCAGTTAACGTCAATTCCTCAACTAGTATTAGATGAAACAGACAAAAAATACTAAATGAATCCCAATATAGATGGGCATTATTTCCGGTATTCCATGATCGTCGTTTCGACTTTTATTTGAATATTTGAAATTCCTGAAATTCGCATTCTTCCAATATTCCATCCTGTCTTATTCTGTTACACGATAAGCACAAAATGTAACTTTTATTATACAAATATTTATAACAATTTCAATTAAGTATAAACAAACATGCATTAGATTACTACTAGTTTTAGTTTATTTGAAAAGTTTCCTGTATTTTCCATCAACCGTATCGGGAAGAGTTTTCCAACTTTTCCTATTATGAAGTTTTTAGTGGAATCCTCGGGTGTGTCTGATAATTTGTTTTATATATTCTGTACCCTAAGAGACACCCATTTATGTATCGAGATTTTTAGCTCGATCGCTACAAAATTACCGACTGAAACATTCCGATTTTGTTATAGGCGTATGTGGATTTGGTGAAGGCTTGGGGCTGGAAATCGTTTACGATAATCTACGAGAACAATGAGGGCTTAGTTCGGCTACAGGAACTGTTGAAGGCTCATGGCCCCTACGAATTCCCTATTACTGTTCGTCAATTGGGCGAAGGCACTGATTACAGGTATTTACCACTCTATTTCCGTAATTCCAAGTTTCAAATCAACACAGTCCGGACTCTTTGGGGTAGAATTGTATTTAAAATCGCCCTTCCGGTGAGATTACGCAACATTAATTTAAACTTTAAGCGGCTATAATAGTCCCGAAGGAATGTTCACCGAATACCAATTGTAGCTGTAATATTCAGTTTTAATTGGGCAAATCATCAATTTTTTTTTTGTAATTTGATTGTATTTCTAATTTGCAACTAGATTACAACATAAATTCGATATGACTTTTGTTTTATAGCAGATGAGTGATTGTGTCAGCAGTAATTAATGATGATGGCACTTTTATTTGGTTTTGTTATTATAAATTTATGAATATTCAGCGAGTTGCTATGACAAAATCAAATACGTTTTCCATCAAAAAGCTTTGATATTTTATTTGCTATTAAAAATAAATAAATTTAATCAAATTTATATGAAAACTAATATTTGAATAATACTTGTAAGTGATATAACTGTTGATTTCAACAATAAACTGATCGTTCTTTGTCGTTGAGATAAACAAACCGACTGTTAGTTAGGGACTCATTCATCATAATCCTCAAGCCATGAATAAAAATTAATTAAAACTGAAAATTGCAATTTATCTTAATTTACTCGGTGTACATTATTAAATAATGAAAAGATAGAAGGAATAATAGTCGCTCAAAAAAGGGAAAACTCAAGGGAACAGTTTCGCCGATAATGAATGCGAATATGACTCGTATTTTATTCTATTTTACTCAAATAGAGTACGATACGATTGTTGGTTTTTTCTCAAGTTAATAGTCAACGTGAGACTAAGTTTATTTTTAATATAAATTGTATTTTGTATTTTCAGACCGCTATTGAAACAGATCAAGAATTCAGCAGAGTCACATATTGTACTTGATTGCTCAACCGATAGGATTTATGATGTTTTGAAACAAGCGCAACAGATCGGCATGATGAGCGACTATCACAGTTATCTTATCACGTCTCTTGTAAGTTTCTCTTATTTCTACGATACATTTATTTTACAATTGCCATCTATCTATATAGGAAACGTGACGTACATAATAGATTTCAAGTGTGTTTATACAGTTCTGGTTGTGTAATCAGACATCGTTACATAGTTGAGTCTCATTAGCATTTCATTTGGTAATTGAAGATGTTATTCCAAGTTAAATTGTACGTTTTCCTATCTAATTTCTATTACTCCTTTTGTTTATTACAAGATTGATACGTTTACAATTACAATATTAATACGCGTATAAATTATTCGTTTATACGGTTCAAATATGAACAAATTTCCAATTGTTTTGTTGAATTTATCGACGGAATTGTAACAAAAACGTTGAGAACTTTCTAATTGAAAGGTTAATGCTGATTTAATTTCAAAACAACACCTGCTGAATGCCAAATTGTCGAGGATTCGCCGGCAATTCTTAATAGAGACAGTTGACGGTTGAACATACCTCAAAATTTTCGGTAATTCAACAGTAAACATTAAACAATAGTTCTAGACTGAATAGAGAACAACTAACAATACAAACAAACAAAGTTATAAACATACTTGAGACTTTATAATTCAGTTTATGTTTAAACAGACTCGACTCGATCTCGTATCTTATTGTTGCAAAATAAACGTTTAATCATGATCCGAACAATTCCACAGGTCGGTTATCCGTTATCGAACACTTGTAACTGACAGCACAATCTATTATCGACATAAAGGTGTCCCTATCGTATTGTTATTAACTGTAACACTAACAAATGATTTAAGTCGCGTTCCGGTGATGAACAACTTAGAAATTTCAATGTTGAAAATAACGAATATTGAATACTGTTGGGAATTGTCGATCGTACCCCGGCGCATCCACCATTATTGTATTTGATCTTTGTTGCCTTTAAACTTTGATGAAATTCAAAAATGGTGTCAGCTGCCGAGGAAATACGATATTACACGGTAATTGCGGTTGAAAATTACATATTTTGCATATGTAAATTCTACAACACTGCGGGTCTGATATCAGCGAACATATTGTCATAAACGATCATTAGGGAATTTGAATTTTTCACAATAAAAAAACGACATTCATATTTTACACATAAAAATTACAATAATATACGAATTTCTCCACCCAAATATTTTTCTATGAAATATTCATTGTGCGTTGAAAAGAGACAGTTCAACGCCTCTTTCGTTATTCTGTTATTGTATAATGAATTATTTTCTCATACTGTTAACTACAGTAATTATTCATAAATTTTTTAACGGCAAACAATGAGAACGAGCAACGAGTAGAAATTATATCAAAATTTCAACACTATTCTGTTTCCATTAAGTTCAAATCTCGTGTCTCGATTAAACCATTTTAAGTAATTCAATTACTCCACTCATAGTGTTAGAAAATTCGTGATAAAATATATTTAGAGAATGAAGCCTTCTCTGCTGTAATAGTAGAATACAATATCGTTTTATTGTGTGCGCCCTTAAAAGCGGGCGAAATTACACAAATAAACTGACAATTTAAGTGAAATTATAGTTGGAAAAATTCAATTATTTAACAAATAATTTACAGGATCTGCATGGTGTGGATCTTGAAGAGTTCAAATACGGCGGTACGAACATCACAGCTTTCCGTCTTGTTGATCCAGACGGGCCTGATATACGAAAAATTACCCAAGAATGGAACGAAACGAAGAGTCGAAAAGGGGACATTTCGTTATTGGCAATAAAGGTACGTTTTGTGTTTATTTGCGCAATTAAATTCCAACAAATTCCTGATATATGACCAAACTCAATATGTACATTTCCAGTAGCAATTCTAGCGTGAATTGTATTAATTAAATTGTTCAATTTCTCTATTTTTATGGCGTACGGATGTGCAGGATAATAACACTTTTGTGAAGGTGAGTCGTTCAACACTTCAGCACTTTATTATTGTTGTTCATCTGAGCTTTATCATAAACTGGGCCAAACTTTATACAACTACAGTTGGATATTTCTTTGCAACAAAAAAATGTTAATTAACGGTTTTTGTCTTTTGTAAAATCCGCCGAAATCCCCACATTAATTCGCACGAAACATCAGAATTTAATGAAAAGCAACTCAACAAAAATGAAATATTATCTAATCATACATTAGCTCTTATTTTAACCAAATAGGCCGTATTTATATAAAAAATATATAGGACAGGATTATAAAGAATATATTTCGACCTAGTGTTTTTTGTACATCTGAAAAAATCCATTAAATGTCGGTTTCAGGCTGAAACGGCTCTAATGTACGATGCTGTACACCTCTTTGCGAAAGCCCTCCATGATCTGGACACTAGCCAGCAAATAGATATAAAACCGTTGAGTTGTGACGCTGTGGATACGTGGCCCCATGGTTATAGCCTCATTAATTACATGAAGATTGTAAAAACTAAAGCCGAGTTTTGCGAATATTAATTCGATTAAATCAAGTTGAATTTTTAGGTGGAGATGAGAGGCCTTACCGGTGTTATTAAATTCGACCATCAGGGTTTCCGTAGTGATTTCGTTTTAGATATTATTGAATTGAGTCGGGAGGGTTTGAAGAAGATCGGCACTTGGAATTCAACGGAGGGTGTGAATTTTACGAGAACATACGGCGAGGCTCTAACACAAATCGTTGAAATAATGGAAAATAAAACGTTTATTGTTACGACAATATTGGTGAGTATTTGTTGTTTGGTTTGAATATGCGTTATTGGATTTTTATCGATTGGCTGTATAGAGTGCACCGTATGTCATGCGAAAGGAAGCCAGTGAGAAATTGACTGGAAACGCTCAGTTTGAAGGTTATGCTGTCGACTTGATACATGAAATATCCCGTGTATTGGGCTTCAACTATACGATCCGTCTAGCGCCGGATGGCAGATACGGATCAAAGAACAGGGAAACGGGCGAATGGGACGGAATGATAAGGGAATTACTTGATCAAAAAGCAGATTTAGCTATTGCTGATTTAACGATTACATTCGATAGAGAGGAAGCAGTCGATTTCACAATGCCCTTTATGAATTTAGGTATTAGCATACTGTATAGAAAACCGATAAAAAAGCCACCGAATCTTTTCTCATTCCTATCACCATTATCATTGGATGTATGGATATATATGGCGACAGCTTATCTGGGCGTATCAGTACTTCTCTTCATTTTGGCAAGGTATGCAAGCTTAAAACTAAATACACATCTATTTATTTCGTTGATTCTTATCAATTTCAATGAATAGACTCGTATGCCTCCTTCCTGTTTATTTTAGGTTTACGCCATATGAATGGCAAAATCCACATCCATGCAATCCAAACCCTGATCATCTCGAGAACCAGTTTACATTATTTAATTGTATGTGGTTTGCTATTGGTTCTTTGATGCAACAGGGCTGTGATTTCTTACCAAAGTAAGCTTAATTGCACCGATATTTTTTAATTGAGCTGCTTGTTATGGTTGCAGGTTCAGTCCGTATGAATGGGACAACCCGCATCCATGCAACAGCGAACCTGACGTTCTAGAAAATCAGTTCACATTGTTAAATTCGTTATGGTTCACCATAGGGTCATTGATGCAGCAAGGATCGGACATTGCGCCAAAGTAAGTCGATTTCTAAACAATTTGAGAGCAATTTGTTGTGTCCCATCAATATTTTCACACAACGCTTTAATGTCAGATACTTGCTGGGTTTTTGTTGCTGTTTTCTAGAACTCAGATTTAATAAATTAGTTGATTATTTAGATCGTTGAGTGCATCTCGATTGCTTTAATTCATTGCATTTATAATCAAAGAAATGATAATCGTTGCTCCTCTTAATCTATTGCTGTGATGTATTTACCGTTTAAATGGTTTGATCAATAATTAATGGCACTTTTAGAGCGGTCTCTACAAGGATGGTAGCTGGCATGTGGTGGTTTTTCACATTAATAATGATCTCGTCGTACACAGCAAATCTAGCTGCATTTCTAACAGTCGAACGTATGGATTCCCCGATTGAAAGTGCCGATGATTTGGCAAAACAAACAAAAATTAAATACGGCGCTTTACGTGGCGGCTCAACGGCCGCTTTCTTTCGGGTATGTTACAACAAAACTCACCAATACAAACATCAAATAAAATTTAATAACCACTCACTATCTCTCACTTATCTTTAAAGGACTCCAACTTCACCACTTATAATCGAATGTGGTCCTTTATGGAATCCCAACGACCGTCAGTTTTCACATCTAGCAATGTGGAGGGTGTTGAGCGGGTCGTGAAAGGCAAAGGCAGTTATGCTTTCTTGATGGAATCAACATCGATCGAATATGTAATCGAGAGGAATTGCGAACTGACGCAAGTGGGCGGTATGTTGGACTCGAAAGGATATGGAATCGCTACACCACCGGGTAAACTTTACGATCCCACCCCCATTTACATTGTACATTTATATTTGCATACAATCAAAATGGACAATGGTAGTTTTTTAGAGAAACAACCCCAATTTTTTGATTTGAATTATTGTCGTTGTATAATCCAACAATATTCCAGATTCACCGTACCGGATGCCTATAAGTGCAGCTATATTGAAATTACAAGAAGAGGGCAAATTGCACATATTGAAAACCCGATGGTGGAAAGAGAAACGCGGCGGTGGCGCCTGTCGGGTAATAAAAAATTCCAATTTATTATTATAACACACCGACAAAAAGTCCGGATACTATTCAATTATTGAAAACTTGTTAGGATGATACGACGAAAACCAGCAGTACGGCTAATGAATTGGGCTTAGCGAATGTTGGTGGTGTTTTTGTTGTCCTCATGGGTGGTATGGGGGTGGCTTGTGTGATAGCCGTTTGTGAATTCGTTTGGAAATCGAGGAAGGTCGCAGTCGAAGAAAGGGTGAGCAGCATTCTGCACGACACGTAGCTATAAGAGAAAATCTAGATTGATAGGGTTTTTTTGTTTTGTTTTGATTACTGATAATAGTGGTGATTGGGGGATTTTAACGAACACCACCGGACTTACTGATTTTTTTCGGGTTGTAATTTGATTTTCTACCTGAAATTGAATAGCTCAATTTTCATGTTTATAAAATACTGAATTGTGTGTACGGTTGGTATATTTGATAAAAGTTTATTATAAGAGTCAATGTTAAATATAGGTTTTTTATATAAAATCATTAGTTCTCCTTTATTATCATTATTAGAATAGATTTGTCCGTATGTACATACTTATAAGAGCTTCTAATATCAGGATTTTATTAGAATAAACGAATTTATCGACAATATCATTAATTTGATCATTGTACTCTTCAATCAAACTTTTATAACGATTAATAAAGATGCGTCTACACGTGCAGCTCAATTAATTTGCACCATTCTAGCAACAGTACGTTCACGTGTACACTCATCTTAATTTTTATAAAACCATTTTATGTATTATAAAAATATTATAAACAAAGACTATACAAATATTGATGTTACACAATCGGAATAATCCAATAATTTTAAATTCTCCCATTATGGATAACTATTTATGTAAATTTTTTGCAAATGTTCTTGCTTGCTTTGCAATTTCGGATACATATAGGAGGTAAGTTTTTTTCCAATACAACAACAAAACCTTCCAGAATATTATCAAAGAATAGAAATATTATTTATGAATCAATACAACATTTTTTTCAGTTTCTCGTATTTGTATTATTCTCCAATTTCTTTTGTTGGGAATAACTCTAACGTAGATTATTTGTTCGATTTCCAGTCGTCTTTGTGTACCGAAATGGCAAACGAATTACGTTTCGCTCTACGTTGTCAAGAATCGACGAAATCTATCCCTAAAAAGGATCGCCCATCTAGCACGTGTCCAGGAATCGATGATGGACGTTTCCATCCATTGGGATCCTATACAAGCTACGGTTTTGTTAGTAAAGAACCGATTAATTAATTTATTATTAACGATATATTTTGATTAAAACCATAAGTAATGGTCTTGTTAAATTAATTCCATCTCCATTTCAGTCGTTGTCTCCAAACAGTTTTATATTAAAATCGATATCCAGACTAATACAACATATCACACATTGTAGCAGTATAATTGTTTCAAAATTTACAGTACAACATTATTTTAATCAAAATATATCCATTTTTTGTTATTATTCCTTGATTGTTTTAATAAATTTGTAAATATTAGTGTAAATAATATTTAAGTTTAAAATAAATCCATGTTAATTCAGTATAGTTGGCACATTTTGGCCAAATTGTTGAAAATTTTGAAATACGCGCCATTCAAATGAGTTGGTATTATAAAATTCCCCAACTAAATTTATTTACAATTCTAAATTCGATCAGTTTCAGTATTATTCGTGTGCTCCTATGAACCTAACTACAATTGCAGCAAACACAAATAAGTCTGAACAAAAATTAACTCGTTGATTTCTCCAAGGATAACCAAGAATTTTAGTGTATTTTAACCACGTTAAAGTTGGTACAATTGTAAAGAATCTATACTGTACTATACGTACTATAGATAACGTTTTACCCCAAAATTGTGATATAAATTAGTAGGCAACCAAAATTACTTTACCAGGCGAGTATATTTTCTAGAAAAGAAAGGATTTTTTTAAACCTGTAACATCTCCAATGTAGACAAGGATAATAAATAATTCTAGTGTAATTTAGATTAAACTTGGTACCACTGTAAAAAAACACTAAATTTCAATGAGGTACCTAGAGTGCGCATCCCCTATACTTGTATAAGACCTATTTGGTCCTCATATGGGGAAATTTTGACAGTTATTCCTCACTCTTTCTAACTTATGAATGTGTCGTTCAATAGGGATTTCCTTTTCTCAAGCCTTGATCGATCATGGCTTGAGAAAAGGAAGGCGATATGTTAATGTCGTTTCTGTTGAAACGACACCAACATATCGCCATATCCAAGATGTCTGCCACCATACGTGGACACGTTTTTTGACCGGATGCGCACTCTAGGTACCTCATTGCTAAATTTGACAATCTAACCTCAAATTTTCTGTTGGTTATGTTTATTTGCAAAATTGTCCACATTAATCGCGAAAAATGTCAAATTCTCCGCAAAATACGGACCCACATCGTCTAACCCCCGAACAATGGTCGTTTCTATCGCAATACTTCATCGGCAATACGAATCGTTATCGTGAAAATATAATTATACCGAAAAATCTCGGTCCTGTACAAATTAAAACGAACGACGAGAAACTAGTGGAGCAGTTCTTTGAAAGTTGTGCCTTTAAATCAATGATGAGTTGCGTTATTGGTTACGGTTTGGGTGGTGTTATTGGTTTATTTTCGTCCAGTGTCGGACCAACAGCGACCAATGTTGAACAACAAACGGCTCGACAAATTTTCGTTGAAATGAAAACGACAACATTGAGCTATGCGAAGAATTTCGCATTGATCGGTGCTCTATTTTCAGCAATTGAATGCAGTATTGAGACTGTAATTAACACCAATTTTAATTTTATTAATACAATTTAAAATTAACAAAATTCTGTTGTAGATGAGAGGGAAATCGGATTGGCGGAACGGAACGTACGCCGGAGCCGTAACCGGTGGTCTAATCGGCGTTAGAGGTATTCACAATAAACAAACACGAGTAAAAGTCTAAAAATCTAATTTTAGCTGGAATTAAAGCCGGAATTTTCGGTGCAGCCGGCTTTGCCGCCTTCTCTACAGCTATAGATTATTATATGCGTTCCAGATTTTGAAATTAATTTCCCTATAAATAGTCCAATTAAATGTCGAAATAATAACACAATAATACCAATAAAGCTACGATATACGTCTTGTAATTCTCAATAATTTGTTAGAATAGGTTTTATATAGGCAACCAGTTATACATAAATGCATCAATTCCATTCAAATCGCTTTATTTATGTTTAATTATTTGATTTTATATTTCTTGTTATAATTGTATTCATACAGGATTTATTTCTCAAATATTCCGGATGTCGTTGAAGCTAATAGGAGAATGAGAATTTCTAGCTAGTTTATTTGGCATGGTACGGAAGGAATTGCAGAAATACATACATAAATAAGTTATAAACCATAATTTATAACATAAATTTGAATATGGGTCGCATCAACAAATTTGCAAGAGTTTTATTAATTTATAGGAAAACCTTATTTTATGGAAAATTGTAGGCGAATTTTCTCTATTGTAAGTAGACAAAAATTTCACTCCAACTGTTCTAAAAATACCGAAATCGTGAGTTCATTGGAATCGATTGTATCGTGGGTTTTTCATATAATTGCCAAAGCAATAACAAGCCTGTTTGTTTGTTATTTAAAATTGTTAAATAATTAACTTAATAATAATGATTATTGTAATACAAATAGTGTTGATTTTAACTGTTTTGTTAGAAATTAAAAGTGATAATACTATTGAACTTCGAATTGGTAGGTAATTTGTTTATTCAATTCAATACGTGCAGTACTTGATTTTCGAGTAGTTTGTCATTTAATTTATTCCATCAATATTTCCAAGAAAAACCCGACATAGAATTTTTCCATATATTTTTAACTTTGCTCTATTTATAGGGCACAATTGTTTATTAGTAGATGTTTCTTAATTTGTGTTTTTGGTTAAATTTGACGATTTCATTCGGGTGTATTTCAGGTGGTTTATTTACCGATAACGAGAGCGAAACTGCGTTTCGTCTTGCTGCAAATCTTCTAAATCGCCGTTATCAATATTCGAATTATCGTCTAATACCAAACGCGTTAACGATCAACCATTACAATACATTCAATGTCAATCAGCAGGCTTGCAATTTATTGCGAAAAGGTGTAATCGGCGTATTTGGACCAAGTTCACTGTACTCGTCGGCGTATATGACGGGGGTACTGGATCGAAAGGAAATGCCACATATTGAAACGCATTGCGATATAAAACTGCAACGTAATAATTGTTTATTGAATTTATATCCGCATCCATCGGTTCTATCACGCGCTATTGTCGACGTTATTATCGCTTACAATTGGAAAAAATTCACAATTATCTACGAAAATGAAGAGAGTTTAAATCGAATCGGACCGTTGTTAGATTCATTTGTAAATTCCCATCATTTAGTGACTTTAAAACAACTAGAACTCGATGATGATGATAGTTATCGACAAACATTAACGACAATTAAACATAGCGATGATGTCAATTTTGTTGTGGATTGTTCAATTGAGAATTTAGAAGAATTATTGAAGCAAATCCAACAAGTTGGACTGATGACTGAACGGTACAACTATCTCATAACAAATTTAGATCTGCAAATCATCGATTTGAAACAATATCAATACGGGGGGACTAACATAACTGGGGTAATTACCTTCAACCCTCTCTTCAAGATTAGGCTATAGAAATTACTTTTAGATTCGAATAATTGATCCAGAAGACCCAAAAGTCGTACACATGACGAAGAAACTCCACAAAACTAAACTCGAGAACGGCGTTAAAACCAAAATAAACATCCCACCTTTAAGTTCTGCCCTAATAATCGATGCTGTCGATTTATTTTATGAAACCCTAACGGATTTAACCAACAATGGCGATTTTTTAATCACCCCTAAACCGTTGTATTGTAACTCGAGTGATAGTTGGAAGTACGGACATACGATTATTAATTTAATGAAACGGGTGAGATTTAAATGAATATTTTTATATTTTATGAACAAATATCAGAAATCGATTAAAGGGTTAACTGGAATGGTGATGTTCGATGTGGAGGGTTTTCGGCGTGATTTCACCCTTGGTATTGTTGCGTTAACCAACAAAGGTTTGAATAAAATCGGCAGTTGGTCACCGGCGAAACGTTTAAATATAACACGAAGGGTAGTTGCTGAAAATGTGCAACTAGATGAGGGTAGTCTTGTTAATAGAACCTTCAGAATAATAACGTGTTTGGTAATAATTATTGCGACTTCAGTGTTGAAAAATCACCAAATCTATTTCTAGACAGCACCCTATGCGATGCTGAAAGAAGAAACAGCCCAACTGATAGGCAACGATCGGTTTGAAGGCTTCGGTATCGATTTAATTTCAGAACTTGCAAATATGTTAGGCTTTAAGTACATCATCGAAATCCAAGAGAATAATACGAACGGTAGCCAAGATCCTGCAACGAAAGAATGGAACGGTATGATCGGGGACATTATTAAAAAGGTAAATTTACTTGTCGCATATTATAAATTTTAGTAGATTTCCATCGAATTGCAGAAAGCCGATTTAGCAATTGGAGATCTTACTGTAACATCAGATCGTGAAAAATACGTTGATTTTACTTTACAATTTATGACGTTGGGTATCAAAATCTTGTATCGAAAACCCGAACCAGCACCCCCGAGTTTATTTCTGTTCGTATCGCCGTTTGCAATCGGTGTTTGGATACTTGTCGGTGTAGCTTTTCTATTTGTATCGCTTGCTTTCTTTATTATGGGTCGTTTATCACCGAGCGAATGGACAAATCCATATCCGTGTATTGAAGAACCGGACTATTACATAAACCAATTCAATTTGAGGAATTGTTTGTGGTTTACAGCGGCAGGTTTGACGCAACAAGGCACTGATATTGCTCCAATGTAATCGTAACGAAACTAGAGAATTATGCGATTTTGTTTGATTCTTGTTTTGATTTCAGCGGAATTTCAACGAGGACCGGAGCAGGTGTCTGGTGGTTCTTTGTTCTAATCATGGTCTCTTCATATACAGCAAATTTGGCAGCTTTCCTTACTGTCGAAACTCTAGTTACGTCTTTCAACAGTTTAGAAGAATTAGCCGAACAGACCGAAATCAAATACGGGGCGAAACGGGACGGTGCTACAGCAAATTATTTTAAAGTAAATTCTAGGTCTAATCAATAATTCAGCATCCCGAACGGTTTCTTCACCTGTCCAGGCCTATCCAAAAACTCCTTTTCTAACCTCAGCTGGGCTATTTAGAAGCAAAATTTCTCAAAAATTACGCTACTGTAGGCGCTCTTTCCCGGAAGATGCAAAAGAAAATTAAAACGGGAACACATCAGAATTGCAGCGCGAACTTTTCTCTATCTACTTCTAAACTTCATTCTTTTTTCCGTGAAAAAGCGCCGTTTTCTGCATTTTTGGAAAACCAGTCGAATTTTCCAAATCCTCTGAGGCTACAATTGTAGAGATTCGTATTTTGAATCGAATGAGACTTTTGTTATTTTCAAATGCCATTAGTTCTGCTTTTCTAATGGAATTTCTATGTAGTTGAGCGAGTTGTGTTGCTTTCTAGAATGCAGAAGATGGAAGTGTGCGTCAAAAAATTTGGAAATACATGGCGAAACACGATGAGGTAATGACTAAAGATAACGATGAAGGCGTCAGACGCGTGGAGACCGGCGCTACAGCAAATTATTTTAAAGTAAATTCTAGGTCTAATCAATAATTCAGCATCCCGAACGGTTTCTTCACCTGTCCAGGGACATGTAAAGAGGCCTATCCAAAAACTCCTTTTCTAGCCTCAGCTGGGCTATTTAGAAGCAAAATTTCTCAAAAATTACGCTACTGTAGGCGCTCTTTCCCGGAAAATGCAAAAGAAAATTACAACGGGAACACATCAGAATTGCAGCATGAACTTTTCTCTATCTACTTCTAAACTTCATTCTTTTTTCCGTGAAAAAGCGCCGTTTTCTGCATTTTTGGAAAACCAGTCGAATTTTCCAAATCCTCTGAGGCTACAATTGTAGAGATTCGTATTTTGAATCGAATGAGACTTGTGATTTTCAAATGCCATTAGTTCTGTTTTTCTAATGGAATTTCTATGTAGTTGAGCGAGTTGTGTTGCTTTCTAGAATGCAGAAGATGGAAGTGTGCGTCAAAAAATTTGGAAATACATGGCGAAACACGATGAGGTAATGACTAAAGATAACGATGAAGGCGTCAGACGTGTAGAGACCGAAAAATATGCATTTTTCATGGAATCAACATCGATAGATTATGTAACAGAACGGCATTGTAGCTTGGCCAGTGTCGGTAAATCGCTAGATGAGAAAGGTTATGCGATAGCAATGGAAAAGGGCTCGCCATACCGTAATGTTTTAAGTACGGCGATTTTAAAATTGCAAGAAACCGGGAAGATTAGCGAAATTCAAGAGAAATGGTGGAAAGAAAAGTGCGGCGCCGGCCGATGTGAAGTACAATTTTTAATTATTTTCTTAATTTAAATTGACTGATTTCGATTATAGTCGAAGGAACAAAGCGAGGCGACTCCTCTATCGTTAAAGAACGCTGGAGGAGTCTTCCTCGTTTTGACTGTTGGCAGTATTTTAGGCTTCTTTGCTTCATTCTTTGAGATGGCTTTGAATATTTATTTAAGGTCGAGGAAATTTAAAGTTACGTTCAAAGAAGAATTGAAGAAAGAATTGAAATTTTTCCTGGAATTCAAGCGAAACGTTAAACCAATCGAACAGGTAGCACCATAATCAATTAATAAAATATTTACTTTTTTCAATAGATTTATTCTAAACTATTATCTATAACAATGAGTCCTTTAATCTGTGTTCAGCATAAAGAATTATTGGAATAGCAATTTATCAGGTATATAGTTCAAAATATTATCAGCAATCGTTGCAACAACTCTAACAACAGCTTCAGATATGGGTTTGCCTAATTCTTTGACTACATCTTGCCAATTCTCGTTCATAAATTTATTCATTTCATCACCTACAACAAATCGATCAATCCCAAATTTGAATACGGATTTATTAATAATAACCAACCTAATCGTTTATCGCCGTTGAACAGATTATCAAGTTGGAAGTAAGCTCGTTGTAACATGAAATCTAAACGTGGCTCATTCAATTTGTAATAAGTCTCACCTTCCCTTTCAAACGATTTCAAACCGGCTGTGAAATGATAATCACCACCAACTGTAAAAGTTCAAAATTTCAGTATTTGATCCAGTGAATCGCAACTGTATTTCACCTGCTGTTATATTAATAGGGCCTTCTCCTTTCAATTGAAGCAACAAGAGTTTCGTGTCCACGCTATAATCGCCGACAATATTCAAATTGTCGCAATGTAGAATTAAATCGATGGAACTCTTGTCTAAACTGGAAAGTGGAATTAATTAATTTTTTTATTGTTTGATGATACAGAGAGGTCACGGCTAGTTGGAAGATTATTGAAATAATTAACTTACTCTATCGTTTTAACCCGCATATCTTGCAAGCCGTGGACATCGACTTCTTTTAGTGTAATTGCAAAATTTTTATCTTCAATTTTCAAAAGTGGTAAATGTAGCGGATTTATCGGCGGTATTTTATAGTCTTTATCGCCTAAACAGAATCGTTAATATTTAGGTTTTAATATTTCGAAAATTTTACCTTTTACGATGAACGGTATGGCGTGATTGGCGTTCTCTAGGGCGCATTTCTTGAAACCCGGATCGCCCAATTTGCAGGTCTTAATGTAGTTAGCTAGAAATCGACGAATTTTTGAATAGTCCGGATTAAAAATCGAATTTGTTACTTACGCGGCGGCAACGCCTGAAATACTGGGATTGTTATAAAAATTACACAAAGATACAACATTTCGATTTAGTTGACAGGATATCTGAGGACAACTGCTTAGAGACGGGAAGACCGGCTTTTTTATATTGAATCCCGCCATAATTTCGTGCGGTTCTGTTTCAATGACGGAAGATACGAGTTTAAAGTCGAATTAAAAGACAAAACGAAGAAAAAATACGATAATAACTTAAATATTGATTCAACTTCAAAATAATACAAATATTATTGTTGTTGATAGATCATAATTAATTTGAACTATTAACGTTATTTATAATTCGTATTCATCATTTATTCAGAAAATCCTTGATGAATTTATCTGTTTTTATTGCTATTCCTCTAGAAATTCGCAAAAGATAAATCAAGTTTGTCAAAGTTGACCGGTCAAGGTGTGCTGTTTTAACACCGATCGTTGAAATTTTCCCAGAAAATAATTGGAGCGCAATAAAATCAAATTATCTCGTTGGGAAGCTTTCGGGGACCATCAATTCTGGATTTTTGGGTTTCTAATCTCGGAAATTGATTCAATTACAACCTATCAATTTTTCCATTACGCTCTTATAAAAATTCTTGTGGATCCAATTAACCGGGTACTTAAATATTTACGGCTATTTATATTAGCTGCATTTACATAATCGTTCTCAATTATTGATAAATACCGAAATGTTTCCATTGTGTAATCATTTATAATCATGAAATCTACTTGAAAAATCACCTGGTAATTAAATACGCATCAATTAAAACACAATTTTTGGTAAAGTAGTAAATTTATTATAAATATTGATGGTCCAGTAAATTGTCTCCCTCACCTTGAATCTATAAAAAAATTCTACATCTAGTATTTCTGCTAATAAGTTGGGAAAATTCCAGTTCTTATATTCGCAATAGAAAAAGTCGAATTAATTTTTATCGTTGAAGCTTTTTATAACAATGGTGGGATCTTTGATGCTGAAATTTTAACATCAAACGAAGGCTATTAGAGCCAGACGAGTTCGTAGATTGTCGTTTTTATATTGTTCAAAATTTTATAAATTCACTTTATTCGAATCAGAAAAACTAACAGTAAAAACAATGCTTATTAATCGTTAATAAATTGATCCAAGAACTTGCCATTATCGTAGAAAATCAGTCCAAAAACCGATTATTCCATGCCATTTTCTGAGTCATACGTCCTAAAATCGACCGACATTATTTATTTATTTATAAATTCATCTGAATAGATTATCGAAATGAAAACTGGTCTTTTTATAATAAATTGCGGATCATCGCTGATAATTTTTGCATATTTTTCGCCCTTTCTCACAATCAATTTAGATTTAGAAGCGAATTTACAGAATTTTAATGCAGCTGACCTATGGATTGGCAATTTAATTTTCCCGTCTAGATCATATTTGGATTTTCTTACAGTTTCTGGTACTTGAAACACGATTTTACCGTCAATTTTATCCAGATTACAATTAAAATTATCATTATTTTTACCCCAAAAACGCTAAATTTCAGCAATTACTGAAATTGTGTTAAAACTGTTGATAATCTTGATATTGGTAGTAAAAATCCGTAAATCTTATTTATATCAATTTGTTGTTATTCTTATAAATAATTGAATTAATTTGCATAATTTACCCTGTCCAAGGCTAAGGCAGTGGCGTAGCGAAGACCTAGAACTCTAAAATTAAATTAATTTGACCTCTATTGTTGAAAATTTTAATTGTTGAAAGCCACTAGTTTGAAAATCAGTAATAGAAATAATGGTTTGATTTAGTCATTCACAGTTCTAGATTCATAGTTAGTTACGCCACTGCTTGTTTTATTGTTATCAGATTTAATATTCGAAGAATAGAAGAGCAGAAAGATTTGTTTTGATTTTACGAAAAAGTTTATTTCCACTAATTAATGAATTTCCATTAAATAATTAATCACCAATAAAAAACTGGTTGTTTTAAATTGAATTAATTTGAAACAGCCTCAGGGCATAATTGCCACTGCACTATGCATTTTATTCGTCCTATTTTCGATTATTTAGTAGTTTGATTTATAAAATATGCAAGTTTGTTCTTAATTGATCTGTTTAATATAATTTATTCATTAGATTCATCTTTATAAATAATCAATCCAAGTATTTGTAAAAAAAATGGAAGAAAACAATAATGTACCAACGTTTCTGCATTGTTTAAAGATTTATGATAATTGGACATCTAATTATCAAATTGAATTATCACCTCATCTGACATCGTTACTAATATTGATAATTTCATTAACGTTTCAAATGTTATAAATAAATTAAGATTTGTTGAAGTTCTTTACCTATCCTTGACTTAAATTCATCAATAATCGACCAAATTTCGTTTAGTCTAAACGAAACTAGCCAATCTTATTGTTTAAAAAACACCCTATTGGTGTACCTGGCTTGAATAGGGCAGCTGAAAACTCCCTAAAATGTTGCCTTTTATGTGGCAAATTTCATGAGATATGTTTGAAATAAACGAAGTAAATGTAATAAAAATTTATTACAAGTTTACAGTTGACATATAACAATAATTTCTTTACAATAATATCACTATTTTATACGAATTTGATATTTAGTTGTTTAAAATGCGGTTCAATATTGCTAAGAACGTGAACACTAAACACTTGGTGGTGAGTAAATTTTCCTTTGGTCTCTTTAACAACAAAATTTTATTTAAATACTTGAATATTTATTAAATACGATTTATAATTGCTTATCACGAAATGTCACCCTTAAAACAAGACCACACAAATTCACTTTGATAACGTAGCAGTCTCGGTTGAACTACCCATATGATCTAAGACTGTCATATTATTATCAAAGGTCTGTGTAGTCTTGTCTAATTTTCATAAATCCGGCACAGCTGTATCGAATACTTTCATCTCCTGTATACCGTTGCAACGTTCCATTATTCTCGGATGTGAATAGGCACGTTGTAGGGCATGTAACGAATTGGATGATAAGGTTCGTTCTAATATTTCACCCCAATATTTCTCCGATAAACCGTCAAAATCACAGCCTTGCGTATGTGTTAATACACCTGAACTGCTATTGCTGCAATAATGTTGGACCTGTTGATGTTGTTGTAGTTGTGGGGGTTGTTCGTGATGATAATGGTGGCGGTGGTGTGGTTTCGGTTCTTTCGGTTTTCTGCACAATAACTGCAACATTAAGTTGGTATAAATATGAAGAAAATGCAATAATCTTGAGAGTTCTTTTGAACGTTACAAATTTAATAAAATCTGTAAAGTAGAGGAAATAACTTCGATATTGCGTTATAATAATTTCATGGAGATTCAGCTCTTTGTCTTCTTCTTCAATTCAATCTACCAGGAAAATATTTGAAACTTCTCCTTTAGAGTCTTGTGGATTTTATTCTTTTTTACTGATAGATGCTCATGTTATAATTCATTCAACAACTATAGATAATGGTTTCACGTAGTACACGTGACGAAATTTACCACGTCGTTACGTCAACAACCAATAATCATTTCTGGATGATAGTCACGTGTTGCCGACGCAGTTTTATTACTTTTCCACCTTGCCTGTCTCATTGAAAATGTGTTGCCAACGGGGAAAATATTTTGAATACAAATTAAACAAATCAGGATGGAATTTTCCTTGCGAGAAGTCCAGAGATCTCGCTTCCTGCCAAAATTCCATCGATAAACAATACAAACAGAAATAAATAGAAGCGAAACTTTTTATCAACATATAAATAGAAACTCGGGAACAAAGCAGAAATTACCAATAAGCCTAGTTGTATCGATAAATAATCGTAGGGAGTGTCAAAAATACCTCACCCTAGTATAGAGGAATTCTCTGCTTATCCGCCTGAAATGGTTATTTAAGAGCCAATAGAGGAACGGATTCCAGAAACTGTTACTCAATGCCAGCCATGTAGCAAGAAAATCGAGTGGCGGCGGAGCACGGGAACCGGTACAGGCGGCTACAACTTCTTGAATTGTCCAGGGAGTCACTAATACAATAAACCCCAAAGACATTGCTGCCATTGTTCTAGATGCTGTCGTACTAAGGCGACGTTCTTGTGTCACTAACTGGAAAACGAGCAAAAAAATTAAATTCCATACTGTAAGCGGACTTTATTGGTATTCGAGACAATTTATTTGTAAATAGAACTGTTTTCGATTGTGCACAATTCTAAAGCAATAATTAATTTTGAATTAGTCTTGCGGACGATTTGTACTATTGTGGAGATAAGATTGATGAAAGGGATGTTAACCTGGAAAATCTACAAAATAATTACTCTAATTACTGTTTTACTGTTCAAATATTCGCTTAATTATCCTGTTTTGTTAAGATAATTAATTTGATAATAATTGTTTATCATAACAAAGAAATTTGCATTGTCTTGCTATAAATCCACTTTTCTACAGTAACAAAATATTTGATCGTCACTGTTGAGGTATAATCGTCTTAACCAAAACATTGCGGCTTTGAAAATTGTCTGTTTTCAGCTCCATTAGACAGTATAGGATTTCGAAAGCAAACAATTCAATCAATTTACATTGTTTTCGTTCGATTTAAATCCGTCTAATTTGAAACAATGACGATGTAGAATAATAATTTTCTAGACAGACAAGAAAAAGAACCGAATTGTTTTAATTAAATCGTTTTGTATCTGAATTTTCAATAAATGGATTGTAAAAAGCGTCCGACAAATTTCCATTTTATTAAAAACTTGAACTTGGCACATTGCCTTTCATCGATGATTTTCACAACTGTATCAAATCAATACAATCCCTGTTTTATTCAACCATGTTAGGCCAAAATAATCAAAAAATCACTCACTTTAATCGAGAGATTTGCAAACTTTGTGCGAATACAATGCAATATTAAATTCCTGAATTTTTTGTGTCATATATTGAAATAATAAAAAATATATAAAAATCAACTAAATTCCTTGTACGATATGGAAAAACATCGTAGCAATGTGGTTGACATCTTATATATTTATGCAAAATGGAAAAATATACGTCATATACGGTGAATTTTCTCGAATATAAATTATACACATAGTTATGTGTGTATGCGACGACAGGGAGGAAAAACGATAACATTTCTATCAAACACAATAAATTATTGTGCAATACTTTGTAATGGCAGCATTGTAAACATGGAAATTTTATGGTAGCATCTCAGCGACGATTTAACTATAAAATTTCTAGCTTTCTGCTTCGATTTAACAACCCGATCAACAAATTGAAGCTAAATTCTAGATTTTCAGCCTATTTCAGCAAGATCGATTCTGGTAAATAAATGAATTAAATCCATTCAGGTTTATCGACAAATTTCTTAGTAAGATCGCTTATTTTGGAAGAAATAAATACCTAAAGCTCGAGACTATTTTAAGAGAGAGTATTTGGAGAAAGCTCTAGATGTGGCGACTCTTATTCTAAAAAGTTTAAAATTGTCGTGAGTGCGGTGATTAAAGAGCTCGACAAAAAGTAAGAGAATTCCACGAAAATATAAGGCAGTGAAAGAGCTTTTATGTAAAAATCACCCCCATTTATACCATTTGTAAACTTTTTACACTTTCAATTCGTTTACCGTATATTTAACATCAAATAAATGGAATCGTTTATTATTTCGCGTATTCCTAAACTGGCTCTCTTAATTAATTTTTGTCCGGAGCAATTAAACTTTCCGGATCATTCAGTGGAAATCATAATTATAAGAAAGGGTAAAGTAATACAGATAAACTTCAAGAATTCTTTTAAAATCATTCTATTTACCCAGAAACAAATTAAGATGGCTATATGAAAGTAATAGAGCCGATGAACTTTAACGGTTATAAAAATTTCATCGTTTCGGACAGACGAAGTAGAAGACAACACAGATTTTTACAACTACCGAAAGTCTTGAGGGCTCAATATTAATTCAGCTTTCCAATATTTAAAGTTTCCCAAACTTTTAAGCCATTTATTTTATGAAAAGCAAAGGAGACAAGTAAATACCGCATAGTCGTGGAAAATTCACAAATAAAAAAACCTTCAAAGTTTAATAATCTGTGATGTTTCTTACGCGACATTATCCCCGATCTTGATCTGTTTCTTTTTTTGTTGGTTTACAACAATTTATTTGTTGATTCGTTTCAAGGGGGTAAGAGAAGAAAAAACAATGTGACAACTTTCTAACAAGGGGAATGATTGCATCCGTTGAGATTTCGTTATAAATGTGTCAAAATAGACATAGTTTCATCCGTATAAAACCCGAGTAAATCTCCGACATAATTGCTGGAAATTGGGGTGAAAAAACACGGCCCTATCACTATAAATTTTACAAAATTGTACGAGTTTTAGGAACTTATGTATGCATGAGAATTTCGGGGGGTAGCACCGAGTATGGGCTTTTATTCGTGCGAAACATCCAATAAAGTTGTGTTTTATTAGAATGTTGCCGTAGAAAGTTTGAATTTTGACAAAATTAATAAAAATCGTAAAGTTTATTCGTTCAGTTTCAGTATCAACGACCCGAAAGTCTCGCCTAAAGAACTGTAAATACTTTAAAGTTGGAGATTTACAAACTTCGAAGATTTGATATTTGTTATATCGAAATCAACATCTGTAACCGTTTTATTTTACCGAAAAACAAATTCGTCAATGTTTCGATTGTTGGTTATGATAGATGTGATCGTAGGGTTTTTTCCTGTCGTTTTTCCCTCAGCGAGGCACAAATACTAGCCAAACTAGTCACTAGAATTGATGGTGATCAGAACATGGACGTGCATCAATAATGTTGAATAAACGGGATGTGATGTGTTAATAATCTTGTTGTTTTTGTTCAACTCTAACAGAACAAACACTAATTCCTCTATATTGTTGCTATTATTGGGAAGTTTGTAGTTATTATTGATGGGTTTCGTGAAGATTAAACAGTTTGTAATCCCGGATATTAGTTGTAAGACGAACTTTTCAGATGGTTTTCTTTTAATATTTTTATCATTGAAATTCCGCAATTCTATTATGTTTTATGGGAGAAAAAGTATAACTAATGGCCCGATTTAAAGACAATTATACATTTAAAACAAAACGGAAACAAATTACACTACCAGATCGTTCGCAATTTGTTCAAGCTATTGTAATTCGGACAATTCTCGCCAAGTTTGCTGTAAAAACCAAATAAAAACTAGCCATACAATTGAATGGAACTAGCAATATGTGAACAGTCTGGTGTGAAGTTCTATTCGTATAATAAAATGTAATAAAATTTGCACAGATTTTGCTATCGATCTTTTGATAATTTTTCGAAAAAATAACGGAAGAAATAAACTGGAACATTATCCTAGTATCAAGTTCAACGGCGCTGATTGTACAAAATGCAAATTCTATCGTTGTGAAAATGCGAAATCAATTCAACGTCTTTAACACAGTTACTCGCCCATGGCGTATTCGTCTCTTGGAATCGTTTTATTGCCATTTTACTGTTTGTACAACAACAACAATTGATCGATTTCGATTGTAGAAAGATCTGAAAACTCGATCTAGTTAAAACGATACGACTATCTTAGTATCGGGAACGAGATAAAAAGGTGTGATTTAATGAAATTAGAAAACATGCAGAGACGACACGTGTATAGACTGTTTAGTAGTTTTTGTCTTTAGATTTTTGCCTCTAGTTCGGCGTCAAAGCGGAAAATCTAAAGCGGTCCGAAATAAATTATAGAACTTTGGTGTTTATTAATTAAAACATTAACCACAGTTGATTGAAAATTTCAATTCAATCGTGTATCTCAATTAATGAATAGACTAGCTATTGAACCGTATAAATATTCGACGAAAATGCTTTGTATCGAATTTACAATTATATGAAAATTATAAAGTGTAGAGGAAAAATTTTGGGCAATTTAAAATATGTGGATGTTTTAACAATTTAAATATTATACTATGATTTATATGCAAACGCATTATAGAACATTACTGGATGAGATAAAGGGAAAGTATCGTCTGTATATACTTGAATTTTCTACAAACAAAAACGTGTATAGCTTACAAACGACTTAATTTCCACTATAATGGAAGTGTACACTTGTTCTTGATACTAGACGTGATCAAGCACTGGTAAAAGGAACGTTTTATTCTAAACTAATTGACTCTAATAATTGACACAAATCTGGATGTACCAATTCATCAGATTTGATCGAAATCTCAAATATCCCCATATTTAATGAAGAGGCCTCGACAATCTCATTGTCTAGATTTACAATCAATAAAATCGAATTTATAAGCGTATTACAATTGCAATAACGACTTTTTTACACTTTTAAACATCAGACAGAGTTAATAATGAAATAAATTACTCGACACTGGCTGTATTAAATTTACAGCTAGTATTCCTTTGTCGTAAAGAACTAGAACCTGTTACAAAGACAGATAATTTAATTGTAGGATATAATGCAGTACATTCACAGTTAGTTTTGTCTAGCGAATGAAACAATGAATTACATCTCACGCTTAATTTATTTTAAATATAAAACAGATATACACGCGTTAAGGGACCATATTAGTAATTTATCTGTTGTAATTTAAATTTCATTTTCGAGAATAGCATAATTAAACTTTATATTACAATAAAAAGACTTGTTACGACTGTATTTGAATAAATAATAACGAAACTTGTCGAAGACAACTATGAGTGATCTTTATGGAACATTAATCTTTCATGTAAATGAATTATAAACGTTTCAGTCATGACTGTAAAAGTTTATTTGATGCAAATGGGCACCAACTTGTGTTTTCTTCTAGAATAATGTTTGTCTCTGAAAATTCTACATTCGTAAGGAACGTTATTGAAATTTTGGAATTTCTCCAAAATATTACAACAATCTGTTGTGCATTGATTAAACATTCGATAGAATCGAATTTTAATACAAGAACTTATTAAGTAAAGCAACAGAATTAGGTTAATAATCTTGTTTTCTTGTTCAATCATATCGAATTATATTAAATTGACTTTTTAATCATCTCCAATGCAGTTTCGAGTTACAAATGGTGGATGCGCCGGGATTAATACCGCATTTCTATGTTTTCCAATACTCGAATTAAAATATTTTATTATCGATAAATTCACTGTTTTTGCTCAATAAAATCGTCTTGGAGCTTTTAAAAATAAAAAAGCGAAAGATTTAAGTGAATTTAAAGTGGAATTACGCTGTAATTAAAGCTAATCGAAAACTAGACATTAATTAGTAACACATGTTGGAAATGAAAAGAAGAATATCATTCGAATCAACCAACGATTTTAGGGAATTTAAAGCTTAATTATTGTAGCTTTAAATGAAGAACAAAGTGGAACAAAATAGAGAATTTCTTGTGTGTTTAGAAGATTAATTTTTCTTTAGTAAATTTGTTTTGTTGTAGAAACTTCAAGTTTTGCAACTTTTAATAATTGTGTGTGCCATTCTACTAATAAACGCTACAATTTACGTTAAACTTGCCATAATAACAAGATGATACTCTCGAAAATATGGCATTAATCTCAAATATCAGGTGACTGATTATTTAGTAAGCTTTTCTAGCTAAAAATATGATAATTACAATGAAATAAGTCAAGTAAATCCTTATAACAAACAATTTTGCTCATACAAGCCAATCTAAAGAGACACATGTGTCTAATTAGCACATCTTGTTAATTAATTCGTTATTCGATTAATTTTCTGATTCAATTTTGTTGTAGAATTGAATTTTCGTACTGAATCCCAGTGCCAAATAAAACTTGTGGGCCATAAATGGTGGATGCGCCAGGATAAATATTCAATTCCACAGCAATTACGAAATCAATTCACTGCATACTGTAAATTTTAAACTTTTTCTGCAAATTTTCGAGTTTATTATAGATATAAGAAGTAAATGTGTTTATAATGGTTTAATTTTCAAGCGTTAGCTGGTTGGATTTGAATCATTTTCTAACATTCCACATCTGAAAATTTGCCGCAAAAAGACATCATTTATTAGCTTCACATGTTGGATTATTTATTGTAAATACGAATAATATTGACTTCAATTCAATCTGCTGAACTCATTGATTACCCTTATTTGAATACTTTTAGTAGAGTAATTGAATTTCTTACATTTGGAATAATTAGTTCTACAGTTATTTTCTGGAATGTATAGAAAATAGAAAAAGTCTTGCTTAAAAGCGGAAACTGATAAATTTATTGATTTTTATTGAATTGGAAATATGAAGCAACACGAAAGTACTGAATGAAAACTGGAAATAGCATTCAACTGATATAAATAATAACTCGATTTGTGTGTTTTACATGAGTTGTAATCGTATTTTATTGAAGATTCCATCTATTATCTTCAAAATGAACAATCAAAAACAGATCAAAGGACAATGCTGTTTGTTTTCTCTTCCCATCGACAATACAACAAAATGGAATTGTTTTCAAAATTTCGTACTTACCTTTTCAATACTAGCAGCACCATAATTATCATCCGGACTGGCGATTGTGTTACAGCCGGATTTTCGTAGTCTCAACTTGTTAACGTGAAAAGCTGATCCGTAACAATACATTAAGATCATTGTTGTTGGGAAATAGAAGCCGCAAGCGGCTAAAATTCTGATTGAAGCTTGCGTATAAAATGGTTCGCATGCCATCATTCCTGTCGGATTGAAATAATAACCACCCCGTGGCAATACCAATATTGAAAATAATGTCACCGACATTATCCATGTCATGCTTATAATAGCAACACAACCCTGTGAACAAAAACAGAGGATATAATAATATCTACATAACGGCTTTGTTAGTATTAACCCATAAATGCATTTTATATACATCCATCTAACAATATGGCTTTAGAATTTTAAATCTGCAAGTAATTGAAAATATAAATATTTGTTTTCTAATGGAATTCTAGATTTGTAGATGTAAAATATGAATAGTAAAGGTTAATAAATTGAAGACCTTTACCCGGAGATAACTTAATTTGGTGCCTTGGTCTCCATGAACTAATTACAATGGGACTCTCCTTTAATATTCCAGCGTCCGTTCTTAATGTTCTCTCGTTGTCTCTCTATCTCTACTCACTTTCTCAAAGATAAATGGCCCCTAAACGACCAATATTATTGTATAATAATGCACATTCGTATAGATAATCCTTACTATTAATATTACGATTCTGATGGGGAATTAGTGCATGAGACTCTCAATAAAAGTCCTCTAGAAAACTAGAAACTTAATCGTTGATTTCTTGAATACAAGAAATTTTGAGATCGAATGTAGTCTCTCTATTAAAAGCCCTATTATTACCGGTTAACGTAATTAATTTATGTACCCTATTCGTAATTCTCAGTGAATTACGCTCTTTTTAGTATAATTACGTCCAATGACTCGTTAAAGTTTCTACAATAATTTGGGGAAGTTTTTAGAATATTATTTTTTAACGTTGTTATTTGTTGGCGCCATAATGTTACCCTTCAATAGACAAATGGGACATTTATCAAAAACGACGAAACAAACTATTTGTTTTTTCTTATAAATAAACTACGATTCGCTTGGTATCAACCAATTCTCGGTTCAAATATCGTGAAAATCCGCTTTATTTATGAAAACAGAAAACCATCAGACATTTAAAAGGAAGAATCCAACATCCTTTTAACCTTCACTAGATTAATATTTCTAGAACACGGAAATTAGCATGCCGCCAATTTCTCGAGGGAAAATCCGCCACGCAAGACGTTTTAAAAGTAAAGCGAACGAATCTAGTGCGATTAGCCTGTAAAGAAATGGTTGTAGAAAATGTCGACGGAAAGCAATTGACTTGCTGCAGGATTAATTACACTACCAACAAAACCACACAAATCTGGAAATTCTCAATTGTTCGAGAGGCGCATTGAGATAGTGGCAAGTAGAGGCGGCCAAATACGGCTCTTACAAGTGAATTATAGCGATACGTTGAAGTAAAAGCCGGGATATTTACACTCGAATGTTGTGTGTGTATGAATGAATGAGCAATGTTCAAGTATTGTGGAATAGAGAGGAGCCTCTTACGTTTCTAACTTAATCATGTATAGCCATCAATAGATTACAGTACAACAATAATGGGTGAACCGAAATTAATTATCATTTAGCCTTTCGGGTATAATGAGGATGGAGATCCATCTCAATTAGAAGTTGCACAACTTTAACGAATAGTTTTTTCCAAGGTTCGGTCTAATTGTTACAACGGGTTACCGTTCTAATTATAATTTCAACAGTATACGAGATAGAACGTGAAAATTACACTGATATCTATTCTCGAGAACTTTTAATTGATAGTAGAAACACAAAAAAAATTAATAACAACACGTTTTGTGCGGTAATTACAACCATAATCAAGTCTAATTTAGTTTGCAATTCGACTACTGTAAATTCGCTAAAAACCGATTTTATCTGCTTGTTTTATTCGCGTCTTTGTTATAGAAAAAAATATATCGCCAGCTAAATAACAATGATAATCTGAGTTGATGAGAGAAAAACTACTAGCGCATAGGTCTTTAACGGCAACTTTCATGAGCCAACGAGGACAAACTGATAAGTTCGTGTTAAAATTGCCGTTCTATCTCGCTTATTCTTGCGTTTATTTTACGTCTTGTGGTGGCAGATTTTAGTGATGATATATGGTATAACATGTCAGCATTTTTCGTCAACGTTTTTAATCTTCATTGTAAGCTAAATAAAAATTGTGTGAATAAGTCAGGAATAAATTTTGAAAGATAACAAGAAAATTATTTACCGTGACGATTTATTTTAGGTAACATAATAATTCAGGCTTAATTACCGGGGCTCGGCTAACATTAAATTCATCAATATTAATAAAAATTACGGCTTTGTTTAAATTTTAAATGACGCTAGAATTACACCGGAAATATAGCCGTTATTTTGCCCTCAAGTTTGGAGGGTGCTCGTTTCTCTAACAATTTCACCGGCCACTCATCCAGTTTAAAGCTTTTTGAAAATAGTAAAGACCAGGTTTTTTGAGTAGTCAATGAGAATTTATCTTTGACTTGCGCTAAGTGAAAAAAATTCGTTTGCAAAAGAAACATAATATCGATCATCGTAAAAATCACTGAAGATGCTGTCATCAATTCAGGATGGATATCCTTTTAAGACCGACAGAGGCGATCAGTTACAGTCATATAAGGAGAAAGAAAAAACACCAGCACGACTAGAAAAACTACTAAGAATACGATAAAATCGTCCAAAGTAGAGAGAAATTGTAAGTTCGCTCAAGAATTAGCCAAAACGATCACAATATTTTACTGTATTGTGATTAATGACGATTCTAATAACGATAATGACGATTCTAATAACACTTTGTCTGGAGACTAATTCAAATGTCGATACATATCTTTAATTATTGATGTAGAACAATTCGGGTTAATTAGACTCGTGTTATTAGGCTGGAATTATTATTTATTCAACCCAAATTTACAACTCTGTTTATAGAGTATTGTGTAAAAATTGCATCGCTTATAAATAACCGATAAAGTCCATTAAAGGTTTTAAATCTTATAAATTTTAAGCTGTGCACCATTAACAGATTACGATATTAAATAATTCAACTATAAATTTATGGGGTGTGTGAAAGCTATTCAAAATTACCACCCCCTACAACTTTGGTAGAATTTTCTGTTTAGTTGGCTTTTAATGAAGTTTATCTATTGTTCTAATTTCTGATGATCATCTAACTGGTGTTTTAATCAATTACGAAAAGACAAGATGTCAGTTTAGTTGATTAATAGTTTACCGACAAATGGGTACTTGGGCTAAATAATATGGTCTTAAGTTAAAGTGGTTGCTAATCTAATTGATAACATAATGTTTAAGTGGTTCTAGCTGATCTAACTAGCTATAAAATTGAGTTATAATCTGGTATAATGTGGCGATTATTGTTTTTTTCGAAATTTTCTAAATTTGATTCCAGTGAAACTTTCTCGATTCAATTAGCAACCAACAAATGTAATTGTAGAGTTAGTAATCGTTTCAAACATATTGATTTTCTTAAAACACTAACAAGATTGCTGGGTGTTAGACTAGTTGGATTCAATGCTTCTAAACCTATTTCTTCCCCGTCTTGTTCTTCTTCTCTCCACTAGCACTATTACCGCCTACTATTAACTGTTATCAACAAATCTACGACAAGTAATCTAGTACGGTTGTAATTAGAACAAGTCTTTCTCTCTAGCCGAGTGGAATTGGGGGAAATTGTCATAAATTCGCGATACTCACCAACTAGTCTACGAAACCGTTACCATAAATCAACCCCCGAACATTGATTAAATCTGGCAACCTCTTTAATATAAGAGGTGATTAAAATTGATGTTGATAAAAAGATATTTAAACGATAATGCTAAAAGAAACATTACAACAGAACAGATTTAATGATTTGAAAATGTTGCCGAGAAGAAGCAAATTAGTGGCAAACTGGAATGATGTTGGAAAGGTTTTTTGCATTGAGGCTTTTATATTCAGTTTTTGTGGAGAAATTGTGTTTATCAGCTAGCCCCTGGGTATTGTTGGGTGATTTTTACCCCTATCTAGACACGTGCTGTAACTAAGTCTATTTAATGCTGGGGTAAAAGAAATCGGACTCAAGCTTGATATAATTGTGTCGTAATCGTATATTTTTACAAGATTATTGTAGAAAACAAACTTACCTTCTTACTGGAATGCTTGTGATATCGAGCCGGATGCAGCATACAGATGTACCGATCCATGGCCATGCAAATCAGGATTACAGCCGACTGTTGACTTATTGCACCCCTTAGTAGAGCCTGAAAGAAATAAACGATGGAAAAAGAACAAGAAAATTGTAAGCACACACCCCCTTAACGACATGTTATTCGATATTTTTATGAAACATTCACTTTGATTAAGTGGCTAATAAACTTAATAATTAATTTTTATCTTGATTCGGTTAGATAGATAAAAGAACTGATCCTAGAGAAATCATTTATCTACGAATAAACAAGTATAGAAACAACTAACGTGATAAATAATGTTTTATAGCGGAATAAAGGGAAAAATAATTTCTATATCACTAACTTCATTAATAGCCACGACCCTTTAGTAGCTTTAATCAAAGACCCATTTGATAAATTATCCTTTCAACGGATATTTTAGTAAAGATTTATAATAAACAAGCCATCATTAATTTCAGTTTCGGTTAGGTAAAACTGTTCAACGTTCAAAAAAAAAACATAATTAAGAAACAACAAACAGGCGCGATTTTTATCAATTAATCTCCCAAGGAAAATATAGAACGGAGCAAAAGGGAATCGCTGATGAGAATTTATCGTGTCTGTTTAATTTAAAAAAAAATACAAATCAATTTAACGGTGAATAATCGGAATTTTTCATTGTTTCTAATAAGCTGAATTGAAGCTAAATTGCCTTGTACAAACCAATAAAACGGAGCAGATTTTCATAAATTACCAACCTCAAAACTTTAATTTAAAAATAATTCAATTTGAAGTAATCAAAACAGAAAAAGGATAACTTACTCGAACAAATTGACAATTCTTCCTACAACAAACGAGTAAGACTGGCATTAATCAAATATGTAACTGTAAGGTTAGAACTGGGCAATTTGGTTATACCAACCCATAAAAAATGGGTTGGTAACAAAATTTCCCAGATGCTGTTTCAAATATCATCTTATTCGTGTATTTCTGTGGTGTTGTGGCAATATTTTGAAGAGTTTACTTGTTCAACCGAGTATTTCTATTTTCATTTATTGGTGATTTTTAATTAAAACGTGTTGCTTTATTTAAAGGAATGCTTTGGTATTTTCGACTTTCAGTGTGCTCAGTGAAATTTTCGCTCGATTTTTTGATGAATTGCTATTTTCACCCGACTTTATTCTCTTCGTTTGGAAAACTTGTCCCACCGTCCAAAAGTTGAAATTATTCAACGAAAGGGGCTGAAATGTTTCTTTGATTCAATGATTTTGTATAGGGTTGGAGAATATCCGAAACTGAACGTCTATTAGGGGGTTGTTTGTAGAATTTTTTGGCCTACAGCGGTGGCAGTTGGCAAATTTTCAAGCAATAAAAATAAATATCAAATTATATTTAATGGTACGTTATCGAAGATGTTGAATTTGCAATTTGGATCGTTCGATTCGTATTGCAAAACTCACCAGTATTTTATTTAAAAAATTGTATTAACCGATTTAAAACCTTGTCAGAATGTACGTATCAAACCATGAAGTTTAGTCAATTTGTTTCAGTTGGATGAACATTCATATATCATTCATGCTTCATAAAAGATATATGGTGCTTTGTATGTCGAAATCGGTGCATCTCTTCTTCATTGTTCCACAACAACTACACTATAACGTTTTTCTTGTTCATAATCTGTAATAATTCAATAGAAATTTAAATCCAACAATCCTCAGTTACGCACAATGGATCACAGAAACTGCAAAATTAAAATTAAAATCCAATTATTAGCCAATTTTCTAAATGATGATTCAATGCTCAATAAATTGATACAGAAATCGATTGAAATCTACAGTTAGTCGACTCAAGATGACGAACATCAAATCTACTCTTGACAGCCTAAAATTTATGCGTTGAAAATAATTGAGTGGTCCTTATTTCGATCCTGTTGAAGGCTAATTGATTACGAATTTTTCCCCATTCCGCTAGCGTCTTTACACTCCATTTTTAAGCTTTATTTAAACTTTAAGTTGAACAAAATAAAATTTTCAAAAGCTGGTGGTGTAAACTTACAACTTGTCACATAAACTTCCTCGCCAACATTTCTACATTACAATTTTCATGTCGGCAAATTAAAGCTACCCGAAATAAAACAGTGAGTGTTTTTCCCATTTAAATTGTTGTTTTAGTAAATGAATTTCGGCTTGATCATTCATAGATTATGAATATTAAAAGGAGTATTCTCAATGAAGATCAATACTGTCCAACCTATTAGTCGTTAATGTGAAAATACCCGAAAATGTGGGTCAGGCGAACTTTTCCCGGCAAGTTCCTTGTCAAATCTCCTTACAGATGCTTCCAACATAAAATTCCTAATTGTTCGCGTTTCCCCGGTCAGATATATTCATCAAAGAACGTTTTAGTTAAAGTTTGTTGCAAACGTGAAATGATTCGACAAAAATCCCGTATATATTGCCATTCATCGACGGCTATTCTATGAAAAATCAATATTAGATAAACCTGGAAAATTTAACGAAAAGAAAACAAAATACGTGAAGAATCTAGTCGAGTCTGTTGTCTAGTGGGTGGAATAACGACACTATACCGAGAAAATTATGGAAATTGCCTTATAAATAAGTTTTAACAGAGTCGGAAAGAAAAAAATTACAGCAAATAAATGTAGATTAGAATCGTCGGCGAAATTTATGAAAATCAACATTTAAATCGTGAGAAAAATAGAAAATATACGGTTATTTATAAATAGATGGTTCGCAATTTAAAAATCCCATGTGAATATAAATGACCTGAACGTATAACTGTTTTTTCCAAATGTTGAAACGAGTAGTCATCCATCTTCACGATTGCTAATGTTTGAAAAACTTTGACATTGTACCGACATAAATTCTTACAACCCCGAGATCGTAAGGGCATTGACGCATCTGTAGCATTGAATAGATTCAGCAAATTATTTTTTCTACCAAATGTCTACAGAATAGCAGTCTTGAATTATGTTTCATTGAATTCAATACCAGCATATTGGTAGGCAGACAACAGAGAAAAACGAAGGAACGTATCTGTGCGTGCAGTGAAATATGTCCGATCCCCAATCTGGACCGCAAATTGCGTGTATATGTGTACGAACTTATCATCTGTACAATCGTCGAAACTATAACAGATTTATGGCAGTTCGTGACTGGAATGAGTTGATTCAATTTACTGTTCTCTGACCATCAGCGTGCATAGACTGATTTTGGTCCGACTATAGTTGACCGCAATTCGTTCAAAATGCCCCGATATGATTACTGTAATAAAATTGGTCGAATGAATCCAACAAACAATAGATTCGGGTGTTAATGCGTTTATTATAAACGGAATTGATTGTTTATAAACGCATAATCGGTACAGTTTCGTGTCGTTTTGCCGAAATATCCACAACTAAGTGCTCTGTAAACATACATCAATGTCAAAACAGTGACCCCACTGAACACAATCTGTATGCATTTTGTTCCATTTGGCGCGTTTAATGGTGTGTGATAGCGGATCGTTTCAGATTTAAGACCATTGACGATTCGATATCGCTCGAATACTGCGAACAAGAAAGCAAACCGGCAAAAAGCGCTTGTTCTCTCACCTGTATTTGACAGATTACTTCACCATACGGCCAACAATGACGCAAAGATGGTACAATAGCGAATGGTGTAACCAATAGGCCCATTGCTAGGTCATTACTAGCCAAAGAGGTTAATAGATAGCGGGGCTGAAACAAAATTAGATAAATTATGCCGGCCTTAATGTCTTGACTGTAGAAACATTCAAGTCGTTGGTGTAAATTAACTGAAAAATACGACAATATGGACAGTAAATGGGTGGAAGCGAGCCGAAACGACCAAACAAAACAAACTCTATTGGAGTGGAAAAAAATTAACAATTTAGCGATAATCGGACGCTATCTCACCTGTGAATGGATGTATTTGGAATATCTACGGCTGTTGATGACGATAATTAGCATCATATTGGCAGTAAGTACGCCTACTGTTAGCATCAAGACGATAAATGCTTGTAGAACGCTGCCGAAACTAAGACTTAATAAGAAACTAACATCAGCATAGCGAGAATGGGTACAGCTGCTATTCTGCAGAGCTGGTGCTACCAAAATTGTCACTTTATGGTTATTCATATTATTATTGTTATTAAACAATAAGTCGATATTGTTACCAATAAGGGAATTCGAAAGAAAATTGCGTCGTTTGCTACCTACACACTACAATATTATCATTACAGGATTTTCTAACGGTCATGTTCCAATTATTAACGATATTTCCCAATAACATTGATGGAGAATTGTTGGAGCTCTATTCGGCGACAATCAGAATCTGAAACAAAAAATAAAATTTACTGTAAAACGATAGATTTAGTAGACTATTACCGCTTTATTTCAATTATTTGAGCGTATTTATTGTCTACATCCTCTCTATAAGAGGCAACAAAACGGTAAATTCTCATTAAATTTAGAAATTGCATCTATATCCGGTTTGTTCACTATTGAAACATGAATTATAATCCTGTTCCTATAGAATCTACAATTGTAATTGTCCTGTTTTGTCTATTTCTATCAAGACGAAGTCATTTTCAAATAATTTAAAATCTACAAGCATCTCTAAAAACAGCACTATTCGTTTTGATAAATTAGCTGTATAAAGAGGAATCTAGTGTATGAATTTCTGTTTGTATGCGCCTGAAAGGAAGATACAGTTAATAAAGAGTGATTTACTGTTAGTAAGCTTCATAGAATCACAGATCAGGGGGAATATCACAAGATCCGCCTCTGCCCGATCTATGCCGTTTCTCTACTAGAATCTGAACGATAAAAGCTGGGGATGTTTCGATAAAAATTATTGCCGTAATAACCCAACATCTGTATCGTATACGATATTATCACTATAGAACACGAATTTAATTGATTTACAATCGAATACGAACCGAAAACTTGCTAAATTGATGCCATTCTTTGTTAATTAAAGAATTTGAAATTCTAATCTCCATTGTGGTCGTTTAACCTGTTCGAATGGAACAATAAAATAAATTCTCGAGGATTTTGAATGAAAAAGAACAATATTGGGTGAAACAAAGCGGTAATATCTTGAACACATTTTAGACAATGTCGAGTCGTTAAATTTACATACCAGTCGGCTTATAATCGTCTAGAATAAGAAGTCCTTTTGATCGAGAATATTTATTGATTCTGTCTATAGGCCGTTCAATTTAGCCCAATTTGGACGCATTTCCAATACAAAAAACGCAACGAATTTAACGTGGAACCCATCAAAAAATAAAAACTGTAAATATAAGTGAATGTCGATATTCACGTACCACAAAGATCGCATTTTGAATCCATAATCGATGTTAAAGTGGCCCAACACAATACAAATAAAATCTTATTGGTTCGATATAATCGTGTTATTGTGGGAATCTTATCAACGTTTTGAATGGAAATAAATCAAATCAGTTTTAGTAACGTTGTTATTATTGTTAGAATTGCGAAAACAAGAGTTCAAATCTAACAAAAGGGTATTTATTTTAAAGTTTCATCACACAAGCTCCTTATATCATTGTCCCACTAGAAGGTATTATCCGCTTTGTTAAGTCAACAATTGTGTTGATTCACAATTAAAACACGTCCAAATGAATAAGTGAATCGTGTCTGTCAACTAGAACAATAACTCCTGAATTACAGTGGAAAGAATCACACTTATCTCGGGAGAAAATTACATAATCCAACGTTACCCATAAAAGACCTGTTTTGGAATTAATTTCTATACCTTATCAAAATTGGGGATATCCTTGTATATCGTCGATTGATTACAGCTGGATCTTTTGATCCCCTATCGGGTATTTATTCTTGTAAAATGAGTTGATGATTTCATCAACTTATAATAGAAACACTTGGTTTTTAATTAAAAAAAAACATGCCGATAGTGGATCGATTCCGTTACATTCTTTATGAACTTAATGGAATCGTCGATGTGAAAGGATAACGACAAGTTTTGAAATATAAGAGCAAAAATTTCCTCGATTTGTGTCCGCAAAAATAAAGTGCTGCCCTGTTGGTAGTAGTGTTAGTAATAGTGGGTTGGCTATACTGAATTATAGCCTTATCACAGTCTGAACATGTAATTTATTTCTTTTCTCCATTCGCTCGACTCCTAACTTCATCTTTGCGAGTATCCCAAACTATAAAAGCTTGTTCGTTATATCTCTCTATGCTATATCATCTGTTGTATTCGACTTATATTGTACACTAAATAGATATGAATAGTGTTCATTATTGTCGAAATTACCGTTATTAATAATTGAAGAATGTAACAATAGTTGAGAATTTAATTAAAATTGTGCAAAACGAATTGAATCAGAGGAAAGTG
The DNA here is from genome assembly GCA_020740385.1 of Mylabris phalerata. Lineage (NCBI taxonomy): Eukaryota > Metazoa > Arthropoda > Insecta > Coleoptera > Meloidae > Mylabris > Mylabris phalerata. The sequence continues at coordinate 4,595,869 of JAJEOX010000299.1, read as the reverse complement.
TCACAATTTTCATCCTACGCAATTGTAAAATCGTTAGGGCATGCATCATTGTATTTTAATTGTTGTCTACAGTGGCAATAAGCCTTTTTAACGTTAATTAGAGTGGAAAGGTCTAAAAGTTGGGTGTTGTGTCTCAATAAACAAACCATCAGTGGAACACTAATTCAACGGGATGAATTTTAAAACAGACACACAAAATTTCAACTTGTATTCCATTTAAGCTACAATTCTGCGTAAGTAGTAAAACTTTAGTTAGACTGAATAATTTTCAACTTTATGCCGCTATATCAAACAGCAAGATGAAAAATTTCTCCATCAGAACAACGAATAATTATTGAATGTGAATTCCAGTTGAATCCCCCAGTTGCCGGTCAAATACGGTTTTCTTTATTGTAAACGTTCAACCTTTGCTCAACGTTTGAGTGGAAATCATAAAAACGACCGCTCTACAGAGAAATATATTTGTTGGGGGGAAAAACAAAAATAAAAAAGCATTATCGTCGAGAACGTTCGGATAAAGTTGAACTTTCAACATTATTTGCTTAGGGCGGAAACGGAGGCGACGACGAACCCATCCAACAAACAGGTCGCCTCGGGACAGTAAATGATCTGTACTTTGCAACAGTCGTCAACATGACATTTCACACCACCCCCACCGCGTATTTACAACCCCACAAACTGTCCTTCCTGTATACATGTCCCTAAAGTCTATTGTTATTATACAAGACTGGCTTTCGCTGAAATTGTGTACAACTCCCGGATAAATTATAACAAACCCTTGATTGTTTCGCGTACACAAAAACCGGGTAGATGAATATTTTAAACAAATTTATACTCGAACACTCGAGATAATTAATTGGTGTTAGTTTAAACAGAATTAGAAACCATTCAGTAGTGTTGGATATAAAAATTCCACCACCTGTAGACAATTTCTTCGGAGAAATGGACGAATTCTTATATTCTCTTGATATTAGATTTAGAAACCGCCCGAGTTACTTGAATTGAAACCTGAAATAACTCGACCCGGTGGAAAATCACAATAAAAACAAAAGCACCGTCATTATTTTAAAAGACTCAGATAATACAAATCCTGATCTTTATCCTCCTTATCCGAACATTACTTTAACTACGATATCGAATTGTATCTACCGCTATTGTTGGAAAAATTGTATTAAAAAAAACCATCTTCCCTGAATACTTTTTGTATCGAGATCGTTGTTGGAGTCAAAAAAGTCATGTAGATTAGGCGTCGCGACGCCTGTGTCAGTGACGTCTTCCCTACAAAATCATTATCGATGATTCTTCTGGTGAATTTTCCACTATAATTTTGAATTTTCATCAAATGTCTATTTTAATAAAAACCAATTTTCCATCCGAGAGATTATTGTAATCTGTCTTAAAATACTTGAATTCTTTGGAATTTTCCTTTTGTCGAATTATTCTACATTTATTTTAATCAAATTTAATAACATTATGAATGGGAATAGAATTTTGTACGCTCCTATTCCAACTTCAAACTCATCAACAAATTATTATAGTGTAGGACATATGTACCTAGTAACTAAACATCTGCTAATGATCTTTAATATAATTAGTTTATTCTAACAAAACTACAATATAAAACAACTAGAATCTAATTAAAATCTGTCATAAAAACTACTTGGCGAATCATCAACGTAAACTTGAGGATTACGACAAAAACGTAATTGATTTACTATAAATTAGCTGAAAATGTTCAGTTAAGGGGATAAACAATGAAACTTCAGGAACAGTTTACGGGTTTAAGGGTGACTGCACGTGATTTGGTCGAAAATTACCATCTCCTCAATAAAGAGTCTCTCGAATACCGAAATCATCAAATTTTTCCCCGTTTTTCCCCATCATTCGCGGCAGCCTTAAGAGGATTAGTTGTTTATTTGCGAAATGAAATATCGTGCCAGATAAAACTATTATTGTTATATAAATCAAATAAATTAAAGTATAATATTTTAATTGAAATTCAATACTTACACGGTTAGGGTGATTTCTTCGTTTTGTTGAAAGAACTCACGAATACCCGAATTTATCGATAATGCTGTATTGTTATCGCTTTTTGAAAGGACTACTCGCGTTTACCGTCAGATAACGACTGCAAACTCGTCTCTATTTCTGAATAGAGACGAGATATGGTGGTGGTCCTGAGCATCCGTTTTTGAAGCAAGCGCTTTGAAATGTCCGAAAATCCGCACCGCATTTTGCTGATCAAATTTTTCTAATTAAACGACAAACACGACATCAATTTCGCCCACCCCTAAATATAAAAAAACTAGTCAATAAAATGCAGGAATTCGTTTCTTTAATTTATTCGAATCTATAAAACTATTTCTCAACTAATTTTATTATAGTGTTGATCTGTATTTCGATCGGGATTGCAACTGAAATTAGTTGAAATTTAACAAATCAAATCAGTAAAGTTTCGAGAGGTGGGTCCCTATTGGAGACACAACAAAATAGTTTTACTGCCCTGGAGAGCTTCACATTGCGAACGAAAATGGAAAATTTCAAGTCCATATTTCAGCAACTTTCAGTCGCATAAACAATCGTACAAAAATTGGAAACTATTCAAGTATTAAATGAAATTCAATTAATTTCGAGCGAATTGTGCGGAATTTTGTCTAAAAATTGTCGGTTTTAATGATATAAATAACAGAAACATTCAAGTGTCCAAACGAATTTCGTATCGGGCCGATGTCAATTTTCGTCCGACAACCGGCTGCAACAACACAATCACATTACATGTAATTGGAACATTAAAGCCAGAGAAACCTTACGAAAACATGTCACTAATCCCTGAAAATATCGAACAGTAGGATTTCCTTATGCCCTGAATACGACCAACTAATCCACTTTTATTCCAACTGGCATCAGTTTAATGTAGTTTAGCAACCTGTACACATATTTAATTAACAAATATGTTAATTTTTTATATACTACTCAATATTTTGATTAGTTCAACTTTTGGTAGTTTTGATAATTGTGTTCAAAGTTTGATTGAAATCGATGCCACTCCATTAATAACGACAGATTGTTGCTTAACGAAACTCTGTTCGAGTTCTGGCAAATTTAAGCAGATGATGATGCATAATCATCCAGCAATAAAAGAGATGTACATCCGACTGTGCAGTGAAAAGTTTTATTTGGATAGAGAGTCGATGGCTGGATGTGTCTCTGATATAAATTCGAACAAGGATAGTGATCCAAATATCGAACAAACCGACAGAGATGAAGGAATTGTTAGCGACCCGCAATCATCAATGATGAAGAAAAGGAATACGATTGATCTAAATTCGGGGATTGTAAACGAATACAACTGGAAGTCCGCTAGGGAGTAAGTATTTTAATCGATTATTATAACAGAAATTTATAAAAAATTATAATTTGTTTGGATTTAGTGCTTGTTTAACGAGTTTAACGGCTTCATTGGCGCAGCCTATAGATAAAGTTATACCGCTACCGCCGTGTCCATAATTGTGTACAATTTTCACAAAACGATCACCAATTCGCCGATTTTCCAATTCTAATCGAATCTGCGGCCGGCCCGGCCGTAAACCAGTTTGATGCTTGATAATTTCCGCCGTTTCCAATCTCGGCACCCATCTTTGATTACCATTTATAATAAAATCTTTATCATCCTCATTAATATCGAGATTATAATCGCCCACCTGATGTGTGCCGCCTAATATGACACAATCAAAATTCGTATAATATAATTGCCATTGTCGCCGATATTAACGAAGATCGCATGAAACTGCCATGATGCTTGAACACGTGCAATTTGGCCACGTATCGGCTCTATTGTCGGGTCCGGTACTAATTTTCCAGCTTGTAATCCACAACAATTCACGATACAATCGAAATTCGATAATTGATCGAAATTCTCGATATGTTTCACCACAATATTGCCGCCGTTCTCTACAAATTTCCGTTGTAAATACGGCAAAAATCGCGTGGCTTCCCAAACGAACGCCATATAAGAGTAGCCGCCAGTGAATTTCTGTCCATATTTGCTGCTCAATTGTCGCAGATGTTCTGGCTTTAATTCACTGTAGCCTAATGTCATATCGATCCATGATGGTAGTTTATGCGATGGATCTGCAGTTAAGACCATGACCATTTGTAGTGAAACTCCGGAATTTTTCGCCTCGCCCTTATGCCATAAGCTCAATATATAGGCTTGTGTCGAATTCGACCATTCCCGGATTTTATCGTCTGGTGTATTTTGTAACAGATACGGTGTCCAAAGTCCAGCTGCTACATCACCAGTTGTATTCGGACTCAATTCATCCGCGAAAATTGTCACTTTTGCGTTTAATTGCTGTTGCATTAGTAATGCACTTGGTAGACCAATCACACCTGCACCGATCACTGCTATATTGTTGTACATTTTTACTAACTTTTAAACTAAATTGTTGGAATTAAAATGAAAATATTACTGACCCTCTGCTATCACTGACTAGAGTGTGTTATTTATAAACAATCAAACTTATCTTGAAGCTATCTTTTATTTTTCAACTCACTCTCCAATCATCGAAAAAACATACAATTCCCTAGAAGAACTCGATTTTTGAAAGAATTCCAACTGTAATCTATCTAACCTGGTAGAATCTCGATTTATTACAGATCGACTAGTGCACCATCTAAATCGCATGCAACTATTCAAACGGCGATATCAGAACGAAATTCAATAAGAGATAAGAAAATTCGTCTTCAACATATCGAGGAAACATCAGCGACACAAAATAGTAGCTTACAATTCCTCGATTTACCCATTGGGGATGAGATGCACATCAATGAACTACAATTCAACAATGATTTTTTGTTATTCGATGGTTTCTCAATTTTGGTAGAATTCCTCAAAGCCGACCGGTTCCCTTTAGGTGAAAAATTTGATGTTTACATTTATCGAAATATAATTTTTTTGTTTTAGAATTATTGAGGGAAGTTCTAGACAACAAAGTTCCGCTCCATCTGATCGTCTTACAGGTAATTAGTTCGTTAAAAGTAACGGTCTTTGAAAGTGCCGGGAACTTTAGAGTTTAGTCTCTGGAAATTTTAAAATACATCCGTTTTTCATTAATACTGAATTTTTATTAAATTTGTTCTTATCGGATGAGGGCGAAATCTAATAGAAATTGCGGCAATTTTGCAAATGCGGTGGAAATAGTAAAATGTAGTCGACGAAATTGATTGAAAACTGTAATCAAACGAATAGTTCCAACTTTTATCTTAGCAAGCCCAGTTCGTTAATCCATCAAGCTTTTTTGAATAGATGAACAGTAAGTTCTTTTCTCTATCTATGCTTCTTTTTGTTTCCACTATCTTGCTCATTAAACTTCCAAACATTCTTAATGATTACACGCCCGGAGGTTGGGTTTGAATATTGTTTAGTATAAGGAAATGGAGCGAAACACGAGACAATCATTGTTCTATCCGAATTGTTGATGATTTTGTGAAATATTAAAGCTAATTAGAATACTGAAAAATGTTTTCGTTTCAACACGTCTACAACAGTAACAAGTTTATAAAGCGAATTTATTCAAGTTTGTTAATTTTTCATTTTTGTATAATAAGATTAGCAAGTTTGTTAGAAAATAAGATTTTAAATCTATTCTAAAGTAATATCGTTGTCTCGGAGCGATATTTATTTACAGACCCCTAACTTGACAAAACTCTAATTGTTCGAATTTTGACACAACACTTAATTAGAGCTCGATTAGAAATCAGTCGATTCTTTACTCTAAAACTTCACGATTTTAATAATTCCGTCCGTTTTCCTTCGATTTTAATGGATTTTTCAGCTATTCGAGACCGAGTACGTTGCAATTGGATGGATTACATTATGGATGATATTGACGATCTGTATTCCATGTATTCTATTTGCGCATTTATGCTGCCGTCGTAGCAATATTCGTCGACTAGATGAGGATACTTCAGATACTTCAAGTGATTATCGATGGAGATCGACGGAGAGAACTCTAGGATTGCTACTGCACTTCCTTCTGTTAATTTTATTGTAAATTTGTATAATAATCCGCCAAAATTATATCACTAAATTCGAATGAATTATTTTAGAATCCCCATTATTTGTCTATTGATAGGAAATCAACAGATTTCCAAACAAATGTCCCAATCGTCGATTATCACAAATATTGTATTCAATGATGTTAAAACGTTTATGAATAATGTGCATTTACAACTTACATTTGCGACAACTTCATCGACTGATATAGCAATCGAGGCTATCCGTAAAGACTTAGATGGTGAGTTCGTGTCTTTCGTGGTGATTTAAAATGAGATCTTTTCCCAGATGTAAAGAATCTGTTGGGGCGACCGTATCGCGACGAATTGGCATCAGAGACTGGGATCAATATTGCATTTGAAAATTTAGACGACCTAAAATATGGTGTGTATGTCGGTCTTTTATCAAACATTATCGACTACGTTATGATTGAATTTCTCTCCTAGCTACAAATCAGGTGACGATACTTGTGTCGGATTTATTGGACGAATGTGAACAAGCACGTGCAGCAGGAAATTCATTACAAGAACGTCTGAGAGAGATTGGCAACGAACTAACAATCATCAAGCAACATTGTTTACCGAAAGATCGACCATTATGCTATACATTACAACAAACCGGACTTGATATCAACTTTTCCTGTGATAATGTAAGTTTAACAAACACTACAGAATGTTGAACAGGCTCTATTATAAATTATAGAATAACACTTTTCTATTATTATAAAGTTTCTAGCTTTATGTGCGGAATTTATCAGAGGGTGATCTTGCAAGATCTGCTGGGGAAACAATCGGTCTTTCGAGCGGAAATTCAAGTTCATCCCAACATTATCGACCATAATTTGGCACTGATCGTATTCTCGACAAGTTTTATTTCCATACTCCTACGCCGATCCCACTGAAATTGAGATTGCAAAAAATCTAATTTCCAAAGCACACAAAATTCTTGTTGACACATCCTGCTTTCTGTATACTCGATTTAAACCAACTCTATTAATAAAAGGGCGACTGTAATCATCACAATTTTCGTTAAAATTGTTACTATTCGATTACAATCAAGAATTAAAATTTTCAAATATCAAATTTTGATAGAATTTTCAATTTCGAATGGAAATTCGTTCTAAACTTTGTTGTTTGAATTCAAATATTCGGTCCTTGGTCAAATCTCTATAAGCTTAGATATTAATATGGATGTACATTTTGAAACTTGTGCAATATCAGTGGCCCAAATTTCGCAAATCATACCCACGTTTATTATATCTATATCTATGTATATATTTAAATAAAGCGATGGTAATGGTATAGAATTGGTTCTTGTTATTATCACACATATGGGTGGATAGATGTGTGTTCAAATTGGAGCAATAGAGATAGAGATAGGGACCGAGTAATTTTAAAGACCAAACACACATATAACTTGTGTAATTAAATGTCATCTGAGAATTATCTTATAATCTATATATGTTCTATAGTAATTACTAATCAAGATAGGAAAATGGTGACTATTACTATTACTATCAAATACAACCTAGAATCACCACTAACTACCCTATCACGAATCAAATTATACACACAAACACACCTTTATTTGGAAGATTAATCAAAATTAAATACAATCAAATTGTGGCATGGATCTGTACTTGAAATTTAACTAAGTTATGAGAGAAAATACGAGAAATTGTACAAAAATACGAAAAAAACATGTTGTTAGAGTTTCGTCTGTAATTCAAATTTGTATCAACATTTTGAAAATCGGGAAAAATCATTGGATTCTATAAGAAATGCTCGTTTCAAAAATCTATTTCCGGTTGCCGTAGTCCCAGGGACGAGCGAGAAATCGCTTCACATTTTCGCCGGTAAAAACCATGAGATGTCGTCCCCTTAACGCTGCAAATTTTCGTGTGAGTTGCTGGACAAATCTCGACGATTTGCTGAATTTACAGACTAAGATTTACCGAATAGCGTTGTAACTTGAAGAAATAAAGGGTGAAGTGATTGGCATCTCAATATTTTATTGTTGAACTCATCTTGTTCGGTTAGTTAAAAATTCACCAACCGCCAGTCTCGATTTTTGTTGAATTGTTTCCGAACAAATAACGAAACGGACCGATAAACAACTTACAGAATAATGGACTTCATTGATTATCAATTCAAGTTTTCTCACAGTAATTCCCAAACGAAATGTTTTATTCAAATAAGATAACAAACAACAGTTCGCACATTACAACTCTAACAGATATTCATTCATCTGTAATTACCGGGAAATTTATTACAATTTCCAAACTTATATTCTACCTGACTAAATCCTCGATTACTGATGGATTTGTTTTAGAACGAATTGATGGCCAAAGTTGTCGAATCGCTTAAATCACACAAAACTAGACGGCGATTAACGTCGTCTTTTTATATTTAAAAGCAACTATTTCCGGTGAATTTTTCAACAATGGAAGAGAAACTGTATGTTTCCGTTGAGAATTCGTCGCGAATTGAAAAATCGATCTCCATCATTTATTGTTGTTTGTTGTTTCAGTTAACGAGCGATAAAAAAATCACCTACCTTGAACGTATTGGGAAAGAGAACGATTTTAATTTGAGTATAGAAAGTACGCTGGCAATCTTCGATAAACTACCCGAACACATCTCAGGTGAAGCTGCACGGCATGTTTCAGGTAGACTTAAATTGAATTTCTCTATAAAGTCTCGCTTTTTTGTTCTATTAGAGATAAAAATGGTGCTAAACAGGAAACGTACTGAAGTTTATAAATCAACTCATTCGTTAGATGAACTAGCTAGGAACTTATCTGGTACCATAACGGTAACACATGGATCTGTTGCCGAAATTGTGCAAACTGCTGCTCGCTTGGATTTATGGCGATGGTCAATTGTGCTGGGTAAGGGCGAAAAAATGTGAAACGAAACAAAAATTTTATAGCTTTTGTTTAAACAATTAAGCAACCAGTTATACTCGAATGATCAATATTAACTTTGGATTTTAGTTTTAAAATTGAGATAACATAAATGGGAGTTGCAGGTCGAATTTCGTGCATCTTCACCTCTTATTTTTCACCGCTCTATTCGTAATTATTTATTGTTGTTATTCAAAACGGCTTTTCTTCTTGTATATGAGACGAAAAAATAAAAGAGTAATCACTTAGTGGAAGGAATTTCATAACCGCAGGCGAAACGTATTATGCAAAGAATATAGAGTGGTTAAAGCTATCCAGACTTGAATAAAGCGTCGTTAAACCACACTGAAGCTTATTCAGTTGGACAATCTTTAGATAAATAAAAACAATAGTCTTATAAAAAATGCACAATTTTTGCGAATTGTTGGATTAATTTCACCCCAATTTCCAGGTATATCCATCACTGTGATTTCGGTATGGTGTTTGTTATTGTGCGGTGCCCCCTGCGGTTGCGGCATTACATATCGATCAACACTGTTCCTGACACTCGGCGTTGTATTGTCCTCCTTGGTTTGTTTAGCTGTCTGGAGTTTAGGCATGGGCGCTCTTTTAGTCGGCGTCCATGGTTATTCGCTTCTATGCCGCCCACTTTACGACCAACCCCATTATAGAGTCTTGGGTGAACTCTTCAATGCTGATGGTCTGTTTTATAAAAACGGCCATAACGGTGGCGTTTTTGGTGATTTTGTTAAAGGGAATGATTCTATAACGATACAAGAGGTGCTCAAGTGAGTATTTTTGTGTTTTTGTGTTAAAACAGCTGAGAATCATTTATCATGTGGCGAAATACTGGAGGAAATGTAACAATACATGAATACAGTTTAAAATATAAAAGCTCGCTTACAAAATACAACAAATAGTGAAATATAAGCATTAGACTATGCAATTTTTATTAAAGAATATTGCAGTTATTCATTCAAAGAAATATACAACAAACGCTAACAAACCAACACCTTTGTGTTTCAGGGGATGTCAAAGGAATTACCCGGCATTCTCAACATTCCACCTCGATAATTTCTTCGATATTGACTCATTAACCAACTATAAATCATGGAACGACTTCAATACTGCCATCAGAAACTTTACAATCGACAATAATAATGCAACGAATTCTCTTGAAATCCTCAGTCCTTCGCTTCAATTAAACCTCCAATTCTTGTCGACAATATCATCAATCAATCTTACGAAATACAGATATGAAATGTCCCGGCCGGTTACACAACGCGATCTAAATTCATTTGCCGAACAACTCAATACTGTTGCACGACAATTGAATGATCTTACAACTTCCAGTCGATTGAATGATTTATCTGGAAAAGTTCGTCGTATAATTCGTGATCAACTGAAAATTTTCAACGATTTAAAAGATAAAATTTTCTATAAAATTACAGCATTAGATGTATTGATAAATCCGTTAAGTAAGCGTGCCAATCAATCTTTGTCACATCTTAAAACCATCCAATATTATCTAGACAATCAAGGCTCAATGATTGCTGAAAGGGTAAATTCTCTATAGTTAATCGATATTGTAGGAGAGCTTGTTTTAGATCGTTGACAAATCGCTTGTAATTTTTTACAAGATCCGCAAATTGATTTTGCAACAAGATCAGTAGGCATTAGAATTGTGCAAATTTTCTAGTATCAAATTCAATTTAGTTCGTTTAGATGCTGTCTGTTTTGTTTGTACAGAATTGCCGACGGTTCACATCAAGAATAGAAAATTACTTGGCTGATTTGCATCAACACTTACAAAAAATAGCGAAGAATATCGGACGTTGTAAACCACTCTGGGACGTCTACGATGCTGTACGCTTCTGTTGGTGCAAATTAATTATCGGACCTATTGTAAGTCCTATTTTATTGACAAATCTCAGAGATTATTCGTTTAAATATTTATCGCTTTATAGAATGGAATCTCGTTTTGTTGCTCCTTTATTCTATTAATATTCATAATCATTAACATCGTCGCTTTGAAGATAGTTCAACGTTCTAAAGACACAAAAAACGATCTATTGACGTCAATCAGTCACAGGTTAGTTAAGATATTAATCTTGTTGTAATTAATTATAATAACGTATTCAAGAATAAGTAATAAAACTCGAAAATTTAGTAATTTCAGAATGTAACACGACTCGATTTTGAATTTAATTGGTTAACAATTAAAAAGTGTGTTAATTGCGTCCAATCGCGTGATAGTTGACGTACTCTTCTTAGAAATAATTCCAATTATTCAATTATAATAATTATCGTTCTAATTACCGGATTAATTTAGACCACCAAAAATTAGGATGTTTAACGATTTTGTAATCCTTGACATCGGCTATCTTTCAATTTAAACAATACCACCGACCCAGTTTATACATATTATGTTTATAATAAAAGTCAATTAACGTTGACATTTACTGGGCGATTATTATTTACTGTTAGCCTAATTTCGAGAGGCTAATATGCGAGTTTTGTTGAAATCTGAGAGGAAGAGAGGTGTGTTATTTTTGCAACAATCGAAACTAGTTAGTTCGTTCGATAAATAAATTAGAAAGTTTTTTTGTGTGGTTTTAAATAAAAAGAACTCGACAGATAAGAGAGATTTAACGGATCTTATAACGGACATATAAACGTTTCAGGTGCTATATCATATAGACTTTGCCCTAATACAGTGTCTCTGCAAATCTTACTATGATGCACATGATCCAGTAAATCCCCCTACGTGTATCTTACTTATTTGTAATGCCCAGTATTCGGCCGTAAAATCTAAAAATAATTTCATGTAAATCGCTAAAAAGACAGATTAATCAATCAATAGATGATTCTTTATTAATAACAATCAATAAAAACTTAATTTGTTTTAATAAAAAACACGCAACGAGGATATTCTTCAATGTTGTTATCAATTCTAGACATACCAGGGATAGTTTGATTATCGACGATGAAGGGGCATGGGCTTCACCATCGGCAAGGTACTTTATTTGACTTGAAATTCCCCAAAAAATCCACAAATCCAATTTACAGTACACCACCGGCTATTGAAATGCACGATGTTGGAAACGGGGACGAGCAAACAGTATGGTCCAGTCCCCGAGTAGAGTAAGTTTGAAGTAATTGTTAATTTTTCCGGCGATCGATAATGAAATTCGTGTTACAGACAACCTTCAGCATCGTTCATACCGCCTCCGCCCAGGTGAATTTTGTAAAAGTTGCAAAATTTTCGTTTAGATTCGATGCGAAAATATTTCAATTTAAAAAAAAAATAACTTCCCTACCCTCTGGTCGGGGAAGTTAAAAAAACGTAAATTGCCAATCTACATAAACAATTTTTCAATTTAATTAAATTGGTCATTAGCTTGTTGATATTTACACAACACATTTAATCGAAACGAGATTCAATAATAAATAAACAATCCAAATTCGTTGGAATTTTAACGTTTGTTTTGTCAATAAATAAATGTCGATAGCGAGAACAATTAAATAACCCGAAGAAAAATAAGCAAACATCCTTTGTAAATGGACGTTTTCGATCAAGGATAACGTCTTTAAAGTAAATTAAATTAAATCAACACTACTGAAATTGGTGCTAAAATCTCTAAATAATTAACGACTAAGCGGGTCTTTTTTAGGGGAGTTTTTGGTTAATTTTTGGGCAAAATTCTCGGTTTGTAGCCTCATTGTTGATTTTGAATCACTGATTTTTAGCGAATGTTGCTAATAAATTGTCAAAATGTTATATTTTAATCGATTTTTGAGCTTATCACTACAATTATTTGCAAACGCTTAGGGTCTATTTCTAGATCCATCTCCACCGTAGGCAAAGATCCTTCAGTAGTTGGCTTGAACCAACAGAACTAAAGGGAATTCTTAATAAACTAAAATCATCAATTCATCGTCATCCAATATTTACACAAGATCATTTAGTAATAACTCTTCCTCAGGATTTACTCTATTTAATCTATTTACAAATGTTTCTTGTGCAACTGATTGTAGGTGAAATTATTAAAAGCTTTCAATTAACAGAACAAAATGAAATTCTAAAAGAAATTAGAATAAATTAGCGCTTAGATAATCGAATTGCATAATTTTAGAGTAACAAGGCCATTTTTTCGGTAGGCTTCCTACGATCACTTCAAGGATAACAACTAGGTGAGTCTATCAATCAAATCAATGAAAGTAATTAATTAATTAATGCGAAAAAGAGCTCCTCAAGTTCCTTCGGTGTCTCGAATCCAACCACCGGAAGGGTGAATTATTGAATTTCGTTTATTTAAAATATCAGTTAAGTTTTTTTCGGTTTTTAGAGGAAGAAATGAGTCGCTACGTTTGGTAGAGCCGGTTTGTTGGAAGTCTGGGTGAGTTTTTTCGTTCCAATCCAATGTGCAATAAAACGTTTTCAATTTAATTTGAATTTAAATTTGTGGACGGTGGATGGAATTTGTTGACTTTAAAAAGTGGAAAACTATATTTATTTATCTTTCTATCTATCTAACTTGCAATCGATTTAATATATATTTAATAGAATGTTTTATTAATTTCAGTTCTCTTTCACCAAGAAGTTGGATCTAGAAAGTTTCTTTAAGTAGTTCGCTTCAATTAAAGTCTAGTCGTAGACATTTATAATATCAAGAAAATATTGAGTTACGATTGAAAATAGTTTAGTTCTAGCTAAATTAATGTTATTCGGTCAATAAAAATATCAAGTAGAGTTTGTCTATTTTTTACAATCCTTTATCGATAATCGGTTTTTATGTAGATGAAATTAAAGACTCTCATTATCAATATCATGAAAGTATCAATTAGAGTTTATAGTTTGTTGTTGAATTGTATTTTTATCGTCACCTGATTGCCTTGTAGACATTTACTGAGCAAAATTATGAAGAAATTGCTCTCTTCTGTTCAAATAAATTGTATTTATGGAAAAAATTTATTAGTTAATCAATTTTTTAAATGACCCGTCAAACACGTTTCTATTGCGCTTTTATTTCTATGATGACGATTAGGCTGATTGCATACGTAATTTATCGTTTTTTGTCTTTAATTAAAATGAATGTCACCTAAAGACACTTTTTCCATATCTAATCGCATAATAATTTCTTTATATTGTGCGCTCGTTCAAATTTAAAATAACCTGCCTGAATTTTGAATATTTTTTAATTGTATTTCCGATAATTTTAATATTAGAATTTAACGGATATTCTGGAAAATGTTGCACTTTTAACATGACATTTCGTTGAAATATTTGCTAAACAATTTGTGCGTATGTAATATTTTATAATTAACGTCAGTATTAATGTAATAGTAACGTGTAAAACTTGAATACATCGTCATTATCTATTGACAGTGTTTTAGAGAGCCTATTTTAATGAAAAATAACCATTTCTTTTTATTATTTCTTTATAATTACATTAATTATTAAATTATGTCACTTTTATTTTCTTTAGAAAAATGCAAGTAATTAAGTAATTCATATCGTTTTTTCAAGCCATTATACGCGACTACGTGGATCACTCAACTCTCTTATTTGTATGTAGAATTAATCGTCAAAGGAGAAAAGGGCGTTCGTCCTTACCAATTTACATTATTTTCCCTTTACAAAATAGAAATTCAGAATTTTTCAGCCACAATTAAATATTAAATAAGCGAACAGAACCTTTTAACAATCATTTTCAAGCGCTCAATTCGTGATAAATCTCTTAATTCGGCTGCTTTCTATTATGATTTTATATTTAAAATTACTAATGGATATTGAACAATGTTTATTTTAATTATAGGTATAAAACATAAACAATTCTAGTTAATTGTAAGGCATTTGATTGGTAATAAATTGGGTAAAGTTCATTGGAATTGCACCAATAATAAATTGTTTGATTTTAAACTTGATCTTCCAAAACCTTGGAATATTTTACCTTTTCTGACACAAAAATCATATTAATTATCTTGTTTATTGATAATTGATGTCAATTTATTTACAATTGTCGATATTTCGTAATGAACATCTTTATTGATATTGTTTTACGTATGTAAATTTCATATGTTAGCTCCAATTTGTATGTTGTTTCAATAGATTTGCATACAAAACTCTACTAATCCAATTCTGGTGTTGCAATCCCAATAAGTCTTGTTTGTTGTTTTATTTTTTTAATATTGAATTGTTACCATTTGTTAAAGAACCCGTTTCTTATACAACGGTTTGATTTAAATATAATTTCGACTGTTCAAGAGTAGTAAGTCTAGATCTGATTAAGTAATAAATTGCTAAAGGCTGTAAAGGTCCCGCCCTAACCCAGACCTTCAGCGAAAGCGAAAGTGGATCACACCTGGGGCGTATGTCTTGTGTAATATCGAAAGAGTATAAAAATCACCGAAACATAGATCACAGCATCAGTTTCTGACAAACCAAAATTCATTAAACAACAATGGCATTCAAAGTAAATCCACAAAACAATACGAAAATCAACAAGGTATATTTAATTAAAAAAATATTTTACAGTTCGTAGTATTCGCTGCCGCTTTAGCTTACGCTAATGCCGGTTTCATCGGTGCCCCAGCCGTTGCAAGTTACTCAGCCGGTCCAGCTGTTGCAGCTTACTCAGCCGCCCCAGCCGTCAGCAGTGCCTACCTTCACCAAGCCGCCCCAGTTGCCGTTGCCCATGCTGCTCCACTTGCCGTCGCCCATGCCGCTCCAGTTGCCGTCGCTCATGCCGCTCCAGTCGCCATCCATGCCCCAGCTATTGGTGCTTCCCACCAAAGCGTCCTCCGTTCATTAGGTGGCAACCAAGCTGTATCACACTACTCGAAAGCTGTCGACAGTGCCTTCTCCAGTGTCCGCAAATTCGATACACGTATCACCAATGATGCCCTCACTGTGGCCCATGCCCCAGTTGCTGTAGCCCATGCCGCTCCATTTGTATCAACCTACGCCGCTCATGCTCCAGTTGTCTCATCCTACGCCGCTCATGCTCCAGTTGTCTCATCCTACGCCGCTCAAGCTCCAGTTGTCTCAACCTACGCCGCTCAAGCTCCAGTTGTCTCAGCTTACTCCGCCCATGCCCCGATTGTCTCAGCTTACGCCGCCAAAGCTCCAGTAGTCTCAACTTATGCCGCTCATGCTCCAGTAGTCTCAACTTATGCCGCCCATGCTCCAGTCGTTTCCGGCTATGCTCATGCCCCAGTTGTTGCCAAAACCGCCGTTGCCTACTCACCAGCTGCTGTAGCTTCCCATGTTACATTCAGCGGTCTTGGTGCCAGTTACGCTTGGTAAATCCAATATTTGTTGTAAATATAATTGTAATTTATTTATGAAATAAATCCTTCATTCGTAATATTGGTTGATTCATTGAGGCTTTTTCAATTGGGGACTTTTCATCAGCGATTCGGTGAAATAAATTTTCCAAAACCAAATTGTCATATGAGAAAAATTCAAAGGTCGCGACTGTATGCTATACCTGATTCTTTATTTTCATGGTAAGTAGAAAATAGTAAAAAACAATTCTTCGAAATATTAAAAACTAATCATTAACGTTATTTGAAGTGACAAATAATTATCTCCAAATGTTAAACGGATGCATGAGGTTCAAGTAACCTTTAATGTAACTACAAGTTGAACGCACGATAAAAAACCTTGGAGCATGAAGGCTTATTTTCAACATTTTTGTAGATGGCCATCAATATTAGGCCAGGATTTTTGAAAATATTCTTTTCCATCGATTTATTTGCGTACAAAAGAAATGAATTTGAAAATTAAATAAGCATTTCAACTCTTGTTTTAATAATAGTAATTATCATTTTGCGTGTAAGATAAGCACCGAAAAGAATACGAGAACAATGCAAACATCATTCATAAACATAAATATTGGTTGTTGATGTCTTATTTTCGTTTGACGTCAATGAATACATTCTCGACATTGACCTTCTACAGCGAGCTAATGGATTCCCCACGATTTGACGTACTTTTCATCTACCGAATTTCATCGATGCGTATAAAAGCAACAACGCCGGCACTTTAACGATCAGAATCCAATCGAATATCGTTATAGAAACAAATTGTTAAACAACAAGGAAAATGTACACGAATCCTTTTGTACGTACACATTGTACATTACGTTTAATCATCGATAAATTTCTTCACATGGAAATCAATTTGAAGAAGAAAGCCAAAAGTGAAATCAAAAAAGGTGTTAACAGTGTTAAGTCGATGCAGTTGAAGAAAACTGTGAAGACTTCATGAAATTCTTAAAGACTGTAGAGTGATTTCGTTCAAATTAGCTGTGACGAACGGCGTTATCAAAAGGTTGGTAGTCATATTAGCATTCAAAAATTGTTAAAAAACAATTAAAATCGCTTAATTTTGCAAAATCTAACTGTATTCTCGTCTATTGTTACAGAATGCCGCTCAAATGGAATAATTGACGCTGAAAACGCTGAAAAGTGGACGGTTTTCAAGTCAAAACCACAATATTCCATTCATGATTTGTTCCTATAATGGATTCTTTTTATTTAATTATTTATAAATATTTATAATTATTATTTATCTATTTATAATTTACAATAAAACTATAATTGAAATTAACACAGCTTTTGTTTATAATCACGCTAATTTCCCGTTTTTCTTGTAAATATCAGAGTAGGAAATTGCTATTTAACAATAATTTTGCTTCATTTGATATAATTTCGGTTGTAACCCTTGAATCTTATCAGTCGTCTAGACAATTGTCTTGACCCGGAGATTAACTTTATCAATGTCGTTAAATTAATTCGTTTGTTAACACTACCGGACTACGGATAAATAATTCGCAGAACCAAATTGAAGTCTTCATTGTTTCAATTCTATTAGGAGAATGTCGTTTAATTATTCGCTTTATTCTGAAAAACTTGACTTCGATGACAGAAATTTCGTCCTAAATTGGAGTTAAAGAAAGCTAGAGAGAAATTGATGAATTTGTTAAGAGATTTTTTAACAGGGTGATGAACTGAAGAAAATTGAAGAGTAGAAAGCTGAAGAAAGTTGACAATTCAGCGGCATCATCAAAACGAAAATAGTAACTTCAATGAAGCAAAATATTTTGTAGATTCAGCAGACGCTTTTTGGCCTGAAGTCCGCAACTGAAATCTTCTGATAAAATTAATAAAATATCTCTTCGAGCATTATTGTTGTCTAGACTGCCGGAAATTCTAACGCTGGGAGCCCAATCTGCTCTTGATAAATCCCTGATAAAAGGCTATTTTTAATATGTTAAAATCGTAGACAATTTCCCATTGTGGCCGAATTAATGGGACCAAAGTCAAGATCACAGAGATCAAGACCCCTATTGATACGCGACAATATTGACACAAGTCCAGATAGAGAAAGTTTGAAGTGTAATTAATTTAAAATAGAGGCCAATATTGGACCTACTTTTAATTCAAAATTTTTATTTTTCTTAGAAACTGTTAATAATTTAAATAAATTTTTCATTGATTATCAATGAGTCAAATCCGGACCTATTTTGGAAATTTACGATGATTTTGGGGAAGGTCTTAGGAAATTTCCATTCTGCGAAAAACTGATTTCATTCATTAAAAAAATCTTTATAAATTTTAAATATTTCATTATAACTAAAAATAAATAAAAAGACAAGGAAGTTTTAAATAAAGAGATGGAAATTACAATAATTTGGAGTTCAGAGTACAATTTATCCGATTCTGACCTTTAAAATTATTTATCAAGATAATTTAATTCTCTCAATGATAATTAATTAGAAGTAAATAACTATAATAGGCTTGTTTATGTTTTTTTCTTCAGTTAATTTACTTTCAGTCAATCAGGACGGAAATACGAAAATGGAAATTCCATAGTCTCAACCGCATAAAAAATAGATAAACAAATATGAATTATTAGTAAAATCAAATAATTCGAAACACAATGCGAAAAATTCGCTTTTATGTGTCTTTCAGCACAAATACCAAGCCGATTAATTGGGCATTTAAAAACTCATTAACGCGATTTTAGATTTACGTAAATATTTCTAAAATACGTAGGTAATTATTATTAACTGAAGTAGGTATTTAGTTGTTATAATTAGATATTTTTTTATTGTAAATGTGCGATATTTAGTGCTAACTTTTAAAGTGAAATATTGAGATGAGCTTTCTTTAAAATATTCAAAGGATAGATTTTTGGACAACTCATCACTAAAATTAAAATTTCTGCAATTTGATTTGTAGTTCTTTTAATGGAAAAGGTCACGGTTTGATTTTTTAATACGGAAACTTTTAGATTTGCCAAAAATTGTTAGGGTCTAATGATTAATAACAACAAGGTTAGCGTTTAGTTCGGAGACCGAGTAGAAATAGACATTTAAATATCTATCTAAATATGGACAAAATACAATTTCGAAGTTCGCGCCTCTTTAACCGACTTGAATTTAGTTCAACACCTCGACACTAGACACCACTAATTGTACAACTAATTGTAGCGTCTATTGAAAATTTATATAAAAAATAACACAAATCTAAAATCACACTAATTACAAACATAACAAAATGATAATATTTTTGGGTTTATTGTTCTAAATTTGGTTTAATTTACAATTTTATTTAAGATTTAATTTTATTTATTGTAATTTTAACTGGAGAGCTATAAATAGCTACCTTTAGGATAGCTGCCAAAGTTTGGTTATGTTAACTGGAAACTGGCGTCCAATTTTAGCGAATCGATAAGTTTTATTTTTATTTTAACCATCCACAAACATTATGATTTAAGAAAAACCAACCGATTTTTTCAATTTTGGTAATTCATCAATTGAAAATTAATTAAATTTCTAATAAATATTAAATTTCAGTTTGTTTACGTTACAACACTTACAACCAAATTACAATGAGTAAAAGACGACGTACAAGTTCGATTGCTAGTAGGGGCCAAGAAGAAGATTCTCTCGATAGTATAGAAGCCTCAACGAGTACTGTAGGCCCTGTAAGGAAACGTAGTAAACGATTAGATCCGGTAATATTACCATTAATTGTTAATAATGATTGTTATAATAACGTTAATTTTAGTTGGAATTGTGTCACCAATTGTACGATTCAATACGGACGTACAAGAAAGAAGACGGTACGTTATTATGCGATTCGTTTATACGCGCACCGAAAAGACGCCAAGAGCCCGGCTATTATGAAGTCGTCAGTAATCCGATTGATTTGTTAAAAGTACAACAGAAACTCAAAACTGAAGAGTATGAAGATATTGAAGATCTTCAAACGGATATTGAATTGATTGTTAACAATGCGAAGGCGTTTTACAAGAAAAATTCGCAAGAATATAAAGATGCCACCGAGTTATGGGAGTTATTTTTAATCAATAAAAACAAGTAATTGTAAAATTCTAAATACTAGCGGATTACTAATTTAGACGAATTTTTGTAGGATTTTAAGTGCTAAAGATGAAGAGCCTGAAACTAAAAATAAGATAACACTAAAAGTTGGCCGTCCACGTAAAGCCGAAACCCCAACTGATAAAATTGAAAATGAACCATCCGAAGACACGTCGGAGAGTTCAACGAATTTAGATGAAGAAATCAGCATTTATGAAGAATATTTTACTGCGATAATGACAGCAACAGATGGTGATAATCGGCCATTGCACACATCTTTCCAATTAGTACCATCGAAACGTAAATATCCGGAATATTACGATGTTATTGAACAGCCGATTGATCTAAAAATGATCGCTATTAAAATACAAAATAATGAATATACGAATTTGAATGATATGGAAAAAGATTTGTTATTAATGACGAAAAACGCGTGTCTATTTAACGAACCCGGATCATTAATCTACAAAAGTGCCAAAGCTCTTAAAAAAGTAATCAATCACTACCGTTTATTTTGTTAATTAATAAATTTTGTTAAATTTCAGATAATCCAAACTAAAAAAATCGAATTGGAACATTCGCGTTCGAGTACAGCGAAAAGTAGTGAGCGTATTCGAAATAAACGTCTACGGGGCAGTACGTGTCTATCGGCAGTAACGGCAGCTTTACGCGATGAAGACTCCGAAGTTGAGATGGAACCGGAAGAGCAATTAGAAGATGAAGTATTTATTAAATTAAAACTCGATTTAATTTTAAAAAAATTGTAATTCCAGTCTTCGGATATCGTAGACGTTGAGAACCCCCAATGGCAGTTATTTGAAGCTGTAAAATCGGTAACGAATAGCAGTGGTGTACCGTTAAGTGAACCGTTTTGGCGTCTACCATCGAAACGGTTCTATCCCGATTATTATCGCGAAATTAAAAATCCCGTATCTTTAACGCAAATACGAAGGAAATTAATGAATCATTCTTATGGTACTGTTAGTGAAGTAGCCGGCGATATGACGGTTATGTTTGAGAATGCGAAAAAATACAATTTACCGACTTCAAGAATTTATAAAGTAATTGTATTTTTTATAGTTTAATTTGAGTTAATATTTGATTATTATAGGATGCGGTAAAATTACAAAAGATAATGCAAGCTAAAGTACAAGAACTACTTGATATCGATCAGGTAACACACAGAGTCACTAACCAAAACCGAAAGGTATGCTGCTAATGCACTGCTTATAACTCGAGCACTTTGTTTATTGTAAGCCTTTTAACAAAACTAACAAGCCAAATTCATGCTATCTATCCTATCAACATTTTTAGGGGTGGATCCTCAAATTTTCAATTATTTTCAGGATACTGACAGTGAAGCAGATTCGGAGCTGGTTATTCGAAAGAGACCAGGACCGAAGCCGAAAAGCATTCAAACCACAACCACACCGGGTCGGGGACGGCCACCCAAAGATCCAATTCCGTTAAAAAAACGATTACACGCTCTCGCTAAATACATGCTCGATTATACTGTAAGTTGAATCAAATTTGTGGATATTTAAATTAATAAATTGCGGAATTAGTGTGAAGATGGCAGGAAACCGATGTTGGGTTTCATGGAAAAACCGTCAAAGAAACTCTATTCAGAATACTATGAAGTAATATCGGAGCCTATCGATTTTTTGGATATTGAAGCGAAAATTCGCGCCGATCAATACAGTTCAGAGAGTGATTTAGTTAAAGATTTCAAATTGATGTTCTCGAATTGTCGACAATTCAATGAAGAAAACTCACCAATCTATGAAGATTCTATAGTTTTAGAAAAATATTTATTGGATAGAATTGGACAATCCGGTGGTACACCGGAAAAGAAAGAACGCAATATCGTTCGAGTGTACGTAATTTTGTTTGTTTTAATCATTTTATTCGATTTTCTATTTTAGTGTAAAACCTCGAAAACACCTATCGCCGACTGAGAAGAATTTGAAGACTTTATACGACACAATTAGAGATTACAGAGAACCGAAAGCTAACCGACAATTATCGTTGATATTCATGAAATTACCGTCTAAAGTTGTGAGTTTCTCGATTTAAAAGTCTCAATTGTACAGTAACGATTCGATTTTAGGATTATCCCGATTATTATGAAGTGATCAAGAATCCGATTGATATGGAGAGGATTGCGCAAAAATTGAAAAATAATCTCTATGAAACACTGGAAGATATGGTATCTGATTTTATATTAATGTTCGATAATGCGTGTAAATACAACGAGCCGGATTCGCAAATTTATAAAGATGCATTAGTTTTGCAACGGGTCTGTTTACAAACTAAATTACAATTGAAAGAAGATGATGATACTGTGCCTGATGTACCGGCAGCAATTCAAGATATTTTATTGAATTTATTCACGACAGTTTACAATCATCAAGATGTGGACGAACGTTGTTATACCGATTCGCTAGCCGATCTACCTGAACACGATGAAGTTGACGGTAAAAAGTATGTATTATTATTAGTTTAGATTTATTCTAATTTGTTGTTGAATTATAGGATCCGTGCTGTATCGTTAGATTTAATAAAACGCCGTTTAGATAAAGGTCTATACAAACGTCTAGACACGTTCCAGGATGATTTCTTTGCATGTTTAGACCGCGCCCGTCGTCTATCGCGCAGTGATTCGCAAATTTTCGAAGATTCAATCGAACTACAATCGTATTTTATTAAACAACGCGATGAATTATGCAAAAATGGTGAATTATTACAATCGCCAGCACTAAATTATACATTAATTGATTTAACACAAAACGTTGAATCGTTACGACAAAGTAAATTATTAGAAGAATCATTAGAAGAAGAAACAGAAACACGAAGTTCTGATGATTCGATAATTAAAGAAACTAATGTTGGAGAAACGATGATTTGTAATCAACAAACATTTCAAGTTGGTGAATTTGTCTATTTAGATTCGAAAGAGAAAGGTTGCGATCCGCATATTTTATTAATTGAACGTTTATGGACGAATAACGGCCAACAAATGTTATATGGGAATTATTATCTACGTCCAGCTGAGACTTATCATTTAACAACAAGGAAATTTCTAGAAAAAGAAGTCTTCAAATCGGATACCCATATAGCTGTACCATTAGAAGAAGTGAAAGAACGTTGTTGTGTGTTGAGTACAAAACAATATTTTACAATGAAACCAGATGGTTACGACGAGAAAGACGTGTACGTTTGCGAATCACGCTACAGTACAAAAAGTAGAAGTTTTAAAAAAATCAAAGTATTCCCCGAGAATCCAACATTAAAATTGATAATGCGCGATGTACCGTTGGAGCCGAAACGTGTTGTTTCGATATTCCGGGAACGTATCGAGAAACATAAAGATGAATTGGCTGAATTACAAGAACAAGAGAAATTGATTGAAAAAGACAAGCCGGTAATTATCCGAAATTTACAATAATCGAAAATTTAATTAATTCAAATTTTAGAATGTTGTCGCTTATTCTAGCCTCGATGTAGACGATGGTAATACTTATTACGAACAATACAACACGATTTGTAGCGGTGTTGTGAAGACTGGTGATTTCGTTTACGTTGCAGCTGATGGGGGGCGGCAAATGATCGCCCAAATTGACAGCATTTGGGATACTAAAGAGTATTTATAAATTATTTCTTAAAAAAAATAATCAATAATACAATTTTAGCGGGAAATGTTACTTTCGTGGACCTTGGTTTGTAACACCTTCCGAAATTCCGCATATAACGAACAAATTGTTTTATAAACAAGAAATCTTTCTATCGACAATTGAAGATACAAATCCACTTGTTAGTATTATGGGAAAATGTTCGGTATCAGACTACAACGATTATATTTCTTGTAAGTTGATTATTCGATCTTTATCTAGATTAAATAAACATTTTTATGGATAATTTTAATCGGTATTGGTGGGGCAATTTTATCCTTGACAATTTATTTACTTTATGCTAAAATTTATCGTTTTTAATTCAGGTCGTATAACCGAAATACAAGAGGCTGATGTTTTTATTTGTAATTCGTTGTATGATGAAATCAATCGGCAAGTACGAAAATTACCACCGGAAGGCTTGAAAAAATACACGCATAGTAATATTGTTACAGAAGATGAGATTTATTATTTCCCGAAATTGATAAATCCACCGAAAGTAAGTAGATTATTTGGCTAATAAATCGAGAATTTTCAAACAAAATATGACAATATAATATCTGTTAGTTTACTGATTAGCTACATTCATGGAATAATTGTTTGAAAAATAATTGATAAAAATCCAATAGCACGGATAGTTAATTTGTCATGTTTATTATTATAACTATTTTTAAACTAAAGATAGAAAATCTACAACTTTATCTATCTTTAAAAAAACAATTTAAAGACGTTGCGTGTATTATTCAGCATGAGTGTTGTTTTGCATGTTTGATTTTGTTCTTTTTCAAAATTATTGTTACAGGTAGGGCTCGATATGGCGCACCAAACTGAAACTAAACTACAAAATACACCAATCCACATGGAAGTTGTAAGTAATTCTGATTTATTTCCCCCTCTAACCATTACCATTGTGCAAATTGTAGGAAGCTTCTCCACAATTGACGAAAATGAACGATATGGATATATTGATGGAAGATTCGCTAGATGGTGGACCTCCATCTGTCGGTTCCGGTGATATTCCCACAACAATATCCACACCTGGTACACCGTTAACCACACCAGTTTCAACGAAAAAGGTACGAATGGTATGAACGAGAAATTGTAGCATGATTTGAGTATTTCACGCTTATAGTTGTAGAATTTTGTAATTTTTAATCCCTAATATTCCATGAGTGTGATTATTTAAAAACAAGTATTTCGTAATTATTATTAATTTATTTCTGTTATAATAGAAGACGAATAAGAATAAAATCGTAACTGGTTATATCTTATACTCAAGAGAAGTCCGCAAACAGGTCGTACAAAATAATCCCGATTCGAATTTCGGTGAAATTAGTAAAATCGTCGGCAATGAATGGCGTTCATTGGCTACAAACGAGAAACAAGCATGGGAAGAACGCGCTTCTAAACTAAATGAAGAAAATAAGGCGCTAGTATTGGATGAACAATGCGCCAGTCCAATAAATCCCGATCAAATTTACGAATGTTTGTGGGACAATTGTGATTATCAATTTGAAGAATTACAAGATTGTATGGAGCATTGCGTTAAAGACAGTAAAGAATCACAAGGGCATGTTCAGAGTTATTTCCAATTGAATCCAGATGCTGAATTGCATTGTCAATGGAAGAATTGTTTGAGGAATAATAAGAAGAATGTACAACCATTCCCGAATTTAGCTAGACTTGTACGGCATGTACGCGATATGCATATAAATAAAGGCAATGGTAGAAATGTACCGCCAGCTGAACGCAGCAAGTAAGTTGATTATCGTCAATTTTAAACTAAATTAGAACAATAAATGTACAATTTTATTATGCCTCCATTTATCGATAAACTAGGAATTTTATTGGGAATCGTGTGATGCCCGTTTTACAACCGTGCGTTTCAACATCATCCGAAATTCTAACCGGTTGGTTCCCAACGATGCAATTTTGCATGATCATTTGATTTTTAAATGTTAAATTTGATTCAATGCAGATTACAGTGATGGAAATCGATTGTTTTGAATGAATTTCTATTTCAATATCTTGTAATTTTGATATTTTTTGAAAGAATCAATTTTTTCAAAAAATATGTAATTTAGAATGCTAATAATGGAGATTTGTTTTGACGATTTTTGTAGTGGAATGCTTCATTTTATTTCGTTTTATTTGATGTTGTGTTAGGAACTTCAAGCCTTCCAGTAAACCTGCGACTGTTTCACGCCCGACCCCAACCGCTACCCCTAATCCTCGTGAGTTTTTTTTTTAATTTAATTTTAATTTAATTATTTACAACTCAATTTCTTCTATAATAGAACTAGTAGTTTGCTCATAATTTTAATTGGGCCTTGTTGGTGGTATTAGTAGAGAATTGATTGCATGATCTCTCTATTTTCTTGTATTCTTTAAATATCGAATAATTTTCAATATTTGTATTTTGTTAATGGAACAGCGGCTAGCAACACATTTAATTCAACTGTTGGAACATTTACAACGGCCATAAATTCAGGTAATTTCGATCAGAATATCAACCCAATTGAAATTATGAGTTACAATTCTATTAATTTGATTCATTTATATTTACAAAAATGTACAAAAACAATTATTATTAATCTAGCATCTGGTACGAATTCGGGTGGTGCTGCAAATCAGAAACAGGAACCGATATTTATTACAGTACCACCAAGACCGCAACGTGTACTACACTCAGAAGCTTACATAAAGTAAATTGATAATTCGTTTTAATTTCAATTTTAATTGTCGATCTTCTAGGTATATTGAAGGTTTGCAGGTTGACAATCGATACATATCGCCGTGGGAGAAGAGTTTATATGCAACACAAGAGAATACACCGGCTCCTGATCCCGAAAAATTACACAACGTGTCCCAATGGCTTGGTAAAAAGGTCGATCAACACGATAACGTTGTATCGGCATTATGGGCACTTAGAAATAAACTATTTAGAGATTGTTTAGGCTTACAGAAGTTTACTTGAACAAAATTGAGATAAATTAGATGGAAAATAGTGCTTTTCTATTACTATAAAATACAATTTTGACAGTTTCTACAATAATTTATGAATAAATTGGTTATTTCAGTAAGAAATTGAAAAATTAAATTTCCCTCCACCAAAAACAATGTTGTCAGATCGTTGATATGGCAACGCTGCAATGTCAATAGTTTGAGGTTATGTATTAAAATTTCGAATTCACAATATTTCGAAATTATTTAAATAGTCGATTGACTATGATCGATGCTGTGATATTGCCGAATAATTCTTGTAATTCTAATAAGATCAATTTTTCTCGAAACGCTGTAAAGTTAGGTTATTTGAAATTATCCCAATTTTAGTAAATATTGGAACATTTTGGGAAATGAGTTATCTACGAAGATTACTCCCAATTGCAGTCTTTCAGCAAATTAGAAATTTTCATTATTCTCGAAGTATGTGAATCGACAAAAATCCAGATAAGAATTGAAATTTTCTGATTTTTTAGCTTTATTGCACGGTGATTACGAGTGGCAAGACCCCAAATCCGAAGCCGAAGTGTAATTCGATCTATTTGCGTCTATATTGTAGTTAAATTTGTTTATTTTCAGTGTAAATATCACGTTTATAATGAAAGATGGTGAAAGTGTTCCTGTACGTGGCAAAATCGGTGATAACCTCTTATTTCTAGCTAGACGTTACCAGGTACCAATGGAGGGTGCTTGCGAGGCTTCTTTAGCTTGTACAACATGCCATGTTTATGTTGATTATAATTATTTAGATAAATTATTGCCGAGTGAGGAGAAAGAGGAAGATCTGTTGGATATGGCACCGTTTTTGAAAGAGAATTCTCGATTAGGTTGCCAAATTATTTTAACGAAAGATTTAGACGGAATGGTATTGGAATTACCGCAAGCTACAAGGAATTTCTATGTTGATGGACACACACCTACACCCCATTAGAACATTTAAGTTTTATTGTAAAAAAATTGTTTAGAAAAATAATTCTTTTAACGATTCGATTTATTCCTTCTTACTAGCTTTCTTTTTCGGTTTTTCCGTCTTTTGCACGGTTTTACTCTTCAATAACACTAATAGTGTTGTAATGAATAATAATCCGATTATACCAAAAACTATCCATGAGTGTTCTTGTAATAAAATCAACGACTTACTCAACAATTTATCGCTAAAATAAATAAAATAAAAAATGGACCGTAAACAAATAAAATCTCTACCAACAATGGTGTTTGTGGTGATGGTACTTTTTCAGCTTTCACATTCTTATACCAATCTTGAGCGAACGATACAAACGATGAAATATCGTATTTCTGTATACCGTAACGATACAATTTACCACGACGAAACCTTAAATTAATCCATAATTAATAGTAAATTGCAAATTTATAAAATCTTACAATATAAATGTCGGTACGTTTTGAACACGAAATCGTTCAGCTGTATCAACACCACCGGCGGCGATATTAACACGTGCCACATTCAATCGCGATTTCAATTGGGCCCCGACAGCTTCCCAACGGGCTTGTAATCGATGGCAATCAACACAAGAAGGCGAGTAGCTAGAATTAGTTTTTTTGTATTATTTTTCTGGTAATAATAAAAATATTGATGGCATACAACATGACGAACCAATCGCCGGTAGTTGCCCCCGTTGCAGCCTGTGTGAGATGTTCAAAAGTCTCATCGGTCAATTCTTTAACAATCGGTTCTCTATTGTGTTCGAACGTATCGAGGATTAAATCGCGACTAGGTGGGCCTGTATTTAATTCAAATTAATAAATGAAATTTGAGAAAATTGCAAGTTTTACCATCGTATAGTAGCGGGATACCGTGTCTGAAAAAAACTAAAGCTGGTTCTTTTGAACCGCTGTACAATCGTGTGAGTTGACTGTTGATTAGTTTAACTGTTAAAGCACTTAATGATTTCGTAAAATCGGCTTCTAGATGTTCTAATTGGTTTTCAAAACTATCACAAGCCTCACAATTTTTTGTTGCTACAAGAAACAATTGAGATTTTAAGAATTAAATCATCAAACTACTTACAGAATAGTGCAACGATATATTTGTCGTTGCGTATTAAATTCATAAAATCATCATCACTAACTACTTGTAGAGCTGCATTACTTTTTATGATTGTTAACAGAGTTAAAACTAACAGGTGGGGGATTTTTATTGGATTCTTCATTGCTGAACGAGATTTATCTGTAATTACAAAAGATTAGAAGTGAGAGCTTAATTCTAGAAAATTACTGAATCAATAGTTTATAAATGTTCGAATTTAACTATTTTTCAGACTGATAACCTTTAAATATGTCTAGGATTTTAATTTTGAACACAATTTCTAGTCTATTTGTTTAAAATTTCACATATGCCGGTTAAACGAAAAATTTGTTATAATTTATTAATTAATACAAAATAAACAAATCAATTTACCCGTTTTAAATCGTATGATATTTTGTTATATTTTTATTGCAAATTTGATGTTTTTTCTTCTTAAATTATTAAAATAACGATTTGCAAAGATCGAAATCAACCTTTCAACAATTGTCACAATGACAACTAGTGACAACAATTTGTGAGGTTAGAATACTTAAAATAGAGATGGGTTTACTATATAGTGGAGTATACAACACAAAATACACATATATTGCATAAAATTTCAGGTTAATTTAGATTTTCTGAAATATTCTCCGATTCGGTTTTCCTTAATTAATGCGTTATTAATTTTATGTTTCACAAAAAGGTTTATATTGTATTCGTTAGAGTAATATATTTTATAAATCAATATCTATAAGCCAATCTTTATTACATCCAATGAAATCAATGAGGTATATAGAGTGCGCATCCCCTATACTTGTATAAGACCAATTTTGTCCGCATATGGGGAAATTCTGACAGTTAGTCCTCACTCTTTCTAATTTATGAGTGTGTCATTCCATAGGGACATCCTTTTCTCAAGTCTTGGTCGACCAAGGCTTGAGAAAAGAAAGGCGATATGTTGGTGTCGTTTCAACATTGTAGTTCAATGGAAAAATCAATAGATGTCACCTTTTTATCGTTGCAAAAGACCGAAAACTTTCAACAGTTTTTGTGGTTGCTTATAGAAAATTAATCCAAGCTGAAAATCACCTGAAATTTAATAAAGACCTATTTTTAAAGTCTATAATGCAAAATCATCTTTCCAAATCTCCATGATTTTTCTGTAAATTTACAATTGTTGAATAGAAAAGTAATAAATGTGCTTCTTTCCACACCACCTGTGAGGTAAAGCACATGGTGCGTTTTTTTTATAGTGGTATCCCCTGTAGGCCTAATCCACTATAGTATTGGATATATCCATGCTACATAATAATTGAAACAAAACAAAAATTGATTACTTACGAAGCTATTGTCACAGTCATATCATTGCGCAGGAAGTGATGTAGTCAATGCATCATTGTCACAATAATAACCTCAAACAATCAGCGAAGATATATGCGGTAGACATCCTCACGATATGCGAATTACCTATCGCAATCTCTCGCTCCGAAAACCGCACAATCCGTGAAAATATTTGAGCATTATTAGAGCGACTAGCTAAAAAACCACACCACAAACTGCACAGTCATACGACGGAGCCAATGCTTGGAAAATCGCGAAGCGATTATCTGAAATAAAGCAAAAATTGACTACTTACGAAGCTATTGTCACAGTCATATCATTGCACAGGAAGTGATGTGGTCAATGCATCATTGTCACAATAATAACCTCAAACAATCAGCGAAGATATATGCGGTAGACATCCTCACGATATGCGAATTACCTATCGCAATCTCTCGCTCCGAAAACCGCACAATCCGTGAAAATATTTGAGCATTATTAGAGCGACTAGCTAAAAAACCACACCACAAACTGCACAGTCATACGACGGAGCCAATGCTTGGAAAATCGCGAAGCGATTATCTGAAATAAAGCAAAAATTGACTACTTACGAAGCTATTGTCACAGTCATATCATTGCACAGGAAGTGATGTGGTCAATGCATCATTGTCACAATAATAACCTCAAACAATCAGCGAAGATATATGCGGTAGACATCCTCACGATATGCGAATTACCTATCGCAATCTCTCGCTCCGAAAACCGCACAATCCGTGAAAATATTTGAGCATTATTAGAGCGACTAGCTAAAAAACCACACCACAAACTGCACAGCCATACGACCGAGTCAATGCTTGGATAATCGCGAAGTGATAGTTATCTGAAATAAAGCAAAAATTGATTACTTACGAAGCTATTGTCACCATCATATCATTGCACAGGAAGTGATGTAGTCAATGCATCATTGTCACAATAATAACCTCAAACAATCAGCGAAGATATATGCGGTAGACATCCTCACGATATGCGAATTACCTATCGCAATCTCTCGCTCCGAAAACCGCACAACCCGTGAAAATATTTGAGCATTATTAGAGCGACTAGCAAGAAACCACACCACAAACTGCACAGTCATACGACGGAGTCAATGCTTGGAAAATCGCGACAACTGAACCTGCAGCGGTGGATTTATCCAATACTATCAATACCAATACCTATAAACTCACAGACAAACACAAAACACCACAACATTAACCCACTTAATTCTATGTTAGTAGTATTTCATGCAATAGGAATGGCCATTCCCCGGGGAAAGATAATGGGAAATTTCAAGGGATTGAAGCTGATGACCTTCGAAGTCAATCTGAAACTCTGAAACATAAGAAACAAATTTTTGTTATAAATACAATGCATACAAAATACAATGCATAAATGTTCTGAAAAAAATGTTTAATACATTCAAAAAAAAATTTGAAAAGGGCCGAATCTATGAAACGGCCTAATAACTTCCCCGACACGAGTCCGAGTTTTTAAAAAAACGAGTACCGTAGCACGAGTTTTGTATACTATTTTTTCTATTGGAGATACTTTATTAAAAAAAAAAAACTAACTTACTATAAA
This sequence comes from Mylabris phalerata, assembly GCA_020740385.1. Classification (NCBI taxonomy): domain Eukaryota; kingdom Metazoa; phylum Arthropoda; class Insecta; order Coleoptera; family Meloidae; genus Mylabris; species Mylabris phalerata. Next base: position 4,563,870 of record JAJEOX010000299.1, on the reverse strand, counting down.
AATCAAAATCGGGAATCGAGAACCGTGGCTATCTCACAACCACCGAAAAATTCAATGATGAATCAGCATCTCGTCAACAAAAACTCTGTTCACTAATCGGTGATTCCACACACAGACTTTTCAGTTCGACTTTCTTACAATTCGATTCACAATTCAATTGCGAAATTTTGACAGAACAACAGAATTGTCATTTGAGCGCGGAATAAAAAGTAGTACGGTAGTCCCAACAAAAACATGGAAAAATTCAAATCATATAGATTGAATTGTCGAGGGAATATACATTTCTTTTTTAGGAGAAATCAAAATTTATATTATTTTAAAACATTTATTTATTAAAAACGAGCTAACCGAAACACAAAACCCGCTCAAAAAACCGCTTGAAAACAAATATTCTGAGGTTATGCTTCAAAAATGACAGAAGAATGTAAACAAACGCATAGGATTTTATGCCTCCAGTGATACCAACAGTAGATATCATTCTGTCTTTATAAACTACCGTTATAAAATTTTGCTACGCTTTAAAAATTATGTTGGATAACCTTCTAAACTGTCATTTCAAAATTTCGCAATTGAATCGTGAACAACAACTCTTTTCTATGGCAACCGATCCCTGATAGAAGGCGGCAAATTTGAATTGGTTGACTAGACTATTTTGCCAATTTTGTGCCCTTATTTAAAAAAAGAAAAGAACATCGCACATGATGGGTATCGTTTTAGACATAAAAGCACATGCCCTTTCGATTGGTGATATCAAATTAATATGTTATCTTGAATTTTTTTCAATCAACCCCCTCCCCCTTCCACCCCCGTGGTCCGATTGGCACCAAAAACTAATCAACTCGAACGGCCACCAAATAGTTTGTGCTGACCAAATTTGAACTCAATCGGTTAAACCGTTTTTGAGTAATCGTTGGAGAAACGACAGACTCACATACATACATACATACATACACACACACACACACACACACACACACACACACACACACACACACACACACACACACGGACATCAAGCTAAAAACTTCAAAAACGTGTTCAGGGGACCTCAAAACGTAAAGATCTGGTGAAATCTCGAATTCGAAATTTTGGTCCGAAACTAATAACTTCCCTACCCTTCGGTCGGGGAAGTTAATTACCTGAAAAAATATCAGATATTTACCATTTTGTTGAAGAACCAAAAGTAGACCAGTATCCAAAAGAGAGAGACGATGAAGATTCCTTTAGAATCAGGGAAATCGTTGTTCATAAGGCCTACAAAATCCAGCAGTATTGATGGGGGGGGTTTGTACGTTGATGTACCTAACAAGTACCTAACAAGTACCTAACAAGTACCTAACAAGTACCTAACAAGTACCTAACAAGTACCTAACAAGTGCCCTAACAAGTACCTAATGCGCGTTTCCTATACCTACAATCGCGTATTGTTCATTTACCGAACCGAACCGAACCGATGTTATTTTATATCCCGTTTGTATCTTGGAATATCCCGACTTGGAACGATCGCGATGTAAATCAAAAAAGTACTTACCCCTCTGCTACAACGCCTCCTGTCCCTCGCTGTTCGGACCTACTGTAATAAAAAAGACAAAAAAAGATTAGTAAATGAAAAATAATTTAACTTGAAAAATTATTTTAATTATGATTAAATTTATAAACCAAGAATCCATTACACAAATATGGGATTAAATTATTAACGAAATAGAACAAAAAACTCATTTCTGATTAGAGTTTTTTGTTCAATTTCATTATTAATAACGATTGTTGAAACATTTCAACTTACCCTTTCGTTGACTTCTTATCTCCCAAATCCAAGGGATGACTTACTGCCCACTCCTTCGTCCAGGTTGGCACCAACAGAAGCACTAACACCAACACTTTGTTTTAAACACGTACGTAAATCTATTTTTAAATTTTCAAAACGGTAACACTTTGTTTTAGAAATCGTGTTAATTTATAATTAAATTTTGTAAACGACAACACTTCAACGTTTAACAAAATACGAGTCACTTTGTTTTAAAAAATACGTGAATTATTGAATTTTAGAAACGGTAGCACTTCAACGGGGGCTTCAAAATACGCGTCACTTTGTTTTAAAAATCGCGAGAATTTATTGTTAAATTAAACAAAACCGATTTCACGACCGATTTTCGAAACGGTGTTAACATCTCGACGACGAAAATTCGAATGAACAAAAGACAGGCACTGACAAGATTCGAAAATAACGTTAAGTAATCATTCCTTTGTTGTATTCTTATCAAAAATTGGAAAAAAATTGTTTGGCCGTACGTACAGGAGTACGTAACTTGTAATCGTGCCGTTTTTAACCCGCAAAAACAAGATAACTTGAAAGCGTTAGTTTACGTAACGCTAAAATTATAAAATTCTAGAATATTGTAGATTTTCTAAATAATAAATTTAAATATAATATTCAAATATTTTGTATTTACGGTGATTTCTACCAAATTTCTAGGTCTAAATAGTTTGAAAATTGGATAAGATTGTTTAAATATTTTTCCTTGGCGCTTTAGTTGCAAAATTATATGAAAACTAACTGCAAAAATGCTAGTATTGTAAAACACAGAATAATTAACTAAGAATTAAGTCCCAAAGTGGATTAATAGTGTCTAAATTAGCATAATATTCTATAAAATGATCCTAATTTAGAAACATACGAACATACAGCGTGTTTCAATTAAATGTTACTAGCTCTAATTGAAACACGTATTATTTGATGAATGATTTGAAAAATACAAGGATTTATAAGAGGGTCCTTAGGGATCATTTTATCAGAATTTAATAAAGACCCATTTTTAAAATCAATAATGCACAACAATCTTATTTGTGCCAACATTATGCACCTAATTTCATACAACCAGCAATACTTTTTACATTAGTTTAGATGCAAACCACCATTTCGCCAGTTGTCGATGAACTACTGCAATTCGTTTGCGTCTCCACTATCCAAGATGTCTGCCACCATACGTGGACGCGTTTTTTGACAGAATGATCACTCTACTACCTCATTGGAATAGAGATGGATTTACTATTATGTAGTGAAGTATGCAACACAAAATACACATATATTGCATAAAATTTCCGGTTAATTTGGATTTTCTGAAATATTCTCCGATTCGGTTTTCGTTAATTAATGCGTTATCAATTTTGTGTTTTCACAAAAAGATTTCAATTCTATTCGTTAAAGTAATATATTTTCTAAATCAATATATACCCATCTCTATTACATCGCATAATCTTAGGTTATGTTTATATTGAAATGTCATGTCTTTGTTGCATTTTTTTTCTATTTGTGATGTTAGTATTAAAAACGCCTTAAAATTAATTCTTTAGCTTAAGTCATTTATATTATTTGCAATACAAATAAACCACAATCATTGTCTTTCAATAATTACTGCCAATTTGTTGTAATTTTCGAGAATATGTCATCAAAAAGCGGTGGTAAGATCGATAAAATCGAGTCTAATAAGAAATTGTGAAATTTTGTATACAATAGAATCGCCAAGTCCATCAACATTAAATAACGTGAATCGTTCGAATGATTCAATCGCCTCATCAACACGCTCAATGAACAGCGCCGATTTGCCTAGAGATTTCAGTAAATTATCGTTATTCTCATCTGGCTCAACAACATCGCAAGATGAACAATTCCGTTGCGAAGGACATGCCGAGAATAGTCTCTCCTGCATGCAAACGTACTTTCAAGCCGGTAAATTGTGCGATGTCACCCTTGTTGCTGGCAATGGTGGCAAACGAATACTCGCCCACCGGTATAAATTGTTTCATTTTAACTGTAAACACGTTAAATTTTTTGATTGTAGATTGGTACTGTCGGCAGCCAGTGAATATTTCTCTGCCATGTTCACCGGAAATTTACGCGAATCCGGTGAATCGGAGATTGTTTTGAATGATGTCAACGGTGATGTTTTACAAGCTGTTGTCAATTATTGTTATACCGGAGCGATTGATATAACTGAAGATAATGTTGAAGCACTATTGGCAACTTCCTGTTTGATGCAATTAACTGAAGTTGTTGAAGCCTGTTCGAAATTCTTATCGCATCAATTACATCCAAGTAATTGTTTAGGTATCGCAATATTCGCCGAACATCATTGTTGTAATAGTTTGTTGGATGAAGCGAATGCTTATACAAGTCAGAATTTTATGCAAGTCATACGCCATTTAGAATTCCTCCAATTGAATGTTGAACAAGTCGAAAAATTGTTATCGAATGAAGAATTGAATGTTGTATCTGAAGAGCATATTTTCCATGCACTAATGAAATGGATACAATTCGAACCATTACAACGGATAACATTTATCGGGCGTTTATTATCGTATGTTAAATTACCATTGCTCAATCCGACATTTTTAGTGGACCAAGTAGAACCGATGGTGGGACCGGATCCTGTGTGCCAAAAATTAATTGTTGAAGCCATGAAATGGCATTTATTACCCGAACGACAATCACAAATGATTAGTAATCGAACACGTCCGCGTAAAGCCACAATCGGTAAATTATTAGTTGTTGGTGGTATGGATAAAAATAAAGGCGCTACTACAATTGAAAGTTACGATCCTAGATGTGATTCGTGGAGTATTGCGTATTGTATGAACGGTAGACGACTCCAATTCGGAATCGCTTTAATGGCTGATAAGTAATTTTGATCAAATATCCCATATCGATACTAGAAAAATGATTCCAGATTACTAATAGTGGGCGGTAGAGACGGTTTAAAGACTCTCAATACAATGGAATGTCTAGACTTGGAAACCGGCACTTGGAGCCAACTTTCACCCATGAATACCCACCGACACGGTCTAGGTGTTGCCGTTCTAGGCAATACTCTATATGCAGTCGGCGGGCATGATGGTTGGAGTTATCTAAATAACGTCGAAAGGTCATTATCATCACCAATTATCACACAATTATAAACAATACAAGATTTTAGATGGGATTCAACAGCGCGTTCGTGGAGTTACGCGGCCGCAATGCAGAATCAACGTTGTTCCGCCGGTGTTGCCGTTTTAAAAGGCAAATTATACGCTGTCGGCGGCCGTGATGGTTCATCATGTCTACGTACGGTTGAATGTTACGATCCCCACATCAATAAATGGACAATGTGCGCCCCTTTATCTAGACGACGGGGTGGTGTCGGCGTTGCTGTTGCTGGTGGTTATTTGTATGCATTAGGCGGGCAAGATGCCCCGGCTAATAATCCAGCAGCATCTCGATTCGATTGTGTCGAACGTTATGATCCGGGTAAATTAATTTTTAATTCATCAATTTGATTCGATTTTAATTTAATGATTCTAGGTACGGATACTTGGACGACTATTGCATCGTTATCATCGAAACGTGATTCAATAGCTGCATGTTTATTCGGTGATCGTTTAGTTGCCGTTGGTGGTTATGACGGTAATCATTATTCGAAAACTGTCGAACAATATGATCCGAATTCTAATGAATGGACAACATTGGCGCCGTTAATAACAGGCAGGGCTGGAGCTTGTGTGATTACAATATCTAATGCTATAAATGCACCAAGAGATTAAGAAACTTTCGATTTTTTTTAGATTTGTGATTATTTTATTGTATGAATTTTGTACTATTCTGTTATATTCATGTAGATGTACATTCCTTTTAGATCTCTTAACTTGTAAACTAGTGATTTTTATCAAGACTATATCATTACTATTATGGGAACTTCCAAAGTTACTTTATACATTTTCTCAGTTTCTAAAGGCTGAATAAACTGATTTACATTTTAATTGAAACTCGTTTTAAATCAAGCAAAAAAAATCAAAATGTTATAGGGCAATATTTATATATGAGCATGTTCTACACGTATTTCGATTAATCTTTGTCCGAATAACACAATTTATGTTGCAGTATATTTAAAACAAACACGCGATACATTAAAAAACACGTAAACCTAATTATTTTCACATATTTGTTTGTAACAAACCAAAATTTATACTATTTATGGACATGGGTATAAAATTCATCAATTACATATACAAGGGAATACTAAAAAGTAATACATTCATGTCTTAAAAACTTGAATGTTAGCAATATTGAGCTTCTTCACCTCCTGTTTCACTCAAATGGTTCAAGCTCTGGGTTCCGGGAGAGGATTTTAGTCAAATTTAAACCACCAGGAAGGCGATGGTGCGGTTTTCAAAAATGAATCAAACACGCTCCTAACGTTGATTTTCTTATTCGAGAATGCAATAAAAAAAATGTAACAAGCATTCTTGAGGCAATTTTTGGTAAGTCCAAAGATATAAATCTTTAAACTATTTCTAAAAAAATCAAAGTTTTGTATTACACTAGAAAAGAGAGACTAAATGATGCGCCTCGTATATGAAGAAGCCTTCGCTTCGATTACTGTAAAACAAGTGTTTATTTCCGACACGTAATATTTAACGAATCAATTCCTAATGATAATCATTACAATAATTAGGGTATATAAGCGCCTACTTCCTATCAATTCCCTATAATTTTAGTTAATAGTTCACAATAGAATCATGCAATTATTTTTCAAACTCTCACTATTTCTGCTTCTATTTAGAATAGTCAGTTTGAATCTTCAAGTTGTTCATCAATTTTATTCTCGATCACAACAATCATTATTGGAATGTGTTGTGAATATTTGTGATCGTTTCATGCCTAATGGTGATAAAATCGTCTATTCTGTATCACTAACAAGATTACGTGGAACGAAAATTGATATTTCAAAAAATTTATTTATTTTATTTGAACTACACAATCGATCAAAATGGACGATAGTTTCGTTCGATGGTAGAAAGGAGATGTACGAACGACACGATTCTATTGAATATTATCAAAATTATATAATTCAAATTAATAATTTTAAAGATTTTCGATTATCGTTGAAATTTCTACAATTCGAAAACAATTGGAATCCGCATGGTAGGTTTCTTGTATTGATAACAACAGCTATCAATAATCCTTCATATTGGGCAAATAAATTTATCCGTAGTCTAACTGAAGCACAAGTTGTTAATATTGTTATTGTTGTTGCTAAATATACAGATCCAATTAAATATCTAATATACAGTTGGTATCCGTTTTATAATGGTAGTTGTGGTAAAAATTACCGCCTCGGTACTAGATTAATTGACAATTGTTATGATGGAAATTTCCTTAATAATATCGATTTATATGAAAATAAATTAGTACCGAGTTTTAATCAATGTGAAATTAAAGTTAGAACAATACCATGGCCACCGTTCACTATCAATATCAGAAATAATTCGATTTTTAAACGACGATCATCGTACAATAATCACGGTTATGATGCGAATATTTTAAGTATAGCCGCACAAAAATACCATTTAAAATTCCGCTATACTATATCGAAAGATAAATTGAATTGGGGCTATATTAATTTGAGTAATCCCCAAGAATTTCTCGGTAATTTGAAATATTTACAAACACAAGAAGATGATATTGCAATAGGCGGTTATCCTAAAGATCTAACAACAGATCTCTATTTAGATAGTACTGTATCGTATATTCAAGAAGCTCTACATTTTTGTGTACCGAATAATCCGATAACGAATGGTTTTGAAGTGATGACAAAAATGATAACAAAAGGAGCATGGTGTTTATTATTGATCACCTATTTAATTGTAACAATTCTATTATGGTTATCGACAAAAAATACAAATGAAAAACCGGCATTTAAGGGTATATTGAATTGTTTCCAAAATTGTTACGGTATTTTAATTGGAGAATCATTGGGACAATTACCGATAACAATAAAAGCCCAAATTTTAACATCAACAATGATGCTGTGCAGTTTCTATCTAGTAACAGCATATGAGACATTATTATTAGCAATAATCAATGATGGTGGACGTAAAGAAAATGAAATCGAAACGATCGATGATATTTATGCACAAGGTTTGAAAGTTTATTTCTTATCAAAAGAGGAACCCTTCCTTGTATTTAATGGTTTAGAAAATTCGTTAAACCATAAATGGGAGCGTTGTTCAAATATTGATCAATGTTTACGTTATGTTACTATCAATAGAAATTCAGCAATATGTTTAGCCAAATCTTATATAGATTTTATCTCAAACGGTCATATATCATCAGATATGGAATCATTATTGTATTGTTTTGATGAACCATATGTTGTATATCCTATTACAATATTGATGAGAAAAGGTTTCCTATTTTATGGTTTAATCAATAATTTAACTGAACGTTTAATAACACACGGCTTCTTTATAAAATGGTATAAAGAGATACGAAGTAGAAGATATAATGTTACACAAATACATGGTCCTAAGAAAGTCATTTTAACTGATGGTATAGATATGGTAGAATTAAAACCGTTATTTGCTATTTTCTTAATGGGTATAGGCATTTCGTTTATTGTACTTGTATTAGAATTGATAGTGTATAAAATTAAAAAACATCTTGGTAAAAAGAAAAGAGAGAAACTTAAACGAGTCAAGATTGTTAAAAGGAAAGTCTATTTTAAAGTACAACCGCAAAGAAATTCTTAACTCATTTGATAACAGAACAAATAAAATTAATCAATAGATTTTATTCTTAAACTAGCTATTACCCGGCATGCGTTGCAATGCTAGTTAATTAATTCTGTTTATTGAAGTGCTTTTGTATACACAATATTCCTTGTTTGTTCATTTGATACATCTATATATAGAGTGAGCCAAGTGGCTGGCCTATTAGAAATATAAGAAATTCTAATTGATGAAAGTTTCTGAAATTTGGGATGCACCCGTTTTTCCATCTGAGTTACATCTGGAAAATATTTTCGTTGTTCTATCAGGTGTATAGGGTAGTGTACCCTACTTTCTTATTTTAAATGGAATGGTATATTTTTAATTCCATATTTAGATTCTACGGTAAAAATGAAATGGACTTTAATAACATGACCTATGGTCTAGCGTTAATAGTTTTCCAAGAATTTCAACTTTTTCAGAAAATTTTGATTTTGTAGTGTTTTATTAAAAAATTCATATCTCGGAAAATATTGTTGCTAGAAAATCTAAATTTGGAAATCGAATAGTTCAAACTATATACTTTACGCTAAATTTTATAGAATTAAATAATCTTTCAGCGTTTAGCTGAAATCAGTTTTTCTTTCAGCCAATTTTCAAAGCCCAATAACTTTCTTATTTTAAATGGAATGGTATATTTTTCTTTACACGGTTGGATAGAGAAAAAAATTCTGCATCGAACTGTATTAGCCTTCCCTATACCTATCGCTGATAGTTTTTCAATTATTGAAGATTTTCCATTGTCAATAGTTTTATCCCCAGTCTGAAACTGATTAGTGTCTAGTCGTCTATGACTTAATAATTCGCCTATAAAAAAATGCATAGGAGGCTTAGCAAAATGATATTAACTGTCACATTTGAGGTTAACAATGGTTATTTTGGATGTTTTTTCAGCGATTTTTGCCAGTTTTACATGAAAAGAAAATCCAATTAATTTTAATTTAATTATTTGTCAACTTCTATGATTTTTAAATTAAAAAATATAAAAATAATTAATTATTTAGATGTGAATTGTGACAGAAGGTTGTTTCGCCAAGCCTACTATGTTTTAGTATTTCGTTTCAGGGGGTAAATTATTAGAAATCGAAAATATCGAATAACTGAAAAATTATCAGGAATAGGTATAGGGAATGCTAATATGATTCGATGCAGAATTTTTTTCTCTATCCAACCGTGTAAAGAAAAATATACCATTCCATTTAAAATAAGAAAGTTATTGGGCTTTGAAAATTGGCTGAAAGAAAAACTGATTTCAGCTAAACGCTGAAAGATTATTTAATTCTATAAAATTTAGCGTAAAGTATATAGTTTGAACTATTCGATTTCCAAATTTAGATTTTCTAGCAACAATATTTTCCGAGATATGATTTTTTTAATAAAGCACTACAAAATCAAAATTTTCTGAAAAAGTCGAAATTTCTGAAAAACTATTAACGCTGAACCATAGGTTATGTTATCAAAATCTATTCCATTTTTATCATAGAATCTAAATATGGAATAAAAAATATACCATTCTATTTAAAATAAGAAAGTAGGGTGCACTACCCCATACACCGGGGGTTGATAGAATAATGAAAATATTTTCCAGATGTAGATCAGGTAGAAAAACGGGTGCATACCAAATTTCAGAAACTTCCATTAAATAGAACTCCTGAAACGTCTAATAGGCCAACCACTTGGCTCACTCTGTATATAAAAATGAATACCAATACCAATATTAATCAGGAAAAACAGGATGGTGGATACCAATACCAATAATCAGGAACAATTGTGTTGAAAACCAATGTTGTAGGATCATTTACATTCGGAATTCTGAATCTTTAGGTACAGAGTTCGCAGGTAGGCGTGGCATTACTAAGGATTTGTTGACAGCGCCACCGCGAGGGTAGTAGCGGAGCGCTCGGAAACTATTCATTCTTGCTAAAATATCAATCAAATATAATGTAGTGCCGTTGTCATGGTAATATACGTATAAATAAGTAAATACCATTTTTAGCAAATAACCCCTTTAAACACCTATGTATATTTTCATGAATTGTAATTTATATATAGGTTTTAAAATGGTTATGTTAATTCTAAAACCTTGCCGTGAGTCCATAGAGCAACTTGCCAAAGTTTCATCGCAATCGGATGAGTGGTTTAGGAATGCATAAGGGACATACAAACAAACAAACAAACAAACAAACATTCATTTTTATATATATAGATTTAACCTTTTAAATAGATTAAATCACGCGTAATCACAGTTATTTTGCTTTTAATCACAATTAATCGATATAAATACTAATTAGAAGTCACGCAATCAATTATTGTTTATGAAATTGTAAATAATAAGGGGTTGTTTTGAATCTAGTAATTTTTTTAGATAATTTTCTAAAATACTAAAGTTTTGAATATCATTTGAATCTACTTACTGTCTATTAATTTCGGTACAATTTAGCCCTTGATAAGCCGCCACATACGATAATTGAAGAGTAATATTGTACAGTCAATTGATAATCCAATTCTGGACAAATTTTGATATTAATCAAGGCTCTAAAACGCCATAAAACATGATAGTAACACCTGAAATCAGATCTTATTACTGATCTTAAAAACAGACCGTTAAGCATTTTACAGTAAAATTGGGTCGACTTTCAGTCGAAGATTACGGTATCATTTCCAAACATACGATAATTTCCCATTTTCGCAGCTATATTTGAAAATTAATTATTTTTAATTATAAATAAACATAACCTTACTTTTTTCTTTAAACGTACCTTATTTCTGCTTTAAGAGACATTTCCATATATTTTCCTTTAAGGGAATCCACTAATTTATTCTTTTTTACAAAACTAAAGTGTAGAAATTGTAATTTTTAAAAAAATAATATAATTTTAATATCGTAAAAGTTTGTGATTAAATTGAGGTTAGATAAATTTCAACTGTCAACATTATTATGTCAAAAGAGTAATGACAAAGATAGGAAATATAAATTGCTTGTATTAAAAAGAGATGGACACAATATGGAGTTAATTTTACTTGAGATTATTTATTTTTGCGAGATTGCCGGACTTAAATGGCAAAAATCAGTAGATTTATATTCGTTTTAAAATTAATCAATTATTTTATGATTTCAAGGGTTGTTTTAGCTATTTTAATTGAACCTTGATCTTTTGCAATCAATTTAAAAGCATTCTCGCTTAAATTTGAGCCAAATAAGATTGGATTTACTTAAAAAATGATTAAAATTGGTATATTTTTTGTAAAATAATGTAATTATTATAGAATAACAAAATTCTAGCCCTAATTTAAAACATTTATCATTTTTTAATGTCTAATAATTATTACATGGAAATATGGTAGTATTCTACCCCTTATAAATCATTCTCAATTTGGCGAGCGGACAATCGCAATTTATCGTACAGTAGGCTATGCTTTTCTTTCACAATGTCGTAGCTTTATTCGACTAGTTTAAAAATACGTTAACAAATGTTGCAGTTTGAATAAAGTTACGACACTATCAAATATAGCCCACTGTAAGGTAAATTACACATTTCTATGTTGAATTTTCTCTTTAAAAAAGTTACCCGAGTTCTAGATTTTAGATACTTCGAAGGTGAGTTCAATTTCTGATTTATGGAGTGTAAAATTAAAATAACATTATTATTCTGTAAAATAAGCTTCAGTTTCTTTGATAAAACTCTAAACATTCAAAAAAAACGCTTAGAATTCACGAAAATTCAATAAAATGAATACGAGAAATTATCAAAGAAAACGCCTACCGAAAAAACAGTGAATCCGGCAACACCGCATTTCAACAAATTTTTCTGGCGCAATAATGAGATGTATAATGTGTTGCCTATACAGATAGTAAGATGATACAGGAAGTGCCGGTGGAAATTAAGTTAGGTTATGTTCTTAAAGAATTAGGTTATGCCCGTCTTTCCCTCATAATAATTTTCTCATTATTTCAATTTTACTTTTTTTTAGTTTTTTAATAAACTAAACAATCTTTAATTGTGAGTAAATTTTAGATGATTAATTTGGTCTGTTTATATTTAGAAAAAAAATGGCACAAACTATCACTTATTGTGGAGATTTTAGCGAATTTCAGGTATGTATCGCTACCCTATTTTGAAAATAAATTGTCATATGACTAGAAATAATAATTTTGTTATTTTAATATCCCCCGAGAGTCCGAGGGACGCGCCAAATTACACGCTTTAGCACCAATAAAGTTGAATTAAGTAAATTTTTGACAAGAATTTGATATAGTTTGGCGCGTTTTTATTTTAACTTAAGTGTTTGTTATTTGGTTTCGACTGATCCAAATCAATTTTAGGAGGCCTTAAAGAATATGCGTAAAACCGATGATCTTATTATCAATACATTGAATGCAGTAATACCGACTGATTCTTTCCATGCAGATGGTGCAGCTGCCTGCAAGGATTTACACCAGAAATTGGTAATTGGCAATAAAGAACGAACCGACGCCATAAAGAACTGCATAACGATCACCGCCGATAAGGTGAAGAAACTGAAAGAATCAAAAGAAGCGAATAGCGGAGATATCAGCACTGCCAAATCACTCAGACATGAACAAACTAAAGTAAATAAATCGAATTTTATTATTGTTGCTATTATTTTGATGTAATTGCAGTTGAGGATGTTACAAGTTGAATTAACAGTAGAGGATTTAGTCCAGCAGCGGAGCGCCAAAGTGTTTCAAGAGAAATGTAGGAAGTACTATAAAGCTTTATAGGTGTTTCAGTTTGAGGTTTTTTATATATGCAAATCGCCTAGTAGAATAAATTTAATTGTTGAATCTTAATTTCAATATTTACCTATTAATTAAATCGATTCAACATCCAAATCTCTTTTCCATTTAATTGATCGGTCAATATTTGTTTTCAAATCGTCCAAATTCAGGATGTGTGTGTTTTTCAATGACCTCAACCCTGCAGGAGAAAGTATTTTATATTCGTATCGATAGACTGAAATTGTTAAGCCCCACCAGGCCGTTTTTTTATTATTAATCACATAGCTTTTCAATGAAACGAAATTTTAATTCAGTAACCGTTTAGAGTAGTGCCGTCTTCATCAATCATTAGAATTTCGTGTGTATAGTTGGAAAATTTCAGTTTTTACCGCAATTCTGACATGTTTTGTGATTGTAACACAATTGTGATATTGGTAATTTTCAGTTTAGCAGTGCGATCGGAGATAATCAGTCCGCAAACCTATAAGGAACTCATGCAAAAGTTCATGGAGGTAATTTTCGATTTTTTCCACCAATTAGTTTAGAGATTGTTGGGATTTTACCGTTGTGTCTATAAACGAAAGTGGTCACTTTATTAAAATTCATCACCACGTATTCGTAATATGTATACCGAATAATTTCAATATACCTACACATGAAATTTACAATTGTTTATTATAAATTAGGACGTTTTTTGTACGTCTCTGGGAATTAATCAACTTTCTTATAAGAATCGATTCAAATTTCGATGTTTTTCTCATTTCAATCTAATGACGGTTAAATGTCCCGATAGAACTAATTGTAAGTTGAATAAAATACAATGGGTCTTGATAATTATTCTTTCTAAAGGCCATAGCTGTATGTGGTCGAATACTAATGTTTCTTATAAGTTTTAATGTATACTTCATGTCGTAACTTTTTCTAATCTGGACATTGGTTTATAGGCTTTTTGTAATATGTTTTGAAATCAAACACATCAACCGCTAATGTTGCTTTGAAATAAACCCGTTTTCAAGACGAGTCCGACTCATTTAACGTGTAGTTAATTATAAAATAGTCAAAGAATTCAAATTATAGTATAGCACAATTTCGAGTATTTAAAGGGTTGATTTAATTAAATTAACAATAATTTATTCATTGTGTTAGCCTCGGGGTCGGCTAAGCTCACGCGACTGACAAACACGTGAGGAGGAATTCTTTAAAAAATCTCATTATGTAAATTTCCTGTATCATAATGATACTTATAATAAAGTTGTGTCAACTGAACGAATTTTAAAATTTGCACAATTTCCTGTTATCAACTGCAAATAGTTGAGTAATACGACAAATATGTATAATTTTGCAACTATATTCAATAAAAGGGGAACTCATTGGAAAAATACCAAATTGTCGAGTGTTTATACAGGAAACGATCAGATATCCCGGCAGTCTACCGAATCCTAAACGCCAGAAAATCTTCCCGAAATCCACACAATTCCCGTGTGCCAACAGTACTTCGTTCGGTACCGGCCGTTCTCTCATCAAACCAACCAGCGTTCATCGGCTACGGCCCGGCGATATCGACGTGATCGGAGCCATGGGTGATTCTTTGATTGCCGGTAACGGAGCGCTAGAAGAATGGGCGATTGGTACTATGATTGAAAATCGTGGCGTTTCTTGGTGTGCGGGTACCACAATCCAATCAAATCATATTCTGTAACTTTAGCGATTTGTTACCATGAATAATTGTTTTTTGAATAATTTGATAGAAGCTGCAGATCTGCGTTGTTATAGTAACGAATCGCCAAAAATTACAGAATACAACTGAGGTTTATTAATAAAAAAACGATTACAGGTGGCGAGGGAACTTGGCGTCAATTCCTAACACTCCCGAACATTTTGAAAGAGTTCAATCCGAATTTGACCGGATTTTCGACGGGTACCGGAGAATTTCTGTCGCGACAATCCAGATTGAATGTTGCTTATCCGGTGGCGGCCGATACTGATGCTTTGAAACAAGCGAAAGTTTTGATAAATCGCATCAGGAAAGATAAACGAATCGATTTCAAGAACGATTGGAAGATGATTACTGTCTTTTTCGGTGCTAATGATATTTGTTCGGCGCAATGCTACAATTCTAGAGACTCTCTACCGTACATGCATGCGGCTAAATTAATGACGGCTCTTGATTATTTACAAGACAATTTACCGAGGACTTTCGTTAATTTGATTCCAGTTCTAGGTAAATTTAGAATTTTTCTGATGTTAGCAGATATAGAATTAAGTAATACAGACGACAAAATTATTTAACTTTCACTAATTGTACTCAATTTAAACATCGACAATGGTTATTTATTGATTTTGTTGAATGAATATAAATATTTTTTAGACGTCTCAGTTAGTATACGAGTTAAACGAACCATGATGTGTAAAATTTTGCACACATTATTCTGTGCATGCTTCCATCGTGGTAATGGTGACGAATTAACGCAAATTACACAACTGACACGACTTTATCAACAAGCCGAAGAAGATCTGGTTGGTTTCCATTTATTAATTGAATTTTCTTGTATAATTTTACGAAATTTTCAGATTTTTAGCGGACGTTACGATAGAAAAGACGACTTCACGGTTGTTTTACAACCGTTCATGAAATTATTTAATGCACCCCAAGATCCGGAAGGTTTCTCAAATGAAGTGATCGATAGTTCGTATATAACGCACGATTGTTTCCATTTTTCGCAAAAAGGCCACGCTCTAGGTGACTAATTTATTAAATCAAAAATTACTTTAACAATTATTTTTATTAATCAACCAGGCGCTAATATGCTGTGGAATAATTTACTGCAACCTGTCGGTAGGAAAAGTACAAAACGATTGGATTACATTTTGGCAAAATTCGAATGCCCCACACCTCTAGCACCGTTTCTATTCACGAATAGAAACTCGCAAACGTTTCTAAAATGCGGCTATCAATAAAACTGGACTGAATCAATGCAACTGGAGGTTTTTTATTTATAAAAATAAACTATAATAAATTACAACATTTATGGTTGATAAATATACGTAGCTGCAGTATCTCGACGTTTTGGCCGGTTTCTACGCCTCAATTCCCATCCAAATCGGTCTTCTAGCGATTGACAAAAACGATCGAAACTTTGGTAAACTCTCCCTTGAACCTGCAGTTGAATTCGAATTAAAATTAACCGAAATAAGAATCAGAAAACTCACCTCTGAACTCAGATAACAGAACAATAACGCCACAAAAATCCCTTGTAAAGCCTCCAATGAATAACTAATGAAATAAAAAATAGTCTCAGCCGTACAAGTATCACTACCTATAATTCCAGGGTTCGATGTTACGATAATATTGACACCGAATAGAGGCAATAGGAATAAAGTTGCCCGAAATGTTGTCCTTTAATTTCCAAAAAATCGATTAATATAAATTTAAAAGATTATTGTTTAGTTTACTTTAATTGTTGTGTAACGCTACCCTTTCTCAATTTAGAGAGCATAACGCGAATTATATCGAACAGCAAGATTACGTTTAATATTAAAATAAATATACGAAATCCATCGGATATCCATTGGTCGTTATCAGTATCGACCATCCAACAGTCTGTAGCGTCTTTAGCACCCCGGACACTAGCCCAAATTAGCGACGGTATCAAGGGTAGTACTACAATTAAAAAGTTTAATAATTCTCAATTATAAAAATTAAATTTACCGAAAGTTATAATGTAGATGTACAATGATTTCGGCTCATCGGCTAGAGGTCGAACGATTAATTTATGCAAATAGAAACCGTCAACTAGCATGCATGTGTAGATGCCGTTTTTGGCGTAATTTTCGAAAAATGCCAAAATCCTACAACCAACCCCATTCTCATCCATGACATTATTCGAATCACTCCTTAGAGCATCCAAAATGATTACCTCCTTAACGATTATTGTCAAAATATTCCGCAATACTATCACTGTAATTAAATTCCTATGCAAACACATACGGAGCATCGCGCGGAATTTTTGATAAGAGAAGAATATGACAACAGCCGGAAAAGCAACGGCTGCCGCTATTGATAGTACGATAACGTGAAATTCGTGCCGAGATCGCAGGATTGGTGCTATAGCACAGACCGCGTAATTTGTAGTTTGATCCCAAGTACCATTAGCGAAACACACCTTCTCGCTTTCCACTAAAATTGGACAAAAATCAATTTCTAATGGGGCAAAATTAAAATAAGTACATTCACAGACGTCAGTTGTGGTAGAATATGCTTGTTTTGTACACGGTAATTCTACAACACTGTCGGCTTTGGCTGCTGGAAAACAACTCCAACCGTCCCAGATCACCGGACATGGGTAATTTTCATCTACAATAATAAATTAAATATTTTTAATATTTTTAAAGTATTATCTTTACCGCCGATAATATTGGAATTATTCATGTGATTGTCGCAACAATCGACAGCTTCCTCACAACACGACAGCCATAAATTGAAGAAATCCTCGGTTTTAAACGATGGCCGTACAAATTTCAATGATGTTTGATTTGTGTAATCGTACCAGAAGATATCGGTGCCGTTCTAGAAATTAAACGATCGATATTGGAAACCGTCTGGAAAGATCGGGATCGTTCTAGACTGTTCTCGAATAAATTTCGAAGGATTTACAAAATATTAGGAATTCCTAAATCTTGAAACTATCCACTGAAGGTGTCATTTTGTCTGATGTTATTAAACAAAGCTTACCCTACTTATTGGTATTTGTACAGCGCCATTGTCGCATGCAAATTTATGTAACGCAAAAGCGTATTTAAAATTTAATCGATAATCTGTTGTATAGTAATAACAATAATAACCAGTCCATTGATTCCAAGTACTACGAGGTACGATCCTATCGCGGACTCGGCAATATTTGAAATCATCCTAAAAACAAATTCTTCCAATTTAAATTATTTCTAATTGTTACAATAACTTACTTGGTTTGATGGGCAAATACTTTTATATAATGAGAACGGATTTTTATCTAAATTACACGCCTGAAATTAGAATTAATTAATCGAGTTAAATGGTTGTTAATAGAGGTTTATCTTACACAAATATTGACTGTTAGAAAAATGAAAATACAAGTACTTGATAGTTTATGGTTCATATTTTTCTGTTTTAAACTCTTATAATCTAAGTTACGCTTTATTTCAACTAATAAAAAACCAATTTGTGTTATCAATCAAAATTGCTTATCAGGTGGATTATCGAAAATTAATTTGTAAGACTCATAGTTTTATCATTAGAATAGATAGTGAGATATTGCAAAATTTCTCCATTATCGGAAAGCAATCGTGTTTGAAAGGTAATTCTATAAATTTCTAGAGCTTAAAAATGCGTTTTCTCAACGAATTCTAGTCTAATTTTAAATTTAAATCAGCATGTGTACGACCTGTAATATTGCAGTATTCTAGAAAACGACCGCCATCTAACGCCGAGAACGTGCTAGAATATTCGACGGTGCTATAAATACGCCGACGTCGGCTCACTGCATCAGTTCAAATATTGAAAGCGTCTAGAAAACGAGTACGCGAAATCTCCAAGTGCTCCAAAAAGTTTGCAAGTGCCACAACTTTATAAGTGAATTAATCCGAAATGTCTCTATTATTGTGGAACGACCCGTTCGAATTCTATCGCCCATCGCGTATCCTCAACCAGCATTTCGGTTTGGATCTAGAACCGGAGGATTTTATAACACCGTTAGTACGGCAAGAAATCCGCGATCTATTATCACCAGCTGGTTATATCCGCCCGTGGAGATCTCTAGCCTCACAGAACGATCTAGGATCGACTGTTTCGTTTGATAACAACGAATTCCAAGCGAATTTGGATGTACAACAGTTCAAACCGGAGGAGATTACCGTAAAAGTGACCGGTGATCGTACTGTTACCGTTGAGGGGAAACATGAAGAGCAACAGGATGATAAGGGGTATATTTCGAGGCATTTCGTACGGCGGTATGCGCTGCCGAAAGGGCATGATTGTAGTAAAATTGAGTCGAAATTATCGTCGGATGGTGTGTTGACAATAACGGCGCCGAGGGTTGGCGGTGGTGGTGAAGACGAACGGAAGATTCCAATAACGCAAACTGGCAAACCAAGCAAACAGATCGAAGATAAGAAGTAATTCTGCACCGAGATAATCGAATTTCAATGTACTAACGAATATCAGACTGATAGGCTTTAATTTTGTTCTAGCTTCAATGTTTTTTTAGTTTTCACAATTGTAACCGACTGATAGTTGTTAATTTTGTACTTTTGCAATTTTTCTGTCAATAAAATCTTATTTGTGTTTATTTGAGCGTTTCCCGATTTTCTAATATTTCTAGAATTAGAGCTTCCCCCAATTTCTATCGTTAAATATTCTGATGAAACTTGGATGAAAAAATTAAAATTTGACAGTATTTTTAAATACAACAGACACTACGTGTCGCTCGTTGTAATTAATGATTCATTATTCGGAAACAAGGAAGGGAAATTGTGAAAATTTTGAAACGGATCTGTGTGGAAAAGCGCATGCTATTGCGGCGTCGCATACAGCTTTAAGCTCCAATCAATTCTTTACACAGACACGAACTAAGATAGGTGACTAACTAGACGATTTTCTCCAATTTTTCTCAAGTATTGTAATCATTCCATAAATAAAATCCATTTACAACAATAACAATAGAATTTCACGAATGTTACTGTAAATATGAGTGATTCGAATCGATTGTTAACAACCGGAATCGCCAACGACATTCAGGTAATTACAATAAAACATTAATTTCGATAATTAGCGAAATTCCAAGACAATAGAGAATTATTATAGAATTGAATTAATTAACAATAATTAGGTTCGATTATGGAGATATAAACATGCGATGACGTTGCTCTAGAAAGTGCATTAAATGTCAATTATTCTACGTTAAAATAATTGCAGTATTCGATACATAAATTTATTTCAAATAAATCTCGTAAAATATTGCAAAAATGGTGGAGGCGCCGGGCCAATTCTACATTCATAAAATTGTCGCGCTTTCTCCAAATATTTATCCATTCAAACAACACCTAACGCTAGCACAAATATTATTTATGATTGATTTTCTAGGAAATATCCCGAGATCAACGCCCACACAGTGAGAAACCGACTAAAGGAGTGATAATGTCATTTGGATTTAAACGTCGCACAACACCCGATAAAAATGATTCGACAATGAATCAAAACAAAATGAAAGATTCCGATTTTATGAATCGACAAGAATCTATAAATACACATAAAGATTTGAATAACTCGTCTACTAATAGATTTGGTTTTCGTTATTATCCGACAAATTCGCGATTAACAACAAACGATCAAAACGATAACAATATTATCAATAATAATTCGTTGAAAAATCGTGGAAAATCCATGGTGAAGGCTGTAAAGATTTCAAATAATGGTGATTTAAATAGGAATAAGGTTATTAAAAAGGCTACAACGCATTATAGTCAGCTACCACGGCCCCAATCTGTTTTCTATAACGATCCGAAAGTTGCAAAGACTTTGATGAATACGACAAGGAAAATCGCTGAAAATTACCACGACGATTGTCAGAAAACAAGAAATTTCAATAATAACCACAAACAAATCTCCCCTGTAAACTACAATAATGAAGAACGTGCCAATAGAGCTGAAATCCAGATAAATTCACAAACAAATTGCGATAAAAGATTCCCAGCTGACGATTCAAACAAACAAAAATCATCGGAAAAATTGTTCGTTAAACCGTCAGCTTTGAAGACGTATTTGAAGAGTAAATCGACGAAGAACTACGACACATCACCGGATGAATCTGAATGGACGAATGGTGGTGGTGAAGCGATGGCTGAAGATGTCAGTTTTTTGGTCCTAGCATCGGAGAAATGTGCGCAAACTAAACCACCACCTCTACAAATTACAACAAATTCGATTAATAACAATCCAAAACCGGCAACCAAACCAAAAAATAGCCTCCCGTTAACTTTAGAAGACCCAAAATTTGCAGCAATCGCCGCCGCATCCACTGATAACAGTTTTCTGTTAGATGATGAAACTTCGCCGGTGGAGAGTCTAATCAGTACATCGGAATCGGATGAGTTGTTGAAGACTAGAAAGGTTCAATCGCCGGTATTATCGCCGTCATCATCGGCGTCAGATTCGAAGGATATTAACGAGAAATCCACACCAAGTCCAGGTACACCGACAAATGTCTCCTCGTTTTCTGACGGAAAAGAAGATTTCTTAATTGACGATGAGATATCCGACCAACCGGCTTTAGTCTTCGAGAATGCCGGTGTTATCGGCAAAAATTTTAAAGAGAACGAACCGCACAAACAGACACCGAAATCAAAACGACGTACACCGTTGAGTCTTGATTTCAGTTTATTATCGTTGAGGAATCGGAATTCGACTAGTTCGTTGGAGAATTTATCGTCATGTGATAGTTTAACCAGTGATGATTTAATGATAGATTACGATAGTAACTGTAGCAGTGGTATTGAAGATAACGATGGGAAATCGTTGAATTGCAATCGAGCTTCCCGGTCGGATAAGAAGATTAATAGGAAGGAAAGGGCAATTTTAATTGGAAATTATGTGACGGAAACAGTAATGAGGTAAGGAAAATTCTCGATCGGATCCAGTTTTTAATTAGCATTTGTTCAAGGTCGGCGGAAAAACAGCAACCGTTTCATAAAATCGATCAACAACAACAAAGGGCGAATGTCTTGAGGACAGTTTGTAAAAACAATCAATCTTCGCCGGGTAAAAATTTTGTAAAACCAACAGCCGATGTATCGACAGTGAAAGACGATGAAGATTTACCCGAAATTGACGTGAAAAAAGAAGAAATCACGAATATTAAAACAATGCTATTACATCTAAAACACATCCTTAACGAGGTAAATTCTGATTGTAATAATTACCGATTTTAATCGGAATAAATGGCAAAATTTCTAGTCGGAAGCACAAATTAATTTGGATAATTATGCGAGTTTACGCGATCATTCGAATAATCTACGCACAATGCCTGGATTATCTCAAAACGAAATCGAGGATTTTAAACTGGAATTAACCGAAATGAAACGACAAATTCTATTCTTACAAGGACAATTAGAAGATAAGGAGATGAATTTGAAACAATTAAAAGACGAAATGGCCAAAATTAGTTCAAATAAGAATATTACAGCACAATTCATTAATTTCGCTGCACAATCATCGAAAATCCGTTGCGATGAAGCCACTTGTAATGCCGCCACGCAAACCGATCGAGTAATTAATATTCGATTAATTAGAATTCATTCTAATTAGAGTCGATTTTCAGGTACGCTTAACTTCACCGAATTTGAGTCCGGTTAGTGACGATAATGCACAATCGTTGGGCAGGTAAATTTTTAAAGTTTCAATAGAATGCATGCTACAAAAAAACACCGTTAGAATAAACCCATCTTGTAAAATTTATTTGGAAAGTTGCATGAGAATGAGTTGGAAAGCCCTCAAATTTCCCCGTCTTAGGTTTCAGGCAAACAATGGGAATACAACAATACGTTATGTACCATCAACTACAATAACAACAGCCACAACACATCCAAGATTAGAGGACATGATCAGTTACAACCGAAATATGAGAGGCCGACTGTTGATTAATCGAAAATAATTCAGCTTGATACAGTAAAATTCATATAAAAATACCCCCAAAACTCATAATTAGCTCCCCGATGGTAACTGTAAGTTTAATTAATTCTGTGATAATTTCTTTCAAAATTCATTGATCTTTTCTCGTTATTGACACATTAGTTAGATAATTTAATAATTTAAGTTCCTCCACTATTAATTCTCGTATTTATTGTAAAAAAGGATATAAAGACAATATGCAAATTGTACAGGATGGGTGTTATTTTAATGGAATTTCAACAAATAAGTATTGCCGTTATATCTATTCTCCTATTAAAAATTGCTTCAATATTTCGAAAAGTATAAGGTGTATCATTTTATAACAAAACGGGTGAATAATCAAGTTTTCTTAAGATAACTCAATTGAGACGCTTTCTTTTCAACACACTCGTCTTTGACTGGGAGATAAGTGGACTGTAGAGTTTACGATCGATTAAATCCAGTAGAACGCTGCTTCTTTTAGGAAATAAAAAGTGTTCCTTTGATATTCAGTTGCTTTAGTTCTCTGAATAATTCATTCAATCTTAATTGAATTAACTTAATTTTAATATTAACATTCATTAATACAGGAGTTGAATTAAAAGTAAAGTTCATGTAGGAAATCTTATTATTCGGCGAGTAATTTGAAAAATATTTCAAGGATTTATAGACGAATCCCTGTAGATTATTTTAGTGGAATTTAGGCCTCGTAGCTCATGTGAAAGTTGGTCAAAAACGCCGTTTCCGACCATATCGCGATTTTTACTAACGAGTAACACTTTAAATGACTCAAAGATACTTCTAACGTTGTTTTTTTCGTTATTTTTCAATTTTATTCTGAAACAGGTAGAAATATTTCGTGGTTATTCTGCAAGCCGATAGAGAAACGAAAAAAATCAATGTTGAGTCATTTTCAAAAATCACCACACTTGCCGGTAAGCTACGAGGTTCAAATTTTGGTGAAATAATCTCCAAGGACCCTCCTATAAAACTGCTTGTCAAATAACAGGATTTCTAATAAAA
The DNA here is from genome assembly GCA_020740385.1 of Mylabris phalerata. Lineage (NCBI taxonomy): Eukaryota > Metazoa > Arthropoda > Insecta > Coleoptera > Meloidae > Mylabris > Mylabris phalerata. Next base: position 4,539,847 of record JAJEOX010000299.1, on the reverse strand, counting down.
TTATAACTTTTAATCCAGCAAATTTTCATCGTATAACGGTGTAAAAATGGTGGATGCGCCGGGCGACAATTTCATTTTTTCAACTAGAAAATTGCAATTTACATTATTTTTAAAGCATGATACATCTTATATTAATAGAGTAAAAACCAAAATAATTAAAATAAAATCAAGTGTATTTATTCTCAAGATATTCACAATATTGTATCAAAAACAAGTAAACAATAATTAATGGATTTCAACTAAAATCAATTGATATTTTTTCATGCTGCTGGACTCTAAATTAGGATAGAAAACGTAGTGATATTTGATTTTATCTCTGGTTTATTTATCTTAGGTAGTATTAATTTATTTTGTCTTATAAATGTTTTATATTTTTGTGCTTCATTTTACTGTAGTGAATTTCTTGAAGAATCTTAAAAACCGAAAAACTGACTAATAAATGAATAGAAGCAAATTTCTTCGATTATTTCATCATTTCAAATTAAAGATAATTAACGAAAATCGGTTGCTGAAATTGTTCAATATAGCCAATATTGGGAGCTCTACTCTTCTGTAATTTCAATCTTCGGTCATGTTTCTTTAGTGTTACTTTCTGGAATAATCGAATCAATTTCGGAAAATTTAATTAATTTCAATCGAACCTCTGTTGTGCATTTTCTACATTTGTTGTCGCAATTACTGTGGGATTTTTTGTGATTTTCTCTCATCTTCCTGTCGAAATTGTGACTCGACTTAGACTTCAATAAAAATCTGATAGCACTAGATTAGAATTAGATTTGAAAATTCTGATTTAAACACTCACCTACGGGGCTTATAGCAATAGAATTCGATTAAATAGCGTTTGGTACAGGGGAGTTTACAGCATTCGTCGACAATTTGTCGGCGATATCTGTTCAATTCTACAAATTTCTAAATTAATTTTACTTTTTAATGTAGCGAAATAATTACCGAATTTTGGCGAGTTATGGATTAGGCACAATTCGTTTAAAGTATCACTCAATTTTTTGCCGCAAAAATGCTGTTTTCGATCTAAATCACCGTAAACTAGTGCGATAATTAAAAGTTGCCGTACAAGTTTGGCGAGTGTCATATTACCACCACTTTCAACTTTAAATTCAAAACAAGTATAATATTTCTAGAGAGTTAATATTTAAGTTCATTATCAGGTTACTATGGTTATCGGATTATTTGATAACTTGTATCAAATTACATTTATTTTTCGTACCTGTACTAGTAAATTGTAAGTAACTTGGGGTATTTATGGGAATTTTTATTGTTGTAATGCAGGTGTCTTAATGGCAATTGTGGGTTTACTAATGATTTTCCTGTCAATTTCCCAACAATACAGTGGTCATTAAATATAAAAGGCCTACAAAGAGTTGTCCTACAGGTATAAAAATAGTCAAATGTCAAATGTCATGCCTGTAATTGTTTTCATGTTCTAGTAATGATTTCTCTATTGTACAATCGTTATGTAATTGAATTTTTTCGTGCCAATTTTCACGGCCATCCTCCGAAGTCTTAAAGTTTGGATTAAATTGCCGACGTGAAATTTTAGTGATTCTGTAACCTTCTAGCAGATTTAAAACAAGTTCCTTGATCACACCCAAATATTAACTCGGAAAATAGTTTACGAATAGAAACGAAAAATTGATGCAACTGAAAATTCGAATGAGAGAGCAATGCGTTGCAGGACTGGCGGGCGATTTGGAAAATATTTTATAGGACGGTCCCAGAGATCATTTTACCAAAATTTAAAGCTCGTAGCTGGTCAAAAATACTCGTTTTAGGCAACATTGTAACTCTTGAAAACGAGTTGAGTTAAATGATACACGAGGACCCAAGGATGCTCCCCAAATTTCTTTTCATTTTTCTGTGCAGTCCAGAATAAATGTAATATTTCTACCAGTTACAGAATAAACTGTAAAAAACAACAAATTAAAAGCATTAAGTGTAACGCGTTTTAAAAGTCTGAAACGGGCGTTTTTGGCCGATTTTCAAATGAGCTACACCTAATTTTGGTAGTGATAATCAGGCGCCTTTCTATAAACAAATAAGCACCCCTTGAAGTCCTTATCGAAGTGCAATTGTACAAGGGTTTAGTTTGGTGCCACATTTTATTCCTTCAACTAGACTAGATTTTGTAAATTAATAAAAATATAAATATTAAGGAATAAAACCTTTCATTTTAAAAGAGAGATCAATTTTTCAATCAATTGTAAATATTGTATTCAATACTTCTTCCATATAAGGATTATCACCGAGTCTGCGGACTTCACGTTTAGCCTCCTCATTTAAATCCGATAAAACTTTTTTGGTATAATCGAAACTGCCAAATTTCTCCAATAATGATACACAATATTTCTTCACTTCAATATCTTTCGTACGTTGCCTCAAAATATCTAGAATTGTAATTAAAGAAAATTTTTGTAACTAATCTGTATAAATAAGTTTGATTTTCTAAAATTAATAGAAGGATACGGATTATTTGATTACTCTTTGGTTGAGTATGAATCGCATGTATAATTGGAAAACTAAATTTGCCCTCTGTTAGATCTTCACAATAACTTTTATGTAGCATATACTGAAATTTGAATAAATTATAAATAAATAACGATTATAATTCGATGAAACTTTACATCTTTTGAATAGAGATTTAAATAATCATCACGTATTTGAAAATATAAACCAAGAATCCCTGTCAATTTCGTATAGTCTTCTTTATTATCACTGAACAGTTGCATCAGTCGAATAGCGAGCATAAAAAGGCCACCAGTTTCTAGAAAATAACCCAAATTTCGATTATTTATTTCAATTGATAAGAGAAATTTACTTCTAATAGTCATTTGTTTATATTCCTCTTCACTAGGACAGATGAAATTATCTCTCCAATAGATTTCCATACCTTGGCCCCTGTGTAATTCTAATACTTGTTCGGTGTAAACACTAACAGCCTAACAATAATTCAATATAAAGTTATCGACAATAATTTAAAATATTTAACATACCTCGGGGTGTTGAAGGTCAAGTAAACGTTCTAATGCAATAAACAACGTATAATTTGCTGCGTTAATTGTACTAGCTACGCCATAAATTGAATGGGCAACTGGAATGCCACGTCTCAATATCGAACTATCCTGAATATCGTCCAAACTGAAAAGGAGACGAATAAGAGCAGACTCCAAAATTTGGAGCCCTATTTTTACAAATATTGCGGCTTACAGTAAGCTGGCATTGTGCATCATTTGGACAATATCCTCGATCTTTTCCAGTGTATCATCGGGAATGTTTAGCCAATAATTGAAGGCTCTCGACAATTTCGAGCGGACATTCTTGCCAGGTACTTGCATAATGTACGTGTACGGTTGCAATAATTTCTAAATTAAAAACGAATAAATAAGATTTTAGTATTACAACAAAGAAAAACTAACCTCATCTTGTGCCTTATCATTTGTTTTACTAAACAACGTACACATTTCCTTTTGTTCACTCATTATTGAGTTTAAATAATAACAAACAACTTATTAAGAATTTTTTGCGGTATTTATAACAATTTTAATTATAAAATTTGCATAAACGCAAAAATCATTAAACTATTAGGTTATCAGCTCGGGTACACTAATGTCAATTGCTAGAGTGCAATGTATACTTCATCAATCTCTCCAATGAATTGACTTAATATAACCACATGTCAATAATTAATCAGTTATCACAAAATAATCAATTCTACGTGTTCTACAATATTTATTAATGTGATATGAATCGATTTTAAAATAAATATTTAAGTTTGCGTTGATTTTTAGTCAATACTCTAGAAATTTAGTTGGACTATATTCAACTTTAGTGGATTCAAGTTGGGCGCCTGCGTCGATAAGGATAGGAATTCTAACCATTTTACTTTCGATAAAAGTGAAATTAATCATGAATGAATCATATTACGAGTGGAAAACACTGTTGCCACATTAATTCCGATGGGCAATATCTACGGAATTTCGATTACAAATTGATAGTATATAAATTACGGTCTTTATGAATTCAATTTTTATTATAATTATTATAATTTAATATTTAAAAAAATTATATTTAACAAATCTTATAATTGAAATAGTTATCCAATCATTAATTTACAGACAGAGAACTGGCAACCTATAACTGCATACTGTGATTAGTTGATTACTGATTAGTGATTGGTTTTGAAATCTCGATATGGCGCTAAATTTAAATGTAGCGGCAGTTTTGAATTTATATCGACAGAATTTGATTATTGTTAAAAAAATCTTTCAAAATATGCTTTTATTCCATAAACTGTTGAAATTTGTTTGTTTTATGAGATAAATAAATTATTGTTTCCATTAGAGCTCTTAACAGTTGATGTGTTAAATATTTGAACAATTACAGCTTTTATTTGAAGATTACCGTGGTGTACGAATCAATATGGAGATAAATCGTGATCGACAATTCTTACAATAGTCGGTAAAAGACCATAAATGAGAAATTATTGAACATATACGTCCTTTGGAATGACCTCAGAAGTACGAAAAAAGCCGATAGTCAGAAAGCCTAAATGTGTGTAGGTGGCAGGGTGGTTCGTTGACAAAAACCCATCTCTCCAATGGAGGAGCATCACACCGTACCGCCTTCGCCACCATCCAATGTTCCAACAACCATGTGAAATAGGTGCATGCGGGGATCAGGACGAAATCGTACATCCAATAGTGTACTAGGTCCTGTTTGACGTCAAAGAAAGGAGATCAATATGTGGAATATCCAGACACTGGGAAACACAGTCCTGTTTGCGAACGCTTACCAATTTGTTACAACACGTTCGCTTCACTCCACGTACATCTAGGTGTATTATTGTTGTTGGTGCGCGTGTATTTGATGAAGCTGACGAGCGCCCATGTGCGGGCTAGCGTTTAGAACTAGAAACAGCCCCTCGCAAAAAACCTCCCTACGTTGGGGCGACTGTTGTTTCAATCAAATTTATTTTATATTTTAATTTTCAATTTTCCGTACAAAATCCACAAAGCATAACAATAATCTACAAAGTGACTGAAGGAAATCGAGTGCTTCACAGTATTCTGTTTGTAAAACAAAAATAAAACAGATACAGGTAACAAGGAAACCATAATTTTATTAATTATAAGCAGCAGGAAATTGGAAATCGATCGATTTGATATTGATATTCTTGTCCCCAACAGGATTCAAAATGATTAACGTTGCGGGCGTTATCTCGATTATACTTTTCTATGTTCTAATACTGGGGGTGGGTATATGGGCAGCACGCAAGAAAGAATCCGGCAATGATTCAGAAGAGGAAGTCATGTTGGCTGGCCGAAATATCGGCTTATTCGTCGGCATATTTACAATGACAGGTAAATCGAAGGAAAAGAAATTCAATCTATGGTTATCAGTAAGTGGATCTTACAGCCTTTTTAATCTATCCCGTGAGATTCATCGATCAATAAACCCAAACATTTTTGATCATTTTCTAATACTAGATTATTAAAAATAAATTGCTTTGAATAAATAACAAATCCATATTGATTCTCTATTTATGTTGAATAATTAAGTTCAAAATCGATTCAGCTGTGTATATTTACTGGCTGCAATCAAATATTTGTAAACCTCGCCATCCACCGATTCTCTTGCTGATCGCCTTAGATCGCCCCCTATTGTAAGGCTTCCGTTTGCAGCGACTTGGGTTGGTGGCGGCTACATCAATGGTACAGCTGAGGCGATCTATACGTATGGCCTAGTCTGGTGTCAGGCACCGTTCGGTTATTCGTTGAGTTTGGTCTTTGGCGGTATATTTTTCGCAAATAAGATGCGCAAACAAGGCTACATAACAATGTTAGATCCCTTACAAGATTCATTCGGTGAACGTATGGGTGGTTTACTATTCTTACCGGCTCTATGTGGTGAAGTATTCTGGGCGGCTGGTATTTTGGCGGCATTAGGTGCAACGCTCAGTGTTATTATCGATATGGACCACCGGACGAGCGTTATTTTCAGTTCTTGTATTGCTGTTTTTTATACTTTATTCGGTGGTTTATATTCGGTTGCTTACACGGATGTTATACAATTATTTTGTATATTTATTGGCTTATGGATGTGTATACCGTTCGCATGGACCAACGAGCATGTCCAGTCGTTATCATCAATGGATGTCGATTGGATTGGCGAAGTTAAAAAAGAAGAATATTTCTATTATTTAGATTACGGTTTATTGTTGGTTTTCGGCGGTATACCATGGCAAGTCTATTTCCAAAGGGTCTTATCGAGCAAATCCGCTGGACGGGCCCAACTCTTATCGTATGTAGCCGCTGTTGGATGCATTCTAATGGCCATCCCTCCTGTATTAATTGGAGCTATCGCCAAAGCTACCGGTATTTAAATTAAATTAAAATCTAATAAATTAATTAAAATACAAATTGTAGTGTGGAACGAGACGGACTATAAGGGACCTTATCCGTTGACCCAAGACGAAACCAGCATGATTCTACCGATGGTCTTGCAATATTTAACGCCAGATTTTGTGTCATTCTTCGGATTGGGCGCGGTATCAGCTGCTGTAATGTCCTCAGCTGATTCTAGCGTACTATCAGCCAGTTCGATGTTTGCTAGAAACGTCTACAAGTTGATATTCCGCCAAAAAGCCTCAGAAATGGAAATCGTTTGGGTTATGCGTGTTTCAATTCTAATCGTCGGCGTATTAGCTACTATTATGGCTCTAACAATTCCATCAATTTACGGTTTATGGTAAAAATTAACTTTAATTAACTCCAATTATAGTATTGATTTTTTAAAAATTTTAGGTCAATGTGCTCGGATTTGGTTTACGTTATTCTATTCCCACAATTATTGATGGTGGTTCATTTCAAAAATTATTGCAACACTTATGGCAGTCTTGCAGCTTATATTATCGCATTTTTCGTTCGAATATCCGGTGGCGAGCCGTTAATGAATCTAGATCCCTTCATTCATTACCCCGGATGGGACGAAGAGAACCAACGCCAATTATTCCCATTCCGAACATTAGCAATGGTCATCTCTCTAGTGACATTAATCCTAGTCTCTTGGTGGACGAAATGGGTGTTTGAGTCCGGCCGTTTGGCGCCCGGCTACGATTTCTTCCATTGCGTCGTCAACATCCCCGAAGATATCCAACGTGTTGGCGAACCGGCTGAGGAGGGCGAACAAATGTCGGTCATGGCATCGGGTGCTATGGGGAAACTGTACGGTGCTGCTACACTAGTCGGTAAAGATGAACGTAACGGACGAGTAAATCCGGCTTTGGAGCCGGACGATGATGTGCCAGCATCGGAGATTGAGCGGTTACGCGGCTCGATAACTAGCAGCGGTGGTGGAATTAGGTCTACGACAAATCCAGACGTGCAGACGTCGCTTTGATTGAAATCGATCGATTAAAGCGATTGATTGGACGGTAAATGAGAGGAATTATAGTTGCTGTTTTTCTGTTGATTTGCTGCTATCTTTGTTGATGATATTTCGTCGCTTTTTGATTACATCGAAATTACGTCCCTGAAACGCATACATATCAGAGTCTGTGTCCTATTGTGTAACTGAATACATATCATTGTTAACCTTAATGACGTGCTCATGCGTGGATTTGGTCGTGCGCGGGATCCGTGCGCACCGACAAGAAGACATGTGCAGACGCACCTTTATACATATCATGTATAGTAATAATCTTTAGAAAAGTTACCATTATATTTTTGCTGTTGATTGAAAAGATGAGACATAGATTTATTTAGATATACATTTAATAATATATGGGTATAAATGGTAGTTGCCAATTTTTTTGGTAAATGTACGCTATAAATATTTATCTATACACATATAGATACCTTATATGTTATATGTGATAAAACAATAATTAGAGAATTATTAAAAAAATAACAATCGGTTAAAATAACTGTGTTTTAAAGCATATCATTACTACAGAGACTAAAGACTCGTCATAAAATCCATATTGCGAGCATTCATATTTTACAACGCTATATTCAATTAATTCCATAACCAATCACAATCATAACTCTACTGAATAGTCGTTAGTATCGATAAAAAGTACAAAATACGTTCACACAATTCCAACGATAGAATTGAATCCATGCGGACCGATCTAGTACCGGAGCTAGCGTAGCGCTTCTAGTGTGTACGCTCCCTAATTATTCAATTCTCCTTTATTTTTAGACATTACCAGTTGAATATTGCGTTGAAAATATCGATTTAAATTATTTCTTTGGATTGTTGTTCAAATCTCTAAGAAATTGATGGTTCTAAAGATTCTATTCAATGTTGTTCGTTTTCTCCATGATCAAATGTTTAGAATTTAAATAAATAAGTCTTCATTGTTTGAATCCTGTTGTTTTCACACAAATATCTTCGTTATAATACTCACGATGCTATTGGGAAACTGTTATAAGACCATTGTTGTTGATGTAATTATTTATTTAGAGAGAATTTTTAATTTAATAGGTTGTATATAAAAGTAAAACTCAAAGCAAATAATAGACTGTTAAAAAAACGATACAGTTGATTGATTATTGTGTAAATATACCTTTAAAAAATAATAATTAGAGCTAATATGTGGATAAATTGTAAAATAAAGTACGAAATTATCAAATTTTGTTTTATTCCGTTCGATTTGTCGCCACAATGTGGGCGCTACCTTAATTTAGCTTAATTGCAACACGTTGTAATTATCAACATTTATTGATTGTTCCAGCTGAAATTCCAGCAATTTTTCAGCGAAATCATCGAATCTTTACCCAAAATTACAAGCGCCCACAATTTTTGGTATTCACATCGGAAATCGATAGGTTGGTTCTTTCAGTCGTACAGTTTGGTTGAATTCTAAAGACAATAATAACGATCGAAGTCCTGAAATAGGGCGGAGTTCCTGAAACAGGATAAGGCGTGTCCTGCAGGAGACGTCCTACGGATCCGGGTGTGACCTGAAGATAGATCAATACCTGTAGTATGCTTATAAATCTACTTATTTATGCCAGGTGGTAGTTCTTAGGTTTAACGTAAATACATCCATTTTTTTTGGTTGGTAAAAATAAGATCCATTTCAGCTCAAAAATTTAAATTAGAGTAATTTTTCAAAAAGAATATCGGTAAACGCCTGAAAGATTGATTGAGAAGGATTGTCGTTTAATTATGTCTCCTCATCTTTCAATTTAATCAAAAACTAATTTTATTATTAATGATAATCGAGGAAACATTTTCCTTGTTAACCTTATAAAAATCAATTGCATGAAATTGAATGAAATTATCTTATAAATAAATAGACGAAATTGGATTAAATTCCTCTTGGTAATCTTTATTTCTCATTTAATCCAACCAACAGGAGAATTTTCTGCATTTATTTCGAGCAAATGGTGGAAAATTTCTTTGGGAACGGATTTTTTATTATGGGAACATTAATCAAAATTCGATAAGAAGGTAATGGATTCTGATAAGAAGGCTCTCCGATCAGATTAACAAAGTTGCTGTAAATCCACCACAAGATCTAAAATGTGCAGTCACAGCTTCAATGTAATCCTTCAAATCTTTGGGAGAAATTTCGAATTTGAAATCACTGAAAAATCACAATTTTCTATAAAAAAATTCCGATTTCAGGAAGGATAAGTAGTTTTAAAAAGTTTATGATGATTTATGCTTTGAATTATTAAAATTCAATAAAGCCTTGGCGCTCTCAGAGACCTCTTGTGTTAAGAATTCATCCAACTGATAATAAAATTTAAGCATTTTTGTTGAACTATCAACTAGTAAATTTCAGGACTTAATTTTTTCCAAGAAGGGTACAAGAGGTGGAAGATACAAACAATATTCGCTTCTTGTTCTGTTAGCGTGTAATTAGCAATCTTTGTTATTGTTTTTTCAATTTTCGAAAGGGCACGTGTCACAAGTGATCAATTTTCAGATATGGACAACCGAAACCTTTCATCGAACAGTAATCGAACACTATTAGAATCAATATGAGTTGGTTTTTATTAGGAATAATTTCATATAAAAGCCAAAATTTGAGTCGTTTGACTGTTGTGCTTAGAAATCGAGATACTGTAAGAGTAGTGCAAAATTTATCGAGGGATTCGAATTAGATTCCCAAATTATTAATTATTTTTACAGAAGTAAACCTTTTATAGCTTTATAATCAATTTATTAATCTAGATTATAATTCTGATTAGGATCAGATTTTATCGATTGATTGGGAATTTATAAGCAGAGCTATAAAAAATTCATCTTGGAATTTTCGTTGATTACGCCTTAATTTTGATCCTTTAAAGTTACAGTTGTTAAGATTCCTGTGGGAATCCACAAAATAGACACAAATTGAGGACGGTTTTGTATCTCTGTGGAATTACCTCCCAATCGTTTTCGGGAAAGTTTTGGCAAAAATAAAAATTTCCACATTTAAGTATTCCTTTGGGTCTTCTAACATCCCTTGATCAATGCTAAATTTCCAAAACTAAAACTACAATATTTTCCACTTATATTTCAGTTTGAACTACTAAAATTGTGAAATTTGAACTTTTAATGGAAACTCACGGGGTATATTTTTCATGTAAATTGAAAAATTACGCTACCTGAAAAAATGATAAACAATGAGGAGTAATAGAATTTGTAACAATAGTGTTAATTGTATTTGCTTTAATGTAAATATTTCAATTACAAACGTCCAACAAAAGACCGAATTTGATTCAGTATTGTTGTACCTGCAAGTGTGGGTTGTTTCCAATTATTCTCCCTCTAATTATAATCGAGAACAATTGTTTTTTTTTTCGAAATGGACAAATATTTGTGCTTCAACTAGCACGTATAGACAGGTATTGTAAGGGAGAGGGCTGGAATTTATACTGACGGGTCGATACAGCACCGCCGTTTTAACATGAATGTTTGATATTCCTGGCACCCTTAGTTTTGAATAAAACACACACATAAATAGGGTGACCCTCAACTATCAAATAATTCGATGGTAATTACGTTATTTATCTCTAATATAAATAAATTGATCTATCGGTAATTACGATAGTAGGTCAGTTTACAGCTATTTTAATTAATTAATTTCGAAAGTTTGGTGTTTTTGATTAATCTAAGAGTTCAGGTTGTATTTTTTGCTATAGGTGTTCGAGTTTAAATTAGTTTCACGTTCACCAGTTCTATCGTAAACTTTGAAATTCTCGATGATTTATTGGGTCGATATTTCTATAACTCGATGACATTATATTAAAGTTTCATAACACGTCGGAATTTGTGTAATCAGAACATGAACACGTCTTGGCAACTTTAATTATTAATAACAATCAATTTGTGGTTTAGTTTTTAAATTCCTTTAAAAAAATAAACGAGTCTAAATCGAATCAATCAATCGTGTAATCGAGTAAGCTTCACGGATAAAGCTAAAAGTTTAACTTAATTTACTAAGAAATCTTATTATTTCCAATATTCCAGTCACGTTTACAAAATCTTGGAAATTTTCAGCCAAATTCCGCCAATATTTCACAGTAAAATCGTCCAAATCCATGATGTTAATTTCTGGAATAATCGAATAATGTGCAATTATTTCAACACGACTAGATTTACTAATACAGAAATATCTGTGGCGAGGATGTTTGGAAAAAAATTGAGGGTGGTACAATTGTTGCCCGAGGCGATATTGCAAACTCATTTGAATTTTCGATCAAACCACCCTTCTGGCTTTGCCATGTCGTACCGCAACTAAAAAGTACCCTAATCGTAACAGGAATTCGAAATTATTTAGCTTCAGGGACAGTTTTACTCTATTCTATATGGTGGTTAATTATTGATAGGGGGTTACTTTGTGCCGTTGACAAGAATAGGAAAATCAATCCAACTATTGTCGTTTCCAATAACCACACGCTAGTTGGATTGAATTTGATACAATGAAAGAGCTTCCACAGTTGATTAGATTCTGTTCTAGGTCTTTTTTTAAATTTTTTATTGATGAACGAGTTTTCATCTATTTTCCTAGTTTTTGTCTAAGTTAACATCCACAGTAACCAACAACAAATTGCCTTCTACTACATTCTATAAAGCCTCTTAGTTTATTTACTTGAAATAATCCGATAAACTCGCCTAATTTTTTGCTATTTACAGCAAACGACAGACACCATTAGTCAGTCTAAAATTAACAAATCACCGAGAAAAAAGCCTTAGAATGGATGACATTTAACGTCAACCTTTCCCACCCTTTAGCGCCTATGCTAGCAAATCATTTATGAAGATCCGAATCCTGAAAGTTGCCGATGGTAAGGAAAATTCATAAAATAATAGATGCTTCATTGTAGTCTATACAATGAAATATTAATTTAACTGGATCGATACTTTCTGAATATATCGTGGAATACGGAATATTTGGTCATAGTCAAGTCGAATAAAGGGATTTCATTTGCATACACAGTGAATGAAACAGCAAATCCTTTGTGGTTTAGTTATTAACATAAATTCAGCTAGAATTTTTCTTTTCTCGTTATTAAGGTCGATGAAAATTTAAAACAATAATCCGGACTCGAGTCGATTTCAACCTCCCAAATGTCTTCAAAGCCGTAGAAAGAGGGAATTAAAATATGGATAGCTGCATATACTTCAGTTTCAATCCAGTTTGATTTTTTTTTTGAAGATCCAGGGGGTGGAAATTTGAATTCAGCTTGCCTGAATTGAATGGGCAATAAGTACTTAAAAAATACTCATTGACGGTTGTTTTACCAGTTTCACTTTCTGAATTCTCCCCTATATAAACTTTAGATTGCTTATAAACAGCGTTAATTATAAATTTTTACGCTAATTAGAAAAAATATCGCCAATTGAGGATAAAAATTTCGTATATCTCGGAAAATTTTAGGATTAACTTTTATTGCCTTGGAACGCAGATGGGGGTTGTTTATTTTGCTTTAAAATTAGAATGAAATATTCGAATCATAAGTCCATAAATAAATAAAAACAGAAATTCAGGATTTCCATTAAATCCATATTTGCCTGTCAATATAATACAACAAGTAAACATTTCAGAATATTGAAATTCGAAAAGTAAAGAATTCTCGATGTAAACTCTATGGAGATCAAAATTTATGCCATTAAGATTTGTTGATTATTTCTGAAGGATTGATTTTTGTTAGAATTGTTGTTGGTATTGGAAATATTAGGAAATTTCCCCAAAAAGCCCCTCTGAAACCCCTAATTCTTTATCTGAAAAAAATATAATTTTGCCCAACTATTTTGCACATTATTTTCGTTAATGTCTGACGCATAAATCTACAACATTCCTCAGCATACACCCTCGATTGGTCCACCAACATTGACGTGTAAGTCAACTACCCAATGAAGGGGTAGTTGTGTAAAGCGCCTGCTTTGGCTGATTTGTATCCGCCCCTAGAAATCTGGCAACCCGTGCTGCCAGATCATATCGTGGGCTGCGTTACAGGAGCGGTTGTGTATGTTTTAAAAACGGTGCGGCGGGTGGTGAAGCTAAAGTAACGCGTGCACCTGGACGTCGGCACCGTGGAGACTCGCGGGCAACAAGGCCCGGGAGGCAGCCTTGGCCTACTCGGTGATACGCGCGTCGCCAACATACGTGGATTTCTTTCAACGCGTATTGGAAGTGCCCTACCTGATACAGGTGAGTTACAATAAATCCATGCAGTAGGAAAATTATAAAAATCCTCCCTCTGGAAGGCAAAAATTGTAAACTAATCTTTACATTATCTGTTGGCTTATGTTATTTTTTTGAAAATTTGCAAATTTGTAATACAAAATGGCTGACAAACTCTCAACAAGATGGCCGAAATCAATACAAAATTACTATTCAATAGACTAATCATGCATAAATTGGTAAATAATGAACAATACCCCACCCCCAAGACAAGTCAATCAATTGTTATGGAAAACCTAAAAATAGATTTTAGGGTAACTTGCATTATCGTACCCCCTTTCAGCGCCATAAAACCACCCCATTTCAAATATTAATTATTAATGAAAATATGCCAAGGTTCTGAAACTTTCTAGATGGAAACTCTAATACTTGACCAAGAAAATTACATTTCTTTCTCCGTCCGATACTCTTATTGATATTTTCCAATTTCCTCGTGACCCTACAACCTTCGATAAACTCATCTGTTAGTTACGAAATTCAATTTCGTGGCATTGCCTAATAGTAATTCGATCAACAGGGGGAAAGTTGAGGACTGTAACAATAACCCAACATAGGTTGTTATCAAATGTTTGATATTTCTTCTACTTGTTCCGTTTATTCATACGATAAAAAATTTTGATTTGAGTGAGAAAATCGTTTGGAAATACCGAAAGTAGGAAGTAGTGTCGTTATGAAAATTGTTCTAAAACTGTTTCGGAAATTTATCGCTTGACACAAATAAGTGGATCGATTCAAATTGTCTTGTTAAAATAAAGGGTGACGAACACAAGGATTGTTGTGTAACCCTCTTGTTAACAATGAAAGAGAAGCTTAACGCGCTTTGTTGTGATGTATACTCCATACAAGTGACATTCCAAGCTATCTCATATGGTTGCCATAGAATTTAGTCTACTGAATTACTGAAATTCTACTGTAACTGTTGGCTAGGTATTGATTGTAATTGTTTGTAAGAAAATCAATTAGTTGACAGTTGCAGATTAAAATAGATAAAGCGCTTTAACTCCCAAAAACCTTTAATCGTGACGGGGTGTGGGGGTAAGCGCAGTGCCTCCCCACCCGGCCGTAGAAAATATCTAATAATTATTCTATGTCCAGGTTAACCAGATGGCACTGCGCTTCCCCGTTCCGAACAAAGACACCCAATAAGCTACAACAACGTTGCAAAATCCATTGGACGTGTTTGCTGAACATTCGCCACCATGACGACCATACCAATTATAAATATGGAATTTGGGGAATTGAAGGAGGTAGTATGGGCGAAACTACAGGAGCCCCGTTCCCAAAGAAAATTGATCCTAGTGATTGTATCAATAGCATTACTACTGGACAACATGCTTTATATGGTAATAGTCCCTATCATCCCTGATTATCTGCGATACATTGGTGCCTATAGTGACAGTGTTGCAATTCCGGGAAACGAAACAACTACAACACATCCACCAGGTATACCGTACAAACACGACCACCATGGACAAGACCGAGCTACAGGCATCCTATTCGCCTCCAAAGCAATCGTCCAATTGATGGTGAATCCATTCTCTGGAGCGCTAATCGATCGCATCGGTTACGACATACCCATGATGATCGGTCTATGCATAATGTTCTTGTCGACGGCAGTGTTCGCGTGTGGCAGAAGTTACGGCCTCCTATTCTTCGCCAGAAGTCTACAAGGCGTCGGTTCGGCGTTCGCCGACACATCCGGTCTGGCGATGATCGCAGACCGTTTCACCGAAGAGAACGAACGTTCAAAAGCATTAGGCATTGCTCTAGCATTCATCAGTTTCGGTTGTTTAGTTGCACCGCCGTTCGGCGGTGCCCTATATCAATTCGCCGGCAAAGAGGTGCCTTTTTTAATTCTGGCATTTATTTCATTGATGGACGGATTCATGTTATTGTTGGTGATGAAACCGGTCAAACAACAATTGAAAGAACAACAAGCAAGTCGGCCACCGTCTGTACCGATATGGAGGCTATTTATGGATCCTTATATTGCTGTCTGTTCGGGTGCTCTAATGATGTCCAATGTCGCTCTTGCTTTTCTAGAACCAACAATTTCTTTATGGATGGAAGACAATTTAACTACAGACAATTGGAAAATCGGCGTCATTTGGCTACCAGCATTCTTCCCACACGTTTTCGGTGTTATATTAACTGTAAAAATGGCAAAACAATATCCGCATTATCAATGGATAATGGCGGCAGGAGGACTCGCTTTGGAAGGCTTATGTTGCTTTATAATCCCATTTGCCAGTTCGTATATAGTACTTATGATACCAATTTGTGGTATTTGTTTCGGCATAGCCCTTATCGACACGGCTCTATTACCAACACTTGGCTATCTCGTCGATGTCCGATATGTTTCAATATACGGAAGCATATACGCCATCGCAGACATTTCATATTCAGTTGCATACGCTGTCGGCCCTATAATCGCAGGCGGTGTCGTCGAAGCAATCGGCTTTACAGCCCTTAATGTCGGCATAGCCTTCTCCAATTTATTGTACGCACCGGTTTTAATGTACCTCAAACATATTTACGATTTTAAACCGTTCGAAAACGAGGCTAATATTCTAATGTCCGATCCGCCAAATAAGGAATACCAAACGTATTCGATGCAAGAACGCAAGCCGGTTAGTGATGAAATCCAAAATCATCTAGAATATAAAGAGCAAGAAACCAATTTCAATGCAACAAATCAATATCAACAGGACTATCCGAATCAATATGAACAGAACTACCAACAGCAGTACCAGCCGAATTACCAGTACGAAGAACAACAACAACCACAACCGCCTCCACGACCTGGCGGTCGGGTACTACCACAACAACCGGAACCAGCGAATCCGAACCCATTTCGGCCAGCTGAAGCGACCGGCAGGAATCCGTTTAGGCAAGGTTTCTAAACTTTGTGTTTCAGTTTCTCTTTCAGTTCTTGTGTAAAATTGTATATTTGTGTAATTGTCCCTGAATGTTAATTACTATCATGTACATATCAGTTAGGATGTTCCTGAAATATTGTACATAATTGCTGAAGAATAATAAGCAAAATATTGTGTTGGAACTGTAGGAGTTTAAAGATGCAATGTAGACATACAAATGATATTATTATAGAAATTCTAGATAGATTACGCTATATGAAAATGAAGCCTTGAATCTGGATGCAGCATGTTTCGTTTAAAATCTAAATATGCGCATTTTAAACGGGATTTACTGTACAATTACAGAATTTTCAACTAGATGGTTAATATATTTATGTATTATTGATTTGCTTTTGGAATATTATAGTTTTTGAACATTTTCAAAAATATATCAACTGAGATCACATACATATCAGAATCAAATGATTCGCTTCTTATATATGGTGATAGGTCGAATTTTGGCCAATTTAGTCATAGTTATATATTAACATGATAAGTGACATTATACGTATATTAAAATAGATAAAAACAAATATAATAAGTCACAAATTGTAGCCCGCATCACACCCCCGTCTTTTCAATATTTGTACTATACTCTAGTCGGATTTTATCGAAATAGCTCTGGAGGAACTAAATAAATTTCCCTTGATCCCCGAAGAAAAACGGAAAATGAATGTGCAATATCTAATTGTAGATCTGTAGCAATTTTTTTCGACAATTTGATTGTTAGACAGTTTATCTGAAATTTAATGTCTTACAATCAAATTCTGAGGAGTTTTTATCGGTTTTCTTGATTTGAAATTTGATTTACTCTAAAATCTCATGTAAATAATGCTGATTTAGTAGTTTGTTTGAGAATATTATAAATTTTGCTCAGACGTGTAGATTTATTGATGTAATTATACCAAGTGACCAAAGACGGTTAAATATTTATCAACTAAACAACCAAATATCACATACATATCAATTAATTAACGATACATATCAAATTATTGGCATATCATATAATATCTAACATATCTGTTATTACTCGTTTTTTGGATATATTATAAAAATTTATTATTTTATAAGCGTTTTTTTCGAAGATTATTCTATTTGTAGCTAGCCAGATTGTGTATATTTTGATGGTAATTTGTAATTATTCAAATTGCCAGTGCGAACAGAAAAAGACACCTGTCAAAATTGCAATTTTGGTGCCACTTTGCTGTCCGTACGCTCTATTTACTCTAAAAATCATGGAAAAACAGCTTGTAGTGTACTGTCGCATTTATTCAAAAATAGCAATAATAACGTAACGTTATTCAAATGTATTGTAGTCTAACAATATTCTAGTATAACATCGAAATATTTGAGTTGATCCTGTTCAAAAATAAACCCTCTAACTCTACTACAGGATGGTCTACCTTAACTATCATTACTTTCAAATGCTTAATGTTGCATCTAAATGTTGCTCTATAATGTTATCAATTTTAGTTTCGGTGGGATATCCTGTATTTGAAAATGTGCCTGTAAATCATTAGACGTGTACACTGTGTCTCTCTATTCTTCAAATCTTCCCCCAGGAATTTAGATAAGGAGTCGACAGTCGACGATTTTGGTTATTGTTTGATTTTAATTTTGGCATTTTTTTGAAAAACGCTAAATGTGCGTGTGTACGTACGTTTAGCGTCTAAAATGATAAAGAAGGATATAAAATTTAGGAATTTAGAAATTTAGGTATAATTAGTCAGAAAAAATATTAAATATGAAATGTAGTTGTATTGTTTTAGTGTATTGATTATTGGTAGTCTATAACAATTTCATTTATTCTCTGGATGGAGATGGGGTTGTTGTAGAATACGAATAAGTCGTTCATATTGCTGATTATAAAGTGATGACACGTATAATTTAAAACTTGTTGTTGTGAACACATGGAAAAGAGTATTGAAATATACGGCCCTAACTGATTCTTTCAATTTAGATTTTATTTAAAATTTATTGTTATAAAAACCAGTTATAGCCTGATGTTGTACTATTCCGATAAGCAATCACTGATGTACTGATCGTTTATCGCTATCTCTGAATGGGTCTATTAAAATAATTGTTATTTGAAACAACTGAAAAAATTATTGCTTTCTTTCCCCGTTGTCCGCATATACGATTTAATTTGTAATTAAAACATGTACCACGCAGGGTTGAGTAATTGGCTAATTCTGTCGGTTCTATTGTATATCAGAGGGCAACCGCATAGCAAATCACCCTCCTGAAGTTCGTTATCTCTCTATCGAAGGGTCTCAAATCAACTACAGTTGTATTTAGTTTTAGAAGGGACGCTATTCAATATTTTCCAACTTTCACTCGCCGATTTACATTAAAATAATTAAAAGAAAAATCGATTGAAACGAATTTAATTCCATTAAACTCAATGATTATTGATTCGTATGGATGGCCTTTGGTCAACAATCCAGTTTCAATCCGGTTTTATTCTCACCCCGCTCCATACAAAGTGAAGTGCTCTCGACTTGTGTGTTCTTTTGGCTAGTACCGAAATACACCGTGCTTTATAAACAGAAACAAGACTCCCTGGAGACCTGGGGTTGGATTCGTTTCGTAGGTAATCGATACAAACACATCTAAACTTTTAACCCCAACTGAAATCGTTAGTTTATAACAAAAAATGAAATGTACGTTATCAGGAAAATTGCACATCACGACAATCGGTCGATTTCTTTACCTCAAAACATTGGAAGGAGTGCAGCAAAAAAGAAATTCATTTCGTTTGAGTGCGGTGTAAAGGAACGAAAAAAAGAGCACGTCCACGCCCTTCTATAGGGAGACTAAATTAGATTTCCACTGAATACTATGGAGTTGTTACGATTTTCATTAACTGGAAGAAACTGAAAATTGTGCAAGTGTAAAATGTTTAGAATGTCATTACTAGATTGACGACTTATTTAGTCGCCCCTTTCTTCCACCCGTTTTCATCAGTCTTTCCGGCTTTTATTTCGATAGTATTTCTAAGGTTTCCACTAAGGTGGTTGGAATAGTAATCCGATTTTTCCACAACAAAAACGTTCGTTTTTACCACGATAAAAACATAATAATTCAGGTAAGTATCGATTTTTGTCGAATCACTGGAAAATCTCCAATTAGTTTAGTAATAATTGTAAAAACGGGCATAGGGACGAAATAGCAAATCATTAAATTATGCACGCCCTTCTTCACGGCTTAATCGTGACTCGGCCACAATACAAGACGAAATGTAGTGAAGTGTAGGGCCGCGTGTCGCGCTGTATAAAGTTCTCTTTTCAACGTGGCTATAAGTAAAGTGGGGGACCTTTGCTAACAAAGCCAATCCGTGGTTGTAAAGGGCTTTAGCCCTTCGCACGCCCAATTGACTCGGCACTCATTCGTCCCTACAAAAGCAATACCGTATCTGTTTCTATTCAACCGGAAGTTATGAGGAACTCATTGAAATATCCGAACGGAACTTGTGCATCGCACTTCATCATCTATGTCTATTATCGTATGTTTCCTGTTAAAGGAAACTCTTTCAATTGTTAATTATATTAATACTAGTATTTCTAGAATTTTTTCATTAGTTCCAACGTGTAATCCGAAATGAAAACATGTCTGAATCACTACATCACAGCGAAACGGGGTATTTCCACATTAATATTCATGACAGTTCGCTTTCACCGGTATGCTTGTTTTCTGGGGTGACGTTAAGAATACAAAAAATAATAGTAGGGTGGATAATATGTCATAGGGACAGCAGGATAAACAAAACGTGATACTGTTGAAAGTACATCAAGTTGATTCTATTTTTAAAAACAACAACATTCATAAAACTCTAATGTCTTCAATAATAAGCCTGCACAGATGTTGATTGCAATCGTACATCTCTAGAGAAATGCCAACTTCATTTCCTGATATGTTTCCCATCTATCTGTTTTGTGGGGGTAGTTTCGCTAACGTAATGCGTCTTGTCTATTAGAGTTTGTGTTTTCGTCCCCACCAAAGAGCTTTATTACAGCCAGTAATGTATACACATGTAACCCATAAAAGCTCTGAAGACCGAAACTAATCATCAACTATATCTAAATAATTGATAGAGGCCAAAGTTTCAAATTTATATACGACTACTTAAAACTAGACTACATCAAGTCAATTTTAAATTGTTGATGTTTTAATTAAATTAATTACGAACATAAAACCTGCAGGATGTTTATAGAAAATACCCCAAAAAGGTAAACATTTGTTTACTCAACTTATAGATAAATAGCTGAATGGGAAAGAGGGAAAGGCGCCGCAATGTTGTCGGTAGCATCAAATATTTTGATTGGAATCATATATGGATGTGCACCCATAACGGAGGGTGTGAATATAATATGTATTGTGATAATACAGGCATTGCCAATTTGGGGTAGAATTGCCAACTGGGGAGGTGAAATGTAATAAAACTAAGAGAATATAAGACAGAGTTAGTTGGGGACAGTTATCAGACGTTAATACCGTGTAGCAATAGTAAGGATTACACGCCCAACCGCAGTAGTAATCCTTCAATAAAGGGTGGACGATTTTTTGTTTCTAAACGCAACATAGATGAGGTGTAGATTGGAACCGTTTCGAATTTATTCTTATCGATATAGCAATAATGAATCATCGTTATGTTATCGAGAATAGAAGACAACTGAATTTTAACAAGCAAAAAAATCGGCCACATCCGGAACACTGATCCCGATTTCCCACAATAACTCTCCCACCTTATTGATCCAACAAAGCCTGAATTATCTCTACCTAGGTCTTGATCCCGTCAACATAATTGCGTTCGTAAATCAATAATCTAGTTTTATTTAAAATACCAAAACAATAAAGGTAAAGCTTTTAGCATAAACAACTAGTTTCCAATTACCTTTAGACTGTCTGAAAGCAATTAGTACAAGTTGGGGAGAGTGTTGTAATGGTGCAAGTTGCCTCAAACAAAGACTGAACATGAGTGTTGTTATCTGAGCTGATCGTATACAGGACGAAATCCCAAGGGAACGACCACCATAGAGACAAGTTTTCCACCCCTTCATAAAACCGTAGGGCATTACAATATAGATACAAAAGAAAAGGAAAATAATACGTCAATTAAATGTTAAAATAACGAAAATTTAAGTGATAGACAGAAAACTGAACGAGAAAAAGGGGGATTTTTTTTTGAAAGGACATAATCCAACATTAGAATCAAAACGCTAACTGCAGTTGACGCATTTCTTTATTTGCTAACGCCTCACGTACACCGGGCGGTAAATCCCTGGAGATCTCGTCTAAAAAGTTTCCAACGCTAACTTTGTCTGCCAACATACAGACACACACAAAGGAGCATTGCCAGAACTGTGTAGAAGGTAGGGTGGAATTGATGTCTTTAGGGACAAGAACACGCACACATACAAAACGAACACAAATAGGGAATGTACAGCTTATTCTATGTTTTCGTTTAGCGATCCTGAATACTGTTCGCGTATATCGGACGGCAGAAAATAAGAAACTGGCTTCAAATCAGGCAGTTTTGCACATTTAACAGCACTTCTAGCTCTTTTTTCTCGGACAGAAACCTCGATTTTTACACGAGTAAGATATTAATCAAATTTGGAATTTTAAAGTTAGAAATTTGGGGAATTTGGTCATACCAACCCAATTTTTTTGAAGAGGCGCTTTCAAAATTTTCAATTCGACCAATAGAAACCCCGGATTTGTTCTTCTTTGTTGGTAAAAATTACAAATTATCTTACTTTTATGTTTAAGACTTATAAAGCATTTTCTTATTTGTTCGATTATTGAATTATCGTAAGCGAAAGTCTAGAAGTTTTGAGGAAAAAACCAATCTCCAGCGTTGTTACAAATACCGAGACATTTCCATTTGCGATGAAAATGTCACCTTTGATGATCCACACGAGTACAAGTTTACTAGTTTCTCCACAACAACTTGTAACTAGAGGGTGAAATTGAAGTCTCTAAAATAGAGAAACTTGGAAATTGGAGCCTTACACGTATTGCCCGACACTTTGACGATGTGCTTTAATTACACTAAACCAAATTTGGTTCGATCAAACAGACGAACTTGTCGTTTTTTTCTAGCGCAAATAGCTTGAGGAAACGTACAAATTTAAAGTTGAAATTATCGATTAGACCTTTCGTTGAGTTCCTATTGACCTTTCCGCTATTCGTAAATGTCGTATGAATAAAGCTTTCGTCATTAGGGCAACACAGCCGGCACTCCAACCAACCAACCATATTTATGATGAGATTATTAGATTGAATAAATACGTCGGCGGTGGAAGAGGCTAATCTCAATAAATGTCAACGCTACTATAATAGGGAATAAATTAAAAAAAAAAACGGAGAATGTCGTTTAACAATTAACTAAATCAACACAATTCAGCCTATCATTAATTTTAATTTGAAATTTGTTGCGTTATTCCAGGATGGCGCGAGTCGATCTTATCGTTGCCGAAGAAATGGCTCTTTGGGACGTCCTTGTTGCACGAGAATTCAGCTTCAACTACCACCGAGGTAAGAATTATTTGTGGTTCTTTTACTACAAATTCAGCTGTAGTTGACACGGTATTTCCCATTGTATTGTTCCTTTTTTCCATTAGACACCATATTATTAGAGACACAGCATGTGATTTTAATAACAATAATAAACAGAATAGTGGACAGAATAATAAGGCGGGTTGTTCGATCGAAAACAGGTGACGTTTTCCAATTATTCCCAACAACGACCCTTGATAATATTGAAAGTTTCAATACATAATTAATGGGAATATAAGAGCGTCCTTTCTGTTGTTATTCTATAGAAAAGAAACAACAATTTCACCTATGCTTTCCTATGATTAATTAATACAAAATGTAAATTTAGCCGGATGCTATTATACTGTTAAAGTAGAAGGGCACAAAGTAGAGAGGGTCGCACCCTCTGTGAACCCACTGGTGGTATAATACACCAAACACAATAGGATGCAGCCCTGATATGACAACGGCTTACGCCACTAACATAATATTAATGCAACATTCAAATACACTTTGATAACACGTGAACAATCCTCAAGTATTTGCATAAAATTATTCCTATTGTTATCAACAAGAAATTTTATCACTCTATCTATCAATCTAATTAGTGAAATAAAGAAATAATAATTAGGGTTGATTAACAAGTGAAGGTCTACATCTAATTGGAAACTCTATCGGTCCAAAAATAGCACGGAAAATTAAACTCTGAGACGAGGTCGCACAGTGTGCCGCTACTGGTGGTGCAGGTAGACGAGGGGATATTTCAACAACGATCAATACGCACCCGGTGGTGCTTTCTTTGTGTGTTTCTATATGGAATACACGGTGTTTCTGTATGTGTGTTGTATTTGATTTTTCCATGTTATATTTACAATTTTCTGAGTTTATTTTACGAAAAATAAAAATAGAAAATGATCGTTTAATATATTCACCCTTTGTAAGAATAACAGAAATAAAACATATCCTAAGCACGGAAACAGAAATGTTTTCATAGATAACAACAATGATATTGTTGTATGTTCGCTAATAATAATATCGCAACATAATTACAGTTCAACAATTATTTATTTTACAATACAATTTCGTCGACGTGTCTTTAAAATTCATGTTCTAACTCTAGTGGCTTTTGTTCGAAAATAGTTTGCACAGCTTTAAAGTGCTTTCGGTACTTACATTTTTGTTTCATAACGAACAACAATAAATCCACTTTTCTTTTCCGTCTTCTTCAAGGAGCGTTGTAATAAAATATTCACATTACAATAAATTATAGAAAAATCCGCAGTGGTCATATCCGGCCCTTGATTAACACGGTTCCTCCTTGGAAGTTTCGCACTTTAACCGTCGCATTTTTGAGAAAAACTGAGCTTCCAGAATGAGTTTGCGATCAAAAAGATTCGCTAAAAACCACAGGTTGAGTTGAATGAACAATTCTACTCCAGAACCGGCTAGAATTCCGAAAATCGGCCAAAATTGAGCCCCATTGTTCGTATAAACAAAGACGAAATTCGAGACGAGCTCACCCTCCAAATTACATTACCTCAACGTTCCACCAACAAAAACTAATCTAAAATTGTTATTGAATCGTAAAACATTCATCTCCAGACGTGTAAGAAATGAAATCCACCACAAATCAACGTTGTTTTTTACTACAAGACGCGAGAATAGAAGAATTAAATTCGAACGTGTTAAGGGCGAAATTTTATGGGCAAACTAACAACAAATTGTGGCTATAATCCTTAATTTCGCACCGTGATTAAATCTGGGCAACGGTGTTTAACCAAATTGTGATCAAACCTTCGACAAACACACAAATTGCTGCAATTTATGTCACAGACTTTACGAAAATCCTCTATACAAGGAAAATTTCACTTTTCAAATTGCGAAATTTTCGATTTCCCTGTTGATGTTCTATCGTTTACCTGCCGTTGATACAACCGAGTGTACACACATTTATATTGTATGAGCATCGTTATCGATTGGAATGAAATATAGAGCGGATCATTCAGGAATATCAAACGACGCGATAAAATTGGATAACAGATAGAACGAAAAAAAATATTCAAATTATTTCTAGTGGCAATTAAAGCAAATTACAACGACACAAAGTAAATCAAAAGATGGAAACAACGGGAATCATTTATTTCTGTTATTTCAATTCTAACGATAATCAACGAAATTTGCGTGTTCGAATTGTTAGAATTATCAAAAAAAAAATGGAAAACAGAAGATAATATTCAAATTATTTCTACCATCAATTAAAAACAAATTACGACACGAAGTAAATTAAAAGATGGAAACAACGAAGCTCATTTAATCCTGTTATTTCAATTCTAACGATAATCAATGAAATTTGCGTGTTCTAATAGGTAGAATTATCAAAAAAATAAAGTAAAATTAACTTATTTTAATAATGATTACAGAAAAACATGAAATTTTCTTTTAACAACAACAACAATAGAAAGAAAATTGATTTTCGTATTATTTCGAGAAATATTTCCGTGTTATTAAAAGGGTGAAACTTAATACTGGATTCAAGCTCAATTTACAACCCTTTGTAGATTGATTGTGGAGTTTTTGTAATTTTTCAACGCGAAACTGACAATTTCAATCAAATCATAAATGAACACATTTGCAGAGTTTTCTTTTGCCTGTAAATAAATCGGGATTAATTAATATTTAGATGAAAATTGATGATTCTCCTGCCGTACAGTCAAATTAGCTACATTCATTTTGATTTAATACACGAAAATTGGGCTTTTTGAAGGTTTAAAGGTGCGTGTTTCAGGCTTACCTTTCATGCAATATCTAAAATAAAGTATACGCGTGCAACTAATATAAAGCTAGAAGGGGTGGGTTGGTGGTTAAAAATGGTAAAGTCGCGTGTATCCACTTATTATTGAATGACTGTCATAAAAGTACCTCGCATAAAGGTTGTTATTTTGTTATCCAATTTTCTATACCTGTATTATTCGATAATCAATCAAGGAGTTTCTATATTCTACATAATCATCCCTTTTAATTTATTTCAAAATTCGTATTTATCTATAATAGAAGGTTTTCTATAGAGATGAATCGATAAATTACAGTTCTATGTCTACAATTTCGTTATTTTTCATCCCTTTTATTTACACCCACTATTGTTTTTATCGACTCTAATAATTTGATTCTTTTCAACGATAAGCTTTATTCTAAGCTACCTTTAAATAGAGATTGAAACATACAAGAGATAGATTTCATGGTGTATTCCCAACAGTCTTGCTGTAACGAATGTTGACATCAATTTCAAATTATCCAAATAGAATTTTTCTGATATCTTCATATTTTTACGTACATTAGTTGTTTCGCTCCGTTTCAGCCACGTACAGTCTCCAGAGACCGCATTATTGGATTATCTATCGAGATAGAATTGAAAAATCGGCTGTTTTTATTTATTTTGCGTAAATAAACTGGTCCTTTGTTGTCAAACCGCCTTAAAAAGCTCTTTTGTCACTACCAAGTAAGCTTTAGGGTCGACTTCCAATTTGTAATATTTTGGCGATTTTGGAGAGAAATTTGCAACAAAAACATGGTTCAGAATTCGATTTATTGTAAATTTATTCCAAATTATGGTTGGACCTTTATCGTGTTTGTCTACTATTTTGAGAAGAACGTCAAGCGTCTCTTTAACGAGAAATGGGAATAAACGTAGCGAATATTCCAGTTTCTATGACGGTTCTGTTTCATTAATTATCCACTTTGAGAATCGCTTCGTTGCTGTCCATCCAAAATAATTTTCTTTACCTATAAATAGAAACAAACAGACAAATAAATTACTAATCTTTCTCTTCTTCCGTGTTAAAATCCCGTATTTTTTGGCCACCAAATCTTGTTATTTTCGAAAGAGTCACGCATCTTTATCAAAGCAGATGCAATCAAGCAAAATGGAATAGTGTCAAGATCAATAAAATTACTTTAATCACGTTATTTTCAAATTATACCAAATTGGATGGATATCAAATCGTATTAATCGTAATATTGACAATTTATTTGTTACCTGTTCTATTTTGTGGAAGAAACATTAACTAAATCGAATAAATGTCAAATATAACAAGCACATTAAAATTAAAATGGATTTTAACCGATAAAAATGTCAAAGAAACCCCCAGAAAGAGCTTTTGAAAAATATACAATCCTATTTTCTAAAGGATATGATCAATTTTCCAAACGGTTCAATCTAAATTCAAAAACTCGGACATTGATGGTTGAAACTGGCAAAAATCGAGCGCTTCAATTAAATTTTGCAAATATTCAACGGTAAAGTAAACAGACTAATTGGACGCACGGTGTTGTACGAGTGATTCACGTGATGTTAATTGGTGTGTAACCCTCCTCAACCCTATTTGCGTGGTTACAGCCCTCGTACAGTGAAATTTTCCCCGTCCGTATGAATATATGGATGATTCTGAAACGAAATTACGCGAATTGTTAAGGGTGGCGAACATTACGCCATTCAAGCGTCAGAATTACAGTTGTACAACGATGAATCAATAGGATTTTAGCATAACTTGTGTGGAAATTGCGATGAAAACTTGCCAGGTGTTTGGACGTGCTCCAACAAGAGCCATGATGGGAATAGTCGCTAAAATATGGTTGGACGAATTCGACTTGACTAATTTAAATTTGGTTTTATTTGTAGAAAATCAGCTTACCGAAATTGCCGGTACCGCCGTTAGAACAGACTATGCAAAAATATCAACATACGCTGAAATCGCTCCTGAACGACGAACAACAACGCCATTTGAGGGACCTAATTGGGAGATTTTCCGGACCAGATGGGATAGGACGAAAATTACAACTCTACCTGCTAGACAAGCAGGAAAAAATGGATAATTGGGTGAGTATTACTATTATTTTTAATGATGATAATAGTGATAGTGTGGAAAATGTTGACAATTTCCTTCTACCCGAAATAATCTTGTTAAGTATTGAAATTGTTTGATCACCGATTCGGAATGTAAACGTAGAATTCTCCACCCTCACCCTAGGTTTGTACGACGAGGGTCTCGACCATTGACGTTAAAATACAGAGAGCACCTTTAATCCCATAGAAATTGAAATTATAAATATTTAAACACGAAACTAATCGAACTTTTTCTATAAAAATACAACAAAATTCGAAAAATAAAGACGAAACAATAATTTCGTACCCTATTAATAAATAAATATGTTATTGATAAATAAATAACCAGTCAATTTTTTGTATTTTCTTAGTTCTATAGATTCCTGTCCCAAAAGACTTGAAGAGCAAACAGCCGTATTTTCAACCCCTACGGGGATTAAAAATTATAATTGGATTGTATATGGGGAGATGTGATAGACATCTTCTAGCAACCCCCGAGCCTCTACAAAAAATTTTCAACCATACAATGAATACCTTTATTGTTACATTTAAGTGTCCCTCTTCAATATACTTCAAATTTGTTTTTTATTTAAAGAAGAGTGAAAGATCCAAGATAAGGGTAGTGCCTTTAAGACACTACCCTTATCAGATAAAAAATTAAAGTCAAGACATTTAAAAATAATCGAAGACGAACATTTAAACACACCACTGCCATCTAGTGATTTACAATTTAACAAAACTACCCTTAAAAAGTTTTAAACTGTATGACTATAATATGGGCGTAGAAATATGTTTGGATTATTAATGGGGTAGTTTTATCGTCAACAATCCGTGAATAAGAATTTTCTCCGTAATTACCCGAAATTTTTATTTGTTTTAACTAAATTAAAACTCGTAGAAAATTGGGAAATTTCTCGACCAAAATTACAAACTTGCAGCCTGTTTGAATTTTAATTAACCACCATTCAGGACCTAATATTTACAAATATTCTACCCTTATTCTCCGTTAAATATCGATCGGTGAAATTGAAGAAAATCAAGCATTTGGCATAAATATTTTATACGTTTGCGTTTCGAGCATTTTTACATTTACAATCTCCCCTTGATTTATGAATAATTAATAATTGGTGGTGGTTTCAACTATTCTAAAACTCACTCTCAATTTACCACAATAGCAAATCAACTAAAAATCGTGCAAAAATACGGATATTCGGAACGATCAATCAATAAATTGTGGTTTTCTGTTAACGAAGTGGAAAACTAAATTGCTCGAAACAAAATAATGATCGCCAATAATTCTCAAAGTGGAGATTTTAACAGAGTACTTGGGAAATTTAGGTCTTCGACGGTTCGTGACAAATCTCGATCTGGAAGTACTTCAGACTGATGATAATAAAACGTTGTAGTGGTGTTAGACAACTATTAACACAAATAACGGTGAAATCAGGTCGTGAAGACCTCTTCTGGAGCTCAATTTAATCCTGACATAATTTAAAGTTCTGCTACTTTTGTTCTAACGCTAAAAATTGTTCTCTATCCGAAATTCTGTTATTAAATTCATTTGAAGGTGTGGTTTTTCTGTCGTTAAGTTCCATGAAAAAAAGCAGTCAAATCAATTTTATTTATCTAAAGGAGTGCTTTGAAAAAAGCTTAAAGAAGCACAAATACTGAAAGTTAGCTGAAATGTTAGTGGATCAAGCTTGGTCTATTGATTTTAAGTCGATTACAAACAGTTATTAAAAAGCAATTAGAACTGATTTGTTCTTGTTGAACTTCTTTACCGCCTTATGTTCAGTAGAGCAATAGTTCAACGGTTAATTCATCCCTAGGGTGTTCTTTTTTAGCAGAAAAAAAGCATTGATAAGCCTCATTTATATTCCACAAAAGCCTTATAATAATATCTTTGACATAGCGGCCAATCAGGGATAACAATAAGGTACGCACGCGTTTTGTTTGTAGATAAAATCACCCAATAGCATCTAGTTGTTAGTTGAAAAGACAATGGGGGACTTAATCTAATTATTCCAATCTACCAATTCCTATGGTAATATTTGCAATTCGTCTTAATACCGAACGGTGCTTTATCATATCAGTTATTGTCTAAAACAGTAGAAGCTAACAATCTATGTTATAATGGATAAAATTAAGTAGATACAACTTAGAAATAAAATATTCAAGTTAATTAATTCGTATTCAGGGAAGCTCAATTGAGATTATGCTAACACAGGAGAAGTTATGAATAAATTACACCGGGCGAAAAGCATCAAATATTAAAGATGCCGAAACTATTCTCTGAGAGAATAAAGATAACTTGAAAAGAATTTTATAGTGTGTTAGATCGAAGATTAAATGAAGAATAAAATACAACGCACTCGATAAAACTCGAGTAAGTTATCCGTTCGTTTTATTTGTTTCCGATAGATTTTTCCCAGGCCGCAATTCTAACCGATGTCAAGAGAGAAAACATCTCAACCAATCTGATTAGACTTTCTTGTGACAATTTTTTCATTTGCAGGCCTACAATTATTGGCTGGACGATATGTACCTGAAGAATCCGGCCCCATTGCCAGTGAATTCGAATCCGGGCATGGTTTTCCCACCGAGGAAATTCACCACGATCTTGGACGTTGCCCGATTCACTGCACGTCTACTCGACGCCACTCTCGAGCATAAAATTTTATTAAACAACAGACAATTACCAATCGAACGGGCCACTTCACGGGAACCAGGACAGCCTCTTTGTATGGCCCAATATTATAACATTTTGGGCACTTGTCGCCTACCTGGCCGGACGAAAGATTCACAATATCTGTGCGATTATTCGAAAATCGACAATAACTCCGAACATGTTATTGTAATTTGCCGAAATCAATTGTATTGTGTTCCAGTACAAGCAGCCGATCGTGGCCGTTTAAACGAGGATGAAATCTGTTCGCAATTATTGCATATTCTAGATGATGCTCCATGTTTAACGAACCCGCCGCCGGTGGGCTTGCTAACCGGCTGGACGCGGCCACAATGGGCGCTAGCACGACAGAATCTACTGAAAAAAGAACTAAACGTACGGAATTTAGAATTAATAGCGAAATCTCTATTAATTGTTTGTTTAGATGAAGCATTACCGGTCGAATTTAATTCGCGTTTACAACAGAAAAGTCGGGGGCATATTGCAGGACAACGGGACGAGCGGAATTTAGCGTTACAGATGTTGCATGGGGGTGGTAGTACCCAAAATTCCGGTAATCGTTGGTTTGATAAAACAATACAATTGGTAATCTCCGGCGACGGTGCTTGTGGATTGTGTTACGAACATTCACAAGCTGAAGGAGTTGCTGTAATCCAACTGGTGGAGAAATTGTGGAAGCACGCCGATTCCCAACCGTCTACTTATGATGTCCCATCGAATAGTAGCCATCTACCGCCACCAGAACGTCTAGAATGGGTGCTCGAAGAACAGGATTACACAAATATACAAGAAGCAGCTGTATGTTTAGATAAATTAGTGGAGAATTTAGATTTTCAAGTGTTCCGTTACACGAATTATGGTAAAGATTTCATGAAATCGTGTAAAGTCAGCCCTGATGTTTACATCCAATTAGCGTTACAATTAGCTTATTATAAATTATATGGGAAATTAACCGCGACTTACGAGAGTGCTTCAACTAGACGTTTCCATCTAGGCCGCGTCGACTGCATCCGTTCGGCTAGTCCGGAAGCTTTAAATTGGGTGTCAGCGATGACACAACCGAAAGATGACGATTTGGGCAATAAGAAAGTCACCTTTCATCTAGTCAATGATGAGGATAAATTGAAATTGTGGAACGAAGCTGTACAGAAACAGACAAACGAAATGGTTGATAATATTCTAGGACAAGGTATCGATATACATTTGTTAGGTTTACGCGAAGCGGCTCGTGAAACATCACCAACAGCTGCTCACCCACTGCCCGATCTATTCCTCGATTACGCCTACAAATTAGCGAATACGTTCCTTTTAAGTACAAGTCAAGTATCAACAAACGGCAATAGTTTCATGGGTTATGGTCCGGTTGAACCGGACGGTTATGGTGCTTCGTACAATCCAAAATCGGATCAGATTATTTTCTGTTTGTCGGCATTCTGGTCGTCGGATCTAACAAGTACGACGAAATTCGCCCAGGCACTTGAAGATAGTTTGAATTCAATGCAGGCTTTATTAACACGACCAAATAATTAAACAATAGGGGAAGTTTTCGAACGGGCAAATTCTATTTAATGGGTGAAATTGAACAGAAATGTAACAAATCTTGAGTTAGAGGGAAATCATTGAAACTTTGTCCAAGAGAAGTTTTAATAAGATTGTAGTTTGTTCTTAACAACGAGCTTTACAATTTTCTTTGTTGGAACTTTCAAATTCTATGCAGATTTGATTTCTTCTATTTTCGTTGATTTAAATCTTAAAGTTTATTGTCGTTGGTATTAAATGTTTCAGTCGAAAGTATTAATTAAACAAACAGTTTAAATGACTGAAAACTAGAAATTAAGTATTGAAACATTCAGAATTCTCGAAAATTATCGTTAATAATTTGTTGTTTGTTAATTTAAGCGAAAATTTTAACTTTTGTTGAAAAATTTAGAGCTAATTTAATATTTCTAGCTATCAGAATAGACGTTAGCGTTAATATTGTGATTCTGGAACTTAAACATATCATATCAGAGATACTTTTATCTATTATTATAATTAAAAATGAATAGACTGTGTTAATATAAGACGAATTAAACATATGCTATACATATCAAAAAACTAATTGCCAGATTATAAAGATTCCTATTATATTCCATTACATATCAACAAATACATATCATTGATTAATTATTTTAAATTATTAATGTTTAAGGTTTAATGGTAATAAATTTATAGAAATATATTATTCTTAAGCATAGTTAAGTGTTACTGGACGTTGTTCCATTGTTGTTACACGTACTTAAAAATATTAAACATATTCAGAAATTATTTATCAAAATTTCCAAATATTTATAACCAAAATTACGCACATACAGGGACTATCCACGGCCAAGCTTCCATACGAGAGTATTTTAGGCTAACTTAGTTAATGAATTATCAAAAGAATAGGATTTTGTCGATTTTTTTTCAATTTTTTGGCAATTTTTACAAAATTTTCGATTTAAATTCTCGACTTTAAATCCACATTTCTGTAGAAGTTTAATTTTTAGAGCTTCTTCACTTCCAAGATTGGTGTTATTATTTTGATTATAACCGGGGCACCATTCAGCTCTTGATACGTCCCTGTTTCCAAACGACTTTTACAACCCCTAATTTCTACAGTGAGAAATTGTAAATTTTCTATACTTGAACGAATAAGTGACCATCAATTTTGCTCCTTTATTCTTGTAAAGTCAGTTAATGAAATTTGATGGTCTGTAAAGTTCAAATACCATCAAATCTTCGATTTCAGTTTGTTTGAAACGGGAAAAATAAGCCGAGATCGAGATTTTTTGAAGAAAATTTGTGTGGGGTTGTAATTCATTGTAAATTTTACTGAAATAATTGGTGGTGTTTTATATTATTTCGAATGGTTTTTAAATGAATTAAATGAATAAATAATAGAGCTACCTAAAAATATTGATTGTGTTAAATTATGACTGTAGATCTGTATTATTATGAAATGTTAAAAATGTACTTACATATCATCTAGATGAATCGTGTATTAGCAATATTCTAGACAAAAGAAATTAAATATTTTGTAGGAAATAGGTAAATGTGCTACCCATCTGGAGTTTATGTGGTAAAATAAATTTATTTTAAAATAATTATCGAAATCGAATTATTTCAAATATTCCCGCTAATTTGCATGTTGTTCCGTTTCCCGCTACTAGAGATCGATACGTTCGCCAACTGTCAACTATTGGCCAATCAAATTACAAAGTTGGCGCATGTCAATTTTAGCGATAGACTTTTGGTATCGAGATTAAATCGATGACCTTGACAGCGCTGTATATCAATACGGTGAAATATCGTACTAAAAACCATCAGCTTGCCAATTTTGCGGTTGTGAATCTTCAAGTTTACACCCGTGCCTTTGCGGTGTTTTTACACATTTTTTTCTTCATACAAAATCTAATCAAATTACAACAATTTCCGTTGAATTAATTCGAAATTTTTAAGAAATCTCCACCGATTCTCGTAAATTTCTCGGTTTGTATACGGCGCATTTGTGTGGATTTTCCGTGAAAATTCTTTTCCATCCACTATTGGTAAGTGTCAGATTTCAAAACGAAATTCACCATGCGATTTGACATAATGCACACTTGCACACACACAAATCTACATAATCATAGTTACCGGGTTTTCCTTTATTCAACTATTACAAAACGCTTTTCTCTACAACGGGGGAAAACCTGTTACTTTTCTCGTTGAAGAAAAGCGAAATTACCGGAATTTCCATTTAAAATCACCCATTTAACTACAACAAAGATCGTTATTTTATTCTAACAGTGTATAACCGATTTCCTCGTGGATATTCATGTTAAAATAGTGCGTTGTTAATTCGTATGTTCGTTTATTTTACAATTTCCATAAGCAATTTTCCAAACAATACATAATTTTAATTATTTGACGATTTGTTTGTTACAGTTTGATTTTATTGAAATTCATCCGATTTCCGAAATTATTTGAAATAATCAGGAATGGTAATGGAGGCCCCCCCATCACCCCAAAGTGTCGGTAGGGAGTTCGTCAGACAATACTACACCCTTTTGAATAAAGCCCCAACTCATCTTCATAGGTAAAATTAATTAAATTTTTAATTCTACCACTATATTTTTCTATTATCAAATAATACAACTCGATTATTTAATAATTACCAATAAATCTCTAATGATTGCAATTTAAACATTAAAATTTTGAATTAATGAATATAAATTATCTAAAATGCATTTCTATTATTATTTATAAAGTAATAAATTTAAGGAAATTTTGTATTTCAATTATAAATCAATTCGATTTTGATTTGAGGTATAAATTAGAATTTAAAATCAACGTAATTTTTCGATGATTCATCCTTTAATCGGTTGTTTTTTTCAAATTTTACTCGATTTTTGGTTTTAATTTTTGAAAATTTAATTCTCGAATATTCTGCAGGTGACTATTGTCCATAAATTCATTTATAAATTCCTATTTTTCGAATATTACGTCCAAAAATAACAAATAAACACCATTTTCGTCGATTTTTTTTTATAAATAAATTTAATTTATTACAGAATTATCGATACAGATTTGTATCGATTGAATTTTTAAATTTTCCTCTTGTTTTATTTATTTACTTTAATTCTTCAATGTTTGATTATTTAATATTACTTTCTTTATTTGTTATTCAATTTAATGGTGAAGGTCTCAAATTTTCTAGGTTAAGTTTAAACAATTGTTATCGATATTTTCTAATATTTACAACTTTAAAAATGTCCAAATTATAATGATTTGCTATTTTTACCGAACGTCTTCATACAACCAACATTTCTATTATTTTTCTTCAATTTTGAATAGAATCAATGATAATCATTGAACAGATGTTTGTCTCTAGAGTAAGGTTATTGAAATTCATATTGCCACAATTTATGATGTGGCAATAAAGCTTATGTTATACCAGACAAAAAATTGATTAAAACACGAAACTTATTTGGTATAATTATCCAAAAAGTCAGCCCCCAAATCACCTGAAAAAATCTAAAATTAGAGGTCATTTGAACAAAATAATGTCATTATTAATGACTAGTTATTTTGATTACAACACCCAATTTAGATTTTACCTTTTACGAAATGATTTTGGGGTTGAGTTTATTTATTCTTATTTTTAATGATTCCACCTACAAGTTTCTATTCTTGTAACTTGCACAATTAATTGAACTTGGTGTTCGTAAAATTTGCGTATCTTACAATAAAAAAAATAAATAAATCTCTAAATTGTCTGATTTTAAGCTTTAAAATACACTAATCTAGTGCCACATCGTCTTGTTAGATTTGACCTCTAGTCACATTTAATTGAAGGTCCCTTATTTTTGATAAATTTGTAACGTTTTGTTGTTGTATTGTGTTAAATTTCGATCAATTAAAATCCTCGGTAATTAAAACAAAACAAATTTTAATCATTGAGAAATCGTTCTTGTTTTATTTATATGATTGAGAAACAATTGTAGAAAATTGATTAAAGATACGTTTAAGAGATAGAAGTTGTCTACTAGTTTCTAATTATCTAACAATAAATCAAATTTAATTTGTAGAAAATCGGTTATATTTTCCATGAATATTTACAAAGTAATTTAAATTCCATCAAAAAATCCATTCGGAGAGTATTTTAAAGTTAATTTACTTTGATTATTTTATCTAAATTACATAGAATTATTCAAATATTTTTAAAGACAACTTGGAAATTTATCAATTTTATTTATTTAAATAACCAGAAAAACTGTTAAAATATTCCGTATTAGTAATGCTTTCTTTCCTGATAGAAAATATGATAATTATTATAGCTTCTAATGTTGAAATTAAGGTGTCATTATTAATGAGGGTACAGATAATATTAATAGTTTAATAGACACGTTGTATAGGTATGGAATTATTACAGATACTAAATATAAGTTTAATTCTGTGATGTTTAATTTATCTCGCTCCTAGATTATAAATTTACCAAGTTATTGTTCTCTTGTATCTTATTGTTAGTATTTTTAAACAATAATAAGTTCTATAGTTGTATTTCTTTGGTACGAATTCAAAGGAAACTTTAAAACTATAGTAACAAGACAAAACATTCATAGAATTGGTTGCAGTTGAAAGAAATTAACAAAATCGTTATTGTGTTTCAAGAAAGATAACTTTTTGAATATTATTGTTTTAAAAGTGTCCATTTTTGAATTAATGATGGCAAGAATTTTTTGCTTTTTGTAAATCCAGTTTCGAATTTTAATGATTTTAAAATTGCGATCTTCTTTTCATGTTATTTTTAAGTTATAGTTATTTTTGATAAATAAGCTTATTACAATTTTTCAAAAATAAATCAATTAACTTGTAATCTTTGTAGAGTTCATTGTCTGATGTTATAAAAAAAATTGATATATTGCCAAAACTTTCTACAGAAGAACAAGTTATTTTTAAATTAAAATTTTTTGTTCCATTACAGATTTTACAACCATCAGTCTTCGTTTATCCATGGCGGTTTAGATCCACCAAATCGTGAAACAAGTCCTGTAATTGGTCAAAAACAAATCCATCAGAAGATTCAACAATTAAATTTCCGTGATTGTCATGCAAAAATTACCCAAGTCGATTCACAAGCAACATTAGGTGAGGGTGTTGTTGTACAAGTAACTGGTGAATTATCGAATGCTGGTCAACCGATGAGACGTTTTACACAAACATTTGTTTTGGCTGCACAAAGTCCAAAAAAATATTATGTCCACAATGATATATTCCGTTATCAAGATGAGATAATATCCGATGAAGAATGTGAAGGGGAGAATCGTTCTGAAGGCGAAGATGATGTGAATCAAGATTGTCAAGTTTTAAATGATGTCCAACAAATACCACAAGTACCAAATCCATATTTTAATCCAAATACAACAAGTGTACCATCGAATATTCCGGCTCCTGTCCATCATCAACATCCACATGTTTTGGCTTCTCAAACTGTACCAACTGTTAATGGCAACGTACATCCTGATGAAATCAACGTTCTACCCGGTATATAATCAATAAATTTATCAATTAATTAATAATTAATTATTATTTTTATAACAGGACCGGTTCCTTCTCATATTAATACCGCTGCTCCTGCTCCAGTACCATTACCAACTCCTGTAAACAATCTACCACCAACTCCTTTGATTCAACCACCATTAAATACAACACCAACTCCAACTATTGAGGAAACTTCGCCGGTTATTGAGGAACCAATTCCGGAAAAATGCGAAATCAACTACAACAACACAGCTATTGAACCGGAAAATCAAGATACTACTGAATCTGGTATGTATTCAATCAATTTTAAAAAAATAAATGCTAAAATTATACATACTATTGTTCATTTTAGCTGTTGTTTCCAATGAACCACGAACCTATGCTAATTTATTGAAATCAGGCTCTACAAATACGGCTATTTTTAACAATGTTCCAGTTACAACACCAACAGTGACTCACCCAACTGGAACCACATCACCTGTAAGTTTTATTATTAATCTTACAAATAGATAAAATAATGATTTATATATTTGTTAGCAGTCAGCACCGCAAAGAGATCAACCTGGATTAAACAGTCGGAATATCAATAATAGAGGACCTAGAGTGAATCAACAACAGCAACAACAACAACAACCACCACAACAACAGCCACAACGTGTACAAAAACAGGATACAAATCGTAACTCTCAAGGCAGAAATACTTTTAATGATGAAGGTATTTTTTCGATTTTTTTTTTTTTTTATTTGATTAGATAACTTACGGATTAATTGTATAGGTGATGATAAAAAACGATCTCAAAGCAACAATTATGGTGATATGAATCAATTATTTTTGGGCAAATTACCACATAACGCTACAGAAGAGGAATTACGTGAAATATTTTCAGAATTTGGTACAATTCTTGATTTGAGAGTACACAGTAAACCAACAAATAAAACAACACAACCTGGAGCACGTGCACCATCAAATTATGGTTTTATCACATATGAAACACAAACTGGTGTTCAAAATTGCCTTACAGCCAAGGTGAGCGTTTTATTTTTATATTTTATTTAATATTTAGATGCAATATTTTATTTTCAAGATATTTATTATTAAATAAATAAGTAAGTATACTTGTAGATTGTAAAGAAATTGTTTATAATTTACTAATTAATAACTGGTGATTAATGTAATTTATTTGAAATTGTTGAACTTATAAATTGATTAACGTTTGTTTAATTAGCCGATCTACTACTACCCGAAAGATGATAAAAATGGCGTAATTTTGAACGTTGAAGAGAAAAAGACCAAGGATCGTCCGTTATATGGAAATAATCGTTTGAATAATAACGATAATCGATCTCGTGATAATCTACCAAGGCGTAGTGGTGGTCCTGGTGGTATGGGTAGTGGTGGTGGTCCTGGTGGTAATCCTGGTCAAAATCGTAATAATCCAACTGGTCCTAATAATAATACATCAGGAGTTCTACCATCCCGAACAAATAATTATAATCGAGGTGGAGGTGGTAATAATAGTAGTGGTGGTGGCGGTGGTTCTTCCAATCGTGGTTCAAATGCATACAATCGTCGCTAGCTATCTGCTTTTAAAATTTAGGATCTGTTTATTATTTTTCTTTTTTGTTTTAAGAAATAACAGAATAAACATTTTACTTTACTAAAATGTGAACGAATAGTGAATCGACGTGTACAGTGTTTGAAGTCTGAAAATAATAAAAAATAATAATTTGGAAAAATGAAGCTAATTTAAAACATTTAGTGCCAATAGTGGATTATTCAACTGCTATATAATTGTATTGAAACTATTTATGTAGAATTACGTTTGCTTGTACATTCAATTGCAATGTCCATCAATTTTTACTATATTTGCTCTACTTCCTTTTTTGTTCGAGTACTTATTGGCTGTGTTGTGAATCGCGATTTTTTTTTTTTTTGAAATTTCCTTTTAATAAAATTGATAATTGTTGGACATTTAAGAAAATCTACAATTTTATATACCTATAATATAATATCTCATGACAAACATTGAAACATTCTAGATTCAACAGCAACTAGCCCCTGGTTACTTATTTTTAGTTTATTTAATTTTCTATTATATAAATAATAAATGCTGATAAAAGCATACTAAATTTTCTACTAGGAATAAGTCAGATCAGTGTCTTAATTAACCAATTGAGAAACTATTTAATATAAATGTAATTTGTTTATTTTTTAACAAAATATATTCGTATATTCATGAATTATTGAAATTGGGCAATTTTTACATTTTACACCCATCTGGCCTAGTTTATTTAATATTTTTCAAACGTTTCAATCGAAAATGTAAAAGTTGAACATTTTCGTAATTTACTTGGATGTTTATGAACAAAAAAAGTAAAATACTGACATTTTATTGCTTGAAATTGTTTAAATTTCATGTGATAGTAGTAGAAAATTTAGAAATACTTATTAGCTCTTAAGATCACAATTCTATTATGGTTCTCAACAAAATCTGTTACGTTTATACATTTATTATTACGATTCATTTCCTTTGCAGGATAATTTTGCTTTATTTTTTATTATTACACTTGATATTTAGTGCTGTTCATTTTGTCCGTTTTTTCAGATTCTGTCTGTTGCATAAGTTTAACAATATTTCGTTTTGTAGATGCAGCTATCTTTATTTTGTCCAAAGATTGATTCAAACAAACTCTTTTTTACCGTTTAAAAATAAAATACTGTTTTTATTCCAATAAATTTGTTTTGCTTTAATAGACTCTGATTTTAATCGGCAACAAAATGGTTCGATCGTGCACATCTTTGGTCAAAAGTGGAAGGTTGCAGGCTTAGTTGAGTTTCCAATTTGTTTTGTTTTGTTTTTTAACAGTATTCATTTTATCCTGTGATTTGTTCGTGTATTTCACTGTTGTTTAATTTGCCTGATCGCTCGATGGCCATTTTTCAGTTCGCTAACGATTCAACCAAAGTTCTTCCTTACAATAAAAATAGAAAAACGAGAAAATACAGAATAAAACTAAGACTTGTGCAAGTTCCACTAGTCACAATTTGTTTTGATTTTTCAATTTTCACACAATTTTTTCGTTCATGTATAATGTAAAATTGTTATAATTAGCACCATTAAAGGAAGTTGTTATGGCAAAAATAAAGATCTTTCTTTATCATAAAGCCTTTTATTCGTTACCGTTATCACTTCTAACGAATGAAATTTAGTAAAAATATTTATTGTTAAAGCATTTGTTATTTACATACAGATTTACAAATACTACAGTGAATTATTTAAAAATTAGTGTTAGATTCTCATCTCTTATTCGGTGTCTAATAAATTTTCACATTCAGCATCCAATTCGTCCTGAAATACACGGTTAATCAATTTATTTGATAACAACTACAACTCACCTCTTCCAATTCTAGACATTTCGCCCATTCTTTGATGTCGATCTTGTGGTCGTTGTTCTTATCGCAGGCATTCAAGAACGGTGAAATACAATGTTCTAAGGCCATTAATGGGGCACGAATTGGGAACAATTCATGTCGAGATACCGATCTGTTCGAATAAAACATGAATTTCTAGAACGAATCGGTTTCAATTGCATATTCACCTGTCCGGTGGGAAACCGTCCAAATCACAGAATTTCCAAATAGCGGCATTCGTCCAACGACGGGTCATATTCGATTCGGCTTCACGTTCCATTTTCAAATAATGCGGAGTTAGTTCGGAACGATCGGCCAAATCTCGCATGATGTTGAACAGCCATTCGCGCATTCTACGCGGAAAATCGCCCATCTCTTCCTCGGTGCATTGCTGGAATTAAATTTAGCAATTTAATTATCGTTGTTAATTCGATTTAATCGACGATTTACAGGCATTTCGCGGCATTCTCCGTAGTATTCGATATGAATATGCCGGTACTGTTCGCCTTTACATTGCGAATCGCCTTTAGCACACAAGCATCGTTGCTGATAAATCGCACAATCAGACGTCCATGTTTCGTTATAATTAGAGCAGACTTTACGGCGCGATTCGGTTTCCACAGGGCATATGGGGATACAGACGCATTGCGGCTCGCCATCGGCGTCCAATTGGCAAACCCGACCGGCCCCGCAATGGACCTTAATGCATGGATCTAAATCAAAATATTTATTTTAATTGCAACAACGATAAAAATAATGCCCACCCATTAGAGGAACTCGATTGTCGACGACTTCATCAGATGAAGCTTCACTCGGCGGTACGGCCACTTCTTCATCTTTCGTCAAATCCTTCAACTCGGCCGATTCATCACTGGTGTGCTTCACCGGCTTGCGGTATTTCTTCATTTTCCTCTAAATTTGATGGTTAATTGATAAAAAAACGTGTTATTTAACGGAAAATTACCAATTTTTCGGCGGATGTCTCGGAAATTACGAGACAAACAAACAATAGAGTCGCTAATATAAGGAACTTCATCTTGAGGCTGTTGACAGAAAACAGACTTTTAATACAAATATTAACATTAAACTCTACTGGTGTTCTTGTATACGGTTAGTTTAATGATCTTTGCTGTTGAAATGAAAATAAACAGGATTTTATACAGGGCATTCCACCTGGTATTTTCAACCTTTGATTATTACACAATACTGTCGGTGCAGTTTTTTTCTTTTTCGGAACCGTTGCATTTTTATTGATGATGATTTATTTTTGTGCTGTTTCTGAAATTTCTGCGTATTAACGATAAGAACCCAAGGCTGTGGATGCTGTCGGTTGATTATTTTTTATCAATTTTTGTCTTCTATATTCACAGAGAAAAAAGGAGTTATCGGCAGGAAATTTTAGATTAGACGACCTACTATAGTAGAAATTCATGGTAAAGATGAAACAGTTTTTTTGTTGATAACCCCGTGTCTGTTACATAAATTTCATCAAAGATAAATTATGAATAAATAGATCGCACAGGACAGTTTCGTTAATGTTAAACGAAAAAACAATGAAGTTTACATTGATTTAGCCTTGCAGGAAATGTAATCATCATTAGAAATAGAACTCGATCACATACATTTCCTAATAATTATAAATAGAGCACGAAATTTCAATTAAAACCGCAGATTTTCGTCTATTTCGTGGTAGTTTCCAAACCGAAAGTTCACATATCTCAAGTGCCTTTTCATCGAACAAAAAGCCCAATTTGAGCGTCTTAATTATTGTTTACTGATATTAAAATTAAATAATCAACAATTGGTTCATAAATTACGAATGATTCGACTTTGTCCTTCTATTTTTCGACATTTTCTAAATTGTAAAATTTAAAAATATCGTAACGTTAAAATCAGCAACTAATGTAAATAATTACCCAAGAAATTCTTTATATTTTTGAGTTTACATTGAAAAATAATTGCTTTCTTAACGTGAATCGGATGCCAAAATCGTGCTGAAGTAATAAACAATTTCAAATCCACCAACTGTGATTTTTCCACTCTTATACTCCATCAATTTTGCAATTTTTAACAATTAAATCGAAAATATTGCACCGAAAATCGAAAAAAATCGAAATCTACCCCAAAATAATCCACAAATTAAACTAAATAATTAAAAACAAATCAATTATTGTATCGCATTTAAATATGATGTAATTCAGGTTTTTATTCAAATAATAATAGCAATAAAAAAAAGGGAATAAGGGGGAAAAATTGGAGACTTACCCGTATCACAGCAACACTAAAAGTTGACTGGAGCGTGCATCTGGTGTTCCAGCATCAAAAAGTGTATTTGAATTTAAAAATAAACGCCTACCCATTCGCTACGAAGACATTTACTCTTTCGATATTTTACAATATAAACTCTCTTTGTCTTGCCTTTTATTATTATAGATTACCATAAAAGAGAACATATAGTGATGATGTAATTTATTAACAATATTATTGCTTGTCTTTATTTATTTATATACGAATATGCATATGTAAAATATATCAAATCTTCTACTAGATCATCATTAATTTGTACAGATGTTTTGTTATTTATAATGAATTATAAATTAGAAACTGTCGCAAAATTAATAAAACTAATGATTTCTAATTTATTATTATTAATATTGTTTTTATTTAGTCCAATCTAGAAATAATCCACAAGATTCGTATATTGCATGAAAATTGTAAAATATTTGTAGATTTTTATAAAACTTTGAGACTAAAATTTATTCATAGATTCGTAAATTGGACTAACTATTGGGTATAATAATTATAAATTTTGTTGTAATCTATAATCAAAAAGCATATCCAATAAAGATTTCATTTAAATAAATATCCATCACGTTTAAAAGTGGACTCTAATCGTTTTCTTCGTAATAAAGCAGCTTATTTCCTGTAATTTAATGCGATTCTATTTATATTAAAGGAGTTTATTGTTATAAATCGATCGCTTTATGAAATTCATAAATTTTTAATGGATTCTAATTATGGAGTAGAGTTAATAATAAATTTTGTATTGACCTGAATTTATTCTAAATTAATAATTGAGAACTAGAAAAATTAAACTCATAGAATTGAGCTGCTTCGTTTCGATTTCTATACACCCAATATTTCTAAAAATACAGGGAAAATCTGCGAAAACTAAACAATCAACTTAAAGATTTTATTGATAAAAATAAATACCAATTATGATAATATTGCAGTGAAATTTCACAACTTACTTGCAAGTGAGATCTATTTTGAATATTTGTTTGTTTCTCAAATTTCGTGCAAAATTCATTACATTTCACCTATAACAAAAAAAATAAGCCAATATAAAAATATTCCTCAACTAGGTACTGTACTTCTGGCTTTATTCTGTATAGGTAAGAATAATTTAAATTCAGCTGGTAATTCATCTTCTGAATATAAACGATCGGAGAAATAGACACGACGTATACGGCAATTTGCATG
Source organism: Mylabris phalerata (assembly GCA_020740385.1). Lineage (NCBI taxonomy): Eukaryota > Metazoa > Arthropoda > Insecta > Coleoptera > Meloidae > Mylabris > Mylabris phalerata. The sequence continues at coordinate 4,495,183 of JAJEOX010000299.1, read as the reverse complement.
AACTTGGACACGTAATGTTTCAACGTAATTTGTACCATAGGCGCGTCGTGTAAAATCGGCTACATTAAATTGGATTTGATTCCAACCATCGTCCAAACGCATCGGCATTGTACAAATAAACGGTTTAACACGTGTTGTTGATTGGTAATTACTAGCACGGAAACGCCGACGTACGTTCTTATCATCCAAAATCTATAAAATAATGGTATAAATCGACCAACAATATAAAATAACAAAGCAATTACCTGTATTTCGAATGTGAAGTATTTCTTTAAATTTTTAACAATCATCACCAGATAGGGCAATTTAATACCTAATGTCTTCTTAGGATCTGCCGGACATGTTATGTACGTTGTACTAACATTAGAACCGACCACTTCCAAAACTAACGATTGGATATCTTCATCAGTTATACGTTTTATATGACCATTTTTAACTTTTTTATCCCATATTTGTAGAGGTTTACTACCAATACTGTACAAGATTGAAAGGAAACCACTCTGAAACGTATTCTTAAACATTTTACATAAAAATTTATATTCAACCGAAATTTATTATCTAAATTAACTTTCTAATTTAAAATATTGTTGCTATTCACTTTTATAAATGGAATAATTGGAAATAATTTATAAAAAAAATGCGGTAAACAAATTCTTGAATTTTTAGGTTGACATTTCGAAAGTTTGCGAATGTTTACAGTATCACCAACATTATTCCACCGTTACCAAGGTTACAGACAATAAAAGACCCTAGCAACTGCAATATTGTCGATTAAAGAGGACGGCTCAATCAGAAATAAAGTCGTTAAATCTCAAATTCTACTGTAAGTAATCAAAATATTACAATATATATCGTCTAATTAACGAAATTTTATATAAATAAGATAATTATAATATAAATCAATAATATTATATCTTAAATATTGTGACGTCACTGTCTAGTCAACTGTATGGATATGCTAATTGGTCATCAATAATCGATAAATAAATTTCCTATAAAGCATACCATGGTTACACGTCGATATTGAGGTTATCTTTATATTTTAGGTTATGTAATTTTCAACTTCTTAAAATTTCCATTAGATTTTCTTCGATAATTAATGAATAAAAATGATTGTTACATTAACATTATTAACATCCTGTTTAAAATTAATTCTAATTCCTGCATAGTAAGTAAATTATTTAAATTTAAATTGAATATCGTTAACAATAAATTTTTAGTCGTTCGACAGATTTTGAAGTGCACCGAAATTGGCTAGCGATAACTTACAGTAAACCGTTGAAACAATGGTATTTTGAAAATACATCGAATTGGACGTTAGATTATCCACCGTTTTTTGCGTATTTTGAATGTTTATTATCATTGATTGGGCAGTTTGTCGATCCAAATATGCTCAAAGTTGATAATCTCAACTATGCATCAGATCAGACAGTAATATTCCAACGATTATCCGTTATTTTTACGGATTTAGTTTATTCTTACGGCGTCTATAAGTAATTTCAATTTTTATGAATTTATATCAATGATTATTGATATTTTGTAGATGTTGTCGCGCTGTTGACAAATCCTGGCGTTCAGATGTTGTTTTGCCGATTCTTTTGATAACGAATTGCGGCCTAATAATGGTCGATCATATTCATTTCCAATACAATGGAATTTTGTACGGGCTACTCTTAATATCGATATCTTACGTGCTCAAAGTAGGATTTAATTGATTAACAAAATTTCGATTAAACGATTGTTTTAGGAAAATTATCCGGTTTCGGCTTTCTGGTTTTCTGTTCTATTAAATATGAAACATATTTACATGTATATGGCGCCAGCATATTTTATTTATTTGTTTCAAAAATACTGTTTAACGAAATCTTTACAATCGAAACGTATAAATTTAAGGATATTTATTAGAAATTTTTCTACTTTAAGCACAATTGTGATTTTCGTATTTCTACTATCATTCCTGCCATTTTATGATCAATTCGGCCAAGTATTGTCTATTACAGATCGAAACTAATTCTTAAAATTAAAATTTAGGTTTTCTCTAGGTTGTTTCCGTTCAAACGCGGCCTCAGCCACGCCTATTGGGCGCCAAATATTTGGGCTATCTACAATATCATCGATAAAATTCTAACAATTTTCTGTAATTATCTCAATTAATTATCAACAATTATTAATAATGTTAATTGTAGATCCGTCCGTTACTACAATGAAGGCTACAATGACTGGTGGTTTAGTCCAAGAATACTCCCATTCAATTCTACCAAATATCACACCAATAATTACGTTAATTCTAACGGGAGTTATGATGGTACCAGCACTAATTAAATTGTTTTTCGTTAGAAATCGCTTGAATTTCGTCCGTTGTTTGGTTTTGTGTGCTTTAACGTCGTTTCTATTCGGCTGGCATGTCCACGAGAAGGCTATTTTGATGGCGATAATTCCTTTGAGGTAACTATTTTTAAAGGGTGTTAATTGTAGTTAATTTTATTGAATTTTAGTGTTTTATCAATTTTGAATAGTTACGATGCGAAAATTTTCTTGTTCCTTCAAACAGTTGGCCATTTCTCACTATTTCCTCTACTCTATCCTCAATCGTTGTTGTTTATTAAAATATTATTATTGGTAATTTATTCCCTTTATGCATTCCATAGTCTATCGAGAGTACATTCGTCTGTGATTAATAAATATTCGTTGCCATTTCTAAATGTGGTAGAAACTTTATATATTTTAGGTTTAAGTTTGTTGATTTTCTATGAAAATGTTCTACATTATTGTTTGAAATTCGATGAGAAATTGCCATTTTTACCATTAGCACTAACTTCAGTTTATTGTGCAATTGGTGTAATTTATTCATGGCTGTGTTATTATTTGAATTTTTTGAAATTAAATAGTTGATAATTTCTAAAACTCTAATTAACCCAATTTTATGATTTATTAAAATTGAACATTAATCCTACACTATCCTATTGAACAATATCCAGGTACTTAAACTAATTAGCGAATTGAATCGAAATTTGTACTCTACTGAAGATAAGAAAGATTGTCGTCCGCTAGAATAGGAGATGATAGATTTGCTAAAGCTGCTACAATAGTAGCAATATAATCAATATAGTATTGCTCGTTTTGAATATTTTATTGATTTTTAATCCTTGTATTGCTCTTACTACAGGGACTTGCCTGAGAAATTTTAAAAGAATTATCCTCCTCTCTTGTCATCTGCTGTTTATTTTTCAAAATTAGAGGTTGTATAATTTTATAGAATTTTCTAGGCATTCTTTTCCGATGCGAAAGCCTTTGTCAACCATGACCGCATCGACATGTGGTTGCAAACGATCCAAAATACCGCTCGACCCCCAAAATAACTAATCGCCACCGCAGGAGTCACTCCAATTGAAAATTTAACCGTATGTGCCTCTTTATAAAGTGAATACGATAATCTACATTTCAAACATGTCGTCTTTTGAATGCATATTTCTGCACAATCAAAAATTACTCTTGTTAAAATCTTCAAAACATTTTGGAATGTTACATAAATTGTCTTCACGAATTGGCAAGTATATTAAAGGTTAGATCATTGAAATCCGTTGGAAAATAAACGAAAATTCGTGTTTTGAAAAGTGACATGCCTCACTGACCCGGGCCCTTAAGCACTTTGGAGAAGTGATCGTTTAATGTGAAGAATATCCACGAACCGCCACTGGTTTCGGGTAAGTTTAATCGCTTTTCGAATTTATGGTTTTCCTTTAAAAGTTACAGCCTTTCAGTTTTGGTAACATGGCTTTAATTCTATTGGAACATAAACAATTTCCAACTAATTGCAAGATAAAATAGAAAATCGTCACTGCTAATAATTTATTGACGTTAAGTTACAATAATTGGAGAATAAAAATTCGTTCAGTCAAACCTTGAAACAAACGGTGTGTGTCGTTTATTAGTCGGACAATATTCGGCGTATTCTTCCCAGGTACATCCGGTAGATTTACAACATTCTGCTGTAATTGATGAACCACCACGTCGACTAGAAGCTCGCCGAAAACGTAAGAAACTCTTAGCACTCTCCATCGATAACCACGGAAATTCTTAAATTTATTCAAAAATTATTTAAAGTTTTCAATAGTGGAAAACTTACGTTCTTTATCATTGATAAAAGTTGGATCGCTTCGTCGAGTTAACCGGTAGATATCCTTTTCGCAAGCCCAGTATAAATGCCGTATTAAAGATGCTCGACATCTTTTATGTTTTTCGTTGTGCCAAACGTTTTCCCAATCTAAACGTGATCTAGTTGGAAATTTCCGTTTATTTTGTGTTAAATTCGATGATTCTTTGATTACCTGTCGCGAAACACCAATTCCAAGTCGTTATTGTTGGCAGCTAAATCGAAAAGAACAAAAATTGTCGCTATTGTTGTTACCGGAAAACGCATTTTTGCAAATTAGATTGATAAAAAAGATTACATTAAGTGTCTGAACTCATCATTTTCACCTCATCGAACAACTTTGACTGATAAAGTTGGTGGTAACTTTTTGATTTTTCCTCTTTGATTTTGTGCCATTTAAAGAGAAGCGCAGTCGCTCAGTGTTGTTGCCACCCCAAGAGGAAATCTTTTTCACATGTTAATTGAATAACAAACAATCGTACCCAATTGAACACCGTAAATCTTGAGGTGGTGTGAGTTTTACGACACAATAACTACCCAATAATACTTGTCTTGGGTGTATTCGAGAAAATTTATAGTCGTTAGTTGTAATGAATTTAAATGTTAGCGGAATTTTTAAGATTTAGAGGAAGAACACCTACGAAACTTCCCTAGATTGTTATGAAATTCCAAGGGATTTTCCAAATATGTTGGACAAATGTATCGCGTAGTATTGCAATTTTTGTACAATTTGATCATCGATTAGTTGAAATAGTTTTTTAAAAATAATAAGAACTACCAATTTCATCAATGAGCGTATAAGAAAATAGATTTTCACAAAATCAATCCTTATTTGGATTCATATATTCAATAATTCCGTAAGAATTGAACATTTTTATCTACCTACACTCTATTAAACAAGCGAATTTCTATGAAATGTTCCGGTTATAATAACAATAGGGCGATTAATTATATGAGAAAACTTTTATTTTGTTTGTTAGCAAAAATCGTTAATTATCTTTTATTATATCTTCATAAAGGTAGAACTTTATTATCATTAAACTTATAAGCATAAATTTTATAGGCGCATATAGGATGCACTAAAATAACTCCTTTTTAATCAAAAAAACCCTTTAGAATAATGATTTTTGACCCCCGATACAACTGACTTAAAATAGATACAAAAAGAAATAGAACTTCTCGAAAGTTAGAAGCTCGTTTTGTTCAAAATTTGATAAATTAGAAAAGATACTGTTGTATTAGAGAGTTATTTTGTTATATTCAAATTATAAAGTTTTTTATTTTTTATTTTTAATCAACGAAATCTGCTGAAAATTGGGATTATTTCAAATTGGTAGATCTCTGCGAACTTGCAATACAAATTAAAAATCAATAACTGGTTTATGTTTATTCTAGCACACAACAGATGGCGTTATCACCATAGATAAGAATTACTGAAACCTTATAGTGATAGTAATATCTCGGCTTGTTTACTATAAATTTAATAAAAATTTATGGGTTAAATCAACATAAAATAATAAAACTAGAAAAAATGATGTGCTTAATGATTTTCGATCATTTGAACGATATCCTCTATTCGAAAATCGATGGGAAATTCTCAAAACAATTGGAAAAATTCGCCATCGAACAAGGATTAATTAAAGAAGAAAACGTAGTAATTTTATCAATTTTTATAATTTTCTACCACGTTGTTTTCAGCATGAAAGTGACGCCCTTAGTGTGGACATCTTCCTTCAAATATTCTCACCGTTGATTACTTCGCAAAGAATAATGAATTGTCAATTTGGTAATTCTTATACATCACTGAAATGTGAAGACGTTAATGTTTGTTTTGATGATGTAAATCGATTATTTTAAAACTAAAATCGCTGTTTAAGACGAATTTTTTGCAGTATATGGGCTATATGTTTGTGGCTCTAGGCAGTGAGAATATATCTGAAATTAAGCATTTTTTGCGATTCTCAATCTGTACGATTATTTATCTTTGCGGCCCTGATGTCTGCCAGTACGCACAATTAATATTTAAAAGATAATTTCTAATCAAATATTTGTAGAATTAAAAATAAAGAAACCGCATCTTTGGTAACGAAGTTGATTAATAAATGGTCCGATATGGTGGAGAGTGATCAGGCTGTATTTGTTGAAGCAGTAGAACCTCTTGTTGTAAATTCAGATCTTGCCTCAGCTACTCTACAAGCTTTACACAAAACCGTTGAAAAACTATCAACAATGACGGATTGTTTGAAAATTCACGGAATGTTAATTGTGAAAAATAAACTCTTATCGTTATATTCCAGTTCGCATGCTAAAGAATTAGTCCAGACGGATATCTTATTTTTAATTATCTTATCACAAAGTTTACTACCAGATCAAGATGATGATAAAAGAGATAAAATACAAATTTGTAGTCTAGAAGTACTTCTAGCAAGTTCCGAAACAATACCGATTTGTCTAACTCACGTTGTCCATATAATTCGTATCGCTGATAGTATTAATTTATTGTATTTATTAGAAGTGGGTAATCCGGCAGTTTCATCGAGTCTATTTGAAACATTTTCAAATCTTCATACGATCCAATTGATCCAAATCCAACGTGATATTGAAACATTACGGCCAGCATTCGAGAATCTCGATGTATCCGTAAAGAAACTTCACGATTCTTTGAAGAAAGCCAAGAATCCAACGGTGGAGAATTGTATTAAACAACTGTACAAAAAATGGGAGACCATACGTAGAAAGTATTTAGATTTTATAAAAACGAATTCGGATGAATCGATTTTACGAGCTGAAACGTTATCGTTGGGATTTCTGGAAAATTTGAAAGAATTATTACAATTAACGTCAGTTAAAACGACATTATGTGAAGCTACCCAACAACAGGCGCTACAAGTGGCTGGAATTGTTGCTGAAAGATTGTCGACTTTCAGCGATTTCTTGCAAGTTAAAGCTATACGGAATTTCATGGCAGGATCATATCCTTTTTCTATAAATTAAATTTAAATATTCCTTAATTGTCCTTAATTGTACTACACTAGATCTTCCCTAACTATTACTAAGTATTTAGAAGAATTCCCTGGACTAGTTCATTTTCTCTACATCGATCGAACTAGTCACAGGATAACAACACCAACTTTAGATCTTGAGAGCGATGATACCAACAAATTGACAAAACAAAAGGTATCGTCGTTATTATTAAAATTCGGTTTATTCGATTTAACGGTTTTAGATATGGTCGATGATCAAATTCTCACGAAATCATCTACAAGAGGGCAATCTATCACTAATATGGAAAGACACAATTTTCAATTACGCCTATTTCTTATGGTTTGAAGATCTTAATGGCAGTATACTAAAACCGGCTGTTTTTCCAATAAATTCGTGTAAAACTCTGCCTTTACCCGGACTGTTAGCGACCGATTTCTATCCGTAATTGGGTTGATTATAATTTTTTTGGGAGTTATATTGTTTGTTTTAAGGAAATTGAAAGAGGTGTGTTTCCCGAAAATGGCCCCAAAGAAGATTCGTTGTTTCGAATTGTTTTGCATACATTTGGGTTTAGTTACTGCCAGTTGTGTCCTGGAGCACATCAGGCGATTAGCGGCCAGTGTTTGGGAGCTACGCGGTGAATATTCGAGTGCCCCCATTGATCTGTTATAATCTCTTATTGCACAAATTCAATAAATTGCTAATTTTCGGAAAAATCACATTTTTTAACAGGATATTCTAGAACAAAAAAATAATTCGATTAGTATTTATTTGATTTTTACAAGATTTAATCCAGATAATATCGAATATTTGGGGAAATTGAACGAATAAGGCTTTGTTGAAACGAAACCTAAATCTCCTTAAAAAAATAATTTTTGGTTGCTTCACTTATCACTAACGAAAATATACATAAATGCGCACAAACGAAAATTTTCATTTTATCAAAAATAGTTGATTTTGAACGAAACGAATTACCGAATTTGATTTAATTTAAACCGATCCGCTTCTTCTTTCTTCGAGTCACATTCGTATGCGTTTCTGTACGATTTTCATTGCATATATTCTCCGAATTTATATTCTCTATACTCGATACCGACGATGTACTTCGATCATGGTCATCGTTATCACGCTGATGGTTAATGTGCAAATTCTCCAATTTAATCACCGGCAATTTCACCGATTTAATCTGGTGTATCTCATCCTCTAATACGGCTATGCGTTGTTCAATTTCGACCAAATCTTTAACGGTTTGTTGGGTATGTTTCTCTAAACTACTTTGTATTTTTGTAACAACAGTCAAGCCTTGTGTTTCCCTCAAATTAATCTTCAAATCTTTGGTGATTCGATTGAATTGTTCCGATACTGGCTCGGGACTTTTATACGAACGATTCGGATCACTCAAATTGATTATATGCAACGGTAATTCTTCATAAATACGATTATTATTGTTGTAATGCACGAATTTCTGCGTATACGAATGCGTTGAATTATTATTCGATTTCTCGCTTATCAGCATACAACAAGTGAATTGTTCTCTCGGTAAATTGAACAATGTTGTTAATTGTTGGTGGATGACTTTTTCGCGAAATGTAAATTTGAAACTTGATATCGGCTTATAGATGAACCAACCGATGGTTTTGTTGGTCAAATTATTCAAAATCCCTTTTATTTGATCGATGTGCAACCGACCTAAGGAGTCGTAAAAATAACAATTCTTCGGACATGGAATGCAACCGTGCACTTTAACTGTTCGGATTTTATGGATTTGTTCTTGATCATTGTCTGTGATTGATTTCGTTTCCTTTTCGATAATTTCCCCAATAAGAAAAACCCATCTAAAATTTTATATTGAAGGAAAATTATAAAATTCGCTATAAAGCATACCTGTCCGTATTTCGATTTTATAGTTTCGTATAGGAGGAACGAAAATGATGGTGGTGATAACACAACTTTCATAGTTTCGCCCATTTTATTGTTGATCGATTTTTTGATTAAATCTACTCGAAAATTATCTAAATTGTAAAATCTAATTTGATAAACACTTTCCGATCGACATAACCTTTCTTTAATGACCAGGTTTTAACGCTGGTACGACTGAAGTCACCAGAATTTCAATGGCGGCAAATTTAAAATTTTTTGCATACTACCCCTGAAAATCTGAAAAAATAATTATTTTTTACTTTCAAAAGTCTCTAATAACGTAGTTTATTGTTTAGGTACTACTTTTGGAGTTGTATCGTTACACAGTATTGTGATTTACCTGAAAATTATACTTTTATTGAATTTTAATAAAAATAATAATAAATATTTAATTTAGAGTTTCGGTTATTACAGTGAGCTTATATTTAAATTTGTTTTATTTCACAAGATTCAAATAAATTATTTATAAGTGATATAATGACGTCATGGTTGCTTGTGTTTTAAATAATCGTTAATAGATGGCGCATTTTACACATACCTCGACTGACTTTGAGGCGGAAATGTTAGATAGCGCTGAAGTTGGAGATAAATTGTGACGTCACAATCATCAGAATTCTTGAAAATCGCTTCGTTAGCTGTTTTAAACTGATTTTCAGTTTGAAATTGAGACAAAGAGATTGTGAGTTTTTATATAAAACGTGTAATTTGTGTATTTCAACATTTATAATTATTATTTTAGTAGAATTATCTAGATTTCTACTAGAATCATATCTCCTGTGGAAATTTAAACAAGTCGTCAAGGTTGCAAAAACAAAGAATTTTGTTTATTAGAAAAACAACAGTAAGTTTATAAACATTTAAGTGATTAATTGTAATTTATTATATTTTTTTGAAAATAAGATAAATCAAAACGCCAAAAAAATTGGATTAAAACAATAAATCCACAAAAAAAGAGTTGTAAAGATGACAACAGCACCACGACATTCTGTTCCGTTTCCAATAACTTCCCTCTACGTTGGTGATCTACATCCGGAAGTGACCGAGGCGATGCTCTACGAGAAGTTCTCACCGGCTGGTCAAATCCTATCAGTGCGTGTTTGTCGTGATTCAATCACAAATCGATCATTGGGCTATGCTTATGTGAATTTCACACAATCGTACGAAGCCGAAAAGGTCTTGGATACGATGAATTTTGATCTGTTGAAAGGCAAACCGATGCGTATCATGTGGAGCCAACGGGACCCATCATTGCGTAAATCCGGCATTGGCAATATTTTCATAAAGAATCTGGATAAGAGTATCGATAATAAAGCAATCTACGATACATTTTCGGCATTTGGTAACATTTTGAGCTGTAAAGTTGCTACTGACGATGACGGTATATCGAAAGGTTACGCTTTTGTACATTTCGATAGTATCGAAATTGCAAATCGTGCAATTGAAAAAGTCAACGGTATGTTGTTGAATGGTAAAAAAGTCTATGTTGGTCAGTTTATACCGCGTGTGGAACGCGAACGCAGTTTGGGTGAGAAAATCAAAAAATTCACCAATATTTATGTGAAGAATTTCGACCAAACTCTAACCGATTCCGAATTTTATCAATTATTTTCGAATTTTGGTAAAATTACAAGCTATATAATTATGAGACATCCTGATGGTACATCGCGTGGTTTCGGTTTTGTTGCTTATGAAGATCCAAAATCGGCCGAATTGGCCATCGAAAAAATGAATAATTATAATTTAAATGGTAATTGTTTATATGTTGGACAAGCACAAAAGAAACAAGAACGTGTAAAAGAATTGAAAAAGAATTATGAACAATTGAAATTGGCACGTTATCAGAAGTTCCAAGGTGCAAATATTTATGTCAAGAATCTGGATGATTCATTTGATAATGAGCGTTTACGTAAAGAATTCTCTAAATTTGGCACAATCACATCCGCCAAGATTATGACAGAGAATGGACGTAGTAAAGGTTTCGGTTTTGTATGTTTCAGTTCGGCTGAAGAGGCCCAAAGGGCTATAGAAGAAATGCGTGGACGTATCATTGAAAATAAACCATTGTACGTTTCTTTAGCTCAACATTATGAAGAACGGCGTGCTTATTTGAGCGCCCAACGTATGCAACGATTGCGTTTACAGAATTTAGGACCACAATTTTCAGCACCACCGTTCCTTCTACCGTCAGTTCTAAACGGGCAACGATTCTACAATCATTTACCACCATTCCGACCAACACCACGTTGGACATCGCAATCTATACCAAGATTGAATGGTACATATAGTCTTCCAGCGTTATCGCCGCCGATTTATCGATCAATTTCACGACCATCGATTCAATTGAACAACTCTAGAAATTCAAGACCTATCGTTGGCCAAGCTAATAATAACCGTCATGATATTACCGGTAATAATCCAGATAATACTAACAATAATAATAATAAATGTCTATCGACGTCTTTAATGAACGTACCAAATGTTGGTGATAATCGTTCGATTAAATCTACAAATTATTCACAAGATAAACAAATATTGGGTGAGCATATGTACCGTGTGGTCGAGAAAATCTATCCGGAAATCGCTGGGAAAATCACAGGAATGCTCCTGGAAATTGATGTGAACGAATTGAAGACAATGGTTAATAATCAAGAGTTGTTAAAAGCGAAAATTGAGGAGGCTGTTGGCGTTTTGCGGGCACACCTAAATACTAATTAATTTAACCAAAGAAAAAGTTAAAATTTTGCTATTTTTCTAATTAGTTATGTAATAATGGAGTTAACTTTAATTTTTCAATAAAAAATTTTGTATTACTAATAGGTAAGTTAAGTGTTGAAGAAATTCATCAAATCTTTCAGGGTTACATCGACTTTTTTGTGTTCTTTCTCTAATTTCTTCGGTGAATTATTCTCAAAATCTCTGTAATCTCTGAAAATTTCGTCCAAATTTGGGTAAGTTGTTGGTTTTGTATCGCTTATACTATTGTCTTGTTTTAGAGTTTCCACAAATTTCTTCAATTCCTGCTCGATTTGTGTATGTTTATCTTGTTGCTTCTTCAATTTGGCTTGGGATTCCTCTACGTCTTGATAAAGTCGGGATATTTGGAGCTGGTAAAGTCGGCACTCCTCTTGGTGTTTCTTCTCCAAGAGTACTATCTCTTGGGAGTACCTAAAGAAAATAAAACTGTTGGGATTGTTCTTCAAAACAAGAAACTTACTTTTCGGAGATCTGTTGCACCCTACTTGTGGCAAGTTTTGCAAACGACAATTCCTTCTTCACTAATTCATCTTTTAATTTCTTCTCAGCCGATTCTAATTGTTTTTGAAATTCTTTGAGTTTATTTTGCACGACTAATTCAACCTGTCCCTGATAGAAACTCTTCAATTCTTGTTTCTTCGTCTCCATGTCTTTCTTGATTTGATCCAGTTCTTCTTGAAGATTTTTCTGGATTTAAACCGAATTTAATCCGAAACTAAAATTTAGATTAAACTTACTGACCTCTGTAGTTTCGTGTGTTTTGATGTCTTCCAATAACTCATCTTTTTCCTTCATTAGCTTCCTCACTAATTCTTTCTCGTGTTCAATGCTTGTTTTTAGATTGTCGCACTCGTGCCGCAATGAAACCATCTCGCCTCGGCACATTTCTGAGGTAATTTTCGTTGCAGTCACCTCTTTGCGTGCTTCACTTAACGTTATTTTCATCTGGAATTTTTCGAAAAAGTTTAAAAATGTTGATAGAAATACAAAAAACTAACTTCCTCTAATTCGATTTCTTTCTGAGTTAATAATTCGGGTAGGCGTTTATTTTTCTCTAATTCCGCCACGTATTTCTGTTGTAAGTCTTCGTATTTGTTTTGGACAATTTCTAATTCAGTCTTTAGACTCATTAATTCCTTCTCGATTGCTATTTGTTTGCTGCGATTAAAATTGGCGTAATTTATTGCTTTAGATGCTTCGATTTCGAATTGGGAGATTTTCTGGAAGTTTACAAAAATTCGAAATTTTCTTAGAGACTTCAAAAATAAAATACCTCTCCAGCTTTTGCAGTATCGTCAAGATACTTCTGTTTAATCTCTTTCGTTTCGTTTTCTAAAACAATCTTCTCCTGTTCTAATCCCGTAAATTTTATCTCGATCCGTTCGAGTTGTTCTTGAAATCGTGCTATAGCCTTATCTTTAGCTTCATCGACTTGGACAGCTACAGCTATTCGTTCTTGTAGTTCAAGTATACGATGTTGAAGGTCCACGATTGTTTGTTCGCAGTGCTTTAAATTTGCTGTTTAGAATTATGAGTTTTTTAAATTGTAACCTACCATGCGCCTCAATTTCTCCTCTTCGAGTTTCTGTCCAAATTCTGGAAGATTACAGTCAGTACTCCACAAATTCGATAAACTAACCGATTCTAATTTACAATTATCCATCGAATTCAGCCGTGTTATTTCGATTTGTTCGTTATCGGCGAGTTTCTCAAAGACTGTAGTTTGGGATGAACTAGAACTACTCTGCGATGTGTACGTTTTAGTTTTTGAAGGGTACCCCAATCTCACCGGCTTATAATCTATTTTCAAAACCGCAATTAAATTAGAAATTGATTAAATTCCATCGTCTACACACCTTTTTGTGGAGAGACTAGAAGCGATGTTTTCCACGGTTTCTTCGGCGTACTCTGATAACAATTCCACAAATCCTCACGACTCCCGTTAAATTTACGCAACTCTTCAATTGAACCGTCCTTCCAACTCGGCTCCGACATTGTTTCGATTGAATTAACGCGTTTTTTTAAACAATTTATCTGTTCGATCAGCGAATTGACTAGACGGAAACCAGGAATTTCGTTGAAATACAAATCGGGGTTGAGACAATTTGAATTTGGGGGTGCACTCAACAATTCTTCTGTGTCATCAGTATCACTCATTATTAATTACATCGTTTTTAATTTATAATTTTTGTAAAATTATCGAACAAACTCGGATATTTGTGATATTGTTATGAAGCATAAATTTATGCTCGACTGACTGGCACGATACAAACAAACTGTTGATATTAGAGTAGGGTAATTATTAGGGGGTTGATAGCGATTGATCAATTCTACTCAACCCTTTTGGAAATAGAGTAGTAATCTAACTTTAAATTTTAAAAATTTGTAGTTAGATCAAAATAAACGTTTTTGGATTGGGACTCGAACCTATGACGCTAAAATAAGATAGAAGAATTTTATTTAAATTTCCCTCGCGAATTTAAAACTTACACTTTGGCTACTGACTAATAGAGGCTGCTGTCTGTTGTATGTATGAATATTCCGCTAATATTCTATTTTATAATATTGGTGTAAATTTATTTCATTTTGTTATCTTAAAGTTATAAGAAATTATCCTTATTGATTTATTTAGCAAGAATCAGTACGAAAAAGGTAAGTTTAACTATTATCCACTAGATGGCAATGTGGCTTTTACAGTATAGGCAACCTAGTGGCATAAAAATAAAAATTCCTTGTGCTTGACATTTCGATTTGACATCTCGATGGTTTTTCTCATCAAAAGTAATGTTATTTATTTTTAAAACTTGATCCGTTATAGTGAAAATCGAGTTTTTTAATCGTGGATTTTTCGTTAATTTTCCGAATTTTCGCTTTATTTTAAATTACATTCAGTAATCATTACGATAAAACACTATACATGTGATGGTATATTGGTAACAAATTTCTTCTATTACAACTTTTTTTTGGTTGTCTTTGGTTTTTATTCAACGAAACGAAAAAAGAAGGACTAACATTAAAAGAGTTTATTTTTGCCAACATCATTGTTTATTTAATCATCCATCGCATATAAACTGAAATATTGAAATGAGTTTCCTGTTGTAAGTATGATTGAAGCTGTCTTTTTTCTTGTAATTAACGTTTTTGAGACTTTAGTGGAAGTCGATCGTCGAAAACATTCAAACCAAAGAAGAACATCCCCGAGGGGACCCACCAGTATGAATTAATGAAACATGCCGCCGCCACTCTAGGCTCAGGCAATCTACGTTTGGCCGTAATGCTACCAGAGGGTGAAGATCTCAACGAATGGGTTGCCGTCAATAGTATAAAAATCCAAAATATCGCTTAAAACATTCTTAATATTGCGTTTTCTATCTAGCTGTCGATTTCTTTAATCAAATAAACATGTTATATGGCACAATTACGGAGTTTTGTACAGAAGAAAGTTGTCCGATAATGTCGGCTGGACCTAAATATGAGTACCATTGGGCCGATGGGCATACAGTCAAAAAACCAATCAAATGTTCAGCGCCTAAATATATCGATTACTTGATGACGTGGGTGCAGGATCAATTAGATGATGAAACGCTATTTCCGTCAAAAATAGGTAAAAAATCCGACAATTTCTTCTATAATTAAATTCAAGTCACACTTTACTGAATAACTGGAGTAATCTTTACTTGAACAACAACAAAAAAACGGAATTTATTATAATTAAAAGAAAAGAAAATTCAACGCCGGATGCTTTCAAATAATTACACAATTATCTCTTACAGGTGTACCATTTCCGAAGAATTTCTTATCGATAGCCAAAACGATATTGAAACGTTTATTTCGAGTTTACGCACATATCTATCATCAGCATTTTAGTCAAGTGGTGCAATTAGGCGAGGAGGCCCATCTTAATACATCATTTAAGCATTTTATATTTTTCGTTCAGGTATATTTCGTTTCAAGTCAAACGAATTTTCTGGAATTTCCAATAATTGTTGCTTTTTATAGGAATTTAGTTTAATTGAAAGACGAGAATTAGCTCCACTACAAGAACTAATCGATAAATTAACAGCCAAAGAGACACGATAAATGATCATAATTTCGCTTGGTAATTGCGTGCTATTTATGCTATTTAAAACAAAATAAGAATTTTTTAGCTGTCCTACTATTATCTATTATTTTTTATTATTATTAATATTAAAATTATTATAACTATTGATGGAGTTTTTTGTCAGCTTGTATTATTTATTGAAAGAACGAGCGAGAGAAAGGAAGAGAAAATTTTATATTTGTGATTGTCTGATTTGATCACCAAATTGGACTATCTTGAAAATATTGTTTATCACAATTTATTGTACATTCTATGTTCTGTTACTTATACTTTTTTGACAAATACAGTTAAATAGACAGACATATTCTAACAAATTTACGTTGTTTCAGTAAGGAACTCAAAATAATCGTCTTATTGCTGTTTAAAACAGATTAAACAGATGTTTACAGCCTTATAATTCGTTAAAAAGCCTGAAAATATCAAGAATTTGGCTCTAAAATAGATTAAAAATGATTATCACAGTTTAATTCCAGTCAATACACCACAAGATTCGAAGAAGTATACATTTATTGCAATATAGCAGCGCCATCTAGTGTTGTTTTGCGGTAATATAACGAATCAACAACAATAGTAGATTTCTGTATTTTCCGGTTGCTCTCCGAGACAAAAATTGGTGTGCCTTCTGGATGGGTTGTCAAGATTTTGACGTTTAATTTATTATTTTTTTACTACTCAAAAAAGACTTTTTACCTGGAAAGTAAGTTAATTAGTAATAATTATCGAAAAAAAGACAAAATTAGGCAACTATGGAAACGTACGATGTAATTGTTAATCAACCTGTTGTGATAGATAATGTGAGTTGTAATTGAATATTGTACCGATATTATAATAAAATTATCATTTCTTTGGCGATTTTAGGGATCTGGTGTTATTAAGGCAGGCTTTGCTGGCGATCAAATACCAAAATGCCGATTCCCCAATTAGTAAGTTCGCTCAACTATTACAAAATCTTAAGTCATATCGCGTATGAATCACGCCTTTACCGCTTTGTTTCCATGCAAAATTTACCGAATTTTCAACAAAATTAACACTGATTTGTGTAGCAACTCAAATTTATTTGAAATAGTTTTAATATTTATCGAAACACGAACATAACCTTATTTTTCCAGTATCGGCCGGCCGAAACACGTACGTGTAATGGCAGGCGCCCTGGAGGGCGACGTCTTTATCGGCCCCAAAGCCGAAGAACACCGCGGTCTCTTATCAATAAAATACCCAATGGAACACGGGATAGTAACCGATTGGAACGATATGGAGAAAATTTGGTCGTACATCTACAGCAAAGATCAACTATCAATATTCTCGGAAGAACATCCGGTGTTGTTAACCGAAGCCCCGTTAAATCCACGTCCAAATCGCGAGAAAGCAGCCGAGATTCTATTTGAATCGTTCAATGTACCCGCTTTATTTATATCAATGCAAGCTGTACTTAGTTTGTATGTAATTTTTATAATTTCCGATAATAGAAGACTAAAATTAGGTTATTTAGATATTCAACTGGTAGAACAACAGGTGTTGTACTCGATTCGGGTGATGGTGTAACCCATGCAGTGCCTATTTATGAAGGATTCGCCATGCCGCACAGCATCATGAGAGTCGATATAGCCGGCCGGGATGTCTCCAGATATCTTAGGTTTATATTTTGATTTAAAATTTATAAATCGAGTTTTTCCGGTTGAATTTCCACAGGTTATTGTTGCGTAAAGAGGGCATAAATTTCCGTACAACAGCCGAATTTGAAACTGTGCGTACAATCAAAGAGAAAGTTTGTTATCTAGCTAATAATCCATTAAAAGAAGAGTCTGTGGATACTGAACAAATGGTGTATACACTACCTGATGGTAGTAATATACAGATAGGTTCGGCACGGTTCCGTGCACCAGAAGTATTGTTTCGGCCGGATTTAATCGGTGAAGAATGCGAAGGTTTACATGAAGTTCTAGTTTATTCGATACAAAAATCTGATTTGGATTTACGTAAAGTATTATATAAGAATATTGTACTGTCCGGTGGTTCGACATTGTTTAAAGGTTTCGGTGATCGTCTATTATCAGAAATTAAGCGAATGTCACAAAAAGATGTACAAATTAAAATATCCGCACCTCAAGAACGTTTATATTCAACATGGATTGGTGGGTCGATTTTGGCATCTTTGGATACTTTCAAAAAGATGGTTGTATCGAAACGGGAATTCGATGAAGAAGGCCAAAGAGCAGTGCATAGGAAAACATTCTAATCTCTTACTATCGATAATTATCAACAGTTTTTGTGATTATTTTATAATTGTAAAATAATCATAAAAATACGTTGATTAGTTTAATTAATTTAATTATAAGATCAACTGTTAAAGAAGCTTTATATAATGTCAAAGTCATTATTTAATTCAAGCAACAATACCAATTTTCTACTAGAACTTATAGCTTTACTGTTCTTTGCTAATTTTCGATTTTTTTTTAATTTAATTTAATAAAATGTTTATCTTTTATTGTAGACTCTCCGTCTGGCAGAAGTCTAAAATCCCTATTTAAATCCTTTTAGAAATTATAAATTTTCGTTAGGTTAAACTAATTTTGTTCCTCCCACAGTCTTATTTTGAATATTGCGATAATTAGTGTCGTCATTAATGACGACCTCAACTTTAATTAGGTTCGATTGGCCAAAACGGCGGTTTTTCTCAGTTATTAACTGTACGTTTTGTAGATTACTACTAGTGATTAAAACTACTATTAGTCCATGATAGAATTAGTGAAATTGATTTAATCTTATTATCAGAAGCCTTACTTGAAAAACTAGGGCATTGTAAGGATTCGACATATTTAGTGAATTAATGTACAATTCTCTAGTTTAGTTCGTATTAGGTCAGATAGTTCGACACATGTGGTGCAGTGAGTGATTCTATTTCCATAATTACACCATGGTATGTGCATTTTCCGCTCTAAAATTAGCCGAAATTCTAAAATTTTGGCAACTCTAGGACTTGTTGGTTTTCTTCCGTTTCGGCTACATTATCGTGATTGTAACGTTTCTATTGATGATGTGGTTGTCGTATTGTCGAGCCTGGCATTTGGATAAAGTCGACGATCCCCCTTGCTATTTCAATCCATTATGTAGCTGTTCGAAGAACGTACCAGATTTGGGAATAGTACGCTGTCGGAATATCCATTTACCGAAAATACCAGAAACGATAAATATGTCAAAAGTATTTATGTTGCATTTAGAGAATAATGGATTACGTGTAATCGAACCATTTTTCTTCCAAAGCACAGGTAATATCCATTTCTTTGAAACAATAATCAAAAAAATTACCTTATAGGTCTCTATAAAATTATTATAAGCGAAAATCCGCTACCCTTTATACCCGATGAGGCTTTCCTCGGCTTAGAACGATCGTTATGGGAGCTCGATTTGAGCTACAATCAATTAATCCACGTTCCTAATAGAGCCTTGCGATATTTACAAAAATTACGTCATTTAGATCTAAGAGGTAGAATTTTATTGAAATTATTTGGAAAATAAACGAATCGTGTTGATTACAGGAAATCGTATATCGACAATATCACCGGATAATTGGCGCGGTCTTCAGAACTCTCTAGTAACGTTAATTTTAGCCGATAATTGTATTAACTCATTAACAACAGATCTATTCTCCGGGCTACCATTACTCGAAACGATCGATTTGAGTGGTAATCATTTGAAAGAGATCGACCCATCGGTTTTTCGTGACGGTATGGATAGATTAATGAATTTAATCTTGTCTTATAATCAATTAACAACAATACCGTATCCTGCTTTATCGTATTTGAAGATGTTAAAAGTGTTGGATTTGAGTTATAACGATATTAATAGAATGCTACCAGCTGCGGAAATATTGGAAAGTTCTAATTATCCGAACGTTCAATTGAATTTGGATACTTTACATTTGGATTACAATCAAATTTCTGAATTGGACTCGTTCTCGTTTCAATATTTCAACAAAATCAACAAAACCTATTTGGACGGGAACGCAATTAGTGTTATTAAGGTAAGAAATCTGCAATTTACCAAGAAGTTTTATTGATTTTGCTTGATTGGCAGGATGACTGTTTCCGCCCGGCTAAAATCCGTGAGATTTATATGAGGTATTGTAGTATAAAAGAAATTTTACCGGAAGCCTTCGACGGTTTGGAGAATTATTTAGAAATTCTAGATCTATCAGGTAATCATATTGAAGCGATATCGGAGAATATATCGAAACTCGATTGGTTGAAAACGTTTAAAATACGCGATAATCTACTATTGAAAATTGATCCAATAGATACGTTTATTGGTTTTCAAGATACATTAAACGAATTAGATTTGAGTGGTATTGATAATGGTGTGGCGTCTTTGCAGGATTTTCGAAGGTAATTGCTAGAAAATCGAGTCTTGTAGATGAACGAAATCTGGATTTAATGCCAAATTTTTGGCCAAAGCTACTGCCGAAATCAGTAGTTTTCGTTAGTTCGCTGAATATCTGGAAGCTTTCGGATAAATGCTTCTTTGTAGAGCTACCTACGGATTTATTGTTTAGTTCCATAGGTCAAAATTGTATCTTATCGTTAGACAGTCTACAAAATTTACACCTTTCTTGGATATAAAGAAGCCTTGTAGTTTGTTCTTGCGTAGGTCGAGAAGCCTTTTATCATTCTTTGGCGAGCAATCAATATCACCTGGAATAGCTCCTATCTGCAGATTCCTCACGTTTGGAAGCTTTCACTAGCCCTGTGAACGGTTCTTGAGGCACAAATCATTGCTCCTGTCTTAGGAAACTTTAATTTTGGAAACTTCTAAAACTTCAGCTTTTCAAAATTCTCATATCTGCAGATTCCCCTCGTTTGGAAGCTTTCACTAGCCCTGTGAACGGTTCTTGAGGCACAAATCGTTGCTCCTGTCTTTAGAAACTTTAATTTTGGAAACTTCTAAAATTTCAGCTTTTCAAAATTCTCCTATCTGCAGATTTTCCTCGGTTGGAAGCTTTCACTAGCCCTGTGAACGGTTCTTGAGGCACAAATCGTTGCTCCTGTCTTTAGAAACTTTAATTTTGGAAACTTCTAAAACTTCAGCTTTTCAAAATTCTCCTATCTGCAGATTCCCCTCGGTTGGAAGCTTTCACTAGCCCTGTGAACGGTTCTTGAGGCACAGGTCGCTGCTCCTGTCTTAGGAAGCTTTAATTTTGGAAACTTCTAAAATTTCAGCTTTTCAAAATTCTCCTATCTGCAGATTCCCCCCGTTTGGAAGCTTTCACTAGCCCTGTGAACGGTTCTTGAGGCACAAATCGTTGCTCCTGTCTTTAGAAACTTTAATTTTGGAAACTTCTAAAACTTCAGCTTTTCAAAATTCTCCTATCTGCAGATTCCCCTCGGTTGGAAGCTTTCACTAGCCCTGTGAACGGTTCTTGAGGCACAGGTCGCTGCTCCTGTCTTAGGAAGCTTTAATTTTGGAAACTTCTAAAATTTCAGCTTTTCAAAATTCTCCTATCTGCAGATTCCCCCCGTTTGGAAGCTTTCACTAGCCCTGTGAACGGTTCTTGAGGCACAAATCGCTGCTCTTATCTTAAAAGCTTTAACTTTGTAACCTAGAACTTTAGCTTTCCAAAATTTCGGCTAGTTTCTTTCAAAACTTTCGACTTTTACTAGATTAAAATTTGATTTGATTAGCTTTACATTTTGCAATTGTGTTTCAAGATTGAGAAATTTACGAAGCTTATCACTGTCGCGCTTATCGCAAAAAACAATAACGAGTGAAGATTTCCACGAGTACGGATTGGATTTAGAAGAATTAACAATAAATTCTGCAAATTTGAAGACAATTACAAATAATGCATTCAAATATATCCACGGTTTACGGCGGCTTGATTTATCGGACAATTCAATTAATACCATTGAGAATGATGCATTTGTTGAAGCTGGTTCAATTACAACAATAAGACTATCGCATGCACTGTCATCATCAATGAAAAACGTACCGACAGAAGTCTTCCGTCCATTAACAAGCATCGAAGAACTTGATTTGAGTAATAATAAATTAGTGGATGTACTAGAGACAAGTTTCTATTTTATGGCGAATTTACAACAGTTACATTTACAAGATAATGTAATTGAGTCGATACATAAAGGCACATTTCAAGGCGATATTCATCGACAAATCGCTGAAATTCATCTATCGTTCAACAATTTAAAAGCGATCCAACAGCATACGTTTGTCGATTTAAAAAATTTACGCGAACTACATTTGGACGATAATAAAATTGCAACATTAGAGAAACGGGCTTTTATGAATTTGGATAATTTACGACAATTGAATTTGCGTGGCAATAAAATCAAATCGATACCGTTTGAAACTTTCCAAAATTTACCCGAATTGGAGGATTTGGATATTTCTTACAACGATTTAGAAACGTTCGATTTCTCGATGTTGGATCAAGTTGGGACTTTATCGATTTTGAACGTTAATGTGAGCTATAATGATTTGGATAATTTGACAGTAGATCCGAGTGCTAATGAAGATCCAGAATTAGGTAAACTATCAAATTTCTTGGATGTATGGAAGTTTTTCAATAAAATAGCCTGCTTCTATTGTCTAGGTGCGGTTCGAATACATTCGAATATAAAAATTTTGGATATGTCGCATAATAATATTTCGGCAATATCCAGACAATTCTTCCGACCAGTTGAATTATCATTAACCCACTTATATTTGGGCTATAATCGGATTTTAAACGCCACCAAAGATGTCTTCGGTAATATGCTACATTTACAAGTCTTGGAACTACCGCATAATCGCCTATACGGGCTAGATTTTGATGTTTTTCGCAATACCAGAAAGTTACAAGTATTTCGCTAAATAATCGAAATTTTCCTTTTTTAATACTAGCGATTCTAGGTGCTTTCAGTGGCGCATAATTTGATCGCTGAAATGCCCAATGACATTTTCAGATACGTGAATTATCTACGAATTGTTGATTTCTCACACAATCGTCTGCGTACGCTACCTGATAATCTGTTCAGAGACGATGGTTTGGAATATTTAGACATTTCCCATAATCTCTTGAGTAAACTGCCTTTAACGAGTTTCTCTATAGCGTCAGCTTCATCATTATGTGAATTAGATCTATCGTCGAACAGTATTTCGTCGTTATCGCACGGTGGATTATTAGACCGATTTAAAGTAAAATTCGCCTTTAATCGTCAATTTGTTTATTATTTCGGATATTTCCAGAAATTAACTTGGCTGGATTTATCGTATAATCATTTAGCACAAATCGATGCTGGTACATTTAAAGGACTGTCAAGGCTTTCCAGTTTGAATCTGGGCCACAATAATGAATTAATGTTTGAACATAATGGTTCAAGTTTCCAAGGCTTAGAATATTCCCTACTTGAACTCAATTTGGATAATATTTCTTTGACAACAGTAGAATGATTAAAATCGTATAAAACTTGTATTTAATTAATCAATTTTTTAGATACCATTATTACCGACAAATAATTTATTATATTTATCATTGGCACATAATTCAATACCAACAATACCGCCAGAAATTTCATCCAACATTTCAACATTACAAAGTCTGAATTTAAATGATAATGATTTAACATCTATACCTATTGTGACACATTCATTGATTGATTTAAAATATTTATCATTATCAGATAATCCAATAATTAGTTTGACAAATACGAGTCTGTTGGGTGTGGCTGGGCATTTAGAAGAACTGGATTTTCGTAACTCAAATCTAACTGTATTCGAGGTAGAAAAGAAAAAAACAGTAGTCAATATGGAATTTTTCCGCTGATTTGTTGCATTGCGGGGAAAATTCACCGTAACGGAAATTTGAAGAAATGCGGCTCTTGCGCTTTAATAAAACCGATCGGCTCCAATTAGATCCTAATCTTAAACATAGTCGGGATGAAGTCATTAGTATTAACGATATCGTTGGTTAATTTCGTTATTTTTAACTTTAACTAGCTCTATTGATGAGGATCAAACATGCGAACTGCTATTCGAAGTTTCAATGTTAAAAAAATTAGCAAATCGGCAGAAATCAAAATTCTATATTGACTAACTTCTAACAATTTAACCGAATATTGAATTCCAGACAGGGGCATTTTCGAAAATGCATTCATTGCGCACTTTAAAAACCAACTTACCTGCGCTGAAAAGTTACAATTTACCAAAAATATTAGAAAACAATGATGCTTTACAAAACCTAGAAATCCACGTAATTTTCTACAAATCCAACAACTTCAGAAAACAATACTTTGAATTTTGTAGGTAGGGGAAGACACCGAGCAAATCGACGAACACATCCAGGGAGTTTACCCAAGAAAACTCCAAAATATCTCACTGATCGGCAGGGGTTTCAAGAAATTAAATCCGCAAATATTTGAGGGAATTCGCAGCCCGTCCTTACAACTGAACATCTACGACACGAATATTGTTAAAGTACCAGCAGACCTGTTCAAAAACCTCAAAAACGTTCAAAATGTAAGCGTGGACGCTCGAAATAACCCATCGTTGAAGACGTTACAAAACCCATCGACTGGCAATAAACCGAATCTACCACGGGCGACATTTTTGATCGATTTGAAATTGTCGGGCAGCAAATGGTCTTGCGATTGCGAATTGGGGTTGAAATTTCTATTATTTCCAATATAAAACTACATTTTTCCATTTTCAGATGGGTGGAATTTTGGCAACGGAAACAACGGCAATATTTTTGCCGCAATGATCCATCAATGGTCGATATTTGTAGGGATGTTTACAGTGATTTACGGTCAACAAAATGTCCGAATAAAAACAATCAGAGTCTGGTTGAAGTTTTGAAAACCGATCTTGAGTGTGGCTGGAGCTCTGGCGATATTGCCAAAATTTCGATCTATACTTTAATATTATTTGTTTCGTTTAACAGGCTTTGTTGAGGGAGTTTCTTTAAAGAATATTACAACGAATTTAGGTTTAAATCAATTTTATTTAAATAATTACAATAATCCAGTCCCTGAGCAACGTGTCTAATTATTTGAATATACGAATGTGGTTTATGATTACAGAATAAACGAAGCGGAAAATTCAAGTTTATTGTTTTAATTGTAATTTAAAGTAAGACGTAACGCAAATTACAAAATAAACGATTTATAAATAAATTATTGAATTTGCTCGGGAATTTCAGTTTATTCTTAACAACTACACCTATATCTTTGGCGATAAATACGATTTTCCAAGAGACTGGTTGGAATTGTTTGAAAATCCACACCTCCATCTATATCTGCAATATTTACCGATATACTCACTTTGGAGTGGTTTAATAAATATAATATCGACTTTATCTAGAGGTGGTATTTAGGGTTCGAATTTAGTTCGAGTATCGTTACAGAAATAGAGATGGGGATGCATAAATGAATACCAAATATAGTCTTCCCACACAATTGGATCATTGTAAACGCGCCTGACTTTTGACATTATCATATCTGAACCAGTCTCTTGTTTAATTTAAAATAATGTAGCTTCTACTTGATTTTTGTTTGCTTTTTTGCCAGAACTTACATATTGGATTCATCATTATCATCATTATTCCTACCGACATTATCACTATTTTGAATTAAACTAGTACTTGTGTTATTATTATTATTATTGTTTGTTGTAGTTGGCGAATTACTACCTGTATTTAAATTCGCATTAATTATTTCAGGCGGTATTAGGCCTTCTTTCATGCGCTTCTTCTGTTTCATACGGCGATTTTGGAACCAGATTTTCACTTGCGTCTCATTTAGTTGTAATGCTGATGCTATTTCTATGCGTCGTGCACGTGTTAAATATTTATTAAAATGGAATTCTTTCTCTAATTCGGTTAATTGTTTATTGGTAAAATTCGTACGTCCTGTATTTAGACAACTTAAATTTAATAAATTTGTTGTATTCGTACCGAGACAGGTATTCCTAGTTGCCGGATTCTGTTGATCTAACGTTGGTGTTGTTGTTGATTGTTGTACCGTTGTTGTTGCTGTTGGTGTTGCTGGATAATCATTTAGACTCGTTACTGTTGACAGTTTCGGTGCTGAAATTAGAGAAATAGATTTATATTAAATATAATGAAATTTCGTCCACCCTTTGATTGAATTTAGTGGACAACAACAGCTGGTCAAGCTTTCAATATTGCAACTTTATGCCCGATTTTCGACATTTCGATAATTGTCGATACAATGTTAGTTAATTTTTGTTCTTCTATTTTCAGTTGTTGATTTACTATGTCGTTACAGTGGATTTTTGGTGGACTCACCCAAAAGCTAACAAATGAAGACAGATTGTTGTTTCTATTAAAGCTTTCTTATTGTATGTCTCACACATCTACTTAATTGAATCTTTTCCCCAATTCATCTTGTTGTGCATTGGCCTTTTAAGTATAGAAAGAAAGAAAAACTCTAATTCTATGTTATTTTTATATATTTACGCCTATACCTTAATGTATATTGTCAATAGATAATAAAGTTTTAAAATTACATAGATGATCCATTACTTGAATTACGAGAGATGAAATTTAAAACCTCAACCAATACTCTAAAGTGTATTAGTTGACTATAGCAGACAAGTATTGTATGAAGGAAAAGGGAAAAACGATAAATATTTGTTGGAAATTGTATTAAAAATAGAACAAACCCCGTTTTATTGCTATCACTCAAACAATTAACGATAAAAGAAATTAAAAACCGGGTATAGCAATTGTAAATAACATCATAGAAAAACGCTTTTCTCCACTTTTCAATTGTACTCGAAATGCCAGCATTTTCCAAAATTCGGAAGGTGCTAGCGTCGAATTTTGCCCTAATAGCACGCTAAGCGTGTTCGGGTATCGAACAAAAACTTGTGCAAATACAAGCAGACTTTTACAATTATGCGACAATTTATGCCTCGTGTGTCACACCAAATATGCCAAGCGAAATGATAATTGTTGTTCAATTTCAACAATTATCGCTCAAGTCACGCGATAATTATCGTCACGTCCACTCTTACTCTTAATGTTTGCTATTTTTCCAATCAATCTGCCCAATAGACGCTTGAAATGAGGCACTGCGCGGAAATTTGGCAAAAATGATAATTTAAACTTGCTAGTTGATCATTTAGGTTTTAAAATGGAGAATGTCGTGCATTCCATATTGAAAAAGACTTGTGACAAATTTCCGGAGATATGGAACTGAATTGAATTTCGCAAGTCATCTGAGTGGCATACTCGATGGTATACCACCCTCTCCAACTAGATTTAAAAGGTAGATTAACATGTTGATTAGAGTAGATCCTGTCTCCCTTTTTACCATACATACAACTAAGTCTTGTATATCTGATATTAACGCTAACAGTCTAGTTTAATAAAGTTGAAATGTGGTAACATGCAAATAATGCAAATTGGAAAAGTTGTGGAAAGATTTTGCAAGACGATAAGTATGAATTTTTCAAATTTCTATTATTGTAATCAATTTTTTTCGTTCTAGTATTTCTAGTGTCGTGGCGATTAGAAATTATCTTTCAATAGTTGTAGTAATTTCTACAAGAGCAACAAGGGCATCTTCTTATCAAATTGTGGACACGCTATTGTTTCATACACGCATCGAATGCACGCATTCTATATTTTTACGCCAGGCAGCAAAAATCGAAAATTACATTCCCATTCTTTCTCCGATAGCTTATCAACTCTTAAAATTAATAATTGCAAAATTTATCAAATCAACAACGATATCTTAATTGGAATGGTTGGATTTTAGAACGGGAAATGCCTCTCAATCGTTAATTGTATAAAATTGATGTTTGTGATAAAAGTGACCCTTATGTCACTTTGAGGTGTGTCATCAAAATTACTGTTGTAGCGTGTAGTTAACACAATGCTGTCATAACAGATTAATGAATGTCTCACTAGACTCTAATCTCCTTATCTATTTAAGAAACACTATCAATATTTGATAGAATTTAACAATTCTATATGGAAATTTTGTTCAAATAGCTACCTTCTATTCCAGGGTAATTAAAATAGAAAAGTTTTAAAGGGTGTCGCATTGAAATTTGTATGCATATCGATATCAACAAATGATAATAATAATAATAAAAAGACAGTCGATATAATGACAAGTAAACCAACCGTGATAAATTGATCCGATGAACAGGTTGTTCTTTTGAAAAGATTAAGATAAATGATAAATGAATAATGACCTGAATTTCCAACAATGTAGTGACTTTATTATTGAAAACATAGTCGAACTAGTAGTTACAACTCTTCTTATATTAATTATAAGAAGCCAATCCGTCCGGATTCGAATAGACGGGATTTACAGTGAATTTTAGGATTCTGTTACACTAAAGTAACCCGATGCTCTCAAAGAGTTATTTGTGGTAGCCACCCCATGGGCGCAATAATCAGTGCTTAGAGTGAATGGGTCAATAATATTGCGTATGAACCGTAATCGAGTAAATAAAGATTTAATGGATTTAGGAGGAAATGTTTATTTTACTCAAACATCAGACATTCTTTCTGCTCGGGCATTGGCGGCGATACAGTTTTAACGCCAGGAGAGACTTCAACAATGCAACAATTCTCGAATTTGTGGACTTGCGGAATTAATTCGTTTATATGAACTGGAAATTGTTGGAAAATTATTGTCGGATGGTCTGTTTTGGGTGGTTTAATGCGCGATGGTTTATCGCCGGCACTGTTCGCTGATAAAACGCATTCGGTCGTATTATGAGGTAATATTAAAGTGAATAAACACAGCTGATGAGTAAGTCAACATAACCGGAATGTGTTGACAAAAGTTTACGCTCTAAAATAAAGAACTTTGGTGTTTTTATACGATAGAAAATCTCGAATCTTGGCTGGTTATGGGGTTGTTTAGTATAGCTGTAGGTGATCGAAAAATCGGATATATTGATAAAAATTCTAGTGGTTTGTTCCCGGATTAAGTGATTAGATAAGAGGGATTATCGGTGGCAAAATTATATAAATTTGATATATAAACTGGTCTTGTTTCCTTCTATATATTCATTATTTGTCGCGATATTAAAATACGATTTTACTGCCTTGTTTGTTTGGTTTTGTCTTATGGAAAATTCCGAAATTTTTCAATCAACTCATATTTTGCCGTAATAATATACGTCATTATTAGGATCGAAGCATATCACGGGTCTTTTCAAAATATGTATATGCCTTTCAAAAAGCTTTTAGTCGCGAGAATGCTATCAGTTCGCGTGTATCACACGACAGAAAAGAACTCCTAGACCTCCTCAAAGTCACCTTTCAAATTTGACATCAACTACATGTATCTAGTTGATTTTTATTTGCATAAGCAATCTAACTCGCTGCATATCAAATCAAATTTAATAACCATTTATGGATTTTTCCCTAATTAAAACCAACATCAATCGAAACCTAACGAGCAGAAAAATCAATAATTAGACCTCGTGTATTTTTTTGATGAAAATTTCGGAAATAATCCAAGAAAACAATTCTGTTATATTTGTCGACCCTTCGCATGTTGAATACGAGGCCCCTCTGGACTTGCACGCAATTCAGTTTTGAGTTTAACTGACCAGCAACACAACCCACACACGGTCTTGAATAGTGTCACACAACTTTTTATGATACAGCCAATTTGAAAATAACAAACGAAATTGTCATCTCGTCTGGTTGATTTTTGATAAAACATTTCAAACCCACTGTAGATTCAAATTATCTTACTGGGTAATACACGAATCGCACGTTGATTATTTGAAATTCAAATAAATTATCTTCGTTCACACCTTTGTGTGGTGGTTGTTTGAAATTCATGATCCGTATCGATTTAATTTCGTTAATTTTTTAACAGTTTAACTATGACAAATTATTCGAAATAGAAGCAGTCTACAGGTTTTTAGTTTCTGTAGGTGTTTTTTTAAGCTTGAAATAGTGACATGTAAATAAATACACAAATCTGATAAAAAATTGGACATAAAGTCGGGTTTTTTTGTATTAATAAACATGGAGTAGAGTTATAATGTTGTTAATTTGGTAACATGTTTATGTACATTTTATTAAAATAAATCTATAAATGACTAATAAAAAAACATACAGTCGCCTAATTATATCGTGAAAATTAGTTATTAGTTTCAAGTTGTTGATTTCTATCTTATTATATTTAGTGTAATAAAAATCTCTTAAATTCCGCTACTTTTTATTTCCACATTATTTATGGAGCTAGTTTTTTGTAAAATAAAGTTGTAGACTTGTTATAATTTCTATCAAACAAACAACCTTTCAACGTGTAGCTTTGGGAAAACCACGACTTTTATTCAGGAATTATTCCAAAGATAACGAATCAACACAGTCGATGAAATAGTTAATTTTTTTCGAGTCAATTCACTGATGAAATTGATAAATTAGCTAAACTTCATTGAAACTTACAATGCTTATTATATCATGCAATGAAGATGATTTCCATTAGATTTTATTTTAAATTGTATCGTTAGAGTTTCGAATAAATATAATTAGATGAGGGTAAATTCAACCCTTCATTATGGTGGGGCTAGTTTTAACATAGCACTTTTATCACTTCGGTTACAGATTTACACAACCGGATGAACAAGGGGTTTTTGAATTTTAAGAGAATGTTTAAAGAGGTAAATCCTGATAATATTTTTCAGTTTTATGCAAAAATTCTTCGAATTTCAGCGTTAAAAGGTTTAAAATTTTCTCAATTTTGAATCTTAAACTACAGAAAAATTAGAGTTTCTCCACAATTGATAATTTTAAATAATAACTGAATTTCATTTTAGATTATAGAATTTCTGCTTAATTGGTTGGAAAGATGAATTTTTGAATGTATCTATCAAAAAATTGATTTTTTGTAGACTTTCTGTCCAAACCCAGAATTTAGCGCATTTTGATTAACACTGCGAATGAAGATTGATTTGTTCTTTCAACAATAAACATAAAATACACAATAATTTCATCTTTAGATTAAATTACAATCTCTTGTATATTTTCCAATTTTGAGTACCCAAAGCCTGTCTCAATTTGGTGCATTTTGATTAAGATTTCGAACGAAGATTTGTTTTTTCAGCGACGCAGATTAAATAACAATTTCAATCTCATCATCTTTAATGAACATTAAATTGCCGTTTTTTTCTTTGATTGATGATCCAATAAATTATTTACAATAAAAAAGGATTAATTTATTATTTTAATTAAAAAAAAAAAAAATTCTGAAGAAACCCGACATTATTTATTTGCGAATTTTTCCACAGGACTAATCCAAATAAATAAACTGATATCGAATTGATTCCACTTTGATTTTACATTAATAATCTTATCAATTGAAATTATCCTGTATTTAATATATAATTTGATCAACTAACTTTCTATCAAAGACAAGTATGTGTAAGGGTCAAGTGTAGTTATCAATGGCCGAGATCTAACATGAAAAGTACATAATCGATTTCACGAAAAGTAAACTTTAGAAACATTACGATATGTTTTTCTTTGTTTATTCCCTACTAAATTACCAGTTCTAAAAGGATTAATTGGGGATAATTCTAAAATGATAGAAAATTTGGTAAATCTCACCTGCCGGCTTTGGAACATTCCGTTTGACTTGCATCCATTTATACGTGGGTAATACTGGTTGTGGTTGTTGTATCGAATTTAAATTCGTGTGCGCTACATGATGATGATGGTGGTGGTGTCTTAGACGATTATTATCAGTATTGAGATGACCATCATCTTTATATCGGTGATAATGTTGGTATTCCATACAAGAATTCGCCGGATTTGTGGTACTAACAATATGCGAATGAAGATAATTACCATCGCTTTCTAACTGGTATTTATTCTCATGCAAAAAATGATGTCCACTATGCAAACTATCAGGAATATCGTCGTGATGCCTCAACAATTCTTGGTGGGTTTTCTGATAAGCAGTCGGTGGATTGTAAGTGTTCGGATTGACACCGTAATTATTAGCGTAATCTAAATTAGTGTAACTTAATCCAGTTTCCGTATTGATAATCGAATTGTCTTGATGGATAGTTTGATGATTATTATAATAGGTGATATCGTGCGGTGATGGTGGTGTATCAATAGAATCGGCCGGTGGACTGTACAAATACGGTGTCTCTTCATAATTATACGTGTTTGTATAATGATTGGAAGCTAATTGATGAGGAACATTTAGATTTGTTGTTATATCACTGGTATAATTGTAATAATTCGTGTCCGACGGATTATAAGATCCACTATGTTGACTATGATGACCGTACATGCCAATGTCCATCATCATCATTGTCATTAAAGCTGATTTTTTATGAATTTCAAATTAATATCAACACTTCTGCACAATTTGCATTTATTTGAAACGAATCAATCAATTAATGAAACACTCACATATTTTTTTAAATGAGAAGAATATTGACACTGTGTATACGTTCAACATTAATACTTCACTAGATATAAGTTGAATTCTATACATGTGTTCGTTCCTCAATGTTTATTTGTGTGTGTGTGTGTGTAAATTTGTACGTAGATGAATGTATGTGAATGTAGTATAAGTATGGGGTGGAGTTTCGTATCGGTTGTCCTGCGCAAACTTCAATACAACTAACCAATACCAATACGGTATTATAAAGATGTTCTGATGCTGTATAACGGATTGGTCTGTAGCCCAGCCATCATTGTATTTTCTTTTCTAGTAGGAAAAAGCTTTTGGTAACATTTCAATTTAAAGTGAATGTTATACAAGTGTCAGGCTACTGTATAGTGTAGGTATATGACACGACAGTCTGGCTTGTATTGTTCGCATGTGGCGTTTATAATGGACTATGTGGTATAAGAGATTATTATCAAATTTCATATTCATACTATATTTATAATGCATATATTATACGTGGTTATCATTATTATTATTATTTATTAACTGCAAGTATGTATACTAATTTCAAAAGATATTAGAAGTATACATAAATTATAAATTGTCGTACAGATAGATTAAAAATAATAAACAATGACTTTCTATATTATACACCATGTTCACGCTAACAGAAGCCAAAAGGACGCATAAATTTCCACTAATTTTTCTGAAAAATATTCACTATTTTTGATATGTCTGAAAATTCAATTTGTTAAGAATTAGAAGATTTCAACTATAACCTCAAGTTTACAGTTTATACAGTATGTACTTTACTAAATTTCAATTTTAAAAAAGCTCGAATTCTAAAGAGTTCTTTCCATAGGCTTCAGTGTCAAAGTTGATAATGAGTATCACTTTTGTACTTGTTACACATTTTCACTGATTGTTAGAACATCTGAATTCCTCATCGTTAAGAAACTAACTAGATTTTACATAAATTTATAACCTTAAAATTTCAATTATTGTTAGTTTCTCTTACGAATATTTTAATCTAAAATACTGACTTGGATAGATAACTCATGAATACTTCGAAATATTAGAGCAATGATGTTAGTCAAATTTGAAATTGTTAAGTTGGTAAATTTCGGTATCAGCATCAGCTGGGGAATTTGGTTAGCAACTCATTTTTTTTGGAAGGCGCATAATTCAAAATATTCCTTTAAACCTTTAATGAAATTATTTCATTCTCACAAGAAATTACAATTTTAAATTACAAGTCATTCATATCAATTTCTAACTTTAACATTTCAGTTTTAATTAAAGTCATTCTTGTTAGTGGATTTTAATGCAATTTTTCGAATATCTTAAACTTGTAAATTGTTTTATTAAATATTCTATGATAAATATTGGTTTAAAATTTGTTGAAATGATAAGCTTCTCTACTGTAAAAATCAAAAATATCAGGAATATTAACAATTTTATTGAATATTTATTGATTATAAAATCAAAATAATACTATAAGAAATAGTTATCCGTACAAATAATTCGCAAATTCTCCAAAATATAGACAGAACACCATAGAATAAAACTAACGCCAACGGTATTTGGGGTAGTAAGGTTAGAAATCAAGATAGCAACTGGGGAATTTGATTACCAACTGATTTTGAAGAATGCTCAAATCTAAATTTTCAAACCTACCAATAGGAACTGAAAATTCTGAATTGAGCGCCGTTCAAAATCAGTTGGTAATCAAATTCCCCAACTAACTCCTTCCAAATATCACTAAAGTCAGTCTTATTCGTGTATTAGTGGTGTTATTTTGAAGAATCTGTCATTTGTACTTCTTTTTCCATGATTTTTAATTAAAATGTATCCCATTTTTACTAAAATTTCTAACCTAAAATTTTGACCATTTCTCAAATTTTTGACAAACTTTATTCATTTGAATTAGTTTCTGTGTAATTTTTCGAAAATTATGAATACAACTTATTTTACAATTAGTTTGAAATAATCAAATAATCAAAAACAAGACACCTGAATAATTTAACACACACAATAATAACACCACTTCCACACTGAGCTTACACAGTAAAACTGATGTTGATCAAATTCAGAATTGTAAGGTTAGAAATTCGAGGAAAAGTCCCTGTTTGGATGCGCACGCAACGCATAATTTTCAGTTTGACCAATAGAAATTGAGAATTTTTAGTTGCGCGTATATTACCAACTTAAAAATTAAGTTGGTTACTCTCTAGATATTATAAGTAACTAGAATTTCTAACCTGAATTCCAAATTAGATTTTTCAGTATTGTTTCAGTATTTTGAAAGACTGGTGAATTATTTGTAAAAGTAAGTATTCCTTTTTCTATTTTAAAGATTTTAGACTAAAATAAAATACAAATTTAAAATATTAGATTGTTTTCAATAGGTTATTATTAAATATTAGTTAATGTGCAAATTTTAGAACCAAAAACCAGATTTTCTGTTTGAAATTGTGTAGATTTAGTTTACATTTTCGGTAAAATTTCGCTGACCTGAAAATAAACTAAAATATTGTACCTAGACTAAAATAACTTTCGAATTTTCGTAATTAAGAAGATTGGGCTCGATCATCCGATTTGCGATTAAATTTAGCCTCGAAATCTAAAAGGACAGAATCATTTGGGAGATTTTTAGTAACTCATAAAATTTTTTGGTTCAACTGTAGAAATCCGAGGACTTTCTCACAAAAGATGCACATTTTCTAATTTGTATTTTTAAGAAAAATTCGGCCGAAATTTCCGTATAGCTAACGATTTATTTAATATTCGACCCACACACAATAACACCCACTTTTCTAAATCAAACCTACACCACTAAACACTGACTTCTGTCATTCTCCATCTGACATGACGACTACAACTGACGAATACCTTTTACCTGTTTCTATCTCCGAAATTCCTGACATTTGATTTCCATATTTACCTACTGAAACTGATGTTAAAGTAACTATTTTTGAAATTGTTGAATAATCTACAGACACCTAAATGCTGTCTAGAATAGATCAAGAAGTTCATGCTGTGCACAAGAAGAATAAACGTTTCTAGTTTATGAATGAAATTTTGACAATTTCGAGACGTTCGAAACGTAAACATTTGGAGGATTGAAAAGGTGTCAATACCCACCTATATTCGATTGGATTTGGGTTATTTTTTATATTATAAAGTTGATAATTTAGTGTCAGTGTCACCTGAGTTTGTATTCTCTTATCTATCGCAGCTACAGACATCCCAATTATAGGTTCAAGTTTGTTTGGTAGATGTGATGGAGTCTTAACGCCTATAATGGAAAAATATCAAATTAGTTGACATAAGAGAGAAATAACCCAACTGTACTTTCAATATCATTATAATAGGAATTAGAAAATTGTTGATTGTGGAAAATTCAGTTTTAGATATCTCATATCGTTTAGGTAAATGAATTTTTGATATATTGAACACAATATTTAAATTGGGCTTAACTTGTCAATTTCACAAACAGATCCGTGATAAGAGTCTAGGAAATAAACAAACACAAACCCTATTCCACTATCTTTAGTGGATATTGATATGAATTGTTCTAATTTGCTCGTCTTGTATAAACTTGAATCGTGTTATTTTTCAAGAAAAAAAAACGATAAAAGATCAATATCTAAATGGAGAATTGTTGTAATTTATTTTAGTGCATTGATGATGAATTTATTATATGTTTAGTTGGACTATTCACAAGTTGTTTGTAAGTTTCGTCGTTTTGATATCCCTAGAGATTCACCTCTTTGACAAGGAACACGTCTCTAAATGAAACTAACAACAGAAGTTTGGTGTCACTTGTCACCCCGTTTCACTTTCGCTATTCAACTAGAAACGAATTGGCATCTCTTGAGTCTATCTTTTCAAATTGTTATATCAGAGGAAAATGTCTTTCATCCTGCAATATTTTCTTATAGATAGATCTGTGAAGAATTCCAACTATACAGTGACATGAAAGAGTATTTTGTGAGATTTCAGTTTAAAATAAGAGCGGTTTAATTGGAATAGGGACTTTTATGAAGATATTCGGTTCCGGTTATCGGTTAGACATCCAAAATTTCCAAACCAAATGTGTTATTAACAGTCCTATTAATCAAATCTAAAGACAACCGACAAGTTGGACGTGACTGAGAACGCATGCCGCCTAAGTGAAACAGAAGGGTAAAGACAGCTTGACACCTCTTTTATTACATTGACATCTGATTTCCACAAATTCTCATTGAACACGATTCACATTGAAAATTTCCAAATTATTTCCCAACTATAAGCTCAGAAAAGCACCGAAATTGTCCAGACTAGTTCAATATCAACATGACTTGAAATAACATTGGAATAGTGTGTGTATATACGTCGTACATTGGTTGTATAAAGTGGATCTTATAGTATGCGAGAGTGCTAATGGTTAGTGACGGCCAGAGTGATGGATTGGTGGAAATCCCCGGTACAAATACAGTGAACAGAAACGCCATTGGGAGCAAACGAGCGCAACGTGATCTCAAAATGTAAAATACACAAATAATATTCGGGATTAGGACACAGAAAGTTGCACTTTAGAAAACCGCAAATCTATTCAAACTCTATTTAAAATCGAAATCCAACGATAGACATACAAATTCTGTTTGAAAAGGGGTTGCAAATCACTGTTAACCACTGCAGTGTTAGTCTTTCACTCATTTTGAGAGGCTAATCAGTCATAATTATAACGGGTAGATTAATAACGTTCATTTAACAACAACGTGTTCTGATAGGATTACATCGAAGTGACAAAATCACCAATTTCTCTTGATTATACTTGAAATCCATTTGGTTTTGGGCAAATTTTAATATCAATGGATTTATAGTTTTTGGCCCGATTATTTTTCATATTTCTCTAGATAGAAATTTTCTTCAATCGTGTGTATTTGTATCAGATGAACATTAAATATAGGTAATAATTGGTATTGTAGAAAGTTGGGGTCGCGGGTGTATAACGTTGAACGACAGGCTGTGCGGAGCCTTGGGGTGTAGTGTACGGGGTGGTAAGAGTAGCCGGCCCTGACAAGGCATGATGGATCGGACTGGGGCCCACCGCTTGCTAAAAACCTTTATACTTAGACTGTGACAATATATCTACACACACATATACAATACTAAGGTCTAAACATACAATTTTCAGGATTAAGAGCTTACAATATTCCAGATGCAGTTGTTCGTTTCTAATTTAATCAAAACGAATATTCTAAGAAACAATTGGGAAAGAACAAGAATAATGAGTACAAAAAGATAACAAGCTAAATTGATAACTGAAATAAAAAGATCAATAAGCCATTAAATTTCATGCTATATGGACTATTGAAAACAACGTTCCAGTCTAATATTGATATAAATAATACTCGTTTTTTTCTCGACTGCTCCCTCTGTATTCTTTGACTCGATCGGAATTTTAAGAATACATATTGACCTTTATACAATCTAAAGCTTTCAGCATTCAACAACACTGAAAAGCCAACTACTCAGTCATTGGGCTGTCGAAACTGTTCAATGACTACAATCAGAATGAAATGTCGACTGTTCTACAGTCTATTACCATATTTGACATCTGTATTGCTTCCAACTAATAGAACCGGATGTATTCTATTTTCCACACATTTTCTATGCGTTACCAATTACAAAAAAGAATACTCAGTTGAATAGAACCAGTGGACATCAAGGATTTTGGAATTTAATCTCAATTCCAAACATTCTCATCGATAATTTTAAATATCGCGGCATTTATGGTGAGGTGAATGCGCAGTAAAACGATCGATAAGCTGCGCAAAGGTTGAAGCTCCAACCGAAAGCTGCAGTGTTTATTGTTAAATAGAGTGTCATCTAGTGTTCGGTAGCAAAACTACGTTTATTAAACGTACGAATTTCTTTCTTTTGTTGTAGTTTGCTATATTTACAAGCGATGGCGCTACTGTTTTTTGAAATTATTGATTATATGTAAATAAAATTATTGCTAAAGAAATATAGTCAAAAATTAGCCAAATTTTGTAATCGTTGAAAAATACTCTTTTGGGAACTTTTAAAAATTCATTAAAATTTGGCGAGATGACTTTACAGGATGCTTTATAATAATATTGGAGAGTTTCGGCAATTGCCTAGTAGATGGCTCTCGGGGTTAAATAACGTGGAGCTCTCCAAAATTCGGCGAATATCGATAAAAATGTATCGCTACGGTGCTAGGCTAACTTTATGCAATATTCATAATGGATGGAAATCAATTAATTGTACGTATTTAATTTGAAAAGTTTCTGATATCTAATCAAACAAGGAACAAGGTGGAATTTAGACAGACGCTATTACCAAACCTCTCTGTCGTTCCCGTCTTTCTCACCAAGATGACTCATTCAACGTTGTGGATAATCCATCAATGTCAGACACCTTATTTCCAATATATACCACTACTCTATGATTTGCACGATGTATGTATTTCTTGTAAGTTCAATACAACCCCCAATTATAAATGGGATTTTCGAAAATGAGAAAAAATTAACTAGCACACAAATCGAAATTTTAAAATATTCCTGTGGCTCAATTTTATTAAAAGATAGAGGCGAATCTTGAATAGAACGGGGGTGGGTTCATTTCCATTCGGTATCCGGTTTCACCCTTTCTTCGACGCGTTTTGAATACTTTTTGACAGGCCAGTATCGGTAGAT
Organism: Mylabris phalerata; assembly: GCA_020740385.1. Classification (NCBI taxonomy): domain Eukaryota; kingdom Metazoa; phylum Arthropoda; class Insecta; order Coleoptera; family Meloidae; genus Mylabris; species Mylabris phalerata. The sequence continues at coordinate 4,456,162 of JAJEOX010000299.1, read as the reverse complement.
TATCTTCTTAATCTTCGTCTATAAATATTTATGGTTGCTTATAGAGTTGGTGGGTGCTCGATTAATTTTAGCGTTTTTTTGAAAATAAATTCTAGATGTAAAGCTATTATATTCATATATTTCTAGAATCAAAATCCTAAAGTGTATCAATGTGTTCAACTGTACAATATTAATGAATTATAACATATATAATTGCAAATTATTTACATTTAACAACAATCTACGCCTCATAATAGTTAATTTTTTATTAATATTCTTAGACTAATTGTACATACATTGAGTAATTTACGAAATATTAGATCGTGCATTACTTATTTACAAAAAAATCATCTTTCGATAATGATTGTTGAATTGATTGTATGACTATGATGAAAATTAAAGAGAAATTAGGAGCGAATCGTGGAGGCCAAAGCAGACTTATCTACAATATGATTCGTATAAAATAAATTTAGAATATTAACAATTTTTAATGAATACATTACAAACAATATGATTAACAACAACAAAAGAGTTTAAACAAAAATAATCAACACGTTTATTGTTTGTACAATAATTTCCAATAGAATTCAATAATGGACACTTTCAATATTGCCAAATCAAATCTGATAGTACTCCGGCGTATAATCGTTGGCTAGATTGCTCAAGAAATTAAAATCAGACGAACTGTTGCTGTTTTCACCGGTTGTGGTCAATTGATTCGGTGCCGATTGCTGTTGTTGTGTCGATTCATTCGTGTAGAAATGATGGAAATTGTAATTATCACCACCGGATTCCGTTTGGACACTAGCTGGCGGTGTCATAATCCCAACTGTTGTACTATTAGCACTCGAAAATACCTCAGTCGGCATGTAATTATTATCAGTACTTGTAATTTGATTATTACTATATTGGTTATTTTCGTAGAAACCCATTTTATTCGTCGTATAATCTTGATTTTTTTGTATTTGATTTAGATTATCGCCGGCATAATAATTGGCAGTTTCATGGCCCATATGTACAGAATTCGGTAGATGGGTTGAAACGGTTTCGGAGTTCTCGTTCGGGTACAAGTTCGTGTTGTTGTAGCCGTAATGGTTGTATGGTGGATGGTCGTTTTGATAGCCATGTGGGTAATTATGATTGCCCATACTATAACCATCATTGGTTGTATTATGGGTTTTATTATAATAATACTGTTGGTTCGTGTAATGTGGATGGTAAGTTTGTCTACTACGGCCACGATTCGTAGTACCAATCGAATGGCTTGTATTTCTACTCATATAATTTTGGTTATCGTTTATTGTCGGATGGTCAGGATTGTACATGTCGTTTGAATATAATGGTTGCGTTGTCATTTGATAATGTTGTGAATGTTTCGTTCTAGTATCATTTCTATAATCTGCATGGTTAATCGGATAATGGTTAGGAAAATTCGCTACGGAGCCTCTACTAGCGAACGGTGGTACCGAATTCGGTATATTTTGTATTGTTACAGTTGCCGAAGCAATGGCAGTAGCTGTAGTTGGTGATGATCGCTGTAAATGCGGATAAATCATATTCTGTGTCATATTCAATGGATTCGTATGGACACTATTTGTAACGGGAGTTGTTGTTGATTTCGGTGATACTTTCAAATCACTATTACTCTCTTGATTATTACTATTCGATACTTTATTTATACCACTTTTCTTATCACTGTTATTCGAATTTTTACGTCCCTCTGGTTTCACCCCTAACGAATTTGTTGTTGTTATTGTCGCCGTTGCCACCACCGACGTCGTAGTGCTTGTAGTTGTTGTTGTTGTCACCGTCACCGCCGCCGCCACTACCGCTGGTGTATTTATTAATTTTTTCGATATTCTAGGTGATTGACGTGAACCACTATCCTCGTTCGATCTAGAATCCTCCTCTGTAATTAATTTGTCATACGAACCAACACTGCCTACACTACTAGCTCCATTACTATTGTTACTAAATGTTGCTGTATTATTATTATTTGTATTAGTATTATTATTATTTGTAGCACTAGGTGTATTATTATTATTCCCCCGTGTTGTTGTGATGTCGGGCAAATCATCATGGGATCCACAAAGGCCAGCCGTTGGCATTTCGCAACCTTGGCAACTTTTCTTTGACATCTCGTCGTCTAGAAATTTATCAGATGATAATTTACCACCTTTACCACCATCACTATTGACTGAATCTTTATCATCGCCGTCTTCACCTTGTTTCCCTAATGTTTGGCGTTTGTGTTTCATGCGACGATTTTGGAACCACACTTTCACCTAAAATATCCACACCAAACGAAAACAATACATCAATAATTTCAATGGAAGCGTTTTTTTTTTTTGGTTTTGGTTGTTAATTATCGGTAATTTCCTACCTGGCGTTCGGTTAAATCTAATGAGGCTGCTATTTCTATCCGCCTTGGACGACATAAATATTTATTGAAATGGAATTCTTTCTCCAGTTCTAATAATTGGGTGTTGGTGTAAGCTGTTCGCAGTCTCCGTGGAAGTCCGTTTTCTATAAAAAGGCTGAATTTAGAGTTCGCAACAATTTTCCAATTGGATACACACAAATGCAAAGTTATTGTTGTGTTTCCACAATCCGCATTAAAAAATTTGTAAAATGATAAATCCAAAGATTACAGATAAGCTTGTTAATAAGCCAAAACGATACGTACAAAAACATAATGATTTTAATGATTTTATTATAGTTTTATGGATATTTTCAAATAGAAATACCTCAAAATACAGGTATAATTTTTTTATTGTTGTTGTTGTCATGGATAACGATTTATACTGTGTGTGTTAAGGACACTTATTATAAAAATTGTTGTAATTGAAATAATAATACAGTGGAACAGCAACAAACAATAGCATATCTGATTGTTGTGCTTTGGACATTTCGCAAAAAAAACAATTATGAAAAAAATAATGGAACAATTTAACTTTGAAATGGTATAGATTTCTGGTGACCAAAAGAATAACAATATTAAAACACATCTATAGAACCATACAATTTTATAATAATATTCGGAAATTATGTATTCTTTCCTTATCTTTGTTCCATCGACCTATATATTTGATATTTTCTATTCTATAATCTATGGAATAGAAAGTACAAAGCGTTATTTATATTTCCCCTGTTTATTTTTGGTAAATTATAATGGAATAGGAAATATTTAAGTCTATTTCATTGTTTAAGGTTGTTCTACAGGACAACAAGGTTGCAATGCTCAAAGTTATAAAGGTTATAAATTAGCCTTCAGAACTAGTCTCTTATTGAAAATTTTCAAAGTCTGTTTATATGCAGCTTGTTAACTAGACTTAATAATCTATTATTGTTGGGAAAAATTCAACGTGACAGCCTGCAGAAATATAACAAATTAGATAATAACTCGAGAGATTAAAGAAAGTAATTTTCAAAGATCTTTCGCTATACATATACTAGAAAATTGTTTTCTTCCCATGAAAGTATTTGTCTTGTTGCTATTATCTTGATAATTTCTATTTGTTTGCCTTCTTTCTATAAATATGCCTGTTTGTTTTTTATTTGATTATAATTTTAGATACGAGAATGTATAAGTCACGTTGTAGGTACGGCTAAACGTGATTTGAAAAGCTGTAAAATGAGTTGATAGTGGGAATGATTGAAGAAAATTCCCAACGATTTAGAAGATTCCGTTTACTTCATTTTGAAAAAAGACCAATGAATGAAAATACAGTTATTTGTTTAATAAAACGATTGTAGGTGATTGTTATTTTTAAACAATAATCCGGAAAATTCATTAGGAAGATGAATTCGAAGGAAATTTAAGGCTGAAATTGAAAATCATGCAAAAGACGATCAAAAGAGGTTGAATCTGCAAGAACTATCTTGAATGAGTATTGAGTGTAGCTTCTGATTCTGAAATCTCGGTACTTCTAGTTTTGCAAATCCTCTTACTGCTCAAAAATTGAAATTGATTAAGTCTTTGACTATTTTCTAGCAAAATTTAGAAAGACTTTTTTCAATAAGGCTCAAACTCTAAAAATTTTCTTAGGAAGTATTAAGAGCGTCAAAGTTTACTAGTTATTGATGATTTAACGGAAAAATCTCGTAAAATATTCAAGTGCAGAAAATTATCTAAATCTCCTTATTTCGGTAATTTTATAACCAAATTCGTCGGAAAAATCGATGGCTCAGGAGGAAAAAGTTTTACAAGTTGGCTCAAAATTTTTCTCAGGAAACGATCAGACGCATCAATATCAAAATTCATACCAATAAAATGTCTTTAAATATCAAAAATGTGCCTATGAAAAGAGCTCTATTCGACGATTGTGAAGTAGAATTTGTCAAAAATAAATATTGGTAGCAGGATTTTTTAAAAAATTAGTCAGAAGTATAAAAATCTATAAAAAGTCTCTTTTTTCGCCTTGTAGTAGATTTTTGAATGAAGAATAGGGGATGAGGATGAAACTACCTCCAATACTCTATTATTAGAAGAAATGTAAAAAAATAATAAGTAGAAAGTCATTTTATAGTAATTATTATAACTGGCAGTTTTACCGTTTCATGTATCAAAAAAGTGCCTTTTCTAAATAGAAAGTACGCTTGCCTATTGCCTCTTGGAATCCACCAATATGGCGTCAATTTTTTCCTTCTTTGTTATTTTTTGATTACACTGTCCATGTCGATTCTCTTCATCCTGTTCGCCGGCAACGAAAAAAGAGCGGAATGACGTTGTGCGTCAGATGTTACCGGAAACAGACGTTGTCGAATTCTGCCTATCACCAGATGGATAATTACGTACCGAAAAAAGTACACAATTGTGGAAAAAAAATTGACCGTTTCTTGTGTTTTTGTCCCTTCCATTTTACATTAAGTCGATATTTTCTCCCTTTCCCCCTCAGACTTCAATCAAACGATGGTTGATCAAATGCAATCGATATTATTACAGTTTAATCTTTTAGGAAGCGAAAAAACGAAGTGGTTTGGAATTGTTTCAAATTCTCTTCCAGTTATTTTTATATATCCCCCGGAAAAAATACAAATGGATATTGGGGATTACTGTTTAATTTTTATGTAAAGTATTAAAATTATAAAATTGAACGTTGCTGGGGTAAATAAAAATATTCCAATATATTGCTGGCAGATCTGGGGTGTTTTGAAAACTGAACATTCTGGGGGAGGTGCGTGGTAAACTTTTTGATTGACAGCTGCGTCTGTCCAATCGCAACGCTGGAATACTGATGAGGAATACGTCAATCACGTACACTACTACCCTGTGTTGTAAGTAGACCAGAAGGGATGCCTTTGAAACGTTTCCATGAACATCCCCAATACTGTCAATGTCATTGTATAAATATCCATCAATAGATGGATATTCTTCCAAATTTAAATCGAGATCAGATGAATGATAATATTGAATTTTTTTTCGTATTTCTATACAAGATAATAGAAATGTAACATTGATGTGTATGTGTTAAAGTGAATTTTTAAAAAGAATTCAAAAATATAAGAATCAGCGAGCTATATGGAGCAAGAATTTAGTTAAATATTATCGTAGTCGGGAGTGGGACCTGTCGGAGATTTATATGCAAGGATGGGGGAGTTGCAGCGATATTTAACTTGGCCGTAGTGGTGGTGGTTCGTTGCGGCGGATTTTAATCTACATGCACAGGGTTTTTACCCTCGTTTCTCCCTCGCCAACTTCTAGTAAAGACTGTACGATAAAAACATCTTGTAGCATAAGATTTACTTCTTCAACCACATATTCAAATTATCAAGAAATTTGTTTTTCTTTTCTTTATTATTATTATTATTTTTTGTTAAAAAAGTTTCGAATATATTTCACAAGTTTTATAATCTGCTACCATTACACTTAAAATTAATCGTCGCCACATTGGAAACGTATTTTGCTCATATATTTAAAAATCTGATTTCAGCTTATTTGCTCCAATCGATTTTCATTTTTATTTTAATTTAGTAGATTTTACAAAATAATACAAATGTTGAGTTAATGGTTTATCGTTAATCGGTTGATTCAATTCGCAATTTCAATTATTTATGTTATCAAAGTACTTATCTAATGTAAACTGTGGGTAGAACAAAAACGAAATATATCCATTTTACTTGTTTTTGCTTCCGGAATCTAGAATTGTCTACTCTATATGAGTCCGAAGGGTCGTACACGGCCAGTGGTCATTCTATTAGCATCCTGTAATCTAGATGATCGTTCTTGTCGTTGCCACCCCTTTATTCCAACCACTTCTTCTGTGTGAATATTGGACATTTAAAAAGTAGTTATTTTAGTATTTTCCATTTAAAACTACCACATATGTTTAAATTAAGCGACTTCTTTAAACTTTGATCAACTCCTCAAGGGGTGGATTGTAATTATTCGAAGATTTGTTGGCTCATTTTACACCGCCATTACTCTTTTTATTACTGTACTGATAACGCTGATGATCTACTTTAAATGTTTGAGAATCGTTATTTTGTTAGTTTTAATCCAAAATTGCCATGCAAATTGGTTGAAATCTAACCAATCAACAGGTAGGCACACATGAGATTTTCCAACAGAGAAAAGCTATAAATAAACGACAGTACTATAAAACAAATATGGGGGGAAATCCTTATAATCTGGCACCTGTTCTTACATATTGTCAAGTGTCACAGGCGGGATATAGGCACGCGCTACAGCCACACCAACACCGATATAATACAGCAAATTCTAGTAGCAAAACTCCCGGAGTCCGGAGTTATAGTACCATAAATCCCCGCCAAAGCACTGCTGTCGGCACACAACGATTCTCGCCACTCTACTAACCACGGCTAACAACTCCCAAATTGCTATTTAGATTTCATCCTATACACAATGTCTACACTTTCAACCCCATTTCATCAATTTATCTTTCGTGCGTTTTTTCCGCAAAGAGAAATAATAGAAAATCTCAATATTTTTGATTTGTGGAAAATTAGAAAAAACTATGTGAAATTCCGTAACAATATAATTAATGATCCCGATCGTGTTCTCATCATAATAAGTTAATTCCAGTTGGCCATCTATCAGTAGAACGTATCATTGAAGGGGTGTACAACAGAGTTATGAACATGGATGTTTTCGTATGAGATGATAGTATTATTAATAGTGGTGTATCTGGTTGTGGGAGATGTGCAAGTCATACTACGTCACTTGACTCCCGTTGTTTCTGATCAATACCAGTAACTTTTCGTGTCATCACTGCCTTCAAAATTGCCAACACCACAATTCATAAGTAAACAATTCGATGATAATCGCCTCGAATTATACGGAATTTTTTCATATTTATTCAACTATTGCCGGAACGTATTAGAATTTTCTTTTTAATTGAAAGTAAACTCTTTCATGGTCGTTGAGCACGCTGTCCGAATGACTGATGGATGAGCCACGATCACGGTTACAACTCCGTACATGGCCTTTGTGTCCACATTTGTGTTAGATCAATGAGTACGACTACTTGTATTTCCTTACATGATAGATACGCACGCTTTTTACCGAAAATCCACTACCAGAAAATGACCGAGACTTCAACATAAACCAACAACTATAAGTGGCCCAAACTTTAAAATGACTTAATTTAACCAACTTAGAAGCGTTTGGCACAGAAAATAGTCGAATATACGAATGTAAATAGAAGTTGTCATAATTTTTGGCAATGAAAAACTAAATTGTTTACAGAGAAATATTTCACTAGAAAGAAACAAAACGGGGGATATAAATCGGAGTATTAGAGGCGCTCCATCGATATGCCACTAAATTCGCTTGTTCAAAAACACCTTTGCAATTTTTACTGATAAACCGAATTTCATGCAGTATTGTAGGCGGCAAATTATAAACATCCTGGGCTATTATTGTAGACAATTTGAGCCTTTCAAATTGACCCATTTACAAAATAATCGCGCTATAAAACTGGAAATATATCATATGAATGTGTTCTATTCATTTAAGCAACACTGATTTAGAATTGAAAAAAACAGATTAGAAATTTAATCTTTTCACTATTCAAATATTTCAATAAGAAAGGACAATCAAAGCTAATTGTCTCATACGTGTTTAAATTCGATTTATTTTAGGCATTACGGTGTCGTGATTTAGTAAAGCAGTCCCCCGGTTGCATTCAAAAACGTCTGCAAGTCATGCGGTAGCAACATCAAAGATGCGCGCCGAATGCGAGTCACCCAAACTCTTTCCGGACCACCTTGTAGGCGAGTTACTATTGTGAAATTTCACGTGAAAATTGACGATTGTGTTGCCGGATAAACGTTATCTGAATCGGGCGGAGTTTTTCTGGAATAACATGGAAATTTATGGGAGATTTCGTTTTTCTTTGTTCTTAAATATCGGTAAGTTGCAGAGGCCAAGGTCGGCATGTTTGAGTAAACGCCGAAATCCGAACCAGCAACTTAATTGTTCTAATTCAGTGTAAAATTCTATTTTTCCCCGTGTTTATGCTTTATAATAGATAATAATAATAATAATAATAGGAGTTGAGATTCGGCTCAATAAACTGGTCGACTTTAATTCACCTTCCACCGAACATAAAAATGTCATTCCAGTTTTTAACGGAACACTGCTTTGAAATTATTGCCGTTCCCATAATCAGCACAAGTCATTAAGTTCCCACTGTTTATTCATAATTCCTTGGGAGAATCGTTATAAAAACGATTCACTCCATTCCTTGGGGTCGCATTTGCGTATTTACACTGTCGCCGACGCCACTGTCCTCCCTCAGTTCGCTCTCACAACTCCGTATCCATATACATAATCATTTTTTTCGTTTGGCTAGAAGGCAACAAAGTGCAAGTCCTGCTACTATCGCCGCTTTAAGAATATGTTAAGAATTAGAAGTGATGGGTAATTAGCTACAATATTTTTCAAGCGGAAAATGTCAGAACACTAATAAAAACGACACGCCACTTTTGGGTTGTGCGAAAAAAAGAATATAGAAATTTATTCGCCAATAGAATTGACGATTTATTTTTCCTCTACAGTTGTAATCGTATCTTTAGTTTTAATAACAACTTAACTTTAAAATAGGATTCTCTAATTATCGAAACAAAGAACTGTCATGATGGATGAAAAATTGATTTGGAACAGTAACAGTTTCTGGAACAGACAATGAATAAGCTACCGATTTTGATGTAAATTTAATAATCACGCTTTCAATACAAATACAAAAACGTTTCAATATTTCGTTTTTAAATTTGTGTGTTGATAATGGACGAGCAAATGAGAAAAAACGATATACGATAAGAATGGATGAAAAGTAATCCAATGCAGTAGAGGTGAGAGTTCAAGTAGAGACGTAAGGTCTGGTCACTTTGGGGAGCGTTTCGATCAATTCATTATACCCTAGAGAGGGTCCGAATTTGCACCGTCATCTTTGAACTATCTTTACACTAACACTGTACCGATTATACTGTTGAAAAATGATCGAAATCTTACGTATGACATTCTGAAATTGTAAGTCTCTCTATTATTTATAAACATAACTGAATTTGTTCATTTTTCGGTAGATCAAAAATCGAGCTGAGAATTTCTGAAATATCTTCAACCTTTTTGCTTTTATCGGTGCATGGATTTTTCAAAAATCTTTATCTCTAAATGAAGGTTATCAGTATACACACATTCTTAAACTAAGTGACTAAATTGATGGCTTTTAGTGATAAGGATGAGCTTTTAAACTGCATTTTTGGAATAGTTGTAAGTACTTGTTTATTATTGAAAAAAAAAAATAATACAAAAACTCAAAATCAATTCCCATATTTTGAGTTTTTGTATTATTTTATTAATTAAATCCCATATTTTGAGTAAAAAATTAATTCTTGGTTTTCAAACATAATTTATTATTGAAGTTTACTTCTAATCAAAATCAAAGTTGGATATTTAAATCGATTAAAAATTGTTGTATTTTCAAGAGAATAAATAATAAATCTGCCAAATTTAATGTTAAAATACCTCAACAACATGAACTTCATTTTATACTTTTCAGATTGATTTAGTTAGCCTAATTTGGACATCTTTGGGAACCTGTTGTCAAAGATAAGAGGTGCCTCTTATCAAAGGAATATCCACAGGTTTTAGTTTTGTAAAAATTTAAAAATCTGGAAAGTTGAAATGACCGTAAATTTATGGAATGAAAGGTGAGTTACTCTTTTATCTGTTAGTATTTCTTTAGACACGAAAATGTTGTGCCAACTATGAAATGTAGAACGAAAACTAAAACAGCTTGTAAACTTTCTCAACTGTTGAGCCTTTAAGAATATCTTAGCTGGATCTTCTTATGGTTATAGATATTTATTAAAAATAAGTACCGATTTATTCATGATTCTAAATCAATCATCAACTTGTCTTCAAAACTTTGAAGGCAACACGACCGAGAATAAAATTTCAATGATCGATTCCTTTATAATACAGAAATTAATTCTTCTAGAATCTCTGGAATATAATAGGGGGAATAATTTTAATCAGAGCAATAATTAGAAAAATCGACCAACTGACAAAAATAACTTCCAATGATTGACGATTATGGGCCCTCAGAATAGAAAAACTGATCCAACAATATCGATCATAAATTGCAAACAAACAAGTTTATTTCGTAGAAAATTCGGTTGCAAAATTGACTTTTCCCCCGATTAAAATTTTGTTTAAAATTCTCGATACAACTGGATCAACTGTGCTTAGTTATTTCAGGAAGTCTTACATTTGGAGATTAAATTGTAGGCCTTGTAAGAGATTATTATTTAATTTAATTATTTTGTTAATCCCATTATTTATTTTCGCTACAATTAAAATATAGAGCCGTTCAATTTCAAATTTTCATTAAAACTTTACACCGGAATCAATTAATTTATAACTCTTCTTCAACAAATAATCGATTATTTTGACGATTTTTCTTGTTATTTATAAATTAACTAGCGAGATGATAAAGTTTTAATTGAAAAACTTCAAAATACGATTCATACTACTATAATTTTTTTTCCCGAGTTGTAGTAGAGGAAACAGTAAAAATGTTTGTGTCATCTTTGTGAACAAGCTGCTCAGTACACACGGGAGTGGAATCCAATTTAAAGGATTCTGAGAACACTAAATCCGTCTCAAATTAGAGATAACTCCACTGTAATCCCTGTTCTACCAACTACTCATTGGCTGTCGTTGTAGACCCATATCTCTTCTCGGCCTATCCTTCTTCATTACCTTGGAAAAGTAATCCGTTACCGTCTCCTTCTTGTTCTAGCATTGATATTACAGACGTTGGAAATGAATTTCTGTTTCAATATCACACGTATACGCCTATATGTGTATGTGTATTATAAATATATGCATATAGATATATAGATGGATGGATAGATAGAGAGATAGGAGGATTGAACGAGAGTTGGATGAGGAGGGTAACGTCAGTTGTTCACAATTACCTTCTAGCTGCTGTAATATTGGAGTTTTGATGTATTTAATAATGGCATCAAAGAGAATATGAAACTCGGATATTATTGCATTTTAAACTTGTCATCTTTATTTGGCTAAACTGATTTGTAAAAATTTATTAAAGATTAATGGTAGAGTTGGAAATTTCCATTTGAATTCAACCAACTATGACTGATGAATCTTTTGATAATCGTTGTAACATTTCACTGTAGTCAACGTTATGAAAAAAATGTAACATTCAATCTTTAAAACAGATGAAAAGCGTACATTTCTGGTGATTTTCGGACATATGCTGCGATTTGAAAACATTGCGGAAGGCCAAGTCAATGATGTCGATATGATGACGCGTCACCTTGCGGCTACAGATTGATTTATGACAGGCTTGGATTAATTAACGGCGCCGAGGGACATATCCACCACCACCATCATCATCATCATCATCATCATAGTGTACACACCGAATGCTTGGCTTAACTCGAACAACCCAACCAACCACTGTCGGCTGTCGCGCAGAAGGCTCATAATTGTTTCTTACATGATACGATTTAATCATCAATCATTAACTAGACGCACACTATGTGTATTTGTGTGCGCGTTCCCATGAAAAATCATCCGCCGACAAAACATTTTTGTTTTTGCCAAATCCAAACGGAATCCGATCGAATTGTCCGAAATTTTGGGGTCGAATTTTTTGATTATCCCGAACGAACGGAAATTCCACTTCCTGTGCGATTCTATCAAGCACATGTCGATAAAATTGTACACTTCCTTCTCATTTTTTCGGGTAATTCAATAAACAAAGGACGTTACTGGTATTTCGGTGGTTCATTCTTGAAATTAATTATCAGACATGAGTTAGAGGTGACAGTCAAATGGATTGTCATAGTCTCGGGGCGACTTCTATAATATACGACCCGTTGTCGTGCAGTTTCAAATATTTAATATTTTTCAATTATGTCTAGATTTTCGTTGAGATGAATTTTAAGTTGAAACACCAATAAAAAGGGAATACACATATTTATTTTGTACGATGATATGATGATTAATGTTTCGTTCCAATAACTGACCGGAAAGATCGAATATTTTCAGGAAATTGTTGGATTTGATTTGGGAAATTCTTCTATATTGCAGAATGAATAGTTCGGACGACGAAATTTGATTAATATTCGTGTACAGTGCATCCAAATTTTGGTAATTTATGAATATTCTCGAGTTTTAGAGTCCCACTTTTTTTAATTTCATACGATAAATACATGAATTTTCCATTTTAAAGTTTACATAAATATAAAGTAGAAGAATGAATTGTACGAAATTATACTTCACGGTACTGAATAATTCTTACATTAATTCTTCAATTCCAAATTTGCCTTATTTTTGGGTAAAGTAAGTATATAATAAAATTTCTTGATATATAATTAGCCCAAAAATTAATGAGGAAAAGAAATTATTAACTTTGTGACATGTTAAAATGGCAATATATTCCTTCCGAACAGAAATTATCCTGAATTTATAAAGTAAATTTCAGATATCTTCAATCGCTTTTGAGCACAATTTCCAGTTTTTAGCTTTTTGTTCAAAAATCCTGTTAATTTTTCAGTCGAGCTGCGAAAGAGTGAATTTTTGACTACAACTGAAGATTTCAAGTTCTTATTGCATTCTATTTGAATTTAGATCTAAATTTACGTCAGCTATACTTATTTATTATCAAATTTAATATGACATTGTCTATGATAGAATAATTTAGAGTTATAGAGTTTCAAGAGATCTATTTTTAGTAAACTATGCTATTTTTCTGTCCAAAGTTTTAGCACATTTTACCTTAAGTTATCAATTTGAGTCGAATTTCAAATTTCATATGCTTTCAATCACTTTTTGAGTGCAATTTTCGGTTCAAAAATCATGTTAATTTTTCAGTCGAGCTGCGAAAGACTGAATGTTTGATAATAACTGAAGATTTCAAGGGATTTTCACTGCCAAGTTCTTATTGAAGTCTACTTGAATTTAGATTTAAAATTACTCCAGCTATACTAATTTTTTTTTTTTTAAATATACTATGAAAAATTAGAGTTTTAGAGTTTCAAGAGATCTATTTTTAGTAAATTTTGCTTTGCGAAGTGAGGAATTTTCTAAGGTTTTGGCACATTTTTTTCTTAAGTTATCAATTTGTGTAGAATTACAAATTTCAGATATTTTCAATCGCTTTTTGAATACAATTTGCAGTTTTTAGCTTTATGTTCAAAAATCATGTTAATTTTTCAGTTGAGCTGCGAAAGAGCGAATTTTTGACAATAACTGATGATTTTAAAGCATTTCCATTGCCAAGTTCTTATTGAATTCTACTTGGATTTAGATCTAAAGTTACTTCAGCTATACTCATCTTTTTATAAAAATTTTTAAGAAATTGTCAATAATAGAATAATTTAGAGTTTTTAGAGTTTCAAAAGATCTATTTTGACTAAACTGTGTTATTTTTCTGTCCAAAGTTTTAGCACATTTTACCTTAAGTTATCAATTTGAATAGAATTTCAAATTTCATATGCTTTCACTTTTTGAGTGCAATTTTCAGTTCAAAAATCATGTTAATTTTTCACGCGAGCTGCGAAAGACTGAATTTTTGACAATAACTGAAGATTTCAAGGCATTTTCTGCTTGAATTTAGATCTAAAGTTACTTCAGCTATACTCATTTTTGTGTCGAAGTGAGGATTTTGGCAAAGTTTTGGCACATTTTACCTAAGTTATCAATTTGTGTAGACTTACTTGACTTTGGGCAAAATTGCTCTATTTGAAGCGGTATTTTTTAGATCATAATGAAGATTTAAGACCGATTTGGATTTATTTTAGTACAAAATAGTTTGTCGAAATATGGGTAAATACTAGCGAAATTTGGGAGCACTGTATATTTTTCAGGATTTTTAAAATGCAGTAAATCATAACCGTCAGTTTTACATTGGACATTAATCAGTCAAACTTTGTAGGAGGCAATATAATCGTTCAATTAACATTAACGAATCTCAACAATAATCGTTCTCTATATTAAATGTTAGCTGGTCGATTTAATAATAAGCTCAACAAATACGAATCCACAGGTTCATTTATAACATTTGAATGCTAGAATACGACACAACCCTTTTATGTGTGAATATAACAAATAATACCCTAATAACAAACGAGTTTAAACATCACATTGGGAGTTGTAGAGAGTTAGCCCAGCGGGAGATATACTCGTGCCACAACAACAACATATAGAAGGAAACCACGTTTAACAGGCGTTCACTTTATATCTCTTTCTCTCTATATGTATACGACGCGAACGTCCCGACGGCGGCATGAATTATGGCCAAAGCTCGACATCCGACACTCCATTTACAGATCATTCCGGCGAACCAGTGCCCCGTCTGGCCACTTCATCTTATACGTTGTAAGCACGTCATTAATGTCGCGTCAATTGCCTTTAAACGTCTTGATAAACGTATGTACCACTAATATAACAACAATAATAACAAATTTGTGTTATCTATTTTGAAGGCGTCATATATCAATACAATATAATTATATTCGACCATTAGTAATTTCAATGCGGGAAGGTAAATCGACCCTTACACACAACAACAACAAAACAGACAATATTGAATATAATCGATAAATATGCAATTTTTATGACTTTTACTATGTTTTAAATGTACTGTAAATACACATAATGGCAATTGAACTATTTATGGAAATATAAATGAGAAGATGTGGTCAATATAGGGGCTATAAATAAACCACTACTCTTTTTCTTCACTCTACTTGTAATCATTAAATATTCAATTACTCGAATATCTCTCACATTTTGCCATTATTATCATTAATTATGTAACCATATAAGTATGTATTTTTGTAATATAGGTAAATCGACAATATTATTGACAATAATGGACTTTATTCAGTGCATTATTCGGTTTTATTTATTGTATTAGATATTTTTTTTGAAAATTTTTGTAACAAAACGCTGAGGATTGCGTGCACAAATGTCAACGCCTACAGTAGCATTGCATGCTTAAAGGCAATAATATTTTAATGTCTTTCTGCAATATGATATAAGTATACAACTGCGTAGATATATCACGAAAGGTTTTTGTTCGCATTAAATACATAGGAAGTTTGAGAGAATACCAACAGAATGATGACAATTAAGCATATTTTACAGAAATTCCCAGTTTACTGCAAATTTTCTCCGAGAGTATTCGATTTCTGGGGTGAATTTTGGAGGAACTGTGGTCTGTTCGTTCTGATCAATGATAAGATTGGAAGTTTTCGTCCGGAAAATGTTAATAGTTTCAATTTTAAGCTGATAATTAGTTGGATAATTCAGCCTTAGATTTTTTGAGAAAATAATGAGCGATGGTCATTAACAAGAGTATCTTAGGCAGGAAATTGAAACAACAATAATGTTGAGTAAGATGATGGTATTCAAATGATGATGAACTATTGTCGATCGTAATCATTGTGTCAATCTATAAACTAGTCGATTAATGTCGGTAATTTGTTTTATAGATGCGCAATTAATTTCCTCGCCCTTATTCCTATCATCATTAGAAATATACCTTGTTGGCTGTTTTTCCTTGTAGTTTTCTTCTCCTTCATCCAAGGATATTCGGGCACATTAACACCAGGCGATGTCATCCCATGGGGTACATCCATTGGATAACCGGCACCGGGTGGTGTATTTTGCGGGCTAATAGCGGCATTGCCATGGGTCATTTCGCCGGATAGATGCGGTAAGGCTGTCATAAATTCAGCCATAGACGGTTGGCTGTTAATGAAGCCCGTTTCATTGCACCCATCTAATGGTAGTGTTGTTGTTGCTGATGGTGCTGTGACGGCAGCTGTTGTCGGATGTGGTGCCCCTGATGCAGCGGTAACTGCAGATAACCAGAAACCGCCACCACCGCCGCCCGGGGCACTTTCAGGACTATTCGATCTCGTCTTAACAACAACAAAATCGTCGTCGTCTAAATGTCCCGTCGGCATCCGGAACGGATGTTTGATTCTCATTGACCACCGACGGACATTGGTGAAGTCCTTCCAACACCAACAATCATATCACTCAAAACTTTACAAAAATTTCCTCTATTTTTTTTATAACAACTACCTATATCACAAAACTATTCACACGATAAAACACTAAAATAAAATAGAAGGGGCGTATGAGGATGAGGGTTGTTTTAAGGATAATCCACTATTGCACGTATTATGTCCCTATTCTGGTGTGTCACACGGTTAACCCGCGAAATTCAAGCGATTCTTCACGAAGCCAGAAATAGGAAACGATTGTTACGTGTGTGTTCACAGTTACTGTTAGTGATGGTTGTTTTTGTTTCTTTCTCATTGAGGAGGATGATGGCTAGTCACGTGGTAGTTGGTTAAACCAATGACGATCCGTATAACTTGCTCCGTGGGCCGGTACAGTTTTCAAGAGGCGGGCTTTATGTTAGCGTGACGAGTTGGCCGCAATTACAAGGTAAAAATTATACGTAAAGAAAAAAATACACGAACAAAAATAAATAAACGAATAAATAAATAAAATGTACAAATACCTGATTTTTGTACAAAACGCAAATCAACTTCGAAATCTAACAGATAACTTAAATCAAACTAATTGAATTTATGTTAATATTTACAGTCATGGACGCGATTATTAAAGCAAAAAATCTATGAAATTATAGCGTAATTGTGTTTTTCTTCTTTACAAATAAACGTGTCTTTTTTATATAAGATGTAGTTATAAAGTACACGTCACGTACGAAAGTGTTGTGCACCGCGTGGACGTCGATGCGCTGTTAAATAGCGTAGGGACGACGTTGAGCGTCGTCGGTGTTGACGACGCGCGCTTCTCTTCAACACAAAACTGCTGGAGGGGCGTAAGTATCTCTTATCATTCTGATGTTCCCTTATATCTTATTCTTTAATATCAATAATGCCATCGTCAGCTGACAGATTGAAAAATACACATACAAACAATGTAAAACGAAATCCCAATATATTTACTTGATCTTTTGACAGATAGTGTCTTCGTGTCAACGTGCGCCGTGTTTGAAGAACGAAAAAACGACTGACAATGTTGGCTGAATAAATATTTATATCATTTACAAGCGCCACTTTATCTGAGAACGCTATACGAATATCGAAACCAAAAAACAATAAAATCACATTATCAAAATTGCTATTACTAACGACAATTACAAATAATTTGATCAAATATAGTAAACTTTCACTCTATTGTTGTAAAATTTTAATCTAAATACCTGTTGAAGTGGCAGCATTGAAGTTACTCGTAGTTGTCCAAAAATTCCCGAATTTCCTGTGAGACTGCATTCAAGCGATAGGGTTTCAAAGAATTGAATGATAGCCGCAAGGGAAAAGCCATATGTCTTAAGATGGTCACCACAATGTCCAAAATAAGTATGTAAAGTGTTCAAGTGCGGCCGAAGGGTTGACTCATTTCCTGACCAACACTTGATTAATGATTTCTAATAATACAACGAATACTCGTAAAACAATCCAACAGAACTAAAGTTGGAGAATTCGACAATTGTTAAAAAAACAATAATAATCGAGAGGATTCAATTATGGCGTTGATTGCTCAGGTAGTCGAGCAATTAAGAGCTCGTTTTACCGTCAACATATCGATACAAACTTTGGTTTGCACTTGAACATGTTATGACTTACATCAGCAACAACAACAACAACAGACAAAGCACATTAGTGAAGCGAAGGATAATTCGTTTAAAAGGGTTTCTAAATTAGCAGTTGATGACGGGCCTGGCATTAGTGGTGTTCAGTCATTCTTCGTCATTCCTACACGACTGTGTTGTATCGTTTTGTTAAATCATCATCTGTGCAAAGAATTGTGCGATTCGGCCGTTATTTCAACGAAATCTACTCCGATATTCTCACAATCGATCAGCAAAATTGGCACCCAACATCAGTCAGATGTAAGTCGAATACACATACATTAAAACGATGGGAATAGGACGAAATCAAAAAAAAAACTATATAACCAAATACAATAGTCCAATAAATCTTAATTCTATTATATAATCGGTATGTGAGGACGGCAATGATGGATTGTCTAACTGATTTGACGTCGATCTGTACCCGTGTTTGATTTGTAAATAAGAAACAAGAATCACACCTCTTATTATCTCGAACAATATCAAGTAATGTTTATTTAAGTATCCATAAATATTTTTATCACTTGTTCGATTACCGTCCACTTAATGATTAATTATTGAAACAAATCGATAATCGAACAAATATTGAAGCGGTATTATTGAAACTGATCCGAAATTGGTATTTTCTAACATAATAATCGATATTGAAGCGACTTTTGTTGATAATAATAGACAAGATGTACGGTTCCAATTGAATTTTGGCGAATATAATCAATCACCAGATTACAGCTAATAAAAACATTTCACGTTGCAGTGACTGTTGGCGCCTACCCCTTGCAATTCCGGACCATCTGGTGCTCAATGCATATTTTTCATCCTAGATTTGATTCTGCTGTCCTTCAGGCGTCAATTTTTTTTCTCTTATCTCCTTGCCATCGTCTATGTCTCATATATTGTGTAAACATGCAAGATTCGTATGATATGGCGCATTAAGACGCTATAGGCGAGACCTCATTTACTATGCAAATGGCTTCGAAGAAGTTGTCCGTAGTGGAAACACAGCTGGCCACTATGAAGTATAAAGAGCATGACGAAGTTTTGTATAAGTGAGTTGAGTTGAGTCCTTCGTTAGGTTGCTTAATTAAATAATTTTAACCAAATTACCGAGTTTATTTATTTTGATTGCAGTTATGTTCAATAAAGCAATAAAATTATAGTAACATATGTTGATGGTAGTGAGAAAACATTAAGCGAACATGGGTAGAAATTTAAAAATATCGTGCATGAGAGAGCGGTCGAGGAGAGGGAGCAGGAAAGGGTTAGTCGTAAGTTTTGTCTAACTACCCCAGCAAGGACGGTAGACGACCACAGTCTCGTTAATATTTCCGGGCTTACATGCACCCAGTGGCATTACTTTTATAAATATCCAACACTATTTCGAACTAAACACAAATCTAAATTATTACAATTAAAATAACTGGTATTTTTGAAAATACCGATAATTTTCACAATTTTTGTCTCAATTGATAGTTTGAAATGTTGTCGAGTTTGCGGGGGGTTAACGAGCCACCACTGGTGGTCAGAACCATGTCCAACACATGCAGCAAGTGCGGGAATATTAATGTCTTGGACTACCGCGTTCTTACCACCCTTCCACAAGGTCTGACCAGGACATAGATCATCCAATTTCACCCTACAGATTCTAACTTGGTGTGGCCCGATTTTATTGCACAACCAAATATAAATTAAATTAACTACTGCTTCAGTGAGCAATTAAGAATTAAGGGAGTTTAGTCTGTGGGAATAAAAAGCGATTTAGGTGACTCTTATTTTAGATGCGGCTTTGCGGCATATAAATCACCCCAATAAATTCTCTATAACGAAATATACGTTTGTTTTTTGTTTTCTTACAGTTATTTGTCTATAAATTATTGATATACTTGTTGGAGGATTTTTTTAAATCTCCTCAAGTTTGAATTAATAAAAATTACAGCTCTATTTCATGTCAACATATGCAAGTTTCTCTACTAATTTCTATCTGTGTGTTAAAAGCAAAAAATAAAGACCTCATATATTCAAAGCGGTCGAGATAATTGCGAAACTATTGGACAACATGTGGAAAGCATTTGTAAGTGGTTATGTATACCAGGTAGAATACGATTTTGAATGTACAACATGTAAAATTACATTACGAAGAAGAACGGCTAATGTTCTAAATGTTGGTTTTCTTTTTTAATTAAATGCAGCACGTTTTTGAAATTTTCTCCATATGAGACACAAATTAGACGACGATTATTTGAACGTTTTAATTAACAAAAATGCCTAAAGGTAACGCACATTCTCTCCGGCGAAATTAAATGTAATATATAATTAATTGAGTTCCACGTCTATACGTGATTTATAGTTTTAGTAAAATTTCCTTTTTGGATCCAAATTTTGTTTAAAATTTCGAATTGGTAACCGATTTCTTTGCTAGCTAGGCCAGAAATCAATGATTTAGATTTTGGGAATAATTCTAATGTTGATTGGTTAGACTTTCGAAATTCGACCCTGTATTTATCGTTTGATTGCCCGTACTTCTAGGAAGTAGACTTGTCCGTACAGTTGACGATGTCAAATATGAAACGATTGTTTTGCATGCCGTTAGGGAATTTAGGGATATTAAGAAGTAATTTTCTCGTTCCACACACCTAATATCGAATTAACTTTTCCACAATATAGCTATTTTAAAATTATTATAATATCTGGATGTAATTCGAAAAATCCTCGAATTGTATAAAATTATGAACCATTACTAGAACTAGATGTTTGTGAAGATACATGTTGAATTATGTATAATTTAATGTATCGTCCAGTGTTTTATTTAATTAGCCAGTTTAAATTCTCGGAAACAAGAATGTGGTCTTTGTTGGAATAATCATCGAATAAAAACAATCCAACGCGTCAATTTTACCAGTTTGAACATTGATAAAAACTGGTTGAATTATCATAAAATAAGAGACAACGATGCAAATTAGACTTCTGCACGCAATTACGATCATGTAAAGATTGACAGGCGTGTTTTTTGTTAGCGCCAAGACGCGGTGAACACACCCAATCATCAAAGACGCATCTGACAGCAATTTGGCGGGGCCCCAGTCGTTTCAAGCTCCCAGCTATGATTTTAGAGTCGTGTAGAACTGGGCAGCAGGCAGCTTTATAAAAGAAATGAAGAAGGTTGGGGAAAAAACGAAACACCAAGAAAACAACCCAAAACCACTTATTTGCTGCCATCAAACTACCAATAATAATTTTTCTCCATCATACTGTAAATAGTCGATTTTGATATGATCGCTACGGACGGCCAATGGAAATGTGGTTGAACAACACGCACTATTATTATGGGCTATTATGTGTTATTGCAGGCTAATACGCGTACAGGAACCGCATGTAACTATCTTCGTGGCCTAATCTAAGACGCCGGGACTATGTTGTGTGTGTTGTAACCCATCATTACATTACGTCAAATTATTGCCGGCCAATGCATAGAACGTTTCTTACTTATAAATATTCTGTTTCGATTTAATTCTCTTTGGAAAAAATTATTTTACGCATCATCTTGAAACGTTTATAATTCGATAATTTGATTGGAGGCTTCCAGCTGGAAACCTCCGGTTAAACATGACTTCTAAAAATATCGTATAATTAAGATATCAACAATGACCTGTATGCTCACCTTGTACTGTCAACTATTCTTTCCAAAGATTTCACTTTAAAATTTATAAATTTCTATAAGAGAAAAACTGAAAAATAATAACTTCTAAAGTTGGATATATAGAAATTTACATATCGTCTCATCTAAATCTTTAAAGTTGTTCGCCACCCCTCAACAATAGAATGAGTATGCAAATTCAACTATTGATCGTTCGGTTGCACATAATTCTCCACCATTGAAAAAAATCTGTTCTTTTTTACCAATCTTCGGTTACAATTTATTTCCTCGACAAATCTACAATTATAGTAACAAATATTGACGGTTGATAAAAACAAAAATCTAATTTGAAAGCCTTTTAAAAACTAATCTGGGACAATGGTAGACATAATGGTTTTCGAGCGTGTCAAAATAATTTTTATCTTAACTTTCCAGATGGTGAAATATTTTGATATATAAATACAAAACCATTAATCATTTCTGTGTAGATGTCTATGCGGATAGTTGTTATTTACTTTGGCATGCAGTTGTACCTGTGCGTCTGTTGTTTGGTGATGCGATACATCGTGCATGTGTTTGTATACGTGAGTGGAGATTCGATTTTATTTTTTGCCTTCCCTCCACTGTTCCTCCACCCCCAATAAGAGTCTAAAAGGAGTAAGTCTACTGTTATACATTTGTGAGCTATTTGAATTCATACGGTTAGGTATATCTCTACATACAAATGATACATTTTGCTACGCTATGAAAGTCTCCAGTCGCAGAAAAGATAAGTTTATTGTTGGCGAACACACACACTTCATTTCCCTGTGCCGCGCTCTTTATCTCACCGCGGAGTTTATCCATTTCCTTTTAGGTTCCGCACCCTACTTTCAACTACCCCAACAACAACAACACTTTGCCATTATATTTGCAATTCGAATGTTCACAAGCTTGCGGCTTATTTTGTACTATGTATACATATACGCAAACTTGCCACAGTCTAACAACAAAACTAACATCTGCAACGGTGGTCAACACACCAAACTAGGAGTCTTTTGTTGGAAATTGCATAGACATTAGTCTCGAGTTTGACGGGTTCTGGACAAAAAACCGTAAATCAGACTTGGTCACACTTTAACCAAATTAACATAGATTCCAATTCTACAAATTTTCCCTTTAGCTATTGATTATGTCCTATAATAACAACTAGTTGAGTGGCAAATTTCAACGCATTTTTCGCTAAATTTCCTCACTTTAAAACGAAGACTTTTAGTGACTTATCATTTCCGTTCTGTATCTCCTTTATTATGTATTGACACATTTTTCAACGATAATCGTAAATCAAACTTTGCTACCATTTAAACAACTGGTAGGCTTCACCATCATCCATGCCTGGCGGTATACACGACGGCGCAAAATAAGAAACTGGCTTATAAATCAAATTCAACATTGAAATTCCTACTGTGAAAGCAAAATAATTTACAAGTGAAAATCAAAAATATAAAAAACTATAGCAAAATTTTTAAAAAACATCACTGAAATAGAAAAAAGTACTCACTAATTCACCAATTCTTTAAAACAACAGCCGATTAATCGAATTTGGAATTGTAAGGTTAAAAAAATCAGATATCCACAACATCTGGGGAGTTTTGTTACCGACTCATTTTTGAAGGGCGCGCAATTTAAAACTTCCAGTTTCTATTGGCCAACGAATTCGGTTGGTAGAACCGAATTCCCCAAGTGTCCTAACCTTACAATTCCAAACTTCATTAATGCCAGCCTTGATCAGGGTATTCAATGGGTGGTGTCGGTGTGGCTAAAGAAATTGAACTACTTGTTTGATTATTTAAACTAAAATTAATTGTTTTATTCAAAATACTAGATGACAATCAAATTTTTGGGGTTAGAAATATTTGTATCTACCCATGAAAAATGAGTTAGGAATACCGTGAAGTAGTTAGAAAAATGTCTCCTACGTCTTGTAAATTTTATATTACTCGATTTTTGCAGTCGATAATATAGTGGCCAAGTTTTTTGTCGACTTTTAAGCCACTTTCTTATTTTCTACCGTCCGGTATATAGGTGCAGAACTACCCCGGCTATATTTGGAAATTTATGAGCGTTCAGTTATTGACAGTAATTCGTGTAAGACTATCATTTACAAAGATTTATCGATACATAATTCTTCTATAACAATATTTGTCAAGTATTTAATTGTGAGTGGCAGAAATCAAGTCATAGATCATCTCTTTAGTCAACATGTCCATGAGTGGATTTCGCCCTGCAATAAATAACTGGGGCACGCGTAACATACAGGTGGCTCCATGATGGATTACCGTCCGATGACCAAACAATTATATTGACCTTTCTACGGTTTTAAATGCTTTTTTTTTAAATAACATAAAACACTTGTCATAATTAAATGAAAAGTTGCCGTTTTTTTCGTGGGGCAAAATGAAACGTACGCTTTCTTCGGCGATTATTGTAAATTGTTGGTGAACCGGTAGCTCTTTTGTGAACAGTCGACAGGTTTTATATTTTTCATTTACAATAGTCTTTGTGTGAATAATCACGAAAGGAGACGGAAAAAATTTTGAATGAATGAATAAATAACGATTTATATTTATTATAATCGTAGGCTTTTGTTTCAACTTGTTTGTATTGGTTAAATCAGCAGATAACAGTAGTCTCAAAGGAATTTCCAAGTCGGACAGAGATTACCTTTTTAACCGCAAGCGGAAAAAGTGTCCAAAAGAGAGGCACAGAAATGGGCGTTTATAACATTGCGGAAGAAGATTGAATGATCCCTATAGAATTACTAGAGAATCGTGTGAAAGTGTTTGTGTATTTCTACTATATTGTTGTGCATACACACAATAATAGTGATAGTGATTAGATAGATATTATTGCATAAATTAACATTTAAGATAAAACAATTAAATTAACATTACAGACGTCTTTCAATTGAATTATTCAAGGAAAGATTGATTGGTTAATGTTGTAATACACGTAAAACTGATATTATACTTGGATGAGCTAAGCGCTTTGGGGACGTCCCCGATGTCCACTTCAATATGGAAAGAGGGTGTGTAAAATAACTGTGCAATATTTTATGTTGGATATTATTTAGATTTATTAAGGCCATCGGACAATATTTGTTATTTTCAAATAATAACCAAATAGTTGCTCCAATTTCGGGTGCAATCGAATGTTTCAAAGCGGCATTTCTTGAAAGTTAGCAACTAGCCGAGCAAACATAAGTTCCCCACTTTTCAGACTATAAAATTATGCACTTAATTGCTTATGTCTCCCGGAGCGTTAAGTTTCCAGAAGCCACAAGATGAACTCAATGTAATGAATATAACCATTTTCACTCTAAATACATACTAATAAAGCTCATTTGTTTATCGTTATTATCTTTTAAATTAATTAATTATCAATGGAAATTCCGAAATCGACTATGTTTCATTAGTAAAAAGCTTAGCCGGATGTCTTCTCTATTAATTTCCTTAGTAGAAAATTAACTATATTGATGCTCTTAAGTAAATCAACGTAAGTTTAATAAATTTAGCATTTGGGTAGGGCGGAACTCTACTAGGTGTCGACTATCCATCAGTGATATAGAATTACCTTTATCAAACTATAATCAATAAATAACAAAACTCAAGGACCTCGTCTTTCAAATTTCCACTCGGATGATTTAATTACCGTTGATTGCAAAGAAAAATTCAATTTTCTAATGTTTTGATTGAGTTGTTGGTTGGTGTATTGAAAGTTTCTCTTGTGGCTATTTAGGAATAGTATGGATAGAATGCAACAAGCATGGGTTAACTTACATGGTTGATGGTTCCCAATAATTACAGGTTATGTTGTTGGCGAGCGGTTGGTTGGTTACTCTTGTTGAACGTGAGCATAGATGCGTGACTTGGGCGGGCACTGCATGATTCCACTGTCACTGTTGTATTCGTGACTGTTCTACGCCTACCAGAAACCCGCCTGTACTTTTCCCTGAATTTCTTTATAGCTTATCTATTAAATATTGAAGATTTCCATGTTTAATCTATAGATAATCAATGGTCTTACTCGAAATCGGATCGATTCAATTTAATCATTGTAATAGTCTTTTTTTAATCTTTTGAATTTCAGATTGTAGTAAGGGTGTGGAACAAAGCAGCCAAATCGTAGAAAGAGGAGACGAATTGATTTTGCATAATGTCTTCAGGTGGAGCTTTTATTGTGTTCCATATATCTGGTGGTAGCGTTGAACTCGGGCCATATTTCCGCGGAATAGCCTGCAAACAAACCAGCTGTCATTGTAAGGGACTCCACTAACGTGTCTTTAATAGGGATATACTGTTCGCTTCCCTTCAAATTCTTTTGTCTTTTCCACAAGATAATAACTCGGGATGCTTGAATTGTCTTATGCAAATCATTTGGTGTAATTTTGATACATTTCTAATCATTCATTTTGAAAGCAAAAAGATGAGTGGAGTATTGGGAAATTTTTAAGGAAAGTTACATTGACTTATAGTTGTTTTTTTCTTATTCGTTAAATTAGTGCGTTCAGGATAGTTTATCATCTGACAGCTTTTGATTGCCCGGATGTCAGGTTAATAAATGTATCGTACTTTGTCGGCTAATTTGATTTATTGTATTGGTTGAATGTCTAATACTACACTTTTTTCCCTGATAAACATTTAATTTACAACAGTCTCTTCTTATTAATATTTGATAGAACGATCAAAACAGGTATATAGATGGTAGGGTTTATGTGTTGAAATATTTTTCTATTTTTCCATCATAAGATTAGAATTGTATGAGTCGAATGCATGTTTTGTTGCCATGTAGACACACCGTACACACAGCCAAGACTGCTGCCAGGCAAAAGTATAAAAACTCCAGTTCTTCTGACGTGAGATGGATCATTTTTCAAATCGCTTGCGGCTCAGCTAGGATGTTTTGATGCGGGTCCGCAGGCACAATAACCAAGAACTACGCTATGAAAACTGTATAGTATCTATATAACAGTACAAATAAGGATAGTGAATATTGTATAGGTCTACGAGCCGGAACTCGCATCGGAATGGAAACAGGGTCGTTCATAACAACAAACTCACACACAAACACACACAAGAGAGAAAAAAGAGACGCTCTAAAGAAAAATCGTCTTTATAAAGATGATAAAAGCACGTCTTTGCATGTTATGTGACAAACACGGAGTGACTGACTGAGATATTCCACGAGACGTTTCATTGTTGTTCGGTTTGTTCGATGACGTTGCCGCGATTTAAAAACGTGGATTATAAATGGAACATGCTTTTGTATGCCAAATACACAATTTTAACATTTGAATCATGCATGTTTCATAACGTGCTTTGTATTTTGGAAAAACGGACGCTTTCCATTTGCTTGAGGAAACATCGTTATTGATTGACATTCAACTAGGCACAAAAACACATACACAAACAAGCAATTTATGATATGCTACACTCGAAATACTATTGCAATGCATTTTTTACTGTGGATGCATATGAATGAGAATTTTTCAATTAAATTGTAATTTGGGATTCTAACATGGACGAGTATGACAGCTGTCGTATGTAAATATTTCGATAGCTTTTCCCAAATATTAATCTCATATCTACAATTAACTTTAAATTGAAATCATTTGATGCCGGTTTAATTAATTTTTTTTCCTGCGCCTTAATGAAATTGCTCAAATAAAAAACTGATCCGTACAGGTAATACATCATGAATCTACGTATTGCTGTCGTTTTGACATGTAAATTGGTCTGGCCCTTATTTAGATCGAAAATGGAATGCAATCTATACGAGTTTTAGTCGTTTTCTTCAAACTTATCAGTGACTAATAAGTGGCCATTAATAATGAGATTTTCATGCAGTTGCCAAATTAAAATCCGCCCCTTATAGTCAATGGGAGATTGGTAGGTGGATATAAAATAGTATAGGTGAAAGGAAGATAGACAGATCGATTTTTCTTATACTATGTATTTATACAATGTAGTTCGTTTCTTCTATATGGAGTGTGTAGTCTAGTCTAGTGGACCCTCAGGTCCACTGCAATCGCTCAGGCTTGCCGGAGACAAGACAAATCGAATGTCAGCCGCTAATAAGTATCCAGCAATAGTTGGACAAATGTATTTCCTTGCTAGCTAAGGCCGACACAAAAACTCATCCCGTACTTTGTAATTTGTATCGCTCAAGGTAATTATAAGAGGTAAATACGATTCGAAACCATGTAACGTATAGATTTAATAAGCAGTTCTCTTCGATTTTTCTCCTCTCTTACACAATCTAATTACAAGTCGTATTGTCATTTTTATAAATGTTTGCAACATCAACCGTATGCACCAACTCACCAACATCTTATTGATTCGAATTAGAAAAACTATCGACAATACATTGTTCAATAAGAACAATAGCTATTTAGGGCCTCTAAGTATTTTGTGACGTTTTGTGTTAACTATCCAATAAGAAGCAATCAGTGGCTTGTCACTGTACGTTACACCATCCGTGACGTCACTAGTGATGGATTACTCTTCTTGCAACCTTTTCTACGAGACCAACTTGTTGGTTGTTTAGTTGTTCACGTTGTTGACGTTGTTCAAAGTGCTCGCTTTCAAACATTTCCGTTATCTTTATATTACTGTCATTGAACAATTTCACTACAAATCCAACAAATTTTCTCAAAATTATACACCAAAACGTTCCACAACTAAATGCACTTTTAATGCATATATTTATAGCGTAACAATCCTAAAATTATTATAAATTAAAGAGAACGCATGTGAAAATCGTTCAAAACAACTATAGTGAAACTAGTAGAAATTCAACAATCTAAACTATAACATTAGACGAATATTTTCTAAAACATGTATGTAAATTAGATGATTACAAAATCACCTTAGCGTGCATCCCAACTCTTTGATAATCTACGAAAAACCGCCCAAAACAACAACGAATTTAATTGTTCCAATTCGAAAATGTCTCGATACTCTTCAACGTAGCCTCTCTTTATAATTAACGAGACATCGGGTCGATATGTGGCTGTTTAAAGGAGAAATACCGTTCATCCCCAGCTGTGAGGCGCCCTTAATTCCAAATTAAAACATTCCCATTGGGCTTGATTCTAGTTTAGTTGTGAATTTTCGATTGTAAATTGTGACTTTTGTTTTCATTCTGGCCGACGTTCAGATAACCAGTCCAAGAATAACACGTTTCCAATCTACTGGAAATTTTACAATTTTTAAAAACTACATTCTCTATATTTAACGTGAAGTAATTAGCGTCACCGTTTCAATCACTTGACGTGTCTGTCCAAATAGTTAAACGTCGTCTTTTTTATGATTGTTATTTAGGAGTTGATGATAGAAGCTTTTTATTTGGCATCCGAATTGTTACACTGCTATTTAAACTAGCCGGTTTTCAAAAGTTAACCCTACTAGTGATGTTTGTTAAATTTTATTACAATTTTTTGTTTATATAGAGTTTATTTCATACGGTTGGAGAATCGTCGACGAAATAGGGGATTGGGGTAAAATTTCCAAATAAATTATTTTGTTAGTAGGTGTATGTTTTTGACTCAAGAATTTATTGTTGTTTAAGACTAAAGAAAACGAAATAACAGAAAAAATTAACGATTTCTAAGTTTTTCGGGTCGTTTAATTGGATTGAATTGCTTAAACAACAAGCAGAGACTGTCGACATTTGAATAGCGGCTGCGTTTTATGGTCGACTCTCTATTTATCCATCCATATATAGGTGTCTATATTATAAATAAAATTGTTTATAACAACAAAAAACGGAGCATCTATTGTTTGTTGATAATTGTGTTGAAAACAATTCAAATATTGTGTACGATTCCCACCAATTTTTCGAATAATAGTTGAGCAATTGTATGATGGTTTTTTCCTCTTCCTATTGTAAGATGCCGAAAAAAGCGTATTTTTATGGGTCACGAACTTCGTATTATGTATTCGAGAAATGCATCCATTGGCGATACTTTCTGTGAAGAATTTTAATATGTCGCCGATTTTACAAACTCTTAAAACAAGTGCCAGCTGTTTCTGATGTCAAGAGATGAATTTTATTTCAATATTTGATAGTTTTCGTGCGTCTTTTTTCCTTTACCCCGTCGTCGACAACTCACCCTCCTCTATCTACATCAATGATCCATACTATCGTATAGTGAAACGACCCTAGTCTCTTTCTCTCTATATGCAAAGCATTCCACAGCTATAACTTTACTAAAACATTGAAAACACTTCAAACTTTCCTGGTTGCTGTACAGTGAAGCTTCTACTATCGTTCGAGATTTCCAACCGATGAAGAAGGGTAGACCGATAGTTGAAAAAGTAGACACAGAGTAAACTGTCAGCTGTTGGAAATTATTCTAATTATGCTAATTCGTTTCATTCCACATCGGTAGATAGGAACATAGAAAAATCGTATTCTTTGTATATTTGGTTGCATATTATGCGGGTTTATGGATGGTTAGATAACATGTTTTCAGTATTATCGGATTTTATGTTCTGACAACACTTCTACGATGACGACTTTCCTATCAACTGTTATCTAAACAAGTAATGACTTAAATGGCAGCCCTTAAAATGAAGACTTCACGAGTTCGAACACTCCAACATCAGATATTGCTTCCTACACCTTTGTCGATAATTTATTTTTTCTCCTCAATACTTTCCAATAATTTCTTGATAACGATCGAATTATTTGATTTGTAAATTTGTTGAAATAATAATATTAGAATTAATTATGTTATAGTGGTGGTGGTGGTAGTGGCGACAGTGCCTAGACGCGAGTATATTTATGAGCGATGTTCATCTAAGAAGAACGAACAAACATGAAATAGAAGATGAAAATTTCGGGTAGATAATTTCCTGGTGTGTGCCGGCATCCTCATTGATCATGCATTTTCCGTTTCCAGTATATTTACCAAGAGTCCTTATCGCATCCCTGTTATCACAAACACCTATTAACCGCTCTTCGCTTGCACTTGTCATTGATCCCGATTCGAAGCATTCTAGATAGAGACTTGCTCATTACTCACACCCCACAACTGCCTCATTTCCCTCTATATACACTAACACAACGACAAATACACAAACGTTTAGTATTTAACTATGAGAGGGAATTCGACTGTTACTTGCCAGCTTATCTAACACTCACTACACATAACTTATTCGATCCTAACAATTATTGTCAACTAATATAAGATTCAATAGGAATCGATTTTTCTCCACCCTTATTTTAATATAGAACGAAATTTATGAATATTTCCAGGTGAATACAGATCTCAATGTAAAAGATAAAGATAATACGGTTTTAAAGATCGGATTAGATGGATTCCTTATCCGGCATTGAAGACGGAGGGTGGTTAGTGGTGGATGTTTGTTGCACCCTTTCGCGCTAGTAGGGTGAATTTCCGCTGCATGATTTCCATTCAGCGACCATCCATCTTGTTTGAGATGGTTTAAACTGACAGACAGCAAGATCCGAGAGTGGTTCTATTTCGATGACATGGCACATATCTATTCCTGCTACTTATAATCACCAAAAATCGAAATAAAATCGAATTAAAAATGGAGATGACAATGGGGACTATCGATTCGATTCGAGCGAAAAAATTTTATATGAAAAGGTATGCTATGAAAGCTTCTCTATTGAAGTAAAGTCAAATTTCTAAAGCGGCCCCATTGTAAAACGGAATAAATACAGCTCAAATGTTCCGATGGATAAGTCAATAAGGGATAAGTTTGACTTGGGGGGTGGATATCACGATTCCTGCCGGTTTATGAATAAAACAAAAGTCTTAACAGACTATGGCTTTCACTGTACGTTTGATTTTTAGAATAAATGCTCCTAAATCTCCATTCATAAATAATAAAGATCTACCACCATCGAAAAAAAACCAAAACTACATCGGTAAAGAATCGATAAACTAATCGTACATAATTCACTCACCATTGATCCAATCAAGTCGAGATAAAGGCAGTGAATCTACAATAATTGAAACGACTTGAACCGAGTCTAAATAGACAGACTATACTTGCGAGATAATAAATGAATTTCATTTATTTTTAATTAATAAACTGTTAATTACACGTTAAGAAATACCGAGTTTGTAAATTCATGAAAATTAGATACTTTAACATTATAAAGTTAAATAAAGTGGGCGTTGACTTAATTAACAAAGATATTCATTGGAATTAATGTATTGTGCAATCAAAGACATATGAAATTAATTAATTCCCATGTTCGTTGTAATTAGAAATTATTTTAATTTAAACGAGAAAATTGTTGAATTTGTAACTTTATTATCGTCCACCTTTCTTTCGCTAACAAATTATTTAAAAGGATGGATTTCGTCCTGCCTTTACCAACAGTCGTTTTCCCACTAGACTCCAACCCCTGATAGCTATTATATTAATGATCAACATCGATACGTACACACGTATCCAGTTAATGTGTCGTGTCTTTTACTTGTAAAGCAAAATTAATTTTTCCTCGTAATTTTAGAAAAATACACAAAACTTTCCTACAATACACAATACTCCTAATCAATACAGAACTTATCTACTTGTAATTATGTTATATTTGTAGAATAAGGGTAGAAATTGTAATAGTAGTGGTTGTTTATTTGTATATGGAACAGATAAGTTTTAATGATTGTTGTCGATAAGTTTGTGCGTTCTTTAAAAATGGAATAATTTGACATATGATAAGGGGCAGGTTCGGTGTCTGTCAGCAGCACGTCAAACGTCAAGGGATGTTGAGGGCCAATATGGCCGACAACCCCACTTGTCCGTTGATTGACACGTTCAACAATCACATGTTTATCGGCCATATTCTCAGAGTATCAAATTCCTTCATTTTCATACTAATCGATTCTAATAGCAAAAAATTCAACGAAACACTTGAACCAACTGGAATAAATTCCAGTTTGTTTAACTAATTTATGTTTGAACTAACCAGAGATTGGCGTATAATAACAATTAATAATTCACCAGTTTTGTTAGATTGTAACAAGTAATGTTGGGACATGAGACAAACCGCAGGATTGTAGGATAAGGTAGTGTGGATGTTGGCGGAACTGTGGAGTTCAAAGTGAAAATGTTAGAGCTCTCTTGGGATTATAGCAACAACAATCTTGTAATGCCTTCTAGTCGTGTCTCGTGGGGATAGAAACGTGAGAATATGGGTAGCAAAGCAAAATCGGAACTAGCCGCCTGTTGCATGTTAAGAATCTTTAACAAATCATTGAAATATTATAAATTATTAACGCTACTACAATATAAAATAATCGAATCGACGTCTATTTTATGATCTAGCCAATTTTCCGGTGCTTACAATATTCGATGTTGGCGAGATCCGGTTCGCAGTCAAATAAATCAAGGAAAAATCTATGAGAAGTATTGAAGCTACTCAAAATTATAATCGACGAATAATTAAAATATAATTACACACAATCAACAACACAGTTGAGAAATCTGTGCCTTATTAGAGTTTTACATAAACAATGCAATATTTCAAAAAGGTGTTAATTGTGGGTTTGAAATTTCAGGAAAATTAATTACGTATAATAAACCGTTTAAAAACGCCAAAATTGAATAAATTTCTATTACTAATAGACCTACAAAAAGCTTGAGTTAATTCAAAATCAGGTACAGAATTCTAATAGAGAATTTCGCATTTTGACCAATTTCTCAGATCTGCTGCACCTGTGATCGAACTACAATGAAGTGAAGCTTCACAGAGAATTTCCAGTGAAAGCTTTCTACAAAATAGCGGAAGTATTACAATTGTTTGAATATTTATGACGAACTTCCATAATAGACCGTTTTCTTTACAACACCCAATTCTCGAGCCGCCTTTGAAGTTCAATAAAAATTTAACTATCCGGATTAGAACTCGTGAACTATGATTTATATTGGATTTTCAAGTATTTCCGATAGTAATAGAATGGTACGTAAACAAAGAACAATAGTTTTGTTATTATTTATTTAATTCGTAGAATTGTCCATTTAAAAGTTGAATTGATTTCCGGTAAAAGTGGAAATAAAAATGGCTGGAAAATCCAAAATTTTGAATTTAAACAGCTAACAAATCAAATTGTACCTCGATCAATTTATTATTAAAATAGAAAATTGTTTAAAATGGATTAGAACATATCAAATTTACAAAAATTAAATCCAGACAATATGTTTGTTTAAATAAAAATTATTTGATAGATAATAGCATAAATATATAATATAATTTACACGAATCTATTATATATTGATGTATATAAAATCGATAAAAATAACATAAAACTGGACGATTATATAAAAAATTACGAAATTACAGTTGTGTCAGTCCTAAATTGTCGCAATTCACCCATCCCGGAGCCGTATACATGCCAGCTTCTTCGCTGACATTACCGATTTCGTTCGTATTGTTCTGATAACCGATAAAATTATTGATTGATGTCGTTGTTGTTGTGCACGATGATGCCGATGGTGTTGATGTTGTCGACGATGATTGCGGTGGCGGTGGATTCGCATAACTGCCACTTAAATTGTACTCCGCTACTTTATCAATACACGGTAATTGTGGTGATTCACTGATATAAGATTGCAAACATTGCCCATCACCGAACCCGTTCAAAGCATCACTCCGAACCACCGGTTCGTATTGATTGTTGCAATTGTAAATAGACGGTGTCCAGATATTCTGCACGTTGATGCGATTCAAATTGAAGTATTGCTGTTCGATTTTCGTTGTTTGTGATTTCATTAATAGATTTGTCGGTAGTAAATTCGGCGATACTGTCGGTGGTGTTGTTGTTGATGTTGTTGGTAGAGGTGGCGACATTAAATTCTCTTCTGACGATATCGATGAGTCGTTTTGGGTTTTCTTATTTTGCTCCTTCTTGTATTTCATACGGCGATTTTGGAACCAGATTTTGATTTGACGTTCGGTTAAACTCAAATCCTGCGCCAATTGTATACGACGTGGACGACATAAGTATTTGTTTTTTTGAAATTCACGCTCTAAATCGTACAATTGTGGTGATGTATAAGCGGTACGGGCGCGTTTACCATTCGTTTGTTGTTTCGGCTCAATTGGTGGTAGGTTAACATTAATATTCTCTAAGAATTTTGAAAAATAATCGAATTAATTTTTGATAATCAATCAAAATTGATGTAGCTTACCTTGGCTGGATGATCTGAATAGTGTTGGATATGTCGGTTCGTTATTAGGGTAGGTTTCTTGTTTGAGACCCCAATGTGGTCGATTATAATCGGGAGTCAACTGAGAGCAGAAATTTTGTCTTTTAGAATTTAAAATCTCCTCGAATTGCATAACATTTACCATCAGATTATTCGACGAACTATCCGATGTGTTATTGTGATCGTTTAGTTCATCTTTTTGATATTCGATATAGGACGGTGGTGATTGTTCCGTTGAACTGGACGATGGTGAGATTGGTTTAGCAAAATAACCATTTGTAAAACAATTCTCAACATATGCCATATTGTCGTTGGGTCTATTACTGTACTTGCTAAGACTACTCACACCACTATTACTGGACAAATGTAAGTTTTCCCGATTGTTTCCGGACTTTATAATACCTGTACCTCGTCCCACTCCCTTCGAGTTTTGCATAGACTCGGACATTATTGGCCCCAAAATAATAAACTTACCTGATCTTAAAACGAGATAAGGAGCATACTTGTGGTGGTTTGTTCTATTAAATTTTAAGGATGAAATTTATAATTTATATATTTTGGAGAATAACAATAGACTAGTGTGTATATGTTGTCAAAAACAGAACACACTCACTAATGATACCATTGAACATGGTTCAGGTTTTTTTGATAACAGTCGAAGGTCGTCGAATAAAAGAGTCATTTTCGAAACGAAAACGGCAGAATTTCGGGCGCTTCAATTCAATCAAATCAATTCGAATTGACTGATAATAAGTGTGATGGATTTGATCGTTTCACACTATAAAATAATAACGAAAATCGTCTTATTGTTGTAAATCATTTTGGTAATATTGTGGTATTTGTACAGCAACCACAAGGTAATAAAGAAATCATCTGCTTGGATGGACGACGCCTCCCAAAAGTCCAGACTTTAGACTAGACTTTCGTGGTATTTTCACAAAAGTTTCCCTTTGAAATGTTGAAAAACCATCGATGCCAATCGTAGATTTTTCAATATCATTAAAAACGATTATCGTCGTCTATACACAAGTTTTGGTTCTGTTTAAATTTGCAAACTTTCCCTTAATTGGGTAATTTGTATGTCGTTTACTGAAATACGAAAATATTTACCAATTGCGTCACTGAAGAATGTCCAATAAATTTTACAATAAATTGATAAAAACGAACAGATAAAATTCGGTCCTATTTAATTATTTATTTGGACAAGTTGATAAAAGATCTAAGAAATTTCGTTTCCTTTCATCCCCTGTTGTAAATTATTAACGACAGGAAACGGAGACTGTGTGTACAATCTTTTCTTAATCCGTTATGGAGACTGGAGACATCTCGCAATTTTTACCAACTCCAACAACCCCCTGGAAAAAAATTAAAACCCCAACAGTCTCGACTGAAGTCAATTTAGGAATAGAATGCTTTGCAATTCGGTCTGTTTTATATTTGCAATTTGACGATTAAATTGCAATTAAAAACTTTTCAATTATCCATAAATTTAATTGAATAAACAATAAACGAAAAAATAAAAGATAGATAGATATAAATTGGTTATATTTTCATACACATGTTTCTACTATATTGTTGTATAGGGTTTTTAATTCAGTACACGTACAAGAGAGAGACAAGTATTGTCAAATACGTTGTGCGGGTGAATTGATTTGAGTGATGGCCGCTGCGCGATCTTCTAACCGCCGCCATATATCATCCCTAAAACGTACAACAGGGGTGAGTGACGTCACCACATCGCTGCCTAGCTTGTCATCGGGTCGTTGACTACCCACTTTATTATTTTATTACATGTTTATTGTTTATTATTATTATCACTATTATTTACAGCTTCTTTCATCTACACGTTTTTCCCACCAATACTCCATTTATTTTGTTTCTAATTGAACAGGTGAAAGAACGGAAAATCAAACGTTTATTATTTGAAATTATCAAATTCTTATGTCGGACTTACATATCTTAGAAATCCTGCTTTCAAGGAGAGAGAATGGCGGTAAATTGTAATTATTGATGTCTGGTTTGAAAACCTGTTTCTTGTATAATAATCTTTAATCTTGGATTTGGTTCTTTGTCCAATTATCTATCTAGAATTGGGTATTATCGAATATTGTCCAAATTTCTACTGAAAACATAAACCTAATTAGTTGTTTATTATTTCTAATGAAGGCACTCCCAGCAACGGCCCCTTTTCCAATTAAAAACATCGAACAGAAACTTGAAACAATAAGGGATGGAAAGTAACTCGTCTAATAACGACATTTTCGAAAATTTCGTCTAATATTGGAATAGCGGAAGTACTAATTAGCGGTCAATTGGGGCTCTTGTCGTTGAAATTTCGTGACTGGAGATTGGAGAGATGCACTCACGATGTGCGAACATTTAGCACGAACTAAATAAATGATAATTAATTTAGATGATTATATAGTTTGACATGCAATTATATAGTAATAAAAATTCTAATTATCATCAACTCCATGAATGTGTAGGTTTATTTGAAGAATGAGGGGCTAGAATTTTTGGTTTCGATCTAATTAAATGTGTTTGTTGGTTCGTATGTTTGCCAAGTGATAAAATCGTTTTAATTCATGGATATAGTGCAAGTTCGGTTGCAGTTAAAGTGTGTTCTTCACTAATATAAACCCGGTAGGCCGGTGGCTGACGGCGTGTCGGGCTGTGCGACAGCTGTGCACTGTGCGATTGTCTCGGGATGATTGATGATCTAGGACGGCTGTACGAGCCCGGCCACCCTTGACTCACAGGGTTCCACTCCGGTTCACTATACTTACAAAGTCTCTCTCTTTCAACATGTATAAAATACACACACACACACACACACAAACAAAATCATTCACACATACAAGAATACACCGTTGGATATGTTTCAAAACAGTGCAAAATGTTATTTGGTGTGCTACGCAAATCCAAATATTCTCTCTCTTCATTATCGTTTTTGGCGTCTGAAAAGTGACAAAATCGCCCAATAACAGTGAAGAGTTTACCGGAATTTTTTGTTTCGCTGCCAGTTTGCCGATTTACGGTTGAATTGTACCGAATCTGACCGTTTGTACAGTTTAACGCATCAAAGACCGATTGGTTAGTGGAGCGGTCATCAGCGAAATCGGGTAATCAAAACCGCTTGCAATTTTAACGAATAGATTTTAAATATTCCAAAACTATTACAAATTGGATTTTCCACAGTTTTTCCGTTTCTTCGAATGCCCGTAGAGTAATCCACAATTATCCCCTTTCCTTTTGTACCTCTAGCTAACGAGCAGCACTTCCGTTCGCTTAATACCTTTCGAAAATATGCTAATATTTTGTACAAATACAACACCCATTGATTGATATTTTACTGAAAGCCTTAAACTTG
Organism: Mylabris phalerata; assembly: GCA_020740385.1. Lineage (NCBI taxonomy): Eukaryota > Metazoa > Arthropoda > Insecta > Coleoptera > Meloidae > Mylabris > Mylabris phalerata. The sequence goes on along the minus strand of JAJEOX010000299.1, from coordinate 4,417,780 downwards.
TCAAATATTGTATGGTGTGGTTAACATCGACAATACACAATAACTATCGGAATTCAACTGTATTTGAACGGATGATTGCAAGTTTTCTAAAAATCTTTTTGTTTCCTTCCTATGTCGTTTTATATAGGAGAGTTTCTAATGTTTTCAACGCGAACCACAAAAAATCTGTGACAGTTACAAGTCAAGTGAAGATTGAGATGATGAATCTATCTGGAACAGAGAGAATATTTTAGAGATGATCATTTCCGGTCATGTTTACGATTTTTACAGTTTCAAGTCGAGTTTTTTTTGTCGAGGAACTTTAATTTGCATGTATTTCTATAGAATTAAGAAAAATATAACACGCAATCCGTAATTGTTATCGTCATGCTAATCGGAAAGGGGACAAAATCATAAAGAAAAACTTTGATTCTCGTTAATATATTTATTTACAATCGAATTTACACGAAACTGTTCTATTTTTATCTACACATTATTGTACAACAATTACAATTAGATTTCCATCTAATTATTCCATTTAATTTGAGTAGAATTCGTGTTCTATTAGATGATGAAGATAGATAAATTTTTCGGTGTATTATTTATCGAAAATTTGCATATTTAAATTCTTTGTTGTTTGGTATTCCAAATAAACAGAATATTTGTCGAGAACAAGTTTCTTATCAATTGTTAGAATCCGGACTGCTAATTGTTTTTAAATGATGTAAAACATGAAATCATATGTATGCTAGTCATGCTGGCTAAACTTTCCAGAAATTTTCAAAAATTTCAAAAATCAAACACAAAGAATGATAACCACAACGGGTGGGTAAATAAGGGCTTATCTGTAAATTTTTGTAAATTTGAACGATTTAAATTAATTATAGAGCGGCAACTGAAGTCGCCACCTAGCGGCCTGAAAGCGCAATCTCCGCTGTATTCAGCAGCTAACAGAGAGCGCTTCAATCGAAATTCAGTACGTCCTGAAACGGTAATTGTTGCGATTTAAATAAACCCTCTCGGTGGACATCGATCGATTGTAGATTTGTTGGGTTTTCAAATCTAGTCGGGAGGCTTTTCAATTTTAGTTTTATTATTGAATTTTTGTATGGAAAAAATATAACAACAAAAAGCAGCAATGTTTGATATTATGAAATATATGAAATGTGTAATAGTACAGGAGCGTTGGTTGATATACAATGGAGAAAATTTGAATTTCATTTTCAAGCAACAAACAATATTGAAATTCAGTTGTTTCAGGATTCCAATAAAATGCAAATGGCAAACCATCATGCAGCATGATAGACGGAGCTCTAAAAAATATCATAGTGGCAAAAAGACATTGATATTTATTTTTCCCTTTCACTATCCTCTATATTGTAGTAGTCAATATTGGAATTTAACGAGCTTTATAAAAAAATTGTTGCAGGTTAATAGAAATTTACAATTTCTTGTCAAAGTTTTGTTTGTTGTTTGAATGATTCCAACTGTTGCCATTCATCATCAGTGTTGAGAGTTTACTCATAAAACTAATGATCGTAAATCAGCGATTATCCATTGCTGAACATGAAATATACGTCAACTTGTCATAAGACAAACAAAAAGGAAGCCAAGAAATTCAAATCGTATGCATAGAAAGATTACAAGAACAGGTTTATACTTTTTGTTGTAGTTATTGTTAAAGGTTAAAGAAATTATTTATTCCCGATTTATTCGCGTTGATCGTTCCTTTTCACGAATTATAAGCTTTAAGGTACGTTGTGTCGACAACCATTAAATTTAAAAGCTGAGACTTATATGTTGAATAAAACCTCTCTTACCCCCGTCGATTATCCTTGTTTTGCGTATACGATTCAGCTGTACGGGTATTGGGCATGCGTTCCAAAACTGAAAGCGTACAATCTCTCGCCTCCCCGACGGTTTTCAGCCGCCATCATCTGTACAGGATCAATAAGTGTCCTCTATTAGATGGACTTTTACTTTAGGACACCTTGACGATTCCCATCCAACCTTTATCAAATCATAACTGATCTCGAGAGACTCGAAACAAGGCGAAGATCCCTCGATTGCGAGTCAGAGAATCATCTTAGAATTCATCGATTATAAAGAGGTCTAGTTGATTTTAGAATACTAGTGTTGTGTTTATAGATTTGAAAAAATAAAGAAATTATTGTCAATTTAATATAGTGCTTAATATAAAACACAATAAAGTACTTAGCACAAATATAACGTCATGTCACACAAGCACGACAGTCTAATGGAACCCGTGAAAGCAGCAAGCAAGGGAATAGAGAGAGAACGGACCCCTCCACTCCAACCCCCTTACACAGAATCCGGGACGTTCAGAGAGACGCTCTCGGGGCGTCGGCGTCGGTAGCGTTCCCGTACTGTCACTACCATGTCAACCGATAATTGTTATGAATACTTCAATAAAATCCCTTAGATAAGTACTAAAATTTCAGTTGTTTTTGTTCTAATTTGTCTAATTTGCGAGTTGTTTTTCACTTGTTGTCGATTTCTTTTTGTGTGCATGGAAGTTGTCTCTAATTGTTGTTATTGTGATAATTCTCATTCATAAAAAATCCGAAAAGTTTGATTTGTAAATTGTTATTGTAATTTTTATAATCTACAACTTGTATTTGGTAAATTTTGCATGAAATTAATTACTAATGGTTTCATAGGTTGTAGTAATTTGTCATCATTTGCTTCGTTATTCGGTCTGTCAAAGATGAGAGACGTGTCGGCGTTCCTTTTCTCTTTTCTGTTAACATAGTTAAAGGTATACACACACACACGTAAAAGTGTACAATAAAACCAAACGATCTGCCTTTATTTTCGTTCCATTTTTCTCCTCTCTTCATCTTCTTTGTAATTTCTTTTAAACAAGCCTAGAAACAGAGTCGGACCGGTGTGTGAGATAGGCACCTGCTGTCAAAGACTGAAAGCTCATTTTTCTGTGTCGAAAGTTCACGTGTTACCTTTTTATATTGGAATAGTCCGACTGACCAATTTATAAACATATCGGACGCCCCAATAGAACAAAATTAATAATTACACCCCAAATTTCGGCCTCATTACTAACAATAAACTTGAATTTTTCCGGCTAAAAAATCCAATTAGAAAATAGCGCATACAGTGAAGCATGCGCAAAAGTAACGATTAAAACAACTTAATCACACCGCTTTTAATTAACTTCCATATTCCAACAAAAACCCCATTTCGGAGATCAAATCTACGTTATCAGTTTCGATAATTTTGTAGGCACATTCGTGATCTACCCTGTAGATCCGGGCTTTTGTAGACTGTTTTTATCAGAAGCTCGTCTCTACAGGTATCTTACGGATGGAAGACCGTTCGGCACAAAATTTAATCAAAACAAAATTGCCGGCTGTCTAATAATCGAAGATCTGATATCGCTTAATTCTCTTTTTGCAGGTATTGTTGGCAGTCGCGATGTGCAAGGAAATGAGAAACTTCAAAAACGAACATTAATGATTGTCGAATTGAAAAGAAAAAATGTTAGAACAAATCGAAAAGTGGTGCGTGAGTTCATCAGATAACAATGACGGTGTGTCTTTGAAGAACGCCCACCTAGCGCCCGGACTGTTATCAGCTGTTATCTCATCTAAATGTATATTTACATGGGAACATGCACGGAAATAGGATTTGTCGTTGACAGACAAGCAACAACTAACGTGAAATATTGCTACATAATTTTGTATTTTAAATACCAGCTTTATAATTACCGTAAACAACAATCATTAATCCTACTTTGTTTCAGAAAACTGAAAACAGTAAAACTGAAAAAAATGGCGATTGTTTTGATAATTCTAAAAGTTTTTTGATTAATTCGTTGGTGTCCCAGTTCTTTCGCTAAACAACGCCCTCTACAACTCTTCATTGGAAGTATCAAATTCGGAAAGCTTCCGCGAGATGGTGTTCGGTGCCGTAATTGAAGATAAGCTTTCAGTGATTTCAATTACAAATAAACTACTGAAAATTCTAATTATTTACAGTTTTATTTAATTAACAAATCAAGGGGGATTATTTATAAACAACAATAACAAAGTAATGTGTTTTTGTTTGAAATGCAAATTGGGCTTATTAGACGAATTATTCTAATTTAGTTAAATGCAAATTAGTGGAATTTTTTAAAATTTATTCCATTGTACGCACAAGATTCCCATCACTATAGAATCACGCAAACATTGCAGGGGTAGAAAATAGGAAATTTACACTGTAATAAAACTCTAGAAACACCACATTTGTCAGGGATATTAATGTAATTAGTAGTGAGCTTAATTTTTCATTTCGCAATATCCAATACAGTATTTCAAGTGCTATAGGAGGGAAATTAAAATATTTCAATTTTATTTGAAGGTGGCGTGTAGTATTTTACCGGTAGCATAAAGTTCATTGTCAAATGATGTCACAACGATATTTCGAAAGATAGACAATTTATCATTTTTGACTAATTAGTGGCAAAAAATGTCTGTTATGGCACGTGTGATAAATGTACTCGTTTTATATACGTGGTACTTGTAATAACAAATAAATATTTGGCATAAAATTTGTATTTAGAGCCAGAATAAGGCTTGGAAATTTTGGTAATGCACCACAGCCCACGCAGCCACAATTTGGTTGTTTTTTGGTTGTTTGCTAGCACTCACACGGTGTTACAACACTTCTAAATTTCAAAATTTTGTTTGATTTATATTTTACATCGAATTGGCACAGTTTATCTATGTTTATGTGTGTGTAAAGACCTGTTGTTTTTGTAAGATCACATCTAATCTAAACGAAATGAAATATGGCTTTGTCTTTCTCAATGTCTTCAAAACGAACATGCACTTTATACTCTCTACATACATTATAATCAAAATATTTCCCATTCTTTTCTGTGTATATCTTAAACAAAAGGACAGGAGCACATTTTTACCTGTCCTTAACTTTAGCTTCACACACATGTCAGTGCCTACGCACTTGTCATGCTCACCTAGTATTCACTATCTCTCATATCGACTGTCAACTAATCACGGTGTGGTCTAAACATATAACATGCATTATCAATATTGAAATGAGGCGATCGCACAGGTAAGAGTAAGTTTGTCGCCTTGTCCCAGCAGCTGACATGACCACCTGGGCGCGAGCTGACACCGCGAGTCGCACCCACAACGATACCTTTTCTTCTCATTGTTGTTGTTGTCGTTTTTTTCGCCAATTTACGCTGAGTCACGGTTGTTATTAGCACCCGAGGGTTGCTAACGCCTGCCGACGGATTTTCTAACAATATAGTTGTTTATTAGAGGTGCTTCTATTGGAAATCGGTGCCGCTTCGTACTGGGAAATTTATTGCGGACGGCAATAAATGGATGTGGTAGTGGCGAAATTTCCAATTTTATCAGATAAGTCGGAAATAATGAACCAGAAATCGAGTGTTTGCGTCCTTATTGAACGACAATTTAAAATGCCAAATCATTGGGCTGTTTTAATGTCCCAGCTGATCAAGTCTATCTGACAACTCCGGTGGCTGTTGAACGAGGATGAAAAATGGCAGTAATATTTTATCGAGAGATCAGATGGCGCCCTGCATACGAACTTCAGGATAATGAGACGGGTTGAGTTTGATACCCCTTCATTTCGACAATATCATGCCGTTGTCTCCTCGTTACAAACAGTGACATTGAAGAGCAGCTACATTTACAATCAACCATAATCGAAATTGCGTCTTTATAGGGAAAAAACCAGTCGACATTATTTAAAAAATAATAAGTGTCGATCCCTTATGTTTGTAAATTAAATGGGATTACTGTAATAATAAGAGAATCGAGGTCCCCACGAATCCAATTTGGTGAAAGAATAATTCGTGTGTCACAGCCACTTTATTAACGTCTCCTATACGTTATACGACTTGTAGAAGAAATCACAAACCATGCAACAAGCCTAGTGGTTATGTAACAATCACTTATATAATTAATTATACTTTAATGATGCTTCATGTTTAAAGAGAAACACGAAAAGGTGGAAGATGGATGCTAACGGTTATAATTGTGTGGCTTATGCAGACAACAAGAAAAGAAATGTCCAAGGTGTTTACGGTATAATTTTTCACAAAATCCATCACTTATTCAAAAACGAACAAATCGAAAAAATGGCAGAAATATGACCCAGTTACTGTTGTATACCTAACAATATTGGCCACATGTAGAGCTTTAAGCCTTTTAAAACTATTGTCCCGGTGATCATTAGACGGGTTTCTTCACTAACGGAAATTCCACAATAATTTCGAATTTCTCTAAAATTGTTTTTTATCTGTTTTGATAATCTGGATTGAGTGGATGAAAGCCGGAACGATCGATAAGAGCTCAAACAAATTAAAACTCCTTGTTGATTATCGGGAACGGTGGTGCACTTTTCTCACAAATACACGTATATAGATTCAAACATAGACAGGCTGGCAGGCGGGCAGACAAGAGCGGAGGGCCGCGGATCCGTATTTAGGTTGATGCTGTTGCCAGCACTGCCGGCTGTGCTGTGTGATTAATGATTTGATGTCAGCCTGCTCCTAACCGTGGAGCTTTAAACATGTCTCTGAGCCCCTTTCAGGAACCCCCCTGCGCCGTCTCTGTATGTATTGTGCCTTCTATATATTCCATACATTTACACATATATATCTATACTATGTTTAGATTCGTACAAAGGATGAGCTGTGTTTTTGATTATCGCCGTTTTGGCCTGAAGAATTTTGAATAAAAGACTTAGAAGTGAAAGAATCACATTCAAGTCAGACACAATCCGTTGGCAACCTATTTAAGAGATTCTTTATTCGTATTTTGAATAAAATCGGACTTGTTATGGTTTTATCTTGTAACTGATAATTCAAATTTAGAAGCTTTCACAGTTTCCGTATCGACCCGTAAAAAATAATGAAATAGAGAGAAACATCTGCTATTTTAATATTCATAAATATTAACCGTTTTTTTGAAGCTACTTTTTGATTAATCTATGTCGAAATACAAATTAGTTATCCATTGAAGATTGACATTTCAATAATTGTTCAATACAATATAAACTTGCAAATTACTTTACACTTGAATACAGTTAGAGGGGACAACTTCAATTCTCTTTTTCTCTCCATATTCGCACAATAACAACATCAAATATAGGAAAAAATTTACTGTTCGTTAATATTAGATAGAATTCGAATGGAATACGTAATAATAAAGAACTTGAATAGCCTGCTAGACAATTAGACATATCCATCAGATGCGGCACGACTCACGTAAATTAAAATTCAGCGGGTGTCCAGTACAACTTCTCCCTGAGCTTTAGAGGTGATTGCCTGCCAATCTTCTGGTCTTCACCCTTCTCAAGTTCCGATTACACTTAATCACTAAGTATTTTAGCACATAATTAACTTTTATTTTAATCGAAATAGGAGCATTTCAATCAACACCCGCTTTTATTACAATTTAAAACATTCAGAATTGCAAAAATCAATATTTAAGAAAACTAGCAATTTTGTAATATCTCACAATATTAGATTGACGTAGAGAACATTACTTGCCGGAAATTGAAAGTCGGAATTTAGCTGTTGATTTCCGCTTAAAATCAAACCTATTGAAGTTCGTTTAATGGGATTTATGGTTTAGTGCTTTTCGGTGATTTCTGGATAAAGATTTTAAATCCAGCAACCGTACGAACCGAACTAATGACTTATTCGTGATGATCGAACAACAACAACAAGAAAAAATCGTATACGAAAAATGTGGATGATTTTGGTTTGAAAATTCCATTACCAAATGGGTCGATCCTTTGGAATAGACTCGAAGATGGTGGACCGACACGTATTTCTTTACAATAGAGGGATAGAAAAGATTGATGAAGACCTGAAAGCAATTATCTATTAAGTGCATTGTTTTTATAACAAGAAACTCCAATTGTTCTAAATAGATTCGGTTTTCTGGTTGGAATATTTACTCGGTTTTCAATGATTTTGTCCGATGAAAATCTCAAATGTAATAGAAAAGTTGAGATGCGGTCGATATATTTGGGTGGAGATTAGGTCGTGTTTTCAATTTGGCGAAACCCCGCTGCTCCTGACCAGTTCAGGATTCCATAACATCGGCTGGATTCCTTGGTCAGACTTTGGATTCCAAACATCCAATCCCGATTTGGTAAAATGGCTGACAACCGCACAACACACCCAACAGCCGTAATTTTGAGCGAATAATTATAAATAAATTCTAATTAATTGTGGCAACAATAGCACTAATTGTAAGTGGCAACCGCTCTGATTATTGAAACAATTACTCAAAGATACTCGAATATGGTGATTCTATTAGTTGTAAATTTCTGTCGAGTCATCATTACCAGTCTAGATATGCACGAACAACACCGCCAACAACAACAACTTTTTTTTGGATCTTATTATCAGAACGTACACCTCAAACTTGAACCAAATGATGGTCTGATTAGACGTGGAACAGTCACCGAATCAAAGTCAATTAATTTCTCGTTCGTAAACGTCGCTAAGTCCATTCCGGTTGTTGGCAATTTTCGGTGTGGAATTTAAATTAGCATTTTCCAACCAGATGCGTCCACCATAAAATAGAGATCTGCATTAACGTGTAATTACATTAAATTAACATTGTACGATTACACGTGACAGACTTAATAATGATTGATTGGTAAATTCTGTAACTGATTCTTCAATAGATACCATTGAACAAGGAGACTATGGGGCAAAAATTGTAAATATTAATATGATTAGTTTTGTAATAATTACAGTAACATTGTGCATTTAAAATTTAAAATATGAAATGCGGAAATTGTTTCCAGGGAAATATAATATATGGTTGGAAAATTTCATAGTAAAGGCTCATTTTAGAATTGTAAATAGAATGGAAATTATCGAACAAAAACTACAATTTCCTATAACGTTTTTCCATTTTGAATAAATCCATGTTTGCTCATACTATCATTAAAACTTGCATTTAAACATGACATTATACCATTCCCATATTTACTCAAACCTACATGGTAAACACAATGGATTTGTTGATAATTTAACAATTTTGACAAATTACTATATTTTTATCCTAAGTGATTAAAACACCATTTTTATATTTCATTTTTGTTTAAATTCTATTACACCTACTGAAATGATTAATTCATTAAATAGATCAAGGATTCACTTAAATTGGGAGATTTTGAAATCCGATGCTAGATTTTGTAACGAAGTTTACAAAAACATTTCTAAAGAAACGTGGGCGACTAACGAACCTTTGGGAAACTTGATACTTTAGAAATTTAATAAAAATTGTGTAATCCAGTGAATTTTCAACGAAAAAATATAAACAAACAGTAGTTGGGATTTAATTATAAAAACAACGACAAAAAGAAGGGTGAGGACTGGTTTTATCAATGATGTAAGTGGCTGTTTAAGAGTGTCGAGTGATATAGTTGGATTTTTTTCAATAAATTCCCAATTGCGCCTTTCTATTATCAGTTTTCTGATTGCAGATTTTGCAGCAATTGTAGGACAATTTAGCCCAGCTCTGAGTCAGTTTGCTTTTGATATCTTCCAATTTTTGTCAATTTTGTTGTACTACTGCAAAATTTTGAAAAGCAGTCAGTGTTAAGAAATTGGAACTAATTGCATTCTAGACAAGAATACTCAAAATTTGTAAGTTTCCAAATACCCATTCACATATTTCCCAGCGAATAGATATTTGGTTATAGAAATTTTCCCAGCCTTATTTGGAATTTTTAATTTTTCTCAAGGCGAGATCTTATTCAAATTAGTCTCATCAAAATCCTATAGTTTTTATATGGAAAACACTAAGAAATATCCCTGAAACAATCACTTTTCGGCCTCAACCATCAACATCATCTAGATTGTATCTAATCTAGCTGAATTTTACGCATGGTAATCAGCATTTTCCATGATTGTTATGATTTATTTTTGTTAACGAGGCCAATGTTAATTACTTTCAGATGCATAATTATCGTTCGGATGCATAATTAACTTGGACTAATCTCCAAAAATTTTTGAACCTGAGCTGAATTCAATGGGTTTCTGTATATGGCGACAAAAGATTTTTTTAATTTTCAAATAAAATGCGCGTGGTATAGCTCTTGGACAGCCGCAATTAAGAGGCCTTTTGAATAATTATTTTTTAAGTATCAAAGATAATTAAACCCCAATTTTAATAAGCGGTATTTCGTTTGCTTTTGGTTATATCGCGGAAATTAGAACGGATTGAAAAAGAGCATTTCGATTAAATTTTGGGTTACTGAGGAAACTTTTGAAACATGTTTTTTCGTAATATTTGCAATGTTTTTATATTTTTCCTGATAACTTTACCAATGTTGTTTATTTTTAAATGATTGACTTTTAGGGAATGTTAAGCGCCTTCCAAATATCAAAGAAATTTCCCAATGGGTTTGCTAGTTTTCCAGGAAATAGAGGAAAAGTCAAACGACTGTATTACACCTTCGATTTGGTAAACCGATAACCGATAACTCGCTTATTTTTGGGGATATTCTAACGAATAAAGCAGCACTAAAAAGAGCATGTCAAAGTCGAATTTTGATTTATAGACGAAAATTTAGGAGCATGATTTTTCCGTATTTCTATATTTTCGCCGATAATTTAACCAATGTTACAAATTTACGAACAATTCTTGCACAATAGATAGAAAATCTACAAAAATTTCCCAATTGCTAGTTTGCTGGGAATCTGCCAGATTTTGAAGGACCTTACACCTTTTGTTCGACTTAGTATCGATGCCAATTTTTAATAATCGGTAGCTCTTTATTTTTGGTGGTAAATAAAATAGCACTAGAACGAGAATTTTAAGGAGCATTCGAGACAGTTTTTTGTTTTGGAAATCTTTCTAGTACCGTTTCGAGCATTAGAATTGGTTGGAAAACAAGCGTCAAACCATTTGTCGCACGCTACATCGACGGAGATCTAGTGCGGGTTTTTCGATTTTCATCAAGGCCGAAATGATTCAGCCCGGCATTGTATGGTTCCATTAGGCGGGTAATTGTGGTAGCCCTAAACTTATAGCATATGTGTTGATAATTTAAGCCTTTCAAAAACGAAAGTATTCATAGAATATGTCTCTGTAAGAATTCAACAATTGTTTGCTATTACATCTACTTGATTACAATCAAATTGGCAATTAAAGTAATTAAAAAGGTGAAAAACTAACAACTCTGCTTTGTGATTCATTGGAGTTTAGTTTTTGGAATATAAATTGTGGTTTCATTCTATTGGGCATAGTTAATTTAATATTTTTCTAGTGATGGACGCATCTTTGTGAAGGCAATGTTATGTATAGACGGGCGTATCCGACCCACACAGTTCAGACATAATTGGTCGGCATCCACATATCAAAGAGACTCAAACTAAAATAAAAAAGCCAACAATAATAATAAAGAGAAGAGAACGATTGAAATGAATAACGCTCGCTTCTAACCCAACGGATATTGGATTTGTATCCAACCATATTTTCATAATTCAAAAAATAATGCATAGTTTTAAGGGTTGTATTTCGGTTGCTATTCGCTGATCGATAATTTGAAGGGATGTTTGTATTTAGTGAGAACTTGTCGACAATCCAAATAGCAAAATCAATCCCTCAGTCGTCGTCATCGTCATATATGCTATAGACGTATATCTAACAATGGTCGATGGCCCTTCCGCTTGCCTGATCTTCTAGTCCCCATCCAAATAGGCCATTTTCGGCAGAGGGCGAACCCTCTTCGCCGTCAATCTAGGGTGAATATGCTTGACTGAACTATTTTTATACTATACGAAACGAAATTGTAATCTAAAATGGCCGGCCTTGTATGCTCAAAAGGAACAACAAGAATTCAGCTGTTGATTTTTATTGATTAAAGGTGAAACGCAAACAATTATGTTTTAAATTGATGATTGTTGGAGTTTTACAAAGTCGGGATCAAAATTGGATTTGTTCGCTTGCATTTAGATTATTAGAGTTTATTGTGTTCGACTGATAACAGAAGTTTACAAATCCCTATGCCATAGCGGGGAATATTATTCAAACGTATCCTCAGCTTGGCTGCAAAGAAAGCCCATTGTCTTGTTTAATTCATTTTAAATTGAACCGGCTCCAAATGCTCATACTCAAAAAAAATCGTCTGCTATTTTTGCTACAGTAACGTTGCATTGAAGTCACCGTAGGACTTCACGAACAACTCTTCATTAATTAAATTGGATTGTAGTGGTTAACTTGAACCGATCCATACTTTATGATTAAGTCCGATTGTTTATATCACGCAACCATATAATTTAAGAAAATTGATTTACAAAATTGATGTGTCCGTTGAAAATTCCAATGATTTACAGTACGTCTGATAATTTTCGAAATTTCGCCTCCGTCATGGCTGTCATACAAATTGATAGTGAATACAGTTGACAAATTTCAACAAAGTGGACACAACTCCCATGGGACTAACCAGTAAATCTATACACAACAATTAGCACTAGTAGCTAGACCGTGTCTTTGTTAAATTATTGGGGAGTGACCATACGGAAGGGTTGAAAGATGAGATCTCTGCGAATTAAAGGCGTGATGGGAGTGAAAGTTTCAACAAGAATTTTATTAGAAGTATACATTTTATTTCTAAATTTATATTATTATTATATACAGTCTATTTACCTACATAATTACCTTCATGGGATCACACTGGTTTCAATAAAACCTTAAAAATACATGCACAATCTTATCAATTAACAACTAAATTTATGGTTTTGTTTAATTTTTAGTTGGTGATTCAACTGAAAGCTTATTTTTAGAGAGCACATGTAGTTTCGTTTTAATTGTTCAATTTCTTTAGCGTCATAGAAAAATAAACGAAATTTCACGTTACATGTATTTTAGGCTTTTTAAAAATATTTTGGTAACATTAAAATATATAAAAATGAAGTGATAAACAAAAATTAATAACAAATCCACATAACTACATCGTCGAAATGGCACAAATCAATAAACAGTTCCCGCAGTCGATCGAATTTTCCAAAATTCGATGAATTAATCGAATTGTGAAAATGTACAGGGCTCCGCTTTATTGTTTTTATTGATTTAAAAGACATTAATCAATGGCATAGACAAGACAATTTATTTATTATTAGTATTGAATTTCTTATTATCTAAATTGATTTGAGTGTTGTAGAAAATTCGGATTTCAGTCGAATCGGAAGGCCGCTTTAAATTTCGGTAACGGCATCCTGTACATTGTTTTGTTTTAACGGGAATTATTCTACACAATAAAAATAATGTCCGGTCACAGTTATATTTTTGTGTTGATTTTTTATTTACAAAGTCCCAGTATTGTCGTCAATTCGATTATTATTGTAGAGGCTCACCTCTTTTATTGAGCTTAGAGTGAAGTTAGACCATAGTCCGATTTGATCGTTGTCTGTACAGTATTGGGGCCCGGTCCGCAATTCGTTGATGTTGTCAACGGGGTCAAAGACGATCCCAACGATGTTAAATGTATTCCAGGATCGTTGTGCAACATTCCTGGATGATGGAGATTCGATGTTGTTATTGGATGTGCATGCGAATGGCCACCGATCGTCGACGATGCTATTTGATGTCCTGATAACGACATGTCTAACATATTCTCCCCTAGACCGTCCATATCACGGACTGTATTGTTGTTTTTCCGTTTATCATTGTTATTGGTTGAAGTGCTATTTTGTGTTTTCCCTCGGACCTTACTTCCTGACTTTGTATTTGATGCTGATGATGATGGTGGTGTTGTTGTTGTTGTTGTCGTGACCCCGGCTGGATTCGTTTTTTCTTCTAACATTCTTTGTATTTGGTAATTTGTTATCTTTCTTCCACTTCATTCTACGATTCTGAAACCAGATTTTAATTTGTCTTTCTGAAAGCACTAATGTATGTGCTATTTCTATACGTCTGCGTCTCGTTAAATAACGATTGTAATGGAATTCTTTTTCTAATTCTAAAATCTGATGGCGCGTGTATGCTGTACGTTGTCGTTTCGGTTCCATACCAGGTGCAAAATTACCATTCGCTGCAACAAAATTCACTTGATATTCAACTAATATTTCAATAATTTTAATTAAATTAATCCGAGAATATCTTACAGAGATAGTCAACAACTATTATTCAATAGAAAACGAAAGGAATCTCCCATTCATACTGAATTGATTAATTCTTAAATATGAAACGTCATGATGAAATAACAATTATAGACGGTGTCTTTCGTCTTTCGAAATTAGTGCAATTGTGCCAGTACACTAATAGAACGCCCCGACGACACTACATCACAAAAAAGACAACTATCTCGAAACAATTTCGCATATAACACCACAACTCCCACTTGATCGCTTTACTCGGCGATATTGCATTTGAAAATTCCAAAAGTACAATTTTAATTTGATGACAATGGAGATTTTAATTTGTGGGCCAGACAGCCGCGGCGGCCGTCGCTAAAGAACAGACTTTTCAAAAGCAATACAGGTCTTCTGTTGGACAGCATTCTTATGATGATTGTGCATATTATTGACATTAACAATTGCACCGCCTTGTCTACACACAAGATGGAAAGGTCAGGTTTGAAAATTCGTAGCTCCACAACAAAAATAAACAAATTTTCCAATATTGTTAAAGAAAAATTTAATAATTATAATCAGAAGACTCATGTCAGTGATGATGGGTAAATAATTGTTGTTTTTGTCGCCTAATTGTCGCAATAGTTGTTCACATTGACAAAGATCACCTTTGACATGAAACTACTGATCAATGTTGCTTTCTAATAAAGTAAAAACTTACTGCTATTAGATGATAATTCATGCGTTTTCGAAACTGTAAAGATCAAATAATAAATTATTATCGTTAAAATTGAAATGATATGTAATGATTACAACAAATTTTTAATGATTGTAAGTTGATATTTTGTCGAATAATTCATTGTCAACACTTGGTACACTGATTGACGAACACAAAAAAGACATACCAAATAATACGGCACGTGACTACTATCATAAACATAACATACAAATTACAACAATTTCGTAATGTTACTGAATTTTAAACAATTAGTAAATAAAAATTTTGAATTGCGCGCCCTTTGAAATTAGTTGCCAACCCTGCAAATAATTTGGCAACTTCCCTATTGTTATTCTAACCTCACAATTAACGTCACTTTATTTGTGTGTCTCGGTTCTATTGTTTCAAGATTTAGAATTTACAAATTATTTATACAAGTGAGTAATTTTTCTATTTTTTCGAATTTTAGATTAAAATTTGTCTTATTTAAAGAAATTATCGACACTTGATATTTTTTATTATCACTTATTGTTTCACTAACCTTTAAATAGAACAACAACGCAATTTACGAATATAAATCCGGAAAATTGCACAAAATAATAGAAATAATCGAAACTGAAAGAAAAATCTAAACAATAACCTTATCGTTTCTAGAATACCGTTTCAAACAGAAATCTTACAAATTTAATCGTTTATTATGCAAAATTAAAAAAACTAAACTAGAAATATTGGATAAATTGCAAGACTTCCGTTAGAATCCCAGTTGATAGCTTATCAAAGTCGCCAGTAATCTTTTTAATTAAACAAATATCCACTGAAACAGGTGATAATTCTTCAAATGCTCCAATAATTGGCTCAACCTGTCACAGTTGGCTTATAATCGACAATAATTGCGTTGATTATTGTAATTATTATTAATCAACACATTTTTCTTGATTCTATAATTATTCTCTATTGTTCGGTTTGCACATTGCAAAATTTATTGCATAACACCCCGTATTTAGCAGTTATAGAATAACGTGTTTTTTGAATTATTGATGACGAAAATGTGATTTGATTCCGATTTTGGGGCTTCGCAAAGTTGTATTTGTGTTGGTGTAGTGTATCGAAGAAAAAAAGTGTTCAATTTAGTGTTTACAAATCAACACTATAGTTTGTTCAAATTAAAAATGAATTATTGCTTTTCTAGTTGAGATAATGTAGATTTAAAAAGTGAAATTAATAGATAACATTTAAATTAATGTATAACTATTTTAATGATCTTGTAATTTTATGCTACCTGTATATGTAGTAGCCGGTTTTTTTTTATAAATTTTTATTGTCGTTATTGTTGTAATTTAGATTTTTATCTATTTTTCCCTTTATAAATTGTAAATTGAACCGATTCTTAATATAATTTGAATAATACGAGAATTTATCGTAATGAATGGATATCAAATATAGTGTTAGATAATCGAATAATTTCAAGACAATTATTTTAATTTACAGTTGAAAGGATCGCTTTTATATCTACCGTCATAATTAATGATGTTAAACAATAATTTGTTTCTAAAATTGAGGTTCTACATCGGTAATTCCGCGTGGTGTTGTATTCTAATTAGATAGAGAAAAAATAAAATCTAGACCCAAAGTATGTTTTGTTCGAGACAATTTGCAACAGAATCAATAGAAATAAAGTCGAAAATATCATCAAGAAGTACAAAATGAGAAAATTGGAAAATTATAAAACGTAAACTTCCACACACCCTGTAAGACTTATAAGACTATAAGTTGCTTAAACATAAAATAAACACTTCACATGAATATTGCCCACCTATCAAAGTTTCATTATAACTCATCAAGCTTTATTGCTTACAGTTTAATTATTGTTTCAATACAATATTGACGACTCCAGTTTTGATTGAGATACAATTTCTATTGCATTATATACAAGAAAATATGATTTGAATGGCCTGATTGTGTTACATTCGTTATTAAAACAGTATTGACTTGATTATTAAACCGATAATTTTCAATACTTCAACAATATAAAAATGTTTCAAGAACACACGATAATTGAGACATGTAATCGATTAGAAATGAGCTAAAACAGCATTCTTGACTGATTTTTGTAATGTTGACTCAATTTTCGTGCAATAATCAATAAGACTTACAATTTTAATTAAAACTCCACTTAAAAATAGACTAAAAATTCTTTGATATAAATGAAAGTTAGCCGTTTTTGATCTCGAGTTGTGGCTAAAAAAAGAACAAGAATTCATGTTTGATTAATAAAGGCAACATTCAAATTAATGCCTAGATTTGAACTAATAAAATCTGTGATGTAACCAGATACTTTTTGAATGAGCCTCTTATTTGTTATTGTCAACGGGACTGGAATCGGGTGAAGACAGTTGCTCCTCAATTACAAAATGGATTATAATTTGACAAATAAAAAACCAAAATTGGGTAACTTTAGAGTGTGTTAAATAGTCAAATTATAGGATTGTTTAGTGATTGTAATAAATATTGAGGACGAGTGAATTAACAAATGCTGTGGTGACGTTTCAGGCTGTACAGATAGGGCCCACAATAAGTTATTCGTTCGGGCTCTTGTCCCGACATAAAGCTTTAAGTACTACCAATTTATAATCTTTTATTTCGTAAACGACCGTCGATTTGTAACTCTATACCTTTTTATGTTTGTGTTTGTGTGTAACTGTAAAGAGATACAATGTTTACATCGATACACTGTGGCATATCTATTGTTGTAATGTGCCATTTAAGAAATCATCCTAATAGGGATTAAAGTGAAGGACCAATATTTTGGAAATGTTTTTAAAATGCACATCTGACTGGCGGTCGTCGAAGATAAATCGCTGGTAATTTATTTTACAAGACCACCACGATTTTCAAGTGGTTTTATATTCGTGTGACTTGTGGTGTGAATGACAATACTTAGTGAACCCTCAACAAGCAGAATTTGTCAGTTATTTATTGGCACACATTAAAGACTCTTTAAAAATACAAATTGAAAAGAAGAAAATTTACTTACAAGCACCAGCAACGTGAACTTTTCGCATCCATGGATAAATTTGTCTATCGCTACTCTCATCTTCATCATCTTCTTCGTCGTTATTCGTCGAACTACCCTGTCCATCGTCGCCATCGTCTGGTTCATCGGATGCATTATCTTCTAGTCGTAGACCGAGATCTTGGAGTGAATGTTGTCCACCAGGTGGTGAACCTCGGGATTCTTGTCCATGTCCCACTGAAGCAGGACTACACACACTAGAATTCACATCACTATTTTGTGTAACATTCGGTGTAATGTCTGCTAGATTTTGTAAAATATTCGAGGAACTCGTCACCGGTGTCTGTTGTTGGTTTTGTAAATTGCCACAATTAACAATCGTTTGTTGGGTTTCATGTAAGGATATCGGCGGCCGGATTTGGTGTGAATGTATCGGTGGCGGCGGTGGTGGTGGCGGTGCATGATGCGAATGAATTTGTGGATGATAATAATTACCATAACTACCATAACCACCATTGGCTAATGGGACACTCGTTGAACCATACGTTGTTGTCGGTTGATGGTGATGATTATGATAGCCATATTGAAGATGGTGTTGTTGTTGGGCTATATGATGACTACCGAAAAAATCACCACCCGTTGACGGTATATAACTATTCTGGCTATATTCTTCAGTTGGTGGAAATTTCGGATCAACCACAACACCGGCTATATGTTGTGTTTGTTGATAAGTTGATGGTAACGTTGCTCCAGATACCGGGTTCATCAAAAACGAGCTCATGATCATTAATTTTTCCTTTCTATTCTTTTCAGTAAAAGCTCGAATTCGTTCGTATATAGCGTGCCGAGAGTTATTCGGTGGGGGGTTTACCACGCACTAGGCTATTCCATGGGAAGCTTTTTTTATGTTTTCCCCTACTACTATCACATGTAAGCTTCTACGACGACCGCCCACAGTACCCAATTAACTAACCACGTGACTGTGTGTCTACCAATCGTATTGGCTAACGTCATCGACCATGATGGATGACGCTACTCTGGCGCCGGCCGTAAGGAGTGGGAGATCATACATGCACGCGGTTGAATTTACCAGATTTTGCTTTTATCGGAAATTTAGGTGAGCTTTCAACAAAACAATTTACACAAACACACCTATTTAAAAAATTAACCAACTCTTATATTTAATCATCCACAATTTCCCCAAAAATAAAATTAAAAAAAAAACACAAATTCTTTTAAAAAAATCCACAATTTTAACAAATCCCTATTTAAAGTTTCTACTAAACAAGACAACAATTAAGCCAAATAAAACCACATATGATTACTCGTTATTGTCAGAGGATTGTTTAGTTGGATCTAAACGACTACTCGGTATCCGCGCCGCGACTACACTGGAGGTTTGGCGAAAAGCTCCAACTTCCAAGTATTACTCCTCCCACTTTGGCAGGCCCTACTTCCACACGTCGCCGCTTATCAAACGCGGTATACTACGTTGTTTGTGTTGTTGTTATTGTTATTTCTATTCTTGTTGTTCTTACGTGGGTATATATGCACGTCCCCTCGTATGCCATTCTCATGGGACGAGTCTTCAATGCCGTCATCATACGTACTCCATGAGAACTCGTAAAGTTTCCCGGAAATATTGACATCATCCATAAAATAGACAAACTTCTAGTACAAAACTATAAACTAGAATACAATTTTTGAAAAAATGTGCTGTTGTCTTTATGATTAATATTGTATGAAGTATTTGAGGTGGAATTGGGTAAAAGAAGAAAAAAGCCAAGACAGCTGTCGACTCCAGTCCAAATAGCATGTTACTTGAATGTTAATTATCTATAATACGTCAGTCTGAAAATAGTTTCTGTTGGTTGTCGTTGTTTTTTTTTTGTGATAAAACCAAGCTTTTCAGCGAAAATAAACCGTGAGTTTGAATGTGAAAACTCAATTTCGAAACAGTGTTTAATGGTCCGGAACGGACCACTTCGTTGGAGCAACAAAAAAATTAGAACTTTTAATACAGTTTTCTTATTAGAGAATAATTGAAGACGATTTTTTTAGTATAGAACTTTAGTTCCATCGATATGTCGGCGTATTAAGTTTTGGTAAATAAGTCACGAACAGTGACAGTGCTTACTGGATGCATAAAGCCGCATCAGATCCATTGTTGAAAGTAAAAGGACACAATTATTATTCATTTGTAAATGTCAGTAGTGCCCGATATTCAATATGGTGGGAGTCACCGGACCACACGACATACTTGATAAATGATGTCTGATTCTTAGGACAGTTCTGTTTTTGAACACTTTTGCGATGTGTGCTGTTGAATATTTTAGGTCTTTTGGTTTATGGAACGTGCTTCCGTCTGAACTTCATTTTATGTATAAAGACGGCTAGATGCATCATCTCCCCAATTTTATGACATGTTTTTCGTTTCGAAAAAGCGTTTATAAATAATATCTACATTTGGCGTTTTTGACTTCCGGATAACATTAACTAAACTACTATTAAAACTAACAAACAACTCTTGTTTGATGAAAGATATACGCCATTGTTGGCCGATTCCTTTATACATCTGCATCAGAATCAATATTTTGACTGGAATTATTTTGCAGTTTTTGTAGATATTTTGGCAGGATTTGATTGATCAGATCGTGTTACAATGTTTTCAACAATACACACAGCTTATCTTCGGAAATCATACCATATAGAATAACAACAACATCAACACAAAATATGCTTTATGTCTCAAGAGAACCTTGCAAGTCATTTTGCAGCAACCGCACATTCTAAAAAATATTGAAAGTCATCCGACAGAACAGTACCTGAAGAGTCGACAGGGAATACTCTTCTTGAAATTTCTCCAACTATCTTCGCGTAAAATACCAATTTCTGCTTTAAAATTACAAAATATCATAATGAACTATATAACGATTTTTTGACCAAAATTAGACATTTAATGCTTAGTTGTTTTCACTGGAATTCATCGGTCAGATTATTGCTGAGTCACACT
The DNA here is from genome assembly GCA_020740385.1 of Mylabris phalerata. Taxonomy (NCBI): domain Eukaryota; kingdom Metazoa; phylum Arthropoda; class Insecta; order Coleoptera; family Meloidae; genus Mylabris; species Mylabris phalerata. The sequence continues at coordinate 4,396,938 of JAJEOX010000299.1, read as the reverse complement.
TTCATCAAGTCTATTTATTAATTGAACAGCTCGAGTATTTGTAAAAACTTACGGTTATGCTATTATTATTTCATTAAATATCGTTTTTTACTTGTTTATTTTATTTTTTTACACGAATATCCATTGATTGATGTGTGAGATAATAGCTTAAAGTCGGCGTAGAAAGGTTTTTCGTACGAAATATTTAAACATATCTCAAGAGAGATACGTGGAAGTAAGTCTATGTTGAAGAAAACTGTACGGATACACTCTTTATTGATTTATTTTTTGAAAAGAACGAGTGGTGTTTTTTCTTCTACTTCGTTTCGGTATACAGTTGAACCGCTTGAAAATTGGTACTATCAACTAGGGAATTGAATTTGTCAGTCAGTTGTCGTCTTGTACATGCATATTCTTTATTATGTACAGTGTAAAAGGCGGAATTTACACAAAACTTCAACCACTTGTTCTCGGTGGATGGACGAATTTTTGCACGCTACACCTCAATTTCACCGTATAACGAGTTGGGAAAGATTCATCTTTAATATAGCTATAATTTTCACTACTTAAACATGTAATTGTAACAAACTTCGGTGAGTAGAAGCTACAATTATTGACACAAAGTTTCGAAAGACTGTTAAACTCAAATAAAAGTTGTATTTAAAACTTGAACAATAACTGAAGCTTTTATAACTCTATTTTAATTATAAATGAGGTTCAGTTTATATGAAATCGATAAAAAAGTTTATTCTAGCTTCAAAAAAAACTAAACGAGCATTAATAAATATCTTCAAGCAATAGAATTTAATAATTACTGTAATAAACTAACATAATTCTATCAATCATGGTATGACTGCAAAAATGCGATTTTCATCGAGTTTGAATAATAAAATTACGTTAATTATCCTATTGATTTTTTCTAACAATACAAATTGATTAGAAGTTTTCTGTTCAGATTCCGCCGGTCGTTCAAATCTTTTTCAAACATTGTAACGTGAAATTTTCATAATTTCAACAATAAAACCGTTCTCAATTTGAGTAACATAAAAATAAAGGGGAAATATTTTAATTAAATCCAATAATAATTTCGAGCATGATGTGTCGAAAAAACAGCCTTATAAGAGCAGAACAATTAGAATATGTGGAAATTTAATGAAGTTCAGGAAAATTCCTTGAGGTTTTTCCATTTTGGAAAGGTCTTAATTAACAAATAGACACACAAATTTTGGTCAAACTGGACCTGTGTTAATCGAAATTTCCAAATTGCTTCAATAATCGAGCCACTGTTCTTCTGGCTTCAAATGACAATATTCGATGTTATCTCCATATTTAATCTTCGATTTTCTGATTTGTATAACTTACATCAATAGTTGATGATACAATAATGGTTTACATCACGTTAACTTTAAATTAATATATAATTATATTGGTATCTTTTATAATTTGATGAAGATAACGCTAATTGTATAAAAGTCGGAATATTTGAATGAACATCGAGATTAAGATTGAGTTTTAGCTAGAATATGAAATTAATATTACTGCCTGTAGCTGTAGGAACACAAATCGATTAGATATTTTGAAATGAATAGAATTAGAATATTGAAATAAATCATTACTCGACAAGCGGAAATTTATAAATTAGTGTGTTTGGAGAAAAAGTAGTAATAAAAAAATTAAAATTTCGAATTTGTAATAAGAAAGATGATTCAATTATAAGAATATTTCATCGATAGATTCCTGGAAAAAATTCGGACAATGGATTTGTAACTACATAGGTGCATAAATCTCTTGGTAAGATAAGATACCCAGATGCAATTTCCATAATATGCAATACCGATTCTAATATTCCTGTAACAGTAAATTGACATTGATCAATTACCAATCATAGGTCAATTATTTACAATATGAACAAGTCAAGGAAGCACACATACCACATACGTCTTAGATGACGATGCTAGTGATGATGATGAATATACATTGCAAATTCAATTTTTTATCATCTTCATAGGAGAATCGTTGAATAAATAAACAGCAAAAATGAATAATAATGAATAAACACCGATGTATTGACAATAATTACGGGAACTTTCCTAAAAATCGATACGATTCTTGGCTTCCAATTGTAGTCTAGTTCACCTATTGTAGAAAGGGGTGGAAAATTTGCATTGACTTTTAAAAAGGCCAATAATTTACAACCAACCATAAAATCTTACCGCAAAATAGCAATCGATACACGTACAGAAGTCAAAGGATTATCAAGTCATTGTATGATTTATTATCTTATTGGTTCCGCATTTGAAAGTTGGTCAGACCACCAAAAAAGAAAATTTTCTAATTGAAGTTATTTGAAAACTAAATTTACTAGCTACTAGCTGTAAATCATTTTTTACAACACAAACATTTCGACAATCAAATTAAAACGATTCAAATATTCCCCCTTATATTTCCGTTTTTCTTATTATTTCATCTTCTTCCTAATAAATACAGCCAAATTTAAATGGAAAGACTAGTTGGATATACGGCCGAGTTAATATCAACTCTTCAATTTTCTTATCAATCATAATCAAGTCACTGAAGCGGATTCCAGCACAGTTAAATTGCTTGACGAAAGTTTTGGCGGCGGTGGCGACGATGGCGGTGAATTTTATCTTCAGGAAGAGCGAGCGAGTTTCCGTTTGATAAGCAAACATCTCATTTAGACCACAGGAGTTGTGTAGTAGATCTATACAAACTTTCTGGATTGATTGATTGATTGATTCCAGGATGATTGCATAGTTTTTAACGATTTTTTTTTCGCCGATATTCAACAAACTCATTCTTATTAAATTGTTGGAATAATTGAAAATAATTCACATTTTTTTTTTTAACAATGACGCTTTTGTTAACGATATTGCAATAAGTGTCATTAACGAAGGCAAACTCGTTTTTTGTAATTTTAAAATTACGGTTTCACGTGCAAAAACCGACTATTGTTGCCTCTTAGGTGTTTTATTACCGAAAATCACGCTTAATTTTTGATCTAAAATCATGGGGTGTACAAATTTAAAAGTCAACTCACCCTCAACTCGTAGCAGGTGGTCCCTTATGAATATTTTAATGTTAAACAGGGTTTACTTACAGTTAAACCCAAATATTGAGGAAATTGATTAAATGCTAACGATAAGAATAAGGGTGTATTTTTTGTACAATTTCAATGGGAGGTAGCGTTCTTGTTGGTGTTAACGTAGCGTTGCGGATGCTCCTTTTAGCGTCAGTTCTCCTCGCTCTCAATGGAGGACAAATAGAAAATTACCATTTTTACAATGTAATTGTTGCGTAATAATAACATGTAGTTATTAAGAAAATTATATACTTCTGTATTATACGACATTTCTACGTAAGTAATAGACGTTTGAAACAGAAAAAAAGCTCAAACTTTTTGTCGAGACTATTTGTCATCTCGCACTCAGCAAATGATTTCAAGTGACAAATGATCTAATCATCTAATATAATTATAATGATCCTAGTACCTAGTTATGAGATGGATCAGTACAGATAAATGATTATAGAGAAAGAGATAGATGAATAAAAAAAATTAAGTATACTTGTTAAACAAGTGTTTATAATGATAGTACAAATTAACATAATGGGTGGTATTGAAAATATTGGAAATATTTTGAAAAAAAAATCGATTAAATTCCCAACATTAGCTTGCAGCAATAATAACAAGCCTAATCTTATACTTGGTTTATCAATTTAGTAATGGGAATTTCATGAGGGACGAGCAGTCTGAACAGAAATTTTCAATTTGACGCGATATCATAATGTAGGAGCGGCTGTTATATGTAATAAAACGCAACGCATATTTTTAGATTGAAATTTCAATAACAGTAGCCGTCCTGCAATGAATGAGAATATTTCCAGGTTGATGGTGCGATTTTTTATTAGTTTTAACAGAAAAACAGATTGAACTTCGTTTTGATATATTACAAACTCACTTAAATTCAGTTGATTATCGATTAAATTGTTGTCATAGATGACGTGTTGTTATTGTTATAGTATCGCAACAGAAAGCAATTACTGAAAATAAATAAAATCCAGTTGTATATATCTATTATTATAATGGGGAGCGTATTTTGGGGTGGTAGAAATAGAATGGCAAATGAAGAACTGTCAGGACCGAAGTGGAACTCGGCTCGAGGGCAGAACGTAATCTTGAAGGGTAGATATAGAGAGAAAGACTCTTTCGAAACGTTCGTTTCTTATATATACATATATATCTATATATATAGTATATATACAATATTTTTTCTCTGGGAAAACTTTGTTGTTTGAAGCTGTGCGCTGCTAAGCGATCATTAATCATGGGTAAGTTTCAGAGTGAGTGACGTGTCGGAACAGTCCGCGGCCCCCTCGACTCAAAGAACTCCGGGGAGCTTTCAGAAAATTGCAACATCTCGGATATAGAGAGAAGGAGGACGATGACGATGACGGCGACGGTGGTGGTGGTGGTGGTAGCGGTGGCGGCGGTATTATTGGTAAGTAGATGGAACCGATCTAGTGATGAACTCACAAAAATAAAAGATTCCAATGTTGTTAGACATTAATAATATTTTATAGATGCCGATCTTGAAAGAATCATTAAATTAATTATCGATCTATTATAATTGATATCGATCGATGTTATATTTATTCTTCTCTAGAATCGAAAATTGTATCGTTTCTTTTAAATGTGAAAGATACAAAATCATGGACAATGTGCTGGTATAACTGACTGAGTAGAAACTGAGATTTTCATGTCACTTTTGAATCTAGGGCCGTTTAGGTATCATTAATCTTATGTCCTAACTGAATACTTGCCGCTGCCTGCTTATCTTAAAACCCTTAACATAGAACAGAGTCAACCGAATAGGTCTTTAATGTACTTAATTAATGAAAAAGATACCTACAAACCAAATTTTTGTATTCAATTTTGCAAAAAACAACAAATTACAACATTTTAAACTACCCCCTAGATTTCGTTTATAAATTTAAAGGGAAATACAATAAAATCGTGGTAAACAAATTTGAAAATAGAACCTTGTTTCTTTATGATTTACTCATAAGGCCCTCTAGTATCGTATAACTCAACTAAAATCGACAAGAACTACAACATGAAGATTTCTGTGAAGATTTTGGAAAGTCGACCCATTTTAAAAACAATAAAAATTCCATTATTGACCAGGAAATAAATCAACAAATTTCGGATGAAATAGCCGATAAAATTTCCATTTAGATCCGTTTGATAAACAACGCATTAAATTTGTTTACAACAAAGTTGTAGCAATTTTTTTATTTAAATTATTTTCATCATTATTGTTATTGTTACAGGTAAATTATCAGGTGTAGTTGATAAGAAAAATGACATTTATAAAACTTTGAGTAATCTCTTTATTAAATTGTTTTGACACAACATACAATAATTACAAATTTTAGAAACATTCTACTTGTAAATTAAAGCACTTTTAGTTTGGAGGGATTTACTTATTTAAGAAAGTTACAAATTGGAGATTAATTCTATGCGGGAGTGTTAATTTTCTTGTTAGACCGTTTAAAAAGAATTACAGTTCTGTTTTCTAACTTAACTCAATTAAATGTAATCTAATGGGTTAAAATTTAAACCATGACAAAATTTTAACAAATTGTAGAATAACTTGAGGGTGCTTCTTTAATTTTCTTAAGAAACTCAGTTAAAGTGGTGATAAGCGATTAAAAGTCCGCAAATAATACCAAAAGTAGCTTCGTTATTGCGAACATTTTTCAAAATCTTCCCAATCTTCTTTAATTTGAAATTGGCTTACCATAAACTAAGAAAACAAACAAATCTTCAAAAAATAGTTTTAAACTAAAAGAAATTTCAAGATAAATGGAGAGTTTGCGTTATAAATTGTCGATTTAGCATCGATTCCACAAATTCCATGAACGTTAAACTTGATAATCGTAAATAATTACAGTTAATTTTCAATTATTAATTATTATGGTGTTTATTTGATACTTAATTAAAACGATAAGCGAATAAAGACATCAGGTAAATAAATCAACAATAACTTTTAATTCCTCCATCACAACTTAACTGAATCTTAAATTATTGAAGTAATAAGTTTTATCTTAATTAGTGGCATTACAAGTTTCGAGTGTTTAATTAAAACTTATAATATTAATTACAAAAACTTTCCAGTAGTTTTATGAAAATCTCCACAATTAACAGTTTTTTTAGGTTTGGTGATCGTTAACTAAAACTAACAATAATTGAATGAATTTTAAAATTTCTTCATAAAATTTTATTATAATTCGCTTCACCAAATTCGTATCTCCATTATTTGTCAGGTCACGTTGCACTGTATGCACCACACAAACCTCTCTAGAACCGAATTTGTCGCCTAATATCAAACAAATTCGGATCTACAGGGTAGATGTAGAGCATTAACGTGAAGCGAAGTAACATAATTATGTAAATTTTTCGAAAAAAAATTGTTCCTAATTATTCATATAATTATTGATAATTGGTTGTTATTAGTACAATAATTTGGTTCTACAATTACAATAAAATTTTTTGAAGAATTTTCGGTTATTTAGAATTATCGAGAAAGAGCGGAAAAAAACTCGGTAAAGATGCCAGAATCTTGGAGACGGTTTAATCAGATCAATAAGTTTTTATGTTCCACTATCATTCATCTTGGTTTCCGCCGGTTTCTTCACGTTCTTCTCCATCCATCTAGTTAAGTATCTGGAAAAAGTTTAATTAAGTAGCGAAAAAATAACAGAAAATATCGCTGAGAAACGGCCATAAATATTAAAACAATAATATACAATTCAAATGTTTTTAAATTAATGATAAAAAAATTAATGTAAATTTTTCTAGGTCCTGTTTAGAAATTTTTAATGAATGAATTAATTTTAATGAAATTTATTATCTCTTGTTGGGGGAGACTTATTGTTACTATTATTAAATCAGCACGGTTGCTTATGAATTTATCAAGAAAAACCTCTAATTAAAAGTGCGAAGATTTATTTTTGTTATCCAATTAATGGATTAATTGTTTAGTTAATTGTAATGAATGTTGATAATTGAGCGGATGACATGGAAATTGTTTTAGATTTATATTCAATTGAATTCTTTTCGTTTAATAATTTATGAGCTTTTTCCGTATAACGGCATTAATGATATTAATTTGTGTTTTAATTTATAATTCAACGAATGTTCAACACGTGAATATCTGACGTAATTTATGCAAATACCCCTATGGTTAATACACCATTCGGTCATCGGTATAATTAGAAATAATTAAATATTCTTTAATTTATGTTGATTTTTGATATTATTTAAAAATAATAGTTTCATACCTTTTTCTGGGATTTTGATGATTTTCGTTCAAATTAGAATCAATTCGTTTTATTTAGAAAAATCGTGTAGTGAGCACTGGTAAAAATCTCGTACACTTTTCCCCTAAACATTCGCGCATTTTGTTGACAAGGGGCCGATGTTGAGCTTCTGACAGCGGGCTGTGTGACATAGATGAGAGGATGCTTGATAGGTGGGGAGAGATTCAGCATTTAGCAAGCAAAGGGAGAACGTGAACAGAGCACGGGGCCCCTTCTGATGCTCAATCGATCGCTTCTCACGCCCAGTTTTCCCGCGCATTGTAGTGAGATGCGCGTCGTCGTCGTCGACATCGTTGTCGTGGTGGTTGTAGCCGTCGTCATCATCCCTTTTACTTATACCACCCATCCTGTTGCCTGTTCAAGCAACTTTCAACAATCTCCCCATCTCTACCAGTTGCCGGAATGTTCGTATTCGCCATCCTCGTTATTCGTCCGCTTTTTTTTTTGCTTTGTTGTCGTTGTAATAATATGAAGGGTCCTTGGGAGATTCCCTTATATTCCTCCCCAATTCTTCTTTTACACTACTTACTCTATTCTACTACCGGCTTTGTTCGGTGTCAACGTATCGGTGTAGATAGAGATAGGAGAGTTGTAATAATGCTTCCTTGAAGCCGACGATGAGCTTCAATCTAAAGATACGAGCTTTCGACTTCCTATTAAACCTAAAATTTGAAAAATCAGAAATCACAACCAAAATCATCCAAATTTGTTTACCCAACTACTTTTCTACAACCGACTACGTTTCTACAACTGGATTAAATCTTCTGTCGTGTTGGGACATAATCTCTGGCCGTTACGTTTCAACTAGAGTCGCTCTATAATTTCTGAGGCACGTACAGACAGAAATTCAATTATAACAGCATAAATTAATGAGAAAAGTACCCTATTATAATCAATAACGGATTACTTATAGACTTCCTCTCTTCGAAAACAATATCCAACAACATGCTGACTTGGCTTTGCTCTTTACAATTTTCTTTTTTTCTTCTTTTCAATATGTGCAGGATTTATTCGTTATATTAATGGTCGATTTATCTTGACCTGAATTCTGAAATTTTCTATATCGTTGGCGGCGTTTTCTTCCATACTTTAATGCGAGTTGTTTACTTTCTTACTACCAGTCGAACGTTCCATTTTTCCGAATTTCCGAAATTCATCCAATATCGAATATGTTTTTTTGCCTGTTATAAAAGAACAAAATTTCCAATTAATTTCTTATCGAAATTTAATCGATAGATTTTCAATTCAATTGAAAACCACTGAAATGGAAGGATATTATTATGCATATTGCGCATAATTAGAAATTTCCGTTAAAATTTTGCTCTATTAATTAATATGATTAAGTTGAATTATTTAATAAATTAAATAGTTCGTATATATAACATGTTTAATCAAACAAATTAAACGAGGTGAAGCGGAAAATATTTGAATACAGCCTGTTTCATTTGAGAAACGAACGATTTTTATCATTTGCAATATTTTTCACCTTTTATTTTAATTGAAAAAAACAGCAAACGGTGTTAGTAAATTTGCTCAACTTTATTGCAGCCAAATTGAATTTAGTTAAGTACATAGAGGAAGCTAAAAGAAACTAAAAGATGATATCAGAGATAATTTTAATTGATATAAGCATTGTTTCATTGCTTGCCACTATCAGCATTGAAATTTTCTGAAATTTTAAGCCCTTTTCTAACAAAGAACAGAAATAATTGAGGCTTGTAAGATATTTTAATATAAAACCAATTAGTGTTGATATAAAGTTTAAAAGTGATATCACTTCACTTATAAGAAAAACAAAGATAGAGTTTTCTGTTGGTGCAACTGTTACTGCTACTTTCTTTCTCTCAAGTTGGTGTCTAAAATCTAGAAACTTTAAGAATATTAGATTGGACAACTTTCCAAGTGTTATTCTAAAATTGTATAACAGAAAATTTTATAATTTTTATCACTTTTACTGTTGTTTTCACTAATTAGTAATAACATTAGTAATTTCACTAATTAGTTATTAATTAATTACATTAGTGCTAAACAAACAAATTAAGTAATGTGTTTTTTTTATATCGCGATTATTATTATTTTATCAATGCTACGCCACTGTTACATTTTCTTCTAAAGTATTAATAATAAAATACTCCTATCCATCATAAATTGTTTATTAATTCGCTTCTTCTTACATTTATTGCGTAATAAAATTTTACAAATTAACCCTCATTAAGTGACAATTTATTATGATGTCAACTCGATTTAATGGCTTGTAATAATCTACTATAAGAGCTTTTATTTTGTTTATTTTCGTTTGTTTTTTTTCTATATTTTTACCAGAAATAGGACAATTTTACGGGATCTTATAACACCTATAAAATATTTATGTTAACATAACATAAAAATTGCAATATTTTTATTATTTTTAAAGTGGTTGGAAATTGTTTTACACCCCAATTTTTATTTTACAGGTAAAAATGAGCAATAAGGTTGCCTGTGCTAAATCAACGTCCCTTCCAAGTATCTGAGCCAGCATTTTAGAGTGGTTTAAAATGTAAGTAATGAGAATTTGTTTTTTTAATGTAAAAATTCTTATTTTCTCCCTTATTGTTGCATATTTATTCAGGGTAATTGACAATGATTGAAGTCAATTAGATTTTGCATATTGCTCAAACTATTGTGCAAATTAAACAAATAATTATCATATAATGATAGTTGTTAGGCTGCAATTGAAGGTTAATTTAAGAAATAATTATAGCATGAATCAATTTAATTTAATGCATAATTTATCTAGCGAAATAATCGTTTAGATTTTGATCTTATAGTCAATGGATTTTAGAGCTGTTTTTGTTCGAACGGTTTCTAAAGGGAGCCAATGGAAGTTTCCTAAATAGTCCCTCGGATTTCTTGCAACATTTCAGTATAAACACAATAAGAATGCTGGTCATATAGCCTACATTTACACAATTGAAAACTATTTGTTTTTATTCTAAAAACGCTCTTAAATTCCCAACTATATCGTTAGACTAAACAATAAAAACTGATATTCGACAATGGACTGGCAGTTAGCCATAACAGTTTTTATTACAACTTATAGTTGAAGTATGACTTTAAAGAGAATTTAAGCCAAATGTGTCCGTGTAGTAGAATTACCATCAACTCTCATTATTTTAATATCATCGAATTTTAATGAATTTCAACAAGAATCGAAAAAAATCCAATAAGAATTCACGTGTAACAGGTGGATCTTTGATGTTTACACGATAGAAGGTGAAATTTAACGTTTATTTGTAACAAATTTTAAGGTCAATAAAATATTATAGACTCTTCGTAATGATGACATTAAGTTTCTATGTTTTAGCTTTAATGCTTTTTGTATTGAAACTAACCATGATTTATTGGTGAAATTTTAATGATTTTGGCACAATTCCAAAAAAGTCTTATTGACAGATATATTTATTAATATTGAGAGAGGAAAGCTCCAATCGTCATTCGAGCCATACTTAAAATAACACGGTGTAATTTGAGGAAATTATAGATACGGCATACGAAATGAGTAATTTCCATCGTATCCGGTTTATATTAAAATTCGAATTTATATCTACCGACGGTTGTTTTATAAATGATTTCGAAAAGATTCCGAATCACAAGTAAAATTTCTCAAATTCCATTTAAATTAAAAATCACAAAAACCAGTTTGGTTTGCCGATCGTACCGCTAATAAATTGCAAATACGTTTTGTTTACAATAAAACGATACTTTTGTGTATTTATTTGTGGCAATAATAAAACTTTATGGCTGATTTTTGGAGGTTTTCGGTCGAACTGTTTTTATTGAATCGCTTCCAGGATTCGGTGACTTTAGTTTTGAGGATATTTGGAAGAAATATGGCCCAACAGGTGTGGGCAATAGTTTAGGGACTTTTGACTTTTGTTGTTGAGATAAAACAGAATCGAAACACATGTTAGAAAGTTGACATTGACTCTTTAGTAGATCACGCTTTTGCATGTGTTGATTCGTTCATGTCTAGTGTTGTGGAAATCGTTTTGGCGCCTATCCAACTCAAATCCGTTTTCTAGTGGAGTATCTTTAGTGATTTCCACAGACTCCCACCGTCACTTTAACGGTTATTAATAGGTATCCATTTCGGATCTGACAATTGTTAAATCTTATTGTTACACGTCTAAATACTATTCGAACATTGTATGGCATGACACAGCGCAATGTTCAACATGACCTGCCTTAACAAACGTAAGATTAATGACGTTGCTTGATACTATTTGTACTATACGAGGCAATCATCAAAGTCTTTCACCTTGGCCGTTAAACTACTATCTATACTTGAGACTTTTACCTAATCATCGCTTGGTCACTAGGTGAACTTGGCTGGAAATGAATCGGCAATTTAGTAAGCTCGAAAAATTCTAAAAAACACCGAAAAAAACAATGATCCAAATCAATTTTACGCATCATTGTTTTAAATAACAACTGACCTCACGGTCTTGGTATTTGGCAATAGGTTTAATCTAATTTATGTTGTCACCCACCCACTATTTAACAATTAATTGGTACAATGATGTAAATTTAGATGGGATGAAATCTAGGCGACTCCTTCTCACCACCTACATTCGTTAAAAAAAAAAAAACAAAACAAATTTGAATAAAATTGTAAAATATTGCGAATAAATGGAATAATTATCGGTCGATAACAGCGAATATTTATGATAGTTGGTAGATAATTGTGCAAATTCGGTTGATATGCAAATCCCCATCAAACTGTACTTTATTGATTGAATTTTTTTACCAAAGAGGGGAAATATAACGCATGCGTTTAATAATTGCGCGCGGCTTAATCATCATAAACAGTAAAACAAATGGCGCCAATCGATTTATTTTCAATAAAATTGAACGAAATTAACAACAACTCCAATTCGTATAAGAACAATTTATTTGTTTACCTTGATTGTAAACATTTAAAGCAACTATGCGAGTTGATTACGGCCTATTATCTATTCAGCGTTTATAATGAGTTGAATATATTAAAGCGACACATGCAGCATATTTAATTACCAGTTGTTACTGTTGAAAAATTCAAAATATTAAATACTAGACTACTGGAAATTTCCGAATTGAAAATTTCCGTCAAAAATAATTAACACTAACCCCTTCGATTATAGTTGTAATTATTATTATTTAAATCGTAAACAATTTTAATTGTTTAAAAATTAGTGATAGATTAAAAAACCGGCCACTATCTATACACAAACACACTTCTACTTTTCACTGCGCTTCAGTACCAACTGTGGCTGTTTCACTTCCCTGCCCGGTTTAGTAGTAGTCGTAGTATAGTTGTTGTATGCCGCCTGCCCGAAACCATTAACATAAATTATTATTGGAGACAGTTAATATTGGGTCATAAACCTTACGAAAGTCTGAAAACTATGGGGAGTCGTGAAATCCCTTTTCAGGGAACCGTTCGCCCTATTGTATCCGGTAAATAACGAAATTCTCTCATTATTCTATTTTATCATATTTTTATTATCTTATTTTGAAATTTAATAAAATTGTTGGATCAATTTTGTTATTGGGTGAAGAATTTTTGGGATGATTGACAGGAACAACAGCCATTACAAAAAAGGCGGTGATAATTTTTAAATCTTTGACAGCCTCTCTCTGGACCGGGATTAAGTTCGTTGTATCAACAGCTGCATGATGTCCGTTGACATTAGGAGCCATTCTAGCTTTTGTTAGAAAACAAACGCCATTCTATTCAAATTACAACTGTTAAATTTTAGAAAATCTAGAAAATCAACAATTTTCTCGATTATTACTCGATTAATTGCACGGAAATTGACCCACACTTTCAATGGTTAATCTAAAATTACAATTATTGTTGAAATTTAGAACTGCTGCCATCTTTGTGAATAGAGCTACTCGAATCAAAATGGCTGAAAATAGATTTCTACACTATTATAAAGTGGTGCCATCTCGTAATGACGGATTTAAGTTTCAAACTTTCACCATTAGGTATCTAAATTTGTTTAAAGACCACTTTATTTTCTGTGAAAACAATTTTCAGTGTTCTACCTAAGAAACTGTCTAGCTTTGTGGGAAAATTCTTTCTTTAAATTTTAATTGAAAACTTATGATTTTGTAATATTGATGTCCAAATTCATTAAAGTTATATGACCTAAACTCCTTTCTTAATTCTGATATTTTTTGACAAATATTTCAAAATCTAGGTTGAAATTGAAACAAGAATTGTCTATTTTAAGAGATTCCTTGAAAATTAATCATTTATAAATTATTTCATAACTTCGATGTAAACTTCAAAAACGATTAGTTGACAACATTTGGTAATTTAACAGAAATTTGTGTAAAATTCTCAAAAATTTGTCTGTAAAATTGGCGCTTTCTCGCGATTAAAGAGCAAAATTTCTAAATAATATTTGACAATCTGCATTAAAAATAAGGGTAAATTTTTATAGCCATTTGAAATTAAAATGAATAATTTGCGGGTTTATAATTGTTTATTAAGAGTGGACAATTACAACAGTAAATAGTTTTGTACAATAATCTAAACTGTACTTCTTTCACACACATAAAGTACAAATACATAAATAAAATTCACAAAAATAATAATCATAATAGATAAAATAATAAGAAACATTGTTGAGCTAGAATATACACAGTATTTATACAATTTTACATATAATTTCTTTCAAAAATTCTCAATTTTTATTTTATAGAGAAACTTGTTTATTTAATGTTTAATTATTTAAAATAATAATAATTACAAAAAAACAACAAAGAAATAGTAAAATGTTCGCTAAATATTATTTTTGTGTTGTCATTATCAATAATTATCATCATCTTCATTGATTAAATGGGTTTCAATAATATCTGTACAAATTTAAACTACGACCATTCATTCATACAATACATAACTTAACAATAATTTATTATTAATTTTTAATTAATTTTTGTTGTTGCTTTTGCTGTCTTATGCAATGACAATATTTACAAAAAGTGAACGTATTATTATTATTATTTTCATCTTTTTTTATTTGTCTCATGCTATAAATATGTACACTAAAAACCTATTTCATCACACTTCTCTGTATATCTAAATTTTTATTTCTAGTGAGCACAGTGTCTTTTCACAATATTTCCAAAAATATTTTTTTTTTGAAAAAAAATAACGAAAATAATTGGTGATAATTGAAAATTTCAACAATATTGCACAATTTTTTCAATAATTTTAATTAAATCCGAAAAAACAAAGTGAATTAACCACAAATTCAATACTTTACGGCCAAACGGAAACACTACCAATATCGTGTTTTAAATACAACAACGTCCATATTGGCACAGTTAAACAATAAAATTAATAATAATAAGATTAATAATAACAATAATCATTGTTAACCGTCGATAAACACGACAAATTCTTTATTGTCGATGGTTTTTTTTGACAATGAATTTGTCGTGCTATCGCCGGCCGGAGACTGGTTTCTATATGATCCGATGTACGGTGTCCTTTATAAAAATTTATCAAAATTCGCTTATGAAGGACCACAGTCTCCGTTATAAGAGGCCCAGGGCTAGCTGTATGGACTGCCGCAGGCGTATAAGCCGCGCTGCATAGGACCCATACCACCCATCCCCATGGCTTGATGGAATGCGTAGCCTTCGTCCTGGAGGGACGCCAAGTGGAAATCTGCAACATTTTTTTCTTTTTTAATTGTAATCTACTGCTTTGCTTGTTTTTTGGCATCAGCATTCACACAAGTTATGAAGATCGTGGAGGAGGGTACTGATTGGAAATTGATGCAAATAAAACTACAAAATCGAAAATAATAAAAATAAATATTGCACAAAATAGTCTCGATATTATCGATCGAACAGAATTCGGATAGATGTAATGTTTAATAACAGGATTGGGGATTGATGTTTTGATGGTTAATCTCGAATATTAAACCAGTTCTATTGAGAGTCATTTTAGAAATGTCACTTGTACAAAAGTAGGGACAATAGAATTGCTATTTTACTGATACAATCGTCAATTTGACCACCAACATTGACAATTTTGATGCGTCCAGTTTGATTATTCTATACAAAATTATGTCTAAATTCCTTCAACAATTATCAATTAAAATTAAAGACATTTATTTGGGTTGTCTCTTAAATAACACTTATTCAATATTATCACATGAAACATTAAAAAGCAATTTGTAGGTATACACTGTTCCCTGTATAGTTCCGAATTTGCTTTTATATTTTACAATTAATTGATTAATTAAAATCAAAAACAAAATCTAAATCAAAAATCAAAATAATAAACTTAACAAAATAAAAATAAAACATAAAAAAATACCTATATATTTATGTGTATGTATAAAATGGAATCATTCTATAATCCTAAGTAGCAAGATGAGCAAATTGGCTAGGGTGCAAATCAAATTGATAAGGATGTCCATAGGGGGACATATGATAAGGAACGATATTCATACTGGCCATTTTGTGTTCTTTTTTCCATTTCATACGACGATTTTGAAACCAAATTTTTATTTGTCGTTCAGTTAAACACAATGCATGAGCAATCTCTATTCGACGTCGCCGTGTCAAATAACGATTAAAATGGAATTCTTTTTCTAATTCTAATGTCTGATAACGGGTGTACGATGTACGTTGTCGTTTCGTTTCACCATTAGCATTAACAGTACCTGAAACAGATTTAGAACACATTAATTTAAACAATTCCAAATTATTATTAATATAATTGTAAACAATAATAGTAGGGGCAATCATGATTGAACTAAATTGGATTCTAAGTAGAAGAATTTGATTTAATTTTGTAGGAAATAATAGTCTTTTTAATCATCGAGGTACTCAATAACACTTCCATCAAGTTAAATGTATTGCAGTTTCTCTTGAATTTTGAGTGAGTCGATCAATAATGGGGTGTTTCATGTGAAAAATTATGGATTATTGAAAAATTGTCTTAATATTTCTATTACAGCTCTACGATCTCGAGGAGAAAACTGATCAAAAGGTGGAAGAATGGCATTAAAATCTCCCATTAGAGGCACATTTGTCAATTAACGTTTAGTCAAAAAATTCTCTTCTTGACGGTGGAAGAGTTGGGACTTTTCAGACAATTCACACTATGACAAACAATGTAACTCTAATTCTAATTTTGACAGGTGGTATATATTAAGCATTATTCTAAATTATTTATAGAAAATCTAAGATCTATAGTCGTCTTGAAGGCAAAACGTATCATTAAAATTCTTCATTAGAGGCAATCTGTAGCCAAAATTGTTAACAATCCGCCAAAAAATTTCTCTGCCTAACTGTGGAAGACTTGGGGATTTTCAGAAGACTTCCAACAATGTACACAGTGGCAAGAAACTGGAGATTTCAAATTTTTACATTTAAACAAAATAAGTAGAAATTATTTATAGAAAGTCTAAGCTCTACGAATACTTTGAGAATAAAAGGATTGGCATTAAAATTCTCAATTGAAAGCAATCTTCAGGCACGATTGTTAATGACTCGCTGGAAATTGTCCTTATCTAACTGTGAAAGAGTTGGAACTTCTCAGCTGCCTTGTAATCCACGGCAAAAAACGATAAATTTCGAATTTTGATAGGTGGTATCCATTAAGTGCAATAATTCTGAATTATTTAGCGAAAATCTGAGCTCTATGCGTCGAGGGCAAAACGGATCAGAAGATGGAGAATAAGCATTAAAATTCTCAATTGAAAGCAATCTTCAGGCTCGATTGTTAAGGACTCGCTAAAAATTGTCTTTATCTGACTGTGAAAGAGGTGGGATTTTTCAGACGGCTTGTCCACAGTACATAGCCCATGGCAAAAAACAGCAAATTTGGAATTTCAACAGGTGGTATGTATCAAGTGCAATAATCCTGAATCATTTAGAGAAAATCTGAGCTCTATGAGTCGAGGGCAAAACGGATCAATAGATGGAGAATAAGCATTAAAGTTCTCAATTGAAAGCAATCTTCAGGCACGATTGTTAATGACTCGCTGGAAATTCTCCTTATCTAACTGTGAAAGAGTTGGAACTTCTCAGCTGCCTTGTAATCCGTGGTAAAAAACGAGAAATTTCGAATTTTGATAGGTGGTATCCATTAAGTGCAATAATTCTGAATTATTTAGCGAAAATCTGAGCTCTATGACTTGAGAGCAAAACGGATCAGAAGATGGAGAATAAGCATTAAAATTCTCAATTGAAAGCAATCTTCAGGTTCGATTGTTAAGGACTCGCTGAAAATTGTCTTTATCTAACTGTGAAAGAGGTGGGATTTTTCAGACGACTTGTCCACAGTAAATAGCCCATGGCAAAAAACAGGAAATTTGGAATTTCGACAGGTGGTATGTATCAAGTGCAATAATCCTGAATCATTTAGATAAAATCTGAGCTCTATGAGTGTCTCGAGGGCAAAACGGATCAGTAGATGGAGAATAAGCATTAAAATTCTCCATTGGAGGCAATCTGTAGGCAAAATTGATAATAACTCGCCAAAAAATTTCTCTGACTAACAGTGAAATAGTTCGGGCTTTTCGGGGGCTTCTAAAAATTGCAAATTGCTAATTCTTTCAGGTGATCTGCATTGAACAAAATAAATTTAAATTCTTTAAAGAAAATCTAAGCTCTACCAATGGGTCGCGAGCAAAACGGATCAGTGGATGAAAAAATACATTAAAATCCTCCACTGGAGGTAATATGCAGGCAAAATTGTTAGCTAACGATTCGTCAAAAAATTTTCTCTACCCAACTGTGAAAGAGCTGGGGCTTCCCACAGTGCACAGTCCTTGGTAAGTAACTGGAAAGTTCTAATTTTGATAGGTGTATGAGCAAAATAAATCTCTAATTTAGAGGAAATCCAAGCTTAAGGTTGCGCCATCGATTATTAATGCATTATAATTTATAGATACGTATATTTGTTTGGATGCAAATAATTATAAACTCATAACCGTAAAACAGTTTTAACGATATGTCAAAATAATATAAGAATGTATAAATCTACAGAACTATCTACCACCCACATTGGTGGAATTATTTTGAGACTAAAGTACAAAAACCCAATTATAAATTTAATAAAATATATGGCTAATATATAGTAGAATTTGAAAACTGAAAACATTAATATATAGAAACGTTTCGCAAGTAGTACGGATACGGCCAGATGACATCGAAAGTCGTAATTCACAACGTGTAGCACAAGTATTTTGTACTGGATCTTTCTCAAGGAAGCCGCAACTAGCTACTGAATAAATCAGTTGTTTTTGGCATTTAGCCAACAAACAAAGATTATTAAGTACATCTTAGTTGTAGGTGTTCAATGAGAAAGATATTGCAAACCTTGCTGAATATTACAATTTAACTTTTTTTTATAATTTACTGAATCGTGTTGGATTAGTAGAATAGATGGAATTTATTGAGAATTCTAGTAGTTGACGATTTAAAAAATCACCAAGGTTGATGGTTTTTAACACGTAGAACTGTATTTTTGGCAGCCTGTCACTTTGAAATAAAGTAACATTTGTGTGCGTTGTAAACTGTACGGTATTTGGAGGAAAGTCTTTCGAAATTATCAACAATCCACTATAAATACCAATTTTTCCTCAAACTATAACGAAAATATTTTATTTACAAAAGTATGAATCATACGAACAAATACCTAATGTAGAGTAAAAGGTAGGAACTGCTAGTTTAACAATAGAGGCATTTCCATACTTTCGAATAACCCAGAAATTTATTTATGTTGGTACATTATCCGAGTTAACATTTGTAATAAATTATTTTTCACCCACACATTTTAATGTAATAAAAAATGTTCCAACAAGTTAACCCTTCTCGATTTGTGACTTTAGTCGGCGAAATTGTAGAAACGGAGGCTGTCTGCTCCTGCAGCGACGTCTTTGCCTCCACATAATTTATTAGATCCGGCTAGTATTTATACATATGGCCTGTTGGTTATTCATAATTCAAATCTTAACAGGTGATCATACACGAATTGGGTCATCAAAAAGAAAAATTCGCGCCTTCTAATAAAATTTAAACAACTGTAACATTATTGTTATTGCCGAATATTAAGTTGACTGTTGAAAGTTAATTAATCGACCAAATATTTGAAATTATTAATAGAGTTGAATAGTAAATTTCCCGTATATTTTTCGGGAAAACTATGGAAATATGGAATTCTACAAACATTAGCTAGCGGAAATAAGTCTCATTATAATCACAAGAAAACACACAAAAATTTAAACTTAATTAAACTCATGTGTCAATTTGCCACAAACAAAGCAACTTCTTTTGGTTTGTTAGCCTCCGTTCCGAACTTGTTATTTTTATTTATTTCTTTTTGAATTGTTTTATTTGTAATGTCCGTTTTAATGTTTCACAAATAGATAAGAACTGAACATATGCCAATCAGCATCAGATCTTTGAGTTGTGTAGAATTGATGAACTGCGACAGCGTCTGGAGCTATCCTAGAAAGGGAAACATGGGGATCCTGTCAGATGATGTTATTTTTGTGGGAACGATAGAAGTGACAGTCGACCCATGAATGCGCCACTAACTTAGAGGGTGGGACAATGCCACTTTTGTTCAAATCATGTTCGAACATCCTCCACCCAACAAATCTCAACAAGAGCTCTATCTTTTTTGTAAGTACCATGAATTTAATGATTGCTTTGCAAATTTACAATATTATACCTGAAAGCAATACACTCCTTTCATTCCAAACACACAAACAGTCTGTCTCTCAATAGAAATAACATGCTATTATTTCACCTAATGGTAAAGAGTCATAAATTAATGGTAACAGTGATGTCAAGACGTTCTAGTTGTGTTTTGCAAGGGTTTTTAACCTTGTTTTCTATGCAAATTTACAACTCTTTCATTTGAATCAATTTCAAGGGTGTCTGTCAAAAATTCACTCTTTCTGTACGAATAAATAATCGAGACAACTTGACAAAATTTTCACCCATCTATTGGCAATAAATACGCGATTTTGTTGATTATTATTATTATTTTTGTTTTGTCGACGACTATAACAAGCTATTAAGAATACCAGAGATACTTTTCGAATAATTCAACAACAATAATCCCACAGTTTTGCCTTCAAGAATTTAATTTATGTTCGCTTGTCGCATAATTAGAAATTGATTAATTTTTATGTTTAGAACAGCAGTTTTGTGTTATAAAAGTGAAACGATGCGACTTCAAAAAAAATTTGTGAAGACGGTGGAAAAAAATAAAATAAAACACTCAACACCGACATGAAAACAAGCTCTCACTCTGCAAAGCCAGGTATTAGAAAACGCTTTTTATACTGTGCGGTTGACTTTTCAAGACCTACAGTTTGAAGCATAGACTAGGTGCCTATCGTATCCAGTTATTTATAATCTGGAATATTTAACTACAACTGTTTGTAATTTACGAGGTCACAGTAAGATTTATGATACTAGAATTCTTATACGTTTCGGATTAAAACAGACTTTGAATTTTTAAATATCCAAACAACAGGTATGTGGAATAAATTATTGGCGGCTTCTGGTAGCCATTCACTCTTCATTCGAAAATGAAATATGCGTAATTTTTGTTGAACTATTATGATGAGACATTTTGATCATTATCGGGATATATAAATTCAATCCCAATACGAGGAATTTCGTATAAAAGCCTCTAAAATTAAGCTATAAATTTTCATTCGACTAATTTGATAGCATTCTTTAATCGTCTATTATAATTTTATTTAGTAATGATTTATTTTTATACTTTTATATTTAATAAACAGTATTGTCTTATCTTAACATGTTGCCATAAAATTCATTAATATCCGTCAAGAAGATAACCTAACACGGTTAATGTTGTAAACACACGACAACATCAAAGGTCCGCTTGCTAATCTAAAAATCATCACGGTAAGAAGCTGACTTGGCTCGGTCGTTTTTACAACAAATCCAACGATACATTCAGAAAATTGTGAGTAAAGTGCAACGAAAACCTGTGCATGGTTGCTCAAGATGAATAATCACAAAAACGTGCATTTTTAATTTATTATCGTTGGTTCTACTAAAAATTCTAATTAATTCAATGATAATAACAGTACCAAAATCGTATAGTGTAAATTACAATTGATAATAATGGAAATTTTCGTTGAAACAGAGCAAAAGTGAGGCACTCAACGGGAATTCCGTAGTGCGGCCAAAGTTCAAATCCGACCACAATAGAGACGTTTGTTTATGTCTTCGAGTTTGCGAAATTATTAAATTTTATAATTTAAGGTCAGCATCGATCATAATATTTTGTAGAATTTTATCAGAATTGTAATTTTCCTCAACGAAACTCAATGAATATTCTATTAAACAACATATTTGCTATTATTATTATTTTTATTGAAATTGAACGTCTCGATACTTACATATTTACATTTTGACCTCAATATTATAATATTGTAAGAGGTCATCAGACTGCCTGTCAGGATGAACTTGACAAGTGAATGACAAGCATGGGGAATAAGCGAGTTTATATGAGTCTGTGATGGCAGTCACATATACATCTGGTTCTATTAAATATGTACATTTTATATGCATAATATTCAATTTATAATATTTGAAAGGGATATGATGATAACGAGAGAAAAGGGGTGGGCGTAGTGGTGCAATTCAAATGTCATAGTTGAAGGAATTTTTAACGTATGACTTTATTTCGTTGGTGTACAAGCTCCGGTGATTTATTTATTTAGCGAAAATGCTCATTTTATTTAGTCAATCAGTAATGGTTTAATTTTTTTAATTATTGCTCCTTAGCGTTAACTTGACATGATTAACAGGTGAGAAAAATATACATGTTTATTTATTGCACACTTGTTTTAATAATTTTATAATTCTAATATTGTTGTTTTCAACTATAAATACAATGGGATTTTAATTGTTATTATCTTGCTATTCATAGAATAATCACACAACAAACAATATAATTATTTATATATAATTTCTTATCGATATAAATAAAGTATTTAAAGTTAATAATAATATAGTCTTTTATAGTTTTCGTTTACTATCCAATACAATATATCGAATAAGAAATGCTCTGATAATTTTTCTATCCATTTATAACTGTCTGTCTATTTCCTCTCTTTCTGTTGTTGTATATATCCAACCCTAACCCCACGTAAAATTTCTAAGCGATGATCGCTTTGGGAGGGTGAATTATTAAAAGCTTGATAATTTCGAATATCTGAATATCGTAAATCAAATGCATTAACAATTCAACATCAATCTTTTCCTACGTAAATATACATAATACGCGTATTATATGAATATCTACTAATAAAAGCAGGCATTTTAATCAATTAAACCGAAATACAAGAATTTAATTGTACATCTCAGGATTCAAAGGAAATAGCGTTAAATTCAACTTAAGTTGTTTATAAGAGAAGATGATAATCATTAAATTCCCAAAATTCATTGTTGTGGTGATTTAAAAATTGTGTGAAGAAATTATCGACTAACTATCCTGAGAAAAACGTTCTGCTAAATAACAAATTTTCCACAAGTGAAAACAGAGGAATTATCCAAGGAGATAATTCCGGATCGTAGGCACTAACGGCTCCTTCAAGTGTCACATGAAATTAACCGTTTTCCATTTTACAGTTATATTGAATTTGAATTTTCTCATATTTGTATAATTTATTTTGTTGATTTTCAAGTTTTCTAATGTCAAATAAATCTGTTGGAAATCAAGACGGTAAATACCGTAATTCGGAATGTTCGTTTTCAATTATATCCGTGGAATTTTATCGGTTTAATGATTCAAAAGAGCAATGGTGCAGAGTTATACTCACGCGATTTTTCCCCTGTTTCTAGAAAAATAAAGAAACGTATTAGAAAATACGAAACTCTCACTTGGAAATGCACATTGCAAGCTTGATAAAGTGATAAATAATCAAATATTATCCTCATTATTTCGAATTTCGTCTAGAAACCAGCGCAATGAAACAATTTGCGTGATTTTCAGGAAAACTGTACTGTGAAACTCACTGATAAGGACACACAGTCTGATGAATGAATTGAATCTCTATCGGCGCCGTTTGAGCTCATCAAAAGCTCAAATTATGAAGAAGAAAAATCAAGCCAAAGGTACGTTTTGTTTTCTATTTTATCGCAAAGGAGCAACTCTAAGATTTAATTTCTGCAGACGGAATCTTTCGAGTTTCTTTGGCAAAAGATTTAAAGCAAAATTGTGGAGCAAATCTTGCTTATAGTTCTTTGAGTTGCTCAATGACTCTTCGAAATTTTTTATAACCAAAGTAGCCGGAAGAACACATTCAAAATAAATTACACCGATGTGTTTATTGAGTTATAAAGAGCCATAAAGGAAACAGCATTTATCAAACGGCGACAGTACATTCAAATAATCTTCCTATAATTTCCCAATTAGGAAGAGAAAATAGAATGTTAACAACTCACTTATTTTCGTTGACTTTTACTTATTCACGCGTAAAATTTGAAACTCAACTTCGAAACAAATAACATTTTAAAACCTGCCAAACAACTAAAAATTTCGATCGATTTTGTAAATTTATAAACTCATGAATACCGTAATTAACACTTTACATTTACGTAACGGCGATTGCTTCAAATCTGAAAGGTCTAAACAAATTGAATGTTATTGTATCAGATGAGAAATTTGAGAAGAAATTTGAATTTGCCTGACGTAGATACAGCCTTCAGAATCTACAGATTTATTGTCGTCTTACTGGCCAACTATTCGATGTGTTCAAAGCAATGAAGGAAGCTTTTAATATTGGATTGATTCAATCAAATTTGGCATAATTTGCAAATTATTCTCAATTATAATTCGATTTGATTTATAAATATAATCATTATTAATATTTGTATTTAATATGACATAATACTAGAGTTAAATTTAACACCAAATAACTAATTTCCATTCGAATAAATCATCGTATAGACATTTAAAACGAACAAAATTTTATGTAAAAATAATTCTTATTATAAGTTAACACAATTCGAAATCGGCGAAAAATTTCCGGTTTTCTGCATCAAAAACCTATTGTTTTGTTTTCCATTTTAAGACTAAATATGATTAATTATCCAAACTGTCGACTTCACAATTTTGAAAGACTTTATCCATAAATATTTCATAATCACCGCCGCCCCCTCCTGGTTAACTGACTTTAACAGTTATAAACGAAACAAAATGTTATTTTACCACATTTATAATGTTATTGTTATTATCATTATTATTTAAATCAATTTGTTATACCAATTGGAAAACAATAGTGCGCACTTTCAAAACTTTTGGCTTCAACAAATCATAAATCATCAATTCCCGAAATCAAAGCCCTAAAACCGTATCGTCGTCTAGTTGAAAATCTTGGTACAATTTTGTATTTCCCACTGTTTTTATCCAGTTTAATTCAACGATAAGTCAAGGTTTTGCCAAATGATTGATGATTTATTTTGTGTTGGCGGCCTGGTAGGTCCAACATCTATCCTTGAATGGACAATTTTTATAGCGTATCCGTTCAATTGGTGTGTTTATTTTGAATAATTTCCAATTTTAATCGACTTGAATGAAAGTATATATTTTGATTTATTTTCTATTATTACATCAACTATTCAGATTGGTTTATAAACTATTCCGACGGTTTGTAATATCAAACAGAACTTTATCGAAAAATATACTAAAATGATGTTCAACATACGTTTTTCGTTCGCGTGTCTGTATCGAAAATTTAAACGATAATAACACTTTGTATTAATTAATTATTGGTAGAGAATTGCTAGTTAAATTGTCTTATGATAAATTATTAGAATTATATGATTTGTTCCTTTATAAATTTTAATTGATAAATTATCCTTCATTATTACAATATAGATCATAATTATTATGTGTAAACTTCAATTTGCTCTACAAATTATCCCTTTTTATCTGCTTTTTTATTTCTTGAATTATATTCACTATCGCACATACATTATCATCCTACTCAAATTCGTGTGCAGTAAGGAAATTGATGAAAAATTATGTTTATCTAATAATGTAATTAATCTTCATTACCGACTATTAATGAGAAAATTATAATTTTTTGCCGACACACTTATTTATGCAATCAACACAATTCAACAATAACAAAAAAATAATTAATTGTTTAAAACATGCAAATTAATTCGTTATTAATAGACTAGCATGTCATACTAAATCGATGATATTTCACCTAATTTAAGCTGCAATTAAGTAATTGGAGGTCCTAATTAGAGATATCGCTATGAATTTAAGTAATAATTGAGTAATTATCGTACTCATGAGCAACTCTCGCAAAATCAAAATACAGTAAAAATAGCGCCCTTGGAGCTTATTAGAGTTGGTTGAAAATTGCCTGATTGCAATCAATCTGAACGTGTTGTGTTTTAAAATCTGGAAAAAAACTGCAACAATTGCCGTTTAAGCGGTTTTAATGGAGGCTCAAATCTGAGTAGACCTCCCATTTTACCCTTATCACACCGTTATAATTGTCACGATATTGAGTGGGGTATTATTTAAGTAGTTATTAACACTTCAACTGACCCTCTTGCTTGGTGGTTTTGTCGGTTGATTATGTAGCTAAATTTTTATCAAATAATCAATCAATGTGAAGTTAATGGTATTATAATAGAAGCCTTTCAAATCACAACATTATATTTTAACAAATATATTGTATTTAATATAAATATTTTATAATAAATAGAACAAGGAGTCGGTTTCGATTAGAATTTTTGATATTGTTTTTTTTTGATTGTATTACATGTAAGTTGAGTCATAAAACCATCTGTTTTAAAATAGTTACACTCCCCTAATTCCCTTGCGGCACTTACAACCCCAAATAGGCGATAAGCATATGATAATCATTTATACATTTTCAAGTTGTGTTGCTTTTATAGAATTACTGACATATTAAGATGAGTAATTTATATCTAGTTTGCATGTATTGTAATAGTGCATTTATTGAATTGTTAACGTTTAAACGAATATATTTAGTGGAATTTTCGTCTAAATTTATCGTTTAGAAAAAAGGACACACACGGAAGAGATAAATTAAACTGTTATACTATAAAGTTTCAGTAATATCTTCTTCAACACATTTTCTCTTAAATTTATGTTGATAGATAGATGGATACTTGTTTGTATTATTGTTTTTATTTCGTGTTTTAACAAAAGAACGGAAGCAAATGACACTTTTTAAAAATACATAAAATTTCGATTCTTCTAGTGGAATTTGTTGGAAATGCATTCGTTTAGTGTAACAAAACACGTGTTTCAATGACGACAATAGCAACAACAACAAGAGGAAAGATCTGGAGAGTGGCGCAATCCCGAAGACTCTCGGGATATTTATGGCCCTGGGGTCACAAGCCATTGCTCCTGCCCGCATTATTACCCAACAGGGTTTATATTCGATTGTGCAGACACTGGCAAAATATATACACCTGTTGGAGTTTAGGTTGTTGCTTCTATTATGGCACGTATAGTTTTTATACTAACCAGCAAATTGTTCACAATTTTAAATTCGATTTACAAGAGATTTATGAATTTTATAATAATTAGCATATTTCCTCCTTTCTCAAGACAATAAACGCTACACAATAATTTTCGAAACATAATCATACATATCTACAACATGATCTCCAACACAAAACCTAGAATCTAATCGATCAGTTTACTTATTACATCCAACAACCTACCATTATATTAGCTTTCAGATCATGAATTGCATTATAAAATATAATAAAAGATCATCCCGTATGGAATTTACAATGTGTATCTTAATTAGTATAGAGCCAGTTTTATAGTTTGCCAATTTTATACGCCCATCTGTTTACCAACACCCAACCAGTGAACAGTAATTACATTGTACCCAGATAACTATATTCCATTTCACAATATACGAATGGCATGGAAAAATTATGATTGTGATCATGATAAAATGCAGGAAAAAAGGAACACCTATATACGGGGCCTGATTGTAACCGGATATAAACGATTTTTCTACCCGAAAAACCATTTATCATACATGATTAAGTCGAATTTTAATTATTAATGAATTCTGTACATACAAGTGTTAAGAATTAAATTCAATCTTGGAGAAACGATATTATTTTATATTATTTGGTTAGCCGTACATTGCCAAATATCGACGCAGAAACTATCATCAATTTTATATTTAACGTTACATTTGTAGGGCAGGTGCGAATTCTATAAATCTTCTTAGAAAGATTTATAGTTGGACTTGGATTAAATGCGAAATTTTACAAATTTTCAAAATGTTTTTTTGGGTGAAATTAAATCGAAATAACACCAAAAAGTCGGCGTATTTACCCAGATTTTCTACAAGACAAAGCCTTTATTAACAGCTAATTGTTTTGATTAATGATGGCAATTTAATAAATTGATCTCATTAAAATATTTGTATTGTAACTGATCAGTTGTTATTAACAATTGTAGACTGATAGCCTACCGGGAAGTTGTTCATATTCAAAGGTCGATCTTTTAGTAAATCATCTATTTCAATGATAATTGTTGATTTTACTTACTTTGCCCGAGATGGACGCGTTTCATCCACGGATAGATTTGTGGCGGGTTCGATGATGAGCCACTCTTCGAGTTATTGTTACTGCCGGATTTTTCATTGCTTGATGTTGAACTTGTACTAGAAGCCGGCGATGAGAGATTTTGCGATGCTGTCGATGAGCCTGTTGCCTGTTTTCCAGACGGTGATGTACTCACCGATAATGGCGATGTTAAACCGGAATTTTTCGACGTAATCGTTGCGTTACTATTATTACTGACCGATTGTGCATTTGTTAACGGTGGTGTACTTCTTGTCGGTGCTGCTGCAGCACTTGTACTCAAATCTTGCGGTGATGCAGCAACTCCAGTTGATGATGTTGTCGTATCGGCATATTTACAACTTGCTGTTGGATTCAACATGCCAGGACTTTGTGTCCCTGGACTAGTATGATGTAAATGTGCGGTATTATTGGCGGTGAGTCGTTGCGGTTGTAGTTGCGTATAATCACCCATTGTTGGTTGGAGATTATGACCTGGGGCTGGTGTAGCGTACGGGTGTTGGGGATATTGTGGGGCGACTTGAGGTGGTGAATAGCAAGCCGGTGGGTAATTAGCAGCGGCCGCTGCTGCAGCAGCAGCAGCAGCCGCAGCAGCATTCGGATTATAATAATCACCAGCTGGACTATTCGTTTGATGTGTTGTTTGATCTGTACCACTTCTAGTTTGCCCATAGCACTGGGCTAAAGAATTAACAAATTGATAGGAGCTCATTATTTGTTTGGATTTATTAGATTTTATATGATATTAGAATTGTTACATATCTGTTTTGATGGTTTTGCACAATCACATGAAATTGTCAAAAAACAAGAGCCACTAGTACGATGACAACAGGTTCTTTCTCTCTTTTTTTGTTGTTGTTGTTTTTAATAGTTCCACCAGTCATAAATTTTGAAAGAACTGGCACTAATAGACCGATAAACACACTATAACACTAGTAGTCGGCGCGTGGCAAAGCTATAAAACTGTCCAGGATAAACAGAAGGACATAAACTTCTTCTCGTTTTCTAACAACAATAATGAGTTTTAAGGTGTAACACTCAGGTACCACTGAATGACATCGCGTTAACTGTGATCAACTATGTCACGTGCTGGTCTTATATGAGAGATAGTAAAAAGATGTTTGTTGACGCGTCGGGACGGTTGCGTAGCGGCGCCACGACTGTCCAATACCACACGTTGATTGGATTTAGTAAGCGGAGGATGCGATTCCAACAAGCAGTTTGTATTTCTAAGCGGGGCGAAGTAGATATCAGTGCGAACGAGATAACATTTATACAATGAATAAGTAAAAGAGAGATACATATTGAATATTTGGTGGGGGTATTTGGTACTTTTATACAACAGCATGCAAGCCAAACACTCAACAGCATGTTTGAAATTGTACTAGCGCAAGCGCGGGGTGGAGTTTCGGAGGGGCAAAGGGCGGGCCACTTGGCTTTAAAATTGATAATTTGTGAATTGTTTAAGATTTGACGCTCAGCTGAGCAGTGTGTATGTGTTTATTTTATATCTATAGTTTAATATTCTAGAATCTCGACATGCAGATAATCTGAAAATTTTCAAACATTTGTGCTAATCTATCATCCAATACACTATAAGTTAAATTATTAGAAAAATTTTAGTAAGTCCAATATATTTACAATAATCGATGGTTAAATCGAAAAAATAGGGTGAATATCACCCTCACACTATAATAAAATATAAACCACCGCACTCTTATAAACTCCCTTCATTTGCAATCATATTTTATCGAATGACAACATTATAGAAGTTTAAACAGACATATCCAAATCTGCGCGAAATCACAGATGATGGTAAAATTGTCGTTTTAATTAATGTTGCCCATTATTTCAAAAATAATCCCGTATGGTCTTTTACGGTATATCCGGTATCAGACGAACGGATCCTCTTGTCTACCATACCTACATACCAATCTTTACGGCTCGAAAAACTTGTACCTGCAGTATGAAATTACATATCGTATATCCAACAAGATTTGTCTTTGATTATTACAATGTTCACATGTCTATTGCGGAAAATTATTTATTATTTTATGCCATCTTAGAAGCGAACCCTCTAGCCAATTTCTTGCAGTTTTGTTGCAAATAATACCCGTACATATGTTATTCAATACAATAACAGTTTTGCATACGGTCTTGAAACAATAATTTTGTGGCGTTTCACTTTTAAACCTCAGGCAATTTCATTCATTACTATTATTTTGGTAACATTTGTTCGAATTGTATTGAATTGGACATTTATTAAGTTTATTGACTGTTAAAAAACGTTATTAATTGTCGGTATAACCGGCCGCAACATCTCTTATGCCCGATTTGTCTTTATCATTATGTTAATGAATTGTGGTTTGTTTAACCAATGGAACAGCAGATTTACTAGGCATCCATATGAATTGTTGTGAATATTGCGCTTGAAGTTATACATCTAGGCTGTCATTAGAATAAATTATTAACATTACATATCGCACGTATCGCCAGGCGGTTTATAAGGGAGAAAATCACCTGTAACTATCCGTCTAATTAGATATGATTTTGCACCACCATTACTGCAATCTGTTTGGACTGTTTGTTTTTTTTTTTTGGTGGAAAAGAGAGAGAATAAGTTGGAAAATGGCTGATCCATCTTGTGTTTGACAGGGTGGCCGGGTAATCCATCAGAGCTAGGTCCCAAACAACACCCTTCACCTCCCTCTAACCCTGAAGCTTTGTCCGACCCGCGACCCTCCTGTCAGGGTTAGTGGAACACGTCACTGAACCTATTATGTACCAATACATCTACACATTTAGATACACACAAGTATACACATTTATACAGATATACACCACCCCTAAATACTCTGCTGCTGCATATTCACGGGTCGCTCCGCACATCTGGTCTAATGGAAGTGTGCTGTTTCCAATAACACGCAAACTTTGTATAGTTGTCATTTCGGTTGTATTTGAGATGTTCCATCCATCTTTGGATCAATTCAAAGACAATAAATCGATAGAGAAAGGTAATGAAAGAAATGTTGATCATTAATATTTATTTAACAATCAAAAATATTCCATTTATATGTGAGTTTGTTGCGTTTTTTCCCGTGATCTATCCGTGGACAATACAAACCATTAGACAGTTCAATAATGATGATTAAGCTACCGCTCCCCTACCGAATGACCATTATCAGTCCATCAGAGATCTGTTTCTTATCATTTGAACGCGACCCCTCCAATTCTGCAATAGACCAAGTCAATATCAGTTGGATTGAAAAAACTACAATAATTAATTTTTAGCCTAGGTTAGTGTTTTAGTTTGTTTGTAATTGTGGTATTTGTGGCGTAATATTGAAATAAAGAAAACGAAAACGTCGAGTTTAGATCAAAGGTCCAGTCTACATTGAAACTTTTGCTGTCAGTTGTTATTAATGATGTTTGTCAGTTAAATAGATGTACTGAAAATGTTATTGAGATGATGTCTGATCACTTTCTCTTCACAATTTCGTCTCAACTGACCGGAACATTACAAATCCACTTGAACTTTAATGCGTTTAAATAATTTAAATAATAATACAATAATGAAAAACCCACAAATTACCAATTTTAAAATACCGGTTTCTGCACCACTCACGCAAATATAGATTTCAAATCGAAATGGACACGAAATAATACAATTACCCCACAAAAATCAATATAAAACTCACCGAATTCTTGCCAATTAACCGTTGGTGTAATTCTTGAAATTTTCGTTGATTCTCTTGTGAGATTTATAGAAAAAAACTAACACAACATCGCTAACATGCCCGTATATTTCGGCCATATTTGATGCCACAACTAGTGCGCTTGCTCCGTGTTGAAGCTACAGCTGCAACAGTTGCTGTATACACAACTTTCCCTTGAGATTCGGCTTGAGGGTGGTCAAAAATCAAGGTAAATCGGGGTATAATTATAACGAATAAAAACAATACTAATTTATCGCTAATATGGTCGGTTATTTCTATAACCCCCTATTTCTATAGGGGTGAATTTACGATTACAATTTTTCTAAAATCTGCAAATATTCGCATTGCCAGAGCTGTATTTGTGCTAAAATTTGCAAGCTGCCGTATTATTGTTGGTCCATTGAAGGGTTGTCATAATATTTGCAAAAATTTCACAGATCAATACCGAAAGGGTTTAAATCATTTTTCAAAAATGCCAAAATACCAAAATAAATTACAATTTTATTCAATTGACTAAATCATCTCCAATTAAACTATTAATTAAATCGTATCGTATAATTTCGTTTTAATTCATACTCAATTAATTATTTAAATTTCTTGCAAATTCCTATATTTACAACTAGTTTTGATATTCGCTCTAATATCCTTTTTTTTCGATTTCTCAATCAATATTAAGGCGAACATGGTGGGCCCGGTAAATTTCGGATACTCGTCAATGGTTTCGCTACAACCGAATCTGATGCGTTCCTCTCTGTATCATCCATTGAAATCTCCTTGGTGTTATCCATACGGTTCGTGTATAGTTGAAAGAGATTCTGCGTTGATGTAACCGTATTGTGTTCATTTGTATTAACATCATGTCCAAACGTGTACTTATTGTCCTTTTTCGCTTTCATCCGTCTATTTTGGAACCAGATCTTGATTTGTCGTTCTGTTAAATGTAAAGCTTGAGCTATTTCGATGCGTCGTCGACGTGTTAAATATTTATTAAAATGGAATTCCTTCTCCAATTCTAAAGTTTGATATCTCGTGTACGTTTGACGTGTCCGTTTACTCCCTAAACTCGATTCTAATCAAATAATCCGAATTAGCTTGTTTATAGTAAAATAATTAAAGATATTTACCGTTAATTGATTTCATCCATGGATAAAATTGGGCTTCTAATTGTTGATTATTATTGGTATAATTGTTATTAATCAACGATTTACTATCACTAGAATTGTCACTAGTTTCTTGATTATCGTCATTACTATGATTATCATCTAAATTGAAATTGTAAGGCTCCTTCTTTTTCAGTGGTTTCGTTAATAAAGCTCGAAGTGCCGGTGAATCATCATCGGTAGTCTTTTCATCGGTTTTATTTTTATTTAGAGACAAGTTGTTGGCATCGTTAGTGGTTAAATTCTTCGTATTATTTGTATAGAGATGTTGCTGGCAGCTGTCTATCTGGATCAAATGTTCATTAAAATTATAATTCACTGGTGTTGTAGTTGTTGGTGGTAATGGTGGTGGTGGGATCGTATTCTCGAAATTGTTAAAATTCGTTTGATTAATCGAGAAACGACAACTCTCATATGGACGTTCCTCTTTCACCGAATACCCAAACTCGTTTAGTGGATGACTATAATGGTAAGGTGTTGGTGGGGTTTCAGGTGGTCGATTCTTCATCGGATCATATTCACTTAAAAACTGATTATTCTGCTGCATATGTTGATTATATTGATTCCAATAATCGGGTGTATATTGTTCTGATAAATTCATTATCACTATTATCACTTGATCCAAGCACAATTCACCTACAACTATTACTACTACCAACTTGGCCAAATATAAAATTGCAACTGAACCTCATGTCCGTTCAACTACGGTCCAGACACGTTCACGATAAATGTTTTAACATTGTCAAATATTCCCCCAAAAGTCGACATTGAACGGGAGGGGTTGTTCTACCCCCTAAGGTTTGTCGCTAGTTCTCTTTTATTCAGCCAGCTGCACTGTGAAATTCACCCACCCCCAACTATTCACTGCTCTCTTTCATCTTATTTATTATTAGGGGTATCGGATATATAATATAGTGCAGAATGTGAAAGTTTCACGAAAAAAATCACAATTCACTTCATCATCGACTAAACTGTTAAATTCAGGTAGTTGGGTGTTTCGACAAAGGCACCCCAATTTTGTTGTTTTAGTTTAATTGAAGCATTGGCGAATAAAATTTAACGCATACTTGTTGCAATCGTATAATATTTAAAAATTTCACACTATAAGTCACAGTCTAAACGTATCATTATTGTATGTGTATTCTTGGACGATGGATTTCTCCCCTGTATATGCGGAATTACAACAATAGATGCGTGTGTGTATCGAACATAATGAGATTCAGTAGTCGATAACTGTATAGGAGCCAATCACTATTGGTTTCTATTGTTGATTCAGTTCAATTTAGGGGGTAGTTTTAACATTTACTTTCATTATAGAAAATTCGCTAATATAACCATTTTCAGGTCTATATCAATTTTATGATGAATTAAATTGGGGGTTCTGCATATTCATATTATCGGTTAAATTATATTTAATTTGTAAATGGGGTAAGTGCCCCTTTTATTAGTAAATACGAATTGGTAATCGTTTTTCAGTAGAATCACCGAAGATCTCGCTCTTGCTCGCTCGTTCTCAACAAGGCGATGATTTATTGTGTTTTAAAATAATAACACTATCGTCAGGTGTCGGTGTGAATTATGAATTAACAGCTATTTGAAAGGGTTACCACATATGACTATAACTCGATCATTAATTATACAAGTTTGTATTACAAAGAGTAATTTTTCTATATTTCTTTATTGCGTTACTCTAAACCTTGACTAATCAAAATTTCATGTTACTAATACCTTTCCGATAGTAAAAGATTCAATTTTATTGAAGCAGTCATATATCTTCAAGTTGACTTTCCTTTTCCATTCTTTGAAAGCCTGTTGTAAATATTGATGTTGACAACGGTACTGTAAATATGAAGATCCTGTTATGTTGTATACGTCTATTAAGATTTTTCACGGTTATAAAATAAATAGCCTTGCTATTTTTAATCTATAACTGATTGTTGTTATTACAACTTTACTTTCATTAGAAAATTTCAATTTCATTGAAATATTCCGTTGAACATTCTGAAAAATCAACACATGAATTGTTGTTGGTATAAATGTTACGAATCCAATTTTACCCTACAAAACATACCATGATTGACAGTGAGGGCCGGCCAGATGATTAACGAGATGTTTCACAAAATGACGGGCTCGAAACTGAACTTTCCTCCCTAGCAGGGAAAGCATCACTGTCTGTAAACATGCACTTAAAAACTCCTTGATTCCTAATCGATAATCGCCAAGCACAATTCTCGACTATTATTTCATTATTTCTGTATTTAAATTTGATTGGGTTTTGTTTGTGAAAAAATCGGGGTATTCTTTTTGGAGATTCGAGACCACACAAAATATGCCGTTGAAATAAAGGAACATAAGATTAATTTCAATAGATGCATGTTGTAGATGAAGTCACTGATGAAGCAACGATAAGTTTAATTGTATGACAGCCCAACAATGTGAAACATCCAAGGATTTGATCTTGTCAGTGGAAATGTAGTCCAAATTTTTACATCACTCATATAGGAATGTACACTATTGTCGATTAATCGAATAGAGTACACGTACAAAAATTCTGAGGTTGCGTTTTTTGTCGAGTCAGTTTTCAGTCAGGTTTTATGGGAGTTGCCTGGGCTTCTGTTTGGCTGTCGTTCGACTAGTAAACTAATACAAAATAGTTGCAAGTAATCCTCTTGAATATTGAAACCAACACCGGCGGCCATACCAACTGTCATTCATGTCACTTGTTTAACTAACCCAGTCATTGATGTGAAGGCAGACTCCGCCATCGTTTCGGATGAGTGTGCGAATATGAATAATGAAGTAAAGACGAGCCGCCCGTTGCCGTTAAGTTTCCTAGTTGCACCCACTGACCTTATAGATTCCACCGATAACTGAAATTCTATCTGTTGGAAATTTCAAAGCCATTATGAATCGATTCTCAGAAAACAACAAACGGCTGTATCAACACGGAATTTTGGTTTCTTCAAAGAAAATACGGAAATTTTAAGAAAACCTCTCTTACATATGCCGATAATATTCACCAATAATTGATCCAGACCTTCGTACATAGCACGTCTACAACTCAACGGTATGCGTTCCACCGTTCGTCTACTCTTCTTTTCACAATTTGGCATTTGTACGAAATATAATCAATCAATGTCAACAGTCGGGTTGTTTTCTCTCAGCCGCCCTGTCGGATCACCCTCGCACCTCACCCCGTCAACCCACCCTACCGACAATCCGACAATAACCTACTGGTATGGATGGACGATTTTTGTCATTTATTATTGGTTGCGTGAATTGATTTTTTTCTCGTCGGCGTTCTACATTGTGTGTGAAATGCACTATGATGTGTTAATTTTGGATGTACGCTCGGTTATCGCATCGTCAATAATAGAAATCCGCAATTTCGCTAAAGCTAAGAAACGGCCGCAAAGTTGAATTAATTTTAGCGTACATTTTTGCCTAATAACTCTTTCGACTTCTTTGAGTGTTTTGCTATAGGGTGTTGTAGCAATATTTATAGCGTTGTGCGAGGAATTCTAATTAAAGTTTGAACAATGACGATTTGTTTTTTCTTGGTCAAAACTAAATAAAATTATGATTAAGTTCATATGTACAAACAGTGTACAATATAGCCGAAGTGTATGTGTGTATAGCCGAACGGATGAACATAAATTTGAATGGTTGAGTCGCATCATAGAACGGCACATTCATCATTTCAATAGCGCAACGATAACTCCTAAAACTTTTGAAAATATAGACGTTTGTTTTTCAACAACATATGTTGTTACTATTACGTCTATTAGCGAAGAAAGTAAAAATATTACAAATTTCTAAAATTTATTACAAAATCTAATTTCCTCTAGCCTGCTCAACAAGTACGCTCCTCATCTGATAATTTAGTTAAATTCGTTGTATATATGAGGGAAATATATTAGTTCCAGTATGGAAAAATGTTTAGATGATGGAGACACACATAAAACTCTGTTACCGACCGGTGTTACGGATCATAAATGTTCACTTATGTTTCCATTAAAACAAACCGACATGCTATTAACACGAGAACGGTAGAGATATCTGCCAACGATATCGTAAAGGAGACGGGGAATCCACCAATATTTCCCACAAGGGTAAACTCGTGCCAAACAAAACAATATAGACACGTTATAAAAAAGTTTATAAATGATGTGTAACCATTTATTTCGAGCCTTTTTTGTCTTTGTTGTTGTTGTTGTCGTCTATTTGTTTAAAATCTTTTATAAATGATTGTAATACACCTGCTCACATGAAATAATTAGAAATCATCTTTTCGTTAGATATTAGACGGAATTACTTCCTCTAACGCGATAAACATCTTATCCAAATAATTAAAATTATTAAAATGTAAATTATATCGGAGGATTCCATGTAAAAATAGATTCGAAATAATGTAAAGATAATGAATAAAGTTTGACAATAATAGGAGAATGGAAACTTGCAGTAATTTCGTTCGGATGTAGATGGTAACATTGTGGGGGCCCGCATTGCTGGTAAACGGAAAGAAATTCAATTGATCTTGTCCAGTGATGTTGGGTGATCCATCTTCGTCAAGAACGTCGTCGGGACGGGCGCCAGTGTAGAGCGTCGAAACGGTGCCTCTATTGAGATATTATGAATTTATTATCATAACCGCTGAAGGGAGACGAAATAAATATTTATATAACTATCGCTTACAATTATTAAATACACGAAAAATTAGACGATTATTGAATATTAAAATAAAAGTAAGTCAAGGGGGGCGATTGTACTGGAAGAATGAAAGTTATGTGTGTTCTGGCAGCGGGGTTCGATCGAAAACGACGACTTTTAATTAGTTTCAGTTCAGTTACAGCATTCTCTAAGCCGCAAAAACTAGTAGCGGTCAGAATTGTCAGTGGAGCGTAGTAGTTGCAACCACCACAAACGTTTGTAATGAATCGTGTAAATGACGTGCCATTGTTCGTGTATACTGATACTCTTTTAACTGAAAAAGAGAAATTAAAAATAATAAAAATATTATTGTTGTGATCAATCAATTTAGCAAATCAAAGAGTGAACCGTACTGTAAATATTGAATTTTTATAAAATTCTACTGTCGGGAAAATCGTCGATTTTCGAATAAAATAAATGAGAATAACTCTTAATTACATCCCATCACAAAGACGAAAACTCATTAGTCCATTTATAATGGATGAAAGAGTTGTACTTTGAAATTCTCGACAATGTTAAACGACAATTATAATGAAATATTCAACTAATATGTCAGTTAACGATGTAAACTCCATTCGAGTTCTATATTTTGTTTTCTTATTCGATTATTTCTATCGACATAAAGATTTTCTTTTTATTTAATAATTCGATGATAATAATACAAAATAATCGTCACAAAAAATCTATTTCAGAATAGGACTTTAAAAATAAATTTAGCACTTTTAACGGCACATAAATCGTCAACAATATTTAAAAATATACTCAAGACATCTGAAGCTAGACGCAAAATCTATCTAGTTGGAGTTCAAAATGACGGTAACAAATCTTTAAATATAGCGGGGCTTAATTAGATATAAAGTTAATAAATCGAACCTACAATCCGACCAAAAAACCGATTGTTCAGCGATAAACACCTAAACTAGTTTGTATACTTTTATATCAGAATTACAACTATCAATACCAGTAATAGAAGAATTTTAATTACAACATTTTCAAAGAAAGTGATCTTCATATTGAGACTAATAACCATCCACCTATTAATTATTTTCAATTCATAAA
The DNA here is from genome assembly GCA_020740385.1 of Mylabris phalerata. Classification (NCBI taxonomy): domain Eukaryota; kingdom Metazoa; phylum Arthropoda; class Insecta; order Coleoptera; family Meloidae; genus Mylabris; species Mylabris phalerata. Next base: position 4,358,261 of record JAJEOX010000299.1, on the reverse strand, counting down.
GCCTTATTTGAGTACAAGTTTCCAGTTGAAACTAGTGTGCAACTCCTGAAATGACTAAAACGCGATATTTTATCCTTTTTATAGCCCTACACGTGTTATCTATAAGCTAAATTAAGATTTTTTTGGATACTGGACAGATTTTGTTACGGAAGATATTTTATCGTTATTATACCACGTCTATGATTAATGAATTTCACAATCATTTTCACAAAAACAAAATCATAAATAATAAATTAATTAATCGATCACTGAAAGTGACAAATAAACACAACTCTCATAGAGTACTATCGTTATTGTATCAATAAAAACTATAAACAGCCTCGTATAGCACGGTAATTTTCAAGTTAACACGGTAGCTCAAATAAGACAAATTTAGAGAGTTTTGGCATATTTTACTAATTGAAAGGAGGCTCTTAAGTTGATTTTTGAGTTGAATTATACCAGAATTTTGGGCTAAATCTCAAGTTTTTAATGGACCCCACTCTGCAGTTATGAAAAAGATTCTTACACAATTTCAGGGGTAAACAGAAGTTTAGTTTCAGTCAAAAATGTTCGATTGTGGTTGATTTTATTCACCAAACAAACGACAATTATAAATATAAATTAATCGAAAAGAGAAATATTCAAGTATCTACAAGAAATACCAAAGTGATAAAATTTCTTGAAATAAAACAATATATTTTAGTTAAAAATCACTAAAATAGAAAAATTGTACTTACTAATTCACCAATTTGTCCAAATATAACAACGGCATATTAATCAAATTAGGAATTATGGGATTAAGAAATTTAGGGCTTTGTTACCAACCCATTTATTAATGGGTGAGCAATTCAAAATTCCCAATTTCTATCGGCCAAAAATTCAGTTGACAACCAAATTCCCTAATTGTTCCAACCTTACAACTTTAATTAATGTCAGTCTTAATCTTTGTGTTCAATTGTGACTGAAGAATTTGCCAATTATTGGTGCAAGTGAGTATTTTTTACTATTTTCGATAATTTTAGACTAAAACGAATTCTTTTATTCAAAATATTCGGAAAATTAGACAAAATTGAATTAACACAAACAAAAATTGTTCTTTCTTAAAATAATTTGACTTATAAGCCAGTTTTCCTGTGGTCCGGTATGGTTTCAATTTATTACTGAGCCCTTTCGTTAACAATTTTAAATAAATTATAACCGAGTCTTAAATTTATAATACAATCATTAAAGGAACATGTGTTATTGTCTTCGAGCAAACTAAATAAATTACCAACCGTTGAAATAATTATAAGAATTTCAATTATGGTAGCGGAATTTTGTATAAAACTCATATATTTACCAGTGGTAATAAATTGGAATTATGACAAGACTTAATTCCAAATTTATTATAAAGCAAGATCAACATTGAATTGACGGTTGTAAATGATTAAACATTAATATTTGTTTCGATTAGAATTATTATAAAAATAATCGAATTAGAAAATTATTAATAATATTAGGATTGTTGGCCAAAAGTTGGAAACAATATGAGAAATGGAAAGGGAAATGCACCTAAATGAGGATATCGCGTGTTTTATAAGATACATCAATATGTTGGCATGATCCACTCGCAACAGCTTGCAAATATTTTAAAATAAAAGTGGATCGTACAAATTATAACACCAAATGCACGCAAAAATTATGTACTGTAAAAATGCAGTGTACCTGCTTGTCGTGAACTTGTTACATAATTTGTCATTATTTTAATTTAAAGAATATTCGTTTAATTAAATAGTTTTTATTAAATTTTAATTGGAATATTATTATATTCAATCGATAGATACATTAATCATCCAAGATATTCTTTAAATTTTCACTTATACAAAATTATACGATATTGTTTTGATGCTAATTAACAGCTGTTAGAGATGCTAAATACAAATACCTAATTTGGAATGATTAATTATAAACATACCAATATCTGTAAGTCTTCATCTTTATGATTAATTGTGCGAATTTCAAATTTCTTAATTCCAGGTAGTTCTACAATAGAGAGCCGGGTAGAAAAAATACAGTTTTAAAATAAGGAGGGAGGGTTCGATATTGTAATTTGTAAACAATTTGCGCAAATATTTCGTGTGCAATAAGGCGAACGGTTATAGCTTGGAAAGTTTGACATCTGTAAAACGGGCAAGTATTTAATGAGTTGAGTGAATTCTCGCGTCGCGTTTCTATTTGCATGTCACTAGTGTTGAAGTGAACTGATCTGGAAGTACGGTCTGACTTGACATGAGCCGGTGGGGTGGTTTAAAACCCAATACAACACCCAAAAGCGGCGAGCTTTTCCTATTCTGTGCTATACGATACGATATAACAACCATTCTTGGTATACACTGTGTGTAAGCCTTCAAATATCGTCTCTTTTCTTCACGATGGATAGTGAATACGGAATGTTCATTCGTTGAACGAACGAATAGTTATGTAGGCTTGAACGCTTGCTTCTTTGGTGCGGAAGATTTATTATCCGGTAGAATTGAACGGTTGTTGAAGTAAATTTAGAGGTAAACAATTTACCGCATAAATCCTTCATTATAAAAATCCACAAAACAAGTGTATGTTGACATTTTATTTACCTACCGCGAAAAAACAAACCAAAATGTTTTGATCGCCCCAAAATTATTATCAACAAACAACAAAAATCTATAATTAGTTTCTCGAGGGTGCTCGAATGATAAATGAGTGGAACTGTTGGAAGAAATTTAGGAAAAATGTAATTTTGCATTTCAATTCGCGTTGTTGTTGTTGCTGCCTCTTGTCTGTCAGGTTGAGCTAAACTTCGTTGCAACAGTTTTGTTTTCAGTGAAACAACACGTATCGACATTCGGAAATTCCACAATGCCTCCCATTACGTGACTGTAAAATTGGGGATATTCAAATATTTTTCTTTGGAAATAATTATTTGAAATTTAGATTGATTCATTTGAACAATCTACACTCGAATTCGTGTCTAATTGTTTCAATGGTTCGTGTTTTATTAAAAGGACCGAGGTCAAAAGCGTGCTAGAAGAAAATGTTGTGTTTATAAAACAACAATAACAATATGACAGCAACGCAGTAGGTCTGTAAGATGAACACAAACATTTATTATAGTCCTTAAGAAAACACAATCTTTTCTGTGGGAATAATAGATAGATCATTTTGGCTTATAGATTTGTTATTGAACAAATAATTAAAAATCAACCGTTTCATTTCACGGACTTATTGTTTTTCTCGACTAATCATCGCTATAAAAAGGTGTGAACAACAAGTATTCCACGTATTTCCTCTTTTTTATTACGAATTCTTTCGAAATTAATCATCGACCATATTCAACAAACAGATCGTCTATTGTGAGACTAGAAAGCAAAAGCTCAGACTTGTAATTAATACAGTTTTGGATTTCAGCTTTTAACTTTCTAAAATCGATCAAAGAAATTTCTAACATATTTCGGATAATTTATTGTTGGAATTGAAGAAAACTAAACAGTTATAAATCTGAGATGAAAACCAACAAAGCAGCTTGTATCGCTTGATTTCTCTCAAAAGCTCACGGACTTTCATTGAAAAACTTAGCGATATCGGAATGGTGTAAATTGCCTTTATTTTCACATTCTAGTTTGGAGTTTTTGAAAAATTCAATCGATTCTCCACAACAACCCAATTTAGAATGCCATTATTCCAACTTATAAGAGGCATTAAAATAACAGCTCCTTTCGTCGGTCAAAGTTCGTACTAAGGCCCCAAAACCGACCTTCCTACCATCTATCGGATGATCAATGTACTATAATTTGTCGGTATGTATCCGAAATAATATAAATTTAAATTGATGTAATTAATCTTGACGATCGTTCAATGAATCTCGATTAATTTCCCAAATATTCTCAATATAAACAAATAAAAATCAATTAATTCTATAAAAAATAAACGAATTGTAATTATTTCATTACAAATAGAATTTCCAAATGATTTACGTTTGTAATTTATCAACTAAACACACAAAAAAATACTAATGAATAATTGAATTAATGGGATTTATTGATTGATTTGGCTTTTTCATTCAATTCTTTGATATTCTTTCCGCTTTCGTATCGCTTATTTCTATGGTAATGCAATAATATAAATTTTGATGATGGAGGATAACTCTTCGGACGCGACATCTATCAATTTCTAACATAAACCGTTGAGGGTTGGAAATGTAGGGGTGTCTGTGGAATTTGTACGTTTACGACAATATCGACTTTCTGTCAAAGAATCCAACAAATTATTTATTTATAAATTGTAATTTTTGTACGGGTAATCGAATTTTAAATATTTGATTTATCGAAATAATTGCTATTGATAGTTTAATAGTAATGATTAATTATTAAAAATAAAAATATTTGTTGTTTTCGGCACTGGTTTGAGGGTGCAAATTTGCATATGTTGTAGTTGTAATATTCGATCTGATTAAATTTAATTAGCCGTATTTGGAGGATGTATAAAATATCATCACATTCACTAAATGTTGAAAGATAGAAAAACATTCTACCGGTAATATTGCAAATGATTGGATCATTAATAATAGCAGAGAAAATGTCAATTAAAGTCACCAATTAAAAGCAAGATTTTACAAAATGATTAACGTTACAAGCTTTTGTAAACAGTCTGGTAATTGGTGGTTAAAGTAGGGAGAGATGAGAATATGGTTGTGGATCCGCGAAACAAACCACAGTCTTGTCGCAATTTTAATAGTCCGTGATTTTCTTAAACGGTTGAAAAGTTGTTAGCACTAGACATTATGTGTAAGATTACAATGATTAGTCTTAGAATGAAGGAGGAATATAGACGGTTTTCCCTCATTGCTCATTATAAGTCTCGTTTAACTGTTACCGACACCATCAATTTCCCACAACTGTTCCAACGTACCACATTCAGATTCATATCGTTATTAAAATTGATAGTACTTTTAACACGCCGTTACATTGTTTTAAAGTGAACGCCATAAAAAACACATTAAATATCGTACCTTCTTCCAGTATAATCAACGTGACTAGATATCTACCGGTTATCTTCCCTAAGGTGGTCGCTTTTTCAAATATCGAACACTACAAGTCTATTGTTTAGAGAGAGTCATCTTAGAGCTAAAATAACTGGATTGTATTGGAATTTTGACTAATTGTGGTAATTTTCCCATATTTCCATTAGTGTGTTGTGTTATCAATCATTTTGTGGCAATTTTGACAACATTGTGTGGAACTAATAAATTTCCAGTTAATGTTTCTTGGTATGTTGCTAATGCACCACCTACACGTACAGGTATAAAAGTTGGGTTTATTCCAGAAAATGTCTTTTATGAATTTCCTTTTGGTGCTCCGTTTACCGTGGAAATTTGTGTGCTTTCTCACGGTTTGTGTACATAATACACGCATACATGTAAAATACGATAGAAAATTAGTATCGTAAATGGAGAGAAAAACTTCAACACTATTTGGAAAAAAGATACAATCTAGTTGTTTTATTTTATTTTATTTGAGTTCTTCATGTTTTGTTCTACATAAAATTACCTGTCATTAGCAAAGCAGCACGCTAGGTTGAAGCTGACGAGCGCAGTTCTGATTGGTTTTTAAATTGATGGTAGCTCCCTACCTGTAATGAGCGGAAGGCGTGGCGGCAACATCATTTACACCGGCCAACCGTTGACCGATCGAAGGGCACCCACCAACGACTAGACCAGTATGCTGGGGCAACACAAAAAGGCACAAACTAATCGGTTCTCGATACACCGCCAGCCATTTACCCAATCATTAGAACCACCTATTGTTTCGATTTTTGACACGTTCCGCTTATCGTCTTCACATTTTCGATGATGATGATGTGATAATGTTGAAATAAACGAAAACTAATGGATTTTATATGTTTGTTCGTCTTCATTTCGATTGGTTTATAAAATAAGAATTGTTAAGTAGGCGGCTAATATTTATTCAACTGCAACATTAATATTTATACGTATTTTATTCAACTACCACTTGTAATTTGAATTTGTCATGTTCCAAAGCTACCGATTCTCGAATAGCACAATAACAATCGGCTACTTGTTAACGACTAGGCCATATTTTTCTTCTAATTGCATTCGAAATAACAAACAACACGTACAAATATATCCCGAAATCTTCCCATCAAAGCCGAAAAATAAATAAATAGATAGATGAATAGATAGAATGATTCAATAAAGAAAAGCTTTATAACAGAAACAGGTAGATATCTAATAAAGATCTCAGTATGTTATTCATCAAGCTCACAGCTTGCTAATCAGTCTATGCCAACTATGTGTGCTTCATCACTGTTTCCTCAATCACCCGTTATAACTATGCACAAGCTTTAACAAATGTTCACCATAGGGGATGGCTTTTTTCGAAATGAAGATATTTTACGACATCCGAATATAATAACTGATAATTTTAAGTAAGTAGGTATAAATATAAAAGAATTTTAAATATGCATATTTTATTTAGCCGAATTATTGATAACATCAACCGATTATTGCTATAATTAGGCAAATTTATTATAAATTTGTCTTGTTTGATTGCTATCGAGCTAATAATTATTCAATAGGCCTTACCGATCATCGACATCTGCTATTTAAATTTCTGGCTACACATCTTCCATATGAACCGGAGAAAGGCATCCAGACATTAACAAATTCAATATTCAAACAACATTACACCTGCTTAATATTATTTTAATTAAATAGCAAATGTTATTATTTTATCTTTAATTGGCTGCAAATAATAGCGTGAAAAGCTTATATTTGTTTCCATGTAACCGTGAAAATATATCACTTTTAATTGCTTTTTAATTCAACAGTAATTTTATATTAATGAACTTTCAATAATCACAACAAATAGTAAAAATCAACGATTTCAGCCTCTTTAGCAGTACGTGAGACAATCCGGCCTGTCTGACTCGATCGGCCTTAAGATATTCGAAAAAAAATCGAAATAATTGCAGGAATCACCACAAAGTGGAGTATAAATTTCAGTTAACAATTTCCGATTATTTAGACAAACCACTAATTTAAAAATTCTACTTTAGATCAGAGCGAATGAAATTAAATTCCATTTCTTTTATGTTCATTATAAAAGCTTCCCCAAGAGAAATAAATTGAGCATATCTATAAATAGATTCATTAGAAAATTCTATATTATAATTAATTTATTATTTATAACACATGCAACTTATTAGATAACCATCAATAATGCGAATTTTCTTTAATTTCTGCTTCTGTGAATATAGAAACAATAAAAAAAATTAAATAACTTCCTTTTATAGTTTCCACAAGTTTCTTCAGTTGCAGTCTTAAAACACAATTAAATGACTCAATTATATACCGGCAATTAATTCAAGTAATCAATGATTTGATATTCACACCTTGAATATTGAGGATAGTTGCACAATACACGACAATAAGTCATAAAATTATTTCACTTATAAATGCAAATTGACGTTTTTCTACGTTTGCGTGAAGTTTTCTATCTGTTGGAAATCAGCAATAATAAAAAAATACCAATTAAAAAGCTGAAAGATTCATTATTTTTCTTAAATGAGTGAGACTTATGTGCTCATTGCTTACTGGGAAAACGATGTATTTCTTCTAATATTAATTAAGTTGTATAATCAAATGAGCAATTAGAGGATCTACAGACGAGAAATGAAGGGATTTTTTGTTGATTGAACGCATAATTGCAGACCTTCCTATGTGGTTAATTTATTGGAAACGGCATTGTTTTGATTAGTTGCCATATTTAATAGCGCTTCTATAATAAATACGATAAACATAAAGAGAGAAAAAACAATATGAGCATCATTACGGAAATTACTTAATTTGCTACTACAAGAAAACAAATACATCTCATTATTTCTAATTAAACAAACTATATAATTATAATGCTGTAAAAAATGATAAAATAATAACAAAGTCTTAATTCACACATTTTAACTTATTAATTTTCCCATCCAGTAAACCTCGATTATAACAGTTTTTTCTCAAAAAATTAATCGAATCAATTCTTCACTAATTGTAGGTATTGTTCGGTATTTTTTAGTATCTGAATAGCAAATTTTCATAAAATCGTGTACTTGATAAATTATTATTTCATATTATTTTAAATGTACTGCTTTTACAGGCGATGTTTCAATTCTTCACTGTTAAAATGTTATTCAAATCACTACACTTTCTCTTGATTATAATATCGTGTCTGAGCAAATCAAATTTAAAAGTATCTGATTAATGGTTTGTGAGTGTGCTCTTTTAGAATACCCTCGTATTAAGGCGAAATTGTTCGATATTATTGCCAATCTTAATGGGAATCGATACAGGTGCTAACGAAATCGACGATTTTCATCAACAATTTTGAGTTTTAATTAATTTTATATAAACGACTGATGCGACAATTCGATGACTTTCGATAATTGGCAAATTTAGATCTTATAATAAAGTAATTGTCAACGCTTTAATGTTATATAGAACTTCATATCCCCAGGTAACAATAATCTAATCAGCAATCTCCTTGTTTGTCAGTCTCCCTAATCATCTTTGGAACATTGTACGCAATAACTGCTGAACATTCCTAATGGATTTATAATCCTGAGTTGGAATCTAAGGGCTTTGTGTTTTACGAAAATACCAAACTCCTAAACTGGAGGTTTGAAGGATCGTAGCGGTAAAGACGTAGACGTTTCCTCCTGCCACCGGATTTATCATTTGAACGTTAGTAACGTTAACATTTTGAAGAATATTGCTTGATAATGAAATTAATGTTGAAACTGGCAGATGTATTTTGTAATGTAGCTTCTGTTTAGATGATTTTTAATGAAAACAAACTAATTGTATAGAATTATATCGGAATTGTTACACTGAAAGATGTTTGTCCGAAATTTTGTGTTTTTCAATACAAAAAACATCCGGCTCTCCCTGAAATTAATAACATATCATCAAGCGGGAATTATTCTCATTTCTTAGAAATCTCGTTTATAATTGAAGTTGCAACAATAGCGACAACCCTTTCGATGAATATTGGTTGCAACACTTTTAATTGCACCGTCTCCAAATTGTATTTTTGGGACTATAATTATATTGTTTTGTGTAAACTAGAGGATAAATAGATATGGCTCGTTAACAGAAGCCACAATAAGACGAGACAAATTATATAATTGAAGGTGAAACAATAGTTTGACGGTTACTGCAGCAGCAAGTTCAACAAGTTTACAAATTAGTGTAGGTATAATAATGTCCATAATTGTTATTTTTTTCTTTGTAGATAATTGCTGCGAGAATTTTTTCGGTGAACATCCTGCTAGTTGGTTTCTTGTTTCAGTTTTTCTCATTTGAGAAATTAAAGTAGCACCTGTAATCCGTTGGTTTTTTTCTTTATTTCTTTCGTCTTGGTTTGTTGTTGATAATGTTAAGGAGAGATGTATGGAGGGACAACTTCCTATTCGGATCCTTGAAATTTGATATTTACAACTATTAATAATTTCGTCTGTGACGGGTGGATCGAGTTTGTAATGGAAAGCTCGGTCAAATTAGTAATTATTTGAGTACATCCATCTTCATTTATCTGGTAGTCCGAGACGTTCGTAATCATCTATTTCATTGGTTACTGAATGGGTAATGAATGTTCCGCGGATTCCGTCAGCTACAATGGCACCTACTGAACGCTTCTGGTGCGCTGAGCACAGTGGGTACCCAGAGAACTGTACAAAGAGGACATTTGTATTTGTCTGTGCCGAGTTTATGTAATTTCCTATAGAGTTTACCCCCTTTACATCCCGTACTAGAGCTCCATTGGGGTCCCACAATAGACTGTGACTATAACTATTTGTATTTATATATAGAAAAAGATCATTCTAAACGCAAACCGATATTACAAAGCTTTCTGTGAGTCTGCATCGCATCCAATTCCGAGCGGGCCGCGGCCTGGCAGTGACGGATTGAAGGATATTTGTCATCCTCCCGGGTCGGCCACAGTGCTGTCTGTCCCCCTTCTGCCCGCCTTTAGCCCCCCTCAATTCCTGTTGGTCCCAAAAGCCGCCGTTACTGCTGCCGCCACCGTCGTGGTCGCGACCGCCACCCCTCTTGCTCTTCCACTGATCGACTAGATAACACTCTTGAACAAGCATTGCATTTTTCAGTAGTTTTAAATCACATGTGCTAGATTTCATTACAACAACACAGTTCATTTATGATCTTGACTTGAAATAGGAAAACAACCGTATCGAATAAATGGAAAATACAAATCTTTGATCATTAAAACCTTTCAACTTCATAGTTAAACAATATAGGGGGAGATAGAATTCGAATCATATACATTAAAGCCTGAAATTTATGTACACCCATCAATCTTTCGACGTTTTTTCACAACCATCCATCTTTGCAATTTGTTAGACAGCGGTTTTCGGTGGAAATTTATTTTTTCTGAAAGGAAAATTCACTCTCTAGAAGAAGCTTTTTTGCGCCACCAGCACCACAACTTCCTATTTGATTCTTTTAGTGTCTCAATTTTTCTAGAAACTACTTTGGCGCTGTATGATTACATTGTTTCTTAGAATATTTACAACAATTTGATTTACAACAACTTGAAACGAATTGACAAATAAAAATTTCCCACTATTCACATCGCCATTTTCGTTGACATGGAAATATAAATGATTCCTTAGCTAGGCACATTAGTTCATGGCAATTATCATGTTTTCCACTAGCAACAGTACAAAAACATGAAATATTAAGCTGAAGATTAAAGATGTTGCATCACAGCAAACGAACGAAGAGTCCTATAGCCGGTCAGTTTGAAAAATACCCTCGACCAAAACATAAAAGCATAATATAGGAAATACTGGAAACATATAAATGATGGGTGGTTTTTTCTTGGCTCTCCACTTCTCCCTACCGAACGGCCTTTTCCTTGTAACCAACTGGCTCATTCAGTGGAGAACGTTTCGTTTCTTAATGATGATTTCCCGTTGTAATCTGTTCTTTAGGGAATTTCAATAGACCACATTACGGACATGCTTTCTGTAAATTTCCTCCTCGAATTCGGCCAGATTACGTCTTTTTCGTTCAATTAATTGATAAATCAACTCGAATCCAATCTCTACAATCTAGTCGTTGTTTTTACTGGCAATTACTAAAATCGTATTCGTGTAGTTGACAGTCATTAACTGGCGATTTGAACTTTTCGTTTATTTGACGTTTCACCGTCTATTTTCATACAAAAACGCATACACTGAGTAAGTATTTGTATAGCTATAGAACAAAAAATCTTTTCATATAAAGACGAAAGAAAAATCGCATTTGTTTTGAGGCGGCACAGTGCTTTGATTAAGTGAGTTCTTGGTAGGGTTCGAACTCCCGGCGCCGTAGCAAGATAGATCTGCACGCAAGCCCATTCTCTGTGCTTCATTTACCGTATGAATGTGTATGTATAAGGGAGAATTTTTTACAAATTACAACGACAAACGATTTACTTTAATAGTCAGACAATTCCATTAATTGAGTAATATATTGAAAAGTATATATGAGACTTGTTACATATTCATTTTAATGGTTTGCGTTTATAATTTTCCACAGTAAATTCCCCATTAGATGGAAATATCGGTATTGTACTAGAAAACGAAATGATCCAATTCCCTATCTAATTACAACATTATTGAAACATGATGATGTTTGTCATGGAAAAATGTAGTTAATAAAATATTCATACATTAATAACATTAAACATCAAATTAGCGACCACTACTATTACAACTACTATTGTTATTATTACTACCCCTCACCCTCTATTCTTATAATATTAGCAGGGTTTATTTGAACTAATGGCGGTTGGGCTAGTGATGGGATTTTAATAGTACCTGTACTCGTTAGAATGCAATCCCTAAAATTGTCCATCTAGCTAAAAGCACTGCTTTAATTGTGTATTTTGTTTTATAACTTGGTGCTTGAGATAATGTCGGGCCTTTAATTTGAATGGATGTACATAATATGTGATCATTTGTTTTGATGCTTACCGATTGAATTAAATACCATCCCATCATATTTAAGTGTTATGAAATTAACGAATATGTTGATCAGATTTACAGGAATTCCAAGGGCGGAAAAAATTAATGGAAAGTGGAATCGAGATTTATTATTTATACAAGGGGCGAATAATCATTGTAAATTATTATAAAAATATCACAGTGAAATTGAAAAATGTTGTCTTGTAGTTTTTCCATTGATAACACACGAAAAAGGCTACATTTCGTTTGGGAAAAAAACAACACGAAAAGCTAATCAATAATATGCCAGTCTGTACCAATCGAGAGGAGAAACATAGATATCTAAACATTTATACAATAACGTTGTTGCACTAAAGTTAGAAAACCATGTTATGTCTTCATTCTCTCTATTCGAACAAACACACGCAGGTTCGAGTCCATTTCCAGCAGTTTATCACTTAGTTGTTTTCATTTGACGCCCGATTAATATTGTGGCATGCCCAGCCTTGAAATCGACCAGTCTGTTGATATCTTCGAAAGATCGATCTTTGTATACATTTAATACTTTGTTGTTTTTAATTTAATTGGTCCTCAAATAACCTGAAACGGAAACGAGAACATCTATATTTAAACAAACCAAAGACGAGAAAAAAACGACATACGAACGCATTATAATAAATGAATGATCGTTCTCAATGAGATTTCAGCTTTGTAATTACGATTGAAAGAAAAAAAACCAAGCTAGTTTGTGTTTGATTGATGGACTTCGAATGGACAAAGGTCATTATCGATTTAAAATCAATCTCGTTAAACTGGACACTTGACAGGTGGAGAATTTTTAAAAGATCGTCTGTAACTGTCACAAAATCCCGAAATTAACATAATGGTGGAATTTCGTCTTAATGGGGCACCTCCCATGGGCGGCCATTGTTTAACGCACCCGACACTTTTCGTTCCCTTGATAGTTGAAACTGGCCAAACCGGCAGAAGATTCAGCACAAATCTTCATAATTACCAAGTTGAAAATTAACGATATTAAACAACATATCAATATAGTTTGTTGTAGCCATTTTATACATTCGTGTTTAATTTAGGATGAAGATGTAGTTAGTCGACAAATGAAAAATGACAATGGGAAATAAGACGATAAATTATAGAAGAGATTGATGTAGATGGTATTATTGTTATAAAGCTCGAGAGAGGCTCGATTGCTGTGGCCGGAGATGTAAAATAGTTTTGAATATTAACCCCATCATTTTTTTGTTTATAATGCTAGTCGAAAAGGACGAGATTATTAAAAATAATTCAAATAAAAATGCTGTCACGATGAAATATTACATTGTTGAATAATAACAATAGAATAAATTTTCGTGTAGAATAAATTCGATCGTATTTGCGTTGATGCGACAACGAATACACACACAAAAGAATAAAATACAAAGTTTTAGAGAATCCCCATTTTCATCAGCAGGGTGTGAGAGAGGGATTGCCGCCGAGAAAGACCAAGGGAACTCCTCAATGCGGAATCATCATTTTTCTTCGTCCTGTGAACAAGTAAGTCCACTTAGTCATAGTCGAACAGTGACCGAAAAATACAAGGGAGAATAAATGCTGCGGCAATTTAACAAGATCTTTTCAACTACAACGCTCACACATTTAAAAAAAAAAAAAATAACGAAAAAATTATAAATCCGATCGAATTAAACACACCCATTTCCGCCACTGTGTTAATTACCATTTGTGTGTTTATTTCGTTGATTGAAAATTCAAAATATCAGCTTAATCAACTCGACTAGATAACAACCGGCTAGGTTATACGTGTGTAGAACGGAATATATCATTTTGATGGGAAAACAAGACTTGAAAAAACAGAAACAGCGTTGACGCGTTTATTTTTGAAATGCTTTGGCATCTGTGTTTTACATAAAATCACAATGAGACAGGATGGCGGCGGTATTCCTCTTTCAAAGACCAGAGAAAGGGCGCTTTTACCAACAGAAAACACCAAGACAAATACCTATCCAAACAGGGAAAATGCTAATGAATAGGAAATGTTTAAATAGTGGAACGCTACCGCCAGACAAATGATTGACTGATAAGTAAAATGTAATTAAATTTTATTGTTTCGTTAAGATGCCGCATCATTCCTTACTATTATAAATCTCAAGTAATCCAGTTATCAAATGCATATTTCGACACCATTTGTTACGACCATCAATTAAAATGTTATCAGGGAACACAACCATTCATTATAGCGTTTATTTATAATTGTCATCCATTTTAAAAACAGACTTTAATACACAAATTCGTGATAATCCATCATTTATTAAATTCATCGAAATTTCACCGAAAAACTATAACAAACGATTTAATCTTTAATTCTATTCAAGCGTAAAATGGACCGTTTTAAATAGGCTTTTGTTACAAGAACAAGATTTCTAAAATTGATAATCTCGATGTTCTTACAAAATTTCGAAACTACCAAACGGAGTCGCTTTTATTAAAACTAAAACTGTATAAAACTCTATAATCACCAGCAGCTCGAATGAATATTTAAAGATTTAATTGAATCTCTCCTCGTTTTTGTCGGAATGAACTTCAAGTTGTAATAATTTTGTAGGCCTTTTTATTATTTTCTCTTCTAGATCCTTAACTCTGACGGAAATTGACTAATCAATCAATGTTGTTAAAACAGGTCGTTCACTGGGACGCCATTTTTTCCGTGTTAGTCAAGTCTAGTCTCCAATCCAAGATTTCCACAAAATTCTTTCGCTCTACATTTGCAATACTTCCTACGTTGTCTAATTAGGCGTGGGTGATGTTGGATGGGCAAATTTGGCCGGGAGCAATCGGTGATTTTTCTAAAAAATCCAGCCTACACGCTTTGAAACGGGAAAAAAATAATTTATCGTCCTCATCATGGAAACACTACAAAAGGTGTGGTTGTAAATAATGTTCACACAATATTTCGAAGCCGCACTTACAAAGCGAAGTGCTATTTGTCTAAGTATCTATTAATTTTAATTTTATCTTTTTTTCTTTTGCCTCTTCGTTTTTTTTTGTTTTTTTGCCTTGTTTCCTCTGCCTCTGGATGGGGTTGACGGTCATTTGTTAAAGTTCTTTTGCTACTGATTCAGTGAACGAGGAGAGAAAGGCAGTTTTATATTTTCCATTACTAGGTGATTACTGCATTATTAATGGAAGCTATAAACAGACATCGCTACCAAATGATAACTAAACATGTTAATTACAGTGATGGTGGATGATATCCTTAATGGTACAATGTTCTTTTTCTGCTCTTTTTTGGCCATACTGGCACAACAGACAATTTATATCCGTCTTAACTTATTTATTGTTCCTGATTGTATGTGCATGAATTTCGCCAAAAAAGAAGTAATAAGCGAAAACTCCCAAGCACAACTAGACGGATTCGTTGAAATGATTCAATTAATTTATTGATTTATCGGTTTATTGATCGATTCGATTCGTATTGGTCCGGTGAATAATGAGAAAGCACATTATCTATATTGGTTTTATGGGAACGCATGAACAAAATTTTTCATATCCAACCCTCTAAACAAACAACTTTCAACTATATGAATAATGAAAATAAAAATTTAGGTCGATGTTATTAATCAAAGCCGACACGAACAAAAAAATTAGGTAACAATATATTC
Organism: Mylabris phalerata; assembly: GCA_020740385.1. Lineage (NCBI taxonomy): Eukaryota > Metazoa > Arthropoda > Insecta > Coleoptera > Meloidae > Mylabris > Mylabris phalerata. The sequence goes on along the minus strand of JAJEOX010000299.1, from coordinate 4,342,572 downwards.
ATAATCAATAAATGTAAATAGAGTTATCAATAATTAAATTGCAACTTTTGCTTCATTTTAAGAACAACAAAACGAACAGGAAGAGATAACAAAAATAAAAGCCGAAAATCCAAAACAAAGCATAAATCAAACTGAAGAATTCCTTTAACCAAACTAAGGCAATCAGTGAATTCAATCGTAGGAATTCTAATTGGTATGAGGGAAACGTGTGTCGCAACCAGAAACACCCCATCATCGTCATCGTCGTCGTTTCCTAACCCTCTGTATGTAGTTCCTAACATCCACCACCACCACTACCACCACCACTACTACTACCACCACTCACACAGTCTCTCTATTCCCCCATGGAGGATCTAATCCATCAAGGCCGTGCAACCCCGGTCAAACTCACCCTCTCTCTCGCTTGTGCAACACACACATATACACTTATACATAGACACATATACACCCCGTCTTTCTCTTTCCTGACACGATCATTTTTCTCCTAGGTTCGTTCCATCATCGCGTCAGATCCGCCCCACCCTCCACGCGACGTTGCCAAATGGAATGTCGAATTTTATTTATGGCCCCCTGGATCTCTTTCTGTAATTAATGATTGGATAGATATCATAGCCGGGCTTCTGTTTCCATATCGTAATCGTATATGATGAGAACAAAATGGAAAGAATAAAAAGAGGGTGGTTCATATCTACACATTTTCTTTAGATTTAATTGAAGAGTATTGATTAAGGGTTGAAGTAAGTGTCAAATATAACAACAATTTTGTTGTTACATTCGGCCGGCTGGCAATTTTTTGACAACTATTATTATGGCTTGAAATTGACTTGAAATAATGGTCTTATTACCAAATTGCTTACAAGAATGAAAAAAGTGCCACTTTTTTATGAATAAATTTCCGACAATAATGGAACATTTATTATTATAGCAGAAGTTTTAAACGCCCAACCATATAAGAAGCTCATCGTCTATATGGTACAGATTTTTTGTGATTCAAAAAAGACGGTACACGTATACAGTTTAAGTAGATAAATTCAATACCGACCACACGTGCGTATAATAGATAGCAGAAGAATTTTCGACACTTGACTAATTTCGCCCCATTAATCTATTTCAGCTTTAGCTGCAGTTACCTATTATCTCTCACCTTTTCTATAGGGTAACGTACTTGTATAGTTTGCGGAAACCTGGTTAAGCATTTTATTAAATTACAAAGAAAAGACCTTGCATTGATCGCTCAGGTATTTCTATTGTGTACAACTAGTGAAAAATCTCCTGTTCAACCTTCGAATCTTAATTCTAAGGGTTACAATTGTTAGCGCAACACCACTGAGAATTCACCCAAAATGCTATATTTAAAACTGATAGAAACATAAAGTTGAAATATCGAAGACAAACATCTAGAAAGTTTCCCCCTGAAATATGTTGATGTAAATAGAAAAAAGTACTTCCGCCGATACAAGGGTTAATCCATTTTGAACTGTTCGAGTTTATGAAATTGTTCAGTTTATTCTAAATTAGCTTGGCACGCAGCATCAATAAGGCTACAAATAATGCGTAAATTAAACGAACACGCGAAAAACCAATAATGGGAATATCCGCATTCTTAACTCTAGCGCCAGTGGCGTAACGCTGCAAAACAGCCTAAAATCTAAATTCTGGTTACTTATTATTTCAACCAATTTATCATGTGTTTTTCCCATGTCTGTGATTAATTCTTGACAAGTTTAGACTTTCTAAATTTTTATGTTAAACTTGTCTGCAAGATTCGTGTAATGTGCATTACAGTTCTCAATTAATTTCGAACAAAGCAAGTTTCACAATTGGAATACAAGACGAAAAAGTTGTAAATTTAAAGGACGAAGGGTCTGGAAATTTTCGCTAGAAAGCAACTGTTCTATTCTATAAACAAACAGTGAAAAATGTACGGTTATTGTGTAATAATTTGATGGCATTTATTAAAGATGTAGAACCAACAAAACCAGATCGCAGGACAGAACAGAAATGAATAGATAGGGGTAGGCAGTGAATTACCGGGTGCGCGGCATTGTTCGGCCGATGGTGTTGCGGACGGGGATTGACGAGAGGGCATTATCACCAACATCCATCACGGCGAGTATCAATGCGCTACTTCCCACAGGAGACCCAAAAACTTTCGTTGTTTGTGTGCGAGTGTTCTCATCCCCCACCTCGTTTGCACTGCCTTTTCTATGTATCTGGTGTATTTTATATTATTTTTTTGTTGTTGTTGTTGTTGCTTTATTCCAATACTTTTGGGTTTCTTGCACGAACCATCCCTCTTGGTGTCTTTATCGCATTTTTCATATTTTCCTCGGCTTCGACTGTAACGTCCATATGTCAACCAACTTGAAAACTAATCCGTCTTGAATTTATCAAATTTACAGACTAGCCAAGAGGAAGTAATATAAGAATAAATCAAATTTCTGCTACCTGAACAAACAATGAATTCAATCTAATTAATTTCATCAGGTACTCGTACGTACCGTTGTATGCAGTACCGTTGTTTATTTTTTTTTAATTTGACTGATAATCTTTTGCAAATATCTCTACCGAATTATGACATTCCAACATCTTTAATATATGCACGTAATTTCTCTTTACACTATGATCCTACAACATTTATAACTTTATGTAGAGATAAAAGAATATTTAGAATTTGATTAATCATTTATTATTTCTCATAGAGACAACGCATTTGAAGTAACAATAGGAGAAAATATGGGACCGTCCAGTAGAAGACGAACGGAAGGAAATCGAGAAAAAAAAAACAAAGAAATAGACTGTCGAATATAGAGCCAGTCATCAATAGGTTTATCAGTCACTGAAACGTTTTCCAAGGAAATATAGATTGGTGATGATTTTTTAAGGTCTTGTGGTATTTGTTCCTTTCCAAGTGATAAGACCTTTGTGTCTTTGAACATGGAGGTCATCAATAAACGGTCTGAACTCTAATCTGCTTTCTTGATGACCGGCTTTTTTGTTTACGACTCATTTAGTTTGAAATTTTTCTTTTCGGTAACAATATCGTTTATCATAAAAATAAAACACGAAAAATGACGACTACGATGACGGCGACGACGACGACGACAACAAACCAAACAAACAACGACGAGATGAAACCATTTCCTTTTAAGAGTTTTTCATCAACTAAACAAGACGATAAATTAAAAAGTATCTGAAGTGGAAAATTGTAAAATAACGAAACGAAAACGCCAGTTCGGATCGTTATAATCGGACAAGAACGCCGAAATTTACTTTATAGTTTGAAGCCCAACAACCAAATCGGGATAGTTTTGTTTAAGTAATACACGTATCGCTGTATAATCGGCGGTTGTAATAATTGCAGAATTACCCCCAATTCTTTTATGTCTACGTTGTTGTATTGAATACACAATCAAGTCTTCAAATCGTTTACAATGTATACCAGATAGTCTAAATTTTATTTATTTTTTCTCCCAAATTCCGTATATTTTGACTACAGGTAATTTATTTTGTTTAGTTTGTCTGTCGCAAGCTTCTAGTTATTTTCATTTTGATAACAGTGACGTGTACGAAATGTGCTGCTTAGGTAATTCCATTGGGCGTCTGTTGTGCACATACAGAAACTAGTGAGTGGGATGGAGATGGTCCGCATTACACACAAACACATAGTAGAGCAACATGTCTGAAATAGCAAAACGGTGGTGGGTCGATGATGGAATTAACATTCAGAGTTGTAGCCGTGTCCCATCCGCCGCGCCTCTGAAATATGACTCGATCACGCTCTGGGATAAGATGAACCAAATCCATCATTTTGATGTCTTTGTTCGTTTTGAGCGTCCGTCTAGCTTCAGTTCCCTTAAGAGACGTGTAGTGCGCTGAAAGAGGACGAGGTGGTGGGTAGGAAGGAACATACAACACATAGATATCTACAGAAAAAGATGATGGCGAAAGAAAAAAAGCAACAACTACAACAACACATGAAACTCTGAAAGGAAAACGAAAAATGTTGAAATCCCTAGTGCAGTGGGGCCGGTCTACCAAATCCATCAAATGTCATTCCCTAATGGTGTCTCTCCAACGTTCTGATAGAATGATACTTCTCCTACTAGTCGGGGTGGAATAGTTTCAACCATTTCTATCAAACAGCACTTAATGAAAATGACTCATTCCAATAATCGAACATCGAAAACAAGCAACAAAACATTGAAACTACAATATTTATATGTAAATACGAACAAGTTCCGTTGAATTATTTTCTATGTGGAATACGAAAAGAGAGATCTATGTTTGAACAACAGAAGCATATTCTTTTGTTCGAACTACACAACACATGAATCAAAATATTCCAAGACTTAAATCCAAGATCGAATCGTTTAATCAACGTCATTGTACGTCGGCTCCTGGTGAGAAAACCTACAGGATATAGAATGCCAAGGTTTTACTATGATGTTTCAGGCAATTTTTTCCATTCGCCCATTTTCTAATAAAACTCCAACGAAACAATCCGACCGTAACGAAATTTTGATCGGAAATTTCGCCAATATCAACGAATTATTCCATGATAATAATAATAACGAAGAGAACCGGTTTTAATGATGAGAAATTATCAGGATGCATCATTACAAAGCTCACCTCAAACATGATGACTATATAATTACCGGCACTACGCTTCTTGATAGCGCAATAAAAGTTTTTGACACTGTTTAAACTTGTCAACATTGTTTACAAAAGGCAAACAATGCAAATTTCGTCATTACGAACAACAAATTGAGTTATTATTGAAATTATAATGGAATTATAGTAATGATGACAAAACTTACAATGTTATAATTTAACTGGCGAGAGACAGAAAAAATGCGCTATAAGCACAATTTGGCATGTTCGATAGGTGTATGTGTGTTGTTAAATTCTCATTTAGAGTCTGTTGCCTGTTTACCACAAGCCTCCATATTAATGTTAGTAGATTATGCTAATTCAACAATATATACATAAAGATCTACTTAATGTAGATCGCCAGTTTTGAAAAATTACATGCCATCTAGTGTCGACCAGTTTTGCCTCGCTACCTCTTAAAGTATTATTAATATCTATATAGCTAAACATAATTGAGATTCTCGTTTAATTTTTTGTCTTTTTTCTTTGCCTCTCAATATCAACCAGTTCTCCCTATCGTCAACAATTTCAAGAAGCCACAAAAATTGGCAAATGATCAATCGTTCAATGATAACTGGAAATTATCGTTTTTTCTCTAGTGTAAGATAATTAAATGAATATTTAAAATGTTGAAAATGTGAAAATATCGCGTAATATATCACTGCTGTTCATTCTTATAAACAAAACATAATGGATCAACTTCCGACGCTTGGGGATCAATCAAACTACTTTTAGAACCTGGATGATTAATGCGGCGATTTCTACACGAAAAACACCAATTTTTAATCTCCACGCTGTTTCCCTTTAATGAACCGAGTACTCGCTTTAATTTCGAAAAATAAACGAGCAAATTCTCTTTGAAAATTTCAGCAATTTTCTGATGCATAAGCGAATTTCGGCTAGCCCCATTTCTCAGATTATAATCGATACGAATCCGTGTAGACTAACGGAAAATTGTAGAAATCGGTTGATCCTAAAAGAAATACTTTAGGCAAGATATTTCAGCGAGAATAACTAAAATTTACGATCAAACTCATTGTTCGATAGTTCCTTTTAATTGAAAAATCGATTTGTTTTAGCATAGAGTATTTTAGAAAAGGAATCTAAATATTTTCGGTTGATTTTCAAATAAAATACAGTGAAAAGCTTTGTTCGAGATATTTCATTTTGCACAACTAAAAACCCACAATCTCTTTGATTGCGAATTTCTAATTAATTTGATTCCGTTACGATTCAGTAAATCACTCAATATTGCGACATACCGTGAAATTCTGTTATAATTTATTTATTTACACGTAAATGAATACCGGTTGAGATTTCTAAAAGAAATTACATGAAAAATTGTTTATGATCAAACTTCTTGATAACTAAACTTTATACTTATTCGGTAATTTTTGTAAATTTTCGAAATTATTCAGACAATCTATCAAAATTTACCCAAATTTCAGCGCTAATACTTCACAATTCTCACTAAAAATTCATTTCATTCCTCCTCATCCACAAATTTGTAACATTCAATGAATTTATTAGAAACTTAACTAAAACTCGTATAATTTTATAACGAATATTTGTTTAGTCCAAAAACTAGGGGAGTTTAACAGACGGGAAAAATAGGCCGCCATGTTACCATTTAATCTATAACCTATGTAAGATGGCGAATTCGAGATTACTATAATCAGTATCGTATGGTGTCACGAGAGTTTTAAAAGTTGTTTCTTTTTTGGTCTTTGTTCTTAACCGGAGAACGAGTTATCGATATATGCAGCGGTTATAAAATATTCAAAGAAAATTACTTTATTAACTCGAATACCATTGAGATGTTACCGCAATAATAACCATCATCATTGAAATTATCCTAATTAAACATCCCGTTTAGTCGGTAACCAGAATGGAAAGTTGGATCGATTTTTAAACCATCATCGACTATAACAAATTCATAATAATTTGGAAATAATATAAATACGGTAATTTATTGTAAATGATGTTAGTTTTTCATTCTTAGTTTTTCCCCAAAACGACTCAAGCTGTTGTGCGCCTAGAGACTGCAATTTTTATTCGAAATAAACGCAGTAAAATCACCGATAATAGCGTTTAGTTTTAATAAAGCGAGAATTTAAACAGATTCTTCAAGGGGAAAATCATGCCCGCATATGTAAATTAAATTATTGTTAACGAGAGAATAATTAGAAGGAATAAAACAACAGAATTTGTTGTTTTTTAAGTCGACGTATATGTATTATAGATTTGATTGTCGAAAACGTGTATAAAAAATAAATAACAATTACTATAAGGAGTGTAATTTACTTGTCGTAACGAACCACATAATTGCCGTTATCATTTCATCGTACAACTGTACAGTTATTTGTTGTACAATTCCTACGAAATTATCAGAAAATCTCGTTTAAGTCACGTGATTCTACATCTATACCATATTTTTTAAATATTTTCCAACCAATTATACCCAAATTTGTTGGTTATACTATTATTAGGTATAGAAAATAGTAAAAAGCTCTTACCTTGATGGTGGCCGGTGGTCGAATGTTGGAACTTTGTGAAAGTCCACCACAAAAATCATGAGCTTCTGTACATTGGAGGAACCCTGTGGAAAAACTGACAGTTTTTGCATAAAATAATTTACAACAGTGACGCAATTGTTGTTTCTCTGGAAAGACACAATAGTTGGCCACATGCTAAAATAGGTCAACGATTCATTTTTAATAAAGCCGAAATTGTAGCGAAACAAATTGGCAAGATCGCCAAGATCACGGAAAAATCATAGCAAATTCAAACTAGAATGTTTACGAGATCGACCAATTCTAATTATTATCGTTCACCTGTTGTTGTGTAGGGATTTTTGGTGGATTCCTCCAACAATACAACACCCTTTACCTTCAACAATTTGAATGTTGAAGGTGAATATATTTATGTGTTTTGTAACGGGTAGAGGTGATCTTTAGAATTGGTTTATAACATGCAAATTTACGTTTAAATACTCATCTTTTGTGTATCTTTCTACAATACAATTCCGTATACGTGTATAGTTTTATGCGAATTTGAATCGAAGGACGGGAGGACCGTGATATATGACGGTAATTTTGCCTTTCGGTCACTGCTCGACTTTCCTGCCATAAACCCATTTATACTTGGCCGAAAGATAATTGACCACAAATTTACTAGGGATTTTGGGATTGTGTTTAGAACTTTAGTTTCGAATTAACATTGCACATTTAAAGAACTCTCCAATGTGTATCCGCTAGTTGGATTTGTTTTAATTTAATCACCACCAAACCACCCTATCACTAAACATTTAGTAAAAAGTGATACTTTAACGAAATAGAAATTGAACGGGCTTCAACCGTCGGTCCGACTAGCAGAATCTTTAAAACTCCATATTCAACATCGAGTTATTTTCGAATTAATTAATTTCGAAAATTGTAGCGTTCTTATTTTTAAATGAAACAAGAGATGGAACTTCTAATTAAACAAGCCAAAGATTAAGAACTTCTCAGTCGTCAGTTACATAGTTATTTTCAGTCGATGAAGGATAGTTAAAATTATTCATATCGTCACAGACAACACAAAATAAAGCCGTCTTTAACTTCACTGGAGTATTGCAAAATTTAAACTTTAACCGATTCCACCATCACCGAACTGAACGCAAAACAAGTGGAATTTTAATAAAAGAATTGTATTAAAATTCAATTCGCAGACAAAATTGTTCGCACATACAAGGTGTTTGATGTTAAAGACGAGATAAGGGATTTTTATAAAATAAATACAAAACGTACCCGGATATTGAGGTTTTTGGTTCTCTTTTATGATGTGCTACTTACAATTGAACGTTCATTCTATTTGTTTAGTTGTTCCAACTTCACTAAAATTTTTAACTTTAAGCTTCAATTTTAATCTAAAATAGTCAAAAATAGAAAACTTACTTCAATAAATAACTCACAAATTTTTCAAATTCAAAAGCATCACTCAATAAGCACCTGACAATCAAATTTGGAATTGTAAGGTTAAACAGCTGCGGAAATCAGTGATAGCAACTCAATTTTCTGAAGAGCGCGCGATTTTCAATTTAACCAATAGAGATTGTGGATTTTAAATCGCGCGCCCATAAAAATGGATTGTTAATACCTGAATTTCTAACATTATAATTTCAAATTTGATTAATCATTCGCGTTTATAGTATTTTCAAGAATTAGTGAATTTTTTGCTAAATCAGTATTTTTTTATATTTTATTGATTTTTGATTAAACTATGTCGTTTAATTAACATAAATGTTATCATTTGTGATATTTTGGCTTTCATTTCAAGTCCTTGAAGTGAAAATCAAACATTTATTTCAATCTTATGTAGAAATAACGAAGAAATGACCACTTTCCATGCATACATCAGACACGATTAATTGTACAAATTAATTTTAATTAAACTATCAATTAAATTATAGCCAAACAGACGGCTAGAAACAGCGAAAATCGACTAGACTTCAACAGGATTAAACGATAATCTCCACAAATAATAAACGGGAACACTCGATTATCTAACAAACAGTCGCAAATACTGAGTAACTCCCAAACTAAACAGACTAAAATCCACTGAAAATTGAAGAAAACTGTCATCAAATAGACGATTTGTGCTACCATAGAGTTAGAATAACGGTTTTAACAGTTAAAAAATGAAGTAGATATGTTTCGAAAGCCTAATTTCATCAATTTAAAAAATTTTAAAACTCTAGGGCATATGAAAAAAGTTCGAACTATAAAAGTATACAGAAAGAAATTTTCGATTGAATTACGCCTTTAACGATCGTGCAAACTGGTAGAAAATATGAAAGATATTGATAACAGTTCAAAATTAATTTCATTCTCATAATCATTTCGAACGGCACCATGACTCTATCAAGATAGAAGAAAATTTTTTTAATCGTGAAATTGTGTTGGTTGTAATTTGAATATTATTCCTTCAAGCTTAATTAAATCAATTAATGATTCGGTTGGAGATTATGGCAAGTAGTTGGGCTGTTGATATTTTGTATATTTGAGTTATGATTGTTCTACGAGTTCCTCCTGAATGAACGAATCGAAATACGCGGTTCACACGTAAATTTAATGGTTTAACGAAATAAATGACCCATTAGAGTATACATATGTCAACAGATATTTAGTTGTCTGTTCATCAATCTTCTTATAAGCTCAAGTATTTGAAAACGAATAAAATTAAAAGAGAATCATCATCTATTGTCGTTGAAATAAATGAGCGGCTTATAATTAACAACTTTATTAAATAAGTGTGTTTATATGTTTTTGTTGTTTGTATGGCTGTTGTTATTGATGTTGGAATTCGTTTTTTGTTTGGTTTTTTTGTTGTATTTTTCGTTTATAAACCGTAGGTAAGTATAATAATGTGGGTTTTTCTTGTACTTTTCCCATTACAAGACGGTTAGTAATAGAAAGAGCGATATTAATGGCCACTGCCAGACTTCCTTGTGACTTCAAGACTCCGAGATATGGATCTGGTACAGTGGAATTAATCATTCATATGCCATGGATAGGACCCGTCACTAGTGTTCGTACAATTAATAATTCTGTTATTCATTAGTCGGATGATAGTTTCTTTGGTACTTGTAATTTTGAGACAAGTAAATCGAGACGAGGGGTGTTGTTGTAATAAAAGAGTTGTTGGCACAAATACAATCACACTAATAGAAAATACACGCATTTAAAAAACAAATTCTAATTTCATGAATAATATTAGCATAGTGAGTAAAAGTCGGAAAGCATTTGATTTCGGTTGAACGCGATCCCCGAGCTAATATGCAAACAGAACATATCCCAAACCGCAGTCGGTATTAAAAAAAAAAAAAAAACGGTCCCTTTTGTATAGAGGAACACTATGCGAGCAGAGCCACCCCTTCAGATATCATATTGACATGACAGTGCCTTAATGATACTTCCCCTCGCGGCATTGATTAGACGGTGACTATATAGATTGGATTTTAGATAATGTTGAGTCACAGTCAAAGATTTTCGCCGATGCTGTTTTGTCCCACATGACACACAGGCCCCGCCAACTGTGCCATAGACACTGACAAATGACGAACTGTCACCGAGAAGGAAGACTGATATGGCCGCGCCGTAGCTATTCCTCTCTATGCCCGTTGAATTCCATGCGACACGACACAAACACTAACACTAATACTAATACACATATAGGTAGGATATACACATATACAACAGCCATTTTCAAAAATATTTTCCCTTCTCTCATATTTTCACTGACACAATGATTTTTTTTCTTTGTGGAAACGAGAATAAATATGAGGCATTTTTCGCTCTAATAATTATAATAGTAGCCTGCCTCTAATATATTTCAATTTTATTTTTATGATTAACAGCCTCATATTTCACGACGAATATTCGTCGGTATATAAAAAAGGCGCCATTAAAAATTACTCAAACAATACCTAGTGATTTTGTAATACCTACTACCAAATACGATATTATTCCAATTCTATTCAAACAATAACGTTTGAAGCTTCAATGAATCCAATCGTTTGATCAGTCGGCCAAAAGAATTCCGGAATTGTTGTTATGATTCCAATCGTTACGCCGATGCAAATCCAATTTCCTGCATTTCTACACAGACAAAACAGTTTTTAGGGGGGCGATATCGAAACGAGGGCTGATTTTTCACGGATTTGATGAGGGTTCGGGGCATGACGACACAACTAACAGACAGTTGTAAATATAGCAAAGAACTGAAGCTTTTTTCTTTCTATCGTGTGTCTGTGTGAAAAGATGCCGCACATAAGATTGTGGCTGTTATAACAGCGGCATTTTGAAGTGGTACTGTTTTAATTAACTCGCATTTTAAAAACAATTGTACGATGAATTATGGTGATAGCAAATAAACATAATTTGTACTTACATACAACTGCAATTGTAAATGTTAATAATCTACAACTGTCTGCGAATTTTAATTAAGATTGAGATAAACCGATAATTTTTTTATAAATCCACAATCCATCAATAATAACGGTCTTTTGGTTTTAGTACTTTAACGGTTCACCCTACAGTGATAATTGATTGTAATTTTTCATAGTAACACCTTGTACGGTTGCCGAAATGGATAATGAATCTTGCAGAATCATTTAGAAGAACAGTAGCTGTGTGATACCAGAGTTTGAACAAAAAGTAGGAAGACCTAGGCATTATACAGGCGGTCTTTTCCCATCATTCGCTCCTATTATAAAACAACATGATTGATTGATTTTTATCCACAATTTCCAATCATTAATTTCCATTTGTCTACGTTTATGATTCACAAAATTGAAACTCCTGCTGTCCGATTTCAATCCCATCAATCTTCAATTTGCACCTTAAGTCGTCATTTAATTTGAACCGAATTAGTTGTATTGAAAACAACTGGCGTATACCTGGTGACAGTTGTTTATAAATGCACACTTTACGCTGTTGGAGCCGATTTTTAATTAGCGATGTAAATAATTATGTGCACACATTCTGCGTTTCCTGTGTAATTAAATTAAAAATGTTGTCTGGCGGTTTATAAAAATCAAAATGCATTATAATTTCTACATGCCAACATGTTATTTTCTAATGTATCTATATGTAAATAGTAAGAAACAACTATATCTAATTATAATTGAAATAATTACCATGCTTATATTTCACATATACAACATGACACTTATATAACAGAATATAACTCATCTTGGACGAGCAAACAACAAGTAAATTATTTGTTAAATCTTCATCTATTTGTACAAAAGAGAATATAGACAAAAAAAGGCAAATATCCTCCTAACTAACTGTATAAAAATCCTATACGCTTCTAGTATTCTTCTTGTTGTATAATAAGTTTGAAAAGTTCAGTCTTGTCTCAAAATAGCACTAAACAGTTTTGAGAGCGAGAGAAAAGCTGGCGGTAATGAATAATGTAACAGCGGGTGTTGTAAAGAAACAAGCCTTCCAAACGTGATTGAGAGATCGGAGGAAAGGTCCAGAATATAAAAAGGAGATCAGAAATCGTTCTATAAAACGTGGCGACAAAAACTTATAAATATATCCGAAAAGAGACAGAGATTTCAACATGACGACCGGACTTTTTCCGTTATCGACAACATATCAGCCATTTGATCAAAATAAATACAGATTTAATTAAAAACAACATCACAAAAAACAGCATCTTCAAGTGTCTGATGTTCTTAAAATTACAATAATGGGCTTTAAAGTTACAGTAATTTTATTGAATGCAAAATAGAGAACACTAATCGACATATAATGTTTAAAGCCATCAAAGTTTCGGCTTTATAATTTTCACTACTATTATCGAACCATCTATACAAATCTGATATTAAAAATTGTAATCAAACTTGATGTTTTTAATGCCAAAAACCACAATCATCATCATCATTGCAATTATAATTAAACGAAAATAATCAGGTTGATCACGCAAAACTGTGCGACGGTCAAGTATACATTCGAGATTCGCCCCAAAGGCTATGCCAAATATTCCAAGGGTGACAATACGATTTTTAGTGGTCATTACACTAATTGCCTTTAATTTATATCTAAAAAATTATATAAAAATTACAATAGAGAGTTCTTTACTCGACAACATCAACATTACATATTATTTAGTTCGTATACTTACCGTTTTAAATATTAGTGTCGCTAGTAACCGAGGGTTTTCTTTCTATATTCATATGTTTTAATCATATAGTGAAAAGCACCTGTGTCCACCAATCAGCTACAAAGTTAAAGGAATATAGGCGGTGCTACAGGGTCTTGACAAATATAGGGGCCGTGCAACTTTGACAGTTACTTGACAGAAACTAAATGTTAGAGGTGGAGCAATACAAGAGATCAACCCAAATCAGAATGGCCCCCTAAAAAGGCGCTAATTTCAAATAAAAAAAGCCATATCTATAATAACAATAATCGAGCAGAACAAACAAAATCAAAAATAATCAAATACAAGTAGATCTACATTATAACTGAAGCTTATCGATACAAACAATCTAATTTGTGTCGAAATAATCTATTTTGTGTTATTATAGTATGGTTTTATTTTTGGATAAATAAATAAAACGAATTGTGGTGGATTGACAATAGAAGATAGTCTTAATGTGCATCATCAATATTGTCGTATAGTGTAGTGACAATAATGTCTACTAATCATAAATATTGAAAATACACACTATCTGTATTGATAAAACAATTTCATGGAATTATGGTGGAGTCAATTTTGAAAATTGCGAAACGATTCAAATGATCGAAATAAAATCGTCATCTATCTTATCTAACTTACACGAGAATATCGTGGTTAACGTTTTTTCTATCCCTTCTTTTTGGGATAAAATCGCAATTGTAAAAATGTTGAACAAAGAACGAAATCAACAAGATGATTATGTGTACGAGTGAGAAACGTGCAAATACTCCGGCGGCATTATTGATTTATGTGACGCCACCCCAGCATTTTCCATAAAGCTGTTTGCGGTCTTGACTACTACTACTACTATTATGACTACGACTATGACTACTACACCACCGTCAACCCCTTAAAATATATGGCCAAATAAGTGTTTAGTATGAAGATCTTCAGATCACTTTTCACTGAAACTCTTATCGACAGTCTGCCAATTATCGCACAAATCACAATGATCGATTCGGCCGGTGGTGCGGTGATAATTCACCTAAAAAAAAAATAAAAAAAAAATATGAAAATAAATAAAGAGAAATTGTGATTATAGACTTGATGATGATAATGGTGGTAGTGGTAGTGGTGCAATACAGGGTATCAATTAATTACGTTAATTGAAATGTTCCCACAATCATAATAATAATATCACCCCATTATTCATCAAGCCTATAAAGCATTCAGTCCTTTGTATAAGCACCTTGTAAACACAATATTAAGTAGCGAAAAAGACAAGAGAACGAGCTATATCTTAAATCATCATCTGCAATTTTATGGATGTTCACTGGTATTCTCCTCTCATCTTTAGTCTCTATTGTACCCAACAACATCAAGTATTCTCTATTACATTATCTTTGTCTAACTTATATAAAGGTATACGGTTATAAAATAAGATAAACGTGTACGGCGTGTGCCTTTCAAATGATTTACTGTGAGATTACTTTAAGAGACCACTTGTTATTGCCCATAACTTTTGATTCAAGTGGCGTTCCAACACATACACAAACGCACAACAGAAGCAAACACAAGGATAATGTAACATGTTTAAGAATAAAGACATAAATTTATTTTAATGTGTGTGTGTTGGCAAATGTGCAATTGAACAATTTAAACATCAATGTTTGGGAAATAAACAAAACAATTCCAATCTAGATAGACGATAAACGTCTCGATCTACTCAAAGAACGGTAATTTTAGCAATCAACTACAAAAATAGCACACAATTACTAATTAAATCAAAACCTACAAACTATGAAGTAAAAACCAGGCACCCCGAGTGTTCCTCATCGATTTATTCGTTTCGAAATCGTCGAGAGACACTCGGCAAATTGGTTTAAATTACAAAATAATCTCGATAGGTGGAATAATTTTTTGGGAGAATTCGAGCTTCATTTATCATTCCGTCAAAAGCAGCAACGAAGCCAAGGCGGAGTTTATATTCACGCGTTACTATCCAATAATAATTCCCTTTAAAGGAGGCCATCTTTACGTTAAAAAGGGCAGGTGTTGTTCATATTAAAAAATAGTAAATTTACAATAATATTTATTTATACATATATCAATATGTACGGTATTATTATATAAGTTTTTTTGAAATCCACAAGACAGAAATTTTCCAATTTGCTTTTACTGTGAAAAATAAAAATCTCCCGTTTCTCGCATTATTAATTTTTATAAATTTTCGTTTTTCAAATCAAAATATAAACTTCAATAAAAAATAATTGTTATAATAATCGATTTTTAATTAATATTTCTTTTCATTATTTATACAACAAATAATAAATGAAAAGGTACTTGTTCGTTGAAAAATTTAAAAATTATCGGTCCAACTGAGTTTCTAATTCTAAAATATTACACCACAGCACAAAGAACTATTAATACTCTAATTTTATCCATATAGGTACAAATATACAGCATGCCACTGCAAATCCTAAATTTTTCCCAATTTCCTCGTCAAAATAATGTGGTTAAAAACAATTTAAATAGGCGCTTTTCAATAGAAACTCTAACCAAATTTAGACCTATTTAATTTGCCTCACCGTTAATTTTACAAATTGATAGTAAAATAATTACGTATACTTGTGATTTGTAGCAGCGTTTACGTATTTTCGTTACAATTATCACTAGCAATCCTCGATTGCGGTATTCCAATTTAATTCCGTTTAAATTGTCCCCAATTAAACCGTAAGTATATAAAATATCTCTTTTTTTGTTGCACAGAAACTTAAAATAATCCAAATTTGAGTTAATTTGAAAAATAACGTCCTACATGGATAACGTTACTTCTACCTTTGGCATGAAAGTGCGTAATTTTAATAATCGTATATTTCATATCCTGTTTCTTTTCACCGGATTTATTTACATTATTTTAATTTCTCATATATTAAATATAACTTATTAATTAGGTATTTAAACCAAATTTACATTCATTCGAGATATCTACAATAGTTTCCTTAAATTTATGAAATTTTTTTTAAGTAAATTCCACGTAAATCCTGACAAACTCACTGGAATCAAAATTACTGTAAAATTGGAGAAAAATCATTTTGTATAGAATTCCAGTCAATTCGCCTCGAGATTCTTTTGAATTATACAGCAGAAATCACTGACCTTCTATAGAAGAAAATAGTGGTAGATCTTCAGTTTCAGGCGAACCATTTTTTGAGATATAATCAATTAATTAATGATAATAATTATATAAAATATTTTTACAAAAATTCTTCACTATAAGGCAGTTCATCTGCATCACTGAAATTGCACGTGGCACTGGCCTCTAAGTTCCATTCGAATGTCCCAAATAAAATTCGCGTATCTTAATTTATAATAATTGCTATCTACAAAAAAAATTGTATAAATAAATAAACTATAAAAACTCGATCAATTTGTATATAACTGTCGCGATAGTCGGAACTTAATCATAATAATAACAGGGCTTTAATTTATACACAAAGGACTTGAAGTGTTATATCTTTTTAAAAAGAGGTCATTGTGGTTGTGTTTTTTTGGAGAAATTTTGGACGAGTTCCTGCCGAAAGTAGCACAACTTTTCATCGGTTTCATGCATTCTTTTATAATTTATTAGAATAATAATATTAATAATAATAATAATAATAATAGATATAAAACAAATTCAACAAAAAAGAGAAAATAAAGGGAGTTAAGGGTAAAACAACAACTACCGATAAAAAGAAAATGCAATGACTACAATGTGTAATTAGGTACATAGTTATATGATTAAACGTGTTGTTTCACTGCGGTGAACCCTGAGGACTGATATCGTCTCCGCCACCTTCAGAACCGCCCTCGCCTTTGGTTTTGTTCTCCTTTTTCCATTTCATACGGCGATTTTGGAACCAAATCTTGATCTGTCGTTCAGTTAGACATAATGCATGAGCGATTTCGATACGTCGCCGTCTCGTCAAATAGCGATTGAAATGGAATTCTTTCTCCAATTCTAATGTTTGATATCTGGTGTACGTTTGACGACCCCTTTTCCTCTCTACAACAACAAATCAAAAGAAAAATGCAATTAATATTTGCTAGGTAATATTGGATAATCCATCATAATCAGTCCATGTCTGACATGAAAGTTATTTTAAAACGTATTTATAGCGAAACCAATTGTAATTATTATATGTCTAGTGTGTTTTTGAAATTTCGCAAGATCGCCATGTCCTGGAAAGATGGAAAATGATTTATGCATCATTTATAAACTCATTATCTGAGATGCAGGCTGGGATCGCTTCAAGCTGTATTTGATTGGCGTCACAAGGCCAGCACCAGCCTCCCTTCAAACTCAACATATATAATTATTTTCGTTCGTACAATTTTTGTTGTAGCGCTCTGAACTTGGCGTGCTTCAGGTAATAATTTTTATAATGAAACCTTCGAGATAAAAACAACAACAATACAGATAGGCGAATTTGACAACAATTTATAATGCGAGGCAACGAAGCGGAAACTCTCTAAAAATGAAACCCGAACAAGATGGATTTATACCAGATTGTCAAAGTGAAATTACAAAATATGACATGTGTTTTATTAAAGATAATCGCAGAAAAATACAAAGTGGCTATATTAAATTGTACGTTAGCCGGGAGCAGAGTTCCCATTAATTCTACTGTAAAGCATTGAAACTATTTTAAACATTTCGTATTTAATTTTGGCCAATTCCCGATGTGCCAATAATTCAAAATAAATACCAGCACGTTTCATTACTACCACTACATTACATTAAATTAAAATAATCGACATCATCGCATCATCGATCAATAAGAAATAATTCCAATTAAGATCGTTTTTTGTGTTGTGTAGTAGAGAAAGGAAAATACCAATTACTAAAGTGGACTTGTATGGCCAACAATGACAAATATTCAATGTAATTTCCCCGTTTGTCGTCATGTATATTGATCGAATATATACGAGGGAATAAGTGGATTTTTTATTTATAAAAATCCAGTCAAATCCCAAAGGTTTTTCAGTTATCTAATTAACGATATTAGATTCGGATGCAGCATGGAGTCGTGATGAACGCTACGCTACCCTGAACAAGACATGTAATTATTTTAACTCGACTGTTTTCTGAGTTTGATTTATTTCAACACAGACGTGAACTCTGATTAGTTCGATGCTTCTTTAATTAACGTTAGCCTCTTTTTATTCTACATCTACTTTTCTGTTGAATACTTTTCAAGTTGGGGCCGGTGTGGGAAGGCTATTTTAGATGAAAACGATATATCAAATGTCTACCTGTGCAATCTGCACACCTATCAGAGTTTCGAATTTACTTTAATTATAAGCCTCAAAACAAACTAGACAGGCAGGGAGGGCGGCCGAAGAAAATCGAACATTACACATGTGCTAGCCGAATGGCGACCGTTTACCAAAATTTTCCAGATTTTATCAACAATTCTTAACAAATAATAATAACACTAATAATAATAGTAATAAAAGACGGTTCGCTCGGCTCCTTATTCATATTATAATTCACAAAACATCCCTCGTTTATATTTGTAAAATGAACAAGAATAAATGAATTGCAATGTAGTATAAATGGTAGAGACAGAGATGGAGATTCTATTATGTCGTAGATTATGCAATTGTATGTCGACGGACAATAAAAACACATTTCTCATTGTCGTTCGTCATTGTAGGAGGAAGATATCTCTGTTGGCTTGCCATAAATAAAACACAAAATGAAACGTCACGCTGTTTGATCTAAATGAAAAGTATCTTTGAATATAGAGACGATTTAAACGAAAGGGTGGCCAACTATTAAAATGAACGTCTATTTAAACATCTGCTCATTTATAAAAAACAACAAATTTATTTTATTCAAATTGAGATTAGTGCCAGAAAGGTTGGCGGGTTATCAATGTGACATTTTAGCACAACAACTCGATAAACTGCACATTTTTACCATTGTTTGATTGATTATCGAAATTTAAAAGATTTGTTTTTACGGCTACAGAAATTGGGTAGTTTCAAAGATACTACCACAAAAACGAACGATAATGAACCTATAATGGAGCAATTGGAATGATTGAAGATTTGTTCGTGCGGTCTGTAAACTATAAACATTTTATACGACTTGTTTTTATTAGATGGTTAACCATAAATTTTGATGAACAACAAGACGATAAAGTAGAAGAAGATGAAGAAGCAATAGAAATAAATTAAGAGATGATAATAAAATAAACAATTCTACTAGTTGGTGTATTAGTTAGGCCGCATAACCTAATAATAATTACCCTATGAAAAGGGTTAAATAATTTACAGCACTATCAAATCTCATCCCGTCACAATTTATCACCGGAATGCTTATTTAATAGTGTCGACATTACGCGAATCTGAGCGAACGTGTTCCCGAACACATCCTTGGTTCATAAATTGCACTCAACAAGTAGCCTATACATACACAGCTACCGACATACACACATACATACAAACTGTTAACACTTATATTGTTATTATCCTGTGCTTATGGTGGTTGATAACAGATGTAAATTCCATCTTTTAGTTTAAATTGCTGTTGTTGCCAATTTCGAGGTAGTTCAAAATTTGCTAAATTATATCTCATTCTGATTGAAGAAGAACCCCCAAAATTTCCATTTATTTATTTGTTATCAAGAAATATCGCACAAAAACTTCGAAGGCAACAATCGTGGAAAAATGGCTTTAAAACGTTTATCTGTATGTATTTTTAAGTTTGGATAAATCACAGAATGTCGACCTCTGAGATACTTTATCGAGAAAGTAGCATTTCCTGTCCTAGTTTTTAGAATTCTTCAAAATTTCTTTTATATTTGAACAAACAACGAATATTTTAAAATTTTGCCTTCAAAACAATTTCTAACATGTTTTTTCTGTCCGTACCATAAATTTAAAGAAAGGGCAAAAGTTCGAAAAGTAATTTTTCCAACAATTAAAATTATTTAAACTACGAATTTAAGCGATAATAAAATTGATGAGACAGAAGTTCAAGGATAATGCCAATAACTCAATAATTTGATCAATATTGATCAAATCAATTTTAAATTTCTCACAACAAATTATTCGCTTTTAGCGTTAAAATATTAATAATTAATAAACGATTATTTGAAGCGTTATTCATTTAATCTTGAATAATAGTAGATATCTGTATCTTAAAGACCTTCGTTAGTTATTTTATGTGTTTTTAAATTAATTCACCACATAATTATTTAATGTGTATTTGTTTTCTGTTGTTTATCTCTATAAATCATAACGACAAGTAGTAATAAATTATTAATCATTTGCTAATTTATCCGACTATAATTTCTTTATGAATGAACAAGATTAGTTGGTTGTAAGATTTTAAAATTAGCTTACTTACTATGATGAAATTTTAAAAAACGTGATAGAGGAATATTTTTATACACTTGGTTTCGCTATATTTCAAGATCAATTTTGAGAAATTCTTATAAATATAACAGTTGTTTGGAGAATTTCCCCAATTTGAAATATATTGTCTTGTAGAGAGATGAGTGACAGGCGATTTTTCTTATTGTCAAGGAGTGGTAGTATCGTACCGGACCTCCTGCTGTACAAAAATTGAGATATTCGTAGGTGCTGTTATGCAAAACTGCATCATCTTTTCAAAAGGCAAGCAATAAATCTTTTGAAACGATCCAAACAAAATCGAAAAAATATCAGAATAAAGGTAATGTTATTTTTACAAAGATTCGTTTCAGTATTCAGTTGTTGGAATTTTGTGAAGCAACTCACCAAACTGACTTCTCATCCATGGATATAATGGACTAGGTAACGCGGAAGCTGTATTGCCAGGCGGTTGTTGCCCTTGTGGTTGTTGTTGAATTGATGGTTGTTGATGTGGCGGTCCTTGTGGGTGCATATTTGCACCCTGTTGTCCACCGTACATCATATGTTGTTGTTGATGGTGTGGTGGTTGTTGATGGTGTTGGGGATGTTGTTCTTGCATATGATGTCCAGCCATATGATGGTTGCTCATCGATTGCGTTGTATCTAATGGAGGACTACCCGTTGGGCCCAATACACCATTTTGGGTCACCGATGCCGCCTGTAACTTACAACTAGCATACACCACAGGTGTTTGATGTCCATTTGGGGCGGCACTGGTGCCCATATGCATATTACTAGGGCTATCAGGTCTATAACCTTGATTGCTATCAATTTGTTGTTGTTGTTGTTGTTGTTGTTGGGCCCCATAATAACCGGCTGCTCGAATGTCCATCCGATCATAAGGTGGGAATCTTGGATAGGGCATACCTTGTGGCGGTTGACCACCAGATGGGGGACCGCCATAATGATGTGGGGGAATACCTTGGCGGAGACCAACAACAGAAGGATCACCGCCGCACGTATTAGGATCGGATTGCACAGCACCGCCACCTTGGGGTACTTGAACGGCGGCACCGTAATGTTGATGTTGGTGCGGATGTTCCGCAGATACTACACCCCCATTTCTCATGTCCGGCATATATGAGTTTGCGAAATATGAACTCATGCTAATTATTGTTAAATCACAGAAACTATACACACAGTTAACACCTTTTTATTAAAAAAAAATCACATTGAACCACTAAAGAAACATTTTTAAATTTCCACTGATCTTACTTGATTTTCAAAACAATATACATAACAATAAACACTATTTTTAGTTGTCACGTGAATCCTTCTTTCACAAGGTGTCAATGAAGATGGCGGCCACTTTAATCCTCCTCATTGGATGACCAAAACGACCGTCATGTCTCCCTAGAACAACAAAACAACAAATCATTACGAAATTTTGCAAAAACTAACAATAAGATGCGAACTAAAAGACGGACAAGTTTCAAATAAGTAAATGACTTGAGTATTTAGCTAAAATGCAGACCAGAAATGAGTGACACATGTAAAACGAGACAGTTCATCATTTGGGTAACACGCTTCATATACACACGTGTCTATGGAATTCGACATTTGTATCTAGTTAACCACTGTACGAATTTCGTGAAAGCTCAATCGTTGGTTAATTGGGAAATTGTTGTTATTAAAAGATAGTGGATTAATATTGTGACGTAAGAGGCGAATAACGCTAAAAATAACCCATTTATAAGAGAACATTATTGTAGTTCTAGGTCGTCTTCAATCGTTTTTGTAGAAGTCGACGTATAAACCTCAATTTTTTTGCATGAAACAACAAACAAATCCGACAATGTTGTTTTTACATAAATCATACTTCTTTTGCAAATTGGTGACGATTAAAAGTTGACATCTCAAAGGCAGAATGGCTTGTTTGAGTCTGGTAAGGCTGCCAAACGATTAATTCAAATTGATTTTATATTTAGAGTGAAAACAGTAATTAAACTCATACAATATTTGTATTTTCTTTACATATGTGTGGTCGTCCATGTTTGTGGATAGGTGGAGGTTTTAATAGTAGAAATAATTGCTTCCACCCACAGAATGAAGGCCTCGTCTCCGACATACGATTTGTCAAGTTGAAAGGTTCCGCACACATGCAATTCGTTAACCGCAGCCAGCCAACGTGACGCCGCCGCCATGAGCTTTGCTTTTTGCGAAAGCAACATTTTTTACCACAGACATGTTTTGATGTACTTGCTGCTGTTGCCTTTGTTTTCTCTGTTTTTTTTTTCTGTTGTTGTTTAATGTCACAGATTTATGAGTTGGTTCTGTACGAGAGAAAAATGCTTGGTAAGTGGATGTGCAAATGAGATTTCAACCACGATCTCGTTTTATTTCAAACCTATTACAATGATGCTCGGATGTAATTCCGAAAAAATACAGAAACACATCACTATACGTGTACCGCCCTTGTATAGATAGCGTGTCCCGACATCAAAAACCATCCGAAAAATAACCGACACGCTCTCTTTTTTCTTTCATTGTAAATCACGTAACACGAAAATATCGATTTGTGGCCTTGTACACTGAAAACTTTCTATTTTTTTCTGTTTATTGAATAAAAATTTGAATTTTAAACGGACATTTAGAGAAAAAAGAAGTTACCCAACTTTCACTCAACAAAAATCCAACAAGGTAATAATTCGGGGGTAGTTTCTCGACAATCTTGAACATGAAATGTTGCAATTTACAAAAAAACAATTCTCCCCCGTATACAACGAGGGTAAGTACAAAGTTTGTGTAATAATTTCAATTAAATCTACATTTTAATTTTGACGTGAATATAGAATTTTTTTACGTTGAACAAAAAATTTTATGTATACGTATAGAATCGGGTAAATGTTTAAATGAGATTTGCATGTAAATGATAACAGTAGCCCAGTAGGATTCAACTTTTAATTTAATCAAAGAAGTTGACACTCTGGGGTGTTTTTGGTATGGAATAGCTAGCTTATACTCTATATAGGATAGGGAGATGAAAGTGTAAAGGGTGAGAAACGTTAATGCACGAGGTGTAAATGTCTCGGTTTTCGCGGTAAGGGTGTTGCAACCTGTCTACGCTCGGGGCCAATTAATATTCTCAACCCTCTAACGGTATCCTTCTTTCTCGTTAAAATATAACTATATATGCTATTTATTGTACAAGTTGGAAACATACCAATTAATTTATCGAATAATCTTGTGAGATATTTGTAAATGTGATAAAATGTTGATTTTTAAATCGGTAAATGTTGGTAAAATACATGTCGATAGAGTCAATATTGAAATAATTAAAATTGAAATCGGCTTTAAAAGTAGCGGGAATTGTCGATAAATACGCCTCTATCGGTAAAGCGGTGAAGTTTTCGCCTCTTCAGATTGTAGCCGGTAAAACAGTCAACTTAGCCATCAATAAAGGAATCTAAAGTCGTGTATAATTGAGCTTTGAAGAAGCTCAAGCTTCCTATAAATCTTCGAAACTTGTTTCAAACCTTAACAGAAATCTATAGTTTCAACTTTCCGAATAGTGAATTTATTAAATATCATAATTGATTGTGGATTAATTAATATTAATGAGACGAATATATAATTGTTTTCTTGTAAATAGAAACGTTCTAAATGGATTCCGTTTTTGTAAATGAGTATCTGCATTAAGGTCTCTCTATGTTTGAATAATTTGACATTGAACGGACGTACTATTGCACCTATCTGACTAGTTGATAGTGTACGGTGATTTAGTGGTATGCATATCAAGGGACTATTGAAAAGGCAATTGAAATCGGCCAGCGTAATCGCACATGATGAAAACAATTCATCAATGCGACTAGGGTTTGGACAAAATCGATAGGATTGTAGTGTGTGGTTGTAACTTCATGAAAATGCAAACGGTACTCGGTTGAATCAATTCAGGACAATAATACCGATTTTATATCAATTGTCTGTATATGTGTGTGCTGTGTGTTGGTTTGGAAACGATAAAATACAACATACACTCTCTCAACACTGTACGAGGAATTTTAATCGAGCTAAAACAATCTGCACCCAACCATCCCAACGAAACGGAACTAGATAAATCCTATTTCTGCACATATCACCCTGTATGTTTCCAGTTATCATTCGTGTCGATAAAATAAATTACCACAAAACTGCGTATTTGTGCAAACACGAGAACTTTATCAACACTTCAATTCAATTGAGAACGGAATACATACTAAAGTTTCGAGTATTAAAAAAATCTTTAAAATAAGCTGTGTTTTCAATTAAAAATGACACCGAACTATTTCAAATAAACCACCATAAATTTTTCTAAATTTAGTCGGAATAACTAATAGATAATTCGGTGTTTAAACCGAAAGTTTGGATAGTTGCCATAAGGACAATAGTAAACGAAGAAGAAGAATGTTCTAAAATTAAAAAAAAACAACCAGTTTAAAAAAACGAGATTTGGCTTGATTATCAAAATCGAAATTTTTTCTTTGAAGTCCAACAACGAGTAAGTACTTTAATAATAAAATAGAAATGATAGAGGTAAAGAAAACCAAAACATATGTTCGCTTATAAATAAGGAGAAAACCTCGAAAAACTTGAATAATAAAAATTATCTTAGAGATCTAGTTGAGAATTCTTGAAAGTTTTGTTATTATAACACGAGGTCAACTGAATCGTTGACGAGATGTCACCGACAATGAAAAACGACGTAATTTCATAAGTTTTCTTAGAAAACTTATCTACAATCATAATGTTAAAAATCTAGTTCAACTGAAATAAAATAAAATTACATTATATTCAACAAGTTTCTAAAAATTTTTCCATGAAACTTTGTTCGTTTTAAATTAGGGGCGTCTTTTTCGTAACCGCCACTTATACCCTCTAGGTGTAAAGTGATAAACTATTTAGTTGTGTGTATGATTTTATGTATGTGCGGTTTGGAAGCTCAACAGGCTGGGGGTCAAGAAATCTCACAAATAACCTATAGATGGCAGTAAAAGGTATTTTACATTTGATGGAACATATCTTGGGAGGGGCACGCACACATATGCAGGGTTGATCTGACACTTTGGTGATTGAGTGAAGGGTGGAGCCACCCTGTCAGGGACTACTGTTGTGTATGCATTGGGGGAAAAATTCAAAACAATCATGGCTGCGATCCATCAACATGGCTGCTATTTTAAAAGGGGGGAAATGATGGCTACTGAATACATTATATACGTTTAATTTGGTAAACTCCATAATTATTTCAAATACGAATTCAGTTGATTGTGAACGTTGCGATAATTCGTTTTAAACGTTCAAAACTGTGGTCGAAGTGATGGGAAATATTTTTGTTCAACAACTTCGAGAGCTTTGAAGTAAAGAAGTGTTCAATTTAATTTGCATCCATACTAAAAAAGTGATAAACTACTAATTACATTAAAAAAACTGCATATTTTCCTATCTAAATAAATGGTATGAAATTGTTTGGATTTTTGCTAGTATAGTGGCGAGAATTGTCGGTTTGATCGTATATAGCGACATAAATGCAGGACGGAAAGCACACCGGGCCCATCCGGCTGATTATCACCCAGGGCACACATGAGTGGAGAGTGTTGCGGAATCAGCAGCGTCCAGGAGGGCGTACAGAGAGTGAGCAAGTACGAACAACTCGATAAAGCACGACCATAATTCACATGCGACACCCTCACACCTTTCACATACCTTCAACGATGACGACAATTCCCATTCATATGCCACTATTTCAGCCACAATATTATCAATTGAAGAATGTTTTAAAACAATAGAGAAACAACAATTAACCTGGTAAACAATTGCGAACCAAAAGAACGACTACACAAATACAGCAATTATTCAACATTTATACATTTTTCCTATTGATTTTCATAAAACTGTTGATAAGTCTTATCACAACAATCGTACACGCAATTCTATTTTATTTTTAATTACTAATTAAGGGTAGTATACCAATTAACTAGCGCACAATACTTTATCAATAATTTAGACTATTACAAGGCATTTTGAACAGAAAAAAATCGTACCGTCTATCTAGACAAACACGCTATAAAAACAAATACACGAATATAAATTATTGAAATTCGAGTGATTTCTCGGATCATTTAAACCAAATATTTTATGTTGGTTACAATATAAAGACCTTCATTATTATTTATGAAGGCGCATGATTACAGTTTAAAACAAGCACTTAAACACTTTTCTAGTTATGAAATGTTATTAAGTACATCCCACTTAAAACTTACAGAAAATACATCTTCGTTTTGTTGTCTCCACGTTGTCTTGTTACTTACAACTATAGTTTTAAATAATGGAATTTCTGTATTGATTAAATAGTTTATTTTTACCGGTTAATGACGCGCGTAGGTTTTAAACATACAAAAATTACAATTTAATCATAATAAGTCGAGAAATATTTATGAGCCACATTATAGAGACTGTTTCGTTTAAAGAAACACGAAAAGACCGTAGAAAGTGTGCTCGTTTAAAAACCAGTTTTACCCATTTACAACCCTGACTGTTTTAAATTTATTCGTTTTAAATGTAGATCCATTAAGGGAAGTCGGAGATTTATTTGTAAGGCACAAAGTTTCGAAAAGCGCTCTTTCTTAAATTGTATTAAAATCTTCAAAGTTAGGATAAAGAAGCTACAAAATATAGGTAAAATTTCCGCACAAATTGAACTAAAAATGTTCATTTTTCGAAATTGAGTACACGAATCAGATACTTAAAGAAAGTAAACTTTATAACAAAATTGCAAAATTTTGATAAAAAGTGTTAAGTTTTAGGAAAATCACTAATTCTGACTTGTATTAGCAATTCCAAGTGTATTTTCATATCAAAAAAATTCAAAAAAATTGATTTAAAACGCTAATTTGAGACAAATTTAATAAAATTAAAAAAAACTAAATAAATATTTACTTATAAATTCTTCAAAATATGGCAACGACACTATCGAAGCACAAGAATACGACTAAAGTTGAAGTTTAGGTTAGAAAATGTAGCTATCAACATTTGGGGAATTTGGTGATGCCAACTTATCTATTGGCTAAATTGCTGTTGGTATCTAAATTTTCTAACCTAAACATTCCAAATGTCATTAACGTCAGGGTTATTGGCGTTTTTGTGGTGTTGTGCCAATATTTCGAAGAATTTGCAAATTAATTGAACAAGTAACATTTCTTTTCAATTTTTTCGATTTTACATTAAAATAAACGTAATTTATTGATAATTTTGACTTTCACGCTAAAGGCGGCTGTTATTTGAATACTCTTTTTATTTTATCTGCACTAATAAGAATGACTAAATTGGGATTTTAAGGTTGAAAGATTATATAATAGAAAAATGAGAAAGGAATTGTGCAAATTTCACAAATTCATAAATGTTTTCTAAAGGGCGCACAGTTCTAAATTTTCGATTTCTATTGGTTGCCTTTCAAAAAAATGTGTTGGTAACAAAACTCCCTAAATGTTGTTGGTAGCTAAACTAACCTAAACTTTCCAGATCTCATTAACGTCAGTTTAATTCTTGTGTTTCTGTGGTGCTGGCCTAATATTAGAAAAAAATACAAATTATTTGAACAAATGAGTAGTTATTTTTCTATTTTTTCGATTTTACAATAAAATAAAAAGTTTTATTTGATAAAATCAGACCAATAGAAAATTCTAATATTATTCTATTAATTTAATTTTTTGATTTTCTTATTAATTTTATCATTTCACCATAAAATTTTCGTGTTATTCACATTTTGCAATTATGTTTTATTAAAACAACCGAAATTTTCATTATGATTTACATCAAATAGATTGAATACACATAGAAATTTACACAACTACATAGATAGATATAATATAGAAAATATATCTAACTAACACAACTGACATGAAATCCATTTTTGAGATAAATATCCATTCGAATATTTATAGTTTCCGGAAACATGCAAGAAAATAATTCAATGTGGTACTGCTGGTTGGTCGATTTATTTTATTATTAAAACTTCCAGAAACCAATTTTAACTGTATCAAACAAATAATAATGTTGCTGTTGATAATAATCATTTAAAACATTGCAATTTTCACTATATTATTGTTATTATTATTATTATTATTGAAATTTTATTTGGGAATTGGTTTTGTTGTTAAACGAGTTTAGCTTGCGGCATCGACCGATTTCCATTCCGCATCGGCCACAACAGAATCATTCAATTTATCAATTTCAATTTCCACAATTATACAACAATTCTACTGTAATTCAATCGTTGAAAAAAACACTTACTTTTCTATATTTTTCATGATTTATTTGATGATTAATTATTGAAATTATAATAGATTTTCAACGGTTTAAAAACAAAAATCGTTTAATTTAAGGATAGGAGAATGTCTCAATCTAAATGGCTAGTAGACAAATGATATGCGAACAACTCATGTCAAGAAGACAGATGGACGATGATGATGATGATGGCTTGAAAGACAAATATGCCTTCATCTAAACAACCTATCAGAGAAGGTTTCACTATAACAAGTCCATAAGTTGGGGAATAGACGATTGTTTAAAAAGACTCGGCAACCATCCAACTGTTAAAAACGATCAACCAACCAACAGTTTCTGTTTTAACAACTTAATTTCCTTCCAACTACCCACAATAAATTGACAGGTGTTCCCGTTTTTCTACATTTTCTTTCCACCAAATAGGTGTGCATTTTTTTAAATTATTAACAAAACCTTAATTAATTCAACGAATTAAAAGAAGATATGGAAATAATTTGCAGTAATTTATATGCATAAAGTGTATAAATCATGGTGCAGAATTTTAACGTGCATTGTTGAGATTAATTGTTATTACGCCTAAATATCGCCAAATCGATCGATTTAATTCAATATAAACGACGCGAATTTGAACAAATATTGTTGGAGTTTTCTGTTAGAAAACTGTACTTATTTGAAATTGTCGAAATTTAATAAAACTGGATCGATGTTGTTCTCGCCTGTTCGTGTGCAAATCCCTCGGTTGGATTTCTTTGGATTTTCCCAACAAAACGATAAAATTTGTTGTTTCTTTCGCACAAAACAAAATCGAATAGAAAAACCAATGTTCATTTAGTTGATGAGAATTTTTGTGTATTAAAACATAACAAGACCAAAAAAGTATACCAACTATAGCTGGATTGTGTAGCAATTTTCTACTTTTTTCCAGTTCTATCTTTCTTTTATTTCTGTTAACAAGTTTTCTACTCAATCTATAAAATACAGCAGTATATAAATCTAGAGTATACACTTTTTTCTAAGGTCAATGAAAATAATGTACAAAAAAATGTTGTTGCGCTATAATTTATTGTCTTCGAAAAATGTAAACCGCGTGGTTAATATTATAAAAATTCATTAAAACTAAAACCGGATACGGGAAATTTTGTTTTCTATTTGTAAAAATACGAGTTTGGATTTTTTAAACGTAAAATTCCACATTTATTTATAAAAATTGTCAACACCGTAGTCTTCAAAAAACTAACACTATTTGTATCCGCTAACAATCAAACATTGCTCTATCGAATAGCAAATAATTTGTAATGAAAGACTATTGTGTAGCCAATTAAAAAATTCTTGATTCCAATCATTTGTAAAGCCCTTACTGAAAGAAATTGGCACACCCGCTGTTTCTAAAATAAACACAATCTCCAGGACCCGAGTAGCTAATTTCTCCGCATACAAACAGAATTTTGACAGTTTAATTATTTCAAAATTGCACCGGTAGATTTTTAATTTTGCTCAAATTTCAAAATTCTAATTCTTCAATTTTGTTGCTAATCGTCTAGCAACTAAATTTGTATTGGATTTAATCCAACACGTTATTGAAACCAGTCCGATCACGTTTAAAACGCGGATTTAGTACGGATCTAATCTAATTCGATCCCGCATTCAATCTTACTTTAAATTTTAATCATTGTTTACTGTAACGAAACAAATTTTTAGACTTATTCTAACTGAAATTAGCCTATTCGGGGAAAAAGTGTACGACACGCGGAAGAGTTCAAACTGGTGCAGGAAACGAGGTTGAATTTGAAAAACAAACAAAATTATCCACCATAAAAACATATTTTTAACAATGTAGAAAGCGTATGATAAAATCGAAATTGTCTTGATTTTTCCTCTATTTCTTTATTTATAACCACGCATGAGAATATCTTACGCTTTGAATCATTTTTTAAAAAAATTCCTTCACATAATTAATTTTAATAAAATATTGTTTTATTACCCGATAGTTTCCACGAAATTTCGAGAGGGTGTTTTAATATTTTTTAAATTAATTTCAAACAATCTTGCAATTTAATATAAAAAATTAAACGATAAAAATTACAACAAGGTTTTAATGCACAATAGTTTCCGTAAGTGTATCCTTAAGTTACAATGTAACATCTATTGTAGATAAAATTAAACACATACACCTGCCTAAGAATAATTGTTCCAGGTGTATAATGAGCTATTATTATTGTTACCATTAACATAACGATTTTAATTGCAATATAGTTCTTTCTTATTTTTTCTCCTTCTGATACTCTTTAATATAATAATAATTTATTGACTGGTAATTATCGTTGTAATAATTGAATGAATAAATTAATTTTCAATGTAAATAACAAAAACCACTATTGAAAACAATTCATTTTAATTCACATTAAAATAATCATTTTATAATGGCCGGGATTAAGATGATGCGATTAGAGAATTGTGTCTGTTTTACTGCAACGATGATGATGACACGGCTTGCATGTCGGACTGCCGTTAAACCTGATCAGGTAGGTTCGTCCTGAGCTTTACACGATATCCAAAAACCGATAGTTGTCGAACAACTGGCTACTATGTGTAGATATTGGGGCGAATATACCTACAGGAAGACAAACAACAAACAGAAAAAAAAAACCGACGCAGAGGGTGTAAGTTGAAGGGTTGGTTTTGTCCGTTGTTACGGGGGTAAATTTCGATTCTGAACACACAAAAAATACAACTCACGCATGTATAGATCGGATTTTTATCAATTTGTATCAAAGCCACAATAATAACAAGAATTTGCACCACAGTTCATTAACTATGCAAAATTATTCGTTTCTTATAAATAGACCGGTGATTTATTTTCGTTTTTACGGTAAGAGAATTTGTTACAACAACAGTAATTTAAGTTTAATATTCAATTTATATTAAATAATTATTAATTAGTAATAACAATAAAAAATTGTATTAATTAATAATTAAAGTTTGCTTTAAATAATCGCACTTTTATGACAACTTCATTATATAATTTGTGAAATATTTCAATTTACGACTTATCAATAATTAAAAGATACGTCGAACGAAACGGCGGAATTCTACGAAAATTAAAAATAATTTGTACGTATTTTATTCAAAATTCCAAAAAACTGTAATCACCGAAATTAACGGAAATTTCCACGTATTTATTTAATTTCTGGTAAATATCGAAATCGACAATTATTTTTTTTAAACTATAAAACACAACAGAAACGTTTTAATCTTGACAAATGCAGTTAACACAACAAACAACAGTTGTATGACAGGTAATGATTTGTCAAGTTTCTAAATTCAGGATTGCTCTCTCTATATTTCAACAAATAAATGTGAACAATCGGGAAAAACGTTTCAATTCCCGATGATTAATTTTGCCTGTTTCACCGTCTATATACAGTAACCGCCACTTAATACGATCAGTTTCCAGATATATTTTTAATAATTTTTGTTTGCACGGTTGAAAATTTGTGAATGAAGCGAATCGCGATGTAAACACTATTCGCGACAAACGAGCCGTTAAACTGTCCAATTTTTGTAAATTTGGCAAAATCCAGCGCAAACACAACCAAAAAAGCAAAATTGAAGAAAGTTGAAATAGTGTCAAGTAAGTTGGAGACATTTATAATAAAAAGCATCCTGTTTTCCGCTATAAATTCGTTTCTAATATGGCCAATATTTTAAAATAACATTACTTCTCTCTGGAAGTTCTCAAATTCGATTAATTTATGGTTTTATTCAATCATAAAACATCAATTTGTAAGTCCAACCTAAATGAACAGTTAACAAGAACATGTTTGAATTAATTATAACAAAAATCTTTGAGGAATTTGTGTTGAACATCAAAAACAACAACAGTGGAATATTTGAGCAGTCGTTTAACGTTAAATTGTTAACATACTAGTTAATGATGTTGAATAATTTTTTTAAATCGAGAAAAACTGGAACAATATCCGAATATAGTTGCGTCAATTACGGGTATTTAATTCAATGGAAAATTCCCATTACGGATATCAACTAGTTAGTGGATTGTTAATTTTTTCTGTGTTTATTTATTTATCTATATGACCTTTGATTTGTTGAATAATTTACTCGAATTTTGAGCCATCTTTCTCGGTTATTCTTTAAATAATTTGTCGAAATTCGTAAACAATAACAATAGAATCAACAAATCGAAATATTAATAAAAGTCGGAATGGTTAGAGGAATTCAATTTGAATAATAATTATTTAAATTTGAATATTGTATACGTTAAGGTCGGATATAAATCAGAGGGCAATTAGACTAGGCTGACAGCAGACCCTTCTTACCAACAACACTTGATATCAAACATACATATGCATGTCTCATTATTCTGAGGAGCTTGCCGTTATGTTGGCGTCTAATCAGTTTCGATTCCCTCCAGTAATATAAATCATATAATGTTAACAGAGATTCAAAATGATATCCACTTATTTTCGGTATATTCAAAACGCCATATTCAAATTACAATATTAATTATAACATTATTAATAAAATACTTGTCTTTTCAATTAATTTAAATAATTGCTTGCAATCTAGTAAACATTTCAAATTCCATATGCAGACGGTTTTAATATTACATCATCGCCAATTTCTTTCAATAAAACTACATCGAATCGAAAGCAACAAATAACGATACATTATCAACAAGGCGGAGGGACGAAGAAACACAACAACAACAACAACATTTGACCCAAGTTAATAGAGTTACAAAAATGTTACAAGTCTATCTTCATCTCTGCTTAATAATTTTGTTCGAACACCATAAATTATGAGCCATGTTGTTGTTATGTTGTTTTTGGATCTCTTGATTAGCAGGGCCTGTTCAACGGAACGAAAAATTCTTTGTTTTCCCAACTAGTTTCTATTCAACGTACACCTTTGGGCCATTTATCCATTTTGAATGGCCGACAAAAAAATAATATAGACATTTATCAAAATACACCTATACTAGAGTGTACCATTTTAATTTCCAACATATAAACGTATGTTTTTATTACAGTTAGTAGAATCAACGTTCATAAATTGATTGCTTACGTCCTTTGAGACTGTGAAATTTGTGACGGAGGGCATATTGTTTTCAATGTTGATAGCAAAAAATTTCGAATATTTTATTGTAATTGAAATTGCTCAAATTTCAATGAAATTATTACTTTACAATCGAAGTTTTGATTAAATTTTTTGTGTTTTATAATAGGATTAATTAGGTCCTGTTATTCGATCTAGATTCTGTTATCGGTTGTTATATTGGAGTAACGGCGCCTAGAGAAGTTGGAGTTTTTCGAAATTTATTGGGTGAGTAGGTCTTTTAGTGGCCAATAAATGTGATTATGTTAATCGACATGTGCATGGATATAAAATTGGTAAACTGGTTTAGGTATTATGTCAGAGAGTTCCCCATCGTTTCTCTACTATATTATGTATGTACCGTGTCGATTCAGTTAATTTTTAAATCACATTAGCTACTTTGTTATGGTGAAGTTTTTAACATGTCAATTAAGTGAATTAAGATTCTACACCATTCCGATTCGAGGATGCGTGTCGGACCACCCAGGTAACAATCAGGTATTCAATTTTTACCTTGGTATCCCTATGAAATTGACAATGTTCGAGGTGATTTTTGCACACTTTACACGTACACTTGTCATCATCAACAACAGCGTCATAATCATAATTGTACACGTCTTCATCACCAATAATTTAACTTAAACGAAAAAAAACTAGCACTGGATATACAAGTACACTTCCCGCTTTTCGTACCGAAACACAAAAGAATCCCACGGTTATCGTTACGAACTTCGATAACAATTTATATGTCGCGAGGCTATATAAAAACGCGTATAACCTCGTGGCGGCGGCTCTATGTTGACGGTCCAACTGATCTGTCAAATTCGAAAAATGCGAGGCGGCGCGGCGGCGGGGACCCCACGTTCTACCACAACAGTCAGTTTGCACTGTGAACTGCCAGCGGATTGGTGGACGGGCTTGTAATAGTACTGGCAAGCTGTCAGCGTTTCAAACATCACTATATGCCGAGCGCACGCACACCTCCCCGTCGTCTTTCCCTCCTTCTCTATATCACAACAACATTGGGGACCTATACCATATCACTATTTCGGTCTATGTCATGCTGTTTTTCGGTTTAAAAGCTCGAACCTCCTACCCCTATTTTCAGCAATGGGGATCATAATTCTTACACCACTTACATTACATTGAATAGGAATTGGATATATGGGTTGGTTCTTTGTTGTTGTTGTTGTTGTGCATCATCATCTATAACTCTTCTCTCTAAATAAAGAAACGCATGGAATCAAGAGGACCGCTATCTGATCAGATGGCCAATAACTAATGTAGACCACACGCATTTAACCAGTTTCACTAGTCGGTGGCCGCGAATTACGACAAATTACTCCACCACAACAACACCAATCTTTCTTCTAAAACTATTATTGTAAAAACAAAATATCCAGTCTATTGAAAAATACAAGTTTGATACAAAACGGTTAATTTGAACGCTCCGATGAGCAACTCTTCCACAAACCGTGGAATTATACAACCGAGCCTTTAATAACCGGCCAACGTGGTAATTATAATTTTTGGAAGCTAGATTGGTAGGAAAATGTGCGAGAAATTTGAACTGCTTACAATTTCTAACGTTTTTTAAATAAATTAAATTCGAAATTAGCATCCGGCATAGAATTCTAATTATATTGTTAATAATAATAACAACATTATGATTATCTACAGATCCTAGACATGTCAATAATCGAATAGATTTTTCAACCTCGAATTTTAATTGGAAATAATAAGACAATTATCTTTGGTAAGCGATAAATTTTAAGAGATGCGAAGCCATCCGTTTCTGGTAATAAATCAAAGATATCTGGCACAATTTGGAAGACTCAATTAATAATAACATGTTCCCTAATATGGCCGAACTGTGTCTATGCGTGTATTTGTGTGTGTATGCCATAGGGGCGGACTGGACACGACCGGTCGACATTAGCATTGTGCGTAACGCAGCATAATAGCAGCATGGGGGCCTTCGCTCAGCCATCCTGCGAATCTACCCGTAAAACAACAATGACTAATCTTTATGTCAGATGCGTTACCGGTAAACATCAAGCATTGTAATGGATCTATTATGGCTGGAATTGAGGTGCCATCCTTTCATTGTGCTCAACTTTGACACCGATCTTCGGTTTTTTTCTTATAATTAAGTTGACCGGATAGCTTGAGAAAATAGTCGCTTTTATTCGATTGGGACAAAGGAGCCTTTCCAGTGTATCAATTTGTATACTCGTTATTTCTTTTGTTTGAATCGCTGTCTACATTATAATTCAACTTAAATGAATTATTATCCCTCTATGAACAGGTATATTCCAATATAGCTGGAAACTATTTATAAACTTCTAAAGCTCATTTGCGAGATTGTTAAGATGGGCACTTTTACAATTAATTTGTTGATGGCATTTTCGAAAACAACACCAACAAAAAAATCAAATAATAATAATGATAACAGTTTTGTAAACTAAAGATGGCTGGCGCACAGGGACTGAATATAACTGACCTCCCTGATGAATATAACAAGGCGAAGGCATGGCCGAATAGAGAGGATCGAGGGTAGAATAGACCCTCACTCTATTGTGAGGGCGAGGATTCCTAATATCCGGAATGTTCGCGCGATCTTAGCGCATTGTGTATGCCGCGCGGGGATTAGCCCATTAATCACTTGGGTCATTGTATCAACTATCAAAGCGTGCAAGGTCTCGCAACAATAGTCCGCGCGCTCGGCTGCACACACACCCCCAAAGTTGCTAGTAGTAGGGCGTACCGAGCAAGTCTCTCTCTCGCTATGTGTCTCTTTTTACAACCCCCGCTCTCTCAATACCGACCCTTGTTGGTGAAAGCACAGAAAACAATCGAATTTCCATTACATAAAATGTTAGGGCGATGCGATACACCGAAGTCATTGATTTCGTTTAGGAATTGTCACAATTTTTTTAAACACAAAACAAATAGAATTTTTTAAAATTCCACAACACAATAGAATAATTACAATATTTGCATACAAGTGATAATCTTAAATTGAAACGAATAGGGAATAACAGATGGCTAACCAGATCCCGCAATCCGACACTTGTTCAACAGTTCTCCAACGTATTACCAACCTTGTTAACGAACTTTTATTTAAAACCGGAAAAAAATCGAGATTCCTTATTTACATCTGTTATATTTTACAAGTAAAGGTTGAAATTTGCGGCTTTCCCTTCATAATCCAAGTTGTTGGCGTAACTTCAACACAATTCGACTTCTATTTTTTTCTATCTGCAAAGAAAGTTGATTCGGGTTCACATTATTCCACTAACATGGGTTTTAATTGAAATCTCTCAGTCAACCCACACCACCACTGTGTGCTTGACGTATTTCATAGGTGTCATCAGCAGTGGCCATTTATCAACTTGGTAAAAATTGTTCAGTCTACAGGAAACGTAAATTTCACTGGAGCAAAAACAACGCTGATTGAACTAGTCAGAACATTTTCAACGAATCACCGGATTCGTTAGTATCGTTCGTTGCCATTCTCCCCAAATACAATACAAAAATAAAACTTTAACCCAAATAATAATAGTAATAATTGAATCAATACTAACGTAATTTACGAGAGATAATAGACATAGTTGAGTGATGCATGTATGGCATTCTCCGCCACATTTCGCACGGCACTGGTATTCTAATTGAAAACCAGTGTGTTATACGTCGACTGATAGTATTCGAAATATGTTGATTAAACATATAGTTTAAATTAACTGACGGGAAAAA
This sequence comes from Mylabris phalerata, assembly GCA_020740385.1. Lineage (NCBI taxonomy): Eukaryota > Metazoa > Arthropoda > Insecta > Coleoptera > Meloidae > Mylabris > Mylabris phalerata. The sequence continues at coordinate 4,304,670 of JAJEOX010000299.1, read as the reverse complement.
TCACCTGTACACCGTAACACAATTCAAATTAGATATGGACAACAGGAAAATGCTATAAATTACACAACAATTGATCTCTATTTATACAAATCCGAACAATATCGCAATTTGTAGACGTGAGAAACGAACTACCTACTATAAGGGGATGGTTTTTTAAAGGCAGCCTAACTAGAGGTACCGAGTCTACGAAAAATTTATCAAAAGCCATAATTCATGGCGCTTAACAATAATAGACGTCTAAAATTAGCTAGACATGTCGTCGGTAGACATTTTTCTTTCACTATTACGCCTTCCAATCACTACTATTACAACCCCACCAACCGTTTTAATGTCTCCAATATGTGTGTTTTTTTATCTGGAATAGAACACCGTAAATTTCGTCTAATTTATGTCTCTTCAACGATAATTTATCAGAATATTGTCAGTAATTTAGATCGATTCTATAATCGAGAATAAAGTGGAAATTAACAAACAGTTAAACTAACTGAAAACTTGTTTTCTACCGTTCATTAACTTCTACAGTTACATATTCAAATGAATTACGTTGATTTTATGGAAGATGTTTGAAATTTTTCATTCGGACTTTATTATAAGCAAATTAGCAATTATATCAATTAATATTACACGGATTTAAATTAATTTAACATATCGCATTTAAACAGGTTGAACAACTATTATTATTTATTTATTCGTTATTTTCTTTAGAAACTGGTAATGTTAATTTCTGGAATATTATTTTGAGAAATAAATGACAGAACATCTGAAATAACAACTTTATCTTTGAAGGAGAATTTCACTATTTAGCCGGACATTTTATTTATATACACCTGCTCAAATATAGCGACAACTACTTAAACGTAAAATCAACTGTGCGAATATTTTAAATAATTTCAAATTAAAGTGAAATAATTGTTGTTGACTTGTTGGAGTGAATTGTTTATTTTTAATTGAAACCCCATATGTTGTTTACATTTAGATTTGTTATAGCCAAGTTAAATTGGCAAACCATATGGTAATGTATTCGTCACCTTTACCATAAGATTAATTATTATTAGATTGTATAATTTGGAATTTATTCATTCGTTAATTTCTCTAAATTTATCTATTCGATATTGTCGGTTTTCTTTTTTATTTATCTATTTATAATAAAGTGAGTGGAGGTTTTTAAATTAAGCGACTGTCTCATTAGAATCGCAAATGCAACTACTGATATTCATCATTTTCAACATTGATGATAACCTTTAGAGGACAACAGACAACTAACAGAAATTAAATAGGGAAAATGTTGGATCTTTTCGTGTCCGATGATCTGTTTGTTTGACAACAAAGAAACGACTTGACGAATTTATAGGGTAGGCGTTGCAGGGGTGCACAAACAAAGGCCACCAATCACAATCACCCTTCACAAAATTTTGAAAACCCATCCATTGATACACAACATACATTCGATTAATTAATTTGATTGAATTTGTGTTACCTTTTGGAAAATTACAAAAGGAATGGAATTGAAGGAGACGGCTTACCTGTAACAAGAACAAAAAAAAAACGAAAGTAAATTATTTAGATGGTATTAATGTACGATGTAATGAATACAGAATTGGTTAAAATTTAACGCGTAGCATAGCAATATTGCAAAACAGTAGGATTATTTTTAATCTCCCCAAACTCTTATTAACTTTCCCCGTCTCTCAGACATCCCCGACAGGATTAAATCCCCGGTTCTGATCTGTATGGGTTCCTCCTTTGCCCCCGATTCCCGCAAAACTGTCGGGATGCCGCGGAACCATAGCAACGGAGTGCTCTCCGCTAGGCTGTCTCCTGTCCCTTGATTTATGGCGATGGAAAATGCGAGAAATGAAGAGCAGGACTGGCAGACAGCCGCGCGCTCCAACGAACCATCATCCTACTATAGTGTGCGACATTCATATAGAGAAACGAAAAAAAATACGGACAAAATCAAGCAAAAAAAAAACGAGGAGCTTTCTTTATACACGATAATAAAAGAAGAAAAATCGGCTTATACACGATTGTGTCCGAAAAATAAGAAAGAATTTAGAAATGACGCGATCAGAGTGTAGCACACACAACTACGGGTGTAAACTCGAACGGAATTATCTGAGATTTATGAGTTTGTCGCACAACGCATCCTACTTTTGACATCAATAAATAAAAGGTGTACGATTTCAACGTTATGTGTACGTATATGTGTGCGCATTGTTTAATAAAATAATCGCTTTATAAAATTATTGGAGCCCCGATAAATCAAGTATTTATTTTAAAATAGCAGATGCATTTCATCTATAATAACGGCACGTGTGATTGGATGAACAGATACTCAATCGGAATAGAACAGGGTACCCGTAAAAATATCAGTAACGACCATTGCTATCGAGTCGATTTTGATTTATAGGGTTGGTCAACACTATTGTTGCATTACTATTGCCGTCACCACCGTTGATTCTATGTTTTGATACGGCACATCAACTATAATGCACTATCTATACCTATTTGCAAAATATAAATGCGTACGTATAATGTATGATGGATTCAACCACAACTTGGGCATAATTCGCGGACGGGTTCAACATTTTAAAATACATTAGTCATTTTTATAGTTGTGCATCATCCCTCACCATATCGTCGACTTGTGAATATAATGTACTGTTCGTAAACACAAAACCTTTCACTACATCGAGTTTTGCAGTCATATATTGCAGTCTAACCAATGATTTGTGGCTCTACTTTTCACTATTCCTGCCTTTTTATTGTGTTCGCCTCAACCCAACTTTTTGCGGCCTGTCATGTTATTTCCCAGGTTAAATGTGTTGCGATATAGCCGAATTCTAACGAAAAACTTGTTTGTTCAGATTAAACAAAACCTGAATTCTATATACAACAACAACAACACGTATAGGTATGTTGAATTGGTTTTTTTTTGCCTCTAGTCTATATATTGTTAATTAGATTCGTGGATACGTATTGAAATTCTAGGGGCGTTTAAATGCCGATAAAAACGGGCGCATTTGATTAATTCGGAAAACGTCTAAAATACATCTTTACACTTCAGCAAGTATCGGTAATGTATTACAACAGGAACGGTTGAACTAAGTGATAACGCTTATAGGCTTCCACGAGACTATAAAGTGCGCCAGAATCCGTGCCTCTTGGAGCGAACAAGAGAGAATACCAATAGTAAAACGCACACATAGTCACATCCATACATAGAACATGTGTATAAAGCTAAAAGCCAAAATTATCCTCATCGTTATAATAACATTTGGAGTTGTAGTAGTGGTAGTGGAAGGGAGAGGATTCACAAAATACTGCGGCATAACTTTCATTGTTCCGGTTTGTTAGAATAGGGTGAAAGTGAGATATTTCGTCTTCGAAAAGACGAAATTCCTAGTTTACTAAATACTCTTACCATTTTGCATTGCTTTGTTTTGTTGTCTTTAAAGTTAAATGTGCGATTATTTAGAAACACGAATATTAATCACAACGTCCTTAGTGAGGCGAGGAAACTATTAAATGCAGTTGGATAAACAGATATAAAGTAGAAATCCAAAGTCGAACGATGCAGAAACATGGAAGAGATTTCGAATTTGCCATAAATTACACCATCAACAATTTGGTTAATCCTATTTATGGTGGTTTAGATTTTAATTTGGTACAAAATGAATCAACAGTGGGATTTAAACAATACAAATATTCCTCCCACACGTCCGTCTCTATCCACATTATCCTGATGTTAAATAAATTAACACAAACAAATTTGGAAATTAGAACACAATTAGGCGAATTATTAAGGCGTAACCACTCCTGTTGACAATGAAATCAACGGAAACTGTTACGATTACCGTTGTAATTTCGGACGCAACTTTCCCTCGGTTTTTCTCTTCGTTTCTCTAAAATACTCATCATAGGAAGGAATTTGTAAAGAATAAGTTTCATCTAACCGCCCTTGGTTGGGCGATTACTTTTGAGAATGTAAACGCTAAAAGTCGCTTGTTTACACAATAGACGAGGGTAGTAGAGAAAAAATATAGAGAGTCCGCATTAAAATGCTCAGCTTATCTGTACACTTAAAGTGAAAGTTGAAAAACTGTACTTTGCAAATTTTGATTTATGGCGCAACTTTAAAGGGCAGACCCAATGTGTACACAACTAGAACAACGAAGGCTGAAAAGTCGGTGTTATTCCTAAAAAAATCCTCATCTAGTGATGTCTCGCCATATCAATGATCGTTCGAAATTCGCCGGCTATCTATACGTATATCGGCCGGTTGTGGGTGAAGATAAAACGTAATTAATGTTTTATATTTTGTCAGACAATGGGTGGCCATTTATCAATCGTGAATATTTAATTAAAACATGCGGACAACGGATTCATAAAGATTTATGTGTTTCGAGGCGACGATGTTCAGAATTGATTTAATTAAAATTTTGTCACCCCCACACACACATAAATTCTGGAAAAACTCACCGTGATTGTTATTCGTCTTCTTTAAAACGAATCGGGATGGTGTTTCCTTTTTCTTCGCAACATCATTGAACTGAACCGAAACGATTAAATAAAAATAAAAAACGAACTAATTATTAATCAACAATGTGAATCGTTAACATTTATGTTTATTGAAAATTGCACATCACTTTGGAGATTCGAAAGGGAAATGAAGTTAAACTCGATTGTTTGAAACTATCACCGATCGGGATCTTGGGAGATGGTCCAACACTTTATAAAAATTAAAAAACCAATACTCGTCATACCGAACAATTCGATTCAAATGACAATATCGGTGTTGAATTGTTGTTTTGTCCCCTCGATTATTAAACAATACATTTATGAATTTCGCGTGACTGACACGATTTTAAATAAGATGTCCTTATATACGGTAGACACGACTGATTATTATTGTAGTTGTTGTTAAAGGGATAGAAGAGTTGACATCTTCATAATAATGAACAGTTGTCTGGTTTTTCTGTATTTATAATCATTGATTTGTAACGAGAGATGCGTCTTGAATGACAAATTACAAAGGAAACTGGTCGTTATAAAATGTAACACTGATCACGATTATCGAGAGAGCTTCTCAAGACAAGATTCCAGTAGCAAAAATATTACTCTGAGTTTATTTGTAAATTTGACTATTATTTTTCTAGATTACCCTGCAAATCATCCGGTTTTCGTCGATTTTTTTATAATTTTTATGCTTGTTTATTAATAGAGACACACGGCAATCACGACTTGCAGACACAAGGAAATGTTTAACAAAACGACGAGAAGCAAACGCGATTTAGTTTGTTACTAGAGTGAAGCTGCTGGACCGACGCTGGTAATCCCGCACTTGTCTATGTATAGGTGTGCGTGTGTGTTGGTGTGTTTTGTTGAGCGCCGCGACGCTCTCTATGCTCATGCGTCCCCCGCCTTTTCCACTATAGCTATATTATACAACAAAGGCATTACGAATATCGAAGGCGTTTGTGTTTATTCCCTGAACGTATCTACCAAGCTGTCGGCCCGTGACTGTGAAACTTATACACATTGAATTACATTCGCGTGCAAATAAACTTTTCAACTTGTAGAAAACCCCCAATATCCTTTTTGCACATTTTTCCCTAAATGAAAATAATTAAATACTCCAAATGGAACTGGATAGAACGATAATACGGCGAAATTTTTGTGTAGTTTTGAGTAGATTTAAGAGCAGAAATACGGACCAGTTTGTAGATCTCATCTATATAACGGTGGGTATGGAGGATTTTAAAGCTGTCAGCATTGATCGTAAAACTTTCAACCGCAAGTTCCTCTCGACTTCCTCAAATACATAAAGATTATCTGATACTTAAAACAGTATCTTTCATTATCAAAATTTCGTGAAAAGAAAAATACCGCAATCAACATTTTTACAGTTATTATAAAGCAGATGTAGAATTTATTATTTATAAAAACAAATTAGTTATTCTTATAAATAGTACAATTGTAAATTTTATACCCACATCGGTGGACAAATATCTGGCGACATTCGTAGAAATTGATTGTCAGATACAGGTGTCCGTTGGATTCTAAAAGGTATCCCACTTTGTTCTTCGCACACACATCAATAATTAACAGACCATGAATATATTTCCGATCAACGTAAATAAAACTATCGGGCAAATAATTAACGGTTAGATTCTAGTTATAATTTATATATTTATATAAAAAGAATACATGTCGATATTGAGGAAGTCGACGGGGAATTAATTCTCTAGATTATCGGCGAAATCTTATAATTCATCTCAATTCAAAGAACGCAACTTCATTTTGAAGGCTAGGCTTATTGTTAGAAGCAAATGTGTCAGTTTCGAAGATGTCCGTATCAGTTTTAGTATTCCGTACAGAAATGGAGAGCCTGCCAGATTGAAGTTGCAGCTCGGCTGATGGCAATCCACAATTCCACTGAACTTCATGAATTAAACAACAATTCTACCATAGGCGTACATATTGTGCATGTTTATGATTAAATAATTTACTTTATTGATTTATTGTTGCCGGTTGAAAGTGAACAATTTAATTATACTTTAAAATACCAAAAACAAATTGAGCCTTGAACAAATTAATTTAGCACAGTTTATCCTTAATATTTTTAATCGTTGGGGTGTAGATTCAATGGAAAAAAGTCCCGAAACAATACAATTTCATTTTAACAAAACTGACTACTTTCTCGATTTCCATGAAAAAGCCTCACGCCAACGTCAGTTCACTACAGTTAATCTGAAAGAGATGAATTAATCCGAACTCCATGTCAGCCAAAAACAGTTCTAATTTATAGCTAACAGGAAAACGAAATTTTGGCAACGTTTTATCTAAATTTAAAATCTCTGTCGGTACTAGAAACTACCGTGTAATTAGTTAGATTGCATTTTATTGTAATTAAAAACTTAAGTTTTCAACTATCAAAACATGTTGATGTAAGAAATTTATTATATTTTAGTTACTAGAAGACAATTTTATAAAAGATAGAGAGAAAGGGAATTAGTTTTTCACTATAAGAACGGCGTCTTGTTTTTGTTTTCCTCGAAATCTTAAGAGCAGAGGTCAGTCGAGAAGAAATATTTCTCACGCTCTAGTCTTCTTCTTCCGCTTCAGTAAAGAAAACAATATCGTCGTCGTAGTCGTCGTCGCACTTACTGCGTCTTAAAAATTTCAACAGAAATGGTCGAAAAAACAACACAGACAAAAAGTAAATTCTATTTGATGATATTGTTGAATAAAACTTGTATGGATGGAAACAACAAACATACTATAAAGATAGAAACCTGTTCCATTGTGATGTTCATAAAAAATCCAACATTGCTAAGTGACTATTCCCGAAACGAATCCAGATTACCCCACTATGCTACACCAGTGAAAATTTGATACAAATCTTTTGGGGATATGATGGGGAATGTAGTTTTGAGATGTTGTGAAATAAGACTGTGTTCTTCGTAGAATTATTAAAGTTGTTATTAGAAAAGATAAAACAAGAATTTTAATTAATTCGTACTACCTTATGACCGAAACACCTGTGTTTGAGGAAATGGTTTGCAAATTTCGAAATAAAAATCTTCTATTGCTATAAATATTGTCGAATCTGTCTGTCTACAATGGATTTTTATCAATCTGGGCCTAAAATCTCATTTGATTTAACGACAATAGGGGTTGTTTGTGCAAATGAAGCTTTGAATATTTAACACATAATAGCCAATAAAGGAATGCAATAATTATTTTCGTTTTTGTACTTTGAACAAGTTCAGATGAGGCCCAGCTGTCTTTTTCACATCAGAGTTCCCTTGTGAGTTGCTGCTACCTCTCCCAAAACAGCACACATACACTTATAGAAAACAAACACAAATACAGTGGAATATGCATTGTATTCCACTTGGTAGCGTAGGAGGAAATAACGCTGTCTCTCTCAACCGAAATTCGTCTCCAGCGCCATATATAATGCGTCATGCCTGCCTGTCTATCTGCTACCAAAGCCTTAGAACGCCCGCCAGCTACTAAATCAATACCCAAAACCGTGTCCGTCCCACTGCACCCCTCTTCATAATACCCAAACAGCTCATCTTCACCAAAACACATTTGGAAAATTGAAAATTTATACCACTGTGTGCGCTCTATTTACGCATATATAGAGTGAGAGGAAACAAAAAAAAAAAAAAAACAGAAATATAATCGAGATTTCAGTAGCACGCAATCAGGGAGTTTCGCTGATTTATTCCGTCCATCCAAATAGACGGATTTTTAATTAATCTGAATTTATGGATTTCTTTATAAATTCTGATGATTAATTCCTTTTTTTTTCTGTTATTGTTTAGGTAGATGTTCGAATCGGATGTGTCTATGATGGGTTCAACAGCTGTTCCAGATCACATGACAGTTTCAAACTGCTGAAAACGCTTATTTTCTAAGGGTAGGCCACTGGAACTTATTCATTCGGTTGTAGCGAGATATATGCATGGCTTTCAGGCGATTAGGGGACGAAACAAATGGAGGGTGGTCATATCGTAGTACCGCTAAAATGGTTGACACAATCTTAAAGAAGCTCTAATTGTACAGTTATTGATGATAAAATAAAGTGAGTTTGTTGTTGTTGTTGGAGTTGTCAGGGCGAAAAGCGAAAGTTATAAATACAATTACAAGCGCCAAGATTGTGTATCGGCTGGTGTATCAGGTATAGAACACGAGTTTGATTTGGTAATCAGCTAGGCCATTCCGGTACCATAGGGTGTCTCTTACACCGAGACAGAAACGGTAGGAGTATAACACACAACTAATGGACTTGTGACACGATATCGCCGACAACTACTACCGGAAAATTACCGACTGCGAAAATTGAAGTTATTTTGTATTTTTTCGAACGAAATTACTATACCAACCCACAATTATGAATTCTGTCATGGCATATCGTTTTTTTCTATTCCAAACAAAACAATAAATTAACTACAATAAAATACAAATAAGAATTTATGAAACGGGCACGATAGAATTTCAAATTGAAACATTACAACAAACCAAAGACATGTAGCAATTTATTAAAACATTATAATTATACCCAAACATTGTTTTTAATATCTACTTTTTCTCTTTCAATCTATTTCGGCCATATGTCGGGTGTGGCTGGGCTTATTCACAAAATATTTGGGTGGACTTTAGAACGTATTTTTCATAAACTTTTCCAACTTAATCATCTCGACGATCGGATCCTCAATATAAAAAATCTAAGAATAATAACGATAATAATATCAAAAAACCAAACAACTAATTAAATAATTATAACATTCCTTGATTGTATTCAGAGTGAAACAATAATTATAATTTTCTCATGAATTCATTAGAAATTTCAATTATACATTGCTGTTATCTTCATGTTTATCAAATCTCTTCGCAACTACACAATATACAACGTTGATTATTTGCGTTTTAATAATAAATGTAGGCACATGTCAATTTACAATATTCGGTTTAATTAGAAGGGAGATTATTAAGAGGAATATCAAGAGAATTTTCAAAACGTGACTGGAACCTATCAATGAATTAATCAAAGTACTGGTATGAAATTATTTTAATTGCAAAACAGTCGATTGTAAATCTAATTTGAGATTTTTTCGGTGTTCGTTCCAATTGAAGGACAAACTCTCAATCGATAAGAGAACAAAAAATGCATTTACAACATGCTAATATCAATGTAGGTTGAATTTTTACACCTATTATTTAATTAAATAGAGTTGAATATAAATTATATTAGCCTAGATTTAAATCACAGTTGCTTTTGTCCAACTGAACAGCTTTTCCAACAGTTGGATCGATTTGTTTCTTTTTTTAATAAATCGAGAATAAATCGATGCAATTGAGGTTAATCGAACTGCTGATTTTGAAAAATTGGGAATTTCTAGAAGTAATAATTATAAAGCTGGTAGAAATTTAATTCAGCTAGAAAGGCCTCAATTTTTTGGCTATTAGAGCAACTAGAACGGTTGTAACTCGATTTTTTCTATTTTTCCATCAATTACACATAAATTTCGGACCTTTCGTAAATCCACAAACTTTACGTTAACTTACTCAAAAGTGAGTTGTAAAATTGAACGAAAACAACAATACAAAATCTATTTCTAATCTACGATCAATATTTTTGTTGTAGACTAGCGTGTATTTTTCCAAATAAAACTGTTTTATTAAAGCGACCTAATGATGGAAGAGTTTCCGTTTATTTTACTAATTTTTTTTACAAAGTATCTCGATCGAATTCTAGAAAGCCAGTATTAGTTTACGTGCCAAGAAACGAGCTGATAGATTAAAAAACTATCTGTGTGGGAATTTTTTCGGTGTAGTTAATTTTATTTGAAATTCTAAAGCGCCTAATAATTTGATTTCGATTGGATTATTTCGCTAAAAATAAAATTTCGGAGCTATTTTAAAAGACTATAGAGAATGTTTCCTTACAACTTGTTCAAAAATAGTTTAGTTAATAAAATTAACGTATTCATTCTTATGAAATAATAATACTAATAATAATAAATTAACAAATTTATGATGTGTAGACATGAGCATATTTATCGACATCATTTATTAAAATCATCTGTATTTTAATAATTGATTTTTCGCGTTGATATATAAATCTCTCTATTGCACTAATACAAATAAATTTTACATAAAACCAACCGATTATGAGAGTTTATATAAAAATATTTGGTGATTTATTTATTCAGATACAATCCAAACTTATACACACAACAATTGCCTTCATTTTTGTATTTGCTAGAGGGTTGGCGGCCAGAAATGGCAATATCGTAATAGAAGAAGCGGTAAGGGTATAGAAAGAGGGTTGGAAACAAGTCGTTCTGTTTTCCTAAAAGGAAAATCAAGGGATCCACTAGCACTGATGGAGTCGCTTTTGTGTTTAACCACTGGTCCGTTCTATACACTAACCGGATCTGTTTGTACGTAAATCACTATGGTTGTATCAATGGAAACTAAAACTAGGTGGATTGTACCCCTTGACCGGATTTAACTGTAGTGATTACACACAAATCATAATTATCTCATTTTTTTTATAATAATAGTAAATTATTTTCTAGCGTATTTACATTAAGATTGTCGCCACTGTTGTGTCTATAGAAGATTTGGAAAAGAGGGGATGTTTTGTTATTTATAGCCGTTTATTTTCCCTACTTTCCGACAATCACTACAGTTTTCCTTTGGCGAAACTTTACTATTAAACCGCCCCTAGACTTTACTGAAAATTGGACCACTTATTGTACAAATTCAACGATTTCAATCAAATTCTAATCAATATTAATAGTATCATCTTACCAATTGGGTGATAGATCAAAATTTGTAATAGTAGTTGTTGGAAGAGAGAGAGTAGAACTCCCAAGGGGTAGTTTCACATTTAACGGATATAAATTTGAAATGATCGAATGGGATCGATGAGTCAGCGAATTCCGAGGGTGATTTTTGATCGATACAATATAAAAAGACTATAAATATTGTTTATAATCGAGCAGACAAGATGTTAATTTACTAATAAGACAGTCGAAATAAAAATTAAGGTAGTTGGATAATTATGAAGCACAGTTTGCCATAAATCAGTTGATAGTAATCTTGTAAATTGTAATAACTGGTGAGTTCATATAAGAAGTATGTATGCTTCTATATAAACAGCAATTCCTCTGGAGTAGGTGTTGGACAAACAAATAAAGCTGCTTGTAATTAGTCTTGGGAGCTGCACGTTTACATGTCACCGATATCAGATTGTGTAAATGATGCATTTACAATTATCTGCATACGTGATAGTAGTAATCAACGGTGTTTATACATGCGATAGTAGTATTGAATTATCCGAACATTATCAGAACTTAATTGAAGAATTAATCAACCAAAAAAAAGCTCTCCTCTCGGAGCAAACTTTGCTGTTTTCCAAGAAGCAGATTTCTCTTGCACAATATTCAATTGTATGAAACTGAATAAAAGCCAAACTTTCCCCCCTTGAACGACCAGATTTCTATCTAATGTTAGTTTTTTGTTGTTGGCCATTATTTGGGGTATTTATGGCCTTGTAAATGTTACCTGTTGTTGCGGAATAACTATAACTAGCTTTCACTTTTTGGAAATTTCGTGACATTTCAAACTGCGCAAGTAGTTGTTGTAAATAATTTCTTTTGCCCCAAATAATGACAAGTTAAAATTTGTTATTTGATAGAAAAAATGTAAAGAATCTATTAGATTAAAAATTTAAATAAGTCAATTCTAATTTTATTTGAAATGTTTCCAGTTTGTTACAAGGAAAAGGCGGAACTCGTTAGAAGAAAACCGAGTATAATTCAAATCGTCCCTAGAAAATCCAAGAAGGGAGTAAGGAAACGAAATCCATCCGACAGATGAAGAACAAGAACGAGGAAAATAAAGGTCTTGGTCAATTGATGTTTAATTTGCCAATCAAAAAAACGAATAAATTTACGTCTTTTTGTAAACCACAACGAAATTAATTAATTGTTGATTTATTCAATGCCACGACGAGAATTTGTAGGAAAAAAAAACAAACTGTAAGCTTTCACTAATTTTTTCTCCAATTTTGTTGAAATTCATCTTTTTACAAAATTGATGACAAGGTAATTTCGGGGATTTTTATTTCTATCACGAAATAGTCACGGGAAATAAAAACGAAATAATGAGACAACCTCAATTTTTTACAACAAATACAACAATAATTTTATCTTAAATCTAATAAATCTAGTAAACTAAAATAACAAATCAATCTTCTAATATAATCCTATCAGGTACGAGAAATATGTGTGTCAAACATGTTTATGTATGTGGAATTCATAAAATATTAAACCTATATTTTATGTAAAAAATAAATAAAGAAAAAATAATGCAGATTTTACGTTAAATTAGTTAAAACGCTTCTGCTGAACTTTAAATACCATCAAACTTGCGTATATTGACCACGGAATTTGTGCCTATAAAACTTAGTTCTAGTTTTCCCAAATTTTTTCGTGTAAATTTCCTTTGGCACATTTAATTAATTTATGTCACTATTGCAAAAAACCTATTCCAAAACAACAATAATAATAAATTTGTGTTGTAATAAATTAGTGACAGTCAAAATTAAAATATTAAAATATTGAGTATTTGATACTAAACCGATAATTTGAGACATACAAATCGATAATCACGATTTTGGGTTATTTATTTGAAACATATGAAGTTCAAGTTTAACGAACTCGAATGTGATTACAAATTCGTGGAGGAGGAAAAAAATGATCAAAGAACCAATTTTCGTACATTAAGATTAAGGGCTACCTTGACCTCTAATTTAGAAACCATTTTTATTGAGATAAATGACATAAATTTGCTATAAGCTCAATCTAGTCGTACATATCCTCTATGGCTGTGATAAAAAACCAGTAACAGACTCTATTTTTGATGATATTCTCAACTGATTTGGGTCATTAATTGTGATAACACAATTAGATAATATTAGAATTTAAATCATCACTATAAACTACCATCAATCCTCCCCGTCCATAAATTTTAAGAAAACAAGACGGATAAAAATGGCACATATACGATTATTGTTGTGCTGGGGTACGAGAATGTTAGGTCTAATGCGTCCATCAAACTATGGACCGAAACACCTAATTGCCAAAAGCTTTCGTGTTACTCGCCCTTAATTTTTCGGGGGAGGGAAGGCGCTTAATTACACCACTCACAGTTTTCCCATAGAGGCATATGTTCTTTCATCAACTATTATGGAAGTGTCGTGTTGTTTTACAAAAACGAACTTACCTAAAGCCATTTAGTAATTTATATGAAAGCAACTAGGGCATTAATCCAGAAAAAAGGCACAAAACAAAAAGCAGACCAGAAAAAAGTGCAGTTGAATGATTACCTGTAACAAACAAGAGAAAATAACGTTAAAGTTTTAAAAGTGTTTTGAAACTATCCAAGGAAAAAATTAACTGTTGATTATATAAAAAAGGGGCTAATGCGCGAACAAGTATGTGGTAGTGGAACGTGCCTTCAACAGCTTGAATTTACTGTATCGAATAGAAAAATAAACTCACCCCCGATACTAGCGCTTTCTACCGTTGACTGTCCCAACTAGACATTTGAATGTAGTTGAATAGAACGGCCGCATCGAGTTATTGGCGCCGTTCATTTTTAAACTTCAACAAGATTAAAAACAACATTGGGGACAAATCAAAAGAGAAAATAAAGTGCGAATGAAAAAATCGTTTGGCAAACGATAAATTTAAGTAGAACGGTAACCAATGACGCATTTCTTACAAGTCGTAAAACGCACCGCGGCGTCACCACATAGCAGTCGAAGAGCAGCGTCCCGACGGTCCAACCACCACCTACTAGGCCTGCCAACTGTTCTTTTCTTTTCTTGAATTATGATATCATAATTCATGAAATTGCCGCCAGCTTTGTCGGAAATACATTTATTTTATGTTGGATTTTTTTACTTCTACCGTTCAGTTTGTTTGTGAATGTACTCGTTGATGATTTTTGCAGAAAATAACCAAGAACGGTATCCTATTAATTATGTCGGCACGTTTAGAATTGGCCGAATCGATAGTAATTGTTACGTATAACAGTCAATTTCCGGTTTAGTTTTTGGGGAAAAGATTTTGTAAATATAGACGATATACAGCTATACTATAAATTATATTCGAACATGTTATTACGGTATTTGAGGCATTGCTCGGACGTTTCTATTACGAAATAAACTTCAAGTTTAAAGAATTAGGACCGCCGAACCTGACTCCAACAATTTTAAAACACGGCGATATTTTCATGAAAATATTCCTTTATAATCTTGATTGTCTACAGATGTAATTTATTCGCATTAATATGAAATAATGGCAAAAAGAACGGAGTTACGCTTGTTAAATTCAACACATTATTATCTAGAATCAACATATAACACGGTGTAAATTTGAAAGACTCTTCAAAGAGCTTCAAAGACAGAGAGCAATAAGAACACAACAATTTCGCCATAAACGTGCACTGTCATCTGTCACGAATGTTGCCAACACTATTGGAGACAGTTCTATGGACAAGCCGACCAAGTGCTGATTCAAGATATTGCAGCAGGTTCTCTTTATATTGCATCCACTCTTATTATTATTGTTATTATCATCATCGTCATTATCATAAAAAAACAGATGCGTGGGTATAGAAGTCGGTAATAAATTGTTGTAATACAAACGACATATCCGTTTTGTTGCAAATTTAATTTCAAATGTCACCCAAGTTGTGGAGGTATTTGGAAATTTGTAATAAAAAATAATTTTTGCAAATAGAACGGATGTTGGGCGAAATGCAAATCGAGATATAAACAACAATCAGATATCACTTTATAGAGTGTCGTTAGAACACCGCAGTGTCCATTGTGTTGTCTGTTTTTATCAAAGAATTCGTTGTAGAATAGCTGGGAACAAGTTTTATTCACCGGTTAAAAAATAAAAACTATTCCACTTATAAATACCGACCGGGGATTTTCTAAATTTAATTTAAATTTGCAATCATTTTCGATAAACGTCTGTACGTTATGCTCAATTCCCACATTCTTTCTTGTAACAATCAGCACGTTTGTGTGAGGCTATCCCTAAGAATAATGGTCGCTCACCGGCCATTTTCGACATTGACAAATTACCACAGTTAGAAAATAGTCGGACATTTAGTTGGATGGATTTTTTGGATTCTTCATTGGTAGATTTGGTGTATCATCCGAAAATCAACGTTGATTCGGTTTTTAATATTGTTGTTTTTTTTATAAATCAACAAGGGGCTTACAAGACACAAAAGCGAATAAAGCAACAACGCAGAGCGTAGAAGAAAGCCGACATTTGGATCGATAAATCAGTCAAGTGAGTGACCGTCCGAGCAGGCGGATCGCAAAATGATTTATAGCCGACCCGCCACTTGTGCATGTGATTATTATTATAATAACAACGCTTTTTCGATACCTTGCCCCGAGTTATACCCGTCGTCTCCATCTCAATATTATTTTCTCATTACAATCATCTCAAATGGCCGTTTATTGATCAAATTTCAACCAACAAACGGAGATCAGAAATTCGACCATGTAGTAACAATTTTTTGAAACACAATACCCGATTGATTTTCTACAAGATTACCGCTATTTATTATAAACCGTTTCAATCTTGGTCGATATTATTGGATACTATAAAAACCAAGCGATTTTTTTAATTAAAAGCTAATTAGAAAGATTTACAAGCAATCGGCTAGAATCGATTGGTTTGATTTAACCCTTCGAAATATTATTTACGATCGTATAAGAAAGAATGCAATTAAATTAACTAGTTATTAATTAGCGATAATTAGTAATGGAATTGCTGTTATTAAAATAGTCAAACAAATAAAAACAAGAGCAATATTAATTAGAATGATTGTGATAATAATAAAAACAAATTAATTTCCAATAAAATGAATCGTAAAATAAAATATAATTGATTGTCGATAAAAGTTAATTTAATAATAAACGGCCAACATTTATTATAATGGCTCGATGTTTGTATTTTATGAGGTTTTAAGTGGCCATTGAGTCCGACCACAAGATCGCACACCGACTTCGGCTAGTGGTGAATTTAAGCATTTATTGAGAACTAAACATAGTTGTAACAATAAGCATACAAACATTATATTGGGCAATAATTTTATCGGCACATGCGCCTCTTATTTAAGCATGTTTACGATGCCATAAAACCAATTCCATGACTGTTATGCGCATTAAACACATCGTAAAACTCGTAAAAGTCAACAGTAATATCATAATCATACTATATGCAAATGGGAATGTTATTGAATCAAATCTGATTAATCCCGTCAATTTTATACGATTTGTGCAAAATAAAACAGATTCCTTTAATAAAACTACCACCAAATTCAAACAGAATTCTTTTAGTTGTACGATTTCAAATAGACCGCTCTTCCTGTTTATCGATCCGATACGATAACTCGGATATAGTTCACGGTTTCTATCACTGAGGGCGCTACAATACCGACATCTTCCCCTAGCGGTTAGTAGCTGAAGTTCTAGTCGGTCGTTGAAAAAGGGCTTTACAGAAATCGCCCCTATTGTAGATTTCTGTTCAGATCTAAGAATAGAGAAATTCAAATCGTTTATAAAGAAACAATTTTATAGGACAAATACGGTATCAAAAGAAAAATCAATCTAACGTAACAGAACGTTGATTGTATAATAAATTATTGTATTAGACCACACAATAGACAAAGTTTATAAGCGTATAGGATTTACGATTATTGCGATACTATGTGTTGAGAATGAAAATTGCAATAATTATACTAATCAAAATCAACAATATTTGTTTATTTATTTTTTTTGTTATTCTTCTAACACACACAATCAATGCGGTAGGTTGGGGACGTGAATCGATTGCAATTAACTAAAATAATAGGTGGTCATTTGATTTGAAGCGTACTTGTTTAAAAGAAATCGAATTAATTAACACAACAAAGGTGCAATATCATTGGATGTGTAATATTTTAATGTTTGAATTGAACAAGAACTGTTTCATGGATCATAAATTTAAAACATAAATGTTTTTAATGTAGATGTAGAGAGGTTCAAATTGATAGATTAAAAAGGTTAAGCTGTAGCATTTATTTTTATAATGGCTTAACCACAACTCGTAGATGATTTCGTTGTGGCTTGTTTATTTTAAATATGATTTATGCTATATTAAACTTGATAGTCTATTGACATTTCACTTGTAACACACAACTCCACCTATAATAAATAATTCAACATCCCCAAAACAATACAATAGAGAAGGCAAAAAATCCCCCCAAATTATCGTCTGGTATGCTCGAATTTATGACGGAATTTACTTGCATTGAAAACCGATTTGTGGCGAGATAGAATTTTCGGTTGTGACGTAAAGGAAAATCTACCGTTGGCTAGAATGTCAGATAATCATCTATTTTATGAATGTATAAACGTTTAGTCAAATTAAAGGCCCATTTATATTCCCACAATTTGGGCTAAATTCAAAAAAAAATTGTAGAAACTTTTTCTACCGTCTCTCTTAATTAATTATCCGTATATTTGTTGGTTTTTTGTGGTTTTCGTCAAGTGTACGATTATTATTTCTAAAGAGTCGACCTTCTTAATTAAAATCTATAACTGTGAGGACGCCATGATATATGCGGTGGCCATGCCAAAAAGGGCAGTGGCCTCCAATACGCAAGAATAACCCATAGTTTTACACACAAACATATCTCATGTTAGAACTGCGCTTGTGTACGAAATAAATTCGTATTTTGATGTAGACATATAGTGGAGTCTTGAAAAATTTATTATCATCTCTAGTCGCACGCAATTCGAATGGAACAACTTAAAAAAAAAGAAAGAATTCCAATTGAATTTCAGTGTAAGTAGTTTGAAAAAAGAACGGATTGAGGAAAGTATAATAGAAGTATAAAAAAAGATGGGCGGTCTACATTTTCGAAATAATCAACCAAATTATAATTTATGATTGTAAAGTAATTTCAGTTCGAGTTTATATTAGAAATGTTGTAATAAATAATATCAGGAAAACTTGAACGTCTACAACAAGCTTTGTCTGAAAGCAGCTGGCGAGCTGTCAGCTAGCCAGATTAGGGTCAGGCTTATGGAGTGTTTGTTAGGGTTCGTAACGGGGAACGAGGAGTGTATAGGAGAGACGGCGGCGACGACGACAACGACGACTGCTGTCAGATCCAGCAACAGCAGCAGCAATGGCAACGTGGAGGATTCGTCGTCTATCCAACACTTGAGAGAATCTCTAAGCGCGAAGCTCAACCCTAATCCATTATGGCAGATGCGGCTTAACTTTGAAAATTTAGAGCCGGCATTCCGGACTTTTAAATATCTACACTTTAAATAAGATTTCCGTTTTAGCAAAAACGGCTAGTTGTGAAATTTTAAAGCTCCTCCAATTCAAATTGCAGACGGAAGTTATTACAACAATACAAATTCAAGTAGAATCGAAGAAATAACGTGAGGCAGATCAGTGACACATCAAATTCGATTACGTTAAAAACACAAGAAACGTGAATGGAAAAATTAATGAGTTAAACTAGCGGTCATTTACAATTATTAAAGGGAACAAAAAGCGGACAAGACAATGATAAATTCCATTTTATTAACTAAACACCCTTATATTACTTACTACACTATACAATACATGAATTCTTGGCGGCCAGTATACGTCCATTAATTACAATAATTACATGGCAATTAAGCAGAGGGACAGTGCTAGCCTTTTTACTATTATTTATCTCTTTCATTCTTTCTATCTTCCTATATATGTCCCTTTCGCTTTCCTAACGAAGGGCTGTTGAAATAAATCATAAGTTTAATTTTATCTCCTGTAAACAGAGAATACCATATATCGATAAAAAATCCCAATTAGCATTTTATTTTTTTTTGGCTAATCTGTTAATAGACTGTTGGTCGTGAAATGATATATGAATTTTATTTTTCAAAAGCTCTCCACTCATACTAATTCACACCGATCTCTCTCACTGTAACACTATTTTATTTCATTTAAAATTCACAACGAACAAATATAAATTATGTTGGAATTTCGAATGCAAATAGATCGAAATGTTGAATTTGCGACTTTTTAATCCCGACAATAGAGCCAACAAATAGAAAATTTCGATTGAATTCGGCCGCTTTCACAACGGTAAATTGCCAATGAACAACAATAAAACAACTAGAAAAATCTTAAATTTGTTCCCAATAATTAACTACAATATTTTTGGTATTATCTTGCATTTAGAATAAATGCAGAAAATTGCACCATTAGTCATTTCTTACAACGCTAAGGTTTTGTAGGAAGAAAATGGATATAAGCTTTTTTGAAAAATAAACTTGAAACCCAAAAAGAGATATTCCGTTGAAAAATTTCGGCCGAAACTAGGTTCTAACACAATAAAGCATCTAATAGTGGTATTATAAGCAACGCAATCTACCAACTATACAAGATTTTTGGTCGTTGGGTTTTTTGCTTTCTTATTTTACTGGTGTAATTCAAAGTGCATTGCTCTACGGGGCACTAAACACCTCAAAGAGCATGAGGAATCTCACATACACATTCTACAATAAGAATTATTGCGCCAGCAAAGTAGTTTTTTGTTTGAAACCTTCAAAAGTAGAACCGAGGTCAGACATTCAAAGAAAAATAATAAAATATAAAAATGGCCAAGTTTTTCCCTCTCTATCTATAGATATAAGCACCGATTGGTAAAACAATAGAATATTTCAACGTTTTTTTCTGCAAAGAAATGCATATGTTATATTATAAAACAGTTGTAGTGATATTATTTAATTAAAAGTCAAAACTTCCGTTGCAATTAAAAATAAATTGTTGTGTTATTAAGGATATAAATTATTTTAATAAATTAATCAGCATCTTCTTTATCGTTTCGAAAATTGCATGTTTAAAAAATTATAACACGCTCATATGATAACAAGTCAACTTGTAAAGAAAAAAACCAATAAATTATTTATCAATTGATATAGAATCGATTTTTTCTAAATAGCGGAAAACTTTAAAAATTATTTCGTATAATATTTTTTGTTTTTAATATAATTAAAAATTTACTTTACGGTTAGAAACTCTAATGGAACATGTTGCGGAAGACATTTGCTTAAATGGAAAGACCAAAAGGCAGGAAGGGCATAGTCCTTTGGGGAACGATACGAGAGAAGCGAAATAGCAAAGTTTAGATAAAGGAAGATAAACAGATTATAATGATTTAAACACTCTCAAATATGTCCAACTATAATAATAAAGTTCTTAACAGAATTTTAAAGTTTTGCGGGCAATTTATGTTCGTATTAAAAATTTTTAACAAATTCTCAACTATTACAACACAAATTATACTTTACTTACTACATTGTGAAATATTTCGATTGCACTACACATATAAACCAACAAATTATCAATTCACTATAAAAATCAACATTATCAATATTGGAAACATTATAAATACGTCTCTATTGTTGCTGAGACGCCAAACTACTACCTAATTTGATAGTTTTAAGTCGTTTTAGAAAAAGCGAGATAGAAGAGGGGACAGGATATTGGAGCATTCCATTGAGATTTGATAAAGCAACCTTAGGGTGCTATCTGTAACCATTTTGGGGGTAGCCGATAGGACCAAATAGATTGTAGAGGGGACCTAACCAATAGCCATACCGATTTTAAAACTTTTGTTAGACACGATTATCGGGTATGGCCTTTGGGGGGGTTTGTTTTGAGACACAACCAGACAAAAAAAAAAACTACGCCGGCAACCCGGCACCCAGTAATCAACGAAATTTCTACCTGGCCCAAATAATGAGATGGAGTCCATGGTTTTTTTCGTGTTGTTAGAATCGAAATAGAAGACTTTAATAATCTGTATTACCAAAACAACAACAGAAAACCATTTGTTGTGTGTAAAAATGGAAAATTAAAATGATTTATAGCAAAGTTATAAATTTTAATTCTATATGAAAGGTATACGTATTTAATTATTTTCTGGAAGCTTGTCAAAAAGTTACTTAAATAAAAATTATGCAATAAATTCTAGCTCTAATTAGGAACAGTAGATGACGACCATAGACCGCTAGAGATTATAATCTCGACGTTGTTTGTTATCAGGACCGCAAACCATACAAACCACTACATTGGTTAGTGTATGAAAACTATTAACTACTTCTTTAAACAACAATAAATATGATAATGGCAAATAAATTAACATCGAATTAATTCCATTTTGATCTTCGAGAAAATTAAAACGGCACCAATTTGAAATAGAATTCGATAGTCTAATCGTATACAATTAAAATCATTGTCAGTCACCATTATAAATTCTGATAGATTTTCAGATAAACGTAATGACCGTAAGCTTAGATAACAATATCAAAAGTATAGTGTCAGCCATACCAATGAGGTACACTAATGACTGTATTATATGCAAGCACGCATGTTTAATATGAATAATTATACACTAATTATCGGAATGAAACTCACACAATCTGAAAATTTTAACACAACAGTCCAGACATTTTTCACATGCATAGACTTCGACTGGATTCCAACGCTTCTCAATTGCTTTAAACCCGTTCAAATTGGAGTTTTAGAGAGCGAAGATCTCGTCAATAGACTAAAATTCTACCTGAATTATAACCGAAATTATATAAAATTATAAATTTGGGAATGTTTAATTATCGCGTCTTTTCTCGCCGCCAATCTTGTGACATAATCTGTTAATGATGTCTTTTACAAGCTCATTTACAAGAAAAACCGTTCCAGATTTATCGTTTTTTGTATATTTTCGCCTCAATAAATTCATCCCATTTTTGATTAATTGAGACAGTTATTAATAGACGATTAATTTATTATAATATCAAATTTTAAACTGTAAATACTATTTGAGTTAATTGAGTCTTTATTTTTGCTACTATAAAATGAAAACGTGAGTGAGTAATTGGTTACTATGCGTTACAATAGGTTAGAATGAAAAAATCGAGAAACACATGTACTGAAAAAGCGGTTTCTAGTCTAATTATTTTATAATCAAGCGGTATTTCCATTATACTTCCAAATGAGTTTACGCACAATGTGGTCATGTTCACTTTCAGTAGAATTTCAAACGAAATTTCTCACTATTTCTAGTTTTTTTTTAAAAAAGAAATTTTCCCTCAATCAAGATTAATTAAATTTCAAATAGAGTTAACAAGATTCTCAAGTCTAGAGAAGATTTATCAAAGCTGCCAACAAAACAAAAAATTGTTGTAATAATTCTTGTCAAAAATCTTGTTTAAATTTTTAATTTTTACTATTTGAATATTAAAAACAAGAATTATGATGTCTAGGAGATTCTCTATAAATTCCAATTTACACCAAACAAATATGAAAAATAACGGTCGCTTGTTATTAGTTGTGTTTGTCTCATGTTTATATTACACCCCCAAACCCGGCAGTTCCCAAGACGGGAGTTGAACAGAAGCATCCTGTCAAACTTTGTTTCAAACATTGTGACTTAGTTGAATAGTTTCAGTATGTATGCGGCCGTTCCTTTACTACACCAGAACTAGTAAACTTTACAACAATAATTAAGTAGGGAAATTTTGACATGCTCATGGTTGAGTTTTCTTTATGCGTATTAATTTGCACCCATTTTTCGATCGTTTTCCATAACTACTTCAATTATTTCGACATGTGGAAACCGTACAGAATTGAACTTGAGAAATGTGGAAAGATCTGGAAGACTCCAGCTGTGCCTGTGTCTACTCATCGATTTATTTCTCTCACTCTAGTTGCTATAGATACAGACTAGTGTAAGTATTATAAATTATTGTTAGAGGATTGGAGTCGTTTATGTACACATTCAGGCATGGATGCCCGCTATCGAGATTGCATTTTTTCAACCCCCGCCACAGCCAACAAATCATAAACAGATAAGAAGCAGTACGGCTTGAGAGTCAAACGATAAAGATAGGCGGATGTTGCACAGAGAGACGATGGCCGTAACAACACCACAGCACATAGTCGTGTTAATTTCAAAATGCGTTTGAAAAGAAGTGAGACAAGCAAAAGTAAAGATAATGAAATCGAGTGAATGTGCGTAATTGTGTCGACACCCCATAAAATATACGACAATGTATTTAAAAATGTTCGCATTAATCGGTCGCCAACTATACAAACTAAATCGAATAAAATTCTAACGACATAAGAAATGGTAGGACAAATCCATTCTTAGACTATATTAAAGCGGCATAGTGGAGGGTCTTGTAGATATTTATTGCACATATTCATTAGGGAATGGATTCATCAGTGAAGTGCGCCGAAGAGAATCTCGTGATACGCCAGCAACTGAATCATGGAGCTGATTACCTTTGGGTCTTGCAATGCGCTGAGCGAAGATGAATAACCCCAAAACAATTCCTCTACCATAAGCTGCAACTAGTTGTAATTTTTTTTTTGTATGCCTCCTATCAAACTGGGAATTAAATACATTTTAAATTGCCATACCAGAATCGACTAGAATTTATATTATAATCTTCAACAACAAAAAATCGATAATGTCAGTTAATCTCAATGGGAAACTTTAAATTTGGTTCACCTGCAACAGTCTCCTGTAAAATCTCCCATTTTGCGTTGTCTTTTAATTCACAAAAGGCCAATAAAAGTAACTGAGTCATAAATTAGAAATTACTCTCGTTGGTAGAATCGTAAATAACTGGCAAAGACACAAACAGCAGACTCGTATGAAACAACAAATTAAGTATCAGTGAGTTTCCATTTCACCTTTTATACAAAAAAAAACACAAAAATAAAAAAATTACAAGTGTGAAATGCGCTTAATAATAAATCAAGGTACGTGAGTCAACAACGTTTGGAACGAAGTGCATCAATCCTACCACCACAATTAATCACGCTATTTTAAAACCAACGAAAATAGAGTCACACTAGTTGGAACGTCCAAAATGTCCGCTTGTCATTGCAAATTAAAAAAAAATAAAGGGAGAAGATAAATAAAACAATCGTACGCCCCTTTAAATCGGCCCAATCAAATTGTAACTGTTGTGGGATTATCACTTTATCAAAAAAAAGGGACAAGTCAAGAAAACAATAGGACACTAACAAATTTTTAAAAATCTAATTTGCTCTCAACATCATCCATATTGCGAAGAGTTGGGCTCCACTCAAATTTTAATTTGAATGAACGTACCCATAAATTTTATGTTAGAAATATAATGCGGCATGCTGGAGATTTCAACGGCTAAATTTACATCGTTATTGCTTTCAGAATTTACTACCAAGCAAAGATGTTGAATTTTACTTTTATTTAACTATCAATAACAATGGTGCATTACTTTTTTTAACCAGAAAATACAATTAATTATCAAGTTGTTTTGATGAATGTTTGAGCAAGTGAGGATAGACAAAAAATGTACAACACGAAAAACCACCCTTACTAACATCTTCTCTATTCCTCACCCCAGTCACCAACTGGTGATATTTCACCCACAATTTATGAGCTTAGATACGACAGGGAAATTGCAAGAATGGCGGAGTAATCTATCTTTGTTGGGGAAGACGAGGGCAGAAAAATAAGATAAAACCCCTAGAATTTGTCTCTGAAGTGAACGAAAATAGCCTATTGTTCAATTTCAGTTCTACTATATTACATTGCGTTATCAAGGTAGGAAAAAGATGATAAATGTCGATTGATAAAAATACCCGACATTTTTCTAATTATTTATAAATAATAATAACGATTTTATATTTAATACATACATACGTGCGTATATGGAGGAAATGGAACAATGATGAATTGGAGCAACCCTTTTTGAGGCAGCCACAGCTGTTGCAATGCAATGATGTCGGATTTTGTTGTATTGCAGCTCCCTTGTGGATGTGATTGCTTACACATTATGCATATCGCGTATACCACTATCATCGTTGATATTTTGATTTCGGCAAAATTATATTTCAGGCTCGACTGAATATTTGAAATCGTTCAGGTAGGCGATTGAGCGTTTCAAATTAGTTTGAAAATCGAACTGGAATATAATTTATGATGTCGGACCATTACAATAATAGAAGTTCGGCAAAAAAAATACAAACCAAAGAATACGGGCGAAAAAATATCGTTCAACAATTGGTTCTTCGAAAATCACGAACAATAAAAAATCGAGAGCTGTGTGCAGTCAACATAGAACCATTTATTTATTTCAAATTAAATTATATAAATTGCAAATTGTAGGGTTATTTGTCACGGTTCATTTGACAAGTTTTGATAAAATGGTGATAATATTTGGATAAACATGCCAACAAAAGGTCAATCTATACGCTCATTTATTCGTATTTGTTCTTTAAAAATTCATTATCAATTGAAGAATTTTTCAAAGGAATTAATATAAATTGGATGTTTGTTAAACAGGGTGGCAACAGCACGCATTTCATAAGTGGTGGTGGTGGTGGTGGAGACAGGCGCTCGTCGAGAATGTGATGTAATGGAAAAATACCGAAAGTTGGAGAGAATTGCGAGAACAGTAGTATACAAGCTGGTGATATTAAATTTTCCGACCTTCTGCGTCCGTAATGTATTGGTTTAAGGAGGGTTGGCGAGCGGGGAGCGGTTTATATGCCGATTATAATATGAAACTGCCCGTTTGTTGAGACAAATCCACTTGGACATCGCCATATTAACTAATATAAAAATTACCTGCAACAAAAGAAAAATATTATTACCACCGGATCGACACCTATTAACTATGATTGAATGATTAGTAACCACCCTCTTGTCGCCTTACGTTTTTTCTACTTTTATCTTGGGAATACACCCTTACCTAATTATAATGTGAAAAATATCACAACACGAACTCCTGCAAATTTATTTCCCATTATCTGTTTTTTCCCGCTCTCCATCTCCGAAGTTTCCGAGTTTTTTAAGGACATAACTCTCCAACCGGGTGCATATCCAACTTTAGATTGTATAAAGTATAATGTACAAAGAAAACCCCTAATGTAAAATCGATGGAACACCATTACAGTTGAGCGCGACTTCTAACTTCTCTAAATCATTGGACCTACCGTGTTTCGTAACTTATTTGCAAGAATTTAGTTTGACTTGGATCTAAATCGAACTAACAGGACAGCGATGCTGGAAAGGCGTGAATATCAAAGCCTGTTAAAGCGATTTCGTGTGTAATTTTTTTTGTTTCAGAGACTCTTTATGTCTCTACTTCTATTGCAGGAATTTAGTGAAATTATCCAGATGGAAGTATAATTAAGCATGGGCTAGTAATGCTTTAGTGTTTACTTAATTTAGTAGAAATAAGGCAAAGGAAGTGTGTAACGAATTGCTATGAGCGCTTAGTTGCATTACTGGATAGGAAAGCAAATAAAGAAAATAGCGAATAAACACTGTAATGTTTATGTTGGAAACTTTTCTGCATTAAATTATTGTGCATGTGTTTATTAACCAGTTGAAATAGAAAAAACGGACGAATAAAACTCTATTACTACATGGTAAACTCATTCATACCAAATTTATTTCAACACCTCAAAATTATCATAACAAATAGGTCATTTATAACACAGACTGCATAGTTTAACGGTTCGTTCCGATTCGATGGAACGTATAGCAGATTTTCGGCCCCGGTACAACCTTAAATGTAGTGGGATTTGATGGTGCGTAGCTTTCGGAGTCAAAAATAACAACCCAAGCGACAGATTGTGTGGGTATTGTTGAAAAATTGTATCTCTGCGTACCATCAGAATCGCACTATGAACTTGAAACTAGAGTGGTGTCGATTAGCCTTGGGCTAATTTTATTTTGTAAAAAGCTACAATTTTGTCAATTTCTGTGCGTAATTGAACTGGAAACGAACACTTTTTCAGCTTCAGAAAAAGCTTTAATATTAGAAAACGAACCGCTTTAATTTACATGTTATGTCAATAAAACTAACATCTACAACGAAACTGTAGTATTTCGAACTGTTAATATTAGAAAAACAACTTTTTTCGTTCCCAAAATCTATTCTTTTATTCATTTAAATAATTTCTAGTTGAAGTGAAACTATATTTTATTTAGTTTTTCCGATGTATATGCGAGGAAAAAATATCGTAAATTATTGTGATGTGTTTAAAGCTCAGTTGTGCTCAATTTTACATATATGGACATTAATTTTGATAGCATTTCGGACGAGTGCTTAATTGGGAACAGTGTGGGATGCAAAGATAATGAAGCAATCAGAGCTATGGACAGATTAACAGGAAAAGTTATCTACTATACAATTTACAATTCCGGAATAAATAACGTACAAAAATAAACAATATTACGATGTTATACATTCTATATTTAATTAAAATTAAATAGAAACTTTAATATTAAATGCAAATAAAATAATTGCAGATCTAATTGAGTTTGAAATGGAAACAAATAGGTGTATTTCTTAGAATTTCGTTTTAATTGATATTGAAAATCTACAAGCCGTTATACTTGGACTTTTCCAATACTTTATAACTGTAATTGTATTTTATTTTTAATGTTTATGGTAATTTTCGAGGGTTTAATGTGGCATTTTTTTCGTTTAATAGACCTGCGCAATAAACAAAACTATATAACATTAGGGGTAATATAATCAATAAATGATGTCCAGCACCACTATAAATTACATTAACACTGAATTAGATTTGAAAATCAAACAATAATTAATTTCGTAATTTATAGAGTGACTTTATTTATTATAAGCGAATATTTTCTAAACATGTATGTATGTAGGTAGTTGAAGCAAAGAGGAGTAGCTATTGATGGGTGTGGTTGTGAAGAAAATATTAAAACACCGTTAATGTTGAAATTAAGTCGTATTATATCGTTAACACACAATAGAACTCAATTTTTACGATTAATTATTCAAAAAACCTGTCGCCAACTATAATGACGTTCAATTATTCAATTAACTATCGATTTATAAAATTGTTTCTGTTAAAAAAAACTCTGTGCGATTTTTTCAACCGAGTTGCAGGTTAATGAGATGCATCCGTGGATCTTTTGAACTTTTGCCGACAGGTGAGGAATTTGCACATTTTGATATTTCTGTACACTTTACAGGAAATTAGCCGATACTTTTCTAATGTTATTTGAAGAGGAGAATAAGACACAACACGTTATAAAAAAATGGGAAATCTTGGCAATATTAATATTGGCCAACATCCATCTGAAAAACAAACGAAACATATGAAAATGGCTTTTTGAAAATATTCACATAGAGATACAGCCATCTTGACTTCAGTGGATGGTTGGAATTTATATATGGTACCCAGTTATTAAATCATAAAGACCCATTAATTATGGACTTTATATTTTCAGTTTAATTTATTTATGTACTTCTGGTTTCGAGTTATTTGTTGCGATGATGGAATTATTATAGTGCTCATGTGTTCTCTTTGATTGAGTCTCTTTCTGCGTTTAGAAACGAACAAGACCTACACAATGGCATTAAGAATGAAGACGCTTGTAAAAACCTGTCAGACTGCAAAGTCTACTGATCATCTGATTGATGCAACTGGCAGAAATTTCGATAATTTTATTTCTATTTCGACATAAATTATTAAAAAATAAAGAATAATTTTCAAACAAATTACACAACAATTGGCTTCAACTGTATATAGTATACTGTTGTTGTAGACGGTACATGTAATCAATGTAGCGACTAATGTGAACACAGTGTTCAGGATTTATAGACTGGCAAGTCAATTGTATGGCATTATATGGACACAACTTGCATCTATACACAACTTATTAGACGTAGAGGTATTCTCGAGAAGAATTTGAACAATCGGTTATAACCAAAAACTGCGAAAACTCTTCCGGCAACAATCAAAACTAGTACGGAACAGATAACAAGGAGGAAAAATCAATGATGTTATATTTATATTCCAAAAATAGATACAACTAATTCGTAATAATGCATGCTATAAACGTAGATCTACACAATTTGTTATGAATAATACATTCAGTTGGGAAATGATTAGTTATTTTTGCCTGACCTCTACAAAAAAATAAAAAACCTACAATTTTTTCAGTGTAATTTGATAAAATTATTACACTTTTATTAAAATTCAAATGTCGACAGATATATTTTTCCATACATATGTCAGAATAGAAAAAAACCCGATTGATGGTAGGTGGGTTTGTTTTTCAGGGATTTTGTAAATTCAAATTTGGACACAAATCTGATGCAGTTATGTAACTCAATAGTGGTATGTGGGCTGATCTTTGGTAAGCACCGATAAGCTCTTACAAGTGCGGATGGCGAAACACTTTAACTGGTTCTTGTTCACCATGAACCTCAATGTTCGAGGCAGCAACAACAACAACAACAACGACAATAATATCAACAACAACCGCCATACTTCACAATTTTATTTGAATAATTGAAGGGTAACGTATTGTAAGAATATCGCATGGAAATTCGCCATTTTCGCGTCTTTGTGGCGAAATATGCAAATCTTTCAATATTGTTAGATTTGTCCTTCAGATTTCTTCTGATTGGACGACAGTTTCTAATAATTTATTGTATTTCGTTATTTTTGCAATGTAAGATTCTCGCTATCTGTCCAATATTAGCAAAATCTATTTGACATTTCGCCATTTATTATTTTTATCAGACATTTTTTTATTATTTTTATAAATTTTAGTGTTTTATAAAATAGGTGAAGCGATTTCTAATAGCGTCATTCTTATTGTAAAAATTTCCACACAATCATCGACTTTCCTAGATTTGATTTCTATTAAAAACTAAACATGTCTAATTCATGAAGTAGTAATAGTAATAGTTTCCTTACAATTTTTTCTCCTTTTCCTGTATTCGTCCAATATGTTCGAACAATCTAAATACAACGTTTATTGCAACGTGATTTCTCAATAAAACAAACACAATCGACTATAGAATATAAAGAAGAGCAAACACTAGGTCGTTACCAACAACAACAACAACAATAGTAATAATAACGACAATAAAAAACTAATATTGTTCGGCTACTCTTCGTGGATAATTCAGCAACATGCATCGGTGAGCCGATATTCCATCAATCAATGTTACTGTCAGCCTCTAAAACAATGCCATGTTGTTGTATAATTGAACTCTATACATCATGTGATAACGTCCATCTGGGAAAATCTGCATAAATGTCCTTCGTTACACTTCAACCCCTAATCGTATTTATTATAATAAGCGAATTATTCGATCCGGATCGAATTTCTTGAAACAATTCTCTATAACCGTGGAGACGACATTGAAAATCTACTACTTCTTGTTCTTCTATTTCGTTGGAGGACGACGACGACAAAAACGGCCGACCTTTTGAGAAACATACAGAATAACGTGGGTTCACTTGACAGTGAGGATGTCACTGGCATATTTATTTTTAAAAAGACTCCAACGAAGGGAGAGATGGGAAGTTTGAAAAAACGCACAAAGGAAATTAAATGTAAAAAGACCTTAATGTCATGTGCATATCTATTTTTGAAATATTGCCTGTTTTTATGATACCTGTTCGACATTGAAAATAAAATAAAAGAATTGTTATATTCTATTTAAAAAAAATCTATCCTAGGTGCGTTTCTCTATCTAAATACAGTTCTTTTCCTTCAAGATTTCAGCAAAGATACTCCTAACATGCCTCTAGTTTCTAATTGCTCATATCTGATACGTATTTATAGCATGCAATTATGGTGAAGCATCGAGTTTCTCTAGTTAAAGTAACTATACACAAACTAGCGAGAACTTCTAACACTATACAAGAACATATTCAGTAACTTCCTTGTGTAAGTTATCGCGTCTCAGCCATGTCATATAGGTATTTCATTACCAGACTGATTTATACGTTGATTTATTTAGTTGAAACTTTGCAAAATGTTTGTGTGTATATTGTTGTATATTATGTTACCCCCCATATAATTAAAATTCAAATTTGAAACATTTTGCATCGAAATTGTAATCGAGCGCTATTAACAACGATAAATTAGAATTTTTTTCTTAGTGAATACAACGAAAAAATTTATTATTTAATAATCAATTAATGCTATTATAATGCAATGATATATAATTTAATTACTTAAATTGCCAACAATTTCAATTAAAATTATTATTAAACAACAATAAAAACTACAGGTGAACTTGTAAACTTCCATTATTCGAGCCGACAATCTGTTTAATTATATGGAGCACAATTTCGGACAACTTAATTTAAAAATTTCAAGTACCGCAAAGAAGCCGAAAAATTACACGCTACTCTTTCTTTGGCAATTATCCCAATTTATTATCATCATCACTATTATTATTATTTTTATAAAACACAATTGATAACGGGATTTGATTGTGTTGTGCCCGTTTATTAGTCTCGTCGAGGCGTCGGGTCCACCGTTTCTCGTTTCATTCGTAAATATGTTCGAGCAGTAAATTTACCACCCTCTATGTGTGTATGGTATACAAGAACAAATACACCCCCATCTCTCTCTCACGTGGACCCTCCACTTCTCAATTAGACTATTTGCTTTACATTCATTACAAACGGCTACGAGGATTTTACTAACTGCCGAATTTATTGCACAGATTTGTCGTAGAATATTTATCTAAGTGAGAAATATTGACGATATATTGGTGGTTTATTATCGACTTTTACACCGATTCTCTGTGTATGGATTTTTTTGATTTAGAGCTACAATTTCTATATCTACCTCTACAGGTAATACGCATTTAATTGGCGTTTTTGGGGTGAAATTGGTGATGATTGAGCGACTCACCTCAATTTAAATGAATTTCTTTGGCCGATGATTGTGTTAATTAGAAGCAAAAGCACAAAATCGAACGGAAACTGAACATTTATAAACAAACTAAAGATGGCCATATAGAAAACAACGATCCGACCACATTCACAATCAACTATAAACTGACTCATAACATGCCTGATCAACACGCTATCAACATTTAAATACAGAGGGAATAAAGTGTCTAATGTTTGGAGCTTGACAGTCTCTTAATAATCCGAACACATTGAAACGACAAGTGATTTTCTACGTTAAAAATATTCCCGTGTTTCTAAAACATTCTTGTTGTTAGATAAATTAACAACGATTTTTAAATAGAAACTAAAATAACCGGCGAGTCGATTTTCAAGTTATATGTTTAGCGACGGCCATGGCCGTACCGCCATCTCTATAAACAACTCCGTGCACCGATCAAATCAATTATTTCGTTAGAACCAAATTACACGCTTTTTATAAAATTGATTATAACAAATCTACAGTTTTTGTATTGTAACCTAAATTGAGAAGTTAGAAGCGAAATTACTGGGTAATAAAATCTAAAAAAATCCGTTTTTAGGTCAGTACACCCTTAAATCTGAATTGTGTTGAAAAGCTAAAAAACGTGTACGTGCTGAGTTTAACGGGACTTGACAATAAAACTGGAACGGATGAGTATTGACCTTCCCGAAAAGAACGACTTCCCGTGAAGAAAAACCTTCAAAAAAACTCGCCTAAAAAGAACTTCTCGGAATAGTACAATATTGTACTGTTTAACAATAATACGATGGAATTCACCCAAAAAAATAAATGTAGAAGGGCAGAAAATAGGTGGAGAAATCAGTGCAAAATCTAAATGTCGTAAAGAGCGGTATGCTAGTGTTGAATGGAGAGAAGTAATAGCGCATTCGCCCCTCATAAAATCGTGTAAAACTGTGTGTTAGTGTAATACAACAGACGTCACATAAAGTTAACCGTGAGATTCTAGTGAAAGATGCGACAATATTCCGTTTTGTACATATGTGTAAATGTGTTAGAATAGGATGGGATGCATCATCATAAGCGTCAAATTGTGGTGTCATAAAGTTAAAGTCAAAAAGCCGGAAGATACCGGGCGCCGGCAATGATGTACGATACCGTACACATTAAAGATAGGTGGTGTCCTGGTGCGATAAGAAAACTCCTAATTACTTGACAAAGGGTGGTCCCTCTTTGTTTTCCCTCTATGTGTTCGTATGTAAAAGATGTGTAGTGTTTGGAAAAAGTTTTTTTGATAAAACACCCAGACAATTGTCCCACAAGTAAAAGGGAATTGGCTCGTAATAGAGTGTTTACCACCGCGCGGTGGGTCGTAATTTCAACTCATTTGTGTAGAAACGGTCGCGTTATTATAACGGTTATGGTTATTGGCCACCTGTTTAGTGACTTCTGATGAACGGACGTTTCATATCGAGCCAATTCAACGTACCCTCTCATACTCTAACACAATCCAATTTCAATTATGCCATTTATTTTTCTGCAATACACCATCTCGACATTGTTTATTTACCAACAATTAAAAAAATAATCGTATGATTTATTTAACGATTTTTTTTTTATTGTTGGTTAACAATACGAGAGATAGTATCGTGGGTGGATAATAAACGGAAAAGAGATGGTTTATATATGGAATCAATCATCTTTATGTGCCACTTAACACCCAATAATCGTTCCACAATATTTTGTTACCTTAAATACCATCCAATAAATTCTAATGGTTTAATCTTATTGAGGACCGGTTCTAAAGGAAGCGCCGCCATATTCTCATAAAAATCGCTGCATCCAATCACACACATCATTTTAATAATCGACAACAATATTTTACAAAATTACAGAAGCCTGAATTTTTTCAAACACAACTCGTATAAATTAATTAACGAAATATTTTAATTTACAACACCCCGACAGGAATTTTTGAAATTTTCCCCAAATTAATCGCCAAACGTGTTCTTTTACCATTCAACCGTTATGTTTTATATAATTTTAATTACGGCATATTGTATTTTTTGCGAGTTTATGTATAATTAAAATCGTTGATAATATTGTTGAAGGTTTAATAAAGTTTAGTCGTGTTCCTATAGCGGATCAACAAATAATCTTTCTATCAATTGAGGCAATAAGGCAAGATAAAATTAAATACAGGTTTGTTCAATAATTCCAATGCATTTATAACGAGAAAATGAAGCCATTCATGCAGATACGTCGACTGTAACATTGGCAGTCCACGAACAACAACACGGCAACTCCGGCAAATTTATGGCCTATATTATAATTATAGGGAAACGCGTTTAGAGTACGTGAACCATGTGTATGGGCGCTTTAAAATTGTTAATCTTTATAAAAACTACATGTATATTAATTTCCTTACATCTACAATTAAATCAATCTTGGAGCATCACTTATATTTTTTTTGAATACGAATTTAAGTGATGAGCGGGAATTAGGTTGAGTTTCGGGCAATTTTCTTCGATGGCAGTAATTGTGCGAATAAACGTTAGGGGAAGGTTTAGACAGATAAGTAATGGACGTTGTTGAAAGGGTTCATAATAATGGGAAGTAATAAACAGACACTGACCTTACAAATTCGAAGTGAATTCCGGGGGGCCTATGCAGACCCGGAAGTCGGCCGGAAGTTGAAGTCCATCGGTCACTATATAGAAGGAAACGTGCCGTGATTCTGTGTTGTGGTAGTAGCAATAATAACAACAGCAGCAGCAGTGGCAGCAACACCAGCAGACAGGTGATTTAATAACATGCGAATTCTCAATAAGCAGTGTCGCGTGTGTATACTTTTTTCTTTTATTTTTGGTTTGTATGTTTGTTTAATTGTAACGTTATCAATTGGTTATTTTACGTGTTTGGTAAAGTCCTATTTTATATAGAACAAGACATAATATGATATCATTTGAGACCGCGGAAGGACAGACTTGTCGGATTGCTATACGTGAGTTAAGTGTTAGAGGAATACTTTACGGCCGCCGCACGCCGGCCTCACCAACAAGCCTAGAGGTGACGCAAGGGGGACGACGACATCACTTTATGGGCGGACCATAGTTGCGGCCATCTCACTTCCAACTATACAACGAAAATCCAAATAAAACGAAGATAGCCTCTGTATAATAGTGTATAGGGGACGCAAGATAATGGTTGACGCTCCCCCCAACTAACCATGCTTTATGTACGTCTCTCTCTCGTTCGCACCCGAATTTATGAGTTCACGGTCTCGCTCAGATACGCGTGCCTTTAACAGTTGTGACGTAATTAAACCATGTGACTTTCGGTCAACAACCAATCGGATTGTTCGGCGCCAACTCAAAATGTCAACCACACATCAATTCAATCTGTACAGGATGATCTATTTACTTTGCTAACAAAAAATAATCCCAAAAACAATTATCGGAACAAAAAATTGCACATTTCTAATTAGTTGATTCTCCATCATATTAATCAGATGTTTATGTTTCATTAATTTTTTTTTTTTTTTGTATTACACACCCTTCGGAACAAGATTTCTAAACCTAAAATTTCAATTTAGAGACTTTTTTGTGTAATTTTTCGAATATTTTAAATAAGTAATTTATTTCAATATCACAGAATTACTAAAATTTAAAAGAATTCAACACTACCATTGAAAATCAAAAATTTCAGAAAATTATTGCTTTAAATAAAACAACGAATTTTAATTGAAAAATATCCAAAATAGAAAAAAGGCCTTACTTCTACAAATACTTTGCCAATTCCTCAAAATTGTGGATCAACTACACACAACTAATACGAATCAAACTAACATTAATGACTTAAATGACATTTGTAATTGTAAGGTTAGAAATTCAGGTGTAACAACATCTAGTGACTTTTGTTACCAACTTCACTTTATATTCCTAAGTTTCTAACCTCAAAATTTCAATTTTAATTATCCTTATTCTTATTAGTGCGTTTTTGTGACTTTTTTTTAAATATTTGTTATTTTCAATTTCAATAATAGAAAATTAAAATTTGAAAGTATCTATCATTATTGACATTTACCATGAAATCAATTATTTCTTTAAAGCCAACAGTTAATTTTAATCGAAAATCGACAAAATATAAAAAAAATAAGTACTTACTTTTCCAATAATTAGTCAATTCTTAAAAAAAATTGAAAAATCACCCAAATAACACAAGACTGACGTTAATGACACTTATAGTTTAGTTATAAAACATTTAGAGACTTTTGTTACCAACCTAATTTATGTCCCTAAATTTCTAACCTTCAATTCCAAAACGACATTTAACCATTAACAACAGTCTTATTCGAGGTGGTGTTGCAAAATTTTGAACAATTTGCGAATTATTTTTAATTTTGATAATTTTACTTAATAATATTATATAATAGATATTCTTAATTACCATAGAGAATTAATAATCCTGTGCACATACAAAAACACAAATACAAATACGTAATTATGAAATTAGGCAAGATTTCAGTAACACACCTGAATTTTAACAGTCCATTAAATAATTAAATTTGGTGGAATACTATTTGTGGCTTAATTGGTGATAATTAGTTGATGCCTTTTGGGACAAGTACGCAGCAATCAAGGTGTTTACAAAACGCAAATCAATCCTGTGATATTTATCCGTA
Organism: Mylabris phalerata; assembly: GCA_020740385.1. NCBI lineage: Eukaryota > Metazoa > Arthropoda > Insecta > Coleoptera > Meloidae > Mylabris > Mylabris phalerata. Next base: position 4,267,631 of record JAJEOX010000299.1, on the reverse strand, counting down.
AATATTACCACACACTCTGTTAAATACAATAAATTCACTAGAGGCCAATATTGTAAGTAAAATTGACCTTTCAACACTAATCTAGAGCATGCAATAATACTCGCCTTGATTATTTAGATTCAAAAAATCTATTTTATTGTTCTTTTACGCTTTTTCACCATAGGAACATTTAATTTTTTTGAAAAAGGAATCTCCACGTTACTCTTTTTTACTATTATCACTTTACAATCCAGTTAAATCTGCACTTAAGAATCTCCAACTTCAATATCCAATATTGTAAACGTTTGGGAATAGTGGCATTATTGGCCCCTATACAGGGGTAGTTTTAACTTGAATTGTCTATTTGTGTAAACATATGGTTGCAATATTTTCAACACAACAATTAATTCTTGTCTCGATATCTGATCGAATTGGGACAGTTTTTCAATGAATCATTAAACTAATTGATCAATACAAAATAACAATTGTCTCATTGCAATAGTAGAAGTTCGTTTGATAAAACTGTAAATTGCCTCAAACTATAATATGTAAATTTTTTTTTGCTGCCTTGAAATTTATTGCCCGTACATCAGTGCATATTGGAGATAAATTGGCCGAAAATGGGGCTTAAAATTAACAGATTTTTTCCCGTTTGGAATTGATGATCGACAATAATTATTCCTAGTGTTGTGTACACTTTTAAGTGTCACAATTTCCTAATGAAATTTTACAGTTGCAAGTAAATTGAACTCGTACACCTGAAGCTACCTTCATTTGCATACAAATTGAACGCCTTCAAAAAATACCACCTATAGTGACAATCACCAAATTACAACTATCATTAATTAGAATATAACCGTCAATTTTGGCTCAAAATACGCCATTTTTTATTCAAAAACTATACAGAAATTTGATATTTAACCAAGTCTGTCATAAATTTGAATAAATCTCTAAAGTCTAGTATTTCAAAAGACAATAATTTTAAGCGTTTGTTTTGACAAAAATTCGGCGGTACCAGTCTGGTGAAGGCTTCATAAATCGTGTAATTTACCGATTTTTCGGTTTAAATAAATTTTATCATCTAAAAATAAATGTTTTAAATAGAAATGTCTTCAAATCGGTTAGTTTGAAAGATAAATGTTGTTGTTTTTGTACGATCAGAAATCGTTTTCGTTAACTTTAAAATTTACTTCGATAACAATAAGGGTGGCGGACTACAAGCCCATCAACATCGTTTAAGGCAATTACCGTTGGGTGGAAACCATTAGGTATTTAAATAGTGTGCCGAATGCCACGGGGCAACAGTAATTTATCTGGCAATAATGTTTGCCTACTAACTTACATTTTAACGATTGACGATTATCTTGATCTGTTTCGAATCACCCAACGTATTTCCACCATCATTATAAAATTTATAATAATTTTAATTATCCGATGACGGTTAAATGATGCTACAAATTTTATTTTACGGTTTGCTATTGCAAGGAAATCTTTCAATTCTGATCAATATTTGAACAATTTCAAGGTATCTATCTATGAAATAAAAATGTTCACGCTCAAATTATGTTTATAGTAACAGTTATGTTAAGGGCACACTTGTTGTGCCTCACCAGAGAGCTTCGTGCCTGTGGGAACTATATCGTTCTTTGTCCTATATAAAGGAAATAATATAAAATTCTATTTCACTCTAGACCATCCAGAGAATCGGGAGTTTAGTACTTCATAAACTAGAAGCGCACGCGAGCTTCCGAGGTTGAAATCTTAGGTTACAGAAGAGGGCTGTTATGGTGCCGTAAAGACGAGTGATTTGATTTTATGTGTTTCGGTTAAATATCGCTTTATCCTAGCATATACATGCCCCTAATCTAAACGAAAAATTATGTGCTGAAATCAACTTGGGCTTACTTGTTACTTGGATTTTTAAAGGTGCCAAGATGTTGTATTTACAAAATGTCTACAATAAAACGTTTATAATGATATTGAATTGGCATAATTGTTTACATTATAAGAAAGTTAAACATTGTTTTCAAGAAAATCTCGGATTTATTACAATAATACTACAGATGTGTAATTCAACAAAAAGCCACCCCTCTAATTCTCGACAACCCTAACAGCTACTCGTCGTAATTCCCTACTAATTAGTTAAAATATGCCCCATTTTCGCCTCTCTACGTTCAAGTACAAATCGGTATTGTGTAAAATTTTGATAGAATGTTGCAGGTGATCGTGCCGCCTAGACTTGTTCAATAAATCATTATTAAATACTAAACGACAAAAAGAAGACAAATCGATGTATGGAAGGAAGGAAACAGACTACTCGAATAAGAAAAGACGACGGCGAAAAAAACTTCACATAAATCCTTCTTTCTTTAGCGCAGGACTCGAAGTTACACAAACTTTGGGGCTAAGTCCGAACATCGTTCACTTTGAATCATGGCTGCCTGGTTGTCGTCTCCATCGTGGCTGCGCATTAATACCCCCAAATCGAAGGGTGTCCTTATACATATGTACGGACACTATTTACCGTTCTTCCACACAAAAAATACAGCACAAAAACAACCCAAAGTTGGATGATATTGGCATCAATTGTGGAGAGATAACAAGAAAATAAATATCATTTTTTGCTTCTATCATAATTGAACATTTTCAGGATTTCATCGAGTATCTCTTCTATATATAATCATTCGAATATAACGATTATGTTTTCAAGTTTTTATTTAGTATGTCTCATTAAATAGGTTTTTATTATTTTATTGAACATGGAAGAGTGTAGTAGTAGGGCAGGCAAAGAAGCTGACGCAAGAGAGAGGCTTTGGCGTGACAGAGATGAATGGGTTTCATTTCACGCTGGGCCTCCCGCCCCGCACCCGACAGCCCCGCATGATTTACCGGGCTACAATGTGGTAACCCATGATTTATGGCTGCCGAATGGCGGGCTCGCGAGTGCTGAGCTTCAAAACCCCCGGACTATGGTCGTCGTTTTCCACTCTTCCTCTCCTACTACTACTATTACTACTATCACTACTGATGCTGCTGTTTCTGCTACACTATATAACTATTCAACAAAATTACCATATTTGTTTGCTGGTCTATTTTCAATAAAAGAGGATGGGTTACCATCGCCGCCGACGGTTGGCTGTGTTGTTCTACTTGAAACTTTTTAGGACAAGGAAGAGAAAAAGCCAAAACATAAATCATAAATTAATGCAAGCTCTTTCCCCCTTCAACCCACAAACTTCCCATTTATAATTTCCAAATACATGCGAAATTTATAGGTGCACGACGTTATTCATAAATAATTTCGAAATAAACAACAATACACACACACATTATCTATAATATTAAAAAATATTTGCCGACGCAATGTGGAGAGAGAAAATCGTCATATAGATATCTGACGATGCAAAAATGTACGAGTTAAGAAAATGATGAATTACTGCAGATTGCAGTACTCAAGATGGCACCAGCAGGCACCACAGAAAATTGCAAAAAAAACCAATATCTCCTCCAGTGGACACTGGTGAAAGGAGGGAGGAAAGAGAAATACAACTCATATTACATCTCGCAGCTTTGCGGGAATTTATGATATATCGAGGATTCGGTAGGTTATTGTGCGTTCTAGATCTGAGTGACAAATGATTATTTATTGCAGCTAAACTCATGGCAGTTTCTAGAACTATTATAAAAAAATATATAAAATAGAGAAAATCTGACGTTTTATAACAAAAATCAGATTTATTCATATTGTGAATAAGCACACCCTATCAAAAAGAAATCCAACCAAGCGAGCCAGCCAGCAAGCAAGCAACCACGCAAAACGACTTAGTTTATTTACATATCCTTGAAAGCACTATTTCCTTATTTTAATAACAAAAAAGGTAGCTGCTACACACTCAGCAAATGATTAATAGCGAATATGCGTATGCGATAATGGTTTTCAGCATAAATCTTAATATCGCAGATGTGTCAATACCAATGCTGAGCTTGTGCAATAAATAAGGGCAAGTAAAAATTCGGACCCTTTCTTTAGCACGTAAGTATTCCCTATTCTAATCCCCACTAGAATACATTATCTCTATGTATCTTTGGTAGGTATAAAGAAAAAAAAAGTGTAAATGTATGGAAATTTCGAGTTGTCGGCCAAAATTAAAATTATATGAAATTCGGCGGAGATATTGTCCAGTATTGTGAACAATTCAGTATAAGTTTAACGGGAATTGCGGTTCAAACATGTGACAAGATCTTTACGTGTCCACTGCAAGAATGAGTGAGTGTGGTGCAAAGAGGTTATCTGGATAGCACTTGTTCTGGTTCCGCCCAGGGCCTTCAAGATTTACGAGGTCGGCCTATGATCCCATCACCTGCTCTCGACTATACCCTATTGCTGCCAGTGACAATTTTCTACAATAACTTGAGACATATAAATTTAAAATTTATCAACAAAGAGAACTTGAATCGCCTTTTAAAAGAACGGATCTAAAATACCAAAAGAACACAATTCCATTTACATTTAATACAAATTTGAATTTGATTTATTTTTTTATAAAATAAATAAAGTAGTTGGAAATTCAACAACAATGACAAATCAACTGCAACCGGTCACTTAATACATAAATTTATTATGTATGTTGAATAACATCAATGTTTCGATTTCGGGGGCGCTTAGACCGCCAACCCGTCCCCCACAATTCTCTAGCCCAATAAAAAGCTAATTTAAAATGCGTCTCCCGCAGTAGCCTATTTTCCTTAGAGCTAGTCCAATTCTGTTCAACTGGAGATATTGCAGTAGGGCCCGCTTATAAATTTCCCGCCAGACTTCATTTCGAGCTGGAGCGGACCCGTTTATCTTACACACAATAACTCACCAGCCGTCCGTTCTTTTTTGTTTTTTCTTATTGTCTTCCTAGAGTTTTGCTGTAAGAAACAGTGGAATGGAAATTGTAATCTCACTTCGAAATGAATTATTGTCAACACGACGAATGAAGATATAAACATTTTCAAGAATAATGTGCATCCTAGAAGAAAATAAATTACAACTTTATCAAACGATGTAATCTAATCCAACGGACAATACAGACATTTGATTATTTTCCATATAAACATTACAAAGATTTCTAAACACAAAACAATTCTAGTATAGCAATAATGCCATTATCAGGAAATGTTTGAGTTTTATCCTTTTATTTATAGAAAAAAAGCACGGTGATGGCTTATTTTGGGTGGATTTCAAACAACAAGGATTGTAAAGATCAAGAAAATGACATTTGCTCTGTATTCGAGGTCCATTTCGTTTTACTATTGCACGGTCACTATATCACTTTAGATCATTGTTGTTTATCTCAAGATCCCTGAGACGATTTATAGACCAATCGACTGTCGATCGAATGGATTGCTGGATAATGTAATAGTTATGAAAGGGATGAAATATTTATGACTGCTTCTCACCTATCAATTTCACCATCTATTTTTATACGTTTTATATCCGTTAAAGCACGAAATTGACACAATTTTTATCACACAACCAAAGGACGGATAAAACCAAAAAAATATCTAAATTTATTAGTTGTACGTGTTGGAAACAAACGAACACTGACACTAAATTAGAAATATTTAACACTAATTAAAATGCATTTGAATGACTTGAAACTATTAAACACTAAACACATAATGAGATTTCATTAACAAAATAATCCCACGATTAAGAAACAAACGTATTTCCCACGACAGTAACGCTCAAACTGAATGAGCTTCAAAACAATATCCCACCTCGAAGACAAGAAGACATCGATAAACTATGCAAATAATAAACAAATTAGAAATAACCAATACGTGGATTGTTTATTGATTCGATTGATTGTTGAAAGTCGCCCATAATTTAGATCATATTCGAATGCAAATGATCGACAAGAATTCTTATACTGTAATCCAATAAATTCCATGCAAACCGACCATGGTGCCTCGGTTTATATCAAAAAGAGGGCCTGTTTGATATTCAGCAAACGATTTCGCTCGCCGTCATTTCTCTTATGTCTCTCTGGAACTTCTCTACCCTTTAAAATTTAGATCGTCTCAACGATCAAGTCTCACTTCTATGCCAACAACAAAATTTTAATAACTAAAAATTTCAAATGTGTACCCCGATTCTATGATAATCCTCTAATATCTTACATGATATGAATTACGAAACTATAAAGGTGTAGATTTATTGTCTATTTTGACTGGAATAACTCACATGTGTACTAATAATTTTTGAATAATTCATTACATAACAAAATTGAGGTAAATTGTTATTTTCAATGTTCAATAACACAATTCTATTTGAGTATATATCGTACATTAAAATAAAGCATTGAATTGGAAAAAGTACTATATCACAAGTGGACCAATTCAACTGTCGACAAGCAAGAGAAATGTTCACCTTAATTTTCTGTTGGACAAAACGTTGCCTGATTTAAGAGTATCAAAGTTCAAACACTATCCATAGACCTGGATCTGATTCGTACATATAAACGGGTAATTTAATTCCATCCGAATTAAATACAAACTTAATTGTTTTATTGCGCTGCTATTATCTATAAATACAAGAAAAATAAGAAACGAGTTCTACAACTAACCAGGTTGGGGAATTGTCGAAAAACATTAATTGTTGAAACCGTAAATTCCAGAAAGGCGTTGGCATATTTCGCAAGTTCCGTAATGTTACTAGGAAGTAGCGCAACGTTTTGATGGAATGCGCTCAGACGACGGCATTCTTGGGTTCCTGCTGTTGTTGTTGTTGTTGTTGTTACTGTGTCCTGGGATTCAAACTAGACAACATTATTATATCTTTGTTGTATAAAAGCTGAATTCACGAGTGCTTCTTACATGTCACTCGACCAACTTAAATTATAACTATAGTTTCGTTCTAGAAAAATTAAACAACAGAAACCACTCTAGCAAATTATAAAAACCCATAACACCCTTATCTATACCTGCTACACGTATAGTTTCAACAATAGAAATTTGGGGAATTTTTGTTTTTCTTCGACGACAGCAAATGTCGACATTATTATAAAATATTCACAATACTTTGACCGAATTTGTTAAGAACGTATCGATATATCTCGATTAGATTGTTAAATTGTTCGTAGTATGTCGTGTAGCAATCAAACATTAAGTATTCAAGCTAGACCACGCGGGGCATTTATCACGGCGCTACCCTGATGTGTCTGTGTGCACGCCATCCGACTATCCAGCGACTCCACCATTTCTCTTCATCAATGTCTTCGTCGGCTGCGTGATCGCACTATGTCCTCATTGGTTTCCTTAGCTACAAATTCCAAATTGGAAAATATCACAGCGGAAATTCTTCATCATTGAAATTTAATTTAAACGATTCTATTTTTACGTCGACCATATTGTATGTTTATAATTGTGCAAAACAGAATTGGTAATTTTCATATTCCACGTTTAAATTAAATTATACAGTAGACTATTTCCTGTACAATAGGAAGTAAAACCTAGCGAATGTTTACAGTTTGGTGTGATTAAAATATCTCGAAAAACAATAGTTGCGGATTTTCTTTGGGTAATTTGTGGAAACGCCAAATATTTAAAGTAGTTATTATAAATTTCCAAACAAATATTAACAATTTGAACTCAAAAACTCATTACGAAATTTGGTTAAATTTACGGCATTGTCAGAACTAATATCCTTGTATTAATGAAGAACAAATTGACATTTTTCAGGGTGCGTGCTCATTGCGTATGCAAAGTCACGCTCGGGGTTGGTAGTTTCGTTTGAAGGGGATGAGTCCGTTATGTTTTAGGCATAGTAGTGAAGAGTGAAGAGACCTGTACACGTATAGCTGGCTGTATGCGTGAGCAACATTCTCAAAATTCATCGACCATCTCAGAAACTATGATGAATATGCATTTTATTGTCGTCCATATTGAGCCTATCCCTACAACTATTCCAATAAATTCCAGTAAATTTACGAATCCCCAACCCGATATCAACCAACACTCGATTCAATAACTACTTATAAATGCATAAACTAATTAAAACAATGATTGGATTACCGTTTTTACAACGTTTAAAATTGGAAAAGCGTAAAGAAACCGAGGTCTTGTATTTAGCGAAACAAAGGAGGATGCTCTATCAAATTGGATGCAGGTTGTAATAATCCAGAAGGATTAAACGTATACGAATTTAGTTGGGGCGTGTGTTTGTGCGAGAGAGATTGAGAGAGGGTGGGCGACCCACCAACGCCACCACTACTACCACCACCGCACGGTATCCCTTCAGTGTATAGGGGTAGATTTGCGGTGTGAGGCAATCAGCCGCCTGACAGCGATGAAGGATGGTGCTACCAGGTGTTGCATGCATGCTCATGCGTTTTCCGAAACGTGGCCATATTTTTAGGCGTTCACTGTTGTGTGTGCGACCCGATATAACACACAACACCGGCTATACAAATACCAAAAAAAAAACACGAACGTGAATAGAAAAAGTTTATTATTTATTTGAAAAGAAAACTTCTAGACGTTTCAATCAAAATTTCCCTTCTCTACACACGAATTTCGTTTAAAAACGTATTTACACACGTCCAATTTCAGATTTATATATATTATAAAATAAAAAGAGATAGTATTATATTTGTGTGTCGCTACTTAAATCGGAATGGAGCGTACTTCATTGGTATGCATTGAGGATTTATACAGGCATGAAGCCAAAAACATTCATCAAGGTGGATTTAACTGAAACTGTGATTCATTGCAGCTCTAATATATGTTCAGCTTCAGCAGTTGTAGTAGTATCGGAGGTGGTGGTGGGTAATAACAGTATGCAACTAGCTGGAAATTATTATTTAGTAAAGCTGATTGCTTCGCCTCTACAATCTTTAACAATTATTGCACAATACAAATAAGATTTCTAAAAAGAGAACAACAAATTCAAGGTTGGATTACATAAAAATAACAAGTTCAGAATATGACTTTTATTAAAATAAATTACAGTCACACAGAGACGACAGAGTAGTGGAGAGGAAAGAGAGCGTATATTACATGGAAAATTAAAAATTTGAGCAACAAATAAGCAACAAAATGTCTATATATTAAAATTAATAATAATAATAAACGAAATAATCATAATAATAATCGTATTGATAATAATAATAATGATAATAATAATGGAAAAACAAACAATACTCTAGACGAATAGTATACATCTTATCCTTATATCCTAGAAGAATTTTACAGCGTTCTATTTACAAAATTTCGAAATTGAAAAGGGTAGAGACATAAAGGGGCGAGACAGGGAGAGATAGTCTAGTTATAAATGAATTTTAGCCCAAACACACTGGCTTTGCGCAAATATTGCAAGGTACAGAGTTCCTCTGTAAAAATCTATCAATCTAATTAGTTTACGTATACATTTCTTGTACTTTCGTTATAAATAAATTTGAAACAATTCCCCAAAGAAAAATCGGCACAAATACTTAAGCTACTTTTATAATTTAATTTTAGGTACAATACGCACAATTGCATAAATTCTTAAAGAGGTTCTTCTATGTTTGTCTGTTAATATTTACAATTATATTACAAATAAAGACGAAATTTTTATTTTTCATAAAATTAGTACAAGCGGTGCTCTAATTAACACAAATTTCGAAAATAAAGCGAATTTATTTACATTGAATTTCGACCATTGTTTTGTTATTCCAATGTGACTGGGCAATATAAATAAGTCATCATACTATTCCACAACAACATCAATAAATTGCAGCAGAGCCATTCGATAAATTTAGGTTTTTTTATATTTTAAACAATCATCTAACTCTTATTTTATAAAATAGAAAAATTAGAGATCGTCGATTTTACGATTACAAATCAAAATTAAACAGGTCAAATGAATGGACTTACTTTTTAATTCACTAACGAGATCACAAAAATATTGTTTGAACGGTTTCTATTTTGAAATTTATTATTTGTAAATATTTTTGTGATCGTTCTGAGACCACTGAGACTATTTATTTACAGGAATTGAACATTTATGATTATGAATTAATTAAAAAAAATAAAAAAAAATATACTCAGTCACTTATATTTTCTATATAATTTAGATCTTACATCTACTAGGATTACAATTTACGTATATCGTTAACCTTTTTTCTCTCTCTCGTTTGAATTATGGCACATAAAACCAATTACGTATTTGCGGAATTACTATCATAATCCATATTTTTTTCGCTTTCTTGTATTCTACGCTGATATTCAACGAGAAATTTCCATATACTCCTTTTCCACTAGTAGAACATTAGCACAATTTCAAAAAAGACGAAAGAAATGTATATTTGTATATTATAAACATTAATTACTTTGGATTAATTGATAATTAAATTACTTGACACTAGCACTAGAATATACAAAATGTTCATACGATGGGGTATTTATGTGTTTTTTTTTTTTTAATTTTTGTCTTGGGTCCATTTTGGCGCAGTCACTTAATAAAGAGAGAGAGAAAGAGCAGAAAACTCCCCCAATTTACAAGTAGAAGTCGAAGTAGTAGTAGTAGTAGTAGTAGTGATGTTGTCTCCCCGGGTAGAGGTTGGCGACACAACTTCCTGGTCAACACAAAGGCCTGAGGCATTGCCATGTCAGGACTCTGTAATAATTCCAATAGTTAATTTTCGTTATATAGCCAATTAAACTTATTATTAATTCTATCATGCAAATTTGTAATAATTTTAAAAGAAATTACAGAAAGACAGCAGAAGTTAGACTAAGCAAGCCTCAAGCGTTCGGCTCAAACACAATGTGGATCAAATTTGTGTCAATGATTTTCGTCCAGAATACCACCCAGGGAGTTGTTGTGTTTCTCAACGATAATTTGCCGAGAATTTCAAAGAGTTCGAAGACCACCAACCTGAAGCATGTGTTACATTTCCTTTATTGAATATTATTGCTGTATAAGGTGTAGTGGCCGCCAACCGGGCGCCCATCGCGAAATCGTGTCAAAATTTAATGACTTCGCAATACTATTTTTCTTTTACGCGCCGATTTTTCAATCAATTCACTAATTAAAACAGGGAATAGTAACGAATTTGTAGCGTATTTAATGTGTGAATATTTTTCGAAATAAATAGAGGATTCGGGTAGATTAGAATTAACTGTAAACATCTATAAAAATTAGTAAATATTTTCAATAAACTATCGGAAATAAGACGAAAATATTATCGTATATGTTGCCAATTAAAAAGTCTTAAAATTCTTATCCAAGTCTTAGATTATTTATTAAGAGATTTCGCTAATAATTGACTTATTAAATCTGATTGATAAAACCGTATTGAATACATGATTAGCTACTTAACGTGATGACTTAATGTTTATTAGTCAAAAACCGGTAATTTATTGAACAGGTTTCAATAATATTGTAAAATTTATCAGTTAATTAAAAACGAAACAGATAAGGAGATTCTAATTAACTATAAAGTCTCAAACTTGTTTTTTATTTAATTGTAAGCCAATTGTGACCAAATTGAATAATTTAAGTGTAAGTAGTCCAATTTACCCGTCGATAAATGTGTGTGTAACATTGTGTTTTACAAGTGTAACGATTATATGAAGAACATCGAACATTATCAGAATTTAATAAAGCGAAAGAACATGTTGAGAGAAACCTCAAACAAACCAACATGCATGAGTGTTTAATGGTGCGACAAATTTCATACAGCAGCAGCATATTATATGTCAGGATAAATATCCTCAGACAGAGAGTCTTTGAGATACGGCTAGAGCCAACTAAGTGAAGCGGGTCAAGAAGAATAGAACCCAGATAAATTTATAAACGTTGATTTATTATAGCCTGTATCGCGTCTGCACTGTAAATCGCAAAATAAAATTTATTCTTAGAATACATTTGCAAAGACATGGATTTTTATGCGAGTTTTTCGGGTTTTTTTCCTCGTCGTTGTTGCTTTAGAGAATTGTTGGCTTTAAACTTGCGAATAACAACAAGAAAACCATATACAATCTAGTTGGGGGAATTTATTCAGTTTTATTGTCGAATTTGATATTATTTTTACAATTGTTTAAATAATACAGTTGCGAATTTTATACGTAAATTTATCATCATCGTCGGTACGAGAGTGAGCCCCCAATGCAAGCGGCATAGGTCCATCAATAATTTACCGACTTTTGTTTTATTTCTCTGACAACTACTAGTCGAGTATAAGGCAATATTTCTGGAATAAAACTTTCAAATATAAATGGGGCGTATGCGTATTTCCCAACAATACACATATCAAACACAAAAATACAGTTGCGTTCTACTATACACGAATCATCGTATCGAAAAATGCACGTTTTTATCGTACAGGAAATATTTCCGAACACTTTCAAGATTTATCGACCGTAATCGTTAAATCACTTTTGTTGTGCATGAAATTTGTTTGGCATCGAACTTTTCTTGACCTTTGCCGTCTAGTTTTCCGGACATTCGTATTATTTGGAAAAAATTCAACCGATCTTGTTATATCTGTTTTGGCAACTTTGTTGTGGAATTAACAGATACTGAAAAATATAACACAAAAAATAACGCTACCAAAAAAAAAACCGACTGTGTTCATGAAATTTTCAACTATATGAAGATTAACGGGAGGGGTGAACGTAAAAGATAAACCATAATTAGCAGGATGTCATTTACACTTGTTATTTAAAATTAAAGTGCTTTATTTGCAGATATTCATCTCCGCTTTCACCCCCACGTTTATATCAAAATTAACGTGTTGGTTTTTTTCCCATCTCCAATTCTGTTTCGATTTTGTTGTCTTATCCGAGAATTAAACGTAATTATTTGTTATTAAGGAGAATGCAAATGATTAGAAAAATCCGTTAGTAGAATTTAAATAATAAATCTTAGGTAATATTGGCCAGCCACGCAATCTATTGAAATATGAGATACTGAACAAGTTTACACATTGTTAATGCAAATCAATTGCCTATGCTACCGACCAACAATAAATCAATTATACCGTGATTTGATACATTAAGGTGCCTGCCAAATAGATGATTAATATCTATACTGATAAATTATTAACTTTTGCTTCAACGTGAATAATTGTGCAGTGGCTTGTACATTCATCACATACAATCATTAAAAACGAAAAGGGGAAAAATAGTGAGCACATATAGACCTATCAAGGTAATCCTGTATTTTTTTAATTATCTATAAATTGTGGCTTAATTATTAAGTTTTAAAGTTTGTAAATCGAACGCCAGTCCAATAATTATGTATAACATCGTGTATTATAGAGATGATATAGATTTAGTTATAAACAGAGTATAGATATAGATATATTGCATATATTCTCATAATAAATGTTCCAATACAATAAAATATTTACACGAAACAATATGATCATAAAACATTTAACACAATCTGATATGCACAATGCACTGACCACTGACAGTTTAGACTGCCACATGCGACCTATGATCTCTTTCTGCCAACCAATTCAGGCCCTATAATTCATCGATCTAACAAACAACAACAAAAATAGAATAAAACAAAATAAATTAAAACAAACAAATCGATTAATATGTAGTCGGAAAAACAACAAATAAAAAATATTGAAAGTTGTAATAAAATTGATTGCGGAATGAATAATGTAAAACAATACAGCTGGTTGTGATGACGAATGAAGAAAATTTTTGTCTTTTCAAAATTCAACCAGCAGCATACATTGCGTTAGGTCAAGGAATGGTAATGATTAGCAAACACCCAACCACCGGAAGATTTATTTCAAATTCATAACGCATCAGATCGTGTTGTCATAGCGCCGCCACCCGCAGGCAAATTGCATACACGCCACGTATATAATTTTTGCCTTTTGTCGACATCCTTATTATTTCAATCCTTTTGTCAAGATACCTCCAACATAATTTTATTACGATTGCATTGGCGATAAATAAACAAATAGATGCACGTACAAACTATCATTGATACACAACAATACAATAATTTTATTTTTAAACATTATTATATAAGAATAGACGGAGAAATCTCACGAGATGGAGAAGAAATATAACTTTCCGGATATAAAGAAAACTACTTGAATTGAGATGCAATTCCTTCCCATCAATTCTAAAATAAACTCTTCCTGTTCGTATAAAACTTACGAGCATCTGAAAAACTTGTTATAACATCGACAACATAAACTACGAAATAATCGATGTGTATCAAAACTATCCATAAATATTGACGAGTGCTTTATGAAAAAACTACCGATACAATGATAGTTGGAATGAAGACAGATTTCTGGCCATAGAGACGAGTATCTCGGAAGTTCACACTTCATTTTTCTGCGATAAAGTAACACCCAAAATGAGTTCATCATTTCACAGTTCTCTTTTATCTTTCAATCTGCTGTACACCCTCCTTGGCGTCTTCTATTCTTGTCGCATCGTTTTTTATTTTCGTTTATTCCACGAATTTCAAAGTAGCTTTATCGGCTAAAGCAATCTGTATATTCCAATTCTCCCCAGTTTGGTTGCTATACTTATATAAAAGTGTCTGTGTTATTGTATCGTCCCCATTCCTATGGTGGTGATATTGGTGGTTGTAGCAACCCTAGGCAACCATGTGACCGGCAATCCTTCACCATGAGACAGCTAACTCGTTGCTATGGTGATAAATCTTCTATCTTGCCACTTCTAATTGGCTCTCTTTTAGGCGAGTTTAATTTCATGTTCGTTTGGTATGCCTGAACAATTTACTAAGGTAATAGCATATAGGTCTATTTGAGTTATTTAAACGGCACAGAAACATTTATATTTACATTTAAAATGAATGTTGCTGAAGAAATGATTTCAAGATAACAATACATCATTCCAAATGGTTTCAAATAAACCGAAAAAATTACAATAAACTAAATTAATAATAATAAGAATAATAACGAAAGGGAAACGGATATAAGAAATCCAGCTCGGATATCGGGCATAATTAAACTAAATAGATAATAAGTCAAACAGCATCTGTTGCAGATTCGCGATCGTACACACAAAAACTGGAATTACAACTGACTAATCTTAATTGCTATGAAATAACCATAAAGTTATCCTCTAGATGATAGAGACATCTTGTGGCCGCAAAACGAGTTCTACAAAATAGCCATAAAGCAAGTTGGTAAAGACATAAATTTTGCAAGCCCGCTAAGAGGGATAACAACACATACAAATTCTCAATTAGCTACAAAGCTACTCCCGTCGATTTTTTTATTAAGCCGCTCGTGCCAGGCCGCCTCTTTCTTCTTATTCTTCGTCTTATTATAAACAGTAAGAAAATATCCATTAGGAGAAATTTAGATAATAGACGATTGGAATTATTTATCATGCATGTGATTAAAATAACGAGCACCATCGTGAGTGCGCAAGTATGGGTGATATTTCTCGTTAATGAAGACGCTATACCTCCCATATTACCATGATGATAATAATCAGCGTTCACCTGTCTGGATCGTTTGATGAGAACAAATCGACAACGCCGTGTTCAAGCACAGTTTCTATGTGACGATTTGATACAACAAATATATAAATACCAGAATCGTCATTTATAATCGTGTGTTTGTAAAGAGGAGTACCTTAGTGCTTACAATCTATAAAAGTAAATACGGTTGAGATGTTTTATCGAAAGAGACGATCGACTACCACCACGACGTTGGTAATCTTAAAAATTCAGTCGGGGCACATAAACCATGAATTGTCCTTATCTAACCATGTATACTAGGTGGAGACACAAGAAAGCTAGCATGTGGCTTACTGATGCAACTTTCAATAAAATGCACAAGAGACATTATTGAGATGTTACATAGTGAATATCTTGATTAAAGATTTCATTCAATTGGAGGCCGCCAACGCTGCGATTTCACATACGTTCAAAACAAGCGCACGAAACCAGTTAATTACTGTTGAAAAGATAATGTGATAGTCAATATAGTAGAGTGATATTAGAGATCCCATGAGAAAATTGTGGGAATTGACGAAAAACGTGACAAAAAACATACAATAAAATACAAGCGAAAGAGATTAATAAATGCCCTTATAAATCCCTAAATCTTCAATACCTGCAATCAGATTGAAAAGAAATATATTTTGCTTCATTTGCAACGGTCTTCTAGAATCGAGGGAATTTGTTAGTAGAAATGTTATCAATCGTCGTATGTTTTGCTCGATTGTCGCATCAACATCCGGCCTTCCTGTCCAAAGATAGAATGAGGAAAATTTGTGTTGATTCGAAAACGAAAAGCATGCATAGACCAGCAGAACTCAACTGGGTTGGTTTCCAATCTTGATCTATTTGTTTTGTGATCCTTGCTAGCGGGCTCTATACTACTATTACAACAATCTATCGTTCCTCTCCTTATCTTACCCTAGCATAACCGAAAACTCTCTCTCACTAGAATTTATCGTGTTCTAGAAATTATATTTCAAGGTATAATAATGCATCAAATTTCGAGGATGTATGGGCAAATATAAATCCAGAATTAAATATAGAATGGAAACGCTGGTAGATATATCGAGCTGCAAACGCAGGCCGACGCGGCATTACTCAACTGTAAGCCAGGAACAATCCCCCAATTTATCCTAGGCTTGGAAGGTAGCGGATCTCATTGGGATTTGATGAAACTGTGCTCGCTTACTAATCTAGCGGTTAACAAGCTTTACAAAATAAATGCAACAAAACGAAAACTTTTCTGCAACCAGAATCAATACATACAATTGCCAAATTCAACAACAACTACATAAAAAAAAATTGAAGGAGTCACGTGGAGAACATTTTCAAACTTCCTGTCTCGCCTAGAAAGGCGCAAATCTGATCGGAAAATGAAAAAGTTGGATGGAAAAACTTGAGAGATGGATAAAGGAGTTGTGCAGTTTCCTATTTATTGAGTTTGAAGAGAGAGATAAGGGACAACGGGATGCGATGTGTATGCGGGTCGCGTAAGTGGAAGGGGTGTGCGACAGCATGGCGGCGAACGTCACATTGCTCATTCTTTGCGCACTCAGCACATTTTAAAATGTATCAACCCTCTATAAAATTACAATAAGATATGTCTGTGTGCTCGTATACATATCGTACATTCCATTCTTTATTATAAATACAAAACAGGAGTTACTAGATTCGTTACAGACATTGTCATTCATTCTTTCATTCATTCATTGAACCACAAGTAAAGAAAAAAAAGTATTACAATACCACATATCCCTTCATAATATCAACGTTTTATTAAAAGTCTTTGTTGGATTGAAAGAATGAGACGATAATCTATTATGAAGGAAATAAACTACCCTAACAATATGGTGGGGTCGCATGTCCGGCACGCATTACCACAGATTGACGCCCCCTCTTGTGAAACGGGCGGATTGCAGGTAACTCTCGCTCTAATTGAATTTCGGACAGCAAAAAGATTCTCGCTTTTATAAAAGAACGGCGTTTATCTTATCGGATTTATTGTATAACCCACCTCTAATGGGTCAGATACAAAAGAATTCCTTATATGTATACATTTTAGACATACACAAAGGAATAATAATAATAAAAAGTGATATTGTGGTGTAATGAATCGTTCCAGATTTTTCAAACGAATTGAATTTATAACAAAATGCTCTTAATATTTCTCAATTAATTGAATTACGATGCATGTTAAAACACACATGTTATTAGGCTTTTAACAACCCATCCGTTACAGTAAATGGCAATTTGTTGTTGAAATTAATTTTGATAACTACATTTACAGGTGTATGATTACAAGACAACACATTTTCATAATTCATCCAGTTTTCAATGCATCCATTATTAATTACTTAATTCCGAAAAGAGACAGATGTATATGTAAATGCAAAGCAAACACAGTATCGTTGTGTATTTGAAGATCTATTGTCTTGAATAGGATCTTGATTTCTGACTACCACCTTCTATATTCGAGATGGTGAAGGCATAATTAACGTAACTAATACTGCAGCAAAGAAGATTAATAATATGCAATAATTTACTGCTAGTGCTACTGAGTGGGTATAACATAGAAAACTGAACTGGCTCTTTGTATATTATATAGTATATGCCTGCAATTCGCTTGTACGCCGCCGCCAAACGGCCAACATGATTAACCGACTTCATTTGGAACACAAATTCAACCAAATGCAAATTTAATAAGTCTACTTGTGTTTTCGTTTTAGCCCGCATAGGGTGGCTAAACGGTTGAAAAAAAAAACAACCACCCAACATACGGTGGAATTGGCGAATATTGTCCAAATTGAGTTCGATAACAAACAATGGAAAGAATTATTTTGTATGCTGCAGGAAAATAGTCCAAAGGAGGTCTAATGTTCGCTGAAAGATGCAACATTTTGAGGCCACACCTCGATTCTTATATGCGAAATCGCTAGTCGAGGCACATCTTTTGATTTATATGTCTGTGAAATATGCATTATCTAAATTTGTGCTTTATCTTTTTTATTATACTTTGGGTTGACTACAAATCATTCCGATCACGGTATTACGTGTGTGTGTAGAATACATGCCGCATTCCATTCCATATAATAATAGTAATAATAATACATGAAATTCAACATATGCCTATTGCTTTTCTAATTTTCATTCAATTTGGAAATTTGTATGAAATGAAGTAAAAAGAACAGAGATATATGCGAGGAAATTTTGTATAGTAAACAAATAAAGTAAATCAATTTGTCGAGCACTTGGAGACCGAAACCCATTCATTGCACAATTTATCATTTCATATGTCTTCCGGTTGGCATCGAGAATAACCAAATATCTACATTTTCAAAACTTTTTTGTTTATGTCTTTTTCATGCTAATCATACATTAAGATGATATATAAGTACAAATTTATTGGCTTAATTTAACCAATATCATTGTTATTTAGCCAATTTTATTATAGCCTGTTGATTATATCGTTTAAACATCGAAGATCAATACTTTTGCAACGATGATGAACACAAACGCTAAAATGGATAGTTTCGTTTAGATGAGGAGATAGGGCGCTTCAGCTAGTACTCCTACTACATGGTACCTACAATCGTTCACTGCAATATATAACTCTGCAGACCAGCAGGGTGTTTCTTAGTACTGATACAAGAAATACGAGAGCTGTCCAACTGCGTTATATAAAGATATCGCCATGTTATACATGTTTTCTAAATGTACGAGTTATAGCACCGACTCTCACTATACTGAAATTATATCAAATTGTACAAGTACAACTATAAAATTATAATATTCATACAAGAAAAATTTGCTGATTACATCAAGTAAAATATTATAATTTATTCAAAACCACAAAAGAAAAAAGTAAAGCCCCTTTTGACATCCAACATATACGGCACACTTTTTTTAAATCTAGATTTATGGTTGGAATCGTCAAAAAGACGCCCAATGAGAAATAAGACTGCAGTCGCTTAATTTTCTAAAATATGTAGGTGCTTTCCTTTGAAAACCGTTGTCAAAGACGAACACAAAAAAACAATGTAGGAGTAAAATGGATGATTGAGTGTAAAAAATGCTTTACAAACAATAAAAATAGAGCCATATATTAATAATTATAAAGAAAATTGGTTGAACCCAGTTGTCTATTTAATCTAAATAAATACGTCTTCGGTCTGTGGCATGTTTTAAATTCCCTACAATTCTACCTACAATAAACTTAGAAATACTTGTGTGCTAAACTTTTAAAATGAAGATATAAAACTCTAATATTTTATTCTGAAAAACTCGTTCTTATTTACAGAAAAAGAATTCTAAAGGGATAGAGAAATTTCGGGTTGAAAGTCGAACTTTTAATAGATTCTAAAATTTCAGCAATCAAATCGGTATTGTGGCAACCAAACTATAAAGAGTAGGAGGAGTTCTTGTTTAGAATGTCATCAATAAAATATAAATTAATACGAATGGTTAATGGATTTTTTTTAATTTTGATGTAAATATAAGTGCGCTTTCAGCAAACATGCCAAATACAGTAATAAATGTAACAAATTATAAAACTCAATTTATCTGACTGCAAAAGAGTCTGCAAACTTTGAACATAATTTTTATAGCAATATCCTGGCCACTGATTTATATCAACTATCAATTCAAAGAGAGTACTCAGCAAATTTCATTCATCCATAAATTTCCGACTAACCCAAAACTGCTTTTACGTATTTCTATGTATGTATGTTGCAATTTCAACGAAACAAAACCTACACCGCACACTGTTGGCGGTCAATTTTTCAAGCTTAAACATCTTCATCAATACTTGCTTTAAAGATAGCGACTCAAATTTGATGGTATTTTTTCAAAATAATAATAATAGGATTAGTAGAAGAACAAGATATATACGTTTGGAACGCAACTATTTCCAAGTAACTGTTGGAAAACGGTGGAGACCAATAAATTTTCACTTGTTATCTGATAAAACTGACACAATAGTTTCTAAAACTTAAAAAGATACTCAATTGCGTCCAACCAACCGGGAAATGAGAAGACCACAGATAAAGAACGGTATAGAATATAGCAAAAGGATGGGTTTTTGGTGAGTAGAGGGGGGTCGGGTGAACTTTTAAACCGGGCCGCTATAAATTGGTGAATACAGATGGTAGTGCTGCTGTCGCAAAGAGGCAAAACGGCATCTGTAAGATAAAGTTGTTCTCTAACTGCACACACACATATTAATTCCGACATTAAAAGAGACAGTCGAAATAGATGGAAAAATCCAAAGAATCCTAGACTAGATGGATAGTTCTTGAAACAAATTGTTTAAAATGGTGGACATTTTTAATCTATGCAAGTGAAGTCAACAGGAAGACAACGGCCAAACATTAATTCATCGTGAATTTATTACGTTAAGCTCGGATTACAAATGACACGATTCCTACTGGCGGTAGGTTCGTATATTTTAAGATTTGTCAAATTTCTATAATGCTATCGTTGTTTGCTATTCATTGCAATACTTCCACCAATTGGATATAATAGTAATGAAGTTGATAATAAATAAATATTAAAAATGCCAACTTGTAAAAGTAATAATTGAAGCTGGTAATCTATTGGGAAAGAGAAATAAGATAGTGGTCCCAAATTCCCCACTCAATCAGTTGTGGCGTGTGCTCAGTATCGAAACAAAGAAATTGTACTTGAAAAGTGCTCCAACAAACTAGAGCGATAGGCTTCATATCGAATAGGACTTTTAGAATGTGATATTTCACAAGCAATAACTTGTAACTCGTCACAATCTAAACAAACTGTAGAAGTTTGGTCACGGCAAATGCTTTTATGACTATCAAGGGTAATATAAAGAAAATGAAAAACACTATATGTAGTATTGTCTCTGTAAAGGTGTTACTGACAACTGGTTCCGACTTGACGTCGACGACAACGACGGCCGGAAGAAACGAGCAGTCCCCAAAGTTCCCCCATTGTTCTCCTATGTATAAGTCGAATAATAGTAGTGGTAGTATTTTTGGGGGTTCACACCGAAATACAATGTTGTTGTGGAGGCCCTTCGTCTTCTACCACTTCTTTTCCACTTCTTCCCGCTACATTACGTCTCTTTAAAGCCAAGGTGTCTGGTTTAAAATGCTAATCTTCACAAATGGGGTGCGCGTTATTTTGAAATATGGTTTTGTTTTACATTTTTATTGCGGCCGCATTTATAATAACGTTTTTCAATTTCTGGTGATATTTTCCAGCTTTCCGTGAATTTGCCATTTCGCACTTTGCATCAATTAACTTTGTTATTACCATTGTGGCCGGTTGAAGAGGCACAAATACACAAATAAATAACACCCCAAAAAAAAAATGTTTCAGCAACTAGAAATTAAAAGTGTTTTTTCGGAACATTGCCATGTTGTTTTGTATACACGTTGAGAAAACAAGACAGGTGTTATATATCATGGCCGTCACCAGATGTGCTGGTAGATAGCCATATTCTGACACTATAGGCACCCCACAACGTATAATATTTATCCTGTATTTGATGTATGTCTTTCTATTAAATGAATCGTATGGTAAAATTCCGTGCAGATAAACACTTTTTAATAATAATAATAATAATAATAACAGTCGAAACAAGCAAGATATCCACAAATGTCCAACTCATGGAGGTCCTCTGTCAAGAGTAAACTTAAGGTGAAGGTTTCCTCGTAGTTACTTCTCTTTTTTTACTCAGTTTCTCTCTTTTTTATTATTATTTTTATTCCAACATACAAAAACCGGATCCTTGTTACATTGTTACATATTCATAGCATCGCCAGTTGCTACACAACTACTTCATGGTTCATGGAGAAATTTTTCATGTATTTCTATATTTAGGTTAACATTCCTGATGAAATTTCAACAAAACTTTATGCAAATTATTCCAATTTCAATTCCAACATATTTTTCTAACAACATATACCGTTAACATATAAAAATTATTTACAATTATAATAGAATCATTAATAATAATAATAAATATTTGAATTAGATTCTTTACAAGTAACGATTTTCTTTCTGCAGATATGGAGAGGTGGGTGGCAGTCAGTAGTGGTAGTGGTGGTGATGTAGGGGAGATGTTTTATTGATCAACCCCTCCGTGGTCACGTGTTATGTTCGAACATAACTCAGACTAGACAGTTCCACCATACTTTTTCTAAATGGTTTGTATTTAATTAAATAAAGAAGAGACTAGGAAAAAATATCACCGCACTATTTCATTAATTAACATTTAGTCTAATAGACAAAGTCTGTTGCTTTTGGTTAATTACTCACAATCAAAACTGGACAAAAAACTGGACGGTTAGAACTCGAATTAAACTTTAAATATTTAAAATTCTTAAAGATTTATAACAAAATCGTGGCGATAAGCTTAGAAGAGAGGTTGAGACCAAAAATGTAGCCCGACTGGTTTCTTCCTTACCTCTCTAATTCAAATACAATGGATTTTTTGTTTGTTTTTCTCTTCGATAAATCAGTACATCATTATAATTTATTACTGAACTTATTAATAAATTAAATTATCAAAATAATGAAATATAAACACAAACATGAAAATATGAGAGTTCTATTGTTCTATTGTGGGAGAAAAAAACAATAATATGTAAAAATATGGTAATTTTATCGTATTTTAATTGACTTGTGATTAACAGCTATTGCTGATAAGATAAGGTATCAATAAACGTGGGGGTGGTTAATAAATAGAGAAAAAACTAATAATGACGATTAAAATGGATCGTTTAAAATACGATTAAAGAACAACATTTAAAAGTGACATGCTATAAAATCCAATTGAATGAAGAAGTTAACATGTAATAAAAGCCTAACACACTTCTCTCGGTAGTTAAACTGATTTTTATGACCTGTAAACGTGGTCGTAAAGTCGTAATGTCCCTCGTATTACGGTTGCATGTTTACATGCTTTACTACTAACACATCAGTTATTGTTGAATCAACAAATACTATACAGTAACACACACACACCCGCACCTCTTATTGGTCGTAACTCATTATTTTCAAATATTTATTTATATCAATAATTGATTTATTTTATAACATAATTTTTCATGTTACAACAATCAATAAAATTAAATAGAATTTATACAATAATATTAGCATATTAATATTATGTGTTGATAGAATTATAATTTCATTGAAATATTCATTTCCAATTAAATTCAACTCGTTAAAATTACACATCTTGTTAAATTTTGTTAAAAAAAAAATAGACGGAAACAAACGACAATCCCCTCTGGTAGAGGAGTCTGAAAGGCGCTAGGTAACCGGGATTTTTTCCGTAATAAAATGGCCGATAGAACAGAAACGAAAACGACCGTTTAGGGGTAGCAACAACTGTTCCCAAAGGGTTTGAATCTGAACTTATGGGAACAAATTCAATCGAATCGATGAGACAACATATAAACAACAAAACAATAAAATGAAAACAATAATAAACAAATAACGATATGTGTCGAATAAATAATAAGACACGGGAAATCAATTTTAATTCAAACAATTACCATTCTTAGTTAGTTCTTTTGTGTGTATTCCCCCATATGAAATTCTAACACTTTCAAACTAAACTTATAATTAAATAAATGTAGGTGTATTGTAATTATAGTGGAAGAATTGTAATTATCATTAATTATAATTAGATTAACTTTGTTTTAATTTATCGGTCTATTCAAATATAGAATCGTTTAGAATGAATAGCAAATAAATCAATTAATAATAAATCTTGATTCTAAAAATTTATAATTCAAATATAAATCGTGACAATAAACTACAATAATACCATCTAGCGTCTAGTAGCCGAACTTAACTACACTCTATATAAAATAACGACAGGACACGCACGAACTAGTTTAGCTAGTATCACAACCTATACTGTAATACAATTTATAGCCAATATTTCTTACAATTTATATCCTAAATAAATATTTGTAACCGATAATCGTTTTCTAATAACAATAAATTGTCCAATAATCATTAAGTATTAATTTTAACAGATAAAAATAACGAATGTATGGATTTTTGGGCAGAACTACTCCGTAATTGATTATTAAAACAGGACACGCCATTAAATCTTGTTTATAGTTTACTGCGAACACAATAGATGGCTATATTATACTTTATAACCTCTCGTATTTCTGGTTGCCTATATCTGAGTCGTAAAGCAATTTATTTCAGAGGTGTAATAATTCGTAAATTTTATGGGCGATTTTACGAATTCAAACTTTAAAAATTAAGGAAAATACTAGAAAATTTATATTTGTTTTGATATTTTAAATAATTATTATAATTTCTACACTTTCTAATTCTCTGAATTTTAATTTCTATAGAATCGCTTAATTGAAGGGCGGCCCTACAATAGGTTCACACTATCATACCCTTTTTATTCTAAATAGTCCTGCCTACATTAATGCGATAAGGATCAAAATCCGTTTATAATGAACACGTAAATGAAGAAGAGTGGAAAATCATGTAAAAGTCCGATTATAATGAGCACAATTATACGATTTATTGTGTTAAAGTTTTAAGGTGTTGATTTTTATAACGATTTCACAAACTGGCAATTTTATAATAATTGCAGCTTTTACAAGGAAAAAATTACTATTGTTTCCTGTAATTGTGTGCTTCAATGATTTCGATTCTATTATCGATTATTTCTAATAAATACGGTGAAATTGCTTTATAACATTCCATTATAATGAATGTTTTTATAATGAGTAAATTCCCAAACAACCGTGAAGACGTTTATACAACAGTTGACTAAAATTGATTCAAACAACCATCTTAAAATCCAATAAGTTATGCATCATTTTAAAATTTTCCAAATAAATTGATTTTCTGTTTAGATCTATTGAAAAATCGAGTTCTTTAACCGGTGAAATTCGATAGAAAATCAACCACACCTCTTCTTGATTAACGTAAGGAATGCTTTGAAAGAAATACAAGAAAATTAAGATCGTCAACAAATTATTGGTTGAAACTAAAGAAAGGGTTAAGATGGAAAATTCTTGCCAGACCGGGTGCCATCTTTCACGCCAAGTAATTACGCAAGGGGATTTTCTCTACTCGAAGATTAAACACTAAAATTCCGTACATAAATTCAGTGGCATTACAAATGACCCAATGGAAACACAATTATCTTAATTTTCTTTTTCGGTTCTATTTCTTGCGGAGGGGTAGATAATTTTTACAATATTAATGGGGCTTATTTTGAAGTTCCCCTTCAATGTAAAATAAAACCAACCGAAAAAAAATTATGGTAATAAACCAAAGTGAATGTGTACAGTGTCGCAGCACTTCCGGTTATTATAACAGAAATATAGAAAGACCTTATATTTGAGTTTAATAAAATTTCGGATTGAAAAACGATATATCCATTATTGAATACATTTTACAGATAATGGGATCCATGTAAATTTGATAATGCCCGGGAGAATTATGCCGCAACTCAGAAGTCATAAACTGGGGGATTGTAGAATCGAAACCAAGTGTAATCTTTTCTTATAACCCTCGGGCAGTTGTAGAAATAGATGGTTATAAACCAATTCAACAAACAGCCTACACTTTAAGGTGATCGGCAATTAACATTGCGACTTTTTGCTCGTCCCCTCCGCCTATTATTACTATTATCATCGCTATTATAGTATGTGAGAGGAGGTTGTGGTTGCGGTGGTGCCATAGCCATTTCTATCTTCAGAGGTTAACCGCAATGTTTTCTCTTAAACTTTGAATCTTAGTGTTTTGTATGTTAATCGTATTTGTTTTCGGGGTTTCGATTTTAGGAAATTACAATTGAAATAGAGACTTACCTTAATTTTAAAGAATTATTCGTTTGATGGAGACTACAACAACGACGACGACGACATTATAACCGACTAATTCTGGTCCACTTGTGAAACGGCCGCTGCAGCAGCTACGGCAGCAGCTTTTTGGGCTTGTGCTTGTTTTTCTTGTTCATTCAATTCTTTTATTGCTTGTATCTCTTTTTTCAATTTCATTCGTCGATTTTGAAACCATATTTTTATTTTGCCGTTCAGTCAAACAAAGGGCATGAGCCATTTCGATTCGTCGCCGTCGTGTCAAATAATGGTTTGTATGGAATTCTTTTTCCAACTCCAATGTCTGGTACCTCGTGTACGTTTGACGGCCTCGCCTTCGAAGTCCATTTGCTCCTATAATTGAAGAAAGAAACAAAAACAGACAATGTAAACGTTGATATAAAAATATAAAAAAATAATTACAAAAAAGGAAATTATCAAAAACGCAAAACGTCCATTGAAAAACGAAAAACATGGCGTGCCAGTTATCTACTGCACGCTATTCCCTGTGGACCGAGTTCAACTGGTCTTGGAAAAAGGTGATGTAAACATCCTATACTCGACCCGGGTGGTTATGATTGGCGGACAGGTAGATATCCCGCTGGTTTCTTCTCTTCGGGAAGGATTTCTCATTTAAGTATAAAACGCATAACAGATAGGGCGAGGTAGAGAGATGTCTAGAAAATCTACCACGAACTAAAGCCATAGATAGAGAAGAATAAAAACGAATAAATTTAAAGTTGCTGTAAAACTGTGATTAATCACGGACATTTTGGTAGCCGCCAGTTATTTATGGTTTTACTTATCAGGATAAATGAATCGCCCAGCAATGTGGTAAGTATATCAAAGCTCATATATTTTAATAAAATGGTTGTTTTCTTATACTTGTTTTTTTCTTCCGTTAGAATATTTAACTTTTCTATTATATAGAATTTACTTGTTTACGATGAGAACTAGCAATATTCGCGTGTATTCGTTCGAGTATACTTATAACAAAAAGTTGATTGAGATATTATTGTGAAAAAATAATAAAAAACGAATACGAAAAGGGTGGTGTGGGTATATATTCAGGCAACAACTGGAATCAATTTTATTGCCATGGAAGTGCATAATTCGTTAATAGCATGAGTTAACGCATTAAAAGTCGTTTAGCTATCTTCGTTGCATCGAGAGATATGTAAAATGAGAACATGTGGCGCAAGTAAATGAAGACGGTATCGACGGGTGCTCGTTGATCCATCAATACTTATCTGTTCCGATATCATCAACATTGGAAATATCTAAAATATACCACACGCAAATCAGTATTACATTTATACAAGTTGGAAAATAATAACAACAACAACAAAACAAACTGTCGCTGTTTAAGCATAATTAACAACAATAAATTTCTCAATTTCCGTCAAGACTTCAAGAACATAATTATACATATTAAATCAACGGAGCTCATCCGATTGTAGCCGTAATTTTTTCTTCTCTCCTCTACAGTAGTATCATGGTTGTTGGTGTCGCCCACTTGAAAGCAGTATCGAATTTTTAATGATTCAATCCACAGGGCCTCTCCGGTCGGTCAATATTCGACAACCAAACAAAATCAAAACAATGCTACCATTATAGAGTGCAAGCAGTCTTGAAAGCTGCATCAACAAATTCTTATTTAAATCTTGATCCCGCATTGAAGTCTCAACATTTCACTGGAATGTTTGTCAAATAATCCACACTTTTCTGGCACGTTCCACTTGAAATAAAGACGACCTTACTGACAGCTACAGGAATCGATGCTTTCAAAGCATGAATTACAGCAAAATTGATACACAAATGAATAATTCCCGGATTGTGGAATCGGCTTCTAGTGTTTGTTAGTAAACAAGGGGCAAAATATCCAATTGATTTATGTTTCATCTATTTGTATATTGTCTTTAACCCCCCAACCTCAAAAAAACCCGACTTAATACAATACTTTATGTTATAACTAATTTCATAAGTAACATAATCAATTTTCTGCATCATTGTTTTTGTTCACATCCCAATCTATCCCAACTTTTAACGCAAATTGTAAATCACCCGGTTTAGCTTTCGGTCTAAAAACTTTTTGCAAAGAAGAAAAGTTATCTAATCCCGATATTCCCGGACTTATTTAACCTCATCTGTTTATTCGCTTATTCGGCAGATGCCGTCCATCTTTTTAAGAGAACGCGCTATATTCGCTTGGTGAATTTATGCTCTCGCTTTAATTGGGAGACCCGCCACCACCGCCACCGCTATCGCCGCCACTCTTTCCACTAACAATCCCCCACATACAATTCGTTTCAACTGTTAGAAAGATAGATATACGTAAAGGAGAGGAGAGACGAGGAACCTGCATACAGTTAGAAAAATACAACGACAAATCATTCGGACGGGATGCTTTACCCTTCTCCGTCTTCTTATTCTTATTATTCTTCATCGTCGTCGTCGTCTTATTCGCCATGCAACAGTAAGTGGAAGTAATATTACTTCCACGACATGCCTAAGTTATTTACAGCAACGGTAAATTTGGGGTGCGAGTTTGTGTTAAATTGGATAACGGGTATACGCACCCCCTCTATACACATACCATTGCCTATATTCATAAAAATACGTCTAAACACCCTTGAAATATTGTCGTTTATATTTACAATTGGATTAAGAAATTGGATCTTATAATCGTTTGATAGAATGAAGCTGAAATTGGAATAACAAACAATTTTCAAAGCTGACGAGATCAATTATAATAAAACCGATAAAATGGGATTGACCAGAAGAAGGTGGTTGGATAATTGGCGAATAATTTTATTTACTACCCAACCATACTTGGAAAACTCACCCTAAATCGTCTGTACTACATGGGGACAGTAAGTTAGAACCGACAACGAATAGACTACGACTACTACTACCAAATGTGATGTAAACACAATTACAGAATCAATGTGACTGTAGGGATAGGTCATAATTTTATATTGTTCGTGAATTGCTCATGTTTACAGGAGGCTAACTGCAACTAAATGTTGTAATACATTTAGGGCAATGCATTTATGCGGTCACAATGAGTTACCTCTATTTGGAAAACGATTTCATAGATTACTGCAAACAGATTCGAAAGTTTCCATAACACCACTTTCAACATTACCAAAAACAAATATCAATTTTATTCATCCTGAAATTTATGAAGAAAGATGCGTTCTTTTAATTAGACAAACCTCTATAGTCGTATAAAAATAAAATAAAAAAAGTTGTAATCTTGATATAGGCGATGCGGGAGAAATTTAAACTGAAGCCGCTATAAAAAAGGGAAATTAACACAAAAATTCAAATTATTTACGATTTTTTTCTGGTGAAAATATCCCAACTTAATCACACTTGACAAGTTTACAATGATGAGAATTATCTTCAATTGTTTGTTGTTGTTGTCGGTGGTGGTAGTAAATCATCAAAATTA
The DNA here is from genome assembly GCA_020740385.1 of Mylabris phalerata. Classification (NCBI taxonomy): domain Eukaryota; kingdom Metazoa; phylum Arthropoda; class Insecta; order Coleoptera; family Meloidae; genus Mylabris; species Mylabris phalerata. The sequence goes on along the minus strand of JAJEOX010000299.1, from coordinate 4,237,858 downwards.
GGCCAAAGGGGCGGTTTTTTTTTCGGCGTTTCTAGCAAAATTATAATAGCGCCATCACCTTTCGTAATAAAGTATGTGCAACATATGTGCAAAGCAACACATCCGACTACTGCTACCACAAAACTAAATTAGATGTGGTATAACTCATTTTAATTTAGAAGTTGAGGAACAACTTCTCATTATATAACAACAATATTAAATCATAGACATTTCGCTATAGACGGGCGGTTTACCACTGTAGTATAAACACAAATTAGAAACATCTGGAATGATCTTGTATCATACACGATGGCGATGGTGGTGGTGGTGGCGGTGTTTTGTGGCTATGACCTTTCCACTAGGATAAATGAAATATTAACTATCTATTGTTTCCGTCCGGTTGCGCCTCGACCTCTAATGATATCAAATGTATTTCCTGTAATGATATACAATTTGGAATAAAATAAAACTAATGAATTTCGTTGGTAAGAAAATTTATCTGGTGCCATCATTGAGATCCCCAGAGGCCATGCTGACCTAGCATCCATAATAAGCTTCTGTTTCCGTTGCCATTCCAAACGTCTACCCACACCCCCTGTTTCTATGTATAGATATACACACATACACCTTTACCCCAAGTTTGAACCATCCCAAGAGTTTAGATGCTGTAACTCACCCTCTATGCTATGTCTTTGGGCCCCACCGCTTGCGCTTGTGACAATGATAAATGTGGTATTCTTTACGATATATTCAAGACGTGTATCTGATATCAACTTTCGTTTAATGTAGGCATTGTACTAAGAAAAGTACTCAGAATTGTCTGGTATGTCAACGGTGAGTTAATCTAACACTTATTCGTCCTGGACATTGACAGTTTTATGGACTAATATTAGGCTGATGAATAGACTAAAAAAATTCTATAAAACAAGTTCCAATTATTTATAAAAACAGACACCTACAGTTCTTAATTGGATACATTTTTTTTGAGTTTTACAACTTTTAATTGGACACTTTCTCTACTTTTTTACTTATATTTTATTCAACAATCCGATAATTAGAGAGTTTATCAAACGTCAGGTGTAATTATGTAATAGTCTGTTGTCTCTGTAACTAATTTCGCAAAAGATGGCAGCGACCGGGCTTAACTTTTAAGACATGTTTACAGCACCAAGACTTAGACAAAGTTGCAAAGTTATGCGCAACACGTAAATACCGCGCGCTAGTAAACTACCATTTGGCTTTCATTATGGCAGGCAAAACCCCCCATTCCAATATTAAATCTTTGTTTTAATTGCAGCTATTAATTACAATCACAGTTTATCTTATAAAGAGAAAGAGAGAGTGTGTTGGTTGCGTATGAATTAGTTTTCAGGAGCGAACTAATTAGAAGAAAGTCGATGTATCACCGGGGGGGCCCTACAGACGTACCTCTCCACTCAAAATGGCTGGGTACGTCTTGACATAGGAGATGCCCGCTGTTTCAACAAGAACATTGATTTATGGTACTACTCATTCTTTGGACCAAACAACGGAACGTACAACTCACCCCCGTACTGCCACCGCCCTATACGTATATTTTACATATATATACACCCACTAGATTCGGTAAAGTTCTCTCTCACGCCCGAAACTACAACGCGACCACTATTTCTTCGTCATCTTGGTTTTTACATATGTTGGTGCTTTTTATGTAAAGCCGCAGTCACTTATGATGATAGATGGTCATTGTCGGCCTCTCTAAATGCATGTTTGTGCTCATTAATAGATGTAAGCAACCATATTGCCGCTTTTACAACTCGAACAAAATCAAAGCAGGAACACTTGAACACCCAGATTGAAAGTAATTGATATTGGAATTAGAAAAAATTTTGTTAAATAAAAAACTGGATATCTTTCGAAAATATTCTTGTCTTTTCGAAAATGTTGGGAGCTTATTTTAATTCCAAAAAGATTGTAGAAGACTGATCAAGCGCAGTAGATAAACCGCGAACAACGCCAATAAATTTTCAAATGCCTGAAAAGAAGAAATACGAGTGCATAGTATCTTTATATCTGGGAGCCAGAACTATATTGATTTATACGAAACAACTCGGAAAAAAATAAAATTAGTGTTTGTTAAACTGTGAACACTAGACGAGAATCCGGTGGATTCTATTATACCGACCGATATATCAAAATATAAAATCACCAATATTTTCAACTACTATAATAAAATATAGACAAATTTGCAAACCAAAAACTAGTAAATTTTAAAAAATCAACGGGTATCCTAAAAATTCTAAAGATTTATATTGAAGAACGGCAATAATTCTTCATTATTACATGACAGAAATGAACGAGCTCGTGAATATCATGTAATTTATTATCATTAATATTAAATTTATAGCAGAAATGCACACTACAGATTTTACAAGAAAATAAACCAATCGAGAATTTCTCTAGTTTCTATGACGGTTGAGTTTTCGATTTATTTCAATAAAAACGAAAACGAAGTACCATTTTTTCTCTTACACAATACAGAGAAAGAGCAATAATATACATGTAAGTATTAAATTATTGATGTAATATTAAACGAATATATGCATAATTCATTATTAATGTAATAAATAATGAGGAGAGGGTGTAGAAAAAATTGGTAAACAGTAAGAGAAACGTCGCACGAAATCTCTTTGTTCTCCATTGCAAACAATAGAATGTAAAACAAGCTGAAACCAAGTTTACATGTAATTTTAATCAAACACCAGTACAGTAGCCTTTCGATATTGTAATTGGGTTTTCTAAAAGGTGCGATTTTGCACACAATTTGCAAAGTATACACTACCTTCTTCCTCCCCACATCACACTACACCATACCAAACACATACTCTTGCACATACACACATACATATATAGATATGTTTATAAAGTTTAGTTAACGCTTTGCATAAGGCCGCTGTATTTTGCAACTTCACACCCACAATCCTGGCAAGATTTATGAGCGACCGCATTTTTATTGTTTATAACAACTTCACCACAATACCACAACACAATACAGTGAAAACAACACTCCCTTGTCTCTAGTGCATCTCCTCCAGCAATTCTCTCTAGATACATTTCGTTCAATAGAGCAGTAAATAAATAGGAAAAAAAATAACCATTGGAATTTACCCATAGGATTACTATAATCTTATCGTATGAAACCCAATCATCTACCCCTATTATATTCGATTTAAATAAACAGTAATTATTGTTCTTTTAATAATAAAACGAATTGTGGATTGTAGACATAGCAGAGAAGACAGACAGGATACGCTTACAACACGAGTTTTCCTCTTGTAATCAAAGAGAGGTCATTCATTTAAAAAGTAATATGTATAACGTTCATTCTATGATGTAAATATGTAGTTGCTAAAAAAAGTTTATAAAACGTTTATAAGAAATACAGCCGCAGACCACCCAAGTGGAGGAGAGAGAGCATTTTGTCTGACCAACCAGCACCACTGATTTAAATCCGTTAAGATTGATAATCAAGCTTTGTAATCATGCGGCCATCATATATAGAAGAAATATTTTGCACCCTCCTCCTTTTAGTCGTCTTATTTCGGCTGCATTGCTGTATATTTAATTTTTGATTGAGACGTCTTTGGATGGATTAAAAATTGAGAAATTTGGAATACACCGTGAATTATATGTTATTATTCAAATTGTTTAATAGCAATTTTAACCGCTTGCACCGCATACACCACTGAAAATTGTATGCAATCTGATGAATAACATAACAACAACAACAACGCTTTATTAACGACCACAATCAGTGCTTGGAGCTACCCACAGAGAGTGGACGGGACATGGTAATCATTTTTGAAGTTTTTCGTGTAGTCATCTATTTTTCTATAAAAATTGTGGTTAACGATAATTTGAATAATTCGTGCGTGTTTTATTGTTAATTTAATATGAGCGAGCTGGTTTTTATAAGGGATGTCGCGACGCTTATTTCGATAACAGACGCACGAATTCAACTCTTCTATGTAGAGTTGGAATAGTGTCTACAAAATGGCCATGCATCACATCGAATACTGGCATTGGCCGCCAAATGACTTTTACAATTGCATTATAACTTATCTTTAGAATAATCTACCCTTTACAATGAATAATGGAAAAGAACGTTTCGTTTTGAGGAGATACTACAATGATTTCGCGAAGGAAATGGAAAATAAGATATCTATAATACACACATACATCCACAAAGACACATACAAATACATTTCTACTGTTTTATGTAGAACTTGTGGAATCTTCACAAAACTACGATATGCATTACAATAATGTCGAAATACAAGGAAGTTTTAAGCTTGAACGCTATCCGTTGTTGGACGCGTTTGCAGGGAAATCGTTGCAAAAGCACGGATTTAGAAATTGTACGGATTTTCCGAGAGTTGGGAAACACAATTTGCACGAGTGGAGAACTAGGCGAATTCAAAGTTTTGTTTAATTACAACAACAGAACAACAACAATAATAAGGGCGAAATTTTTGACTAATTCGATTTTTCAAAGTTTCCAACTCGTGTGTTTAAATGATGTTATTGATTGGATATTAATTTAACCGATCACGCCCCCTATTGAACTCCTAACACTATTTCATATTTGTTGAACAGCTTCTTTCAGTTCAAATCTATTGCCAGGTAGATTCAATAAATTAATTGATGTTGGAAAAATTGTGCATTTTTTATAAAATGCACTTATATAATTAATTAAATGTTCCGCTTGAGATATTAAATTTAATGCAGTCCACCCCATCTGTGTAAATCTAAATGATGTGATAATATCGCGGAGCTTGTTCAATGAATGGTAAACATGCGAGTTATTGAAAAGTTGAAAATTTAACTGAAACGAAAACGTAAATATGTGAGATACCTTATTGGAATATCAATACACAACATGCAGCATGCCAATTGAATGTTGATAATGTCTCAATAATTGAGTTCATTGTACAGAATTTTGAATAGTCTTTGTTAATAATCATCGTTTGTTCTATAAGTGAAGTTTTACGTTTATTTTATTGATATGATATGGAAACAATTGTAGATCCTACCTTAAATAATAATAATAATAACAAAATTGTTGTATACTATATGTAGTCTGAATTTCCATAATAGAGTCATACATTCGTGTTCTTGTTAAGCCATAGATCACACCATTAACGTGGGTTTATGAAGTGACTCATGCGTAAGGGATACCATATAACCTAGACATATTGCACACCGAGTCACGTATCGACATTTATTACTTATTGATGGATATACAAGGGGGTATGTAAAGCCGATATACGATTGGTCATATGATGTTGTCCAATAGGACAGATGCAATTTTTATTAGTTTCAATATATTTTAAAATTAGTAATAAAAGGCGTGCATTATTGTTATAATCGAGGGCATGTCAAATCTAAATCATCTTTGACAGTTTTTAAGTGGTTCACTATTATCTATTGCTTTTGTTCAAATTTAAGTGGATTCTGATACGTTTCGATCCGAGCTTTTCACTTTTTTCTTTTAACAACAGATGTTTGATTTATTCCGAATTTCTATAAAATGCGTTGGATTGTGTGTGCGTGGAGGTTTCCTTTCGTTCTATCTTAACGGAAATCCATTAAACTGTGAAATTGGGGAATTCTTTTCAGATTTGACTTCTACTAGAAGAATAGAATCCATTCAAAATCGATCATCTATGTGTATTATGAACAAATCTCAAATTTCATTTGAAACAAACTAAATAATTAATTAACGAATTCTTTTACATATCCAACTGTTTTGATGGGTAAAACGGCAATGATGCCTTGTCGTTTTACAACTGTCAAGAATTTTAATTCTTCGTTCCGTACAGGAATTTTATTTGCGCGGAAAAGAAGAAGACTGTCGGCTGTCGTAGACTGTTGTTTCAGCGGCACGAAGTCGGGACATGCCTGACGCTTGCTTCGTTTTACTTGTAATTGGATTCTCATTTCCGACGCATTCAGAATGGCGATAAAGGTCGGTTTTATTCTTTATAACAAACGCCGCACTTAGAAAATTTTAATTGGCCACGGTTAGCTCCATCCTTTTTTGGCCCAATCGTTTTCATCCGATCAAAAATGCTACTGTGAACAGATAGATCTATAAGAGTATATCCTTTAGTCTCTTTGTGTTTGTAAGTTTTATTCGCGGCTTGCTATTTTGAAAGAAATGAATCGATTTATCATCAAAGCAGAAAATGGTTGGTTTTGTTGGTTGGTTGCTTGTTGTTGTCGTTTAGGAATTATTTAATATTATTAAAATATTTGCGCACTATATAAAGGATGGAACTGGGAAGGTAAAAAATTAGAAGAAAATAAAATCGACTAAAGACCGGAACAACAGTTGCAAGGCAGGTGCAAGTTCTTGCCGCCAACTTCAACCGGTGCCTACCAGACTGCAGTATTTGTGCAACGGCTTGCATTATTTAATTAGTGGCAATTTTTTAATACTAACATTAACAAACTCGCCAATCCAGATTAAATTATATGTATGGGGATGACCTTTTATAGAATTATAAGACACTCTAAATGTATAACAATTCATTTACGGAGTTTCTAATTTTCCCACGGATTTATTTTATAGCCATCATGTTCCAGATGCAATCACCATCAACTAAACCAATAACGAACATATTGCTTCATACTGATAGCAGTCGATATAAAAAAAATATTGTCATCATATAGGGTGTCTGATCTGTCATAGAATGTGATGATATTTTATGAATTGCTCATTAAAATTAATTTACTAAAATTTCTAACCTTACAACTTCAAATCTAATTATTTTTATTTCCAATAAAATAACTTATTTTAGTCGATAATAATCAAAAATATAAAAAGATATGCTTACTTGAACAAATAATTCGCAAATTCTTCAAACACAACAACACCCTATGAACACACAAAAACTGACATTAATCAAATTTGTAATTGTAAGGTTAGAATAGTTAGGGAATTTAGTTATACGAATTGAAATTTCGAAGGCGCGTAATTCAAAATTTTCAATTAATGTAAGTGTCGTGTGTGCCGTTGTGCCAGTATTTTGTAAAGTAACTTTTTCTTTTCTGTTCTACACGATGGAATCCTATCGATTTTAATATTTCAAATCCTTATAAGAATCATTTCAAGTTTATTAGAAATCACACGACCACTTTCCACCACTTTCCACAGATAAATCAAATACCGCGCGTAAAGAAAAATAATTTATTAAAGTGTTTGTTATTTCAGATATTGTCAACACTTTGAGTGAATAGAAGTCAATTGTTAGTTACGTGCTTATTGCTCCGCCTCTCATTGTCTATAATTATAGGTTGAGTTACTGGTGTATTTGCTAATAGTACGCAATTGTGCTACTGTAAATTATAATTAATCGGCGTCACGGACTTGAACATCTTCTATTTCTAAGAAATTGATAACTACATACAGTTGGTGCTTGGGTAATAATTACAAAAGAAATGAACGCTATTATCTTAGCTCTACATATTTATCATCATTTAGCAAATACTGCGAGCTATACTTATTTTGAAAGAATCGATAGAAAAAGCTGTAATAAAAGTCTATAGTTTAAAAATATATAACATTGATTCTACGTAGGTATAAATAAATCAAGTTAGTAGAGATACTTTATGGTGGTAGAGGTTATAATTCAATAGTGCAATTTTCAATTGAAAAATAAATCAACCATAACGAAGATAAATAGAAATGATATTAAACGATTCGTGATTATTATTATTATTCTGATTATTGTTTTTTAATGATGAAAGTTAAAAGTTTCGGCAATCTTCTTGAATCATTTGAAACAAGTTCTCCTAATCTAATTCTACCATCATTTTGTACCGGTATAATTGTATCAAATTGTTCTTATTTCTCTACCCAAATATAACAAAACATAACAACAACAGGGCGTTGTGTATATCAGGTTATTACACGATCCAATAGTTGAGAGCAATATAATATCACGGGCGGATGGATCAGCCCTGCCAGGAATACAATACGCGATCTCCAAGGGGACGGTGACTAGAAACACGTTACGTTTATTATTATATGTTGGATGTGTATAAGAGCGAGCTAGATATAGTAGAGATTGTATATACCGAGAGGCTGGCAAGCAGGCCAACACACCATAGAACTGAACGAGATGGATCATGTGATATGTACTCACGGTTGGCATTGTAGCGGTTAATTACCAGTTAACGGGGTGTCTAGTGATAAACTTCCAAACATACTACACTCCTCACCTGAAAACAAATGAATTGCATTAGTGAACAGGCTAACTAACTACAATTTACATCAAGTAAAGCAATTCGTACACAGTACTAAAACTCTACTGTAAAGTAGAGAACAAGGCTTTGTCGTTAAAATACAATTTCTTTTCAGTAAACGAATCGAATCGTGGCAATTTTTTTCTCCTCTACGTTTTTTTAACCACCAACTTTTTGCCTGATTTGCCGATTCGTTAGTTTATAGCCACTATAGTGTAATATTTGTGTACCCACTATGAATATTCCATGTTAAATGGCAAGTGACATCAATTCGAATTATGTTTACGTGCAGTAAATTCAAGATGTCAATTGATAATTAAACTATGGCAAATGTGACCGGCCATAAATTTAGCAATGTTTGAAACATTGTATTGTGTTAAAACGTAAAAAATCTCAATCGGGTGGGTAAAAAATATAGAAAGCCACCCTAAACACAATTCGTTAAAAAAAGAGAAATCTTACCCTCGATAGATAGGAGAAAGTTGTATTATTTTTTCGTTTAATTTCTACTTTTCTATTTAGTTGTATTTTGTTAAAAGCTTTTCTTTAGAGAACGCAGTCTCTTTATAATACATAGACTAGTTTCGGAAATACAGATAAATCACGTCAAAAACTCCTTTTCTACAACCACTACACACATACACCATGTGACAGTACAGAAGCGAATAAAGTGATAATATATTTTAACAGCAATTAATTTTGATTGTACGTGTATATGTGTGTATTATACTACGAGTAACAAACAGGACGGACGAGATTTATTTTTAAATTATTAAATACTACCAAGTTTTTGATTTTCTTTTTCGTTCCTTTATAAATTCAAACTAATTCACGTTGAAGGATATATAAATGTGAGACCAGCAAGCGTTCTATCGTAAATAAGACAAATGTGTAAACTATAAATATTGAAAACTCTATACCGTATATTGCTAAAATTAAACATAAAAGTTGGGGTTAACATGTATTTTCAGCGCCACTCAATATGCTTGTGAAAGTCGATTATTTTTGACGGAAGTCAAAACTGGCAATGTTGAAATACAACTCTGTTTGTTGTTAAAATTACCAATACAAAAATTCTTGCTATACTCTTAAATTTGAACGTTTTATGGTTTATGAAGCACTTATTCAACCCGATGAAAACAAAGCTTCAAGAATATTGTGTTGTTTTAAAAAAGATGATTTCATTAGTTTTTCCAGTTCAGTATTAACGATGATGGCTAATTAGTGTAAATCATTGTGATGTAAGTTGGATATTTTTATCTAGAGTGAAACCATTTCATAGTAGTTGATAAGTGATTAGTGTCGGTATATTTTTATAGACAAACAAAATTTGAAACGAGTACAATATTGGAGATATGATTTTACTAATTGTGCCACTATATTACTCAATAACGGTTGTTATAAGCATTGGACCGGCACCTAAAGAGTCCAGATAACGTTATCGTATAGCTGCGAAGAACACAGCAGGATTGGTCCAAGTAATAAGAATCTGCATCATTGGTTTTATAAACCGGTTCCTATATAAGGTTTCCTCTTCTCTATAGTATACACACATGGACAAGCCTTTGCTGCTGTCACCGGTATTTCCTTCGCTAATGAGATGGAATTGGACGGACAGGCAGGCTGGCTCTCCGACTTTCGCCTGTTTCACAACTTTTCTGCGCTTCTACTCCGCATAAAAATAGAGAGAAACAACAGAAGAGAAACAAATAAAAACATTTTCAATGAATAAAAAAAAAGAAACAACACACTTGGAATAAGATTAGTTTTATAATATTCGAAACACACAACATATAACAACGAGTTCTAATGGTGATGCGCCTTATTAAAACGAGTCCAACAGTATAAAACAAGAAGGATGCTTGTGGAATCTTGACAAGCAGACAGCCCACTATATGAAAAATGTATCACTCCTAACACAAAAACTGATTGGTCAGTTCAGGTTTGTTTTTATACAATCAACTCACTTTGTATGGGATTAATAAATAAAAACAACTGTGCTTCGTAGAAGTAATTCAACAAAAATAAACAATACCTAAAGTAACTATCTGAAAAATGAGAAATTAATACCAACAATGAGACGAGACAATTAAACAAAAAATAATAATAAAAGTAAAACGTACATATCCGATAATCGTAATTGTCATTGGGGGTAGAATTGGAGTGAATTAAAGGTAATATTTCATAAATAAATAGATAAAATCGATGGTAGATTGCGAGGAAATGCTCTCTTGTATTCTTTACAATTTATGGAAGTTCGTTAGCTCGTAAACTCCGACGGCTATCCAATGTTATATACAGACTCTACAACATAGCACCCCGTATAACTAAAACGGACACACGAAGATTTGTGTACCACACAATACGAACTGGCGATCTCAATTAATAGTAAAGACGGGCAGTAGTCGATCCGATTTATTATACATTCAATGACAATAATAACAATAAATGCGACAATTCCAAGCTAATTTAATAAAATTGAATGGTCTATTTTTTCATAATAAATTTACATTCATTTTAAATATGAAACAATACCATAATAAGCGGTATCTGATACAATTTTCATTAAATATGCAGCCTATGTCGATAATAACATTATTATCAGAATGTCTGATCTACAGACTAGGTAGAGGGGAACAAAAAATATATAAATTTCTACCCTGACGGTAGAATTTTATTATATAATTTACACACAAATAATAACACCATCCGTATTAATTGAACACACTACCTAATGTTTAAGATTAAGGGGTTGTTCTCCCTTTATTTGATACATACAGCCAACATTCTCGACATTATTAAACCTGCAGTTACTCACATTGCGGTTTTAAGGCATGAGTTATATGGAGCATAGCAGACTAATGATGCACCACAGACTCGCCTTCAACGCTACAAGAGAGCAAGTTGTTACAATACACTAACTTTCTTGTTAATTTACTAGTCTGTTTTTATTTAGCTTCTATTAACGGATAGAATGAATAATAGTAATGATAAGATTAATAGAAAAAATTTTAATCTAACTTTATTTTAGAATAGAGAGAAAAAATAATTGTAACATAAACTGTCATTACAAAACATAAAACGGAAATGAATAATGGATTATTATGACCTTAATATTATATTATTACAATCGAGACACTGAAATTAATCGTAAAGTCGTTAAAATTTATCGGTTTATTTCAGACTTTATATGGGGATGGTGGTATGTGTGTAATAATAAAACAAAACCGATATGAAGTCAATTTTTTTTATTGTGTCAACCCCCCAACCATCTACTACTCAACTTATTTCAATATAACAGACAAAATGCTGTGTAGTAACTGCACCATCAAGATGTTTCCGTTTGGGGTGTGGCATATACCAACCCCAAACGGCAATATCCACACACTATTTTGAGAGAAACGAAAGTTGTGGCTTGAGGAATGAAACGTGACCACAAAGATAAATATTTCTGACAAAATACGGAATGTAATAAGTATTTCGGTAATGACAACGCGTTATACACCATTTGTAGACAGTAAATTAAATTTTGCACTAAATTAAATGCTACCACTAGTGATTTTTATTGTAGGCAGAATCCGGGCAGAAGTATTGCGTGCGAGTATACGGAAAAAAAAGGAGTAATAGTTGAGGTCTGTCCAATATGAAAAGCTATGAGTGTAGTTTGTCACCATTTGAACGTACTGATATAGCGTAGAGACAACGCAATAAAGCTTTGTCTATAAGGGTAATATTTCTCAAAATCCCATACTTTAGAAAGTCGTAAAGAAGCCTAAAAGGGCTTTATACTTATTCTAGTTTGATGTGCTTTATGGGCGAGTTCTAAATATCGATATTTAAAATGAGATTGAGACCGTAGTGTTCTTGTACGCTACTTGCATCATAATTTTTACTATCGACTAGTTACAAGATACACACAGCATAATGAAACATTTCCTGAAAGGAGAACAAATGCCATATTTTCTGTTACATAGATTGTGTAATATACATGTAGATATATACATTGAAACAAACATACAAAACAATTGACAACTGTATATGTTGTTCGAATATAATGAAATACATAAACATATTCGCATATAAAGAATTCTGCCATTCACTTTTTTTCTCCAATACCGATTAAATTAGATTTTTTTACCCCACTATTGCCGTTCTATACTCGGATTTGGCTACGTTAAAAATCAACAACTGTATCAATAATCGAAGAATTGACGAACTCCAACATCACAATTTGATTTAGAGAAGAAAATCCTGTAGTTGTCATTCACTTGGCAACTATGATATCTCCATAGGAATCTGCGGCCAAACATAAAGACATCGAACGTGCATTCCTGCAGCATGTGGTGCAGACATTCTATAGAAGTCAAGTAAAAGTTTCCAATGCAAAAATGATCCATACAAGAATCCTTCAGCCGACAATAATAAATCATTCCAACTTGAAAGTTTCAATCTCTTATTCCTATTGCTTTTTTTACCAATATATACAATAACAAGAAATCATGGATTTTGTAGAAAATTTTTTTTAATAAATAAAACATAAAACATAAATAGAGGGTGATTTAGTATAAAACGACTGTAATATAAGCATTATATTAAAGGATCTACAGACGGTAACTTGGTATTGTGGAAACGTTTTTCTTGATAATAACAAAAAAATCATTATTAATGACCGATAATAACAATAAATATAATTTAAATACCAATTAAATTAAGACATTAATGAGAGGCAATCAACAGAGTAATTATTGTGGCAGTAATTGCCTGTGAATTTGCATAATTTTCATTCATATAATATGATATACTAGTCTAGACATAAGATATAGTTTATTTTATATTTTATATAAGCGACAAGTTTATTTTTCTTTACTATAATAACAATAATATAACATAAATGTTTTACGATTATAATGTACGCCGGAAGAGTGTTGTTTTATACATACAGCTACGGATTCACACCCGTTCAAGCTTTATGGCGCATGGACTTATTTTTTCCCAACTAAATCAATACTTCCTGGCGCATTCTAACAACACAAATAAAACTAAATACCGATAGGTCACAATATTTATAATAATTCATAACGATGGTCTCGATAATCGAAATAACAACGGCAATAGTTGTAGTTGTAATAGAGTACAAGGCCGAATTCTATCGATATAACTACAGTTTGAATCTAGATTGGGGTCTCTAATAATATAAAACCGAATCCCGGATCGTCCATTAAAAAATATTGTAGCCTTTTTTACTGGGAAAAATATTTTGTATTAGCCGTACCGAAAACATGAATGATCAACAAATAGATGGGTGTTTATAATGATTTTTCTCAGCTGTTATCTAATCGTGTCTAAGGAAGAATTGTGAATTATTCGCATTTATGTAAATTATTTATTGTCGCACTTTTAATCGTTCAGTCATTGTAAACTTCTCTTTTTATATAAAAAGAAACAAGATAGAATCGTTCGTGCATGCAAACATTATTCATTCATAAACTGACACTTACATGACGTACGTACACGCGGACTTCAAAATAAACAAAAAACCTGAAGAATATCAAAAACTGTAAGAAATTCTAAAATTAAATGCAATAAGGTTAGATTTTCAATATTTTGTTGCAATTTTACAAAATCGAAATTCTCAAATTCGCTGAAAACTCGTAAAAATCCTGAAAATTGTTTACAGTCCAATAACAATAACAACAACAATAACAACAGGATTATCCCCACCCGCCCCTTTTTACCACCACTATTCGCGACGCGCGCCGATTCTACAACACGAACGTCAGCCATATTGAATAAGCGACAGTGCTGCACTCTTGTTGTATTAAAATTTTTCAGTTATTTTTTATTGTGTTTTAATTAATCCGTCCGAAATTAATTGGAAATTACAATAATTTTTAGTGATTCTCCTTACCTGATCATAGCCGAGTGTCGGTGTTGTTTTTGTGTATTTTATTACAGTTGAAATCATAGAGAAATTGAGTAAAAATTGGTACGGTCTTCAGCTTGCGCAATGGCGGCCGATCGCGCACATACACACACTCACATGCACACACTGGAATCGTAGCGGAAAAAACATGGCCTACTATCAATCGGAAAATGCTGAAATTTCACAAGATGCCGGTGATTTTTCAGCGATTTTCATGCAAATTCACCGACAATCGCTCGTATTTGTCGAATTGATACAATTTACAATTATTTTGTTATTGAACCGGATCATGATTAATCGCGAAAATCTTGCATTTTCATGATTTATATTTATAGAGATTGTGGTTGAAATTTATTGAAGTTGTCTGGTATAAGAAAAATCAAAGCTATTGTAATTTTGTTGGAGAAAACGGCACACAATTCAACGTATAGAAATTCATAGCGATTTCAAATAGACTTGTCATAATACATTATGTGTCGGCAACGATATGTGTGCAATATAAACATTACAGGTTATCGTACAACGTTACAAGTAGAATATTTGCATGTGGAAAGTTCACAGGTTAGATAGATCCAATCGCTTAACAATTTACTCAAAGCTTTGTTTATTTATCTCCATATAGACCGTCAATAAAACAGATAAATCGTCGGGGAAATTGACAAAAAACGATGGACCTATACAAGAGAAAGTTGCTTTTTTGAGGGGGTGTAAGACTAGAAAGTGGTCTAAAAAAGTTTAAGGTATTCAGTAAGTATATCTCAACTGACCGTGGTGTTGTGTTTGTGCTAAAAATTGGTGCTTTATTGGGAAAATCTAATTATCTAAATCGGAAACGGCAAATTCGCTTCTATTAAATTATAAAGGTAATCGCTGTTAGATTGTTGAAATAAATTAGGAGTGGTTTTATTGTAGTTTTGTGATCGTTGTAGATTCTATCTTTTCTCGTATTTAATCTTGGTAGTATTTGCATATATTTAGTTGTTTTATTTTTTAATAATTATTAATAGATTTGGGAAATTTATTCGATTATGTTGAAAAATATTTCCCATTTCTACGCCATGCGCTTTTCTCATCCATACACCATCATGGATGATGATCGCCGCTTTATACAGAGCAAAGCCTAAGCTCACCGGCGGGATCGTAACCGGTCCCAACCCGGCATTTGCGCGCTCAGCGACGGCCATTTCACCTTTATGATACGACACCATTTACACTTCATTTCATTGGATTTTTATATGCCATTTATACGCTATTTTGCACATATAAAAACCATCCAGTTTGATTTCTATTTAATCCACACCAATTTATAACAATTTTATTTTCAATTGATACAAGATAATAACGCCAATATCCGAAAGAGATCAACATAAAGAAGATTATTGTCTTGAGGATACGAACCGAAAGACATAATTCCAGATATAATTATTGGGCTATTTTATAACGCAATTAAATTATTCTTTATAAAGTAATTTGAGTTGTTATGAAAGAATTAACCGTTGTTTCTGTTAAACCCGAATATAAACTACATAATTCAGGAATTCCTTAGTGAATAAAGCCAAAAATTACCATAAATTTCCTTTTTCTTTAATTAGTTCTCTATAATTGGTATCAACTACCCGAAACATCAAGATGGATATCATAATTATAAGGTTTAGTTGGATTAATTTCAAAGATTTACAACATTGTTCGCTTAGGTACAAATAATTGAGTAATTTTCTATTGATTGTGATAATAAAGGATTTTCTTCAAAACTATTCTACAATTATGAATATTCGAATTCGATTTAATCAAATTCAACTTGTTTCGAGAACATGATGAATATTCAAATCAAGACATACTTCTCGATTTACATAAAATCTCAATAAACCACTCGAAATAGAAATAATCCATAAACTTATGTCTTTTACAATTACAACAGGAAAAATCCGAATAATATTAGTGAAAATTATTTACATATGACAGAATAATAACTAGAGAAAAAAAGTATTGATAATTTTAAAATAGAATCATTATTTCATGTTAACGTGCTATAAATAAACTAATAATAAGGAATGTCGGGGGATTTAAAAGTGTTGAAGGGGCTGGAACACATCTCAAGAAGAGAAGTCTCTCTCTACCAACTGAAAACTGTACTTTTAAAACTTCTATTCCAAATTAACATGCAACAAACATGCTTTCTGCCTACATGCATGCAACATGTCAAGTTGGTCGTGTAATAAATAACACTGGCACAAATATAAATCAACAAACGAGTTAATCACTTGCGAAGAAAATAATTACAAGGCCAAAGTCCGTTTCTATATTGCAAACTATTGAAAAAGAAAAATTAGAATCGGCAATTCCCCGCACCGCTATACTTTAAGATCGAATAAAAATCTCTCAGTCAGCAAGAAATGTCGATATGAATTCTTAAAAAATCTTGACGAACTGGGAAGAGAAATCGGCCACACTTGGTTGTAACGACTTTTCAAACTACCCTTCTATTGTAAAAGATTTCACGAGTTTTTTCTTCTTACTTATTCTTTCTCTCCGTTTTACTGCTTTTTATTACAAGTGGTAGTATTTTTTTAAAGAGAAAGTTCACTGTAAAACCCGTAAAAATAATTGATGGCCGATTTCAGGTAATAAAACATAATTTCTAAACAACAACAACAACAAAAAATCGACTATCAACAGTTCAAAACTAATAAAAATTCCAATAAGATTTTTTCTTATTTCTCTTCAAGAGGAAAATATTAAGCAATCCATTACACGGCCGTCATCGTAATTTTCCTATCTATTCAAGTTTTCCAAACGTTTTCTACCTCTCCAAACTAGCGAATTCGCCCCATAAATTATACAGAATGGTTGCATTTTCTTATGCATACTACTCTACCCTTATCGCGCTTATTGTGGGTTGACGAGGACGAATGGTTCGTTTGTAAAAACACCAAACTATAAACTAATCTTCAACTATTCTGCATTTCTTATCATCTATGAATTTGATGAATATTATGCTAGATTATTTGCAGATAACATATATGATTAGTTATTTACGTATTTTGACTCGATATGGTTGGGAATTGGGGTAAACGTATCGGCGCAGTTTAGCGACGAATCGAAATAAAAAATATCGAATGCAAATTAATTGAAATTGTCCTCAACAACTGCATGTTTTCTCATGCAAGTTTGGATTGGTAATTAAAGATGTCTGCTTAAAAAGATTTACGTTGTAGCACGATAACAACAAGTCATATGTGAAAATTGTATTGTTGGAAAAATGATGGTCTTTGAATATTAAACAACTTTATAATTGTTGTTGTTAAGAGGAATAAAATGATGATAAGTAATTATCAATAATTGGTACAATTTAGCAATTATCTACCCAATTATGCTGTCATTAAAAAACGTATTGTAAGATGATCAAACTTAAAACATTTAAAGTTGAATGATACAAAGTCTATTTGTGGTGTACGCATACGCGCCAATCGCTTTGAAAATACAACCCGTTGACCTTTACACGATTTTGTCCATTTTATAAATCAGAAAATCATTATAAACGTCGCTTTCAATTTCGATATTAATTCAATCATTTCTGTACTTCAATGCGGCCGCCTTTCTTTATAATTTTTAATGTTTTTTTTTTTTGAATATTTACAATTTTAAACTGAAGATAGCCTAGTTATAATAACTAATATAGCTGCCGGCATATTTTCCAGACAATGGCTTTGAATTAAGGGGAGCTTAACTTGGCCGTTCAAATTACGGTATGTGTAATTCCGTCAGATTAGCACAATCCTCAACACCGCAATGAATAGCGCAATATTAACGCTTGACACATTACTACCTCATTAAATCAGCAAACTAATGAACAAAAACGATGTAAAATATGAAAAATTACCATAAACAAAAAATTAATTAAAATATATTATAATTATGTATTTGTTTGTTATATCGGATACCACTTTAACATTTGTGATAGCTCAATTTTATCGAAATTGTTGTTGTAGTAGCACCAGTAGGATTGTGTTAAAAACAACAATTTCGTTTTTAAAATGTATTCTTCTATTTAAAATATTCCATTCCCGTTCGGATTTACTTGCAAAGTTGAGAAAATTTAAACCACGCACCATCACGAGACAACATTGGTCAATTCTCGACACCGCAAACGTCTTTATTCTCGGCAGGCAGTTTAATGCAAAAAGCATTTTTCAAAGCCGAAAGTATCCAGACATAAACCCGTTTCTCTCTTTCTACCACACTAAGAAATAACAACAACAGCCAAGCCGATCTAGCGAATGATCAATGCATTTATGCGGCACTTCTTATTTCTTATCCGCGACCGGATTCTTACCATGCGGCAGCTGGTGTAAGAAAATGGATCGTTTTTGTAAATATTCGTTTGGTTATTTTGCGATAATTAACTAAATTATTATTTTTTAATTAACAAACAATAATGATTCAAATCTACACATGTTTGCATCGCTATAAATCTTCATATAACATAAATCATAATGTGAACTTATTGTTAGGAAGTATAGAATGGCGAACATAGGTATACACAACATGCAATGCAAGTGGGTGTTACTGTCTATAGATTAGAATTTCATTAAAGACGCTTTTCTCGTACTACCGACCATCTGATTGTATCCGTTTTTCTTCGTGTATTCCTCTAAAATAAATCCCACACACAATAGAATCTCTATAGTGGGTACGGTAAATTAAGCAAAATACTACGTTTTAACTTGATTAAAATGATTCCGGTTGGGGTAACGGGGTCGTGGAGGCGATCGAAATTTGCGAAACGACCGGTGGAGAAAGAGCGACTTCTCTTATTTCCTCCAACGACTACTTACAACAACAGCCTCTCGTAGCACACATGCTACAAAGGTTCATGCAAATGTGTTTCCATGACTACAAACTGCATCGCATAAATTAAGTCCGCACTCACCTCTTGTAAATATTTCATTTCGGGAATAAAAACGTTATCGAGTAATTATTTGATATGCGAGCAGAGCTTGATGTTTTATTGCTTGATTTATAAACATATTTGAGTTATAAGATTGGAATAAATTGACAAAAAAATCCACAGAGAAAAAGTTTTAAATTATTGAGATGAATGCCTAGCTAGCAGACGGGTAGGCACGCTACACGTTCAAAGTGTTGAATAAATAATATCCATTTCGGACCCTCTCTTGTGTTTATTGTATTTGTGTGTGTGTATGGGCTCTATAGTGCAATTGTTGATAAAAATTTCATGTCGAAACGCTCCTTTTCGACCAGCCCCATCGACAAACAACAATTCAACGTAGTCTGGGATTTTTTCAGGTGAAATCGGAATGCAATGTCGCTAATTAAGTATCCAAAGACTTGTACACACACACATATTTACGTATCGTACATCTGTATCCGTGGTATTTCATGATTTCATTCACCTTATGCGGCTCGCGTAATTGGATTCAGTAATCCGATAGTTCAGTCGATATGTACGTCTTCTTGTACTTATCAACTGTGGGAAATTGGCAACACATTGCGATAACGAAAACTTACTAAATATTTTTCAATATTGAATTGGAATTAACAAAAACAAAACGGGGACAAGTGAAAGAACAGACATGTGACGCGCATCGTACAGATACACCAGTCGCCCATCCATCTTCTCCAACTTGTCGTCTTTTGAAACGAAAACAAAAGATTCTTGGATTCTCCAAAGGATTAGCTTGCAAGAAAAACAATCCAACATAAATTCAAATCAATATGAAATGATAAAGCAATATTTGTTTGAAAAATGGAGATGAGGCAATGTTAGTCACGCGAACATAAATCCAAAAATATTCGAATATTCTTTAAATTTAAATACAACAACTAAGTAGATCATATATTTGTATTAAAACTGAAATCTTACAAGGGGAAGAGACAAAGAGACTCCAGAATGAAATATTCTTCTCGTTCAAGCACGTTGACTACCTTCATCAATCTTTAGTTATCTCTGCTTGGCACTACTACAACGCTACAGGCACACCAAAAAAAAGTATAAAAGACAAAAGGATGTGACACTCCAATTTCCATTTTAGATCGAAATTGTTCACTCTCTCCTTCGCAAGTTTATCGAGCCCGTTAGCGGAATTAATAAATTGGCATGACACTTAATTGCAACGATAAAGAACAAGAAGAAACAACTGAGCATTGGTGACAAAAATACCGTTTAATTGTGTTGTATGAGGGTCTCTTTTTTTCGGTTTAGCCAAGGGTGGTTCGTTGGCTATCGATATCTTTTACGGATATTGGCTGTTTCTAGTGGTTTGTGTGTGCGGGGTGGTATAACAACATCTGAAACTTCCATCTTCAAGACAGTGCGCGATTGGGGAACACGGGCGGGCGGCCCTGAGCTCAACAGAAATTATGTACGAGGCCCTGGGAGCAATATATCTAGCGGGACGTGCCAGACAGAGTAGACGGGGTATTATATAGGAAGGAAGGAAGGAACCTGAAGCTGGCTTGAGGGGGCCAATGCTCCTACTACTACCACTGCACCATATCCCTTGGTGATCGTCCCCGGGAATGAGACACTTGCCGTTGCGTCCAATGCCTTAAATTGTCATCTAAAGAAAGAAACTTCATTACGAACTCCGCCTACAATTCTTATTTGCAACGATCTCAATCACACTATCTCCAGATGTAGCATTGTAGATTATATTGAACATTTATATAAGGCTGGTGCGACGACAATGACAACGACAAAGATCTATATTTGAATTAAACTGAACGGAAGAAATTTCTTTCCATTTTCGCGATGTTCTCTTTTCAAATTTTCCTATGCATTTAAATTAAATCAATAAGTAGGTACTTGCAATATGTTTACATTGCACCCCTCAAATAACAAGTATTTAGTAGTAATGGCATAGATATTTTTTATGAAATGGTCAAACATAGCCAGCATGTGCACATGCAACTCTTTTGTTTCTTCAAACTGTACTCTTTCTCTGTGTAATAGTTTTAAACACGATCATTAAAGAATCACGCGAACAATGCGATTTTAACAAAAACTGTTTTCTTGATAATTCCCAGTAAGAAAACCTGTACCCATTAAAATGACGAACGGCTGTCATAAAAGAAAATCAAAATGCACATACCTATCTCTGCATGTCACATATAAATAAACACTCGCCGCAAATAAATGCGAGCAATTCAAGAAAATCAAGAATGTGTTCTGAATTAAATTATAGCTCGAACACAGATCCCGTTCACTTACTGAAATGGGAGGCAGGAACGCCCTCACTAACCGACTCTCTTCAACGTCGTTTCATCCTTCCTATATTGCATTTACCTTCAGCTAATAAAAGAAATCACAAACAAACAGTGTAAAACATAAACTAGGTGAAATTTACGTCGATTCCAATGAGTTTAAATTAGATTTAATCTGGAGCTTATTTTGTTTTTGGATACAATTTAGTTATATTGTATTGGTCATTCATCTTGTAAAGTGCAGAAATGCATCAAACTATAACTCTCTCGTTCTCTCTACTATTTACCATAGGGGTGGTGGTTTTAGTTGGCCAATTTAATTCCCTACCGAGCTTTACATCAGCCAGAGTTCGGTTTGCACTTGCCTAAAGCGATAGAACATGCATACACTTAAATTATCGAAAGTCCCAGGCAATTTCCAAACGATGTATTGTACACATCTCTTTCCTGAGCACAATTCGGGTTACTATGGCTGACGAAGATGATAGAGCACGAGTTGGAAATTGGTTGTAACCGGGCTTACAACAGTACACCACAACCACCATAGTGGAGCACATCAAACGAGGAAGAAGAGCAAAGAGAGAGATTAAACACCAACATAAATGAACGGCCAATAAACAAACACTGCACTCTAGCCGGGCCCGTAACCCAAACATATTACGTCCGATTTTATTATAAACGACCGTTTATACTAGCAGGTCTTCACCCTTGATCATCACCCCTGGCCACTAAACGATTTTTGATTTACAATCATCACAAACAATATCGAACAATTAATCACAACTTAATTACACTTTTATTAGTTAATTATCTAAACGAAAGGAGGATCTATGGCATTTATCTTCCAACATATCCATGTCGATAGTAAACCAAATAAATTTTCTAATTTTGAAAGTTCAGTAGTGAAAAGTGTCCAAGATTCATATAAATAGATTTATAGACGGTTTAAATTTCAAATTAATGTCAAACCAGCCACCCTAAAGCTGCTGTTACTACCAACTTCTAATTCTCCATTTCGAGTTCTTACTTCACACTTAACTGGGGACGGGAGATTGCGGCATTTCATGCACTTATACACGCTTGATACGGCGAAAAGGGTATTTGATGGTGGTAGTGATGGGTCAAATTTGCAATTACCATTAATATGGATTAGTAAGTTACGCCTACATCACTATTTTCTTCACAAATAAAGATTTATGTATAGTTGCGAGTTTTTTGTTGGTGCACTCTAATCAACTTGTGTCATTGTTATTATTAGTTTTGATGCTATTTATGATATGTTTATATGGATGATGATGATAATAAATAATAAAAATGAAGAAAAGTTCGCTTCAAGTATATTGGGTCATAGTGGATTCGTTCGATTCAATATCAGTTGTTTATCGAGGAGAAATCTTGAACTGAATATATTGTATATTCATGCACCACCACAACATGCTTTGCGTAGTACAGGTTTCCTATTTGATTAACAAAATGACAGCGGAACATAAATTCACATTAATAAAGCCGTATACTTGAACATTGCATAGGTAATTCTGTAGATAATAAATTTCTATCCGTTTGCTCTCTATTAAAACACAAAAAATACGCGTGCATTAATGATTGAATTATTATTTAAAAAATATGTAAACTATTACATTGTTCAGAACTTTGTAATTAGAACATCAAATCGACAGGATTTAAACAATAAATAACTATCTCCCCACTGTATTATCGCTCGATCATTATCGATATATCATCGTCAAAACAAAAAAAATCCATCAAATACCAACACACAAAACTGTAGTGTAATTTTTCAGAGGGGATTCAGTGAGGATTCAGTCGGCCATCTATTTTATAGTCGAGTATTACATTTTAGATTAAATAAACACAATGTTCATTACACATAATTCACACAGGGTTGTGATATACTTGCCGGCTGTGCCGAGTTATGTTTGCGGCCGGGCGCAATTTCTCATTTGTACCTACAACTGCGCTTATTACGCTCGGGGTAACGTGATTATGAATATGAGAACTACAATATGTTTACTGTTGTTTTATAATAAATAAATTACCCACTCAATTAACAACAGTTGAAAAACTCGAAACAGTCAATTGTTATAATAAGAATAAACATTCAACAGAATTCTAATGGGAATTGTATACAGAACCACTCTTAGAACATTATTTGCTCCACTAGGACTAACCGACCGCTTAAACTGACCGCCACCAGTGGATATTAACCAAAGCAAACCCCAAAAAGCAGTCCGGAGATGTTTTGTTTTACATTCTGGAAATAGAGTAAGATCTTTATTTCGTTATCAAATAAATTCCGAAATTTCCAAAATCCCTCAGGCTAGTTTTGCAAAATGAAAGTTGGATGTACTCGAGACTGGTGTTGAAGATCCCAATGCGGTCCAGGGTGTTTTATTAAAATGAAGAACGTGACAGTCAATTAGACATTTCTGGTTTGCAGGTTAAGCAGTCGTGCATATCAAATTCACAAAGAAAAATCTGATAATCAGCACTCTTTGTAATAAGGGGGTTGGCCGGTGGAAGTGTCTTGGTTAAATCAACTGTGCTCGCTTTTTTCGTTTTTGATTTTTCGGTTTTTGCAATGCCCGTTAATAACCATAAAATTCGTACATTGCAACATAAGATTATATTAATAATAATAATAATAATAATATCAACCCTGTGTATGCCTGTAATGTCTCAATTTAAACGAAAAACCGAAAATAGTATAATAAAAGTAAGTGAAGCAATTAAAAATACAATTTCATCGTCTTGAAAATTAACTATGTGACGACCTTAAATAAAGACGACGGAGCATGAAATACAGGTTCAGCAGGTCTGACGCCATTATTCATCTCTTTTATTTTGATTTTCAGGATGGCAAAACTTGGGCTGGTTTTTGTTTCCTCGCATGCGAGCAGAATTCCATTCTCTGTGTTGTATTTTTGTTAATTTTTACTGATCCCATTTTATATCATCTACACATACGTTTTAAACGCATATTCTAGACTTAAAAGATTTCTTGTTTTCTTTTATATTGTTTTCATTGTAAATCTTAAAATCATGTAGAATCATGAATGTCTCATAAAATACCATTTTTCAAATTGTTTTTTCTTCGTTTATCCACAAGTACGTATATATCTGTATGTATAAGAAGAGCCAAGAGTTGTTGAAATAAAAAGAAAATGAAATGATTTAAAATCATCTACATCTAGAAATTTCTTTCAAGATTCTTTTTAGTAACGTGCAGAAGTTCAAAGAATGTTTTCTTATATTTTCAATTATCAGTCTCGTTGCCGACTACTACCACTATACCTCGTCGCAATCTTCTTTTTATAAACACCATCAGATAAACAACACAACTCGTTGCCTTGCATGATTTATTTCAATTTTTTAATTAGTTCTTTTTCGAGTTTAATAATGAGCCACTGTATTTAACAATAATAATAATAACAACAATGTAAAGCGGGAAAAAACAAACAATTATCTGAATTTGCTTTAATAATGTCCCTCCGGACTGATAAACGTTCAATGTTTCTTCTTTGTTCTTCACTTAGTTGATTTTATTTTACTTTGCTAAAAATAGTGTATCATTAGCTCCTGCTAATGGTAAAGGTGTTACAGCAAGACTGATTTCACCGCTCTCTTGCTCAGTTCTCCTCCCCTCAGGACTGTATTAAAACTATCCTCTTGGGTGGTCACTAATTAAGATTCAAGTTGATTACAATTGTCGCTAACGGTATGGCACGCGGGGCTCTGATCCATAACAAAGGAAAAACTATCCAATACGTAGAATTACGAAAAAGGAAATGTTGACATTGTTTTACACATCATTATTATGAGCAATGCCTGTTTAGCTAAAATCTGAACCATTTCAGTTATTCACTCCCTGTGTGCGGTCGTTTCCATCTTTGAATCTATATATCCTTTAATTGTTCTTATTAATCCACACAGCTGGAATTTTTGTACCCTTGTAAGGACGACATTAGTTCTATTAAATGGTTCCACCAGCCAGTGATTTTACCATTTCTTCTGTGTTTGTTCCTGTCTTGATCGCAATCAATTTATAAATTACCGGCATATTCTCAGCTCGATTCCATGAACACATACACAATGTTGTAAACAGAAAAAACAAACATTACATCTATGGATTACTTAATTAAAAGTCATATTTGGGTAATTTAGAATTGTTGTCAATCGTCCAATAGTTGTTCGAATTTCATATTAAACTATATAACAATCAGGATTGGTCGGTTTCTTATGGTGAGACAAACCAATTAGAATTCTTCAAACCACAAGCCATTATAGAGCTCAATTGACCATTAAAACCATTTTATAATGCAAAAACTCTTTGAACATCTTCAATATTATCGATACAAGAGAAAATAAGTGAGTTCCTTTAAAGGGCAAATCAGAGTTGTTCAAATTTAAATTATTTGGTGACACTACCTCAAATTAGACAGTCAAAGCATACGATTAGTTACATTTTACTGCGTACAGCTGTTGAATGAGCTACACTGTCAAATAAATACAACACCCCCATTTTAATCCATTCGTAAATCAACAATTTCTAAATATAGACGACATATTTTGTTATTGTTTTTTTTTTCGGTCTGTCTTGTTCTGTTTCTATTGATATTTGAATAAATCTTTAAATGTAACGTGAAAGGTCGTTCACGTGACTTTTATATATGACCTCTGATTGGGTTACATCATAGGGGAGGGTTGCACAGTAAAAGATAAGAGACTACTAGAAAATTGGATAGATTACATTGGGTTTAGATTGAATTCAATGAGCTTATTTAATCAAGTCGATTGTATAGCGTGTGCTATTATCTGAAAAGATAGCTTACTGTTTTTGTTGTCTAGGCAAGTATGGTTTATTAAAAGCAACCGGAACGATCTTATGCCCTCCTGAAAGCTGTAGGATGACCCCTACTATATGTTTACAATGTATACGAAACGAAACAGAAAACAATTCCGACTTATTAAAACTTATTAAGTAGATTGCTGTTGTTCTTGTTTAAAGAAGATGCAGTAGAGGAGAAGAATGAGAAAGAGATGAAGAAAAAGAAATCGTTGTTGTCCATATTTTTGCCAAACTGAATGGAGAACAGTCGCATTTACACACAATAAAATATACAATCGGATTATCATACCGATTGAGATGTAGGTATATTTTATTTACCTTTTTGTTATTATTCGCTATTATTATATTAAATCCGAACGAGAATGAAATATTAATAAACAAATAAGCGAAATTGGTAGTTCAACTTGAACCAAAATATTCGTATTGATTGCAAAATTTTAGGCATTGTAATAGGAATCGTAACATTTAAAATATTGTGGGGCACTATCAGAGATCCGTCATGATCAAGGGGGTATGTATTCGAACCCACCCGCCGCCCATGCAGAAATAAAACGTAATGATTTCTTCCATCGTCTAGGTCACGTTCAGTACAAGTACTTGTAATAATAAATAAGCGATATGGTCCGGAGCGCGTGCAACTTCGTGTGGGTATAAACATGTCTGTCGGAGTCTAGAAGAGTTCATTAATGCAGTTGGTTTAGTAAAACGCCATTAGCCTGTAGCAACCGTAAATGATGACTTTAAAATTACATTTGCATAGTTTAAAAACACACCACACCAAAACACATCAGAACTGCGAATGTCTTTAAATGAAAACTTGAATGGAGAAATAGTATAGGATAGGATAAAATATACTTTGATATTCATATGAAGAGAAAACTTTGACTTTCATATGAACGGTAATAGATACCATCATATGGAAATTAGATAGTTTTACTACGAGGACAAAGTGTTTGAACAAAGACCTAAAGAAATTGCATAAAGTAACAGTAGTTGTCTATTGCCATCTGGTGGGTTATCAAAATAATTATAAATAATTACAATAAACGTAAATATTGGAGCAATTGCACCTCCAATTCCCGTTAATTTGCCAGTTTTTCCCTTTAGTTTATCACTATAATCATTCTTAAGCATTTATGCAGGTAGATTATTTTAAACGTTTCGACTTTAGTATCGATATTTTAATATTCCAATACATAAAAATAGTATTACATATGACAAAAGTTAATTAACAAATGGCACTTGATAGGGTAATGGAAGTCAATTAGCCCATCTATCTATCGGCGTCACAATGCCTTGTTTTCCAAGCAGACTACAGCTACATTAAAAGGAAAACAACTTTAATCAGCCGTTATCCGATAAAATTTATGGCTTTTCAATCGTTAATTTCACTCGGAAAAAAATCTTCCAATTATTGTTGCTGTCTAAAACTGTTTTCCTTCCAATTCGTTGTGAAAGATCGAGACTAAAAAAAGAACGATCAAAAATTCTGTATACATATCAGATTATTATGGCATGTTTGTTCATAATCACGTTCCACAACGTTGAAAGATCCTAATTGTCGCTGCTAAAAAGCCATCGAGATTATAATCAGTTTAAATATGATTACGATCTTGTATTCAATAATGTTCTAGTTAAAAGAGAAACGACGGGATTTTCGTGTTATCGTCGATTTTTTTTCTTCCGATAAAGTAGTCGAAGAGCTAATTGAGACATTCATTTTCTCTACAAGAGAAAAAAGTTTTGACTGCATCAAAACTTACAAGAATTTTAATAATTTGCCTTGAGAAAAACATAATCATGTCGATATATGGAAATTCTCATTTCTTAATTAATTGCAGCTACTATGATTTTATATGTTTATACGAGAATTGCAGGCAATTATATCGAACAAAAGATTAATAAAGGGTGAGAAACTAGCAAAAAGCGCCCTAGTACAAAAAATCGCCTCACATGTGCAATTAATCGCCCTCTACCTCCGGTATTAAGCAGAATAAGAGGACATCTATGGTATAACCAAATTTGGAAAATCTCCCATAAATTCCTATCAACCACAAATTCGAATCGACACAAATCACCTTTAACCTTTCTTTTACACAGTTCGTTCACAACTAGAATTAGAGATTGTGCGTGGATTTTCATTGAGTATTCCTCGAATAACCGTCCACCACCTGCGAGATCGGTACATCCTGTATTTTATTTTTAAATTCCACTATTTAGCATCTTGTATAAAGAAACATGTAAAGTTACTCTAAGAACACTGACACAGCAATAAAATTACTGTTTTTTTATTAAAAATTCAAACACTACTAGTAAATTTGAATAAAATATTGCGCCATAAATTTCACTAAATTTGCCATTATAATTTATCAAAAAAAAAAAAGAAATCTCGGAAAGAAAAATTGTATGTTGAACAAAGTAGAAGCGTTTTTTTGTCAATTTTCCAATAAATTATTATGGAAAAAACTACATACAAGTGGTGTTAATTAAAATATTAACTCGAATAATTAACTAGTGTTAATTTAGAATTCATTTGTATATTAAATCAACTGTAACAAAACGATAAATCATTCAAAAATAATTAATTAAAATGCAAATTAGTCCGGCAATTGAAACAAAAAAATTGTACATTTTGTTTCTGACACGATACAATTCAATTATATCAATTGTAATCTGCTTGTATGGTGGTAAATATTAAAAAAAATCGAATTTAATCAAATTTTTATTTTTATAAATCACTAATTTTAATCGATTAATAATAAATAATCGACAGACATAAAGTAATTTTTAGTTTATTTTCGCTTCACCTCTACGTTCACCTTTTTTTCGTTGTCTTTCATTATCTAGAGATTGGCCATATTACCACCCACTTTGTATCACTACGGGTGCCAACCACTGACATATTGCGCTGGGGGTTGTCCCTTTTGTTGAATTTATGGCGCAATGCAAGAAAGGCCCTCTCTCACTTTACACGGCGATACAACAACGGAAAAAATAAAGATTCAAGGTGTTTATATTCAACTGATTTAAAATCGATCCTTACAGTTCTATAGCAATAAGGATTGTTTTAGTATAATGGTCAACAATATGAAGTATCCATATTGGCAAACAAAAAAAAAACACCTACCTGACTTGTGTGTTATGTTAGATATGACAGATGATTTATAAACAGAGATTGGATTGTTTGATTAAAACACACGAAAATATTTAATTCCCATCGAGTTTATAGTTTATTAATTTTTTTTTACAACAGATTCATCCAAAGAATCCGATGCCGGAACTGATAAGGTGTTACATCAAAATTCATTATTCCCCGAAAAAAAATCCTGATAAAACTCCATTCTAATTTGTTATTATCGTGACAGATGATTGGTTGACAATCCAACGATCCTCCATCTCTTTCTAATCTTGTCTATTATAAACGTACCCACCCAAATATACCACCATCTCTATCTAAACTTGTATTCCCCTACTGTACCCCCACTAACAACCCGAAAAGCACATGAGTTCTCCCACTCTACTCCAATTGAGAGTTTCGAACCGACGATCATAGATGGCTGTTTTGTGTTATGTTGAAAATCAAGTTCCAGCACTAGACACGGGTGGCGCTAATTTATTCACAAATAACCGCCAAATTGTTAAGATTTAAATTTTTCTAATTTTAATTAATCCGAGAATTAAACCGGAAATTATAGATGTTTAATTGGTAGCAGACTGGTTAATTGTTGGGCTAAGTATAGTAATTACAAAACAATTAATCTCATCTGCACACAATAATAATTAATGTTTGAATTGTGTTGGTAATAAGGAATAATTTTTGTAATTTGCATAATTCGTCGATATTATCTGGGAATTATGTAGGTATGTGTTTAATTGATTTTTCTAGTTTATAAGCGGATATGATTATTTTATAGTTAAACTGTTTTTGTCGAATATTAATATTCAAGAATTTTGAACGGGGAATTTCATCATTTTCTGTAGAAATATCAGAAATTATGTGGAAATAGAACGTGATATATCAAGAAATTGTGTTATTTTTAAATTTTTACAGTATCTCAAAATGGGAAATTATAAAAAATCGTAATTTATTCCTCCTTTACGTGACATTTTCCGAAATTATCGACACATTGATGGAAAATTTGATGTGTCCGTACATCTGTTTTAATAATTCTTTTCTCACTAATTTTCGTTTTTTTTTTTCGTTGTAGTTATCCGTTCAAATTTTAACATATAACGGAAATTTACGAGAGATGATAAATCAAAGATGCACAACTGTATAGTAGATGTGTTTCATTTGTCAGGTGTGTTTGGCCCAATGATGTATTTTTATTGTTTCAGTCGACTAGTGTGTGTGGCATGCTAGATGGCAGTTCACTCGACACATTGCAGGGCGCGTGTTTAAATGTCTTTTGTATTGATCACATAGGGACAGTAGTAGGATTTAATTAAACACAGATTTTAATTTGCTTGGAAACTTGTATTTTTTCCAATTCTCAGGTAAAATTTCAATATAGTCTACCCATTCAATTTGTACGGGAACGAGGTTTAAATAGGGCGGAAATTGAATTAAACTTGATCACCCAACATTGGCGTCATTAATTTATCATAAAGGTAATTTTCAAGGCGATTGAAAAAAAACGAGAGAATTCTCATTGTAGTCTTTGGGAAATTCTAAGAAAATTCCTCTTGATATCAGAAATTAACAATTTTCTGCAATATGCTCGCATTTTTATGTATATCATTGTTATATACAAAGAAATAAAACAATACGAACCGTGTAATAACAACAACAAAGGCTGTTTTTTTTCCTTTTGCTTTTTTTAAAAGAGAGGTTTTAAGAAGCAATAAATCGTAATAAATGTTTCCTTTTGATGCATTTGTGGTATTCAAACATAATGATTTCAATGTAGGAAAACCTTTCGGAAAAAATCTCTAGAAAAGCACCATTAATTTTAATCAAACATTGTTGGAATTTTTATGTTTTATCGAATGAGTGAATATAAAACTCGGACTCTACGAGAGTAAAAAAAATATACCCGACCGAACAAACAAACAGGCAAACGTTTAAAAATCGAATTGCGACAGGTGATAATATAACGCTTTTCGTCGGGTATTCATTTTGAAGTATTCCTGTCCATCCCGAGCAGACGTACGTACTTCCCAACCTACAAAGCAAATGTTCCTGATGGCTATAATTCATACAACACCAAACACACAACAACAGGGTAATCCTCGTCCTTTTTATACCATTGTAGCTTTCAAACGAATATCCTCTAGCCGAGCATATTACACACAAACGAACGGAAAATTCATTGAGTCCCCAACTGGCCGCCACCACTACCAACGATTTTTACAGATTTAACTATTTCGAAAAAATCGTGTGCGTATAGATAATAAAAGAAATTATATTGCGAAATAAATTCCCCTATGCCCTTTGTAAATAAAATTAGTTTATAGATCCGATTTCGGCTCGTACAACTTAACGGCTAATAAAAAGAGCAATAATGTCAGGATAGAACATAAAACATGCTGTGCGTGTTCTAGAGAGATATGACAAGATGATCTCAACACAACAAGGGCATGTTCTACGTAAAATACACACAGCTTCCCAACTAGAGATTGTTGATACATTTTCCACACTATTTTCGACTATCGGAAAATATTAGAAATTGATGCAATAGAAAAATAGAGCAAACAAACAAGGAATATTATTCAACAATTCAAAAACAAAACATTCCTAAAACAAAAGCCAAAGGGAAAGCAGTGGTTGTTGTATCAACTCTCCGGCAATACATCACAGAATTGGAGACTTGCTTTCCGCTCGTGACCCTGTTTCAGAGTTTCCCTTGAAATACCACCGATATATTAAATCTATCTATGGGTATAACGTGCACCATTAAAAAATAATTTTACTGATATACCTGCGCTGATGATGGTGATGATTATGATTATGATTTTATCAAATGAAATTTGTCGATCTCCATAACCGGTTCTAATTTTAATACAAGAATAATGAAAGATTGGAAAAATTCTTGGATTTTTCGACGAACCTTCAAACAAAAATAAATTTTAAGATTAATTGAATAAATTATAATTAGAAACAAATAATTTGAATTGTCGATTGGAATTGGAGAAAAATCAATCCTTAAATACAAGCGATTTCAACAACATCCATTCAATACAGTTTGCAGTTTTAAACGGCCATAAATAATAGCCACCAATTAGCCATTTGAGGTATTTACAACTATAGCTGGATTTAATTATGATTAATAGAAAAACGTATATGGATAAAGATGTCACATAAAAAAAATTAATTGTCGGTACCTTCGTATCGTTCGTGAATAATCTTACATTACCACTAAATATGTAATACTAGTAAGAATGTTTAAATAACAGGGACCTCTATCGAGAGGAACAAAGATAGAATTATAATTGTATGATATCCACATCACATACGTATCAATATTACATTTGTAACTACATGTTGGTGGACTGTAATCCAATCTAAATAATCAATTCATCATTAAATCTATTTGTAAACTGGTTCTGAAAAATTCGACTCGTCTTTAACAACAAAAAATCGAAAAAATACGTCTATTGAAACTTTCTTTTTTTACCTACAATTCCCATTTTTTTCACACAAAAATCTCAATTAGAAACAACAAAATTCCTAATTAGTACAAACTACTTTTACTGATGCTAATTTAGATTTGTGACGTTAAACTTGTGTTGTTTATAAATCTAGATTAGTCGTGGAAATTTGTAAAAGTCGATAATTTTTGTGAAATTTCAACAAGGATTCTCTCGTTCCGAAGATTGTTGATTAATCAGTTGAGAACTAGTTATAAACCCCCACATATGTTCGGGCTAATCGATTCGAAAAAACCAGAATGACACCCTACATAGATGCCCTGCCGAGTTGATCCATGGACCACCGTGATCTACTCGGTTTTTGGTGGTTTTTTTTATTTCGACCCCCACCCCTGGTACAATACAGAAATTTTCCAAAATTAATTAATTGAAACGGATGATATATTATAGTAGAGGAGTTGTGCAAGTTTTCACTGTATTTTCCATCTTCAAAGTTCGAATCCACTGGCCGCGATCAATATCACATTAATCCTCAAGTAATTAATACTATCCTTGGTATGGTGTGCTGAGTCTAAAACTAACCGCTCCGGCGACCATTCCACCGACCTCAAATCTATTCAAATGGCTGGCAATAATTGAATATAATAATAAAACGTTTAATATAATTCACAACTATAATTTTTCGTTTTTTTCTAATCGGAGTACATATTTTTTATGTAATAACTGTTGTTGACCTAGGCCAAATTTTCACCGAGAAACTTTCAATGAGAGAGTGGAAAAACAACAACAAATCGTAAAACACGAAGGTCAGGTGGGCCGTTAGAATACAGTAGAGGAGAGACGGAAGAAAACACAAACTCACACACACATTTATAAACTTGCATACAATGAGATCGTTAAATTGGAAGTTTTTTCGACGGTCAACGACTCTCAGGTAAAAATTTGCAACATTACATAAAGTTTTTACTAAGAATGTCTGAATTGTAGAAAGATGCAACACAATAAAAACGACAAAAAACAACCTTCAAACTGTATAAAAAAAGCGGTAACAAAATGGTAGTGATGACCATGATATTTATAGACCCGGAACCGTAAAATCGTCATGTCCATCATTAGAGTAAGTTTCTTTAAACTGATCCGGTTCTAGTATTGTAATTGTTTTAATGTTAAGATAGTAGAATTTTACAAATTGATATTTAGTGGGTTTTTTTCGTGTAATTAAGTGCAAATTATCGATAGAACAATAGTCAATTTACAATAAATATCGCAACAATTAGCTGTCATTTTACAACTAGTTTATTGTTGTTATCGACTACTATTACTATTTGTGTCTTATCCGACACAAACGAAATGATATTACGAATTAGAAGGAAACTCTCTCTGTTTCTAGTGTTAATATATGGCGGCAGTAGAAACAATCGTCGCGAAGTTTTATTGCTCATTCAATCGGCACTTTCTTACGTTTTCTCAGCAGCAAATGGGTGTAAGACAATAAAACCTGATGCATTGTGATTGTATACGACAGAAGGAATCTGTTTGATAAAAGAGCAACGACAACACACACTCAAATTGAGACGGCATACTTAAATGCAAATTTAACTGTCGCGCCCTCACACCCTTTTAAATAATAACAAAAACGCGAATCAATTTAATCCCCTATTTTTCGTTCTCTTCGTCTAGTCCTAATCTTTATTAGGTGTTGATGTAAATCTGGCAACAATGAACATAAGTTAAATTGTTATACAGTCACCCCCACTACTCTACCTACCGGCTAACCACCATTCTTTTGACGGTCATGGGGTTGAAAGCGGCCATTAGCTTTCTATAGTCGTCCCTTCACGTTGCGCTACCACAATCCGATATAACTCTAATTTTTCAAATTGTGCTAGTGTATGTGTATGAAATAATTACCTTTACACCTGCAGTTTGGACTCCGATATTTAATTCTTATAACTAGTAGAGTTTGAGGCACGAATTGAAAACTCTAATTATAGTAATATCATCAATTAGTTCATGTCGGAAATTTCAGGATCAATTATATTTTTTTTAAATAAATTACAATCTTGATATTGAAATCGGATTGTGAGATTTGTTGTTGCCGTTATAAACGACAATATTTCAATTAATCGATTCAAAAAATTATCGGTGAAAAATGAAAAATTCACATCGATGAAAGCGTAATGATGATCGTGCAAAATCACTTGTAATCATTGTCAATTATGTTGTGAGCAATTGGAGGCGATCTTCTAGGGTGTAGTATAGACCTAATCTTACAACCAACAACAATAACAGAGTGTTGTATTTAACCTAACCGGTCAATAATGGAAAGAAACTTGATTATACCTATACTGATGTTGTTGTTGTATTTAACAAATAATAAAGGCAAATGCAATCGGTGGATAAATTGACGAGAACGAGATGCAAGAAATGATCGTCCATCTGTGTGTGGATCTTTGTCGAGTCGGTTTCTGTGTGTGTGAAATTTTGATTTACCGTGTGTACATCCATACCTAAGCGATGCTATCGCAAATTCAGATTGAGCCTAATAGAATATAGCCTGAACAACAACTATACGCAACGTTGGTGGTCGTGCATATGCCTATTATATTAATAACACTTTGCCTTATTAAAAATGCATTAGGTCGTTTATTTATTGATTTAAAACGGTGG
Organism: Mylabris phalerata; assembly: GCA_020740385.1. NCBI lineage: Eukaryota > Metazoa > Arthropoda > Insecta > Coleoptera > Meloidae > Mylabris > Mylabris phalerata. The sequence continues at coordinate 4,202,318 of JAJEOX010000299.1, read as the reverse complement.
GTGTATTTCGTTTTGTGTAATCGCCTCTTCTCCTATACACATACCAACAATTCGCAAACGTACTTTTGTTGTGTTTAAAGTTTTTGCACGAAATCGTGGCCTCTCGTTTGCTTCTCTCATTTAATTTTTTTGTACCCACTCGCTTATTACTCTTCTACTTCATCTTTTCAACTGTATCAAATTGGCGATCGCACATTTTTCGAGACATAATTGAAACTGTAGCACGGTAATGAAACGTTCCGAATTATTTATTACAATTCTAAATGATCATTAAATTCCAATACAACAATGTAACCCTATTAACAATACACAATTTAGTTGGAAATCGAAAATTTAAAAAATATACCTTCGAATATTATCCGGTTGCTAGATGGACCGTTAGAGTCGTTTTTCCGTTGATATACCAACCTTTTCAACGGGATATAATCGCTCTTTCGCCCAACCAAACAACTAAGCAACAACTGTCAGCGATTTATCATAAATTTTTCCATGAAACGTACAAACCTACGCGACTTTCCGCTTTGTTATAACAGAGGACCTTTGCTCTAATTTTTGCAATTCTTCCAACATTAGAACTATGAGTTTTTAATTATTTAGAAATAGCGACGGGAACGCATCCTACCAATAATTCTGTATGTGTTAGAGTTGATTCATGAGCTGTCACCGTTCGCTGTAATGGAGCCCCTTCCTCATACAAACACACGAGTAAAACCTGAAAAATCGGCCAACTGGACGAATTCTCCAAAGCCTCTCTTGTAGAATTTGCAAATAAATTAGAATCAAATCGGCAAATACCTCAAAAATCTTCTCGTGTGCGACTTGGAAAATTTGAATAATTTATTGGCGAATTTATGAAACCTGAGATAGTCAACAATGAAATTGAAATTTATGATGATGGTGAGGCACGACGACGAAATTACCAATGTACTTATAAATTACGCGATTTTTCCGATTATAATAAAATTATTATTAAATAAATAGGAAGATTTAGCGATTTGTTTTTAATTTAACGACAATTTGCGTGTCTAGTTGTAGAAAATCGATAGCTTTCAACTCCCCCTTTGATACAATTGATACCGATACGAATTGAATCCAATTGAAATTTTTTTGTAAATCTCAACAATAATAAATTCAAAACAAATTCCAATTTGGCCGTGTTTCAAGTTAATAATTTCAACTGAAATATTTTTAGATGGTGGCGAAATATTTTGAATTTGATAAGAAAAAAATCGATAGATTGTCTCAACTCGAAAATGTGGTTTATTAGAGATAAGGTGGTTCATCACCTGGCCGGTTTAGATTTTATTAAAACAACGGTAATAATTTGGTTAAATATAAACAAACGACACCCAGATAGAAGCCGATATCAAACTGCTACGGTGTTTGTATAAATGAAACGACGCTATGCTTCACATTTAACGACTATTTAGAATAACGTTACAGAATCCAACTTGGGCACGAACTTGTTATTAATCGATTTAATAAATCCGTCGCTATTTTGACCGATTTAAATTTGCACCTAATTAAAAATATTCCAACAAAATATGTAGATTTAATAGCGATTATTATGATGGTAATCATAATCGTAATAATGTCGTGTAAAAGCTTAAACACAAAAACACAAACACAGAGAAGACATGGTGAGCGTGGATGAGTTGTGTGCTCCAACAGAAAACGGTAATAGATCTTTTTCTGAAGACATTCGGGAACATTTCCTTTAAGTCTACCATGATTTATAAACATTCTAGTTGTCAACAATGAAATAATAACTTTATTTTTGTTTATTCCACTTGATAAAGTTGTTTTAAATTGTGTCACTATTTGTGCGTTGATCAAATTCGAGTTGATTATTGAAATTTCCAACAGTTCCTCTGTACTCGGTAAGTACATACTTATTATATGAATATGGCCAATAGTACGCATACAGAATTTAATCCAAACATACACACACACCAAATGTAATGGCCATTTCTATTCATGATGTGTGTCGGTTCCAATAAACGTACTATCTGTATATTAATTGAGTTAGACCTATCGTCTACCATATACTTTGTATACACATTGTAAAAGTTGGTAATTATTTTTGATAATACAGAAGGATAATTACACATAATAATATTACATGCTATAAAAATAGAGCAGTTGTTACAACAGCAGCAAGAATCAAAAACTGCACACAACAAAAATTAAAATAACTGGTGTTAACATTTCGGCCAACACAACGAAACTAACGGACTCCGCAATTCATGGTTGTCGTCTCCCTTTTTCCCCCTTATATTCACATACACATTTAGATGGATGGTGTAAGTATAGGTCTTTTGCTCAGGGTCGCCATTAAAAACTTGCTTTTGTAATTCCCTGGTCTACCGGCAATTCAGACCTATTATTATACAGCGATGTAAAATTTTCAAGAGTCAAAAAACCAAACCTTGTATATATGTATATAAATTCTACATACTTGTTCCGTTATTAAATTATTTTTGAAGAGTTATCAATTCTTGTTCTACAAGTAGAATAATTAAAATCGACTATAATTCTCGATTTTTTTGGGTCGATCATTTAAATTGTAGAGATATACACACCATATAGTAGATTATCTTGTTCTGATACGCCTTTTTTACTGCAGATTATATCTTGGAACGGTACAAACAAAGAAGTCGATCTTTCCGCAGGTATAATAGAAAGAGGCTAGTAAAGAAAATTTATGGGATTCCAAGTAAAACAGCAACCGTTAGAACAGAATCACCCTAATGTCTCTATTTGGTTGCACAGCACCTAACATCATTTTTTTTTCCAAACCTTATCAAATCTCATTATTAAAATCAACCGATAACAACACATAAATCATTATAAACGTATTAAAATTTTAAAATTTTATGATTACAAAATAGCATGTAAATCACATTGTTGAACATAAAATCGAATTGATTAATAGCTTCATTATTAAATGAAAATTATTTCATCATTATCGAAAAAATAAAAAAACAGCAAACAGGTATTATGGTTTGTTTATCTACCATTGAAAACAATAATGATGCAAATGTGTCGATTTGATGATCGTTGCCGTTAATTTGATGGAAAAAACGAGAGACCACCGTGACCTGAAGTCGTACAATCTTCCTCTCATTCAACAATATTATGCCATAAAGGCGGAGTAATAGCTTTGTTATGATACCTGTTCCATTACGAGAGAAGTGATTTTATTATTATTATTCCACTTCGATTCACAGTTTTGATTTGCGAATGAAGTTCATTCATACACCTGATACTATTACTACTTATTGTTATTTAAACACCTCATTAAAACCGCATCAAATAAATTTTATGGCAAATAAAATTTTCGATCATTATTATTAAAGATGGTTGAAACAATACAACCACTTGACCTACCCTAAAGACTAGGGGGGCGCGCTAGAAGCCGATGTTTTCAGTATGGTTTGTAGTTGTTGAAAACGATGAAAATACAACCGACACACACATACAAAGGGGTGTAACTCTGACTAGGCCACGGATAATACGTCACCGCTCATCCGGATAGAGTCCAGTTGTAGAAATTCGGGAGAAGTCCCGGATTCTTGCAGCTCTGCAGGTTGCACTACATTATTATGCGAAACAATTTCTACATTTTATACAATAATGACCGGGTAATTTTATCGGAAATAACGATATGATTCGAATCTTGTTATTTCGATGATTGTATTCGGAAATCTGTTCAGTATCTGGTAGGAGTTCATAAATAAAAACAATTTAAACAATCGTCGGTCCGTGAAAACCACAACCTTTTCTTAATCAATAATTCCCTCTACTGACAGAGTATATTCTATGGACGTAGCATAATTTTAAAATATTATAGGCATACACACCTGAACATTAGAACGCCCTAAAGCACATTGAACTCATTATTCTATAGTGTTTAGCTCCTATCTTGGGTAAATGTTGGTGTATTTTTACTTTTGTTAGATGCGATGTTGTACACATTAAACGATATAAATTCATTTTTTACATGGTCGTTAACGAGATGCGATACGGTCTCTCTGATACATGTAACAACAGTAGTAAGAGTGGTAGTAGATCCAAAATACACAATGACCTTAACCAAAATTACGTTCCATTGAACCAAGAAATGACATTTTCAATGATAATATAATCATTTCGTTAATAATATTTCTATAGAATTGATAAGCTGACAAAATTTATTTGATTGAAGAATTTGTGTTTTTTATTTTTAATACACACATCCATACAAATTATTGTTGATAAACTGGCAATATTGGTTGTGTCCTACAAACCAGGATAATTTAACTAGTGTCTAGACAACAAACCAGTGAAAATGGGATAGAGTTGAACAGCTGATCGCCCCTCGTGGCTCGCGACAAGGATCTACTGACGACAAACGGAGTTTGTTGGAGTGAATAAAACATATTCGCCGATCTGATGGTGTGATAGAGACAATCAGACACACATTCAACCCTGATTTTACACGCACTTGACTCTCTCACACTAGGTTCAACATTTACATAACTTTTCCCGTAACGCCCCGTATCCGCTTTTGAACACATTTATGACAATCATAATAATTCGATTTTTTTTTCTAGTTGAATTGGTTAAATTATGGTACTGACCTGCTATCGCCATCCAGGGGTAGAACGTGTGGTTGCTCTGTTGATGGATTTGTGTACCAACTGGTTGTGCTGAGGATGAATTCAACGAACATGGATTGCTCCAGGATGATAGTGAATTGGATGTACGACCGCCTGTCGCCGCTCCAGGACTGGATGCTGGATCACCACCAACAAGTCCGACAGAACCGTAACCAACACGGGAATCTGGTGTACAAGCGGCCGGTCTCACTGGGCCCGTTAAACTATTTGTTAAATTGGCACCACCACCTGATGTTGCACTTTGCCAAACGTCCTTAACGGCCGCTGCCGCCACAACGGAAGCATATCCGTTTTGATCGGCATTACCTTTTGAACAGTCCGGTTTACTATTTGATGTACTGTAATTTACTGTATTTTGTTGGCTTTCTGTTGTTGACGAATATAATTTACATGCAGCAGCTACCGACGCATCATATGGTGAATCTTGTGGCGGTCTAGCTTGGTGCAAGGAATGATGATGATGGTGTTGGCTGGAGGCATAAGGTGACATACCAAGACTAAGTGGAAATGATCGGTAAGCAGCCGCAGCTGCTGCACTTTGATCATGATGATGCGCCCCTGTCACAGAACTGGCGCTCTGATGATGATGACTACCATAGAAACCACTTTGCTCAAAATATGAGTTCATAATTGTCGATTTAATTTTGGCCGGATCTTTAAACTATCCCTCAAGAATAGAGGGACGGTCACACAACAAATTCAAACAATACACAATTAACGTCACTAGTTCGGATAGCAATAATAACAATAACAATAATAATAACAACAACAGTTTAACACTTCCACGCATAAGTTGATAAAGTTTGATTTTTTTCTCGCCTTATCACTGACCAAAGTCAAACGAAATCAAAAACAAACCAGTACCTCATGGTTTCATTGAATTAAGTCACTAAAATACTTTCGACGAAGACAGCACGATGTATTTAATAGTTAATAAAATGATTATTGTTACGACGTAATAGTAATAAAGTGGGCCATAAAACGATGATAGTGTTTTATACGGTAGTTGTAGTAATAGTAATAGTAATAGTAATGATAGTAAGTGTAGTCCGTACAACGACGACGACGTTTGATGACGACGACGACGACGAGTACACGGCGCTGTTGTTCAATCCGGAATGCACACGCTAGTTTGTTAAGTCGCGGATCGGAACCCACTGGAGCTCCGGAGTCTGCTCCAGCCCACACATCCCGGCCCATTCGCGATCCCGCTCCTACATCGCGTGCTCTCTCGCTTTCGCGCTCTCGCTCCCCACTACTCGAAGCACGCGGCAATAATAGTCAGCTCATTATGACCTGCCACTATTGCTACCTGTTTTGCCTGCCATAAAAACCCCTTTTTCAATACAAACAACCAGCTAATTAACCAATTCGCTTCTATAAAAGCAAACCGGAAATCAACAATACGCTCACAATTGAACACACACAAAAAAACGATTTATAAAGAAATTGATTGAAAAAAAAATTTCCCTATTTTTGAAATTTCCAAAGAAAGTTTTCTTCTTCAAACCGAGTTAAATGCACATAAAACAAGTGCCCCATGGTGCGATCGAGATAGAAAATACAATATAATAGGGGAAGGGGATCCATACATGAACCAATAGCAATTGAATTCGTCACAGATCTGGCGCCCACTTTAGTATTGCGCAAGCAGAATGTGGCCTGTAAACGCTACGATTCAACAGAACAATCTAGACCCCCCACCAGAACTGTATAGCTAACCTTGTTACACTCATGCAAAATTCATATACAGACAGACGGCGCCAGCTATCGGACAATCGCTCAACTATTTTAAAAGCAGACACTTTTCGGCATTCAAACAGACAACATCAACGTTTATATTGACACTTATTTCAACTATTCTCACCCCTTTATGTTTATTTATTTAACAGAGAAAGAGAAACAAATAAAATCCGATTTGATAGCCAATTAATTAAACAATAATCAAACATTACAATTTTATACGATAAAAAAAACGATAAATAAATAAATAGGCAATAAATAATTTGAATGAAAACATAATTAAGATGTAATAATGATGATAATAATCGTAAAAATGATTGTTTACATAAACGGGTCGTTTTGTTTTTACATTTTTTGGGTAATAAAATTTTTATTGCGTTGGCACGTTCCTTTTGATTTTATGAAGTGTGACTCTCATAATTTAACTATAGTCGTGAATGACATTTACGATCCACTCAAACACAAATAAAATCGACTTTTATGAGACACAATCTACACCTCTCTTTATTATAGATGGACCGATTTTGACTTTATTTTGTCAGGACAAAAAAAACAATAACGTTTATCTTCTATTGAAGTCGACATAAAGACGAAATTGGCCGGTCCTCAAGCTCTTATTGCTCTTTTACTGTCGACATAATTGCTACTAAACACACACGTAGAGATAATCGCAGATTTTTATAAGATTTTAAATAAATCATAGTAGATTTTGTGGAAAATTTTATTTCTCTCCTTAAAAAATCCCTAATATTAACCCAAGTCTGTTTGAATATGAGACGATAATAAAAATGTCGATATGAATGGGGACGAACTATCTTTAGCAAGAGCAATTCCTAACATAAAACAGGGGACTTGAAGAGCTCCAAAAAAACACCCGTCTGTTATTACAATAAACAACCAGAGTTCATCTTATTGAATGAAATTTGAAAAAAATATTCTCAAAATCGAACTGGTGAGTACTTGGGAAACGTAATTGTATTCAAATACGTTTATAATAACAATAAATAAACAGAGCAAACAAGTGTCTTTAAGAAAGATTTATGTGAATTTCATATAAAAAAATGCATTATAATTGCATGCAATTAACATTTACTTATTTAATTAATAAAGGCTCTTTATAAAAATAATAGAAAATGTAAATAAATGCATTTTTAAATACTTATTTACATCACTATATTTCCATAATTTAAATGTTTACAACTCATTTCTTATCGAATATTAGCTGATAATTTTATAATTAATGTTTGGAAAACCATATATCATTTTCTGTTTTGATAAATTATGAATGACTAACAATAACACACAATAGAGCTTGTCTGGAATGCCTCGATCGTTTTCTAGAAAAAATTATGGACCAAGTCACAATTTTGCAACAATCTGGTACTTAAAAGAATACAATCATCAATTGCTGCCTTACTTCAGTTAAAATTAACATTCATTAATTAAATAATTTAACTGAAGTATATTATCCAAATTTGAGCTAGACAATTATGTTGGAAAAAATTATAAAAAATCCTCATTCTAACGACGAAAAGATCAACGTAAACCCCCACAAATCCGCCGATTACCTCCTAATTCTCCTATCTTTTTACAATCGAAATGACCCACCACGAATAAACACCCTCCTGTCGATAATCCAAAGGTCATCGCGTTCAAATCTTAATTTCCGATCAGTAAAATCGTCGAACAAGACGTAAAAACAACGACAATTGTATTGTGAAGATTTTGAAAACATTGACGCTCTCTATTGGTTAGTAGCAAAACTACAACAACGATCAAGAAAACTGGTTATAAAAATACAATTCGTATTTGTTTATAACGAACAGAAATATTTCATTATTTCCGTTTTCTATATTGTATGTGAAACCGGAGGGAAAAATCGGGGACAATGATGAAAGAGAAGAAAAAAATCAACATTTACAATCAATTCGATGGGAGTTTTATGGGCTATAAGAAGTCGTTCCTGTATACAGAATCGCTTGTAAAATGAGGCACAAATGTTTCTGTTGGCGATAAGGCTATACCAAATAAGCTACGTTTATGTTGTTTATTCATCATTTATACTACACCGGTTCTTATATTTTCTATTAAATTGTTATCGAACTTTATTATTATGTGTGTATGTAGGTTTACTTGAAAATTAATTGAAAATTTTGTAATAATTCCTAGTAGAAATAAATTCGAAAAAAAAACTAGAATGAGTAAAAGAATTGACTTTATTTCTTGGTAAACAAAAGGTCGAGGCCTATCAATTATCGCCTCAATAAAATCTAATATTGCTTGAGATTAAAAAGCATCATCTATAATGTTAGTTTAATTATTAATTAATTGATAACAATTCTTCATTAATTTTTAATTGACTCATAATTTGAAAATTTCAAAAACAGATACGATCTTTATTAATTGAAAATTGAATAAATTTCCCGATTATAATCGAATAAAACATATCATAAGTGAATATCAAAACAATGCAAAGTACCCATCATCTATATTGTAATGAGACTTGTTAGTAGTTAGTAAAAGTGGTAACGGCGCGTTAAAATGTCGTAAAGCGGCTTTTTATTAGCCGTAAAATTCCCGTATATAAGGTCGCAAAGGCTCTTAAAAAAGGTTGTTGTTTTTTAAAATTGATGTAGTGTAGATTTTCTGATTTGGTACTTGGCACGTAAATAATTATCCCAAACATTATTTTGTTTATACAATAAATGAGTGGAATTTAGCGGTTTATATGTGTGGATTTGTTTCAGTTTGATAAATTATTGAAAGAACGTTGCCTCAATCGGGGAGAGAGAATGAGGTGGCTTTTTAAAAATAAACAGGTACTTGTTGAAAACCGTCTGAAGGTCAATGTAGGAAAAACTAGAAGTTCTAGTTGATCTTCTTAGTCTTCTACTTTACTAATACGTTCGTTGGACTCGTTCTGTTGTGTCGGCAAAATCAAAGATCAAAAATTCAAAACACTCACGTCTATGTAATGTATATATATATGGATTGTTAGTGTATTAATTTTTTCTCCTTTTCAAAGTACAACTTTACTCTTGTGTATTAAACATTGTAACATAAGTGAAATTAAAGTGCACTTACACGCTAGATTTATTAATGTAAACTTATAAAGCAGTCAATGACTGCTTTTAAATGGAGAAATAACCAACAAATGGCCAGTAGAAGACCAAGTCGTGTTAAAAAAAACCAACTATAGAAAGGATCTTTTTGCAAATGCTAATCGACTAATTAATTTACCTTCCCATGTATCTCGATAAGAATAAGAATATTTAAACAGACGATAAGCTTATCTAGAATACGAAAATAGATAACACCAGAAATCGCTCAAATTAACTCGTCTATAATCTCTGAAAAAATCAACTTTCTCTACATTATTATTGTATTAATTCAAAAAATTAGAATAATTGAAAAGGTTAAGATCGCTGATAATTAACATATTTTATTTATTTGAGAAAAAATCCGATACTATCCCACATGTTATTTGCATAAATTGCCTACGTGATGGTTATTTTTACTTGTTTTTTGATTTAAAAAAAAATATCGCCCATGTGGTTGGTTTCCATTATTAACAACTGACCGCCTCTGTCTATCATCATCGACTGTCACTTTTCAAAATATTACCTTGACGTGTAAAGTTTACAAGCGATTGAAGTGGTCGTAAATTTCAACAATTATCAAACATATTTCAGATATAAACCTGAAGATTACATAATTGTTGAAAAATCCTTTCGAACGAAATTCCCTTTTGTTGGATTGATAAGAAAAGGCCCTATACTTTTACCCACAATGCACCGTGGACAGTTTAATGGCCGCCGCTTGTCTTTTGTCAGCTATACTATAATAGAACATGCTGCAAAGGCGTGGCTTTGTTTTGTAGCCTCTCGCGCAGGATCTTGTTATAGACATAGTATTTTGTTTATCGGTGCGATTATAGGAGAAAATTAATTAAATTTTTAACTTACCAATGTTGACTTGTTGATTATCCATTGACTATAGTAGATGATTGGTAATTTTCGTTGAATTTTCACGATTTTCTTCGATTTCTTGTTGTAACCACTTAGAAAACTACAAGCATTGTCAGCCATGTTGTGTTGTTTGCCCCCTCTCTCGCCGGAGCGTCTGTTGTTCATCCACAGGCTGCTGCACAGTCAACTTGACGGAATTATCAGTTTGTTATTTTTTTTGCGTTTGCAATTATTTTTGCAAATAGTTTTATTTATTTTCCGTTTTATTGTATTTTTTCGTTGGTAAGTGACGACTAATTCATGTATCTACTAGGAGAAATATGTAGGATTTTTAGTATTGGTGTGATTGTGTTATTTACAATATGGCGACGTGCATGAAGTTCGTCAGTTGTTGAAGTTCGTATGCGGTTGTTTTTCAAATTTTTATTTCTTCTGTTCAAAATCAATTACTTTAATATAAGTCTCTTATAACGATTATACGTGTATTATTTACTGTTTCTCTTATAGCGAAGTATTCGTTTATAAGGGAAATTAAAATTAGAAATAAAAAATGGACGAACACAATTGGGGATTCAGGGCATAGGTGCATCTCGTATTTTGATATTAACAAACTATTATTTCCTGTAATTACTATGTGGTTAAAGTAGGTTTTTTTTTTTCGGAAAGAACCGTTGTTCACGAAAATTCAAATTAGTATGACTTGAAGAGGCCAGTACCTACCAATTGACTATAGTTGCCGTCTTTATAATTTTCCTCATACATACAATTTCTTCTTATATGATTTTAGCTATATTATATAGATACAAAAAATAATAATAGTGATAACTAAAATATCAATTACATATAAGTGTTGTAGACACAAGTATAGTGGCTTATACCCAACGACAGAAAATAAAAAACTGGTTTATATGTCAAATTATACGAGAAAAAACTGAAATTACTGAAATTACGTACCAAAAAATTGAATAATTTACAATTTTTACCAAATGTAGAGGAAGAAACTCAACATTGATTAAAAAGAACGTTTTTTACAAAGAAAATTGGTCAAAAGTACTATCATTTCTTAAAATAAAACACCAAATTTTTATCAAAATTTTCTAAACTCAAAACTTCAATTTGACTACATACGTATCGATTCGTTTTTGTGCAATTTTTCGAATATTTTGGATAAATAGTTTTAGTCTGAAGTAATCGAAATAGAAAATGAAGTACCTACTTATAAAAAATACAAACAGTGCACAAATTCTTCAAAATATTTGAGCAACACACAACGAATTTTCAGTTTCTATAGGCCAAATTAAAAGTTTCGAACTGCGTTGGTATGACCAAATTCCCTAGATGTTCTAACCTCACAATTTCAAATTTAATGGCAGTTTTAGTCTGTTGCTGGTGAAAGAATCTACAAATTGTTTGTTCAAGCATTTCTTCTTCTGTTTCGATTACTTTAAATTGGAATCAGTTATTTTATTAAAAATATTCTAAAAATTGAATTGATACGAATTTAGCCAATTTCTTAGCTTAGGTATTTTGATAAATACTCAAATATTTGTTTGTAACCAAGAAAAAAGGTAAAGGCAACCAGTTTTAGAAAAATTGCGTCTTTCCTGCATCTTTAAAAAATTATAAATTATTTTCGTTCAGTAATTTCAGTGGACAAGTTCCTTTATCGAAACCAATAATTTGGAAGCCAGTTTCTTATTTTCTGTGGTCCGCTATACGTCTTTTGATTATAAACTGGAAAGATAATCTGATAAGAGATGAATAATTGTTTGGATATTTACCTTTAAGCGCTCTGTACGGTAAAAGAATATAAACGATTTACGCTCAAATCCACAATCTTATAATTAACATTTACACATACCTATTTTATTGAGTTAATTAGCCACTTTTTGTATGAATACATAGGTACATCATTCTAATACCGAAATATTTCCTTAACTAATCCAATTTACAGGGCAATATTTTCCTAGATAGTTCATAATTATTTCCGTTTTACATGATTATTGAGCCTAATTGTGAAATTTTCACCACTATTTCAAAGTTACAATGAAATTGATTGATTACTACTCTGCTAAATGGATTCTTGTTTGAATCACAACAATAATGGTATTGTTGGTGTAATTTCTAGATAATCAAGCTGTTTATTCGATAATCACACTTCGTTTTGTTTCGGTGATTGTTTTATTTGAATATAGAGAGACCACCTACAATATAAAATTAATAAAAGAAAATAACATCGGTTCAAAATATTAAAGAAATGCATTGAAGGGGAATACAATTGGCAACTTTCAAGCTAAATTTCGGTCAATTTTGGGGTTAAATTATCGATTTTAAAGTTCAAATTTGTGTTAAATTTAATAGTTGCAAGGAGAATTTTCGACTTTTAGTTCAGATTTTTGGATATTTCGTCATTTCTAGCAGATTTTCCATGTCAAAATTGGTGTTCTTTTGGTTTAGAATAGCAAATGGAGTAGCTTTCTATCATCGATTTCAGTTGTATTTATCTTCTTATCTAGATGAGTGTCAATTTCTTTTACGTTCACCTTCAAGTTAGGGGCATTCATCAAGTTTTTTCCTATGTGAAAATTGTCGTCCACTCAATACAGGTAGCGTAGGATGTGCAATTTCCATTACTGCATTGTTGTTGTATCGTAGAAATTCATCAAATTTTCGGTTAATTAAACAATTCGAGTTTTATTTTCAATCCGATTTTCTGCAGGATCTAAATTCCATTGAACCGAGCGACTGCTGGTGACCTTTTTCGTTTCAATAAATCATGAAATTCGATAGTGGAGAAATATTTGTTTATAATGTCACGGATTTATTGTATGAAATAAATAATTTTACAAACAATACAAATATAAACACCGGTGTCGGGTTGCTTGTTATTTTTTATTTACCGGTTACAAATTTCTTGGATCACGTAAATTGAAATTAATACGGAATTTACAATATTTTCTATAACATGTAGTTGTAAACGAAATAAAATATTTGATTAAAATCAATATTGTATGTATGTGTCTACCATAAATTCTCTAATATTTTTCAATATTGATAAAGCTCAATAACTAGTTTGTAATTAGATAAAATCGAACGGCGACTGTTTTATCTGCAATACGAGATTTTCGAGTTGTAAATTCTACTGTAAATACGGTTTCATTCCAACTTACAGTTATAATTTTTATATTTAGAATTTTTAATATACACGCAATTCTAACAATGGAAAGTAGTGCTAAAATAGTGCAAGTTGGGGTAGGTTTTTGTTCATTATTGAATTTATTATTCGAGTAATTTTCTTCCATACTATTTATAAACGGTAAATTAGGTCGTTCTATAATTAAATTTAAACATCATCTCTATAAAATTATCAAATACACGCACTTACGCCCAAATATTATTCCGTTAAAAGTGGTTTCAGTTAACGTTGATATTAGACTGTATAATCGATATTATCAAACTACCACAATCCTTATGTTTTCGTGTTGTATGTGTGTATGTGGAAGGAACGAGAAATAGATAATAATAATATAACGAAATGAAAATGACGCCCTTTGCGCTTCGGCACAGGTTTATAAACGTGCTATTCTGGTCTATAAACGGAACATAACATGGAGCGGTGCGCACTAAAATGGCGCCCAACCGGTCCCTTGTGGCACTACGATACGTAAATATGGTAGACAAGACCCTTCTTCGTCTTCTTCCATATTCCAACTTGGTCTTCATTAGCACAACTCAACCGTTTCTTTATCGAAAATTATCAAATTAATAATAATCACTACAGTTATTATTTAACAACTTTCCTGTCTGATAAATATGTAATAACCGTCACTAATTATTATTATATTAATAATAACGAAGAATTTAAATTGAAATTGATTAATTTCCATTAAAATAAGTTTTAACGTTTTTTATCGTTTATTATTATCAATCAATTGGGACCGATATCAGCGGTATATAAAATTTAAATTTCAAGCACCATAAAACAGTAAAAACCGGATATAGTCCCGGCAAAAATTATACAACGTGCACCCTTTTGTTATACAAACACTGTTCGGTTTATGTTTTATGTCAAAGTTCAATAATATTTAAAGAAAATATATACAAGTAAATCGTGATGATTGAATCAGATCGAAATCGAGTCACGCCGTAATGCGGAACAATTTAAAAACAGTTTATAAGATTATCATAAATACGTGAAATCTCTTTAAATACTGGTAGCCGGGTTTGTTTTATTATTGTTTATTTGTTTATTTATATTTATAAAAACATTGTGTATAGTAGAAGACAGAATAGAAAAAAAGCAGGATGGATTGTTAGGAAAACATTTGCTCCCATTGATTTTACGACCAGTAAAAATGGTCGTAAAAATCAAAGTTATTGCTTGTTTATGTTGACTACTGTTTAGTGGTAATAAATGTTGGATTTAGTTACAATACACCTAGACCTATGCCAACCTAGTGGCAGTTATTCGCCACTCAACTCTCATTCACATCAATGTCGTCTTTTATTGATACACTTGATGGTCTGTTTATTATCATTATAACGATTATGATTATCAACATTATCATCACTATGTGTTGTAAATTGTTAGGAATTTATTTCATTGCCCCTCAAATCAACGAATTCTTCATTAACAATTCATACCAGCAAGACTAATTGATTACCAAAGTGATTAACATTTATTGTCCGCAGTTACAATAAAACAACGTCTATTATTAATTGTTTCAAAAAAGCAAAATTATCAAATTCTAATCGGTATTTATGATGATAATTAATCTCGTATTGGCGTGAAATTCTAGTGCTTTAACCGTTCAAAATTGGAAAATTTTCAATATTTCTAAATTGTAACAGATTAACACTAATTTTTAATTAATGAGCGTAAGATTGCGCCAGTAAACCGTGGACATTCATTCATTTCGAGAGAATTAAACTATTGTTTATATTTACGGTAATTATCATATTTGGGTGATTTTGTACAACATTTATGCAATAATTTTCAATAAAGTAGAACTATAATAATGGAAATTTAGCTGATTCAATATAACAATTGTCAAATTTGAATTCACCAACTTGCGCGATGAAATTCCGCTAACGTTCCTAGCATTTAATAAAAATCCGGCACGTTATCAAATAACCTACTTACCGCCCCATTACTATTGGCACTCATTTTGATTTAAATCTCTCATACGTGGCTTAACGATTTTCTTAAATTACTCGTTTCACATCTTGCAATATAACACAAATAATATTGCACGGAAACTAGATTTTAGCACACCACTTCCGATATCAACTACCACTAAAACTGGACTATAAGATGACCAAAATTGTGTGGGGTGTCTGTAAACATCCCCTACTTTCTGGAAATTGTGTCCACAACCCTAGCCCCCTGATATTCGGTTTTTGTACACTAAATTACCCATTTAGAGGTCGGTGTACAATCGACCACAATTCGATGGTCAATTCTGTATTGGTGTTACAAGGTCAATGTGTTTTTCTCGTTGTCTTCAATAGGGGTGGATTTTTGGAAGACGGAAAAAAATTATCAAAGGGAACAGCCGGCAATAAAGCGAAACGAAATGGGTTAAAATGAAGGTTAGATTTTATATTCTAGGAAGTCTAAGCCTTTGTCAATTCGTACTTTTTTATTCTTCAAGGATGTAGAGTTTTCGTTGTAGATTTTTTTATTGGGGATTGAAAGACCGTAAAATATGTCAGAGAGATGGGTGAGATTGATTTATAAGCGACAACCACTGCAATACAAATAGTGTGTGTTCAATAAAAATTTGCTTTATAATCCGAGGTTAGAACAGGTAAATAAACGGCCGATATTGTAAACAAAGAACATCTCTGACGTGTTTTCTTTTAAAAATAGCGATTCAGCCGTTTATTTCACCAATCATTCTCGAGTGTTTCGTTCAGGGGGCATTAGTTAATTGTTTTATGGTAGATAATGAGTTGGAAATCTCGAAAAAAACATTGGAAGAGGGCCAGTTGAATACAAGTTTGCATTAAAAGAAAGAAACATCAGAAATGTCTGAGTATCAACATATAAATGGCATACTAAAATCGTATGTTTACGAGGATGTATGTTTAAAAACGCCTATTTCATTAATACGACATTTTTGGCCACTGTTTATTTCCTGTAACCGCGGCGCACATACCAAAACATATTTAATTCTTTCAACAACACCCCTCATACATTTTAATTAATTGGAAAAAACAGAAAACCCACTACACACACACGCATGTTGTGGAGAATTCCTTTTATCGGACTCTTTGTTGGCATTCTCGGGTCCTCATCGCACATCCTTCCATCCCGTTCTACCACACCCTTTGGCCATACGTTCCATCCATTCCCCCTCAATAGAACATTCCAGGTACCTAAAGACAAACATAACATTCATTGTACGAAACGATCAAAAGTTTAATTAACCCAAGAGAGAAAACGAAGAGAGGAGGCGCAAACGGGCTAGCCCCCATGTTTCTGGATTGCTTTTACTGTTAAAAGGGGGAAAGAGAGATAACGTTGGAACGGTATGAAATGTGGCACAAGTCGGAGGGGAGACGTTAGTTAAATTTATCACTGCAATTTGATGGCGTTGCCCGGCAAAGTAAGGAGCCAACTGGGATATACGAACACTGCTGGAATAAGCCATTCTAGAGATGTATCGTCTGAGAAATGGTAAACAGTATAGAGGAATTAAGGAAAATGGGTAAAGGTGGGTGGTTATATTTACCAATTTCTACCCCTTTTGCAAATTTTTCAATTGACTATTAATAGAACGGGAAATTTATTAAAATCTAAATTTATCGTCAATGAAAAACACTACCACTTCACGATCGTAAAGATTTCAACAGTTCGCATCGATACTGAAAGATAAACTGTTGAAATGTCAGTGTCTCGAAAATAGTTTTTCTATGTTAACAACAATAACAACCAGTTTATAAATAAAATTAATTATAATTTTTATAGTAAACGCATAAATTTTGAACGATGGAAGAACAGTAAGGGTAATGTTATCATGCTTTGCGACTAAAACCCAGATTCTTACTATTAATATAGCCTTTTGTCTGGAGTTTGTCGGGGCGACTTTATGTTTTTATAGCACGAAAGACAAAAACCATCTCTTTTATTTGATAGCGCTATTCTCGTTTTATTTTATATTTATTCTCAGCTAGTTATAATGATTCTACACGAACACTTGGCAAATAAATCATTACACTTTACAAATAAATAAATAAAACTTATCAATCGATTCAATTGTGATAAATAATGGACTAACATCAATGGTTTACATGAAAATCGATGCGATTAATGTTCAGCGTTCTTCTGTAAATTGTAAATTGATACTTTCCATACCTGTAATCAGACTATACGTTATAAACCGTGTATAGTATTTTGGAATTGTGTATGATGTTAAATTACAATAAATAGCCTAGGAATGTTAATAAATATTTCAGGAATACAAAGTAATAGCATCTGTTAAATACCAGTTTAACCCTCTCTCGGACTATTGACATCACTTATCATTAAATATTAATCCGTAATGTTGGTCAATATGAACGTGCATCAATTAACGGATGTAGTTTAGTTTAATTGGAGTACTATTTCAAGTTCATCGCAAAACTTATTTTAGCAATTTTTTCTATTAAACGGTATTTTATTTTAGTGAATATGAATGTGGCGTAATAAAATACCTTGTCACAAACAACTATACGGTGCGTTTTGTTGTAAAATTGTTCAAGGAAGCTGCAGTAAAAGCGGATATTTTACCATATTTCAAATAAATTCTAAACTGAAGAGATAAATTTTATTCTCGCATTTAATGTTATATAAAAGTTTTGTATTTATTTCCGTTGAAGATACAACGAATTAAAAACGAACATACTTTATACATTAGGTGTGTGTGTGGTGGTATATCTATGGAAAATATGGTGCCTGGTAGTGGAATGTTCACATGAAACACGTTCGAAATTCTAAGATAAATAATATAAACCACATATGAAACTTGTACTTAGCTACCAGGTAATATATGTATGTCAACTTGGTAAATTATTCTAAGAAATAATGTATATTACTGATCCGCGGCTATCATTTATACTATAGCACGCAATCTTTAAATTGCTTATATACAAGTCGAACGAGCCAAAGACTAAACAATTTATTTATCGCGTATGAAAAACCGCACACACGTACAGAGGGCTTTTGTAAATAAGTGCGTACATGTCGCCATGTGTATGTGTACGTGTAATCGATCAGTTTCTATAAGAAAGAATAAAAAAATATCAGTTCAGTTTCTATCGTTTTTTTCTTGGCAGGAGCCAGAAAGACTGGTTTATTTCCTTCGATTGCAGCTCGGGGCTCGGCTGGTTGGCCAGGTTCACCGGCCGCAGTAAATATTTCAGACATCTCGAGCTGTTCCATTCGAACTTCGTTAAAAGTGTTTCACTGCTTCATAAAACCATTGATATAATAGTATAAGGAGTTTGATTCAATGTCCAATTAATTCTCGATTTTATTGTTTATTTTTACAGAAAATAAACTTTGGATTCATAAATAAACGCACGATATTCACTATAATTTTGCAACAATTGATTCGATTGTTAACATCAATTTACAAGTTTATGGTTAATTTCTATAATTTGAAAGTTTAATTAACGTTTGAGTTCCTACCGACACTTTCTCTTGATTCTCGTTGCGAATCGAGAGAAACACGACAAAAAGAACGAAAACTCGAACTGGAAGAAAAACATTTCTGGGATGCGTATATAACATTTATTTTCTGTGAAGTGAAGCCGGTACATTAGCAAGCAAACGCCCGGACAAGATTTATAATCGCCATTTTCCTGAAATACGAGCTATTGTTTGTATCAACCCACAGGATATTTTACAAACATCGACACCAAATTTGGCCACTCCATAAACCAAATTCAAAATGGCTTCATTTGTGATCGGTCTACTATTATAATAACTACGGTTTTTGTTTAAACAATTCGCCTCTAATAACCGATAGGAACAATCATGTTGGATTTGATAATTCTGTGATATTTCACGTTGAATTTACTAGTGTGCTCAATAAATTCGTTTCGTTGTAAACATAGAAAAAATTATAATAAATAAAAGGCAAGAAAAGTAGGTGTTTTAGGAACAACGCCGTTGTTAGCGTGTTTGATATTTTTCGTTGTGCACATGAATGTTGTTTCTTGTTGTTGTTGTTGTTGTAAATACGAGATACAGTCTGTGCCTAGTACGTACCTGACAGATAGAATTATTACTATAGATAAACTTTGCCGAGATGTAATGTAAAGATGCATGGTATCTAACCCCACGTTGTTTTCCATCAACTTCAACGCTGTCGTCGTTCTTGAATAAATCAGGAAAAAAACGACCAACAACAAAAAACAACTCGTTAACGTAATACCGGATGGTTTTAATTGTTTAAATAATTTCTGACTCTTCCTATCTGTATTTTTTGGGGGTTTGTTGCAAATAATAGTGCGCATTATGCATTGCCATAAATAACAAAATGAGAAAACCGCAACAAAATTGCACTAAACAATTTACGAGCATGTGGTGGTTTTAATACAATAAATGTAAAACACATTTAGTTAATAAATAACTAGTTTACTAGTAATTAAAGTTGGATCGGCAAAAAATTTAGTTAAGCGTGAAAAATTTGGCAGTAAACCAACAAACTCGTCTATTCATAAAATTCGAATTACCCCAAAAACTGAAGATGAGGCGTCTATAAATCACCTGAAAACGACGGGATTCAATTCCGATTAATCGTAGAGTCAAAGTCAGATAGCCGGAACTAAGCCAAATGCTCCTAGTTTTTTTGAAAATCCGGCAATTTTGTTTTGTTCTGAAATATCCTCTAATGAGGATAATTTACAGTTTTTCTTTGACGAAATCTGTGGGTGGTACGGTTTGACAAAAGTAAAAATAAAGATTTGCGTCTTATATGAGAAAACTGGGTTCAAAGTTAGTTGTAAATATCCATTATAAAATAATAAATAACACATTTTTGACATTTTGAAGAAATTTGATTCTAATTTATCGTTGTTGTGTGGTGTATTAGCAATTAATAATGTTGGAAATAAATTATTGCCTGTTAAACTTGGCAATTCAAATACAATAATCGTGGCTTATTTACAATATAATCATTTTACCTTGTATTTGATTTCGCACATACCTGTAAATGTAATCAAACCGCCCCCAGTATAATTTAAAATTCGTACCAGTAATTGCCGTTTTTCCAACGATCAAGATAAGCGTTTTAATCATAGTCTATAACAATTAACGCATTGATTATTGATTAATGTCTTAATTAACTTGAACCGTAGACGATTGTTGTATAAATAATAATAGGGACAGATAATGTACACACTAATCGGTATCCGATAAATAAAAATTTAAATAGAGACATTAAAACAAAGACTCGCAATAAGCATAATGAAAAGGCAGACAAGAATAGTCGCCTCCATCGTACTTTACTATACTTGTAAAGGATCGTGCAGCCCAACCTCCTTGTTGTTTGTGTGTGTGTGTGTGTGCAGGGAGAGGTGCTTGTGTTGTTCGAAAAGATGTAGCTTGCCGAGGGGCGAGCATGATTTAAAATGGACTTTATTTACGAGTCTTCTTTACATAAAACATAGACACAAGTTGGAGTTGGAGTGCAGCGCCCTCGGAGTTCAAGCAGTGGCGTGCTTTCAACTATACCTCCAACATGCTGCATTGCGGCAAACACGCAACTTTTCTATATTTATTTATGCTATAAGCATAAAAAAAACCGTAGGAAAAATAAAGAACGACAAACAACATTAAACAATTTACTTCGTGAGAAGAGTAGCAGGTGGTTCGATTGACTATCTTCAAACATTTTTCACAATAAATTTCAATGTTGCCATGTAGAAACGTGTGAAATGATTTACAACAAGTCACACAATTGAACCAAACGGGATTCTCGATATTACCACAACAAATGAAATATTAAAGCTTGATTTTGATTTATATCAATACCTCCACTATTATTGTATCGTATAAATATTTTTTCAATCTAGACGAGTTTGTATAAGAAAAATAATCAAAATATAGCCGCAATGGAGTAGTAGCGCACACAATGCTCCTTCAGTATCTCTATACACGGACGATGTGTTTTGAATTGCTGTGATAAAATGTCGCAAATGTCCATAATACCGATCATTGCAGGTGGAAACGGTCTGGAAGATAATACAAAAGAGAAATATATGAATGTTGTTGAATAAAAACGACGGCGATGTGTTGGATCAACTCGAAATTCGTATATCAAACAAATAATCATCCATTCCCTACCAAATACCCGATTATTTCAACTTTATTATCGCAAAAAATCCATCAATCCAATTAGAACTAGAAATTCATTTATTTAAATTAAAATAAATAATCGATTCATTTATGTTGGTATTATTACAACTAAATGGCGGAGTGTTATTGCGAAACGGGTCATTTGTTAAATTGCGATAATGAACCATCCAAATTTGATAATACCGACGAGATATCATATTTACGGATTATACTATAAAGTAGTAATGTCTATTTTCGCTCTACCCTAGTTCCAGTTGTTCCCTGGAGGGTGGCGTTTAATTCGACTGATATTTATTCAACCTTAAGGCGATATTCAATTTTCGTTAAGCTGAAAAGGGGCGAGACTGGTGAGAATTTGAAATTTTCGAAACAGAAAATACAGATTCTTTTGACGTTTACAACACGTGAAGTGCATCAAAATTAAAAACGAATCATAAAGAAAGGACAAAGCAGACACATTTTATTTAGTAGCTATTTGGGTTTGGGTTGTTTTCAATTCATAAGTCGGGATTGATTAATAAGAGCAAAACAACACAATTCGGGTTCAATGCTATTTACATTGAACTGAAAGTCTATTAAAGACGGCCGTAAATCAGCTCGCCAGTACTTTTGATATGTATACGACTTAGTGAATTAAATCTGTATTAAAATAAATTGCAATGGTGTACAATCTCTTTCGATTTTAACAATGCATTTATTTATTTATACTTATACGAATGTAACGTGTATGACAAAGATGAGATCTGTACTCATGTTATATCTGCACAATCTTTTCACGCATAATCTCACATATCTACATAAATATACGACTATAGACACGAAGGAGACTACGGGTCCAATTTTCATGCTCATGTGGGCAAATAAATTGCAACATGTCTGTGATGGTGAAAATCAGACACGCACTTCATGTATCATGTCAGAGAACATGCTGCGGTTGTTATTGGATGGCAAAAACGACGATACTTATATGCAGACACGTTGGTCGCTTTAATTTGACCATCCTTCAAATTGCACCCAGTTTAATTCATCTTATTATTGAGTAAATTGCACATCGGCCCAGGCGTATTTCATTATTTTAAACGAACAATTATTACCGTTATAACTACATAATCATCGGAAACGGTGCAAATTTCACTAAATAGAATCGGTAATCGAGGAGGTCTTAATTATAGAAATCAATGTTACTAAATTGACAGCGATATTTCGTAAAATTAAAGGACAGTTCGGATTTAGAAAGGAACTTCGAGATGATTAATCGACCGATTTGGCTATTAATTTCGCTTTTTATGGTGATTATTTCTAAAATACCAGTTGAAAATTCGAACGAAGGCTAATTTCCACGTGTTTATTCCTCTTAATAAAAATCTAGAAATAAATCATCGATTTTAAACACTCTACCGGCGCAATTTATGAGTTAAATCGTTAGATTGATCACAATTCTGTTCGGCTCGTTATATCGTCGACTTTGCAATTTTTTATGTTTATAGTTTATTAGCGTGCAAATTTATAAATAAATACCCCTATTCATTAATTGCAAAATTCTGTTATTTATTTACTTTCGAATTGTGTTTATTATGATAATAATAAAGCGGTAAAGACAGAAAGGGTTGAAATATGTTTGAGAAATTTGTTGAAATGTCAAAAGATTAATTGCATGAATTTATCGAACAGGTGTTTGAAATTACCACCGTACATTCGAAATGGATTTGATAGATGAATTGTAAGTTATAAGTCAAGAATAATGAAAATTCTCGACAATTTCGAACTAATTGAATAATTTATTGTAAAAATTCAATAGGTAGAAGAACAATCAGTTTCTTTGTGTGTTCTTTGTTGGCCTTGTTCCGTATCTGTTCCGGACAAGATATAAATTAATTTATTCCACACAGTTGCACTTCAATCAATTCGGTTAGAAAACGATAAAGATGTCTTCACCATTTGCTGACAATTAAATACGATTCCATTTCCCGAGAGTTGATCCATAAAAATCGTCATAAATTCTTTGTTAGTCACACGTAAAATACAGTGGGTGGATTGGTGAATATACCAAATGGGGGCGAAAAATCGTGGTGGAAATTAAAATTTTCAACCCGTACACACCGAAATGGTCACGTGTCGACTAGTACATCTAACAAAAATTTAATAAAAACAACAATCAGAATTCATTCAACGGACATTTTTTGAATTATTCGACGATTATAACAATTAATCTTTCTACACCATTTCTTCGTATTTTTAATGGGATAATGGCGGCGACGGCGCTGCTGTGTGCGACGTCAGCGACGGCCCCGATTCCAAAACAATTCGGACAAAATACAACTTCCTTCGCATAAAATCCAATCACTATTCGATTCTATCAATTTTATTTGTGCCATACTTCAAATATGAATTAGTAACGGCCATAATTTCATAAGAGGGATGTTTCAGTTGTATGAATAAATAGAATAACCGCCCCCCCAACGGCATGGGAGAAACTCACCCTTCCTGTAACGGAACCGGCACAAACATATAAATATCTTCCAGTGGAATGACCTCTTTGACATCCGGTTGTCTTCCATTGGTTATAGCTTGGAATGTCTCTTTTTCCGCTTCCGTCGGGTAGTTGTTTGTTCTGGATGAGGTAAAGAGAACGATAGACAGCATTGGGGGTGGAATATGGAAAGCTTCGCTTTAGGGGGTGGTGAATCTTGGCAACCCCAATATATTTTCTACTATATATAGATGAACGATAACGAGAGGCTACGACTGTATTGTCAACCAGACTCTATCCAATATACAATACGAAGTCCATTGTTGTAATGGCATAGTAAATCTGTAATATAGATTTGAATAAAGCCGCAGGAAATGCGAAATTGTAACTATAATGGTAGACCTAATGGAGTATGGGTGTACTTGATGATGGCCTTAGGAGGAATTTTGGGAAAAAATTACAATTTCTTATCAAAAACTTTAATCAAATCCTCTTCAATTTTTTTCGTACAAGGGTCGGTAAAACAGCAAAAAAGACTGATAGTTGTTAAAAGTTACAACTACCCTCCTACTAATAATTCCGGTTAAATATGACACTATCGTAATGAACACATAATCCAACGGTCCAACCCCTCGACTAAGTGCTGGGAGAGGATTTGGTCAAAATCTAATGATGATCCACTACCCGTATCGAGTATCCCTCACACGTCAACACAACCATTATTAACGTTAAAATATCGATATTACCCACAACTAAATCAACATTAATGTTGATTGAAATGAGTAAATATAGAATTAAATTAATTGAAATAGTCCTCCAATAGCGGTTCACTCTATTGGTAGTCAGGTGAAATCAACTAGAAGAACACGTTCGGAACAGGTATCTTGGTGAGCTTTGTTTTAAAATGCTGCAGCCATCTGGTAGATTATGGCTGAAGCGCTACAATCAACTCGAAAGTGCATTCGAAAATTGGCAATTTAAAACAAATACACTATCGTCTTATTTTTGTTTTTTTTGATAATACGAATATAACCGTTATTTAACACTTTATTTTCGTAAATTGTCGGGGTTATTGTTGGATACAAATAGAAGATAAAGCTTTTTTAAGCTTCTAAACTTCCGCAATAAGAGCGAAGTGAACAACAACACAAATGACATAGTGAGAGCTTTAGAGTCTTGTTGAGGGGCAAATAACCATCATGTGTATTACCCCAATAACAACCGCTTTTCTAGTTACAGACGAATCCATTCAATGTGCGTGTTCAACAATAGGCATACATGAAAAAAAACTTACAATTTTCTTTTTGAATAAATCGAGCTTCCTCCAAGCATCAATTTTACGGGTATACAAATGAGAACGGTTCAATAATTTGGAAATTTTCACAAAAAAAACTAACTATAGTTAGTTTTCGCGTGTTGTTCCAAACAAGTATAATTCAGTTTATAACCCTTCAGAGTGTCATATATGAGTTTTCCTTGGGGAAATGCTGAATCGTTCGTATCAATACACAAGAATGTGACTGTTCACCTGATTTTTATCAATACAGATAGAACAGTCTAATGTGTAGAAACACAGATTTACTATGTGGACGTTTAGACTGTGAATATTTTAAAGAATTCTACGATAGTAACAGCACATTCTTGAAATTATGTAAATTGTCGAAAGGCAACAGAACAGATTATATGACTTTACTATTTTTTCCTGGTCGTCGTCGTGTTTCCTTCGGACAACGATAATAGAGACACTATACGGGTTACAAATAAAGTTAACGATTATTTTTGTAAATAATCGGAAATTCAAACATTTATTTATGATATGTGGTGGAATATGGGCTGATCCGGCATTAAACAATGGAAAGCTGTTTATGTCAACAGGAACAATGTATTGTAATTATTAAGGGGGTGTACTCGGGGAGTATAAGCGCATTTACGTGTAGATCTAATGAGACTAATGAGAATACAGTACTGTTTACCCTCAATGTTGTACAATAGATTTGAATTATTGTTATGGGTTTCACGCGTTAATCCAACCCATATACACCACTCAATATATTGAAATTATAAAATTTAACAATTTCATATTGCCAACAACGATAAATATAAACGGCTTATCTATTGGAGTATACGATGGAAAGCCATTTTGTCGTTAGAAGAGCTAAGTAATTTCAACAATCAAGCTTCATTTGCAAGCAGCAATTCGTAAAGTAATCAATTAGAACCGAAAATTTCAACTTTTGGGTAGATTTCAGGCAAAACAACTCAAGATGGGTGTTTACAGGAGTTTTTAGACTTTAAACACAAAACTTTATTCTATTACTTTAGTCATTCTTTTAGAAAAGTAGTCGATTAAAATTTCTGATCAAAAATAGAAAAAGAAATACTTACTTGAACAAATAATCCACGAATTTTTCAAACACTACAATAAACAAAGTATACTGGCTAAAATGTAAGGTTAGAATATCTGGGGAATTCAATTATACCAACATAATTTTTGAAGAGCGCACAATTCAATTTGGCCAATAGAAATTGACTATTTTTAATTACGCCCCCATCAGAAAGGAGTTAGTAACAAAATTTCCCAGAATTTCCCTAAATTTTCTAACCTAAACTTTCCATCTGTCATTAATGTCAGTTTAATTCGTGTGTTCTTTTGTTGTGCCAATATTTTGAAGAATTTGCGAATTTTTATGCGAGTAAGTATTATTTATTGTTCTATTTTAGTGATTTTTGATTAAAATTGTTTTAAAGAAATTTATTGCTTTTAACATTTTCGATTTTCAATCTTATAGAGAAATTTTACAAAAACCACTCTTCATAAACACATCAAACACTCGGTATTATCAGTTTACAGAATATAAACGTGTCCCGGAATATGTCTTTCAATTTTTATAGATAACAGACGAATTCTAGTGATTTACGTTCCCCGAAATAGGGCACAAATCCAGTGTCACTTTACCTGTAGTTGAAGGTGAAAGTTTTATTGTAGCCTTCGATTTTTTTACAACCCCTGTTAAAAAACACAATTCGAACGGGTTTATTATGGTCTTCAAGGAAACGTTTCTTCTGAACAACTCGTCGAATTTCTATCCCCCTATATATCTTTTTAATTAAACGTTAATCTTGTAATTTCCACATAGGTGGTCCTGTTCGTTTCCGATCTGTTGGCTTCTTCATTATTGCTCCATATTTCCTACAAGAATGCGTCGATGGAATCTCGTTATTGCTTGGATTAATTGTCGATGTAATAATCTTAATTGATGTTAATATGTAATGAGAAATAATGAGTATTTAGCCCGTATTGAAATTTATTAAAATCGCATTAAAACGAAGGGTTGAAATTGTCTTACAGCCCGGATATTTATGTGTAATAAAATACAATCCAAATTGAGTTATAAAAAGCAACGGGTTTTTGTTCAGCAATCGTCATAGATCTCTAATCCTGACAAGTTTCATAGTTTTCAATGCACGTTACCAGAGCACCACCTGAGCCCAGTAATCAATTCCATCAAGTCTAAATCTTAGCGTGGCCCCATTGGTTGCTTCTTCAGTAATTTAGTTAATGGTTCCCTGCTGCGCGCTCCCTTGCTATAAGTCTTCTGTTACAAGAAGTAATGGCCGGCTGTCACGCTTTGAACCCCTCTCATACAATGTCTGCCGTCGACCGTCCCTCGTTCTCCACCCCATAATAGAACAACACAACAACAACAGCATGATGCGCAACCCTTGGACCTTTCGTTCTCTAAAGAAAACTGCTTAGTCTTTGTTTTTTTTTCTCTCTAGTCTTGAGTTTTTTTCGAGAGACAGCAATATAAAGACATCACGGACTGTGAAAATTAAGGGTGCAGGGATCCCAAACGAATTCATCCTGCCAACCGTAACCGATCGTCATTATTTATATTTCTTCTTGTTTTAAATTATCTTACCCCATTATTATTAAGAATTTGTTATTTTCGGTTGGATATTTTTCGGAAGAAACTCATTAAAAATTCATATAGAATCAGTCGAATGGAACGCAGAAAGAAAAATGTCATGAGAATGTTTTGCGGTAACCTATCATCAATCAGATTGACCCTCCCTTTTACATCTTAATGTTCTGTTACCAACAACGTGATGGAGCCATTAACCATTAATCTTAAAACAACCTTTGTTCGCTTAGGAAATTGCGGTGAGCTGTGAAATAGAAACTATTTAAATTACGATTGTGGTGGAGTTCAAGTACTAGACAGCACCCAACTAAATCTGCAATTCCATTAATTAATTAAAAAAATGTTTTATTCTTTAATTGCAGATTAACGTTACGGATTCATCCCTTTCGAATGCGATATGAATTTCAATTAAATTTGTAAAGATTGATGTCGCTATTGTAATGTAAAATTTAT
Source organism: Mylabris phalerata (assembly GCA_020740385.1). Classification (NCBI taxonomy): domain Eukaryota; kingdom Metazoa; phylum Arthropoda; class Insecta; order Coleoptera; family Meloidae; genus Mylabris; species Mylabris phalerata. The sequence continues at coordinate 4,173,750 of JAJEOX010000299.1, read as the reverse complement.
GATGATATGGCTGAAAGTGTCGGTGTTCGATGTTGATTTTTTCGTCGGCGAACTTTACGACATCGTCAATGTCTTCCTGCAGTATATGAATAACATTTGAGAGCATCATGTTTTCAATAACGAGACTAAATATTCAATGGGGCACTTGGAGCGCTACTTGCGAGAAGATGGGCCATTCACGAGTACATTGCCCATTCCGGTCTCGAGAGGGCCCATTTCAACCGTTACAATGGTCGTTGCGTTCAGCACTATGGATTTCCATGAGCGTAGAATGCCCGTTTCACTTGAAATTACGGTGATTTTATTCAAATTTCAACCAGAATTACAGGTAAAAACGAAATATTTTTGTTATATTCAATATTATCAACATGATTCTATGATATTTAGGAAATTTTCTATTATAATTGCGGTTGGGTAAATTATTGAACATCTCCCCTAAATGTTGCGCCGTTCTAGTTATTGTATGATTATGTTATGAGTTGATCGTAAAACCTAAATGATTATTTAACGGTGTTTTAAGTAATTATGTGGGATTTTTATTTCAACTTGTTGCCGTTTCAATTGCTTGGAGATTTTCTCACCTGTTTGAAGTTAGCTTTTGATGTTATTAACAGCTATTTTTATGATCATTACAGTAGATAAAATAACACAATGGGAGAATTTCGTTTGATTCGATTGTAGCTTGTTGATTTTCGAATAGCATACGAGTGGGGCACTATATTTGTAGTCAATGTCTTTGTTAATATGTTGATAAGGGCGGGTGGAGTCGCGCGGCAAGGGGTAGAATCTTAATCAATGTAGATCCATGATAAATCCAATGTCGGCGGTTAAAACAACACTGTCGGCACAGGGCCATAACTCAGGTGATAATGACCGTTTGAATTGCCCAACACCCCCGGCCACATTGCGATATGCCCGCACTTCGCCAAATGAACAACTCATCATCTAGCCCTCTCACTCCCACCTGTACTAATAACTAGAGATTGTCTCTATATTCTAGATCGTGGATTGTTTTCGGACCGCCGCCTCAAATATATGAGTATCATTTCCGTAGCAACAGTTTCAGAATGTGAACGTACACTTTAATTTCCACATTACTCTATACAATATAATATCACATTCTATCGTGTTTTCATAGTGATAGCGGGTTAGTTATCTAGCTGACTTGATCCGAGGCTTTGCAGCGATCCAATTATCTGGATATATGGAGCGTTTCGATTCAGACACACCACCACCACCACCCTCTTCCACCCTTCCATCGGCCGTCGTTTGGGATACATTCCAGTTTAAGCTCCATTAAATATTTTGCTCGTCGCGAATCATTCTGTTTTAATTTCTACCTCATATGGGTTGAATTTCCAAACGCAATATATGTAAAGTTGACTACTTATCGGGGATTTTTGGAAAGTTAAAAGCATTCTGCAATTAAAACGTTGAAACAGGGTTGATTGTTATTAACAACAACGACAATATCATCGATCTCGTTGCTGTCCTAATGGAAAATGGACGATTGAATCGTATTTTAGCTGGAATTAACAATTCATGATCTGTACTGGATTGTCTAAATATTTTATTTTAATTAAGAAGAAAACGTTGTTGTATTTTTAGGCAAATGTGCCTATGTAAATTTGAACAAGAATTAATTCAGTATATTCGAATGTGAGAATTCCATTTGAACTTTTTTCGCGTTCCGAATAGAGAGTTTCTGAGTTTTCTCGTCGACTTTTATTGGCCATTCCAGAGAGTTATGTAGATTAAAAGTTGCAACTGTAATTGCTATTTAAAACTGGAAAACGAATTCAGATTCGAATATAGGAAATTCATGAATAACTCGGACCAATTTATTCTCATTTTCAGAAATTTTATTCTATACACACAGTATAGTCGCAGTAATTCCCTTGTTGTTTTCAACGCCATCATCAACTCGAAGGCAAAAAATTCCCTGTTAAATCGTAAAAATACCCGACTTTTATGTTTAAAGATACAGAAAACGAATCTCCTAATATTTATTCAAAGTTTCGGCCATTCCCTTTTCGTCGTCTATAAAACAAATCTGTATTGATTAGAGATGATTTCTTATTTATATATCAGTTGTAGCCTTTTTTCTTGTCCTGTTATTGATAATAATATAAGTTTGGCGCATGAGCATATCATTGCGTGTATTTGATAGTTTCTTCTAAAGTGAACTGAAACTGAAACCTTTATCTTTATTGTTTCACATTTGTGAGAACGTATAAGGAAAGAAATGTATAGAGCACGTTGTGGAAAAAACGACAAGATAGAAAACGCTTTTATTGATTTCAGTAGCGCATAACTGGATTTTCGATTAGAATGTGAAACACACGTATTTGTATTGTTTGTAAGTTGATCACAGTCAAACAATATTCAACGTGAGGGGAAGATGAAATGGCCGTTTCAAGCTTTTCAAATCGTGCAAGGCTGGCGGGTGGGTGGGTTTTTCGACGATCAAGCCAAAGAGAAATATTAAAAATGTTGAAAATCCGGTTTTTAATGTCTTTCTTAATCTATACACACAAACATAGAGAAAAAGACGCATTGGTGGACCATCTTAAACATCCACTGAATCATTCTAAATTGCTCCTATAGTCTAGCCGATTAATCGAACGATAAATATAGATGTTAATTAGAAAATTCTATCGGAATCAACTCGAGTTTTGTTTAATTATACTGAAATACCATTTGATCTAACGATATTTTAATATTTATAACAACCGTTGTTGTATAGAAGCGGTGGCTTTGTCGACTCTAGGTCAAATTTTCTTGTTATTTTTTCGCTTGTCCCAGGGAACAAGATGAGAGAGCGCCTATTAGCTTTTATGCAAAATAATTGTGTCTGGACTATAACGGAATGTTTGGAAATTCAATGCATGTAAAACAGGCATGTTACCCGGTCGACACTAAGGAACGAACAAAGAAAATGTATTCATAGTGTAGTAGAGACGGGAAGTCGTTACTAAGACGCATTGTCGTTCGCCGGGTAAACGGCACCCACGGGATACCTTAAGACATTTTCATTTTAGTTTTCTCTATATCTCACCCGAACGCAATATTCAACACTTGAAGTTTATAAAAGACAGGACTATATTAGATAACTCCCCATATACAAATCACAATTATTTAGAAATTTCCTTTAGTTAATCTTTTGGAATCGATGCGAATAATCGAAAAAACTAATACGACCAATAAAAGCTGTAAGGGTGTTTAATAAAACTTAAACGTACTCAAGGGCTTAACCTTAGCGTTTGTAGTATCATTTTAATCAATTCAAAGACACTTGAAGTGATCTGGCCTCGTTCTTTCGTCTATCTTTATATTTATCTAAAGTTGGCTTTTATTTAGCGCAAAGATAAGATGTAATGTTGTCGCCCAGCTTTGGCAAATGACTTTTCGTCTACTGTGCAGCCACTGTGTTATCATCCACATTGTGGACTTTAATTTTCCTTCGTTCCCTTCTCTACAGCCTGTTCCTATTCAGTTTGTGCAACTTCTTGGATAATGTACTGGTGCTTCTTCTTCCGTTCCGACCCGACTGTTTTTTTTAATCATTAACCACGGACCATTTACTGATAGCAATTTTGGCCCGTATAAAGGATTACAAAAACTTATACGACTAGATTTGACTCTTGTATCTTCTTCTTTTGTGATATATTTTGTTTGTTTTCTCCTTGTTTACCGAATTGATAGTTGTACGAGTAAAGTTACTAACTGGAATAAGAACGAAATACAACGGGAAAAGACAAAAAACTTTGGGGATGAGAAACTGTTAAAGTATCGCGGACAAGTTAACGAGTCTTGAAAGAGTTCCGCCCCGTTCTCGATGCGATGTTATATAAACAAGAACGAGAGATAACAACGATTCACAAAGTCTTTAATGAGGAACGAAATAGTCCTGATGGACGTTTTACCATTCGATGGAGACATAAAGTCGACCAAATCACTAAAACTGTTGACAGATAATTTAACAAACATGAAGACTTGTAAATTATCATTGATTTATTTCGTTGACGAAATTTTTAATGTGAAAACTTGAAATATTATTAATTAAAACTTTGATCCAACTCTTATTTCACATGCAGTTGCTTTAAATTGGTTGTATTAAAGGAAAACAAATTAATGAATAACTGACGCCAGTATTTCGTTACAAATGAGTTGATGTTCATTCCATTAATTTAACGACTGAATAAACAATGATTTTTTTATAAAGACACTGGTTTTTGTCTATTACAAAGTTTCTGTATTTTTCACCAAGGTTGTCTTAACAATTGTCGAGAATTCACGAATTTGCGTTAATATCCCAGTGGAAACCGAAAACTTTAACACTTCAAGTTTCATAATACGGAAATATAATCTACTTTAACACAAATATTTGGAGAATTGTAACATTTCAAAAATTATCGGTTTGTTTATAAAATGGGAACCAAAGAAAGATTGTTTACTGTTCTTTTGGATTCGAATCATTCGTGAATTGATAAAAAACACCTTTAGAACTATTCGGTTGACTAAAAAAGTTGATTGCTCTATTTCAAGATGCAAAGTTTTCTTTCTGCCGTAATTATGCAAATAATCGTTTCATTAAATTCATTATAAAGTTTTAATTAACATTGCCTTTTATAGAAACTTTAAATTACAATGAATCAAAACGCAAATAGAGACACAATCTCGAAATTAGCAAAATTATCGTGCTTTCATTTAGGGGTAGTTGATTTTTGACGAATTTGGCGATATTTTGAGTCAATTCCAAAAATTTTTAGCAACTATAACAAATTACAAGTTTATTGTTAATAAGCGTCCAGAAAATGGTGATTGCATTCGAATTGTCATCCTTGGTGCTTTTCGAATAGCTTCGATAATTGATCGCTTTAAAATATCACTTATCCGCTATTATTGGCAAAGTAAAGGGGCCTTATTGTGCTCCATTTCGGATCTTTTATTCGAAAATAATTACGTTCGGATTTTTCGATGGCATGGACGGTTTTGTTATTAAAAAATTCAATGGGAGATTCGGTTGTCTTTGATGTTGGTCGTTTATTTTGACGATTTTGAGGCTACCCGATGTCGTTTTCGTAATAAAAACTGACAGTTGAGAAGGTGCGACTCATTGAAATGTCACTATAATGGAGTGTTTTACTGCTTTAGCCCGTGTCGGGAACTTGATACAAAACTATAAAAACACAAACATTCCTCTGGTTTGTTGTTGTGCGTTCTTTCTTTATTTTATTTCTTGAAATTGTTGCTTTTTAATTTATTATTTGTCTTGTCTGACGTTCAATAATCGTTTGATAAGAATTAAAATGGCCATTTTTCCGGTAGTTTAATGTACAGCGGATAAACACCTGGTTTATTCGATGTTAAATAAATTGAAATCTTGTTGTTTTTAGGAATTTGTGCGTAACAAATTTGCACGAACGACGAGAGAAAAAAACAAACGACCAATAGAAATATTGAATAGGGGAAAAGGGAGAAATCGGATATAGTATATAGCGACATAAAATTTTATAAACATGTCTAAAAGAGAGAGATTTATCCTGGGTTGCGTTTACCTGGGGAAAAAAAATTATTGCTTATTGCCGTTCACCATGCTGTTCCAGCTAACATTAAAGATAATTTACATTGCATATAGTATAGTTATAATCGGCCATTGTTCGGCCGAAAGTGCTTTTTAGAATGTTTTGTTAATAGGGTAATGTTTTATTATAATGAACAATATAATTTGTTGCCGATATGAATAAAGAATTAAGTTGTTTGTTTAATGTGCAAATGTCATGTAAATCATCCATTACAATTTACAAGGAATATTTTTTAATTTATAATCAACTATCGGGTTTTCGGGGAGAAATCTCGTAGATTTATACAACGATCACAGACTACGGTAACGGCTAAATTTCAGCGTAGTTTCGTATAAACCTTCTTTATTACCTTGCATCCCTAAATCCTTTCCAAACGTAAATCAGACTTATATCACATTTATTGTAATGTAACGTTTATAAAACTTGCAATCTTTGTAGCTAATGTTGTTTATAATCAAAGACATTTAGATAATTGCGTACATGTAATATTTGGTAGAATATGCAGCATATCTAGAGCTGTTAGATTACAGTTGTAAATTCTCGAAACCACACCAATATAACGAGAACAAGATCCTTGAGTTAACCGAAGTTTGCAAACTTATATCAGCTGTATGCAGGCGTACACCCACACCAACTTTCAACCAGTAAAGTCTAATTAAACAACCGTTTTAATTAACACACTAAATTATAACTTAAATGAAATTTCAGTATCGTTCATCTTGAGATACGGCCCTCTCATTGGCGGCCCAATTCCGCGCCCCCTCTCATTTTAAATAATACAACCATAATGGTGGCGCTAACACACGAATATTTGTAATTTAAATAACAACAAAATTCGAGTTTTTTCCGAAATAATTTACGAAAAGTTTGAATTTTCAAATTCTTTACTATTATTGTTGTTTGTAAAACTTTTCTACCTACTCTAAATGCAAATACTATTGTCAACAGAAACAAACAACGTCTAAAATCTTACATCATTCGAGTAGTCGTCGGTACGGGGCGGAGGATTTTCAACAATGAAATTTCAGGACAATCAGGCAACGGTCGGCTTTAAATATTCATGAAAAATAAATTAAATGTAAATATCTTGAAAGTTTCTCATTTGTATCTTCTGGATAGAATTGTTGAACTTTCTCCCTTCGATTACACCCTCGCTTTAAAACGATTCTCATTCAACAACCGCTGATTTATAATGTTGTAAAGAAACTTATTTGAATTGTGGATTTTACGATTATATTCAAGGGGATTGTGATGGATTCGTGTAACATGTGTCTGTCGGTTATTAATTTGATTTAATAAATTCCCTAGAAAAAATCACCTTAGTTGAAATAGATTTGGTTGTAGGTGATATGATGACTCCTAACTACACCACTGTTATTTCTCCCTTACAACATTTAGCTCGGCTCTAATTGCATTTACACAGCTTGGAATGGATACAATTATTTTATACTCTGATTCGATGTTCTTAATTGTTGCTTGGAACGTTTAAGGGCACATGTTTCAGCTATTGTTATTTTCATCTTCTTATAACGAATCTCTCATAAATATCGTTATCTTTCGAATCTCGGCTGTATTTTGTGTAAACCGTCCCGGTTTTTTCGCGATTCATTAAAATACCATTATGCTGATAGCTTATGAATTAGCATTTCAATTAGGTTGATGTGGGATTTCGATTTAATAAAATTGGCAAATAGATTAGTGTATTCAACAATAAATAACAATGCATTGATTTTTTTGTCCCTGTAAATTTGACCTACAATCTGTCTAATGTAAATAAAAACTTACGGCATCTTAAAATGGCATATAACCGCAAATAATTCAAATTCGGCGTTGTGGTTTCCCAGTCTTATTGCATTTGTATAATAAATTCTAATACATACACGATATGATGACATTTTCAGTAGAGTACCTATGGGAACTTTTTTAATATTTATGATTGCAACCTGGGATGGTAGCATGTGGAAAGATGTGACACCGATGAGATCTAGAATGGGCTATAAAAAAAGAGCACCCCATTCCGATATAGTATAAAGTAATACAGTGGAGGGAAAAAAACACACACAGATCTGTATAAATAAACGAGATCAATCGATGGACTAGATATCAAAACATTTGCGGTTAATATCGAATATGTATAGTGGCATTAATGTGCCAATTATAGTCGAATTTATATAAACATTGATTGTTGTTTAATAAACATAACAGTCAAATTAAAACGAATCATATTTAATAACAATAAATACATAATAATTTTGATTTTATCAAAGCAATACTCGTCAGTGTTGTAAATTTTAATTAAATTACCCACCATTACCACTGCAAATTTACAATATTTTGTTAAAATCTTTATTAAAACTTATTTTGAATTATAATAGTGAAGATGCGAAGGTAGGTAATAAAATTGGTATTCAAATATGCAAATCTCTTGAAAGTTGCGGCAATACATGCACACATACACCGTGAAAGAGACACTAGAGAAGGATTTTCATAGTAGAAAGGCCCGTCTCGCCCGTTTTGAAGGCTTATATAAAGCTGTAAATTTATTAGTTTGAAAATCCCAGTTAAAATCTTCAGTTTAAATAGGATTAACACTCTATTTGGCTACTAGATGGTAATATAGAGACGTTCATTCATTTTTAAAATTTGCTAGAATCTCGTTAACATATCAAATATTGCCGAATATGCAATGTTTTATTCATTATTTACCATTCGATTCGACTAAATTAGAAGAAATTCGATAGAAAAGCCGACCGTTGTCTATATTTTTCCAAATTCCACTCGAATTCCTCATGTCTTTCTGTGTATTCTGCTATAAACTAGACGAATTTATAACCGCGTCTACAAATAGTTAACGAATTCTTTTTTCTATCTATTTGTAAAACAACGGCTTTGTATATAAAGGGGGTAATGTGAAATTCGCTGACATTTTGATTAGTAATAAAAATTCTGGGATTTCGCAGATGGTTTTTCTACAATCATGTTCCTCATAAGACAGAAGACTCTAATCCCCACGTGCTTGCGGCGCCTCATAACGACAGATAAAACTCATATGAATGGCGAACAGTCGAGAACAAATATTACAAGTCGCATGAGTTGAGTTCCTTACGTGCAAGGAATAGGCGGGATGGGACAAGATGGAAAGCGCAATTCCAGTTGGCCATTAACCTAACTTTAGACTCGCATAGCTGAACAGACTAGTTTTCCTTCTCCCTATCCCCCTATCTTTTCCGGGAACGTTGTAACGTCGTATACGTTTTTTTTTCTCTCTCACCCATTCCCTATCGTTACTTTAATGCCAGAGATGGACTCGTTTGAAATGCGCAATTTTATTAAAATCATTGTAATTCGATTGTGATTTAATACAAGATCGTGTCAGATTCATTCGATATGGTTGATCAGTTTTGTGAATTATGTTCGGTGTAATTAATCATAGGTGTGATGGTGGTCGCCCGGCGCATCCACCATTTCTACCGATATAATTTGGAATTGTATAATCAATAAAACCGACTCGTATGTAATACAATTTAGATTAATATCAACGTAAATTTGGGGCTTAGGAAATTCGAAACTTGTCTAAATTCGGTCCTGTAAAGCTGCTATCTCGCAGGCACAGACAATATCTCTTACAGGATCGAGTTTCGCTTCACTTCCCAATCCCCGGGTCTTATCCGCGCGAGTTGGGAATTGCAGCTCTAGCAAAAGGCTTAGCCCGCGGATACACCTCACCCGTACACTTCATTTAACACAAATAACTACCCGGACCGAACAATCCAGCCAACCAACCCCCTGGAAAGACAACGTTTTATAACCATCAGAATAGCAATTGTCACGTGAAATGTTGATCGCCGAGTGCGTGCTAATATAGCCAGCGATAATGAAGATCAAAACAACACAACAATGTCTACGGTCATTTAGTCAGATGTAATTATACGGATTAAAACTTTAGCGATTAAACAGGCGATTTAATTACACATTTGATTTTCATTATATTACATTACAACTTTATCTACTGATTATGGCTGTAATTTTAAAATTTCAGTTTTTCCGCTATATCCAACTCGGAAAATTACTAATCCCACCACCATCGTTGATACTAAAGGGGTGACTAGTGGGTGGACAATACTGTAAATATACATACCAACACATACACGACAGACAACTAGATCGGCCGGCATTTATGCGAGGGTTGTATTTGTTGAAGCGATAAAGGCTGATGGACGGGTATGTCCTCACATAACCACATATCCAGAGGGCCTCTGTGTACGAGGAGATCGACCGGAACCTCGCTTATAATCATATATCGCCGAAGATTGGACGTTTGGATTACGCCAAGGGGAGGATTCTACCCAATTTGAATTTTAATTTACAGGGTGAGTAAAGCGTTTAAATTTACTGTTGTCGTTTTATGTTACAAAAAGGAGGGTAGCTGGATAGAGTGGTCAATTGTTGGATCTCTATATCTCTATACTACCAGTGTACTGCGGGGGTTTTAAAAATTAAACAACTTTAATCATTATAAAACATCATAGCGGGTGACTTTCTGATTATTCTCGGCTACCACCACCAACTTTCAAGCAAATCAATCTAATTACAAATGAAATAGAAAATCACACAATTGCAATAAAATGATTCCATTGATTTATAAAAAGAAACTACTACTTGCATACTATTTCTAAAGATATTAAAAATTACGACCAATAAAACTAATTTTGCGTAATAAAAGATATGTTACGGCTTGTGGGGCATAAACTTTCACACCTTCTGTTTCCTTTTTTTTATTATTATGACTATTAAGAGGGACAATGAAATATGTGTCAACAACAATCAATTTTATGGCAAGTACTTATTAATGGTTACGACTATTTTACGATCACTAAAAGTCATGGTTTTGTCAATGTCCGTTTATAGAGAGAAGCCGCCCGTATTTACCCCCTATCTTGTTACTATTTCTATAGTAGAGATTTGTATCGATAGAAGTAGCTCTTTGTTCCCGATATCTAACAATATTTGAGAATTTAAAGTTGGAGTAAATAGATGAAATTATCGAAATGGTACTATTGATTTTTGTGAACAAAGTGTATACGGCGTGCTCTGTTTGTTTTAAATACGAAATAAAAGCGAAAGAAATGAACTGAAGAATATATCTGTGATGGTTTATCGTTTTGTTTTCGTTTCGCAATGCAGTTTGCACAAGTCGTCGGGCGCCCGGAAAAACTGCCAAAAGCGTCATATAATATTACAGTTTGGTATATTTCGTGAGAGAAACGGGCAAGTAAACTCATTCCAACTAGACATTTATCGTATACGAAATTGTGTGTATGTATTTGTGTGAGTTAGAGCGTTTCTTTTCGTTTTACTTCGCCGCTTATCTTGCCACTAAATTTCTGATTTTAATGGAAACTGGGAAATGGATAAGAGGAACACGGTTGGTTGTATGCGAACGCGCCAAAAGCTGTGCTAAAGTTTTATGTTCCCTTTTTAAATTAGGTCTATTGTTATTGGCCGTTTAAAGCAATCTTGCCAGTCTGAAGAATATTAAACGTTTTAGATGGATTATACTTTAAATAGTTTCAAAAACGGGGGGTGAAATTTAATTTCAAACATTCCGTCAACCAATATATCGTTCTCGAGTTGAGAGGGCTTTAAAACAACTAGAATTTATTAACGGCAATTACACAACGATTTAACCATAAATAAAGCAATGTTAAATTGTTGATTTTTTCAACGACGAAAAAATCAACCTAACGATATTTATTAGACACGATTAGAATGTGAATGTATGTCGCAATCGTTTCTAGATTAACACATTTTATTCCCAGACTGTACGTAGAAGGTAACAACAACGTCTCTATTAGAAACATTAATCTATGAAACCAGTTCTGTTTGGTAAACAAACCTGGCCAGCTATACATGGCTGGATATCTCAATCTCTTTGTTAGATCTGGCCATTATTCATTTCGTAGGGTCTTGAGATGAGAAAAATTCCAACACATCAAGAATTTTATTTGTAACAACACAAGACCATTTTGAAAATACATAGAAAAAAAATTGCCATTCTACTAGTAAGTCTGTAAAACTGCAATAACGCACACAATATACGCGATATAAATCAAATAGGAGTCAATTTAGGGGAAGTTTTCTTGATAATAGAAGTGGACCAAGGGATAAACTCTACAATAGCCGAATTTTCGATCCACAGGTGTATTCATTAAAAGATTGTAATCCAGGTGTTGGAAATTTCAATGTTCTGGGAAATAAAACAATAAACTTGTATTTTTCTAATGTTGTAGTACCCAGACAACAAATTCTAGGTAATTTGAAATTATGTATAAAGTAGTAAAATAGAATTTATATAGATATGTATTGTGTATATTTTCAGTGAGCTTTAGGGAGAGCTTGGGAAGTTGAATTGGAGTTCGCTGTGCGGCATTACGTCACTGTCCGAAAAGGCCGTTAAAGGAAACAAGAACAATAGTTGTGCGAGGCAGAAGCGATGCATCGCTGGGGGATTCCGTTGTAATGGGAAATGCTTGGAAAATAAGAAGAAGAATGCGTATCTAGGTCTTAAAGCATCCGCGGCACCACCTCCTTGTGCTCGCGGATTGGTGGAGAAATTCACGTTACTATAGCAACAAGGAGGAACATACTATGGAATGGAGGTGTCTTGTTCGATTGCAACCGAGTTTTTGTGTGTGATTCATTGCCACCTTGAGAAGTTTTTAATGTTGCCTTTTATTCAAATTAATGGATTCGAATATTTTACAAGATTAAAATTCCACTGGACCGTATCTCTTTTAAATTGGTCTGCATACCGTCTACTATCCTCTTTCGTTTTTGTTTGTTTACTTGTCTTTTATATGGGTATGTATTGCTGCTCCCTTGTATACTACACCGCTCCTATGGCCGTTTTACTGCTGGAGTTTGCCAATTTAAATGAATACATGTAGAAAACAAACATACCAACTAAATCACCTTCGATACTATCTTGTTTATTACGTAGAAAATGGCAATCAGCCAGACAAGTTTATTGAGGACTCCTCTATAAGGACACTTTTTGATCTTTTTGCATCAACAACCATAGTCTTGTATAAAATCTTTTGTTTCAATGTTGCAACCGAATAGATATTGGAAATTGTCATTATACTAAATATCGAAACTAAATCGATAACATCATCAATGTAACTAGAATTCATTCTTCCTCCACCCTGTCTTAATTGTATACCTCTCTCGACTGGTGTTTTTATTTAAAACACCAATTACCCTACTTATTAGCTCATTATTGTCACCATATTCGATTTAATTAAGGCGTGATCAGTATCTATATATTCATCTATTTTATAAGACTCCCACTTTTTAAGTGGAACAACAAAATGCATTAAAACACTCCCCAAAATGAACAAGGGCAACATTAACAAACTCGTTAAAAACGAAAATGTCCCTTAATTATACACCGGAATCTTTCCACGCTTAATCAACACACACAGAAAACTGTAAATAACCGAAAATATCCAATTTCTATATCTCATTAAAATTGTTTTTCTGTTATCCACAGTCGTTATTATTTCGCTTGATTTTCGGCAAACTAGAGGAAAGCTATTATTAAGGACTTCTTAGTAGCATATAATCGACGATTTATACTCTCTTAAATAACTTGGTCGTCTTCTATTTCTGAATAAACATATACAAGTCATGGATGCGGCCCCACCTTGACTTGCCCGAAATATTTATGAGAGGAGATAATGAGATTCTAACAGCAGCCCAACAATACCTGGACGGCCATCTGATTCATCAACGGCTGTCAAGACGGCCATTTTGAATAATAAAAGTAATTTTTAATGTGCCATGAATAAATTTGTTTTTAATTCGAAACTAGAGGGAGACCAAGCAATATTTTTATTTGGAAATTTTGATAAATGTACAAAGAAACACGAATGTTATTGTTCTATTAAATAATAAATAGATTTTTCTATTTATTTTCGAAATGGGTTAAAATGACGAATGTCCAACCGGCACGATATTCCGTGTTGTTAAATGAAGACGGAAGAAATATCGGTCGTTAATTCTTTTCTCCATTAAAATTCGAAGTTTATTTGTTAAACCGGATGAAAAATGTCTATCAGACATTATTAATACAACCATAATTTACAAAATTATACGTTTAGATAAAATACTAGAACTAAAAATTCTATAATTATTATGTAAAACTACAATAAATGTCCAGTTTCTTAATTAGATTTAAATTAAAGCAATTTGAAAATTTTTTCATTACCTTCAATATCGAATCGATAATAATAATGTTAATTAACTATTTATAATCAATGTTCTTTGATGTTTATCATAAAGAAACAATTATATAAATTAACAAAACTCATTAAAGCGATAACAATAATTATAAAAATGTGTTTTGAAATGCTTCATTAAAATAATTCAACAGTTGATGTTTGATAATCAAGCGACACTTTTCTGTTTCATAATCGAGTAGAATTTCTCAAAAACCAATTGGAAATCGAATATTTTCGTCACTACAATCCCAGTTTAGGTAGATTTTAGTAAAATTGAGCAAATAAAGGCGAATTTTTGACCAGTTTTATCGAGTAGGAACCGAAATAAAATTATAAACTTCAGAATGAATGAACAATAAGTGAGTTATTCATTCAACGCTTCAGATTATTTGACGAATATTTTCCACGGATTGGCCATTTGAATAAACGGAGTATTCAGTATTGGGCAACATTATAAGATAATTAGCTTGTTAATTGTGTAAAGAATTTCAATAAGAACGTTATCTAGACAATTAAAGAACTCTTTCATTACTTGCGATATTTGCAAAGAATTTTTTTAATTCAATAGACCACAACTGAGTCATAATTTTTGTCTATCAATTCTGCAAAATTTTCCATTAGTTTTGGAAGAAATTCTTCGAATAGGTTGACAAAATCCGGTTTTTGAAGTATAAAAAAAGCCACAAACTAATCACTTTCCGATTGAAATAGTTGGTTTTAAAAAGAGGGAAATTATCTAAATTTTTGGTTCTATAACTTAGAATTAACCCAGAATTAATAAAAAAGATAGAATCAGCAATACAGAAAATAGGATTGGGTGGAAAGGAAAGAATTTCAGTTGTAACAACAAACTATTCATTTCATTAAAAAAAAAGGCCGATTAAAGACTCAATTAATATCCTTTAGGGTTAACAAATTTTATTGCTTAAACCTCTTCTATAAATGGTCGCAATCAATCTTGAACTAATTTCCTTCAATTTACATGAGTTTCTTTCTAAAAAGTGAGAAAATTCTTTGAAATATAAGCCGAAGAGATCAACGTCTCAATTGTAAGGCGCTCTCTAATAAGATTTAGGGGAAGTAGGGCTATAAAAACCCTATTATCTTGAAACGAACCTGGTTAAAGGCATAACTCGAGGGCAAAACGATTTAAAAATTCCATTATTGTGATTGTAACATGAAAATTGAGAGAAAACTTTAAAATTCAATAAATCATCCAAAATGATGTTCTAGTATGGACATCAAATAACAATAAAAACGTCAACTACCCTTTCGTTTAAAAGAGTTATATCGGGTACAAAAAATTTAGGCCTAGAAGAAAAAATTTAGAAAGTCACTGGTTGCATCAGGTACAATGTTTTCGATCTTTCACAAAATAAAAACTTTCCCTAAAAATGGGATTATTTTGACAGTATTCGATGGGACCTCATCCGAACTTGGTGATTTTAAAGTTCCAATTGTAAGTAATATTTTAAATTATTAATTATATCGTTTGATTAAATTGATTCGATTGATTTGATTGGAAAAGCAATAATAGAAACTTTAATTTAAATTAAATTAATAAATTGTAGTATTAAAATTATTCAAATCGTGTATATTTTTGATTTAATCTACTTCGAATTATAATCGATAATATTAATAGGTTTAAAAATATAGTTTCAATTCATTTGCGTTGATTAAGGGTGAAAATTTTTAATTTTCCATAATTTTAGAGAACTATTAAATTTATTACGAGTGCCATCTTTTGCATGTCTGCCATAATTAATAAGTTTATACAACTACTCACCCCTCTATTGGTGATTATCTTAAACATGTCAATAATCAGTGCAGCTTCCGTCCAGTAGATGGCACAAAATCGGATAGTTCTTGATAGATTGTTAGGAATCTGTAAAGTGGAAAAAAATATTTAAAATTTGAAATAATCAATTTAGATGTAAGAGAATCTTTTGAAAGTCTAATATCAACAATGAATTTGAATCGTAAAGTAAAACAAGTATAAAATTGGCGTTTATACGGCTCTAAACTTTATTTTAACGATCACTTTAATCTGGCCTTTATTATTATTATTATCATCATCATCATCATCTCGTAAACAGTGGTTTGATGATTGTGGCGCGTGCCTAGAGATGCTCGTATTTTATTCGGCTATTCGGACGCACTTTTACAGTTTTAACTGCAGTAAAAGTCATTTTGATGGCCTTTTTATTGCAACTACCTACTTAGAATTGGTAGGATACTTTACTGCATCCCTCTTTTTTTCTTTTAAAATAAAGCATCATATAGAACATCATAAAATACAAATGACACAATCACCTGAATATCAATGTTTAACTTGACTGGGAAAAACTTTGATTTGCTGAGTACAAAGAGTAGGTGAGGAGATTATCGTTGGTTTCTATTAAGTTTATTTTCCGGCTTTTTTTGTGGGTGTCGTTTAGTGAAATTGGTAAACAAAACGTTTGGGTGGATGACAGGGAATTGACGGAAAGCAATGGAGACAGTATAACGTCGCAATTGATGGGCACATTTTCAACCCTTGCGGTTATACACTGTTGCGCTGTTTTACTGTCTGTAAAGTAGAGGGTAGCACCGGCTTTACTGAACAATACATTATCGATTTACTGCACTGATTTCACGTGACAACTACAATGATGTGCTAAGAATCCAAGAATTCGTCCAAATTGCCCCAACAATCAAACAATAATAAGGAAAATTTCGCGATTTAAATCGCAATAAATTCGAGAGTTGGTGGAATACTTCAACCGGTCTATTTCAACAAATTATTATTACCAAACGATTTTTCTCGAGCATTACCATCAGTTTCAACGGTAATATCTTAAATATCCCGCGTAATATACAATAAAATCGAACACTTTTACTATTTATACAACTATCACTATTTTTTCGTATGAAATAGAACGGTAACGGAAACAACAACATCCGTCTTTACTTCAACCACACATTTGACCCATCATCGATTTTTCGTACAATCAACGCTAAACAATCCACCTTCTATTTCACTCAACTTTTATAAAACAATACAAATACAGCAGTGAATCGTAGGTCTATTGGTTAATTCCAACCAATAGCAGAATCGTAATGGCCACCGTACGCTTCACTACTCTACCACCAGATAGCAGTTAAATAGCACATCGTAAATTTTATTCATTTCCCGCCCATTGCCTCCATAAAGGCGGTACTAGCTTTATGACGTCACCACGCACACAACTAAAAAGACTCCACCTATAAAACATGTAGAATGTGTTGCCATTCGATTTTTTCTCTTATTTTCAAGACGATTAACTTATTATTAATTAGAGGCGATGTAATGAGAGTTGTTGGTGATTTAATTGATTTTTCGCCGGTTTGATTATGTAAATAAATAATTATATAAAAGTAGAAAAAAATGATTTAATCGCAATTTAAAATGGCTAATTTATAAGTGCGTGAAGTTGTAAATTTTATTTTTATGAGTTGTTCGTGTTTAGTATTTTAAATTAGAGATTTGATGCGAATTATAGGTGTGTATTTTTTACACGGTATATTATTAGCACGAAAATTGCTCTGTTTGTTGATAATTCGATTGAAATTATTTCTAATTAACGCCGATTATTGTTAATAATCTGTTGAGAAGGGGGTCATTTGCATTAAATTCATTCAAGTCAATGATACTGACCTCGTATTGTTGAATGATAATAACAACAAAAACGACCTTGTCTTCGAACAATTTGTTAAAACAATCCGATTTTTATTCGTGTTTTTTATAAGCGAAATTCTCAAAGATAAAGTTGTAATAAAACCGGATACTTTGTCTCGGCACACAAGGCTGTTGTTAGAGTTGGGGGATTTTCGCAACAACTAGATTGGCTCTTGTAAAATGATTAAATAGATTGTTCGGCAATAAAGTCAAATAGAATTTCAACTTTTAAATTACTCCAATTCCATCCGATATAAACAACAACATCTTGTTATCAATCGATGCGAAATTCATCCTTGTCGGATTTCACGCTGGTTGTCATTTAGTTGATTTATTTGTAAATTGTATGCGGCGATTTAATTGGGAAAAACTGGCATAAATATGCCGCCAATACAGCTAATTGTTATTTATTGTAAATTTACCGATAAATTTGCAATAATTTATAATAAATATTGATTCATAAGTTCTATTGGTGAATAATTTTTATTGTTTCCGTGAAATAAGAAAAACTCCAAGTACAGACAAAGTTATACAATTCATTTTAAGTTTATGAAGCTATAACTTATGTATTTATAAATCAGTCATAGTGAAATAGTCATTATTCAACATTGTTTCTGTGTGATGTGCCCGTTGACTTGCCGTTTCTTCGACAAAAAACCATAAAGTTTTAATGATTGTCTCCGGTAATAGGCAATAAGGAAATCTATTTTGATGCGATTCATTTTTTGTAGGCCAACACAAATATTTTATATGCACCTTTAATTAACTTTCTATCACGTTGAAGATTATTGTCTTATTTCCCTAATTAATGTAAATTAATTGTTGAATTATTGCAAAATTTACATTTAGCAAAAGCCGACTTTTTTCACCGGTAATTTATTCGAATGGATTGGTTTGATGCGAAACTTGTAAACAACAATTTTCTATTACAACTGTCCCAGATTTATATTTTATTTTATTAATTCGTTGCATTAATAATTTAATTTTGCAACATACAAGACTCAACGAGTTTTTTCCCAGTTCTTCCATTTCTTCTCAACCATATACAGAACACCTCTCCCTAGCGCCTAGTAAATTCAAATTTATTTCGTTATTGGCCGATGACATCACCGGCATTCATACGGTAAAGATGACTCCTTCTTCTATGCTTTGTATTTTATTGAACTTAATAAATCCCAATTTTCATATTCCCAATTCAACAATAGTCGAGGATCACGTTAGACCCTTTTCCACTGTTTGTTCCACTTCAAAAGGGAGTCACAAATTATATTTCGCCTGTCATGCACAGCTCCTGCAATCTTCTTACTATCATTATTATTGAAGCCAAGTGGAAGATGTTTTATAATCTTCTTGTTATGCTCTACTCGATTTTCACTATCAATACGGTTCGTGTACGTGTCGGATATAGTCATAATCAAAACATATAAATTTCCCCATTTGGGAATTAGATGGTTTCTTTTCCGCTGTAAATTATACAACATGAAATATGCCACATAAATTCGAGAATTAGAAATTTCAATTTTTGAATTTTTATTAAAGCGTTAATATCGAATCTTATGGGAAATTGTCCGCATAAATCGCACACTTTTCATCTGTGTAGTGCTCAATTTAAAGCGTTTAAATCAAATCGTACGAAATTTCGCTGCGGTAGTTGTTTTCGCGTATCGAAAAAATCGTGCACTCTCATTTTTATTTCAAATGAACCGGTTATGTTTGTTGAATTTTTATGTTTTCGACTTCTTTTTACTATGTCGGGTAGTCAAAACAACAAACCATTGCCAAGTGCGGTGATTTCAAGAATTTCTGAAACAGTTACAATAAGCGAGGCAATAAAAATTGGCAAACTCCGAATTTTAGCTCTATTCTAGATTAAAATTTTCCGAAAGAACAGACTGTCATCATGAATTAAAGCTCGATTCTCTAGAATGCGCCTCGTCTGCACGCCTACACGTCGATTTTAATCCATTTTTAATAGAAAACGTTGAGAAACTCCATAAGTTTGAAGATTCATTATTTTTCGGTTCGTTGTAGTCGAGGGTGGGTGGTGCCAGAGTCTGATTTATATTATTTTTTCCGCCAAACGGTCGCCCATCTAATTAAAGTGGAAGAAACTTGAATAGTGCCAGGTAGTAGTGGTAGTGCGGAACAATGGCAACTACCACCACCACTAAGGCATCTAATCTCTTGGATTGTTCAATTTTCAAAGGGAAAATACGATAATTAGGATACACCGGTGGGGTTCGAAAATTGGAAAAGAGGGGCAAAGAAAGCGCGCCCGACTGTCAGACCATGAAATTAGAGACGTGCCCTAAATGAGTCCAATACGAATATTTATGAGACGTGTTTCATTTCTTCCATTGTCCGATTTCGGTGTTCAAGCGTGCAGTCTTCCGAATTTCTTCTAGTGAAACACCGAAAAAAATCAATATTTCGAAATTTGTTTGCTGTAATCGTGCAGGAACCGGGATGAACGAAGCAACGAACGGTGTAATAATAAGAAACGGCTCTCTGTTGGAATGTAGGGAATTGGGGAAATGTCGACATATTACGTGTGGTAATATTTCCCTGGTATCTATATAGCGTATGCAATAGTCTGGCTTATAAATATAACAGCGGAGGCAGAAACTTTAGTAGCACATTGTGGTTATTGAATTGATCAATTTAGCCCCAGCATGGTCTATTCTATTTCTCCTCATACTTCTAACCTAAACTTGTACGTTTTTTTATTAGTAAAACTATGTATATGTTTATGCTTATATGCCGGTGTTGAGCGCAACTACGATCGAAACACGATCCGTACGACCCATCCAGCTCAGTAGAAACGGCCTTATTATGTAGTAAAAAAAAGGAAAAGAAAACCAGAAGAATGTGTAATGTGTTTCGAACATATTGTTATGTTTATGTCCAACAATCAGTATGTTTTCCCTATAAGTTATACGATCTAGCTATTGTTCAAAATGGCAAAATTGCCGTAGCTATGTAGAAATAAATCGCCAATTATTCGCACAAAAAACATTCAAATTACGGCTTGTTTTCCCGTTCTTTCGTGCCTGTTGCTAACGCAAAAAAATCAACGATTTTCCAAAGAAATATTTATTCAGTTCAGACAATCTGTACAATTACATATTAGGGTTATACAGTTATAAAACATGGCATCAAAGCAAATTGTAGCACTATCAAAGATTTACTTGTTTTTATAATACATTCAGTTAATAATTCGGCTTGGAGAGCTGGTATGGAAGGTAAAGTCTACATTATACAGTACGAAACAAGTACACTTACACTATTACCTACGATAATATGAACATTATTCATCTTTTTCTTTAAATATAAATTACGTTTAATTATACAGTCATACAAACTAAATTATTGTGATAAATGATATGATGTCTACACGCTTTCATAAACAAACAAACAAACAAACAAACAAACAGGAATTGAACGTGAATCGAGAATATGTTCGTGAAGAAAACTCCAACTTAGGTTCACACTGACTACTACCACCTAAAATTTATTAGACGAAAAAATTAAACTTAACAAGTTGTACCAATGTTATGCTCTGTATCTTTCCCGTTACGGAAACGATGCAAGATTGCACTTGATTCCATCTATAGAACTAATAAAAAATGCATCAAACAATAGAAAAATCACAACGAAACTTTATTGCACATGAATCAATCATTTCTACCCCTCTAGATCGCTTTTCTATAATCAATGCGAACCAAGCTATTATTGATTCTCTTTTTAATTTCTTTTTGTAAACCAACACTTGTAGCTACATGGACTTCTATCACAGGTTGAAGAGAGCAGCAATCTTCGATGATCGCACACAAAGTGTGTTTTCAATTTTTTACGATAATAGTTATAATAAATGCATTCAGACACAACCGCACAAATTGTAATGATGAGTGGAATATGATTAATTTAAAAAAATAATAATTAAGGTACTTGAATAAATTAAAACGAAGAATCGGCAAGTAATTGGTACTTGTACTAAAAACATACTGTTTTATTTGTTTAATATTAATAGTAATTATTCATTAAATCTACTACACTAGAAGCTTTATTATTTTTAATTATTATTATAATGTATTAATTTTAATGAAAGCGTTATTAATCAGTCCAAATTTGCTTGAATCTTTTCGTTTTAAGGAAGAGTTAGGGGAATTTAATTTAATTTAATTTAATTTAATTAATTAATTAACAATTAATAATACATCTACCATGGCTAATATTTACAATAAATGATCTGTACAATATTATTGAAATAAGTAACGTAATCTTCCTCTTCATTCTAATATAATACCGAAATGATACTGTTCCGAAAAACTTAACAAAAAATGCGCGTATACGTAGATTTTTTACATTCAACAAAAAGAATTATGTTCAATTTACAATTTTCCAAGAGGGAGATGGGGGTGGTTTGAAATATTGTACAATTTTACGTATCTAAATTTGAATTGAAGGCCCAATTAGCCGACTATTACCAGAAAAATCTGACACACAACATCGATATTTTAAGAAAATATTTTATACACGATGAGACGAATAATAGAACTATTTAAGGGATGGCGGAGGGAGATTATTCAACTGTAATCAACTGTAATTATATTAATGTTTGACTACCCTGACACCAAATTACGTATAAGATTACTATTTTCGAGTATCAATACTCGGCCGTGTTTTATCGGGGTGAATGGTAGAAGGGCTTTAAATTGGCACAATTATAAATAATCAAAAGATGAAGAAAAATTAACAAGCAACAAAACATCACCACCATATTGGGGTGTTAAATTATTAAACAAAATGGCAATCACAACAGCGATACGTAAAGAGTTTAGAGATCAGACAATCTGATCGGATTTAATTCAAAAAAATAAAAAATACTATAAAATTAATATTTAAGTATATAAAACATCAACGTGAACACACTACTTTTATGTACAACAAATCAAGAAAACACAAAATAACGATTTTTCTCCGTTTAAAGAAACGAACAACGAAAATAATCCAACTCATATCACGAGAGTTAGTAATAACGCACAATTAACATAAAAATAAGACAAAAACAATGTTGTATTGTAACACAACACTTGTATAGTTTCTATTCTGCTATTTTTTATTCTTCCGAAACACTAATAATGATAGCGTCCAATAAAATCCTCTTTCCTGCCTCCTTTTATGTGGGTACTTTCGATACGGCTTTTAGAAGATCTGTACCGGCCGTTTTATCTAAACTCATCTTCATCGGATCGTGATGGTGTTGATGTATTGTTGAATGCGTTTGTTGTTCTAATTTCTGTTGTTTCTCCTGTTGTTGTTGTTTATGTCGTTCTTGTTCTTCGCGTTCGCGTCGCGCCTGTTCGTTAATCTCTTTAACAGCGCGTAATTCCTTCTTCAATTTCATACGTCGATTTTGGAACCAAATCTTGATCTGTCGTTCGGTTAAACATAAAGCGTGTGCAATTTCGATGCGTCTTCGTCGTGTCAAATAATGATTGAAATGGAATTCCTTCTCCAATTCTAAAGTTTGGAAACGGGTGTAGGTCTGTCGGCCGCGCCGCCGTGGACAACCGTTCGGTCCTGTAACAAGACGACAAAAACGGAAAATACATGAATTTAGAAGAAACAGTCCAAGTCGTTTTTTTAACAACAATAAAATCAAAGAATAGTAACTTTCTATTTTATTGTCGCCGGTACTAAAGGGATGTTGTAAACCCTTTATTAAAGGAGTTGGAATAAAGCGAACGCAAAAAAAATAACACGACGTTGAAGCGAAATCGTTCAACTTTCTCCAACTGGAAAGGGTTCTCAGTCAGCATCTCGTACTGTCCATGTCTCTGTGTTTGTGTCACTCAGAATAGCTACTATAAAATATAACCGTTACGGCTTCTAAGCTCTGTTTATATGGCAGAAAAAGTGCAATAAAACATTCTACGGATTCTTTGGTTGATGTTCGATTGCCCTTTATTGCAACTAAAAAAAGATTTCGGACCTGATATTTGCGAATAGATGCAGTGAAATTGCGTGTAACAATACAGAAATCTCTGGTGGTAAAATTTCGATAAAAACACAAGGACACTTTTTTAAATCAAAATCTCTCGAGAAACTCCATAATTTCGGAAACCGAGCATAAATTTTTAGCCTTCTCACATTTCTATTTTGTGCGCTTCTAATTAAACTACAACTCTTATCTATGATTAGACAATAAATAATATTTTTCTGCCTGTTATCAGCAGCAGGTATTGTTTCGGATCGTTGCCATTTATTTATCAATATGTAAATGACTTATTAAAATATAACTGAAGTTTGTTATCTTTTCACATGTATATTTATTCGCGAATATAAAAACAATTAAACAAAGTTAATGAGCAGTCTAATAGATACTTTCATAATTATATAATTTTATTATTCAAATGAATCTTTCAAGTAATGTCTGGGAATTTGAGAAATACCTTAAATACAAGCGAAAGAAAGATGATTTGATAACAGAATCATAATATTAATGTATATTAGATACGTGCAAGACATTATAGATAAGATACGGTGGTTAGAACTTGAAACACCCATACATACCCCCAACAGCACGTAAATATATCTATATAATGGAATCCGGACTTGGACAGGGAAGCAATATGGCGGACGTACCCGGTAACTATAGCAACCGGCGGCCCTTCACTGCAGGGCTCACCCCTCTTCTACTCTTCTATGTAGAGAAATGCCAGTAAATCACTAACAAAAGTCACCCCCAACAAGTGATTTATAATACCCAAACCATCAATAAATTTACAATTAATGCAAAAACATAAAGTACCATCTTTACATTATTTTGTGGTATAATTGATGCGTTTTAATTAATTAACCACCCTCGTGGAATTTTTCTAGATTAAAATTGTAAAATATGATTCGCCCCCTCTTCCGCAATATCCCGGTGTAATTATTTTAATTATCATTCGGGATATTGGTAGCATCTGGTACATGAATAAATGTAGTAATATGTAAATCAAAGACTAGTCTCATCATGTAGAAGACTGTGACTTTACGTAGAATTTGTATAATTCCATGCACGTACTACTCTTTCCAATGCCTTCACAGTCCCCTCGTGTTGGCCTGACAGTAGAGCAGCTGGTGCAGAAATCGTGACTAAGATGATATTACATTCAAACTCTCTCAATCGAGTTTTCTTGAAGCGTTCCCAACATTTTTCACAATCATCGATGAAATTTACTGAATCAATTAACGTAGATGCGTTACTTTTAATACTTCTACCTAAATCAAATCCAATTCGCTATAAATACACTTTCTATTTGATATAAAAAAACGAAATATCCACACCTAGATGACTTTCTCAGAATTTATACAGAATAAAGGGCAACAACAATAGTGTGTTATTATAGTCTAGTAGATTTGTTCGCCCTGTCGGTCCCTAGACGGCGTACAGGGCACAGTTGGGGTTAGCATCTCGTTATGTAAAGTGTCTGTTTACAGGCATAACTTACGCATTCAGCCTCGGCCATAATTTCAGCTAGACTGGCAGTTGTAGCCAAAATGATGATGGCAAATGGCTCCACGACATCCATTTTACAAGCAATTTCTAATCTTCTAACAGTCATCAAGTGATTTGTTAAATTGGCTAAGCTCTCTTTCTTTATACCGCCAAATTACCAACAAACAGCCGAAATGGCCAAACTCAATGTTTCGTCACTAATATTCGACAGATCAAAATAGCCGTAATCAAAATACAAAGATTCGTGTGGTTTTTGGTAGTTTTATAAACGAAGTTATTGTTTAATAATTAAAAACACGAATTGTTTTCCTGCCAACGCGCTGACATTTTGTTTATTCAAAGATAAAAGGCTAATTGACCGTAATTTGGTTGTTATGGTAGAATTTCCAAATTTCACACCGAATTGCAACGATTTGTTCCAATATCGATCGAGATAAAAGGAAAATGTTGTGAAACAAGAACTAAATAGAACAATAACGAAAAAAAGATAGCATGCTAAGCATTCATCAATTAATAATAGAACATTTATTAAACAAGTCCATTATGATTACCATAATTGGGTTATTATGGCCTGCAATCGTTTGTTTTTGATATTTATATGTTGTATTTCGTGTAAATGAAGGCTATTTATTTACAAAACATTACCATTGTTTTAATTGTTGTAAATTAGTCGTTTATTTGTCGATACAAATTACAATCGGCTCGTAAATGTTAATGTTGTTTTTCGAAAATTTATTTTTTGATTTTCCCAAATGGATTTATTTTTAATTATTCGAATATTGAGGCAAATAGAAAGCTCTTATTGGAAATGAATACGGTAGAAACGCAGGTCAACAGACCGATTAACGCCAACAAAGCTGTCTTAGAGCCTGTTTATACTGACGAGAAAATCGACAATTAACCTTTGTTGTTATTTTTTCTGTAAATTCTTGTTGTTATTCCCGACTAACAGACTCTACATCGACGGCATTTATAATAACACAAAATACCTCTAATTTAAAATTAAAATATTTTCAATAATCCCAAATTCTCATAATTGGTTGGAAACGTTCACGTTTATCGTTTTGATGCCAAATATAAAGAATTATACGTCTGTTTCAGCGATTGGATTAAATGCGTGCGAGGAATAGCAAAATAGCCGGGGGGCAGCAGCAAAAAACGAAGCGAAAACTCGCACTATCCACCATCGGTATGGGTAAAGGAAGTGATAACTATAAAAGTAACGGTAGGGCGGAAATGAAAAGTGCGAAGAAAGGTAAGAAGCAAGGTCGTGCACGCCATCTACACGGACCCAGTTCGCGTATTTTACGATCCAGAAGATTGGTAGGGTGGATTATGGAATGAATGGATTTTAACGCCAACTACCGCCATTTCGTCGCTTTCTGGTTAGTGTATGGGCTGGAAGACAATGTTGATTTCAATATGGTTTAATTAATGGTTGATTTGATAAACTAACCGAAAGGAGATTGTAACTGCAAACAACGAGGTCGATAGTGTTGTTTAAATAAAACCGACTAGCGAAGAATTCACTCGTAACATTCATTGTTGGAATTGCCGCATTTGTGCAACACATTCCAATTATATCCAAAGAGAATGAGTAGTTTGGACGGTGAAATGAACATTTGCATAGGGAGTGCAATTTCAAACATAACCAGAGTGGAATGCACTATTGTTGTATGCATTCATGCTATTCTCATCTAACTTGATTAGAATAATATTTTCTAAACGGTTGGAATTTTGTTTATTTTCAACGTAGTGCATTTTTTTAATAAAGCGTTGTAAATTCGATAATACCGGCAATTCTAACAATTCACCAGGATAATTTGGCGTTATCTCTATACCAGCCTATCTGGATACAATACGAGTCTAATGCTGTGTATTTTCATAAATTGCGGCTTGCATTCGAATGAGATACATAATTTTGTAATTAATGCACGACCAAATACGCCATACCCATATATAGCTATAGATTTAATTAGTCCCGTCATCGTAGTACACAGCTACGGAAGTTTAGAAGACATTTTTCTGAGAATTATCAGACTTTAATATCTGGAAAACGTAAAAAGACCTGCATGGAAATTTAATAGAAACATAAAACTACCACAGGTATGTCCCCAGATATCTCCAACTATAATAAAGTAAGTCAAAATTCTATTACAGGTGTATATTTAAGTCAAATTAATTAAAATTGTCGCATTCGATGATAAGAATATATTCGAGTTATTTTCGTTTCTTTCTTCACACAATAAAAAAAATCTTTATACAATTAATAAAGAAACGATTGCTGTTGATTTTTCCGGTTTTTCAAGATTGCTAGTTGGACTTTCTAGCCAGTTTAGCTAAGTAATGTGATGGTTACAAGTAACGAAATGGACTCCATTCAGAGTCGTGTATAATTGGAAATTTCAACATTCAAGTTGCCGGACTTGCTGGAATGCCGCCGCCTTTGAAACCTTTACTTTGTTCGATATAACAACTATTTTGATAATATAATGGAATAAAATTGGCAATATATCTGCATATTCGAAATTGTACCAACGGCAATGTCTTTTATATTGGTGTATACCTTATATCGAAGTATTTTTATTTGAAATTATGGCTAATTCGTTGTCGACACCTTTGACATTCTGAATTGAAAAATCCATTAACACTCAACACTCAATTATCTCGAAAAGTCAAATACATGCATTCATGGTCAACAAAATACCGTTAAAGTGAAAAACAGACCAGTTTACTTCTTCATATGCTTATCTTTAAATAGCACTTGGCTCATGTCACAACTGTACTCATATTGAATTTTAAAAGCATTAACAGATGATTATCCAACTAGAAATATGAAGCGAATTAAGTTTTAAATAATAACAATAATTCACAATTATTTATTCGTTTTCTCTTGTTAATTTCCTTAATAAATCACTAGAATTATTCCGTTATATTGTACTGTAATGTTATAATTTTCCAATTTCGATATTACCACAACAGTCAATCGATAACTGCGATAACTTGGAAATGTTCCACTAGCCAAACTACTGCCAAGAGCATCGTGAAATGTTGGGGATTCTTTGTGTTTGGAAACTAAATCCATAGATACAAATCCCTTATCCGCTACCTCTGCAATTTGTGATATTGTGATTGTTGAACAGTCAAGAGAAAAAAACGAACGGCTCCAATCTAACTGAAAGAAACAGTAATCCAACAAATCGTATCCGAGATAGGGGCGAAGGGAATGAGGACTTCCTTTACAACACTATACCCGTATACGTCGTTAATAAATAATAAAAAAAATTACTCGAAAGTCTAATACAATTGCAACAAAGCATCGGCCATGAATTAGAGATTTGGCAGTTTAATAATCGCTCCATCATAACGGTTAGATGCCAGTGTTTGTATCCAATTTTAGAAACATCCATAAATCAGTGGGCGTAAGCAGAAGCTGTTGTTAGATTTACAAGTCATGTAATGAGATGTTTACGATGTCGTTAAAATCGAAGGTGTTCCAAGTCTCTTACATACATAAACAAACACAAAACCCACAATATTCGATCCGAGAAATTTCCTTCAACCCCTTTAGGTGCACAATACCGATTACAATAACTGGATGCAATCGTTTTATCTTCCCAACGAAAATATGTTGCAATAAATGCCGAGCCAACGATATTTATAGTATAGTTGGGTATTTTCCCCATTGTTACCGATGTCGAGATTAAAACCCATAATTTAGATTTTTTCCAATTTGTTCCGAACGGAAAAACTTTGGCGAATTCCACGACAATTAGAAAAGATCAATATACGAGTGACATGTTTGATTATTCCATATAAGTTTAATTAGAATCTAGGGCGTTTCCCCTGTTTCAAATTTAAAACTAATTTAAAACTAAATACCAGCTTGTTGTGTAGAACGGGAGTGTCGGATTAAAATTTGCACACAGTGGTGGTAGTCATCGAATATAGGGGATGGGAGGCTGTATTGTAATTCGTTAGAGGCGCCATATTGTAATTGTAAAAGTGGTTGGAGTTGAGCATTCCCCATTGTTCAATAATGCATGTGATTTAATGGTAGTGAAGGGTGGGCGAGACTATCCCAAATGGACACCTGACTATGTGTCTTGTGTTGTTGTTGTTTATGGATGTTTCGGTGCCCCGAACATTTGTCTTGGAACAAGGATTGGTCGTTTGTTGTTTTCGTAGTGAGGCGGTCTTGCACCTCGTTTGATTAATGACTTATCTCCCTCTACCCATCTTCTTATTCTTCGCCTATCTATTTATACACAAAAGAGCGGTTATTTTATCTTTGGGAATTTACCACGGCATGGCTGGACGGACAAGTCGACCCCTACCTGTCTACCTCTATCTACCATTGCTTCATTCACAATACAGATTAATTCAAATTGCATTATTAATGGCTGGAGAGTCTGCCACAAAAGGAGAATATTATAGTCAACAAGGGAATTTATTAGTCGCTAGAGCGGCTTGTTTTTCCTTTGTCCAGAGGAAATTACTTTTATGAAAATTTCAATTCTACGCTAGATCGTCAAACTAGTTATGTAGATGAAACTGGCATTAAAGTTTTATAGGTGAAAGAACGTTGCACAATAAATCATCCACAAATTAACACAAATTATTAAACATCAAAATAAGATGGAAACGATTCAATAAAATTATTGAAATTATTGTTTTAACATGCCAAATGTAGTACAACGTTATGAAATATTAAAACGATTACCCTCAATAACGATCTAATATTATCAAATTATCGCGTATATAGAAGCAGCGGGCCGGCACTCTATAACAACACCCATTACATGGCATTAGTTTTGTAACCGCACTAATCCAGGTACTTTATTGTAACATTAACGCTGGAAAGCTCGCGTGACTTACCGAATTTGATATTGCTTTGAGTTTTCATTTACATATCGCATGAACGTGCCTAATTACATGTTAGAACTACATACAAGACTTCTTCGAATAGCTACTAGTAGAGAATTGGGTGTACGCCAAACTATGGAGATTTTGTTTAGTAGAAACTACATTAACAATAAAAATTTATTTGTTAGTGTGGACGCAAAACAGGAAGTTCCCCAGATACGGAATTCGCTCAAATTTTTGAATTCCGCAAAGAAAACAAGTCAAAATCACGTTCAACGTATCAACATTAAAAATAACGTTATATCCCGATTAAATTGCTAGATAAGTAAAGATTATAGGCCTGTGTAATGTTCAAGTTAGACAATTTCGGGCACAACTCGAGAACATGAACATTGAAAGCTATAAGGATACATAAACACGCATAAAGGAGCCATTTCGCGTAACTTTATCGCCATTTTGCTGCTGTTCAAGGCAGACATATAAAGCGTTGGAGGTATAAGATAATGACAGTTGATAGTCTAATGACGGTGAACTGAGGCTATGTAAACCTATAAGGGGTGGTGAGAATGCAGCACACCACCACCAATTGCCAAATTAGATTTCAAAATATGAGTCGAATTATGTGTACGTTCCGTTTAACTGTTCACAATGTGCACATCTTGTAAGTTTTTATTACCACAAGTGCCAGTATTCTCGTCTATTTTCAGTATTTGCTGAGAACGTTCTATTCGATTGTGGCTCCCTATGGAGACGCTTCAGGCAAGGAGATTGTTTAACACCATTGAAAATACCGAAATATTAGAACAGAGAAGTTTTATCTATAAAGATAATGAATCTATTCATTTTATAATAACAAAAATAAGTCGTCGGTTTTGAATTTGAAATTCCCCATCTTCGGTTACAATTCCCAACTAAAGCCACATTTAAGAATTAGTTTTAGTATTTGAAGCATCCTCGGATATTTCCAGTCATTTACAAAGCGTAGCTGTGGTGGCTAAATTCTTTATTAATTACATTCCGTCTGATATTGAGCGCGATGGTAGTATATGCAATGGGGCCTTCTAATTACACCACCAAAATGTTGTGCAGCTATCGCCTGGCAATATGCCACCTAATGGATACGAGCCTATAATTCATAGCACCAACGGGCTAAATTAATTTAGGGCTTAGGGAATTGCTCACAATAATTTATCTAAATGTACGAAAAGGTCTAGATCCATTTAATAAAAATGGAAAATAGAAAATATTCACAGCCAATGGAGTGGTTGCTTATATGATGAGATGACAACACGACTCCCATGTGAGGTACACGTAATACACTGTGTACTCCCTGTATACCTGATCGAAACATTATTGTTCGATAAAAATACCAAGTAAAGTCGCTAGATAATCGATTGACGAGAACGAATACGATAAGCCGCTTTATATTTGTATTCCAACCCTAATAACGATAATAAAATATGGGCTAATTTTGGCCAAAGCAACCGCATAATATAAAGGTCACTGCAAACAATGGCCCTATGATAATCACGTATCATTTGAATTACAACATGGTGTCTAAAAAAGGGGGTTATATTCTATAGTCAAGAACTGTCCAATGTCCAAGCTAACAAAACTCAACATCCCCAAGGGAGTAAACGATGTGCTTGCTTGCTGCCCTCGCCCGAAAGGGGTCCAACATAAAAAGAAGGAGAATGATCCATACAATGGCGCATATACCGGACTATAGCCTGTTATGCAAACTATACCGACTATCTTTTCTATAGGCCATTTGGTTCGCGATGGACAATCGTCGGTTAGGACCCGATTGTCGTTGGGGGACTCATCTAGAAAATTATATCATATTGTAGTAAGAGTTGGGGTGGTGTGCATTAAAGGAGAATGTTTATGGCGGCTATTCCAACACTTGCGGCAACTAGATAGTGTTATTTCCATAAAATTAACAACAACAAAAAGATACCGTTTTCATCACACATTTATTGTTCAGATGGCTTACAGCACGCCATTCACGTATTTAGATGTGCGAAAAGAACAGCCAATTGGAACGAAAGATGCACCACTAAACACTAAATATTTATTTATCATGAGATAATAAATCAAAAAGGACCGAAATATATCAAGTGATAATATTTTTTTTAAATAAAACATATTTTAACCAAAAATCTATAAAATAGAAAAATAAATTCTTGTATAAAAATTCGCAAATTCTTCAAAACAGCACAGAAACACACGAATAAAACTCACAATTAAGTCAATGATTAACTCATTCTTTGGGCCAATAGAAATTGAAAATTTTAAATTGCGCGCCTTGAAAAATCAGGTTGGTATGACCAAATTCCCCAGTTGTTCTAACCTTATAAATTTGATTAATGTCGGTTTTACTCTTCGTGCCGCTATTTCTTTGAAGAATTTGTGGTTTATTTATTCTTCTATTTTAATTATTTTAGATTAAAATTAATTTATTCGTAAAATTCGAAAGATTACACAAAAGCGAGTTAATTAATTAACTTTAGCTTTTTTATTGTAGTGTTGATATTTTTGAAATTATATAGTTTTGAGGAATTCGTCATTTTAACTTATGTTGGCAATTCTGTTTTTAACGGTGCCCAACATTTTCAGATTTATTTATATTTGTATAGTCTGTTGAAAAAAATTAGACGTATATTACAGTTTTATTGTCACGAAATATCAAAATACGTGCTAAAACATTAAAATAAAATAAATCTTCAAACGCTGCTATGCACACTTTTTTTAAAGCAACGTAAATTGTTTTAAGCATGCTCGTTTTATGCTCAGATGACAAAAGTATGGTGCGAAACAAGCCGAAAAAACAGTATGCACCCGAAAAATTATTATTATTAATGAAATCAAAGTTTGTTTATCACAGAAAAGTTGATAACCCTCCGAAGTTAGTAATAATTTAACTTCGATTTAGAAAAAATCAGGGAATTAGGGATTGAACGTAGATTCTCTTCTAATAAAATGTAGTCAATCAAAAGCAAATTCCGTTATGACTGATTTTTTATTCGTTGAAATAAACGTGCAAGATACAGAACGGTACTAGGGTTTTATTGATTATATAGCGAGTGACCATCAAATTTAATGGCCTTTATAAAACAATCGCCGATAAGAAGTTTTGATAACGATTATTACTTCAGTTTGAGAGAAACCAGATTTCTAAAACGATGAAAATTGCGCCTATATCGAAATCGAAAAGAAACGATTTCAAAATTGCTGGTACTTTGGATTTTGAAACTTCTATAAATCAATAATGAAATAATTAGAAATAAGACTGAAAGTTGAGGGAGATGGACAGAAAAACCTCCTCTTTTGGGGGCAAACGGCAAATTTTACCTAGCACCATTTAGGTAGTTTTGAACAAGACAATCTACACAATAAAATATGTTGGCAAAAATATTGGACTCCTTTAAATTTTTCCATATCACTTTTCGTTGTTTAGACAAATAAATATTAACAAAAGAGCTGTTAATAATGCATCTCAAGCTGTTTATGAATACAATTTTTTAACAAAAAACAACTCCCAGTTGTTCAATAAAAAGAATCAAAGGTTAAGTTTAGTTTAATTCATTTCTTATGTTAATCCGATTTGAGACTTGTACTTTATGAAGGAAATCAGAATTTCTTCTAATAAATTATTCTTATGAAATATTGATTGGGAAAGCTTCGATATATATTTTTTCTATCAGATATGTGTCATTAATATTAATAACATTCAAGATAACGTTTAAATCACAACAATTCTGAGATTATCGATAGAATTTTAAATGAATTCGATATTAATGCTCTAACACTGATAATTCGAACAATAAGTTGAAGAACTGGCGCCAATCTACAGTACATCTCAGTTTTGTTGTGTAATAAGCAAATTCTCAAATTTATTTATTTAGATTTGATTTTTTTGAATTTACGATAAATTTTTATTGTTTATAGTCTAGTAGTGGAGTTGAAATGTTTTGTACACTTGTAGACTAAACTATTATCGATTATTTGAAGCACCTAAATTAGATTGTGGATAAAAGAAATAGCATTTAATTTGCTAAAATCACCCATCTGTGCTTATCTATAATACCGATCTATATCACGCCCTATATTTACATACAAAATACATGATTTTTATAAAATCGGGAAATATAAAGGAACAAAAATTAGTGTTCATTTTTGCACTAATAATAAATATGAATCAAATTTAAAATAATCGAAATTCGAATATTTATAGAATAAATCATTAATTTTTTTGGAGCGACCCCATTGGAATAGAATGTAGGTGGATAATGATCCGATTTGTAAGTAAACAAATGAAATCAGAGAATTGTTGTTGTATTAGTGTATAAAACGTGTTTTATAGAAATGTGGGCTTTTAAATCACATTCGTAAATAACAATATTGTCAGATAGTACAACTACAATTCCTAATCAATAATTTATTCTTTAGAGAAATAATCCAAAAAAAATAAAGTGAGAATTAAAGTAATTGATGAAGGTTGCAATATGTAAAATTGAGTTTGGCTATAAACAAACCGAAATCAATGCGTTTATACTACTTCAACGAGCTGTTTGCGGTTTCAAAACGTTTGTAAATAATCGATAAAAGTGTGATAGATAAAAATGAGTGTGAAATTCGTAGTTGATCTGTTGAATAAGAATAGTTTTATGCCCTAGTAAAACGCCCTTGTCAACAACTCATAAAACCTATACACTACTATAACTAAGAAATAAAGCTATTCGAATAAATGATGTTGTATAAAATGCTTGTTATAACATTGTATACTATATATCTACTGTAAAATTAATGAATATTAGTGTTTATGAATGATTTTTTTATTGCATTGTAACGACAGCCACTTTTAAAAATGAATAAAGCATGCCCAGACATCGAGTTTGTATTTATATTAAATTTTATCCGTGTATTATAATATGATAAAAGTTGAATTTATATTGTAATACAGATGAGGTGTGGCTGTAATGTTTATTTTGGCAGTCACGTACACATATTGCCAGTTTTATTGTTTTTTGAATTGTTTAAATTAATCGTAAAGAAAGACATAAATTCGTATTTATCACTACTACTAGAACGTTGTACAAATGGAAATCCGAAATTAAAAAACGACAAATAACTGTATTGGCAATAATTGTAATAAATCTTGGTTAATTATCTCCCGAAAAAAAATTGTGATAATAAATATAAACGGCGATTCTACTAGATTGGATGCCACTTTAAATTCCACCAATCGGTGTTGTTTGATTGAATTTCATTGCTACAGGTCGGTTAGAATAGCGGCCGCATTCATCCTTCCAGACTCGGCCATAAAAAACATTAAATTATTGATACAACTTATTAATTTACAACGAACAAGAAAAATATCTGATGTAACATTGAAATTTTCAAATTATCCTCAACTGATTGTAAGATACTAACAACCAACAATCCAACAACGTTATAAATAAACGCAAATAAGGATTTATATTTTATTTGTTCAAATATACACAATTCCCAATTTAGTGAGACGGTGGAAGATGGGGAATGAAACACGACTAACATAGCCCGGCCATACCTCGAAAAAGCACCGAAATGAATCAAGTGGGGGAGTGAGGAGATGAGAATGTTGTGTAATTTATATCCTGGTACCTCGATCAAGCTTGTTCGTTCTGGGTTTAAGAGGTATAGGGAAGAAGAGCGGATGGAAGGCTATAAAATAGTTTGAAGAGGGCCCGGGAGACGTTCCTGGATAACGTGGCCGATAGCACAAAGTTCGCACTATGTATAAAAGTCTGCATCTACCGTGCAACTAGACACTCGTTCAACATTACAGATTGGAATTTATTTACGCCAAGATTTACACACCTATCGATAACGACGACTCTATAGTCAACTTTCTAGTGTTTTGTAAAAATAAGGGTTGCAACTTTCACCCTTTTGTTGTATTTTTCAAAATAGTGAACTATTGAAAACACCCGAAACTACCAAAATAAATCCTCCCTATTCTATCTATAACTAATTTTCTTAAATTAATATTTCGGATGACAATCGATTGTAGTTTATCATAAACGAATAAATACACAAGTTTCGATAATCTATCGACGAGGATAATCTATGGGAGACAAACTTAATCATATAACCGTCTAAACTAACCGTTTGGGTTATACAAATAAACAATGATAATGTTTCTAATAGTCAATAGCAAGAATGGATATAGCGAAATTAAATAAAAATAACAATAAGATAAAGGATAATAAACAACGACAATTGTAATCGTTTGTCGTTGAATTTATTATTTATGGAGGTCTGGTTCAGTTAAATGTTCAATAATTGCGGTATTGAAATAATTTTATAACACCTTTTATTATTATGACTATTTAAAAAATTATTGTAAACTATTTTGTTTGTATATTAAATTAGAATAAAAGCCAGACCTGCGCAGTATTCAAAACTATCAATAATATTGATAATTAACGATTAAAATAATTAATAAAGAATGATGAATTAGAGATAATTGGACCATTAGCAGAATTACTTGTTTTTGTTTTTAAGTAATAATAATAATAATTATCTCTATTGGTATTATTATTATTATTATTATTTTAATTATTGTAAGATAATTATGAAAGTATTTAGTAGTAATATAAATTAATAGATAATAATGATGAAAAAAATTGTTTATGTACCATTGTACTCACCACAGACCACTCGGTCAAATGGGCTCATCCAGTCTGAAAGAAAACAATAACGATAATCATAAATAAATAAAAATTTGTTATTATTTGTATTTAATTCAATAGAGGGGTTAGTTTTGTCTTATTCAAAATCAAAATATTTCAATCGAACGATTATGAAATTGTATTCGTATTGAAGGTGCATTTTTATGACTAGTTTTATTGTTATTGCCCACTAAATAGCCATTAAACGCATGTTTTATTAGTATTTTTAGTAGCGATCGAATTCTTCAAATTCAATAGAGAATAAATGGCTTGATTAAGGTAAATAGTTACCGTCGGATTAGTAATAGGGCAATTTTTTTCTTCTTTTATTATTTTAAAGCATTATAAAATCGTTTTACGGCTCATATAATTAAAGGTTATTATCATTGTAGTAAGTGTAGTGATACACTCCATTACTATATCAATGGTGTTATTTCTTTTGTATCTTTTAAAAGGGATAGAGAGTGAGTCTATAAAATCGTCACAGTTTGACAGTTTTATACGATGGTTGAATGATAGTTACCTGTGATTGACATCCAGGGATATCTGGGTATATCAGGAATGGGTTGTCCGCCAGGGGCAGCCGGTTGTGAACATGAATTAAGGGGATCAACGACGGCGCTAGCAGCCTGATGGTAGAATTGTGCCGCCACAGCCATTGATGCAGATGCAGCACTGACCGAACTGGCAGCTGAAACGGCTGCACCATTTTGATGATGATGTCCAAGTGTGTAATTAACCATCGAATCAGTTGGTGCTACATTACCGGTAAGTCCGGCTGTATATCGACAGGATTTATCGGCGGCGGCGGCATCAACAGCGGCAGCAGCAGCCAGGGCGGCTGTACTAGCTGTTGATGAGAAAGCGCCAGGTACCATTGAACCGGAAGCGGCGGCTGCTCCAAAGGCAACAGCCGCCGCCGCTTGTTGTTGGTGATGGTGGTGGGCGGCGGCGGTCGCCGCTGACACATACGGGTACATTCTAGAGGCGGGCGATGTTGATGATGCGCTACTACTGGAATGCTGTGGTGATGAGCCGCTCGGTGATCCCGAGGAGCTGTAATTAACAACGGACGCAAGGCTGGCTTCAATTGATGCTGATGTTGATGTTGTTGTTATTGTTGTTGTTGTGATAGGAGATTGGAACAGCTGTTGATGATGGAATTGTTGATGGTACTTGGGTAGCATGCTATCAATAATGAATTTGGAACTCATTGCTGACATGCAAGGTCCCGCCGATCACTACTATATCGCGCACTGTTTGTCATAGTCTAATATGATTATCACAGCACACGCTTTACGATCGCGCACTTAATGCTATTTAAACGGTGTCGTTTAAACCCTATAAGCAGAGAATTTCTTACGCGTCCTTCTCTTCTACTTCTTCGAATCCTTTATGACCCATGTATGTTCAGTCTATAGCCCTCTATGCCTTAT
This sequence comes from Mylabris phalerata, assembly GCA_020740385.1. NCBI lineage: Eukaryota > Metazoa > Arthropoda > Insecta > Coleoptera > Meloidae > Mylabris > Mylabris phalerata. The sequence goes on along the minus strand of JAJEOX010000299.1, from coordinate 4,135,658 downwards.
CCGCGGTACTAGAGCGGTAATGGCGCCCCTCCACGACCGCGCCAATCCGAGCAGGTGCGGCCCCGGCCAATGGGGGGCCAGACTTGGTCTGATGCCGTTCGATGCACGACGGAACATCAACACGGTCATGCACGCAATCGCTGGCCGTCGATGATGCTCTCTTAACTGCCCGCTCACTTATCGAAACTATTCAAATACCATACTAAAGACGAATTTAAACTACCACCCCATTTTCCAACCATACACAACCACTTTCACTACATTTCCTTTAAAATCAACACCAAACAACCAACACAATTATAATTCAATTCACGAAATTCACAACAATAATTCGAAAATCTGAGCGCGGGTGGAGCATCTACTAGCGATAGCATCAGTAGTGCCATCTTTTGAGCAACAAAATAAAAGGTTAACAAAAATAGTACGTATAAATTCAGACCAAACTCTATTCAGATTATTTGCAATAACACCTAAAGCCAAACTTATACGACCTTTTTTATCAATATAACCTAGCGCTATCGTGTAAAATGAAATTTACGAGATCTACAACACCATTTATACCAACTGATTAACAAAACTGGATATTTGATACGTTGAACAAGCCCACCTACCTTATCGATATCCCCAATCACTGCATACCTGAAACAAACAGATGATTATTTAGATAAAACCGGAAATTCTTCCGAATATTTTTTGGGTTAACGTAAAAAATGTAGCGTAGGTGATCTATCGTATCGTATTACGATATTGTCGATCATAAAATGGGGCCGTCACCTCGTTCGCTTTTCTCACATTGCCACGGATAAAATCTGAACGAATACGGGCATTTGGAAGATGTCATAAAACTGTAAATGACCATTCTTGTGGTTATTTTACTAAGTATGGTGTCATCTACAGTCCCATCATGTTCATCATTCGGTGTCTGGTTCTGACGGGATCCATCCATATAATACAACAACTTACACAGCTCGTGACAATGCGTGTTCGTATCATGTTCCAACTTGACATGCGTACATGATGGACGATATTATCAAACTGTCATCGTACACACAACATACTACTGCATCATTATTATCATTATTATTGTTATTGTTATTGTTATTATTATTGTTATTATCATCATTGTCGACACGAGACAAAATAAACAACACAAATACAGGTGGAACGAATTATTAAAGAAAATCGCACGGGGAAAGCTCGTCTGCCTGTTTTTAAAACGGCTACAAATTAGATAATAAATAATTCTGTTTATTTATTGAACCTTAAAATTCAACTAACATAATATAAATAAATCCATAAATTATAACGGCGACATATGCAAGTTATCTCGAGAATCTGTTACAATACAAAATTACGCGTGATACCATTGCGTAAATATCTTTGACGCCATTTCATAAATCGAATCGTATCGATTTTCCTACTCAAATGATCAACGACTGTAATAATGAAATAAATATATGGGCAAGGATATAGTAACATTATCTGCAATATTGATTTCACATTTCGAGTGCATCAAGATTAGTTTAGAAGACATTGTAATCCTGATATTAGCAATGCAAATTAGAAAACTCCAATTTGATAACATGGAAACTTTCATTATAAACAACTATATTCATATTTACAAGGTAGAAATAAGAAAAAATCGTGGAATCGAAACGAACCGAAATTGTAGCAGATACAATAGACAAGTTTTACAATCCGTATTTTCATTTAAAATTCCATAAAGTTTGCAATTTATAGATTTAATGCTTTATTTTATTGACGATATTTGTAAATTTAAACTGAATACTAGCAAAAATAGCGCAAAAAAGACGCCAACATCCCTGTGTTCAATACGCTACGATGACAATAGTGGCGACATCTTTACAAAATTGTTGAAACCAAACTGGGGGTTGTAATTTTCTTGTCGATAGCAGAGAAGTGTTCTGCATCCAACTGGATATTCCACTCTTCTATTCGAGCTCAATGCTATTTTAAATTGGATTGATTTTGAGAATTTCCACCCTCTCGAGAGAATCGGCAATTTTCCTCAAACGATCGAAAACAAATAGAAATTTGTCAAATTGGAAATTGTGGAATAATTTGCTTTAATTTTTTCACAATTTAGTTTTCTATTGTAAGAATCTTAATAAATTATTTCGGTTATTTATTTTATTTAATTAAATGTATTGTTGGCTGTCTATTGTATAAGAGAAAATTTGGACAATAAATTACCAAAAACTGCAATATACTCCGACTACAACAATCTAATCTGCTTAACTGTGAGAGTTGATACGACATCTGTAGGCTAAATGAGCTATTCAGATGTGGAGAAATGGTGGATTATTGGGTCTAGTCTTTGCAAATTCTTAATTAATTGCCAAATTAGATTAAAAGTTTAATCGGAGTAAAATTTTGTGCAATTATGAGTTTTGTGCCAATTCTCCTGGGAATCAGCGATTACTTTGTAGTCTATAGAGAAAGCTCTTGTAGCTGTGAAACAATGTATGTAAATTATAAAATTCGAATGATTTGAATAATTATTAATTTCCTAATTAATAAATCACATTATTAATCGTTTCCAAGACTTGAATAAGTGTCGTATGGAATAATTCCTATTGTTCGATTACATATCTAGAAATATTCTAATCATGTGATGATGGAAAAAGATTTGCCAACACAAATGTGACAATTTTAAATGTTGTGTGGTTAACCGAAAAAGGGCTATTAAAATCGTTTTTATTTGTGTTGAATGGTGAATTTTACGACTTTGAGAAAAATCGTTATAACGAAATTTATACACGACATTGGTTCGGTCTACATTTATTTCATAACAACCTCTTAATATTCTAACGAAATCGTTCATTTATAATTTATAATATTTTATTAAAATGCAATTAAATTAAACGATAAGATAATCGAGCGTAATTACCACTAGATAATTGACATTTATTGGTTTTCTACCGATATTAAATACAATGACCTTATCGTTGTTGCAAAGGAAATAGTCTGTGGACTTATCAAATAGTCGAACTTACCCGGACGTTTCGTATACAAATAAGAAATATCGCGACTATTTTACAACAAAAATTCGATATCAAATACAGCGAGATAAGGGCCACAATTCCCAGTATTTAACAATAGCCCTAAGCACCACAGCAAGGAGACAATGACATCAGGGCGTAGCCGACCAGTTCGTTTCCAGTTGGTCGATATCTCTCAATATGGCCGACACAGACACTATTTATCTCTGTGTATATTAGAGAAAAGATGGAAGCCGGAGGCCGAAACTCCTAAAATATCTCCACAGCCGAATAACAACCGTGGACAAAAAACAAGAAATAACGTCACAGCCAGTATTTGTCGACAATTTGTAACCGTTCGACTGGAAAGTCGTCAATCATACGAAATTTGGAAATTGTGTCGTAATTAGAATTTGTTACAATTGAGAAATTGTTTTCGTTTGGTGAGATTGGTAGTAGTGGCGGTGGCGGTGGTGGTGGTGGTGAATCCACGAAATAATCATTATGACGTCCCACATTGAGGTAGGTCATTGTACAAAACAAAAACAACAAATTTCGTTGATAAATTACAGCTGTAGAAAAATCATTTCAATTTATAATTAATTAATCAAAATCAAAATGTATAAAAATTTAATTAATTCGAGATAAGCGTACACATATTTTGATGTATTTTATGTAATGTAAACACCGTTAATAATTAAAAATAATTACTTATAGAAGTATTAATTCGTAAAACTCGATGATTTGCAATTTAATTGTAAGTTATTTTTCTTTTAATAAAATAATATTTATTTAATTTAATCTAAAATAAAATAAAGGGACTATTGAAATTGTTGAATTAAATAGACATAAAATACACAATAAACCATACAATAGGATAATTGTTTCTTTATTTAATTCAACCGTACAACATTGTTGCAATTATTCACAACAGGATATTGATATTTAAATTATTACAGGAAAATATCAAAAATTAAGTCAACTCGAAATCCGCAATATCGAAGTCTAGTATTGCGGTACTAAAAACTAGACCAACATAAATTGGATGCCATTCGATTTTTCTGGACAATAAATTCAGTTTTTAAAAGACACTTCCAATTATTTCCACGAAAAACCGGACTTTATTTGGGTCCCATTCTCGGAAAACTTTACTATTTGTAGTCGGTTAGTTTAGTTGACGCAAGGACATTTTTTACGGCCACAGAAAAGGGTTGAATCGGACAAAAATTGACCAACGTCTTTTCAATTGGTCGATGATTTATGACTTCTTGTTATTACCCTCTATCTCAAATATATGTTTTTTAAATATTTTAAAATATTCGATTATATTAAAATTTTAATACTGGAATTGCTAAAAATCGGAATTATAAATTTATTGGTCTTATGGTAGAAACCTTGGGGACTAAGATCGAGGCCGTTTCAACCCTTTATAGACGACAATAAAATAAACCGGACGATTCGAGGACGTTCTGGTGATATTTTTTATAAGGGCAGGTGTTAATTTTTAGAGTGTACAAACTGAATTTTCCCCATCAGTTGACGATCGAGACGCGATCGAGTGGGGTTGCTTAAATTCTTCAGTTATTTGACTGTAATGTTAGAATTTTGAAACTTCAACGGTGATAAAAAGTAGCAAATCTAACTAGTCGTGGTAGAATAGTAGGGTAAGTTTAGAGATTGTTTGTAATAAATGGTTGTAATTTGGAGAGCAAGTGTAGTCAATGCCTTTTGTATCAAAGCTTCTTAGGAAGTGATATTGAGTAAATTGGATAATATATTCAAGTAATATTTCTTATTAGTCAAGGGCAGCTGTGCACACGCAATTTATTCTAATATCACTTACATATTAAGAACAATCTCTTTTCGTTATAAATTAATTGACAATAATCAAACAAATTAATGTTAATAGCGAATTATTCGAAAAGGGGGTTGGAATTCGAATGTTTGTAAATATTGTAAAACATCCTTTTTCTTGTTCCATGAGAATGTTCATTTTTATAATTGTTTATAATCGTAGTATATTTACGTTGGTTTCTAGTTTATTTTATAATAAACGTTCTGGAAATGATCAATCGGTTTTTTACGCAATTGCCGACAAGCAAAACTCAAAGTTATAATAATGTCGAACTTAAATTACTATAAATTAACAATAATTTGATAATTTATTCGAATATTTTTCCCTCAATTTAATATTCAAGTCGTTTATAAGTCGTTTATCATTTAGAATGTGTCGTGCTTGTAATGGATAAAAAGCGAATAAATCAACACATTTACACAAATTTAAAGCGTTGTTTTCATCTATTTTTCTTGTTAATTCTAATAAATCCACGCGCAATTCGAAGTCGGGTGGATAAAGCACGGATTCGCTCTATTCAACACTAAATTCGGTACAAATTGTTTGATGGGCTGATGTTTCGTCTAAATCGAGTCGTATTTTAATGTAAATTGTGTTATTTTCTGATGTAATATCCTGTAGAATATTAGATGCGTTTCGATATAAATTTGTCCCAAAACAACGATAATATAAACCCCTGAAAATCGACAATAATGACGAGAATCACCAATTACTAACTGGTTGCATGCGTCATACAAGGTAAAATGATGATGTTAGTCTAACGTGGTATTGGTGGAGGATATCGACATCAATAAATATAATTTCTCATCACGCAACATCATAGATTATGATTCAGAAACCATCATATTCATATATTCTGGAGAGGATTCAGTAGGGATATGTATTTACATGCACGCACACAAACGAAATATAACCCTCTATGTTATAAATATGGCCGTGATAGGCAGACAGAGGGTTGATGTTGAATATAAAACGGATCATCGGACCCTTGCACAACGAACGAACGAACAACAACATTGGAATGCTACACCATTTTGTGAAATTGACCAGTATTGAATCATTATTTTTCTTTTCTACTCTCCCGAGTATTATATCTGGATAATTCCGGTATTAGCAAACGAAACAACTCTCTTGCTAGTAATTCCGTTTAAATTCACACCTATTACAATAATTCAAAAATATCAAGGGTTGTTGTTTGTAAGTTGTAGACTTAATTAGCAAGAATAACCTTTAGGCGTCACTTGCGAATAATTACAAGAATTCCATGTGCAAAATTCAAATTTTTTGTTAATTTTATAAATAATTTTTAACTTTATATTGTAGAGTGGATGTGTGGTTGTAAAATTGTTCCAATAAAAAATAATGTATCTTTCAAACACAATTCCGACTTTTAGTTATAATGAAATTGTAGTTGGAACTTTCGGAACTTGTTAAAAATTATAGAGGGTTGTGTGTGCTCCATCTGGCCAATTGCCGTTGAAGGGTGGCGGGATCTTACCTACTTTAATTAAGACTTACCGAACAACGATATAAATTTCAAACGAAAATACTATTAATAAATAACTATGTTGTTCTACAAATTATCCGTATAATTCTGTATTATTATAATTAAATTTGTGCAATGAGATGGAAAAATACAACGACTCCGTTTGAGATTACATCGTATAAATATACATGAAATTACAATTAAAATTGTGTATACAAAACGAGGGGTAGATTATTTAATTTTCTATAATTTCAGTTTTTGTTAATTACACACAACCGGTGCCTCTATTCTATTGACCGTTCCGATACATGGTGTGAATTTTTACGAAAATTAAAAATTTCGGTTTCCACCCCACTGTAGTGTACAGAAAACTCCCCCATTCTGTCTTAAGACTACCTGAAAACATTATATTATAATAATCCTGGTACTGGTGAATTGATAAAAAGATACGGACTTTATAAACATAAATTCTCGTTTAGCTGCAATTTCCTTACAAGATAACCTGGGCTATATCTGCTATACAAATACAGAAGCCGTGGTGGTGGTTGGAAAGAATTGTAATATAGCAGGAGAACGTAGTAGTGTTGTGTAATCTTGGCTCCATTCGTGCCTTTTGCTTTTATCTGCAACGAAATATAATTTTCTAAGAGGAAAATTCGGTTCACGAATAGAAACTGGACTGTAGGGAAATAAGAGACGTATCTTTTTATATAAAAAACACTATACATAGTTGAATGTTAAAAGATGTAAAATAATGTGTATGCGGAAAACGAAGAATCTGCATGGTGCTTTAAAATGCATGAATTTATGTAATTTAAATTCTTATCTCTATCACATCTATCCCACTCTTTCGATATAAACTACAATAGTCGAACTATAGAAGGAAATCAAAAATGCATTTTTATGTAAATAGAAGCCGATGTTTGTTGTTGAATCGAAGCCGAACCAAAAGACTGATTTCCATTCGAATTTCCCCAAAGGAAAAAATTTATTCCTGGATATAATCGGGAATGAACCAGGAAAAAACCGATTGTTTATCGCCGGAAAATCGATCCTCAACAAATTGGAGATTCTCAAATTCCATCTACATCGCTATCATCGAACAAAGATGCTGTTGACTCACACTTGTCGATATTGCTGCAACGGAATTTGTTATCACTCCAGTTGCATTGTGGACGAATCGTATTTTTTAAAATGCCAACCGAAAATTGAAAAATTCCACCGAAATCGTAAAAATCTCATAACAAATTAAACTTATTACTCCCTATTTAGATTAATTAAAACTTGTTATTTATGAACATACATGGAATTGTTTGGATTCCTCCGGCTTTATCGATTTTTGATCGATATGGGGAGATTCTAATGGTTCTCACCGACCATCCTAGACAATTTCGTCGATAGTAATTTGATGGCATTTAATAAAACCAGAAATGTTCAGGCTTCCTATCACGTACAATATTTGGAAGTCATCGAAGTTCGCCAATACACATTCAAGAAAATTGAGATCGTGACCTAAGGAACAGCCTTATGGTCTATTCAAACGATAGCCATCTATTCTTTGACGATATGAAATAATATTCAACTATCGAAATATCCCAGGAATATCGAGTTGGATTATACGACTATAGTAATTACAAGAACAAATATTTGCTACTTTAACTAATATTAACAAAATTAGGGTGTTTCGTTGTTATTTCGACAAATAAAATACACAACTAAATGTTACAACAATGTGAAAACGAAATATATAAAAGTTAGCTTGACTTTTCGGAAGCGTGCTTCTCTATAAAGCAATGAACATTTGTTGGAATAATGTCAGGGGAATAGTTCAAGTTCTCCATCGACCCAAAGGCACATTGTTTAATCCCATACCAATCTTTTATCTTGCACACGCTTTCACACTTAACGCTATATAAGAAAATATCAACCCCCATTTAAAACAAAAGTCCACAATTTCATCGCTCTTATTCCATTCTATTTACACGAAAAAACAACAAATACACCTCTAATTCGGTTTTTTTAATGTGCAAAATTTAAAATAAATAAATAAAACCATCACGTTTCCGCTGAATATTTCGCATCAAATTCGCTCATTTGCATCCGGTTTTTATTAGGAATCGAATAAGGGTGGGCCCAACTACTAAGCCCTTTTTATATTCTACTCTATAGTAGCTGGTTTAACTTGGAATTTAGAAACATCTCACCAACGCCTCTATTACACGTTGTTATCAATGTAATTTTAAAGGATATCCAACAATATCGTTCCAGTAACAAGTTCGTGGAAGAATCCAATTTTGAATAGGTTTAAAATCTAATTGATGGGAGGACTTAATATCAAATTTTGATGTTAATATATCATTCAACGTAACTTTTAAATAACTGTAATAAAAAATAAATGGTTCTATTCATGGTTTCGAGTGTTGAATTCCCAATAAAAATTTAAGGGTTTTTAAGCCCAACAAATAAGTAGTCGTGAACACGAACTATACTCAAATAAATCGTTCAAACACCCACGATTCAAGTTAAATAAAATAAACAAATACTTTGATTTTATGTTGGTATTAATTAATAAATAAATAATTGTGGTGTAATCGCGTTAATTACAGTAGTGGCTATTAAAATGGATAAGCTAAATTTATAAAAAAAATTACAACTTGAGTCGATTATAAATCGGCTTATTTATCACAGTTGAGATGCGAATCATTATAAACATCCACGGTTTATATGTGTGTTCTTTAGGCAATTAAACATTTAATAAATTCCAACAATATTGTCCAGGTAAAGGTCTGTTTTCTACAATGCATATCCTCCCATTTAAAACTTGTCTCATGTTAATGTAATGTTGTAAAATTTACATTATATGCAACTAAGAAAGCCTTAAAAATCCTCAACTATATACCCTCTACTATATTATATGTTTGAATATTCACATAATTTCACGTTAAAACATTTATATGGAACGTTATGTTTGTCGGCGTACTAAATTAAAAAATAAATGGCTCTATTAAATTGTACTTGTATATCTTTATGTTGAATTCGCGTATTTACAATATTAATATTTATTTGTAATTTTTTTTAAAGACGATATATTAATAATGAATATTTACAATTAGTTTATAACGGAAAACAAAACTGCAAATGTGGAACTGATAAAGGTGGGTAATTATAAAATTGGATAGATAGCAATGTCACAATTTTATAGCCAATTCGAAAATACAACAAATTAACATTAATAGCGAATTATTAAAGAAACATAAGTTATACATTTATTATATCAATAATGGGCAATATTCGATAGATGGATAGATAGAGCTTTAACGCAATTTTAAACCATAGAATGTCGCCAATAATTTATCGCATCTTAATTACACTAAAATCGACGATTTCATTATAAACTCGAGAATTAGAGAAAGGTTAGATTTTTGTTAAAATTCGGTTATCAAAGTGCTGAGGCTAAATTAAAACCAATCAAACCGCATGTAAACTTGCTTTAATTAACCGTCCTTACTCGCTCAAATTAATTATTAATTTTTTAATATTAAGAATTCAATTTACTAGCATAACCGTCGGCAACTTTCCTGGTGGTTAGACGGTCTAACTGCAGTAAATCCACCATTTTAGAACCGTATTTGATATTCAATCCTCTCCATATTCTTGTTTAATTAATTCAAGTTCTATTCCAGCGTTGAATCGATTCATATTAATTAATTTGCCTATTTTTTTCTCATCGTCTTCGTGTTTTAATTTCAATAAATCCGATTAAAATTGAATAATTATTTATTGATTAGATGGTAACTGTTATCAACGAATATTTTAATTGGAACGTATTCTTTCGTAATGATCACGTCTCTTTAGAGTGTTATTTATAATTATGATTATCTATTTAATTTTAATATGTAATTTTATAATAAGTGCCGTTTACTGATGGGTTTAGTTTCTTGTTTATGTTTAACAGCAATTTCGCTTTGATAAATAAAATAAACCAGCAAAATTCGCTATTGTCTAGCGCTCTAACAGCAAGTCCTATAAAGTATACAGTTTAGAGTTGTTCTTATAAAGCGCATCACCCACCACCACTATGATCGTATACCGAGCTGGAAGAATGGCCACAAACCGCCATTATTTGCACACATTACATTGTGCACTATAGGATACGTTATGGTATACATATTTAGCCGTTCTTTTGCACACATTGTGTTCACTATACTGAACAACAACAACAAAAAATACACGTAGACGTCAGAGATTTTATCATCCCATTCATTTTGTTTCCTTCTCGTTATAGGCAATAACAACGAATAAAAGAGGAGGACAGATGATGACAGCTGACTTGGTGATTTGGTGACACGACTTCGTTCACAGTTGTGTGTTTGTTGTTGAGTAGCAACGGCTTTTCATGCAGTGTTTCGATGAAAATTAGAGAAAAACAAGCCAAGTTTTAAAATTGTCCGATTTGTGATTCTTCTACGTTCCGCTTTAATAAAATCAAGGTAATGTGTAATAATTTATTAGAAAATACATGAAACAATTGTTTATCGATTGTTCAATTGCCAATCTTGAAGATAAACGAGATAGTTTCGTATTTAAATGCAAACCATTTGATAATTTATGTGTTTAGATTCAAAAGTGTGCAATATAATCACGTATACTACAACATACTCATCCTAAATATAGTTAAATAGAAGGAAGAGAGACAACGTTATTGTATAAAAGTTGTGATAGAGGAACCACACCCAGAGACTCACAGTCTGTACGATATGGGATATAAAATAGTAAATCCTGCCCACAGGATCGGGGAGAAAGCCGCCCTATGAATTGCGTCGGCGTCAATACAACACGGAGAAGTTGTTTCGGTGGGACTTGGAGCAGCGTCGCGGTGCATATCTACCAGATCAACATTGCACGTCCACCCGATCGGATGTTGATACCTCAATACACCACCACCACCACTACTACTACTACTATCACTACACAATATTTACACCTGTCATTAATACATTGGTAAGTTATTTGTGAATTATGTGAAACTAATTCCCGGGTTTTATTGTGTTTTAGATGGGAATTTCCAAGACGAAAATCTATGGGTATTGGCCAGTTATCAAGATAACATAAATTTTTAGTAATCCCCCAATGTACGATAAAATTCGACGAGATGGTTGTCGATGGAAATCCTCCAACTGGGACTAATCTTCTTTCGTTCTGAATTTTCTATTGTAGTCTCTTGAGAATGATTCAAACAAGACAGAGATCTGTTCATAAAAACTACAACTTCTTCATGCAATTCTACAACTTCAAATGACTTGAAATTAATCCTGATGGTGTTGATTTCTACCATGGTTGAAACTGTAGACGTAATGTAAAACCCCCTGTACGTATACTGAATGTATCCTGAGTGTTTTCTGTCCGGTATACCTTCAGTATACGTAACAGGAGGCCACATTTCAACGGTGAGAAGACCATCGATGGAGCCGACACTTAATTTTAAGCTATTTACAATAATTAATCTGTTAATTATGCCAATAAAAGCTAAATTTGACTGTATTTCTTATTGTTAATCAATAAATTATTAAAATAACTAAATTTGTTAATTACTGTAATAAATAACAGGATTTTTGTTTAAATAAAATATTGAAGAGTTACCATGTTTCAGTTCATAGCTTTTATACAATCCTATCTGTTCAATTGGCAAGGAAACTACAAACTACTCATTTTATTGCCTTCAATAAAGTTTGAAGTGGTTGAAAGTGGAAACATTGCATTCTCCAACTTATTCTAAAAATTTTCGTTTTCCATTAAAAACCTCCATAAATATTACCTTAAGTCAAACAGAATATGATAATATAAACAATACTAAATGAAACTTATTCAAGTTTTTTTTGCTTCAAATAAGCCTGGATACAAACCGATAAATTACAGGATTCTGTACTTCAGCTAAATTTCGGATCTATCAAATAAAGGATGGTCATATCTATATCTATTTTTGTCTCTAATTTTTATAATTCAATATTGGCCATCCTGGAAGTATTGATTTTATATTAAATAGTGCTGCATTTTAACGCATGTGCATAGTGCGATGGTAGCAGCAGCAGCAGCAGCAGCAGTAGCTGTATTTATAGGAAAAGTTCATCTGTTTAAAGCGGACATTTGATTTTCGTCCAAGAGGGGGACGGTACCCATCTACCACTAACCCTGGCACTTGATTGGCGACCCTAGTTACCATGGTGACGATAAAACGGGTGGGGTCACGGCCATCTTGGAACAAAATCATCCCTACAACCACACATGAATGTTGAATACATATGGAATTCATTAAATTTTGTGAATTGATTCGAATTTTATATTGGAACAAGATAAAAATGTTTGGTTCAATTAAAAAAAAAAATTGTGAAGGATACAGTAAATGGTAAAATTATTTTTTCCACTATAGAACAATAATCTTAATTATAATGAGAATAGGCACATAAATTATGATTAGACCAACATTTTTATTGTAATGTAAAAATAAAGTTAATAATGTTTTAATTATACTAATTGATATTATCATATAATTGAAGTAGTATCAAGACTTTTCTATTACCTTAAAGATGTTATAATAAATTATTATGTGACCCTTGATTTAAAGCCATGTTTACAACTCATTTTATTATTGTTTTATTACCTATCTGTAATAAAATAATCCGTTTATAACGTGCAATTTATTATCAGACCTCCAACATTATTATTGTTGTTTGATAGACAAACGGTAGCTAAATTAGTAAATTGTAACAAATTTACCCCCGTGTTGAAAAAAAGGGTTGTAAATCTCTCAAATCACCAATCAAATTTGTCATTTAATGGGCACTAATTAATTTCCATCACCAGTGTTTCAATTGTCCCATCTATCTGATAATTTCTTTAAAAAAATCGTGATGTAGGATGATATGTGTGACAGAGATATTACATTAAATGCTCTATAAATTCTAACAAATGTGTAATTTATTTAATTTGTGTTGGCGATACTGTTGAAATTTTTAAAATTATGTTTTTTTGAAATTCGAAGAAAAAAATACAATTGTATTAACAACAGAAAGAACATCGCGTGTTAGTCTAATTGTCGGTCCTCTATTGATCTGGAACTTTCCCTTAGAGAAAGTCCACGTAGTTGATTTATCCGTAAGATAAAGTTGAATTGTTAAAGTTTGTGGTGGAAGCGTCAAGATGGATTTTGTCATGCCAAAAACCACTCAAAGTTGGAGTTTTATTAATTTCGGGAAACGGAAAAATTGAATTGTTCTCGTTATTTGCAAAGTTATAGAGGAAATAAGGCGGAAATCTATCGAATTGAAATTAATGTAAAGTCACCCTTACAGTAATTATTTTCAACTGAAAATCGCGGCTATAATCTGCTCGTTCAGTGGGGAATTGTTTACAAAAATTCCGTTAAATTACCCAAGTTTTATCGCCGATATTTTGGCAAATTTCCGTAACAACACTAAAATATAAAAATTAATCAGCTTTTGATTTATTGTAGAAATCTATCGAGCGCACATCCCGATTCCCATTACAAAACTTAAAACTTCTCTACCTTCTGTGTTGTTTATCCCTTTGAACCAACTTTATAGATCGTAAATTTTAACGATCTCTAAAACAACAACTATACAGAAAAGACAGTAAGAGGCGAACAGAGAAAAAAGCCGAAGAAGAATCGCACAAGTTCATGTGTTGGCAATTGCTACCGTTATAAATTTCAACATATCCTATCAATTCACTTTATCGATTCTCTTATTTACGTTGAAATAACGTCGAGATTAAAGAGGAAATACCGACCTAACTTAACACAGAATTTAGTCACATTATCATCGTCATCATCATCATCGTGTAACCGAAATAAATCCTTTGTAGACGATGTTGGCGAGGTGTAATTTGTATGTGCGGTTCAAGTGTATTTTAAAAGGGTCAACAACTTTTGATCTCTATAATGTTAGTCGTCAACACGACAGTAGACATAATAATAGCGTCTGTAATGTTGTTGTACTCGGTTTAAGATGTATGGATCGTTGGTTTTTTATTGTTTTTTTTTTTGGTGAAAGACAACATGTAGAAATGGATTACCAAAAATCTGTTTCTCTACTTTAATGAGTCAAAATTTATTGTTCCAGATCAACAAGTTGCAGGATTATGTTTAAATAGGCTTGGTAGAATAAATTAAGGCTGTTTTAATAGATCAAACTGTTTCAAGAGGATTAATTTCTACAATATTAAACAAGAGCCAATTGTACAGGTTTTTTTGTAATAAATTAACTGATCGATTAACAAAGCACTAAAAAAATTGAATAAATTATTTACTCAAATATTTTCCAATTCTAATTAATCGGAATAAAATAATTAAATGAACTACTTACACAGTTATTATACTGACTTATAACACTTTCCAACTTTTGAATTATTAAAACTGCATATAAGTGTAGATTTCTTTAAAGATGTAGATGTGGAATGGAATGAAATAAACCACTGTATCTACAACAATTTTGATAATTTATTGTACTGCCAAGATTTGCCGATTTTATTATCAAACTTCTGGGAAAATTCTATTTTTCTTTCACATTAGAAGAAAAATTGGAATTTGGCACTGATTAAGGAAAACTCCCAAAAAACGAGCCGTTAAAATTTTACAAAATTCACAAAATTTCCAAACTATTAACAAGACAATTTAATTTTTCCTTATTATGAGAGTATTTGCAATTGGAAAATAAATTGCTATTTAACAACAAACTAGTCATATTGTTAACGATTTAATGACGTATAAATTAAAATTTATGTCTTCATTTAATAATAAGATAAGAGGAAAAACTAAAGAAAATTATACAATAAAACCAACGATTACAACGTCAATTTCCATCGATAACTCTTTATAACACTAATAATTACGATGAATCAATTAAAATGTTGCACTCGATTCTTTCATTACATGATACGGAATTCAAATTGGAAAAAAATTAACCACGAATATAAAAAAATTAAATATTTTTTTACATAAACAGTTAATCACGTAAGATTTATTAATCATTAAAGCCTATTTATTTATATCGGATTAAGTAGATGTCGGTTTTAAAATCCTATTGGAATGACACAAAGTTTTAAATATAGTTGAATGTTTTGCGAATATCTTGGCATAAATTACTACCGGATAGTTGTAGAATAAATCATTCTAGGAAATATAAATAAATTTTGTTATTCTATTCTATGGTACTCATTACTATTGACAGTTTATTATTGTAGGTATTCTTTAGTTTTTGCCTCATTAAAACCCATCTGTAGACGAAGAGAATTCAATTATAATAATTATAGGAGAAAATAGGAGTTGTTCATCAATTTTTCTTCAAAAATTTTAAGGATAATTAAAAAAATTCAAGCCGAAATTTGTCAATCTTGTAAACCGATGTTTTTGGGGAAGATAACGTTAATTTTGGTTGTTTTCGAGAAGTTCATCGATAAAATTTTTGAAGGAGTCAACGTGAATATTGCACAACTATTCCTCTGGTAATAGCCGACCTGTCGTTCTACATAATGTTTTATAACCGAACCTTACAATATTTCTATTGATTTATTATATTTTGACTACAGTTCTTGTTATTGGTGAATATACAAATCTACTGTATGATTAATGGCACCCATTTAATGTAAACATTGTTGTTTATACTTATAGTTTGAACTTAAAAATTGATTGTTTTACATGAATTTATTCTGTAATCGACGAATATTGAGCCACTTGATTGCCGATGGAGATATGACAGAAATTACCGACTTTAGATAAAAGTATCAAGAAAAAAGATCGTAGAGAATGTTGAGAGCAATTGTAATTTCGGCTATTCTCTCTGTTATTCTTCTTCTACCTGTCTTTCGAACATTTATGTCTGTCTTGTTGCACAACGATTGCTTATTTCGTTTTATTTATTGTCTTATTTCACCCACCCTATTCCCCATTTAGTTTCTCCAGATCTCTTCGACTACACTATAGAAAACTAGATTGCTTCATTCTCTAGTCAGACACATCTATTTTGACACGATAGACAAACTTTATACCTACAATATATTGTACAATATTGAGAGAAAGTTGCAGCCCTTCTATTATTGTTGTTCAATAACAATAATAAAAATATTCTTGTGCAATATTGTCCAACAACAGGTGCGTAAGGGAAAGTTTTCCAAGAAGGGTTAAATTTAACCAGTACAACTCCCATAAATTGTTCAATGTGTAGAGATGATTTTTAAATAATTTTCGAATAAGTTTCAAGTTACAATTTATCAGTTTGTTTAATAATTGAGAACTGGTTGTAGAGGCACAGGAAACTTTGTAAATATGCACTGTCGGCCAGTATTTTTGCCAATTTTATGTGTACAAGAGGTAGACATTGCAACTTTGGTGTCTTTTAGATAGGATCACGCCTTGTCTCACACTCATATCGTCTCCCTGTGAGACCGTCCCTATCTATCTACTACTAACTTAAACATTACCTCCACCTTTATACAGAACCGTATAAAAGCAAATTTGTGTGTTTTTCCATCCCCTTGTGATTTCGAATGTAATACCGTTGTTCAATTGGGAGCGAATTACACGTCTAATCTATGATAATAACACAAAATTATCCCGTTATAGAACTGGAAAATCGACATTTAAATTAACTAAAAAACTGATTTAATTAAAACGATTTATAGGATCGTAAAAATTCGTAATAAAACCTTTTTAGATTTCGTAACATTGGAGATAATCACTCATTAATTAGATCCGGTAAGACTAAAAAAATGCACATTGAAAATCTGGAGGGAAGTCGAATAATAAAAATATAGCTAACAATATCATCTATACAATACATAAAGATATATCCGTTTTTCTTGTTTTCATTTCCTCCAGGGAAATAAATAGACGAAAAACACGGGTATCAACATTTCGTAAACATGAGCTTGTAGATTGTTCAAATCTTGCCTCCCCTTATATTTTCTCCGGTAGAACGTATTGTGCGTGTGTTTGGAAAAATTGTCTTTGCCGAGAAAATGGTTGTCGCACGTGTACAAAAACACCGTCTTATTTTTAAATGAAAAAGATAAGAATTATAATAAATATGTCTGTGGTTTTGATTAGAATACAAAGCAAATTGTAACCACCCAGTCTATGGTAGACTAAGAGAAAAAATACAGCAATATAGGAGGTTGAATGTGTTATAAAGAACATTTATTTTATATGAAACAGGTTTTTGAACGTGTTATTTGGTAGGTGGAGTTGGGAGATAAGAGAAAATAATTGCAACATTTATACTGTTGTTGGGTTTTTTTTTCAACGTCCCTCAACTGGCACAAAAAAATTAACAATATCCAGTCTAGTATTTCATGTATTTAATGAGCAATGAGTTATAAAAATTATTCGAATGTATAATTTAATATACACTCGAAATACTACGTACGATAAGCTGTAATAATTTACTTAAATTATGATACAGAATATAACAATAATTACATGGAAAAAGTTTATTTATACCATCCGTTAATGCAACTTACAAATATGTACCTTTATATCTATAAAATGCAAGAGAATTGTGATATTTATGCGGTTGCAATATTGCAGGATTTTAATCGAAAGAAAAATTGCAGATAAATTTGGATTATATAGAAAGTGTAGTTTAAAAAACAATTTGACAGGGGAAAAACTTTTCAAAACAAATATTCCAACTATCCAGCCTCAAATAGCCTGAAATATTTTCCAAATTGAAGAAATAACCACAAGTTTGTTTAGAGTCAGTCGAGGTAAACAAATTGATCTTTTCGAGAAAGTTGACAGTCACAAAAAGTGGTTAAACAACGAAATTGTTAGAGTTTTGACGCCAAAATCATCCCCAAATTAAAAATAAATAAAAATAATAAAAACACTTTATATTCGTTATTTTTAAAGTAGATCACCTACAGGTGTATTTAATTTTACGACATACTTTTACGAATTTAATTTTTTCTTCTACAACTTGAACCTGCCCTAATTATGATTAAAAGAAAATGTAGTAATAAAAGTTTTATATAAAAATAAAAAAAACGTTAGAAATGTGGTATTTTGTAGTTATCTGGCAACTTAAACATTTTCATACTGTTGTCTAGACAAATAACGACTTGTAGTTAATTTTATATTCACAATAAAATCTAAAAGGAAAAAAATATTTTATCTCGAATTGACAGATTAGTTCCCCGTTATTTATTTATATTGCCAATAGAAAAAATACGGTTTCATTCATTAAAATTCGAGAGGATTAATGGCTCGTATTTTGGGGAATTTCTGTATAAAATACAGAATGCAGATCAGGTGTTTCGTCTATTGCAACATTTACTTATGTCGCCCTTTTTAGAATATTTTTGTTATGTTGTATTCACACATACATAAGCAACATAGAAACGAGAATGTGTGCGTATTTATTTATGTTTTGCCCCCGAGTACGAAGCACGCTCTGGGGCCGTAAACCGTTTATGTTTATTGAATTACACTGTTACGTCTAGTATTAACGTCGTCCAAATGCTATTTGTACATCTACCTTACGTTAAGGAATGTAATATTCTTACGCCTGTCGTTTTATTTTGTGTATCGTTGTTGGTTTTTTTCCCGTTTTGTTTACTAGAGACAAATGCATTTGATTTGCAAATAAAACGACAATATCAATGAAATCAAATAAAAGTAAATAAACAAAGAGGTAAAAATGCGTGTGGTTTATATTTATGACTGGATAAATATTAAATTGAATGGAACATGTGTGTGGGATAACGTATTCTAGTCAGGAATGTGGTGTAAAAATATTCTATGATAAATAATTTTTTTAGAAAAAAATACAGGCGGATATAATAATTATAACTTTAAATGAATAATAAATGGATTTGTTGTTGTTTTCAACTATTGTTATTCTTTATGCACTATAAAAGAATTTTATAGAGATATTTCATTAAAATTCTTTATAGACTACAAAATTTCGATCTTTCTCATTCATACAATTACAAAAATTAAACGATTAAAATTCCTGATAAAATAGATTTACAACCGGTCCACATTTAATTAAATAATTGTTAGATTATGAATTATAATAGAGGTGTAGGAAGCGGAAATGTCTATTTATTCTAAAATTATTCACATTAACAAGGTAGATAACAAGACAACTCTTGTAAAGGTACTCGAGCTATCAAGATGCATATCGTTAACGACTTTATAATTAACTTGAATCAACAATATAGCTTTCCGATGGTTAAACTAGTGGTGAAACAATTCTCTAATCTTTGATTTAAATTAACGCCAAAAAACGACTATATTACAATTTGTTGGAAAAATTCGTGAAACTAGAGTGAAGTAATCTGTAATGCACAAATACGTCCCTCTATTGGCTACACAACAAAACTACCATGAAATATGACTGCACCTATATCGGTTTTTTTTCGAATGATTTATCCATTGAAACTACGTAGATTTAATATTTTGTAATAGGTGGAATTTCAAATAACAAAAATCTGAATTTAAAACTGTTTGATCGTAACATAAACCAAGGGATAGTGAAGACAAATAGGAAACATTTTGTCGTAAATATTTACAATTTTCTAACATCTAAGAGCAAAATTAAAAATAAACAAAAAGTACAAGCAAAATATAAACATTATAAAAATCGAAAATAAATCGTACTCTCCACATTTTAACAAACAATAATGTATTGATTTCCACAAAAATTTCTTAATTTATTCAAACATCCCAATTTCTAAAATATACCTCCCGCCTATTATTCAACATTCGTGGCACGCCATCTATTCAAAAAGCCACAAACTACAACGACATTAGAAAAAGATGGAGAATACACGTGGGCAGCCATTGAATGATTCAAACTGTGATTGGTGGAAATATAGACGGCCATCGTGTTAGTTTGTCAGTTTATCAAAATTATTAGATTTAAGCTTGTCCCACTTGCTCGAAATATAACCAATCATCGACTAACTTACTAGTTTAGTGTATAGGATTGGTTAGCAGCCATAACAAACTAGGTGGAGCTTAAATTGTATAATCAACTAGATAAAGTGGGGATGAAAATGGATACACCCATTCAAGAGGGGAAATAATGATGGTTGTGATCGATGAAGTAATTCAAATGGAAACTATGGAAATTTAGATAAGGAACTTTAATTGAGTCTTCAGAAGATTCAAAAAATTTAGTTTCTTGTAATTGTTGTAAATTGCCAATTGTGTAAATCTGAGAGAATCAGGATTGATTGTTAGATATTTGGAAAATGGTCTATAAAGGTTACTTTATAGTATCGTAAAATTTTAACGTTTCTCGATATATTCACGATAAACAATTTGTTAAAATCGGTACATAATTGATTATATTCAAATATCTAATTCAATGTCGCCATCAAGTTCAAGGTTCTTTGATTGTTAACTGGTCCAGATTGTTGGGTTGCTACTTTTGGTCACTAGCCCTTATACCGGAAGGAAATGTTATAAGTTGACTGTAATAGTGATTGTTAGGCTGATGTATAATAAAATAGGGGGTGTGTTGTGGTTTTACGATATACAACTTCTGACTATTACAACTCCTATTACCACTACTAATACAGTAACAACTATTGTAAATGTATAATATACCAAATACACACATACAGGCATAGATATACACAATGTTTTACGACCAAACACATCCTGGACCTGCCTCAATCGCGTTTTATTCATCGCGTTTATTGCATTTTTATGGTCGTTATAGTGTAATTTGTAAATGTGGGACATTCTACTAATTTCGGATGAGTTTTGATAATGGATTATTATAACATCTATATTTATAGCACAAATACATCCCTAATACAAATAAAAAATAGAATGTTTATTACCCTTTAATCATTTAATAATTAAGCTATGAAATAGCTACAAAGAGCAATGTAAATATCATTGAATAAATTTTTTATTATGCTAAATTGATGTATATAGTAACAGTTGTAATATTAATTCAACTGCGAATAAATTAATAATATTTTATAGTTTACAATTGTTTCAATTATCGATAATTGAAAGAATTTAAATCAAATTTATTTCAATTCCAGTTTCATTGACATCTTCAGTTTGGTAATTACAACTAAATATAAGTTGTGATTGTTGAAAATTCATCTCAATTCGGACTGATTTGATTGTATCGTCGCTAAACTAACAAGTTGAAAATTCAAAAAAATCAAGGAGATACTATAAAAGACAACAATATGTTGGAATGATGATGAAAAACTAATTAACTCCATCTGTAAATAACTGAAAATTATCCAACTCACCGATAATTGATAATAAACTAAAATAATCGATGGTTATTAATTTTTATCTAATTAAAAAACTTGGATCGTGAAATTTTAACGCTTCAATTTCCGATTATATAGAATTTGGATTTTTACCAATAATTACATCAAATCAAATTAAATAAAATCACCGGATATTGATTGTTTCTAATTAAATTGATTGGTCCTAATTAAAATTCCAATTAATTCTTGCTTGTTTTGTTATTAATTATGTTAAATATTATTAGAAAAACATCAATTTTCATGTTAACTTTAAAGAATTGATTACGAAAATTTTTTTGGTGCTGGACATTTTATAAAAACATGCTAAATATGTAGTAACCGTTATCGTTGTAAATATTATTGAATTATTCAATAATCGAATCAATTAATGAATAATTTTTTCGAATTATTCAACATAAATTATGAAATTACGATAATCGAGAAATATATTAAGATAAAATAGTGTTGAGTCGTTAAAGAGACGAAAAATTCTATTCTCCAACAAAAAACATTTGTTTTTATTTAAATTTATTATTTAAATTAATAAAATAAAAACAATTCTATTTGGTCTATCGCTTATCTCAGCCATATTTCATTTTGTGGCATAATTATTCGTTTTTTATTTCTAAATTATCAAATGCAATAAAAATAAATCAATTACCTCTAAATTTTCAGTTAAATTCGTCTTGAACTTGGAATTTTCGAGATTTTTCTCCAGTAAAACTCACTTAAACCCCGACTAAAAATAGACTAAATCCCTTATACCTAAAATGTGAACATCTAACGGGATTTGATATTCAACCTTTAAATTCTCATATAAATCACATAAAGTCGAACTTGACGACTATTGTTCGAATTGTCGGCCAAAATGAAAAATAATTGTAAGGGTTACGTAAGACCTCGGAAGTGGTCATTCTGTGACAACCATAAATAGTTCACTTTTCATTTCGCTACGTTTTTATAGACCCCTGTTGATGGTCGGCCAGAAAAAATCCCAATAGACTTCTAGAAAATATTTTCGTTCAACAAATTCTATCCCCATATTGACCGCCAATCAATACCGACAACAGAAGGCGAAAAAAATTGAATTGCTTATGAAAAATTTATTTAACGTCTAGTGGAATTTCGTTATTCTAACACAATACGTTGGAATTCTCCAATACGGATCATTTGATCACCATTTCACGCGACGTGCACACAATATCGAATTGAATAGTTTTCAAAGTTTTCAGACAGACGTTCATTTCCTTAAAATCACAAGTTTCACAAATGTAGATTGAAGTCCACTTTGAAAAAACATATTGATGCAATTTCCTTTGGATTTGATGCATTTGTGCCTTTTAGATTTCGGAAAAATGCTAAAAGCATTCCGCCATTGTAACCGACTAGGGTTGATAAAACATTGATAAGCTGTTGAATATAGGAAAATAACCCGATTTACGAGGGGGTAAGAAAAATATAATTTAAATAATGTCGGAATAGTTAGTACACCATTATGGAATGGTGGTAATACAACATCAACAGGAATTAATGTTTAAAAGTCAACACTGAAACCATTAAAATAAGGGCTTTAATTAAGTAAGCGCACTGTCTTACTAAAACCGGTTAATTAGAGTGTGCAGGTGGTATTTACAGGGTGAAAACGTGATCGGTAAATTTAATTATTTAGCATCATTACTACTACCACTGTACACAATAATGATAGTAATGATAATAATGATAATAACGGTAATAAATTTGAAAATTTACGAATTTTATTGCCAAAAGTTCTTTCATTCCACCTCAATTATATGCAATACTTTGATTAAAATGCAAATTGTATCGATTAACCGTCTCAAGATCATCATCTATAATTATTACATGAGTATTTTACAAAAGATATGCTAAAATTAGATACTCAAGTTTCGCTTGGTTTTATTTATAACAAATTCTACATTATAATGAAAATTTATGCTTATCCTGGTATTAATAAGAGCATATTCTGTACACGTCTTTTTGTTATTAACAACGTTAATACTTGACACGTAGCTAAACGTATTAAAAGTGTTCAAAATTATTATTCTTCGAATGGCATTTTCACAAGATTGGAAAAGTTTTAATGCTATTTATACAGCTTTTCTATATTTAGATAGGTAGATGAAATGACGGTGATTCTTATATTCATCTTCATTGGAATGATTAATTAAGATTAAAATATCAAAAATTCTACAATTACCTAATTGTTTTAATCGTGGAGATTGACTTAAAACTGCATAATAAACAAAAATGGCGACAGTGCACTATTGACAAGTTGCGCACGCACCGTTATACCGGAATGGTGGCGAAATTTGTTCATTAAACAACCCTTATTATTCATTCAACTTCCTAATCGAACCGATTTTAAAATCGAATTATCGTAAATTTACGATTTTTATACAAATTTAAAATTCCACTTTACGCAAATGAGGTATTCTTGTGATTTGCCGAAAATAGGTCAAAATAAGGCATGTTATAATTCTAACATAAAACATGATTTTATAGCGAAGGCAACGACACGCGCCCGTTAACTGCTTGTTGTGTGTTGGAAGGTCGTTCGTTGACAGTGAAAATGTTATCGTATGCAATAAAATTTATTGATTTCAATCTTCAAGATGTTCTAGTCGTAGAAATCAACAATATTCGATCTAGATTGATAGAAGAAAATAAGGCAAAAATTCAATAAATTACAAGAATTGTGTTAATTTCTTGTTTAATTTATTACATTCCATGATTTTCTCAATAAGCTCAAGGTTGATTTCGAAAGTGAAAACAGCCAGTGCAATAAAACCTTGCACAACAGGTAAATTTGAAAAGGGTTAGTTTGAATCAGTCAAAAAACCACCAGTCAGGGCCGTTGGTGTTGTAGTGATCGCGTCAAGGCTACATTAATCAGGGTAAGATTTTCAACCCGAATAATCCACTTTATTATCAATATTTAAATAGGATTAAGGGTGTTTGTCGAAAATTCGATTTGTACAACAGTGTAATAACGTGTGTTGAAAATTCCTCGGATGTGGTTTTTCGGAATAGGGGATTTTTCAGTTGATTACACGTTTAGAGGCAACGAGTTGGGAAAATTGAGTTTTGTCACGTTGCGTCTAGCGGGTGTTTATGTTCTAATCCGTGTTTGTTGAAGGAAATATGAACGTGTTCAAATATTTTCCTGTTTTGATTAAATACAACAATAACGACAACAACAGAAAAATAAAACAGAACCAACAAAGTTTAATTCGGTGTAAGACTCGATATCACGTAGAAATTTCAACGAAATAACTTTATTCTTTTTATTATTTGGCTCTAATATGAAATTATATCGTGCTGTTGTCTAATAATTCCATTTCAGAGTGGCCAATAATTTAAGTTGTTCGTTGCGTGTCTCTTTTACAGATCCAGTTGTAAGCTCGAAATGGAGAAGTGAACGAGTTTTGAAAAACACACGGGACCAACTCTATCACCATCATCGTAATAACCGGTTTATATATCTGCAAGCCCACGGGATTCTTCTTCTTCTTCTTATTTGTCCTCTTCATCTTATCAACGTTGTTCACGTGACATGTTCGAAATTTTCCATGTAACTTACAACATACTATTACACATCTTTTAGGTTGTCTCATTTCCTTCGACAAGTCGTTGGACGAGTGACGGTTTAAAATTTTAATAATATCATACGGACCCTCCTCGTTGATTTTACCATATATGGTGACTACATATGTCGTCGTCTTATAGCCGGTTTCGTTTATTTTAAATAATCTTACTGCTTGCATGTCCAAATAATATTATGAAATATTTATAATCTGCAAGTTTAAATTTAAATTGAAACCAATAAGTTGTATTTCCATTCGATAATAATCACAAATTAATTCCAATGTAATTTGTAATAAGGTTGAAATGCAACAATATCGTCAAAATTTGACATGAACACGTTCGGAACTTTCCTCAATAATTCTCCACTTTATATTCAAACTAAGCGGACACGTTCTGCTTCTATAGTTGGGATTACTAGGAAATATCGACAGCTATTCAAGCAAGGTGTTGCTTATTAAAGATTCTTACCGTAAATTTTCTTTTAAATACAGTAACCTCCATTTTATAAAGAAAATTCTAATGCAATTAAAACCTCAACATCGATTTCCAATGCCAGATTAATTGAATTGACGCAAATTAAACCAAAACATTTGTTTACAGCAAAACATTTTTTTTTTAAACATAAATAAGCCATGAAGAACGCCTACTGTGCTCCTGGCTTAAACTAGAGATTGTCGATGGAGCTTGTATTTCGCAGAAAATTAAGTTATTTCTGGATAAAAACATATACGAACGAACTAAAAAATGAGTTTTTTTACCGTTCGAGTCTATTTTGGCAAATTGCCATTTATATTCAAGATCACGTTATTTCTAGGTTGAAAATACACCCTCTATCCAACTCTCTTACTCACATTCGAACATAAAGACAGATATTTTATAATAGTTTACAACACGAATTTACCCCTATTAAATATAAAGGGTGCATCAAATTATCGTGTGTTTAATTCATCGAAAATAGTGAATAATAATAACATTTATATAGTTAACACAACATTAATTTTCGTTTAAAAATTGATAAAATATTCAGATTTCGTGCGCTCTATTATGCAACAATAAGGGCTGCAAAGTTGCGTATAACTGGTTGCCTATATCGAGTCATTTAGAAAATTAAAATTATCAGATAACGGGGTTTTTTGAATAATTAATAAACGCCCAACATTCTATTGTTGTTGTAACCATGAAATTAATAAGAAAATGGGTTATAAACAATTTATTTACTGGAAATCAATTTATTACGTTGATAATAACAGATTTATATCGATAAGGCTATAACGAATTAAAAACGGTTGATAATAATGGGTGTTAAGGTCAATAGTGTGATTTTTGATAAAAACAAGATTAAGAAATATTCATCTAAATTGATTTCAATGAACTTTCTTTAAATGTATTATTATTCAACAACAATTATTTATGAAATTTTAGAATTTTTCAACACATTTCATCTGTTATTTTATCAATAAATTAACATATTTAATCGGCTTTATATGCAAATTTACGCCTGTGTCATGATTTGTTTTATTTCGGATCGGAGAAAAACATGAATATTCAATTAAAACCAAACGATTCAAACTCAATTAACTTGGAACAATATGCAAATCAATCGAATGATTGATAAGACAATAAAATCCAAAAAAAAAGAATGTTAGTGAATACATGGTGGTATATCCTTGATGAAAGTATCATGCAATTTTCACAAACTGTCCTTAGTTGGAATATTTCGTTGGAAATTTATTATAAAAACGAATACCTCAAATCTCATTTCATCAAACTACCGTGGAAATTGGAGGTGGTGAGATTACGATTTTCCAAAAAAACGAAGAAAAGAAATCGTCTTTTTCTGATTTGTTTCCTTAAGAGGGATTGTTCATTTAGTTTGAATTCAGACAGCTGCGCCACCACCACTCTTAGTTTACATAGAAAAACGTACGTTTAGAATGTTACTATAGTTGTGTTTTATAAACGTATAATAATATAGTCACATTCTAAACTCTAAAATGAAATGAGAACGTTGGTGAATTTTAAGATTTCAGTTCATTCCGTTTTCGAACAACGTAGCGAAAATATGACGCTATAGTTGAATGCACACAGGCAATACACATACAGGGCGTAAAATTTGAAATTATTTCCCCGTTTTAAACCCATCTATAACAACAAGTCAGACGGAGGAAATGACTCAAAATGATAATATTCATTGGCGTGTTATCACCTGAATAAATTAAGTCTTTCGTTAAAGAAAAATGTCTGGAATGGAAATTTGATTGTTAATTTTTTTCTATCAAAATGTGGGTGGTGGTGGTGGTTTAACAGTGAACTGAAACTGAAAAATTGGCTACATTAGCGCCGACTGTCAGAAAAACTGGGAACTATTAAAAGCACGATTACGACATTTCTACCTGTTGCTTCTTCATATTAACCAAACTGAAAACGTTTAATTGGCCCCAAAATAATGAGATTCTCTAAATTATTTTCCATTAAAGATAATTGAGTAGGAATTCCTCAATAATGCTGAATATTTTTAACTTAAAATACACGAAAACAACCGATTTTCACGATATTCAAACAACATTAATATGCGATTTTCTCGTGATAAACGATGAATAATTAGGGTAAATTTGCCATAAATTCCATTAAAATTTGGGAAAAATTCCACGAAATTCAAGTGAGTAATAATGGTTGATTTTTCAGCTTTAAAATTCAGAGTTTGTACTGAAAGCTCCTCACAGATGGCGGTAGATGTTCGATCGTTTCCAACACACGTCGATCAATACTTGCAATATTGCATTTTAATAATTTTCCTGCAATTTGCATCGAATTTCCATCATCTCTCTACTCTTATTACAACCATCCAACAACTCAATAAAAACATTAAATTAGCGTAAACAAACGAAATTAAACCGACCAAATCTCAATACACTAATCGAAAAGTTCGATAAATTTTATCAAACTGTACTAAATTTATTCCATTTCCTACTAAGTAACTCATCGAATAGAACTAAAGCTCTATTTCGGCTCATTGGATAAGGTGGTTTTTTTGTCGTTTTAGCCAATAGGGGATGTTTTTTTTTTTTTGTTCCATTTAAAGTCGAAAGAGTATTCTTTCGCTCAAGTTGTATTGGTGAAACTTTCAACAACATCAAAAAAACTTTATTTTCTTACAACAAAAGGATAATAGAGGTCCAATTTTTGAATAGAATAGAAAGTTGGGTCGGCCATTACAGAGAACATAGATATAGGAAAGTTCAAAATAATCACCAATTTGAATAAATTGGTTTTGAAATCGTGTATTTCGATTCAAATTTTTGATAGGCTTCTTTATTTTATAAAATAAATGATGAATAAAATATTCATACTGTCTTGTTTCCTATTTTAATGAAATTTATTTTTATATAATACAGGCGGTTGTTCAACGATCCGTATATTTTCGATATAAAGGAAATTTTAAATATTTCTATCTCATAAATTTCGGTTCATTACGAACAGATTTTATTAACTTGCACATTAAATCTAATTAAAATTATCAAAATGCAAAATTTCAATGCAACAAAACTGGCTATTTTGCAGAATCGATAATGAGATTACTGTTGAAATTTGGTAGAGTGGAACTATTGATAATCGAGTATCGTAATTGGGAATATTGAAATTACTTACCAAAATTTTGTCGAATATTCTCCATTGAAAATCGAGTAAATTACGGTGGATAGAAATGTAGGAAACTCGTTCCGACCATCCTTTATCTGCAACAACAAAACTATAACTATAACGATAATATTGTTGCTGAACTTATAAGTCTAACTAAAGGAAATAGCGATCGTTATGTAAATTTAATTAACTAAATTCACTTCTTTTATCAATTTCTATAATTATATGTAGTAATTAATTATACAATCAGTTGTTCTCTCGGATTATATAGTTGGAAGATTTGCATTTTCGAATTTAATTATAATGTAGAGGAATCTTATTTTGTATTATCCTTATCAATAACTCAGATGTATTGGTATAATTCTAAGAAATAAGCCGGGAGACTCGTATAAAATCCTACGAAAGCAAATAGAATATAAAAGAGAAACATGTCCGCCCCGTCCAATAGGTCCCCGGAGTTTCCAAAAGGAAATAAATGGGAAAAGTCTGGTGTATGAGAAGAAGAGCCACCCAATATGTTTCGTGGATCTCATTTATAAAAATATAAGACGAAACATACCGGAGACAACATCGTCTAAATGTATTATGTTCTCTTTATGTATGAGTGTATTTGTGTGTATACCTGATGTATGATATCAATATAGTGTTGTAGTGGAAGAGAGTAAGTACATTTCCTCGGATATCCATTTCCCGTATAATATAAAGGACAAGCCTCGGAATGTAATAAGGTAATATAGCGGTAGATACGTAATGCATCCAATGCTATATACAACAAACGTAAAAATGTCCAAAAGTCTCTTAGTTTGACCCGGCGCGGATCACGTTCGTACACACCCAACGAATTGGTGGCTAGGAACATATACCGTTGACGTGGCCAAATGTAACTACAACAAACCTAAAATTTATATGACTCGACTTTTCCACTTGTTCAATTTTTGTCTTATTCCAAATGGATAATAAAAATATTCGTACAACGGCGATATCTTTAAATTTTATTTGTTATTAGATAATTTATAAAGTTCCGATATTGGATAATTAAACGGAAATACGGAAAATACTGAAAATAACAAACGATTATAATAAAAGTTCAAGTACAAATCAATAAAAAACGAAACTTTTACACTAATACACCAAGGTAATTTCCACTAATTGAACGAAACTTGAAAGCTTTATAATTATAAGATAATCGTGTATTAACTAAGAAAACTCCTTTTCAACTTAATAATCCTGCAAATTTATGTATCAGATTTAATGTTAGTGGAAGTAGGCGAACTACAGACGTCTACACATAAAGTAATTGATAATATTGCCTGTTGGTTTCTACCTAACATTATTACCGTTCATAATAAACATTGTTTATTTGCATTCAAAGATTAAAAGCGTCCAATTTTATTCAAAAAAGAACAAAAAACATTTATTTGCAGGAATTTGGAGATTGTTGTTTTTCTCGTTGTCTGTCTACGAAGCAATGGGGCGGTTCGTAACATCACCACCATGAGATAAAGTAATGACTGCGACACAGACAAGATCCCAACGAAATAAGATGGAACGAAATGGATGATTTTGGCGTATTTTCTTCGGTACACATGCGCTTTAAACAGATGCAGAATGGAAAACACACCGAAAACATCAACGAGATTTTGTTCAATTTTTCTAATTTATAAAAAATACATTCATTTTCAAACAATCAAAGGTAATATACTTTAAAATTACGATATTTACAATAGTAGAATTGGTAAATTTATCGATCTAAACGCATGCACTCATTGAAAACAACTCAAATTCTAGACAAGATCGATGCGTAATTGTAGATTTAACACAACTTACTTAATTGTAGTAATCTAAATTGTAATTGCACTATTTAGGCTAGAAAATATTAAAATTGGTGACTGTAAAGCACTCGGTGTCCGGTATGTTTGGTAGATTACAACCAACTTGTTAAAATTGTAGCCTAAAATGTGATACCACAAACACAACTAGCACGTCACAAGGGCCTACAGTTTAATCAATATTTTCATAATAATTTGATTGAATAATTAAATTTTCAGTAAATGAAAATGGACCGAATTTAAACCGTACGAATAGAAATTTTGCATGCTACGGCGACATTAAAAACGACAACAAATTGTGGAGAAGTTACTAATTTAATTCTAGAGAATTACAACTATTTTTAGGTGAACATTTCACACGATAATTACCACCAATTAAGCTCAATTGTAGCCTTTTTTACAATACTTATACAATAATTATAGAAAGTGATAAATTTACAAATATTCCGCTATAATTCAAATATTTGTTAACGAATTTTATCGAAATTTTCTAACAATATTAAGAAAAGCTGTTAATTTTCCCTTTCAATACATTTGTGTGTGATTAGAGTTGATAAGGGAGAAAATTGTTGATTTGATGATAATATCAAACCCCCAATATTGCATCCCTAATAACGTTAATTCTGATTTAATTACTTTGATTATTATATCAAAAATTCGATTATTTCTTAATTTGTTTAGAGGAAAACCGATTATCACTTTGTATCGAATCAATTACGAATTAAAATTGGCTTCAAGTAGAGATTAATTGACATAAAATTCGTTACCAATACAATTATTTTGACACAATTCACGTACACTTACCAGAAAATTGATATTAACAAGTTTATTACAAACAATTCTAAACAACAATAAGCATCTGTACTGTATTAGAAATCAACTTAGACTAGATGAAAACATCCGATATGTGTACACCTATATAAGTTTTGATTATTATTTTTTAAGATAACAGCAATGGCAACAAATTTAATGATTAGAAAAATGATTTCCGATAAAACTATGTACTGTTTAGCTCCGGATTGAATAGCCATAACCATGAAAATTATCCATTGTTTTGTTTGAATCTAACAATAATTGTTCGGATCGTAATTATAATTAATAATTACACATATGTGTGTGTATGTATGTTTACATATAGAAAAACCGTTATATCTTTTGTTGTTGGGGTATATCAGATTTAATCAATTTTACGACGATACTTTTATAATTTTTTCCAAACTTTAATTATAATCAATGGCATAATGTAGGTGTTATTATCCAAGGTTAACTTTAATGGATGCAGTTCTTTATCTAACAATGTTATGGTATAAATAACGGTAAATAATAAACGATTATGGGTTCTATTGAAAGATTGTAATAATTCTGAAATATTATTGATAAATAAAGAAAGATTTTCTTTTGGTTGTTTTATTGATTAAAAACACTACCTTTTATCCATCCCCTATAAACGTTAATATCACATCAACTGCTACCATCTATTGGTTAAGAACTCTATTTGAATAACTCCAATCTAAACACGTGTAATCGGGAATAAATTTCAACAATCCGGTTATTTCTGTAAAAACCAACTCTTTTTATTATTATTATAATCATTATCAGGTGATGGAGTTAAACCTGTATGTATATAAAAGTAAGATGACTTTTAATGTTGTCAATTTTGAATAAATTAAAGCGCCAACCAATCGGTGTTCAGGTATTTTAATCGAAGTGAAAGTAGCCAATACAAATAAAGATAACTTTGATCTTTTTTTAATCAGCTTTTAATATTATTTTAATATAAATAATTTTTTTTAAGAATGTGAGAATAAGTTCAAGTATTTATTAATCTGTTTAACTTTGAGAAATTTTGATAAAATTGTCATCTTCTAGATTTTTATCTCATCTATTCACAATAAATATAACTGTAAAATTATATAATAGAGACAGTAAAATATACCTGAATGTTTGAATCGTTTTACGATGGGAGCATGCGTTTATATTGGAGGTTATTTTGAATTTTAGCCATAATATACAGATCTGGAAGTTGTAAATCGATGAACTACAATCATATAGTTAAGATTTTATAAATACAGTGTTTTTGAAGTTTTTATTTAGTTTATATTCAACGGTAATCCAAGAATCTACCAATGAACGGAAGCCATCATGCGTTAGCCGCGCGACAATCGCGCGAAATATTAAAGTGCATTTATACGCCTCACTTTGCTTATCACTATATTATCGTGTAAATTTTTCAATAAGTCTAATTTATAAAATGTTTTACTAAATCATTTAGAGAAAACTATTTAAATGATTGTAAAATAATCGACATTATAAAGAAGATAAGAAAAGTTCAATGAAAATCAAAAATCTTAGATATTCTTGAATAAAATAATTTATTTTAATTGAAAATCATTAAAATTGGAAAGATATACTTACGTGTGCGAATAATTCGCAAGCTCTTCAAAATATTAGCATATCATAGAAACACACGAATAAAATCGACGTTAACGACTTGATGACATTTAAAATTATGGGGTTAGAAATTATACAATGTTGCCAAATTGGATTTTTAAAAGGCGCGCAATTCAAAATTTTTACTTAGGTCAATAGAAGTCTAGTTACAGCTCATCAAGTAATGTAGCTCAATTTTTCACAACCGAAGGAATACCAAGCGAGATTTTAAATTTAAATGATGTTTTAAAGTTTTTTCAAATATGCTGAATTAAAGTTGTCTTCCATATTAAAATTGTTTTTACCTTAAAGTTATTGTAAATAATCCTTTATAAAAAAATTATTAAAAACAATTTAAAAGAATAGCTTATTTGCATTTAAAATTTCAAGAACTTCATCTCAACTTAAACAATTTCACTCAATTTAAACCGGAAGATTTGCAAACTTTGCAGTTCTCTAATGGGATTAATTTTATCCCTCAGGAGAGTCTCTTCGATAAAAATGCATCCCTTTAATCTTAATTAAGTGTAATAATTATTGCAAAGAAGTTAAACTGTGTTAAGGGTTTTTAATTTCAATTCAAAACTCATAAATCACTACATTGAAACTGGTTCGAAACCACCGATTAATAGTTTACTGATATTTTACCTTTAAATAAGGGTTAATATTTAACTCATTTCCCCACGTGTTCTCGAGTTAAATTTCGAAAGTATCCTCGTAAAAAATCATTTGAAATCTATCGCTTGATCCGACAATCAAATCTTTTTTTGGGAATTGAAACGATAAAATTACGAAAAGAATAAGTCTAGGGTACGCTTTACTGCCCTATTTGATAAGAGTTTCCGAACTTGTAAATTAACCCTCGTTTCGATTTAACGGAATTATCATGTGGAAATCGTAGAAATCGAATATTTCAAATATTCACAAATTTAGCAATAAGGTAAAAAAGGGTGAAATTGTCGAAGATTATCGTCGATATTTATCTAAATTTATTCGTTTGTTGAGTTGAATATTTGCTAAATATGTTCATTAAATTCTAGAATTATTTATGTTTTATGTTAATTCCAAATTAATTATCTTCTAGTTTATTTTTTATTAAGACTTTAAAATTATGACAAGAAAATTTTATATCAAACAAAAAGATCTTGAATATAGAAGACAAACAGGCAAAAATGCATATTCATGTAATTTATTAACCGATATTTTATTTTAAATAACTCCAATTTAATCTAGCTTTAAACCCCGTCTAAAATTTATATTTCTTTCCTATTATAATTGAGAACTATAACTAATTGTAACAAGTGTCAAGTTGGTTTTTTACAGTTCCATTTCCACTAATTTGATTAATTTCCGTCTCTAGTTTCGAAAAATAAAAGTCGTTCGTTTTTTTCCAATTTACAGTTAATCGTAAATGTTATTTTTTTCGTGAGTAAACCGTCCAGATTTGTATTAGATTCGGTCTATTAACAATAATTTATACCAATACTTTACCAATTTGCCCCACTCGAATTGGTTTAATTACAATTAAATTTGTTGGAAAAAACAACAAAATGGCTGCAAAATTTATATTCACTTGAATACGAAATGAGCGCAAAGATGGTGGTGAAGTTGTAAAATTTCAGGTCAGGTAGACGGTTTTATTTAATATTTCATTGCTGAAAGTATTATAAAAACGTACAATTTCCATTGATGATTCATGAAAAAATCGGAATATCATCAGAAAAACTTGTACCGTTAGATTTTGGGTTCAATATTGTCGAAGGTTATAAGTTTAACCCTTTTGTCCCTTGAACAACACAAACGACCATGTCCCGTTATGTAATGTTATGCGTATTTTTATTACCAAAACATGACATTGACTGTAAAAATGGATAATAAAGCATATAGTGTAAACTAGATACCGTTAAGTTTTAAATGGGAAACAGCACTTTTATTTCGGAACAAGTTTAGTTCAATTATTACAGCCAGATAGTTGAGTGTTTTATTCGTTTTTCGAAAATGTCTTGTTCTTTATTAATAAACGTGTTGGTTAAAGTGGTAAATGCGTTAATTTCGGCCAACCGAATCGTTAAACAATCCCGACTAAAGTCTGCATGTTTTTAAAACTACCACTAAAAAGACATTACGAAGGGTTGTTTGTTTGTGTACAAAACAAATGTCGATTTGAGTTGCGAATCGGGGGCAAATTTGAGAGAAACCAACCCTAAGAAATGGGAATAATACACCCCATTACAAGCAATATCAAAAGATGACAGCTCTTTAACGCGTTTCTAAACAATTAAACAACAGCTTTCAGCGTATTTGATCGCCAAAAACGAATAAATTCAACTGGATTTGTATTTTTCATCGGACAATTTTCAATGGACTCGTAAAAATTGGTAAAAAGTTATAATACTGATGTTTTCCTCAGTGAAATTCCATCCATCCGACCAACTTACATTGCAAAATTTATTATTTGAACCGATGAAACTTGAAGTTGAGTAAAATCCACCAATAAACTAAAGTAAATTCTGGACGAGTTAATTTAATCTATTTGGGGGAAATACGATATGATCGTTTATTGTGATGAATAATTTATTGTTTCGATTTTGTCTGAAGATAACGGAAATTCAAATTTTGTGTTGATACTTTTTAAAATTGAGTTCTCATTGATCAGTAATGCAGATTCGTGTGCTTGTAAAGCCATATAAGCGAAATTACTTCAAGATCCTGGGGTTTGTTTGCAACGATCTTATCTACTCGGTTATAACAAAATCAATGTTGTAGTTGGAGCGTGTTAAGGGTTGGAGTCGATTAAATTAAATAATTTGGTTTTTCTTTAAAACATCGTGGGTGTGGTGATATAAAAGAATGTTTACTTTGTTGTATTGAATCCGTAAATATTGGAAATGAAGAACTTTCAATTTGCTCGATTTAAATCTGATTGGAATTTGTTTTCAGAAAGCTATCAGGAGAAGTTGTAAAAACTTTGATAAATTCTTATGGATGAAGACGTTCCAAAACAACCTACAAAATCTCTCAATTATCCACCCATTTATTATTGTAAAAAAACCGAAAGCTTTTTAAAACGCATCATCTTGAAGCTAATCTGAATAAAATGTTGTTGTATGGTATGCAGATGGTTATATTGCAAAAATTACAATAATTAAGATGCCCAACAGTTCTCTTTATAAAGCAGACATTGATTATATTGTTGTAAAGACGGATACAACAAGGCCAACCAATGACGTTTGAATGACATTGGGTGAAACTGGGTGGTCGGAGATTTTTCAAAGAAAAAACAACAATTTTTGCAACACTATTGGTCGGCAGAAATTAAAAGCGGTCTAGCTAATAAATTACTTAAACATTCACGGGAATCAACGTTAAAATATTCCCTATTCGATCAAATTACACAAATTTTCACAATTCTACAAAACTGGAGTTTCAGCAAAAGATCAATGTTCGAATAGTTATCAATCCGATGCTCTACTAATTTGCATTTTAATTAAAATTAAAACTCAAGTTCTATCAGATTCGATCGTTTTTACAATATGCGATAGCGATTATAAGTGTAGAATTTATTTTAATTCAAACCCAATGATATGATTATCTATTTTATGTATTCAATGGGCAATTTTCATATTAAAACCAGCGGCTAATTTCGTTTGAAGTCGAACACCTGGACGTTTTTATAGCAAATCTGTCGTGTTAACGCTAGAACAATACGGAATTAGAAGGAAACTCGTCAGGTGAATATCAAATTATCTTGCAAGTTGATTTGTTTCCCATTAAATCTTTTAGAGTACCCTTCAATAATTCAATTTTTCCACAATCACCGAACGAATGTCTGCAATTTTGCGTTAGAATTGTTGTAAATATGAATAATAAATTGGAGATGTGCACCACACGAATGTCTAAAGTGATTGCCTTCAATCCGCCAATTTGTTTTAATGAATTTACCGCGAATCTCTCGAATAAAAACGTGAAAATTTACGAGACAATTGTGCAAATAAAATTTGTGAATTTTTACAAATCCGTCTGAAAACTTGCTGGTGAATTAGTCGAATTGTTGGTTTTTGTGCCACACCCCGACGGTGAATGATGGCGGCCGGCGACCACGCCATTTCCGTTAAACTATCCGGTGCAACTGTCCGTTTAAAAACTGTAAAAATTTATGATTTCTTCTAAATAAATTCGAATTGAATAATCGATTTTCAACAATTAATTGAATGCTTCGATTAAATTGATTTTGTCCGATCCAATTCAGGATTCATCTCTCAATTCAATCTCTTAGAGTTTATTTAGTTGGAAGAAATATTTACCAGATGTAAATACTTTCAGGTCTTGGAGTTCCTGTTAATCTCATTGATTATTTAAAGCGAGTCCACACATTTTTCTGTTTTTTTTTCCAATTCAAATCGGAAACTATCTGAACATGTAACCGGCTTTTATTTTACCATAAATTGTGTTTAATTTGAAGTGTTATTCGGTTGCAGAATATTTAAAATGTAAATACAGAAATCGAGTCGACAAACAAACATCTCTAATTAAATTGGATGCTTTCATTAATTAACGGAGAGCCAAAGCAAATATGGTCGGGTAAATAGAGTTATAGTTAAGAATAATGATGAATGGACCTACCTGTTCCCCTTTCGTCTGTGCAAACGGACGCTATGGTGGAGATGGAGACGCCAATACCAGACACAGGGACGCCGAATGGTTATCAAAACCGCCGCCGCACTGCGCCGATATATCACTAGGCACACACACAAACACCAACACATACACACCAAATGCACTTTATCATAAAACAAACACACACATACACGAATACGGGCACACCTGAAACAATTATATTTATTTAGTATTGCAAATAAACTGGTAATTCTGGTGTTGTTTATTCAAATACACCCCAATTTG
Source organism: Mylabris phalerata (assembly GCA_020740385.1). Taxonomy (NCBI): domain Eukaryota; kingdom Metazoa; phylum Arthropoda; class Insecta; order Coleoptera; family Meloidae; genus Mylabris; species Mylabris phalerata. The sequence goes on along the minus strand of JAJEOX010000299.1, from coordinate 4,097,612 downwards.
ATGCGGTTGTAATTTATCAGATTGAAGAGAAAAGGTGCGTGACCGATTTTTTTATAATTTACATCCATCGATACATCGGAATATCCAATTTAAATTCTAATTAACTCGGTTTGGAATTGTTGGAGAGATGCAAATTTACAGAATTTGATTGCAACAGAAGACAGGCAATTGTCGTATTGTAACAAATTTACAATACTGTCAAGTTTTCTGGACACGTCCCAGTGTAATTTGTGCAAGATTTTATTCAAACAACTTGTCTGTTCGTTTAATAATAAACTCGGAAAAATTATGCCGACTGTATAAAAGAATTATACCTTAGTAATTGTACAAAGTCTTGTCGTTGTTGTTATTTCTGTGATAATACAGATGTTATCACAAAATAAGACACGACAATTTCCATCACTAGCCAGATAGTTACTGTGTGACACATGAAACGAAACTTGGATGTTTTATATGGTTCATTTTACAACAGTTTAGTCTGACAGGACCTGTTTGAAATATAGGAACTTTTAGGGCCTTTCTACTGCTCCTATTCGATGAAATTGCACTGCATACATGTCTATATTACATACCTATAAATATACAGGTACGATGTTTATAGATGACGCTATATTTAAACAACACTACTTTATGCGATACAGATCGAAGAAATCGACAGGTATCTGCCTATATTAGACAGAATTGAAGGGTTGTAATAACGGCAAAAATGGTCGGAATAAGGGTTGGGATTTTATTGCACATTGAGGATTCTGATAACGCACTCACCGGGGAAAAAATAGAGCGACAATCGGAACGTATCTCTCTTGGGATATCAACAATACTGAAATTGGAGCCAATTTTTAAGAGCCCCAAGGTCTATTTAAACAAATTGAATTTATTGTAAATAATTGGCTAAATTTGTATATTTATTGATAAAATAATCAACATCAAAGCCATCTAGAAAGATAATTTATAGCGAACACTTCTTTTTGCTTTGGAAAAAATTATAATAAATTGTTATCAGCTGTATTATCTCGACCTTTTCAGGATAAATAAATCAATTAATTCAGTCTGTACGAGTCGGATGTTCTTGTTTGTTTTGTTCAACGATAGTTAAAATACTTACGAGATTTCCCTGATAATAACACAATTTATTGTTGATAATAGGTTATAATGGGGGTTGTTCAAGAATATTCACATAAATGAACAGTGCTGCTACCCATAATATAGCGGTAAAGGCCTGAACTATACGGCTATTAACAGAAGCCTAGAGGCTGTGTTCCAATTCACGGAATCTGCCTCTGGGAAAAATTAACTTCAACCACAAATTTATCGATAACCAACCCTAATTACTACATTATCTAACAAATTAGAATAATATTTTTTATAATTACTCATTTTAATTGGGGGTAAAATAAAAATAAATAAATAAATAAATAAATATAAAAAATTACTCGACTAGAGGATTTGTTTGATTTATTTGAACCCATATTTATTATTTTTAATAAAAATTAAAACATCTCGTTAGGACGAGACAGATAATTTAAAACGTTGGTCGTTGCTCGATTGCTACATTGTGAATATCTTCACATAAACAGATGACTGTCTATACAACTATACAAACGCCAGCCATGATGCCAGTATAGTGGACACGTGACTGAACAAACCGGTCTAACAGCCAATCACCAGTGTTATTGTTGGGTCGATATAGTCATGGCAACCGTTAAAAGTCCAGCCCACATAAAATGAGATAATATTCGTCTATAGAAATTTATACGACAAAGATAGAAAATAATAATAAACATTTTCATTGGGTGACAAACAATAAAATTATTTTACGATTTTCCATTCTTCTGGGTATACATGAGCCATTTTTACTTGTAGATTTTGCTCACTAGATGTAGGTGTAGGTCTTGATTTTCGAATATTTTCGAAAATTTTCACTTTGGTTAATTTTCTAATTAATTAAAATTAATGATCAATAAATTAAAGGTCTAGTAAATATACGGTTAATAGAGTCATTTACATACCTTGTTTATTAGTAATGGACCACATAAAGACCTGCATTTAACGAGCTTTACACACCAAAGAAACTGAAGGTGAATCTTATAAAACGCCACAAAAATTTTATTTTAAAAATAATTTCTCTAAATTAAAAAATACCAATAGTTTCAAATGAGGTTCAGCAAATCCACAATGAATTTATTTCTATAAATAACCCAATAGGGGTGTCAATTTTTACCCTGTTTAGGGGAAATTTTCAGGATAAATCCGAGATTTTTGAAAATTTTGTAATTTAACTGGAGTCTTGACATCAATGCAAACAATTTGGAAGATTTAAGATGTGAGAAATTTTTGAAAATATCTTCACTATCTCACAGGTAATGGTATGGTAATAAAACTATTAGTTTTAATTAAAATGAATTTCCTTGGAGTCCTCATTAACAACTTGATTAATTAAATAATCAGCATTTCAGAAATTCATAAATAATATAAATTTTACAAGAAGTGTGCCGTTGATGTGATAGAGCTGCCTCAATGTCCAATTAAAGCTTAATAAAGCGCAACATTTTAATAAAGCTCCAGACAACAGATAACTAACAAAAATTTCACTATTTTTCAAATTAACACATAAACGTCTATAATTCAATCTAATTTAAAGTAAACTAACTTGAAGATTTCGTGTAATTATACAAATTATATTCGTCCAACCGTACCACAAACACAACTGATTTGTTGGGATATTTTGTGAAAGAAAACTATAAAATGGAAATCCCTCCTACAGCTATAATATTTTGTTTAATTGCTCCACCACCGTGTTGCTTGCTTTCAAATAGACCTTTACAGATGTTCACCGAAGGGTCGTATTTCTCTATCAAGCAGAAATTTCACAAAGACGCCATTCTGGAAAAAACTCCACATCCCTCGTTCAGCAAACATAATAAACGGTCCAGCCAAGGGGATGGATAGAGTTGCAAAATATAATGAAGTGATAACACGAATATTTGATATTGTAAGCTGCATGACAAGCATTTTGTGAGTTTTATTAAACTTTAGATTTCTATGTAAAACTACAGGTAAATTCCACCCCTAAAATAGAAGAGTTTTACATAGGAAACTTTCTAAATATGCATAGTTAAACAAAAAAAGGTCGACCTAGTTTCATTGTGATAATAGTGTGGACTTTCTAAAAGATTTTAGTTTAGTTTCGGCCACAGATGTGTAAAAATGGTGAAAAATTTACATGAATAAACTCTTAAATTATTGCAATAATTCAAATTAATTCTAGTTATTTGCACAATTCAGTAGAACCCTGACATTTGACTCTAATTAAACACCAACTGTCTGATAATTGATTTCGAATTTTGCATAAACTCGAAAACTTACAAGATTATAAAATATAAACAATCCGTGTACGATTTGAAATGAGGATATTTTATGATTAAACTGCAAATTTGTGCGATTCAACGACTCGTTTACGATGTCTTCAGACAAGTTATAATTTTCAAAATACATACTAGGGAGGTATGTATACAGATATTTATATCTACAAAATTAGTGTAACTTTAGCAAATTCCTGCCTTATTTCATTTGAAGTAATTACGGCAATTTTTAATCATCTTTATTGTTACTATCTTCATATTAATTTAATGACAAATAAATTAAATGTTATAGTGTATAAATTTTAGGATCTGTTTAAATAGGAATTTGTGTAGAAATTAATAGAAATACTAACGATTAGATAAATAGTTTATTCAAATAATTTTTGAAAAGTCTATAGGTGTCTGTAAAATGAGGCACCTTTGTTATTATTCTTAGCCTAATCTTGCAATAATTTCAAAAATCTCAGCTAAGATAATCAATTTTGTATTTAAATCTAAGAATAATAGAAGTTTTAGAGTATTTCTAACAAGATTAACAGTCCAAAAATTGGTTGAATATACGAACAAAATTTTATATTATTAGGAAAATCTATAAACATGGATAATATCCTTTAAAGCAATATTAGCGATAAATCCGGGTTTAATTAGCGATCTATTTATTTTGAGTGGTTTCTCTAGACTAATATGAGCTAATATTATATGATATTGTCTAATATTTAGAGATATTAGAGATTAAAAGTCGCTCTATTGGATCTACTTGATCCTGATATTATTTGAAGAAATTTATATAATTTTAAATGTCTAAAATATGGAGAGAATTCTAGGAAATATTCATAAAATTGAAAAACTAATCTAGGAATGTATTTCTGTCAGATTAGGCTTGATATTCAATTCGCATATTACAAATTTTATAAATTTCCCCTTCTCAGAAATCCCGATATTGACGTAAATTTTACAAAATACACCTACAAATTTCTTAAATCTATAATCAATTTAAAATTAGATAATTAGGATTAAAATTTAGAACAATTGTTTGGGTACAAATCAATAGTACGAACAATCCATTTATTTATGAAGAATCGTATTTTCTGAAATTTCTGCAATATTACGACAAAATTTACGATTTCTCCGTTAAATTCTATTGGTGTTATTATCACCGGAAGGTGATCGTATCGATCTGTGTTGACACAAACAACGCCAATATAGACGTCTGGGCGGACCCCTATCAACAATTAGATCGCCTTCATTTTGAATTAGATTATAATAATCAAGACGTGATTCTAGGTCTGCAATTATACTTGAATTATGTGGAACAACAAAGGAAACGATTAAAATTAATTAATAATTATATGCCATAAAGTGGTGTGCATCATGAATAATTCCTGACACTTTAGTGCCATTAAAAATAATTTCAAAGCCGATAATTACACGTGAATAATTCTAATTTTTACAGAATTACCTAATAATTAAGTTGATTTTTAGAATTATTAAATTGTCACAATATTGATGGCAGCTATACGGACGCGTTTCTGTATTTGTAGAACATAACCTCACTTTTCTCTTTGTGATGGAGTCCATGTTAGTTTGCAAGCTAAAATGGTTCTCCGACTTATTTATAAAGAAAACCCGTAAAAATAGTGAAAAAAATATACAAATTCGTTTTGATTTAAATCCGTAAGTATCGAGTTATATTTTGGTTGAAGAAACGTATAATTTTCGTTGCAATATCGTTTAAAATATCGAGTGAATTATGCAAGTATAGTCGGGTAGATTATTATGGGGAATTTCAATGCTTCAAATTATCGAGAGTATGGTTGCGATTCGTGTCGAGATGCAATCTTAAACATGCAAGATTTATAAGTTTTAGTGTACTTGAGGGGTAAATATGTACACATATAATGGGACAACATTGAAATTACCATAATTGTTGGATATGTATGGATGGTGGTGCGCGATACGCTAGAATAATAGCAAGCAACACGTTGTGTTCGGTGAGTCGTTTCATTGTTTATAAATATACCGGTAGGCGTATGAAAATTACAAGAAATTGTAGGTTCTTTATTGAAAAACCAAAAAAATTAACAAGCAAGTATATAATTAGAAATAATAATAAGTAGTAGTAGACAGCTCTCACCTTATCATTATCATCATTAACATAATGATCATTATATTCGCCCGCGGCTGTCGAACACGACTAATGACACTGTCACAACACCCTGCACTCTTTAGATTATACCTATAGGTGGTATGTGGCATGCGGATTGCATATAGCATATAGGAGGGGCCCCAGCGCAGCCGTATACATCTTAACGTTATGGCCGCTATTCACATTGGAAGATAGGCCATCAAGTATTGCCGTATACCGCACCGTCAGCTAGTGGATTGTAAAACTTTTAGGATACTTTGCGAACATTTTCTGTCTCCTACCCACCCACTTAGCCATCCACCATCATCAACAACAACGACAACGTCCCGTTTGCGTTCACGTTGGGAACAGCAGGAATTTTTCTTCTCTAATATCCGAATGGATCATGTCGTCTCGCTTGCTAACATTAACCATTCATATGTGTATAGAGAGAAGGTCTATGTATGTGTGTATTGCACATAAATCGTTAACATCCCCTCTGTGGACATCCCATTTGGCAAACATTACCCCTACTGCCATTACAGTAAAAATAATAATACAACATATTTATATGGGTCTCGTTTCTCTTGGATTGTTCTTTGGTCAATTAAGCTTCAGGTTTATTATCGTTATTCATCTGATCATTTATTCAAACTACATTGTTGTGATTCTTGGTTAACTCATTTAATCCGGTGATTTCAACATAGAGGACCAAATACGTCTCATCTTTTACAAATCTTAGAGTTTCTTAGGGCGGCAATTTACATAAATTGAGCACTTTTTAAGAATCGAAATCATTATTTATCGAAATAGAAATATAATTGGTTCATTGTCCGGAAAATTGGAAAACAAACTTTTGCTTTCGAGTCTCAATTTCTAGTTTGTCTGCGCAAAATTAACGCTTTAATCCTAATTTAAGAGCCAATTTTTGTGAGCTTCGAGACATATCCTCTCCTAAACTGTATAAACCGAATTTAATTAAAATTGTAATCATTAATTCGCAATAACGTGGTTTTTCTTGTAGATGTTGATGGAAAACAGGAAAATCGTGCATATTAAGTGAATCTTAACGAAATTTCACGGAACTCCAACTACTTTGAGAGGGCCAAAATGCCCCAACAAAATTCTTTATTTGATAATGATCAATACGGTTTCATATTTCGTCTTTTACTCAATAATCTTTCGATAATTCCAAAAGAACTATGAAGTTCTTGTAGAGGTATCGAATAACTTTTCCATTATTAATCGATCCTACAAGAATCAAATTATTTTCTAGATTCGTTTTATTACAAATGCCATATCCGTATTTCATTAACGTAATATGAATCTTGTTTGACTCTAATTACGTCATATTTCTTATTAGATATTTGTTTTCATTATTATGTCCTTTAATTAAATGTTAGAAAATCAATTCTACATCAGTTTTCTATTTATGTATGCGTAGTTATGGATAAAATAAATTACTTGTTGTGGTCCAACCAATAGGAATAACTCATGTTACTAATCTAATTTACTTGTCTTTTAATAAATAAGCACTATGTGGAATTAAATTGTAACTATACCAAACGGCACAAAATAAGACACCGACTTGTAAGGTAAATTATCTTGCCTACCGAAATTACTAACCGTAGAAGTCAGATAATTAACAATTTTAACTCCGATAAAAATTGTAGGGAAAGAAATGCAAGTAAAAATTTAAAAATATCAAAAATATCTTTGTATAAAACAACAGCGTTTTACCAAAATTCACTAAAATAGAAAAAGAAGTACTCACTTATATAAATATTTTGCAAATTCTTCAAAATATTAGCACAACGAACACACGAATACGAATGATATTAACCAAATTTGGAATTGTAAGGTTAGAAATTACCAACAGCGGCTAGGGAATTTTGTTTTTAACATATTTTTGAGGTTGGTATGACCAAATTTACCAACTGTTCTAACCTTAAAATTACAAATTTAACTAACTGTCAGCCTTACTCTTTGTAGCGTTTGTTGTGTTTGAAGAACTTGTAAATTATTTTTTTATATAGTATTTCTGATTAATTTAGATTAATAGTTATTTATACAAGTGCATTATGGGGCAAATAAAACACGAGTGAAAAAGTGTGTAATTTTCTCGAGCAACTTATTTGCCCTTAATGCACGAGTTGTATACAAATTCAAAGTTGTATTTTATCCAACACCAACCACCAAGACCATTTTAAAGAGCCTTTATTGTTAAAAAATATCTGTCATTGTCAGTAAATTTATTTGATAGTTAAAAAAATAGAACATGGAGGCTTGTTTTTTGGTTGTCATGGAAAAATTACCATGCTGACCAATAGGAATAGAGTATTCTAGTGAATTATGGGATATACATTCAATCTTATAATTCACTAGTGTTTTATAGGGTATATAATTCAACTAAAATCAGTGTAATTATGGCCTCATTATACAACTGTGTTGGATAAAATTAATTATTTTATTCAAAATATTCGAAAAATTACACTAAATTGAATTAATACGAATAAAGACAATCATAATTGGAGTTCTGAGGTTAGAAATTTTACTCATCTATTCTAGATAAAGGATATTTTTTGATTCATCCATAAAAATTGAAAATTATCCCATTTTTACCAGCAATAATTTCATTCGAATACTATCTTAAAATAATTAAGCTAAAGGTGCTGAACCAGTTATCGTCACTATTTTGATAATTTACTCATGTTTTATTCTTTTTATTAATTGACACAATGTAGTCAACCAGTTCAAATTTGCCGCCCATACTGTTGGCGCCCTCTATAAGGGATCGGCTGCCCTAGAAGAGTTTTTTATTATATAGAGATATAAAAAATTGAGTTAAAAAGGGTGTGTGTGTAATCACCGATCAATGTAACAGAGTTTTGGTTGACGAGGTGCTGGTTCCTCATTGAATTTTTCGGTAGTTGTGAGATAGCCACGGTTCTCGATTTCAATTTTGATTTTTATAGTAATTTAGTTTTTTTTAAGTATCTACAAAAAGTGTAAAATAGTGACGATAACTGGTATTTTAATCTTACCTACCTATGAGCCAGTTTCTTATTTTCTGTCGTCTGCTATACATATTCTAGTTATTTTTAAATGAAGTGCTCGACACTATTCCATGTGGGTTTTTCAAATAATACAAGAAATAATTAAATTGAATCGAAATCAATACCAGAATTGGATTAATTGAATTTTTGCTTGGAAATTTTTAAATTACTATCAAATGATAATATTACATGACAGTTTATGAAAATAACAGAAAATTTATACACGACAAGTGCTTGTTATTAGTTGTAACTGTCATATAAATCATTTAGTTACATGTTGAACGAATCGTGATGAGTTACACTGTTATTTTATTTAGTAACAATTATTTGATGGATAATAATTGATCATTTTTGATTAGATAAATTCTATTTATTGTTCTATTAATTTATTCGTGAATTTGGCGAAGATGGAGAAGCATTTGAGAATTTCAACCGATTCCTCTGCAATATTCCACTTTTGAGTATCAAATTTTTAATTAAGATAGATTTGCTTTATTGAGCCATTAAAACCGTTTTTCTTTGGAAAGGAAACCTTTAATATGCAACCGCACTTATGGAGTTGAGATTCTTTAATGACACTGAAAGTTTTAGTGGTAAATCAGTCAATATTCTTCGGTTCTTTTATCCATCTTGTTTGCTATTTTCCATTAGCTTTGTGACTTCTTAGCCTCTTTTATATGGCTTGTTTTTCGCTAGCCTGAAAATGGATTGCTGAAATTCAAACAGCTAGTTCTAGAAGAGGTTTGATAAAAATTGTAATTTCCTCAAAAAAAATTAAACATGCAACTCCTAAAAAGTCCACTTGTTTGCTATTTTTGATGTAGTTTTTAAGTTTTTGGCCCCTTCTATAAGATTCGTTTCTTGGTAATCGGTTATTAAATTTCAAGCAGCTAATTCTGGAAGAAGTAGGAAAAATTCTAGTGCTTATCTTTGAACAAATCCTTACAAATATGCAAATTCTGCCGAATATTCTCCCTCGTAATTCGTGTAGATTCGATTGAATTCTAGCATGTGCAGACTCAATTTTAATGTTTTATTGTGTAGATTCGTGTTTTAGTCTAGTTCACCACTCAAATCGCGCGTTTATACCGTAGCTTTGTTTTCAGTCGATCAATCTGTCGTTAGACAGACGAACCTGTTCGGACTATTCTGGTTGCTTAGTTGTCTAGTCGTAACGTAAATCCGGTCTAAATTATTTATCTTGAACGAAATTATATCGGATTATAAACTATTGGAGCGGAATAATCAATATGATAATAATTATTTTGATAATTTTAACCATATGGTAAATGGATCGAAACTGTATAGAGAAATATTGAAGGTTATCAGGACAGTTAACCTACGATTCTAGTATAAAAATTCTACTATAATCCAGATAGTTGTTTTTATATAAAACTAGTTAGTCTTCCATATACCTTGTAAATAATTCAGTTTTGTAAAGTCGATCAATTGGCTGTAGTCCAAAACTTACCCTATTGTGTTATTGTTGTTTTCGTCTCGATTTCAAATATTTTTCAGCGTTCAGTGATCTCCTGTTAGTTTTTATTAACGAATTTCTAGGTACCTAATATTTGAACTTTTTATTAATAGAGTAACTTACATTGTACAATATAGAAAAACAAAACATAAAAGTGGATGTTTATAAAACACATTTAAAAGGATACTTATAATAATATTTATATGTGTATACATATACATACATAAACACAACAATATGTATTTTGAACACAACAAGTAAAATTGTATAATCATAATATTTAATAATAATAATAATAATAATAATAATAAAACAGAAATAAAAAATTACAGAAAATTCATTAAAAAATATCGTTGTTGTTAATGGAACCAATCGAGATCAATATAGAAAAATGATTGGTTTTTCAAAAATTAAAATTACACAATCTCCTAATACGAATTAACATTTGTTCTGTTCAATTTCGGAAAGGTTATATCTATATATACATGTTCAGTTTCAGCTGAATGGAATAATAAAAAATTCCATCACCCCCGATATACAGAGACGACACGCGACACAGGAAACTTATCGTTTATAGGTCAGTTAGTAGAATTTCGCATTTATTCTCAATTATATTAGTCCTGTTTTAATCAATTAAAATTCGGATTTCTAGAGAAGGTTTCTTTATCATCAAATATTTTACAATATATTTTAAATATTGAGTACATTCAAGCGATATTCTCGTGTAATTATAAATCGAACTTAAAACGAAACTGTCAACGGAAAATAAAATATCTTGCATCAACCGTATACAACAAGCCACAGATTTACAGGTACCTAAACAGTATATTTTCTCGATTTATTTATTTATTTACACAAATTGTAATTGATAGAAACTTAAGTAACACAGGGGAAATTATGGCTGTTTAGCTGCTTTTTCACTTCTATACCTGCAATAATTTACTATACACATTGAACTACAGGCAACATTGATTACATTATTATCATTATTATTAATAATATTTCTTTAATTAGATACCAACGAGTTACAATCTATTACAACGACAGTCGATATATTTACAAGAAAGTCTTATACTGTAATGATTATAATAATAATAATAAGTAATTATAATAATACAATAAAATATATCGAATCCCAAATAAACTGGGTATCTTGTGCTTCGCACAATTATAATTTGCACACGCCCTATTGTTTTGTAAATTAGAATTAATTAAAAATTAAGACGAATAGAATGTCTCTTTGGCACTGCAAAGAATCGTTCCAGGATTGTTGTAATGTCTGATTGAAAACACCCCTCAAATTGAACAAAGTCTCTGTTTAATAATGGATAAATTGGCGATAATTTGGACACGTGCAGTAGCCCTAATATTGTTGACCAAGAACAACCCCGGAATATCCCATAGGTCACTGGTGGTGTTTTAAACTACCATTGGCCGCCACATGATGATTAACAACATGGTGTTGCGAATGTATATGATGGGTGGCATGATGGTGTGTCCCATGATGGTTTTGATTATTTGTAGCCGTATTGTTGTTGTTCTGTTGTTGGGCAGCCTGCCGTTGTGAGTTCTTTTTATTTTTCATACGCCGATTCTGGAACCAGATCTTCACTTGACGTTCGGTCAGATTCAAATTCCTCGCCAATTCCCAACGTTTCTGTTTCGAAACATATGCATTGAATAGGAATTCCTTTTCTAATTCTAACGTTTGAAATTTCGAATACGGTTTGCGTTTCTTTCGTACAGTCACTTGACCGGTCCATTCTAACGGATTACCACTGGTCGGACAACCACCAACGGTCACCCCCATCGAGCCCAATGAACCTGTGGAAAAAAGAGAGGATGGGGATGATCCCCACATCACTGTGAACAATTAAATTGTCGCTAGATGATTGATATACAATTTTTTTTTTTAAATCATGCATCCCAAGATTTACAACACCTCTCTCGCCACTAGTGTGGAATTGTTGGGACAAGGTGCCAAATATTTTTTCGTATACAGCCTATTTAGTGTCAGTGTGCGTGACAAGTGATAGTCAGCTGTGTAGTCATGTGACGATTTGATGACGTCAGCTGTAATAAAGCGCGGTCGTTATTCCCGGTCTTTCTAAACGGTCAAGTTTCTGTTCCCTCGTCTAATCGAAAGATTAGAAACAAACAAACTGTTTTAATTAAAACGATTTAAATGTTGCGATTTGCAAGGGTGCAATTCCAGGAATTTTTGTAATATTTATTTATGTAAATTAGTGACAGACTGATTCTAATTAACCAATGATAATAATGGCGATGACGTAAATCACAGTTTGGTGAGATTCTTACAGACAGTACTTTTACTATGTAATAAAACTGACCTCGACAATAAACAGTTTAAAAAGCTTCAATGAAGAGTGTTGTTTGCTCATTAATTGAGCACATTTATTAATGCTCCCAAAACACATACGATTAATTTGCATTTACAACTCCATACATTATTAACTAGATAATCAAAAACATAGTAAAAATTTACATATTTGAGCCATAAAATTTTGACTAAGGTCAGTGATTCGATCACAAAAAAATCGACTTGGAGTTTTCATCGATTATTGTTTGTTTTGTTAGAGGCAAGCGTGAATGCGTAAACGTTTCGGTTAGTCTGAATGTGTCGACTTCACCCTCGGGTAATTTGATAACAAGATTGCGTAAGGGGGAATGCACCCTCTATTACTATACCAACAATATTTGTTTTGGAACAGTCCCTGCCATCTAGTGATATTTATTTTTATTAGTATGTTTTTTATTAATTAATTTTTGTGGCGAGATAGATGGACAACGAGTGATGCACGTGTTATAATATTGAGCGATAACTCACCTGGTGGTGGATATGGTGTAGATGGAACCGGTTCCGGACCGTAATTCCTCAAGCCATAGCTGCTATCGTGTGCATGTGCAAAACTGGCACTTTCCGCTACCATAGCAGCGGCAGCAGCGACTCTCCCTCGATCATCAGCTGGTGTTAAATACGGGACGGCCTGATGGGCATCGACATGATGCCTGGATGCTGACGAATATGGTGAATAATTACACCATGAGGACGATGAGAAACCCTGATGGCATGATGAAACAGATGGATCACCACTGGGACCTGCTGTAGAAACTGTCGAGTATTTATATTCGGGCGTACTACCGGCTGCAGTGGCTGCCGGCGACCAAAACGATAACGTTGTTGTTTTCCGACTATCCCGACCGCCAGTCGGGTCAGCAGCCAAATTATAATATGTGGGTGCATTTGGATATTGATGTGGATTTAAGCCAACTGTAGATTCAAAGGCTGTAGCGCCAGCATGGTGATTCTCTGATGGTGAATAACTCCACGGTTGGCCGTGATGTGAATGTCGTATAACGCTCGGTTCAGTGCATTCTCCATAGCCACCAGTTGTTAGTCTTTTAGCGGGAATGTGTAACGGTCCAGCTGCTGAACCACTATTACTAGTAACACTAGCCGGTGATGAACTCGACGTGGCCGATGTTGTTGCCGTTGGTGGTGGTACTGTAGCTGGACTAGTCATACCGCTATTACTGATCGGTGTAGCTGCACTTTGGGGGGCAGGCGGTGGGCTTTCCTCGTACAATCCACCGTTCATCATTGACCACCACGTCACCCCGGTGGAAGTCCCCGCTCCGGTGGCTGGGGAGGATCCGGGTGGATGCACATGATCGTACAGGGTGGGTGCGGCGCACGCCACGGGGTCCGCGATGGTGAGGATGATGTTCGCGTGATAAAATCACAGCATCGGTGGTAGAGCGGGGGAGCGAACGATCAAAATAGAATTGTGAACCGCAGTAAAACGTCAGATGTTGAACGAGGATGTGGTGTGTTGCAATAGGACACGGACAGCGATGAGAATTATGCAAAAAAATTCAACAATACGATAAGATTAAACGTTCAATGTTTACAATGTCATTAAGCACTGGTGTCGAGACAATTTCCAACTGCATCAACAACGAAATTAGAACGTTTTAAATTAATGTTGGGAATTTGCGAGTTATTTATTTATTTTTTAGTGTCACTGTTTCGTCACAATAATAGATCGCACTTCAGGTGTAAATGTGCACATAAATCAAAGCGATGCACAATGTATACAAAAACACGATTTTATGAGCCGTAAATTAATTTATTGGTGGTCGTAACTTTTAGTTGATACTGAAACACACTTTTATCGGTGTTTATTTAAAGCAAATCTATCATACGACTATTACTACTACTACTATAACAACTACTACAACAAACTCTAGTTAGTAAATTTTATTCTGTTTCTTTCATCGATTCTAAACTTGATGGGATCCCAGCATGCGACAGCCCCTAATAAATAACACGTTTACAATAGGCACGGCACCACCAAACAGATGATGGCTCGTCACTAGACCTCTCTATTCAAACTCCAGGTAGAAATAGTCAAGTCGCACAATTGACCACTTTTTATATCCGTTTCCCCCTATTTGACCGATTTTTATTCCCGCTAGATTTGCTTATTGAAAAAATTTCGGTGGGAAATTGGTCGCGATTATTTTTTTTTACTAATTCGTAATCAAAACAGCAAACACCATATACGTGTCGATACTGACATCAACCTACAAGTTACAAACACATACTGAATCTTTTCGACTATCTTGTGTGGAAAGTCCGTCGAGTCGAATCGGGAACGCGCCTGCGATCTAGCGGCTATATGACGGAACAACTCAAACACTGCACCAACGTCATATGAACCAAACTACGACATACGCTATAAAGAAACTTATTCGCTCGGTCGAAGATTGCACCGTCCATTATCACAATTTTCTTGAAAATATTGCGGAATATTCCGATAATGTTTATAAAAAAAAAATGGAGTTTATAGCGAATATTTCGTATTTTAATACCCCAGTGATTCATTCAAAAATGAGGTTCTTTACGATTAGGAAAAATTCCAAACGCCCAATAAAATCAAAACAAATCAAATTGTTCGGAATGTCGTATTACTACTCAGATAAACAATTATTAAACATGTATAGATCGTTTACCTTTTACGATCAATTGTAAAAATCGAGGAAATTAAAAAAGCGACTATTATAATAAAAGAATTGTTTATCTTTATCACCCCATCGAGCGATACCCATCGACAATGACACTTGTTAAGCCATTAAAATCGGTCACGGGTAGCACACATAAAAATTCAGGTGTAATAGGGGATGTTTTTATTGTTAGTACAACCCCTGTGTCAAATTAACGATAATCGGTATTGATTAAGAGATTAAGGGTGTATTTTTTCGAATAATTAATAATTGGAAGATTTCCGCCAGGTATTTGGCTGAGCAGAAATAAGCTGGCACGGAGCCAATTGATATGGTTGTGTATTTTGGAATGGCGCATATCTCCGCCCGCTATTCGGGGTGTGAGCCAACACAATACCGTCACAAAGTATATTGGACGAGACTCCATTCGTTGCGCTAAGTTGGAGCCGCCATCCGTTCACTAAACGAAATTGTGTTGCAAAAGCAAATAGTCCAACGAAATTGGAAACAATCTCGACATATTTACATTTATTGTTATTATCATTATTACCTTGATGAAACGTTGCCAGAGTCGATCCAGGAAATACTCTCGAGAGTCTGTAAAATATGATTTGTGATCAATGAAAATTGTTTATATTCAAATACTGTAAACATAATTTTTCTTTAGTCATAACAACAAGGTCTTAGAACAAAGTGCCGTCTGTTATTTCCCAACGTCTGGATGGGATTATTAAGATCGATATGTGTTTTTCGACAAAAACACCAATAAAGTCGAGTTGTGCAATTTATCGTTGTTCTCATCCAATAAATTTTCGTCAAATTTTTCGAAATAGATTAAAACAAAAACTAATAATCTGCTCTATTTCGTGACAGTCACGTTTTGAATAAAATCTAATTGGTGGTTGTGACTTTGTCACGTTCTTATGCCCAACACGAATTGAGTAATAAGAGAGAATACATCACCTGCTAGACAACTCGAAGGGATGGAGGACTCGTTCCACGTCGCCGAACAGCTTGACGCATTCGATTTACACCAAACGACAAGAAAATCCTGCGCCTACAAACAGAAATCATCCAAAATTACACGAAAATAACGACACTAATCAGAATTTAAATTGTGCCATTATGATAAAGAAAGTACGCTAGAAGAACTTGTTTTATAAAGACAACATATTATGATAGAGTAGAAAGTTTCTCCCCTATTATAGCTTTGTTTCCGGGGGTTGATTTTGGGAGTAATCAGAGTTTATGGAGACATCTTAGTGGAGATAAAGACCAACTGAACCGGAACTATTTCATTTCGCCGCCGGAGACCTACACACCACAAATATCAATTATAAGCCCACCCTGATTATACGAAACGTAGGGTTGTGGCTCTTAGTGTTTCGTGATTTTTGGCTAATGTAAACAAGCGCTTCCGTTACGGTGGAATTTTTCGTTTAGAAATTCTTTAGATTCTAGTTTTATAGAAATAACAATTTCGGTCCATTTAATTTTAGGTATGGAATAACAGTTTGAACGATATAAATAACAGCGGATCTGTCGGGCCAGTTCAGTTTATTGTTGTATTGTAAGTGAGAGCCAAAACATGGGAAAGCTTTCGGCTTCTGGGGCGTATGAAGACGGAAATTGAACTCGGTAAAGCTGTCTTTATTTAGCGTCTCGCTTCGTCTCTAAAGTATCCACTTGCGTTTTTTCTTTTGCTATTCTTATTGTCTTGGTGTTATCGACGTTTTTATTTCGCCTTCTCTAGATTTTTTGTAGATAAATAGAAACATGCACATGTGAATTTGTTAACTTTATATGGATGTTTATGTATAAGAACGGGCAATGAATCATTTTTATGATGGCCAATGTACTTATTGAGATTGTTTTCTTTCTATGGTAATATTTCCATTCACGAAATTGATTTTTTTATTGTTAGCTCTATACACGATAAAATAGTTGCATTTTAATTGCCGGTTATAATTATTGAAAATAATCTTAGCAAGTCGATTTCACCTGCCATTTCGCTTTGTAGCAGCGCAGCTGCGAAGATCTCGCTTGTATTTATAAAGTTGCTGTTCCAGATTCCGGCTTGATTACCATCAATTCTATTTTGTTTCTTTTCGTCGATTTTCCCCTCAAGTAAATTCATGTGAATTTGGCTTTTATACATATAGAATACGTATTCAGTAAGAGCCTTTTTAAACGAGTGTGAATGGTATAAAATCTAAGTGGAGTAGATTGAAGTCAGACAGTTTGAGAGAAACGAGAGAGATCTGCACAAGAACCAACCATTTTACGATTAAATCGTATTCCAGACCAGTCGCAGCATAACAACTTCTAGTGCTTCTGGGAATATTAAATTGTTCAATTCCATGATAAAATAAGAGCACATGTATGTAAGTTGGGTGTGCAATTTCCAACTAAAATTGAACTTTTTTCATATTAACAACTTTTTCGTTAATGGAAGCCGTTACTTGCAGAAACCTGATGATAAAAAGAAGGCAAGATAATGAGTTAATTCCAGATAGTATAGAAGGAGAACTATTGGTTGTTTTAACGACATCACCAGACAAAACAGAAAAATTTAAATAAAATATCCTGCAGTAGAAATGGGGAGGAATAATAAACGAACACAAAGGATTTGTCTTTTATTATTCTCATCTCGGTGAATTACTCGGAGAAAACAGTGAATTTTTAAAGAAATATCCCTATTTTCCAGAGAAAAATGACCGGTAGTAATTTATTCAATACTTGTTCCTGTATCGGCCGTTAAAACCGATAATAAATTTCATCGGAAGAATAAAACGATCCTAAATCAAGATCTTATTTAAAATATTGTAATTTAACTGTGATAGTGATTATGTCTAATGTTTTCTACATGTTAAAAGCTCTCAGTTGTACTAACAAAGAATACAATATTAAGTTGGATAGAATAGTGGAACGTTTGCTGAATGCAAAACGAGGATTTAGGAAAACATCAAGGATTTGGTAGGATTGGAACGTTTCCAGTTTATGGGCTAGTGGCTTCCTGCTCCGGAAACAGACGAAATTTCTCTTTTCAAACCGTTTCGATTAGATTTTCAGGTATTTGTTCGTATTTTTAAAACGCTCCAAAAATTTCGAATTCCAATTGAGTTATCTCAAATTACACTAAACAATGGAGTTAAAATTAAATTTTGACTCAGACGCGAACATATTAAACCAGTACACAAATATAACCCTTTCTTGGTGATAGTTATAAAACAGCAAGATTCGCCCTTTACTCGTAAAATCTACGCGTTTACTTAGACATTTTAGATTTCATTAAAGGTAATATTGTTATAATTCCAAACATACAACAACATTGACCCATAAAGCATCATTAAAATAGATTCGAAATGAAGTTATCAAGACTGGTTCGTTTCTACAAGCGGAATCTTTTGTAGTCAACCCATTTCGTTCGTTTTTGTAATAATTAGAAGCACATGTTTTGTTCGAAATATTTATGATATTCACGCAATTTAAACAAAACTTATAACTTCTTTTAGCGGCACAAATCTTTTGATGTGCACGCTAAACCCTTCTATTTTTACATTTCATCAACTTGAATTCCACAACAATGTTGCCCGCAATCAGGTGTTTCGAAATATTCGTAATTGATTAGTTCAAGATTCAATCAAATGTTCTAAATAAAGCAGATTTGTATGTTTTACTGAACATAAAAAAGCCTCCCGATCAACGAACAAAAGGCTCCTTGTTTAGTTAAATTAAGAATAAATATAGCTTGAGGGGAAATGGTGAGAGAAGAGGAAAACCAACTTTCTACCCCTATGGAATAATAAATAAAATGTCGTAAAGGTTTAACATTTTAATATTATTTCGAATACTGGAAGTTTCAAAACGTTTAAATCATCTTAAATAATAAAGCTATTAATTGGAATTCACTGAAAATAATTTCAATAAGTCACAATAATTAATATTAATTGAAAAAAAAGAATAATTATATATTTGTTGTTTGTTGTCTATTAATAAAAGCCATAAATTATTGCCAACTGTCTGTTTTAACGATTTCACTTACACAAATGATTTATTAAATGTTACAAGCATTTTTAAAATAAATACAAGTTATTTCTATTTGTTTACAAGTCCAATCTTCTATCTTTACAGCTTTAATTGGCTTGTTTTTGTTAAAATAATTAAATTTTGCACATTGTTCACCTGGTGGAGCAAAATAGCAGGTGTGAAACGATCAACTAGTAAATCTGTCGAGAATTCTTGTTGAATTCACACAAAACCGTAAAAAATTGACGCTAAAAAGATGACAATTCTTGTAATGGAAGAGTGACAGCGGATTTTCTAGAAATCTATTCGCCAATTTGGCGCGTAAAATTGGCGAATTTCAGGATTTGTTGATAAAGTTCAACTATTGATCAATTTCGATCGACAAAACCGTAAATTTAATAGTTGAAAATTTTGATCCATAATCGTATTGTGAGTGGAAAATCCTAAAAATTTGGAATATTTTTAGTCACAATCAAGAAATTCGCCTTAAAATTGAAGCTATTTCCGTTAGTATCAATATTTTCAACAATATTAATAAAACCTCCATAACGGCTAGATTCGATTAACCAATCAATAAAATTGAATTTTCGCTGAATAGAATAACTGGATAGTCCGCAGAAAAAAGAAATTTCAATTATCTTCTATCACAGATGGTTTCTAATTCCGTACGAAATCACAATAAACGTTAAAATTAATTTAAATTCATTTCATTTAAATCAAAAAAATTTGATGGATCTCTTATCTTATTTCGTATTCATCTAAAATTTCTATTCCGATAATTTATTTGTTTAATTGGTTCGATAATTATGGAGGTGATTGTGGAGGTATCCATTGAATATCGACAATTTCAACAAATAGGAAAATAAACATTGAAACTTTCCACCGGTTGGCTCTTATCTCGTGCATTTATCCCCTCTCTATTTTAATTTTTCTCTACCGAACGTCATTGCTGCAATAGTTCCACCTACATATCTAGCCTAGAGTAGTAGTTGGGCTAGAATACAAAAACTACAGTTTTACTATATTCACCTCTACTAAATTCTGTGATCCTAGTGAGAAATATATTCAGAATGCAATGTATATTAGTTTAAATAAATAAGAAAAAAATTATTTATTTATAAAAATTTAATAGAGCCGTCTCTGTTCGATAGAGAAAGATAAATAGAGGACCGGTAGAAATTTGGCAATTCGAGTGGGGGTATTGTACGGTTCCTAAATGTTGCAATTGTGAAATTTTGCAATTTTACACGAAAATTTTAATAATCCCCAACAAAAATACGATAATTTATAATTTAATTAATAACAAAATAAGGCCCTTTTGTTGATTATTATTATTATTAAACAATTATTATTATTTAACAGTAATAACAGACGAAATTTGGAGTTGTTCAAATATTTTAGTATGGTAGGTTTGTTTAGAAAAACTACAAATTCGATAGGGCTGATAAGAAATTTAAAAATTCCAACTGCATACAATGCACTCGAGTCTATGCACCGATGCATTTTATTTAGGAATCGATCGGCTCACTTATTAAAAAAAAAACTAACACAACTATAACTATTCGTAGTAATCTAAGCTAGTGTATGATCTATTCCTACATACTCTCGAGCAGGAAAACATGTAAATACAAGAGGTGCATTCACTTATTCTGTACTGATATGTCGTACATACATGCACACACACATATGCCACTAATATGTGTGTATATCGTTATTTTAACATGTGTAGGTTCAATTATTGAGTGACCTCTATACGGTGCATCAACTGCAACACAAACCTGATTGGTAGGTTCCAGTTCATAAGAAATTCCGCTTATTTCTTGTTTCGTTAAATAATTTGTACAATTTTTGGGTAAATGGTAAATTTAATAATTAAGCATTGAAACTAGTCTCATTCGGATTTCTCTCGAAAACTTTAGCTATAATAAAAACCGATCAAGCACATATGTTGATCGTATAAAATAAAAATCCATCCGATCCAGCTCCGATGACTGATTTGAATTTTTTTATTAGTTTTCGTTTAGGGAGATTACGTTATTTACAGGATGGACACGTATCGTTCGAATATCGATCGGTATTCCATTTCCATCCAGTTTTAGAGTCGTTTTGAAGAGAAATCTGTTTTAATAAGGCGTGAAACCGGCCCTTTTAGTGTTGATCCAACAATGGGGTGTACTGTTGGCGAGGCAATTGACCCAATTCGGTTTTTGCTACTTGAAATAATGCCGGGCGTGAATATTTGTTGTAACTTGGCGTTATAAAAATAAAACATTTAAATGCATAGAATAGAATTTTACAGTTTCCCAGAAGGATTCCTGGTAACAAAATGATTTTTAGAAAGTGGGTACAAGGGAGAGATTTCCGCCTATTTTACATACATGGGCACAAATAAATTCGAATTTTAGGGCTACAGTTTGTTCGAAATAAATTTGAAAAATCTCAATCATATACGGGATGTTTGTTTAGATTATCGTACACTAAAAATAACTTCAAACTAACAATGTATGGCGTTTTATAACCTTTGAAGTGGCTCCTGATTGAAGTCTTCTTAACCATAATTTATTACCGCCAGTTTACGATAAGTTGGGTATAGTGGATCAAAAATCGACTTGTTTTCGGGAGTTCATTGGGAATCGGGCGCGAAATCGGTCAACTAAACGAAATTCGTTGTAATTGAAAAAGTTCAAACAAGAATCAAGCCAAACCCTGGTGCATTTGATGGATGATAATGAAATTGCACTTTAACAAGTAGCATTGCAGAATTCCCAGCCAGATAAGAATAATTCCACATTATTATGAGCGTGTCTGTTTTGATGGTTGTGTTTCTAAGAAATCTATTCAAATTTATTTTTATATAAAAAAGTTTACATTTATATAGTCCACTTGTATGAGCAAATATCGGCTTAAAATGGCAACGAAGACTTTTACAAAAATATAACAAGATTCCGTGGGCTTATTCTGACACAAATTGCATAAAGTTAGTAGACGCTAATGCTAATTTACAACGATTGCATCCAGTTTTTGTTGTTGTTGTTGTTGGTTGAGACACGAATGGCCGCCAAGTTTTATTATCATTACTATTATTATTGCTATTACTGTATGTATAAACGGAATGGGGAAAAGGCAAGGTTCTAAATTAAATTTTAAATAAAATGTCTGTTTGTATTTTGAATTTAAACAGTTTGTTTACAACTGTGATTATCCTACTTTCATTTAAACTGCATAGAAATAGAAATTGGGACGATTTTAAGGTGAATGAAATCCGAATTATCCGAATAGAAAACAGAAAACCGGCGATTCTAAATTTTTAAGAACAAATGTTGAAATTAAGAGAATTATCAACGAATTAGAAAAATTTCCAACTTTACTACAACCTGTTGTTGGATATTTCCAGCATACTAATTTATCGATTTCCATATTAATTTCGTTTCCAGACAATTCGAACGGTGCAGGAATTTTAATTATTCCTGGAAATTTTCGAAAACTTTCAGGTTTATAATTTTTAATTTTCCCTCCACATTTCTATTCAACAAACGCCTCTTGTTACACGAATATTTGGGACGGCCCAACATTCAAGCTCTTATAGCAACAGTATGGCTCCTATTCGACGACGCCATCATACCAACGTTATAAACAAGCCGATTGAGGCCGTCTCTGTTCGTGGTTCAAGAATATTTTTCGAATAAACAAAAAGTCGATGTAAGTAAACAAATATTCTAACATTTATAAAGTTTAATATTAACCAGATGCATCGTAACTAATGCACTAGACTCGGGAAGATTCACGAATTTAACGATAACGTCTGGAAGATTGGACGAAATTTCAACACCTAATTTAGATAGTGGAGGATTTTAGTGAGGCTCGTTATTGTCGTCTATTTCGAATACAATATTAACGTATAGAAATATTACAAATTCTGAACCACTTGTAGCTTCCACCTGGTTTGACCATAAAACATTAACGTTACGACTTTATGATCGATTTAGCAGTAAACTAGTGGAAGTGTTTATATTCTTTAACAAATTACTCTTATACTTCATAAACTATCATTTTTCTTGCCTTCTACAGCCTCGTTTATTCCATTTGGAATAATAGAAGAAATTTACATATTCAATAGTAAACAGTAGTAATTGTTCGATTAGAATAATTGTTGGACAAACAATTATGAAACGTTCATTATAATCGACTAAAATTAACCATAAGTACCATCATTCATCATTTATATTGAAATATTCTTCTTGAACAGTACTGTAATGTTTTTCTAGTGTAATTTGCATAAATTATCTTCAATTACATACAACGAAGTCAATAATTTATTTTTTATCAGTCTTAAATTTAAAACTTGCAATTTCTTCAAATTTCAGCAATATTCGGAATTATCCCCGACAAACTCCGCAGGTAGCAGCAAAGATGAATCACAAAAGAAACAGTAAGTCGTTAATCATATTTAGCGAGAATTCATAAAAAAAAACGTTAGTAATACAAATTTATTGTTGTTATTTCAGTAATTTATCATCGAATTGTTTACAAAGAGACAATTCATGCGACGTATTGATCGTTGTGGCTAGAATTCCGTTTCAAGTCGTCGCAAATTAATTAGCAATAAATGCTTTTTTCGTCGCTGAGTCCAACCAGAATCGGAGGAGAGCAATTAGAGAAGATCAGCATTCAGAAAATTGACGTCAGCAACTTGGGTGGTCGTTTCGGTAGCAGCAAATCTATACAAGGAGGAAGATGAGTTGAGAAATTTGGAACTGCGATTGTTTAAAAATTGCAACGATTTTACGATGAGAAATTCGGTTGGAACGAAAATTTCGTTACAGATGTGTCCGATTTAGATCAACAACAGTTTATAATAGAAGCTGGAAAAAATAATAAACTTTCTTGTGCTGAATTGAATTTCGATATAAATAGCAAAACATTGTTGCATACACATTGTAGAACAACACCAATTAATTTCTCTATAAAGCGTGTAGTTCTGTATTTAGTGGAGCTTATAGAGTCCCAAAAGGTGGTGATGCGTTACATTAATTAACTCTAAATGCCGCTTTAATTACCTCCAACCATATACAGACACATCCTTGAATTGATGTTATAGAAATAGAACAGTCACCCTTTGTTAAATAAATTAAGACAATAAATGCCAATAATCTAATATTGACCAACTTGGCCGTAATTTGCTAACGAAAATTGATTTCTGTTCCAGCTTTTTTCCTAATCGACATTTGCGATGTTAATGGAAGTTTATAAAGCGAGATCGTGAAATTTCTACGAGAAAGATAGAGAGAAACCTGCTGCAATTTAATTAAGAAGAAGGGAAACTGTTTTGCATATCAATGGCCGTACCTTCTATACAACAACACCTCCGTTGTGTCTGTCTGGATATTTGCCATTAAAACGTATACAAGAATCAACTGCAATATAAACGTGGATACGTAAAATGTGAATTATTCTGGAGAATTTCCATTTCTTTAATACAATCGCAATGAATTCTGGTAATGAAATTACTCTTTTTTTGTTTGCAATTCTATAATAATCGCTCAGAAATGTAGAATTGCCTCAATTTCGAGTTGTTGACGCTATTTTCGCCAATTTTATTTGGTTTGTTTTAGGAGAAAAGCGAAACTTGTCAAGATGGTTTATTTAACTTTTATGGCGTACGATTCTTGACTGTAATCGATGATGACGATACGAAAAATAACCGGAAAA
Organism: Mylabris phalerata; assembly: GCA_020740385.1. Taxonomy (NCBI): domain Eukaryota; kingdom Metazoa; phylum Arthropoda; class Insecta; order Coleoptera; family Meloidae; genus Mylabris; species Mylabris phalerata. Next base: position 4,072,826 of record JAJEOX010000299.1, on the reverse strand, counting down.
CTAAAGAATAATCTGCTTTTATTACAGAAAAGAATTAATGTGGATCAATTATAGAGTTGTGGAATATTTGGGCGTATTTGTGAAGATCTAAACCGAATTTCCTCTAATCCTGATCTGTAAAAGTACAAATCAATTTTATCCTGAAACAAAACAAATTTCCGATCTTCTAGCCAATTTTGGAGCAGAAATTCGAACAAATTAATGGAGCGAATAAGCAGATTAATTAGAGTTCAATCTCACTTAAGGCAAAATTTGTAGTTCAAATAGAAGTTCATTAAAATTCATTTTTGGATCGGGTTCGGATTTTCATCGGTTTTAATTGAAGAACAATTTCAGGAAAATTTCTGATCCAGCTAATTCTGGAGCTGAAATTTTTACAATAAATCTAATAAAGTTTCAGGCTATCTTTAATGTTAATTTCTTCGAAGCCTTAGTTAAAGTAAAATCTGTGATTCAAACACAGAAAAAAATTTCATTTCAGGTTGGATGAGAGGCTTTAATCAATTCAATTTATTAGTTTTACTGCGATATTTAATAATAAAGCCTTTTTTTAAATTTTACGATAACAAAGGGAGTCTGTAAATGTTTCAAAACTAATTAAAATTAGTTCGAACTCAAAATTTTGTTCGATCGACGGATTTTCTTGTAGTTTTGTTGTAATTTATGCGAGGTGTAATTAAAGCTATTCCTCTCGAAACTATTCCAGTTTTTTATATATTCTTCTTTAATTAAAATTAATTAGTCAATAAAATATCCGTCTAATTATTCCATGATTATCAAATATTCTGTTATAGATTTGTTTAAAAGACGTCCGCCATTTTTTTGAAGCTGAAATTTATCAGCGCCATCTACTAGCGGGGTACTGAACGTTGTAAAAACAACAAACTTCAGTAACATTGAGTGTTAACAAGAGACCATATTGTTAATATGGATATAAATGAAAATTTTATTATTGTACATTAATTAATAATTAACAAACAAATAAATTAAGAAATAAACAGGCAATAATGTGTTGTCTCAATTATTCAACAATCATAAATATTGGACAGAATTGTACTATTGTTATTTATTATTTTTTAAAATAAATTAGCCACTTTTAGAACGTTCATTTTAATTATTATTTGTTTAAATAGCGAGTAGATAATAAACTATGAAATAACAGAATCATTGGCGTGTAGTAAAACAATAATTTGTTGAATTTTCGCTCAAATTGTTGTTATTTTCGATTAATATTGTTCGATTCCAGTTGTGATAAGATCGATTGTATTATCGAACATGTTTACTATCAAAATCTTAGTAATGATCCAATAAAAATATAATTTATTTAATTCGTTTATTTGTGATAAATACAGTACAATCTATACCAATTCCATTAATTTTATTACCAGGATTGACGGGTTATTCCGTTAATTAATCGATACATTTATGATTGAGTAAAAAACCAATTTTATTAAGTAGACTATTTAAATATTTTTCCAATACCGGCTCAAATAATCCCGAAATTGTCAAAGGGAAGGGAAAATATAACCTTCGGAAAAGGTCCGCCATAAAATAAGGGTGGGATGTGTTGGCGATATGTTGTTCTGAATAACAAAGCCGAAAATTTAGATACGCTCTTGGTTTTCGCAAAATACCCTTTTACTTTTAAACGAGCTGGAAATCTTATCTTCGCCCATTATTGTAGAATAACAACAAAAAAAAAAATTGTAACCGGGCATATGTCCTTCGTTTGATGGCGGACATTCTACCTGCCTTTTGAATATTTAAACGTGCCCCGATAAGAAATATTGCAGGACATAAAAAACGAGTGGAAAATTGGAAACGATTTTTATTCAAATTAGAAATTTTATTTTCCAAACACGTCGTCGAATATTCATTAATTGAAACGTTTAATTAAAACGTTTTCAATCCACATGTTGGATTTATTTTACAAGAAAATAACCGGAGAAATTCCCGGACAAATACACATAAGATAGGCAATTTAATGAAGATCGTTTGACATATACGAGTTTTGGAAACCTGATTTTCGTTACATGTGTGCGTGATAGAGCCGGCTGTATCAGATAAATATGTCAACGAGAACTCCGCCTTATACCTTTCCAATTATTATTAATAAGAGAGAACTGGCCGTTGTGGCTACTAAAGCGGACTAAAACGAGCAAAATGTCTTCGACTCACCTAAAATGGCTGGCTTTATAACAGATGCACGATGAATTATAACTGGACGTCTTCTTTACTCCATATTTATTAGTGCAGATGAGACCTGGAAGTTGTTCAAAAAAATTAACAAAAGGAAATGAACAATATTCTAGTTGTCTACAGTATAATTAAGCAGTTCTTAATTGAGGTGATGTTGTATTTCATCAACGATAGCTAATTAATACGTTCAAAGATAATAATGGAGTTACAAATATAATTCTAATTATATTTTCTTATAGATCCATTCTTCTGTTAACTTGCCCTATTGTGTTAGTTAATAAAACACTATAAATAGATGTTCATTTTGTTGAGTGTTAACAGAAATATACGCTAGGTTTGATTTTATTACCCGGCTCTTAATTGGAAAATTTTGTTTATATTACATCAATTTTAATCCAATACAACCACCACAACAATAGCCCTTTCTTAAAAATTAATTAAAATCGATTCGTCAATATTTCCTCAACGTTACATTCACCTCGATATCGACAACATAAAACTAATTTATTTATTGCAATAGATTCGATTTTGATTAGTAGAAGCTTTATCAAGAACAAGAAATTCGCGTTGTAACGGCACGCAAATTTCGAATTGTTGCGATAAAAGTACAACGCGCCAGCATAATCATCGAAACATTTATAAAACGATTGTTTTCTCTTTTGCTTGATAACTCATAATCTCAATAACAAGTGTCTAAACAACAAAAGATTTATGCGTGCTTTTTGTTTGTTTGTGGCTTTCAAAACGAGTCACACAGCAACAACGGTGAATTTATTCCTTCCAGTTTATTTACAATAACATAAATTATACAATTCGTACTGTTGTTATTATCAATAATTGTAACGAAAACAAATAAAAGCAGCTCGTTTCGTGGAATTTTATCGAAGCTTGGCATTGAAAAAGATTATTGTACGATAATAATTTCAACTCTCTAATTGGGAAGAGTTAAATATTCAAATCGAGGAAATCGGATCCTTGAATTAAATATGAGTGAAAGACGCATGCAACACCAGTTATAAATAAATGCAACATTGTAAGTAGATATAAAATTACAAATGTGTTGTAATAAATATAGAAAGTGATATTTTTGGGGTCATATCCGAGGGGTTTATAAACGTTCAACAAAAAAATTACCCTCAACATTGTAGAATATTCAAAAATTAGTGAAAGTGTAGTGATTTTCAGGGACAAAACTGGTTCAATTTTAGGATTGAATAATTTTACAGGACCGACACTAAATTGAGTTATACTGAACGTGTGAGGTGTTCACTTTAATGTGATCTAAATTTATTCTATTTGAAGATTCTTGGAATATTATTTAGAATCTGAGAAGAGTAAGATGAATAATGTGGAATAAAATTTTAATAAATTAATCTCTGGCGGTAAGCTATAAAAATACCGAACTACTATCAGATTGAAATTTGATAATAAAACCGAGTGATATTTTAAATTTATTCAAATATCGACAATCGTGGTGGACTTTGGAGAACAAAAATAAAACATTGAGTGATTGTTGTTAATTTTTGATAAGAATCAATCGATAGATTGTGAAGGTTCAGTGTTTCCAAATTTGTTGACATTACAAATTCTGAAAACTTTCCGGAAACAGAAAACCAGTAAAAATTTTGATATTTTAAATTATTCTTCAAATCTAGAAGTAATCTTTTATTTTCCATAAATTCCAAGATATTTTAGAATAAGATTTTAGGTTCAAAACATAAACTGTTACTTTTCGGTATTACTTAAATAAAGAATTGCAATTAAATTTAGATTCCTAATCTATCTTCTTTTTAGATTAACAATTTCGGCTACTTTCATCTCATTAATAAGTTGGAAATCAATTAAAAATAAGTTAATAATTAGGGAGAAAAGCGGAATATCTAAAGATTGTATAAATATTGGAATATTATGCAGTAGAAACGGTTTAATTTTCCATAAATTCCGCCTTAAATATTCAACCCCGTGTTCATTTTCTTGTAAAATCCAGCAATTTTCTTCCTCCACCCTGTTTTTTATCCCTCGTCTTACATTATTCATAAAACGTCCTGTCTGATATTGTACTCGACTATAAACACAAAAATCAACAAAAAAAAGTCTTGTAAGTTTTCTTAAACTGGAATTCGAGTAAAACGTCCGCTGCTATTGCAGCTATATTTGTGTGCGTTTTTTCGCCTCCCCGCGTCCATCTTCTGTAAAAACTCCTAAGATAGCGAAGCATGTCTTGCAATTTATTTTATTCCCGGAATCCATTCCAGACTTCTAAGCACGCAGTTAATATTTTATAGAAAATTCAACTTTATTGCTCCATATACAAAAGGTTGAGATTCGTTTAAGATAACCGGTGTATACAACTATTGGATCGTAGATCAAGTCGGTGGCATGGTGCCATGGTTTAGTAGAGTAGGGGAGATGATCGTGCAGGTCTACCGTGAACGATTGGGGGTCCAGAAACGGAGCACCAATGGTGCTCCGATCTGGCAGCTAGACGGAAGCCATCTTGGCCGGTTTTGGATCAATAACAGCCAGGGAGTTTGTACAGCACAACGTTCGATACAGCTGGATGTGGAGGATAGTGCATGCGCGCCGTAGCCGGCACACCCGGTGATGCTCAACTGCCACACCGGCCATCGCTCGGTTCATCCAATTTCCCAAATTTGATTTTCTATAATTTCGAATCTAAATCGAATAGAGGTGAGATCTTTGTTTTATACCCAACGAAATTTGTTGTTTATTTAAATTGAACAAGTGTTGAAAGTGATAGAAACTTTATAGCTCATTTAACAAATAAATCCATCAAACGATTCATAATTCATATCAACAACTGTTTATCTCGACATTTTCTATAATCCGGGATAGTTAATTTATAAGCCCCACAACTAATGGAGAATTCTTGTTGAAATCCCATTAAACAATCTTGAATAATCCCATTAATATCACCACATTTACATCGACGAATCCCAAACTAGGATGATTGTAGCCGTTGTTTATCATTAAAATTACAACCATCATAAAATACCAATTGATTGTTTGTTCACGTTAATTTGAAGTTTAACCGAAAATCGGGAGTCGCATTTTATATGTTTACTCAAAAAATTTATGATAATTTACGAGCCATATATCTCTATTATTTAATGCTAAAGCACAAGTGAATGTCGGGGAAAACGATTTTACAGCCAGTTTTTCCAACAAGAATTCTTCCCGTGTCCAGACAATTTCTCTGAAATATTCACCACAATCGATTGATTTTCTGTAAATTTATCGATCAATGTTATTGTCACGGTGAATAATGAGATTTGCCGATTGTACAGCATCGGTATCGTCGAGATCAATAAACCCAAGTCTTCCTCGTCAATAAATAAACAACTCAATATATGGGAATAACAACAAAAATTGAAAGCAAGTAAATCAATACGATGGACTATAAATATTGCAATTTAATTTTTAATCATTCCACTATATTGGACATGTAATTTCCTACATGCCAAATATACAACCCATATTTTTACCGTGTGCTATCATTACGGCAAAAGGGGAATAAACTCAACCGTAAAGAAGTCTGCCATTATACGCAACAACAACAAAACAACAAAAAGACGAGGGAAAAAGCGAAAAACTAGATTGTGTCGGCGTGTTGGGATAAAAGTTTGCAATCACCATAAAGATGTTCCTTGTATTCTCTTTTCTTTCTCCATATTATATAATTTATTTCTTCTATATTGTTAGTTTTATTATTTAAATCGTTCGAATAAATTATCCGAATTGTGTGATTCGTTTAGACTTTAAAATAGAGAAAATAGATAAAATTCATGGTCTGTAAATATTCTAAATGTTCGAAATTGAGCAGTCTCTTCCGTATCGTTAGGCGCAAAGACTATAATTTGGATCGAAATTTTACACAAAAAATCGATAATTGAGTTCTCTGAACTACTCGAAACTATAAAATATCCACTGAAGATATTGAGAGTGGATTTGAAATGATACTGCGGCTAGTGTTATGGTCGTTTGAGTTTATTTAATGGTTTTCAAGTTTGTAGCTAGAATATATCAAAGTGATTTGGTGAACAGTAACGTTTATTTATAGATATGCCAAATGAACATAGATTTCTGCCCATTTACCAAGAGATATACAACTTGTCGTAAAACCGTAATTACAACTAGACTCGAATGTATGTATATTTATATGAAAATAATAATAAAGCAGGTAAATGTAACAATTTTTCGACTAAGCAACAACTAACCTAGCGTAAGCCGGTCTGGATTGGAATCGGGCATTAAAGCCTAATGATTCAAACAGGTTCGTCAATCATATTCGAAATTAAATTTTTATTGACATATAAAAGTTTGTGTCAAATGTTTAGATGGGTTTATTGATGTAACAATATCATTATGGGTCGTTCAGCCACGTGCGAACTACCATACTAACGTGACAATAAAACTTTTTAATGGCGAACATCACTTAAACATCACAACGAAAATCATCAAGTTCTACAAATCAAACAACAGTAGAAAAATAGAAAACCTTGTAATTCGCGTAGAACAATAGGTGATTAAATTTTTTCGAATTTCATTCGATTGAAATAATGAGCAATTAACGGATGTTTTGGGGGGAATATATCAAATCCATTATTAATCAACATAAATCAAATATTTTTGCTACATTGTTAAGACGAGCAAGGCAATTAAACAGTTTCGCTAGTGATTATTGTCTGCAATTTAACGAAAGCTTAAACGAATACAATTGGATGAAGATGCGTGCGTATTGAAAAAAATTGGGCAATTTCAATTGTAAAAATTCATAATTAATTGAAATTGTATTGTTTCGTTCTCTTGTTGGTTATTTTCTAAGAAAATTAACTGATTTACAATTATTTCCACGCTCTTTTGTTCTCACATGCATATATGGAATTCTTCAATTAAAATAACATTTCCAAATAATTAAATATAAATAAAGTGTACATGTATAGGGTGACTATTTTAACAATATACCGTAACGAACAATACTAAATTGCATGAAGTATTACGTGCACATATTAAAACAGAACCAAGGCTACACGAGATGGACTTTATTGTGACATTTGAACAAGTTTGACGCTTTAAATATTCAATAATTAAAATGTAGAAATTGTAACCTTTTGAAATATTTCCTAATACTCCAGAATTTCGGTTAAATCGTGTGCTAAATGAAAATTTGCAGAAAGCTACACTCTCAATTATAATTTTAAATCCTCTAGAAACTCTAATTATAATTTAATTGAACAATTTTCAATTAACTAGTTTTTTAATTAAAGTTTAATTACTTCTCAACAAAGGAAAAAATATACTCAAAATAATCCTTCAGTTTTTGAAATTATCAGAATAGGGGTTAAAATAATGGTAGACAACAGCCCCTAAAACACCGAGGGTTGTGGCTATCGTAAAATTATTACCCATACATACAGATTGGCATTAAGTTAAATATTATTACTATTCCTGCACCCTTAGTGCTTCTATTGGCAATTTTCAAAATACCGGATTCATCCGCGTTTGTAAATTTAGAACAACGAAAATAAAACGTTCAATTAGTAACAATAAATTTATGGATGCAATACTGCTATTTCTCCATTATTCTTTTAGATTTGTTGTCATTTTAGTGTGCCCGAAATTTACCACTAAAGAAAGCTCGAACGGCCAGATAATCATCACTCTAACATTGTTGCAAATTGCATATTGTTGAGAATAATTTATATTTCGCTCCAAATGTATACCTGTACGTCTGTCCGGGGTTTCGTGCATAATTCAACTCGAAAATCTTGATTAGATTGGTTATTCGAAACAAAGAACGGCTGTAATCAACAACAACAAATGCGAATGGGTTGCTCATTTTGTACACACGCAACTAACCAAACAAACAAGCCGGTCGGGTTGTAAATTATGTTTAATAATATTTATAAATTTCGCCTATCGTGTGTGCAGCACATATTTAAATATTTTGATTGCTTAAAAATAATAAACTCACCTCGTTGATTTGAGGAATCGATCGGAATATCGCCAAATATTCTCTGAAATAAACCAAAAAATTATCTCAACAGATTCAACACGATATTGTTAATTTTATTCAGAAATATTCAGATCTGGTGCAGAATTTACGATATTTTTTTATGATAGATGCACGTGTTTTGTTTATAACAGACGTCTGGTCATATTTTCAAAGAAGCCTCTATGCATTACAAAAATAACGAATATTTCGATGTAATCGGCTAGTTTTAAATTGGAAAACACACCAACACGTGGATTAAAACCGGTCGCACCTACGTGGATTTTTTCTTATCAATCAACTGAAACGAACGTGAGAAAGCCGGGTTCTTCACTTTTTTAGTGTTTGTAGATTGGTGGATATTTGCAATTAAAATCGTTTAATAGATCAGTGTGATTGTAATCGTATTGTCATTGCAATAAAATTAACACTTCATCAAATTACTGTGCTTAACGATTGTATAAAAATTTTCGACTTTAGAACAAAGTAGATGCAATAAAAAGTTTAACAACTTAATTGACTAATGAAATATACGGAACATATTATTGTTAGTTGTAGATTTTTGCTTTTCGGCTAATGAATTTATCTAATTTTTCAATTCAATACATCAGAACGTGCGTCTTTATCGGATTCGAAAAAATATTTAAACCTAAACAATAACTACAGATTGATAACGTTATAATTTTAATGTTCCATAAAGAGTCAATTAAATAAAAATTGCCTACTGTTTCTAATAAAAATAACAATAAAATTACTAGATAGTTTAGTTTGGATTGCCGTATTTACAATTGATCCATTTCTGATTTTATTTGGATAAACAAATTAGAACTACACAAAAAATGGTCATATTTTATACCTTCCTTTAGTGCTGAGTAAAGGACCTTAGTTGTCACTTTCACTACACTTCTACTAAAAGTTCAGTGTCCTTCGCAATTACTTTTATTATTATTGCATGCAAAAAAACTGATAGTCTACAATCGTGTTGTCATGTGTCGTGTGTAAAGCACCGACTTTTGTAAACCATGCTGAGAGGCCAACCAACCAGAACCCAGAACTGTAAACTAGTGACTTAGCAAGGGGTAGCTACATTTTAGACCCCCTCCGCTCTCTCACTCTGTCACACCCGTTGTTATCGTATAAGAATGAAAAATAACATCGTCTTGATTTTTATCTACTGAACTCCAACACATACGCGTATAATTATCAGGATGAAGACACCAATAAACCCATAAAACTTTTCGAAATTCTAAATAGAAACCGAAGGGGAGAATCTAGACGAATATACACAATACAACCCTCGACTGCACGCAAAAAATCACTGTTTACACTCATAAATTATCGGCATTTGCATACATTGAGATGAGTGTGTTTACAAAAAAGGAAATTTATCAGAAATGTGGAAAATAAAACCGAGTTTCACTTTTCAGGTAAACTAAAGTTTGTGGTTGATTTCCAACCGCAAAATAGAATTTGAATAGTTTGCGGTTCACTTCTGGTCGTGACGTTCGTTTTATTTAGCGAAAAATACTAAAATCTTACTTGTCGGTTGTGTCGTACTGATTGTGATTGACGGAAATCTTGCACAATCATCACTATTTTTACGCTTGTCTACTAGCACCGTCTACACTAATAAAGCACATTATTAAGATGTTGTCTTGTAACAATCTTGAAAACCTTCCAACTCGGCGGAGATTAAATTTTCGAAAACATGGTCAGTTGAATATGGCGTCCCCATTTTCGTGCAAGATAAAAGATACAATCTACAGACGTCTAGAGAGAGATGTGGTGTCTTTTTGGATTTTTTCCCCGATCAACGTTGTAGATTTGATGGAACTTCGCCAATGATACGACCGGCGGTAGGTAGAAACAAGTTTCTTTATTGTAATAATCTAGTTTCGGCCATATTTTCTTGGTTTAGACAGAGACAACGTCAATTAACACCGCGATTGTTCATTATAAATAATTCAGAAAATTTTCGGCTTGTCCGTCCGGTTCTAGGGATTCTTTAAATAGTTAGCCACACACGACGTTTTTAATGAGTTACGTACGTTGAAATCCTATACGTTTCACGTATTCCGGGCCCAATTAAAAATCCGTATTTTTATTCAACACAAACAAGATTTTTTCTAAACAATAATCCAACAAAGACTAACAAACTGCATCTAAACCGCTTCGTATTTCACACGAAACTGTTTACACATAAGTTTTTATTGGAAATAGCAGTGTATAGTTGATCAGGGGAAAGAATAGCTGTTGTTTCACTCACACAACAATCCGACTTTGTTACCGGTATAATAATTTACATTATCTACAACTAATTGGCTTTTGTTAATAGTATCGAACGTAAAGGTCATGTATTCCTCGACCTTTCCGTGGTATTGTAGCGTGAACGTTGGCGTCAGATCCTCCAGAAATGGCGTGCTCGTTCAAATAAGACAAAGGGTCACGTTCATACGGGGACATTTCGATGGAGAATAAGACGACCGTTTTGGTTGATGAGTTTCGGGTAAATAATGACTTTGAAACGTTCACCGAGCAAAGATCATTCTAGTGTTGTTGTTTGAAAGGAAAGCAATCAACCCGTTGCGTGATGTCATAAACAGGATCTAGTCCCTTGACGAAGGATAATGTCGCTCGCTATACAGATATTTATATGGTGAACGGGTGTATATCGGAGCCGTAATAGGTGGGGTTGTCAACTATAAACTATAAAGACGTTACATTCACCCCCAGTGACGATTAGAAGATGCTTAATAGTTTTCTTCTTTGCATCATCATTATTATTAAGGGAGTTATTGTTGATAGGGTTGGTTGGGAAGTTTTGACAGTTTAGATGAGGAATTTTATTGCAGTTACATTGGGCAATATCATGGGAGCTATGAGAAAATATTGTTTGTTTTATTTACGACTTGTTTCCAATTCGTCAAGCAAACTTCATATCAACAATAAAATCATCAAAATAGCCAACAAGACCCTTCAATATAGGAAAATACGCATTGATAAGTTTTCGAAATTTCCGTATTGATTTTCTGGGGCGCAAAACAATTTCCTTAAAAGTATCATCTATTTTTATTTCTGTTCCTTTCCGGAGTAGTGCTCGAATATAAACTGTATTTTCCAACATCTACAACATCTGAAATAACACACTCACACCAATATATCAGCCCTAATAGAAGAAAATATATATTTTGCTGAGACTTGATCTATTTTTGCAGCAGAACCGTATTTTGTTCGTTACTTCGTTCGCTTTTTTCGTCTTTCAACTTTTACGAGCCAGTCGCCCGGTTGGCTCCTGGGGTTTTTCTCCAACACACAAGCAATAATAACAGAGACGATTATTTTTTTAGAAAAATTCCCTCTACACGTAACCCATGTGAGTGCGTTACTCTTCCACCAGTTTGATCGACAATAACAAAACCAATTGACTTAATAGCAATTTCACGAGGAATATCAAAGTATTTAAGTTATTGTAGAATACAAGCTTTTGTACTACATTTTCTTTTATATTTTACGATTAAACCGCTATATCCCCATAGCTGGTTGGAGATTTTTATAAAAACATCAAATTCTACGCTGCAGGTTATCGAGAAAATCGCCTGAAATTTTAACGGTCTAGCGAACAGGCTGGAATATAACTGAAAAAACCAAGGATAATCTGATAAATTGCGGCGCATGACAAGGGTTCTAAGGGGTCAACTAGTATTAAAAATAAACATCTCAAAAGGATACGTCCTATAAATTTGTTAACAATTGTGGCAGATCCGTGTGAGAAAATATCGAAAAATAGGATCTTTCAACACTATCTTCATCAACGTACGGTAAACAAAACGGTGAAGAAGCGGAATTTCCCAGGAGACGCCGCGCAAATGACACGAAAACTTGTTTAAACTTCATGAATAATACGGAACGGTCTTGAATTTCTTTATCAAGTTGGAAGTTTTCCCCTAAATTCGGCTGTTATAACAATTAAAATTTTCAGATTGTTGTTTTTACGTTTAAACGGAAAATACTTTGTAATCTTCGCAATAAATATTGTAATTTATTCCTGAAATCGTGTATTGTACATCTTTGGTAATAAAATTAAACTTATCCAATAAAACTGTACAAGCTGAAAAGCCAAGCCATTTGAAAGCGCTCCTCAATGTTAAGCGAACGCTGGTAATAAATGTCTGAAGAGGATTTTAATAAGATTCACCATACATAAGCGAATCCGTTATGAATTCCATTTAAACAATTTTTATTAATAAAAATTCGTATGGAAAATCGAGAATTCTCAAATATAACAGTAGAAATAATTGTAGTATTTTAACGAAAATTGGAAACTTAACGAGAACGTAGAGATCCTCTCGATGACCCAGAAGCTCAATTTTATGTCTTACACTAAATTAACTTAGTTATGTTTATAGGGGGAGGTTGTTTAGGGCTGTATCTACTGATATACACAGTTATACTACTGAAGTTGCAGTATTTTTATTGGACAAGTTGACTTCACTGATAACACGAACTTGATAAGAATTTTACGGTTCAAAATGACTGCAGATAATGGAAAATTTAAAACACATCAAAGGGTTCGTCTGTATAAATGTAATTACTGCTACAATCATTACTTTAAAGGGGTGCGTTTGAGAGTAATTTACCAAAAACCCCTTCATTGTAAATACGTTAACTTAAAGTTTAATTGCGCATGTTCATTAATGTCTGGCAAAAAATTCAAATTTTCATATTTTACGACCATTATACCTTTTATAGATGGGATTTTATGATCAGTGATTCGAATAACATGTTAATTTCGATGCAAATTAATTCGTAATCGGTAGGATCTCATTTGTTGGAAAAAAGTTAGCTCGATCTACCTGATTTCAGCTAGTCACTCACAAAATCCTCTCACGTTCCTGTCTATTTAGACATCAATGTGTATCTATGTTTGGTTTAATTTACATTTATGTTGTTTTGCAATGGCTCTAAACTCGTATGGGTGGATAAATTATTATGAAACACCAACCACCTATACGGCAATATACGGGTGGATCAGTGTAAATTCAACCGACGCATTCCGAATGGCTGTTTTAGCGACGGGATGTAGACACTCATGGCAGCCATTAAACGGGCACAGGACCGACACTGATGGCAATTAAAACACCCAACTTTAATCCGACTTGTGAGTCCCCAGTTTCAAACTGTAAGCTTCATGGTTTTATAAATAGACTGCCCTTATCTACCATTTACATCTGATGCCAATATGGTGGTAGTATAGTGACTCTATAACACAAATTCAAATATATTTAAATTGGAAAGGGTTGGAGAAAGGGCACGTGAAACATACGGGCATCCTGTGTATCCAGTTTTAATTAAATTATACATCGTAAATTCCAATTTTATTAAAACTTTATAGGGATTTTATCTATTTTAATAGCGCATGTATGTGTGCATTTATACATATTCTAAACACTCTAAATTAAATTCACTACTTTTTGTTATTGTTATTTTTATTTGTTTTTAATTGATATAAAAGTCACATGTATCGATAATAAAACGTAAAGATCGTAAAATATTTAAGAGAAAAAATGATTTATTACCATTACTACACGAATCAACTAACAATAAGTACCAACTATTTGAATTAATTGAAGAGTAAAGGGGATAATAATTTTAAAAGAAAACACCTATCAAATTAAAAAAAATTGTAAAGCACTAATTTGAAACATTAATAAACCAAATAAGTAGGTGTTTATTTATGAATTATGCGATTAGTTATATAGTGCTAATATGTAATAAACAACATTCATACATATCTTATGTTTTAAGACCAATCAAAGTAGATTTATTGTTATTATGCTTCAAATAGAGACAACTCCTTATTACCCACATTTCAAATAATTATAATTACATTCAATTCAATATTTCAAATGATAATTATTTTCAAATAACCCTTCAAAATATACGATTATTGCACTTTCAGGGTAATGTTGGTTCGAAATTATCGAAATTTTACAACTGCCATCTATACGTGTGGTGCCAAACTAAATTACAGCAATCTACTATTCTCCAACAATAGTTAACATTTCTCATTAATTAGAAAAGTTTCTCTTCCGATATTTGTTTAACGCAACAATTAAAACTTAGATTTTACTATAAAAACCGACTTATATTATATTATATTATATATATATTAAACCGACTTTATATTTGTATAGGGGTTATAATACAACGCCATCTAATACTGAATCAAGCAAATAACCTCCAGCCATCTAGTGAAACTTATCTTAATTATAATTATGAGATTGTTCTAAATTTGCTTATATCAGATACGTTAATTACAAAATTGTAGTTTTATCCCAATTTATGCTCAGATTTTCCAGATTTACACCTATAAAAATATTTAACTTGACGTCAATATTCGATAGTAGCGGCCCTAGCGTCAAATTGCTTAAGTTTCACAACACAATACAGGTACCTTCAAATAAATTATAGAACAAAACCAAAATTTAAATCCAAATTCAATCGAACCAATCGACGATAAATTTTTTATCCATATTATAACAATACAGCAGCCTTTAAGTCCACTTTAGTTTGGTTTCAAACCCAATTGCGCCCCTATCGGCGAACAGACTCAACTAGAAACAACCGGACCTGTCAATAGTGATACTTTCTGAAAATTTACAACCTTCATGGAGTATTTTTCGAATGACCCGCCAACCAATCACAACACGAGTTTCATCTAACAGTACATTGTCCCCTCTACTCTAACGAAAACCCATTCAATGGCGTAATAGAGAGAAAGATAGACGATATTTGTAAGCTGGTCCTATTGGATACAGTTGTGTGACGTCAATAGAAGCCATTACTAAATTACTGGGTCCAAACTGTTTCAACCACGCCTTGTGTTATGTTGTAATATATTAGAAAAGGGGAGATTTGATTGTAATAAAAGTGATATAGCCCTTGAATATTTTCATTAATGAAATGATAAACAAAAATTGGTTTGTAATTAGGAGAATTGCAACAAAATCAGGATTAATGTATTTATAAAATATTATAATTGTGGGATTGATTGAGAAATAGAATCGTTTATTAACACTTGAGTTTAAAATGCCTGGGCAAACAGTCTTAAATATTTTATTCGATTTTTAAACTACTGCACTAACCAGGGTTACAAACAGTCTTTTATAGCATAATTTATTCTGTTAGTATACAGTTGGTATAGGTCAGTGTTTAATATACTTTCACTTTTCATATTGTGTAAATAATAGTTAATAGGAGACGTATAAGTGTATAATATAACAAAGTTAAATAAATCTGTAAACAAATAAAAATCCCAAATGGCCAACCATAAAAATACTTGGTATACACCTCTACCTGTATACCTGTATGTGTTGTATACGAATAGAAATTATGGTTGTTGTAACTATGAATTGACTGTAAAAAGATGAGAACAGTAGCTATAGACAACTAGACAGGTATAGGTATAATAAGAATAATTAGTGTTTGGTGGGCTGTTAATTGTTATACCTGTCATAAAACAATGATATAGTCGTTTTATTGCATGTTTATATATTTGATGTTCTAGTATTCAAATGTATATTTCCGTTTTTCGTCCACTATTAATAATTTTCTTATTATTATTTGTAATTTTCGAAATTTTAAAGCGTAAAAAATCGATAAAATTGAAAAATAAGGGCTTACTTGTTCGAATAATTCACCAATTCCCTAAAATATTGGCAAAACAGCTCACAATCAACACAGGAATACGATGACATTATCATTGTAATTGTAAGGTTAGAAATTATCAACATCTGGGGAGCTTTGTTGCCAACTCATATTTAGTGCGTGCGCAATTTAAAATTTTCAATTTCTATAAGCCAAAAATTCTAACTTTACAATTCTAAATTTGATTAATGTTTGAAGAATTTGTGAATTATTCGTTTATATTTCTATATTTTTAATTATCTTACACTAAATTTTCGAAATATTCGAAAAATTGCACAAAAAGTGTTAGTACATTTAAAAATTGAAGTTTTGTGGCTTCTATAATGAAATTTAATTATAAAATCTACCTAGATGTTGAGATTTGAGGTCTTCTTTTGATGTAGTAAATTACAAAATTTTATTATTTAGAAAATCTGTCCCTGTAGCGCGATTTGTGTTGGGTTATTTTGAAAGTTTGTTGACGGTATGAACGTATTTTATATTTTCTGGCCATTTTCCAGTCAAAGTAAGAGCTTTAGTTCTGTATATAATTCTTTTAGTTATAACCGGGATTATATAATTATACCTTTCAACTTCCTTTAACTCTACCTTAATTCTTTACGATTATTTTAATTATTATCTTAACGAAAATAATTTATATTTCTACGCTTCAGTTCTGTTCATCCACTAATTTACCAACATGTTTACATTCATAATTAACAGAAATCTTGTTTAAAATTCAAATTAAGCCTAATCAATGGTAATGCCTTTTGTTGTAGTGTTCCTTTGTAATTTTGTGATGTAAATCGTAATTGTAATTTTTCTTTGATTTTGATTCAAGATGCGTATCTGTTATCGTTCGCTTTATGCGACGCTATAAAAATTTAAAAACACCATAAAATTTTAATTTTCTTTATAGGAAAAGTTGAATAGAAAGCCATATCGCTTTTAATTTACCGTCGAAAAACTCGAATCAGATAATTCAATCAAAAGGTTAGTAGATTTGGAAAAATTCAACAGATCACGAATCAATTTAACAATTCTGAAATTAAATTCTCCATTATAGAATAAAATTTATTGGGGTGTAGCAATTTTCCACAATTTTACCCCAATGGAAATTTTAATTCTACGGAATTTCGTTGAATAAATAAAGTTTAATTTTAAAGGCATACAATTATCCAGGAATTTTCTTGGATAATAAACCCGAACGTTTATAAGTCTAATTAGGACTTTTATGGAATTAATTAACTCTGTGTAACTGAACTTGATTTAGAGGAATTGAAATAAATCAATCTATTGTTGATTTATCAGAATAACAAAGAAAAAAATTAAAATCTTCTAATTAACAGTAAATAAAATTCGTTAGTAATTGAGAATTACACGAAACGAATAAAACAATAAATTATTTATTTAATATTATTGTTGATTATTATGATAGACAGTAGGTGGTATTAAATAATTGTTTAAATTATTAATTGTATTATTGTAATTATTTGTTTGCATCTCTTGTTTGTCAATAATTCAACAAATGTAATTAATTTACGAATTTATTGATTTTTGGATTTAATGTTAATGGCTAATATAACATCTACACATAATATTTTGTTTAACAACACGATTAAGCCGAATTAATTACATTAAATACGATTGTATTACATTGTTTAATCGACTAACAAGTAAATTAATTGGACGAATTTAATTAGAATTGAAGTGGATCGAGGCAAAGCGGCTGAGACTCCCCTGAAGGCGCAATTATTCAATCGAAAATAGAAACATTAAAAAACGGTAATTGGAACGATTTATCACATTTTTGCGCTAATTGTGAATGTTTAATTAGGAAATATTTCATTTTAAATAAAGAATTTCCAATCGTTTTCTAGCCGTGATTGTTGTAATAAAAATATGAATTTAAAATAGTGTTTGTTGATAAGAGTCTGGTATAATGCGTTTTGGATTTTATGTGTTGTTTTTTCGGTTGTAATTGTTTAATTTTGTTATTTGATACGAGTTCAATTGGGATTTTTGTTGACAAATACACGGTCGTTTCATATTAACGATGTCGATTAATTTAATTAAAATATCTAACCGTCAAACGGACAATTAAACCGTTTAAAAGTCAATTAAAATTGGAATTGTTGTAAATAAGATATTGCACTTACAATGAGATATTTGGCGACTTATTTTGATGTAATCATACTCATAATAATAATAACAACAACAGCAAAAATAGAATCCATAAAACGTTTAATAAAAATTTTTATTTTCACTATTACCAGAGAAACTATTATCACACACTTATACACTTGTTATTCAAGTTTCAGATTCATGGTATCAGTTGAAGTTTAAGAGTGGTTACGCCCGCCAAAGAACACTTCACACATCAACTATACTACGCTTGCGCTCCTTTTACTGAATATATTTTCGTATACAACCAGAAGACATTATTTTAATCTGGTTCCTCAGTAGGGGTGGAGGCATCATCGTATCGCTATACAACTATCGGAAAGACATGCGCTTTTCTCCATTTTTTTCCTTACCAACTATCTTACTCCAACACGCATTTTCCGCAATCCATCTTTGTTCGATAGATTGTTAAAATGTGTATCGTGGATGTTACGGCCATTATCGAAGAATATTTTATTAGAGCCGGGTGAACTCCCTGATTGATATTATGGGGTATTTTTGGATTCATTAGTTATTCTTAATTTATTGGTTGCAGACGCGACACCTGTTTATTTTATTTATTTCGGCTAGAATTGTATTGTCGGCCCATATACCGTTCAATTTAATAAAATTGTAGCCTGTTAAGAAACACTTAATTTTTATGTCTTGCGATCATAATGGAAGGTTTGAGAGTTGGAGGATTTCCAAACGGTAATTGTTAAAAATTGGGTAAACGAATAATTTTTGTATTTTGGGGCTAAACTGCCAACTTACAACTATGATGTGAAGTTCTTAAATATTTCAAATAAATGATTTCATAGACTGTTATTCTCAATCGTTATTCCCTTTATGAAGAGAAACAATAACTAAGAGTGAGGAAATTTTCTTCTATTCTAGTTTTGTCTATTCTTGTGAAACGTTTGAATAACAATAGAAATCTGTAATAAATCTTCTATTTTCTATTGACACTCACTTTAATTTGTTTTATTGTTAAAATAGTATCATTAGCATAGAGATTAGACCTAGACGAAACTATATTTTTAATGATTTATACCTACATTTATAATTTAGACATTATCATCTATTTTAAACATCTACCTGGACTATTTCTGTTGTTTGTGCATCGATAGAATAGAATCGTTTCCATGTCCAATACTTACAGGTGTATTCCACTAGATAACGGATCGGTTTATGGTCGAGGCTATTTTAGGTTTGAGATAATCCAAGGGGGTGCAAATTGGTGTCAAAAGATTCACCGAAACCCTTCTTTCTATATACACACGATTGTTTATTTAGTTTTCGCTTTTTCTGTTGACTGTTCACGGGACTTTGTTTAAACTATCTCATGCCAATGTAAATAATATTGAACACGTTTTAGATCAATGTTTATATAGTAGTTTTTCGTTTTTCTTGTTCTATTATGACGACGTTTATTATTCTTTTCAAATATACAAATAGGTAATGTGAGATTATCGAGTAGTAAAATTGTATTTTTCCCCTAACTAACAACAACGAAGAAATTCTATTAAATTAGATTTAATATGAAATTATCTAATAGTAGAGCGAAAAGGGATGTGTCTCATTCACAATAAAAGAGATTTTACGAGTGGTGCCAAATGACCGGGGTGCTTTGTTTTCTTTCCGTTTCGTATTGATCAATTCGACTCCTTAACGAACACAATCCCCAATTCTAATTTATTCCCTCGTTACTATCGCTTAAAAAACCAATTTCTACTGTTAGGTTCGATTAAAATTATAAAAATCCACCTCAAGCTACCGAAAGATCCCCGTATCCGGGCCATAGATCAACAATGACAGTATGCCGGTACCGACGGACCAATAGGCGACCCGAACACCGAGTATCGACCGACATTATTGCCCGGGCAACCGGTAATCTTCCGGCAACTCCATACTGTTGTCGTCGATTTAATCGGAACGTATTTAATAGAAAAAGTATGGGCGATTTTTGAGCGAAATTCGCGTGACCAAATCAGGAAATAGGGCGGAAAATCGTTAGAATATGCAACGGAAACGGCTTGATTCAAATACGCAACGATATTTCTGGCATTTTGAAGGAATTATTAATTAGAGAAATTGTTGGTATGTTTGCCACTAAAATCGGCAATATTTATTGAAATAATTATAAAGTTTTAACAATATTTATGTAATACTCGGGGAACAATGACGGTGATTTATAATTGGGAGTTATTTAGAGGGAATTTGCGTGTTGATTTTTTTAATTGGACAATAAAATTGTTCAGTTGAGTTTAGAAATTTTCAAGTTTGTATTTAATGAAAACTAGACGGTAGTCTTAATAATAAAATAGGGACGTAAAACTGTTCCAAGCAACAATACCTCTGAAATAGCTCAAAATTTATAAACTAGCCACTATAAAATATCATTTCCGAAAATAGAATTCGACTATAAATTTGTATAGAAGTACAGAATATTGTTCTAAATTCGATAATTCTGCCGTTTAATTGAAGATTTTATCAACACCCGAAAGCACACTGGACTGTAAACAATGTAAAATTTTTGCCGGTTTCCAAGTTTGTAACATATGGACCTATTAACACCAATGTTTCAAAACGGATTATATTATTAAGTATAGTTATAAAAATAAAATGTGCAATACTTAAACAGTAGTTGAACATCAAATACACCGAAGGAAATTACCAATCTAATAAAATTAAAATGAAATTTCATTTTATTTAAACTGAAACAGAATCATTGTGTGTTTATACGTATACAAACAAATCTTGTTGAGTATATAAAAATTAAATTAATTTTATTTATGGTATTATGAAACAATTAAATTTAACGTGCTTTTAATTATGATACGCTATAGAATTGGAGAAATTATAAATGTAGTAGAATTGCAACTCACCATGTTGTATTGTTCTTCAGTTATAGAAATATGTGTTGTTCATTTCGTCAATTTCCAAATAGTCGTCGATAAATTATCTCCTTTTGGCAACATGGACACAACATATTTCTTGTTTCACAGTTTATATAAACACATGTTCCGTTCTTACTTACTACAAACTTCATTTTGTACTTGTGTAAATAATTTACATTTACTTTATTTAGTAAACTGTCGAAGACAAATATCTAAACAAGTGGTGCCCTTGTTTCGCCGTTACACATCTATTTTATTTTCTTTTTTAACGAAAAAAAAACGACGAAAAAATCAGAAAATAATGACACAGCTTTTAGACTTATCGCGACAGTGTGATATAAAAGAATAAGTTCTTTAGTCCGGATTGTCTTTCAATGTGTTTGTGTGTATTCAAAATAACATCTGAGGCCACAATAAAACCCTTTTCGTTGTACAGCCAAGAAAGAAACGGAGACGACTAAGCAGATGCTTTGGAATTTCGTATAGATGTGCTAATTAGTTGTGTAAGCCGCTTTAGCTCTTTCGGCAAACTCTTTTTCCCTGTCCACCCGTCTTGTATCTATTGCATGTATTGCTCATCGCATCCGCCGTTCAACATCAAAAAGAAAAACAATTTACTTACATAATCAACTGGGTAAAGACTTGAGTCAACGTCAATTTAAAAAGATAAATCAATGTTCCTTTTATATTCAGGTACTATCGAATGGATAATGAAAATTGATGTTGGACAGTTAATCGACACACACAAATGCATCTACATAAACGTATACGAAAATATTTTTTCTGGTTACGATAAAAGCCACAATAATAAATCTTCATACCATATTAAATTGCTGGTCGTAAAAGTCGTGCACTAAATTCTCCCTTTTATATCTTGAAATGTTAAGAGAATGTCAAGAGAGGTGGAAAATCGAAAATTTTTAAAATCGAATCCGAATTTTCACGAAATTTCCACAATTCCAATCTAATCAACAACACAAATATTGACAAAATCTACAGAAATGTGTGAGGTGTAAACAAGACCATATTGTCGGCGGGATCGACACAAAAAGGCCGAAGTTTTGAAATATTTTGCAAAAACGTCCAAATTTCAAAATATAATAAAAACACAAAGACAGTAGCAGAAAAAATTGTTTCCTAGAAGACTTACAGTAGCCGAAACCCTTCTGCGGTCAAAATTACCCTCTCTAGTTTACACACAGCAATTCGCTACAATTTATTTTTACAACACTCCAGACCCTGTTTTTACATTTACATACATAGAAAACGTTTTATGGCATCGCAATCCAAATCCGGACAACTTTCGTTTTCGTTTGAATGAATTTTAGGGGAATTTTTTGCCAGAATCTACCGACAATTTCTGTGCAGACGTGTCGTCTCGCCGACAAAAAAATAACACTACTGACCAATAAAATAGAATTTTTATATTGGATTCGTAAAATTCACACCTCCAGACAATAATTCCGTGCCTTGTGTATTGTTACATTGTACACAATTATGGTGAAATTGGACGAAACAAGACTGGTGATCTATACGCTATAAAATTTAAGCGGTAAAGTTTACTTTATAATTAAATAAACTACAAAAATCGGTGAATCATAAATCTCGATACTTGGCCGAGTATTACAAAGTTTCTTCTCTTCGATATTTACTTTTATTACTTAATTTTAATTCTTAAACTAATGGTTTGATCCAGTAAAATAATTTTTGTTGCCTCTTTTTCAGGTGATCGTCGAATCGTTCAAATCCACCCCCGCAGTTCTGTATTTACAAATAAATTTCCACGAAAAAGTGTGTTAATCATTATTATGAAATCTGGTGGAATTGTATCGATAACTGGCGCCATATTGTTCAACATGAATTATTCATAACTGAAAACCTTCGCATTTAGAACCGAAAATCTATAAAATTCAGTTATTTTCAACTCCTACAATAGAAACCAATTCATAGCCGATTGTTCAGAGAGAATCGAGATCGATATTGAGATGGCGACTAGCTCAGCATCTACAACAGGTACGATTTCATTGCAATAAAATCGAACAAGTTTCCTAATTAAATTTTAATTAGTCGAATCTTTTAGGATTGTATCAAATTATCGGTTCTGGTATTTTAAATTAACTACACCGACAGAAATTTAAAAGAAAACGAATGGTGAAACTTTTAAATTTGTTATTTGATGGCAACTAACTCAAGGAGGGGCCTCCCTCGATAAAATATGTGACAGCTGGGTTGTTCGTGAAGAGGGGACCAGTTTCTTTTTTAAGAAATACACACAGACACGCATGTGTAAGAATTAAAAGAAAATAAAAACTTCCTATAGGAACCTTTTGTAAGAGAATATGAACAAGTATCGCCTCCAAAATGGAATAAATTTAGTTACAGAATAACTCACTTATGTTATTATAGTTTCGCACATCATTAAGCCTAGTAAATTGTATATAAAGTTATGTAGTAAATCATTTTAAATAGAAAATAGGTCCTTTAAAATAATCCATACAGCACCGAAAAGTTCTATTTGAAGACATAAAAGTCATTCAAGGCTCGTCAATTTATTAAAAGTACAATTTCTAATGGTGCTTCATTTTAATGAGAACGTGTTATCGTGTTCCACATCCCTCTTTCTACATCTTCAATTATTTATCCCCTCGTTACATCCCGACTTATATGTGTGGAATTCATGGTAAAATCAATAATCGTTAAAAACGGATCTATACGAAACGTGCCAGTTACGTTGTAAGTAATCAACTGATAACTGAGTTAATGTTAATATTTAATCGTCTACCCTCTTCTATTACAGCGAACTATTTAATTGAATCCGATCTCCTTTATTTGGAATAACTCCATAAACTAGCGAACGAGGGATTTGTCAATTTACATTCCAATTTAACAGTTTGCTTAAGGCTGGATTCTATAAAAATGGGATTTTTAATTGAAAACAAGAAAACGAAAATCTTCAACCATTCCAGTTTTACAATTGGTCGGTTGGAACAGGGGAGAAACGAACGAAATACGATCGAGTTGTCTACTAAATGTCAGAAAGACCGAAACGATCAGATAACATAATAATTTATTTAAAATATATGTTTATTAAAAAAGAACCAAACCTATAATGGAAGATTGGAATTCTGATTTATGTAAACAAGCCTGTCTGTGCTATGATTAATTTATATATTTTCTCGTTCATCGTCTCCATCCATATTTAATGCGCTCTATCTCACAGATAGGGGCAGAAGAATGGATGAATATCGGATAGTAGAGGCGTTTTCGACAGGCAATTATATCAGGTGATAGTTTTATATCTTGACATGTCGCTGGAAGAACAAGAGACTTTCATGGCTATAAAATATGGTCGGGGCCATTTGCATACACGGTCCTTCGAACATCACTGTACGTTTTTATGGCGGGCCATAAATAATTGGATTATTTTTCGAATTTCTATTCACAACATATCCCCTATAATCAATCGCGATTTTCGATCTAATTGCAGTAGAACATTTAAACGTTCATCTGTAAGATGTTCAATCGCGTTTATGACTCACTAAAAAAAATAGGTTACTATAACTCGGCTACATTGTGGATAATTTATTTCAATGTGGTGGAATCGTAATGCCGAGTATAAAGAGGAAGATTGTAGCACGAGCAAAATTATTTTATGTGGATTTAATGTGATTTTTTGCACCCTAGTCGCTTATTATTTTACAATTCCTTCATCGTTTTTTCGTCTCTATTTTACACATTTTTATTGTGTTTTGTAGTTGTTGGCTTATTGCGACTATTTTATGATTACGATGATGTTGTTATAGCTCTAGCTTATTGCTTGTTAATTTCAAATAAAATAATATAAAAGGAACGTGAAAATGTCAACTTGTGTGTTTCTCTAGTAGCTAATTATCAATTTTTTCGAATTTTAAATAAAAACAACGGTAAATTTTAAGCCTCAATTAGGTTTAATGTTGGTCGGTAAGGTGAGAAAATAATCAGTTTGTTCAAGATCAACGAGTCTTTCGCAAGGAAATAGAAATGAAGCGAAAAAGTCACAAACTTGATGATGTGGAAACTATCAAAGCCGCGCCCTCAAATTAACACAATAGCAGGATCCTTGATTATAATGAAAACTATAATTAGAAAATTTCAGGAATGAAAATTTGCACTATTAGTCAATTGAGATATTTTCTTATAGTTTTGTCTAAAATTTGATCGAATCCTGCTAAATTCTAGCCTCTTAACTCGAACATTTCAGTCATAAACTCTTTTCATTGAATTTACCGTTAAGTCGTAAAGTGCTGATTGTAGTTTGTTATAATTAGCATTTTTGGCCTTAATTATCAATATTGATAGGCTTGAATTAAAGAATGGAAACGTTGCAGACAATTTTGCTACCAAAAATTTGCAACTGTACTGTTTTTGGCTTATTATAGAATTTATTTGAGGAATATTCAAAATCGTGCTGATTCTAAAAATGAATATTCATAGGCCAGCCTCAGAATCTTGTTTATAATGAATGAAGTAGAGTAATAAATATTAATATAAACAATTCGAGAGTGAATGCAGTCTTTGTTTCCTACAAATCAGTGAGCTACTGCATTTATAACAACAATATTTAATATAACAACGCCGAGAAATCGATTATCTTCAGATTTATTTGAATGGTACGTTTAAAACAATACGGTTGTTATTTAATCAATAAATAAGAGAAAACAACAGGGAGCAAAGTAAACTATTGAATACAGTTTTAACATTTAAATTGTTGGCATTTTATTTTTATGGTAAAGTCATCCGAATTGAAACAATTTTCCCCAATGATGTTGATGATGACGCACGCAAACTTGCAATCGTGAACCACTTGAGCGGAAGTACTAAACCAAAGCTTCAGCCATCATCCCTTTACTGTATTATCCTCCATCTACCAGACTGTGACCGTTTCTCTAAATCTCTTTAATTCTGATTAAAATAATCCCAACTAATTCAATTTTTAAAACTCTATCGATACTGATAATCAAAAATCTAATAATTTGTTAAAATTCCTCAATAGTTTCAATATTTCAACCGTATCTTTGTGGAAATACTACCGCTATAGCTGTAACTAATTTATTTTTATTGATTTTTCAGACAATACCACCGACAATATCACAGTCTAAACAGTTTCGTATCCCGTCACGTCTGGCAAAGAAAACAGGAAAGGAAGGCGATACCCGAAACTTAAACGACTGTAGGGGATGTTTGCCATAAACTTGGAAATTGAAACAACTTAAATGCGCTCCGTTGAGCTAAAAATAATAAAAAAAAAAAAATACCCGGGTACGGGGAACTGAACCCTACTCACTTTAACATCCACCCACGAGCCGGCAGAATGTAAGCAACGGTTAAAAATAAGACGCGGCTATTGATTTTGATTAAATTCGGGAATATTTAGAAATTTTATTTTTGTTTCGAATGGACGGATCAAATATGGATTAATGATATGAGGTGTGAAATGCAACAGTAAAAAAAAAGTGGAAAACCGTGTACACGAGATGTTCTCGTATTCATAGGACGTTATACGATATGACGAGCTCATAACAGTGGTATAAAAGGGTAGTAAATATAGTAAGGCTGCTGTTGGAATATGTATTATCATGCTAATTTTATGTATCTTTACACATTCCGTCGTAAAACCTCCGTAAACAATATTTGAAAAACGAGAATACCCACCCCCAACGCGACCACTAGTCCCCGTTCTCACCCCCATTTTACCACATAAAATAATCCCTAAAGAATAACGGTTTGATATAATTTGTCGAGTTGTTTTTTCAGGTCTTGCAGAAATTTTATGGGGCAATCTAGAGATGGATAATAGTGATTTAGTTGCTCTATAGTTATAGTTTGAAAAGTCGGAGATGCAGGGAAATAAGAGCTGAAAAAAGCTACAATTATAGCTTTCCGTTCGGTAGCATAGCTGTAATAAAAGATTCAGAAATTACTATCGTCCATCAAGATTTTTATGGCAATCGGACAACCCTTGGAGTTTGTTTTTATTGTCCGCTATTTTTTCGAATTCGTTTTATCCAAAAACAATCCCATTTAAAACAAGATTGAGAATGGAAAAATCGAACACAACCATCGATAATTAGTTTTGAATAATTTCGAATTTGTCGTTCGTTTTTATTGTGGGAAAACTTGTAAATTTTTATAACTACCATCAATATTATAGATAATGTGCAATATATTTTTGAATTAAAGCAAATAAATGTTTATTGTGGATTATAATGAATTGAATACAATTCATAAAATCTAATGTCTCAATAAAATCAAACATTGACTCTTTTTGGAAAGTATAACAATTTTAACAGCGACATCTATTATTTTCTTTGCATACTCCAACAAACGCGCGACCTCTAGGAGATTCCCCTGGAAACATAAAAGCTCGCGTATTGATTTCTATAAATTCCACAATGAAAGCCGGTAATATTCTGAAATAATATCCCAAATTAAAATGTACGAATGCAACAAAGTATTTTATGATTGTTGCTAATTTTCTAGGAAACAATTAAATATAAATAATTTTATCATATTATTACCTGTATTTATTATCCTGGAATCATCGCTTTTGTATATTTTTTTTATTAGCAACACATTACCTGTATTCTATACCATGATTTTACGAGTTTTGTGTCCTCGTTATTGTTACTTTTAAAATGTGCGTTTTTCTAAAGCTATTGGAAATTTTATGTTATTTTTATTTAAAATACAACACAATGAAATTCCGTGTTGTATAAATAGTGGAAGTTGTATTTCCGTAAAGAGTTGAATTATTTTGTTAGTTGATTCCTTGACGCTTTCCTGTTCACATACCACCACTAAAACCACCAAAATTTTACTCAAATTTTCAAAATTGATAAAAACGTGACAATTGTGCAAATTCCCAATGAATAATCCATCAATTGTGCCTCTATCTAAATCAAGCTTTATGTAAGTATGCAAATTTAAGATTTTCCAAATCCAATCAATGAGCTTAATTTTTGATTAATTTGCGGGTAATTGCGGTCTAAATTTGAACTAAATACAGCCCTGATATTCCACCCTTATTGTTATGGCAGTGGAACTTGGAAGTCATGCGTTCGTTGCTACCACGCCTCTTTTCTAATGGTTGCCTCGAAAAAGCTCCAATAAACTTTCGGTTGATATCAAGCTCGTCGATGGCGTCCGTACAGGGGCGGCTCTTTTTTTCTAAATTTCGTCATTGCGGGACAATTTTCAAGACAAATTGGTGGGGATTTTCGAGCTAAATTGTTAAAAATTTCGACTTTGGTGGCATCTTTAGCGTATTCTGCTAAAAATGTGCTTAAATAGTTCTATTAATTGCTAGTCAAGAGGTGGATTTTCTTCTAGATTTGAGGCAATCATTCAACTTATCACTGAATAACTTCAGACTGAAATTTGGTTATAAAAGCTCACTTTACAACTAACGGAAAGCTCGTTAGTGAAACAGAAAATCTAGAAATCTCATTTTATGCATTTTTCCAGTGAAATTTCAAGATTTTTTTAGGACTAAACGATTATTTCAGGCTTCTTTTAACTTAAATGATCATTATCGAATGTATCAATTAATTCGACTTCTAAGCGTCCCAAAATTGTCAAATTTATAGATTATAGGCGTTAGTTATATGGAATTGTATTGTTTTATATGCTTTCCCGGGTATTTTTGTGCTTTTTGGCTGTAACGAAACCGACATCCTGATCGTATAACGAAAAATTCCCACTGTAGCATTCCTCAAAGCCACCACCATTTTATTTTTAAAGCAATAACATTACATTATTGGTTACGTTTTGTCAATATATTCGTATGTGTGTGTGGTTTCTTTTTTTATAGTATTTTTATTTTTACGACTAACGTGAGACGTTTGTCCTTCCATAAATTATAAACCAAACACCAACGGCTTCCTGGTTAACATTGCAAAAGGGTAGTTGCGGTCTAAATCCTTCACAAATACACGTAGACGAATGGTGAGGAAAAAACGTCTCCAAATATAAATCATTTGTGTTGAATAATGGCAATAAATTATTTCTGTTAAAAAAGAAAAACGGTCATAAAAATTTGAGAAGAATAGATACCACATCACGGTGTTTCACAACAAATTTGAATACTCCACCCGATTCGTTTTGGCAGATATTGTTCGGTAAGAATTCCTTAAAATATAACAATTTTTATCTGATATCATTACCAGATTACAATTTATTATTATTAAAAGATTTAACGTCGAGATTTTTCGATAACTTTTACCATAATCTCCAAATTCGCCAACATTTGATGGAGATACTACAATATAAAACTCAACAAATTTATGGTTAATATTACTCTTACATACGCTGCTATAAAATTAATGAAAGTTTGGCCATCTAATATCATCCCCTAGTTGATATAAAGCAACTTTTAGTACACCATGTGTACTAAAGGGTATTAAATTTATATTGCCATCGTCGTCTCCTTATTGGTTCGGGCTAAAACGTACCGAAATAAAGGAATGGTCGTAAGCTCACCCTTATAAAGTTCATATACGATAAAATTACGAGATGTGGATGGTTTGACAGAATGGCGGCCTCGGTGGCAGCTGAAAACGCAATACTTTCCCAGCACAATTAAATTCATTTTAATATAAATGAAATTCCAACACACGAGATGCCGATCTTATCTTAAACGATAAAGGGATGAATATAAAACTTTCATAATTATTTTCAGAGTAACCCAAATATGACGATAACACCCTTGATTTTCTTCATATCGTTAACAACTATTATAACCAGTAAAGTATAAACTATTAATTGGTGAAATTCGTTAATTTCGCCGATAATCCAGCTCGTAAAGGTTTCGGTCCAAATGAACAAGAATAGGGCTACGTTACTGTCCGCCCTGGCGCCCGTTTATTTTGGTGGTTTCACCAAACTAAAGCCGATAATTACACAGACCGTCCGTTAATCATTTGGGTGCAGGGTGTTCCTGGAATTTCGTCCACCGGCCTACGAATTAGGCCCTTTGGATTTAGACTTAAAACCACGCAATTCAACTTGGTTAAATGATGTTAACGTTTTATTCGTTGATAATCCAGTACTGGTTTTAGTTATGTTGACGATCTATCGAAACTCGTCACGAATAATCGACAAATCGCCGACGATTTTCTAGTTTTATTACAGGATTTCTATGGGAAACTGACGGAATTGATGAAAGCTCCGGTTTATATTTTCGGTGAATCGTACGGTGGTAAAATGGCGCCGGAAATTGCACTAGTTTTACACGAGGTAATCAGAATATCAACCTAATTTTCGATGAATATTAACAAAAATTGAAGGCTATAGAAAATGGGAAATTCAACATAAATTTGAAGGGAATCGGTTTGGGAGACGCTACAGTTTCGCCAATTGACTCAATTCTAACTTGCGCTACTTATTTGTTAGGTCTAGTAAGTTGTTTTAATTCAAATGAGCTGCAATAAAGTTGTTAATTAAGGGTTTTATCGACCGACAAGGCTACAGAATTGTCGAAGATTGCGCTAAATCAGTCGAATCCGCATTCAATCAAGGTGATTATAAATCAGCCTATTATAGGAGTGGTTTTATGTTCGGTATTATCAAAAACCTTACTGGAGTGGATGTTTATAATGTATTAGAAAAAATTGATGAAAACGATAATTTAACACAATCTGGTAATTATTATCGAACGAAATAACACAAATTTCATCGTTTATTTTATAGAGAAAATCATGAATAGACTCGATAAAATAATGAATGATTATGTTAAAACTGCTTTAAAATTGCATTCCAGATGGATTGGTAATCACAAGTTGATAATGGAGCATTTGAAAGAGGATTTCTTGAAATCAATCACTCCAATCGGTATAATAATCTATAATTTTATAATTTTATTTAAATCAAATCATTTCAGTTGAAAAGCTTCTAAATACCAGCAATATTAAAATCGCCGTCTAAAATGGACAATTGCACCTTGTCACTAACACTTTAGGTAAAAATCTACACTTATACTCACAAAATATTACATCCTGACGAATTGATTGATTTCCTAAATTAATTTAAAATTTAAGCTAATTAAATTAATTGAAAATATATTTATGATTCCCTAGCTATTGTTAGAAAATGCTTGTTCAATTTCTTAGCTATCAGTTATAATAATTTATCAAATATTTTTTATCATATAGATTTCGTAATTTAATTAATTAGTTATCGATTAATCTTCCACATAATTACTATCAATATTAAATTAACAAAACAATAGACTATAAACGGTTGAATTTATATGAAAATTTATGCAAAAATCGATTAATTGAAGTGTTTAATTGGAAATAATCAAGCGCTTAAATCTGGAATGCCTTCAATAAATGTGCAGTTTAGCGAATCTATTGAAGTTTCTGGTTTTAATCAAAAGTCTATTGATTGTTAGCTAATATTGCAGGATTTCTACTGATAATGCAACTATAATTACCGAATTTTGCCCATTTAGGGTTAACAAGATGGATGGATCGTCTAAAATTTCCTGGATCTTCCAAATGGCAAAATGCAACAAGATATTCGCTAGTCACCGACGATATTATTATATGCCAAGAAAGCCGGCAATTTAGCAATGTATTGGGTGAATAGAGCTGGTCATATGGTAAAATCGCCCAATAATCATTAGAATTTGTTTATCGGTTTGTTCATTTTAGGTGCCGGTCGATAATGTTAAAGCTATGCGATATATCCTAGCTGATGTTACAAATAATATTAAAAATTGATATTTTGTAATGTCCTTTGAGGTATGCTTCCCTAATTTTGGAATGGTTAACCACTTGATTGTCGATTTTATTTCACAATTTTGAATCGAAAAATACGAAACAATTAATGATAAATCAATAAAATTATAGCATCTCTGTTTTATTTATAGCGTTATTTCACAATTCAAACCACTGATTTTCTAAACATTGATTTACAGTTTTAAATTACAGACTGGTCCATCTAAAAGATGAAAATGGTACTTGATCTTGAATTTTTTAGTTTGGTAATATAAATATTGAAACTTTTAAACAATAGATATTAATAATTATAAGATTTATTGCCTGTAATCCCTAAATAAAATATATACGTTGAATTAACAAGGTTAACTGTTATGTATTGTTGTTGCACACAATGCTTGATTAGAATTGTTTAAAAACTGACATTGCGTTTACGGCTTAACAATAATGAATAATAAACATAATTTATTACTATTATAATCTAAATAAATAACGAATTTCCATGCTACATTTTAACCTTCGATTTTAGAACGATCCTACGCAACTTAGAACATGACAAAACACCCTATATAAAGAGTAATCCAGTACACATTCCTTTCTAGTATACAGAGCCGACAAAATGGGATTAATTCGCGAGATTTTCCAAATATTCGTACTTGTATCGGTTGTAATAGGTGAGCTAAATCGATTTAAAAGACGAATTTTAAATTTGATCGTACTTGTTGAGGTCGACAAGGGTTCGGGCCGGCGGACCAAGAATGGGGCTACTCTACCGTTCGTCCGGGCGCTCGTATGTTCTGGTGGCTCTACAAAACAACAGCGAACGTTAAAATTTACACCGAACGTCCACTGATTATCTGGCTGCAAGGTGGTCCTGGCGCTTCATCGACAGCATTTGGAAATTTCATCGAATTAGGACCGTTAGATTTAGAACTAAAGCCGCGCAATACAACTTGGATAAGCTACGTTAATGTTTTATTTGTGGATAATCCAGTCGGTACCGGTTTCAGTCATGTTGATGATGTATCGAAACTTACAACAAATCTCCAACAGATCGCCGCAGATTTTTTGGTTTTATTACAAGATTTCTATGAAACTTTACCAGAATTGAAGTATACACCGCTCTATATTTTCGGTGAATCGTACGGTGGTAAAATGGCAGCACAAATTGCCTTATATTTAGACCAAGTAAATCAAAATTACTGAATCATTTTTAAAAGTAATTGTTATGAATTTGAAGGCAATAAAATTCGGTATAATAGAAGCGAATTTGAAGGGAATCGCTTTGGGAGATCCGTGGATATCGCTTCTGGATTCAACATTAAATTACGCCCCTTTTTTATTAAGTCTGGTAAGTTTGTTTTGTTTAAAACTATAAATAGTGTAAAATAAATAATAACTGATAGGGTGCTATTGATTTTCGCGGCCATGAAGAACTTGAATATTTTGCTAAGTTAATACAAACGGCTGTAAATTACGGTGATTATAGTCTTGCAGCAGTTCGATGGATGGATATGCAATCGACTATCGAAAATTTAACTTATAATATCGATTTGTATAATACCTTGGAGAGGGTTTATAAAAATACCACAACTAAAACTATCGGTATTCGATCGATAACATTATAAGATTGTCAACAATTAAAAGATTTGTTTCAGAGAAAACTTTGAGCCATATAAAAGAAAGTATTCTTTGGAAATCGCTAGACAAACTAATGAACAAAAAAGTAAAAGCTGCACTAGGATTAAACACTATGTGGACTCGAAATAAAAGAGTCCACGATGCCCTATTTCATGATTTGATGAAACCTGCTACTCATATAAGTAGAATTGATTTTCAATATAAACAATTCAAATAATTCTCAAATTTCAGTTGAAGATCTCTTGACTACAACCGATATTAAAGTAGCTATCTACAATGGAGAATTGGATCTTCTTGTTAACACTTTAGGTATTCCAATATTAATTTAATCGCTTTTATTATAAAGAAATTTTAGGTACAATGAAATGGATTCACAAATTAAGGTTTCCCAATTGGTATAAATGGAAGGATGCACCTCGATTTTGTATAGAAATAAACGGTTATGTTGAGGGCTATGTGAAGAAGATGGATAAATTATCGATGTATTGGGTTGAGAGAGCTGGCCATATTGTAGTGTCAGATAATCCAACAATTATGAAATTTATACTGTCGGATTTAACAGATCAATTTCGTAGTAAATAAATTATAATGCTGTGGTTTGTGGAAGAAATTGCCAATTTTTAGGACTGTGATTTTGGTCAATTTATCGATTGTGAAGTAAATAAACTGCAATAAATAGACATTGTTGTATTCGTAACCCCATAAACTATTGCTTCTTTTTATAAGTAAGACGACTAAATCTTCATTATAAAGATGAAAAAGTTATTCTTCAAAATGTGTGATTTATTCCTCCATTGAAAAACAATAATAATATCGGCACTAGCACTAACACTTCACCTAGCATTATTAGCATTAACACCTCACTTTCCATTTATTCAAAATTTTTCAACTAATTTATAACAAAGTTGCAATTATTTCCAAATATCTGAAGATTTGCAACTTTACTTACATAAATTCAAGCACTTTGACGTCCACACATTTACCTATTTCAGAGACACTGAATTAGCCCTGTTATGCAGGGTAATCCAAAAAGATGACTGCATAACAAGTTCTCTAATTGATGGAAATTATGAAATTTGGTTGCCATTTGAACTACCCCTAGAAAATAGTCTTGTCGCTCTAGAAATTCCCGTTTTCTAGGGCAGTGCAGTCTATTTTGTTGTTTTAAACTGAATGATATATTTTTATCACGTTTTTAGATTTTATGGCAAATTCCGGAAATTTAAAATTTTCCAATGCAGAAGATCAAAATAAAAAGTTAATTCAATAGAAGAATAGAAATAACTAGAAGAAACTAAAAGATTCCATCCTAATCCTTCGATAACTCTGCTAATTTATCTTCTAGTTTCCGTTTTTAAATAAATAAACTGTTGTTCAAAAGACGCTTTTGCTGAAGAGTTGATAACTGATCGGGCAGTTAGAAATTGGTTCGTAAAATTCCGTTCTGGAGATATGACTTTAAAAGAGGAACCGAGGGCGGGATAAAAAATGGGTCACCTACGAGAATATAGTCAGCAAAAGACAGTGGCTTGATAAGTATGAACCACCCCTACCAGATCCGAAAACAAACATAATTTACCAGGAGTTGTTGAAGCCAAATTTAACTATTACTACGGATAGATCAATAAAAACTCCGTGAAAAGCCTCCTGCACTCGTCAATCGCAAAAATGTCATCCTTCTGCACGACAATGCGCTACCACATACAGCTAAGATGACTCAAGAAAAAATTCTTGAGCTTGGATGGTCTGTTTTACCACATCCTCCTTACCGTTCCCCACAAAATTTTTGAATGGAAAAACTTTCAATTTTGAGGAGCAAATCACGCAAGCTGTCGAAAACTTCTGGCAATCCAAACCAACCACATTTTACAAGGAAGGAATTTATAAACTGCCAGGAAGATGGCAGAAGGTGTATTGATAACGGTGGCGAATACATAATAAATTAATGTAATTTTTTTATGAGAGCAAAATAAATATCTGATAAAGAAACCGAAGTTATAACTCGACCTAATATTTCAAAATTCCTGCTTACACTGATAAGATACCGCTATTATTATTAATTTTTCCCAACTTTCAATGGCATTTTTTTGTAAAATTGACAACACAGATAATGTATCTCTTTTTAAATAAACAAACTGAAATTCCAATTATATCATTAATAGAAGCAGATATAATTGGACTTCAAGGATTGACCTACGACTAGCATATTTTTATCAATCCACAAGGCTACGATAAAGATGTAACAACATAAAATTTAACATAAAATTCGACATAAAACAAGACAATGACGTGTAATCTTTGCGATACGATCCATGATTTCTCAATTGCTCAAATTTTTTTAATAGAAACCACTTCAAAATTGATTCAAGTCTAGATATATAAACCATTATTATTATTGTAAATATTTTAGTTGATTCTCGTTATTTGATCAATAAACAATACAAAATGGGACATATTCATCAAATTTTATCAATCCTACCTCTACTACTATCCCCAATTTTTGGTAAGTCTAAATAAATCGTTTAACAATTGTTAATAATTGCTGATTTAGCCCGAGAAGGTTTCGGACCAACTGACCAAGAATGGGGTAATGTTACCGTCCGTACTGGCGCCCACATGTTCTGGTGGCTCCACAAAACCACAGCAAATGTCCAAAATTACACTGAACGCCCGCTAGTGATTTGGCTACAAGGTGGACCCGGTGCCTCGTCTACAGGTTATGGAAATTTCGCTGAATTAGGGCCGTTAGATGCCGATTTACAGCTAAGAAACACAACTTGGGTCCAGTATGTTAACGTATTGTTCGTTGATAATCCTGTCGGTTCTGGATTTAGTTCAGTTGATAATTCTTCAGCTTATGCTACAAATAACGAACAAATCGCTGATGATTTTGTAGTTTTACTACAAAGTTTCTATGAAACTCTACCGGAATTACAAAATGTGTCGTTGTATATCTTTTGTGAATCGTACGGTGGTAAAATGACAGCACAAATAGCCTTATCCATACATGAAGTATTCGAGTATTTATAAATTGTAAATTTTTATAATAATTTTGTTCATTTATAGGCGGTAGCAGCTGGAACATTAAATGTAAGCTTGAAAGGTATCGGTTTAGGTGACTCGTGGATTTCACCAATGGATTCCGTTTTTACTTGGGCACCCTATCTATTGAATGTTGTAAGTATTGATCTCGTTTCAACAACCCAATTTCATAGAAATTGTCTGTAAATAAGGGCGCTATCGATCAAAATGGTTATAATAAAATCATGCTTTCTGCCAATCAAACTCAACGTGCTATCGATGATGGTGATTATGAGGCAGCAACCGACCTTTGGGGCGATACTGAAACTGTAATCTCGGTAGTTACAAACAATATCGATTTCTACAACATTCTAACAAAGACAGCGCCAATAATACTTTCTAGTAGACTAACATTAATTGCATTTAAATTTTAATAATTAAATAAATTTGTAGGAAAATCAAAAAATGCCTTTCTAAAAGACGACGTTGATGATAAAATCTCCGCCATAATGAACAATCAAGTCAAAGAAGCTTTACAATTAAATTGCAGTTGGGTTAGTCAATCAGACGACGTATTTGACGCACTTTCTGTCGATTTCATGAAACCGGTCGTCGATGTCGGTAAATTAAAAACAATCCCAACTCTTCTTCTTCTTCTTCACAATTATTGTTTCAGTTGAAAGAATTTTGAATGAAACTGATATTAAAGTTTATGTTTACAACGGACAATTAGACCTTATCGTCGACACTCCGGGTAATTATAACGATAAAAAGGCGATTTATTTTGATTATTTTGATTCTCAGGCACGGTAGCTTGGGTGGATTCATTGAAATTTGGGGGATCGTCAAAGTGGTCGTCGGCAAGTCGAAATTCATTGAACGTGGAC
The DNA here is from genome assembly GCA_020740385.1 of Mylabris phalerata. Lineage (NCBI taxonomy): Eukaryota > Metazoa > Arthropoda > Insecta > Coleoptera > Meloidae > Mylabris > Mylabris phalerata. The sequence continues at coordinate 4,035,559 of JAJEOX010000299.1, read as the reverse complement.
GATATCGTCGAGGGTTACGTTAAAACAGTTGATAATTTATCCATGTATTGGGTGGATAGAGCTGGTCATATGGTGAGATTTCTATTGTTGCCTTCCGGATTTTATAAAGGATAATTTTCCAGGTACCCGCCGATAATCCGGCTGCAATGATTCGTATTTTATCCGACATGACAAACAACTTTAGTCCCAATTAATAATTATTGTTTAAATTAATTAAAAAAATAAATAAACGAAATAAGTTCGGTGTTATCTCCTATATCTTAATGCATTTAGAAGTGGGCCTTCAGTTGATAATTATCGATTTTTGTCGTTAGAAATGGGGCAATTGTGGTATTTTTAGATAAATTGTCAGATTGTATTGTTTAAACGATATCGTCGATTTTTTGGTGTCTATAAAAAACCGCAAAATTCTATAAAGTAAAAGTTAATACACGTACGATCGGTGGAGTCATAAATCTTTATCGCATATTGTCGATAATAATTTATATTACAATTTCATGATAATAAAACTTTTGTGGTTATCAGTTTGTCAAGATCCTCTATTACTCGAAAGACGAGAATTTTTTTGAAAATCTCAACACAAGGCTAACTGAATAAAATTCATAACCGTTACTTTTAATAAAAACTTTTATTTAGCACAAGAAAATATTTAGAGCTACGTTGGACAGCTGTAAACGTTGATACTTTTATCTTCCGATACCGACACGATTTTCGTAGAATCGGGACTAAATTTAACCCCCCAAACCTACAAAAAATCAATTAATAAAAGCAATTAAACAAACAGGCGCTAATAAACTTGATCGTTATGTTCTTTAAACGTATGAACGCATTGTTTTGTGGCAACCTCCCAAACTTTAACGGTCTTATCCGAACTACCCGACACGAAATATTTACCATCGGGTGAAAATGCTACACTTAACACCCATGAAGCATGTCCGGATAACGTTGCAACAACACTAGCATGTTGTCTAGAATTTAATCAAATCAATAATTCATCCGATTCCCTCTATCGACTTACACATCGTAGAGTTTCATATGGCCGTCATCTGATGCTGTTAGAAGTAGTTGTGAATCTGGTGAGAAACATAAGGAACGAATCGGCATAGCATGGCCTTGTAGGGCTTGCCATAATTTATTATTCGCAACATCGAATATGCTGATGATGCCATCGATAGCACCACTGGCTATGTACTTACCGTCAGGACTCTAAGATTTGATAGATTAATTAAATTATTCTTAACGTTGTTAAAACAATTACATAAGCTATACTAAGAATGAAAGCATCCCGGGTGTCTAAAGTTTGTTCAGCTTTTGCCGTTTCTACATTGTAGAGAGTTATTTTACCGGCATGAGCCCCAGAAATGATATATTTATCATCCGGGCTAAATGCAACCGTCCATAAATCAACAGGTCCAACGTCAACATTCGCAATTTTCTCGCCACGATCTAAATCCCAAATACGCATACTGGAATCTAACGAACTCGATGCACATACTGCAATAGATAACGTATCAATCGATAATCAATTTTTACAAATTTTACAATCACATTTGCCGTTATTGCTAACAGCAACTGAAACGACACCCAATGAATGCCCTTCGAGATTATGTTTCAAGACTAATTGGTCTTCCTGTAACTCCCAAACTTTCACCAAATCGTCAACACCGCCAGTGATGATGTGTTCAGTTTGCGTCTCATCCGACATAACGGAATCGCTATAAATTTGATAAAATTGATTATATTTAACCGGTTTGGGTGGAGTTTTTACCGTGATTTCTCTTCATCGCCTTCGATTTTGGCGGATTTCCGTTTTTCGTGCGAACGCCGGCCCCATGCACAACTCCAAATACTCTCATCATGAGCGTTCTCTTTCTTATGTAAAACTGAATACTAACAATTACGATAAAACTAGATTTTCAATGGGAATTAATAAATTTTTGATATTTACCATTATTTCATTAAAAATAAACACAAAATTTTGCTTCAAACCATCTACCTGTTGTGTATTTGAGGTTATGTTCTACAATTTCAATTTCATTCAAAATACTTACACATACATGACTTAAAATTATCTAAAAATACAATTTCACGAATTATTTACGAAAAATTCGAACGAAATTGAGTGGAATCGTATCAATTAAAAGAAAATAGTTTTAGTTTTAAAATAGGCGCATTCTCCACCCTTACAACGTTGCCATATTCACTAATTAAGTTTTATCATAGTAAAATTAAAGAAAATTATTTTATTGAGAATTACAATAAACTTTTTGAGAATAAGTATCTGGAATCAGCTTTTACGCAGTTGATTTACCGAATTATTTTATTGTCAAGGTAATAGAATGTTGGAGAAACTATTCAATATGACAACATAGCGATAAAAATGACTACAAGTTAAACATTAGACAACACAAAATACATTTAAATTTATTGAATCTTATCTATTGTAGAAACCTATTGTCGATATTGTTCTTTATATTCCTGTTCAAGAAATTTTTTTAATATTCATATTTGGAGACTTTATTAATATAAAAATTAGTGATGGGCCAAGGTGCAATTTTACAGTAGCCATATTTTGGGTAATATAGGCAACCAATTATTAAAGCGTAAACATATAAGAATGTAATACGCACTAATTGTTGGTTGTCTAAATAGGCTGACAGGATAAATCTTACGATTTCCTGTAATACCAACTTAAATTATCACTTATCCCTTTCTTTTCATATGATTTAATATTATCAATTCAGTAATTTTTTTACCAGAACGTTGGTGTAACTTCTAAAATGTCATTTAAAGTAAGCCCCTCAATTGATAGAAGTGAAATAACCGAATTTATAAAGATCAATATAAACAAAGATGGAGCGATGTAGATTTTGTTATGTAAAAAAAGATCGAGAATTTCTTAAAGACATTTTTAACCATGAGCAAACAGATCTATCTATTCCAAAAATTGTTCAAATGCTTACAAATTTAACGGTAAAAACGAATCCATTTATTATATTAAAATAATATCTTTATTATTATTATTATTTAGATAACTAAAACAGATCCATATACAAAATTAGCTTGTTTGAATTGTTTCAATATTTTGGTACTTTTCCATCATTGTCGAAAAACAATTCTAGAAACGAATCGATTATTCATTGAAAATGAAAATAATAAAAATTGTATACAGTTTGAACGAAATAATGATGAAGAATTAATTCTTTCAGATGACAATTCTTGCGGTATTCCAGAAAATAGTCTACGATTAAGTAAATAATCAAAATACAACTTAACCCTCTTATAACACGTTTGTTACAATACCATAATGTTGCAATTTCGTTATGGATAAGTTGAGTGAATCTTAAACATATTGTATTGTAAGAGGCTGACAATCAACCCTCTGATAACACGTTTCTTGCTCTACAATATTGAAATTTTCCACAAGTTGGGTACAGGAAACTCGTGTTGTATTGAATTTCGTGTTATAAAGGGTTTAGTTTGAATTGTACATTTAGTTGAAGTTGTTGAAATTGGTGTTTTTAGAGAGTGATTCTGATGATGATAGTTGCAATCAACAGTTAGAAAATAATTCGTGTATTGCGAGAGATAATAAAAAATCATTTGGTTTGATTAAAGGCAAGATGGATATTGGAGAAATATATTCGAAAATTGGTAAGAATAATTGTTGAATATCAAAATTGCACTTTTCCAAGCAGCAGTAATTGAAAAGTAATCGTTTATTTATTGAAAACGTTTCAGGGAATTATTCTGAAGATAAAACCCAAAAAATTGTCGACAATCAGCATTCAAATATATCTGACGGTAGTAGTAACAATGAAACAACCTGCAATGATAACAAAAATAGTAACGATTACTATAAACATTGCACTGAAGATGGATCAAGCACGAAGAACTTCTTTTCGATAATGGGTAAGAGCAATAAAGTCTCAAGCCTCTAATAACACGATTTTTTGTTTTACTAAAGCGTGTTGTTAAAGACTATTGATTTATATGATAGAATCGCGTATTTCAGGTGCTGATTTCCATAAAAATCAAAGTATTCAAAAGGACAATTCCTATTCTTATAAACCAGTCGATGATGATAATGAAACAACAAGTAGTGATAATACTGAAAAACGTACAGAACAACTGAATCAGTGTAATATTTGTGGTAAGATATTTTCAAGCAAATATAACTTGTCTGCTCATTTTAAAAAACATACAGGTGATAAGCCTCATCAATGTAACATTTGTGGTAAAAAGTTTACATTAAGATGTGATTTAAAACGACATTTAGTTACACATAGTGGTGAAAGACCTTATCAGTGTAATATTTGTAGAAAGGAATTTTCAAGCAAATATAATTTAGCTGCTCATTTTAAACAGCATACTGGTGAAAAGCCGCATCAATGTAATGTTTGTGATAAACGATTTACATTGAGATGTGGTTTAAGGCGGCATTTTTTAACACATACTGGTGAACGGCCTTATCAGTGCAGTATTTGTAAAAAGAAATTTACAAATAAATCCAATCTATCGGCTCATTATAAGAAACATACAGGCGAGAGGCCTTATCAGTGTAATATTTGTAATAAAAGATTTACACTGAAAGGTAATTTGAAGAAGCATTCGTTGATACATTGTGGTTAGACTACCAGTGCTTGAATATTTTTTTTATTAGAATGTGACTTCAAAATGGTTTTATTGGTATAAATATATGAAAATTTAAGCATAGAGACGTATTCTTCAACTTCTTGGAGATTCGTTACCATGACAATACAGGAGACTTCTATTATTCTTCAATTTTACATGATGGGATAGAAGGTTGTTATGGTAACCAATCGCCAAAAAGTTAGAGAATACGATTGATAAAATTTATTTTAAACTGTATCCTCAGAAAATTTTGAAAATGTGTCATGGATACTTTTGTAACAATTTTGAAACAATTAATCCCTAAAGTTATAAGTACACAAGCTTGCGTTCTTTATTATCAATTAAATAAAATCTCATATTTATTTTTATTATTATTTATTATAAAAATATAACGAATCTTGTAGACACCGGGTAATCTGTAAATTTATCAATAATTGGTTTTATAAATTAAGAAAAAAAACTTACCTATTGCTAGAAAATGTAAAATTATCGCAGAATATATTTTTAAGTCATTAGAATTATAAAAAGTCAGTCAATTTAACAAATTCTTGTCTAAAATGGCACAGAATTGGTAGGAGTTACTTTTAATTTCTTCAATAAATTTTCGTAATTTCTAATTTTAAGTTTCAGATGTTTTACTTCGTTCCTACGGTGGACTTCCATTTGGGCCACATCATCCTTTAATTCTTCAAGACATCAACAATTCCTTGTATTTTTCTTCCCATTTATTTGAAGATTTGTTATCATCTTCATCCACAATTTCTATAATTAATGCTTCATTCTTATTTTTTTTATATTTTTGGATAAGCGGTAAATGTAAGGACGGCACAGCAGTTTTCTTCAAACGTCTTCTAATCGGCAAATTACAAAATTTCGAATAAATTCTATAGGTCAGATTTCCTTTTACTGAGCAGTTCGTGTTGTAAATCTCTTCCATAATCGTGCTCCTGGAAGTGTATCGAACATATTCGGTTTGTTGAGGGATTCCAGTTATCGGTACGTCTGCAACGACGTACCCCTCGCGAATTTCCATCGATTCTGCATCGTTTGCCGATGGAAAACTGGTAAATGATGCCTTTTGCTTTGGTGTTTTTATATCTATTTTTACATGTTGGTATCGCACAATGGCAAGGCATAATTGTAAGACTGAAAATTGACGAAAATATGTGAATTTTCCAATATAGCAAGATATCGAAGTGACGTTCAGGGACGATTCGAAAACCTCACTTTGGGGGGGGTGTAACACTGAAATTGCCGAGTAGTAGTTATACTCTTCTTTTCTGCGAACTAAATAAAAACAGACGGCATAATATTTTTAATGAACAGGTACATTATTTTTGTTACCGAACGTATGATTTAAGGACAACGAGTGCATCTCATAGTTTTAACTTGTGGCAAAAATCTGAATTTGTAGCTCGCCCTTGAGGCCACGACAACCGCAGAGAGATTTTTGAAAAGAGCATTCCTTATAGCCTCTAACGGTTCTTTCCGTTTTTCAAAATATTGATACAAATTTGAATTACAGACGAAAATCTAACAGGTTTTTGTACAATTTTTCGACTTTTTCTTTTTTTTAAATTTTACGCTCATAACTTGGCCAATATTGATTATTTGCAAAAATTCTTATACTGTTGGATAGCAAAGAAAAAGTTCTGTTCAAATCTTTAAGAAATTTTCCAATTCCACTGTTAGTTTTCCGGAAAATTAAGAAAACTGCAAGCTACAACAGGTTTTCCTTCTACACTTTTTATCTTACAGCAGTAGTTTTTTCTGGCACTGTTTTCTCTTATTAAAATTGATTATTTTGCATTAAAATACATACGGTTAGGTAGATAATTTTGTTCTTTTTCCAAATTGCCCATTATTTTTGTTAAAAATGTTGATTTTTCGAAGAAAAAGGTTTCTTATCAAGCAAGATAACCCTAACATACACGTAGAAAGTGCGAGTTTGCTAAATCGAATTGTTTGTTTCGCTTTCGATTGAGTATCGACGATTCCACAAACTTTCGACTGTTTACGTGTAAGACGGGCCATCTTGGCAAAATTGGATTTCCACTCAATTTTTTTCGAGAAATCAACATTTTTTCCAAAAATAATGGGCCAATCGGATAGAGCACAAAGTTGTCTACATAACCGTATGTATTTCAAAGCAAAATAACCAATTTTAATGAGTGAAAATAATGGTAAAAAACCACTTGGTTTTTCTGCGATAATTCAGGCAATTTTCAAAATATCAAAAAACGCCTTCTATTTTGTGCTCCGTCTTTGTATCAATGAGGGGTTGATAAAAACTGTAGAAGAAAACCTGTTGTAGCTTACAGAAGTTTTCTTAATTTTCCAGAAAACTAACAGTGGAATCGGAAAATTTCTTAAAGCTCCGAAAAGAACTTTTTATTTACTATCCAACAGTATAAGAATTTTTGCAAAATAATCAATTTTGGCCAAGTTATGAGCGAAAATATAAAAAAAAAGTAGAAAAAGTTAAAAAATTGTACAAAAAACAAGTTAGATTTTCGTCTGTAATTCAAATTTGTATCAATATTTTGAAAAAAAAAAGAACCGTTAGAGGCTATAAGAAATGCTCTGTTCAAAAATCTATCAGTGGTTGTCGTGGCCTCAAGAACGAGCGAGAAATGGCGAGTTAGAAATTCACATTTTTGCCGCTTAAAACAATGAGACGTACTACTTGTCTTTAACAACAATTGGCAAATGTAATTCTTTATTTTTCTGGACTTCGTAAAAAAATGTCTAGTGGAATTATAGGTCGATTACTACAAAATTTGCCGACTGTAGAATGCTTGGGGGGTGTTGCACCTCTTAACACCCCACCCTCGGACCGTCCTTGGCCGAGTTCCTCATCTAACAATTGAAGACTACAAAATTTGAAAATTTTCATAAATCTTCGAAATTCAATACAACGAAGGGGTAATAAAGTCAATAATATGCCTATTGAAATTGAAAATTATCTAAATTTAATAAGAAAATCGTTAGAATTTGGACCAATGAGCCGCGAGTTTAACGGAAATCTTGCAAATTTACGAGGTACAGCAATAATTTGTCTAAATTCACAATTTTAAATGATAAACAACTAAAATTAAATATTTATAATCATAAATTACCTAAATTCTGTATTTTCAATCGCAAGAATTTGCAAAAATTTTCAAAATCGACTGAGAAATCGAAGTTACAACTGCGTCACGGACAGTTGCACAAAAATGGCGGTATTTTCAAAAATATAACCTCAAACTATTTTATTATTATTGTTATTCCTTATAATAAATTTTTCATATGAATTGATTCATCGGATCCTCTTCCCTTCGACGTTTCAAATAATACGCCTCCAATTCCTCTTCAGTTGGTTGTTTGACTTCATACATACTGTTATAAGGTCGTTTTCGTTCATCCATTGTTAACAATTCTTCAGCTTTATTAATATGATTTTCTTCAGCCTTTAACGCTTCCTTTAATTTATCCCGTTCTTGTCGTTTCTTCTCTTTATGTTTCTTCTTCTTTTCTTTCTTCTTCTTCTTTTTCCGCGAAATCGTCTCATCATCATCTTCATTTGAAGTAATTTCAGATTCTTGTTCATTCTCATCGATTTTATCTTCATCTTGATCACTTTGAAGTTTTTCTTGATTCGATGGACTTTCAGTAGGTACAGGTACTTGTGTTGTTGTATGTTTACCGGCTTCACCCAAACAATACGAATTCTGTAATTATTGATTTTGAGTATAATAGAAAATTTTGATATAAAAATATATACTTTAACGAATGAATGGCAGCATTTATAGCCCCATTGTCCGTCTCTCCAATACGACCCCCATACAGATGTGTGATTATTGATAAAAACATCCTCTTCATATTTTGATTTAATTACCGGTTTCTCTTGTCCTTTAATAATTTTACCAGAACGTGCATATTCAACGTAATCTTCAGTTTGTGCCAATAATAGAGTTTTCGGCGGGGCTTGAAGATGTTCTTCACCGCCATATTTCTGTAAAATATTATCCTGCACTTTCAATTTGAATTCCTCTTTTTTCTTCTCGTATTCCTTTTGTAATAACTCCAATTTGGTCGGTTCGGCTAACAAATGGACATCAACACCACGCTCGTAGGCTTCCCATGCGAACAATTGGGCTTTGGCGTGTTGTCTCGTATCGCCAGTAAAACGTACGAAATTCTCACCGGAATATTGATCATCCGTACCGGGATTGGGATTTTCGCGCATTGATCGCGTCTTCGGATCATAATACGCTGAATTCGGATCGAGATTTCTCAAATATTTCGCTGTATCTTCACGTATACGTAAATTACGTACAGTTATACGTTGTTTACTATCGACTTTTGTACCGGGCATATCGACTTCATCAACGTACTTATCTTCATCTTTCTCGTCATCACTACTACTGTCTTCGGTGGCGTTCAATTTGTCGGCTTTCAATTGGCGTTTAGCTTCTTCGACTTTTTGGAATTCTTCAATAACTGTACGATGTTCGGACGGATCATAACCGCTCCATCTATCGCGTTTGCCGTCATAATTCAACGATAAATTCTTCTGGATGAATTCATCGGCCGCTATATTAGCCCCGGAATATCTAGCACCGACTTTCCTAGGACGTTCCATGCAATCTTTACGTTTATGCGTCATTGCGCCGCAATTCTCGCAGGCTCCTTTACGATATTTCGTCGCAACTTTCGTCTAAAATACACACAATTATTACAAATTCAAATTGAGGATTTAAACCTACCGTATCGACTCCACGCTTGTACCATTCGTCCAATTTCGAAAAACTCTCGTCTTTATCATCTTGCGGCCGTTGATGTTTCAATGTTGGTCCAGTTGTGCCGTAATACCACGGAGCTGTTGCAATGTACTGCGGTATATGCGGATTGATATCTTTGCCTTCTTCATCGACAGCAGCTGGGGCTGTACCAGCTTTGCGGGCCTCTTCCAATTCTTTCGCTTTACGCCAATCTTCACGCGATTTCTTTTTCGGTTCATTGTCGCTGTCCGGTTTCGATTTAAGTATTTGCGAAACTGCCAAACTTTGGCTATTGCTAGCCATATCGGTGCAAATTCTCTACGATTTCTTCAATTTTATCTATTTGTGTTGACGGATTTTAAAAACTAACCTCAATACCAATACGTCAATTATCTGTCAAATCATAGCACCGTTGCCAAATCCACTCCAACTTGATAAAATCGAGACATATTAAATTATAATTTTTGTTTTAAAATTGTAATAATTATGTTAAAAATTCTCTTTCAATCCAAAATTAATTATAAATATTAATTATTAATAAATTAATTATTAATAAATTAATTATTGATAAATTTTAAATTTGCGCAATTGTGGGTAATTTAGCAATGTTGCAGGAGGTGTCTAAGGTTCCAATAGAATATAATGTAACAGTTCAAGCGGCAAATTTAAATTGTAATTATCTTCGCGTAGATTTTTCAAAATTACAAAAATTAAATTCGATCTAGATCTAGTGTAAAAAATCAATATGTTATTAATTTGTCGATAATATAAATTTAGATTTAAAAATCAAGATTACAGTACTATTGTTTTTTTTTCGTCTAAATCCACGGTGATCGTAAATAAATAAATTTTGTTTTTACTGAAAGTTTAAAATGTTAAAAATTATTGAAAATGTTCGTATCTACTATTATAAATCGTAAAATCTTCACAAAATTACCACGAATCAATTTTGGCCATGGTATACGAAAATTCTGTGAACAAGTTGGTATTAAACCAGAGAAGGTATTGTTTATTGTTTAAATAAATTATGGAATTCCCCTAATTGTTTTATTATTGTAGAAAGGGATCATTTTGGGTGTATACGATTACGATGCAGAAAGCGAAGAACCAGCTTTTACAGAATCAGCACAAAAATTCAATAGTCATTTAGGTGGCAAATTAACCGAAATAATCAAACAGTAAATTTGGACAGATTTCAATTTAGTTTAAAAATTAATTCCGTTACTTTCTAGATCAGGAGCGAAAATGGGCTTGGGCCGAACTGTCCTCATGAATAATATTAACAACGAATATTGGTCTCTTGTTCTTGTCGGTTTAGGTCCACAGAAGGCTGGCTATAACGAACTGGAGGCTCTACATCAAGGTATGGAGAATGTACGTGTTGCAGCAGGCATTGGGGCTCAACGTCTACACCAACAACGTGTTGACAGGATCCTGACGGAAGGTTTTGGTTATCCGGAGCAAGCGGGCGAAGGCACTGCACTAGCACTATGGCGGTATCAACAATTCCGCTCGAAAGATTCACGGAAGAAGATACCATCGATCGAATTATTCGATGGCACCGATGAAGACGCATTCCAACGTGGCTTGTTTAAAGCAGAATCGCAGAATTTGGCACGTAGATTAACGAACACACCAGCAAATCATATGACACCATTACAATTTGCACAAGAGACTGTCAACGAATTGTGCCCATGCGGTATCAAAGTTGTTGTACGCAATCGTGATTGGATTGAAAGTAATCAATTCAATGTTTTTTTAACTGTTGCAAAAGGCTCGTGCGAGCCACCGATTCTATTGGAAATCTCTTATTGTGGAGGACCACCGGATATAGCGCCGATTTTAATGGTCGGTAAAGGTATAACATTCGATAGTGGTGGTTTATGTTTGAAGAGATATCGCCATACTGATTATTATAAATGCGATATGAGTGGTGCAGCTTGTGTCATTAGTGCAATACGTGGAGCGGCAGCATTCAATTTACCTATCAATATTGAAGCAATTATACCATTATGTGAGAATATGCCAAGTGGTATGGCGATGAAATGTGGTGATATTCTAACAGCAAAAAATGGCAAAACCGTCATGATCACAGATACAGATAATGAAGGACAATTATTACTTATTGATCCTTTAGTACACGGCCAACGGTTACATCGACCACGATTAGTAATCGATGTTGCAACTTTGACCAGTGGCGTTAGTGCCGCTCTTGGTTCAGGTGCTAGTGGTGTTTTTACAAATTCACAAACAATGTGGAAACAAGTCCGTAAAGCTGGAATAATTACCGGTGATCGTGTATGGCGATTACCATTATACAAACAATACACCCATAAAGTAACAAAGTTTACATCGCATGATGTTGATAATGTCGGTTGGGATTCTTCAGGGGAGCCCGGTTTAGCTGCCGCTTTCATACAGGAATTCATCGATTGTGTTGATTGGATCCATTGGGATACTAAAGGTGTTGGTTTTATTACTGACAACAAAGTCTATCCATATTTGACGAAAGGTATGGCATCTGGGAGGCCTACACGTACAATAATGCAACTTTTACATCAATTGTCCTGTCCACCGGAAGCTGAACGAAAATTGTAATTTAACGTCTATACCCTTATAAATGATCCTCATTGAAAATTTAACGTAATAATTATTCGTTTCGATAAAACTTGCATTGTAATTTGGTCAACGATCGTTTATTGTTCAAATCGAAAATTAAAAGTTAAAAGACAATAATGAATAAACATTATAGTAAAGACTTCTAATTATTTACAATCGGGATAGTAAATTTGATCCTTACAAGTCTATTAGACATTGTAATCGTTGTAGAACTGGTTGGAAAGCTTTTTTTTTACATCAAAAAACGTACAATTGTTAACAGTTAAAAGATAAAATAGCCTAAAATTGTTATGGACAATATTTTTAAACGTTATACTTATCGTCAAAATAATTAACAATTTAATAATTGTGACATTCATTTAGGAAGACTTACTATATAACTTATCGTTAATTATCACTCCGTAAAGCAACTAAACGAGCATCAATTTTAGTCGTTTACCTACAATAACGTTTGTTCAAGGAGATTTTGAAGGCTAAATTCCAAAATTTGAGGCCGTTTTTATCTAAATCGCCAATTTTAAACGAGGTTTGCTATTACAAGAATTTTTATACGAAAATGCAAGGAAAAGAATCAATACAATAGATATTTACAAGGACGGCTGTATACTTGGAATCTATTGAGTTCCAAATCAGGAATCAATCTTGACAATCAATCAAGATAACGATTCGTGTTATTTCTTAGCATTCTGTTACTCACACTTATAATTCAAAATTAATTATTATGTAAGGATATTCGAATTTGGGAATCCCAATGCAAAGTTCTAGATCTATAGTAGATAGAAATTTTAATTTTTTACCTCGAAATTATAACAAACTTATAAATAAACATGTTGTTTTTGTTGATAGTCCACTATATCGTTAAAAGTGGGGAGTCCCACTGTTTACACGCTTTACACAGACTATAAAAATAATCAACACCATTTAAAAGTATCAGTCGACTGTCGAGTTAAAAATTAACTGGTAAAAATGAAGATTATTATCGTTTTATCGGTGGTAAGTTTATCAATTGGATTGTGTTTATCGTCACCTACGAATAAGGATGACCTACCGCCTGGAGGTAATGTTTATAAAAATATCCTAAATATCGTTAAATTATTTAATTTTGTAGGTTTAGAAAGGCTTAATTGTACACGTCCTCACGAGTATTACAATTGTGGTAGCGCCTGTCAAACAAAATGTGCTACATTAGGGCAACCTTGTCCTATTATCAATATAAGGTGCAATGATGCTTGCTATTGTATAGATGGATATGCTAGGAATTCGAAGGGCCATTGTATCCCTATATCTCAGTGTTAAATTATGTCCGTGTCGTGTTAAATTTCGTAGTGTATGTTATTTCAAATAAAATATTATATCAAAAAGAATTTGGAGAAAACCCCTAGAGGTCAACTAGTGTCGAAGAGATTAAGGAATTCCAATACTATTTCAACGATAAATTTGAACGTTTTAGTTAATTTTAACCGAATTTGGCTGAATTTCTGAGAGAAATGATTGAGAAGCAACATGTTATTATAAAACTAGAAATCTAACACTTTATTTTTTCGTTAACTTTTATTTCTATAAAATAAATACAATTAGCTATTAAACAGAATACTCATGGTCTTCTTTAAACGCGTTACAAAACCATCACAATAACAATATTTCCTTAAAACCGGATCATTAACACAACTACTTTTATCACCATAACGATCAATTCTACTGATCACACCTTGTAAAGAGAATAATGGGATAGAATTTTGATCGGTTATACTAACGGTAGCTTCAAACACAGCCTTCGGTACAGTCTCGAAGATCAACAATAAATAATTAGACGATTCATTTTTATTATTGTAGAACGTACCAGTAACACCCGATGATAGTACACGATTCAAATAATAATCCATACAGTACTGCGATTTTACACCGTAATGATTAATAGTACTGTGGAGTTTATCTAAAGCGAATAGTGTTGCTTTTTTGACAATTTTCGAATTGGGATCGATGTAAAAATGGCCCATACACGTACAGAAATGTTGCGATATTGCAGCATCCCTACACGATCTCAATTCATCGACTTCTTCAAACAGAGATCTACAATTTGGACAGGCTAAACTCGGCCGAATTCGATACGAATCGTTCGCTAGATGCAAAATATGCTGTAATGTCATGTAAATATCAAAGGGTGTTGTTAAACGTCTCGAATTTACAATTAAATTGCCATAATAATCGGGGTGCAATTTTCGGAATTTCTCCGGTATATAAATGTAATTGAAAGGTAATCGTTCCTCCAACCAACCGCTATAAGTATAGCGAATTTTGCCGAATCGAAAACCGTGATCGCTGAAGAACACAACTATTGTATTTTCGAGATAATTGTTCGAGTATAATTTGCGGAAAAATTGGACGAAAACATCGTCCATTGTTGAGGCTGTATTGATGTTATTGTGGCTGAACGAGTTCATCCAGAACAGGCCGAATTTCGACATATTCGGGTAAGTTTGACAGAAATCGTCGATTAATCTCAAGATTCTTTCGCCGGACGTTTCCGGACCGGTACAGTACGATAATAGATATTTTCTAACAATTTTTAAAGTTTCTACAGCTAGAGAGTAAGGGCGGAAATAATGATCAGTCGGTGGTTCTTTGAAACCTTTCATTAAATAACTGAACGTGTTCAACGAACCTTCATCTTCAGCGTATCCAGTAACGTATCCGTAACGTTTGAAATATTTCCAAATAATCTCACAATCGTCTAAATAATTCTCGTCAGGATTACAAATCGTGTTGACTTGCGATAGATTCATGCCGCTCAATAGCGCCATTAGATTCGGGAATGTGTTATCGTCGACTTTATTGTAGCCTTTCAATTTGATCCAGTTGTTATCGTGGAGGAATTGTTGTGTTTTCGGCATGGTTCTTATCAGATTCAATTGGGACATTGTATCGATACCGATCAATAAAACATTGAAGGGATTCTTCAAATTATTGTCCTTATATCGTTGGTGTATTTCTTGAGTTAGTCGAATAATATTGTGCACGTTTGAGTAGACTTCATGGCCAAAAGAATTACTGCATCTGACTTTAATGAGGTCCGATTGAATAAGGGCTGAGTCCTTGAATTGGTGGCAATCTGAAAAACTACAATACTGTCAAATTAGGTTGATTTTGCTGATCACTTTATCGGTTAAAGTTCCAGAATATCACTAATTTTAAATCACAGAATACTTGAAACACATTCCTGGGATTATCTTACAATTAGAGGAAATATGTTTGTTATCAATTGTTAAATTTAATGTCGATTAACTTGTAGATAATTTGGAATTAATTATAAGATCACGATACTTACGTAATATTATTATCATCTTCATTATCTCTCGTTATATCCATAAAACAACATGATAGACTAGAATTAATGAAATACGATGAATATGAATGGATTGCCGACTGATTAATTTCCAAATAAAAACCATTTTGTTTTCGTTCAATATAAGTCAATAGACTTACATCTGTACAAGGTAAGTATTCTTCTTTTTGATAATACGGCCAAATATCACTATTGAACGGATCAATATCCGGTATTTTACAATTCGTTGTATCAACCAAATATTTCACGTCTACAAACAAATCGAAGAGAATTACGTTACACGATTTCCAATAATCGATAATCACCTTTAATATTCGTCTTTAGTAAACCGAATTTAAACGGTATCCTTCCGAAATTTTTATTCGCATAACCGTTATAATAACTCAATAATAACATTAAATATGCCACGAAACACAATAGAAAATATCTGTTCCAGTTTAAAATTTGTAATTCCATGTTTACCGAAGAACTTCAATTTAAGCACAAAATTGATCTCATGACCGTTATCAATGAAGTTATCTTGTGAGATTTTCAACATAAGTGCACAATAGAGTCTTTTTGAATTCGTTTGGTGATTGTTGTAAGTGAACACGACGTTTATTGGATGATTCTATTATAAGAAAATCTCCAACACAACTTTTCCATTACATTATAAAGGTTTTATTGTTGGGTAAGTAGGAATGTTTTTTTATCAAAAAGTAAACGTGCGTATTTCTGAAGTATATCGATTACTCATCGATGCGTTATCGATTATTCGAGATAAGATTAGAGTCGTTCTATTTTGGCAGGAAAAATGGTATGGTTTTATTCTACTTTAGCCTTTCTATTGAATAAATATCGGATGATTCATAGATATTCTCGAAAATTATGGAAAAATGCTTTACCGATATTTGAACCGCATCACACGACTTTCACGAATTGTTTTGCGTCACAAAGAATCAAAATTATTAGTTTCTACTTAATTTCGCTGGTGATAAAGAAGCAAATCAACCTATTTGGTCGTCTTTTATTCCCGAAAATTTAATTTTATCGTTCCTGCTGAACAGTTTCATGAAGATTTCAGAATTTTGTAAAGCTCCCGAATGTTTCCGGCGCCATCTAAACGGCTCATTTCAAACTTCTTGAATCTTTCGAAGTTGCCTCTAGAGCACGAAAATTTAATTCAACTTGTTACCAATAGATGGCGTTATTAATGACAATTGACATTTAAACGCGCGGTTGCCAAATCTACCGAATTCTCCACAATTTTTCAAATATTTTCATATTTATTAAATCATTTGATTCAATTGCACGATAATATAACCGAGTATTCTCTACAAATCGGTCAAATAATTTTAATTTCCTGTAGATTTGAGTGTTTTTTGAGTATTTGAAAGCGATTTGGCAATGTTTATTGATTCTTTGCGGTTTGTTTTGGTAATTTTCTACCCGAAAACCGGTGAAAATTTCGATAAATCTGAATGTTAATTCTAACAAAAAGTGTCGTCTTTTCTACAGTATTTTTAAGGTAATTTAAACAGATTATAAATTTGTCGATTTTAGGTTAGAATTTCTGTTATCGTTTAGTGTATTGCGAAGAAGTTTAATCGAAGCTAAAGGTATGGCGAATGAAACTTGCCCGAAAATCAACACCAACTATTGTCCAGGCACCCATTCAGTGGTCTACGTTACAACACCCAGTGAAGAAGTGGCGAAAACTCTAGCCCACGGTTTAGTTAAAAAGAAATTAGCAGCCTGTGTTAATATCGTGCCGAAGATAACGTCGATTTACGAATGGGAGGATAAAATCAATGAAGACAGTGAAGTATTAATGATGATCAAAACGAGAACATCAAAAATTGATGAATTGACACAACATGTTAAAACGAATCATCCATATACAGTAGCTGAAGTTATCTCGTTACCAATCCAGAGTGGTAACGAGCCATATTTAAAGTGGATCGGTGATATTGTGCCGGAGAATTAATTAAATTCCACCTATTACCATTAGGAATTAGACTTTAGGGATAGTTAGAGTTGGAATGTTTGTGGTTCTTGTATGGTCAATTTGTTCAGTTAATTTCCCTTTAGACACGTTATAATCAACACATTATAGATTAACAAATTGGCAAATTTACAGGAATAAAACACGTATTTGTGGATATATAATTTACTATATTTTTGCTCTTCTTTCACATTAAATCCTATATTTTATGTACATTTCTGGATTTTATGGCAAATCAAATTGTGTCCATTTTTATTAATTTATTTATATTACAATCACTATCCAGCCTTAGATACGAATAGAGTTTAAGCTATAATAGTTGATATAGCAACCTGTAACTAAATTTGAGGTTTTGTTTCAATTACGTCAAGTTATAGAATACCACAATTGAATTAAAAAAAAATCCAATTTAATCATCAGGTACAAGCTAACTTAATCAATACGGTAAACAATTAGATAAATTATCACAATTATGGATAACTACAGTCATTATTTTATTGTTATCATTATTATTTTTTAGAATATTATAAAACATAGATATATTTTGATATAGTTGTTGGAATTCATAAAATTAATTTTACGGATTCTTATATTTACCAATATTCAATGGGATGCGATTGTTGATTTTGATCGATTCGTGTTGATTATTCCGTTCTTTATTATCGATAGTCTTCTCATCGGTATTCATCTCCAAGATTTGCCTCAAGAAATGTTGATCGTTCGTATTTGAAGTTGTTGCCGGTAGACTATCACGAGCATTCGCCAATAATTCCGGGTGTTCGCCGAATGTGTCCGATAGGGCGGCGATTAGAACGTCTAAAATAATTAAAGAATACCACAATATTGAAGATTTGTTACTTAATCCGCTTGATTATTAGTAATCGAATTCGAATCGGGATTTGAATTAATTAGTAGCTCTAGGTTGATCTGAACTACCTTTGATTGGTTTTTTTAATTCATCCCCAAACTCGATAAAGCCCCCAAAGTAGACCTAAATTATATTAAAGCTTGTGTAATCTACCATGACCCTTTTAAGTAGTTTTAAGTTTCCTATCCAGGTCACCGGGGCATTATTTTGATCCGAATAGTTTAGATTAATTGCGAAATTTCCCAACTTGGATAAAATTCGCTATCTCAACTAGAGATGCGATATATTGTTACGGACAACGAGATTCCATACACACAATTAAACGAATTTATTTACCTAGAACTTTCTTCTCGAGCGATCTGGATATGTGGCCTTGTTCGGCTTCAATTTCCAGGAAATTGGTGAATTTTTGTAGCGCCTGTTGGGCCTCGGCATTGCCTCGTGTTAACGACTGTGTAAACATCACTTTGGCCAATTGATAGATGACCTCCTCTAAGGAATATTCAGTGTAGAGGAAATCGGCGAGCCGCAATCGTTCCAACAATTCTTCGTAATCTTCGTCCGGATTCTTCTCCATTTCTTCAAGCATACAACAAATATTTTCGATTATACAACTTTGCAATTCGCTAACTGAAATTCTGTCAATTCGGCTATTTGTGGGGCAAATTTTTTGTCGCTGCCACATGTCAACAGGAGGAAGATGATAGCGGAACGGACGTGTTCGTGTTTTCAAACATAGAAATACTTCAATAAAATCGTGAAGTAAATGTAGTGTGATTGTTGAAATTGTGACATTTTTCACGGAAATTGGAGGTTTCAAAAGAGTAAAAATCGAACGAAATTTATGTTCACCAGTCCGTTTTTATTACGTACAATATTTCCATCTATTCGCCCATTTGTTAATTGAAGAAAACTAAATTTGAAATATGGCTTTAAAAAACTAACCCATGAAAGAATAAAATTTTATTGAATTATTTATTCGAACGATAAAATACCGATGGCAATTTTGAATAGAAAACAGAAAGAACATTCGCCTAATATCGTATCTTTATTGATATTCTATGGTGCTTTTTAAACGGAATAAATGGCAACGAAATTGAATATTAACCCACTTCTATCGATTATTACAATTATTGGGTAAGAGGTATTTAATTACCGTTTGTTTTGTGTTGAAGCTGTACTGTGTGCGACATTTCTGGGTCCTTCTTCTTGTTAATTTCCTGCCTTAGTTGGTCGATATTGATTGAGCTTTTCAATTCCGGCCGTACCGATGCCGATGTTCGCTCATAATTTGAGTATTTCGATGAAGTTTCTTGGTTCTATAAACGTGATTAATAGAATAAGAAAGCTAGAATTGTTAGTTTTCTTTACTTTGTGTTCCTTTGCGTTTAAACCGAGTAGAGTGTAGTGATTTTTCAGGTAGTCTAAGTTGTATTTGATTTCTTGCAGGAACGATATTGCCTCCTCGCGTGTCATCTATAATCGAACAACACAATTTCGTTATTGATTCGAACAAGAACGCGATCTTTTACCAGTCCTTCTTGTAGGAATTCCTCAATTGCCAAAGTAACCCCCTTCTCATCGCCAGTCCAAAATACGTATTCGGCCATATCGAGTGGCGAATATTGAACCCCAGTAAGTGAATTGAACTTGTCCAGCTATAATAAAACACGATCAATAAACATAAAAACCGTTCAATGATCCGTACAGACGCAAAAAATTGTTAATTCAGTCTGAATCGTGCAATAAACGTGGCGCAATATCCCATCAAAATCGACGTACTTACGTTATTATCAGGCTCTGTTAATGGATTCATTTCGGGTGATCTTCGATTACCATTCTCCGTTATCGTTGGATATTCCATCGGTAATTGTTGGATCATACTTTTATGTATTCCTTTTGATGGAATATCGAGATTTGTACGTAAAGTTGCTGTGGATTGGCGATTTGAACCTTTCGATTCGGCGTCGATATGTTGACCGATCTTTGCTAAAACTTTCCCGTCTTCATTTACTGTAAACATTAGGAAAAACAAGCCTATGTTAGCGCTGAAACATCAATTCCAATCGGCAAACTTTTATCATTGAATTTTTTACCAATCAAAAAAATCTCATCCCGTTGTAAATAGAATCAAAGGCAAATGTCAACAAAATATCTATGGGAAACAAGAAAACAAGCCTAAGGGGGTTTCGAATTCTCCCTAATTGGCCTATTTTTGACAAAATTTGACCGTATCTTTCTATTTTCATACCAAGCTTTGTTCTTTTTGAATGAACGGAGATTTTCCTCCTATTACGAATACTATTTGTAAGGAAGATAATGAATTCTTTTTTTTTAGTAATTAGACTTTTAACGATCGATAAATGCCGGAAATTGTAATGTAGGTTGAGAAGTGAATGTACCGACAGATGCTTTGCGACTGTTGTTTTCTATACACAACCCCAAACGGGTGAGTAAGTCTTTAAAATTAATCCAATGCAATAAATTATTGCCGTTGAATGTCTGATTTAATATAACTTGGTCCCGGTTTTCAGTTCCTCTACGAGAGTTTATTGTGGTGCTTTCACCAAATCGATTAAATTTCCCTGTCCTATAATTAATACACATAGACACCTTGTTTATTGTCTATTAAAGGCTTGTAGGAGTTGTATTTATCGATGGAACTATAATAGAACCCGTTAATATTGTCCTATTGTTAATTCTATCGAGCATTTATCGATTATTGTCGCCTTTTCTTCTAAAGTTTAATTATTTTACGGAATTGTAAGATATCTGTGAGTATTTGAAAGACTTCTATTGATCCCTTTGTAATACCGAATGATTTGAAACGTGAATCCTTTCG
The DNA here is from genome assembly GCA_020740385.1 of Mylabris phalerata. NCBI lineage: Eukaryota > Metazoa > Arthropoda > Insecta > Coleoptera > Meloidae > Mylabris > Mylabris phalerata. The sequence continues at coordinate 4,014,505 of JAJEOX010000299.1, read as the reverse complement.
CGTTTATTGAAATAAATTACATTTAACTTTCAATAATAATTCAATTATAGTTGGATGCGATAACTCGATTTAACTTTTTTCTCGTGAAGCTTGGCGCGTTTTAATCGGGAAAAGGAGTTCTCGGGCTTCATAATTGCAACACTGAGTCTGCTAATAAATACGGATTTTTCATTCGAATTTTAAATCTTAACACGAATACCAAAGCTTCACTTTAAGCTTAAGATATTTAAGGATGTGTAGCAATTTTTGTAGTTATTTTCGTATGAGTTATCGACTGGAGAAGCTCTAGTTTATTCAATTTAATGAATCCACGAATATTTGGGAAAATTTCCATATTTCGGGATTATAAACTAATTAATTAATTTGAATAGAATTGATAAATATTTAAAATTGAACGATATCTCTGGGCGCTGTTTTAACGATTCGCCTGATAAAAGCGTTGATACAATAAAGAGCTGCCACAATTGAGAGAAGATAGAAAAAACAACGGTATTCATTAAGAGTTGTTTCACTTTTTACACTTTTTTTTTTAATTTAAAAGTTTCCCTAGCCAAAAGAATACAGTATTTGCGGGATTTAATTTGGAAAATTAATTTAGAACTTTTATTTATCATTTTCTATAGGAAGAAACGTATTAACTTACGCTGTGTTAGTTTATCAGTATGGCTCTCTTTCTGTCCATTTATATTCGCGTAGATTGACGAATGTGTTTTCATCATCGATAGGGTTTTATCTGTAACGGGAAAGTTGATCATCGTTTTCGTTTAAATCGAATAAATCCCGACACTCACCTAGTGAATGTTTCAAGCTTTCTAATTCTCGTACACTGGCATCCTGGAAAATAATAACGTTTTATAATAAAATCAAAACAAATATAGAATGACGAATTTTTAATTATGTCAATATTTGTGGAAGTTTATTGAAATTGTTGGAATAAAAATGTTTGTTCTGTTTTATCGATCGTACGGTGTAGTTCATCATGTGAAATAAGATTGGCGGATTTCGGGGCTATAAATTTTAAAGTATCTTGTGATTTATTTCTCGACTTAATGTGTGCGGATTCCAGGTGGAAAAACTCGCCCATCTAATATATTTGCGTTACATCGACTTAAAAAAAAATCAATTTAAACAATATCTGTAATTACTCACCTGGGGTGGTGCTGTACTATCGGCCAGATTACCTATAAAGATAGAAATTGTTGAATTTATAATCTGCAGTAATAAATATTGGTGTGCAATCGAAACTGAACAACAATAAAACCGGACCATATATTTTTTTTGTTAGTTTACAGATAGAACTTCGGAGGGAAAATACCTATAAATTGTATCTATTTTTTGTATAGTCAATGGAATATGCATGAAATATTACGCGAAATGAAATTTTCACAATAGTTTCTAATACATTTATGACTTTGTATAGAAGAGAACTAAACTATAATAATAAGGGTGCTTTCCCATTTGTCGTTATCACGTTTAACCGTGTTATGAATAGGACTCAACATGTAATCTTGACCGTTCAAAAGGACCTTTGTTACTTGACACTTTTCATCTTGTTACATGTAACAGGAACAGAATTAGGTAACACAATATCATTCAACTCCATGTTTGATAATTAGTTTAAATGTGTTGAATTCTAATTTAGTACATGTATTACATTAGGAAGTCGATGGGAAGGCTGATTTACAACAATTAGTTCCGGAATTGTGGAAATTTTTGCCATAAATCTCCCGTTTTTTTGACAATTTGTTCTTAGTCCCAAGCCGTATACACTATCAATTCGAAAACCGACATTATTTTACAAGAACTTGTATTGACTGTTAATAAATTTGAGGCTATTCAAACGCACGGTCATATTTTTTTCTGAAGAAAAACTCCAAAGATTCCGGTTCCTTTAGACCGTTTTTTGCTCAAACGAATTCCGCGTTGAAGTTTATGTTGTGCGACTTCTTTGATGATTACAACCACCCTCCCCAAATCATTCATCAGTTTAATAATAATTATTACGAAACTACTATGTAGAAATCGGCTTGAAGCCGCTCAATTCTTGATTTATAAATAAATAATCAAGCCTGGCGGTTATTATCATGGGAGACTACTCAAATTTTCACCGATCACGATGGGTTTCATTTATAAAATTAGTAGTATAGATGGTACATAATCCGATTTGTTATTATCCAATCCGAAAAAAAATAGAAAAACCTGCCAAATTACCGGAAATTGAGTAGAAACGGTGATTGATAGCTCAAGGCTACGCCTGTAAACAAGCTATTACGGCAAGAAATCGAGTTATTCGATCAATTTAGTTTAACACGTTTTTTATTGGTAGGTATATGATCGTTTATATGAAGATAACTAATATTTTCATAGAATTCTAATTTAAATATTTACAAGGTTGATTAATGCTGATCGAAATCTTCGAGCTTATCAATCTGCGATATCTTGAACGTCAAAGTTGTCGTTAAAGTCATTGTCAAGTGCACAATTTCCATAATTTCCATAACAGCAAGTCGAGAAGGGTTTATTTTTGGATTTCGCTATGGAAAATTGCAAGTTGTAAACGTTCACACGATCGTCTATTGTACGGACCGATGATTACGGAAAAAACTTACAAAATATCAATAAGAAACGGATGTTTATGAAGGAATTCGATTGAGTTTTCAGTTAATCCATCAATCTAATCACTGACAGCTAGCTAAGGGGGAAGAATTCGTAACTTTACGCATTTCAAATAGACAATCAATAGATGTCGGTGAATATTGATGGCAATTAGAGCTTCGATCAATTTTAAACGCCCTTAAAAGTGAAATTTCGAATTGCGCGCCCTTCAAAAAAATTGGGTTGGTATAACCAAATTTCCAGCAGATCTAACTTTACAATTCCAAATTTGATTGTCAGTCTCGCTTGTTGTTTTTGAAGAAGTTGTGAATTATCTGTTCAATTAAGCAATTCTTTTCTATTTTTGATTATTTTCCGCTAAATTAAATCATTAATAAGTTATAATTAATTCGAATAAAGATAATTAAAAGTTTTAAAGTTGGTTTTTAGTAATTAAGGCGTGCTTCCGACGCGAAATTTGAACCAACTTTCCTTCAGCTAATCCCTTAATCCGATCCAATATTATTTTTATAAACAGCTTGAATGGTGTTATCCTCTACTTGTTAGATTTTTATAAAAAACCTCTTATTCTATTTCACTTTTATTTGACTTTCATTACAACGATAAAGCCTCAAGTCGGATGTATTTGTCGTCGAATGAACGTGTCATCGTACACTTCTCAACAATACGAAATATAACGATTTGAGAATAGTTTCCGATTTTCGTATATAGAACGAGATCATCCACTATCTAATGTGGATAATTTCGAGTTTGTAGCGATGCCATTAATTCGATAATAACACCAGCGATTATGGCTTTAAATATTCGAACCAGTAGGAAGTCGTTTAGAAGGCTCAATAAAATCGAATGGATTCTATCCTAGTCACATATTGATCTGATTGTTCTGAATTTAAACTGAAATTAGTTAGACGACATGGGAGTTGAACTAACTGGAAAAACTATTTTGAAACAGGAACAAACATTAATTCGATATATGGCTGTTTTTCGAACAACCACAGTGAATTATGATAATTACCCTAATTTATATTAAAATAACCCGAAATAAAATAGTACAATTTTTTATATGGTAATAAAATGTGTATTTGTCACTACATTTCGCGTGACTTTGACAAATATTACAAGAGGGAAATGACTGGATTACTGATGGAATTAAATTCGAACTGGAATTATATTTTCAGATAGTTTATCGCAATCAATCGATATTTACTGTTAACGTATCAAATGATTGTATCAAAAAGAGGCAAAAATTGGTGCAATATAAATCAGAAATTGAAGCACTTAACGTTAAAATAATTTCAAAGTTTTCCTCTGGAATATAGTTGAAATCTCCATGGCAATTTACTCGACTTTAACAATTTATATTAAAGTTATAATTATCATCATCATTTGCAACAATTATTCTACTTTATAATTTCGATTTTATCAAATTGGATTCGATTCTTTATTGTGTTTGTTTAACGAAAGTGTCGACGGCTTTACGAACTTTTAAAACTGTTTGCTCTACTGTGAAGTAGATTACTCGCTGAATAAAAGCAAATTTATTTGTTCTTGAAAGAGTGTAATCATTCAAAGTCCAAAGAATTGCCCCTTTTCGATAAATTTCACACAATTGCTTATATTTTTCTTGCCTTTTAAACGACCTCTTTGTCGAATCAAACATCAAAAAAATTCGGCAAATCACCTCCAAATACTCAAGTGTCTATTTCTCGAAGAAATCCTCGAAAGTTGCGATATTACCGTAGATTCGGCCAAGAATTTGCTTAGGCAAAGAGGACGATTGCGGTCAACTCTTGAAGCACCTATTGTCCACAGTTTGGAGCTTAAATTGTGTGTCCTCGTCCACATGGCGAGTTCTTTCATATTAATTCGTACGGAAATAATTCCGGTTCTATTGCTATTAAAAATTGGAAATTCGCGAGAACTCGATAAAAAAATTGTGAAGTTCCAAAATTGCCAAATAAATCAGCCAGTGCTTCTTTTCTGTCGTTAGTTAATAAGGACGATATTTCAAAATCACCCCATGTGTCCAAATTGAACGATGGTTTATTGCTTTACAGAAAAATGTCTGCATAATTTCGTTTTCCATTTAAAATCATCCGCGTTTAATTCTTTAATTTTTAACAATAAATTCATTCAGTCTAAAGTTGTGGTATTTTGAAAAAATGATACAAAAAGGAATACTTTAAAACAGGCTTTATACTCGTAACAATGATTAATGATAGATAGGAAGACACACAAAAGGTATAGTAGTCTGAAATCTTGTAGATAAATTCTACAATAAATGAGCATAAAAACAAACATAAAAGAATATCATTATTACAGTTTTATATCGCTGTTTATTAAACCAACGCAACTAGGGAACAGTAAAACAAGACAGGAAGAACAAATTTAATTTGAGAACTATAATGTCGAAAAAATCCACTTGATTTAGGTCGTTATCAAAGCTCCAAGGTACAGATTAGTGACTTTGAGTAACAGGATGGTCGCCAATTTGGACACTTGTCTTCTATTTGCGTAGCTTCCGGTCTAATATTGAATTTCCATCTACTCATAAATAGTGTAATGTAGGTGGATTATGTTGTGATTCTCGAATCTCGGTAAAATTGTGTGTTAACATGTTAAAATTTGAGATAAGCTTCTGTACATTTTAAAACGTTTTCGAGCTTTGCAAATATTATTTTAAATTGTTCACGATAACACCAATTAATCTGTACGGCACGTTCTCTACTTGTTTATAAAGATTGTTGATTGCAAATGTTAAAAAAATTACCCAAAAAGCTTTTAAGCTTCACCTACAATTGATTTTGTCTCGTCGATCCGTACACCAAATTTGACGAATCCTCCAACGAGAACCGTGCAAATTCCAACGATATGCAATAAAAGGAGCTTAGAACGCCTTCAAAATTGTGTTCTAAATCGCTTTACAGTGTTGTGCTTTCAGAGCACGTCTGCTTATCTCGGCGATTATTGTTGACAAAATTTAAATCAAGTCTGTTCATGACAGACACACTAATTGTGTATGGATGTGAAATTGTGACGCATTCAAAGCGAATCAAGTAAAGTTGAATGGGCTTTTGAATTATTGAAAATCGTCGGCTATTCTGAAATCTCAACTCCCTGTTCCAGAAAAAAACAAATTTCAAACCAACTTGTCCGGAATTAGTCCAATTTTAAGTAATATTGAAATTCTTGGAAGTTTTTCGAAAGAAAACCACTCATCAAATGCGACAGATGATGGCGTAACTCGCTTGAAACTGCACCAATGTAGTTTAGTTTCAGTAAATTTTATTATTGTTCGTTTTTTTCGGTTGTTTGATAAATAATTGTTAATTAGCGACTGCCATTTACAAACGGAATTAATTCGAAGAATTGTTGGAAAGAAACTAGAATGACTTTATGAAATATTTGTTGTGATTGTTGAGTAAATTGACAAGAAAATTAGAACATTCAACAAGAGAATTTTGCTCGTTTCTTTCTCTTTTCTAGATTCTGCTTCAACCGACTAGTTTTCTATAATTGAATTAACGAATACAGTTCAAGGAAGTCGTCTGTTATGCAAAAGGCTTGCTTAATTGACAGATATTTACAAATAGATTTTCTACTCGTGTAACGAAACTACTTTTTTAAATCGTTAAAAGGAGAATTTTGAAACGTTTGAGCTGCCAATTTTTGACTAATTTCGATAAAGTCCAGCCTCAAGTGGTGAATTTTTGGCGAATTCTGAGGCCCACCACAGCTCTTAATCCGCTCCTGACCATCGCTGTAACCACTCTAAATAATTGGTGTTTCGATAAATATTTGGATTTAATTTCGCAAATATTCAAACAAATATTGAATGAAGCGAAATGTAATTTTCTATTAAATCCTCGAATACACCCCTTACAAATGTTTATAAACCGGACTTGCATTGTAATTTGTCGGCAACATTGTTATGTTTACTTCCAGTAAATAGGAACAGACCACCTACAGGATACAAAATCGCATTAAACAAATGTATAGAAACGAGATAGATTCATAAAATTGCAAGCTGTACTGTTTGTGTATTGTATGAATAGAGAATAGGGTGACACGTACTGTTGAAATTGAATACTTGGCTGAAACAATGCCCTAAATTCCAATCATTCCATTCCAGTTATCAACTGACAAATAATTGGTAAAGAATACAATATTTTCAATTGAATGGTTGAATTCAAAACTATTCAATATATCAATATCATCAACGACCTATATACCTTTATAGAGGGAAAAAATAAAGGCACGTACGATTGAATTTACCTTCATTAATAGGGGCTGTTTCAACAAAGCTCCGTTGCGATCTTGATGCCAAACAAACAGCGAAAATTATAACTGGCGGTAGAAGCATGTTGACAATCTGTAATTAAAATCGAAAATTAATCGATTCCACATAGAAAATAAATGAAAAAAAATTATTTTCCAAACTTAAACTTCAAAATGGAGTATTATTGTAAAATTCCACCGGCTATCTTTAACAAGTGCTATAAAGTTTGCAGTTAAGTGGTAACAAGCCACTTCTACAACACTAGAATACGGCTGAATGATTGAAATAGGCCAAAAGAGCCTCATTATTCGCGTAGAATAAGTTTTTCGCGTTTTGTATAGCTACAAAAGCTCGAAAATGAAATTGCGTCAATTGATAAAGTTGTGGAGCATCATCGATAACTTCTGTAATTTGAGATGTACGCCTCCAGAAGCTCGTATATACCACATAAAATATTCTCAAATGATAATAAATGATATAATAAAAAAGCAGTTTTTCGATTGAAATTAACAAACAATACAAGATTCGAGATAATAGAATTCTAAACCGGTGGTTTATTGATTAATAAAGGTGCTCCCTTGTTAGTATCGAATTTAACATAAATAATTTCAATTCTAGCGAAATTCCGTGATTGAATATGAGAATACAACAGTAAAGTCGACTATCTTTTTAGTATTTTAAACAAAATTGAAGAATATTTTAAACAAAATTGAAGAAAACTTGAAATTAAACAAAACTAACGTGTGCACATTTAGAAATTTTAACATTACGCTTGTTCTAGAATTTTCTAAATTCAATTTAAAATTGAAATAGATTTACTAGAAAATCCACTATCGTCATTTGAATCTAAATTTTCCATGCATAAATTTATCTGCAACTGAAGGATCCCGTTATTGGATGACAAATAAAATTTTTATTCCAGTAAATATTGCACGCTACACATGGATATGTTCACGTAAAATTGCAATTATTACAATTGCCTCTAAATGTGCATATTTAATACAAAAATGGCTAGGAAGTCGAATTCGTTCAAATGGGTCGATGCTGTTTGATGGCAGACAAGTTCAAGATTGTTGGAGCAGAATTCAAATCCTGTTGTAAGGTGAATTTTGCAAAATTTCATTGTCGTAACTTTTCTACAAACAATACAAATCTGGCGGATTTCGAGCTAAATCCGCATTGGGAACGTTACCAACTGTTACTTTTGTTTGCTCATTAACACGTCAACTTTTTCGATTGTGAATTGACGAAATCGTTTTTGAATTCCCCAAGAAGATTTGTATTTGTCGTGTCCAATGATTGCGTGTTTTTATCCCATAAAAACTCGACATCCAGTAATAGAAAAGGGATGATTTTTTCCAAGTATCCAATATCCCCAATATTGGATGTGTAGGTGTTGGATTCTAGTGATTATGCAAAGAACACCCCTATTACAATATTATTTCTCGTTTGTGATTACAATAATGTAAATCAAGCTTTAGGCTAGATTAGACAACGACGAAATTATAAATTTGCTACATTTCACGTTGTTACATCAAACAATCCAAATATTTGAAAATTTGATTGAACGATTCATTTCTGGATTAATTTACGAGGCTTTTTCAATTCATTAATAAACATACAACGGTTAAATCAATGTAACATTTCTAGATTCAAACAATAAAAAACTGTAAAGGTGGTCTTACAAAATAATCCCTAGGGGTTGTTTCGTTTACTGTTTTTTTACGAAACAAATTCTATTTACTTTAGCGTAATTGTTGTGTTGTTGCTTTTATCTCCTTATATACACTCACCCCTACAATTTGAATTATACATGATTCTATCTATATTTCGTCCGTTTTTTCCACCCTTTAGTATTACACCACCATCATAATGAGATTCTAACTGTTATATTGCAATCGACAGAGAGAAAACGGCTTAAAAGCATTGAATTGCTAAATTAAACGAAACTGTCAAATGTTAATCTAGTATTTCTACCCCTTGTGGTGCTGTCGAAAGCTTGTCGATGTTTCAGTTTTTCCATTTAAAGAGTGGTAGCAAAATACATTCGATGGGGTCAATTGCCTTTCAATGTTACAGAACAAACTCAACAATAAAATGTTCACATTGAGTCGCTCCTATGCGATAGGGTAGAGATATTTTTATTTCCACTATAAATGATATCTTTGGAATTATATAAGGCAAATGGGGTAACTACCCCATTTGCCAGTTTTGGGAAAAGAGATTTGACGACAACCATGTTGGTATTGTTGGAAAATGTTAAAATCGTTTAATACGAATTGTTTTGTAAATAGTTTGTGAGAATGTAGTAAAATTTATGGCGGGTTTGGTGAATAAACTCGCTTTGCTACTTTAAAATTGCATCGTCTGGTAAGAATTTCAATTAGTTTAATGAATCAGTACTGTAACTTTGTATTTTTGTTGAATATCGGTCGCATTCTGGAATTTTTATCGAAAATTACCGGATTCTATCAAAATTTCCCAGTTTAATCCTTCTTTTCTGATAAATTTCACTATTGAGAACCATTTTAGAAGGAGCATAAGGCACCGGAACATATATCTCGAAAACGGTAAAGGTAACGAAATCGGTAATACCTCAATCGACTTCAAATGCGATTCTATATGTCTGTAAGTCGGTGGATTTTTGAAAAATTGGCTAGATTTTCAGGAAATTTCAAGGAACTCTTTTCAAAATGAAAGCATGGTTTTAGTAGAACACACATTTCTCTTGGTCAAAGTTAACAAAATCAAACCAAATGGTATCGATAGATACACGAAAATTGAGTCTACAATTAGGGCTTATCATGTTTTGAATTGTCTTTTCGGTTTTCCGAAAAACCGCAATTTTCCGAAATCAATCAAGTAATCAATAAACAATATTTTTAATATAAATTTTTGCAATCAAAATTTTTATACACAGCTCCTCAGGCGTAAATTCTGCTTAAAATAAACGATGTGCTTAAGTGCACTCTAACGATTACCAATTGCAAAATTGGTTTTTCTTTAATAACATTATGTCTCTTTCCATTTTCTTCTCCATTACAATATCGACTTGGAATTGCTTAATTTGAGCCTGTGACCCGAATATCGATCTACTTTAGATCTAAGAACATATTGTAGAATTTCAAGTATCTATTTGGATGGATTTCTAACATTCTTCGTTTCCATGTAGTAATTTCCTATCTCGATAAAGTCTACAGTAAAATATGAGGTAATATTCTAAATAGAGTATGGTGTTAATTAGTTTCAGTATGCTTTAAAGACGTTGGTAAAGGCTGATAGTAGGAGAATATTACAAAGTTCTTAAGTTACGTCGTTTGGTGTTACCTATAAAACGAGCATCGTATCTTCTACCGGCTTTTACCTCAATATTTATCTATGCAAGTAAGTACAACGTATATGAAACTGTAATGGAAAGTTTGCGGGATTATATAAAGGCTTATTAGCCGACTTTAACGGTTTGATTTAAATTAAATTAATGCAAAATCATGACGTGATGCATAGACATAAAATTTAAAAAAAATCCAGCTTCTTTTGTATAATTTGAAAGCCCCAATTAGTAAATACGTGCGCAATTCGTGCAACTTCCTCTACCGGTTATCGGATATTTTATGCGCCAGTGCTGTGCATACAAATCTCTTTTAAATGAACCACAACTTCGTCAAAATCTAGGCGTGGTTCTATTTATTTCATGAATCAACACGCTAATTTCCACATCGTCTTTTTTCGTTTAATTTTAATTAAAGTAAGTGTTACTTTTAATGCGATCCGGTTTCAAATAGTTTGTAAATTTAATTTTGGAAATTTCGTGATTCAACAGTAATTGAATAGTGTTGTTACGTATTGGAGCGAATGTTCATTCCATCAAAAACTTCAATGGCTTTAATTTATTTAATAAAACTTTCTGATACTGCAGTTATAATTTCTTTTATTTTGATAGTGGGTTGGTTCTTTGTTTTAAAATAGGGCTTCTTGTTACAGTGGAAAATGGCAGGAAAAGCGCTATTTGTAATTTTACCGTACACTGATTCTTTATTTTTTAGAAAGAAGCTTTTGTTCGTTTTAAATAGACGCAATAAAATGTAAAAAATTGAACAAATAATCGATAAAATCCACAAAATTTCCTCTCAACCTATCAATTTTAATAGAGAGCTTTTTGAAGCGAAGGAAAAATAGTTGTGATAAGATGTTGGATCTAATGTATCCTTTTCAAAGAGACGAAACAATCTATCTGCCTTTTATTTGCAAAACTATTGATAGTTTTTATAATGAACTCAATTTGTTCCAAGCGGCTTCAAAGTAATATAAAATCGCCTTCTCAGCGGAGACGCTTCCGGTTAAACGCCATCTAAGCATGCTTGAAGCGCATTCAAGGCTTGTATTGTTATAATAAAAGTTTCGGTTTTATTGTCCATTTTGAAATTTCAAAATTTCGCCATCAATATTGTTGTAGAAAGCTCGCAATGCAGTAGATTTCTATTATTTCGACTACAATTATACGTCTAACGGCTGGAAAAATCAACGAATTGAAAAAAGATTGTCACATTGCCAGTTCGCTGTTGAAATGTAATACAAGAGAAAACGTTCAGTTATATCTAAATCTGGCCGACAATATTTACTTTGCTGTAAGCCAAAGTTCAACTCGACTCATTCATCAAATGTAGAACGAAGAAAAACAAGGCGGTTGTATAAATTTTCATGTAAGCAACTGGGATTTTGTCTTTCTCACAATTCGCAACGACACTAAGCTATTCAGTTGAGATTTTAAACATTCCAGATTAAATTCTTGACTGCGTTTGGATGTTATTGCGGATTTTTAACGAAGCAAATCGATCGTTGGAACTGTGTCGAAATTGTGTCAAAATTCTTAACGTCCAGTGAATTATCTGTATGGATGCGATAAGGGGATTAAATTTCTTGGAGGTTATCGGTTATGCGACATATTTTTTTTTCGGTGAGCTGGACGAAGATCAAAACTGAATCCTTATAATTCCGCACGGTCTATCCTTCGAGTGCAAATCGTCCCTACTCTGGATTATTGGTATTAATCGATTATAATCGAAGACTAAAGTTGAATTGACTACTAAAAGGTAAAAATAATTAGTTTTAATTATTTGTTATCGTTTATATAACGCCAATAATTTCATAAATTAGTTACGTTTGTACTGTTAATTTAGTCTTCTGCATAGACACGTTGCATAAGAACAGTTTCTTTGATAATAAACAATTAATTGTTGGCGTTTCGTCTAGTTGGAAAGGATTAATTAGTTAGAAACACGTAAAAATTCGGCGATAATTAAACAATAATTAAATATCTTTGTTTAATACCGACTATCCAAACATAATTATTGATTTTATATTTAGCATGTTGTACGATATCCAATAACAAGATTATGCATCCCCTATAATCAACGAAAATATAAAATTTATTATAACATTATGGTATTAAAATTAAATTTAATTAACTGAAATATTGGATTATACATACAGATGATTATAAACGTATTACAAAGTCTGTATTGTTATCAATTTAAACAACAAATATGAGTCTTTGTTTACATTTCGTTAATTCGCTTCACCCCCATTTTTTACCCCCTTAACTGGCAAACTTTACGTAACAACTTAGGAAAATTTCGCCCCAATTTCTGCCTCATCTTCTTCACTGCTAGATGTTTACCTTTAAATGTCGCAATAATTTCAAAGGTATTTACACCCCTACACGAAGGGAAATATGTAAATTTCCGGTGCCAAAACGGATATAAATTTTATAAAAATCGAGCTATTTGTAGGATTCCGTTGGAATTTCAACGATTTTTCATTTGTAAACTGATAAAAATTAGCCAAGTAGAAATAACAAATCAAACTACAAGAACAATTAAGAGAGAAATTGTTTTGTTAAAGTTTTTTAATGGGAAAATAATTGAAACTGAGAACGTAATGAATTTTGCCACGTTTTCATCCACATAAAAGCTCATTTCGCCATTATTAATCGATAAGAATGATAAGAATAATTATAAAAATGGGGCAATTACAATAGCCGCAATTTAGGGGATTTTAATTAAGCGAAAACGTATTTCTACAGCGTTGGCGATTGGAGTTAAAACAATATAATTTTCTGTTATACCAATCCGGCAATGTTAATTAATAATATAAAGGGAATATTATTTTTGGGTTATTTGATATTTGGCTTGGAATTATCGATAAAAGCAGATAAAATATGGACTTGTTGATATAAATTTTCATAAAACAACCTTTGAGTAATAATATTTGTTTTACTCTTGTTAATAAACATAAAACTGATTTAATTCTAAAAATAACATTTTATCAATGCACAAATGTAAATTTGAAAGCAATTCTAGCTATTGAAGGATTAAAACATAAATCAATCAACCAATTGTTAGATCAATAGGGATTTTTTATAATTTATTTGTGATTAATTGGGGGACGAACTGCGAACTTTCAATATAAACTTGTTGAAATTTTGATGCAAAACTTGATTCGTGAAGATCAACAATTTGGGAAACTTGATAAAGGTTAAATTGGGATTCAAAATTAAGGATGAGATAACGAAGGTATAAATTGGAAAATATCCAACCTTAGGGGGATTAATTTCAGAGTTGTTTACAAAAAAAATACCGGTTCTTCTGCACGATCTTAATCTAAAAATATCTACCATATGACTGCTAATTTAGCCGAAATAAACATAAAGCTCCTTTATTAATATAAAAATTAATTTCCAAAATATTTAAAATTTGTGGAGTTATCTCAATTTTGTTACAATTAAATTAATGATAATAAATTTTGTTAGAACTTACCGGAAAGCTGCGTCGTCAATGGACACGCTAGAATCAATGTAGAGCTTTTGAGAGAAAGCTTACAACTGCACACAAAATCATGAATTCAAAATGTTTAGTTGCGCGGACGCTGACGCTTTTGCGTCGATATGAAACATTGAGCTTTTACACGACAGTCAATTTGTCGCCAAAAGATGGCGTTTATAATTAAATCTAATCCCCCAAAAATAGAATAATCAAAATTTAAGAAAATATGATGAATTTATTATTGTTAAAAATACTTTATTGTGGAATTAAATGGCCTATTGAGCAACTTGTGAGATGATATTCGACCAGAATGTTGTATATTCTTTAAGCACCGTCCCCCTGTAATGCAGATTTAAATTAGAAGAATAAAGTGTTTCAATTCGATGAATTTACGTGAAATAGACTTGTCCTGATTGGGCATTGTATGGAGCTCGCCAAATTAATGTCGCTTGTTGTTTGGCTTTCGGATCAGCATGAGTGATGGCGCTACATTCCGGATGGACTTTCGTATTTGGACTTTCTACCCATTGTCCTATCCAAGCGTCACTGGCGGCATCTCGCGCCTGGATGAAGAAACCTTTGAAATTCTCTGCGCCTTGGATGTTAACTAGAAAACCACCGAAAAATTCAAATCCATCAATATTTCGCAAACTGCTATAAGAAACAGGTGATTGGCGGCAGATTGCGTAAATTGGTGATGTAAATGCCATTGATTTTTCAACAATTTCAAGATTATGCAATTTGTTATAATTAGCGAAATTGATTCGAATTGTACCTGTGATTTGTGTCCCGGGGCCGTAATGGGCGCTGGATTGGATCACTTGAAATGGATTTGTGTGCGGTGGTTGGGGTCTGGCTTGGCCGTGGTATGGTTGATTAGGTCTTGGTTTGACGCATGCATCAACAGGGGCACCGTCTGGAAAACCGGCCGTAATTAGGAATAAACACGACAATATTAACAATAAATAAATATTCATCATTGCGGATTTGATTTGGATCACTCAATTGGAAGAGACGGCAGTATCGCACACTGGATGAATGTTAAATCGAGACTGATTTTAAAAACTAACGTATAGGACCAGGAAATATTACACATATAAAGGTTGGGCTGAATCTCTTGTACCACTTTCACTTATTCTTGTTCGCCTAGATTACACATACACATGGTATAACTTATGGCATTTTCAATCATACTAGAATCTTGATTTCTACCAGACATTTATCGTAATTAACGATTTTTTCGCGTTGTTTTATATTTTGATTAACGCAACAACAAATTAAGAGAAATGCTTTCGTGACAGCTCCACCGACCTGAATATCTCAAATGTCAGTTACCAAAACTTTGCCGTAGACGTTTAGTAGTTTAGAGGAAAATTTTTGATTTTTTCCTTTAATTAACGTTGAAATTTCAAAATATCCTCGGAGCAATTGCTAGAAAATCCAGTCACTATAGCGCTAAATTCACGTTTATTGGCCTTTTGAAATTTTATGATAATCGACAATATTTCATCGGCACTTGGGCAATTTTTTTATGTGGACATTTTTGCCGAATTTCAAAACACTGTTATTTTTCCTGTTAATTAATTTGTTTGAGTTTACTGCGGCAGTGACACACATATTGATCGTGTACTCAACACAACATTTTGCATCATAGGCTCTACCCTCGACACTTCAATTAAAAGTTAATTCATTGTAAAATCTTTTGTTTCACAACCGCACACGGATATCTGCCATGATTTTGCATTGATTCCCCTTCATTACCAATTCAACTAAATATCGGGCTAAATTAAATCGGCTGAAATACATGAAAGCTTTCGGTATTAAAGTGTACACACTTCCTTATAAATTTGTTGTTTATGTTGCTTTATATTGTTTTCGTATGAATATCAGAAAATCTGCTATTGTAAATAAGTATCGTATGAACGATGCGCGTTCGATATCCGCGCCCCTGCACCAAAACCAACAGCAGCGTCGTCGTAGCATTAAGCTCCACCACCACCACCACCACCACCACTACCATCATTTCAGCAACGTAACAAAACCACCACAAACTGAAAAAAGCGTTACAACTAGACGATCGTTGCTGTAGTGCGTTACAGCATGGTCTACAAAAAGGCCACATTTCACGCGCCATGTGATTGTGTCGAGTGACCATGAGGCAGGATCGGCAGGAGATGCTCCACAAGGAGCTACTCCTGCTCCTGCTGTTCGTTGGGGCAGGACGATGGGGTTTGGTTGCAGCGCAGAATTCCGATAATTCCGGTAAGCGGCATTTAATAAAATTCTAGAAATCACCAGAAAATATTCAATTTATAAAGTCTAATCAATAAAATCACCATTATTGTAACGATTGCTATTGGAAGTTTACGTTTATTTTAAAAATTGATAAAATTCCCAACACATTTCCCGTTTTATCCCTCTAAAGTAACAGGTATAGACCACAACTGTGTCAACTTTATTTTTTATTCCAGCAACAGATGTTATCACCAGATGAAGTACTTTGTTTAGGTATTTGTTCGCATTCTAATCAAACAACAATAAAAAGTCTTTATTATGTTAGTTGACTTGCTCATATTTTATGAAAATATCATTTAGGTCTATCAAAATACGCTCTTTATATTCCAACAAAAGTCGAAACTCTATTGACATGTAGATACGTTAATCGCATGATAGACCAATTCAAGATCTTGAACGATAAGTTTTTCAATATTAATAATAATCGGCACTCGGTATGAATCATTTAACAGTTGCTATGACAATGTAATCATAACAAATCGCCACTGTTGTAGACAACAATAGGTTTTATTATAAAGTTTTGTGAAATTCAAAAGCTCAGTTTTCTGTCCAATCCTTTGTGTCTACTCGAAAAATAAAGTTCCATAAAACGATAATTTTGATAGATTTGTTTAGAGTAGAGAAAGCTCGATCTGTTAAGGGTGGAATTAAAGGTTTACCTATGCACGTAGCGGGCTTTATCGGTGGAAATTTAGACTAAATACCCTTGGAAAAGTTTCAACTACAATTTCTATTGCAGTAAATTATAGAGTAATATCGTTCACTTTAATATCAGCTTTATGATCAATAATCTGTAATAATTCGATAAAAATTACAATCGATTTGTAGATGTTGACATTACGGTCATCTAGAATCAATCTTAGGCGTGTTCTTGCACATAAACATACCCATATCCGTTTGACATATCAGACATATGGAACATTAATGTACATTAATGTAAATGTACACAATACCGGCTTGTTTATTGGGCAGAAAAGTTTACATTTGTAACGGTCGGATTATATTTAGCCCGGATTAAAATGACAATTTTGTGTAATTACAACACTCCCTGTTTAGGTGGTAATTGAATATTTTTCAAATTCTACACAAATTCGAGAAATATGAGCTTACAACATCAATTTTAATGATTTTAGCTTACAATTAGTTGCCTTCCTAATCGGCTTACTTCTCTTATTGTCTAAGGGCACCCAACAATTCCTTGAAATTCATATCGTATTTCATCAGGAATTCAACGGAAAATCAATAAAACCCGTCATTTCCATCGGGTTCTGTTGTATTTCGCACATGTTGATGCGATATCGGCGCCACGGTAATCTGTCTCCCAATTAAGACGCATTTTCTAAAGTATCCTAAATAGATCCCACTTAATTTTTACATTCACTCCAACGTTGCTTCATAAATCGATCGGGTCTAGAATTTATGATGGAATAAAAGGGAAAGTTTAACGACTACTAGTTACAAATCAATCTTCTTGTTGATTCCAACATAAACCTCCACAACGAGAATTCTCTACAATGATGATAGAATAATTCGTTTATTTCAATATTTCGAATCTAATATCGATCTAAAGTTCAAGTTTAAACCGAGTTTATTTGCGTTTATCAAAACAACAATACAAAACAAAACGACTTTTTTGCGTTATCCCCCAAAAAAATCGTAAACGTTTCGTACTGTCTTCGTACCATTCCGAACAAGATCCATAATGAATTTAAATGCGTTATTCCGCAGTAATAAACCAATTTAATTTCGGTTGTGTTAAATATTGCCGACCTGAGATATCATCGAATTAGAAATAGAATCGAACCGATTATTGGGGGGCTATATAGGAATTTTTGAATTCGGCCAAGATTCGTATTCAGATTAATCCGGAATTGTATCGATTATCCTTTAATTTCCTTGCTAATTTCCAGTTGTTGAATTCTTCAACTTGATTCAATCGTTGCTTATAATTTTTGTACAGCTCGATTCGATCATTAATTATAAATTGTCGCAAGTTGGTGTCAATATTTAATTCCTGTTGAGCAATTAACAATTTCCGTTATCTCTACCATAAATTTAACGAATAAATTGTTGACAGTTGGATAGATGAAATTATAACGTTTGCAATATCCGGTAGTAGTAGTACGATAATTAACAATATCCTTATTTATCCTCAATCTTATCAGATTAAGTAACCGATATGTTTTTATCACGGACGAGTGATTTAATTAAACATTTAACTAATAGTATTGGTATAGTGGATGAGTGTCAGGAGGGTAATTTCGATTAATTGCATTTGATGGGTTGTGGTTAACGATCGTTGAACGACAATATAAGAGAGGCGGTGGTTGTTGTTATTGGCGCCGAGACGCTTACAGTTAGGAATTTTCTGTCGTTCGATATAAACATTCATAATATTGCACCGCATGCTAGGTCATTGTGCCAACACGCAATATTATTATTTTTTTAATCATTAAACGATAACCATGAGTCAGTTTTACAAGTAAACATCAACCCTTTGTTTGGGCGACAAATGAATTTGTCAATGTCGATTGTTGAAATAATAACAAGACTGTAATTGTTTTACATCGATTTTAATTATAAATCATTAATCATATTAGACAGCTTGTTCATACGGAGACTATTTGAAGTAGTTCAATATTGATTAGATCTCAAACAAAACAGACTAACAACGGGAAAGCTTGGACTAGATTTCTCTTTCTTTATACGAGTTTATCAACAATTCGAAAACTGCACATTTTCAAATATCAACACGGATTTATTCGAATGGAATATTAAATTGTCCACAATTACCCCCAATTTTATATTAAATAGATCGATTGTAGAACAATCAAATTGGATTTCATACAATTTATCCATGTGGGAGTTGGATTTTTACACCAAATCTAATTTCCGCGCCTGCATGGGGTTTTTGTTAATTGAATTCTGATAAAACCCAGTTCAGTCAATCATAAATTTTTTCAGTCATACAGTTTTTTAATTCAGTCAAGCTGATATTAGCAAATAAGACCAGTTTGGTAGGAAATTAAATTGTTAGAACTTCAACGGCGCATCCACCATTTTTCAATCCTTATACACTTATTTTTATTCGAATAATCAAAATAGATAGTGAATGAATAACAAGAGTTTAATTAAACTTTAATGTAATTTCATGTTTTTTATTGTATTGTCGCCGCTATTGTTTTGTTTCGGGTATTTGAACTTTAAGCTGAACTAGTTAAAATTGTGGTCGATATGAAAAAACTATTTAAAATTTTATACGCTTATTTTTGTTGTATCTTTTATTAGATTTATAGTATCGCTAACTATACTCGTTAATTGTGTGGAACACCCCTGTGAATACCGAAAATACAAAGCAATAAACTATAGATCACCCCGTGTTCAAAAACACCAGATATATTATCGATAACAGGCCACAAATGGCGTGTTTGGTGATCCAAATTTGAATAAAAAAACTGTCCCTTGTCTGCGATAATAACCATAATTAGTAACGAACTTATCAACAGTCTACTATCGAATATTTGGGTCGAAAATTGTACACAATATCGTGTATTGTCACCTGCTCGGTTCACATAAATTGTTGAATTGTTGAACAGTTCAAACGCCTGCTGTTTCAATTCTCAAAAGACAGACACAAAATTTGATCGTAATCTCAATTCTATTACCACGCCGTATTTACAATGAAGATCTATAAGTTTAATCAACTAGCACGATATTTTAAAAGACGGATAAATTATCGATAAGTTCTGGAAGTTTCCAAATTGGAGCTCAGAACGCGGTGGTGTCCAGTAAATTTAGCTTAGTCTCAACGATCGTAGAAGGAAATTTATAACAATTAAACGAATTTTTAGGGTTGTAATTTTTAAAAACTATAATCCCCACATTTGACATTTTAACCGTAAAGTTTGGACCGTCGACCGGTACGAAAAAACGTTTAAAACTTTACAAAACTATTGTTGAACTTGCAACATTAAAGCTTCCCGTGTGGTTGATAACATCATTTCTAGAAAAATACAAAATCAACTCAATTGATGTAAATTTACAACGATACGAGACCTATATTGTAACTTTTTAGAGACAGTCAAGTTGAATTTGAATAATCTACCGATAGAGATTGTTTCAAGAAAGTTACAGAATACGAGCATGGGTTTGAAAAAAGCGATTATTTTCGGACTTCTCTTCAATTCTGTCGAAAACAGGACTGTTGTAAATTTTTCAAACAATGTTTCCAACCCAACTAGATGCTCCACTAATAATTAAAAACCTCTACAAAGCTACAACGTTTTTTTCTCGTTTGTACGGGCAATAAAAGAAGGCCGGTTTTAACATGATTTTAAAATTCCCGACGTCATGCTTTAATCATTAGTGAGAGCTTTATGGACTTAAGTATTCTAGCCGGATACTTTTCTATGAAGCCTTAATTGCGGATTCTTTTAACTTTATAGCGAAAGGAAAGTCTAAGAACACGTGCGGTAATACGGCGATAAATTTTCGAAATTATGCTAGATAATCGTCAAGTTGAAAATGATTCGGGTTTCGATACAGATCCAGAAGAATAATTGGGTGATTGTAGCCGTTCTAGAGGATATTTTGAGCTGTTATATCGTCAATAGATTCGTTACATTTGGTACTCAATTGGGTATTTAGAAATTATCGGTGGAATCTTTAAGGTAGTTGAAAACTGCGTCCTAATCGATAAATTCTGTTACAATCTTGTAGTTTGGTCAAATTCTATACGAAATAATTTATTTGCATTCTCTCTAACGGGGTTTTAGTGAAATCTCCCACCTCATCGACTACTTGACATCTTCATTTAGATTCATGGAATTCATTGAAGTGATGATGCTGTATTGTTACTTGTATGTAGTATCAAGGGTTTTGTATTATACATACCTACATTATAATTTGTAGGCAACACAATTTCATTTAAATTTAGAAACTACCATCTTTACAAAATTCAACATATATAAACCTCATTAAAATTGTATGTGAATGGTAATTTGTAATGTTACAGGTCAGATAGAGGACGGTATGTTCGGTGATAAGTGCAACTCAAATGATGAATGTCGATTCGATGGTTCAGTCTGTGAAAAAGGCAAATGTGAATGTCTACCCGAATTTCCAGTTACAAATCATTTGGATAAATGCGGAACAGGTGAGAGAATCTCGGCGAGAAACTAAAATACACCTAAGTGGATGTTACTTTGTTGATTTCTCGGCCAATGTTCGTAGTAAATCGGGCAAAACAGGCAGGAATCGATACGTGGAACTCTGTTAGAAAATGCAATATCGGCTGACAATTCGGTTTTATTTGAGAGACTACAATATTTCCAATTAATTCGTCTCATAGTGGAACTATTTCGACGATTTGTATTAGGTTTAATCGATCCCCGAGGGCGAGCACTGTTGAAATAAATGAAAAAGCTTCCCACGATTGCTTCCTGTAAAATAAACCGTTAAATTCCCTTTTATTCTTCTCTAGTACATGACAATAGGGGAAGAATCCAACAAATTACACATTTATTAACACATAAAATTCCATCAATTCCCACTATCAAGAAATTCGAATTAATACAAGTCCGAGGAAATTTTCCAAAAAAATAAAGCTAAATTTAGTTTTGTTCAAATAATCATAAGCTTTATTTACGGATGACGGTATAATCTTGTTACATATTTCAAAGATAAATTGCTTCTTACTCACTTCGAGAAGCCTAAACAAACAAGAGGATTTCAACTCAATTTTAATGAAATAGCGCAAAACAAAACGATGGGTTAATTAATTGATAAACCTCGAAAACTCGAGTAAATTCCTAAATTAAATCTTTTTCAAGTAGCCGAAATTGATCGAGTTTTTATCATCAATACTGATTATTATTCCTTTGTTGTCGATAAATTAATTATTCCGATTGGACTATAAAATATCCATTATTTTCTCACTTTTATTACGAATTGTTCCCTGGAAATATGGACTCACGCAACAATTCACCTTCTTTTAACTAATTACTCATTATTCCGCTATTATTAAATGCAGTTTGAATCGTTAAAAAACTAGGCTTGTCTATTAACGTTATGGTTTAATGATTTAGATTATTAAGCGAAAAGACTCTTATTAAATTCCATTTCGACCATTATCTCTACTCAATGGAATCTCCCATTATTTTCCACAAGAACTGATGAATTCATTCTACATATACAATCGTGGAATAATAATAATGATTTCAATATTTTCCAGCTGTTCGGGTGAATGAGTCCTGTTTTTTTAACGAGCAATGCGAAGTTGTAACGCTAGAAACCGAATGTCGGGATGGTTATTGTGTTTGCCGTTTTGAAAAACAACCAATCATCAGACCGGATGGGAAAATTGATTGTATTGGTAAGGAATTGCGCCCCTTTTCAAGGTAGAAATACAATTTTATCAATGCTTCTTTCGGCAGTCGTTCAAAATACAACAACACCAGGCAAATACGTCGACCCCGCTATGATTGGAATTTTGGTAGCAATGTTTCTCATGTTTATCACAATTTGTGTTGTTCTACGATTATTCAGCAGGTAAATAGGGGTTGAAATTATCATATCTCCCAGTTCCTATTGAAATTTCCAATAATAACGGAACCGTTGATATTAAAATGTGAAACATTAAATTTCAATATAAAGCGATAAAGATCATGTCGGCGTTTATAATAATTACACGAATATTTAATTGAATATAGCGTAAAGTTTTCCATTCGTTCGTTTGTATGATTGATGTCTACATGAAATGTAAATAAATTTCTGTAATTGTTTCGTAATATAAACACGAAATTACAATGAAACTGATCAATATAGGGCAAAATATGATTTTCTCCATTTCAAAGATTGTAGATTTATTTCCTAAAGGCTCTTGTATAGATTACAAAACATATTAAAACTAACTTAAAAGAAAACAAAGACGTTTTGACCTGATTATTTATACAGTAAATATTACCTGTAAGTCGTTCATTACAGTAAATTTGCGTGACTTTTATGGGTTTTTTCTAAATGGAAAACTGAAGATTTCGATTTTATAAATTCTAAGAATTCTCTTCTATACAATTACAGCAGCAAAATATCATAAGAACATACGATTTAAACAGCTTGTTGCTTATTGTAGAAGAAAAAATTAACCATTAATAATACGCTACAATTTGGGGCACTTATTAAGCATGACAGCTTAAACTGAACCGTGATTGATTAATTTAAACTGAAACACTACAGTTTATTACTTCGTTTTTATTCTTCTTCTCAAACATCGTCCTTCAATTAAAGATGAAGGATACACGTTAAAAGTGCCCTAAATTGGAGAATCCTCGTCAAAAAGAGGCTATCGAGTTTCTTTTTTAGGATTCAATAAACCGTCCGTACAATTTTCGCCATCTATGTTGAAATGGACAACTTGTTATTTCCTTATTTTCAATTTACACACCCATTTACTGTAAATATATCACCGATTGCTCCTCTGGGCTGAACGTCAACATTATCGCCGACAAAAGTCAATTTCTCAAGAGGCTTGCTAGCGATTTTGTTAACATTAACGAAATTCTACAACTGGAAACTATTGGCAAATTAAAAATTTTAAATACACTTTTTATTCTTCCCTTTTTGTTGTTATTGTTGACCTAAATTCCGCTATATAAAACTTGCATTTTGTGATATTGTAAATGTACTGGTTGTAGAATATTTAAACTGTTTCAATTAAACTAAATAATAGAGAGAACAAAACGTGAAGTTAAATATAAACTCAATAGAATGTCAATATTGACTCGAGCGGTTGGTTCATGAAAATAAATTTTTAAAAATCTGATTCCACGTTCTTTTTATAAACATACGAGCTTTTTACATTTACGGCATTTCGATTTTGCCCATCTTTAATTTAGTCGACGGTTTAAATAAAATGATATTCAAAGAGATTGAAGTTTCCGGTATTATGGGCACGTTAAAAATTGTAAAAATATCGATAAAATAATATGAATACTAGTAAAAAACACCCTTAAATGGCAAAAGTACGCCACATAATAGCACCTAAATATCAACCCAGTTTTCTTTGAAACTCGCAAATATAAATCTACGTGTAGATTTAACGAAAAATTATAATTTGCTAACAGTCGAGCTTCGGCTAATTCACAATTGAACAGAATTCGCGATTTGCGGTTTAATAATTCCGCTACGGTAAGATTTCAAATCAAATTTGCTTAAAGTGGTGAATCGGGATTTGTATAGAATTTTTACTGCAACTCACCGGATTGATACTGAAACTTTTAATA
This sequence comes from Mylabris phalerata, assembly GCA_020740385.1. NCBI lineage: Eukaryota > Metazoa > Arthropoda > Insecta > Coleoptera > Meloidae > Mylabris > Mylabris phalerata. Next base: position 3,990,215 of record JAJEOX010000299.1, on the reverse strand, counting down.
TGTACGGTGAGTTGTTCCAGTCTTTTTGTTCTAAAAAAAACAGCGGTAACACGTCTTGAATTTCCATCATAATACGTAAATTTATTGCATCCATTTTTTCCCATTTCCGCACATTTCGCTACATCATACATTTTTCATTCTCTCCATTTATTGATCGTTTTCTTGCTCTCCTCTTAAATTCCCATTGAAAAAACAGTCTAGTTATTGTTTCCATATTTTCCTAACAATGAACAAGTCTTAATACCCGAGTGATGGTGTTGCAATATCAGTTACATTACTAAAAATGTTTGTTTCATTGTTTGGGTTTTCCTTTTTTTTCTCTGTTGAATAGAGCCCGGTGGCGTGAAAATAGGACGATATTCAACACACCAAACCCGAGGCTGATGAACGTTTCATTGTTAAGAGAGAATAAATTGCTGCATCAGGAACGGCGTGGATCTAGGGGCAGTGCCAGGGGACCTAGTCGACAACCTAGTATGGCATCGTTAAGGGCTCATTCGCCGAATTCTCAAGGTATAACATTCAAATAAATTCGAGAATGATCGTGAAAATACCCAAATATCCCAAAAATTGTATCAAGCCAAATTTAAATTTTAGTACATTCGGTAGGTATGCGTTTAGACCGATTAGAATATAAATTGGTGCGATAATTTGATGATTAAATGAAATTTTATCAGATCCACCCTCTACTACCCGATTAATCTTGCAGTAAATTTTGTTTAATGCTTGTCCGGATGGAGTAGAAGGTTAATATAATTGACTTATATGCACTGATTTTCGGCACTTGCTTCATCAGACACTCACCTAGTTATAGTTTCGTTTATTTTATAGTTTAAAGGGTAGTTGTAGTAGTTTCACCAACTAAACAACTAAACATGTCATCATTGCGCACTATTTATAAAATAAACTTTGTCCATCCGACCACAGGTCGTTTGTTTCTAGGATCGCGACGGGGCTCCCGCGGCAGTAGTAACGCATCGGCTACATCGAATCGTTCCAGTAAGAGTCCGCCACAAGGGGGCACCAATATGGTCAGTTCGGCAACAACACCGATGCTGGAAAGTGTCACCGTTGAAGTCCAAGAACCGAAAGCATAACTTAAAAAAAATATTTAAACGAAAGCTTGAAGCTTTGTTCTATACAAATATGTATACATAAATGCAAGCTCTTCTCGTATTTAGAGCAAAATTAATAAAATTTCTACAATCTCTTTACTTACTTCGGTAGTAATAGTGATGTTAGGGACCAGGAAAGGTTGAAACAATTTGTCCATTCATCACGTTTATAATTAAGATAAAAACTAGAAATTATAGATATCTAATTGTAAGATATCCTGTAAATTCTTTTAGTTATAATCATTAGAAATTCTCAAAAATCGTACAAAATAGAAGTTTTCTTTTCAGATTTCAATTCAGAATGGTAATCAAGCACAAGAATCCAATTAAAGCACATTATAATTATAAAAATCGTAGTAATTAGAGTTTGTCTGCTTTATATTTAATAAAAAAATTCTATAATTTCATCTACTCTTTTGGTGGTACAAAAAATACTGGGAATATTTTGTGATACTACCAAAACAAAGCTGTGATTGTATGTTAGCTGATAGAGAATACGATTGGGATAGACAGTAAGTAATGGGAAAACTTGTTGCCTATTTCAATCGCGAATATTTACCATCGAAATTTAATTAATTAATTAATACAAGTAATTAATAATCAAGCAAATTTGAACAAGTAAACATACAAAATGCAGTTGTGCTCATCAAATGAAAAAAATTTATATACCTCCTATATTTTTCCTCTTGCAACAAATTCAAAAAAGAATCACCGAAATGATTGTAGATTGTACTTTAAATAGTTTAGATTTCTAAAATATAAGAAAAGTACTTTTATTAAATGAATTTCATGTAAATTAAAACGGTTTATTGACGAAGAAAATTGATAAATACTATAATACACGAGCTTAGCTCTGCTTGCTTAATAATTATAATAAATTAGTATTTATCAAGGGTTTTTAACAATTTATTCTTCTCTAAATATTTAGCTTATATCTTTATACTCTTGTATTGTACTGTTTTTTCACATATAACTCGTAATCTGTATTTGCCAATATAATTTTAATAAAACGCTATTATATTGACAAACTCAACTGTGAATTCACCGATTTGAAATCATTCACCCTTATCCTCCAATATCGATCGATATTGAGGCGCTCCTGAAGGAGTAAACTTCAGGCAATAATCCAGTTTATAATTTTCAACTCATCTGTCGTCGAGACGTTTTTAATTAAACGCAGCTATTCGATATAATTAATTAATTTCTCTCCTAAGGTACAATTGACAGAGTTAATTAAAATAAACTCGTTTGAGTTTAGCGTTAAATTTCCCTGACTTAGGAAAGTCGGGACAAGTTTAGTGGAGGAATTGTTTTGTAAATAAAACAGATAATCTACAATAAAAAATTAGCTATTTACAATTATTTGAAAGATTTCTTCGATCTCCAATCCAAGAATTCATCGAACTCGTTAAAATCATCATCGTCGGAATTTTCATTTTCCACAATTTTTGTCTCGTTACAAACCGAAATTATATGTTCTTTCTTCTTTTCCAAATCTAAAACTCTAAAAAAATCAATATAGCGGATATTCAATTAAAATAATATTATACTTTGATAGTTTTTTTAATTGTTCATCAATTTCATCAATTTGTCGTTCAGTAGTCGCCTCCTCTTGGTCTTCAGCGATAATTGCAGCACTCTTATTGTCAGCTTCGCGGATCTCCTTCTGGAATTTCTCCCATTCCTCCTCAACCGGATCCTTATATTCTTGATTTCTAGCCTGTAAATCTCAATAAAACAACAAATTATAACTTTAATTCGATTTGAACCTTAGCGTCTAGTTTGGGATCGTCGAAGAATCCTTCAGGTAAAGTTTCATCATGGTCTTCATCGACTTCCATAGCTTCAATCGACGGTTTACGAATCGGTAGAATCGGGGGTGGTTTTGGCGAGTTATCAAAGAAATCTTCAGGCACTCCATTTTTCTTCTCTTCAACTTCTTCAGGTTTACTTCTTGAAGTTGAATTCTTTAAAATGCCTTTAGGTTTCTTCTCTGGTAGTTCAACGATTATCGGTGGTGTTATGGAACGTTTCAATGGTGTGGTGAAATTATTTGTGCGTTGTTTCAATCGTTTCGCTAATTCGATATTTTCTTTATGTTGTTTTGAATTAATATGAACCGGCCAAACTGTTTCCGATCTTACTACAGATTTACATAGAATACAAGTGAGTTGTCCCTGGTCATTGTACGTATATAAAAATTAAGGAAATTATAAAATTTTGTGTTCAATCAACAAGAAAAATTGTGAATTAAAGTCGAAATAAAAAGGATATTTAGCCAATGGTGAATCGATTTTCTTTATATCTTTGAGTTTGTTTTTATGTTCACTTAAAGCCCGGCGAAATTCGGTTTGTATCAACTTTTTCTTTGCATTTTTAAACGTTGCAGACATTTTTCAAAGAAAAATTGTTATAAACATAACCTCAAATTTCAAACCGTCAAATGTCAAATCTATGATTAAATTAAGGCCGCCACTATACAAACGAAAAATCCCTATACAACGGCGTTTTCGTATTGTACAATTATTGAACGTTGGAAGAAAATTTTTATTTATATAATGCTCCATTGTTATGAAATTTCGCATATTCTTTCAGTTGTAAAATCAAACAATTTGTTTCCAACAATGGAAAATAATAAATAACATTGTAGACAATTCGTCATACATCTAATAGAGTTGTTAGATGTATGTTGGATTGCCTATAAATATGTAATAAGATTAAATAAAAATATTCAAATTTAGATGATAATTTGCCCAAAATTGAGTCTTATTCTGCATAATTATCGTCTTCCAATTGTAAAGTATTAAAATTGATAGTCGGTACGTCTCGAAATAAGCCTTAATTAGCAAGAAAAACCAGGCTAATGTTAACATTTATTGGCTACAATATTCAAATGCAAAGTACCCCTATTATCATTATCATTAAATCGAAATGGGCAATATTTAAATGATTGTTTTATTATTCAGATGTTGATGGTGATAAGACAACAACAGTCACGTTAAGAGAACGTTGAAAATGACCATCGATTACCAGTCATATAAGTCATTAAAAGGTACAATTTTCATGTTCTAATTGAATTAATTTATCGAAAATTGGATATTTATTGCAGAGGATCCTTTGAAATGGGTCTATTATTTCACGATTGATATACTAAAGTATAAAAGTATACGAATTGCAATTATTATTTCGGTTATTCTGCATACTTTGGTAACAATATTTCAAGTAATCTATTCGAATATTTTGGGTGACTCAAAGTTTTTTATCCAATACAGTCCAGTTTTGTTAAGCTCCTTATACGTATCTATGCCCACAAAATCATAATTTATCGTAATTTGTAACAATTTTTAGGTAATCACTTCTGGAATTTGTACAGTTGTCTATTACAATGATATGAAATCTGTGTATATCTTATTGTTCGATTATCTTCAAGATTATGGAATTTTCGGTGAATTATTCAAAAAGAAAGTCTATCGTACCTCTTATAAATGGCAAATTTTGATGCTTATGAATATATTACTGGGTGTCTGTGCTGGTATTTTATCGTTGCCAATCTTCGGTAATAATTTAGAGCTTTATTTTGTTGCTTACTTATGCCAAACATATTTTAACAAACATCAATTTCTATTGCTATCGATCTATTTCATTTCGTTTCTACCACTGGCCTATACAAATGATCGTACAACCGAATTGTGTTATCCATTTCACCCAACATTTTCTTTTTCAAATTGAAATTATTAAAGAATATTTCACTATGATCTCATCGGATTTTGATGGTATCGGTTATCAAAATTTGGCTTTTAACAACGCTTACCATAGAATTGTCTCAAAACGATTGTATTGTATTTTAAAGAAATATATCAAGTTGAGAAGGTCTCCGACTATCAGTATTTCAATTTTAATTCATTAAAACTTTATTAATTTCAGACCGGCAAAATTGTCTATTCTGCGATTGCATTCCTAAGAATAATGTCCGATTATTACAAGAATTGATAACAGCAATATGAGCAAACTTTAACACGATATCACATCTTTACTGTTAGACATTCACGTTCACAATACAAATTAATTAATTAATTTATTTGTACACAATAGTCGTCAATAAAGATCAACGTAAATTACGTTTAATTTAAAATTGGCGCTCTTTTGTTTGGAAATTGAAATAAGATAGCCGTTTTGCCAGCTCGTTAACAATTCCCCAAATTTCAAATATATGGATTTATTTTGAAAAATCATGAAGATCCAGAAGTTAACAATTAAGCAATAATTGCGGTTATTGTTGCAGTTATTTTTATACAAAACTAAACAATTTAAAGTAGGAATATAAAATTGAAAAATTCACTAATTGGCAACTTTGCATTAATCATAGTTCAGATTAAGTAGTTCAAATGTACATTAACATAACCTCAATTTTTATGCACATAACCTCAATTCGTATTTACATTGTAAACTGTTTTATTGCTCATAAAAATGGTAATTTACCTAATTTTAGGTAAATATCGCATTAATGATTGTTTTAATTTCAGTCTGTAACGCTTCATACTGATTTGGGCGAGATAAAAATCGAATTATTCTGCGAATATAGTCCGAAAACTTGCGAAAATTTCCTAGCTTTGTGCGCCAGCGATTATTACAACGGTTGTATATTTCATCGTAACGTTAAAGGTTTTATTGTACAAACTGGCGATCCTACTGGTACTGGTAAAGGGGGCACATCGATATGGAATCGTAAATTTGAAGACGAATTTAAAGATCAATTAAAAGTAAGTCTCCACAAATTAGTTATTTGTCTAAATATATTTCTATTGTAGCATGATTCGCGAGGTATTGTATCAATGGCGAATAATGGGCCGAATACGAATGGTAGTCAATTTTTTATTACTTACGCAGCACATGCACATTTAGACTTAAAATACACAATATTCGGCAAGTATGTAGAGAATATCGACGATTAACAAGAATTCTATTGATAATCTAATAATTTTAGAGTTATAGACGGTTTAGACACTCTAGACGAGTTGGAGAAAGTTCCAGTTAATTCGAAAAATCACAGACCCCTCAATGATATCAAAATAAACAATATTACCATCCATGCTAATCCATTAGCAGGCTAATTACAATTAAAATATCAAAAATTTATAAATATAAGCAATTTATTTAATACATAAGCAGGTTAGATTCAACAATTCGATATTAAATTATACACTACTACTGTCTAGGAAATATAAAACAACACAAAAATATAAAAAAATCAACAATAAATAATTTGTCAACGGTGATAGTGAGTTAGAATCGAGTGATTTGTTCTTGCCTGACACGTTGTGGTAATTGTGTTGCTTGTGTCCGATCGAAACGTACAGTTTTTGAGACTTTCATGAAGCGTTGTTCTGTTGGATTCTTATTGGTAGCATCACGCCAATATACGGTTTGAACAGCGTTTCTACCGGCGATATAACGAGTAGCAGCACCAACTAATTTCTTAGCTTGCATCTTGTTTTGCAATTCAAACTTGTTGAATATTTAAAATACTTTTAAGTATCGATGCAGTTGTACGATTGATTCAAGTTTGAGTAATTCCAACAGTCTAGCGCCTATTTATATGAGAAATTTGTTGTTTGTTTGTATCGATTGCGCAGGGCTGGTTTTTTAAACTTTTTTGATAAGAACTCGTTTAGATCAAGCGTTCAAAGTGTAATTTATTGTGTACGTTTTTTATGGCTCAATCAAAATGTAAAATATTGACACGTGTTAATATCACACGTTATAAGAATGTTCGTTTATTTGTACCGTTAGTTTTTTAATTGGAAAATTTCGAATGATGTTGGGGGTCATTAGTTAACGTGGTTATCGGAAATTACTCGAAATCAGTTTGTCTAACAATATAAAAAAAATTTCTATTGACTCATTGATATTTGTGGATTTGTTTGAATATTTATTAATCGGATTTATATATTAGGGGGTTAATTAGAAAAATCTAGAAATTGGTTTTAATCGCGGAAATATCCCGCTATTAAATCCTTATCATTATCATAAAATAACACCAATTTACGTAATATTTACAAGATTTTCAATTAATTTGTTTATATGGTTGATTTACGCATAAAATTCGAATCGATTGCAACGAGTTTATCGAAATTTTGACGTCGACAACAGTTTATCAACTTTCCTCTTAATTTTGTTTACAATAATCGATTATTATAAATAAATATTACCTACAATCTAACAAATAATAGATAAGTAATCCAACAAAGCCCCCTGAACTAAACAATAAAAAACTGTAATCTGCAAAGAAAAATCTAAAGTTCAAAATAATGGTGTGACAATCACGTCAAATGAGTGGATGTAAATACGAATTTATAGCAAATTATATTTCCGATAACGTAATTGGAGTTTTTGGTAACTTCCATCGAAACGATTTGTAACAATTTTCTAAAAATATTGTTTATAGACGTTATTGTTTAGTGGCTCTAGATAAAAATCGTTAGAAGTTATGTATAAAATAATAAATTGTGAAAAATTAATTGAATTGACGTCAATTGTGATGAGAGTTTATCGGCTAAACTGGAGACCTTAGAAATTCTTCCACACAAAGCAATGGACTCGTTTTTATGCTTGCTAAGATTAAACAAAATTGACGATCACGATCCTTATTAATGTTCGTGGAATAAACCCCAAATTTATTGTTTTTGTAACTATCCACTGGGGCGACTCAAAAATGATTACGTTAAATTATAAATAGCAATGATCGAGTCTTGTGGCGGCGCATCCACCATTTTTATCGATTCCAATCTACAATTTTACCTATAGCCACATTTAAATAAATCAAAAATCACACAAATGATTTTATTTATAACTAAATGAAATACGGGTACATAGGTACATATATTAAATTTGAAAATAGACAATATTTTTTCATTTGTAATTCAATTTTAAAATCTAATTGTGTTTTATTTATCACACCTATTTCTAATTGTTGTTTTTTTTTTTGTTAATTTTTCTTTCTCTCAAATGAAATAAAAGGACACTTTATATTAAAGTAAGAGAAAACTCGTTAAGATTATTGTTAATTAATGAATCTATTAATCGATCTCCGTCGATATCCAAAATGATCTTTGAGTTTTGATCGAAATTTGCTTAAATTTTGTACTTTGTAAATATTTTCAAACATATTGTCCAAACGTTCGTTTAGTTTCAAAAAATATACGACGTAAAATTGAATATTGCCGGAGATCCGAGTCTTTCAAAATTGCCTTTTCGTTCGAAACATTAAGATAAAATCGTTATTGTGTTGCCAAATAAAAATTAGTTTATCTATCGACTATTTAATAATAAAATTAGTAATTCCGCAAATTATGATATAAAGCACAGATTATTTGAATTAAGAACTAATCATATACAGTCATTGATATTAATTTACATTTGATATTATTAGAATTGTTGAAATTAAACAACAACGAAATTAATTAACTAAGAAAAATCATTAATCTACATAAATTAATTCAATTAATTCATTAAAATATTTGTTAAAAAATGTCTTGTACTAGAGAAATATTACTTTTCAATTAACTATTTTAACATTACACACAAAATGGCAGTGTCCAAAATAAAATTATTATTATTTATTAATATTATCGTTATAAAAATTAATTAAGATTCTACAAATTAAAAAAATACCCCACTTAGAGCAGATTTCTTTTCATTTTAAAATATATGTATAAAATACAAAAAGGGCAAGATTATTTCTGCTTTGTTTTTGTTTTGTTTTCTGTAATTCTATCACACGTAATGCCCTTAACTGGCTACCAAATATGGACACTTCCTGAGACACAATATACAAACAGACATGGAGAGCATGTAATACTTTTTAAAGCTAATTAGTGATTATTGTACTTATACTGTTTTTGTTTTGTTATCAATTATAGGCTTCTATTTTGTTTGTTTTTCAAATTATAGGATAGAATTGAGTAATTATTGATTTTAGTGCTGTATTGTAACTGAGAAAGTAAACGATTAAATATTAATGCCTCCTATATGCCATCACTACCATATTAACAAGCATTTCAGAACCAATAGGCATATGGATTAAAGAAATAATCTACGGCGTGATTACAAACATGCACCTTTTCCGTATTATTATTATTATTACTATTAATTTTTAAACTCCTTTAATTTTCGATACGTTTAAACTTTAGATTTCGAATGACTGCGTCCTTTTAAAATTCGTCGCGATTTCTTATTATTCAAATTTCTTAACGGCGTATCTATTGCTTCATCTAATTTACGTTTCCTAATTAAATTCTCAATTTTCTCATCTTTCTGTTCACTACTTTCACCCATATTGGTTGTTGTTGTTGTAATTGGACTTGTTCGAATTGGTGATGTTTTTATTGGATTTGTTGACGTCGATGGTGATGTTATTATATTTATGGTAACTTCATTTTCTTGTTGTCTTTCTTGTTCTTCTTCACCATCACGATTAGTTTCATTGATTGGTTCAAATTCAGTTTCTAAATTCTCATTATTTACATCCTGATTATGATTCATTAACGATTCAAATTCATCAGCATTTGGTAATATAGCATTACCACAATTTGTACAAAATGGTGGTGTTGCTGGTGATTTTGAACGCCAATATTGCAATTCTGTTTTGCATTTATTCAATTCTTGTAATAATGTACTAAATTTACGTGATATTTCCTCATTTTTCTTCTCATTCTCATCCATACGTGTTGCATATTCTAAAATTTGTTTTTGTTGTTCGGCTAATTGTTTCTGTTGTTCAGACATTAATTTTTGTTGTTCGGTTGCTTTCTGCCGACACGAACGTACGTCTTGGCGCAAAATTGACAATTGACTGTTGTACTTTTTCATACCTACGGAAAGCAACAAAAACGAAAACAACAAGATAATTATCACACCTATTTCTAATTAATTACACTTTATATTAGAGTAAGAAAACTCATAATTATGAATGAACTTATCTTTAAAAAGCCTGATCTTGATTATCCTAAATTAACCAACGTCTTTTATTATTTTGATCAAAATTCACTTAAACTACAGTTGTTATAGAGGTGCCATAACAGAAATAGACTTTCTAAAATTTATTTTAACGGCAACAGAACAGAAAAAAAGAATCAATTAATAAATACGTCAATTGTCCGGAAAACTAATAAACTTATGGGAAAATTTCTGGAAGATTTGGAAAACGCTTTCAATTTGCTTTATAGTGTAAGACAATCATTGCTGAATTATAGGAGAAATATGAAAATAAATTAAGAAAAACATGCTCCAAAATTATCCTCTGTAACTCACAATTTAGTCGGAATTTTTTAAAATAAAATACGCCCTTGGATGCTCCTTAAAATGCTGTTTCTAATAGTGTTTGAATCATTACAATGTATCGTTAAACAAACGAGAATTTGATTAATAAATATCGCCAATTTGGTGACCTGAATCGAAAAACGTGTACTTTAGAGCCCCCATACCTACAGAAATATAAATCGAATTATACAATAATTTGAAAAAATTCTGGTAACTCTTCTATAAAAGAGATGACACGATATTCTATATTGAATTTCTAATAAGGGAGATGTTTTAGATTTGGAGACCTTGAAAGTCGACCACCCTAGGCGTGCGACTAATGATAAAACCGGCTATGGTCCTAACATCGACAATTCAACGATGATTTTTGATGAGCCCCTTAATGACGATTAAAATAAAATTGTAGATTACCTTGTTTAATTTTCCTAATGCCTTTCCTCAAGACAATATTCGATTGTGGTGTTGTTTCCGTAGAACTTTCACCATTCGATTCATGTACAGGATTCTCATTATCTTTAGCTTCTTCATCCATTGAATATGAATCTAAACATAAATATTTATTTGTGCTTGTTGCTGAAATCAAATCGTATAAAACTATTGTTGAAATAATCGAATTGAAGATTCTCACAAGGAAAATTTCCAATATCTAAGAAATCTGTACTAAAATAAGCAATTTCGGGTAGATCAGGTTCGATTTTCTCTTTAAAATACTCCATTGCCATTGTTGATAGATCAAATAATTCATCAGTTACTTTATATGGACGTGCTAATTTCGGTGTAACTTTTATATAATGTAAAATATGTAAAACTTCATCTAAAATCTCCCCAGGAAAGAAACAACAATGTTTACGTTCGATGTGCTTCCCAAGGGACATTTGTAAAAGAGTTAATCTCATATGTAATGTTTCAATTATATCACTTTCACAAGCTAAATGATGATTCCGTCTTGCACTTTCTCTACGTGGCATTTTACGTTTAATCTCATGGAAACGCTCCAATAGATGATGTTGTAAACGTTGAAATGTTGTGTTCAATATATGGCCGCAAATACGATCGATTCTTGTACAAACCTACAAAATACAAGGGTTGATAATATTAAAATTAGCGCCAATTTGTGACGTAATAGTGGCGGTTTATTTGAAATTTAACGAATTTTCTTGTATCACTTACGAAACGTAATTGGCAAATATTCTTGTATGTCAAATAGCTGAAGATCTTCTCGATGATCTCCTGGGGTAAATCGAGGAAGCTGATTTGTTTGTTTGATGGTGGTGATGATGTAGGGTTGCACTTGTTACATTGTCCTTGACTGGACGAGGCAATCGCTAGGCTGTTTCTTGTTGATCTTGCCGGTCCATTATCGGATGAATTATGTTCAGGACATTCATTACTACCATTATTACCTAATGTCATTTGTCTTGTGTACACCATATTTCGGCCAAATAATTGATTGGAAGGATTCTCGTGTGGATTTGTCTGTTTTCAAGATTTCGGGTTTTTTCGGTGGATATTGTAGACGGTATCAGAAATATTTCACCTGATTTGAAAAATGTGAATCAATCGGAGCATTTTATTGTATTTTCGATTTCAATTTGATAATTTTTATAATTAAAATCGTCAATGTAAAAGTGGTGTAATCGTTGTACATATTAATGTTGATCTTATGTAATTGTTGGACAATGAAATTTTCAATTAATGCAAGAATTTCAGTGAAAAACCCGATTTTCCATCGATGTGTCAACCTAAATTAAAATGGTCGAACTTACCCAGAACAGCAGTAGTTTTTCCTTTTTATTTATAAATAAATTCACCATCATCCGTGTACATTTTCAATGGATAACGAATTTCAATACATCACAAATTTATTTATTAATCGATACGATTATCGCTAATCCGTTACAAATATTGATAAAGAATTTCGTTCTTGTTCCTCGAGTCTTTTTATTCTTTTGCTTGTCCCGATAAAACTTGGAACAAAGATTTTATAGAAATTTTGACGGTTTACTGAATGTTATCCTAAGCCGAGTGATGAACCTTTCTAGAACGGTAATAGAGGGCGACGGGGGGCTGGCATATAGCCGTGTAACGAACCAAATTGTTGTTAACGACAACAGCGACAAATCGAATATAGTGGCGCGCAATTTCCACAACCAATCGTTGGCAGAATTTTCCGACAAAAAAAACTAACTCAAACGGCGCCAATTTCAAACCTTTCAAGATTTTCAAATTTACAAATTAAAACAATAAATTAGCGTAAATATAATTTTTAACGCTAAAATGTTGCAACCATCTATGCAATTAATCCAATGAATAAATATTGAAATGAAATTTGACATCAAATTGACACCACAGATGAGTTACTATAATTATAAGTGATCTGTGATTAGTAATCACAAGTACCTAAAATAAAATATAGATTAGATTATGCTTACCTGTTAGTATTACACAAAAATACACTCAACACTGTAACACACGTTTCGTTTCGAAAAACCGAATAACCCCACTTCAGCATTAAAAAAATTATGTGAACTTATTAGACATTACTGGACGCTACGCTTTAAAGCGTCATTTTGTACTGAATTGTACAAATATTCGATGTTTTCCATCATAAGTGACCATCTCGAAAATAGGAGATGGAAATGAACTTAAGTTTATACCATTAAACTTTACTCACAACACCTTTCCAAGATGCAAATGAGTAAATATTAATTGTACAAATTGGCTGTACAATACACAAATATAGAAAGAAGATCCAAACAAAAGTTTGTAAGCTCAAAAATTTCAACGAAGTTTAGAAAATATAAGGTTTTTCATCATAACAGAAGCACCCACCCCATAGGTGCTAACTGTATTGGTTATTAACCAACAGAATAAGGAGGTTAGTTTTAGTTTCGTTCAGTTATTTGATGACAATCAATTAAAAAGAAGGGCACAATCCGATTCTATCGATGCAAAGAGACTGATTTTTCCACTCTTATAAAGTTCGTAGACAAGAGATTTTACAAGTACCTACGAAGTTCCTTGAAAATTCATATAAAGTACCTATAATTACCCGCAAAGTACCTATAAAGTGCCTACAAAGTCCCTAAAAATCCATATAAAGTACCTAAAGGATTTTTTACGCGCTTATGGAGTACCTAACTAGAGATTTAACCGTTGTTTATTCATTCGAAACTGTTTATCGCGCAAAAGACTTAATTAAATGTTTAATATAATATTGATAGTAATGATAACGTTTTGAGAATGAAATTTTTTTTATTGATATCTCGATTTGTAATTTTCGCGTCCCGAATTTTAATTTCAATGATAAGTGAGTTGTATATTTGTTGAAAAAGGCGCCGAATTTAAATAAAAAAGTACTCACTTTGCACAGCTACACTGCCTCCGGTCCCACGCTGTTCGAACCTACTGTAATTAGAAAAAAGAAAAAAAATTAGTAATTTGAAAATAATTCAACTATAAAGTTTCAATTAAAGGATGATTATTTTAATATTTCAACTTACCCTTTCGTTGACTTCTTATCGCCTAAATCCAAGGGATGACTTACTGCTCCTCCGTCCAGGTTGGCACCAACACTACCACTAACACTTTATTTTTAAAAACGCTCGTGAATTTATTATTAATTAAAAACGGTACCACTCACAGTTTATTTAAAATAAACGTAAATTTATTATTGAATTTTAGTAAAAATAACACTTCAACGTTTAAGAAAATACGCGTCACTTTGTTTTAAAAAATGCGTAAATTTATTATTGAATTTTAGAAACGGTAGCACTTCAACGATTAACAAATTACGAGTCACTTTGTTTTAAAAAGCGCGTAGATTTATTGTTAATTATTAAAAACGATCAACGAAACGGTCTTAACGTTTCGACGATTAAAATTCAACTAAACAAAAAACAGGCACTGACAAGATTCGGAAAGAGTGATATGTAATCGTTCCTTTGTTGTATTCTTATCAAAAATTCGAAAAAAAAACTATCTGAATGTATGTACGTATGTGTAACCTTGTCGTTTTTACCCCCAAAAAGCAAGATAACTTGAATATTGTAGATTTTGAAAATAAGAAATTTCAGTCTACTATACTGGGTGTTTCACTTAAATGTTCCTATCTCTTATAAGGACAGCAAGTATTTGATAACAGATTTCGAAGATATTTTAAGGAATTATAGGGAATTCCTTGGAGATCATTTGAGCAAAATTCAAGCCATGTATTATAGTTCTTCGGGAAGTTAGTCAAAAAACGATCGTTTCTGACGATTCTGTGACTTTCAAAAATTAGTTACACACATAAAATGGCTTAGAATGATTCAAATTTGCTCTTAACAGTGGTTTATGCATTTTTCTCCATTTTGTTCTGGAATAGGTAAAAATATTTAGCGTCTATTCTACAAGAAAATGGATAGAAATGAAAAAAAGTGATGAGTATTCTTCAGTGATTGTGAGTCATTTGACGTGCTCATCTCGGTTTCAAAGATCGCAACCCTTTCTAAAACGAGCTTTTTGATCAACTTCACTATGAGTTAAGGCGTTCAAATGAATATAAAAATAAGTCCTAAAACATGTAATTCCATAAGTTAAGAATTACGCTAAATTTATTAAACTTATCATGTAAAATCAAAATACATATTCAAGGGGAAAAAGATTAATTTCTACACGTTAGACACCAAAAGCAACTCCAAAAAAATATTTAAAGCATCCTGAACTTGTATATTGAAAGAAAGAGCCTGTTAAAGTTTCATTGCCAACAAAATTTAGTAAAATTTGTAGAAATCTTATCAATTTCCAAGAATTTCTATTCTGCAAAAAGAAATTTATTCTATAAAAAATTCATTACAATTTCTTCGCTTAATTTGTCTTCTACTACAAGTTCGTGTATTGGAGGAACGGTTTTCTTATCAATTACATTTCTTATTAAAATAAACACAATTATCATCAACGTTAATTTCGTAATATTTCAATTCTTTGACAATTTGTTCCTGTGAACCATAAATTAGAATGTTTTGTAAGTTTTCACATTATCAGTAAAGTTTTCCTAAATTAAAATAAATCAAATCAATGTTATAAATACTTAAAAAATTGTTACTGTCTTATTTCGGATAGATGTAATGAAGCAACTATTGCTGCTAATAATGTTCGCCAATTTCAGTATAATTCTAGCATTTTTTACAAAATCGTTACAGATATAAATAAACAATAATTTGAATGCTAATTACAATATAGAATTACAAAAATATCGATATTATTATTGATAATAAAAGCATAATAAATGTTATGCTTGTAGAGTTGTGGAAAAGTTAAGGCTCTCAATAGGGCTTCTTCATTACCAATATTGAAGAGTAATCTGCAATTATATTGAAATATAAAGCTTCAAATTCTGGTCTATCTTCAATTAGTTTTTCGTCATGTTTACTAATTTCAGGAATATCGATACAGTTATTTAATAGTTGATCGTAGCAATCATAACAGCTTAATAATTTCTTTAAGCACTGCTGTAATCTATTCCTCTTAATTATTGGATCGAAATTATTGATCTCTTCTATTTATTTTCCCATTTAAAAGCTGCATATGCATCGGTTGGAGTAAATTTATCGAATCGTCTAACGATAAATTCTGAATGATCATATCTTCTCTGACTGCACGTAATCTATCTGTGATAAATTCGTATTTTCTGTGCCATGATAACGGTGCATTAACTACTCTAAAAAATAATATTCACTGTTATTAAATGTTATTGTTGAGGGTTGTTGTAAATTACTCGAATAATTATTTTTGATAAAATCTCAGCTAGTTGAAAGTTAAATTCATCGTTTCCCAGTAACTGAACAATTAAAAGATTTTGTAATACGATTTGGGCCAATTTTTGATCAACGATTAAGTTCAGTACTTAGTACCATTTCCAATATATGCAATCATTTCTAATTTTCACGCCTATGGTTGAAAATAAATCAATTATTTATGAAAGCAAATAAACATAACCTCAAACTTACATTTTCATTTCTTCGTTAGAGAACTTTTCCATAAATTTTCCGTTCACGAAACTCCCCAGTTTTCCAATTTTTGGTAAATCAGCATTCAGGAGTTGGGAATTTTTCGAAAATTAAAATTCTAGAAACGAAAAAATTTGAGGTTATGCAAATTGTAAACTGTCAAAATTATAGCAACAAAGATACAAAATACGAATCTAATTCATTAAAAAGAGATATATAAAGTTGCGAGAATTTCATCATAACATAATTTAATTTTGAGATGTTGCCGGCTCTAAAAGCCAAAAATCCGTAGATTTTTATTTACTTTCGAATTTATTATTGCTTTAATAATTTGAAGGGCCATTTTAACAGTTTTAACCGAATCTTGATCTTATACTAGCACTTTTAATGCTTTCTTGCTTCAATCTGTACCAAATAAGATTAAATTATCAACATTATTTTAATTAATAATTTTATAAAAATTGTTTTATTTTCTAGGTTATGTTGTTAGGCTACCATTTTCGTACTGCGCATGTGTGACAAGATTACGCATACGAATATACGTTCTGCGTAATTTTGGTTAGTTGAGTTTTAGTCGTCGTGATGTTTGGACGCTTTGTAAAGATCGTGCGCATATTTCGTTAGTTGTTGAAGTGCTATCGTTTTCGAAATTTAATAATAAATTTACACGCCTTTTAATACAAAGTGACGCGTATTTTGTTACACTTTGAAGTGCTGTCGTTACTAAAATTTAATAATAAATTCGCGTCCTTTTTAAACTAAATTGTTCGTGCTGGTACTAACTTGAACGGAGTGAGGAGTAAGTCATCCCTTGGATTTGAGCGATCGGAAGTCAACGAAAGAAGAGGCTGTAGCAGTGGGGTAAGTACTTTTTTAATTTACGCAACGATTTTGTTAACTAAAGTTTAAATTCGGGATATAAACTTTTACTCGATAACTGAAAATTAGCGATTGTAGTTACTCTATAAGTGTACAACGAATGCGTATTAGGTACTTGTTAGGTAGGTACTTCTTAAACAATAATAGTCTCGTATTTAAAATAAGGGGGCCCCTCATCGTCTTCTCTACATTTTCTCATAGGTATTACTGGACAATGGACTTTCTTTTGCGGATTGAGTCAACGTTACAGTTTTGTTAGAGGTTGCGTTATTGCTAACATTGAACTTACATGTGTAAAATAAAGATAATTGTTATTATTTTGGTGAAATATGCCCCTTTTCCCTTTTTAGGACTCGAAAATACAAGAAAAACAGTCCGATTTCGTTAAAATCCAGTAAGAGATAACTAGAGAAAAATCCTGCTGAAAATTCCGTGAATATGGCAACATTGCATTTCGACTTGAATTTGCGCTTGCTTATTTCCTACTTAACCTCACAAATTGACAATATTGATTCAAATGTTTACTGTGCAACTTGATTATAAATCCAATAGATAAAATGTTAAAAAATCATAATTTTCTATATTTTAGACGATTATCTCATACTTGGAGCAAACCGAACGGATACGATACTGGAATTAAAATCTACAATTGTATAACGAAACAAAAAGAACCATTAATTGTACGAAATAAAAATTTAGTTACTTGGTATACATGTGGACCTACAGTTTACGATTCAGCCCATATAGGACACGCTAGTTGTTATATAAAATTGGATATAATACAACGAATTTTAAAAGATTATTTCAAATTAAATCTAATTACTGTAATGAATATTACCGATATTGACGATAAACTCTTAGCAAAAAGTAAAGAATTAAAAATGCCAGTTAAAGAAATTGCTGTACAGTACGAGAGGGAATTCTGGACGGATTTGCAGAATTTGAACATTAACAAACCAAATTATACCATGCGGGTTACCGAAAATATGGAGAAAATCATTACATTTATCGAAAAACTAATAAAAGATGGTAAAGCGTATAAATCAATCGACGATTCAATCTATTTCGATACAAAAGAATCCGCCAATTATGGTAAATTACAAAATATCGTTGAAGATAAAGTTAATGTTCTATACAAAAAATCCAACATGGATTTTGCCCTGTGGAAAGCGGCGAAATCGGATGAAATCTTCTGGGAAACAAATTGGGGCCGAGGCCGGCCTGGTTGGCATATCGAGTGTTCAACATTGGCCAGTCATGTGTTCGGGAATAAAGTCGATATCCACGCCGGTGGTGTTGATTTGAAATTTCCACACCACGAGAATGAAGAAGTACAATCTTGTGCCTATCATAACGTTGGACAATGGGTCAATTACTGGCTGCATGTGGGCCATTTACGATTGCGCAACGATGAGAAAATGTCAAAATCGTTGAAGAATACAGTTTCGATAGGGAAATTATTGGAAACAACACCGGCAGATGCGTTCCGGATGGCGTGTATTATGTCGCACTATAGGAGTAGTTTTGAATTTAGTGACGATTTTATGAAAACTGCCGGAGCTTTATTGGGAAACTATAAACGTTTCCTGGATAATTGCAACGATTATATTAACGGCCATTTAAAAGCCGACATCAATTCCGATTTAATCCACAAATTACTAACCGACTCTTCTACACGAATCCATCAAGCTATAATCGACGATTTCAATACGCCTGGAGTGATTCAAATTCTAAACGAAATTGTAAATACAACAAATTCAATGATACATTCAACTAGTCAAGGTGATAGTTGCGAAATTGCTCCAATTATAGCCGTAACAAATTTAATCACCAACACTTTGGAATTATTCGGTATTAACATCATCGATAATCATCTAAAAGCGTATAATGATTCGAATTTTGATGATATTATGGAGATTTTAAACGATTTCCGTAAAGATGTCCGACAGATCGGTATATCCGAGAAGAATCAAGAGATTTTGAAATTGTGCGATAGTGTACGTGATGATGTTAAAAAAATGTGGTGTAGCTATTAAAGATCGCGGTAAAATATCATCGTGGTCTTTGATTTAATAAAATTGAATTAATTTTGAAATTTATTCTGGAAATCACACAATTAGTGTGAACCTAGCTTAACAAGTTGGATAATTTAGGGAATTTTTGTTTATTGTTGAGAATGTAGTGATTAGAGGTTATGTTGTTGTTTTTTAGGAATCTTCAATTAATGACAATAAAACAGGTAATTATTTGAATTTTTTTATTAAATATTGTGATCTTTAAGCTCAATAAGTATAATTGTTATTATACGTATAATTAGGGAATTCTTGTTTACGTTGGTAATAATTGACAGATCTAGGTTATGTTAGTAATTTGTTGATTTATCGACGAAATTGTTAGAAATTGTAATAATTATCGAATAAAAATGATAGAATCTGGAGATTCGTCCGGAATAAACGGTACAGAATTGAATGTAGTAGAAAATGGTTGTAAACGTAAATTACCGTGTTGGAATTGTAAAGAGAAAATCATCTTAATCATCGATCGCAGTCAGGACGATAATTGTACGAATTTCAAAACGATTGATGGCAATTTAAGCCCGTTAGAAATGGTGAAACATTGTTTAAAATTGTTTATAAGCGCAAAAACTACAATTGATATGAAACACGAATTTGCTATTGTTGCATTGAATGAAAATAACGCCTCTTGGTTGTTAGATTTTACAAATAATATCAATCGAATTAATAATTGTTTGGATAATATAACAAGTTGCGAACCGGAAGATGTGTTCGATTTAAAAACGATGTTTGAAGTTATTATGGAGCATATCCAAATACCATTATTGGAAGAAATTGATAATTTACCGATGCCGCCGCCGTTTATCGTCCGTTCTGTTTTATTGTACGGACGCAGTTATACAATACCGAAATTGGAACAAACACCAGCTGTGGAGAAATTATTGAACACACCGTATTTCACTTTAGATGTTGTGATGACGCACGAACCAGAAGATGTTGACAATAATTGTACGCGAATTTATAAATTCTTACAAAATATCGATCGTAAAGGCTTTGCGTATTTTTTCTCCGTTGAGCGTAGCTCGAAGAAACTCCACAATTCAATGTTGATACTTGTATCGCACGCTCTACAACGACCGGTACAAAATTTGGCTGATTACAGTATAAAAGATGATAATTAAAACAATTTAATTTTCCTATATTATTAATAAATACATTTAATATTACCGTGATTGTGGTGATTTACACGATTTGCTTTTACGATGCAATTCTAGTTTATCTTTACGATTGAAAGTCTTATCACAGTTATCACATTTGAATGGACGACTGCCGCTGTGTAGTCGTATATGTCTTGTTAAATTCGATGTATGTGCAAATTTACGATTGCATATCGTACAAGTGAACGGTTGTTCACCGGTATGTTTCCGTAAATGTTTATTTAAATCACCTTTATGAGTGAAGAGTTTATCACAATGGTCACATTTCATTTCTCGTCGTGGTTTTGTCGGCGATTCTTGGCTCGTTGATGGCTGGTCTTCCGGCCGTTGGCGATTCTCTTCGTTTTGTTCGATTACATCAACTAAAAGGGGTAGACTGCCGTGTTTCTCGCGACATTTTGTACATGTACAGTTGTAACGATCGTAGTGTTTCTCTTTATTGTTGTCACCATCGGACATTTTATGCGTTATTTCTATTGTGATGGGGTTGAAGTAAGCGTCTTTGAGATGTAGGTAGAATTTTTCCAAATTACCCTCGAATTCACATGCGTTCGATTGTTTCAATTGTAGCTATTAATTTTGAAAATGATTAATTATAATTTATAAAACAACACTAGAGAGTACTACTCACAAATTCGAAATCGTCTCGAAACACTCGCCGATTTTCTTCATTTAATCTATAATGATTACTATCGTTATAATTGTCATCGAATTCTCGTTCCATGATGCACTGTAGAGTTTCACGATAATTGTGGAAAACTCTCTGTTATATCGTGATTGTGTTGTGAATATGAGTAACAACTTTCCAAGATGATTTTGCCGGGATTTTTTGACTCATTTGAGAAACACATGCGCCAAAAACTGTCACATTGACGTCACTTCTATATGGGGAATTCCTCTGAAATTGTTGAATTGTAGGTAGAAGAGGAGGGCGAGACGTAATGGTTAATGTCCGGAATCCCCGAATAGTCCCCACCAATATTTATAATAAATACTGTAGTAGAAAATAAGATAATCAACATATATCATTGTTTATTTATTGTATTTTTAGAATGAGGAAATAAGAATCATACTGAAAAACCCACCTAGGAAAATCTTCACTTGGGATGATTGTACAGTTGGAATCGCCCAATTTTTCAATGAATTATTATTCTTCAATCGTAATCTATAAATTATAGTGGGATTGATTTGTAGAGATATCGTGTATTTGTTCACGTACCGATACCAATAATCCTGCCACTCATTTGAAATTCTTTTTTCTTTTGAATTTTTGCGTCATTAAAGCGTATTTTTGTCTCATTTGAAACGCCGATTTATGTAATACTCTAATCGTCATCTCTTATTCTTATTACATCATTA
This sequence comes from Mylabris phalerata, assembly GCA_020740385.1. Lineage (NCBI taxonomy): Eukaryota > Metazoa > Arthropoda > Insecta > Coleoptera > Meloidae > Mylabris > Mylabris phalerata. Next base: position 3,968,322 of record JAJEOX010000299.1, on the reverse strand, counting down.
CAGAAGTGATAAAATTAACAATAAAAACAAGTAATGTACAATTGGAAACCTTGAATCTTTAAAATCGTTAATTATTATCGATTGGAAACAAATAATTGGTAATTTTTGTACGTTGATCTTTGGAAATTCGAGTAATAGAAAATACTCGGAAGAGAAGGTAAAAGTAAATTAACTGATAAAATATAATTGATAAAAATCATAGATATTGATATTTTCCTTCGAACTTGCATTCTAAATATTTCATAATATTTCCTATTTGGAGCAAAATATAAAATCTTCCAGAGGAAAACATCACTACTTGTTGATCTATTAACATCCAAACTATTGCGCAAAACTGACATAAATGAGGTAAAAATATAATGAAATTTTCCGTGAAATATGAGAATAGTATTGTTACAAAATTGTTTCGATGGCACTCCTTAATGTGAAGAAATTCAGATAATACACAAAGAAATTTACCTTTAAATTTTAGTCTTCAATGAAGGTTATTGTGGAGGCTGCAACTGGCGTATTTTGGTTTGTTTCAGAAATACCCTGAACCGGAGATAAGTCAGTTTTGAACAAAATTTTCGATTCAAAGAAACCGGCGCTCTTCAAGAAGTCGAAAATATTAGGAAAAGAATATGTTTCTCTTGAAAGTCTTCGTGTAAGTGAACTTTATTTTGTTGTCTTCAATACTGAAAGGCCCATTTAAAACTGATAATTGTAAAGGCAAAATTGATCTTCAATTATCGTTATTTTGATGAAAACTCGCAGACCGTAACCCATTCATCTTTTGAGGTATATCTGAGAATTGTGATCGAAAAAAATTACCAAGAATTAAACGCCTCTAGCGAAGTGTAAACGTTCAAAGTTAGATTGAATTGAAATAATTGAGAATGAGCAAAAGCGGCATAAAATTATGTCTATCGATATAACAATAGGGAAGCAAAATAGATTGGCGAAATTTAGAAAAACGGATTTACTAGAACGAAATTATAATTAGTCTGCTTTCGTTGACTTGTTTTTTAAGTTTAAACAAAAACAGATGATTCAAAACCGCAAATATCGGAACTGGCTTTGAATCGGTCTAGACATTCTTTTCAAGTACACCGCATAAAAAACCTAAAATTCCTGGAAATACACACCGTAAAATAATAACAAATACTATATTTATAAGATAATTTTATTTTACTAATTAACAATAATTGCACTATATTGTAAGGAAGCACTATTATCAATTTATCACAGTTTTTCAGGTATCTATCAAATCAATAGTTTGATTATCACTTATAGACGTATCAGTGATAATATCAATGATATCAAAACGTATACCCCACTTTTACTACTAACAGAAGCCGCACTAGAATCCGTACAATAATCGTTATAAACGTGTGGTAATAATTTCTTAAGAATTCGTCGAAGAAATCCATCTATACATTGATTATTATCATCATTATCAGTCGCTAAATAATTACCACAAGTTGGAAAATGTTTAGGTACCGGTGGCATTTCATGATCTTCACCGATTTTAAACACCAACGCCATACCGACTTCCACATGGAATTCAATATGGCAATGGAACAACCAATAACCAGGATTTGAGGCATTGAATCGGACAATTGTATAACCACCATCCGGTACAGTTACCGTATCTTTAATAGGTGCATCAATCAAATTCCGTTTAATTTGGCCGTTTTTATCACGCCGATAGACTTCACCAACAGTTACATTACTACCAATACGTTCCATTGCAACAACTCGGAAAGCATGACCGTGCAAATGAAACGGATGATTAGCATCGTAAGCGAAACCCTTATCAATTAGGACAAGTTCCACTATTGAGTTGAGAGGTATCTAAATTGTTGAAAACAATAATTAAGGTATACACGTGTTTTTATAAAATTACTCACATTAACTACATGTGTACATTCACAATAATCTTTATGGCAGTCTCGGACGGTAGTTTCGTTACAAATCATATTCTCATCAATTTCATATCGTTGCGATAATAGCGGAAATGGTAGTAATTTCATTGAAATATGATTGAATTGTGGCGTTAATAATTGTTTCTTATTATCGCTAACTGCAAAATTTTTGATATAAATATTTGGCGATTAATTAGATTCAAATAATTACCATTATGGAAACCGTAATGGGGGAATTTGTGGTAATGCGGATTATCAATTCGGTAGAAATCATAAGAGATGTAGTATTGGAAATCGGCTTTCTCTTTCAAACTACCATCCCATTGATCTACAGCCGATAATTCCGGTATTGTCAGTTTTTTGGTATCGTTACTTTCCGTACCAACATTGAGCGAGTTAATTTGCTGAAATTTTATAAATTACTACAATTTTCTTGAAATTTTATACCATTTTGTACCATTCCGGGTTTTTTCGAATTGTCGTAATTCGGCTCATCGTCCGGATACTGTTTTTTGGTATTTTTATATTGTAATACAGCCACTTGATGGGCGCGATTGAAATTTTCACCACAATCCATTAATCCGCTGAAACGCATCCAATAAACATCATCAGCTTGGTCGGCCTTCAATACAAAATCGAAACGTTCACCAGCATACGTTACTATCGATTCGGCTAAATATGGGGGAAATTTCAACATTATATAGAACCATAATTGGAAAATTTAACTTACTTTCAATTGCCTTGAAATCGCTGCCATCACTGCTGATTGCTAATAATGTATGATTATCGACGGAGATTTCAATAGGACAGTTAAGAAATCCGGCGTTGATAATGCGAAATCGATAGCGGAAACCCTAAAATTTTCGTTAATTTATCGTTTATTTTGTTATCGATGATAGATTTGTACCTGTTCGACAATAAATCGAGACGTTGGTGTGTAGATTGAAGAATTCTCGATTTTCATCCGCCCAAAACCGTTGATTAGAAGATTCGTCGGTTTATTATCACCATCACTATGGTGATGAGCTGTGAATTTATCAATTCCCAATTCTCGCCCCCAATCTAAAATCGTTATCGTATGCTCGGATAAATCGTAATCGTACAATCCAACATGTGGATTTAATTCTTCCGGTACGCGTACAATGAACGGTCCGAAAGCACCATCGGCACGTTGGAATCCCGAATGTGAATGCCAGAAATGCGTGCCGGGATTTTTTACGTTAAATTGATAACGAAATATTGTGCCTGGTGGTATTGGACATTGGGTCACATAAGGGACACCGTCCATATACGGGCTATCGCGTTGATGATGGCCATGCCAATGTATCGTTGTACTATCGCTAATTAGATGATTCTCAACATCGATAATCACCTCATCACCGAGACATACTTCAATACTAGGCCCGGGCATTTTCCGATTAACCACCAGTACTGATCGTTTATTACCATCACCAGGTATACAATCCGTACGATAACAATCGTCTTCAACAAACGGACAATCATAACAAGCTTTACTTAATGTCTGATACCATTCAACGATGAAATTATATCGACAAGTCATTGGGGTGGAGTTCGTTTGGCATTGTCGGGCACAAGGATTCGGTTCATCCAACAAAATATACTCCACCACTTCTGTTAAATTATTTTTATCGCCTTAAAACAAAGCAAATTAATGACGTTAAAATTGTGTTGTAAATTGGTAATTATGCGTCGTTAAAAATGAAAAAAAATCGTAAACTTACCAGTTTCGATGATTTCATATGCTAAATTATTAGGAAAACAACAACACACGAGGACTACAAAAAGTGTTATTAACTCCATGATTTTCCGTCTCAGCTCAATAACTGGAATTTAGAATAATTAGGGTTTTTGTGGATAATTTATCTTTAGAAATTATTTCATTAATCTACCATAGATTACTATTATTATCATTATCATCAATGAAGATGATTTTCGGGAATTTTAACACCTTAATTATTGTCTATTAAAAATGATAATATTGCTTATTCAGTGGAATATTTGAGATAAAATTAATCTGTTTACTGATTTTAATTATCATCGTAAACCTCCAGACAAGTAAATCTATTGAGATACAAAGGGAGCCTTGAGTTGGTAATGAAAGGAGAGTACCAAGGCCCATGTACCGATACTTCCTAGTAAATTAACTAGCTCCTATTATAATTAAACTAATTGAATGTCTATTATTGGATAAAAAAGTCTTACCAATTTGCGGCTCGGTTTTTTATTGGGCAATTTCGAGAACAATACTATTTGTGTCTTATATTTAGTTCCACAAGTTCGGATATCAGAATAATTTTGTACACGTTTAATTACCGGTGCTATTATTTATTATATTTTGTTAGTTTTTATCGCTAATGGCTGGTAACACGTGAGGTTTCACGCGATAATACTTATTATTTATTATCTATAGAAAATTTAAAGTCGACTATGGGCCTTTATTTTTACGTTGTGATGCTAGTTTTTCCAAAATTTTTGAACAATCAAATTTTGTGTTGAAGAAAGGTTTATCGAAAGTTGACTGACATGATCGAAATCTTGCATTTTGTTTTGATTATGCGTCTTTTTTCTCCAATACTAATGGACAAAAGTTGTTTCAACCGGTATTGTAAATAAAACTGTGCAATTTCTTGGTTCAATTGGTAAATTCTCTTGGTTCTTTCATCAGATCGACAAAGTACAAGGCGAACGGGGTTGATTTCATCAAATATTTGTAAAAATTTGAGGCCACAATTTACCTGATTTAGAATTTCTAACACTTGAAGGGTTCTAAAAATCAAACAATCACCACACAATCACTAGAACAATGTGCTATGTGTGACTATTTTCATTCTAAAGTTTACTGATCAACTGAAATTTCCCCAATATGACTCCTTTTAATATTTCTGGTAAAATCAAATAATAATAAAAAAATATTACAAAATTTCTGGTAGGGATATATTCAAGTACGTGAAGAACGTCATTTGTATGGTGTTCGTTGGTAGGGCAATGAGAAATAAAAATCGTCCGGATTTTTGTGTCCGGGCTTTTACCATGGGAGAAACCAGAACCATGCGTCTGTATTTAAATCCGTTAAGATTAGTAATTAATTTGATCCATAGAATTTCCTATGATTCAAGCAAATTTGTTAAAATTCTACGATTTTATTCATTAAAATTTTGTTTATTTACAAAAATTATAAACAACAACAAAGGTGTTTTTTTGATTATTCTGTTGTGGTAACCATAAATCTAGGTTGTTATACATTTCTTAACACACACATAGAGTGAAAGCAAGGTCGTCACGTGAGATTTGATAAAATATCCAATTGTACGGATTATTGTAATCTGAACGACACAAAAAATCGCTAAATCTTCACGTATTTTAATAAAATATCACCCAATCAACTTATGATTATCTACATCAATTCTCTTATCATGCCGGTTTAAGGAAACTCAAACAACTTTATTGTGTTCTAGAAGTTTGCGATTCAAATATTGTTGATTAGTTTAATTATAGTAAACAAATTTTCATTATCACATATCCAAAAAATTGCCTTGGAGACATGGGCGTCCAAAAATCTATCAAACAATCAAAAAACTATATCGCTTTTCTTGTTAAAATAATTTCAAATATGGTGATACAGTTTTTTGATTGTAGGACCATAGGATCAATTATTTTAACAACAAAAATATAAGTTTTTGATTGTTGGATAAAGATTGGACGCCCATGTCTCCAAGGTAAAGTTTTTTGGATATGTGCTAATAAAAATGTGTTTACCGTAATTTTCGCAATTAATTCGATAATTAAATTAAATCCTTTACAATAAAATTGAGATACGATCTAGGCGGCCCTCGATTGATTGATTTACAAATCCATGAATTAAACATGAATCAACCAAAATCGACAAAAATATGGCCTAGAACTTAATTACATAATGAAGAATTCGTTTTGATTTAGCGTAAAGGGATGATGATGATGACGTTACGGTTTAGTGATCAGCTAGGACAAGGAGATGGAGTTCTTGTTGCAAATTAACTTGAATAAAATCCAATCACAAATACCGTCCCGCATTTGTCATTGTTTAGTTTGCATATAGAATTATATAATTTGCTAATTTACAATTGAAAGTATTCGATTTCCTGTAGAATTATTTAAATACTCTCAGATTCAAATTTCTAGAGTTGAAAAAGTCGTAATCCTCTTCGGATTCGAGAATTTCAGGTCAAGACCAAAATTGACGAACTTTTACAGCGAGATTTCGGCAATATTTTCTATAAATAAACACCTCACGTCTAATTGCGTTTTTCGGAAAATTTAACATTGAAATTGAGTCGGACTTTATCAGAATTTCTACTATTTATAATGCTTTAGATAAAGAGAAATTTATTGTAATTTGTATTTTTAAATTTCCGTTATTTTACTTTATGTCTCCATAATATCTTCAATCAATTCGATATTTGTTACATAAGATTAAAGCTCAATGTTTAATTTTAACGAGTTTTAAAATAGTAAATACCGGTAACCGTTTAATAACAATTATTTGTATTAAAATCACAAGATAGGTGGGTTTTTACCAATACAATTGGTCTATCGGTTTCCTCCATTCTATATTTGCCGATTAAACATCACTTTAACTATTTTCTTAGTAGATGTGAGAAACTTAATCAAACATAATAATTGATTTGTCGGCTAATTGGATTGTGTAATCGTAAGAAAGTGAAATATCTTCCAAGGATAACATTCAAACATTAATGCAATTAAAATTTTATTAACCAACAATTAAATACGAATTCTCATCGATTTGTTTCGTATTTAAATAAATACCAAACGAAATCCTCCCTTTAAGCTCCCGTGATAGGGTACGTAGTGGTTCCTTCGAGATCTCTCCTGTTATTTGATTGATGCAAATCATCTGGCATCGAGTACATTGACCGCCCACCTAAAATCGATTAAATCAATAAAAATTCGCCGAATTAATCGACTATACTTTAAATTGAATTCCATTAAACTGGAAATACTCGTAATTGTTCTCTTGGAACGGTTCTCGTAGATTTACAACGAAATTCGGCCGAAATCTATGAATGGTTGTGTTGATATCCTCTTGGAAATCATCCGATTCGACCCTAGTCCGCAACCATTGAACTGTGGCTTTATTAATTAGTAGAAATTGGGCTTTATTCACTAGAGATAATTGGAAATTATCTAAAAATTGGGGAATATTAGCTAGAGTGATAATAAAATTGAAAATTCACCAGTTTTCGATTTACGATTAGTGGTGATTTCGTTATTATTGTTGTATTGTCGCAATAATCGCAAACCGGGCATTTCTAGACAATTTTGAAGCCAATTAGCCACACCATCGCCACAATCCCAACCTTGAATATTATCACCGCAAACTTTACTCTGGCATAATGAGGCCTGTTTTATCGGATTCATCTGGAAATCTAGCGATATTGAAAATTCTCTCTGTTCCGGATACGTTAATATCAATAAATTCCGATCAATATCGACGAACGGTTTGATAAGGCATAGATTTTTGTTTAATTTTTGTGTAACACAAACACCCATAGAATTGACAATCATCCATTCGCGATCATATTTTAAACCGGTCGATATTAGGGGCCATTTTGTTTGAATTGAAAAAGCACCACACGATTTAATCGGATATAGAAAGATTTGTTCCAATTTCAAACAATTCTCGATTATTCTTGTATTTCCATTAAAATCATTGATTTTTTTATAAATTCGTTTACAATTCAAACCATCGGACAGTTTAATTAAAATCGGTTTTGTAACAAAACAATCTTTGATCATTTCTAAGAAACGATCAGCGTTTTGTTTTGTCGACATATAACCAAACGATATACGTACAGAACCGGTTGGATAATTATCAATTAAATCATGTTGATCACCACAAACATGACCTGCCTTAAATGACAATTTATTATTAAAAGTTTTTAAGATTTTTTCAATAATTACTTCGAAATGTCGCCGGACATCAGTCGAGCTCAAATTGAGGAAATATTGGCAAGCACCAGGATTACAACAACAGCCTGTTCGCAAATGAATATTGTAGAGATTTGCAAAATGTAGAACTTCTGAATAGCCGATATAATCACCGTTATCACGGAATAGATTGAAATTAACAATACCGCCCTGATAATGGTGATTATCGAAAGTTGTATTGTGATAAAATACACATAATCGTTGTCCATTCGAATGGTGATAAGTTGATAGATTCTTATAAACGTATCGGGCTAATGAGAATGTATGTTTCGATATTTGATCGAAATTTAAATCGAATCGTTTAATCGTATCGAAACCCTCTTTTATCGATAAGATCGATAAAAACGGTAAACTACCATCTTCGAATCTTTCATGTAGGATATTTCTTCGCACTACAGTATCCTCTAAACTTAAAGCCATTAAAACAGTCCCACCACCGTAATATTTCTTTTCTAATAGATCACTACTAGAATTCTTGACTAATAAAGCGCCTAATCCTGTAGGATAACCGAATATTTTATAAAAAGAAACCGTAACAAAATCCGGTTTAAATCGACTCAAATCCAGAGTATCCGTCGACAAGAAACCGGCAGCATCCAATAGAACCGCCCATCTACTTGTTTTATTAATGAAACAATTCAAATTCTCAACTTTTGATAGCCACGATAGCGGATATTTAGTGCCAGAGTAATTGCTCTGGGCTGGATAAACGAATAGAGAATTTCCCAACTTTATTTCACCATCATCATGTAATTGATCTTTAGAAAAAATCTCAACAGCTTCATCGATTTCTAAACATTTACTCGTTACAGCATATTGTCTCATACCCAATACTGATGTGTGATTATCTTGTAAATACACAAAATATCCATGATTTTTATACTGGAAACTTTCAGCGACTAGTTTTAAAGCAGCAGTAGCACCCGATGTAAAAATCACCGAATACTCATCGGGATTTGTATTGAAATGCGATAAAATCCTGAAATTTATTCAACATTACTTAAAAATCAAAGAAATCGGATTAGAATTTACTGAAATCGGACAATATCAATAGCATCATCTGTAGTTTTACTTGAGTGATTTCGAGCGTGAGGATTCGCATATAGATTCGTTGATAATTGTGTTGCAATATTGTTGATTTGTTTCTCTGAATACAACGCAGCGCCAGCATGTTCCAGATAACAATGACCTGAAATTTTATCAATTAATTAAACATTTTTTAAATTATTTGTGTATAATCTACATCAAGTAGCACGTGAAAGTGACAATTGACCTAATGTTGCCATTTCAATTATCTTGTTATAAAACAGAATAATTTAAATATTCTATTCGATATCACAAATGTATTATTTGTTACAACGTTGAATTTTAATTGATGTTTATGTAATTATTTAAATCGAATTGCGATAATAACCACGAAAATTGAAGTAAATTTGTAATATTGGCAACTATGGGGGTTTTGGTGTGATTTTAACCACAATCTTAGACGTTTGAGGTTATGTGAAATGTCAAAATCTGTCAGGTTGATTTGAAGTTTATTTAATAAATTTCAATTTGTTTACCTTTTAATCGATTAAATTCCTCCGATATTAGTTTTTCTTGTTGTTCATTATAGATTTGTTGCAATTTAAACATTTTATTGTCGTTTTTTAATATTGCAATTTATTTAACAACTGATAAAATAAATAGATAATAAATGTTTCATGTATTTTTCAATGATAAATTATGACGTAATTTATTTCGTAATATAAATGTTATTAACTCTTTTACGTTAATAAATTTATAGAATGGAGTTGGAATTACAACAAAATCAGTTGCGGTAGCAGAACGAATTTAAAATTAACTTTTTAGCAGGCGAAAATTATTGAAATCTTTAAAAATTGTTATCATTCTAAATCGCAAATAAATACAATTTCGTCATATTCATTACATTTTTTCGAAAACATAGAGGATAAAGCTGTTTTGTTATTTACGATTTTATCTAAAATATCAAGAGAATGGCGTATTTGAATTATAAAATGTATTATTTCTAAATTAGAGACAGTTCAAGGCTTGGATCAATCAGGAGTCAACAGAATAGATTTAATTGTAAGTAGTATTTTTGGTCTAGTCTTGATTTTAAATTGGATTATTCTTCTAAATCATCTTTTATATTCTTAAGTCAACTTCAGAGCCGAATATTCGAGACATTTATCGGTTCTTATCAAATTTAAAAGATGATTTACGCTTTTGTTGATTTTCAACTGAATTTGGACGAATTATTCGGTTTTTATCGGTTTTTCATAGGTAATTATTAATATAAAAAATCAAGACCACATCAATTACCCTGTCAATACAATTTGGATATAAATAGAGCACTTTAGGGGCTGAAATGTGATGGTTAATTCGAACATCTATTGTGTACTATTGAGTTAATATTACCGATAATAACCGACATAATTTTAATATTGACCATATATTCCAATATTAATAATTACAGATTTAATGGATTTTGGCTTCCATTAGTTTCGATTGTTAGTTGTATTTCTGATCCAATTATTTTCTAGTTCAGCTAACATAATTAGGTCTCTATAAACGACCGTTTTGCTGCCTGTTCTATATTTTCTTCAATTCTTGATTCGAGAGAAATTCGATATTTTCTTCAATATTTGTATATTTATTATTTTTGATGTTTGATTATTAAATTTATGTAGCTTGTAATGAAATATGGAAGTAACAATTTATAGTTTAAATAAATGTTACTATTTTCGAGTAGTGGAAGATAACCAAAGTCGTGTAATAATTAAAACTTCGTGTTTTAATTTAATGATTGAATACGAATATAAATTCTACTCCTGTTCTAATTATGGTTTAACTTTTCATCCGATAATTACCAGATGGGCGACATATTCGATGCATATTTTATAAGAAACTTGCTTAATTGAATTTGATTATTTGAAATTTATTAGGATATTGTATAATTTTATTTTCGATTATTTGACCGGTTACAAAGATCACAGTTATTCTCAATAAACCATTCAAATTTGTACAGTGGAAAGCTATCTTTTTTCGATTAATAGAAGATCCTTTGTTTACGTTTTTTAATTAAAAACTTGAAAGTTTATTTCGACGCTGAACAGGCCGTTATTAAAACGTAAGTTCCCCAAAAATCTAATTTAAAATCCCATCGGAAAAGTTTATAAATAAACATCAACAACAGGCATGCTTCTTTTAACAACAATGAATTTTTCACGTTAACAGTTAATATTAGAGAAACATTTCCATTTTAAATCGTATTTGGTTACAGTTTTTGTTTCCACATATTTTTTTAACCGTGCAAATAAATCGAACATAGCCATAAATATACTAGATACAAAAACATATAATAGAAGCTAGATTTGGTGGATTCGATTTTCCTTTGCCTATACAACAAATAATATCTGTGGCTGGCCAATAAAGCTGGGGATCGTTCGAAAAGCTTTCACATTGTATTTCAGCGTTTTTCCCATTATTATTTACAAGTAACAAAACGATTTCCACCAATGAAATCTTTGATTATTGCAACGATCTTTACAATAAGCACAATTGTAGACGAGTTTTAAGTAGAAATCCATGAATTCGATCGATTCATGAAAATGAACAGGTGAAACGTGACTTAGCCTATATGGTTGTTCTCAGTTTTAATCTAATTAAGCGAACATAAAAAATTAATTAACAACGACGAGTTTGATATATTTGAAAATTCGTAGTATAAACAGTGCGGTAATCTGGATGAGTAATTATGTCTAAAATAAACACCCTTTAATTAAATAAATATTTATTCTAGCGGTGATAATTGGTGGATTTTCTGTTAGAAAGAAACCGTCTTCCTCCATTGTCTACGTTAGGGTGCAATTACATTGTAAACATTACAAAAATACACAATTTCGAATCGTATGTGTGGGGGTGCTATATAAAGACGGAATTGCGCCTCGATGGCGATTATTTGACAAAATTTCCATTTTAAGTATCTCTTCTATACAAATGGGGTGATTCCGGGTATATTCTTCTTTCTATTTTCATTACACATTTAAATGGAAAATTTATTCTATTCACGTTTGGATATCAATAAGTGTTTCCACATATTTCAAATGTACGTATTATTTGTTAGTAAAAGACTTGAATTAGGAAAAAGACGAAAACGTATTCGTTCACTCAGAAGAATCGTTTCCAACGATATTTATATTGCATTCTTTTAAACTTTAGAATTGCAACAGCGAGAAAACGTGCACTACCACCTAACATTCTAGACTGTTTTCAGTTTTTGATATTTCTTTCTATACTTTGTTGACTTAAATGCGGCTGTTATTGGTGGTTTTCTTAAAAAGTTGCCAACACAAGTTTCAAATTCAATAAATAGTAATAGAGCTGAAATAGCTTGTCGGCCAAAATAGATGGGAACAGTCGTCGAGAGTAGTATAGAAATGTTTTCGAAATGCCTCTTTACCCTGCTATTATTTCGTTTTATTAAATTTCCTAAACGATAGTTATTTTTCTACGTGTTCCTCTACAAAAAGAATTTTTTTGTGTTATTGTTTCAGTTGAAATTGCGGATTCATCTAAAGTTCACCGTTGAGAATTGGACGAATTTACAGGCAGGATAATGTAAATTTTATGCACCATCAAGGGGAAGATAATTTAAATATCTTAGTCACGTAGTTCATCATTAAAAGTACAAAGTTTTACAATTAATTATAAAAGAAGAATTTTGGAAGTTGAGAGAATAATAAACACAGAGGTGAGTACAAATTTAGGAAGTCGACAAAAATCTGTTTAATTGAATTTAACTAGAGCGATTCTACTGTTTCTTTGTAAATATTTGAGAATAGAATCTTTAAATAAAAAAAAGGATTAAGCCACAATGCTAGTTGTGAGTTATATTACGCGTGACATAAGACCACCAGCCCGGAAAATACGTCTTTATAAGGAATTTATTATTTGATTCAAGGATCGTCTATCACATAGAAAGTTCATGGAATGTCTTTTACACACAACGAAAAAGCGAATCTATTGAAAGACTGTGTGAGGGGAAAATGGGTGAAAAAACTGATGTTTCAGACACTTATAGTCGCTCATTCTTTATCATTCGTTTGAACAATCTATGATTATTATCAACGGTTGAATATTGGGTATGTAGAGATGACGGTGATTATAAAATCGAGAAAAAATATAAACTTTATGGATAATTTAAGAATAAAAACAAACTCGACAAAATCCCAATATTTATGTCAAGCTTTTGTTAAGTTTGTTTTTCAGTGGATGCAAATTTTCTAAATCCCTATTGTTTTCGACGGTGGCAAATACTCAACTTCCTATATTTTCCTAAAACTAACGAGAATTTCATAGCTGGACAAGACGAAAAAAACCACAACTTACGTTTTCAAGTATTTGCATAATTCACAATTTTAGTTTTTGCGGTAATTATTGTTGCACAACGCCCGACTAAACGGAAGGTTGCGATTCCTTCGCGAAATTGATCGCTTAAAGTTCAACACTGTAGTCGAATTGGAATAACAATTTTAAGGAACGAATTCCGGTCGTAATTGAAACTACATCTCCAGTTGAGCCCATTTACTACAACAATCCTTTCGATGTGTTTTGGGTATGATCCCAATGGATCGCTTACAGATGGTGGATTTAGATCTCTTTAGAAGTATTTGTAGATTTGTTCAATGTTTAGTTTGGTTCACATCGATTCGGTACCATTTCTATGCAATGGCACATCTCCGCTAATTCAGTCATTATTCTTCCCCTTTTTCTTCTCGAGTTTGCCACATTTTCATTGAAAGCAAACTACATAGAAATCGAAACGAAATTATTCATGATCAACTTAATGGGTGAATTTGTAATTTCAAAAATCTCCAACAATAAACATAAATTTCAAACCGTTTTAGTTCAATTGCAATTTTTTTTTCTCTCGTTTATAATGACGACCGGAATTTATTTGATGATAGCCGGTTTTATTGGAGTAATGCAAAAAATTCGCTCGACTTTTTTTTGATGGATCTACTACAGTTACTGTAGAGTGAAGAATGTCTTAATTAAAAGAAACAAAAGGAGACACCACTTTAATACGAAACAGAAAACGAAGAGAACGTGTTTAATTCGAGCCATTGCCGGAATTGTTCCGCATTATTTGGCTACAATATACGTTTTTATTCGGTTTAATTTAGAAACTTTTCATACTTTATATATGTATTTATTGCACAAATTTCTTGGTAAAGTTTTTGATTGTAATTTGGACAGCGACAAATTCGCCCGAAAGTTTAAAACACAAAATTGATTCATAAATTGCAAATGTTATTTCTATTCCTTTTAAGATTTACAACGGCTTTTTTGCTGTCTGTTTTTCCTCTTATAAAAGTCTCATCTGTATATTTTTGTACGGTTTTATTGTGTAATTATTCTATCGTGTCGTTTTCAACCGTTTGTGTCATCGTATAATTTTTCATATTATGTTATACCGTCTTGTTCGCACTGTTATTACAATGCTTTCTTATTATTTTCACAGAACGTTTGTTTAGAGGGCGAGATAAATGACGGGGAATTCGTTTTAAATATTAATTTTTTACAAGTACTCACCCGACTTTTCAGCAATACAAACTCTCAGCACTTACCTTTTGTTGCAGCAATTTTTTCACGTCCTTCCCAGCTTCTACAAATCTAATAAACCCAAAGAATATTGAAGTTGGTGGAGTGTTATCTCACTTTACACCCACTTTATCTAAATTAGTGACCTTTCGAAAGAAATTAGAATTGTCATTAATCTCTTTCTAAGTGTCATTTCTTTGATAATCTCAAATACACGTGCCTGATTATACCACGTGGATTAGTTTTTTTTAATATCAATTACCGCCGCTATTGTGCTGTAATTCTAGTGTGTGAATCTTTATTGAACTTACAAATGTTGTTGTAGTGGCAGAACTAGAATCTAGCCTAAAACTCTTAAATCCGATCTACTCTATTCTTCTTGAAGCCTTTCATAAAAGCTCCAGAATAATGAAAAGTGACTCGCACTGTAATAAATCAGCATTCCATCGAAATAAACCGGGGCTCAGCACAAATGTTAGAAGCGTATAAAACTAGTTTTTATAACACTTTTAAATGCGTTTACTTGAGTAGGGAGGTTTATTTTTTTTGTCGTTTATAATGGAAAAATTTCGGTGGAAATTGTTTGATCAATTTCGGCAAATTTCACAGCAGCAGCACCAAATAATGATAGCAATTAATGGAGTAAAATTGAGCCTCGAGTCATTTTGAGTGATTTTAGTGTGCAACTCGTTGACGAAAATTGCGACATTGTCAAAACCACTTTCAAATGAGCTACGAGGTTCCAATTTTGTTCAAATTTGAAAATGGAGAGTTGTTTTAATTACAGTTTATTTTTATTTCTATATAAGTATATACATATCAAAAAAAATTTAATTTATTTTCCATCTCATTAATTTTAAATTAATAACAATGATATACGTACGATGGTAGAAACTATAAAACAATTCTCAAACGTTTAATGGTTTGACTAGAACATTTCAGTAAATAGTCCAATGGAGCATGCATTTTTTTTTAATTTCTCCCCTTTTTGGTTCAATTATTGGATTGATTTGTGGAGAAGTTCTTTTAATCTTGACAATCTAATTTCTCTTTCGCAACTTTCTTTAATACAAAAAACTTGATTGAAACTTTAATCTGATGTCGATGATGATAAGATTGGATGAACGTGCAATAAGATCGGTTATGATGAGATATGGGATTTATTGAAGAGAATTTCCACAATGAATTGTAATCGATTATTGATATGATTCAAACAATTTCCGGTGTTAATTTAACGATGTCGTATTCATATTGGTTATGAAATGTGGATGGCCTGAATGTCCGCCAGCTTCGCCGCTTTGTATCGAAAAATGTCTGTAAGATAAATATTCGGGTGGTATTGGTTGGTCACGTTTGATTGCCGCTCGTTGTTTCTTCACTTTCAAATAACCCAAAATGGAAACTAACACTATAAACACAACAAATCCCATACAACAGCCAATAATTAGACCTAACCGTCTTGTTAAAATCGATTGAACACTATGATCAGGTAAACTGCCAAGTCCTACATGTATACTGTCCGGTGCCCCCAAAGTACTCACTTCAGTACATCGACTTGTTGGTGAATCGACAAGTAATGGTAGCATTGCATCGCTGAATATTTCTAAATCGTTGGATGTATCAAACTGATCACGTGTGATATTATTATCTGGTTTGCGCGATGCTAAACGTGATTCAGCTACTTCACGTCGATGCGATGCCCAATTGCCGAGAGCTAATACACAGATAAGATAACGGGTACCCGGATATAATTTGGAGAGTTTCATTGAACGAGAATTGCGGTCCAACATCTTGCCACGGATCTGCAACAAATAAAACAATTCCATATGCATTTGCATTCAACATCTTTAGATGAGCTCAACCGAAAAACATTATCACTAACTACACCTGTTGCTTTGGATTATTGTTATTTTTCATTGTTACAACATAAAACTTCAATATTTCTACTTACTTCATCTACCATATCGATTGAATAGTAGGCCACTTGGTAACCGTGCAAACCGGAATGATTACGACTTTGCCAAGATACTAAAACTGAGAACGGTTGTATATCTTGGATGCCCAATTTCACAACCAACGGTTGGTCGCAGAATTGTTCCGGATCTAAATCCAAAAAAACCCGACCCTCAATTCGGGTGGATGTTCACAACGTAATTCTAACGTATTAGTCCTTTCAACTAATTTCTGGTGATCTCGCAACCATTCCCAGAGTTCCTGAGAATCGCAGCTGCATGATAACGGATTTTCTGCAACACCAATAACACGATTAAAGAAAGAAAGAAAAAAGTATAAATCCGATTAGAAATTGATGGTTGCTATTTTCGTTTTTTGTTGCTTCAATGCACAAATTTCGGTTGGAATTAAAAGGAAGTAATAAACGAGAAAATAATTGTAAAAGGGCAAAGTTTCGTTTAAAGTTTCATTGATCTCTGTTAGATAGCGCACATCAATTTCAACTTAATTCCCGGTGTTTGTTTGACCGAATTACCTTCAGTCCTTAGGCTCCTTATTTGTGTCTCTAAAGGTCGGAACGCATTTAAAGGTATATTCTCCAGGTAATTTCTACTCAAGTCGAGTGTCCGTAGTTTTTTGAGCGGTTTGAACGCTTCATTGGACACAGACGATATCCAATTCCCATACAAATACAATTCAGCTAAATTTTCAAGATGTTGAAACGTAATTTTACTGATACGGGCAATTTGATTGAATGAAATATCTAATATTTGTAGAGACTTCAAATCGGATGGGAACTCTTCCAATTCTTTCAGACGATTATGGGTTAAATTCAATATACGTAGATGATTGAGGCCTTGTAGTCGTTCTTGTGGTAATAATTCCAATTCATTTACACCGAGATCTAAAGTTAGTAGATGTGGTAAATTACCGAAGGCGCCCGGTGAAATGCGCGATATTCGGTTGAAGCCGAGATAGACGTGCAATAGTCCTGGGAAATTCTCAAAATCTTTACTTGTCACTATACTGAGATTTGTCCAACTTATATGGACTTCCTCCAAGGCTGGATAGCGGTGAGCGGATGCTATATCGTGTATACGGACGAGTGGATTGCCAGTCAAATTGAGCCAGGCCAAGTTGGGCAGTGTGTTCTCCGACAACGCTGAATTGGGAATTTGTCGGAAACGATTGCCGGATAGATCCATTCGACGTATTAATGGTGAATGATGGAAAAAGTTGGCGGGCAGGGCAGACAACGCATTACCACTAAGATCAACGGAGAGCACCTGGGTTAAATTAGATGACGCGAAAGCTGACAAAGACGATATTAAGTTGTTCTTCAAATCCAGTTCTTTTAAATTTGGCAAACCGTTCAGTCGGGAGATATCCACTGTTGTTAGCTTGTTAAAAGACAACGATAAAATCTCCATTGTTGTTATGTTTAATAGGGCCGTATACGGTAATTCTCTTAAAGAATTGCCAGTTAATTTCAACTCTTTGAAAACATTTAAGTTTCCAAATATCTCATGTCCTAATTCGCTAATCGAATTATAACTCAGATCGATTTTCAGAAGGTTTTTATTTTTTAAAAAGACTTGATCGGGCAACTTTTCTATTTGGCATCCATCTAGCGATATTACTTGAAGCGATGGTAATCCATTTAAAGCCGTTTCGAATATATCACTGAAATTATTATTAGATACTTTCAACACTCTCAATCCGGGTATATCTAAATGTTCTAAATCTTTCGAATTCAACTCGTTCGTGTTTAAATTGAGCTCGTTCAGATTGTTGAGACCTTTAAAGGCACCATCTTCTATCTTCGATATTGAGCAATTCATTAGATTAAGCACCCTTATTGGTAGTCCTTCTTGGAAGATCGCATCATGGAGTACAGTTAAACGGTTACAAGATAAATCTAAAATTCGTAATTTTTTTTAAATTGGTTAATGCCCGCGGTTCTATCGTCCCTAGCATATTATAGGAGAGATAAAGTTCTTCGAGTTCGTGCAATTCGGCGAATGTTCGAATAGTTATCGTTGATAATTGGTTCATACTTAAATCGAGGAATTTGAGTGCTTGCATCGGTTCAAATGCGTGATCCTCAATAAATGAAATACTGTTGTTTGTTAAATAGACACGTTGAATCAACAAGAGATCTCTAAAAAGTGCTTTGTCCAAGCGTTTCAATCGATTGTGGCCTAACCACATGATTTGTACGCTTGATTGGCCCCGTAATGAGTCGTTATGTAAAGAAATGATACTGTTTGAATCGAGTTGAATGGAAACTAAAGACGGTGATTCGTGCATGAACACATCGTCTAATTCGGTAATTACATTGCCTTGTAAATTAATATGTTGGAGATTTTGTAACGTGCGAAAAGCACCCGAATCAATAGCACCAATTTCATTGTTTTGAAGATGCAATTCTAATAGTGATGGTAATGGGTCAAATACACCCCGATGTATATTCTCCATTCGATTATTATGCAATCGAATTTCACGTAAACTAACTGCTTTATCAAAAGTCCCCGGTTCCAAGTCTGTTATCCAGTTACTATCAAGACTCAATGATGTTAAATTGCGGTTTTGTTGGAATAAATCCCGTGGAATATATGGCACAAAGTTGGAACTCAGATGCAATTGTGCTAGATTGACTAGGGTCGTCAGAGCGTCAGGATCAATGCGACGGATTGCGTTTTGTTGAAGGTAAATCACAGACAAATTTGCGGAATCTGTAAAAGCGTCCGATGGGATTTCCAATATGTTGTTCTCAGAAAGGAACAACTCTTTCAATTCAGGCAAAAAAGCAAACACTCCACTTATGTAATGTACATGGTTGTGACTGAGATCGATTGAACGTAGTTTTTTATTTATTTGAAATGTTGTTGAATCGAGAAAAACAATTTTATTGTGGCTCAAATCGAGTGATTCTAAATCTTTCAAAGAAACGAATGCATCAGGATGTACACTTTCTATCACATTATAATATAACGATAATGTCCGGACGGAGGGACAAGGTCGGAAACAATCCTCACCAAGTTTTTCGAAATTATTCGAACTTAAATCCAGAAATAATAAAGACTCTAAACGGGAATATCCATCATCTGGTATTAGATTGATTTCGTTCCAGGCTAGACGCAATAAACGGAGTCGTTCTAAACGTCGAAAAGCGGCCATAGGGAAATGTGTCAGTTTATTTTCGGCTATATCCAATTCGGACAGTGAATCTTCTAATCCGGCAAAGGCGTATTCGGACACCTTCTGAATCTGATTGCCTTTCATGTTTAGTTTGATCAGATGTAAACCATAAAAGCTATAACTCGGTAAATCACTTATTTCGTTCGATTCCAGATCTAGAGCAATTAATTTAATCAAACCAGTGAAGGCCTTCTGGGGGATCTCTTTCAATTTCCCCGATACTAAACTAAGAGATTCCAATTCGGGTTTGATCGTCATTAAAGAATCATCATGAATCTCATTCAAATTCGATTGGGTGATTTGCAGATGTTTAACCACCGTTCCATCCGGAAAGAAATCGGACGTTAGACGTGTTATTGTTTTATCTAAATCGTAAATGCTTAATGATTGTATTGGACCGGTGACGATTTGTAGAACTGAACGTAGAGAATTCGCTGTTGCAGCTGGACATTCGAGGAAAATACCATCTTCGAAATTGAAACATGGACAAGATGGATTCGCCACTAAACTCGGACATTTATTGTTGTTGTTGTCTTGGGCGAACACCAGCAGCCCTAATAGGCTCGCCAATGTTAAGAATGAAGCGCCATTGTGCGCCATCATGTGTCTTTCATGCGAGCCATATTTCGGACGGCCTCAAACTACAGCCTTGTCTGTAATCAACAAAACCATCGTTTAATTACGATATTAATATAACAATGAGTTTGAACAGATGTGGTAAATTGAGTCAATCTATACGGTTATTTACATAAAATGCTTTTTGCGTATTCATATCACGTCAACCGAGAACTGACCTCCACTTCAACTTAACTAGATTGATTAATCTAAAGGATAATGGGTAATAGTGGACATTAGGGGAATTAATGAGAGTCGCCACTTGTCTGTCAGTTATTGCCAGTTATAAATAGGAGTTTTAAATTAAAACAATTCTAATAATTTCGATGAACTCTGCTCATCTATCGATCAATTTATCGAGTTGATACAAACGACAATGATTAATATTTAAACGAACTATCGTCACTGTTCTAGTTTCTATTGTATTGCCAACAACAGTCTTGAAGGTAAAAGCATTTCTCCTATGAGAATAAATTGTATTTCGCGACTTCCGTCTATTATTTACAGTAGAATAAAAAAATCACCCTCTCGTATTGGAATTCGTTTTCTCTTCTATTCTACTGTAAAAAATTCATAGTTTAAATATATTTTCTTTACGGAATCGAACAGAATTTTACCATATACATATATGGTTAGGTAGAAATATTTGTCGATTGATAATACACACAAATCAAACGAAAATACAAACGCAAAAAATCGGAAACCCCATTTACAAACTGTAAATTCGTATTGATCCTATAGCAAAAAAAGGAAAACTAAGGATATTATGAGGGTGCTCTCGAGCAGGTTACTGATAAAGTCACTTTTACTCTAATACTGCAATTACGTGAATAAGCCGGTAATTACTTTGAAGTTTTCAAAGCGTTACAAACAAGTGCCACTTTACCACCTAAAACTAGCATTTTCAACTTATAATTTTTTTGGGAAATTCCAAATTCAATCTATTTACAACAGTTACAACGATTCCAAATTAGTAACCAAATTTATATTATTTGGCACGATGTTGCGATGAAATTTGCCAGTTTTGTTGGATTTCAGTGGTAATGTTGCCGAATTAAATTGGATCTAATCCAAGACGAAATCGTCAATTGTAAATTTGATTCCCCAGGTCAAAAATTAAATTGCATCGTTAAGATGTTATCGTTGTTGGTAATTAAAGAGATTCGGTGCGGAATTCGTTTATTTCGTTTAGTTCAAGTTGTTTAAATAAGTGATTATTATGATACTCAGACTACAATTTATTGTGTTAACAAAAAAAAAGGTCGTTTCGATTTTCGTACGGAATTGTAGAAGGACACCTGGGACCGTTTCTTTGTTTGTAAAATGGAATAGAATCGTAAATTGTCTGAATAGTAAACGGTTTTTATCAAAAAATTCTTTTTTCTGTCGGACAAATGGAGCATTTTTGGAATGATACACAGAAATTGGTCAATTTTTTGCAATTAACACCATTTATTAAGTTGATATAAGTGGCGCAATTATTCTAAATAATCTAGAATTTTTTTGAAATCGTCCACTTGTGTCCAACGTAATTTACTAAATGTA
This sequence comes from Mylabris phalerata, assembly GCA_020740385.1. NCBI lineage: Eukaryota > Metazoa > Arthropoda > Insecta > Coleoptera > Meloidae > Mylabris > Mylabris phalerata. Next base: position 3,946,486 of record JAJEOX010000299.1, on the reverse strand, counting down.
TTAAACCAAAAGTCAACTGTGGAATTTTATAATTAACCACCACTCGTTGGAGACTTGGAACAACAACAAGAAAAAATACGTCTGTTATTATTTGGTGGAATTTTCCCGGCTTTTTACCCGCTTCTTCATTAAAACGTGATGCCGTTTTTGAAATTATCCATCATTCCACTACCGCATACAATTCTTGTAGATTATTCCATAGACAAAGTAAAGTTATTTATCTTTGTAACTGGTATAGCGAAACTAATTCTGAATTGTTATTATTATGTTTGCTTGAAATTAAATAGACAATATACCTACTTCTAATGTTAACTCCCATTACTGATGTGTTGCATGTTTTGTTAATTTGTGTGCATATTCCAGGCAAATATAATTTGTATCCGTTGTAGGGAAATTCTGAGCCGGCGCCTCCACCAAATTTACAACAAACAGCAAGATTTGCTGCATTATTCACGATAATAAATTGATACAAACTGCAACTCTATAAGTAGTTATAAGTAGATTAATTTGCATTTTAGATTGATTATTGTCGGGATAATAGAAAAAATAAAATTTGTTCATTTTCCCACTTTGTTGTTTATGGAAACAAATTTAAACTTAATAATCCACATAGTTAATTATAAAAACCGCACTTTATCACGTTTATATAAAAATTCTGTTTGTGTATTAACTTAAAAAAAGTTTTACAATTAAAACTTTTAATTGGTGTGTCCTGAATGCAAATGATTAGATTGTAAATTCCCAATCGCCAATCGCCGAATTTAACAGTTGTTTTACTGTATCTATTTTAGCCAACAATATGATAGATTCAACAAATATTCTTTAATCTTGATTGCACAAATTTAAAGCATATTTATAGTCTAAACTTCGAATAGAAACGATCGGCTAACTTGGCGTAATTTCGAACGTGTTTGCACATTTATTTGAACCGAATCCAACGAATAATTCCACGTGAATTTGGTATTCTCTAGAAAAAATCATCACATTTCTTGAACATAAATTGGAGATTATTTGAAGAAAAACGATTCAGCTATAAAATTTCAATTCGTTTATCGTCAATATGCGTTAACTATTTAATATTAGAGAAATATCGCGAGGAATTCGTCCGTAAGTTTGTCTAAATCTCGCTTCAATCACAACTAATTCTAGTTTAGATGTGAATAGGTTTAAATGCATCTACAGCAAGTCTGTTGTGACTTATTATTTCGCTGACTTACTTTGAAATGCGACAGGAATTTTTCTCAACGAGCAAGTTGAAAGTTCCTCCTTCCTGTACATTGTACATTCGACTTCCTACAACGTTAAATTATGTGATATCTGTGTCGCCTAATTATTCCCCGTATCATCGTACAAAACGGATGTTGGATATTTTATCTGTTACTAATTGAAGTAGTTTGAATAGTTACACCTCAACAATCCTAGTAAATTGATGGTAAATTTTGAAATTCTCATTTAATATTGATGTTAAATAGAAACTAGTAGAAGTCTGATAATAATTGAAACAATTTTACGAACAATTAAGACATGGATAAATACGCATATATGACAAAATATTAGTAAAGTTTCAACCAACTAAACCATTGACGTTAAACTTATTTATTGTGTTCTCTGTATTTATGTTAGAACTCCAAGTACGAACTTGTTATAGTTGGAGTTTTCTAAGATTATTTAATGTTCGCAAACTGTCAGCCTCAAAACGGCATATAAAGTTGAAGATGATGCCAAAGACGACAGAAACATTTAACTTTACATGTACACAACAACAAATCTCATATGTTAATACAACCATATGTAAATATGACCAGAAAGGCAGTTGCTTCTATAGCAAAACAGCGAAAATTTGAACATCTGTAAGGAATAATTTCAACTTTCATCCGACAAATGTCAAGCGATATTTGGATGCGATCCAACCGGAATAATCACAATCCAAATCGCCTGACTGATGGTAACTTCTTCTAGAATACAAACCTATTATTCAACAAATGCGATGTGAAATTTAATTATAACACAGAGGGTCGTACTTTAATGCTTTTATAAATAGATTCAGATTGCGTGAATGTGATTGTGTGTGGTTGGAGAGAATAGAAAAAAAGCAAACGACAATTTTTATTGATCGCATACAAAATGAGCAGTCCGTATTTTCCCTACAACGGTTATTTATATGCTTAGGACCAAGGCTATGACCGCTATACATATATTTTGTTATTGTTTGCGTACAGAAAACTCGTACAAGATAGATTAAGAACAGCGTTATATTCAATGAAACATTGAATATCAACTAAATTATATTTGTTGGCGAGATGGGCTGTTATTATTAAAATCACTGTTTTGTTAACGATAATTTTAGTGTAATTCTATGTGTATGATCTTGTTCCAACACAATAAAACAGACCATTAATTAGTTGATTTATAATGTCGATAATGTTCCGGAATTATCCATAAATTCTGGCGTTTATATTTATCTTTCCGATGGAGGAAGGAATTCTTGTTGAAAGCCTCCAAACGATAAATTATTAATAATATAGATGAGGAACGTGAAAAACCACCGTCTATAAACATGTAGCGTGAAATTTTCTAGAAAACTAACCGAAATTCAACCAATTTCATCCTTAATTTCCAACTTATTGTTGGCTATTCTAATTGGAATCAGAATCGAATTTGGTTGTTGGTTAATCAGCGAACTATTTAGGCAATGTTTGCCCAACAATTGACTCGCATGCCGATTGAAATTCGCCCGATTTTTGTTTTCAGATACAAGTTCCAAGTAAAACTTGTGGAATTTCCTTCGAAAATACTATAACGAAACTAGATTATCCCAACAATCTTGAAATTTAACAGATTCCCCCAAACACCATTAAGTCTATTTGACTGACATCTCGTACAATATTTTTATCGTTTGTATTGTTGACAGTGCTATCAATTAGACGGTTGAGAGTGGAAAGCAATTCAAGAGATATAACAGAGCGTTCGTTGCTCCCATATAAATATTTTCATTTCTCGTTCGGGCTATTAATAAAAATCGTATTTGTCGAAGGAAAATTGTGGCAAAAACTACTAAACTAGATTTCGATATTATTATAAATTGTTTATAAAGCTTCCGATTTTTATTCGTTGATTAGAATTTTTGCCATAAATCATCGGCTGTCGTGTTTAATTAATAGACCGGACTCGAATAAAAATTAAAAAGGCGGCTAATAATCGATACTGTGAGCTAATCTAGCAGCTAACGTTCATAGTGGATAATTAATCTTATCGTTTGTTAATTAGAAAAGGGAAAAAACGCAAAAACTTTAGACACTGAATTTAAATGGATGTTCAGTATTTAGGGTACAACTAATAGTAAACGTTGGACAGGTTGATTAATGTAGACAGAGTGCCCTTATCGGATTAGTGTGCATATGCATTGATATTGATATAATCGAGTCCACAATCTGGCATCTGGTAAGATCAATTTTCCGGTTCACCGTAATTACCGACAAGAATTCCAACAATTTGCACCTATCCCAAACGGGTTTTTACTAAAATCACAATAAATTTAATAGTTTACAGTTGAATAAATAGAGATAATCGTATTTTTAAGCCTGAAAACGACGGATTTACGTTGATGGATGATCATTAGTTGCAACGAATATAAGACGTTGAAAAAATAGATTAATCACCTGGAACGCAAGAATATCCTCATAATTGACTAGTTCTCAATTAACTTGTCTTTATGATAGACAATATAATTAACACTTGGAATTTTGTAATGATAGCGGGCAGATTTAGGAAGTTTCAGTGACAGTAAATGGGAATTGAACACCGTCTGGGAACTATCTCCGGTATGTGACAAGATTGTCGACATCTGACAATGTTTTTTTTCCCGTGTTTAATTTCTCAGAAATTATAAAATTACTTTATAATAGAGATTTGCGAATAGTTAGAGTTGAAACTTCCAAACCATAATTGTTAATAGTTTTAATTTGAAACAGGTAACTTAGGTAGAAGCAGGAAATTATCGGTTAAACTACCGACAAACTGTAGTTAAAATTTTCATATTACAATTATTATAATGGAAAATGGAAGATTAAATAATTGGATAAAGAATCGCACACAAATTCATTCTTCATTATCACATTTTCTTTCACACAATTCTGCTAATGTCTCATTTTATAAAACAAAACAGAATTGAAAAAAACGAACATGCAATCTAGCAATTAGTCGAATTTTCTAATTGTTGGTATTGCGGTGAATTACGACAAAAAAACCCAATTTATTTGTACAACAATTCAAAATTGACGTAAACAGAGGAAAAACGACATAGAGAACTTGTTGAAATCGTCCAATTTTTCGTTCCATGGTGATTTCACTAGAAACCAATTTACTTCACTGGACGTGGCAATTATTTTCGAAGGTTATAGGCCATCAAGGAAGCTTTTTTCCGTATAAATACAAAAACGGTTTATCTGACCATATAAAGTTTAGATGGGAGGCAATTTTTACTTGTGAAAATAAAACCGGACAGAACAGTTTGATTATCTGCACCTATTTCCTATCAGTGTTTACACAGTCGTTATATATTTTTCCAAACGAGAAATTGGCGATGGACCTGAAAACGATCGGTTCAATTGCGTTTCCTCTTCTCTATTTCGTTATAAAAAGTCTTTTGGAATAGACTTAATGCGAACGTTCATTATCGACTAGAACTTATTTAGTTTACAAAAAAAAGACAAAAACCATTAAATTACTTTTCGCTTTTTTCCGTCTTGTGTTCCTCAACAAGACGTTTATAGTAGCAGAATTCTAAAATAGTCGAATATACGTGGAGGATTTTGTAATTTAAATTCCAAAACTATTCAACTAGTCTACTCATTGGAACTTTCTAAAAACGCTTGACGCTTATACACGTTTAATCTAAAGTATGTTGTTTTTTACTTTGCCGGATTGTTCAACGAAAGATTAAGCTTTAGTAGTGAACTTGCTAGATAACAGCGAACAAAAAGTCTTACATTACTCAGACCTTTATTAATAGTTTGAATTAGTCAAGATAATCCTCCATAATTGGAAACAGTATCGATTATTAAATCCACTAGAAGTTTCAATAATTACAATTTGCCTCCGCGGGAAATCTGTATTGTAACCAAAAATTCTCAATTATCAACCGAGTTTTAAGCGCTATAAAAGGAACACCTTTATTACAATAAAACGAAAAAAATAACCAATTCTTTTGACATGAAATTAAGTTGAAATCGCCTAAATTACTATTTTAATAAACGATTACTCTGCTGATTATTGCCGGCAAAATTGTTATGTATCGTAATTACCAGCGGTACGCCCCTGGGTTTGTTTACCACCACGGGCGTTGTTCAACCAGATGTACTTTATTTATGGTAAATTACTTAGTACAGCGATAGATCAGCGGTACGTACAAATTTATCGGTTAGTAAACCTGTTGTTGACAATTTCCTTGAACAAACTCATATTTAAACAATGCATCAATTTCGACTATAATCAAGGATCCGTTATCTTAACATATGTCCAATATCCATCGATAATTAATCATAAATCCATTGTTATTGTTAATTCATTAGATTAACGCCAGTTTTTCCCGTATACAATTTGCTCTTGGTGTCAGTTTATATAAACACAAAGTACGCTACTTTAGCGAAGTTTTAACGAAATTAACAAGTGATTAGAGGTTTAAATAGGTGGCAAAATTGAGGTGTTCGTTCGTGTTAAACAATACATGTTTTAATTGTTTCTATTGAAATAATAAAAATATTTCAAGTTCTTCAAGTGCACTTTAAAATTTCAAAATTTCATTAAATTAAAAGGGGATTACGTACATTTTAAAATTGTTTCATACTTCTCTTACTTCTGTTTTAGATCTTGGAAATTTCTCTGACAAGTTTAAAAGGTTTTAAGATGAAAGGAGTTTTCCTGTTTGACAACATCAACTTACAACTAGTTTATTCGCAGTAGATGAAGGAAAATCCACTAAAATTCTAGTCTAGCCGGAAATTATATCGAGTTTATCACGTGGCTTACACGTGTCTTTTAATAAATACTTAAATTATTAGAAAAATTAACGGTAGGATAATTAATTAAATTAATTAACTCGAGTTTCATTAAATCATACGTGTTGAATTTATCTGGTGTTAGTAGTTTAATCTCAGGATTGTGTAATTATCACAGATCGAGTGTCAGATAAGTAATAAAAAGCCGAAAGCAAGAAATTCGATATTAACTTGAATTAAGGACCTAGAGCTCTGAATTCTTCGAAAAACTCGCTATATCGAAACAGAATTAAGTCGATTTTATTATCGATTTATTCATCGTAAAATGAACAGACTGAATTTTTCTAATGTTAGGAAAAATAATAGTTATATGAACCAATCTGCCTAACAACTACCAATAAATTACAATATCGATTGCTATATCTATCGAAAATTACACTGAACGCGCAATCATATTGTGAGTTATCGTAGCAATTTCGATATTATTTGAATCTACCCCCTACTGAACATTTCTACTTGATGATGATAATACACATATAATGGTGTATAATTTCAAAAAATATGCTTCATGAATCTAGAATTATTGGTAGTAGATGTGGTGGAGTTTAATCGTTATTTTCTACATTAATGTTCCCATCAAATTCTATATAAGTTGATTTTTTTTTTCTATTTTATGAAGAAACTCATGAAATATTAACAGTTTAACGTTCTTTTAATGAATTTATTTACGATGCAATCATCGGTGTTTTATTATCAACAGTTACAGTTCTTTTGGAGTTAGACTCACTATTATCGAACTATAATTCTAAATTAATTACGATAATAAATCGCAAATTTTCGAAAACTTACACTTTGTTGTGGATGATGTGTTGGCAGGGGGACATTTGGGCGAAAATTGCCTGAAAATAAGACACAAATAAATAAAACAGACCCCATAGAGATTTCGTAGCTGTAATAAACGATTCCTATTGAATTTTAATCGTATTAACTTGACTTTAGTGAAATTAAATTGTTATAAATCAATTCAATTAGATCGGCTATAATGAAATTTCAACCTTAACAAAGGATCCTTCCGGCTTAAAAAAATAATAAAAAAGCACTGGGGAAATTGAAACGTTTTCCACTTCATCGACAACGTTCTTCTATGTCGTCTTATTTCGAATTATATTCAATCATTTATTTCGGCGAAAAACGTGACTCCTAATGGAATCGGAAAAAAGGTGTGTACGTTTGAATCGATAAACTTATTCATAAGTGAACCGAGGGGAACGAAGCCAGTTTCTACAATATTTCAACACTCTTTAGATGTCATCAACATTTCATAATAATATCAAAACATGACAATTTACATTCGTATTATGAATGGGAAAGATAACAATTGCAATAGCGCCTACATTTTATGAATATGCGAAAAGTTTCTTGGTCGTATTGTTGTTGTTATCAACATTATTACCATTATCAGTCCAATTCGAGTGCTATAATAACCATTCATGCAAATAAAATTATCTAATAAATAACTTTACGTCAATTGGTAATTATTTTTGATTGAACTATAATTTCAATTATTATTCAATAATTGGGCGAATAATACAAACAATGCGATCAATATTCAATTGAAGTTGAATTGATTTCAGCACTTGGGGAAGTTCATCGGTCATTGTAGTATAATTTATATTATTCTGAAAAAAACAGGGTTATTTCCTGAATACTACACTTCGATAACTCGGAATTTATTTAAATTCAGCTAGGTGCTTGATTAAAAATGATTTGTTTGCTGTCTTTGAAGAGTTTTTGTTGAAGAAATATGGTAATACAATTGGTGGGCTATAAATTATCGAGCGTTTTTTCAGACGTGGAGACGTTACAAATTAATTCAAGTGTACTTACAGGAAAGCTCAAACAATTTATACAGTCGCTTTCCGGAATTATTTGTTTTATTAGTTTAAAATTATGATTTTTTCGGAAGATCTTCGTAATCCCCCGAAACCGCATCGATAAATCACCGAAATTCCGGAGCTTTAATTCGGCCGTTTAACTTTCTGGACACGTAAATTATCAACTAATTAATGATGTCCGCAAGTAGTGTTGTTAAATCTCTGTTCGCTTACATCATCTCGAGAAGTTTCCTCAAATTCTCAGCTGAATAAGCTTCGGTTTCCGTCGTTTTTTTTCTTTCAAAGACTTTATGAATATATTTTCAACTGTTGAAGAATCAAACTGTTGACAACATGAATACTTCAAAGTTGTTTGCGAAGATATCGAAGTTTCCTATTGACGAGTAACTTGACCCAAATAATACAAAATAGTTTACAATAAAAGGAGAACTGTTTAAAAACTGCAAATCTTGCTACTAGTTAAGTTAACGTAAACCAAACTTATTTCCAGGTTGCAATTCAATTTAACTTTTACAATTTCCGCTTGAGCAACCAGAATATTTCTTACGTTTTAAAGCTTCTCATGGGCGTTAATGTTAATTGTTAAATAAAAACTGTATTTCACATCAAAGCTTTTAAAATAAAGTTATTTTGCGTTGTTTAGTTTAGTTTTCGCATGGAAATTCCAATATCCGCAACATCGGTTGTATTTATTTATTGGAGTGTTTTACGTAAACATGAGAAGAAATTTCGATTTATATTTCAAATCACCTGAAAATTTCCGACTAAATAGAAAATCTGCAATGTATCTGTGTATGTTTCAACGAATTTCTGTTAGTTGTTCGAGTTGAATTCGATCAAACGTTTATTTTTAATTCAGTCGATATGCGGTGATCGGGCAACTCAATCAGAAATACCGGTTGACATGGGATATGGATATTTGTTGTGGTTGGGGAAAGCTCATCAACTTCTTCGTTTATGTTTATAATTTGATTTAGTAAAAAGCTCGAAATTCAACATCGCCCCGGCTAATTACAATTCGAATTTTACACGCCAAAAAAGCTAAAATGAGTGTAATTTATTTTCTCATTGCTTACATTTATTGCATGGCAAAATAAAAAGTTTCTTTTAATAATTCCATTCAAGTGTGTACGTTTTGTTTTTAAAGCCAAAAATAAATACAATATGCTACCCGCTTACGGATGCAATTCAAGAAGCCACACAGTCTCTAAAAGCGAGCAAGAGTCTAAATAAGATACAAACACACAACAATTAACTTTTATATTTCTATTACTGTTGTGTTATTTTTGTATTCTCCTCACTTTTAGCAATAACAAGAAAATCGAGTTTCTGTAATAATATTCAACCCAAAACTGTACGTATCATTACAGTATTAATAAATAATGGATAATAACTGTAGAAAGAAACTTTGTTCTTTGATGGAAACGACTTTGTTTGAACTTTTTCTTTTGGAGATTTGTTTTTTTTTCGAACATGCTCCCGATATTGCTGTTTAAATGGAAAATGTTTACTATCAGCTAAAACGATAGTGGGTTTTTTGGGTGGGTGAATTAAACTATTTGGTGGAACTTGTTTTATTAGGGGATCGAGAAAAACGACAATAAAATAATGGTGGTTAACTTGAGAGTCGTTTCCGATACAATATTTTATCAAAAACTTCAACTCGGGGTTTTATTTTGAAGAATATTTAAATATGTTGAGGAAAATTTGTGAAATTTCACAAGAAGCTTGAAATTTATCGATTATTGTGTAAATAATCAAGCGAACATGTTGATATTAAACAGAGTCCTCCGAAATTTATTATTTAATTTCTCTAGCTTGTTCATGTAATATTCATTTTAATTAATTGAAGAAACAATATATGTTTCATGTTACCTATTTTCGAATTCAACTCACTTTCTGTATTTCCACCACAATTCTTGTCAATTCTTCTCCATCTATAGGTATAAACTTCTCTTCACTTCACCCATATTACACTTTCCGTTTGTGATACATTGTGACATTCTGTACAGTTCGATAACTACCTGTTTCTGAATATTTATATCATTTGAATAATACAAATCGACTCGACGCCAACGCAAATTTACATATTTACATCAACCGGTAACGGTAGACGAAATAAACAAATTCAATTTAGCTTTTAGCCAGTAATAAAGCCTATTGTACTCTATACAATTCCATATAATCAATACACTTTAGCTGTATTAAGACAATGCAACACGTAAGGCTTAAAATTCGGTTTCATGCCAATACAATTCCCCGAAAGTCCTCCAACTGGCGGCTTTTTCTGTCGAATTTCCCGTCCATAATTCCTAGTACTTGATCGGCAACAGTAAACCAAATTTACCTTGACGAGAATTAATGGAAACAACGGCCTGGAAGATAGAGTGTTTGACAAATATGGGCCTCTGTATTGTTATTGTTGTGTTCTTTGTGCGTTATCCTTTGTCACTTTATAAAAAAATATGTATGTAGCACAAACAAATTTCGTCGTCTATTTTAATATCATCTCATGTTCTTTGATAGTTCCATCCCCTTAGGAGATTGCCTTGAATTTTCAAATACACGAAACGTGCTCGGATTGTTTCACAGTTAGTCGTTCCATCATCAAGACGACTCGCTTGGAAATCATTTTTTGCCACCATTAAATTTTTATAATTATTATTGAAGTTTTTATTGCAAAAATCTCGCGTAAAGATTAACAAAAAAACACAAAGAACACGCTCATAATGTTCGCTTGATATCCATTTAGAAAGCTTTTAACAAATAATCAGTCTATAGAATAAATCAAATTTTAAAACTGTTGGGAATCTTTTACCGAAAAATAATAAAATAACACCGACCATAAAGGGGATGAAAGTATTATAGAGGGGTAGTTGAAAGAACACGAAATCAAATTTTGTAGACAATTAACGGTACTTTTATTACAGAAAGCATTGTTTAGAATGTGTGCACGAGTGTAATTTAATTGAAATAAAAGGAACAAAAGCGGAATAACTGGTAGAAAAAATTTGTATAGCAATAGAATGGAAATTGTTTCCAAATATTTTAAATCCTTTTGTTGTTGAAAAAGTGCTAAATTAATTAGGATGATTAAAAATCTAGAAAAACAAAGTGGCCAAACAACAGTTTCTATGTGAATTCCTTTTGCATTTATATCATTTTAACAGGCCTGTATTTTATCTTGCTTATCTTATAAAAGGGGGAAATTCTCCCTCGCTTGTTCCCAAATAACGCAAGCGTAGACAAAATAATCTCTAATTTTTTGCCTGTGGGTGTTCTACACAATAAATATCCGTTTTTTTTTCTATCCTATTAACAATAATAATTTTGCGTTATATCGAAAATTTGAAATGGCCAATGGTTGAAAATTTTTTGTAATAGAATCCGCACAATATAGTTGTAAATTGCATACAGAATAAACAAAAAACAACGAAATTCGTTCCATATTTTTGTTTTTATATTAGCAATACTAGTAGTTGTTGTCATATATTGTATAATATAAACGTAAATCATGCATTATGACCTGTGTTGGAAAAATATCGACTACAGACAAATAACAACGCCTACAATTCCCTCAGGGTTAATATTCCACACAATGAACATAAAATATTTATCTTTGTAATACAACAGGAACAACAAAAGAGCGATGATTTTTATTAAATTTCTACATTTTATGGCTTTCCATTATTATTTTTTTAAACAACAAAACAAATAGTACATCAATGCAGATATTAATTATGATTTGACAGTGAAATATAAGCGTAATCATAGACTATCCATGCAAATTTTGTTCTGATGTTTACAAAATTGTTATAATTGGATTCATATTTAAATTAATATAAATTTTGATTTATATTTATTGGAACCAGTTGATTAATTTTATTAACTTTATTTACATTTGACATTTAGACCTGAGGCAAAATTGCCAAAATTTTTGCTTTCTTTCTACCAACTCCTAGTTGGTAAACGATTTTTAAAAATATTTTGTGGATCCTTGGATAGATGTTTAGAGAATATTTTAGCAAAAACTGAGCCTTGTAGCGTATCGAAAAGTCGGCCAAAAGACGCTTCTTGCACAACGAACATATAGAACTTTGCAAAAATTGAATTTATTGAACCATTATCAGTCGTTTTATCTGTGCAGTTGGTTGGTGAAAATCGTGACACTGTTCAAGAAAAGCGTTCGTTAACCCACTTTCCGATAAGCTACGTGGTCAACTTTTGCTACAAACTCTCAAGATGCTTCTCGAATCTGAGGCCCAGTCGAAAATTCTCCAATTTTTTATAAATTAACTGGAGATGATTTGAAACAATCATGAACATGAGCTTCTTTATGGTAAGAAAATCTGTACTTACTTCTTTAAATTCTTTATTTACATTTGACATTTAGACCTGAGGCAAAATTGTCAAATTTTTTGCTTTCTTTCTACCCAGTCCTAGTTGGTAAACGATTTTAAAAATATTATGTGGATCTTTGGAGAGGTGTTTAGAGAACATTTTAGCAAAAACTGAGCCTTGTAGCTTATCGGAAAGTCGGCCAAAAGACGCTTCTTGCACAACGAACATATAGAACTTTGCAAAAATCTTTGAACCATTATCAGTCGTTTTATCTGTGCAGTTGGTTGGTGAAAATCGTGACACTGTTCTTTGACCCACTTTCCGATAAGCTACGGGGTCAACTTTTGCTACAAATTCTCAAGATGCTTCTCGAATCTCTAATTTTTATAAATTAATTGGAGATGATTTGAGACAATCATGAACATGAGCTTCTTTATGGTAATAAAATCTGTACTTACTCCTTTAAATTTCAAATTTCATTGTTCGCCCACCCGGACAATTTTCTAGTTGTAGTCTATTTATTGAAATAACAGATATTGTCAGTAGAATTGTTGGAAAATATTTATTTTAGTTATCCTACCCTGGTAGTTTGAGTATTTTTCTTTCGAATTACGTCACGTCGATGCTATTTTATCGACAGCACACGTCTTTGGCTGTAATACAATTTGAATAATAGTCGATTTCTTTAATACGCCAACTAGAGAACTGTGACGATCTTATAGAATTACATTTAGAAATATTCAAGTCACACTCTTAAACAGACTTGTGTCTATTCATATTGAAGCTGAATTATTCTCAACAATATTGAACATGAAATATTTACCATCAATGCATTTCTTTAAACTTACAGTTCAAATAACGATTAGTTGAGGCAACTTTAGATTTTCCCAAACTATGACTTTACATTTATTTCCATTACATTGGTAGTCGGGGTAGTGAAATATTAATGTAATTGGTGTATGTTAATTCGGTTAACAATGAGCCTCTATTTACTCAAACACAACAGTATACGTTTATAACTTCCTAGTGTTGGCCTTTATGCAAATTATTTTGTATTCCCATCTACCGAAACTCATACTTAATTTGCGAATAAATATGGCAGAAAATTGAATTTCGAAATTTCCTTTTTCTATACAACTAACCACTATTTATTGTACGATAACAATAATTGGGTGTGGAATTTGTCAAGTAATTTCGTTGAAACACAAGATAAAACTAATAAATATTCTACCGTAGTACTCTTTATTAGCTTTATCTTGTTTGAATGTTGACAATTAAGTACACAGAAATGATCAAATTTAACCGAAATAACAATACAAACGAATTGAAACAAGAATTTTGTAAATTTAGTTTAATTTTCTAAGAATATCACACCTGCGCGATGATTTTACAAACTGATTGACGAGAAGCTTTCTTTATTGTCCAGTTCGGTAAATTTTAGAAAGCGCACTTAAATTGAACCGATTTTCAACACTTGCTGCAATAAAAATCTCACAGACAGAAATTGTACTCGATAAGTTTATAAATAGTGAAGAAATCTCAAGAATATTCTCTACAATTTGAAAGCTTTCCATTTGTATTATTTATAAAATTGTTTAAAGTATAGATGGGAATTCAATCAGACTATCTATTTGGATGAAACAGGAATGTTTATGTGAACAGGTTGGATATTGAACTTTAAAAAGATGGATAGTTGTGGCATAAAATTGTGGAAATTTGGTGAAAAATGCTGATAACATACCAAACATATATCATTGATCGTGGAACATTTCGAATGCTTTTAGTGAGCGCCAAGTTTGACAATAAAAATTGAGTTTCGGCCACAACGAACAACAAAATCTCCATCCTTTTTTTCGCCAACATGTTGTCAACAACAAGAACAACGTAGATTGGAGGAGAACAACAAAACGAAAAATAAATAGAAAACTTTGATAACGTTCTAGTTTATTTAATCTTTTCGATTGATCACAAACATCGTATACGAACAGATGAGATCATTATTTTTCAACAATGAAAAATTATTAATAATATTTTGATTTATATTGGAACATTCATTTTTTTTTTGTCCCACCGGATAAACTTTTGTCTCAACCACTCCCAAGTTGTCTAGAACGTTATCAATCTAATCTAGCAGTATTCTGAACAGTTACAAGATATTGCCATTACATTCAGTTAACGATAACTAGATCAGAGTTTCACTCGTCCTGCTTTTATGCAAGCTTCATTCATTGTTGTATTGTTAAACATAATTCAACGAAATTTGAGTACTAAAATAGTAGATTCGAAGCGGCTAATTGGCATCGAAATAAAAACCTACAAGATAAACCGTCGAACGCGAAATTATGCACAACTCAATGGAATAAATTGTGGATATTGTGTAAATAATTCTAATAATTTGTTTTATTGACAGTAAAATTACAAAAAATTTAATTTTCTCCAACAAATCGTCGAATTGTTTCGTGTAAATTTGTGAAATTGTTACAACGACAACGAACTATTTCAGTAAATATTTCACAAAAGTACATCAGATATGGCACGTTATAAATGTAAAATATCTCAATAGGAATACTTTACAATGTCAATATGACACGTACCCGATATTGACATGTTTTGAATGTTTGACATTATTGTATTTTCTTGATCAGGCGCATCGTAAACCGAACGAAATTAGATTTTTTATTAAAATCCAAGCCTATATGTGGAACTTATTCGATTATGGATATCGAATAGAAATCGATAAATTGAAAATTTTGAATTGCGCGCCTTCCAACAGATGCCCCTAAATTTATCAAGCAAAACTCCCCAACTAGTCTTTAGTTACAAATCCAATCTTAGAACGCCAATTTTAATTATATTCGCGTTTCTCTACGTTATTTTTCAAATATTTCAAATAACTTTCACATATTTCTCAATTTTGACAATTTTAAATTAAACCTTACCTTATTCGAAGAAATAATCGAGACTTTGATTCTAGTCAGAAAAATCACTAACAAGAAAGTTACTAATAAAAATAACTAGATTGTTTTGGTGGTAATTTTGAAATTTAACAAGTTATCACCTTCAATTTAACATACTCAACCCTCTGATTAAAATTAAATCAAATAATCTCCTCAAATCAGTCTCCAATAAAGAGAAGAATAAAGTTTTGTTAGCTTAAATTTGTAGATTGTGTAAACTTGACGGCAGAATAACCAACAGAAAGTCGCAATTTAGGCGCGCAAAATTGAAATCCTGTAATGTACAGAATATTCGATGTATATTAGCCGAAGTGGTAGCTATTCATACATATAGATCATTGGTGTTACACCCTCAATATATGTGCTCAAACACAATAGTGATTCCGTACTATATTACGTGTACACGCCTTTAGTTCAACTATAATACGACACATACATGCATGATGATGAGTAATGCACGTTTAATAGTGTTTGTTAAGAACACACAAATCCGTACATGTTTACAAACATGTACGACATGATAATATGTAAATTACACGAATGATAATAATGGTAATAATAAAAGTAGAAACACAAAGTAGGGAAGACTTGTTATCATCTTGTGAATTCGAATAATAAAGAGCATTCTTTGCACATTTTAAATCCAACTAAGGGCAAATCAACAAATAAAAAATACATTCAAATAATTCTCCTATTTCAAAGAAATGTAATATGGATGACATTTTGTGAGCTCGTTCCGTTCTTTTAAAATGTCAGCCTTTAGATATATCACATAGCGGACTTTATTCGGTGTATATACGTTTTCTTTTCAAATAAAATCGAACAAATATTGAAACTATCGTTATCTCGTTATTTAATGTTAGATTAACTTGTTGTAAACGTAAACGAAACTAATCAAAGTCTAGTTTTTGTTCTAATGGAAAGTTTTCATTGTTTTTACACGAATTCTAGCTAGAAATCGAGTTTTGTTGATAAATTCTCGATTTTTTTGATCTACAACCGTGGCGTCAAAAATGGTGGATGCGCCGGGCGAGCGCCGAGTTTTATCCGACGAACTTTTACACATTAATCAACAATAAAAAACGGCAAACATCTGAAAATACTGTAGGAAGTTTCAAAATCTATCCATACAGCGTGACGATTCGTCTAAAATTGACTTGAAAACCGAAATCGTGATGAATTGTTGACTACCCCGTAATGAAGTCAACGTAATTCTTTTGGAATAAATTTGAATTTCTTCAATTCACTGCCTCACGTGGGTTATCAAAAAAACAACACGAATAAAAACTTTAATAAATCTGAGAGAATTTCCAAGCTATAATTGAGTGGTTGTGAAGAGAAACAAATCGAAGTTTTTTCTATTAGTCACGCATTTCTCTCGAATATAGAAGCGATTTAAAGGAATTGAAATAGATCTTTGAGTGGATTAGAATTTTTTTTAAAATCAACCGAATACTTGCCTATTCTAAGCCAAGAATGTATTAATTAGAGCTTTAGTAATTGGTTTAAAATCAAGCGAAAACTCCACCGTATGCTGTTAATTTGGGCGACATTAAAGCATCTTGTACGTAAATCGAGCCAATTTATTTGCAGGAAATTAACTTACGAGAAATTTAAGATTGATTTTGTACAATTTATAATTACTGGAAGTGCGCTTTATTATTTTTTTACAATTGTGCGAGCGATGAAAAAATAGGCATATAGAATAAAAATGTGGTTTTCCTCGACTGGAATTGACAGAACGTGTTAGAAATTCTGATAAACTTCAACTAGCATTTGTGTAGAGAACGGAGGGAAAAAATCTGTTATTGAATAAGTCGAAACAGCCTAGCGAAATTTTCATTGTAGCATTTTTATAGTTTATTCAAATTTTATATGGGAAATTGGATGTTTCTCCTATTGTTGTTGTAGACGTAGGGGATTTTACGATATTTCGGCGCATATCTATAAAATTTCTCGATGAACACGTATGTAATGTGTTTCTATAACAAGTAGTGTTCGGTTTAATCTAATCCAATGTTTACCCATCGATGTATCTATGTGTATACATTAATTTTGTTGATTTAATTCGACAACAGCCTATCAACTCGATGCACTCCGATTCGGAATATAAAGGTGATGGATTTAATTAATTCCAACCGGAGTTACAATATCGCCAAATTAAATCGATTAAATTCGCAATGATTGTCGATTTTTCGTGCAACTTATCCGACGATTTCGTGGAGGAATCAAGCAATGTCACCGCCAACAGTCCAAATTTTGGCGTACGACTATTAGTTTGCCATTGACGTGTTGATAAATTGGGTGTCAAGAAATTTTCAACGGAATCTATACGATAATAACATTGTCCCATCAACATAGATTTGACACTTTTAGTCCTCATTATCATACCGGTATCGAGAGATTTTTTTGATGTTTTAATCTCTTGTCTCTTGTCTATAACAGGAAAATACGTGAATTTATTATTTAATATATACAGGAAACTTAATCAAAACTTTTTAAATTATATTTTCATTATTCAAAAGTTTCGTTATTGTATTAAACTAACGGAAAATAATGGAGCATTGTGATTGAAAATGGCGTATTTCATATAAAAAATAATAATAATAATCAGTTATTATTTGTTGAGTCGAATAGATGGGAAGTTAAATTGTGTATCTTGCTAAGTACGTGAACGATTAATAATTCAGTAAGACACTTGACATAGTTCAATGTCCCACAATAGATGTTTGCCATATAAATCTTCATTACAAACTTTCAGTCCATTCTCCCTGTCATACTGCCAGTACATTTAAAACCGAAAAACTATCGACATTCAATGACCGTTCCTGCTATTAGTTATTCAAATACAACTTGAACGGCACAATTAATTCGCAGAAGCGAAAGATTTAAGTTTAGTGAATCTATAATTTGTGAACTAGCCGAATGAAATTGGAAATAGCGGTGGAAACACCGGAGGGAGAACGGATCGAATTAACAAAGTGTATATGTGTTTGTTACTGGAACAGTCTAATAGAGTTGGAATATTTAACGAACGCACGCAGTTTGGAATTTAAATTTACGGTATGTTTTCTGAATAGTAGATTTAAATTCGGCAAATTTCCCTAGCAAATGGAAAAATTACCACACAATTAAACCCTCGGTTGTTTTACTTCTTTCCAAATAGCTCGAAATATAATGTATTCTTGACGTTTTATTCAAGAGATCAAAGCTCATAGATACGCCAGAATTTTAAGGTTTTCCTTGGGAATTTAAGCCGGAAATCACTGCGACTTGTTCTTGATTAACCGGATGCTATCTAATAATTTGCGAAAACGTCCCCATATAAACATACATACGAAACAATAATGGTGTTTAGGGACTGTACGTAAAGACAGGAAGTCAAGGCCTTAGTTCTTATTCTATTCCTTTATGAGGAATTAACAAGATCCAGCATCTGGTATCCGGAGGATACTCTAATATAAGCGTTGAAAACGCCGAAATATAATAAGGAACTAGACAATAATCGCAGTCATTTACGGAGATAGCGTGATCGAAATATTGGCCAATTTGGCTCGATTTTATCGTCGGTAATTCGGGAATTTCCAAATAAATCGATAGAATTAAATAAAAATGAAGAAGTAAATGTTTACATTACTAAATCAGTTTCCTGAATTAATTAAATTTGAGTGAATGATGCGTATAATTGTACAATATTTCAAACAAATCAAGAGTCAACAAATTATTATTTATTGGGTATAGAGGAAGAGAGTTTGAAAATTTAAAGTAAATAACCAAGTCGTTTATTTTGCTGGAAACTCGCCCCTAACTAGTGTTTGTTATCCAACAACAATCATTATGGATTCACCCTTATTTCAAAATTTCTATCAACAGTGGTAATGGAGGAATTGACGGAAAAAATTGATGCATAATAATGATCCATCGTCGTTTGATTTGGGTTTTCTCCTAGAAACTTCTCCACATATATAATCAAGCTGATATAAATGCATGGAAAATATTACATATTCGTTATATGGTTGATGTGAAATAAGTTGTTTTGAGCAGCTACCGTGAACTAGACAGACAGAATTTCCTCTCGTTAACTAATTCAAATGAACGTTACTCTATTACCGGACATACTTACACAGACAGGTAGCAGATAACATTAGTTTTATTAAATAATAGTAGAGAGAAAAAGATGAGACGCCGGTTACTACTAAAACTTTAAATTATGCTCAAACACGCGCTAGACTAATGGGATTTGTAGTTCGTTATTATGGTAAATATCCCATCCACATGGTCTGATAGAAAGAAATCCACTCGAATCTATTTCACATTAATTAAAATAAAGCCCTTTGAACAACTAATAGCGGTGTACGTACATTTTAAAATTTCAGCACTCGCTTGTTCTCAATTCGTAAACCACTCTTTCGTCGAAGAATTCGTTGATAAATCTGATTAGAGTGTTGCGAATTCGTTGGTTCTTGCCGAAAATCCGCAGGGTGTAAGTCAAATTTTATTTAGTAAACGTTCATTATTTATATTGCATCTCAGATTGGAACAATTGATTTTTTCCCTGTACGGTTCGTTTCAGTGGAATTAGAGTAAAATACCACAAAAGTTGACCCTAATACTATAATCATCCCTATCTAGAATTCAATCTTCCTATAATGGACCCTTTTGTAATGGTATCGAATCGAAATATTGGCAATCAACAGACGGTAACGGCGATTTTGTGCGATTTAAGGAGGAACGAGTCTGAAAGCAAAATTCTAAAGTTTGTCTCCAGAAAAGTTGAAGTTTGCTCAACAACTATTCATGGCATTGATCTAAAACTAATCGAAAACGAAAGAAAGTTATAAATTATTTCGTGAAGAAATATTCAACAACTTTGTTAAAAACGAATGAAATATGAGTCTTCTATCTTCCCCAAACTTTCATCCAACTGGAAACATTTAAATAATTCAATTAAAAGAAATTATACTCCTATATTTTCATGTATTTATCCATTTCTAAAAGAAACGTTGAGATTTATGATTGAACACAATTCCAAAGTTTTTATAGAAAACGATAAAGGGCGGTTTGATGTGTTCCGGTAGTCGGGAGCGCTGCACACACATCCCGAAAATAAGTGTTCCTATTCCCCATTATTTGCTTTTCCTTTATTGTCGATTTTTATATTTTTCAAAAGTTCCACTTATTGTATCCATCAATGTCTGTAAAAGCAGTAAATTTGATATTTTTTATTTGACGTGTCGGGCAAATTCGTGTCACGCGTCCAAAATCAACCATAAAATTAGGTAAATAAATCGGAAATTATTTTATTTAATGGACTCTGTTTTGAATTAAAAGTTGACCGTAAAGTGCGATTTTAATGGGGAATTATCGTTAAATTGGGAATTTTCGGAGCTAAGATTTCTCGTCCGTTTGTCACTCGAAATTCAAGCGCTTAGGCTCGTTGGAAAGAGCATTTCAGACTGCATCACTAGAGTTTTATAGTTTTTGAAAATTTTGTTGAATCTTTGAATTACAGATCTTTTTCTAGAAGCACAACTCAACCAATATTTTGTTTACTGTCTAACAAATTCGACGATTACGAGTTAAGCGATAAATGTTGGCAAATAACCGAATTGACACGTAATTGAAACGGATTGATATCCGTTTATTCTAACAATAATAAATGTTTCTTCAATTCGTCCGGAATAGATCAATATTTGTGGAATTCCACTTTATTCAATGGCTCCGTTTTTCTTGTTTGTTTGTTCGCACGAAACTTGTAGAACTTTTACTTAGGAACAAATAGTTCCACAATATTGATGGTAGAGAATTTTGTATTGTGAAAAAATTCTATTATTTACTAATCTTTTCAAATTGTTGTATTTTGCGCATTATTTTTGTATTTATTGCTCACAATCGGTTTTGTTTTTAATTAATAAAGTTCGCAACAACTTCAAAGTAATTACAGTTCGCAATTTTCTAATATAAACACTGTTGCAATATTTTATCACAATTTTCGAAACTAGAAAAAACTTTATTAAAATACTAATTACTTAATATAGATTTGTTATTGAAACTGAATATTAATTAAGTTGTGTAATGAACACAGTAAAATCAACGTATTTTATATACTCAACAACATTTGTTAATATTAACTTTTATGAAATTTTACTGTCGTTTTGTAGTGTTCATAAGTTAAAGGGCGTTCAAGTTAATGGTTAATATCCTGGTGTAATGCCGTCATAAACCAAATCGTTCATGTGCACTGACATGGAAACATAATATTAATAACATAGATGTAACTCCTTGTCGGACAATATGTTGTCGTATTTAAACAAACGTCCCCATATACAACACAAGAGAAAAACAACCCGATTCTCTTAATATTCTAATTGAAAATCAACATTGAAGCCATTTATAAGACCTGTCCAGAACGACCACAACATCCAGATGGAATTTATACGCTTTTAATTGACCGGTTGAGATAAATGTAAAGGTAGAACTGGCCGATTTATTTCCGATTCTAAACTGAATTAGAGTCACTTTTCGATTATTTATACGCTCAAAGACTCGTTCTATTAACTTATAATGAATTATGTTGAATCGCCTTTAGACGACTATTGTTCATTTCGTTGAAGATTGCGCGAATAAATCGTCAAATTTAATCTATCATTGCGTTTGAAACCCATCAAAGCTATAATTTTCATTAGAAACTAATACCAATTGAGGATTTGAATTTTTTCAAATAGATTTAAATTCAACTTCAATATTAGCAGAGCCAGGGTTACCGGTTTTTACCAATTCCCCACAGGCTTTCAAAACTAATTTCAAACTTATCGCTGGAGATAGAAATATATTTACATTAATTTAATTCAATGTTGCCCTAACGAATATTTTTCCACAAACCATAAATTAATTATCGACGAATCGGCCGTATTCTGAAACTGGCGTAATCTTGGGGGCCGTTCAAATTGACACGACATGTTTTTAAAGTTGGCCCAAGTGTGCGCCGATAAGCCGCTTGATTTATCTAGTGCGAATTTCCTCCTCAAGGTATTCCACATATTTCAGCTCATCTGTTGACAAATGTTTGAGCAAATAGATACAAATTTGGATAATACAGGTGGGAATGTTGAGATTAATTCGGTTGTTGTGTGTTGATCGAATCGCGATGGGGGAATTTGGAAAATTTTCGGATTCTTGGAGATTTAGCGGATTTGTAGTGTTGTTGAATTTATATCGAAAAACGAAATATAAACAAATTAGATTTGTGCGGCAATAAAACAAAAACGTTGGCTGTGTTGTTACCAAACAAATGGTAACGGTAAAACACAATTGTACGATAACAATATAGTGTTTTGAGACTAAAATTTAACATATAGCAACAAAACATGACTCCCGACTCTTTGCTATAAACCGTACAAATAAAATAAAGTCGCCTAAATTAAATCTGCCATATTGTTCGCTAGAACTGTTGTTGACAGTCAAATGGCCCCAAATCAATACGTAAAATTCACCCCAGGTCGATATTATCGCAAATACATCGTTGATAATATCAAATCTATTCGAGTATACACAACGAAAAACAACTAATCAGTATTAGTAAACTATAAGACAAGTTAAACTCTAAACTTCGTGCTAAAGTAATTAGTTGTAACCCCTAATTTTCTAACAAAGTCTCATCGGATTTGTGCAATGTTTGATTAGATTGTACTGCAAACAAACTTCATACGGCAACAACCTTCCGCTATATTACAATGATTTCCAAAGACAAGCATAAGAAGCTGTCAAAGTCTGGTGAAATGGCGTAAAATATTTTGTCCTCTGTGCTTCTCTCCGACTTTTTTTTTGGATAAAACTTAACAATTCATCCTCAGATAAAGCCTATTGTGTTTTAAACTTGAAACTTCAACCAAATGGTGGATGCTTTGAGGCTCATTTCTCTATTCGTTTGCGCCCCTTTCGGGCCGCTTCTTTTCAACGAATTCATACGGAATTTACTAGATATTTCATTTTTTTCCGCGTATACTCTTTAGCCGTCCATTTAAATCGTTTTCACTAAATCTCTTTCAACATTCCGAATTTATACGGTCTATTTTATCCATCTCGATTTTAAACAAATCTAGTTGGAAAGGTAATGAAATTATCTATAAATTTCAATACACTTTATACAAAAATAATTAATTTTAACAGATAACCAATAGAAATTTCCAGTAAATTTTCCATATTTCAATCTCAAACTATTCTCAAAATAATCTGCCATTCGTTAGCTTTCAAATGAGTCCTGGATCAGTTGTCTAAGTTTAAAACTGTACGTAAAAGAATTAAATCAGAATGTCTAAACGTTTCATCAATTTTCCGGAAAACTAACAATGCGATCGGAAAATTTCTGGCATACTTGGAAAGCGCTTTTAATTTGCCACAAGTTGTGTGAAATTCATTAGAAAATAAGTAATATTTGCGAAATTATAAGGGAGAATATAAAAAAAAAAACTGTAAAAAATGCTAAAAAACTTGCTTCTATATTTTCTACTGTAACTCTAAATTACATCCGAATTTCAACAAAATCAGATATTGACTGTCCTGCTCCTTGAAATGCTCTTTCAAATGCCGTTTAGATCATTAAAATCCGTTGGAAAATAAACGAGTAGGGTGGCTTTGAAAAGTGACATTTTTTTGAGGCCGTTAATACTAGAAATTTTGAATTAATTTATTGTTAACTGATCCGCATTTGACGCGTGTCAATCAATCGAGACGGTAATTAAGGAGCGATTGCACCTTTGTCTTGTAAATTTCGCGTTAATAACAGCCCAGATCACCGAAGATTCAATAATCTTCCGTGTAGAATTGGCTTTATTCGTGTACGCCTACCGATATTGGTGACATTTCGTGTAATTAAAATCGTTTCATTTCATCTTTCCGATAAAATATTAAAAGATAATCGCCGGCAACGACTGATTATTGAATTTTGAATTGCGACGCTTTTCCGGTTGGAATTTCTAAAATTAAATTTATTTTGTGATTTCAATAGTGACAATTTGTGAATTTGTCGATAATCCAACAAATTCCGCAAAATTTATTCTATCAAATCAAACCGTTTTGTTAAACAGTAAGAGTTAGTTTCGAATTATGATAATAAAGGGTGCAGATGTTTGTTTATTTAAATTTCAGTGGAAGATACGTTGAAATTATTGTGATATTTCGCAATTGTGCTGCATTTGTAATTTGTGTGGAAATGCAGATTTAGAAAGCACACCAAGTCGGTATGCAAATTCAAAACTTGAAATGCACAATAATAAGAATTAAGCGGACTACTCAAATTGCAATCTAAATTTTATTTAAAGAAATAACCCAACCAAAATTGTTCCGCTCTAGTACTCACATATGTGGCCGATTTCTACTTCACCTATAACGTTCCGGTATTGTTCCCGAGTTACATCCCCAAAGACCTCTGCTTATTTTAATAGATTCACACAAACTCAACGATTTGTAAACATAACCGACTCTCTAGAGACAACTTCAATTCGAAACGAACTGATATATATTGATGGAACTGCGTCAAATTGGTGAAACTTTCCGGCTTATCTTTGTATATGTTCGTGATTAATTTCACCGCAACAATCGAACGGATAAGAACAACGACAAAAAGTTCGGTTATAAATAGGCCTAAAGATCTCATTGTTCGGTTTTGTACGTTCCATTCAAGAGTCGTTCTTCCATCCAAATATAATTTTATAGATTTTAAACGAATCCAAGAGGATTCGGAAGTTGTGGTAATTTGTACGTTTATAGCCCCCTCACATATGTCGGGAATGTTAAAATAATTGGTATGTTCGGCAATCTTTACGAGCTAATTTCTTCCGCTAATATTTCATTAATTTAGTTTTAACATATTATGTTGGAGAAGTTAAATTTGATGAGCTATCTTGCCATGTGTCTGTCTAATAAAGAAACTTTAAGTGCGGATGATCTTCAAAAGATCCGAATTTGCGCAAATGATCCGCGATTAGAACTCGGAAATTAGCAACTGTTAATTCCCCACAATTAGTCACATTATAAAATAGTCTTATCTTGGTTATATTAGCGATGCTTTATCGATTCGGATAGCAGATGTAGGTTCTCTACTAGCTGTATCATCATTTCGTCCAATATTATTCCTGTTGGGAATCAAATTCTCCCTACAAACAGCCGTTTCATACAGCTTGCAGGTGACTGGCAGGCTAGAAATATAAATTTGTATGTTTAGACTAGACGGGGAAAAAAATTTATAAAATCAGCTGCAACACGGTTTGTTTTCAAGTGTTACACAGTTTAAATTCAAGGGGTTGATTCATTGCTGCCGTGCAATCCAGTGATTTACAACATGAATCTTTTCCTGAAAAAAAAAAAAAACAAACACATTTCTTCTAATTATCACAACTTCAGCTATATTTGTCCAGTACGTGTTCACAGCTGCTGAATTGTTCACAAGAATTGTCAAATAAAATACTAATGAGGCATCTGAAAATAAACCCTGTTTTGTATACGTACACACAATAATTTTCAGGATATTGTTGTATAGTTGACAAGTCGAAACTCGTATAGAATAAATGATAAACACAAAATTCACCGATTCCAAAATATTCCGGAATAGACGGTGAAAAGGGACGAGAATAATCTGCAAATTCACCGGCGTCAGTTGATATTTGTTTAGGTAGACCCGTTCCCAGTCACAATCAATCATCGACATTTTCGGGGCGGGTTTTTTCAGGCATTTAGGCGAAGATGATTTCAAGCTCAACCTCTGAACTTTCAGATACATACATCAACGATTCACCGAACCGGAGATGCGGCTAATTTTTTTATCACTATTTTTCACTTTGAATCCGGCTCGTTAAAAGACTACATCGAATTTGATTAGAACCGTTTTCGGAACACGAATTCTGAAAGCCGACACGATTAGTGATTTATTCCATCCATAGACAAATTTAACTTTAAACAAGTTTTAAAACGGTGAATTTTTCGAATTTACGGTAAAATTTCTAAACGTTGTCAATTTGATTTAATTAAACTTCTAAATAAATACCAGCAAAGGTTGTTCGAATAGAAAAAACCTAACAGATACACCGCAATTTCCTGCTTCAAGTCAATTCAGTTTTTTACCATTTATTTTGAACATGCCCGTTATCGTTATTTTCATTTTCATAAATGAAAATAACCAAAACAAAACAAACACAACAGTGAAAGATCAAAGGGTCTGATGAAATACATGCGTGTAATCAACAACTTATCTGCAACAAGGGTGGGAAAGTTAAAAAAAATCGAATTGTTGTCGTAAAATCGGTGTAACAAAGCAGAAATATCGACTTAATTTAACAATGATTGATTGACTATCGTTTTGAAAAATGATCTATTAAATCAACGACTTAATAGTATATTGAAAGCAAATCGACACCCAATTTATAAACAAACATCAATTTCGCAATACTGCGAAAAATCCAATGTAAACTGTAGGTTATCTTCACAATATCGAAACTAGTAAATTTAACCGTGCGTCGTGTAATTAACTGAAATTAAGCCGAAGTTGGGTAATTATGGATATTATTGCTACATATACGAGATACCCACCTTTCAGCCAAACACACCCTTATTAGGGTGTGTATTCATGTCTGCTGTTCGTTTTGGGAAGGTTTTTTCGTTAAATTTGATGCAACATTTTAGCATTTTGATTTTACAAGTACATATAGCGCAAATTTCCATATTCTCATAAAATTTATATGTGCCTTCCACGTATACTGACTTTAGAAGGAAATTTGTTGGAGTTGTCATTAAATATATCAAGAAGACGACCGAAATGCCTCGTCTCAGGAAAACCCATTTAATTCACTGTTATTATTGTTAGTATTTCTGTCTCTAATAAAATCAAGAGTCGCTACTAAATTAATAATTAATTAGAAAAGCCCAAATTGTGGCAAAAAATTGCTAATTTCCCACTGAATAATAAGCGACTAATTTATATCAAGCCCATCTTAACACTAGAGCTGTTAATTTTATGTGTTAATGCTAATAAGAAATTTACATGTTAGCCGTATGTCTTACATACAGAATTAAGGAGTATCTTATCCATTCTGACAGCAAACTACACATCTGTCGTCGGAATTAGCTCATTTGAAGACAATGTATGGTTGAACATCAATCTGATTATACGAATACTTGCCTGTTTTTTTAAATAGAACCCCAATTTATGTCACTGAAGAGGTCTCGAAATAGACAGTCATGTAACTAAATTAAAACGAGGGTGTGTACGGTTTTAATTCTGACAATCTTTCATAACTTAGCGTTTCATTAAATTTAAAAACCCCATTTTATTGTAACGATTACAAGTTAAAGTTTATGTAAAGTTGGCCACTTATCGCGATAAATCTGTAAAAATAATTCGCCTGTCAAACTACGGATGCACATTTATATTCGTACAGACATCTCCAAATAAACTCTGACACATCTAAATTTAAAAGAGCTACCGGCTGTGATCTTAGATTATCTTTACTATAGATCTATTTAGTTGTTGTTCGTGCTGCTATTGCTGCTGTGTGATAATCGCAATCTTCGGGAACTGTTCCAAAGACGCGAGATAATAAATTACCATACGATAAGTTGCTGGCGAAAAGCACAAGACAAAGAGGCAGAAAAACGGCCCAAAAAACCACCAAGAATTGTTGTTCTTTTGCTAACAACCTCGACATCTTGGTTAACATCCAAACCCTATACACTCGACTTGAATAAGAATTGCCTGTTACATTTTATAGGTAAACTCTCAACTTTCTCATATTATATTTTGGATGACAATATAAAACATTGCCGTAAACTTCTTTTATACTTTTAGACAAGATTGCATTACTACTAAAACTTGGTAACTTTTACATCTCTTTTAGATCAACTAATAATTTCGATTAACTTTAAATCGTATTTATTGTGCCCAATTACGATAAATTAATCGCACTTGAATGGGGCCGTAACCATTGTAAAGGTGGTCGTAAATTATCCTAATGATGAAATTACGTTTTTATTGTTTTAAAATTTAAAGGTCTGCGCCAAGATTTATGGGGTCGGGTGCAAGGTTTTATTCAATTAAAAAAATTCTAGCGAGAATCTCCAAACACAATTCCATCTAAATCGTACAAGTTTAAAAAAATCGAAATCTAGCTAATAAAAGTCGTGTTAAAGTGAAAAGTGATGCTTTTTGTCGTTTGACGAGAAAGCTCTTTAAAATTACTTTTTTTAAATAAATATAAAACAGCTCAAATGTGCGAGATCCTCTTAGTTTGATATTGATGGAAATTCCGAAATCAACCGATTAAAAATTGATAAAATTAGGTTTGTCGGCGAAAAAGAAACGACTGGAATAATTCGATTTAACGAGGCATATGAAGAATTTTTACGGCTAAAAAACCTACAAAGCAATCGTGAAAATGTTTTTTTTTTTCATAAACTGTTTCAATTCAGGTGGTAAAAGCTCAGGATTGTGCTATTACTTTTGTGTTTTTTGCGCTACTCTAAATCAAATCAAAGTAGTTAGCATAGAATAGAAACGGTTGTGAAATGAAAAAGAACCGTTTCTTTTATGCACAAGTTTTAAAAGTTTTGCACCAGAAAAAACTGGAGAAACTCGAGTTGGGGGTTTTAATTTAAGGACTAAATTACCAGATTTTCTTCGCTTTAGATAAAATATATTTTCGTTTTTTTAGTTTTTCAGTATTTTTGAACAAAGAAACTTTCAGTTTTCAGTATAGATCGATTCGTGTTTATTTATTTAATGTTTATCATGATTTCAACTTACCAGTAAGTACTGGATTATTGAAGAATTCAGTTGTTATAATTGTCGTTTCCAGGCAATTGTTGGGCAATAATCAGTAAAACATCAGTGGAACACAACAATATCTGTTGTTCTATCGGGAAATGCCACAGAAACTACGTCAATATGTGAATACAAATCGTTCGTAAAGAATGCCATTCAATAAATTCACTTAAAGTCCATTATTATCGCCAAGAGGCAATAAAAGTGTACCATTAACGATCCTCATAAAATCGCTTCTAACGTTGTTTTGCAATGGAACATAACTAATGTTGTTTGAACGATAGAGATAAAGACGTCGCGACGCACGTTCCTTCCACAAAACAGACTATACCCATACACATATACATAGACCATATACACAAACCGTTTGGTAGTGTAACATATGAACGTCCCGACGCCCAGTTATACACTGCAGCAGGATTTAGAGACGGTACGTCGTCGAGTCCCCTCCACTAAAATATATAGAACACAAGGGCCATTCGTGTGCGACTCCAATACTAGACTGTGCTGTTCAACGACGTTTGATAAGTAGCGGTAGAACGACATCGTCGAACTTCCGCTATCAGGAAACCTCACAGTTACAAAAATATACCAGCAGGATGCTTGGATTAATTCCCATTGGCGTTTAACCATTCCGAAAAGGTATGCTAATCGTCGATTCATTCGCTAGTTTCTTTGTTCTACTTTACTGGAGTGTTAATTAATATGTTAGTAGTTCTAACGACAATCTCGGAAACGTCTCGAAGTGCTTAGAACAAAACGTGAATAGGTCACAAAAGCTCAGTTGAAATAAAACAATCTCCACGATCTTATACATGTCTAGTAGAGTAACAAGTACGGAAATGCGTGACTAGACCGCTAAATAAGCTCGCTTGCAACATTCAAGATCTATTCGACAAAAATGCATCAATAGGCAAATTTACCAATATTCCATCAACACTTATTGTAAATTGGGGGAAACCTCTTGAATGGGCCCCGAAAAAATGGCTAAATTTAACACAATCGACTGATTTCCATCACTAGTCACATACGTTACGGTTTGTTGCTTCGACCCCCTTAAAGTAAAAGCTTTTAGGACGATGTGGCTGTTTTAAGTAAAATATACGACAAGGGAAGTAAAGTCAAAACATATTACCCTTTCTTCGGTTTTTTTTTTTAAAGCTACTTTGAACGGTGTAGAAGCAATAATGCAACTCACAGACCGATTCACCCGCTTCTACCCTGTTGGCCTGTTAGTTTCAACTTCTCTATAGATGTGTACACATTCTCTTGATGCTCCTTAATGGAAACTTCAACTGTGAATTCTAATTAACAGTGCACACGAATTGCTCTCTCTCAACTAACTTTACATACAATGCCACCAAGTCGTGTTTATTTTGGTTGCTTTATAAACTTTTCACTGATTGTACCCGGTTTTTACCGCAAGGATTATTGCGGTAGGTATACAGGTGGTTTCCAACAATTCATCCCCTAAAAACGAAAAATACCGTCAACAAAGGCCGAAAATACAGGGATCCGGTGCGATTTGAATAAGCGCTGAAATTTCGGACATTTTGATGTTTGTTGTTTAATAATAAAGCATTGGAAATAGATTTAGGTAGCCGCAAAGTCAATAATTGTAGCTTAAAAGTTGGGCTTTAAATCGACGAAAATTCGGAAACTTTACAACCCGTGTCAATGATATAATTCTGTATTTGTTTGCATGCAAATAATTAATAAGGTTTTAAATGGAATAGGCGATTTGTTTTGCTGTCTTATTTTTGTATTAAAAATTAGCGAATATTTACAAATGCCGTCTTTTAATTAACGATAAACAAAATAAGACGAATTGAAGATAATCTTCAGATCAAAAGGAACGTAATATAGACAAGTAAAGTAGTGTTCATGGGAGTGGAACTGTAATTTTTTGTTCTATATCAAGGGAAATATATTAAAATCTTAAAGACTAGCTGTAACGAAGACGACAGAAAATTGCACAAAAGCTCTAGGAATTTCTCCTTTAATATTGAAAATGTACAGATGACAGACGGTATATACGTTTAAAATACGCCTTGAAAACGATCTTTTTTTAATTGAATTCTGTTTTTAAAATTTTATTACATTTCTACAATAATAGTATCGTAGTACTTGTAAATATTTAAATGTAAACACAACGAAACTCAATATTCACAACAGGAGTTTTACTCCTTTTCTGTTAGTTCAATAATAAATTAGATTACCCTCTCATGTATCCTAGAGAAGTAGAGATCGAATTATTCCCTAGATTCATTACTAATACCTTATTGTTAGTCAATTCTAATCGTATCAATTCTGATTTGTATTTGAGCTGAATGTTTAAATATTGAAAACTAAACGTTTACATATTTACATTTATAAACTTCAACGAAATCTAGTTTAAATGTGAAACTGTTTTCTAAAGTTTGCTGCTGGAAATAGAACCAAATAGAGATTATTTCTGTTTTCTGTTGTACATCAAAAGTTTAATTCAAATGCTGCAAACACATGTATAATTGGGAATTTTGTAAACTTCCTCATGTCTAAATTCTGAATTATCGATGATACTTCATTTCCCAAATCTTCAAACTGGAGACTAATTGTTTATGTTCCCTTTCCAGCTGTGTTGCTCATAGACAAGAAGATAACGGCCAAAATATTTACAAATTTTGTTGAAATTCCATCGTAAACTGTGTTTTCGATAAGGGATAAATCGTATGTAAATTTGGGCGAGCTTCTAAAATTATAATGTAGAAATCACCATCTATAATAAAATATTTTTAAGTTGCCTATAAAATCTGGAAATGCGGCCATAAATATTCGATCTATTTTTGTAATTTTAGAAGAATTTCAAACGAAAATTGTCAATTATCCCCGTATTAGATCACATTAAACACCCCGAAGTTTCTCGCTCACACATACGATTCTCTTTACGATTTTACTGATTACAGTATATGTTCACATCAAAAAACCCATTCAAGCGAGATAAGAGCATTCCTATTCTTCTCAAATCATTCAAGTACGAAATGTGACGACAATATAACACATCGACAATACAAGCTACATAGACCGTTATAGTTAAATATAGAAGCATCCCTTGTTAATGGTCCTTAGACTCTGATGATTCTAAATTACTATCATCAACTAAACAAAACTCAATTTCTATACATATGTCTGTCAATTATGCTTTTTGTGCCTTCAATATTGAAGGTCTGCTGTATCTTCTGTAACTTAATTAAAAGAATATCGATATAGACGAATAAATGTAGTGGATAGTGCGCCTGAAAAGGCGTTGAATAGCGGGATAAATTGATGGATTACTCTCCAAACTCGTCGCTTTCAATAATCTTTAAAAAGATGCCCGAATATTATCGAAATTTCTATTTAACTTTGTATAAATGACTCGTTTTTGTTGTTGTTGTTGTCCTAATGAATGGCTGTCAATTTTCGAACATCCTTCGGAAAACATTTGTAGAATGTTGGAGGATTCCAAAAATTATTTAACTTTGGGGTATTTGAAAAATTTTAATGTGACTGAATATTACAACTGTTCCGTATAACAACGAATTCGTTTTATTATAATTTGTTCCTTTTTAAACACTGTAATTTATCAAACAAACAACACCTAATTCAGTTTATTTCTATTTTTATTTCTATTCCATTGTTAGTTGTAATATTTTCTCTTATGTCGCAATAAATTCGTATAAACGA
Source organism: Mylabris phalerata (assembly GCA_020740385.1). NCBI lineage: Eukaryota > Metazoa > Arthropoda > Insecta > Coleoptera > Meloidae > Mylabris > Mylabris phalerata. The sequence goes on along the minus strand of JAJEOX010000299.1, from coordinate 3,913,782 downwards.
AAATTCAAACTAGACATTCTAGTAAATTATATTAATTATTAGAGATGTTACGGAAGAGTCGTAGCAGAAACATAATTTTCTGCAAAATTGCCAAGTCTGTCGGAAAATTTCTAGGAAAATTAGAAAATGCTTTCAATTTGCTATAAAGAGTGAGAAAATAATTGAAGAGTTGAGAAGGTTGGCCAAATTATGGGGGTGAATCTGAAAAAAATTAACAAAACACTCTCCACTATTGTTCTCTGTAATTCAGAATTCAATTGGTGTTTGCCGAAACAAAAACGTTCTTAGATCCTTCTTAAAATGCTCTTTCTCGTGCTACAGAATTTATTACAATATGTCATTAAACATAGAAAATATCGATTATTAAAAACTGGCATTTTTGAGACATCGTATCGAAAAAAAATGATATAACCCCTCAAGTTTCTCTCAATTTTCCAAAAAACTAATAAACTGATTAGAGGCTTTCTTGGAGATCTGAAAAGCTCTTTCAATTCGCTATAAATCTTGAGAAAATTATCGAAAAATCGATAATATTGGTTAAGTTACAGGGGAAAATACGAAATTTGTTTGAACAAGCACATGCTCCAAGCTTTCATCTGCAACTCAAAGTTTAATTGGATTTTCCCAAAACAAAATTGCTTCCAGATATTCCTTGAAATTCTCTTTTTAGTGCTACCGAATTCATCACAATATTTCAGCAAACATGTATCGATTATTAAAAATTAATATTTTTCAGGTATCACAATGAAGAACCGTATAAGTTTCTATTAATTTTCCAAAAAAAGAATAAACTGACTAGAGACTTTCTTGGAGATTTGAAAAGCTCTTTCAATTTGCTATAACTTTGAGAAAATTATTGAAAAATCGATAATAATTGCCAAATTATAGAGGAAATATCAAAAAATTTAACCAAACACGTACTCCACTATTGTTCTCTGTAATTCAAAATTCAGTCGGCTTCTCCCAAGACAAAAACATTCCTAGATACTTCTTAAAATGCTCTTTCTCATGTTACTGAATTCATTACAATATGTCATCAAACAGGTAAGATATCGACTATTAAAAATTGACAATTTTTAGACACCGTTTCGAAAAAACCAAACAAGTTTCTGTCAATTATCTAAAAAACTAATAAACTGACTAGAGACTTTCTTGGAGATTTGAAAAGATCTTTCAATTTGCTATAAATTTTGAGAAAATCATTGAAAAATAAGTAATATTGGTTAAGTTATAGGGGAAAATACGAAATTTGTTTGAAAAACCCCATGCTCCGAGATTTTCATCTGTAACTCAAATTTTAATTGGAATTTTTCAAAACAAAATCGCTTCTAGATACTCCTTGAAATGCTCTTTTTAATGCTACAAAATTCATCACAATATTCCAGCAAACATGCATCGATTATTAAAAATTAATATTTTTCAGGCATCGTACCGAAAAACGATACGATATAAGCCTCCAAGTCTGTGTTAATTTTCCAAAAAACTAGTAAACTGACAAGAGATTTTCTCGAAGATTTGAAAAGCTTTTTCAATTTGCTTTAAATTTTAAGAAAATTATTGAAAAATCGATAATATCTGCCAAATTATAGGGAAAAAGGTTATGTTTTTGAAGAAATACTTTGTAACTCAAAGTTTAATTGAAATTTTCCAAACAAAAACGCTTCTAGATACTCCTCGAAATGCTCTTTCTAACGCTACCAAATTCATTGCAATATCTGGTTAAAGAAGGGAGATATCGATTGTTAAAAATACGCAATTTCTCGAATATTAGTAGTAGAAACAAATTTTACAGAAATTCCGCAATTAATATTAATTATAATAAATTTATAAATGTGAATGGATTAATTTGCAATTGGTAGTCGTTAAGCGTTGTTCGAAAATGAGTTTACAAACAATTTCATCGGAGACGCAGCTAGAATTTTCTATTTTTCTTTTCTGAAACTTTCCAAGTGTAGAGAATTGTGCCGGTAGGATTGCTAAATTACACACAGCCAAAGTAAAGATAGCCAAGTCTAGAGAGATGGCTGGCTATAAAAACATTATAGCAACCTAATTGGAAAATGATGATATTTTTTTCTCCATTGAAGTTGTAGAAGAAGAAACTCTATTTTCTTCATCGCCACATTAAAGTACATACTGTATTGATTGATCTTACAGGGTGTATGATGAAATTACTAACGAGATATTTCTTGCTCGGCTGAAGTGTATGATTGAAAATGAAATCTTTCAACTATTAATGATTTATGTTGATTTTAATATTACAAGATGTTTAAGATAATAATTACATGGAATAGAATTTTGCTTCAAGTCAACATTCATAAATCTCCTTTCTATATTAATGACAGATATTAAAAATGTAGCAGGTTAAGCTTTCAAGCAATTAAACTTCGTATCAACTGACGATGGAAGTTTATACTATGCAAACTTAACTTTACTAAACCGATTAACTTTCTAGTTAATACAATAAAGAATATCGACGATTTATAATTTTTCCGCAATATAAATCAACCGCCACTCTATTAATTGCTCTATAATTGGGAAAAATCGAGTTTCACTTGAAGATATCCCCCAATTTGCATACGAAACGAGCCTTTAGTTTACACTATTGTTGATTTCCAATTTGCCATTATCATACTGATATCGGAAATTTTCTATTTACATCTCTCATTTCCCACATTTTAAGCTTCAATTACACTCAAAGCTTGTAGGGTGCGAAATGGTGCTTTAGTGCCTGATAGCTCGCTGATCAAATATCAAAACCAATAACCGCATGTAAAGTATCGTTGTATATAGATTGAGGTGTTTAATTAAATATATTAACAACACATATACATGTACACTGGGAGAATGACGAGAATTCAATCTGCACAAAGTGTACAATTCCATGAATTTTAATTATCTTCGATTGCAATAGCATTCATTTTAACAAGCCAAAAGGTAGATTAGTGGCTCTATAAGGAGCGATCTTTATTCTTGAACAAAGCGCCACATTTCTCGCCACAAAATAACAACAAGCTCCCTGGGGTCCATTGATTGTCGCCTATCCAATATGAGTCAATAGCATTTCATACAATAAAGAAAACGAAACGGCTTTTAGAACGGGACATAAAGACAAATATTCTTGTTAAATAATTATAAAACATTAATTCTCGTGTAAGAAGAAATTGGATATAGCAGTCTTGGAAAGAGATTGAAGTGTGGATCATTGACATAGAATCCAATATTATTGACAACGTACAGGCATTTCATCTCTATTTATATATAGCAATAAAGATTTAATAGAATCCTGTTCAATGTCCTGTACAATAGAAAATTCTACGTGGTGGATTTCTTCCAAATTCACTCCATAAAATCATTGCCACGTGTACGGAAAATTAGAGAATAAATTGCACAATTTTATAAATTCGGTTGACCAAATAATACATGAAACATGACCGGTTCAAATAAATTATTCCATATTTAATTAATGCATAAATATCGAGTTGATTAATCCGTTTTTTTATCAATTTTAGCGTAAATTTCCTGCAATAATTGACAAATTTTAATAATTATCGAAATTAATTTTAAACTTTCGCAATTGACAGTATTTACTCTAAATAAGCAAATTTTAGCCTTTTCAATTTCTGTATAAAAGTCGATTTAGCAAACGAAACAACGGCTAGATGCAAGCTTAAATCTTCTAGTTAACAAGTAGCATTCAATGCTTGTCCGATTGAAACAATGAATAGTACATAAATCAAGGCTTATTGTGCAGCTCTAGTAAATCTCTATTATATAGAAATGTTTTCTTGCGAGAAGTTTTTAGATTAGCGGAGATTTCCTCTATTCTTGCTCTTGTAATACTTCCTCACGTCATGTTCTAACATTGAAATCTTACATTCGAATGGAATTTCACAATAGAAGTTAGTTTGCTTTTTTAATTACATTTTATCGCTAAATATCGAGATAGAAATTGTAAAATTTCATCTACCATACATTTAACGTTGTGAAAATTGCGGATTTCCATTTAAAATATCGCTGTGAAAATACAAACTACAATAAATTCTTTTATAGATTTTCCATCCGATTGAAGGGTATCGATGGAATTTTCAATTTTAAAACTACAAACTTTAAAAATGTGGTAAAGATTATTAGATTAGAAATTTCTATAATTGGGTTTTTAATTACAAAATCGTCTATAATCGCAGATGCTTAATTAGAGTGTTATCAACGAGTGACTGAAATGAATTAGAAGTGGTAAATAATCCTTAACAGTAATAAATTGAAGATCGTTTCTCATTTTGAAATTGCAACTAATTATAATTGTGTTTAATTGAGAACTATCAACAAAGAGAATCGTCTCTATTTTATTGTTTTTTTTTCAGCTAACAAATTTTGCTCCTCTGGACTTCCTGGCTTTTGACTTTTCTAAACTATTGTACTTTCTTTAAATTATCTAGAAGTTTTCATATTTCGAAATCTTGACTCTGAAAGTTCATAAATAAAATCCGAACTAAAGTCAGATAGTTGTGAGACTTTCAATTCAGCTTTGAGGAGTGTTTAAATTTGTTTAACCTTATCAATGATCATCTAGAAGTAATTTACTGGTTCCCGGTTAATTTATCGAATACAAACAGTACTTGTTTACAGATTCATTCTGCAAAACAATCAAGCATTCAAATCATATTGTACGAATTTAATTATTGTAAATATGAAAGTAACAAAATTGTAAACCTTTGAACGATTAACTTTCTAATAGTGTTAACATGGGGTGGAAAAATTTCCCGAAAAGTTTCTTGTTTCTTTGACCCTGTTAACACTTTATAGATCACTTTCGATGACAGCAACTTTCGAAACTTTCCGTTTTTTCCCCTTTGCAGGTAATAATGCCCACCTAATTTTGTTACAATTCGTTTAATGAAAATGTAGTACAAGAGTGTTTTCACAAAATTTAGAACGTGTTATCTACTCCACACAGACTATAAAGAAAATAATAAAAACTTTTAATCCCATTAGCCTAACTGATGTCGAGACGAAGACTGTTATATAGTCTACAATTCTTTCTATTTATTTATTTTTTTTGTGTGTGAAGAAAACTTCGAGATTAGTCTTTTGTTCGATCGATACCGCACGTCACGGAATTGTGGAAAATCTAAGAAAAATCCAACATTTTTGTTGCTTACGTACAAGAAAGATTTCATGATATGGTGCTGTTTTCTTTGCGTAAATAAATCAAAACATATTGTAGATTTTCTATAGAGAACATATTTCACTCTGATACAAGAAGAAATAATCAAATAATTTAATTATCGCAGAGTTTTTATGTCGACATGTTGTAAAGCGAGTATATAGATGTCTTACAAAGAACATTTATCTTTGATCTTTAGATATTAATTTGTCTCGTCAAAGAAATAGTAGTTTGATTAAACTTTCATCATTACTATACGATGAGTTTAATTTCAACTCGACGAAAAAATAAACATTTAAGAGAAAAAATTGTCGACGTAATTTATATTCGCTGTCTTTTTACCATAAGACAATGAATTCAGGCTGAGTGTCGTTGAACTCTTCGCTATTTTGGTACTTTATAGGGCACCAAATTGCCAATTTACAATAATCGATAATTGCCTTGTTTAATGAAATATTACAATGAGCGAGTACTAGAGCGAGCATTTCGAGGAGTCAATAAAAGTGCTTTTATTTTGAAAAATTCCAATTGAACTTTGAGTTTCAGGGGAAAATCTCAAAAAAATTTCACATTATCCCCTATAAAGCAAATTGAAAGAGCTTTTCAAATCTCCAAGAACTCCTGCAACAGTTTTGTTAGTTTTCCAAAAATCTGAGGAACTCGTTTCGATATAGTGCCTGAAAGTGTCGATATTGATTCATTGATATCTCCCTTGTTTGAAAAGATATTATAATGAATTCGGTGGCGTTAGAAAGAGCGTTTCAAAGGGTACCAAAGGGCGTTGTTGTTTAAGAAAATGCTGATTGAATTCTGGGAAGAATGAACAATCTTGGATCATGTGTTTTGTTGCATTCTGATCATACTTATTTTCCCCAATATTTTAGCCAAATTCCCGATTGTTCAAAGATTTTCGCAATGTGTACAAAAAATTGAAAGCGCTTTCCAAATTTTTCGGAAATTCTCCCATAAACTTCCGGATAATCTTATTCCAAGTACTTGTTGTTTCCAGTTCCGTTTCTGTTAAAAATACGCTTCTCTTATGGGTCTTCCGTAAAATGTCTCATTGATATCCTAAACAATCTTGGTGTTGTCTGTCGATCAATCAAACCTACAAACAATTTCAATTAAACAAACCGTCGTCTCAAGGAGATTGCAAATTGGTCGAAAAATAATTAACCGTTGGGGAAAAACCACGAAATTTTCCGCCTTAACAACAACAACGCTTGCTCCATGTTGGGATACTTTTATTATAAGAAGGTAGACAATTTAACTTAACCAATCTAGTCGGTTGCCCCGTTTCCCACCAATTCAATTAGATTTTAAACTACTCTAGACCGGAAATAACTGAACCAGCAAGTGAGAACGAAAAAGTAACCGAGAACGAGACGGATGGAACTTTAAATAATTCTCAAATTGCAACGAACTGATGGAAATATTTAAAAAGCCACAGTTTGACTGCAATTGCTTTAAAACTGGTGTAGTTGATTTTTTTTCCAACACTTGATTTACTGGAATTTGATAAAATTCGGTATAAATCAATATTTGATTAGACTGCAAATGAAATACCACCACCACCGCTATCATCAACGTATTGGAAATTGGACACAATTCTGTTCTTCTATTTAGTGTTATTACTATAAGGAAATTGCAATGTTGAAAGCAATGCATACCAAGTAAGGCAACAAGTCTGATGAATAATAAAAGAGACAACAATGTTGCAATCGGGCAAACAATAAAACGATATTATAAGAGGTATGTTTGAGTTCATTAGAATTGTTGCAATTTTTCATCGGCTATAATAGAAACATCAATGATCCGTACACCCTGTAACGAAATAAAGACGAATCTACATAAAACATTGCTGGTGATAAATCACCAACTGCATCTTCGGGGACTTGTTCAACAATCTCTCGAATAACTACCGTTAAACGTATTTGTTTTATACAAAGAATACTCTAGGATTTCCCCTAAACTTGACCGAACATTAAAAATATTTTACAAACATCTGCGTTGATAATTCCACAATTTATATTAATTATCCTGAAATAATAATCATTTGTACATTAAAAAGACTTGCATTATTATTATTTAATTCATCCGCAAAACATTAGTTAAGCAAACATCATCAGTAGAGGAAGCATCTGGTGAACTCGACAGTGGTGGCGAACGGCACAGGTGCTACAATTCAAATATAAATTGGAATTGTGCCAGTTTCCACTGTTCCGGCATCGTACAGCTAAATTTAAGACACTTACAGTTGTCTTTGTCACAAAAATTTATCTTGTATTTATATTTTGGATGGGCAACAAGATTATAAAATAGTTGGGGCCGCACCTATAATTGAGTAAACGTTCATCGATCCTGCTTTTTTCCGAGTTTATAAAACAAGAGGAAATGGCAAAAAATACGACTAGCGATGAAAAATTGCCGTAAGCAATTAATTGAAAACCAGGTAGATGTTCGTGTAAACTAGCCAGTATTATCATGTTGTGTTTATCGGTTGAATGAAAGTGGAGAAGCTAATCCGGTCGGCCATTTACTAAATCAAACATTCGACTTTAATTGCGCCATAAATTGCCAACACAAAAGAAACACCACCACCATAGGGGTGCGGATTTATAAAAGAATATTTGTATAAAATTAATATTAACACTATTAGATGGATTTATACGTATTATCAATTTAATTCGTGATTTATTGCTCTTGAATTTTTTCCTGAAAAAACGAACAAAACGCCAAGATGACACGATTAAATTGCCCTGAATTTAATTTGTCAACATCTAATTTACATTAATTTGAATTTAAATTAGACACAATGTTGAAGTGTCTTATCGTTGTTGTAAATTACTTTTAATTTAAATTATTTTACGCGAATTTAATGAAATTTGAGAACATCAACCAGTTTGTTCGTGAACGCCAGCTACTGGTCGAAATGTTCAAGAACCGAAGTTTCTGCCTAATAAGTTGATCGATTGTAGCGTTTGTACAGTTGGGTGCATTTCAAAGTAGACGCTTGTTGTGTGGCTGTGTAAACCAGACTAAAGAGAGGGGTTTTCATATAGCGCATTTAGTGTAGGTCAGAATTTCGAAAGGACGATATCCAATCAAAAATAGTGGGAAGGGTGGCACTCATTCTAACATTTACAAGTTGTCCATAACGGTTCCGATAACTCCACCTCTTGTCTTTTGAAATGGAGAAAGTCCGGTTTACACAACTAAAAGATATTTATCAAGAGTCGTCTACTTTGAAATGCGCCCAGCTGTACATCTCGAACTAGCCTGAAATGCCTTGAAACTGGTCAATAGTTGTAAAAAATTAATTTGAGTAGAAATTATTTGAAAAAGCTTCTATGTATGACGAATTTGCATTAATTAATATCTATCGTGTATCACAAAATACAAACGAATTTATTTTAAACGCTTCAAATTAACGATAAAAAAGCTCAACTGATTATTTCCGACTGGAAATTATTATACAAATAGTAGAAATTCAACTATATTTATCTGTTTCTAGTATTTATTCAACATTTTGTTTATTCAACCATGTTAGTATAAATTTTATTTTTTGCAAAATAGAAAAAATGTCCGATTTAATAATTTAATGCTAAACACTTCAACTGGAAAATTTAATTTAAAAAGTCCAATTGCTGTTCTAATATGGAAAAAGAGCAGTCACTGGTCTTATTGACAACAAATTGAGCATATTAAATTGCGAGAATCGATCGATTTTCTGTATTTTGCGACAATATTTGGAACCAGACTCAAAACTCTTCAATAGACATTTATTTTGTAAAACCAGCCGATTTTCTGTACAATTTCTCAAACATTACCACAAATCGCACTGAGAAAATCTTCTTTTTTTATTTTAAAGACTGCTCTATTCTACTATACGAGCGATATTCTATAAGAATCAAAGATATGGGGATATTATAAAATTAATTCAATAATAGATTGGAAATCATCGCATTAAACCGGTATACTGTACGGAGATTTAGGTAATATTGTGGGATTATTTATAATGCACACGAAACGGTATTATATCTTTGTACGAAGAGCTATATACATGCTGGTAAATCTGGTTAATTCAATTTACAATTAGTGAGAATAGCTTCTGAACGGACATAAATAACAAACTATTTACAGTAAAACAAGTACGTGGCAAATACGGTTATAACGTCCAAAAACCTGGAAAATTGTCACGTTCAAGAGTCACCGTTTAAAGTCCCATCGTCGGTATAAGATGACGAAAAATACAGCCGTAACGGTGTTTTTATTTAATTTTCTCTTAAAGTATGCCCATCCAATTAATATGTGCTTGTTGCTTGTTCAATTTCCTCAGTTAAATTGGGTAAATTCTAGTTGAAATTATATGGAAGGCCTGTAGCCGACCCTATTTAATTTATATTTATGTCGTTAAAATCACCTAGTGGAAATAAGATGAAAATTGTAAAACTCGCTAGGAATTGTTTCAATCGAAACTGTACAGTTGATTGAAAATTGTCATCAATCTATCGCGTTTATTTTCGAATAGTTACATGTACCAGATAATAGATGATTGTTTTGTGGGTAATAATAGAATTTAACCGAGCAAATCGTTTGTGAATACAATAAATGAAATTGTTGAACTTTGTTGGAATTTATGATAAAATTAACAACAAATATTTATTGAAAATAATTTGAAACTTTAAAGTTGATTATTAAAATTAAATCATTACAATTCTACAATATATCAAACAGCTTTAATAATAATAAAATATTTTTTTAATCTCAACAGAAAGCTCTTTTTGTACATTAAATTCAATTGATGAGACAACCACAAGAGTCGTTGGTAATAAAATTTTGACTTGACAAGTTTTAGCAGATTTTCTACTCAATTTCTTGACATTAAATCGTAAACAAGAAGATTAGCGAAAATTTCGAAACTAATTTGTCTCTTTTATTCGATTTTGATCCTGCACTTGAGCACTCTCATTAATTTTCAACGATTTTTGTAATTTTGTTTACCAGAAGTCGATTTTGATTGATTCACAAACGAATTTTGTAGGTTTCAATACAGTTTTAAATTACTCAAATGACCCAAATTTTTTGATGAATTTTGCCCCAATTCAAGCTCGTCGATTTCAATCAATTTCTGAGCAACAAACGAACTTCTTCGGTCATTTTAGCCGACCAATAAGCCAATTCGCCGCTATTCTTACACAAAGGAGAATACAAAGCCAAGAAAATTAACCTGTCGTACTTGTCGATCGTTTCGTAAAGAAAACGTCGATAGAAATATTTGATTAACTCCCAGATTTAAGTTTTACAATTTAATTCGGAATTACGGAATTTTCATTTTTGTATCGTTTAAATGAATGCACCTCGAACTAGATTGCTGCTAGTTTTGTTTGCTTTCCTTTTGTTGTTGATACGTTTGCCGTGCACATTCAGGTATGTTTTTTCAGGTCAAAAACTCTTCAGTGGTCTAAGTATTGTCGACTTTGTTGGATCGTTTGCGTTCATAGTTTATAAATTACTATTTCGTTTTTGTTTGTTTTTAATTTATAGAATAGATCTCGCGATATAAAGTAAATTAAAAGAGAAATAAATCTTAATATCAATTTATAGATTAAGCTTCGTTTCTAGAATTTAAATTAAGAACTTCCGCTTCAATGTAAATGAACATGGAAGAAGAAAACAAAGCAAGATTGCTTTTTTAGATTTATATAATGAGAAACTCGACCACAATCTTGGAAAAATAATTAAAGTATTGGTAGTACGTTTTTAATGAGGCCCTCTAAACTTTTCATCCTTTCAAATACAAAAAGCCTGAAAGATTGAAACCATACAAATCTCAAGTTTGTTCTGATTTACTTCTCAATTCACCATATTTCCAAGCTAAAAGACTAACAGTGATTATTACGATTTCGGATTATTTATGGCAAAATTTGGGACTTTTCAACCGAATTTCCATAATCCTCTCAACCGTTATTTTACTGACATGTTGAAATATTGATTAGTTTCGAAAACGAATCGCTGAAACTACCAAATTTAGTGTTTAATTTATAAAAAATGTGTTAATTTCATGCATGCTGAATTTTTCGCCATTTTCAACATCCAACCAAATTAAGCTACAATACAATTGTGATTTACACCGGCACCAGTTTTATTGGACGAAACAACATCGTCTTGGAGAAATCGCAAATAGATGAGTGGACTTTAATGAGCAACATTATAAATTTCCACTTAGAAAAACTCGAATAAGCTTGGCCATTTTTAAGGAAAAGTGGTGTAAATGGTGATTATGGCCCTCATTAATTAAACGCAACTCTTTTACGTTTGCCTTTCCGAGCGTTAATGTTGGTTTTCGTTTTCCTTCCGACACATTCTCTAAATAATCAACAACAGCAGCCAGGTCTTAATTTGTAATTGAAACAACTGGATTGCACCAGGTTTGCTCAAAGTGCAGGGAATTTCGACGAGTTGTTTTATTATTTATATATTCGATACACGATGTCAGCGAACCGTTGTGGCCCCGAATAAATTTCGGTATCAAATAATCTGACAGCTCACTGCACATCACTACAGTTCTCTTGTTAAATCACTTTGTTGTTGTTGTTGTTGTTGAATTCGTGTCTAGTCAACGGAATATCACGTTGGGGAAAAATCGAAAATGAAACTTTGACAAATATTGATCGACAAATTAACACTATTATTCCTGTTGTTATTGCACACAAAATTTGTAATAAAATTAGTACGATGTACAAGCTTGTATTGTTTTATTGGACGTACACACATACATCATGTTGTTTATATTCAACCCCATCCCAGTCGAATTTTACGACAACCGGATGATGGTTCGTAATATTATTATTACCCATTCATTGATAGCCTAAACACGATCAATGTGATTATGCGTAGGCTATTGTTGATTCCCTAACAGAATTCCTTTATATTAAACAACATCAATTCCAATTAACTTATTGGAAAGACGAAAAAATTCCGATATCAAACAATAATTTTAAATTTAACCAAATTGGCCCGACTGTTTATTCTATGTCGTTCTCTACATAGTTTCAATTTCGACAATTGTTTGTTCGATCAAGCCTCACCCATTTTTATTATTTCAACTAAATCTCTCTAGGCTGTTTACACAATTTTTTCCCTCTCACAGTAACAATAAAGTTGTGTTTTATTCAACGTCGAAACAAACAAGCAGAATCATAATCTCCATGCCTTACAATAGACTTACGAGTTTTCTACTTGTCGGAACATTTATTCGACTTTAAGTTGAATACAGATTTCAACTTTATACCCCCAACAGTATAGGACCAGGTACTTTGAGTCGCTTTTCAATTTATTGGCGCTTTTCGGTTGGGGAAGCAAACGTTCTCAAATAGAGACCGAATTTCTACCACTATCAACTAAACACTTGACTTTGTCGTAGGATAAAACGATCGCTTTGTGGATACAAACGAACATCGGTGCAATAAAAGCAAGAACGCAAGCCATTAAATAAGATTCGTATCATTTTTGTAGACGCCTGTTCCCAATTTGCAGGTAATATTTAATTCGAAATTTGGAGACTTTCAATCTTGGCGACTTAATACTCGATAGTTTATTTGAACTACTTGTTGTTCGTCCAATTTCGACGATTTCCCAGGTTAAATGTGATGCTGAAACATGAGGCAGTATAATTTTTGCGAACTCCACGATTCCTGGCCGGCAATTCCCAATTAGAATCTCCCAAATTGTTGTTTTTATTGTGTAAAGGGGCCCTTGACGCAACCGTCATGAAGCGTCCCTAATAATGTTTACAATTAATCAAAATTACACAAACTCATTGCAGCATAATATTCTAAATTAGTTTCTAACGGAAACAAACCGATTCTATTTTGCGGTTATCCTATAATGGTCCTAATAATAACAACAGGATTATTAGATTGTGAACGTTTAAAACAATACTTGTTTCAGTTAATATTCCTGTTAGATTTCAGGTTTTAGGGACTTTGAACAATAAATCGGTTTATAATCAAGTTTACAGAAATGAAATTGATATAACTCAAGACTACTACCCGAGGAAATCCATTGCAGTATTGTGTCGGATATTTCCGAAAACAGCTTCGAGTTTCTACTGAAATTTGACGGGAAATTTTGAAATAACCAACAGGGCGAGATGATTCTCTACAAGCTGTACATGAATTCCAAGTCGATTCGAACACCCCCTCTATTTTGCGCTAACGATGCAATTCAGTTGGTTAATTGTTCGATAAATGAGTCGATTTATCAGCAAGTCGGTTCACTTCGTATACAATATATTGCTAAAATTAATTAACAATCTGTATATATTGCAATGAAAACAGAGAATAAATATGGAGGAAGAAGCAAAAAAATATTGGTAAAGCTATTTTATAGATGGGCAAATATTTCAGAACGTATATCTGCCACGTTTTACTGATAGTCCAGCTATATCACACACGTCGATGCCTGTATGGCTGTGTATTTTCAGCAAATCATTCACGAAACGATACTATTTCACAACGAACAAACAGAATACCTAACTATAGTCTATCTGTGTGTTCTTTAATCAATATTTAGTATGTTTGAGTAACAATAATCGTTGCCTGTTGAGTAATAAATATCCAGTGAATTCATTAACAGAACTGAGAAGCCATTCACTTCTTCGGACACAAACCCGCTCGATTTTCTATCGATATAATAAACTGAAAAAACACTAAATGAGAAATAAAAACCGAATCGAAAGGCTAAGAGCTAACGTACAATTCCATGTGGAAATTGCCGAAAAAAGAAAGCATTTCCATCGAGTAGAAAATTGAAAAGTGTAGAAATTGAACCGGTAAACCGTTGAAATTAAGCACTATAGAAACGATGAACATGAAATATTATCTCTATATTCAGTTCATCTGTAAACTAAATTCCAGAAATTTCCCATATACCGAGAAATATAATCCGTTCCCTTTTGTCCACAAGTAGAAAATATCGTTATTAAACTTGTTCGACAAATATACTCAATTGTATGTGTTTGTATATTGTATACATAAAGTGTAAACTGTACAAACTACAAACAGTTAAATCTGATTTGAATCTAACTAGTTTATATAAACTCATCGCTACAGATAATTATTTTGTATAATTCCATCCCTTTGTTCAAATAATTGAACATTAATTACCGGCTTCCATTTGGAAAAAGTTTAAATCTACAATTAATCATAATTTACAATAATCGGTAAATTGCGATTATCGTTAATCTGATTGCTCATATCCGGGCTGGTAGACTGTTCTATCGACGATACAATTAAGTTATTTAACGATGCTTGTCAAATCCCATCATCTTAAAGTATCACTCCACGCCCTGCGAAATGCTCAACGCGTCGTCTTCAACATCAATTCTTTATTTTGCACGTACTCAAAACGAAGGGATGGCTGTATTTCAACAACAACAACAACCAATTTACGCCTCGTGTTGTCGTTAAAATTTACAAACATCTTTCGTCTACTTTTGATTAATTTAAACCGACTATAATTAGATTTAATAAAATCCATCCGACGTTGATATCAAATAAGATTCTTGGAAAAACATCAAAAAAAAATGTTTTAATCTACTCACCCTATCGGTTATTTTAATCAACTTATAAGATACATTGCCTTTTGGGTTAACTTTTAATTACTTAGGGTGATGAGAAGTCTAACGTAAAACCAGCGAAATTATCGTATTTTCAGATGGTTATTGGTAGTCCGAACGGCGTTCAAACACGCCCTATCCAAAATTATCTAATTTAAATTAAAAGGAACCACTAAATAAATTAACAGAATCAGTCGCTAACATTTTGTTGATATTTCCCGATATAATTTCGTCTATGAATCACGAAATTGTCAAATACACGCCAGACGGGTATATCAGTTGATCTATTTTTGTTTAATTTACAACACCTGACCGAATTCTTTCCATTATTATATGAAAGGAGAAAAAGAGCTGCAAATGGGAAAAAGCTGAAAGGAAAATTGAACGGGCGGCAATGATAAATGATGGTTATTTAGCCCGAACTAGTGAACGAGTGTTGGAAACTGCACAATGATAAACTCGATGAAATATCATAATAGTTCAAGATGGACAAACGGTAAGGAATACAATAAATCCTACTGTATAGACGGATAGATTTCGGTGAAACTAAACGATTGATATCCTTTCACATGCGACGATAAGAATTTGAATGTCGCAAAATCGGGATAAATATGGCAACAATCTGCTGGAAAAATTGTACGTCTCCCAGTTCTTCCCCTTGATAGCCACCAAAAATGATTTATAAAAATTATGTTATTGAACGCCTTCATGGCGACTATTAAACTTTATGATAACCGGTGGTGATTTGAAAATAATCCACATTTCAAACTATTCTCGCCTGTAGCAAAAATTCGTTATTATTGATTCTTGTATTTCCAACAAATGACATTTTGACAGTTTTATTGGTTGATTCAGATTTCAGAAATAACGCAACGAACTCTTTCACCTTCTATTTTATAAAAAAACAAATAAATCCCCACAAAGAGTCAGTGTGATTGTTCACCAATACAACCCTCATTAGAATTCTACGGGTAGAAAGCATTTGAGATTCGTCTTCAACAACTACTTCTACTCGCTGTCTAATTATATCAAGAAGTTTTTTGATTCTTTCAAGCTTCAATCTTTATACGCTTTTATCTGTTTCCAACCATTCCCTTAATACATTGAATCTTTTATACGAATCCTGTAACTTTATAATATAATTATTGGAATAAAACAAATTATTTCAATTCCATTATTTGAACGTAAAATAAAATTGAATTTACAATACGATTTCAATCGTAAATTTCTTTATTTTATACAATTTTACTAACAAAGACTAACCTTTATAATCTCCCTTCTATTAATTGGGTTGAAATGCGGGTCATTTGATGAAAAATGAGAGATTACTGATAGCAAATAACTTATCATAACATCTGTTTAATAAACGTTGTAAATTCATCATAACCCAAAATCTTGATTGTTTCATTACGACAAAACTTTATTGCGAATCCTAAAGAGATCTAGTTGAATTTAGGTTGGAATTAATTTAAATTACATCTATTTCCCCCGAACATATTCATTTAAAATGTACATCATTTTATATAGTAATTTGTTACTGTTTAACAATTCTAATTTATTAACAAGACAGCGAAGGATTAAATTCTCTAATTTACCTTCCGCTTCATTACTTGATCGCAAATAATTTCCAAAATAAATTCGCATCTGTCATGGACGCTCAATTAATTCGTCTACTTAATTAAATCGGAAATTTTTCATAAAAGACAACAATACAGAATCGTCGTGTTCATAGAGAACCGCGTTATTGGCAGGATAAATTGTACAACAGGCAAGAATATGACTCGGCAAAATGAAATATTGCAGTGTTATTAATGCTATTCAGTCACTTGAACATTTTAATTGAACAAGAACGCCAAATGAAAGAATTTAATTTTGTTATTTCGGACATAAATGGAAGAGAGGCGTCAAAAGAAATCACCGACAAAATGAAAATACTAAGACTTTAATTTCCGCTAATTTTTTCCACGCTTCAGACCCAAATAAAAGCGACTTATTAATTCGGTTTTATTATTAATTTCAATTGTCCCCATTTTCCAGCCCTTCTATTCAAACAAAAATTAAGAAGCGGAAAACTATCAGAAAACCCTCTTTTCATTAACTACCATCAAAATATAGAGAGAACAGGACTGGTTATTGTCGAAAAACGAAACGAACTACCGGCAGTATTGTATCCCGAAGGAGCAACACTAAATAATGGAACATTGTACGGCTATATCTCTTATCAGAAACTGTACATGTTCCGGTTGAGTTGTTGAATTTAGCTACAATTTATTATGAAATAACCACCTTTTTACCCCTGTTCAAATTAAGACAAAAGAAACAGAAAGAAGTCAAGAGTTGTTGGATATATCTTTCTCTTTTCACTTGCCGAACGTTCGTCCCTTTGGTGTTGTTAATTTGTCACATAAAGACCTCATTGTGACTTTTAAAACGGGAAATTTGGGACATGTTACAGTTGTATCGGATGGGAGACTATAGGGATAGACCGCAAGAACACGAATAAAAAAACGTAAAGAGATTTGACGGAAAAATTATACGTTTATGTCAAGATATTCACTGCCAGTAAATTGTGGTCGAGTGAAAACTTTACGAAATAAATTATATTTATCTTGAGAACAATATAGATATTGAGTTTTTAGTTTAGTTTAGAATAAATTGCCGTATGGAAAAAACGAAATCAATTCTATTTAAATGGAGGAAATTGTACTGTCATTTGGAGATAACAGTTTTGACGTTCTATCTTATTGGTAAGTTAAACTTCATTTTTCCAATATTCATCAACGAGAATAGGAGCAGATGATGAAATTTGTTAGCCGGACTAATTCCTGTTGAAATCCCCGGCTTAAAATGCAGTCTCAAAGCTTTAAACTACAGCCATCGTGAGCGTTTTAAGATTTTAAATAGCTTTAAATCGTATGAATAATGGTTGTATCAAGACATAAAAGCGCCAGTTTTATAACAGTCAAGCCGCCTGGTAGCCTTTGATTTAACGTTTCCACCAGAAAATCATCAAAATTCTTATTTACAACATATTGTTTTTTCCCCGGCCGGAAACAATGGGAAATTTTCAAGCGTTTCAGCGAATTTTAATTACAACTAGCAGTGCATTTAAAATGAAGACTATTCAAAGTTTTTTTTCATCTCCATCTTTTATAGTTTTGCTTTCAACAACTTTTCAATTCAAAAAGTAAACTTAAACTATTGACCTTTCGTCATATTTGCCGGGTTATCTGCATCGAGGGGGCGAATTAATCGTTAATTTCAAAATCCACACAAAAGAACTTGCACGTTATTCGTTAAATTTTTAAAGTGAATATAAATGTGAAATGATACTATTCATCTGCAATTGTAGCGTGACGTTAAATGGAAATGCGGCCTAGTTTATGAATTATGTATCATTCACAAAAGTGTAATTTATTGTTCACCAACTTTACATAGTATTTTCTGTTTATTTTCGTTACACATTAATATTATTATTGTTACAATTCGTAACAATATTATTATAAAATAAAGGCTCCATTGGAAGTTTGTAAGAACAACACCCGACTAAGAAACATTAAATGAACCAACCGATAAACAAATAAATTTCCAATTAAACTATAGAATGACAACATTTTAGTTTATTATCAGAATTAGTTGTTTGTTTTATCTCTTCTATACACATACATCTTTAATAAAGTTTGTCTTTAAAGTTTTATGTAGCTATAGAAGCTTATAAAACAATGTAAATTCGCTTAGTTACACACTAATAGTTCCATAGAAATCACACAAATTCACCAATAAAATTTGGCCTTTCTCACCATTAAAGTTCCACTATTTGATCGGCTTTTACTGCCTTAATTGATAACGTTTACACAATTATTTCGATATTATTTTCTAATACTTACTGGGCAAATTTGAAAGCACGTTTCAAGCTTCTGTTAACACAAATAAATACGGAATAGAGAAGAAAAGCGAAGGAATCTAAAAGACGTGAGAATCTCATGGTATCATCGTTGCTAGAGTAAGGAAAAGAAGAAGAAAAAAACTAAAACCTGTGCAGAATTTTATCGACAAATCAAACCAGTTAACAAAGGTGGAAAATTCTATACTGCATGTGCATGAATGCTCCCGATCGTACAATACGGATTGTTAAACTTAAATCAAAATATCGTAACCAATACTCGTAAAAATATCATAGATTGCAATTATTTTGTAGACTGAAATATTTAATTTGCAACAACGCAATCCAACTATAATTAATTATATTTACAACAGAGACTTTACAAGAATCCAGCTGAGCCGTTTTTAATTTGTTACAAATTAAATCTCAATTTCACTCAATTGAAAAGTTCGATTCTCGTATTTAAAATGCGACAAACAAATCGAAATTTGATTCGCTACAGAAATACCACATCAAAGACACATGGAATTTGTTATTTCAAAGCAATTGTCCAATATTGGAAACATAAACAATTAAAGTTAATAAACGAAATTGATTTCGAGCAAATGCCGAATAATGTTTCCATCAACATTCACCAAATTTAAGATCGACAAGTGGAAAAAGAATAAAATTTTTGAAACTTCCGAGAGATATAATTGATTGATACGCTTCTAAAGGATGTTGCAGTGGCTCTAATTCCGCTTCCTATTCGTATATATGCCAATATGTTCTCTACTTGTGAGTTTTAAATTAAAAAGAAATAAAGGAACCGATATAGGCAGCCTCTCCAAGGGCTACCACCGCCCTCGGGAGGCTTCTGTCAATATTTGCCAAGTTTTATACTTTAAACGTATTTTAATTTCCGAACGAATCGATAGTGGAATCATCGATTCGAACTATACACAACGATATGTTTACGAAAAATAAAACATTTACAAGAGACAAATGTTTCGAAGATGATTTTATGATTGTGTAAATTCGTTCAATCGATTTTTAATTATTAAAATTTCCGTACAACTTGACATGTTGTTATTAACAAACTTTGTAATTACAAAAGGGGGAGGTTGAGCAACACCCAATCCAGTTCATTCAGGTGCTTTGAATACTTAGAGATCATTAACGAAAACGTCACATTATGTTATTGTCGTCGTCGTTGAAAATTAAATTCTTCCACTAAATGTTGCAATTAATGTTGAATAGTTTTCATACAATAAATAACAGTAGAAACTTTACCGTTGTCATACTTTATACAAGCACGAAATAATATACCGTCGTCAAAATTTCATACAATAACTCATACAGAAATTGACGAAGAAATTAGACTGTCAACAGTATAATTAAACAGGCATATATCAATAAAAATTCAAAAACATCACCGTAATTTGTCCAGTGGGGGTAGAAGTTAGCCAAAAGTTACTAATAAATTCCGATAAAAATTCTTTATGTTCGTAAATCAAAAGGGTAGTCCCTGTTGTACACCCGATTTACTCTTGTGACCACCTGCGGTCATAACTAACCATCATGTACACATTTATTGTTTCAAGCCGAATAAAATCTACTATTGTTTTAGCATTAAATCTGGCATTGTATAGATGATAAAATAAAATCCAACAAGTATTGTAGTCCAATTATTCAAAGATTTATCGAAAATTATTAACGATACTTTCAACAATTCAAATTCGATGCCAGCAAATTGCTATATTAACCAATAAAATTTGCGTTATTTTGGAAATAGATACAAATTTAACTCGTTTCTTATTCACCCGGATACCTGTTTTTGTCAAAATATCTCCTCGTATGGTAGAAAATGTATGTGTAAAACAACGAAATGTATCAATTGCATATGCTTTTGACAGATAAAAATCTAGTTCGAAATCAAAACGGAAAACGAGAATATAATGCATGTCAACGATGTTTCTCCGGATAAAAGCGAGACGAGAAAAAAGTTAACGCTGTATGCGTATCTTGTCAAATCTTGTTGTAAACAGATTATAAGCCACGTGAAATATAGTACGATTTTCCCCCCAATCTTTCCCTGAAAATCAAATCGCAACATAACAATCTAGATCAATTCTAATCATTAAACACGAGATCGATGAATTCTTTGAACACAATATCGATCTATTCGCTGTATAGGACGACAGTATTTTCTAAAAGCACACAGCTTCATCCATTCGTCATTCTCACTCTTTTACCATCTGTCAATTCTTAACAATCTACCCGAAAATCAATCACGTCCGGTCGGCGAAATGGTGTTCCTTTTCATTGTTACTGAAACGTATACACCTATAGTTCAACATTCTTCCCTTTTTCTCTCCTCTCATTCGCGTAGTTTCAATTCTATCACCTAGATTACATTATCATACAGTATTACAGATACATTAGGCCCGCTTTCCGTTTCTAATATCAAAGAGATAAATATATGAGAATACGGTTGGAAAAACATAAGAATATTGTCTTAGATTACGATCCAAGAATGGTTTCAATATGTTTTTATATTAAGTTCACCCTATATAGAATGTTCCTTAGGGACAATAACGTGTAAAAGTCAGATCGAAAAATAGGTCTCACAACATAAATAATTCAAAGATACTTTTACCAAAAACGATACCAATTCAACTTTTATTAAATCTGTTTAACTCACCCTGTTGTGTGTAGTTGGGGGTGTAACTAGCTGTATATGCACGGGACCGATCAGAACTGTCAGACGTTTTTGAATTTATTACACATTTACATTACAAACTTCTAAATAAATATACGAAAAACGGCAACACTAGGAAAAAGAACTACAGAAACTGTTTTTACCGAAAATTTCCCACTTATTTAGATTAAATTTCTCCTTTTTGGAGATCAAAGTATTTTCGAATGCGTTTTATTTTTTCCAATATTCGTCGAATTTTGTGTATTATTGAGAGAAAAATCTAATTTTCTCCTATAAATCAATTTTAATTTGAATTTCGAAGATTCCCTGCAGTTACCACTTCGTTTATAGCAAATTGAATAGCGTCCGTGATACGACACTTGAGCAATATTTAAACTACCCTCAAGTAAAGTTTTGAGGCGTTATTTTGAAGTCATCACAGACCCACCGCCGATAGATTAAACAAGAAACAATTTAGGCAAATATTTTCGTAACAGTTGATCCATACTTGATTGCAATTTAGCTTCGAGCGTTTCCTGCCAATTATTTTAATTTTTCCTTTGATAAATTGTAAATAGAAGGGGAAAAGGTCAAATTATACTTGTTCGAAATGTAAATCATCTGTCACATATTAATAATTAACATCAAAAAGTATTATTGTACCTTTAATAATCTAAGCTTGTTGGTATTGTTGGGTCATTAATGAATAAACAGAGAACAGTAATAACAACTGCAAACAAATTGACAACTAGATAATTTGAGCCAGAATCTATCGATCTGTATGGTAAATAGTGCGGTGGTCTTTACCCTGCTGTTGTAGGGACATATCTCAACCACCTGTCCCATCGATCACACGATAATCCCAATTTCCAATTCGTTGATCTTACGGTCAAATGGAAATTGATTTTTAGAAACAAAAAACGGTTTCAAATAAATATTAGTAAATATTTATGAAAACTTTTTTTATAAATTATCTACAACTATACCGTTATATTTATTTTTATTATATTTTTCCCTGGCGATTTTCAGATAGACGAAAAAAATAAATAGGTGAATATAATAAAAAATTTATGTTGCCAATAAAACAACTCGATAGAATGTTTGTTGAGAGGAAATCCAAGCTTTTCTAGTTTCTCGTTGTGGAAAATCAAAGCGAACGATTGCGAATTTCCAAGATACAAAACAAAAAAAGGTTAAACAACACAAATTCCTTATCAACTGATACAAATAACAAGGAATCCAGACGATTGTTTAGAATTATTTAGTAAGTTTCAATAGAGAAACCTAAATGTTCATAGATACTTGTTAATAATAAGGCTATAATTAAACAAATAAATAATTCAGCTTCAATTCTGAGTTAATTATGTCAGTGCTCTATTCATGGCTCAATGTTCATTTCGAAATTGGGAGTTAATCTTATATTAGGAAACACTGAAATATTTAATGCAATGAAGCGGAGGCATATGTTGTGATACAGTTTAAATTGTATTTAACATTCAAAAATTATTATGTAAATCTTAAGATTAAACAGCACTTTCCGTATAAATTATGTATGTTTAAAGTATTTAGAAACTTGCGAATTTTCTTCTACCGCTTTTTTTCTATATTTAGAAGTTCCTTTCAAAGTGATAAGTTCTTATAAAACAAGAAATACTCCACATTAGGTATAAATAAAATTCAAAGGGAATCAAAACTGTTTATTGCACGATGAAAAAGGTTTTTATAAAAATTTGCTTTTATCATAAAAGCTCGAACTGGCGCAAAGAAACCGTTCTTTAATTTTAATCTCTGCATTTTCAGAAAGAAATCAGATGGAGGACATGAGACACTTATTCTAATGGTTACTTTTATCACCAGTGTTATTTTTTTTTAAGAATTACCGGGTATGCAACATAGAATTCAAGTCAAATTTATCTGCCGAAGATTACAAAAACGTTGAATGTTACAAATTTTTACGGAAATTATGTTAAGTATGCGTTTAATGTTTAAAAACTGTTTCAAAATAAAACGGTAAGTAGTCCAATAAATGTTTATTTTGATTTTTAAATTGTAAGTCAGCAAAATTTCAGCCTTATTTAAACAGTCTATCGCAAATTTTCCGCATATTAACAGAATGATTCTTAGAATAATTTGTATTATTTTCGTTACCGGAACAGGTGAGTGAACATATTTTCAATATGAATAATTCACTGAATTTATTCATTAACTTTTCAAATAATTTCGTAGGTGTTTTTGCTGATGAAACAAATCCATTTGTTGATGATGATGTGGAAAAACAATGCAACACAATTTGTTCAAGCAATCGATCCGAATACGTTCCTGAGAATGGAGTTTGTCGATGTTTCCTCGACCAACAAATAGATAGTAACACGATCATTCAATAACTATTTGTTTACCAATCAATTTAAAAATCAATTTCCAGATACCGAACTGTTGTTTATGAGTAAAAATGCGAATCTATTGGGTTTATCATTGGAAATTATCACACCGGACAATGGAATCATTACAATACAACCGAAAATTTTAACAACAAACACAGAAATTACAACTAATGAACCACTAATTACAACAACTATCCGTATTGATGATAATTCGGATGAAATGGTGGCTCAATCACAGATGCACCCACCTATATTGTATCACCACCATCATCGGCCGTTACAACCGATCACACAAGACCAACAACAATTATTATTAAAACAAATCCGCGATCGTTTGAATCGTTTAAGTTTAACAACAGATCCGAGAATACGTCAAGCTGAATTGCACGGTATTCGCACGACTTTAAGGCAATTATCACGAAGTTCTCTATTACAACGACCGCAGATAAGACCGAGAATTGCAACCGATCAATTAAGGAATATGATAGGACAGGCTAGAATACAAAGTAGAATGAGATTAATGTCGAATCGTTTAGGTGCAACACCACCGAAAATCAACAATACAAACGAAGAAATTCTAGTTGAAACAACACCAATGGAATTGGAGGATTTCAGTATTACAACACAACCAACTGAACTATTACAGGAGGGTGAATGATTGTTTTACAAAAGAATCTTTTGTAATTTTTTGTTAAATAAATTTTATTTTAATACGACAACTTATCGCCGTCCTTTACCTTTACCTTTACCTTTCCCCGATGTTGGATTGCTTTGTGTTTGATCACTCGTTGTTTTATTCTGACGTATCTTCAATTTCGGAATCATCTCACATAGATGCAACATAACACTCTCTCTAGTTGGGAAATTCGGATTTACCAACGTACCATCGTTGTGTTTAATTTGTACACGTAATCTACCCCTATAGAGTAGCTCTTTGCTACGTTCACGACTGTACAATTTATTCTCAACACCAACTTTTAAACCAGCCGATACTAAAACATCGCGCATCTCTTGATGTGTTGGATTCTCGATACATTTCTCTTTTGTAATACGTCTACCTTGAGCCAGTGTTTTCTTGCTGTTTATATAAGCCGGATAAATACAAATCCAGCTAAAAAGGAAAAAAATCAAACATATGTAAAAGTGAGGTTAGATGTGCTTACCATTCGGGATCGCCGTGTTTTTTATCAGGCGACCATTGCAATAAATGCGCACCGCTTGGCGACTGCATTTTATAATTACACCAATTCAAATTAATTAATTAAACTGAATTACTTTGAAAATTAAATAAAATTTCTTTCACAATATTTGACAGCTACTCGCCACTTTGACAGCAATACAGTACCGCCAACTGTCAAACTCTTACTCACTAGATCGGCATTACAGGCACCTACTTAGTTTATAATAAATTTCGTTTGATTTAAATAATTTAAATTAATTATAAAATAATATTGCACAAATATTGACCCGAATTTAATGTAATCGTGGCCAATTTGAATAGTTATAAGGAATTGGTGTATTTTAATTTGAATTTTGGATAATATTACTGTACTTTCGCCATCTATGGGTAATAGAAGTAAGCAACATATTACAGGTAGACTACCTGTAATACCTGAGGTAGTTTAAAATATGGTTTGTTTATTTGAATTTTGTCAACTTGGCTTCTTGAGGATAATAAAGAATTCATTTTAACGTCGGATAACCGTGTAATGGATCAAAAATTTGATGAAATTGGGTAATTAGAATGAAATTACGAGTTTTTTGTTGAATTTTATTTCCAAATTATACAACGAATACCAACAAAACTACAACAAAAGGTAGTGTGCAAATAATGATTATAAATCGTCTAATCTACAATGTAAATTATAAAAATACGTTCGGTTATCAATTGATAGAGATCATAATAGATTTATGATTCAGTTAAACTATTTTTATGAGATCTGGCATAGATGATGTTTAATTTTTTGTGCTCTGGTGGCGTTTGAATTGGTCGTACATTATTAACAATATTGTGTTGTTCGCATGGTGTTGATTTCATATTCCGAAATTCATTAACTTGCCGCCTGTTCACATGTATAGGATTCGGATAAATAATCCATGTAACGCTCTCGGTATACGGTTCTGTTGTTAACGATCCTTGATACGTGTAGTAGCCTTTACAATGGGCCACTTCTTTCATCCAAGTCAAACAATCTAAAACCAATACAATTAGTATTAATGCATACATTTCAGCAAATTTCCATACCTGATGGTAGACTTGTAGTAGAATTAATTTTGACGATATTTTTAACAGCTTCACTCATCTTATTGAAGCAGGGATGCTCGTCATCATCGGTGGCTTTCAAAAAGGCGGCCACCACAGCTAGACCGTCGTGTTTATCGTGGGCTTCTTGAAAATTCGCGTATTTTTTGTTGTAATGCACAACGTGAGCTTCCATCGAATAACTATTATTATGAATTAATTTGGTTAAAATGTTAGTCGTGTTCTCTAACTTTTCGGCGATTCGTTACTATGACAACGACAGTTTCCATCGTAACGAAACAACAATAAGACGGCGTTGTTATGGTAACAAATCACCAAAAAATTACAGAATACGATTGTGATAACTCACGCTTGTCCTTCAAATATATGTTCGCATCCGCTGTGATCATCATCACTCCAATGGAAATGCAATTGTTCGAAAACGTACTGATCATTGTGAAGCGGCCCACCGACTAGTATCGGTAATTCTCGATTTTTAAACCGTAATGTGGCTTTTAAACGCAATTAACTAATTAGAATCTAGTTTTAAGTGATATAATTTTTGAAATTTACCAGTGAATCCATTATTATTCAAATGAGCTTCACCACCTTGATCCCAATGTCCGTGGAATTCCAACGGTTCGAAATGATCATAATGATTCGATTCGTCCGGATTCAGGACGATCGGCGATTGGACTTTGTGTAAACGCCATTCGGGGACGATAATGTGGGCGTCTTCGTCTATTTCTAAACGTTTCCAATTAATATTTTTATGGGAATTGAAGTAAAAATCGTGTCATAAAAGTTTTACCACAAAATAAATTCAAACACGTCACATTGTTTGTTTTTTTTTTTTTTTGTAAAACGTGTGGGAAATTCATTTCTAGTTTCTACGTTTCAATCCGAAACCTCGTCCAATTATGCATGTAATGCATTTAAGACTGTTTCACACAATTTGTTGTATGTTTCAATTAAAATTACTGCCTGTGCATAATTTTATTTATTGCGTTCTAAATATAAAAGGTAAACTTTTTATCGGTTGATTTTCAAATTTTGGGTAAAAACTTGCGTGTTTTCCTTGTACTCGCGGTTACAGTTCGTCTGTAACAGCCTTCAATACGGATTTACCTTTCAGAATATCAAAGTAGGTAAATGAGTAGAGCTAATAGATCTTCTTTTATTGTAAATTAATTAAATTGAAACCTTGAGAATGGAAAAGTATTTGTTTTGAAGCTTTCCCCAATCGGTCTAATTGATCTACACTAATTTTATAATAAATGAACAAGTAAATAAGCCCCGGTTTTAGTAGGTTACAACAAACCACTTACAATATTAATAATTGTATTTTCAAGTTCGATCAAATAGATCCAATCGATTGATAAACTATCGTTTTATTCTTCGAATCACAAACTATCACCGTGATCGCGTACAGTTCTGGGGATTTCAGATGATTGTCCCCGAAAAAGTACACGACCAAACATATTTCCAAGGCCAGACATATGTATAATTTATTACAACAAAAATTGATAAATAACTATAAAAATAGTTACATTTAGAATAAAAACTATAATTAATTAGTCAAATTTGTTATAATTATGATAAATTATATATTTACCATTTTGTATTGTCGATTTCGTTTCATCGCATACACATTCGTTCTTTGTCAAACCGGTCATTCTTCTTCCACAAACAAAACTGAAATAAACCGAGTAAATACAACCGAAAACAGACCAGCTCTAGCAAAGATAAGCGATACAACATGAATGAATGTATTCAGTAATGCCGTCATTTTTAAGTAATTTCCCAAAGGTTTGATGGAAATGCGCAAACTCTATTCCTTTTATTGTACAAAAAATATACGGCTGTAAATAAATAAAAACTGTAAATAAACATTACAAATAATAATGTGATAGATCATAAACGTAAGAAGGGAGGATCTGTCACTGATAAAAAATCGTGAGTCAATATTTGCACGTGCAGAAGTGATCGTAAATTGGGAAAGATAAGAATGTTTGGAAGCTCAATAAAATAAGCTCTACTGTCAATTTTTTAGAGCAAAATTTAAACGTCTCAATAGACACTTATAAGCACAATAGACTTATAAAAAACGGATTTCCTGTATTTTAGACTTAGTGGGTCATTTTCGTGGAAATTTACAAAATGTTGACATCAAGAAACTGAAAATTGCAGCTTTCTGAGCCAACAATTCTCCAATTATACTCAACTAAGACAGTTTTAATTAATAGGCTTAATATAAATAAGAATGACGCTTTATCATTTATCTGTGAAATCATTAAGCTCATAATCTGATAAGGCCTTATTAGGTTATTACCAGATTTAAATGCATAATGACGTTAACATTCTTTAGATAACACAAATAAGCAATTCTTGCAGGCACGTAACTTTAATTATGATTAATAAATAAATTAATTTATATATAATGTGTGCATAATTTACAAAAAAACTCGTTTTATAACGACAAGCGTGTCAAGCTATGACATGCTCAAATTAACCACAGAAATATTTAACTTTGCAATCGTGTGTAATAAAATAAAGTCGTAAATTTTAATCACCATACCTGACGATAAAAGTTCCCTTGGTCTTGATCTCCAATTTTGCCCTTCCCTCCCAACACTACCACCCCAAGCAATCGAGATGAACGTTAAACTTTCTCAGAATTCCAGATAACTTAATGGATTTATGGGCCAATAATTTTTGTTAATGCCGATGATTTATAAGTTGGATTAACAAGCTTTAAATTAAATCACACTAGTTTTTTCTCTAATTTGTTACTTGATTAGTTCCAATTTTCAAGATAATTTATAAATGGGATAAGGTTATATAACTACAATTAATTATACGCTTAATGAAACAGTCACGTGCTTTCATTAAAACTGAATTAAAATTAGATTAATGCGGACAAGGTCAGCATCAATGATCATCTACTTGTACCAATAGTGGATAAATGTGACAATTTTTAAAATGCAAAATAAAGGGAAGTGTAACCGACTCAAAAAGGCGACTTTTACACCTTTAAGCTTATTATTCATCCAAAAATTTTAATCAATTACACAATTTTTTGTATGAATTTGGGTCAATTGTGACATCAATTTCAAAATTTGACAACCGAAACTTCAACCGATTTACCTTGAGAGAAATCAAAATCTTCCCCGTATCAATCCAGCTTAAAAGACGATGTAAAATAGTTAAAATGTTGGGTGATTTTCTCGAAGAATTGTTCTATGAGTATACACCGTTGATTATTTTAGCAGCCTGTATTATTCTAATATTTTGGATATTGGTGACCTGTTATAATTGTATGTTAAATTCTAAAAAATTCTGCCCGTACACTCATTGTGATTATGACGGTAAATATTCTTGAGAAACCATAATTTTGGTATTAATCGTTCAATGATAGATTTACAGGAATGTAGCGGCCAAAATCAATCACCGATTCATATAGTTCCAGAATATGCGCGTAATGCTTGTGCCAATAATTGTCCATTAGGTTTCTCGAAAGAACACGATTTATTCCCTACAGAAATGCTAATTATGAATGACGGCAATTATGGTAAGATTATAAATAATAATCATCGATTTTATTCATGTGAATTTATTAAAAGTGCTATTGTGTGCAAATTGGAATGATTGGAAAAAACCGACAATTTGCGGTGGGCCTTTAGAAGACGTACACGATTTCTTCAATATACGCTTCCTTTGGGGTTTTAATAATGAAGAAGGCTCCGAACATATGATAAACTTCACGAGATTTGCAATGGAAATGCAAGTTTATTACAATAACAGTAACGGGAAATGTATGGATTTGAAGAGGGCTATCATTGTGGTCAGC
Organism: Mylabris phalerata; assembly: GCA_020740385.1. Lineage (NCBI taxonomy): Eukaryota > Metazoa > Arthropoda > Insecta > Coleoptera > Meloidae > Mylabris > Mylabris phalerata. Next base: position 3,883,957 of record JAJEOX010000299.1, on the reverse strand, counting down.
TATTTCTTCAAAGTATTTCCCGGAAATACTTCAATAATTTAATTTAATTAGAAACAACTTTCAGGTGACACCGACAGAAAATCCGTATCTAGAATTAATTGTGAAAAATCTACAAAACATCCATCTACCTAGCGAAAGTTGTAATCTAGCACCGTTTCCTTTGAGTCTTTTGGCGCCGCTATTTATTCGAAGATATTACACATACCCGGGATCGTTGACTTATCCCCCGTACACTGAAAATGTGCGGTGGATAATTCAGCCGGAACCGTTGACAATATCAGCTGAACAAGTCAACGAATTTCGCAAATTAACCGGCAATAACGGGAATATTCTATCAAATACTCGTCTAGTCCAGCATCTGAACGATCGCCGTGTAAATTTCTTTAAATAAAATTAACTTAATTCCAATAATCATGTTGTAAATTCAATGAGAATCGCGAATTTGGTGCCTGAAGCTTGAAGAAACGAGTTCCAGTATTTCTAAGAAAATATTCGTTAAATTTGACGTTGTCAAATCCATATCTGAAAATTTTCGTGAATTTTAACAAATTTTAATAAATTATGAGTGAAATAACTGAAGACTCAGCATCTGAAAATGAACAAAATTACGGTAATTTTCTCTATTTGTAATAATCAATAAACATAGTAACATTGTAGACAATCCAATGTGGTTTCAAAGTCTTAATGACTTCCAATTGCCGTCCGCACCGCCAATCGACATAAATTTATCTAAAGCCACAGAGATAGAAATGCCAAAATTAGAATGGTATCATTTCGATGTGACACCGAAGAAGACGAGAATCACCAATTCGGGATTAACACGTATGTGCCACTTTTAATAAACTGTCTTGAAAATTTAGTTGTAGTAATTGTAACGGCGAAATGGCACAAAGAAAGACCGTTCATTTGCGGCGGCCCCCTATTAGATAATTACGTGTTCTCCCTCATTCATTTCCATTGGGGTGTCGATGATAGCATCGGTAGTGAACATATGGTCGATCATTTCCAAGCACCAATGGAAATGCATGCTGTATTCTATAAAAAATCGTACAACACCCACCAGAGTGCTCTAAAAGAGAAAGATGGTATTGTTATGCTAACATATTTGTACAAGGTTTTACAAAAATAGTTGATTTATAAATAATTGAACATTAATGTTGATTATAGTTACAAAGTGGTGAAAATCCGGCGATACAACACCTATTAAATTCGATTTTACTAATACAAAAGCCGCTAATTTCCGAAAGAATCGTTCCAATTCCGCTGAGTTGTTACGTAAGGCCATTCGAGTACGATTATTACATCTATTGGGGCTCTATTACTACATCAGTGAGTGAACATTGCGTCTTGTGGATGATTTCACGAGTACCTATAGGAATATCAATGGAACAAGTATTTGTGTTATATAATATCGGCAAAATTTTCACTATCATTGAAACAGGTGGACACTTTTCGAAGTTTGTTGGATATAAACGAGGAAGAAATGGCTACAACTGTTCGTATACTTGAACCCGAGTATGCGAACGTTTTTCACGTCTGTCCATCGGGTAGAAAGTATGCATCGCTATTACCACTACCCTAATTTAATATCAATTCAATGGTAATTATTTTATGTAATTTATTAAGACGTGTAAAGTTCTAGATTGAATTTCTAAATATGTACACTATATATTGCATATACAATTCCTTTTTTGTACATAAATAAACAATTACATTAATCAGGTAGTGCTTTTTTTCATTTTAATACAAATTACTCTACACAAGTGATTGTCACTTCTCTAAACTAGAAAATTAAAGTGATAATTAGACTTGCATCAATCAAATATTGTATTTACTTAGTAATTTTTTAAATTTGGTTAAACTAAATAAATCCAACATTAAGCGTTTATTGTCCTAGTTTCATCGTTTTTCTCAATTTTAAATTACAAAAGAAAATTGGTGAATTGAGAATAGTAAAACATAAATAGAGCAACAACATGGACTGTGTCCAAAATTACATTTCGAAATATTATCATAAAGAGAAACGTATAAAAGATTATTTATCATAAACTAAGTGCACACACGATGCATTATAATCATATTGCACGGCAATTTAAAAAGGGCTAAATCAAGGCGAATTAAAACAAAACAAAACAAATATACAAGACTATCAGTAATTGTAATGAGACTGCAACAGAAATTTGCAAATTCATTTGAATAGAAACGAATTTCTGGCAGTTTTCTCATATAAATATCATTAATACGAGCAAACATCAATTAAATTTGTTTGTGTTGTAAAACTGTACCGACAATTTTACAACAAAACTAAATTATAAATATTAATTTCAACAAAATACGATAAAAATAAATTAAATATAAACTATGTTCTATTTACAAATTAAAGAAAATTCTAAGGTTGGGGAAACAACAGTACGGTTTTTGGTCCCTAACCCTAAGCCACTGTCCGTTTATTCAATGACAATTTAACAAAATATATTAAATGCAGATTTAACTCTAAATATTTGAAAAAAATTACCTTTATCAAACGTAAAATCTATGGAATGTATTCTTTATAAGACTGATATTATATTTAATGGCACTGTAAACAGTCTGATTTATTTTCTGTCCTTGTCAACAATAAATTACTTATGTACACTAAAATCAAGCTAATGTTCAATTTAACAGTAAAATAACATTTTCTCCTCTAAACAAATATAGAATTAATTCATCCATTTTCTACAATTCGGCGCTCCACACATACATGATATTTTATGTTGATCATCCTCTATATCGAATTTATAATCATAGGCCAACTATAACAACATCATTAACAATATTTGATTTATTATTCAAATTATAAACTTACCTCCTCCCCGCGTTGAATTCGTCTTTTAGCAAATATTATAATACGATAGTCTCGATCGACTTCTACAGTTTCAGCGACACAATTCGGATTACAAGAATGGTTAATATAACGAGCCAAACCACCACAAAGGGTTGCATCAACTACACGTTCTTCGTCCAATCGGAACATATAAATGCCGCGATTCTAAAAATCGACCAATTATATACTTAAATGTGTCTAGCTCTTATGGAAACACCCATTATTTGATGAGCTATTTGAAAAATAGTTCGGAATCTATAGGAAGGTCCTTGGTGATCATTTTACCAAAATTTGAACGCCGTAGCTCATCGGAAAGTTGGTCAAAAACGCTTGCTTTTAAAAAGGCTGCGATACTCGCCTATTTTTTTTCCATTTTATTTTAGAATAAACGCGAAGCATTCCCATCTATTTCTGAATAAAATAGAAGTCAATGTATGGAGCATCTTTGGTTTATTCTAAGCCATTTTGAGTGTAACTCGTTTTTGAAAGGCGCAACATCAGAGATGATCGTTTTTTTGATCAGCTTCCCGATGGACTGCATGGTTCAAATTTTGCCCAAATGATCTCCAGATTTCCGATAAATCCTTAAAATATTTCCCAAATCAGTCGTCAAATACCAGGTGTTGCTGTAAGAGAAACACGCGTATATGTAAAAAATAATAAATTAATAAAATTACTTTAGCCTCATATTTCTTCTCTCGAGTTTCAGCCAATTCGGTTCGAATAATTTCGCCAATATACTCGATAACCATTGTGTGTTTCTCTAAATCTCTAGCCGCATACAAGCCTAATCCTTGAATTTTCGATCTAAATATTCATTAAATTAATATCGTAATTCTAGGATGAATTTAATCGAATACCTTGCTAAATATACATTATTTCTCCATTCTTGTTTCATTTTTTTATATTGTGAACTTTTCGAATGTACAAATTGTTTACTGTAAGGACAAGCAACCTCACCTAATGTCGTACTAGTTGTTGCAATAACAGTCGATGAAGATACCGATGTTGATGCCAATGTCGATGTTGATAAAGATAATGATGGAGATGGTCCAAATAATGGTCGTACAGTTGAACCGGCTGTACGTTGTGTATGTGGTCGTTTCCAATGTAATTGATTCCTTAATCTAGGCTCAGTACGGGCCGCACCAGATGGATTTATAGCTAATGGTAATTCTAATAATGGATTACGGCCATATTTAAATTTATAATCGGTTAATGTTTCAATGCCTGGAAGACTTTCAAGTACACGTACAACAGCCGGTTCTGTTAAACCAAATAAATCTTCACCGGTTACATATTTCGGAAATACTTGTACACATTGATTATCACGTCGCATTGCTGCTATTTGATCGAGTATTCTCTGCCATACACCTTTACATGTTGTATCCTTCAATTCTAAATCTTCCTCATTGATTTCTTGGACTGTAATCCGGAATTCTGGACGGCCTAAATTCTCGTGAATCGAACAAATATAACGACAACGTTTATTTAAATGACGCATACTCCAATAGAATCGTATAATTTTATAACCAATCGGATAAATATAGTTTGGTGTATGGAAATTTTGTAATTGATGGGGTAGAAGTTGTCCAACATTTAAGAAAATTAAACTGCCAACTCGTAGAAGATTATTTGTATCGGAATGGTGCATTACAGCAGCTACTTGACGATTCTCATCACGATTTACATAAACCCGTCTCGATACTGATAATGTTGTTAATTCGTTATCTTTTTCAGTCTTCGGTGCATGTACACTACAATATGTTGTTTTATTTTTATAAAATACACAAGCATCTTTAACTGCACAAGGTAAATGATAGATATTTGAACATCTAGTTTTGAAACAACGTATCGTTGCACCTAATTTATTACAATGGACACACGTTGATGTTAAACTTTGTTGTAATGCATTTTCTAAATTCATTAAAGCACCATTTACAGTTTCATAAACACCATCCGACCATAAACCACAATTTAAATGTACCCATTTATCAACATCGAAATTTAATAATCTAGCCGGACCATCGGCTACACTATCACCAACACCTTGACAAAACATACATCTACGGCTATCTTCAGGTAATTTTTGTGGTGTTACTGTAATTCCTAATCGATATAATAATTCCATTATTTCTTTATCTGTTGGTTTCTTGTATTTAACAGATGGTTGTAAACAACCAGGTGTCCAAGATTTATAGCGAGTTCCTTTAAAAACTCTACTTTGACTTGTTTGCTGTTGCATTTGTAATTGTGGTTGTATTTGTATTTGTTGTAAATCATCAGTTCTCAATCTGTTATCAGTTGGTTTCGAAAGAAACATATGATTATTAGTATCGCTAGTATCCATCATTTCTATATCTTTCTTCATAGGACGCAAATCAATTTCAACATTTTCAACAATCAATTTTCTCTGTTCTGTCGATTCAATTATGAGTTTCTTAGTTTTAACATCAACTGTATCTTTTTGTGATAAATGATCGATTATAGCAGCTGCTTTATCTACTGATACCGAAGATCGATTCATTAAAGCAAATTGTGTATAACAAGTTGAACTACAAAAGAACAATTCATCTTCATTTAATAATTCCGAATCTTTTGATAAAAATGGTAATTCGGAAACTTTCTTCTTTATCATATTATTCAAAATAACCACATCGCAATGTTTACAGAATTTCGCAGCACCATTCAAAATACTTTGAATATCAATCGGAGCTAAAACAAGATATTTAATTTGAGAAATTACAATCAATTTTACAAATTTACCCCTTCTTTGCCATCTTTGCCTTTAGTCCGATATAATCCCAATTTCTGGCTAGGTGGAGTGGTAGTTCGTTCGATTATTTGATAACTTGTAGGTGCTGGAATATGTAAAATATTAGCTAAATCTCGAAGAACTCCCATTATATCTTCAGCCGCCGAGGATGTTAATGTTAAAGTCACTGTAACATTTCCTGAATCTTTCAATGGAGTTCCAGGTGTTGGACCAAATTTCGATTTATAATACATTTCTCTACCGCAATTTTCTTTATCCTGTAATTATTTGTTAATATTTGCTATAAAAAATTAAAAAAAAAAACTTACATCAGCATAATCTTTTAAGTAGGTACCAGCAGGTTTTAATCGTATCGGAATTGGTGCAATTATTGGAACAACCGGTGATAATCTCATTTTATTAACATCGTCTTTATCGGTGTTATCTTCATCATCATCGTCATCATCACTGATTAGTTTTAAACCTAAGAATTTATGTGGTGGTTCTCTAATCGGACATTCTGGCGATGAACTGCTGATAATCGAATCGGGTGTATCTTCACGACAGAATAGATCGAATCGTTTATCATCTTCATTTTCGAATTTAATCGGTGGGAATTCTTGATCGTAAAAACCACGTTGTGTTGATGATTGTGGTTTTTCATTTAATGGTTGTTCATCGCCGTACGGTTGTGTATTATAGAAATCTGAACAACCAGGCAATACAGCATTACCATATTCACCAATTAATTCACCATATCTTGTATCATAATCACTGGCTGATAATTTCGAAAAATCACTACCGAAAATCGGTAGAATATTTAAATTTCGATTCAATATAGGCTCGGAAACTTGCATAGGTGGTAGTGTACGTAATTGTGCTAAAACACTATCAATGTAAGTATCGTAATCTTCATCAACTTTGGAACTTTTTCTTGGACGTTTCTTCGGTTGTCCTGGTATATCTTTATTTAAAATTTGATTTTGTCGCCGTTTCTGTTGATACATACGACGTTTTTGTTTCTTTAATTCTTCTTTTTCTAATAACATCTTTTCAGTGACTGCATCTAACGAATCCATTTCTTCTTTCATTTGTACATCAGAACGACTATGATCGGATATTTCTGAATGTTGTGATGTTTCATCAACAAATTCCTTCTTCATTTCTTGTGAACCAATTAATGTTTGTTGTAGGAAAGGTGTTTCTTTTTTTGTTAATAACGGGGGTGTTTGTAGATTTGAATCTTGACTACATGATGATCTTGGAGTTGGTGGTGATAATAAATCATCACGACTCGGTGTCCTACTTGGCGGCATACATCTTTTAATATCAATGTGTAATTGTTGTTGAGCCGCTATTGAAGTAGTTGGAATTTGTGATTGTTGAACAATTGGATTCGATACAAATGAAGTTTCTCGGGTTATAATTGGCATTCTTTGACCTACTGGTCTTTGTTGTTGTTGTTGTTGTTGTTGATGATATTGCAATTGTTGTTGTTGATATTGAAGTTGTTGAAATTGTTGTTGTTGTTGCTGAAATTGCTGTAATTGTTGCTGTTGCGGTTGTTGATGTGGATGTTGTTGAGATTGTGGTTGTTGTTCGTTTGTATTAGAAACCGATTCTTTAGTAACCGGTGGTAATATTGATGATAAAGTTGGTGTTGATGTTTTTATTGTATCAGAATTATTAAATTGTATCGGTGCTGATACTGTAATTGTTGTAGCAGATGATGATGGAATTGGTGTTTGAGTACTAGCACAAGCTGTATTTTGTAATAATTTCTTTAATAAAACATTTTGAGAATCTTCAGTTCGACCAATTGGTATTGTAGACAATTTACAACCGGATATTTCTTGTTTTATATTCATAATAAAACTATTTTTCTCATCAACACTAGATGAACTTTCATTAGTATCAATTTTCGTAATTTCTTCTGTTTTTTGTGGTTCATTTGTTGCTTCATCAACTGATTTACTTCTAATAATTTTAGTCAAATGTGTATGCAATAAATTTGTATTGGATGTAATCGGTTTAAATCCAGATGATGTTGATAAAGGTGATGAAATATTAACATTAGAAAAACTAGATGTTGTTAATGATAATGTTGTATTTGTTGTTGGTGTTGTTGTTACAGTTGTCGCTATTGGTGTAACAACAGCATTAGGTTGAGCTTGTACTAAAGACGTATTGAAATTACTTCTTGATAAACTAATTGACGTTCCTAATAAACTAGCAGCTGTAATTGTATCAGCTGATGATTTTGTTGTTGGTGTAGCCGCAGGATGGGATTGTAACATTTCAGTTAAAGAATATGTTGTTTTTCTAACTTCATTATGATCATTCGATGATGTTTTTGATACAATTGTATTAATTAATGATCCAGTATTTGTAGTTATTTGAGATGAACTACCACTACTTGCAGTAGTATTTGTAATTTTTGAATTGTTTGATAAATTAACATTACCATTTGTACTATAAGTTGATAAAATATTAATATTTGTTGTTAAATGTTGATTACTTGCACTACTTGATGTTAAAATACTTGTAACAGTTTCATTTCCATTTGTAGCAACAACTGTACTACGAAAAATATTTTCTTGATTTGCTGAAGACGAGGGTAAAACTTTTTGTTTTGTATTTGGAACAATTACAGTATTTACAGTCGTTACAGCAGATGATACAGTTGAAGTTTGTTGATTTAATTTTGATGTAACCACAATAGACGCTGCTGTAGCTGTAACAGTTGTTGTTACAGGTTTCTGATTCGAATTTTTAGTCACTGTATCAATAGTATTTGGTCCTGTTACAGTAGAAGTTGTATGAAATGATGATAATAAAGATAATAATTGTTGTGAAGCATTTGCCATATTTGTTGTTAATTCAGTCGGTTGTGATAAAGGTGATAATTGTGATGTTGTTGTTGTTACAATTGATGTTGATGATGATGAAGTTGATGAAGATGACGAAGAAATCAATGATGATTCGGTATTAGTTGTATTAATTTGATTTTCTGGTGTAGTTTTTGATACTTCAACTTTATCAGTATCATGCATTAATTTCTCTTTAATACTATTTTCTAAAACAGACGGTGGATCTGCTGTAATATTCTCTAACATATCTAAAACATCTTCAAATGATTCAAATTCACTTGGTATATTTTTACCATCACGTCTACGATTTTCTAATGCTTGTAAAGCAATACTATCAAGCATTTGTTCTTGTGATGGTGTAGGTGATGGTATTGATATTTCAACTGATTTACTATCATCGCATGTATTACAATCCATTCCTTCTACTGATTCAGTTCTTGCTGTAATTTGCATACCTGTTGGACTTTTTTGTATTACTTGAGCTGTCATTTTTAATTCAGGCGTATTAGGAATAATAACAGGCGATGAAGATTTTGATACAGTAGGACTAGTATTTTGTTGTACCATTTTTGTATTACCACCAACAAACATATCTTCTACTTTTTTACGTAATGCATCACTAGATTCGATATTATTTGCATCAGATTTAGCATTATCATTTTGTTCTTTACGTTCAGACAAAGGTGTTTCTTTTGATTCTTCCACATTTTTATTCTGTTCCAAACTAAGTGATTTAGATTCTAATTTTTCTATTAATTCTGTATTTGATTCAATTTTCGATTTATTGATGGAATTCTTCAATTTCTCATCGTCACTGATTGAATTTTCTGGTGATATAGAATCGTCCTCGAAAATTTTCTTTGGCAAACATGTATCATGCGTTGTCAACGATAAAGATGATGAAGGTTTATCGATAACTTTAACATTTGGTAATTGTCGCACAGCACTAGCACTTATGACAGGAACCGTAAATCCTGGTGGTAGAATTGATGCAATTTGTGATGTACTTGCACTAACTATTGTAAATGCTTGTGATCCACTTGTAACTAATTTAGGCATATTTAATACATTACTTCTACCTTGTAAAATAATACTGGTCACTTTAGAACCTGCAGTTGTTGTCACCAATTTACCACCATGTGTTAAAACCATTTCTGCATTAATTTTATTCCCTTCAGTTCTTGAAACTGTTGTAATATTAAAGGGTGTTGTTACTAAAGAGATTTGTGGACTTAATTTCGGACCAATCAAATTTGTTGATCTGGTAACATTTTGATTTGATGAAGTGGAAGTAGTAGTTGTATTATTTGTTGTAGATACAGGTTCAATTTTTTCAGGTACATTATGAACATTTGCCGCATATTTATGAATTTCATTGATATGTTTAGCAGCAAGAATATCAGGTTTCATTAATTTCTCTTTTCGTGAACCTTCATCAATTAATTCTTCAAAATCTTCTTTAGTTGAAATTTGTTCTTCTGGAGATTTAACTGTAGGATCAATAATAACAATTTCCGATTCTTCATAATTACTCATAATTTCATCATCAGCAGTATCTGGTGATGGATCAGCATGGATTTCTTCTGGTGAATCAGGAGTTTCACCAACACTTAACAATTGATTTGATGAAATACTTTGAATATTATATTTCTTTGTTTTATTTTGCATAATATACTCATCATCACTAGTTGTTGGACTTCTAATAACAACATGCATATTTTCACTAGCATAATCTTCTTCAACTTCTTCTTCTTTATCGGAATATTGTGCTTCACTTGTAATATCCACAACCATATTCCCAGGAAACAAAACATACTCATCGGCGATTTGATCCGATTCTAACGGACTGGACATCACTTCTCCAATATCACTTTGTGAAAATGTTTCAATTACAGCAATATCATCACCATCATTTTGTTGAGCTGTAGAACTCAATGAAACTTCCCCAGAAATCACAGTATTATTATCATCTTCATAATCCATAATATCTTCACATCTTATTTGTTTCTCATCGGGACTATCATCGAGTAATACAGTTGATGATTCTTTATTTTCTAGTACTTCAGTTACCTTTTTACCGATAGTTTTTTGAATTGATGCTCGACTTGTTGAAGCAACTGGTGGTGGAGTTACTGGCGGTGTACAAGAACTATCATCAAATTCATTATAATCGGTACTCACAAGAGAACCAACTTTACTAATTGCCAATGATTGTAAATTCGTTTTAGCAGGTGATTTTCTTTTTAATATTGAAACTTTACTCAAATGCGATTCTTTCTTTGGTTTCATTGGTGATAATTCATTTGTTTTATCTAAATCTTTATTAGTACCGGGTGGTGTAGGTATTCGTTTAGCACCCCTACCAAAACTCCACATAGGTGAACCACCTCTTAAACCCAACTTACAATAAGTGTAATTGGCAAGACCAGCGGGTAATGGAATCGGATTGTTTGGGTTATTTGGATTACCACCACCTCTATTATTTGGACTATTATTCTCCATTAATTGTGCATTATCAAGACTTGTTTGTGTTTGATATTGAGGACGATTCATTAATGAATTATCAACACTAGTAGGTCTTTCTGGCATAGCTGGACTACTATTGGCACTTGGTGGTCGTCTTATTCCCATTGGTGAATTGGTTTGTCCGATTAATGGACTTCGAGGCATTGGAGAACTAGGTGGTTGATACTGATTATGAGTCATTGGACTACTTGGCGGTTGATTTGGATTTTGATGAAATGCTGGACTTCTAGCTATAGGTGAACTTGGTGGTTGTTGATTATTTCCATATGGCATCATTGGACTTTTTGGTGGCATTGGAGATGGTGGCATTGAATGTGGTGACATCATTTGTTGGCCAACTAAAGGACTTTTTGGTGGCATTGGTGAACTTGGTGGATTCGGTTGTTGTTGATTTAATCTATTTTGTGATTGTAATTGAGCTTGTAATTGTGCTATTTGTTGTTGTTGTTGTTTGTGTAATTGTTGCTGTTGTTGAATCATTAATTGATGTTGTTGTGGAGTTAATGGTTGTGGTTGATTTATGCCTTGTGATAGTTGTGACGGTTGTTGTTGTTGCTGTTGCGGTTGTTGATGTTGGAGTTGTTGTTGTTGTTGCTGCTGTTGTTGTGCCATTTGCTGTCTAACAAAATTTCTTTGTTGAATCAACTGTACAGCTCTTTGCGAATTAAGAATATTTGCATCAGTTTGTTGATTATCTAAATTTTGTTGCAACATATTATGTTGTTGTAGTTGTTTCTGTATCAATTGTTGAGAAATATGCATCTGTTGTGAAGGTGGTGGACTATTTAATGGAGATGGTGTACCAGGTTTTTGTTGATATCCTGACATTGGAGACGGTAATCTTGTAACTCTCTGTTGTAAACCACCTGTTGAATGATCAACAGGTGTTCTAACAAATCTCATTTGTGGTGTACCAGGACGTAATTCACCTGTATAACTTACAGGACTTGTTACAACTCGTCGATGTTGTGGTGATGTCATTCTGGGTGCTGGTGGTGGTAAACAAACTTGAGATGGTGATGCAACCGGTCCTGGACTACCTTCACTTTGTGAATGTGGTGTTCCAATTCTTGGTGATGGTTGCATTGGTGACATATTATTACCACTAATACTATTAGGACTTTGTAGTAGATTTGTTACAGTTCCTGGTCCAGGTGAAGGTGATATTATTGGACTTGGACTATGTAAAGGTGAATTATGTTGAGTTAAAGGAGACGCTGATGGTGACATCATTGGTGATTGTGACGAACTTGGATGTTGAATTGGTGATGATGATGGTGGTCCTAATGGTGAATGACTTTGCACTAATAACGGTGATTGACCTGGACTGGGCCGTTGTTTAGCTTGTTGTTTGTTCCGGTATTCCTTCATATAGACCAATAGGGGTAATAAAAAATTATATAATATAAAATATTTAATTATAGACATTGCTACTTTTTGCACAACACAAAACACATCTACTTGATTGATCTACTTTAAGCGTAACAATTCTAAATATCGTGCTGTAGCTAATAAAGAGCAGTGCCTATAAGTATAGATACCTGTATTAGAAGTCCATGTTGACGACTTAATTTTCTACTAGATTCCAAATGTTTCTGTAAAATAGCTTGTTCGGCAGAAATGCGTTGTAATTCTGTTGCATCTGCTTCAGCCAATTGATTACCAGATTTCCTTAACTGCCTTTGTTTACTATTTAGAGACTGAAATATTTATTTATTTTAATATAAAACGCAAATTTGAAATATGTTTCAGATTACCTTGCGTGCTTTACGTAATTTCTGTACTTCAGTTTCATAATATTTCAACTGCTGTGACAAAACGTTATTTTGATGGTTCAACCATTGTTCATAAACAATTTGCTTTTGTTTATCCTGTTCAGTTAAAATATTTTCAGGGGGTAACGGGGGAGGTGGTAGCGTATTTGCATTAAATGTTTGAACACGAATTTCCGTTGCGGATTGAATTGCAGGTGTAGATGGAGGTGTAGGTCTTGGTTGATTCTGTTGCCAATTATTCGAATTTGAATTCACATTACTATTAACTATAAAATAAATAATAAATAAAATTCTATTTAACCAATTCCCATAGAAAAATATACCTGTCGTAATTGTATTTCCACTAAAAACATCAGCTTTTAAACGTTCGAAATCATGATCACTCAATAAAGCTGATGGTTGTGATTCAATAGTTGAATTTGTTGAAGAGTTAATATCATTTGCAGAAGTTGGAATTTGATTTTGATTTTGTTTCTCTTGTTCACGTTTTTCTTGTTCCAATAGATCTTCCAACAGTAAAGGCTGTTCCTGGGTAAAAAAGTGATTATTTAAAATCTATATTTATTCAAAACTAAAATAATGATCTATGGTATTGGTGAAATTTAGCTTCAGATTTGAAAGTGAACTAGTACTACAAAATTGAACTTAAATAAATTATGAGTTGAGGAAAATAATGAGAAACGTATTTTTTATAATATAACTGGAAAATCAACATGCAATGTAATGAAAATCTACTACCTCTCTAATAAGGGGGGAATATCCACTAAAAAGACCAAAGTTGAATATCACTGTCAACTATTATTTTGATTAGAATTGAAGATGATGATGATGATGATGATGATAACAAATAATATTATTGACAATGATATAAAACTCCAACGAACTATTTTGAGCATAAAATTCTTATGGTTAACATTATCTCACCTCCAATAATAAAGATCTTCGTTGCATATGAGGATGCAAGGATAAACCCTGCTGACGCATAGGATACATGTGACCCAGTGGAAGATGAACAGGCCCCATTCTTAATCCCGTCTACCACACACATGCAAGCAACAACACCATACCTCAACCAAAATTAGTACTACCATACCGTAATTACGTTACAGTAAATATGAACCACGTGTATATTTTTTTTTAAAAGTCTTACGGCATATTTACTGTTCAAAATTTAAGGTAAGTATATTGTTTTAATAATTATTAATTTTTGAAATAGCACCGTCTTTAGAAGGGCCAATAATTGTTATTATTTTAGATGGCATGACAGATTATGAGTACAACTTAATAATATATAAAGGGAAACCTTAAATTTTGTTAAATTCCGTTTTATAAATAAAAATTTAAATTAAAATACATACAAAATACTCAGTGACATGCTAATATATTGAAATTAATACAAACCTGAGGTTGTTGTGGTAACTGTGGAGTTGTCGGCAATGATGAAGGAACCGACTGTTGTGGTGGTGGTAATGGTTGTGGTTGTTGTTGAAGTTGTAACTGTTGAGATTGTTGTTGTAACGGTGGTGGTAGTGGTGGTGGTGGAGGCGGCTGTTGTTGTGGTTGTTGCTGTTGTTGTAATTGAGGGGTAGCAGAAGAACCTGGATAAGGAGGCGGTGGTCCTGGATATGGTGGCGGTGGAACAGATGGTGGTACTCCTAATCTAGGATTCAATCCAACTGGTCCAGCATGTAAAGTCGGTTGTGTAGGATTAGCAGCAGCAACAGACATCATTCTGGGTATATTCTGTCCAACACGCATTTGTAGCTTTTGATTTTGTACTGTAATTGTGAAAAATACACATATAAGATTTCTGTTACCACATAAAACAATACTTACATTGTGAAACTATGATTCTCTGCTGATAAGTGGCTGGTATTTGCAAATGCACATTATTATTAGGCATAACAATTCCAATAATACCATCGTGAGTTTGAAGTTTCGATCCTGGTGGCATAGGATGTCCTCGAGCTGCTGCCTGTTGTACTTGAGCAATCATCTGTTGATGTATTTGTTGAGGTGTTAAAGATGTTGGAACTACAGACCGTTGTGGCTGAACAACTGGAGATTGTGATGTTGTCAATGGCGGTGGATTATTTGCTAAATTCGGTGGTATACTAGGAGATTGTGTAACTTCTTTTTTAATTATTTGAGTTGGTACATTTTGTTGTGATGTTTGTGTTTTGGGTACTTCAACTTTTACATTTTTAACATTCTTAAGTGGTTCTTCTTCCAATTCCAAATCAAGAATATTCGTTTTTTCACCTGGTAATGCTTCCGGATCTGCATATTCTAAAATATTAAAATCAGGACCCATTTCAGCTAATAATTCATCATCATCTTCGCCAAGTCCGCCTAAAATATCACCAACACCTTGTAATTCAACCATTGTTCCATTCTCTTGTTCTAATTTTTCTAATTCAGCTGTAACATTATCTGGAATTTCTTGTTCACTATTTGTACTATTAACAGTGGTATTGTTATTAGGTGTTGGAATTGTAGTAGTTTGATTATTTGCAGGTTTCTCAATATTAGTATTTTGAGGTACTGGTAAACGTGGTGGAAGTTGTTGATCAGCACCTATACCCTGGAATGATGTTGATAGCTGTTGTTTTTGTAAATGTTGCTCAAATTGTTCAATACTTGCAGGTCTTACTATATTAGAAAATCTAATTGGATTATTTGTAAAGACCTGTTGCTGTGTTGTTACTGAATTTGCTTGAATTATTCTCTGTTGCTGATAAAATATAAACATTTTAAATATCAATAATTAATTAAAAAATAAATTAAATACCTGTTGTTGTATTAAAAGCCTCATCCTAGGATCAAGTCCTTGCATTCTAGGTTCAACTTGTTGCATTCGTAAACCTAATAAAGGCCCTGGTTGTCTTGGTAAATTCGAAACAGGTACTGGCATTCTCGGTCTAACAACCGGTAAAGGATGTCTAAATGTTGCATCCACTGTTGTCGCTATATTAGCAACTGGTGTTTCTGTCTCACTATTTGTTTCATTTGGAGTCCATGGCCGTTGATTCTTGCCCGGTAATAAAGCATCATCGATTTTTTTAAATTGTTGTTGCCTCTGAAGTAAATCTCGTAATTGTCGATTATATTCAGGACCTTCACCAGGACGTACAGGTGTAACATTATTCAATCCCTGTAGGTTAGGTCGAGGTAAAGAAAATTGTGGTGGTGGTCTTGGTGTTGCAGGTTGTTGGGCATACGGATCAGATGGTAAACGAACGTATGTTTGTTGTGGTTTTGGTGTACCAGGTGGTTTTGAATACGGATCATTATTATTTGTATTTATTGTTGGAAATTCAATCGGTGTTTGAGGTGTTGGTGGTTTAACACTTGTTGGGTTTGGATGTGTAAAAGGAGGTGATTTTATACCTAATTGAAGTAATTGACGAGGATTTGGAGATGGTGAAGTTACTGGACTCAATTCTTGAGGACTTTGATCTTGAGGAAATGGTTGACTAGGATCGGAAATTTGACGTTGTGCTCGAGCTATTGCTATCAATATTAAATAATTAATAACAGTTAATTATATTAGTTATAATAATTATTACCTTGTACACGTTGTTCGTGAATAACATGTTGCTGTTGTTGAGCCTGTTGTTGTCTTAAAGCTTGCAATTGCTTCCACTGTCTTTCTTGTTCAGCTTCCCTAGCAGATTTTTGTTGTAGAGCCACCTTTTCTTGATCCTATAAAACCAAATTATGTCGAAAATCGAATATATGCAAAAAGTTATATTCTAATAATTGTAAGTAAAACTAAATTAGACCATTCCACAATACTTTACGAAATAATTTGATAAAAGTTAAAATTAACCAATGAAGCCATGCTAACAGAATAATTAAAGAAAAATGATTAAATACATCCACCTGTTTTAGAATAAAATTTATCAAATTTAGAGTCAACTCTACTATAAGAATTAGATATTTTTATACAAGATCTAAAATATAGATCCATGAATAATTTACATATTCATCCCAACACCAAGTATTGAGAATGAAAGAAGAAATGATTGAGTTAGTCACTACATATAAGTAGCTCTGATACCTGTTTTTGGTAAAGGATACAATTATTTTTTTGAGGACAATCAAGGATTAAATTGCGATTTAACAAATTTTTAAATAATGGCTCATGCGACAATTAATCCCCTTTCTTCACAATTTTAAATATTGGGACTCTAATTCATATGTTTGAAAAAAATATGAACAGCTTTTTACAAAACAATACAACATTGCATTGAAATATTTAAAAATAATAATAATAAAAGGAAATAAATCAATAAATTCTTTCAAACAACATATAAAAATAAAGAAGCTGGATAAAACGTCCACACTGAACACAGGTTCTCACCGATGGTTGAGGTTCATAGTTTTCCTGACAAAGGGAAGGAAGTGTGCGCATTATCTCGGAAGGAGTCAACACGCGAATCTGCTGATCGTTCGCGGGTGGCGGAGTAGGTTGTAATACTGTTGGTCTAATTAATGGACTAGGAGTTTGTTCCTGTTGTGCTACATTAGTATTTGGTTGATATAAAGGATTAACTGTAACATTTGGAGCTGGACCACAATGATCACCTGGTCCTAGGAATTGGCCGTGCACAGTGAATTGTTGCTGAGTCATTGGTGATGGTGTTAATGACGATTGTGATAGTGGTAATGGAGCAGGATGTGGTGGTGGTTGTGGGGGTTGTTGCTGTTGTTGTTGTTGTGGTGGTGGTTGTGGTGGTTTGGGTGTTATTGGTGGGGAAACAGACACAGAGCTAGTAGAAGCTGTGGTTAGTGATGGCGTAGGCCGCGACTGTTGTTGGGTGCACACCTCTGACACTGAAGCGACGATGGCAGGAACCTGGGTGGAGGATTGGATGTTGCTGACAGTTACAACAGCAGGCGTCGCCGTTGCTGGTGTAGCCTTCGTTGTTGGTAAAGTATTCGGCATCTCCTTGTTCATCTGTGACTATTGGGATACAATAACATATAACAAAACTAGAGACTATGGACACTTATTTTTTTTTTTTAAACTTAAACTAATAAGCAATGTAACATTCATGATGCATATGGTTAGTGACAACCCACAGCACCTAACTTAGCCATTAAGCCCTTGACGGAAAAAAAACAAAAGGCTCACACGGAATTCATGACTAAATTTTTCTTTGCTTGTAAGTCAAGATAAAAATCAATAAAGAAAATAAATCGTTCCAGATACAGATAAAATAAAATAAATACCTGTTGTTGTTTCTTCATTCGTAAAGCAGACCGATTATCTCTAGCTTGTTGTAAATATGGTGCTTTTTGGTCTGAACTTAAAGTTCGCCATTTTTTCAAAATTTGTTTGTACCTATCCGTCCAATTAGGAAAATCAGTTTTCCATTCAGGATGATTAATATTTGCATATAAGACAGCTGAAATTGTTGCACCATTCCCTAAACCTTCATCGGCTTTCATTTTTTCAGATGATCTTTGATTATAAGTTGATGGTACACCAGATGGTGCTGTATCTAAATCATTACCATCATTTACAGAAACCCAAGGACTAGCAGGTTCTGAGAATGCTGGGCTAAATTGTGGACTACTACTTAAAAAAGATAATCAATCAATAAAAATACCAACAAATTTAAAACAATTAACTTACTTGCTATATTCTGATTGATATGGTGAGGGTGGTGGAAAATTTAATGGTGAATTTAAATTTGTCTGATTTACTGTTTGTAAAGTTGTAGGTCTAACTGGTGGAGTAGGAACTGGATGTTGTGTTACAGTTTGTGGAGTATTTGCAGGAAAATTATTGTTGTTCTGCATTGAGAAAACACTACTTTCTTGAGACTCTTGAGAATCATCAGTTAAAACACCCTAAAAATATTAAAAAATTATAATTGCTACTACAAAAAAAAAATTAATATATACCTTAAAAATATCCTCAACATCTTTACCATTAATATTGGGTATTGTTTCTAAATTGAAATTTGGACCCAAAATATCGGTAAGTTCATCTTTGGTTTCTTTAGAAGTGTTTGTATTGCCTAAAGCAATATCTGTATCATCCGGTAAATTGGTATTGGTAAGGGCATCTAAAGATTCAGCATTCTTAGATAATTCAGGATCATCTTCATTCATGATAGTATTAACTAAATCAGTATCTAATAGATCTCCAGGTATAGCTAAAACATCTTTAAGATCTTCAGTATTTTCCTCCTCATCCTCTTCTTTAGATACAGCAGTTTGATTTTTATTCGCATTATTATCTATTGTTTTATTTTGGGTTATATTTTCAACAGGTTCATTTTTTCCACTAACTGCAGCTACAGCTTTAATTTCATCTTGAGTCAACTGGATTGTTTTATCATTATCGGAATTATGTTTCTCTTCATCACTACTAGAACTATCTACTTCTTTAGTTGAATCTAATAGTTCTTTACCGAAAAACGCCTCTTGTAAATATTGTGGAAATGTTTCAGCTAATTTACTTTTCGGTTTTCTTCGAATAGGTTTTCGTCTTGGTTTATCCATATCGACTGATAATGACAAATCACCATTTGTTGGTAATTGACTAGGTAATGTATCATTATCATCATTATCTTGACCACGAATACCTCTTGCTCGAATACCAAAACCACCAATACCAAGTTTTTGTAAATTACGTTGTCGTTTTCGTCTTAAAACACAAACCCCATTTTCCATTGTAAATAATGTGAAACCTTCCGGTGGTGGTCCATCATCTTTGGTCCAAATCATTCCTTCTTTATATAATTCTTGTGGTTCATCTTTAATGTCAACTAATTCTAATTTTGCACTATCATCAAGCATATTTGCTGCTGTAGTACCAGAAACTACCGATTCTATAGTTGCCATTATTCCAGCTTCTTTATCTTGTACAGTAGCTAGTTTTTTACGTTTCTTTCTTGCAACATGTTGTTCAAGTGATAAGGATTTAATTAAATTATGTCCAGCTTCACTCAAATAAACACCATCAATATAATAATAATTGCTCGATTTAAAATCGGAACTTTTTGTTGGTGTTGGTGGTTTTTGTGAAATAGCTGATGGTACTAAATGTGGTGGTAGTACATCTCTAGGACGACAAAATAAACAATTATAACCTTCTTCAGCACATTTTTCAGCATCTTCTTCCGTTTTTATTGAATCACAGGCACCATGAAGCCACCTTTCACATTGAACACATTGAATAATCAAATCTCCTTCACTATATGGTTCAGAACAACTTGGACATGTAACATGTGAAGCACATGGACCACATTCTGTAAAACTATTCATCCATGTACAATTAAAACCAGGATCTTTTGCACCACAACTCTGGCATATTGCACACCATTTACATTTCCAATTACCATGAGGAACATAATCCAATGGTGGATCCATACAATAGATATGATAAGAAATATCACAATCATCACAGAGAATCAGTCTACTTTCATCATTCCGTTGTCCACAACCTTCACAAACTGTACAATCTAAACAACGCCATCCTTTCTGTAATATAACTTTAGTAACTTTAACATTAACACAGTAAGGATGGTAACATTGTCCACACTGAACACAAGCAATCAAACAACCTTCTTGATCAGTACCTAAAGCACCACACATAACACAAATATCTTGAGTCAATACAAATTTATCTTTAGCTGAACACAAAACTAATTTATTTTCAACACCTGGTTCATCATCATTTTTACCATCAGATACTGGACGTTGTAAACCAACACCAGGTACACCGAAAATACCGCGCATTTTAGCTTTTGGACCACGTTTTCTACCAAATTCCGTCAATCGTTGCCGTTTCATAAAACCAACTTTACCTGGTAATCCTTTGCCTACACCTTTGGGTCTACCCGGTAATGGTGTTGTTAGACCTAAACGTTTCTTGGCTATTTTACATGCACTATACGGTTTGCCTTTGCCTAAACCCATACTCCGGATTGTATCCATAGAATAGGGGGCATCAATTTCGAGATTCTCATCGTATAGAGTTTCTTGAGATGTTGTTAAACTATCCATTGGATCATCTATACCTGTATTATAACAATTTTAATAAATTTTATTAAATTAGAAACCATTAAATCTTACTGCTTCGTTTCGACAATAATTGTCCTGGTTGTGTCAAATTTTTGCACACTAAACAAACATATTCGTACTCTGGATGTGCTTCTTTTCGTTGATGATATGTCATTAAATCAGCATCCGGATCACAAGTACCGTGTACAAATCTAAAATTTCAATTTGAATAAAATTCTTCAATAATAATTTTAATGATTACTTTCGACATATTGTGCATTGAACCATTTCTCTATGAGCATGAGCTCTATAAGCTCGATGACAAAGTGGACAACAAAATCCTTTATTCCTCTGTTGATAACACGAATCACACACAGTATAATGGGCATGCCATCGAGATGATAATCCGGCACCTGGTGTTCGTGAACCACAATCCCCACAAACTCTACAACACTAAAATGTGGATGTGATTAATGAATATATGATAATAATTAAATTTTACCCTGCATTTCCATCCGTATTTCGGTATAGAAGTAACAACGGGTCTTTGACATGTAGCATGGTAAACTTTATCACATTGTTCACAATTCATTAATTTTGTTTCATCGCCAGTCACGCGGCATACTTGGCAAATTCGACATTTTCTACATTGCCAACCAGCTCGAACTCCTATAAAATGTATTATTTCAAAATTTATGTATTTAAATAAAAATATGTGCAATTTTACCTGGCATTTGAGCTAATCCTACACAAGTACCGTGGTAGTGTTCACCGCAAGATGAACAATACATAAGGTTTGCAATATCACCTAGAGTTTTACACGTATAACAAACAGCATCTATAAAAATGTGTTGAAAATTATTGTTTTAATAATAAGAATGATTAATTTACCTTCACACTCTATAGAAGCTTGTCCGATATGATTAATGCAAAATAAAGTTAATGTATTTAATACTTGGAAGGCACCAGAAGCAGTTGCACATGGGAAATGATAAATTTTTGTACAACCTTCCACTTTACATGATATACTCGCTCCATAATGATTACAGAATGAACACTTTCTGGAAGAACTTTGTAAAACAGTAGGACCAACATTTTCAAGCGCTGAATTTTCTAAATTATTAACAAATTGATAATTTATTCATATTGTAAATATTGGAATTTTACCATTTTTGGTGACGCCATGCGACCATAAAGCACAACTTCTATGTACATAAAAATAACCATTTGTATCAAACAATACTGAAACATCAGGCTCTTCAATATAACCAATAACAGTTAATTCATCAACATATTCATTAGTCAATGATGGATGTCTACATTTATTAAAACTTTTTTGTCGTCTACAAGTCACCGGTCCTCTAGGACTTTTATCACCAGTGTCACGTTCCGGTGTTGTTGGTACAATATTAACATTATTAATATTATTACCGTTATTGTTATTATTATTGTGATTATTACTATTATTTGATGTTTCTGTTTGATCAGAGACAATAATTCTTTGTGGAATGAAACCATCAGGACAAGTTAAACGTAACATTTCACCTTGGCCTAATTGACTGCGTTCACCCAAATTACAAAAGGCACAAACCTTTCCTGGCCATTGTTCGGGAAAATATGGTAAATCATCAAATAATGAATATTGTTTATCACGTTCTTGTACTGATGTTATTATTAATGCACCAGTTTCTGGATCTAACATTGTCATTTCATCATTTGGTGATGGTGTTATTGATGTTATATCAAAATCGAAACGTTCGAAATTTTTAAATTTACGCACACCACCACCACGTTGATAACCTGGTGGTTTTAATTTACGTACTCTTGTACCATTACCGGGACGTTTTGGGACCGGTTTACCTAGAAACATTGAAATCATTGAGGAAAATTCCAAATTGCATAGATTCAAATGTAATAAATAAACAATTTTAAATTGTAAATTTAGAAATGATACAGCATTATTTGTTATTCTAATTAACCATTCAATATGTAGATTTTTTAACCCTAACACACAGGGTTGATTTAAATCTTATGGAATGTAGAAAATTCGATAGTAATGCACATTAATCTTTATAAAAACTGATTCACGACTGTATTTACGTATGAATCACACAAAAACTGCAAAAATGTCCGATATTCATGGAATTTTAGACGGAATTTAATCAATTTTTTCGGAAACACTACTTCTATAGTTCACCTATCTAATTTCAACATTAGATTTGCTTGAAATAAATAATTGAAATAAATTTAAATAGAAAACTTAGAAATTAATTTGCATTCTTTAAATTTTTTTACTAAAAAAGATCATAAATCTACAAGACAGCAATCGAATAATTTATAAATTGAATTATCGATACTTTTTCCTTCAACCGCTCTTAAAACACGAATGCTTTTTCAACAATACTTTTAATTACTGTATTGTTCCACTGCCTAATTCGTCCACGTCACACACCTATAATTTTAAATCTAATCACTATAATATTCCAACAATAATTATCCCAAAATGTCGTCCGTTAATGAACAATAATTTGACTTTTTAAACATAAAAAATTGCTTCTTTTATAATTTGATGTACTCACCACCTTCTCGTCGGGGCCGACCTCTTCCACGTTTAATATTCAACGGTTTCCCGGTTAAATTGAACGTTGGTGGTAGATCTTCATTGTTCGGGGGTGATGATGCCGTCGATGTGGCCGTCGAACCAGGTCCGGATGATAAAATTTGAAATGGTGATGGTACCGGATCGTCGATGATGTCCTCCTCATCGTCATCGAGATCGGAGCCCTCGGCCTCGTCCAGATCCATCAATTCGTCAGGATCTAGGCCCGAAACAATATCGTCCATTGTTTGGTTTAGTTGTATTTTAACAATAACTCTAAAATATAGAAAAAATTCAATTAACAGGAAAATAAGAGGTTATTTAAGTGCGTGTATTTGTATACAATTAATTGAAAAAAATTCCATCAATCAGAATAATTATCAAGGTTATATAGGCGAAATTTTGAAAAAAATCAATGAAATTGGTGAAATTAAACTGAAATTCGGTTACTATTCGATAATTACTTGGTAATTTTCGTAAATTTTCTAAAATTTATTGGAATTATAATTAAAGAAAAACTATAGAATCATTTCCCGTGGAAATCACAATGAACCCCAGCGCCATGTCAAAATTGTGTACATAGTAGGCTATGCCGATACAACAACAATTAAACAGTTTTATTTTAACACAAAATTCGTATAAAATTCACTTAATTAGTCTTAATTTTCTATTTATAATTAACTTTAACTTACAATTAAATTAATTTTTACATGTTAAATTTGTATACATGTCGTAATAACACAAAAAAAATGTCACTAGCTAAATAAGTGGGAGAGACCATCTCAACTGCGCAGCCCATACATGCGCACAGAAACCGTACTACCAACATAATAATAAGAAATACGAACAATTTTAATAATAATTACCGGATAATTGCTCATAAATTACCAAAAAATATCGCCACAATTTGAAACAATTATAATACAATAATTCAAACTTAAAAATTTTGTAATTTTATGGAAAAATTATAAAATTTCAAACCCTAAACAGTTGGTGACAATGCGCGACATTTAAACTTCCATGTTGCCATTTACTCTTGTATTTCCATAAATTTTAATAAATTTGTTATAATAAAAACCACTAATTAAAAAATTATTTCTTATTAAATAACAACAAATAATCAAATTTTGGATAAATTCAGGAGTGTTAATCCTTAGAGGAAGCCTACATGGGCACAAATCTTGAATTTTAACAACTTTTCAACTGTAAAAAAGCAGAATTTTTGCAATAAAAATCAATAAATAATAATAAAATACATATAAACAGTAAATTATTAAACCTGGAATACTAATTTGTTTGAATATTTCCATTTATTTGATGGTTCTATAACTTGGCGCTCAGCAGTGTCGTAACTGCAGTGAGGCGAACAGGCATCTAATCCAAGAAAATTACAAAGAAAAATTCAGGAAAAAACTAACAAATATTATTAAAATCATCGTAATTATCTCTTGAATAATTGGCAATTTCATAATAATTTCATTTTTTGTGCTCTCGAAATTATTTAAAGAGTAACGCCATCTCGTGTCGTTTACTTATATTATTTATGTCAACGCCGCATATTCTACGCATGTGCAATTTAAATTTTAGTACACATCCGGTTCCGGTAGGTGAAAAAACCGTAAGTTCGTTTGTTAACCAATTGTTGCTAAATAATTTCAGTAATTTGTTTAATTGTTACAGTAATTTGCGTTAATTTGTTTGATATTTCAGTTGAGTGTGATATTCAAGTGAAGTTAATAAAATTTACCGCTAATTTGTTTATAAAATAAAAGTGGTAATTGTTTGTGGATGTGGCTGAATTCTGGACTTTCAACAGTTCAAGTAATCAAGGTAGGCTCAAAAAAGCTTATATAGTAAATCTAGGGATGTATTGGAAAGTGTTGAATTTGAAAGCGGGAAATTTAAATAAACAATAATAAAACGGTATACTACACTAAAAAATTCAGTAAGACGTAATAAAAATCAACAAAACAAAGTCAAGAAAGCCTTTTAAAACAAAATTCATTAAAAATAAGAAAGAAACACGTAAAAAAACATAAAATTTGAGGTTATATAAACAAACGAGTATCGTTTGGTTCGCCATTGATACCAATGTAACAATTTAAATTTTACCATACGTTTCTATATAAATGTTATTCATCATTGAACTATACGCTTGGCAACAGATTCAAAACTTTCTACTACATGAGTGGATTTACTATAACACCATTTATAATGAAACAACTCCAATATTGAGTAATTTTACTATTTTCTTGTGAGTCTCGCTTGTAACATGCAAATTTTTCGGATATAACGAATCTATATTTCTAATTTATAAGAAACCAGATGTATCTATAGCTGGAAATTAGGGAAAATTAACGTATGAAATTGCATTAGACTTGGATATTACCAATTTTTATTCACAAGTAATTGCGTTTTATTATGTAGACATACTCAACAAAATAAGTTACTCAAGTTTCAGTTATTGGTTTACAACTTCAAATTGCTATACAATCGCGTGAAATACGCGTTTATAGTTTATTCACAACTGAATTCAATAATTTTATTAGAAGAATTACTACTTAACGTTGACACAACATATCTGTAACAGAATTCGGGCTTAAATCCTCTTTTTCTAATACATTTCTTATGATAAATTTCATGTTTTATTATATCAGAAAATTTGCAAAACTGGATATTTCTGTTGGAATTTTAGTTTTTTAGTACACCAACTTTAGGAAGGTTTGTAGATTTTATTTTTCTTTGGGATGAATTTCTCTAACGATTAGAATTAACCCCATTGATGAGTTGATAAGCTTTGATTTGATAACACGTTTAGTGTAATAATTTTTTAGTCTTATGAGTTCCGATTTTTGATGTTTTATTACAAAGGACCATGGCTCAGGATAAAGATGACTAACTAGTACAAAGAACTCTTCAAATATTTGTATTTCAATTTTTGGATCTTCATAAAAATATGAAGACAAATCTGGAAGTAAAATGTAACCTTCCTCTATTCAATTTCTTCGAGAATAACTAACTCATATCGATTTTTGAAATTTCAAACAAAAGAAATGCAATTGAACAGATAAGTCTTCTAAATCATTACCTTTATAATAAATTGTTTTGTCTGCTGTTATCAAGACAAAACATTCATACATTATATTGTAGTTATCTATGAAATATTTCACATTTTTTCCAAAGGATGAGAAAAGGAGGTAGAATTTCAGTGATAAATTTATATAAAAATTTATATTTGAGGCAGTACAATAATAAAATCAAAACAACTATCTATTTCTGATTTCTAATAAGTATTTTTGAATTATTTCATCCATTTTAGAATTTTTTTTACAACACTTACAAGGAAAGGGACTCAACTGTCCCTCTCCGATTTTGATAAAATTTGGTATACAGGTAGAGCTTTAAAAAATAGTCGATGCATTTTTTTTTGGCTGCCTATATTTACTTTAAGGGGGTGAAATTGCCCCTTAAAGTTAACCTACAAAAACACATTTTTTGCTACATATATCTCGAGAACGAAACAAGCTATCGAATTTATTCAAAAACTGAAATATTATACACAATCAATTCTATCTTATGACCCAGCAGACAATAACCCTCCGGTTTGAGAAATATGTGTGGGGTAGTACTTTTTTGCACCCCCCACCTGGTCACAATTTTAGAAAATTCAAGTTTTTCTCCCCATAATTCTAAACTTTATAGAAAAACTAAAGTTACCTGCTTTTGGTTTTTTCGTTTCATCCCCTGTTTAAAGGGTTGCAATCCCCAATATAATGTCCAAATTGAATTATTAGTAGTATTTTCGTAACAGGAAACTAATCAAAAGCTAAAATGATGTTTATAATGATCATTAATCGATATCATGAAGAATCTTTAGGATTGTGTATTGCAGGATAAAAATAAAAATAGTATTTCAGGTTTTGAAAGAATTCGATATCTTGTTTCGTTCTCGAGAGATAACCAAAAATGTGTTTTTGAGGGATAATTTTAAGGCGCAATTTCGCCCCCTCAAAGTGAATATGGGCAGCCAAAAAAATTTGCATCGACTATTTTCTGAAGTTCTACCTGCATACCAAATTGTATCAAAATCGGAGAGGAACAGTTGTATCCCTTTCCTTGTTAGATTTCTATCTAAATAAATTTCACTTCTAACAACAAGAGGGCACGCAAATGGCGAGCTTCAAATAATTTGTTTTTTTTTATATTATGTTTTTTATAATTTGGATGATACAGTAACTTCTTTTATTATCGCTTATAAAATTTCATATATTCCAAAATTAATAATTATGAAATATTTAAACAGTTCTCTACTAAAATTTAATCAAAGAAGTTCAATCTTGTCATATTTATGAAATACTTTGAATTGTACTTAACAGATGTCCCTATAGTAGATTTGTAGAATTTAAATTTATCGTCGTTGACAATATATCTACGAATTAATGTTAACAGGTTTTACATAAAAAAAGTATACTTGTACAACTTTTCAACAATTAATCTTCTAATTCTTAGAAAACGTTTTGCGTCAATTTAGTTGATTCAAAGGTGAATTTAACATTTATATACCCATTTTCCATAATGTTTCTCAAGTTGTTCAGCAACAGCAAAGCAAAGTCTATCTTGATTTGGCCCAGCAATCACCTAATTAATCAATACATAGAAAAGAATTGTAATCAAACAACCAATCATTTATTATAGAAAATCAATACCTGCAAACCAATTGGCAATCCACCCTTATCAAAACCACAGGGTATATGTGTTGATGGTAAACCCAATGTGTTTGCTATAGATAAATACTGTGCACTAGAGACCCAAAGTACAGAAGTATTATGCCTGAATGCAGTCGTTGGGAATGTTGGATACAGAAATATACCGTTCGTTCCTAATTTTTCCTATACAAAAAAGTATTGTTTAATATAAAAAAAACTTTCCTAGTAAGTAATTATTTACAATAAATTCCTCTCGTAGTTGATTGTTTTCTTGAATGTATTCAATATCAGTAATAAAATGTTGATAAATAACCTTTATAAAACGATATACGAAATAGTTGAAAGTAAATTCGGATTTTCCAAAGATACATTTTAATAACTCTTTTGTGGTATTGTGATTTTCCTATAAGTAAATGTTAAATTATTCAACTATAACAATTAAGTTAATTTACTCCTTTAAATAAATCGGGTAAATCTTTTAATGATAATAAAGCAGCTCCAGAACTTTCACAACTGGTTGCGAGTTTTTCAAATTTATGTTCCATCACTGTACATTTACATGTGTTTTGAAGATAATTAACAGTGTCTCGTATTAATTTCTTAATTTCATTGCTAACATTATTAAGGGCAAGAACGTGCCTTGATCTTCCATAAAGTATACTTTGATTTCACTTAAATTCACCTAGAAATTGCACATTAAAAGTCTATTCTGTCAATTACATTACACAGATTATATTCTTACTGGCTTGTCTAATTGTAAAACTTCTACTTTATCACAAAGAACTGTTGTTATTAATTTTAAATCTTTCGCATATCGAACCAGAGGACCAATCACAAAATAATCAACAAACTTTGGATCCGTACTGTTAGGATAATGATTAGCAATTGGAATAATTTCTGAAAAATATAATTTTTTAATAGAGAAATTGAATAAACGGTAGAAACCGGTACTTGGACTTGGTTTATGACCGAATACACCGTTAAACATGGCTGGCAATCGAATTGAGCCGGCAACATCTGAACCAATGCCAATTAGAGAAGCTCCAGCTCCTAAAAGAGCTCCCTATTGTTTTCAATAAAAATATTTGAATTAACCAAAATTATAAATAACTAACTTCACCACCAGACGATCCACCACTAGTACGTGTAAGATCATATGAATTATTTGTGGGGCCTGTTACAAAATTTCGAGTCTCCCAACTCATACAGAGTTCTGGTGTATTGGATACAAGAAGTATTATGGCACCATTAGCACGGAGCTTCACCACAACTGCACCATCTTTATCGGCTTTAAAGTCTTTTCGACTTAGAACACCGCAATGGAAACTCATTCCTACGATTCAAACAATAATTATAATACTATTTAAAAGAAAAAATAATAATGTTTACCAGCAACAGAACAAGTTTCTTTAATAGTCACTGGTATACCTAATAATGGCTTAGATCTCTGCAATTCTTCAATGTCAAATGTAGATGTTTGTAAATATTTATCAACATCTCGAGCTTCTTCTAGAGCATTTTCAAATCGTTCCTCAACAACGGCATTTAACAGAGGATTGACTTTCTTGATTCTTTCAATATATGCTAGACAAACTTGTTCGGAAGTTACCTAAAAATGGTATTTTGTTTAAAAAATTTAATTATAATAAAAAATAATTTTCTCACTTCTCTATTGCGAATCTT
Organism: Mylabris phalerata; assembly: GCA_020740385.1. NCBI lineage: Eukaryota > Metazoa > Arthropoda > Insecta > Coleoptera > Meloidae > Mylabris > Mylabris phalerata. Next base: position 3,854,158 of record JAJEOX010000299.1, on the reverse strand, counting down.
TTCAGCAAGATCTGTTGCACTGATTGTTAATAAATCGTTATCAATTGGTGGTAGAACACCTTTTTTGCTGCCAAATTTTAAAGTTAGTATTGGTTCAACAATCATATAGATTAGTTTTTGAAGTCCGGTTATGAATCTCAAAATACAATTCATCTTTCTTCAATGCTTTCTGTAATTCTACCTAAAAATAAGGGCAAGTAATCAAAATAAGTTAATAGTGTTTTATTTTTTCCAGTATTTATCACTAGAACAGAGAGACTATTTTTTTTAATTTGGGGTAGATGGATACTAAATACAACTTCTACGTCAATTATTCGTATTTTGATAAATTTTATGTTTGTAATCAACATCCTAAAACCATCTCTTTTAGGTAATGTTTCAAGTTTTTTGAACAAAAATATTTGTAAATTTTTAAAATTTCAGTAACTTTATTAATTAAATATGCGAATAATTCTTATATAACGTCTCCATTTTGAATCTGATGTTAGGTATCGTATAGTTACCGTTTAGTTTCAAGGTAATTCAATAAAAAAAATTATTTTAATGCCATAGGTTTTGATCAAGAATTTTTTTTATAATTTGATTTTTTTTTTTTGATAATTATACTTTTGAACATAATGAATAACTATAAACTAAACAATCCACTTATTCCAGAGAGAATTAATTCATTTCCCAAGGGTAACAAACAATATTAATTAAATAATTAATTAAGACTTTAGACTTATTTATAGATATGTAGGTACTAATAATAAATCCTATCTAAAGTGACCATTAAAAGTAGAATATTAAATATATAATAAGAAAAAAATTATAATTCTATCTTCGTATCTGTTATTTTGAGATTATAATTGAAATAATTATAAGATAGACTTGTCAAAAGAAAATATCGGAAAATCTCAAAAATGAAGGGTATTATAAAGCTCTCCCCTGCTTTAAATTTGATTATTGATTATTATTCAATTATTATGAATGATAGTTCTGAAATAAAAAAATAATTGAGTAAAGAAAGGCTTAAAGATCTAATAAGTATTAAATTCGCAACTTTCTCTCAAGAGAAACGTCTTTTCCATTTGTATTTTCTTATTTACAATTAACAATTACTCCACATAAATAAATTCATATTATTATGGATAAAGTTAATTATTTTATGTAACTTACCGTTTACAATTTTTCTACTAACTAATATAAAAGTGAACTTTTAGCACTTATTGTTAGAACCAAAAAGCTACTATGATCATTTTCAAAAGCTAAGGCGATATATTGGACTCCCTCCAACTTATAAATATGTGACGTTTTTTATAAGAAAAACACGATTTACTACTCTTTTTAACATTATTTTAAGTGAAGTTTGTTCTCGCATTTCATACTAATTGGATTCAATTATTTTATTAGACTTATTATATTGGTTAAAAAATAAAACTATAGATTATATCCGTATCTGATACGCGACTAATTCTTTTATATTTTGAAATCGAAATGAAATTTCCAGTTATTTCTAATTATTTAACAAATAGATACATTGTATTAGAAGTATTTTTTTTCTAAATTTAATTGATTACAACAATACTCACTTTACCTGTTTAGGATTCAGATCTTTTTTTATTCATGGAAATTTTTAGATTTTCTATTTGCGCATTTATCTATAGGATTTATCGATAAAAATACGGAAGTTAATTTACAATATTTAAAAACCGAAGTTATTTGAAATAAGCAATAACACTCCTATTATATGTCTGGAATATACCAATTATAAAGTATAATAATTATTTATTATTATTACTAGTTTAGATTCATGGTCTGTTGACAAATATTTATAAAAATAATACAAATTACCAATTTGTGTATTTCTTCTTTTTTTGGTCTTCTTAAAATTAGATGGAAAATCTTGCAACACTAATGCTTGCAAACAGAAATTATTGTTCATTCATGTACATTGACTAGAAAGTAATTCAACACAGATAATAGAATAACTTGTTTATTATATTAGAAAATGATATCAATTTTGTTTAAAATCATATCTCTTTAATGATGAAACAAATATATTTATATTTTTATAAAATTATTTATTCCAAATTAAGGCGATAATTATACCATCCGTTTCACTTAAAAGTATACCATCCGTTTCACCTAAAAGTATATAGCTTATATGGCAACTGTCGATTTTCTGACTATATTTGATAGGTGGAAAGTGTCAAATTCGCATAGAGTTGATCCGTCGCGTAGGCAACGGCAAAGTTAAAATAAATACTGGCTTCTGATTGGTGATTTTTACTTTTCCATATAATATCATGGAAAAGTGTACATTTCCACTCTAGGGTGGCAAGCAATCACTTTTCGCACGCTGTTCAATTTATATTATTATATAAAGATAAAACAATAATAATTAGATTAATAAATCAATCTAATTATTCGTTTAATAATTTAGAATTTAAATTATAATTAAAGCCTTTTAAAATTTTATTTAATTTCTAATTAACTATTATTAAAATATATATTAATTGTACAATTTGAACAGTTACTAACAATTGGCTGAATTTTTCTACTAACTTCTGTCTCATTAGAAATTAAACTAGCTGTTGTCATTGTGGTACTACAACTCATAATATTACTACCACTACTACTACTACTACTAACTGCCACAACTACTCATATTTTGATTAAGATTCTTATTATTGTTATTATTATTATTATTATTGTTACCGTTTTCATTTTTATTAAGAATCTTATTTGCAATTTCGATCTTATTTTTTAAAGATTCTTCAATATATGATTCGGCTAAGGTTGATGATTTCCAACCTCCATGCCGTTTAAGACAAGTCAGATTTGCCCCACTGTCTACTAGTATTGTTGCTGAAGACCTTCTAAAACAGTGCCCCGTATATTGTTCAGCATTCGGAAGTTTTAAATAATTTGCTACAATTTGCGGCATATTTCTAAAGGTATTAATTCCAACAGGCTGTCTAAAACCTTTACCATTATTGAATTTAAAAAAGAACCGTGGATTGTCGAATTCCTTTCGACGATACGATGTATATTTTCTATAAATATCCAGATAAACATCATTCACAATGAATGACCGTGTTTTATTTGTTTTAGTGTCGGGAATTCTGATCAACAGTTTTGTTTTAAGATCTTCTATATTAGAAAGTTTTAATTCTGCCAACTCTTCCCTTCGACAGGCACCAGCAACTCCGAATATTACAGCAACCTACAGAACGTTATACCAAAATCTTTATTAAAAGAATAGTGTTATGCTTACTTTAATCATCAAAAAATTGTCATCTATAGCTTCAAATAAAAATCGATCAATTTCTTCTTTGGTCAGCACTTTGAATTTTTTTGGTTTATAACCATCAGATAGCCTTTTCATATATGATCGCAGCTTTTGATATTTTGATATATCTATATTGTCTTTTGTCACGAGCGTTGCTCTCAACATAGAATAATTAGACCACAATGTAGACGACTTCATGGTCGTTGAAAGATGTGCGAAATACGCCAAGAAAACATTTTCCGAAAAAGAACTTACGTTTTTTGCTAATTTATATTCTAAAAAGCGCTTGTAGGCTTTTTCATATTTTTGATACGATTTTTTTGGCAACAAATTCAACACAACTTCGTTGGCAGTGTCTGTAATCTCTGGTGGTGTTCCAGGTTCTTCAATATCCACTATTTCCATTTTTATAAATTACGATTTTAATATTTGTTTAATGTTGTTGAAAATAAAACAGTTGAAAATCGATCACTAAGAAAACAATAAGTGTAAAATGGTAGGCAACTTAACTCTTTAAAAATTCCTAATTTTCTATTAACATTATATTAATTTAATGAATGTTTTTCTGTTGGTACTGATTTTCTAAAATAACTTGATTTGAATTTTTTATGTAAATATCAGAATCATAGGATGTCAATTTTATTGAATATATCGAATTAATCATATAATATACAAATAATTAATAAATTTGTACAATCAATTTTTAATTAATCTGCATTTCTGGAAAGTTTCCGTTCGATCGTAGCAAAAATAGTGTTCGATATTCGAGTGGAAAGACGTTTTTGCGAGACGAGGGTGTACGTTGGAGCACGAGCGTTAGCGAGGTGGAAAGTGTCAAATTCCCATAGAGTTGATCCGTCGCGTAGGCAACGGCAAAGTTAAAATAAATACTGGCTTCTGATTGGTGATTTTTACTTTTCCATATAATACCATGGAAAAGTGTACATTTCCACTCTAGGGTGGCAAGTAATCACTTTTCGCACGCTGTTCAATTTATATTATATTAACATAATAATAATTAGATTAATAAATCAATCTAATTATTATTATTATTGAATTATATTAGTTAATTAATTATTATTACAGTATTCTCCGAAAAGGAACTTACATTTTTTTGTTAATTTGTATTCCAAGAAGCGCTTATAAGCTTCTCATATTTTTGTTTTGATTTTTTTGAAAGTTAATTTAACTCTACTTCATTTACGGTGTCTGTTATTTTTGACGGAGTTCCAGGTTCTTCAATTTCCATTCTTATTCACAATTTTTATGTGTTATAAACAACGATTTTAATATTTGTCTACGACTAACAAATAAATAAATATAATAAATAAATGTTGTTGAAAATAAAAACAGTTAAAAGTCAATCACTAAAGAAACAATCAATAAATGTAAAATGATACGCAACTTAACTCTTTAAAACTCCTAATTTTCAACTAACATTATATTAATTTAATAAATGTTTTTCTGTTGGTAATAATTTTCTAGGATGACTTGATTTGAATTTGTTGTCAATATCAGAATCATAAGGTGTCAATTTTATTGAATATATTGAATTAATAATATAATATACAAATAATTATTGAATTTGTTCAATAAATTTCTGTAGTTTCCATTCGATCGTAGAAAAAATAGTGTTAAGTATTTATAGGAAGGTCCCTAGAGATCATTTTACCAAAATTTGAACCTCGTGGCTCATTGGGAAATAGGTAAAAAACCGCTTCAATCGAAAAATTTCGCGATCTCGGCCAAACTAAAACTGATACTTAACAAAGCAGCCTTATGAAGTGATTCAAGCAAAATAGTTTTTTTCTCATTTTTCCTCGCGAAATCCCGGAAAACAGAAAAATGTGTTTTCTTAGATCGAAATTAAAGAAGAGTTCATTATCACTATTAGTTATTTATTACTTTTAAATCAATGGGAAAACATTGTTGACGATAATTGGGTATCTTTGTTCTCGCGTTTATTACAATTAATACGTAAACAATAAGTTACGTACTTCATTTGTTACTATGATATCAATGTCAAGCATTTTTCTGTAGAAAAACACCGAGTTATCGTAAACAATGTTTCTCCTTCGATTTAAAAAATAGTGAACTGATAGATCTCGGAAAACATTTTTTCCTTTTTCCGGGATTTTGCAAGGAAAAATGAAAAGAAAAACCTATTTTACTTGAATCTTTTCATAATGCCGCTTTGTTTGGGATAAGTTTTAGGTTTCAGATTAAAGTAGTTTTTCACTAATTTCCCAATAAGGTTTAGATTTTGCTAAAATGATCTCCAGAGACCCTCGTATAAATACTTCAAATATTGCCAAACAATGTCAGTTGCCACAGGAACTTTTAGTCCTGCATGAAACACATGGTAAATTATAAGGCTATTTTGGACGTAAATTCAAATCAAATGTTTCTAATGTTTCATTTGAAATTTTTATCTTCATAGGTAGATCAATAAAAGGATAATTTAGATCGAGGAAGAGTGAACAGTGAATAAAATAACATAAAATAAAATAATACTAACAACTTTTTAATTAAATATAAAATCTTTACAATTTATATCTTATTGTGGTATAATTCAGTAATTGGTTTCCACCCACCAAAATATTTCTCCAATGCTTCAGCCACTGTTAGTGTTAAATTATCACAATTTGGTGCAGCTACAATCTAATGAAATTTATTAACTTTTTGTTTTTGATTACTAAAAATAGGTTGCCTACCTGTATACCGATAGGTAAACCATTTCTTGTAAATCCAATAGGACAATGTGTTGCTGGAAGACCTAAAGAATTGAATATAGATACATAACCATTATTAAAAACTCTCTTGTAAATTTCTCCATGATTATGTGCTTCAGTTGGACTAGTTGGACAGATGAAAACACCATTCTTGTCCAACATTTCCAAAAATGTCTCTTTTAAATTTGCAATTTCTTTACAGGTGTGATTGTTTAATTTTTTTGGTAATAAATGTTTGTTGCGTAAAAGTAAACCAACAAATACTGTTGGAAATTCAAACTTTGATAGTCCAATAATGAAACGTAACAATTCCAAATAAACATTTTCTTCCTGTTTATCAAAAATGCCATTAACATTACTATTCGCCAATTTAATATAAGACAATTCAGCAGCGTAACACATAGCTGGAATGTCTACTCTTTTACATTCATTTAAACATTGTGTATTTAAAAATTTGACAACATCCTGTAAAATGTCTACAATTTCACAATCTACACGATCTGTTAATTTAGATCGATTATCATCCATATAAAATATTTTAATATTCCGTAAATGAATCTAAAATTTTACCGATAAGTGTAAATTGATTAAATCAAAAATGAGTGAATACTTTTTCATTTAAATTGAGATTTTTCTTTGCCGATGGTTCAGATATAATATCAAGCAATAAACGTAGATCACCAGCAAATCTTGCTAATGGACCTAAAGTGAATATAGAACGCCATTCATCCAAGTTATCCGAATCAGGGTAATGTCCGTCACAGGAAACCACACATGGACTTGGCTTGTGGCCGAAAACACCACAAAAATGGGCTGGTAATCGCAACGAACCGGCAATATCTGAACCAATACCCCATGGTGATGCTCCAGCGCACAATAGACCTGCCTAAAATTTATAATTATCAGAAAAAAAGATTTCTTGATAATTTTATAATAATTTACTTCACCACCTGATGAACCACCAACAGTTCTAGTACTCTTATAAGGATTTCTAGTAGTTCCAATAAGTTTGTTTGTAGTTTCCCAATTTAAACACAATTCAGGTACGTTAGAAGTTAATAATGGTATAGCACCAGCATCTTTAACTAATTTCACAGCCACTGCATCTGTATTGGCGGTGATTGTACGATTTGCACAACCAGATGAATGTGTTAAGCCAGCAACAGCAATACTTGATTTTATTGTAATTGGAACACCTAATAGAGGCCATTTTTCTTTAATTTCATCATATGTATATTTTGTTAATATTGTTTTATCGATATTTCGAGCTTCTTCTAATGCTTCATTGAAACGTTCTTCAACAACAGCATTTATTAACGGATTCACTTCTATAATTCTTTCAATATAAGCTTTGACAAGCCTTTCAGATGATAACTAGAAATAATTCTAATAATTATAGGTACATTATTTTAATAGTTATTAATGACAAGAATATAATACAATACAATTTGTCTAATTGATTTGATTAATATTAATAATGTTTGTCAATGGCGGACTGGCCCCTTCGGAATGGTCCGGGCAATAAGCGTGAGAGGCTTCATAGTAAAAACCAAAAAGCTAAAAAGCAGACCCACAACTTCGAGATTTACTAGACTATCAGCCGACAGGCCAGCCTACCACTGTATTTGATATTAAATATTTACCTCCTTTTTACGAATCTGTTCCGCTAAAATTGATCCAGGTAATAATAAAATCGGATTTTTGATTGGTGAACAAGTTATTGGTTTTTTGAAGTAATTTACCACTGTTAATGGTAATAGAACAACTTTTATGATTCTTGTGTACAACCAAACAACAAACAATGCCAGTGCCATGTCCTTAAAATAATGAATTTGTTGGAAAATTTTGAGACGGCTAAAAATTTAACTATAAATGTGATGAATCTATAGAATATGAATTTACAATTAGTTTTTTGTGGTAGGTAGCCAAAAATTTTAAAATTTTCTCAGCTCTGTGTACTCATAGATAGCTGAAATGTAAAAATTGTCACATTGTTTGAAAGGACTGTTTTAAACCAACTTACCTATCAAAAGTTAATAGTCTTAGTTACTATTGTTAGTCGGTATAAGTTAATTACAATAACTATAAATTAAATATTGTCGGTTCTTTGTTTACATCTGTCGAAAAAAATTACTGCTTGTTATTTTGTAAGCAATTCAGTTGTAAATATTTAGAAAATTACGTTTTCATTGACGCCTTGATTTTTAATATTAATTATTAGTTACTCATCTGTATGATTTTAAAATTAAAATTTTAAATTGCCTACTTTATTTAAATGATTATACAAAAATATGCGATAACTGTACAATAAGCGTTAAAATTAATACTACATGTAGGAGTGGAAAACTAACTGGTCTATTACAAAAAAAAAGATAGTAGGTTCCTATTGTTTTGATAATGAGATTTACTAAAGAATGTTTACGTACAGAAACTTCTAATTGATTTTCTTTAATTGGATATCAATCCATGTGTAGGTTTTTCAAATGAAACTCACTAAATCTTTTATCATTAGAGTTAAATAATTTTTTATATTTATAAATGTTTGTTTACATTTAAAAATGCGAATAGCGATAATATTAGTGATAATAATTAATGATAACTACAATTATAAATTACCAATGTCGATAATGAGAATTGTATATACAAATATGCTTACCGTCATTTCAACTTGTTGGTCGTTTGGATACTAAATCGTGAACAGGAAATTTTATTAGCAATCATTCTACGACCAAATATCATCATTTGTAAAATTATGATCATAACTTGTAATTGTAACTTTGAATTGAGTCATGGAAAATTTCCTTTTTTTTCCTGATTAAAGCTCGGCTGTGTAATTCTTTATCAGTTATTATGATTTATTTAATTGTTGAAAAATAAATGGGCAGCGTGTTTTTTTTTTTAATACCGAGTTGGGATAGAAAATAGAAACATTTGCTAATGTAGCTTTCTTCCTCTTACAGCCGTTTCGTTCTCTATGTTAGAGAGAACTATGGCGGAGTAAAATGAACTTAAGTCTACCTATTTGTATCACTACTTTAATAACGATAGTTAATGCAACTCTGTTGGAGGGAGAAAGAAGGCAAAATAGGAAGAGAGCTACATTCGCTAATGTTTCTATTTTCTATCCCAATTCGGTATAATTTTCGCGTATATTGTTTTTATTATTGCTCTATCGTGTTCCTAATTGTTTATATTGGAATTATAACAAGAAAATTCAATATAATTAATTTGACATTAAAATATCGAAGAAAATACCCTTGACCTTAATTCATATTTAAATTAAAATAGCATTTAAATATCAGAACAGTTTCAATATAAATATTTCATTTCTTTATTTGTACCTTCGTTTAGTGTGAGTTTGTATACAGAGATTAAGCTCGCAGTAGCGTATGACCTCGTGAGCGTAGGTCAACTTCTTATTTCAACTATGTAATCTGCATTACCGACAATCTGTTGAAACAAGAGGATGTCGGTAATGCAGATTATTTAGCTGAAACAAGAACCTGATATATGTTCGCAAAGTCATAGGCTACTGTGAGTTGAAATCGCATTGTACACCCTGTATATGTAATATTGTTGATAAAAGACAAAATTATACCTATTTATACTTACAAATCTCTGATATCTGAAACTATTAGGAAACATTTTCGTGAAAAGTTCGCCGAATACTAATTAAAATATCCCACTATGCGTACAAAACACAAAAACTGAAACGCTTGATGACCCTGACTACTTAATCTTAATCTACATAATTGAAATACCTAAAAATTATAATAACTTAAAAAATAAAGTTTACTATAGAAACAAAAATTAATAAATTACCCTTCAAATAATTAAAGTAAAATAGTAATTGAAAGTACCTTCTGGACAGCAGAAGAATAATGGCGAAAGGCAATTTACTACAATCTCGTTGTTACCTTTATTTGTAAATTTATTATCAATGTTTGGTGAAATAATATCAGTAATTTTGAGTATTTATTTGAGGACTTTAGATAATTATTTAAGGAATTTTGACAATCAGGGCAAATTTTTTTAATTGTCAATCATAAATTACAAAAAGCAACTGAATTTTTGAAAGGTTTCCATACATTTTTAAAATGATACTTTCTTAATTTCTAAGAAATGTAGACAGTATTTGCAGTTTTTTTTTTTTAATCTAATGTCATATAAGACTTGTTTTATTTTCTGTAATCTAAATTATATACTTCATAGATTTATTGTTATATTTACTAGAATTTTATGGGGTTCTTCATAATTTTTATAGCAGGAATCTGAAGAATTGTGTCAGAATGGCCGAGCGGTCTAAGGCGCTGCGTTCAGGTCGCAGTCCACTTGGTGGGCGTGGGTTCGAATCCCACTTCTGACAATCAAGGAACTTTTTATAAATTAAACACAAATTTAAAAGTCAAACAAATATTAAATTATAATAAACGAAATACTAATTCACCTGTAATCAAATAATTCAATGTCATTTTTAATAAGCATTCATATGTTTTGAATAAGAATAAATAAATAAACAAACTATATGATCAATTGTCAACATAAATTCAAACTATTTTCATTCGTAGTTCGTCAATTGAAAGCGTTTTCCTGCTATAATTTGTGTATATTGGGTTGCCTATATTTGCACCTTGTTCTATAAAATTAGAAAATATAAATTTCTTTTACTGCTATTTTCTCCAAGTTAGCTATAAAGGAAAATTATAAACTTTTTCTGTTTGTTACTCTTAAAATATAAAGGTCAATACTACAAATATCCTTGTTTTGTTGAGACAAGAAAACGTATCTGAACCACCACCTTGTTTTCTATCTGTACAACATCACAGAATAAATTTCACTCCCTATCCAATTCCATTATCTTTTCCCTGGCTAGTAATAGCAATATTCTTCGTGTGTAGAAGGGACTTATCCTCACAGGATATTTTCCAAGTTGCCATAACGCAGACTCCTTTCGTGTTAACCTCTCATGCTCCCAAGGGATGATATCGAGGCGGCGCCAACTGTAACAGGACTACAGGAATGTAGGTGTAAAGTGTATAAACGACGCCGCCGTCGTTACCACCACCACCGCCACTACCATTACAATATCACCATCGACGCCACCGTTGCATTCTCTATACTCTAACTTTTCCGTTATAACAGGGTTCAACCGCATATTATGCATATATGAGGCAAACAAATCAAGTAACCCAGATATTAGAATCTATGGAATTTATTAATTGTAGTTTTTAATTAGATAAATTAAGAATCTTGGTCGAATTACAGTTGTTCTTCTTTTAATGATCAATTAAAATTGATCATTCGACTTATTTTATTTAAATATTTAGCCAATGATTATTGAATAAGAAGAGACACGTTCTTGTTTAGGTAAATAAGTAAACAAGGAAATGTCGGCAGTAACATCTTCGTATAATATAAAGTAGATAGCTGTGGTAATAAATACGGTGAACTCAATTTTCCGTGAGTGCCGAGTGAATGGTTGGGTGTAAGGGGCGTAAGGTGATGTATCGTTGTAAGTTCAATTCCCGCACCCTCTATCCAGAATCCCGGACTATAGCATTGAGCATTATACACCATCTGGTGTTGCCCGAAACCACTTTCACAGAACAGGAGCTTGTCGAATCTGAATAGCAACGAGAATACAACACGATGAGAATGAGGCAAAAAAAGCAATGTGAAACGGAAACAAAAAATTTATATACGAGAAAGAAGAAGATAAGTAGTGAGATTTCTGAGAGTTGAATTAAATCAAAATTTACAATAAAACTATTGATTTACTTTGTTTTAGAGGCTTTTCCCCTTTTTCTTCTTTTTCAATTTATTTCCCAAGCTATTCTGCCAGACGAATCGATATATTTGTAGTTTACGATAATTGATTCTTGTGGAAATTTCTAAAAGAAGGGTGAGGGTGAATCTATATTGTGCGACATATGTATGTATATAGGAAATTTTAGACATGGAAGGCTTCCAGAATAATTTAACATATGGGTGGTATTGTTTGTAATTTTGTTAGTCTTTATTTAACTAGAATTTAGTTGAAAAGAAGTCGAATAATCATGTTTTGTAATTTTCACTATAGCTGGTCCGAAAACTTGAGTATCTCAGTAAAGATTAACACCTGTAGCTAGCGTAACAAATACATTTATAAAAACATCCAACAAAATCAGTTATATAAGTTTGATTGAAGATAATGAAAGACTAACGAACAGTAGGAACGTACGGCTATCAGTGTTATACTTCAATAAATGCAGTTTTCGACAAACAGTAATAATCCGGTGCGACATGAGAAGTGTGTCGGAATCCAACAAGTCGCGGCGCCGCGACGCTATGGGCGGTCAAACTCTTAGGCGCCTATTACTCTTTCCTTTTCTCTACCATATTTATCTTCCATTCTCCATCTTCCTATTATTACAATTATTCCATCTTACTCTGGCTCTATTTACTTGTTAACTCTGTCTTGTTTCTTTTTTGGATGCTTTCTACACTGTTCAGAACCAACGGGTCGATATCACTATACCAAACCTACCAACTTTAGTTGCCTTTGTTGTTATTTAACCTGATAATGTCTTGTTTTTGCACTCTTTTTTTTTTAATTTAAATCGAATCAAACCTTTCCTAAACACTTTACAATAATGAATATTTAAAAAGGAAATCTAATTTTTATGTATTTTTAAATCGAATCATCCAATTGTAAAGTAACGAAAAGATGAAAAGAAAGACGAAAATAAATAAATCACTAATACTATAATAATATCATAACAGATAATGTAGTACATATGGCGATGTGATTTGATGATCTTTTCCATAATTTAATATTTTATGTTGTCGAAATCGTCGCGATTCTCATCATTATACACTTGGAAATACGTTGAAATGATATCTGCACTGCATAATTTCGCAATTCAATGTCAAGTGATGAGTTCCGTCATAGCTTTATTATGCGTGCTCGTTTTTATCACATCATTCTTTCTGCCCTCTCATCTTGTTAGCAATTCGTTTTCATCATATCTACGTCAACGTTATAGTAGTATACGGAAAAAAGAGAGAATTTCGCTGATATAAACAACAGAAAAAAATGACCGAATTTGAAATTAATATTTATTAGATATATAGATTTTCTTTTACAAATTTTGGCACTTTAATGGCAAACAGATTTTGATTTCAAACGGTACAAAATAAAGTGAATTTTGACAAATATCTGTGAGATGTAATTAAATTCTGATAAAATTCAAGTTGAAATTAGAATGAAATAGAATGTTTTATTGTAGACAGATTGATAAATGAGGCATGCTTGAATTTGGTGCCAGTTAAAAGCAAATTATTACCGAATTTATATTAATAATCAGGTCATATAATAACGTACTGTGTACTCTACTAACCATTTGGTTGGTAAAAATTTTGGTTCTATCCAAACATTCTACGATAAACTGGAAATTTAGAACTAAGGTGCATATTAGGGGTTTCAGTTTAAGCTGGATAGCTCTTCTGATGTTTTGAATTAGTTTGCGCGTAATTTAAATAAGATTTTGAGGATTTATAAGGTAGCTCCTAAGGAGCATTTTAACTAAAACAGGATACCGGAGCTCACTTATGATGAGAAGTTAATAAAGAAACAATTCTATCAAAAAATATTGTCTGGGTAAAAATTAAAATGTTCTAGTTCAAAAATACTAGTACGAGGGATAGATTTGTAATTCTTTAAGAGGCTTAAAAAGGTTTTGAAATAATTGTGAAAATAACCACTAATTAAACAGTGAATTGTACGTTGATAGTAAAATCGCGTTTCATTTAAACTACCTTCAGTTTTATGCAACTTGAATTACGAATTTGCCTTTACAGTTGTCTACAATAGTGACTATATTTCCATTTATTTCGCTCTTCTAACAATCTCGTTTAAATCATATAAATCATATTTCTCATTTGTATGATTTAAAGTAACAGTTTTATGATTCTTTTTTTCGGCGCTACAAGAATATTGATTACAATATCTACTTTCTATAGTAAGTTTTTATTTAAATCATAAGAGCTATTTTTCATATACCCACATGGAAGCTTATCTGTGATGAAGCTAATAAATTTTTGCAAAAGTATTAAACAGGAATTAAGAAGTTAATTTGTGATGCATAATTTTTTAGTTTTGTAAAATCTCAATCCAAAAGTAAAGAAAAAAATTGTTATAGAATGTTAAATTGTCGGTGGCGGTGTCGAAATATGTCAAGTAGCGTTGATTAGTTTGATTTGCGGCGGTGGAGGTGGTGGTGATGGTGGTGGTGGTGGTAGTGGTGGTAGTGGCGTCAGCGACGGCGTACAGAGGGGTTAACATGACGGTGACACACACTCGTCACAGCTCACGATTGTGTCCTGATCCTGCGATATTATCTGGCGGATGGAGCCGAATTGGGCCGAAAACTGTTGTGTATTGATTCTAGAGGTTTTATACAAATGAAGAAGTGTTAGGATGTGGCAGAGACGGTGGGGAGGTGATGCAACAATGATGCAATATGTAAGGGCTATGTGGTTAAGAGTGAATCAACACGATAAAATACTATGGGTGGGAGTGTGGAAAAAGGACAATTTGAAGAGTGAGTTCGAGGGGGAGCTAATGCGGTTCATACCGTATACTTTGATCACAGGTTAAACTGCGAAGGAAGCTACCAACAAAGATAGATAAACAAGTAGTAGGGGCGGAAAAATAAGAATAGTAGCACACACTTATACACAGACACATACATATACAACATACAAACATAGTAGATATACAAAGAGGGAGGATATGGGGGATATGCTGTAAGGGGGAATAGAATAGGCATATATTGGGGTGGTTTGGCAACGCTGCCAACAGACAAGGATCAGTGCCACTGTAAGTTATATGCAGTCTTTATGTATGCATTTGCAAACGAGATGTTTATACACCGCGTCGAGTTAAGAAAACGACAGAGAACTACTTAGCAATCTTACTCTTTTCATTCACTTTAAAGATGCTACATGCTGTTTCTTTCTTGCATATCATCTCCGTTTTCCCGATTCGTGTATACGCTTTTGTAATTTCTCTCTCGTCTGTATTCGTTACGTTTACTTGCTCTTTTATTTTCTCCTTATACTATAGTCAATATATACTTATTCTTGAGAACTTGGGCGAAGATTAGACAATTATTTAAATATTTACATCTTTTTAGATCCCATTTACTTTGATTAAGTTTAATTTTCTTTAAGTAATTAAGTTATTCTATCGAATAATTAAAACAATATTGGAAGAAGATTTAATTTCAGTTCATGATTAAGATGATCATTAATCATTTTAGAAGCTTCATTATATTGAAAGTATATCTTAATCATAAAAATAACTATAAATTTGCTTTAAATGTAACAAATAGAACATATTTCTATGAGAAAACAAATTCTATACCAGTAAAGCTTTTATGCATCAAGTGAACCCACGCAGCAACTCGAAGAGGTCACTTAACGAATACATAAGTCCCTTATAAAAGAAAATAGCTTCACCATGACAACTTTACATTTAAAACAAATCCTTACGTATTGAGATTGCAAATCTAATTCAAACCTTATAATTTCCCATTATTGTTACAATAGTTTATTTCACCTTAATTATTATTTCTAATTGTAAAATCACGACTTTGTTAACAATTACTGGCGACAAAAGAGCTTTGAAACCGTCCACTCTTACCAAATCTGTGCCATGTTGAGATCCAACTAAAGCGTAAAGTGGAGCATTTTACAATTGATGTCATCCTGGTGAAGATCTTATCTACATCTCAATAGATAATGTCCAACAATTGAATTGATATTTCATCTAGTCCAAGAATGGATTTATCGAAAAGTATGTAGGTAATAGAAGAGGTTGGGACTAGGAGAATTTCATTTGAAATAGATTTACATGGGCGCGCGGCCAATGTGTCGCAATATGCGATCAACTAAACGTATTAATAAATACTTCGAATACGTGCATTTTACCACCTTGCTCTGGTATGTTCGTTTCATGAACCTCTGTTGTTGTTGTTAGTGAAGTGAACTGGTAATTGAACGGAAACCTGTTTCAATACGGCTATGTTAATAAAGAACTAGGCTATACATATCCACTGTGATTCATGATTTTTATAAATAACACTATTTAATCATTCCTTAAACAACGTTATTTTTCTCATTTCATCATCATCAGTATCAACATCGTGGTTCAAATTTGAATTTCTCAATTGAATATTTTTTATTTCCTCATATTGGGCAAAGCTTCTCATGATCTTTAAAGAATCGACGAAAAAAAAACACTCCAATAAAAACAATTCGAGTGAAAGTTAATTAGAATAATTATTACAAATATTGAACTCTTACATAAACAATATCGAATTTATAAGAAACTAAAGCTTTGGAATTCTTTGTGGACAATTTAAAAGTAAAACCTGTTATTAGATACATTTAATTATTGACGATCGTAAAATGTTAATTTTACGGTAATGCAACAAAAATATATGAACATATTTATTCAAGTATTCTCTAGTTTTTAGTTGCAAGTTTATTTAAAGCAATTGCAACTTTAAAAGGAACGATCACTTATCACTGACCTATGCCAATTTATATAAACAACTTTAATTTTCGAAATCTCTTTTGGTTCTATGTTTTATCAAAGCTTAGTATATATTCATGATCTCGTTGAAAAGTTCTGTTATAATTTAGAGAGTCAAAAAAATTACATTTTCCGTTAATTCTTTCGTTGTGAAGACATACTGTAATAAAGCTTCTAAAAAATTAAATTTGGTGCTACTGTTTCTTTTTTCGTATCTGGACGTGGAATAGGGTTCGTAAAAATTAGAGGTAGACAGAAGAGAAAAAAACACCGCTGTCTATCGAGCGTTATGCCAGCTATAGTTTACATTTTCAACAAAAAAACTGTCGCTTTTTAGTACAGACTTGCTAGTAGAATAAGCTGGGAATTGTTATCGGAATAAACCAAAAATTTCAGTGGAATTTAAGAGGCCCATTTCTCTGATATAAGAGGCAAACATCTGGATTTACATAAAGTACATTTTATTTTTACATCAACAATGCAAAATTCTTGTAATACCCCTATAAAATCAAAAGAAGCCACGAGAAAATTCTATTAAAACCTACCTAATAGATAATTAGAGCTTTCGGTATTTTCAGAGAGGATAATGGCTTAGTATACTCATGAATTAGACTCAAAAAGTGTAGATTAAATCCTAAATTGTTGAGTAAGAAGCTAATATTTGTATAAACAGGATAATCACCAGTTTTTCTCAAAAATTGTGAAAGAACTTGAGAATTGTGTCTACATTTTTCCACCAAAAGAAGTTTTCACGTTGTAGCTTACGATTTCTTGTTAGTACATTGTAATTAAATTTAAAAGAGACTATTAGCCCACAAAACTGATACTTTGCAAATTGAGTTACTTATTGCAAGTTTAAATACAATTAAAGTATTAACATCGGTTTAAGTAAAATTACAAAATTAAATTCAATACGGACTTTATTGTAGAATTAAAAAGTAACAGCTGTTTTGGAAACTAGAATTCCATCAGTCTTTTATAATGTAAATAAAAATTTAAAAACATATAAAATAATTAAATTCAAATTTTTTTCTTCCTCTCAAATTTTGTTTATATTCATATAGGTCGGATGATGATGGAACTTTGATTTCCGAAACAGCTGTTCTAATTTTATAATATACTTTGTATGAAATTTGACTTTTTCATCTCAAATAAATCTTGACATATAATAATGTGAGCTAATAGAAGAATTGTTTTAAACTTTATGTGAAAATATGAGAGTAATTCTTATAGATTTGTAAGCAAACTAAGAGGGTTGTTAAGTCTAGTAGGAAAAATTAATCCTTTAGCAATATCCAGTGATTCTAAGAAGAGAGTTTTTTGGTGTTTGGGAAATTTGTTCAATAGGAATATGCCACAATAATTTGATTTTTGATTGAGAAAACAAAAAACAGTAACAACTGTATGTGGTTGAATGAACGTATGAAATTCATGGAATATTTGAAATTCCGTCAAACATGCAATATGAAATCATTTTTTCTTTCTCGTTTATATCAAGTCTTTTGCAATACAAATACAGTTTAATAAATATTTGTAACACAATGTTATTGCAAAATTTGAAAGAATTTAATTGTTTTTTTTGTCGTCTAAATTATGATGAACGTTTATGGACATTGGTGACCACAAAGGAAATCAGTGTCTATAATTAATTAAATCATAACATGGTGCTAATTGCTGGAGACTAAGCTATAAACAATGTACCAAGTGTAGAGGACATTGGTTGTAACCCTAGTTCGCCACGATTTTATTATGCTTTACTATAACTACAATAGCCGGTTAGCCAAATAAATAATTCTCAATATTATAGCTGACAAATGAGTAAAACTTGTAAGAATATTTTGAATAATTTCTAATATACAAAGACATGGTCGACTTGTTTCGAAACCATAGATGGAAGATACATCGTCAAGGTTGTAAATAATCAAATATACAATACACGTTCCTCAACAGATATCATAAACGATTAATTTATACGAATACAAATTGTACAATTAAAAGTAAAACAGGGTGTTGTTTGTGTTGTTGTTATTCTTACGATTATTATGATTGTTACTGTAGCGTTTGATTCACCAACTCTTCTTTATTAGATTACTAGTTGAAAATATTAAATATGTAGGCGTGTAATTTGATCGATATTACATCAATGTAGGTATAGAGATATAAATATAGTGAAAGCAAACAGAAAGTTAGAAATCAATTCCTGGTCATGTTTGATGGCAGCCCATACCGATACACTACTACATCATTACCTAAACAATTTAGAGTGGCATGACAACAGTTGTTACATCATTCGTATTATGGATCCATTGTTTACAACAACAAAAATTAATACATTTCGTTAAATGAACTTGAATAGATGAAATTTCACTTTACTAATACTGGTTATTCAATATTAATATTATGAAAAATCAAACCGAAGCCGGGGAAAAGGTGTTTCAAAATTTCCTCCTCTTCACTCTTCACTGTTACAAACAAAGAAACTATTAATAAAACTTCCTAAATTCTTCATCTTTAAAATAGATTCTCGAAAATCTCTTGATAAGTATTCCTAATATTATACATTATACATAGATCAGTATAAATAGATGTACTAAATTTCCAGTAGCGTGATTGGCAAGAAGTTGTGTATTGACTTGAATTTGAAGCTTTCCTTGTTGAAGTACAAATATACGAATTAATAATAGAATATCTAAATTTATCCACATTTCACACGATTCTAAATTAATATATGTATATGTTTCTGTATAAGTATCTATATGTATGCTTGTGTGTGTAAAAATTTCGTTACACAATTCTGTAAACACTTTTATACAATTTAGGATACTGTTAAAATTTGGCAACATTCAGTTTTTATTGTAATTGGTTTAACTATTTTACAAATAACAAAAAGATTAATGATAATTTAAAATGTTGATTAACAAGTTTCAAATAATAAATTGTTTAGTTTCAACTAGGAAGAAATTAGCTGATCTTTATCAAAATCTTTGATAACAAAACAATAAAATTAACAAATTCACAAAAAGACCCACTTTAAAGAGGAACAATAAAGTTGGAAGAAATAACTTTCTAATTCGAAGTCTTATCTGCAATTATTTTGCATAAGTAGAATAGCACTTTTATAATACTTTATTTAATCTTGAGTTTTAAGTGTATCTATTTTAGAACAAATTACATATTTGAATTAGCACATTTTAACAACCATAAGAAAATATTAGAGTGCTTCTTCTATGATTTATACAGAAGAAGATCTTCAATCGCCTAATAAACAGGTAGTTTCGAAAATTTTTACCATTATTTGCAGAAAAAAGGTCGAATACTTGTTCAAATATAAAACTAGAGCTAAAGCAAAACAAATCAGCATGAAGCCATAAATGTGTCAATTTGCCAAAATTTCTCCATAAAAGCACAAAAGAGCAGATTTTCTTAGGGAATAAGTGGAAAAGAGTGTTCAATTGCAATTCTATTCTGTTACCTACTTTAGTGAGTCCCTTAGAAAAAATCAAATTATACTAAAGGGAACATGTTTATAGTGAAAATATCCAAAAAATATCTTTGGAAAAAAGGAATCGGATTTTGGGCTTTTGTTTTATTTAATTATTAAACAAATCCCATATTTTGAGAAAAATGATTACTTAATTTTTAAAAGTATAATGAAATAGCAAGCCAAGAAAAGGACCGAATAAAAGGATTAAAGAATTTTGGTTAGAAATTTTGCTTTTGTGTCGCACTCCTGGTGATTCAATATCGGTTGTTGAGGAAATTCCATTTATTGTAATCTATATTTTTATTTTGTATTCGGTCACCATTGGATGTATGTATTTATTTAATTTTTTCCTATAATTCGAAATCTTTCAATTGAATAGTTGCGGTCACAATGTGGTTTTGTCATTTATGCGTCATAGGAGTATCCTGTTAGACTATTATTTGATGATTCTCATTATAAATCACACATTTGTCATTCGAAAATCAATCAAATTAACCCCGCATCAAAAATCTGAATGGTAATTTTTCAAATTTCACCATACTTACACTACACAATCGTTCTCAAATATTGATTATAAAAGGACGATTCCATGAATGTCAAATATTGTTAGAATTTCTTCTTTACACATACAAACATACTGTATAAGAAAAGGTCATGGAAATAAGATACGTGAGTATGTTATAAAACATATATCAACTCTTCTCTAGTTTATTGTAGAACAAATTTCGAATGTAGCAAAGTAGATATCGTTGTGTGTGTGTGCACACGACTTGACGTTCAATAACAGCGACCAACTAGTATTCCCTTAGCTGTTTTCGTATTTTTTTATTTTTTTTGGTTCGCCTCTTTATAGATAAAGCTCGACACCCGTATTTATTTCCATTGATTGACTAGCAACCTCAATTCAACCTTTCCTGTTACTTTTTTTTCCAGTCTAGCTTTCGTGTTTGTATTGTTTCAATATTTAAACAAGCGAAATTTTATATTAAACCATCGCTTCGATATTATTGATTCGATTGATTTGAATTTTATAATAGTAAAATAATAATAATAATGGAAAAAATCATTGAATACAGTTAGTCTAGAATAGAATCGTTCCATTTCCATTTTTCTATAGAAAAATGATTGCTTAATTGTTCCATTATAATTGTCCCAAATTGAGAACAATCGATTTGAGACAAAATTTTTATTGTTGTTTTCTACTAACAACTGTTGATGTTCTGGTAACTTGGTAACGATAAGGTGCTTTGTTAATAATTTACAGTTACCGTGATAGGTGGCCGTTTGTTTCGGTAGATTCATATCAATTGTTTGCTCATTCATTGCGAAACTTTTAATATGATTGTTTCTATCTAGTGTTACTAGAACTGCTGCCTCCGAAATGATTAGAAGGATTTTAAAAGAACTTATTGGTGATAATGATGGTGTTGAATTTTGAGGCGCGCCTTCAGTCTTCAGTTCATGTACAAAACCCTGTTTTTCCCACACTAAATCTCGATTTAGGCCGAACCTCTCTAATACCACCTAGGAGGGACAATTGCTTAATTTCTATAAAAAATTTTATTTTACCTTCACACTATCACATTTTCGAATCAATACAAACAACAAATACCGACTGACATTTTTCGTTTGTGTTTCATCAATGCTAAGTTTACATAGCACAGATTAAATTGAGTCGAAATTGTTATTTGTACAGTAAGTGAACATGTACCAGCCCAAAAGCACTATCTTCATGCTATGCAAATGTAATAAGCGTAAAAGCTATATTTTAATCTTGCAATGGGAACATGTCCAGAATAGAAACATAATATGGTTAATTTAATATAAATAATAAAATTAGTTGAGATTTTTACATTTCTTCCTATTATAAACTAAATAAGTGCTTGAAAAGATGACCCAATTATCGGGTATGTAACTTTTAAATGTTTATAAAAGAAAAACAGTACGGTTCTTGTTTACATTTAAGATCAATTGTAAGTAATAATAATTAACATTGACCTTGTTCATGTATATTCTTCAAAATTACAATTATTGAATTGCACGCTATTGCATGTCGCTCAATAATTTTTATAAATACAGAAAATAATTGAGAAATTGATTTATTTTTACGAAAACTTTTTAATACAAACCTATAAAAGTTTATCCTTTTATACACGTGGCAAATTAATTTATCTAATGGCAATTTTGGATTTAATTTAAATGCGACATGACATAACAACAGTCGACTCTTTTAATCATTTGATTTCGTTTTAAATTTTCATAATAATAAAGGAGAAAAAGTAAAAGAAGAGAAGGAAGAACAATGAATTGTTGAAACCAAAACTGGTTCCAGTATTCTCTCGTTTTTGTCCGTTTTTTTTTTCGTTGTTTTTAGTGAATGTTATACATATATTTATATTTGTGTATCTGTCGAGTTTTGAGGTATCAGGCAGACATCTTAATGCTCTGGTGGTCTAAAAGTGTCGAAGGAATGTACCAGAGACGGCCACTTCCGCTCCAGGTCAAGGGTAGAAAACATACAACAATCCGATTCTGGACTAGTCTCAATCTTGATTAACAACTCTAACTTCGAGCAATTTCACCCCCTTTACTATCCCTTGAAGGTTCTTATCTGTAATGTCCATAATTAAATTTTCTAAGAAATTTTTAATTTCGTTTTAGGTATTAACTAATTGTAAGTTCAGGTATTCGATCAAATAGCATGTCAACGGTATTCTATTTTAGGGTATACTCCTACAAATTAATTCCATATGTATTCAATATTATTGTTATTGTCAAACTGTGTGATTATCGAAAATCCACACCTTCTCGAAATTAATTCTAACAAGAAGACAACTTTGTGACAGACAAGTCGTAGTTTATACACAAATTCAAATCTAGTGTTGACAGAATGATTGATGATTAACTTTACTAAATATACGATAGACACTCTTCTATTACAATACACATTTAAGGGGTGATTTCATTATTTGAATTGCGTCATGTCCAATAAAAGCTAGTAGCAATAATATCAATAACTAATCTAATATTCTTTACACAATTATACAGGATAATGTTAGAATTAGGTATTTGAAATATATTTATGATAAATAGTGAACATTACTATTAATTTTAACAGCTAACAATCAAGTAAGTTGTCAATCATCATTTGGATATGTATAATAGAAAATATGGGAAATTATGAATTATAATTTCCCCTTGCAGTATACGCAAAAAATCAAATATGTCTGTCAATTTATACAATTGAAAGTCAAATTATTCACAAAAACAGCATAGATTCCAGTCTATACCGTTTCAGAATGCTTTCAGTTTACTTTTCAAGCTTGAATCGTAATTTTCGAAGCATCTCACATCTCACGACCCTCTCTTTTCTTCTCTGGGTATTCTTTTTTGTTCCTCCTAGTTTGAATTTTTACAGCTTGAAACCTTCATTTGGCATTCTTGATTTCCACACTTCCAGGATTCCTTGGAGTTTATTGATTTTGCGCGTGAAAACTAAAAAGAATACTTTGACGACAAAACTGTTTTTTCTTTCATTTGTATCTTCTGTTTGTTTGTATTTGAAACTTAACGTTGTTGCCTGTTCTATTCTATAAAAGGGTGGAAAATATGATTCTTTGAATTAGTTTTAAATGGAAAACTTTTAGAAGATGATATCTTTATGTTTAGTAGTTCCGGAGAGAATTTGTGTTGAAATCATGATTAAAATATTTGTTTGCTGGGGTGTGTTTCAATAATTTTAAACGTAACTGCTGTCGTCCATTGTGGATATGGATATGTACATATATGTATATGTATATATATATAGTCCAGTGTGGGGTGGGTGCATGGTAAATCGGCCATGAAGAGCTTGGTGACATTTAATCAATAGCAGCAAACTCTGTGGACACTCAACGATTTCAGCTTGTTGGGTAGATTGCGCTGCAAATGTGGCTACTCCTACTGTCATCTGGCCACTCAACCACCACATTTTAATTATCTTTGTTCGTATTATTTATACGAATTCATTATCCCTAATTAATTTCGGTTATAAATCAATACCCACTAAATCTCTAAATAATGACTCCCATTGATCCAGGACATAACTCAATTATTTTTCATTGGAACACTACAAATTACTACCATTACTATTATTATATTAATATACTATATATACACCTATAATAATTATTTATAGAGCCTTACTAATTTGTGAAAATAATACAGTTGTTTGACCAAGTTACAGTGTAAACGGTTCTATCCTATCTGAAAGTAAAGAGACGAAAGAAAAAAAACAGCAGCTGCGCAAAACGGTCTCAACAATACAACCTTTATTCAATAAGTCCCTAACTTGCTTTTGTCTTATACGTATACGTATATACAGTAGTGCTTTGTGGGGGTAGTAGCTACCCCAAAAGAGTTACGATACCAGGGTTAAACTTAATGGAAGGAGTGCATTACTGAAATAACTTTGGTTACACTAACTCAAGAGTTCGTTTCACCGATAAGGATGGGGAAAATTTGCTACAAATTATACATTATACCACTATCAGTATTACTATTATTATCCATTATTATAAATTTTATATATTTTAATATTTGAAGATAATTGCGCGTTTTAATTACTTAATTTACAGCAAACAAACAACGTTTTGCCACTTATTCTTTATAGATCTCCGCCTTTTTTCTACTGACATGTGCACAAAGTTTTCCTCATAACGGTTACGCCACTGTTTACTTTATTGTAAGCGGAAAATTTACCAATTTCACTACGTATATGGACAGTCATACATAATACGCATGTATACACAATAAAGTCATTAAAATAAAGTAATTAATATAACAATAAAATTGTCGTAATGAACGGAAGTTTATATAATAAAAGGTCAAAAACATAATGACAAAATGTTAAATTGTTAAGTTTGCTAGTAACAATTTAACAAACAAATACAATTTACCTTTTAGATATAACTATTTGTTATCAACGAAAATTATCATATCGTTATGGAAAAGGGGGCCCTATAAAAGATAAGTAAATAACACTTATCTTTAGGTTAATCAAGGGGGACACATGTACTCGAATTTTAGTTAATTCAAAATTTATACGTCCGTATTCAGTAAATTTTCCTATAATTACCGAATTATTTTCACCTAAAAAAAAAACGAAAATAGAATTCCCAAGAAGGTATTTATGAATTTATTCTATAATCAATATTCAATTAATATAATTTTTGCTTTCTTCAAATTAAGTTAATTGTAAGCCTGGTTTTTGTTGTAATTCATGATGGATACTTACGTTAATATGTTAAAGTATAAAATTATTGGTTTTATAAATGAATCAATTCCCTTGATAACACGATAGTTGATGGAATCGATATGTTTTACATGACATGACGATATGTAAAAGTGTGGAGAATAATTTTATTGTTAAATAGACAAAGGCTATTCCATAGGCGATAAATTATGATTTCTAAATCTACTTTTTTTAGGTGATTCATACTATTATAGTCTACCTGTTGCCTCGTATTTTTCGGACCTTCTCTGTCTCTTCGTTGTTTTCTAAAATAGTCTTGACGCAAAAAGTTTATACTTTAGCTATATTTATCACAAGTTATTGAGAGAAATCATACTACTTACGAAAAGATAATTAATATTTTATCTAACAGGAGAGGGAATTCTTTTTAATGTGATATTTAAAGCTTATAAGCAGTTATAAAGTATCAACATAGAGACATTTGTAGCTTACTCAATTTAATTAGAGGCAAAAGTATTTACTGAAAAGATTGTAAAAAAGTTAAAAAGAGAATAAGAGCTGGATAATCAAAATAACAACTATAGAACATTTTTATTTTGTTATATCTTCCTCGTTCGTTCCTTTTATCAAAAAATTAATCCTTTAATTCAATTGAAAATCTTGTTAAAAGAAATTCTTTATTCACAATAAATTTGAAGGCATCTCTTTTCCCAATATTATGTTATTTTATTGGCCAAAAATTTAGATTGAAGATTGACAATTCGACTCGAGAATCAGTGAAAAATCGCGTTTTGACGAAACTGCCTTATAATTTAGACGAGAAAATTTTCAAATAATTAGGTAACTGGTTGGTTTTTGAAAATTTTCTCGTTGCTTTCCTTTTTCTTCAATATAACTCAAGTCGACCGTAAATAGGTAGGTGTAATAAAAATACTACGTTACTCTTATGCAAATATGTACTTATTTACAAGAATATCATAAATATGGGTACTTGGAATAGATGATAACTAAATTCTTAGATAAATAATATTACTGTAGTAAACATTATTGTAACTTAATTGTGTGTGGTCGAATCTTATTAACAAATAACTATGTAAATAGATAGACCACCAATCTAGTCAATGGATCGTGAAATAACACATTAGAAGAAAGAAATTAATAAAAATGAGAAAGAATGAGAAGGAAAAAGAGATAAAAACATATTTATTATCACTATCTTTAAATCTAATAAAATTTTGGTAAAATAACTGTAAAGATTGATCGATAGAAAACCACTTTTATATCTATTTTCCCCAAATAATGCTAGTCTAACATTGAAATTCAATAAACTCCAACATTGATATTATAGATATATATTTATACATGTATATGTATGTTATGTGGGCTACTATTGTGGACGGTTTTTCAACCCCCTTCTGATACAATATTAAACCATAGTGTTGAGTTGAAACGAGGGTGGCTTGAGGGTCTTCATCTCTTTACAAAAAGGAAATGCGTCTGGAAACCATGTGTATCTTGGATTTTGACACTTATAAATCGTATTACTAGTAGTATTATTATTATTTTTTTATGATGTACGGTTTCAAACCAATAAAGCTGTTTTTAGTTGGTTTGGAAATGTGTGTAGATTTGTGGTATATTTGGAGTTTTTCAAGAAAATAAAAATCGTTTTACTACTGAGTTTATTACGATATCTTCGATGTTGTCTTGGTAAATTACAAAAGTCTCATTGTTTACGTTGTACGTACACTTCGTTTGGTATGCGAGGAAAAAAACTAACAAATTAAAGAACCTTTATTCATAATCAGTAAATTATTGTTTAGTTGGGAAATTATAAATGTTGTTTGATTTAGATCAGGTTAGTGAACTTTCAAATGGAAAAAAACTAATTGTAAGAATTATAGATAGTCAACCTGACAATATGAAACTATCAACAATTTAATTGGCATGTATATCCGATAACGTTCATTGTATTTAATTGATAATTTATTAATATTTCAATAGAACACCTACTTGATGATAAAACATAAATTGTTTGCATATTTTCAATATTTCGTTGTTATTATTATTTGGTAGTTGTGAACGAGTTCCAGATGAATTTACTCATTATTTTCCTCAACAAAACAATGACCGAGAGTGACCGTAAACTGTCGTCGTCGCCGTTGTTGTTGTTGTTATTGTTACTATCATCGTCATCGTCGTCAAGTTGAATTGGGACATCTTACTACTTTCTAGAAACAATGATTTTTTAATTTATATGAATATGTAATGTGACGAATTATAGCAAATTATTTATGTATGTAGGTTGTCATTTTTTTCGTATTTTATATGGTCGATGTGTGTCATTTTACAAAACGTTGATGATTTGTCGGCATCTTTCCAATTTGCATACAATTACCTTCAAGTTTCTCTGCCCTTTATTTAATTTAAATAGAAAAATGATTCGTTTAAGATTAAATAATCAACATTCGATAAATGAGAGTTTTTAATCAGTTTTTCCTTCTTCAAGAATAATTGTTGCATTGAATCATCTGACAATGATTTAAATGTATACATGTCATGTGCGACCATGATCCTAAAACTCAGGAATGCAGTAGCCATACCTTATACTATAGGATCACCTCTTTGCTCTTTGCCCCGTTTTATATATCTCTAATACTAAAATGTCTAGTAAACAGAAACATCAGTTATTAATAATGCTACAGTATTGAGCAATGGAATGTGGACATCAATAGTATAGAAAACTAACCGAGGAGATTTTTTAAGAAGAAAGAAATTACATTTCAAATCACAAAATACGTTACAAATCGTCTCAATTAATCAACAAAAGTGATGTATTAACAAACACTCGTACCGTAAACATTAACGTTAACACTAACCGCATTTACTCTATTCCAAACTAAATCACCACTTGTTTCAACTTAACCCATGTGGTGTAAACTTACACGTTTAAATGTTCGATACTGCCGGTGTTAAATAGTTACCTTGTTCAGCTTATAAATGTCAGTTATATAATCCAAAATAATACATTAGTACTGACTCAAATTAATTGTGGGATAATTATCAAATTTCAAATTGATATAAAAACTATTTAAAGTCTCATGAATCCGGGTAGAGATCTAAATTCTAATATGCCTCTAACATTTACACCATCTCGTTAACTAACTCCAAAGTTAAAATATGCTTATGAAATTAACTCATCATATTCATGCCCTCACAAATTAACGTCAAATATTTACGAGCCAGACAAACTAGCTGTTTGACAATCATCTTTCCGCTGTCACTCAACAATAAACGTTTACAAATACGATTTACTGTTAAAATTTGATGTAGATGTAAACATTTTCTGATATCAATAAACGTAAATTCGTTAATTTTTAACTAGAAATCATCCGATAATTATAATTAATAACTGACAAATATTAATGAATTCGAATTTTAATTAACTCAAGGTATTTAGATTAGAAATATTATGTATTTTCAGAAGTCTAAGTTTAATTGGAATTTCTTTCGAATTAATTAAAAGGAAATCTTCCAAATGTAAAATCGGTATATTGCCCCTACGTGACAAGTCCACCTTCACTGTTTGTAAAATTATCGAAAATCTTCGTGGAAAATAAGTAAATGAAAAATGTTCAAAGCTGGAAGCTTAGAGTCGGTTTTAGTTCATTTTTGTGCTACTTTCTCGTGATTCTACCCAAATTTAACGATGTCGTTATTGATTTTTTGCTCTATACTACATTAACGATAAATAAATACTTCTTTGCCTTTGGTGGGTACGATTCGCTTCAATCAAAGCTTTTTTTATGGTGGAAAAGATCCAGTTTTACTTCGAAGAATAGCGCCTCTCTAAATGATGTGGTTTTAATTGAATCTAAAATCAAAAAGCCAGACAATCTATTCCTTTTCAGTATAGTTAAATTAGCACAAATCCAAATGTGTGTACACCTTTCAGTAACAATTTTTTCTCTGTTTTCCTTCTATTGGCGTCGACTTATATGGTAATGTTGGTAAAAGAATCATGAACATGTGCTTGTATGGTATCTGGCGCCATACTACGTGTCCACAACATATTACAGTTTCAATATTGTATTTAACTTATTCAACGTCATTTATTATCTATCTTGTTTCAAATTATTTGAATAGCATTGATGTTGTTGCAAGTACCAGTATGTGGTACAAACAACAAAAATAAGAACAACAACAACAATGAAACTGTTGTAAGGATGGGGAATAAAGATGGCCAGACTGGTACACGTGGGTGTTTAGAAAAGATTACAATTAACTAGTAGTACCCAGATTTTCTAATTTACATTTTAATATTTAGATTGTTTATCTGTCTATATTTTATCACTTAATTAACTGATTATTTTTGATCTATTCGCCTCTAAATTATCCTAAAATTCTTGATAATTATATTCAAACGGTTTAATAGTTTATACATATTGAATGATACATAGATATAGTCCAATATCGTTGCAATAGTCGTTGTCAATAATATGATTATAGTGGAACTCTGTTATTACATATTCTGGTTGTGTATCGATCAATATATTGGGCGTTACTGATTATATCTCTGATACGTTCTATGTTATGTATTTCATAAGTGTAGTATAATAGTGAAATTATATTTCATACAGACAACAAATTGGCGAATATATTTCACTCAATCTGTATTTGATAATAATCCCTTATCGATACTAGCAATTTTTTTAATTCTAGAAACACTCCATTGTATATTTTCGGGGAGTTACAGGGTGACGTAATCACAAAACACGTGTCTTTCTATAGTTACACAATACATACAGATGGCTCCATATGTCAGCTAGTTAGTAACATAGTCTTTAATAATTCAAATCGATACATTTATCCTTTTTTATTACATTATAAATACATATAGAAACGTGAAGTTTATTAAAATTGGAAATGAATAGTATCGGGTTTGTCAACAATAAAATCGAGAGGGTGGATAATCACTATTACAGCCAGTTATTTTCATTCAGTTGAACCCCTGTATTCAATTTTAAATAACTTCCTGATTATCAATCATTCGATTGTTTAATTAATGATTTGTTTTTTTTCTCCCCTATGTTGCCCGTTGTATCCGATTTAATTTGATTACTAGTTTAGAAAATAGCGGAATTATGAGCAAAATAGGTCAAATATTGTCTCTAGTTGGTTCGTTTAGTTTTATTTCCACATCGAAATTGAATGATTCAGTGGTGGAGTCAGCCGTTGATTTTTGGATTCGTTTCTTTTATACCATTGTCAATATCTAATTGTCGAAATGTCTTATCCTTAATAAGTAATTAAATAATTCCAGAGTCTAACAGATAAATAAATCAGTAACGTTGACGTTAAATTACTTTATTTACACAAACATATCTGTCAGAATTTGTATTAGGTACGTGTGGTAAAATTAAAGCGGTAAACAAGTGAATAAGTTTTAACACGATGATAAGTACAGGATATGCTATGGTGGTTGTTGTAGTAGTAATATTATAGAGAGAAGGGGCTACAATACATAAATTGTATAAGGGTAGAAAATAGAGGAAGAGAGTAAGGGCGGTCTAACCCCCAAATCATCTGTTCGTCACCAGTTAGGCAGCTGGCTAGAAAGCTGACGCATAGAATGATTCTAAACAAATATTGTAGATAACCGACAATTTTCACCACGTCAACCGCAAAAACTTTTCAATAATAGATGATGTTCCGGATAGGTGTAATCTAGAAGATTGCCAGATAGTGTATTCTCCTCTATTCCTTCTTATAATGTACCAAATAGCTAATCTAAGCTCTATTAGGGAATTTTCTTAAAATTAATGCAAGTACAACTAAATCAGGTCATCTACATTGCTTTTTCACCTTATAGCAAAGTTATTTTTGTCATTTTATAAATGCAAATATATTGAAACAATCGCGTGGAATGTCATAGGTTCATATTTATATTTGCCCAATGTACTACTAAAGAATTCTAGTGTTGTTACATAATAGAAATCGCCTATAAATTCAACCCCCTTTTCCTTTTTCCCCCACAACCCAGTAAAATGTAGATATCGGTTACGAATAAATTTTTTGAGAGTGGTTGCCGCCACTCGAATCACATTAATTCACATCTTGATTGGCGATGTCGACGCGTTGCTTTTGATAGTGATGGTGGTGGAGGTGGCGGTGGCGGTGGCGGTGTCACTGATAGTAATGGTGGTGGTGGTGGTGGTGGTGGTGGTGAGGTGGAAATATCACGGACGCAGTGCAGCGCCGTGACGGCAGCGCTGGCGTCTCCTAGCGCCACCATCCGCACTAGTCACACTTCCGCCACCTTTTTCTTTTTCGTGATTAATCATTGATGGTATTATGTAATGGGTGGTGCAAAGAAATTGATACAACTATTTACTATCTATTATTTTATTAAACATTTAAAGTATATACTTGAAAACAGTTGATGTTAGAAATTGATCTTGTTTTAAACTTTATATAGGTACCTACCTGAGACTAGTTAAAACTTTAAATAAAGTTGTTGATGGAATAGACAGCGTCACCTTCTAATATATGAACAGTATTAGTTGGTGATAACGTCACGTGACCTTTAATTAGTGGGTGAGCGGTGTATAAGGGCGGTCTGTGGGGTTGCAGGTCACGCCAGCCCTCGGGACATCCCCTAAAACTATACTACCAACCATTCTACCTCTGTTTAACTGATCGATAGTGGTTTACTTTGTATGTGTATACATACATACACTATATCTATCTCTACATCTATATAGTATTGTTTAGTATACCTATATAATAACATCTTTATATTAAGATATAGTGATAGTTTCTAAGTAGACAAGCTTGGCATTGGAATCTTCTTCTCAACTAACCAAGATTGGGTAACTTCATCATACAAATATAACAAACACCAACTACTTGTCAGTATAGTAGAGGGTTGGAGGCGATCGTTCATAATGCGCAACAAGGACAACAATGATTATGCAGATCAATTTAGGGCGAAGAGTTAAATTACAAGCACAGAAGCTTATAGTTGAGGCTGGTTAATTGGGATTAGAATTAATTTTATAGCTTGAATATTTCCAGAGTTTCCCATCAACAATAATAACGACAACAAAAAGAATTGTCCATATAGAGAAAAGATTGTCACATGGTCTTCATAACATGACACGAGTTTTGTTTCTAATGAAAACTAATGTATCGTTTAGTAACAGGTGAATTTCGTTTTATTATTACATAAGCATAGAAAACTACGTAGTGTCAATATAGTGGCCTTCATAATGCAAACAATTTTGCATTGGAACTAACCAGATTTATAATGTCGCATTTAGATTTAACAACAATTAATTAGATAATTGTACATTAACGTTTTATTAACTATCTTATAATTAAGAAAGATACGTATTATTATCCATAATCGTCAATAAAGTGCTAATTTAAAAAACATACACATTACATAGATACCTGTCGGCAGCTTCCTTTTTTATTTACGATCAATCAATTAAAATCTCATCTATTGTATGTTGTTTTTCTTTTCTTCTAATTAAAAAAAATAGGTGCCATAATTCATTATATCATTAATAATATTTGCATTATTACAAACAAAAAGAGTATAAATATGTCAATAACAATTAATATTTTTCCATAATCATTACCAATGTTTTTCTCTTAACAATAGTTATATCCTTATGTAAAGCGACAAAACCTTAGATTCGTCTATAATAATTTCAATAGAAAATGCATAATTACTAGACACGTGATATTTTTTTTATTTGCAAGGTTAAATGATGACCATGTCATTCTTTCAAACAAAACTATCATATTTTTGTAATAATTAGAATTAGAAATCTACTGTTCTTAAGTGAATGTTTGGTATCTAAACTAAATTATTTTCTTCATGCTTTGTTGCTGTCTGTCTGTTTTTTTTTAAAATTTCTGCCATTTAAAAGTTAATCGTCTAATATTAACACTTTCGCAGTAGAAGGAACATAATTTTTTGGTTAAAAAAAAGCACATTAGTGTGAATTTATTTGCAATTTATTAAAGAATTTTAACGTATTTTTATTGAATTCTTAGGGTTAAACCTATAAAGATTTGCTATTTTGAATCTACACAGCTATCTAGACGTGAAAACAAGCTGTTGAAGCAAACACTTATGATTACAAGATACTAATCATCAATTATTAACTGGTTTAAGGTAGCAAAATTATCTGGAAGTTCAACTTGAGTATAGTAATTGTAACGTAGACTAAATCTATACTGAAACTGCTTTAGTATAATAGGCAAAACTCATTCATTGGTTCTTCAGGATGAATGAAGAACATTTTTATCGCACATTTTCTAGTTAAAGTACAGACTGAAAAAACTCTGTAAGCACAAAAATCAGTTCTGAAAAAGCTTACCTACATTCTATTCTTAATAGAATTGGGTAGTGTCTAAATTTTCAATGAAAAAGACTAAATTGGTCGAATAGTATTGACTCTTAAACGCTTCTATTAATCCATATGACCTAAGCCATAATTCTCTTCCTCTCTTATCATGAAATTACTTCAAAACTTACCACTTTTCGATAAAACGTAGTTTGAATCAGTTAAGACATAATAAAATTGCAGGTCCCCATTTGATAAAAACTTTATAAAATTAAACTTCGACTCTACTAACTTAAAATACATTGTTAAAACTGTTGTATATTGTAGAAAAAAGCGATTAAATTATTCATTAGCTTTAGGCTAAGAATGTATCGAAAGTAAACTGACCAGTATTGAGAATTTTAGAGCTTTAAAATGTTTTCACTATCCAGTAGTAGTTGTAGTAATAGTAAATAGTAGTAGTGATCGAAATGATTTATTCTTCGATTTTATTTTAATTTATTTTTAGACGACTAAATCTGGAAATTGTATTTCTGGTAGACAGAAATATTTTTCTATATTGTGGGTTTTTGAACGAGAAGATCAAAACAGATATGTTAAATAATTATTGTTTTGACTTTTATCAAAATTGGGCTATAAATAAGGCGGTTATTATAGAGAAGGGAGTTTCTCTTGAGATACTTTATTTTAAGATTCATTAATACTACAAATTCGGTTTCTCTATTTTTTTATTGAAAAATGACAAATATAATTAATTTTAAAAACAGGGCCGGCATACCAATTATATATAAGTGAGATCCTCTGAGAACTTTTTGGATGGATGCGCACTGGACTTTTGATAAGTGGGGGGGTTGGAAAAAGTACGTGTTGTATATCTATATCAAGGCCTGCTAGATTTTTTAGCGCCTCGCTTATAACAGGCCTGCCCATTTGTCTTGGTTCATTTTCCCGAGAGAAATGCAAACTTTGGCCGCATTGGCGCTAGTTACCGGAATATAAAACGGCATAGCTAGTTTTTCTGTCTTTATTTAGATACGCCACCTTTGGTTGCTTTGTTTGTTTGTTTTTGGCGGGAAATCTGTTACCAATCATAATTCAAGATTCGTTCAGGTATTAGCGCCACAGTGGCGAAAGTTGGCGTTTCATCAAGAAAGTTCTTCTTATGGAGTTCTCGCCAAATGGGCAGGCCTGTTCTAAGCGAAACGCTAAAAAATCTAGCAGACCTTGATCTATATATATAGGCGAGAATTGCCGAACTTCGGACCTGCGCCAAAAAAGATCTTCTCAGGGATGCCACCAATACCTATTTATGAAGAAATAGGTTTGTATAATGGTGAAGACGGTCCTGTTTACAGAATATTATAAAAATGAGAATTAATGCGTTGTCTCGTATAACTGTTTATAAAGTGCTTGCTGAACATCCATACGGAACAAAAGAACTTTATTTTCAGGTAATTTCTTAACAAATGGTAATAAACTGCGAAAGAACAATAATGTCTCATCATCTTCATCATCGTTCAATGGTTTATCTTCATCACCACTTTGCGAATTTAATTTTTCAATATCCTTATCCATAATATCAATCTCATCGTGTAAATCTTTTAAAGAATCCTCATCATCCTCAATTGGATAATCCAGATTAACTGATGCAAATTTTATATCATCTTCATTTTTTAAACTATTGTTACTATTATCTGTTATATTATCATCGTTACTTTCAAAACTTTCATATTTTCTCGGTTTCATTAATGGCTTCAAAAATAGCATCTCATCATAATACAACCATGTACTTGTTGTTTTACCCGCTTCAATTTTCTTCACTTCAGCACGAAATGTATCGCGAAGATTCTTCCACTTTTGACGAGCTAAAATGACTAAAAACAAGCAAATTTAACGATTCGACCAATTTAAAATTAAATCGAACATCATTGAAAATGCGCCGATATATTAATGGACGTGCGCAAATATTCGGAATAAAATTGGAAAGTGTTGCCATATTTGAAATTAAAGTTTAGCTTTTTTAAGATTCAATTCATGACTGTCGTGTTAATTTACAATGAGAAAATGAAATGATAATCGTGTTGTAATGTTGGCAACAGCGCAAATTATAGTAGAGTCTGCTAACTTGAACAATAACAATACGCTCACCATTCACGCTCATCTGTTCAGCAACCTGTTCCCATAATTTTTTCGTATACGATTTATTCATGTAATTGAAATTGTCCTGCTCCCATAATGCACGACGTATTTTAATTTCTTTGATAAGTTTATGTACATCCCAACGTTCTATATGCCGTAGTGATGACATTTTTTGCCCTTTATACACATACATATAGGATCAATAAATAATTAAAAAACTGTGCGCTATATCGACGTTAATGTTACTAACGACTGGAGAGATTCGTGAGAGAGCGAACTGTTTCGACTCGCATCGCTTCACTATTCGCTAAACACCACACTCCATTCACAGTTGCGCACAAGTCAACTCGATACGGCGCTAGTTCATGATTCTCATGGTTTGTTTTGTGTGTTGTCGGCTTCGATCATAGCACCACGAATGTAAAAAGTCCGCCTACAACTATTACAAATAGAATTTCTTAATCAGACTCATAATCCATGTACAAAATCTGTTTGGACGCACATTACTAGATTTAAACGATTGTCTTTCCTAATGATATACAGTATGGACAAGTTATAAAATTTTAGAGATGTCTAACTTTATAATTTTATTTATGCTTGTAAATCTCACGAAAACACTATTTCTCCAGTATTTCTAGAAGATAGGTAGAGAAATCAATCAGTTTGAAGATGTATGTTTCTATTTCCAATTGCCAGTTATGTATAATTTATAAACAAGGGGTGCAAAGCTTCCAACCTAAGAATCTCTTCATATACACATGATTCCCTTAAATTGGATCTATAACTGAGAAAAACAATTTGTAGAGAGCTCTTTTTGGAGGATAACTCTTTTTTAAACTCTAATAATTTGTAATTAACCCTATGATCTTTTAACTTTTCAATGGAGATTATTGGTACTAGAAAGAAGCGTTTTTCAAGCTTACCGCTAGAGTTTCGGTCATCCGTCAGAAATTTTCTCATGACCGAAAGAAGCCTAATTTTTATTTAAATTAAAAGAATAAACTGATACTTTTGCTTGTTTCCGTTACAAGGTCGTCACCTAGGTAGACTTCCCATTCTAATGTAAATGTAATTCAATATATTTCGTTATTTAAAAATCATCTAAAATAGATATGTGTACGTTTTTTCTTTTCTTTCTTTTTAAATACCAATCTATTTTGAGTTGTTATTGACAAAGTGAAAACAAACAATAAAATTAGATACATTGAAATAAATACCGGAAATCGTATAGTATTATTCAAGAGATCTATCCAATGATCTATTTACACAAAGGGGGTTGATTCGCACGATTGTATTGTTGGTTGCGAGCTTTCTGCAACAATTGGGGGTATCTCTTCAAAATTTTAGTTGGTATCCGTAAAATGCCCTCATATTCAACGACAAATTTTCATTGAAAGTTCTGCTCCAATAATTCATGTGGGGACCATTGGTGTAAGTAAAACAACACCACAGTTTTGTTTTAAATCAACAACACGAGCAAAAAAGAAGAAACAATGTTATTTATATACACATACATATATAGTATGGATGTTATATACATACATATAAAACACACCCTATTCCAAAGTCATTCCCACGGATGGGCTTCGATTCAACAACAGTGAATAAATAAGTGGTGTGTTCTCACGGAGCAGGATGTGACATGTGCGGGGGGAAATTTAAGAGTGAAACAGGCAGCGGACCAGTGGTTTGATAAAAGGGTACCGGAAGGAAACTATCACCACAAAATATGCCATCGATGATGGTTGAATCAACGCTTTTAATATTTAACAACATACTTGAAAATATTTCTTCATAAAGGGGTGAAATAATATTTTAAAATAAAAGACAACCCCCAACTTTCTCAATATATAAAAAAACATTACGACTAGATTGGTTTAAATAGATTGATATAGAACTTCCTAGATGGGGGTGTTATTTTCTTTAAACTCTTCCTGAATCATAAGGGCCGAATTGTGGGGCATATTGACAATAGTCAATTAAAATATCGCCCCCTCATCCTATTGTGATCATCTTGCAAATGCAAGAGGGAATATTTTTAAACTATTATGTATATAAGGGTAGATGGTCACGTGTAGACCACCATAGAAAATTGTCCAATAACGAAATATCATATTTCATATCAAACTACCCAAAATCATCTATTAGATAACAGGAAAATATAGCAGAAACAGAATTATTACACATCAGTTTCCATATTGTAAATTTCCCAAAAGCACAATCAATCGTTATTATAACGATTCCTTCTCTATGTCACGTTAGAATTGATGTTTACTCGGTACCATTTCTTCAGTTGATTGATTTGTAGCATAAAATGTGGTAGTTTTTACAATTAGTTATATTTAAAACGATTAAAAAATGCTCGGTTATAAATACAAAACCTCTCAACAAATTGTATGTGTTGTTGTTGTTATTATAAAACAATTGTACAACGAAAAAGACGAAGGGGGTTGAAATGTAATCGAAGAATAGGAATGAACAAAAGCCAGTCTGGCTTCGCGTAATCAACTCACAGATATTGGGGGATTCACTTAGCAGGGGTTAGTGTTTGTAGTATATAACAGTAAGGGTAAGGTTAAGGGAAACCTGCGAGTATTGTCTCACATATGGGCTCCCTTCATTTGTTAACAACTGAACCAAAACTCATATTGGTATATCGTTATCGATTATTATTGTTTGTTTAACGTTCAGATAGCTTATGTTCGTTAAACATAAAAGTTTCACCAACAATACAACACAGACTCGCATAGTAAAAATCGAAACCGAATAGAACAATGAAGATTTAATAGAGAAAATTTCGATATTTTTCAAACAAGTTGACAGGAAAAATGTACGATTTCTCTGTAGACAATCGATGTCGCGTTGTATTCACACTTTAAAAATGCAAAATAATTTTGTATCTGAATCGCTAATCGGTGTCCCATCAAATAAACAGATAAAAAAACACAATACCAGTGAAAGTGTATATAATAATAAACATGAATTGGAATGCGTTAAAGCTACTTTCATAAATTGCCCAAAGAAATGCCGTGTCATTTATTTTTCAACTGTTTTTGCAGTAGTCTAGCCACGTTTTCGTTGTTTTTTTTTTCAACTGTTTCGCTGTTTATTCGTCTTCTTCTTGTTCTTCAATCTTTTCTTGTCTGTTTATGTATGACCGGACTGTGGGTGTCTGTTGATCCCAACGAACGCAAACATGTTTGCGATAATTTCATTTTGAAACTCTTATAAATATATAAAATGCCGTATTTGTAAAAACACCGGAAAAATTGTCCTTTTTGTTGTTGTTGCTGTTGCTGTTGTCAGAACTGAAAGCCCACAGTTTTAAAATAAACCATGTTTAGTTAAATATAGTACATCAATGTCGAACTACCCCATATATTCAAGCCTCGTCCAGAGTTCAAACGAGTTTGTATTTAGCGCATGGTGATGGGGGTGTATTATTAGCAGCGTTGATCTGGTCCCCGATTGCTTCTCTATATCGTACATAATGTATCCTACTCTATACATATACATTTATATAATAATAATAACAAAGACGACGACGACAACGATTTTGGCTCCATACAAGTTCGCCCTTCTGTCGCGTATTTCTCGCCCCTTTACCGCACACATACAGTAACAATCTTACACAAAAAAAAAATGTTATACTCCCATCCATACTATTCTCTCTTCAATCGTTCGCCTGTCGTCTAATTTTACACAAGGAAGGAAGCTGTATTTGAACATTGGTATTATTAGACGCGTTATTTATTAGTTTATTACCCGTCAGTTATCAGAACTTGTGAAAGGGGAGAAACATTTTTAGAATTAAATTTAAACACTTACTGTAATCGGTCGACAAAGAAAAATCGTTCTTTTTCTTGTGGTTTACAACGACAGATTATCACCATGTAGGAATTCAAGCACTAAAATAGCAAAGGTTTTGAAACAAGCCAAAACGTGATCGTTTAGGGGTATCTGTCTTAAAATCAAATAATTGACTGTTTTTGTTGTAGTATAAATCATTGTTTTGGTAAATTATTACATTTATTACTAAGTTGTAAACTTTTTGATGGTTTTTGATTATTTACATGCTACTCTATTGTTTGCTATACTAATTATTAGCGATACCATCAAAAAGGCAATTATAAAAATAAATGAGAATAATAACGAATTTCTACAGTTCTAAGTAAAAATTCAAGAAAGTTAAAAGATTCGTGCAATAAAGCATTCTCAGTTTACACAAAATTTATCTCCAAAATATCAGTTTCAAGGGTTCAATCTTCAATACGAAAAGCATAATTATGCTTTGAATATTTCAAATAGTCTTACAATAGCTATGCTTGGCGTTTTTAGAAAGAAAACTGTTGAATTGATGTTTGAATGAATTCAAAAACAGTCTTTATTGGGTGTTATATTTATATTACCAACTCAATAATTTTATCAATAATAAACAGTGCTGTTATTCTTTTTACAAAATTTTAATTAAAATAGCTTTGATTTATGTTCATTTCTTGTTATTTCTATGTCTGTGTTCTAAATAATCTCTCTCTCGGAAAACTTTAAAGGAACACTATGGAGGATATTTTTGTTGAAAAATGATGTTAAGGTCGTCACTATGTTTTCAATTTATATCGGCTTAACTTAAGTAATATTTACATTTACAGTTTAATAGACATTGGGCAAAAGTATTAATAACATACCCATTATAAACAGTCCTTATTTTTAGAGTTAGTGGAATATTTTACATGTGATTCATTTAAATAAAATCGACAAAAAAGAGCCTCATTACAATTTAAAATAAATAACGATTATTAACATTAATTATGCTTGAAATTGGTTTAAGAAAATTATCAAATTTCTATCATAATGAATACGACATGGGGATTTATATAGCACGTTGTTTATGTTTTATTTGATATTGCGTTGTACATCAATAACTATCGATTTAGATTAATTCAAGTGCGCGTGAACATAATAATAAAACTGTATAAATAACTTACAAGTTTGTTTTTACCTTGACTCACTAATATACATTTTTGGCTCTTTAAATATTGTAACCATATCACCACGTTAAATCTCTATTTAGCATATAGGGAAATTCATTTATTCGATTCTAAATAAATTTACCATGCATGGCACGACATTATAAATATTGAAAAACAATAATGAAAATAGTAGTTAATCTATATCTAAATCTACAATTATTCGCAAGATTAACTGAACAAAACGATTAATCAATTGAGAATTATTGCTGATTCCTATTGGAGAATTCTTTGATGATTAATAAAATTTTATAGAACTTTCTCGAGGACAATACTGAAACAATCAATCGGAAAAGAACAACAATTTATCGTTGTACATGCAATAAAATTCCCATTCGAAATCACCTAGTTTTCCTCAAAAAGAAATCAATTTTTACAGTAACTAGTTTAATATTTGTTAATGATATGGTAAAGCTATGTTTAGTAAAGTACCTTTACAATAAAAGCCGTAATATTATAGATCGTAATACAAAATATAGACAAGTCAATTATTAATTTCTAGCCTCGATAATTCAATTATTGCTTAGAGAAATAGTAGTGAATTGCAATTGCAAAAATTATATATCTTATAATAGAAATGATTATCGGTTTGGTGTTTGGCGTTTGAAAAATTTTGTTTAGAAACAGTGTGTAGGCGGACATATCTATCAGCACAGAAGTTATCAAATTATGCAGGAAAACGATTGTAAAATGAATATTAGCAATACTGAATTGCTTTACGACTAGATTTGTTTTCTAGTAACAAAATTTGCCAAACTTCTAAAAGCTGCTACCATTCGTTCTCTCCTTATTTATATTGTTTCCCAATATTTTCACCTAAACGAAAAAAAAAACACATCGAACTCGATACAAATTCGTAAATAAATCATATTCCGAATCAATTGGAGGGTGTTTCGATTTTCGAACTAACTAGACCTTGACTGTTTGCCTCTTGGCAACCCTTAAATAAAACGATAGAACAAACATACAGATAGGGAACTTCAAACAAATACATAGATCTATATTTTCGAATGCATTAGTTGAAGATTGGTTTGAGGATTGTTAATTATTAGCCAATAAATAAATAGAAAATAAGGTGTTTTAGGAGTATTGTGTTCATTTTCTCACTCTAATAAGTCGAATAGTACTTAAACTTTAGATTTCTAATAATAAATAAACCGTCTACCACAAATGTTAATTATTCATAACCTTCATTTTATAGATAATTGACATTATTGTATAATGAGAATGAATGCCGGTTAATAAAATGTCACTGTTACAATACGAGATGTAAGTACAATTAGTTAATAGGAATAGGAATGTTTAAATTTAAGATTTCCAAGTGTTTAACAATTACTTAAGTGTAGTTTAGTTTTTTTATTTAGTATTAGATGAATCTGTTGGACGAACTGGTTGTCTGTTTATCACTTTTACTTTTTTCCATATAGAATCTCGTTAGTAAAGCAGGAAATGTTACGTTTTAATTTAATTAAAATTTATTCTGCCATTTTAATAATCAAATATCTTGTTCGTTATCGATAAACATTTATATGTAGTAGGTATAGAAAAGAAAATATAAGAAAAAAACCGCACACGGATAGATAGATGTTTATTTTAAAATGGTGAAAGACACCTACCTGTATTACTTGTTTAGTATTTTCTAAATGATTTTAATAAGAACAGAATCTAACAAAACGAGTAGGTTATTACAACTAGAAGCGAAATGTAATTGAATTAAAAACTTTATGGACGAGTGGGATTTCTAGTTTTATACAATATAAAATATTAAGGAAGGCAGATCGCGTGTTAACAGATATTAAAACACGCACAGTCGGATTGACAGACTCGTCCATCAGTGAATAGGACTTCTTTGTGTTAAAGAAGAAAGAAAACCGCCTTAGAATATTGCATTTATAAAATGCGGTATGTATATATGTACAATATACAGGTAAAGAACAACAAAAAAGACATTGAAGACAAGCAACAACATATCGTCTGGTATAGAGGCACTGAAGATCTCTTTACTGAAAGAAACAGACCAGTTCACCTTTGCTTGAGCATTTCAGTTAAAAAAAGAAATAAATAAATAACAAAACAGAGGAGCACAATCATCATCAACCACAACAACAACAACATAACTAAGATTGATAAAATTTTGCAAAATATTTCCATACGGGTTGTGTGGACCAGACGGAAAATAAAATAATGTGCTTAGCGACAAAAACAAAGAGATTCTACGTCGAAAAAAAAACGACGTATGATTCTAAACTAGAATTGTTGAAGGTCGACAATTTTAACCTGGATGATTCTCTAATTATTTAACTCAGTATTGCAAAAGAAAAGAAAAACTAGAACTTGAAATGCCGGTAGATACGTGCGTTTCAACGTGAGCGCGTACAAATTGCACGATTTTTTCTTTCTATTAAAACTAATTCGAAACATTAACGTATTGGTGGAAAAACAAAATAATAACTATCGATTCTCTCCCTATTTTCGATGGGGGGAGATTGGTTTTTAAACGTTAACCTTGAATCAAAACCTTTATTCATTGAACATTTGAAGTTTATAACCGTTTTATCACCCCTTTTTTGAAGACAATTAGTAAACCCTAAATGTAGTGTTCGATTTGCATCTGTAGATTTTACAATTTTCAGCTGTAGGCTATAACCCCCTTCTATATATGCACGTATATCCAGTAATCATCCCCATAATATGTTTACACTAACCTCTTGTTGCATCCCGAATTCGATTTCGTTGTAATTACAAACGTAATTGATTGGAATTTTTTTGTTATTGTTATCGTTTTTTTTTTTTTTAATGAAACTCCTCCATCTATATTTATTAAGAAAGTAATTCAATTAACAACAATCAATTGGTGGCAATTATATTGCCCACATTATACGACCGTTTATAAATAAGATATATTTAATGAACATCAATGGGTTCTTATTAAATGAAATTTTCGAACAAAAGCCTCCTAAAATGAGTTGATTATATTTGATTAAACCCTTATGTTAATATAAACTGTTTAATTGTAATTTCTTTCTGTTTATTTTCCCCTTATCGTGTCTTATAAACGTTATTTAATGCTTGTCATTCAAATCTACATTTACTTTGATCTACCTGTTTATCGAATAATGTTTGATTTGTTTTGATTACACTGTCAAATAATTAAGCTTAAATGAATTATTGAAATTTAAACTTCAGCAATTTAATTTATAGACGTTATAA
Organism: Mylabris phalerata; assembly: GCA_020740385.1. Taxonomy (NCBI): domain Eukaryota; kingdom Metazoa; phylum Arthropoda; class Insecta; order Coleoptera; family Meloidae; genus Mylabris; species Mylabris phalerata. Next base: position 3,810,120 of record JAJEOX010000299.1, on the reverse strand, counting down.
ACCAATTATAAATTCAACATAGTATATGCAGATTAAAGAAGATTGAACAACTATTATCTATAAGCGCAAAAATTAAGTATGGAAAAGGGGGAGATAATTTATGCCAAAAAATAAAAGGCATATTATTTTGCAATTTTACAATAATTTGATTCAGATTAACTAGATTCAGATTCTTTAAAATTAATTTTTTACATTGAATTGAATGAAAATTAATCACCAACTTTGTTTCAACTATAACGATACAAACAATTTTTTTATTATTCCATTACAATCAATAAGTGAATCATATCTACCCCTTAAACAAATAAAAATCAAGTACGAGGAGGAAAAATTCGATTACTATAACCGATATTTTTCACTGATCAGATTAAGCAGCGACTACTGTACTTGATTTATTTTTTGCCATCTCATCTGATCAAAGGAATCGATATTCCTTTCTTCCCTTGGGCCTAAATATTCTCTACACGATCCTGATATTACACACGTTTGTAAATAAGTGGAAAAAAATCGGGACAATTTTCATTGAAACTAGAAATAGATTTCCAATTTCTAATAAATTAATAACGTAATTTTTTATTATTACCACCCATTGTATGTTTCTATGTTTACTAAAGGTGGAGTTTGAAGAATGATATTTGTTTAGTTTCTCGACAATTTTCTTTATATTATGTACGTTTAAAAAAACACAGGTGTAAAGAGATGGTACATGAGACGCTTTGTTCGAGAAATAAATGAATTATGTGTGCCTCTTATCATTTCCTTTCAGCAGCGACAGATGCAACTGAAGAGAATATGGGTCATAACATGTCTACAACGAACGTTCTTTTTACAGAAATATGAAAATAATTCGATAATCACAATGTTGTTTTTTGGGAGATTGGGGGTTTTGTTTGAATATTCTTCAGTTGATGATAATGATCTATTTGGAATTTGTTGGTGTTTTCCCAGACGTAAAATAAATTTAAATAATTTCTCGTTTTGTTTGTGTGTTGAAAATCTCACGCTAGCCGATATAATTCCAATATCATTGTCAGTATAAGTAGTTGTTATAATAATGGAAAACAATAGTAAACAATTTGAAGGAAACTATTAAAAACCATCATTCGAAATGTGAGAATTCTTATGGGAAACACAAGTAATTCTCCCGTTGCTACTATTACTACTACTAACACTACGGCTTTTAGTAGCATTACTATTTATAATAATAATGGATTCTTTTTTGTGTTTTCCGAAATGGGAACACGATTTTATTCATTTGCGTTTTTCGTACGGATTATTGTGTGGTACCGCATGTCGATATTTCCTGTTGAACGTCTTTGCGGGTCTTTGACCATTAACCTTAACAATACACGGCACGGGCCACTAAGAACTCAAACAACACTAGAAAAGCAAAACCGTGACTTGTTAGTAATAAAACAGGTCGTTTAAATCAAAGGTAACGATATGCAGAGTAAAGAAAACATTCCATCAATGGAGCGCAAAACAGGTAGATTAATATTGTATGAATTTAGATGGTGGATTATCTCTTTACAAGCCTGTTTTTTGAAACTGTGTAGGTCTCTTTATTTTTAAATCATTGAAAAACACCATGGTAGAGAAGTGAAAAAAATAACGGTTCGTAGTCTAACAAACGAGTAAACTCAACTATAGACATAGATATTGATGTATAATATTGCGGAGTCTAGTAGAAAATTGCCTCCAATAATAGTTTCCACCGGGAAAATAATAAAAGAAACTGATGAAATTTGAAAACTTTTGTAGTCAAGTTCAGTGATGCGCTGCTTTGTTCCAGTCATCACAGCCAGAGCGACTGTGAGGAAATCTTCCGTATATCGATCGGGTGTTGCCTGGCTGTTGCCCAGCAACCGGGAGTCAATCTGGCCAACGCAGGGAAAAGACGGATATTTTTTTATTTATTATCCTTCCATTATCCCTTTTGTGAGTCGGTCAGGATCGGTATAGATCGCTAGCTAGTGGCGAGCGTTGACAGGCGGGGTGGTGATGATGAAATATGGGACACGTGGTTAGACTTGAAACGACGTCACTCGACGCCGAGAATCGACACCGAGGCGCCCGTATAATGGAACATTAACAAGGAAACTAAGCGAGAAAAGGGCGACTATAAGCAATTCCTGGCCAACACTTTGTGATTATGACGTAAATATTTATTGTTAGATTGAGGAGTGACGATTTTAGAATTAAAAGATCATGTAAGTGTAACACAACAAATTACAACCGATGATTCAACTGCTGTTATTAATTTTAGAAACAATAGGTGTGGAGAAATTGCAGGCTTTGCCAAAAAGCATACAATTCAACCGATACATGTTCAACTTTAAATCATCACTAAATACCTAAGAAACCTTTTCTGGTTGTTTGGTTTATTTAAAAGCAAGAAATAGCTAATTTACCGTTGACGAATTAACCTCAATTAAAGCCTAACTAAATTAACAGAAACCAATAAGGCTCAATGTAGAACACAAAACACTCCAACACCGATTTAGAGGGTTAACATAAATATTCCCAACCCTTGAAACTTTTATCAACAGCACAATGTTGCTGTAAAGCGAAAAAAAGACGAAGAAATTATCTGGAATCTTTTCTGAGTTGTTGAAACTATCAACTCGGTGGAAAGCTTGTCCTTTCAAGCTCCTCCACCATCTGATAAGTTGATTTGAAATTCTCATTTTCTTTTACATTTTTTTTTAAACATTACCTCAATTTTACTCATTAATATTAAAATAGATTACGATTATTATTATTGTTATTGTTATTTCTGTTTCTCCAACGATTAGAGGATTAGATTATTTCAATGTTTAGGATAACTGTTCGCGAATACCAACCGGTAAAATGATTCCACTACCGCATCACCGGATATACGGGTTGTCATGGCAACTACAGTAGAATTCTCAACATTGGAGCATATCAGCCAGGATTAAACATCTTTCAAACAGAATGGGAAGAAGACATCTACTTTTAGAACTAAACAGTTTGACACATTTTCGAGCATCTTGTTATTGTTATTGAAGCGAAAAACCGTACGATAAACATTATTCCTCAGCGTATCAATTTCTTTTTTGCATTTTATTCTTCTTCTCATTTATATAACGTACATAATCAAATATACATCGATTATGGTGTTTTATTCGGTGATTCACCAATGATAGGGTGCGTACATAGAACATGGTGAGTCGCTGATTTATTCTAGGGTGCTCACCAACGACTATCCATCATAGGCTGGATGGTATTAGGAAGAAAGAGATGCAGGGCTATAGAATTGTTTGATTTGATTTTACACAAAAAAATCGTTAACATAGGGGTAGAGGGATATATAAAGCCTCCTATACAACAAGTGTGTGCGTATATGTCAACCTGTTGGGCAATTTGGTTGACTACTCACTCAACATACACTAGATCAAAATTATAAGAGAATTGTTAATGGTTTTATTGGTGAAAACCAAGAGGAAAATTCGCTCAATACACGAAAATCACCAATCTATTGTACAAGAAAGGGGAATTGTTATGATTTGTATCCCTTATATTCAACTGTAACTATCAAGAGTGGTGAATTTCCATCACCCCAATCGTATAATACTTGAGGGTAAATCAGCGATAAATACAAACTACAATGTGCAGAACCGACCTTATTTACGCAATCAATACAATACAAATTCACCTATTTTACAGCTTCACTCTCGTTTCAATTATCCTGATAATTATAAATATTTAGAGAATTTCTAATAACGGAAGAGGATACACCGTTGTCCCTATAGGGGCGCCAGTGCTTGTACTTTAAACAATAATTTCTCCATAAATTACTTAATATTCGTAACGCGAATCCACTTGTTAACTGGCAAATAACAAGACATTGTCGATTGTTTTTTCATTATTTTCCTCTTTCGATTTACGTCCAATCATCGGTATGCAATGTTGATAAAATCCTAGTTAATGATTCGTAGGGTAGAATATGAATATTTAGTTGAATTTAGTTATTTCCTGATTTTCATGACAATGATAAATGTAAAATGAGACGTTCAACATGAATTCATTTTGTGTTAATGAAATATGCAATGATCGACCAGGGAATTTGTAAGATGTAAAAAACGAGATTCCAATTGGATTTCACAATTTTCCTCAACAAAAATGAAAAAGAAAGTAGAAAAACAAACTCTAGTTAGTTTTCGGCTTCAAAACAAGGTAATTTTAAGTAAATTTATTCTACAATAAAGTGAACGTATACACATACAGTAGCCAACATGATAGCATTAATATTTATTGTTTTATTCTCACGTTAATATTCTTAAATACGTTTTTATTCCGTCCACTTAACTCTTAATTCCCAGATATCACGAAAGTATGACGCTATTATCTAATCAATTAATGTACGATTAATAATTATAGTAAATATTTAAAAAGACAACATTACCAATAACAGGTATAGATATTTTATACCTCAACTGTATAGGAAACTAGCTCGTTTTAAATAACCCTGACCGTATTGGGAATTCTTATTGCATATCGAACGTTTCTCACGTTTTCATCTTTTCAAACTTTCAAGCTTCCATTGTGTACGTGTATATGTGTGAGTGTATATATCTCCGATCCCAGGTCGTTGAAGAATAGAAACTTCCAGAATATGGATGCCTTATTGTATATACCGTTTGTTAGATCAGTCAATTTTCAATAAAACATCTCCACCACCATTGATTACCAAAATAAGAACATTATTAAGTTTTTACTGTGAATCGTTCGGAACGAAACTACAAAAATACGCGAATCTTACTTTTTCCATTTCGAAATTTATGTAAATATTTTAATTGTCAGAATCTCAACAGAATTCAAATGAATTACATCTAATAATAACTTACAAAGATCCACTTAAGATAATTAAATTTAAACTTGTAGGATTAAAAATGTTATTATATCTTGTTTAGGAATTTATCGTGTCCAATCGCTAAATCTGGAAGGTCTAACCGGTCTTAAATCACCGATTTGGTGATATTTCTGCTTGTTTTGCTGTTGATAAATCATCGTCAAAGTGAGGAAGGAATGTCAACTAGTGGCCGGATGTGCAAGGCCACCACCAAAGAACCGAATGCACACTAGGAGTCATAGTAAATATTAGAGGGTGGTTGTAGTTTATAGGTGTATAATAGGGATGGATGTCTTGTTGAATTTCCGCACCCTAGGGATTCTGGTAATCTGTCAAGGCCAACCAATATGTATCTATAAATGCTATAATACATGCCACAGAAATTCTTATGAAAACTTGTCACATCTTCGGGTTTCTTTTGTTGTAGTAAGTTGTTTCTTAAAGATGGTAGATGTATTATCCCACCCGAAGCTATTCTGTCACAATACAAATTAGTTACGAACATATTTCTTGTTGTTATTGTTGTTGTAGATAGGTGCAGACGTTTTCAACATTGACAACAATTAACCATGGATGGCTACTATATTTGTAACAAATTTTTTCTATCAAGTCCTGGTTAATGATTGATTGAAGTCCAAATTTCAAACTGATTCTGTATTTATTTTCAACACTCGTAGAATTGAAGAACAAACAAACAAACAATTAACGTCAACATAAATTAATTATTATTATTATGAAAAACTCACATGCATATTTATAATATGTAAATATAAACGTCAATTTATTCTTTTAGATTAATCTATCCGCTTAACCAGACTTATAACTTAATATTACTAGATTCCCGATAATACTATTAGTTTAATTAATTCCCATGTTATCTATCAATTAATTATCAATCAACAATAAAATTTATATTTGAGATTTCTCTATTGAAAAACCGTAAACTAGAACACGTTTAAATTGAAGTTGAATAAAGCTCCGTAAAAATCGACAATTATAAAGAACGTCGACAAGAAATAAATCAAACCGAAAAAATAATAATAAAGAGAAAGAAAATTGTAGCCGAATATTTTCGACATAAACTTTTTCTTATTTGTCCGGCGAGCACAGCTTGTTGCTCTGTTATTGTTGTTGTTGTTATATTTAAGCTCTCTGTTGGTTATATTTAATAAAACAGTTTCGTTTCGAGACCTGAGGCCTTTATGATGATATTGTGGTGAAAACGACATAGTGACCACAACCTTATTAATAATATACATATGTTGAGCTTTTATATTGTATATCCATCCTTAGTTAATCACTATAATTCCCTATATGACTATCACACTTGAACCACCATTCGAAAAACAACAAGTTTACAAGAGACTTACAACCCTCTTTCTAAGAATTCCAAACATATCCCCAATACAGCAAACCAGTCATTTAGAGACCTTTTTTCTTTAATTATAATTTCAGTTTTGAATTCACTCGACAAATAAAAGATCGCCCAGCATTCTCAAAAATTCGTAACATACAACATATCATTTAAATTGTTTTTCACGAGAAAAACAACGTTTAGATACGAAATTGTTGCTAAGTGAATCCAATAAAATGAGAAGCTTTCTCTATTTAGATGATCACGTTCATGAATTATTTATGTATCTTAATTAACTCTAAGATACATAATAGAATATTTTAACATACGTGTAGGATAAGTTTAATATTGTAAAACATGAATACCTGAAATGGAATTGATGATTTTATTCTTCCATTTTAATCGATAATTGTTGACATAAGATAATTAGAAAAAATTGAAGTCCAATTTCTACTACTAATTCATTAAAATTAGTAACACGATTAGATAAAATTAACAAGTTTACTTCAATTTACAGCTATGGAATCGGGGAAAAATGGGACTTAAACGGAGCTCACCTTTCACTTTGGTAAGTAAAAAACGGCGAGCTTTTTGGCTTAAATAGCGTATTTAACTTTAATCTTTTCTGCGTATATCCAATGATTTAAAGCTTCGAAATTGTTTAATTTGTTGAAATTTAGCGGTAATTATAAATCTGCATGACTCGTTTCAGATTAGATTTGGAGTATTCAGCTTCATTATAATTGAAATGAGCTTTTAACGTGAGTTAGTTGTCGAGAAGTCTATTTAGTTTTACTGAATTATTTTCGTTATTGTTTATTTTAAACTAAAGTAACATGGTGGATAGATTGATTTTTGTTATTGCAAATTTAATTTGCATTTACTAGGCTTATTAGTCTCTTCTAACTATTTCAAGTTAGGCACGAGTTGTAAATTAGATTTGACTGTTGAATATAAGCTGACATGATAAACTGAATTATCTCTAATAGAAAACATTTTAATCTTCGTTTCATATAAATCATTGCAGCAGATTTTGAATTTTTTCAACACAACACGCGTGATCCTTTAACGCTTCTTTTCTCCTTTTGTTCAATTTCAAGGTAATTTGTTCGAATGAAACAAGAAAAAAGTCAACTTTCATTCCACGTATTCACATGTTTATTGTATTGCTGTTTATTATAACTTGTATAAAAATCAACAAGAGCGTATTGGGACTATTTATAAAAAGTGGCAGTTCCGGTAGACAAATGTCAAAAAGTGGTCCGCGGAACACAACTGGATGGCAGCTGTAGCGCGCGGCTCGTGCCGTGTGGGACTCACCTGGCCCTCCTGTTCACGGTGCCCCAGGTGATCAGCACCTGCCATACAACACACACATACAAACGCAAATAATAGAGAGAAACAAACAAGTTTGAGAAGTAACAACAACAAAGTTCGACACTTTGTCATCAACTTGGTGAATTTTTCAAATTCTTGGAAATCGTCCAAAGAACTCTGACGAAAACGATAAAAAAAAAATAATTGAATTAATTTTTTTGAAATTTATTCGAATTTAACAACCAACAACGACATAAAGAAAAATGTTGAATTTTATTAAATTATAAGATAACCGTCAACATAAAAATAATAATAGTAAGTATCAATTTTACACGAATTTACATGAATAATAATGAAAGCGTAATCATTTAATCGACTTATAATAGTCGGCCGAAAAGTGTTAATAAACTGAGAGTAGTCTGCTTATATCTACAACGCCACCTGTCTTTCAGGTGTATTATCCGGCACCTGGATGTTTTCTTAAACACCTTTCCATCCTCATAATGCAATTTTTCTTGTTTTTATCAATGCATTCTACCAATGTTACTCTTGATAACAACTCGGAAAAGAAACTCAGCGATAAATGAATATTTTATGTAGAAAGTTTCACAAACAACATCTCCTCAGTAATTGGCATTAAACGTGAAAAATCAAAAATTATAAAACTTGCTCCAAATTTAGGCCACTTTCTGCCAAGAAAGCGGAAAAGCTCTAAACAATGAGGGCCATAATTTCATGCTTTTTCCTCATAATCGAAGATCTTTAATCGATGAGTTTTTTCTAAATGAACCACATAAAAATTCATTGAGCAATCCAATTACTACCGTACATGTCAAAAACTCCAATACAACTTTATTACAAATCAATCTAATATAATTACACCGCAGAATCGGCTAATAAATGTCACAAGTTTTGATTAGATGAAATTCGATGATGGTGGTAAATTTACTGCATAAATCTTACATTCACCAAGTCAATGATTTAGAAAAATCCTGTTTGTAGGTGTATCTTGAGAATTGAGAAAAAAATTGCTATAAGAAAATTACTACAATGATTGATTTTTCAATGCCTTTTTATCGTTGGAGGTCGAAATTTTAACATTCACACACCATCAAATTTCACACAAAAGATTAAATCGATTAATATTAGTGTTGAATCGATTCTAATAATGTTCGCTTTTATTATTATCTAGAAGTAATCTTTGACAACAAATCAATGACACAAGGAAAAAACATTAAAAACAGGAATAATTCAATTAAATAACCACACCCCATTGTGTACATAATCATTAAAGTGTATATAATTAACACTAAGTGATAAATATCAATATTAGATTTATATTACATAGTTGTTGATTATTAATAAATTTGTTAAATTGTGACAATGTTGGATATCAATAGGAAAGGGCAAAAATGCGTGCTGTATTGAATTTAATAACAAGACACGTTGAAATCAATTAGTAAGCATATTGCATTAATGCAAGGTAATATTCTATGTATGTATGAATATTCGAATGACTTCTTATTATAGAATAGAGGAAGTTGATGAGATTTGAACAACGTAGCACAGTGGTGAGGTCAGTGTTGAGTAATTGATTTGATGAGGTCGATCATACTTGAAGAATTGCAATAATAATAACAATAATAATATTATAATTATGATTTTATAAGAAACAAATCTATTTATTTATCAATTTTGTAAACAAAATTGTAAATCAGTAATAATAGCGTTAATTCTACATAATTTGTTTTTATTATTTATAAACGAAACACGGATATACACAATCACCTTATAAATAATTATTTAAAATTAATTCAATTACAATTAAACGAATAATAAAATATAATATACAATTGTCGATAAATGAATAATGTTCAAATAACGAAAAAAGTAGTCAGAATCGTGTGTAACACATCATTACTTCACTATAAATAATTAAAATGTATTGCTCAAGGTACAGAATAGGTGGTAAAATGTCATAGTGAAACTCTTATATAGTAACAATTTCGCTATATATAATAATAAATAAATAAATAAATAAAATGCTTAAAGGTAACATACAATTGATCTAAATATTCCAACAATTTTATTTAATTATGAAAATTACAGGCGTTAAGTTACTTATAAAGTATCATATTGCCCTTATAAGGTATTTACTTCCAATACAATTACAAGGTAAATATTTATTTACAAGGAAAAGTAAAAGTAGGTGCTTTGTAATGTCTATATCGATATAATGAGGACAATAGAAAATTATATTGATTCAATAATTATTACTCGCTATGTTTGTATGTGTTTGTGTCTATGTTTCCATAATTTTTTTTCTTTCGGGGAGGATAAATCGGCTCTATAAAGCATTCGCTATACAATTTCGTAAAATTCAATCGATTTATTGAATAGCATAAATATAGTTTACAATTATTATTATTATTTACAGTCTAATAAATATTGTTGGTTAAAATTGTTAACGATTAAATTATATTGATTTTTATTATATTGAAAGAACACTTCATAAATATAACAATTTCTCCCCTTTATTATTATAAAATTGATATAACTTATCTTTCGCAATATACACTAACGATAAATGCATAATTGTGTGATTTCTCTTTTATAAATGATAATATATTACGAATTTCTTATACAATTGACACTCTATATTGATCAATCGATTAATAATATCGTTGTCCTATTATTGAGAAAAATACAGTAAACTCTCTCTACGTGAAACAATAATCCATTGAATACTCTTCTACAGATTATGTTAAGGCTAAGTTTTCATTAATTGAAACATCTACTCAAGTACTGGCGCTTTGTAAGGCGTAGTTTAGTTTAGATGAGTCGATTGTGTACTAAGTCTTCCGAACTGCGACCATTCTGATCTATTGTTCGTCACCCTCTACCTATTATTGTCCCAGAAAATATCTTCTTTGCGAAGTTAATTATCTCTCTGGGAGACCTACTCCGTACCTCAGCAGGCAACAGAGTTGCACCAACGCTACTCATTCTCATAGTATATGCTCAGAGGTTTCATTCTCCGGTTCACATAACCTACACCTGTCACTGTCAGCTAAGCTCAGTTTTCTGAGGTGATATTTGACGGAGCAATGTCCCGTCAAAAGCCCCGTAAGGCGTTTTAATTCGTTCCCCGTAAGCTTCTTAGCATTCTTAGGTGAGTAATCGATGAAGAATTTCGCCTGTCTTATTCCGGGAGTTTGCCTCCAGTGGAGCATTTTATTGCTCCTTTCCCATCTGCAGATCTTTCCCCCGTTGGGATTTGGTTAGCCCGCAAAACGGTTCAGGACCTACAAATGCAAGTTCATCGGTTTGTTCGTTACCTCTATTTGTAAGGCGTAAATTGGGGATAATTGAAAAATAAACCAAAAATACGAGTGACTCTTCAGTCGTAAAAAAAGCAACCACAAGTAGGTATTGTCAGATGAGCAATATTCGTTCAAAATTGAATAATTTTGTTCCAAAAAGGAACAATTTGTCCGAATTTGATTCGAGTTTAGAGTCTTTTTGCATTGAACTGGTAATTGTAATATTAATCGGCAAGATAAGAGGACTTTGACTCAAATAATTACGTATTCCGTATGTTGGTTTCTAATATTCCAACTAACGTTATTCAATGCGACAACATTCAGCGAACGAATGCGGAAATGTCAAGAAAGGACCGCTACTCCATACTTGATAGTTGTACCACTGTATTTCCCAACTATCAGTTATCTTCCTTCCCATATAAACTCGAAAATCATCCACCGTATTAAGCAATAAACTCTATCTAAAATCAGTCTGTTGACACAAAAAAATATACCGCCAATTATTTACAACTACTACAAATTCTGATGATTTATTGCTAACAATTAAACGGATTGTGATATTGTGAAAATTATTTGCGTAAAATGCGGTGAAATTCGTCGTCGTGTCATTGCTGATTACTTTTCAACAAAATAAAATATTATCTACATCTATATGGGTGTGTATTTGTTTGTATGTGTGTATGTATATTTTCCCCGAAAATATGCTCACGTAGTCATCTTGTCTTTGTTCAGTAAATTGCCAACACATCAATGTATCCCAAAGTGGAAGGTTATACCATTCTACCGTAACCAAACATTATCTCATTTACATGTAGATGAGGTGTCGCTGTAAACTGGGTTCCGGGCCTACCCGAATTAAATCCGATAAAATGTTATATAGTTCTTGTTATAACAAAAATTGAAACACCACCACCATCGAGAAACGAATCTTACGTATGGACGTGTTATATAATTTTGTCATAATAACAATAACAATAATAATTCGACACCACCCACAAGACTCCTACTTGATACGTGCTGTATTCTACAGTACGTCACATCGACAGGCCCACACACAGCCACCCCAAATAACGATTAAATTACCACATTTTATTACAAGACGAAACCGGGGTAGGCTGAGAGACTTTGGTTTTTTATCAAATTTCAAGTTGATTTCAACTTGTCGTTTTGCTATAGCCGACTGCCCTCCCAATAATACCAGCCAGGTCAGACTTGACATACCATACCGTACAATTTCTTGGTGTACCAGTAGAATCACGTCGTGCCGATATTTTTCCACCGGATATTGCATTAACATCCGCCTACAGTGCACCCACATTCGAGGTCATCTTGATTCTTATTATTGTTACCAACAACAAAATCGACAATAATCCGAGAGACACAAGTGCCAAGTATAGTCACAGTGTCTAGCCAGTTTTATTTTTTCTTGAGTGAGATTTTTCATTTGAAACACCAAGAAAAATCAAGGATATACCAATACGTTCATCTTGACTTTATCCAATTGAAATATCGATCGATACATTTCAAATATTATCAACTTTATCAACACCCAGTGCAATTAAATTGTCTAATAAGAGTTCAGTTAACGACACGTTATTGGAGTGTAATTTATATAGTCGCAGCGATGTAACATAAAAGTGGCTTAAATATGATGAAGTTCTACAACTTGTCGAGACTCTATACCGTTACACTTTTGGTTTTTTTTTGTCGTAAAACGTTGGAATTTCTGTTGGAGTTAAATTTTTTTTGTGTATGTGTTTCAATGTTTTAATGAAACTAGAAATTGTAAAGTTTATACAATTCGGATTTTATTGTAGATGGATTTTTCCAAGGGATTATTGTTTAAAAATTCAAATTAACTGTCACGTTGTATTTTTGTATTGTTGTTAAAGTAAAAGAATCTCTATCAATCGATTGAATTAACATCAAACTTCAACGCACCCACACACGTGTACCTACAACAATCCGAAATGACAATAGAGAAGAGAAAGCGAATCAATTACAAATAGACTCGAATAATCTCGTTGCGTGTTCCGTCTCTTATTATTACTATTATTATTAACTGACACGTGTTCTATAATGTTAGAACATTGAATTTGATTATTTCGACAAGATTATCATATTTATAAAGTTAATTAATTAGTTGAAATAACCTCGAGGGTATATATATTTTTTTTGTTTTTGTGAATTATTGGTACAATATCAAACGGATTGTAATCTGGCTCGTTCTCTATTGCGTTTCTGCCGTGCATCAAGTTAATCTTGGCCGTCCGTCTTGCGTTCCACTCCCAATCCCGAGAACATCTTCCCATTTCGCCCGGATCCCTCGATTCCTGTAACTCGTGTGCACTCTCTCGAATCCCATCAGACTCTCTTTCTATATTACTATACATAGTATAACGCCCGCCCGCTCAACCCATTCTCATCATCCTTTTCCTTTCTCATTTTCGCTATTCCCTTTCATACTATTCGCTTGATTTACCGGGTGCTACAATCTGCTCAACCCACACATATAAACACACAAATACATTTGAAAAGTCTATACATACACGTTCAACTCCTCACGGTGACGTCTATTCTCGCTACTCCTACGTCACCTGCCTACTCAACCTTAAAATATTGTGACGTAAATGTAAATATGAAGATGTTGAATTTATGACGTGGTGTTGTACCATTATCGTTAAAATCTGGATTATAAGTTTACCAATCTTTGGGAAATTTACATTTAGATGATTTCCATAGGTTGAAAGTGAGAGTTTGAAGAAAACTCCAGGAGATGAATAGATCGCCGGGAAACATAAACGATTTAAATTATTTAGACTAACGAATTGTTATCGCATTTCCGGTCTGATAAAAAGTGTTTCACTAATTTTAGCGTGTCGATATTTTAAGGTAAACGACTCGTAAAACAGATGCAAAGAAATTATAACAATACAGTTATAAGTTTTCAACAATTTACACAAATTCCAACTCTTGTTATTATTTATAGTATTTTTAAACAATTCCCGACTGACATATGTCAGGTTTAACAATTAAAATTAGAAAGGTGTTTTATGCTTGCATGATCAAAGTAGATTTATTGGTAACCACTTTGATCTAAGAATAAATAGTGCTTATTACGGTTTAATAGTCTAAATATTATTGTATCTAGAATATCATTAAGTTAGATATCATTTGAAGATTATGCTTGAACTATTTTCCCTTGTAAGCCCCATTTATCAGATTTCAAAACGAAATAAACTACTCGAAATAACAGAGGGAAAGTGGCAAAGTAAAGTTTGTTATTTTAAAGGGTCGATGTTGTTATTTTATAAAACTCCTTTTTCCTCTGGTTTGTCAAATATTTAGATATTATTGTTGGCTATAAAGATGCATCAAAATAGTAGCTAATAATCTCAAGTTTGTCCGTTGAAACGTGCTAGATAAAGCAATTAAGTAATTGATAAACAACCCTTCTGTAGGAAGCGTGAACTTGCGCAGCAATGTTCGTTTTGTAAATGGGAAAGGACTGTATAAACTTTGTATCAAGTCCCAAAGTCCTGCCTCGCCTGGCTAAACGCCACAGGCCGTATTGATCTCCAACAAGGTTTTAGATCCCTTTGACACCACGCTGTATATTGCCCTCTTCGTTCCAACCACATAACTTTATACCGAAAAGTGTACAACCGAACCACAATTGTTGGCAACACAAAACTACCACTACTATTCGTTCGGTGTGATACAATTTCATCAACATAAAGACAACCCGTCTTTGTCTGGATTTCAGTTTCTACCGTTTATCCATATGGATAGATAGAGATAGATGCGATAAGACTGCGTGGGCCAATTTGTATTGAATGAAGCCAAACGACAGTGTAACTCTCTGATAGTCGCTGGTGTATTCATCTTTGATCTTTGGTTAACAATCTGGATGGTATTCTGTGTGTTTGTGTATCGAGTCTGTAATTTAATAGGGAGTAACTCTGATTTAATCATTTCTAATTGACAACCACTCATTTAACAACATTTAATATTAAATACATTAATTAATTGAAATTAAATTTGACTTTAACAATAATAACAACAACATACATAAACAGAACAACAGATTGGAGATTTATGATGTTGAAATTATTTATTTTTTCGGGGACACGGGGGGGATCGGACAACATGCTGAAATCTAAAAGCAACAATAATAGGATCTGTCGCAATAGACATTTACACATCGGCCAAGAACCAGATATATACAAGGGATCACCGTTTCCCGTAATTGAAACGTTCGATTTCAAAACCTGCAACTAAACACGATCGTGCCACTTATTCGGGTTGTGAACTCTATTCTCGTTGTCTGATATTATTCGATAATAATCATTTGAAATCTCAAAATCAATAAAATGGTTTATAATTTTGATTAATTATGAATTTTTTGAAATAGATTTTAAAGCGACAATATGAGCTATAAGAGAAAGTATATTATCGGTGAAAGGAGGGTGGAAGGAGGTCAGAGAACGTTGTTGTATTGCAAACATGTTGTGCGACATTAGTGTAAAGAAGCCCTTGTAATGATACATATTTGTTATTACATAATTGGAGAAACTACACGACTCTAATCAAATATAATTTATAAGATTTTATTCGATAGAAATAGATTGCATGAGACGAATCAAAACAGGAAAACAATCAACTTGTCAACTTTTACAGCTATTTAACAACGCTTAAATCTGTGAAATCGCAGTAAAATTGAAGCTTTTGTTGTAATTTAGATACAGATCAAGATTGAAATTTTGTGGGAATTGACCGAGTGTTCAATTTTCCAAATTCAATAACGGTATTGTTTCAATATTTGGTAATTGTTTGAATTGAACAGTAGATATGTTAGTAATTCAGTTAACATAAAGAAGGGATGGGCTGTGATACACGCCCATATCTAATCGTAGATTATAGATGATAGATAGATGTTACCTGCTATGATTTATGACTAGCTGTTTATTATTATACAGCTACAGTTTTCTAACAGGTAGCCTAACCGTATTGGTATAAAATAGAATTGTTCTCTAGCAACAAAAATTCTAATACTTTTGATACAACTGGCATCAACACTATTTATAAAACTTTTCCGTTAACTATAAAACAACAAAATGAGTAAGTCAATTCCCCTAATTCAACAGGTATACAGACTATTACAATCATCATTTAATCGTATACCAGAATTGATTATGTACTTAATGCCAATAATTAGACTTGAACGAGTTGTAATAACTAGAATATAAATTATTATTGAGTTATATTTGTATTGAACATAAGAGATTCTCACGAAATGTCTTGTTTGTAGTATCAAAACATTTCGATTTCTGTATTGTTATGTAAGATTCAATTCAAATGGTATAATTTAAATGGTACTTATGGTAATAATATACAGTACTCATTGGTAATGAGTGGTTATTGATTCACTATTGATTACAAACAACCTCTGATGTTTGGCCTATTGTTTAGGGTCCATTTGTTTGTAATGTAATAACTGTGAACGTTCTGTATTTTAAGCACGTAAATCGTAGAGACAATAAACGTGCGTCTGAGCGGTCTTTGAAAAAGGTAACAAGTCTTTGTGTGTGTGTATCTTCTTTGCACTAAACATTCCCACTTATCGTTATCTCTCTCAATCAAATACACAAATATTCGTGTATTAAACAAGGATATCTCCCTATAGCCGTCACGTAAGTATTTGGAGCAATGAGTTGGTTGGATTCACTCTACGCCCTAAACAAGTCCATCTTTGTTAATCCTACCTAGATACAAGTTAAAGTGAGAAAAGTGATGAATAAATGTGTATATACATCTCTCTGGTTCTTGTCTATGTGTGTGTGTGTGTGTGTGTGTAATAGGATGGTAAAGGGAAATAGGTGAGAGAGCAGAGCACAAAATTGTTGGATAAAGTGAGGTTGGGGAGAGATCGATACATACAAACACACACACACATATACAAATAAATACAGAGAGAGAAAAGCAGAAGCGAGCACAGCCAAAGAGAGCTGATCACTGCATAACTCAAGCTTGTTGTTTTTTCTGAACTTGACTATAGATATCAAGCTCTTGTAGGAGTGCGATGTTGTCACGTTGGAGATGAAAGAGTTACCATTACGGAAAAATCCAACTTCTAAAGGTAGATTGAGAAGAAGATAAGTGTGCATATGTGTATATGTGAGAAGTAGTAGTAGTAGTAGAAGAAGAAATAGCCGCACACGCTCTTTGCCTCGGTTATAGTGGCTACCAATCGCGACAAATGCTAACTTGAACACAAGTGAGCACACAACGATATATCTACATGTATATACATACACGGATACAACATATAGATATATAAATACATATACATATAAGAAGCACAACTACAACAAGCAAGATTGTTGAAATTCCACAATGGAATGTATTTTGTCTTCAATACGATGTTCTTGACCGGTACAGCGTGCATTATGTTCAGTGAATCCTCCATATGGGTTTTCCAATGTTTTAATAAACAAAGGATATTGCAGAAATTGAAGCAAAATAAAACCAGAATCGACAAATTCAAAAAGTCGACAGACGTCTCTATAACATCACAATTACATCAGCTTTATTAATTAAATTTGGTCTTTTTTTAAATGAAACATAACGAATTGTTTGTTCAATGACAAGTCATTGTTATTGTATTGTTGTATCAAAAGCAGCGAAAAATCCAGGAATTTTAATTGTGCATTAATAAGCCGAATCAATGCAAATTAAGTGGCCGATGACAAATACTTGAAGCAACCAAAATCAGACAAAAAACGAACAAAGATATGTATATGATGCGACACGTGAATTGTATTTTTGATTATTTTCATATCGTTTATGTTTTCTATGTATGTGTTAGTATATAAACAATATTTATGCATCAGACTATACACGTTGTAGACCAGACAGAAAAACATTGGCATAAAAACTGACACGTTGAAAAATCTCATCACGTTTTTGATCAACTATTTCACTTTAGTTAAAGCATGGACGAATGGACACACATATGGTCATCTCAAGGAGTCCACAAAATGATTTATACGTGTCGTTCATTCCGAAGGTCAATTATCATTTGCGTAGATATTCGTGTGTCTATATGTACACCTATGTAGGTGGGAATCTCGATAACGACAAAAATGGTAAGATTCCTGATTTATGTGAAATGAAGCCTGAAAGGTCACAGATGACAACATGTTGAAAAACAGAAGTTTTGTTTTGGTGTTAAATACTGGTGAGGAAAAATATCGATAGTAATTCGATTATCGTTTAGTTAAAGAGGTGTCCCTAATATTACCAAGTAATACAAGCAATAAAAAATGAGCAATAAATTCATAATTACTTCTCCACAATAAATTATTTGATGTTATCGATTCATGAAAGGATAATAATTGTAGCGTGCAAGCATGCGGTTGTAATATTTTAGCCACTTGTTTGTAACGATACCTGAACGGTCACTTTGCCATCCTTCTGATAACTGAAAAATAATAATAATGATAATAATAGAAGACGAAAATCGGATTGTACCGATAAAATTGTAGACGAGAAATACAAAAAAACAAGGAGTAGGTACATACAACATACACACACACACATATGTGTGTATACACAAAGATATAAAAGCAAGACGAGATTGTCTGGAACCTGTTCATTTCTTTCAACAAAGAAGTTGCACAGCGCTAAAGCTTTTGATCGCTTGTTAAAAAGGATTAATTTATTTTGTCAACTATAAGAATCAACAACAACAAGACCAACCAACAACAGATATTCAAATTGAACGTTAATAAATATTGAAAAATAAAAATAAAATTGAACATTTTTCTCATATGCCCTGTAGCTTTATTGGCTCGTATTTAGACGAAAATGAAGTCATTGTGATCTCATGCCTGGACTGTATCATAAAAATCGTTGCGTTTACAAGAAAGACATTTCACTCCTATATAAGTACAAGTCATATTCTTTATTTGGTCTGTTTAAATCGCCGTAAAACAAATGAATTCATTCTAATTTTAGAAATTAACTATTAATGAAAAATTTATGAAGACAATAAGCATCATTGTAATTACTAACGATATTGCCTTATTCAACAAGCAATAATCGTACGGAAATATGTTCAAACTGCCTATACCAACATCGAAATTTAAATTTTATCTTGTGTAATAGAATTTGTGTAAAACAAATAGATAATTATTGTTTAGATAAATATTTGTTAAGGAAAAATTGTTTAATAATTTGTATCAAAGTGTTTTGCAATTAGAACAATTTTGTAATTGTAAAACGAAAAATCTATGATCAGTGAAAATGTTAAATGGAATCGAGGCCGAAATCACCAAGGTGTGTCATAATGTCAATGTTGTTTCTAATGTGCTAGAAAGCCAATATTTGAGTGATTAGTGTGAATTTGCTTTAATCAAATGGGAAAACGGTGAATAATAAAACACCAATTACACTACAACAGAATGATTATCGTTTTTAATTTAGATGGTACAAAAAAACTAGTTCAAAGGCTCCACTTACCGTCAAATTTCATGCAAAGCAAACGAGCTGTTAATTATCTCTTTCAAAACAAACAGAATGCTCCTTAATTCCTATTAATAGCTTATATAGAAAGTCCTATTATTTGGCGATTTATAGAAAGATCTTTCAGCAAAATTTGGCCGTCACAGCTTATTTGAGAGTTGGTCAAAAAACGCTTGTTTCTGAGCATGTCGCGATTATAAAAACGAGTTACACCCATCAAAAGGCTTAGGGATGCTTCCAACACTGATTCTTTTTTTTCTCTATTTTATTCTGGATAGGGTAAAAATATATCGCATTTATGCGATGGAAAAGAATCCTTAGATCATTCTGAGCCATTTTCGTTCCTGAGCAAGTGATTATAAAAACGAATTACACCCATCAAGGATGCTTCCAACACTGAGCCATTTGCTCGTAAGCAAGTCGTGATTATAAAAACGAATTACACCCATCCAGGGTGCTTCCTGAGCCATTTGCTCGTTTCTGAGCAAGTCGTGATTAAAAATACGAATTACACTCATCAAAAGATGCTTCCAACATTCATTTTTCTCCATTTTATTCTGGAGAGGATAGAAATATTTCGCATTTATGTGATGGGAAATAATCCTTGAAGCATTCTGAGCTGTTTGATGTATTTAGCTTGCTTTCAAAGGGTCCATTTTTGATCAATAAGGCTTAAATTTTGCTGAAGTAATCTCCATGGATTCTCTTATAGATTCCTAAAATATTTTTCAAATCGTTACTCAAATAGTAGGACTTCCTATAAAACTATTATTTCAGTATTAGCCAGTATGTAGAACTAACTTATGTAAGTTTCACTGGTCATCAAATTTCTTAGTCAAGCCGCCTGACAGGGGCTAGACAGAGTATCAATCGACAATAGTTTTTTTATTTTCAGTTTCTTGCAAATCTACGTAATCGGCTCTAGATAAATTGTCTCTCCTGACGTTCTATTATTATTGCTTTTATTACTTTATCGTCAAGTCGGGCGAATCAAATTAGTTTTATTCTACATTAAAACAACTAATAACTGAGTTTTATGTTAATTTAACAACAATAATATTTTGTAATTGTGTGTTTTTAACGATTTCTGTATTTGAATATTAATGTGAATACATGAATTTCATTCAATATTATTTTCTTTATGATAAAAATGTCACGCAATTAGAATCCATAAAGGACATTTATTTAGAAGAAAAAAACCAGCACTAATTAGTGATATAACAAAAACAACATCGAATAATCAAGAGAATAAAAAAACAACTTATAAATTTCATATATTCAATTAGTTTGTTGTTATGAACAAATTAAGACAAGTTCTCGCGATGAAATCAATTATTTAAAACAAGAGGCGAGGAAGGCAAAATCAACATCAAGATGATATCGATGATACTGATTTAGATCGTTTGGGGGGATTTTATTATTTTTTTATCTGTGCCTTGCCATTGATTTTTCAAATCCAAGGCCGTGTTCTCTACAAATCCAGGTAAAATATTTTAGAGCATCTTTTTGATTTTTATTCAGTATAGTTTTGAAAGAAATACTAAGGAGGAATTATTAAAGACAACAACGAAAAGGCAGCTGATGTTGTTTGTGTTGTTGTTGATGGTCGGTTTTCGTGGTCGAGTGTGTGTTGTTGTTGTTTAAAAGAAACAGCGGCGGCGGTAAGTACGAACCCGATCACTTTATTTTCAGTATTTTATTTTCGAAATTGTTGTTTTTTTCGTTCTACTCTCGATTGATTCAGTCTTGTTTGACCAAGTCGTTTGTCGGCCGGCATATCGAGACTGATGGTTGATTATAGACCACCGCACATCACACATCACCTGCTGCAGACCGCATATTTACATTAATATTACTAGACTGGTCGATTCGCAACCCCTGTCCCATATTCTTGTTTAAAAAAAATTGATAAACAATAAAGAAATTGTTCGGATATAAGTAGTCAATCGGTATTATATCCCGATAAAATACACCGTTTCCATTTATGATTTATCGTTATTATTATGGCTATAGATCAAAAATGCAAGGTTTTTAGGCGATTCTCAAACAGGTCCATACAAACTGCAATCTGTCTTCCATTCATCGATCACATAAATTATTTTGATACTTTTTTACCGCAATTCTACAATAATGACGAATCAATACTTGTTAATTTCGAAATTTTTATTTCCACCATTCTATTCAAAGAGATTTTATCAATACTGTAAAAAATTATAGGGTATACTCTCATTGAAACATCTTGAACTTGTTAATATATACTCCATGGTTCGGTAGATTGTTTGATTATAATAATATTCCATTTTCTTCTTATCGTTCACCATCTCAGCCTCTTTATTGTGAATAAATAGATGTTGAAATATTTATCTATAAAGCTGAAAAAAATAAATACGAATACAATATTAAGCAACTGAATGTGGTAGTTGTCAATACTACTTTATATTTTACATTTTTATTTATCACGTATTGTATTTTATTACCATTGTTCACTTTTAAATAATTTTCGATTGCTTTATTTTATTCACAATAACCGTTTTTTAACGATTATTGTACATGATATAAATAGAAGATGTCTTTGAAAGAGATGCCATAATAACCGATGATTTATAGGTGTTAAATGCAGATATCTGTTGATTTAATTGGAGCTATTGATTGTTGTATTCTAATGCTAGTTGTGCAACAATTAGAAAGGATAAATTTATGCAAATTATCAATACATCAATTGTCTGTTATCAGTAAATATATTTAAAGTTGCATTGAGTTGTGAAAGAAACGTGTAAATACGTATGTAAATTGAACTTCTTATTTAACTGCCTAATATGTCCAAACATTAGATTAAAAGTGTATTATTTACGTTAGTTGTTAAAACGTGTAATGTTCTAAGTAAATAATAGTGTACAAGCTACGAGTCCCTATTAGCGGGATATAAAAAGCCGAACACAATGGTCGTGAGGATGAATGAGACATGCTCTCTGAACGGCCAAAGACCGGCCGATGTGTGTTGGTTGTGCGGTTCTTGTGGGGCTTGAGGGGCTGGCGAGGCGGCCGTGACAAGGCTGCTACAACAAGTACTACTCTCTGTCTTCTAAGTGGGGGGCGCATTTGACCTCACTCTCGACAAGAGAGGACCTGATATGGATATGGAAATAATACGATTAACACTCAATTGGAACTGCTCCTTTTAAACATTATAAACATTAGCTTTGTTTTGTCCTTTGGTCAATCGAGGATATGTCACCGAAATTAACTGACCGTGACCGGTGTGCCACTGGCCGCTATTTCCACTCGTTCAACACCATCATTTCCATAAATGTCCGAAAGTACAACCTGTTTCCGCTTATATTCCACTCGAAACAAAAAAACAAATAAACAATATGGGATTTAAACGAATTTAAAGAGAAAATCGTGAATATCTCGAAGAAATTCTTCGAGAACGCACCGATCAATTTTGGTGGAGGCGCCACTACTACTTTCTCCGCGTGTACGCTTCTCTTTCATAATCTTGACAGAACTCTTTCTAATGCTATTGCATTTAATTAAATGTATTAGCACATCAATCAAGTGTCAAATTGTAACGAATTCGCATTGTAAAAATGACTAACACGTATTGAAATTCAGTTGTTCCACGTGTTCAACATTAGTACCTAACATGTTTTAAATTGTCGGTATTTATAGTTGGTATGCTTTAGAAAGCATACAACCACATAGACACACACATATACAGATAGAGATTTCACATGAAGATACAATGGAATTCGTGAGTGAAGACTAGCTGATGTCCGTTACTTGTCAGTGAAGTGAACTTAACTTGAGATGTGTGGTGACCCGCGTCCAGATAGCATACAAGAACGTTCCTCCACTATAGCGTCGTCCTCATCATGATCATCATCATCTTATTTATTTGTCTCTTACCCCTTCTTCTCGAATTTAAATCAGTAAACCGGATCGTTTATTGAGCGTTATTGGTCACCAATAAGTTAATAAAATTTAAAGAAAAAAAAACAACATTATTTTTGCTGTAGGGCAGACAGGTTTCGATTTCGAAATATTCGTTGTTGTTAAAATCAAATAGGTAAAAATGATGTTTTCTAATGTCGCGAGATTAGAGGACATGTGTAAGTTTCGACAAGCAAATCAGTTGAATTAAATATTCAAATATAGTGTGCAAGGTCGTGAATGATTCTCTATTTTTTTCTTTTTAACCAACAAAGTCGTAGAACTTGTTTCTTTTAAATTTTGATTCAGTTACCGATTTGTACTTGTCTAAAATTTCAAATTAATCACAGATTCGTTGACGAAATAGACGATACTATTCAAGTCTTGACAATCATTAATAGAATTATTGACTCATCTCTATCCCCTTCAGAACGATTTCCCATACTGCGATAGTTCTCAGCTTTAGGTCGTTTACCCGTGATTGGTTCATGTGGGGTGTGGGAGAATACTTGTTACTTGAAAATAATCCTGCCGTGAGATAATTTTGTGATTGTTTTAAAAGTCGTGTGTTGTTGAATGTAATAATAATAACAACAACACCAATAATAATGTTAGTATATGGTAAAGCTCAGACTTAAATCAATGTGTGAGGTCGGTTAGATTTGATGGAAAGAGAATCTTAAAAACGGAGAATGAGCAACTACTACTTCTTTGATAATGGATTGGTTGTGAATATTGCAACAAAGTCACAATTCAGGTGTGATGCACAAGATCATTTCCAAGTGTTGATGCTTACAATCGGTGATCGATTGATTGATTCAATCGATCGGCATCGGAACCGTACACATACAAGAGACAACACCAAACAGTTGATGTCTACCCCCGCCGCCTGCGACCGCATTCCAACCAGTGTTGCCAGCAACAAACAGTTTACGCATTCATTAGTAATACGCCACAAACTCCAGCTTTTGTCGTATACGATCCATTTTAATATCAGTGCATACATAGGTATGTGTTAGACAAAGAAGATACAAGACAACTGAGAGTCAGAGAGATATACGGTCGGTGTGCATTCTTTTATTCTTTTCTCGCTCTTGTTGTATTCGATCGCTTTGCTCAGCTTTACCGTGTCTCGTGTCTGCTTTTGTTCTTACTTCCTCGTCGCTCCTGAAAGCTCCCCATTTACCATCTTTGTTATATAAATTGTAATATAACTAGTTGTTTCTTTGTCATACTTGTAATACAAACTGATACGGGTTGTGTTCTCACAGAGGTCGCTGACTCGCCGATCAGAGGCCAGGCAAAACAAAACGCGCGAGTTGACGCTTCTTCCTTTACAAACAACAGCAGAAGACGACGATGAAGAAGAAAGACGACTGAGAGCTTTATTTCAACCAGTATAGTCCTTGAGGATAGATGATTCTTTTCATTTTTTTTTTTTAGTTTTTATTGTCGTCCTTAATAAGGACTCGATGTCGGTTCTCCTTCTCTAGATACTATATTGTAGTAGAGAGGACAAGCAACAAAGCTGCGGCGCCAGCGCCACAATCATTGTCCCACAATTGCCGGTGATTTCCCAATTTTTGATATATGGCCTAGTTAACGAAAAATAATAAACAACAAACAACAACAACAGAAAACAATAAACGCACTCATTCTTGCACAACTTCAAACATTCTTCCGCCTTTCTTAACAGTTTTCTCTATCGTATTATAACCATCGAACGTTCTAATTCTTCACGTCATCAGATAATAGATAACTCGGTAATAATAATAAGAGTGAGCGCGTTAAAAACCAACAAGAAATTAAATACATTTCAAATCCTCTCACCATTTTTAATTGTCCCACAATCAGTTGGACATTAATTTCAATTCCATTGACCTCAGTGCTACATTCTTCTTCTTCGTCTTCTTCATCTTCTCCATCAACAACACACACAGAAAACAATTTTTACCTTACGGTCAAAGTTGATTCCAATTCGTATACCTACATATGCATGTGTACATATTGACTTTCCATGGCATCTCTAAATTGAAACGCACTCATTCCGAACGCACACGACCTAAACTCTTGATAAATTCGTATAAATAAATATTCAAAGTATGAAGATTCTACTTGCGGATGATTTTAATAATAATAAATAATAAGTCTACTAGTCTAATTGATAGATAAATCTTTCAATTTTATGGAAATTACGCCATAATCTTTGGTGACAATATTGTATAATCATGTGTAATATACCTGTTTACAACTAATTAACGTAAAAATCGAATAAAACTCGTTAATAGTTACATTTTACTCGCAAACAACAACGCTTTTCAATATTAACAAGTTTGTCTAATAGAGATAATGTGTAAAAAAGCGTTGTTGACCATGGATTTATGAAATTCTTTCAAAATACCGCCGACTTTTTCCGTTGAACGAAAAAACGACATAAATGTCATCATATTACAATTCAGATTTCGTAAGAATATGAATAATAATAACAATAACATTGGAATTATTGGAATATTTGTAATTGAGCTTGTGGGGCTTAAGAGAAAGAAATTGTCTCACTGCCTAGGGTGGTGAGGGAGGCAGTGATAGAGATAGTGGAATAGTGGAATTCAAGGACCATGCGACACTCTAGGTGCGCACACGTTCATGCCTCCACATTGTTGTTGTCACCTTATAAATGCAATTTAAACAAATTGCATTTAACAATCGACATGTGTCTTGTCAAAGGTCAAATATTGCAAATGCGTCAAAATCATCAACAATACAACAACAATTTTAAAGAAATCTTTATTGTTAATAGATAATTAACAATAATTTAGTTTGTAATTTATTTATATTCTCGTTTAATAGTTAAAGAGAGTGAAGGATGGGGGAATAATATCGTTTCATTGTTGTCTTGGACGATGGCTTAAAGGCTAATTTTACATACAACCGGTGGACTCACGCAACCGTCAAATTCATTCAACCCCCCTCAATAATAAGAATAAAAGCCGGATAGGTGGTCTTTCACTGTAACACAATTAAACAACATCAACCGTAGTCTTTTCCAAATCAACCACCGCAATTATTCGCTCTTTTTCACTCTTGACGATTTTCCGATTTCTTATCGGCCAAATCAATCATCACGAAGGAGTTGTATCGTATAATTAGTAAATTAATAATATACTTTTAAAAATTTCGTACTGTATGACAACAATACAATAACCTTGTAGGTGGTATTGTTGAATGCGAGTTCTTTTTTCTATTATCTCACCTAACAGAGCAGAACAGAAGAATTTATTTTTAGGTAATTTAGTTCAAACATTGACCATAAAAAACCGTCAATTGAAGAACCTTCACCTATAACTATTATCATAAATTATGCCCAATATAAATTTAAATTTAATTTCAATTAATCTATAAACAAAGTAATTATATTTTTATAATATAAAAATACTAAAACAATTACTATTAAATTGGATTAATTATTGACGATGTGATGATGATGATGATAATGATAAATAACGTGTAAATTCTACAATTAAGACGTCAATTAATGCAAATGGTAATCAGTATGAAGACAGTTCATGGGTTGAAGCAATTTTGAACGCTTAATAAACTTAAGCAACCAATTTAGGTTGATTAATGCTATCTTTTATCCAGAAAGGAATAATTTTTCCGTACAGTGGTCGCTGCTTAATCGAACACAATTCGTGCAAATCACATCAACAATACCGCCTCGAGAGGGATCTCTATAAACGCAAAGAAATTTTAAAATAGTTTAGTTGGTCTGTGGAAAATACAAACCCGGAACTCCAATTTGTCGAATTGAAGAATTAGCAAAATTCCCAGAAAGGTCAAATTTATTACGTCTAAATTTCAACCTTCTATCTTTCTATTATAATAATCCATTAAAGTATCAATTCAGGTTTTTTATTAGAGAATTAGGGTGGCTCCAAGACGGTATACCGCTAAATGGCGATTACTGTAATTAGTTTGGCAATTAAAACAAATTACCGTACTTTCTTCTGGTCCAGTTTCAGTGATGTAGTTCATATTTTCTTTAAAAATTTCACTAATGCATTTTAAAATAAAGAAAAGAAAAGAATTTTCATTTGGAAGATTCGAGTGAAATCTAAAAATTAATCCAATATTGTTCTAAAACTTTCATACCAATAATAACCAGGTCAATTTCTAATGCAATCTATTTGCTGTTGTTGTTATTATTATTTTATGGAACACAATATACGAAAATAGGAGAACCGAAATAATAAACTTGTCCATTATATAATTCTTTACATTTCGGTTCTTTATTATTATTATTCTCTAGTCTCATCTAACGTTTCTCATGATCTAATAATTTCCCTGTCATTCACATCATGATCTCATCATCAATGAAAGCTATACATATCTTTCAGCGTTATTAAAACGATCTCTCGTGTTTAAAGTTTTTATCAATAAATTTATAATGCAATACTGTTTATTTTTATGGAGGGAAAAGCGAGAGAGTGCGACAAAAAATTGTTGTAAATCAGCCTTGACCAAGAATTTTTTCATATAAATAATAGCAATTATTATTGAAATTATGTTGAAAACAAGACGAAAATTGCTTGTTTACCAGCAATGCATCCAGGACTCATTCATTACAACTTCCTTAGGCATCTCGTAGCTGGTTTATTCTGCCATCAACCGTTGGCTTTATTGACATTGAAAAATTTAAAATCATCTAACATAAATACGCATATTTTGTCTTAAATCTATATTATCAATGAATATAATGTACAGTTATGTTGGGAAATATTTAAATTTTATCAGATGATCGGTGTGATCGAATTACAACCTTTTCGTTTAATAAAAATGTCAATGTCGAACTGTATTTGGGTTAAAAAGTCACAGCAATGCAAACGCTAATATCAAACAACGAAAGCGATAGCAGAACTAGCCTTGGAATAAATACAATTGTTCAGTTTTATAAAATGATTCTTAAATATCTTGTTCTTTTGGTTCTAACAAACAGAATTTCTATTTTATTACACTAACAATTAACAAATCTTGTTGTATTCTGGGCGGATTTCGTAACCATTTCGGTGCAATCGACAATCACCACTTTCAGTAACGTTTCCATAATTTACATCATTTCCTTACTTAGTTTGTGATGATCACGATGATGATTAGAGAGTTGCTTTTTCCACAAATACGCATAAATTCCGTTGTTTATCGCATTTTATTACCCGGTCAAATTATGTTGAAGAAAGGTGAAAGACGTAAAGCTTCCTGAAATTGACCACCGTTAGGTTCTTCTGTAGATTTCACATTTATAATTATCGAAAAATTAAAATTCCTGCTAGAAATTTTATAGCAACTACTTTGAATCCGTTTAAAAATTACCATTTCGATTGAGTTGTAATTTGGTTGAAAATTACAGAACACGGAAACACCTACAAATTAGTAGCAAAAAGCTATAAGAACAGCTAAATAGGTGGATTTTCTCAAATTTGGTCTGTTATTCGGGTTTGTTTGCGTTATTATTAGCGTAAATCGAAGCGTTTCGCCAATTGAAGCAGTTTAAATCGTGTGGGGAAGCGTTAATTCTTCAAGGCGACTATATCTTATCAATTCCTCATCTTTATAAGTGTTGAAATTTCAAGCGTTCCACCTTAATTGCGTCTATTAATTTTAATTATTAACACACATCTTTTACACATAATATGTATGAGAATTTTGCACTATTAACGATAGCTACTAGAATGCATATCCGGTCTAACAAGCAGAGCAGTCACGCCTGACACGGTCAGTTATACAGGTTAACTCTTTATCCACATTTACTTTAAATATCCATTATTTTTTATTGTTGTTATTAATTAAATCTATATTTAAATTACAAATGATCGATTCAATAATACTTTCAATAACTTCTCTCAAATAATTCCTCCTTTTACTTATAATCGAGCAGAAAAAATGGTAAAACGCTCTCTATTTATATTTAAACCACAATCGATTCTATTTTATTTAAATAGAAACTAACCAATGTGTAAATATAGTTTAAGTTACGGTTGCTTTACGCTTCCCCTTTTTTCTACCTTCTTTCTTTCCATATTTTAAGCTATCACCATCGCAAGTTAAACTAGATGTCAAAACCTTTCTATTCATTAAAACCACTAGATTTACTATCTCTTGTAGAAATTATAAATTACAAGCCATTTCTTTTTATTTCTGTTTTAATCAGTTTTTTCTCCTCGGATTGTTGTTGTTTCATTAGACGGCTAGTGTAGGTAGAATGAGCAACCAATTTAACGAATAATTAGCTATTATAACATGAACTTAATGAAGAAATAAATATTGAAATATTAAAAAGAACAAATAAACTTGTAAAGACAATAACTCATTGTTATAATTATATTGTAGGAGTTGACTCGTCGGTACAATAATTTACCACTTCTTTGAATCAAATTTTCGTAGGTGGGGTAACGATAAAATCAAAATCGAAAAAGAAAATTGACGAAAATCGATGAGGATTACCTAAGAAATTCGTAACATTAGGGCAGGTCAAGGCCGGTTCGACCATTATAATAGAGTGGGTTCTGTCATTGACATACTAATTGTATATTGTATTTACAAAATAAGCCTTTAAATAATAATAATAATAATAAATTTAATTATAATAATTAGATTGAGTTTGTTTAATTGTTGTTCTATTGTCAGCGTATTAAATCTAGGCCAGTTTTACGTAATAATTGCAATATTAGTGTTGTTTTAAGCGAGGATTTTTCGTATAAATAACGTGTAATTCTAATTATAAAAGGATAAAATATTGAATTAAAAGCGAATTATTATTGTTTGTAATCGTTGGAGATATTAAGAATAAATAAATCTTGTACTGCAATAAATAAAATTGAATAACGTCTTCATTTTATCATCTTTTGTTCTTTTGTCGAAATAAATCATCAATATGACTATTTGTTGTATTTTTCATCTTATAATATTCTATTATTATCAATGATAGAGACGATAATTTATTGGTGACTTTTCCCTTTTAGTTTTCAACAAATTCACAAAGTATCCTGTTATCGTCAATAGTAATAATAATAATAATTATGCGAATATGTTTTCTTAGAAACTGTTATCGTTATAAATCATACATTATAATTTTTATTATTGTTATTCATTTTTTTACGATTATTTTGAAAAGCTAGAAAAACACAGGATTATACAGGATTTTCTATTTTTTCCGTTATATAACCGAAATTAATATCGTCCGCATAGTTGTCTTCAAATTCATTTACAACGCCAAAATAAACAGAATTTTTATCAAATTAAATTTATTACCAACCTGGTAGGCGTAATAGATTAGTACAGTTGTTATCGAAATTGACGTCTTTGTTGTTTTGAAGTTGTTTTTTTTATATTATAAATAATAATTAGCAATTGGCTAATTTGCAAATTTCGAGGTCGCATTGTTATTGTTGCAGAAAAAATTACATATCAACAAAATGGTCAGTAATCTATACTACGTTTCCAGTTTGCAGGATCATGGACAAATTTATTTGCTTATTTTTTTTAAATCTGTCAAACAAAACGATATAAATTTATTTAGTTCGACGTTAATAAAGTCTGTTGATAAAATTTCGCAATCATTATAATATTTATATAAATTGGTGCTTTACTGTATTGAAATGTAACGTTTCACTTCATTAAATTTATTTTTAACGTTTACACATTTTGCAATAACAATAATGGTTGTTATAAATTTAATTTGCATCCGATTTTGTTATCAATAAATTACGAATCTTTAAAAAATTCGTACGATTAAGGAGCGCCTTCTCGAGATATACTCTAATAAAGGACACTATCGATAATAAATTAACACGAAATTCGGTTTATATAAATAAAATTCCATAGAAAAAATATGGGACGATTTAAATCCTGGCGATGGCAAGAATATATCAACACCGGCTCCCGCGGGATTAAATCTTGTCAAAATTCACGCAACAAAACGATAGTTTTCGATGATAAATTCCATAGATATCTATAAATTTACAAATTTTTTGCTTTGATTAAGCCTCCACCAAAATTTAATCGAGCAAGAACTTAATTTGTCGATATGATGACTAATTTGACCTGTATTATTGTGGGATATAATTTTTAAAATAGCATAATTAGTAGCTGCCACTGATTACTTTAAAAGTGATTATCACGGATATTAAACGGATTATTGGTTGTAAGTAGAAATTAAACGGCTTAAATTGGATGTAAGGATTACGATTTGTTGAGCGTGATTAATAATAAGTGGAATTTTTCAAAATTCCCGGACGGTATTCTGGAACAGTCATCGGAATCGATAATTTGCGTTATTCTATACATGTCGATTAAATTTCGAATAACAACCAATTCCTGAGGATTGCCAATTCATATCCTCTACAAAAAATTCCAATTGGTCACTTAAAAATAGAATAACAGAAAAAATCGTCATTATTTCTGTGAACAAACAACAGAGTTGGAAATTTCTGAAATTGTTTATATTGAAAAGTTGTAATTCGAAACAGAGTAGCGGATATGTTTCAAATATCCGTCCTTGGCTAATGACGACATGGACACATGTAGGAATCTTATTTGTCTCGTATTGAATTAATATGATTTATTCGTCCAGGATTAGAAATGAGGAAAGCAATATTAACATAGACGCGTCGCCATTTTATCGGCGAACTAGCCGAAGATGGATTACTTGTAATTCTTTTTCCACCAATCTTAATTAAGGTCGAATTGTTAATGAGCACTTATAATTATGTATTACAAAGTAATCAAGGATTATTTTGCAAAATGTGATTTGAAATTTTTCTGTTTTTGAAATAAAAATTCTAGGAGTAAAGATCGTTTATTATTGTTAATAACAGTATAGAACTAAGTCAATGTTGTTGTTGTTGTTGTTATTATGTTGACAATTTGTCAAACATCAAGGGACACACGTAATATTGTTGATATATATTTGACAGGCGATAATGTGTTCGTATTATTTCAAGCTGTCTGTTATCTGTGGCTAGTAAGTCGTTAGATGCTAATGACTCGCGTTAAACGCTCTCTCTCACTGAAATTCCATTCGCTAATTGGTTGATTACTTGAAATAAACTTGAACAAAATGAACAACAACCGATGTGTTTGGTTTGTCTTGACTGTCTAGATGCGTACGTATCTAAATATGTGTCGGTGTTAGTGTATTTGTACGTCTGTAAAGGTATTAAAAATAAAATTCAAGTTAAACTTGGAGAACATGAATGTCAAAAGGTCGTTTCACGGTATAATTTCTATCTTTTTTTTCTGTTGTTGTTGTGGTTGTGTTGTGACAATTAATCGCCCTCCTGCTAGTGAAATATGATTCGTCTTTATATACTTATATACATACATATCCACATAGACAACTATATGTATAATAAAAACATATACATGTGCAATAATATTTAGATTTCAAACTTTGTGAAGGTTCTAAACTTGTTGTACCGGTTAACTATTTGTATCGTATCTAAACAGCCAATCCCAGGCGGCGCCGTAAATCAATTGTCACTATTATAAATCGATGTTCAACAGTTGACTTCCATGCTTAATGCGACCAAAGAGTACCTACACACACACATACAGGCACACACATATAAACATTCCCTAGGAATCGTTTACCTTCGTTGCTACTTAAATATTGTCGACTGTTTGTAATACAAAACCATTAAGTAATTCCTACGCAATGCACTTCAGAAATTATAGCAACAGTCACTCATCCTACTAGAATCGATCGTAAAAATCTTATCCCACAATCTTATTGCATTGATCGTCAAAGTTGACGACAACGTTGATGTTTACGTACACGTATGGAGTCTCAAACGATTGCTACAACTATACAAAGTAGAAGAAAATAGTTTTTAATGCTTACATTGTACAGAAGTAAGTCCAATTTGGAGCTTCTAAATTGCTTGAAAATTGCTGAATTTGTGTGTTCCTAGCATCTTCATCAAGGTACTTCTCTTGAGGCATAGTACTCTATTGTATCAGCTCGGAAATTGCTAAATTTGTGTGTTCCTAGCTAAATTTGTGTTCTTCAAGGTATTTCTCTTGAGACTAGGACTACTCTATTGTATCAGCATTCTTTCCAATCTTCAAAATTCTTGAACGAAATTTTTGGCATGGTATGTAGCTCTCTCGGAGGTACCGCCTTTATCTCTTCACTGCTGATTCCTTCCAATTTTTTGCTAGTCTCTCTACAAACTCGAAACTCTTCTCAAAATTGTCTCATGTAAAAGACATAAAACTGCCGAGAGAACGCCTTATTCGACTCTTAACGAAACTTTCACTTAACTTAACTCGCCAGGAAGTTTTGATCGGGCTTTGTTGGTACTTGTTTTTTGCTAAAATGAGTACATTTATGTCCTTTGATGAAGGATTATATTCTTGCAATTCCAACAAAATTCCATCATGAAAAAGGGCTATCTCGTTTATGACCACCGAATGATTTATGTCACGGTTAGGACATTGTTTATCAAATACAGTCGCCATATAGGAGTGTTCTACTTCAA
Source organism: Mylabris phalerata (assembly GCA_020740385.1). Taxonomy (NCBI): domain Eukaryota; kingdom Metazoa; phylum Arthropoda; class Insecta; order Coleoptera; family Meloidae; genus Mylabris; species Mylabris phalerata. Next base: position 3,776,262 of record JAJEOX010000299.1, on the reverse strand, counting down.
TTATTCGATTTAAAAATCAGAAATTTTAGTTTTCAGCCAGGGTGTTGTGGTGGTACTAAAATAATGCCGCTGTAACCGCCAGAAAAACCACAAAATTGTTACTTCTTCTATTTTCAATGATTCCTTTCAGTTTTTTGCTAATCTCGCTACAAATTATTGACAATACGACTCAAAATACCACACTGTTGAACGAAACTTTCACTTAACTTAACTCTCCAGGAAGCTTTGATCGAGCTTTGTTGGTGCTTGTTTTTTGCAAAAATGAGTACATTTATGGAGTATTTATGAGTACATTTATGGGGGAGAATAATATTCTTACAATTCCAACAAAATTTCATCATGAAAGGAGGACTATCTCGTTTATGACCACCGAATGATTTATGTCATCTTGTTTATCAATTACAGTCGCCATATAGGCGTGTTCTACTTCAGTTATTCGATTTAAAACTCAGAAATGTTAGTTTTCAGTCAGGGTGTTGTGGTACTAAAATAATGCCACTGAAAACGACCAGAAACACCACAAAATTGTTACTTCTGTATATGCGTCTGGTATAAATTGTCGTAAATATATTACAAATGTATTTTAAGATACAGTTCTAATAATAGGGAATTGACGAGGGATGTTCTTATGATTGTATATTTAAATTAGGAATTTTACGAATACATCAAGCTTATTAACAATTGTTAATATCTATGAAGATAAATAGTGTTTTTTGGCCTCAATAATCACCAGACTAGTTGGATTAAAATTGTATTTGACCATTAATTTTTTGTCGATTTTTTCAATCTAAAAATACGTATCGGCTTCCGGATTATTCTCAACGACAAATCTTCGATGAGATGTTTAACATTCTTGTATATTTTTACAAATATCCTCTACTTATTCTATTTTATAATCCTTGGAATTGTATCGTTATTTTGTCCGAATATTAACATTTGTGTATCAAAATTAAACGTACATACAGACAGTATAGAGAAATGTATTTTTATGCGTTTTGTCGGGGATATTTCACTTGAAACTATTAATAGGGGCGACATCCATTTTAGATTGAAAATGTGTTCGATGTATATACAGTTTCTAACAGAATGTTGCATCTATTTCAAAATTTTCAAACAGCTTTTAACAACCGCACACATGCACAAGTAAATACTTTGATTCATACAGTGTTGTTGGGTTTTTTTCCACAATAACATTGTTGAAACGAGTGGCGAGTTTCGGTTCAATAAATTGAAAATGATTTATAGACTTGCAACAATGTTTATATATCATCAATGTTTTGTCACAATATTAATGTTGTGTGGAATGTCTCGAAATGTAAACGTTAGAATGTTGTTAGTTTAATTTATACACATGTAGGTAGTTGAGAATTTGTCATTTTCTAATCGACTTTGAATTTTTCTTAATTGACACGGTTTGTTTTAAAATAATAAGATTGATGTTATTTTAACAAGATCTTAATTAAATTATTTAAGTGTATTAGATTTGTTGGCGTACATTATGAACGAATATTTTTCGCTGTCATTGATGATAAAACCGTTCAGCCCAATAAATTTCAGCATTACAAGTTGTAGTAGACAAAAATCGGCTACGAGAAGAGATCATTTTATAAACATTTCTATAGTAATAAATCCATTTTAATAATAATTTGTAAACAAGAAACGAACTGGAATAGAACAACTATTTATCATATTTAATATTGAAACTTTGTGCACGTCGTTTACTTTTCTAAATGTCTCCACACAAATCAAATAAAGATAGTATCGTTTCAGCGTTGAAAATATCAACTTTGGATCCGGACGATAGATGTATGCGTGGATATATAAAATTAAGTAGCGACAAGAGTATGTGTGTGTGTGTATAATTATAACCTAAAAATAATTTTCAACAGTATTTAAAACGTGCACCAATCATGAAATGCTTACTGAAAATTGTTAAGTTACAAAAACAATTATGAAGGAATATGTCTTGAGTGCGATCAACTGCTGACATAAAACGGTTAGAAGAAAGATGAAAGTTTGTACGGAACGCGCATTGCAACCGTGAAATAATCCTATTCCTGGCGAGTGCCCTCTTTCAGGCAGCTATTTCAGTCATCCTGTTGGTGGTAGGGTGGTAACGCAGCTTCGGCGTTAAATTTGGCGTCTCTGCCGCGACCAGACCAGAAAATCTAAACAAATGTCGCGTCTCCAACCACAAAACTCACTTATTTACTTGAACAAAACAAGAAATCGATTCGATTCATCCTCTTAATCAACTACCATATTAATATCATTTGATTTAAATGAAGATTATCGGAATTTGATGAGACGTTTTAAAATTTTGCCAATGTATTTAGGCGCCAGTTTAAGGAATGTACACGAACTCTAATGAACCAGGAACTGGGAGGATAGACTTTTTCTTGTTGAAATTTATAGCGCAACCAAATACATGAGTATTGATTTATTTTATTTGTACAGAGAAGCCTCATAGTATACAGAAAACTGAAACGGTTACAATCAATATCGCACATTTTCCTGAAAATCTCCACACCAATAGCGAAAAAATACATAAACCTTCAACACAGATTTCGTTCTATTATAATTTATAATCCATAGGTATGTTTTACAGTTTATTACAGGTAGGAATTTTTTTATCGGATCAAGGTTTTCATGTTTCCACTTCAAATATATCGCGCCGCCACCCGAAAAAATAACGCTAAACAAATATTGTTTCATAATTAATAAGATCTAGGATAATGTTTTATGTATAGATAATATTACCAAAAAACAATAAAACACGTGTAAATAATTTCTGTCGAAACTGACAACCGTAAACAAATTGTTATTCGGATGTTTCTCGCGCCAAATGTTCCACTACTAACTATTAAACTCATCCTCTTGTTCGTTGTTGTTTTATTAGATTTTCTTTTTTGTTGCTTCTCGTATAAATTGTATTCAAATCTTCTACGGGAGATATTCTCAAGAATTGACGGGGGCAATATGATTAAATTAATAAAGTAAAACAGGCGTGTTTATACTAGACTGTTTATATTGTGAGAAATCCCACGAATTCTCTACGGCTTATGATTTTAAATTGTCAGTCATTATTATTATTATTATTTCCACATTCATACCTGCCACCAATTCCAAGATTTGTCTCACCGCAAATTCTGGAAATACGTCGGATTTTTCGCCAATCCCCAAATTACGGTTTCAACAATTAAGTCAATTTGATTTTGCAATGGAATTTTGGAAACTGAAATGATTACAATAGCCTGGATGTCATCCATTCTTGCGTAGTATGACCAGTTAATTGTCGATTGCACAATTGATTCTTATACAACGGGCAATTATTCATTGTTTAAAAATTATTTACAAAATACCCATCCTGTGTGTGTTTCCGTTTTAGGAAATCCATCTTCAAAAGCAAAGACTTTGTCTTTTCTCTGCAAATTTGCTTATTTCCAAAAATATCAAAACTGATAGCATTTCTTTGAATAAAACAATTTTAATACTGCAATTCTTCAAAATCATGGAATAGCACGCAATGAATACGAATGACTAACCAAATTGTAAGGTTAGAAATTTGGGGAGTTTTGTTATCAACCCATTGTGCTACCTAACCTTCCGATTCTAAATTTGATTATTTTCAAAATATTCGAATAAAATTAGTGAAATTGGAGTCTTCATTTCGGTAAATATCCGCTCGTCTTCTATCTGCTCGTTATTCTGTAGTTATTTCTGTATTGGTAATAAATAATTCTTAAAAGATAGAGAGACTTCAATAATTAGTTTCAGTGTTTAGTTTCAGTGGATTGTGTCTAAAGAGAGCGGAAATTCGTCTTTTTCCCCCCATTATTCTTGTATTTTACTCGATGATTATATAAACAAATTGAAGTTCTTCCTGTTCAAATTTGAATGCCTGACGAACTATTTAAATAGAAATAAAATCTAACAACAGATATTGCAAATTTAGAGTCTCGCTACGGTTCGAAAAACCAAAAATGAAGCAGGAAGACGCATTAAAAGTGTTAATTTGAAAGCAAACGAAACAGTACGAATATTTGAAATATCTATTGAAGATTTAACTGTATATGAAATTATGTGGAAATTTATAATTGTATTGTTGTCAACCAGTCCACTCCTAGACTTGGTCTAAATAATACACCGAGCTTTTTTCGTTCCATCTCGATGTTGTGTAAAAATTCATAAGATGCCAATGACACCATAGCCGTTATCTGTTCGATCAACTCTGATTGATTCTTATAATATTTTGACAGTAATTGTTTTTTTATTGTTGTTCTTTCAACTAACAACGCGAGATTAAAATTATAAAGTCTATGTTTAGAACTATCGAGGTTGAATTCAAAAATTTTAATTCGCTGTTGTATATTTTAGCTCGCCGACCTCATCTCTTATTGGGATGATATGCATGATTTTTGGCTACCTGCCTCCAACTGCAACCGCTCTATTTTCAATCACCAATTAAATCTCGTTATTAGCGGATTTAATTTCGTTTTTTTTTTGCCATTAGAAGTAGTATTTTAACGCAAACTTACCGCTTTCCATTTACAGATGACATACACTGCTACAATTTCACCTGCACTTTCCTGTTCGATTTCTAGTAATTTCTCTTATTGTACGACACCGGGGCTATTGTCAATATTTAAATTTTGCAGGCTTTTTTTCGTCGAAACAACAATGCTATTGAGTAATTTATCGTTTCAAAAAAATACGTAAATAAAATCAAACATTGCGCAATAATATTGTAGTTGATTATTGTAAGACAATTGAATATGTTTTCTTACAACCGAAAAATTCAATTGGAAAACCGGCTATTTATAAATACAGTTATGAATTTCTACAATTACGTAATGAGGGAAATGTATTAATTCAAGTATTTTTGTGATTTCTCTGCTTACGCAAAAAAAATAATATCTGCATTTCAATTTCGTAACGAATTGCAATTTGTTATATTTGACCACTTAGAGATATCTTCAAAATAACAACATTTAACACTAGAATCTGTATTGGTTGTTATGGAAAGTTGCACTAATAAACCCATTAGGATTACAGTTCAACTTTCATGTTGAATTCTTCAACGATTATTACAAATGAAATATTTTTATAAACACATGTAATTCAACAATTACAACAAATTTCTTCGTTGTGAGGTTTGTTGCTTTGGAACTATCAATTAGATAAGCTACATTTTGATAAATTAATATACTTGTCCAAAATTTTAGAATTGTAGAGGAGATTCTTGAGGAATATCGCAACGATTGTACAATTTTATTTACCACCTTTCTATTAAACTCCAACTTAATTGGTGTTAAATGTTTCTTTACTTAAAAAAAAAAGTTATTAGTTTTTTTGTCGTTGAAGAGAAAGACTTCCTCAATCGATACAATTATTTGTAATCTAGATTTGTACGCTTAACACCGCAAACTAATTAAAAACAACGATTAAATAATCGAAAGAGAAACAATTGGCCAGTATAGAATTAATAATGATGGATAGATACTAAGTGAAACTATCGTTAGTCAACAACAAATCGAATGTAATGCCAATTGATTCCGGTGTATTTAACAAAAACAGTACTGTTTCGCAACGTTAAAGTAAAAATGACGTAGAGAATCAGTGCAGAGCTTGGTGAAATGACACGATTGTTCAACTCCGTTATAAAGAAACAGAATTACGATGCCGTTAAGAGCAAAGTCATCGACTCACCTCCGTACAAATAAATTTTAAACAAATCATATCGGCCATATATTTTAGTAATAAGCAATAGAAAAATCGTAACAATACAGATTTTCCAGTAATAATGCGACTGATAAGAACGATAAGGACGTTTATTGCCGTTCACAGTTAATCCACTAGAATATGCCGCGAATTGATTGTATTTTATCTATTGATAAAATTCAAGGATAATGAATATTCAATAATCATCGAATAAAGGTGTTGTTATAATAATAACAATATTAATAAAAATATTTGTGTTGCGATTTATTTCTATTCGCTTCCATATCGAATTTCGTTCCATTTCCATACGAAATACGGGCAAATTATTCTTCAAAGGCAAAAAACTTAAAACTAACAAGAAGGGAAATGTATAACGATAACCTAGTTACAATTTGATGTCTTATAAATAGTTGTAAATTTACGTTACACTTTATTAAATAATATAACAATAAAAATTGTATTGGCGATAAAAATTTTGAACTTTGCTAGTTCCAACACCTCCGTATAATTTTTATCAAACCTACCTACTATCAAAGTTCGTTTTTTTTTCGCGTTCCTCCAACATTAATTAACAATAATAATAAACAATAATTACACAATTGTTTCGTAGTAAAACAGCGAAACTGTAGGGAAAATTAGTGGAAATTAATCGAAAACAATGCAGATGATTATTGTAGAGGCTCTCGAGTTTCTTATATTTTTCGCTAGAAAATCATTATTTCTTCAAATATGTATTTATTTTTATTTTTTTTTAAAGAGTATGACCGCGAAAAAGTATGTCAATGAGATAACCTCATTCAACATCTCACTTGAAACAATTGTACTGCCAAAGGTTCAACCATTTGAATTCATTTCCTGAACCCGTTCCGGTATTTTATTATTCTGTTTTCCAATAAAACGCAATTAATAAAACAATTTTTTCGTTATATTTTGTTAGAAAAAAACCGGGATTTTCCTTGGATATTTTATTGTTATTTCTGTTAACCAAATATCGTAACAATAAAAATACGCGTCCTTGCTAGATTATCCTGTTTCGAATCGAAAGCAATAGACGGATAACATAAAGCGATAACGTAAATTTTCGAATTTTTTCCATAATTGACAACGCTTATTTTATCTTTATTGGTGATGATTGTTGGTTTTTCGTGATTAAGATTTCGCCAGATTATCATTTTATTAATAACATTGAATTAAGTTTAATGTCAATTCGAATAATTCGCGTCCAGTCGGCTAATTTTTTTCATTCGCGTTTTAACTCGTTTATTATTTTATCAAAATGGTAGATTTGGAGAGAATTATCAGTTAGTATAAAATAGGCACAGTGCTGGCATATTTCGTTGATAGACCATGACAACTGATCCTCCAGAAAGAATAATTTATCTCGTCAGGTAATTAAACTTTTTATTTGTAATTTATGTGGAATTATTATTGTATTTTGTGTTTATTTCAAGTTAACTCCATTAGAAAATCTTTATATTTGTACGTTTAATATTTTCTATTGGAATTAAATTACGAAAATTTAATTTTACATTGACTGTCATTGTATTGTTAACAATGACCTACATGTTTTAATCCTCTATACGATTTTCTCTATGATTGACGTGTTAAAACACCATAAAACTTTAATTAATCGGTATCTATATTGAAATTGATTCATTATTGTTTTGTTCAATAATTACAAATTAACTTAAATGCCCTCCCTTACATTACCGTAATCATTTACTGGCAGATTTAAATCATTTAACACCAATTTTGACCATCTCCAACCGATTTTTGAGTCGTGAATTTCTACGTTTAACTCGTCTCAATTATTCTTTCAACTTTGGCTCATAATGCAACCCCAATGAATTGACTATAACTAACCGATTCAATGATTAACTTGCGGCCATTCAATGCCCTTTAAAATGGCCTAAAATTGATGAAATCTTTGGCCCCCGAAAATCCGTTAAGACACAACAAATGTTTATTTAAAAGGGATATCGAGATTTCGTTTTGTTTACCCTTAAACCGAACCTGAATGGGATATACACTTTAACTCATGGTTTATTGATGATTCATTGATAGTTCATTGAAAATTGACTTGATATTATTGATTAGTTGAATAAAATCCATCCCTTGGGTGTTTTTCTACGAACAAATCAAACTTTGCTTAAATGACAGTTGAATAGAAATAAAACCATAACGAAATGACAACTATTATTGGAATAACAGTGCTTTTATAGCGATAAACACACTAGTAGATAATTAATGTTTTCTGATTAGTTTATAGCAAATCCACCCTTATTCTAATTGAGGGAGTAATTTATAATTAAACGTGACGTCACTATTGTTTCGTTTAAATTAACATTCAATAGGGGGCGCTTTATTAATTTGCAAATTGTTCGTATAGATGGCGTTAAAGTGGACGTCTGCAGTGACATCACAAAGTTTTAAAATATTTGAAACATTGCCATTTGTACGATTATTGGTGTTTTCTTCTCGTTCATATTTATCTTTGAAACTTTACATCAACTTTATCTCCAAATTATATTTTGAAAACATCTGTTTATTTGTGATTAAAACAGGAAAAGCGTTATCTGCATATAAAGTGCACGTGTCCTTTAATGTACAGGAAAAAAAATTAAACATTTAAAGATATAATTATTCATTTAACGTTATTCCAATGTAATTGCACATTTATCGATAATAATCACAAATACAAGAGAATTCTTTGTCTAAAGAATAATTTAAATAATTCATCAATGTAAGTTTGAAAAAAATCAAAAGCGGGAGAGATTGGTGGAAGAATAAAGGGGCACAATCAATAATATCTATAAATTCAACGTAATACCAATGGTAGATTAGATTAAAAACACCTCTCTATCCTTTTCGCTCTCTTGTATTATACTATCATCACTACTGTGTAATCATTATTGTCGTCGTCGTCGTAGTCGCCGCCGCCGCCGCCGTCGTCGTCGTCGTTCTTACCCTCGCGTCTCGACGCCCTACTCTCCTCTCACCACCCGTTACAATTTCATTGCACGCAAACACTGTTCGGTAAAACAATAATAATAATAATAATAATAATGACGATAATAACATTATCGACGTCATACCAATTTCGAAATGAATAACCTTGGCTTATCACAATCCAGCCCAATGTACATACACCTACATGCATTATTATTATTATTTAGGAAAAATCACAATGAGTATTTATCCGAAATTTTTTCTGATGAATCAAATTACCGGATATGGTGTTTGTTTCTCCTTTTATTGCTCTATTCTGTTTATTATTTTGGCGCTTTTCAAGGGAATGTAAATTCAATTATCGAATAAATAAAACTGTATCAGTCAACCCGGTGACAATGTTAAAAATAAACCATCGACATCTTTACTATAATCGATAAAAAAACAACGATTACAATATTGTTCCATAGTTTAAATAAAATCACAATTGTATTGTTAATTCGTTGTATATTTACACAGCAATATCAACATTTCTATAAACAACAAATAGAAATTAATCGGCACATTTGAATGCGTTATCATTTTGAATTTGTGCCGGTGAAAAATCAAATTTGTACACAATCGCTCCAGTTATGGTCGTTGATTATTCAGATTAGGTCGGCCAATATTCGATTTAAAATTAAGTAAATTTCTATTCGACTAGAGAGGAATTTCAATTAAAAATATGTACGACAATCTTTCTACAATTAGAACTGTATTGTGGATGAATTAGCGGTCAGATCGGCAAATATTGTTTTGTATAAAATATCGAAAATTGTATTTGTGAATAATTTAAATTTTAAAACAAACACACGTAAAAGATGGAAATAAATTTAATTCAAGGACAGTAACTGTACAAAATTTAATTATCTGTAGTTCTATGTATACGTAATCCAAACCAGTACTGTACTTTGCTACTATCAGACTTGAAAATTTACCATTAATTATTGTATTTATATTAAATTAAACGCTCGTTTTTTATTGAGTGTGTATTATTAAAGGCGACGGAATTGAATGAAATACGGAAATTTATCGTGCTATTTTGATTACTTGAAATATTTTTACATTTAAATGCTTTATAAAATTGTTGGTAATTTCTCAAATAAATATTTATTTATAATTTGGAAATCTACGAATTGTTATTGTAAACAGTATTATCTTTCAATACAATTTTTGGTTAATAATTGTTTTAATTTATTGAAATTCATAATCTTATTGTTTTATTGCCAAATACAGTCGAATATTTTTTGAAAAATTAAACTTTCTCTTCAGGTACACAGGAAATGACAGATTTCAGAATAACTGAAATCCGAACTACCTGCCTTAATAGTCTGGCAAACATTCGGTTTATCATAATTGTTGATAGTTCTTGGAATATTTTAGCGAAATTCCTGAAAACCGAGACTAATTTCCCTTATCCTGAAAGTTAAAAATCAGGAATCCGTTGAAAATTCGATGTACTATATAAACTCAAAACACGGCCAATTTAGCTCAGAATTGATTGAAGAGCTGGATTAAAACTAGTGATTTCTGGAATAAAACTAGTGATTTCATTCTAGAAATCAAAAGTACACGTGAATTTTGACGATTATCTAGAGAAACGTCTCAAAATAGAAAGATTCTAGATGTTTCTCGTTCAATTTTGACCAGTTAATTGCCATGAACTGGGGAATTTTGGACGAATTCAATGAAACAATTCATTGTCTAACGATCAATTTTCGACCTGATTATTCGTCGAACTGTACTCTTGATAAGCAAACCGGTAGTAATTCGAAAATTGGCCAGTTATTATATTTAGATGGTAAAATAGAGACGTAAGGACCGCTACAATTTCGACGTACATTCGATTAAATCGGTCAATAGGTTATCAGTTGTTATTATTATTTTTTTTAATTATAACAGCCAGATTGTATGGGAATAAATCTTTTAATTAAATTCTGTAATAAATGAATATATAGAAAAAATTTCGATTTGTAGTCTTTGTTTAATTAAATTGGATCAAAATCACAACAAAAAATTATCAATCAATGATTAATACGATTTTATTCTATTTAATATAAAATTACGGATCTTAACTGTTTGTTAATCATTGATAGGATTGATTGATTGAGATAAACGAAATTCTGTAATTATATCAGAGAATTATTTCGATTTTATTTAATTTCTTTAATTCCAAGCCATAATATAATTAAATTATTGTTATTAATAAATTTGAACTTGGGAATAAGTCATGTTATTATCTAAGTGCATAATGATTACGTTAATTCTATTTTAAATTATAATCTTCTACACGTGATATCAACGAAATGATCGTTTGAGCAACAGAAACAATAATAAACATAGATAAGCGATATTCTCTTATTTTTTCTAACGTAATCATCATTATTCGTCAGCGATAAAGAGGCAAATACATTGATGACGGATTGTTAATTTCCATTGAGCCATATACACATATTTCTCTCGTATAGTATTAAAACCAACCAAACGTCAGTATATGAGCGTACGTTTGCTGTTTAGCTGATAATTAGCTAGAGTAATTGAACGTGTAGGGCGAATAGAGGCGATTTCAACCGATTCTGCCTGTTGTTGTATTGTTGTTGATGATGATGATGACGATGACGGGAATAACAATCATTCCAGGTCGGCGACAAATCAGAGAGAATTTGGTGGCTGCGCATAGGGCCGTACTACTTTACAACAACAACAACCCCACTCGACAAGGGTTGTTTTATCATCTATCTCTCTCCGATTTACAATAGAGGGTGAAACACCAATACTATTGTAAATCTTCTAAATTTGTATATTTTAAAAACAAGATCAACGGATTGTTTTCGATTCCAGCAACAGTTGATCATTTCTAATAAATAAATAAACAATAATAACGATTCAGGTGTTAATTTTCAACGATAATAGTAAATTATCCACTTGTTACCGATAAACATTTATCGCCAATTGGGGAAAATTAGCCGAATTTGTGGTGTCATTGAAAAATCTCAATTTAGATTCTCAAGAATAGAAATTGTGTCTGTTGTTGATTTTTATCGTAATTTTTGGATAAGAACAAATATTGATAACCTCAAGTTGAATTTAGTTGAGGTTGGTGCGACTTGTCTTGTTTAAATAGAGATTAGTTGTAAATAAATTATGAAAATAGGAGTTTTTGATAAATTCTCAGTTGTGAATTTCTGTAACTTTCATCAAATCATTTTATTAATTTAATAGTCGTTAATTTAATGAACTGTTAATTAAATTGTCAAGCATCAATTGGGAATGGGTTATTTCTCTGTTTAAATAAAATCTATAGCTTGCAGTTATTACGTTATAGATCTTTTTAATTATTTCCATAGCTGTCTAATTAATTTTTAACGAATTTATCATCTCTGTTATTTTTTGTTTATTTATTTTGTCTATATGATTATTATTTAATAGAGTGTTTGTGGGCCATTTGACGACAGGTGAGAGAGATATAGATTGAGATCACCACCATTACCGCCGCCGCCACTACCACCAAAAAACCGTGGCGGACTTTATTATGAATGAGATTTGTGTGTAGAAAAAGAACGTAAAAGTTCCGTAAAGGATGGAGGATGCGTCGTGTGTTGATTAATTGAAAAATTTGTTGATGGTGGTGGGTCGGTTGGTGATTCGGTACGCATCGGAGTCTCCAATGCTGCTGTTGCTGATGATGATCGTCATGATCATCATCATCATCATCATGATACATCTCGATCTATACATACTACCATATACTAAAACACACATATAGACAAATACATGTATAAAACACACCCACTCCCCCGTGTCGGTTACCAAACTAACTCTACGACGTGATCTGATCCATGGTTAAGTTGCGTGTGTAAAACGGGATAGATTTCAATGTATAAAATAGAGATAGATATATGGTAATCCACCCACGGTATCGGTCGTGGCAACGTGGCAACATCGCCCGCTATAACCGATATTGTGGCCGCATGGTATGGAGGAGAATGAGCTCGGGTCAACTTCCCCTGAGCCCCTCCAAGAGTACTCTATGTGTATGTGTATGTGTGTGACTACGTGCTGTTGTTTCTCTCACAGTCAGGCAGACAGTTGAACGTCGCATTTTGTAGAGTGCGCGCCTACTCGATTGGGAACGGTCCTGTGACTAGTGTGGCTACACAGAGTATAGATTGTATGTGTATTAGTAGTGGCGGTGTGGCTGTATGAGTGTGTTTAAATTTGAATTTTTCTAAATTTACAAATTTTTTAAATTATTTTCTCCAACAAGAGGATGGTGGTATTTTGAAAAAAACAGTGACTGAAATATTGACTACCTTTATGTTTACCCTCAAATGCTGGGATATACTTCCTACAGGTATTGGGAATTTTCAGAAAAATTGTGAAATTTTCGAAATTACCCCCGAAAAGCAATCGTTGATCCAACCCTGTGCTACTACAACTCTACCCTTAAATTGAGTGATTACCAAGTGAATTGTGGTGGAATTTCCAATTTGGAAATTATCAAAAAATTTCGAAAATTACAGTGCTATAGTGGTTTTCTTTTGGAAGAGAATCGAGCTTAGTGGTGATCCTTCAAGGAAAAATCATTGAAATTCGTGTGAATTTAGTGAAATTCAACGCTCAATTTTCGTGGTTTTCTTAAACGACCAGCTGTAGTGCCGGTGGTTGGATCAATGAGTGCATTTCTCTTGGCTACATTTGTGTTGTACAAATATCGTTTTGATTGACGCGCGTGCTGTATAATAAACATGAAATTATGCAGCGTGCGACACATAAACGTTGTACAGATTGACTAAACGCACAAACACCACGTGCTGGATGAGGCAAATCCGTCTTTTCATCTATCTATAGATGTGTTGGTGTTGTGTATTGTGCCACATTATCAACGTACATATACTATAGAATTAAAATTTGTGCTTGTGTGAATGTGTGTTATATGTGGATAAAAGCAGCATGGCATGTTTCAGGGACTGGTCGCCAGCGGGCGCCACGGCCCAGCAGCAGTTGTCAGTTGTGACCACGGTGTGGGGAGTCACCACGTCCACCCAGTCGGGCCCTCACGGAGGCTTCTCGGGTGGCCCGACACCTGCTGGAAATCCAAATTACGCTAACAATTTAAATAAGGCACAATCTAACTACCAAACGTCGTACAGACAAACTGGACCAGGGTAAGACTAAACATATTAACAAATAAAACCACAACGAAGCGGAATTTTTCAAATTATAATACTCATGTACATGAACCCTAATATTACCAAATCAAGTGCGCGTTCAGCTTAACCCGTTGTTGAAATTTTCAAAAAATCCCCAAAATTTTGGATTATTTCCCAAGAAATCTCAAATAAACACGTGTATACCTTCTATTCTTTATCAAGAGGTAGAAATATGTATCGGAACGAATTGTTTTTTCCTGAATATTTCGTCGAAATTTCCAATTTTGATGATTTATGACCATCTGGTATAAATATTTTGGCTTATTTTTTCTATACCAGCTCCCTCAATTGTATACACATGGATCAATGCAGGACGAGAAAATGTGACAACTGGTGGTGTTTTTTTTGTATAACCGTTCGTTTCTCTATTTTTTTGTGTCTTTTTCCCTTCATCTTCCCTGCCTGTGAATTCGAAATATTCCCCAGGTATTTTCGTCGAATAATATATACATATATGTCCAATTAGGGGTAGTATTTAGTTTTGTAACAAAAGTGACCTAGTCTCGTCTGTTATAATAATATAGGAGAGGGTGAGAATTTTTTATATTTGCTAGAGTGAGATGAATTGGTGTTTTTAGAAAGAGGGTGGATATACAAATACATACACAAGGGTTTGTCAATTTTCAACGTTTTTATTTTGTTATAAAGGGAACAAGAGTGTACAAAAAGCAGACCGGTTGTTGGTTTTTTTTTTGTTGTTGTATGATACGTTTAACGATTAATATTTTTTATCGATTCAACTAAAATTGTTAAATTACAAGATAATCAAATCTATTGGTGATGTAGGTGGTATTGTTGTATCGGTTCTAACAAATCTCTTATCAGTTGGGCGTTTTATCAATAATACAAAAACTATATTATGTAAACTTTTATTGTTTCTAAATTCGACTGGAGTTATTTCACAATATTAGCAACAATAATCGTTAAATAAACAATCATTTATTACAATACAATTATATTTTTTGAGTAATTTTTATTGTTGACAAGAGGGAAGCGGATGGAATTATGAAAGAAGCATGAAATGCCGTTTCTGAATCATATAGTGGTGTTTGTTACTAGTAGTACTACTACCCCCCTCAATAGCCATGTACTAACAGACACGCCACTGTTTGTCACATCGTAGAGAGAGAAGTGTATTATAACTCCCTTGCTTTGTTATATTCCCGTGACAATCGACGATTTCCCTTCTATTGCTTTGTTTGGGATTGAAGTTTTTTACCCACCACACACCACCACCGTTACGGCTTTTTTCGATCACGTTCATTTTTTTCCCCACTATTACCACCACTACTATTATCGATATTATTGTGAAAATAACCGCTATCCTGTTGAAGATTGAATTATTGAAATAAATGATTGTTTTTACAGGGTGGGCAATTATGGGGCGGGCAATGGAATGAATGGTAGTGAAGGCGGTTACGGTGGTGGTAATGCATTGTCAACAGCTGCAATGGTAGCGGCTGCAACGGCAACAGCAACAGCCACCGCTAGTGTGGTGGCTCTACAAGACAACAGTCAATTCAACAATCAACAATATTCTCAGGGCTACCAACAGAGAATGATGCCTATGAACGGTATAAACAATATGAATGGTATGAATACAATGAATCCAATGACTAGTATGGGCAATATGGGTATGGGTAATATGCATGCGAATATGATGGGTAATATGGGTGGTACTATGGCCCAAAGATGGGCATGCAAAGTCCTGGCCCAACAAATAATTCAATGTATCCAAGACGTATGGCACCATATCCATCGCCGGCTGTACATATGTCTCAAAAGAGACAATCTTATCCTAATTCTGGACCATGTCCAACAATTAATCCTAATTTTAATCCTAATGGTCAGTATCCTGGTTATGGCACTAGACAGCCAAATTTCAATCAATATCCAGCACAACAAAGTTTAGGTCCTAGTGGGAATTTCGGACCTGGTACTATGGGACCTGTTGTACGAGGCTCTAATGCTGGTAATGTAGGTGGTGCTGGTAATGGTAATGGTGGTGCCGGTGGTGCTATACGACAAACAACACCACCATATACCACAAATCAAGGCCAGTATTTTCCCAATGGTCCAATGAACCAATTTTCTAATGATTCTCAATATATGAATCGAACTAGTAATAGTCAATATGCTACTACAAATCAATTTCAACAAGATGTTGCTATGCGCAACAATATGAATTACCAACATAGCCCAATACCGGGCAATCCAACACCACCACTTACACCCGCCAGTAGTATACCTCCCTATATTAGCCCCAATCCTGATGTTAAACCAAACTTTAACGATTTAAAACCACCGTTACCAACACAAAGTAAGTCGAAATATTTAATTTAAATAAATTGGAACTAATTTATTTGAATTTGTAGAAGATGATGAATTACGTCTTACCTTCCCAGTGAGAGATGGTATAATCCTACCACCTTTCCGATTAGAACACAATTTAGCCGTCAGTAATCATGTATTTCAATTAAAACCAACCGTACATCAAACATTGATGTGGCGGTCCGATTTAGAATTACAACTCAAGTGCTTCCATCATGAGGATCGGCAAATGAATACAAATTGGCCGGCATCAGTACAAGTCTCAGTGAATGCAACCCCATTAGTGATAGATCGTGGTGAAAATAAGACATCTCATAAGCCTTTATACCTTAAAGATGTCTGTCAACCGGGCCGGAATACGATCCAAATTACAGTATCCGCATGTTGTTGTGTAAGCCATTTTTAGAATTATTCGAATCGGTTTGATTGATTAAATTTTATATTTACAGTCGCATTTGTTTGTATTACAATTAGTACATAGACCTAGTGTACGATCGGTACTACAAGGTTTATTAAGGAAACGATTATTAACCGCTGATCATTGTATAGCGAAAATCAAACGGAATTTCAGCAATACCGGCACCGGTGGCCCGAATATTGAACGTGATCGTGATGCTGTCGAACAGACAGCGTTGAAAGTATCGTTAAAGTGTCCGATCACATTCAAACGAATAACACTACCAGCCCGAGGACACGATTGTAAACATATTCAATGTTTCGATTTAGAATCGTATCTTCAATTGAATTGTGAACGAGGCTCTTGGCGGTGTCCTGTTTGCAAGTAAGTCGATTGAACTGTTTGAAAAATTCCATTATATAATTGTTAATTTTAATTTTAGTAAACCGGCTCAACTTGAAGGCCTAGAAGTTGATCAATATATGTGGGGAATTTTGAATACGCTCAGTAATTCTGAAGTTGACGAAGTAACTATTGATAGTTCAGCCAATTGGAAGGCTGCCAAAGGCATGGGTGCAACGATTAAGGTATTTGGAGATTTTTATAAATTTATATTTAGGATTATAAATATGGATTTTTTGAAATTGTTGTATAGATGGAAGATGAGAATGACTCCTGTGGAGCCAAACGTTTGAATAAAGCCATGTCGCCGGGTAGTATGACGCTTCCAACAATGAATAATTGGGATATGTCGCAAGCTATGTCGCCGTATATACCTCCAGATATGAACAGTATTGCTAGTGGATCAATGATGAACGGTCCGCCATCGTATAATAATAACAATAATAACAGTAATAATAATTCGCGGAATGGTCAATATGATTTTTCAACAACTACAACAAACAACTCAGGAAATAATGAGTATTCGACAGGAAACGGACCATTATCGCATTTGAGCGATTCAGTCAATTCGTTAGATCCGTTGAATGCAATGGAGAAAAGTTTGAATGAACAGGTAGAATCTAGTTTTAGTTTATTGAAATTTGATTAAAATTTGTTGGATTTTTAGATGCCCCATACTCCGCATACACCGCACACACCGCATACTCCACATACTCCCGGTTCGGCTCATACTCCCGGCGGTACTGGACCACCAAGTGTCCCACCACCATCCGAACACCACAATAATAGTAGTAGTTCTAATAGTAATTCGAACAATAGTGGGAACAACACACAAGATGGTGGTGTACCTGAAATACCGTCTGATCTCAATTTTGATCCGGCTGCTGTAATCGATGGCGAAGGAACTGGCCAGGAAGCATTAAACGTAAACAAATCGGAATTATTGTTGATTGTTTTTTGTTGAAATAATCGGTTGATGTTTGTTTACAGTTATTGCCAGATAGTGTGGATCCGATGGAGTTGTTATCATACTTAGATCCGCCCGATTTGAATACACCCCCATCGAGTGGTAGCAGTGCAGGGCATGCCAACACGTCAACAAGTGATGACATACTTGCTCTGTTTGAATAAAGATGAGTTCCTGAGCTCACGGCCACAATCAAAGTGGTCTAACATGTGAGTGAACAAGTGTGATAAAACTTACTTTAAATAAAGAAAATAACGTGTTAAATATTGAAGTAAATTTTGGAGAATTAAAGAGTAATTAAGGCAAAAATGATGAAAAGAAAATAAGGTCTAAATCAAACTATTTTCACTGTATTATTTGTACATACAAAACAATATATTAAAGTACTTATTAGTTATATTGGCATATGCTTTTATTTCATTGGTTACATAAATGAGAATTTTATTATTATTACTATTATTGAAAAAAAGTATAAATATATATTTTGATTTTTATGCCAAAATTTTATCAACATTGTAAAATATCTTTGTCTGTAATTGGAGGATAACCAGTGGAATAAAATTGGGAGTTTTCCTGATCGGAAAATCAATCAAAAAAGTAACTCGTAACGGCCAGTTGATATAGTTTAGTATTATTTAACAAAAAACCTACTACATTACGGAAATAATTAAAACAAATAAAAATAGTGTAGCGAATTTGGAACCAAACGAACTAGTAATTCTAGAATTGGCCGTATTATCGGTCTTTTTGCATCTTGATGTGCATAGGCTTCAAGTATTATCTGCTGTATTCCATTCAGTGAACCTAATATAGAAAATAAAATAAAAATAAAACAGCAGACACAACACGTGTAACGATTCATTAAAAATCGAAAATCAATTAATTGAATCAACAAACAGAATACACCATTAATAAGCAATATTCTCGGAGATTTGTGTAAATTTGAGGAAAATTGTTCTAAATGATGATGATGATCGACACAAGCATCCACATTATTTGAGAACTCTAAGACTGTGATAAACTTTTTTAATTATAAGTAATTATAATTTGTTTCTGGTATTTGTATAAATATCGTTCCAAAATATACGTCACCTGTTAACGTTATTATTTGCTATAATAGCAAATAACAACGTTATCCTCGCGTATATTGTGGAATGATTTATAAAATCGAACATCATTAGAATTTGTATTTAAAAAAAAACAACAAATGTGGTTGCTTTAGTGTACTATTTCTCGTGAAAATCATCTAATGTGATAGAGGAAATATATTTTGATTAATAAAAGTCAATTGCGTTTTATTCCCAAATCCTTATACGTGTTTAGTCGTTTGCACAACACTAGTTTTTAAAAGAATTGTGTGTAGGGTCCAAGTTCCTAAATTTTTTCCAAAAAATAATGAATTTAGAGCGAAATCGTATATCAGGTTCACTTGAATTCAAATACAAACTCTTATTGCCAACTCAAATTAACTCTAATTCTAAAACTAAAAAATTTTTGAAAAAAAAATAGTAGACGAAATATAGGTGTCAATAACTTGTATATGTAAAATTAGCCAAAGTAGATAATTTCTATCTTAAATTATCAAAAGTTTACAAATTCACATGACAACAATTTTTCAATTTGTTTATTAAACGATAGAGATAATTAAAAATTGTGACTTCCAAAAGAATATTCGATAAGGCGTAAACTTTTGGTAAATTTTTGGATAAATTTTGCCAATAATTGTTTTTGTTTCTTGTAGTTGGAGAATGTTCATTTTCAGAAAAGCAAAACCAAAAGAGAATCATCCATTGTTGCAAAACAAAAGTAATTCCAAAGGACCAATTTTTTGTAAAATTTCTTTTCTGAAAGTGATTCGCAATTTATATAAAAATCACCATCTACAGACCAATTGTCAACATATCATTTTCTTTTCTGTGTTTTCTTTTCTACTATCATTTTAATAACGATTTGTTCGTTCAGTTGAACCGATTTGGACCAATATTGTTAATCTCGAATTTATTGTAATCGCCATTTTGTTTTTAGTTTTAATTTAAACCATTTAGAGAAGAAAATTATAAAAGCAAAGTGATTATTGGCAATTTTCTATTCCGTTTCTTATGAATGATAAAATAAAAATAGATCTAAATTAATCTGTAGCAGAAATAATTAATGAGTAAGATGGTTGAGAAATACATGAAACGAACCTATGTAATATTGAATTTTTTGCTAAATACAAAAAATTATTAATAATAATAAATTGTAAATACATTGTACATTCGTTTAAGAAAATATGTCTACGCGTATAAATTGAATAATAATTGTTTTATTTTTCGTTCTCTCAATCTTTCTCTACTTTACGTTTCTAGTATTTTATGGGGATTATTATTATTATTATTATTAATTATGATTATTAATTAATTAATTATTTGCGTTTATTGTCCAGTACAAATTAAAAATTTATTAATAGTATTTTCTAAATTTTTTTCTTGTATATTTTTATTTAATTTTTTTTGATTTTGTGTTATCCTATTTTATTATCAGTGTTTTGTGCAATGAATAAAAATGTAGACTGATAGTTTTATTTGAATTCCTCTATTTTATTTTCGTTCTCACCCCTCGCTCATAAATCCACCCTTGTTGAGGAGATCGTTTTTAAGCCTTCGGTGCAAACCGTGGATTTCGAAACCGATATTGGAGAAAATCCAAAATCCCTTTCAACTTTAGAGCGTTCTATTAAAAAAACAAATCAGGAAACCAGTCGGAAGCAAAAACTAATTAAAATTTTACTACGGTGCTAATTATGGACTATTAATTATAATTTCGCAATTTCGATAAAAATCCAGTTGTTGATTAATTAATTGTAGATAGCGAATTAATTGTACTTCTAGTAATCTTCAAATAGCTCAAAAATGCACACCTTGAGGCTACTGAAACTCATTAATTCTGCTTTAAAGCCCCGAATTATCACAAATGGTAAACTAATAAATGTAACCAATCGCGAAAACATTTCGTATTAGTGCTGTAATTTAGGGAGTAATATCGTTTGTATATAAGGGGGTGTAATCGCTCAATAAGGGCTAAAATCGTCTGTGAAAGCGGAGTGGACAAGATTATGTCTGGTTTCCACCCTGAAACAACAAAATAAATAACAAGACTAAAATCAATATACTCCTTTTGGATAACTGGGGTACCCAGAATAAAAATAACACGAAAGGCAGGGAAAAAAACTGTTCTAAATTCATTTTAATGGAGAGAATTCTCCCACAGATCGATTATTTAAATATAGGTGGAAACTTCTCGACGCCTTCATATTGTCAATTTTATTTACCATAGTTTTTATTGTAAAAAGAAAAAGCATTGTAGGTGGATTTTATTAACACCACCACCCTTTTTCTAGTTGTGTCCGTTGGAAAAAAATCAGCGTAAAAGCGCATCGAATACCGACAATCGATTGGTATTCCGCATCGTTGAATTATTCAAATAGATAAATACAAGTGTCTCAATACATATTTATTTTGTATTGTAGTCTTTTTTTGTCATCATATTGTTCTAGTTAGGTTGATGAATATACGGATCAATATTAAGTTTTAGCGCACCGCCCCCAGAATTACATTTTCTACAACATCACTATACGACACAACAATACCGTTCGGAAACAGTCGCGTATATCTCACATCTCCACCACCTACAAGATTTCCGGTTAGAACAGGCGGAAGAAACGACGTATGGGACTTTTTAACGGATAACAAAATGGATTTGTTTGGAAAATTTTCAATAAATTAATCTGCATGTGCCTTTAATCAACGATTAGAATTGAGGTTAATAAATTTTTAATTGATAAGATGGAATAGAATCTAAGATGGGTGTTATTGAGGCTTATCAACAAATTGTGAGTAACTAGACGATTTTTATAATTCACATTCTAATGTATGATTATTTATTGTTATTTATTCGTTTTGTTGTTCTGATTTTAAAAATAGCCTGGTTTATTTCAAACAAACACGGTCGAGTATTTCCATGGAATTCGAGTAAAAAAAACGCTTGTCTACGGTTTTTATGTCATAAAACTCAATATTCGAATTTCCTAAAGGAAATTTTGCTGTAAACTGAAACATGTTCTTTTTCTCTTTATACCGCCTGTTTCACTTAAATTGTCCTCGCTCTATACTATTTGACGACCGATTTGAAGATTTATAGGAAGACTTTTTGGTCAAAAACGATCATTTTTGACGATCTTGCAGTTTTCAAAACTACATGCATAAAATGGCACAAAATTGTGTCTAATATTGATCCGTTTCTTCGTTTTATTGTGCAAAGGGTAGGAATATTTCGCTTTTATTATCGAATATAATGGAGGAAAATGGAAAAAATGTGGGGAGTCGTCGGGCGAATTCAGCCGTTTTTTGACCAACTTCCCGATGAGCTGCGGAGCTCAAATTTCGGTAAAATCCTCCCCAAGAACCCTTCTATAAATATTTAAAAAATTCTGAAATCTCATCAAATAATCGGTGTTTCCATAAGTGAAACATCCTCTAAGATATTTCGCGTAATTACAGTTTAATTATCGGTTAAAGATTTTTTCTTCAATACTAAATCGTTGTGGTAATTATTCATAACCGGTTGCAGTTGCTCTAAATGTGGATTCTGTGATGGTGTTAATAATGAGCATCTGCAATTTGCTAGTCAGGCGGTATTTATTTTAATTTTTGTAGTTTTTAACCCGTTAACAACTTCTTTTTGCAAAAGTTAAACTATTACAATTTCTCTGCACAAGCCAGTAGTTTTTAGGGCGAAAACTAGAAGATTGCGAGATATTTTGAAGAGTTTCTAGCGAATTTTAGCTTCAAATAATCGAACAAAAACATTTTATCATATTTTACTATATTGTTTTATAAAAATAGCCATTTGATTGTTTATTTATCTCGGATTACGTTCAAAAAACAATACTGCATTGTAAATTAAATTAAGCGTTAAACCAACAAGGTAAATTTACTTTAATGGGTTGCGCTATATCAAACTCGCATTTAATTGACATTCAAAATCCCATGATGCACCAGACACGTCAATTTAATTGTCAAATATTTGGTGCAACCCGCCTAATTGGTTATGAAATCGTCTATAACTACAAAATTTCTCATACTATGAGATGTTTGCATTACTATTACCACATAGGGTTGCGGCATTTTTACGAATTTACCCTACTAGTTGTAATTCTTTTGGCAAATTTATCGCAATATCGTAATAATGAGGAAATTTCTGTTGTAGAAATGGACGAATTCGACGTGGCGCAAACGTTTTTGTGTATCCGTTTTGATTGTAGCCACGTTTATTTACGCCTGTTATATTCTATCATCGACATCAACCGAAAATTTATTGCCTGTGAAATGTAATCGATTCATTATTGAAAAAATCCAGTCTATTGTTTGTAAATTGTAGTGTCATCTTTACAACGAAAATATTTGATCCACACATCCACCTGTCGTATACCCAACGATGATCCGTTTAATGAAGACGTTGTTAAATTTTTCTACAAAATAGATTATACGAATTGTTCCTCTATTGGCCTATTAACGTATATCGAACGAATTGGTGATAGTTTTTTATTGAAAATTAATACAAGTTTAGAATCTTCGTATAGTTATTTCAATATACGTTGTTGCTATTCAGTAGTCACCCGATTATCACGAAGTAATAATTTCGAAAGGGATATAAGGTGAGATTTATTGTTTTTTTAATACTAATTTAATTGTATTATTGTTTTTAGATTTTCAAAGTGTCGTTATTTTTCTGAATCTGCTAGAATAACCGATGATTTTATTAAAGTGATATGCACAAATTCTCTAAATATGGAGATTTATTCAAATGTACATACGATTTTGAATTCGAATAAATTGCAAACGTACAAAAAACGATCCGAATGGCAACAAGACCGATTATTAAACGTTGTATTGTTCGGTATTGATAGTATATCGAAAATGAATTTGATTCGAACAATGCCGAAAACTTACAAATTCCTCGAAACTAGAAAATTTCTAAATTTGCGCGGCTATACGAAAATCGGCGACAATACATTTCCAAATTTGATCGGCATATTAACCGGCAAAACGTGGACGCAAATTTACGATGAATGCCAGCCGGGTAAACGTAATTTAGACGATTGCGCTATGATGTGGAATCGATACAGGAACATCGGTTATGTCACCAGTTATGTTGAAGATGTAACCACAATTAGCACTTTTAATTACGGTCGGATGGGCTTCTCGAAACCACCAACAACGTTCTATTACCATCCATACTTTAAAGCTTGTGAAACGTTAAAAATTGACCATAGATGTGGTGGTTATTATTGTACAGGACCTGAGAATACCGGTGAACGTCTATTGAATATTGCCAAAGATTTTATGATTAATTTGGGGGATTACCCGAAATTCGCCTTGTTTTGGACGAATACGTTCAGTCACGAATCGGTGAATTGTCCATCATCAATGGACGATAAAATCGAACAATTCCTCCACGATATTTACCAATATTTAAACGATACGATTTTGATTATGTTTAGCGATCATGGCTTTCGTTTCGGTGATATTCGATTCACACATACCGGTTGGTTAGAGGAACGATTGCCGTTCATTTACGTCCATCTACCGGATAGTTTTAGGCAAGATTACCCCGAAAAATATCGAAATTTTCTATTAAATACCCACCGATTAACAACACCATTCGATCTCTACATGACACTGGAAGATATCCTCGTAATGGTCGATCCAAAGTACAAAATTGAGCCAAGTGTGGCCTGTCCAAAATGCAAATCTCTATTCGACGAAATTGAGGAGAATCGCACCTGTAAAGATGCTGCAATTGACCAGCATTGGTGTATGTGTAGTGGACATTCGTATATTAGTACGAAAACACCAACTGTGATTGAAACTGCACAATTTATTGTAAACAAAATTAATATTTTCATTGGAAATTTTAGTGAGAGTCAAAATTGTGCCTATTATAAATTAAATAAAGTCATTTCAGCTGGTATGTCGGAATTATATAAAAACGATCAAAATCGTTACGTTAATTATTTTTTAATTTTATTGGAAACAAATCCATCGGCAAAGTTCGAAGCTACAGTTGAAGCACTCAAATTGAATACAACAATTGTATTCAACATGTTAGGTGATATTAGTCGTTTAGATAGATATGCGGACAATAGTTTTTGTATTAGCGATTCAATATTGAAGAAATATTGCTACTGTGATGGATTTTTCAATCGTTTAAAAAGTGCCATTTCTAGGATTTTTTGAATAATTTTTCGATTATTTCTTGTTCCGTTTGTTCTTGTTAAACAAGGTGCCTCTCAATCAAATAAATTATTTTGTTCAGTATCCAAATTACCAATTAATTAACCCACCAATTCTAAAATAATTGCCAATATTTATGTATCTATTTGAAATGCCCTAGCTGTATATGGATGCGCCATCTAGCGGTTAAATACTGTAATGTTGGTTGCATAACTCGCATGGAAGTCGTACGTAACTTGTTTTGTACAATTTGTTGATTTTTTCTTTTCGAATTCAAAAACAAATGCGTTATCACACCTGTTATCAGTCTCTATAAGTGTACAGTGATATTATTAGATTATGTTTCGATATCAAGTGTTCTATTAAAATAATTTATTGTACATTATCGAACTTAACCTAACTTTTTAGATTTGGTGATTGGATTTTTTCCGTTTCAAAATAACGTTAATTTCCGATTTTAACCAGTTCGAATAGAAGAAAATGCCTCGTGATCAAAATACGTATACGAGATGCCACAGTACTGGCTCTCTACCATTAGGAAATTCGTCACAAAATTCAGGTACAGTTTGAGTCTTGTTTGAATGGAAATTTCCAATAGAATTGCGCGTATATTTGTAGATGATGAAGACGAATTAGAGAATAAAACATCGCCAATTAGTTATAAGGAGCGCCGTCGGGTTGCCCATACGCAAGCCGAACAGAAACGTCGCGATGCTATAAAGAAAGGCTACGATACTTTACAAGAATTAGTGCCTACATGCCAACAGACCGACGTCTCTGGTATCAATTTATCAAACATAGATAAAATTGTAGATTAATTAAATTAATTTTAGGTTATAAATTAAGTAAAGCAACAGTCCTTCAAAAATCAATCGATTATATTCAATATTTACAACAACAAAAGAAGAAACAAGAAGAGGAACGTAATGCGTTACGTAAAGAAGTTGTGGCTTTGCGGATCATGCAAACCAATTACGAACAAATCGTCAAAGCTCAACAAACCCTGCCGGGACAGACTGAAACTCGAATTTCGGACGAAGTTAAATTCTCTGTGGTAATTCATTTTTCGATCAAACAATTCGATTTTACCAATCAAATTCCAGTTTCAAGCAATCATGGAACAATTGTTTCTCACATTCAGTAAAGTACCTGTTAGTAATTTCTCGGACCTATCCGGTGGTGTGTTCAGTTGGCTGGAAGAATACTGTAAGCCACAAACACTGAAAGATACAGTTTTGAGGGTCTTACAGAGACATAATGGCCAGATGAGAGGACAACAACCGCCCACTTTATAGCAATAATAATTCGATTTGATCGTTCCGAAAGCGATTTTGTTATAGAATTATAACCGGATTTGCTTTGAAATTGGTCTAAATTATGAATATCGTTAAATTTACGTTGTTTTTGTTGTTTTTAATCTAAATATATAAGCATATGTTTATTATTTTTCTATTGATAGATCTATACAGTTGGTACAAATAATTGTGATTTATTGTGCCACTCAGTTTTATATTTGTATATAAAAATTTTGTAATAATACTTGATTTATAAATAAATTTCTCTTGTGTTCGTACATACTCCTCCTTGGTCTTGAACTTCTCTCAATTGGAGATCGTTCAAGCTGTTTCCACCGATTTTATGGATGTTTAACTCGCCAATTGTAAACTTTTATGCATTTTAAAAGAAAACGATATTTATTAATCCATAAATTTGCAGTATTGCATGATTTTTCAACAATATCAACAATTGGCTTATTTTATTTATAAAATGTGATTTTTTACATATTTTTCTTGTTATTGTTGAAGTTCGAGTTGTTAAAAATTCGGGACTTTAGGATTAAGAAATACTCTGAAATTTCAGAGTATTTGATTTATTTATTTTAGAGATGTTACCGTTTGGGTTCTGCGATTGCGGAATTTCCGTAAAGCTCGGAAGCTGTGTTTCTGCGCCTTTTCAACGAAATTAGTGATATGGAAGGCGAATGTTTTGAAACGTGAAGGTCCAAACTACGTCTTTTTCAATGTCGGTAGATTGCCAATATTTAATAATCGATTTCTCCCTTGTTTGACCATGTATTGTAATGACTGTAGTAGCATTAGAAAGAGCAATTCAAGGAGTATCTGAGCGTCTTTGTTTGAAAAATTCCAATTGAATTTTGAGTTATCTCTGGGAAAATCTTGGAGTATGTGTTTTTTCAAAATTTACTCGCATTTTTCATTATAACTTATCAAATATTCTCAGTTTTTCAATGATTTCCTCGCAGTATACAGCAAATTTAAAGCGCTTTTCAAATTTACCACTAAGATTGTTAGTTTTCCAGAAAATTGGTGAAACGTTGACAATTTTACTCCAAGTCCTTTTTTTTGTTTTATTTCCGTTTCTGTTTCCGTTGAAAAATCTCAAATTTATTTCATAAAAATCAAATACTGACATTCTAAACATGCCTTATTTGTGTAAATATCGGAAATAATTTCGCAATTTCTAATGGAATTTGTGGATATTGAAATAATGCGAATCCTAAAATTAATAAACATTCGACAGTTGTGGAGAATTCAATTGGAATCTCCGACAAGTGTTGTTTACATTGCATCGCTTTCAACAGAATTCGTTTTCTGAGTTAGTTTACAAAGGAAGACGCCTTGCCGACAGATTTTCATCCCAAACACAACAAAGTTTTGTATTAATTAATTTTGTATGTTTGAATTGTCTTATCATAAAGACAAAGTTTGAAACTGATAAGCTTCCGTGTACGCTTTGTTGGTAAACAGTTGTTTCATTAAATTTCAGAATTATCTAGAATCAAAATTTTATTAAATCGACTTGTGAATTGTGATTTAAATTGATATAAAATAGAAAATATCAGAGAACGAGCCTAAATTCTCAAACTACTTGTGTGTAACGGAAATTACTATCAAACTTTGGCATAATTTTGAAGCTTGATAAAGCCACAAGTTCCAATTAAAACTATTGCCGAGTAGAAGTTTAGATAAGAGTTTTTCGTTTATTGTTAATCGTTTTGAGAGCCTCTTTAAATATTCTATTGTGTTGCACAGTGATCCCTTTATTATAATCAACGAATTTTGTTAAAGTTTTATAGGAACTGTAGGGGACTAGAAAGGGTCGACAGTTGCTCGAGATGAATTTCCATAAGGATTCATTAATCATTCTGCAATCTTCTCAATGTAATTTCACGACAGAACACTTAACCGAACACGCAAAATTCGGCAATAATTGGGAAAATTGAGCCCGGCGCATCCGCCAAATTTACAAATAATACACCTGAATTTCGCACATTTATTAAACTAACTGGAAACAAATTTATTAATAATTGAAATATAGTTAAATTAACAAAATAATAGTGAAATAAATTATCGATATTTTATTCGTTTTGTGTACACATACTCGACACATTTACACGGTTTTCGTTGGGTAATACTAAACACCAGTTCACATCATTTCCACTCAATCACATCGTATCCAATGTTCAAATTTCAAACTATACTGGTCTCTGTCGGCTGACTAGAAATATGAGTTAGATATTTGAGAGATATGGATTCTCTCCTATACCTATTCGGTTGGCGGGGATTGCATTTTTTCGGCCGCTCCGGACAACAAATATGCCGAAACACGTAATAATAACACAACAATAGTGCAGCAATTATGACACTACCAACGCCCAATGTCAATATTATCTCCAAATATTCCATAACGTGCATATCTCTTGCATTTTCAATTAACGCCAAAAGCTCTGATCTGTAATTAATGAGATAATAACAAACCTATTCTACTATATTAGAAAAACACAAAAAAATCATCATCATAAAATGTGGAAGAAGGAAATTTGTAATTGAGGCTCGGTTTGTCTTTTCAATTTCAATCAAGCGACTTTTTCTATTCGAGCAGATTAACGATCGATGGTTGGATTGTTACAAATAGAAAATGACGAAAGGACAAGAGGACAAGGTGAACATTTTCGTTGGCGTTCAGCGGATAAACAAGTAGTCAGATTACTTCAAATAGAGATCATCTTTCCTCCCACATGTGTCATTCGTCACAAAAAATAATTAATATTCGACTTGAAACAAATCTAATTGTAAGGGGGCTTCTATAAGGAGATCTAAAGATAATTCAAATAGACTCCTCAAACTAATTATAGACGTATCCGGTTTCGATCAAGGTAATACAAACAGGTTGTTCTGTTGAAAATGTCGCGTTGTAGCTGGAAAATCGATCTATAAATCTAACGCAAATCGAGATAGAAATTAGAATCCGAATTGTTGCCGAATATGCGTTTGTTAATATTGCAAATCGACTTATTTCGGATTTTTTGTATCAATTTTATCTATACGCCGAAAATAATCAATAAAAAAAACTGGAAGATTAATTGCGTTCGTGTTAATGAATCGAACAACGAGCCGAATGCGAATTTTTATCGATTCTGTTCAATGATCCGTATGGTGATTAGATTAGGTGGTGAAATATTGTTTACAATAAATATTTACAATTTAATTGGTTTAATTAATTTAATAAAAGGCTGAAATATTGTGAATGTTACAAAATTGAGAATCTCATTAGAAGACAATTTACTTCGCTTCAAGCGCGTTTATACGGCCACAAAAAAGAAACTTAATCAATTAACTTATAGTGTGAGTTGTAATTGATTCAGTCTCAAATTAATTATTAACAAAGAAGAGAAACGAAGAAGAATTGGTGACATTCTGACGACCGTAATTCTACAAATTAGATTCGATCCGAGTAGAGAATTTCGTGACGTCTCTTCTAAGGTCTTACTGTAGTAAATAAAACGCTTTAGATAAATTTTGAAATATTTTTAGTTTTAGTTTATTTATCATTGTGGTTTATGGTGCTTTTTTTGGCAAATCTACTAGAAATATCGCGTATGTCTGTCACTAGGAAGTAGTTCTATTTAATTAACACAAAATAAATATTTATACATTTTAATGAAAGATTCAAGTAGTGGTTTGTTATTTTGGATCATGAATCGATTTCGTAGTTGAATTTCCAAATTAATTTCGCTATTCACAATTATAATTGAATTATATTAGGTGATAATACTAGAATTCTGTATGTTCTAATATAAGATTTGATTTGTTGTAGTTCTTTAAATCGAATTGAATATCCGAACAAATTTCATTTCAAACGTCTCCCGACCTCGCTTTTCATCAATTTTATATACAATTTGTTTGTCTTTGTTTAAAGTTTGATTTGTAAGGTAAACTTCCACCTGAAATCAAATTCTTTGATTTACATAACCAAAGCAATATAGATTTCGCGTATAAGCATAAATTCGTTCCAGAACCGTTATAAATAATTATAAAATTCCAACAGAATTAATTAACCCAAGTATACGTATGTACACATATTGTGGAAGCTTTAATTATACAATTTCATTGGTGGAATTCAATCTTTGTGTACGGAAATTGAGTGTAAATTCACGTAAAGAAGCCATCGATTATAACCCGCAATTGGAGTTTAGATTAAATCGCTTGGACGGCATTGTTAATCTTAACGTAAAGATGATCAAAATTCGATTCAATTCTTAGAATTTTCTGAAGAAGCTCTATCGAATTTAGTTTCAAAAGAAAGCCTTCTTCTAGATGGATTTTCGCCATCACAGATCAATCATGTTTTATACAATGAGAAACTGTAACGCATTATAAAAAATCGTTTCTACTCACTTTTCTATTGTCGTATAAATGGAGACGATAATTTCACATTTTCATCGATCTAGATGCAAGCAACAATAGATGGGTGATAGTGTGGACACTTGTTGAAATGATAAAAGTTGAACATGAACTGTTGTGGATTTAAAGCTTTACAATGTTCGACGACGACGTCCCGACGCTGCGTCGTTCCGTCTGTCGATCTAATCCAAAATATCTCTCTATAACCGAATACTACAATGTATACACCGTATATAAACACTGATTTATAATCCAATAACGTGTCACTGTTCGATATTTTTAACAAGTTACAATTTCACAGGAAAGAACAGGACGAGTATTGGCAATTTAAACAATAACAGATAGATTTTATTCCATAAAGGATATTTTTATGCATTTTTTCACAATTTCATTTAACGTTTTGTTTATTTTAGAATACCAAACCCCTTATTCCGTTTACAAATCAATAGGTTTATTTTAACAACAGTGGAGTTTACACACTTCACTTGCTTTAATTTCAACTTATTCCGATTATTGCCAAGTCGACTAAATTGAGATAAACACAGTATAGAGTTTTATTGAAGCCTAAATTAATAATGAACAACGTCGTTATTTAAACATTTCAATTTTCATGTTTTTGTCGTCTTATGAAAAGCGTTTTATATCCGGATGTAAACGAGAAAAGAAAGAAAAAGTGTTGTTTTTTTAAATAAATTACCGGTGTCATCTACAGACTTGAATAATGACACGTTTTTCTTTTATGAAATTAATAAAACGCTTGTAAATCTTTTTAAACGTCAAACAATACCATTCCCTGTATTCGATTGTATCTAATTTTATCGACAACTGTCGTCAATTTTTAACGAAAAATTGGATAAATGACGATTTCAATACAGATTAAAATTAAGACGTTCTACAGTACGAATCGTTAGATATTTCTGTGTTTTAACAAGAGAAGTGTCAAATAAATTCTTTAATGTTTTACAAGAACAGGAAAATAATTACAGAGGCAAATCAATATTGACACTCGTTCTAAATGAAATATCTCTTTAGCACGTCTCGTTGAGCAGATGGGAGCGGTTTTAGATCGAATTTATCATACCAAACTGGCAATACCCGCTAGACACATTAGTAAACAACTACAGAATATAAAAATTAGTCCATTTTAGGTCATTTTCAAGCTAAATTGTGCCATAAAAACCGTCCAATTCAGGTTTATTTTCACGCCACAATCGACAAATTTCCATTCTAATTGGAATGAAAAGATATTTTTCTGTTTTGCGTCAATAATAGCGAGATTATTCAACTCGCTAGTGTATCGAAATGAGTACTTTTCGATACACCTGGAAAATTTAGTAATTTTTTTTCCTTAAGGTTGGTGACGTTTTCGTTGTTATTGATAACTGTCAAAAATACTAAACAAAATACACATTCATTTTCAAATGTTCAACTGTTATATCAGTAACACCAACTCCCACCAAATTCCCTAAATTTCATGACTCAAAATTTTTTGTAAAAAGGGCACAAAATAGGCAAAACAGAAAAAATAGTTTAAAAAAACTCGGGTTATAAGTCGTATATTGCACTCATCCTTTAGAAAACTCGTGTTACCGCACTAGTTTTCTAAATTTGGACTCGTACAATAATTGTCGACTTATGATACTTGTTTTTTAATATACTATTTTTAAATCAAGACCTTTATAAGCGAAATTATTCATTTTAGCGAATATGCGGGAATATTTCTTTGATCTCAATTCGTCTCATTCCTTTTAGGGAAATCAGAACCAAGAATAATTATCGTAATGACAAAAATTAATGAGTTTTATGTTTTCTATCTCGACTATTTCGCAATCAATGACGAATAATCAAGGTATTTATGTCTAATACTATATTGTTTAAAGAGATATAATTCACAATGATTTTATATTTTTATTTAAAAAACATGATAAAAGTACATTGTCATTGCTATTATTAGAAATGTATTTGATAAATTGGAAACTTACTCGAATCTAATTTAATTGTCCAAATTTGATAGTATTGTTAATTAAATTAATTGATTACGAAATTACCCAAATTTTGTAAACCGAAATCGTAAAATTAGTCCAAAAATGCTTGTTTCATAATTTTACAACTGAATTAATTAAAAAACTCTTTTATTTGCTCTTGAAATTCCAGCTAATTCCACAATATTCAAGAAAGGCCTAACTCAAAGACTCATACATCAAATACTTTTTTTCAATTATAGCGAATTAAACAACGTTTTGACCTAATTTTACGATATTTTCGCGCTCACTTTATCAAAAGATTCGTTTTTGACAGTACCACCAAAGGAAACCATCTCTATATAAAATATACAATGACGGCTTGAAGTCTCCTTATTTACTTTGAAGATTGTTATTTGAAGGCTTCAAAGACTGCCGGAAAATTTCCATAGTTTCTCCCTCAAAACGAAAGTTTTCGAATCAAATAAACCGTTTCAATCGTATTCTGGTCGATAAAACTGACCATTTCTACCGAATACGAATGAATTTCTTCCATTGGAATTTATATTTAAAAAAAAAACTCTTATCAGCTTACACAATCGAATTCAATTATTGTTTTTAATCATATAATCGTTGGGATAAAATTTTAATT
This sequence comes from Mylabris phalerata, assembly GCA_020740385.1. Taxonomy (NCBI): domain Eukaryota; kingdom Metazoa; phylum Arthropoda; class Insecta; order Coleoptera; family Meloidae; genus Mylabris; species Mylabris phalerata. Next base: position 3,742,651 of record JAJEOX010000299.1, on the reverse strand, counting down.
CCATTAGTCGCGATAAGCTAACAATAATGAGCAATTTTACGCGTTTTTTAATAAAATCATATTTATCGATTGTCGGTACACGAATTTTTTGATCATTGCGGAACATCCACAAAATAACGCTAACGTAAACTTGAATTCCTCTCGAGATTATTGTCTTAAACGTAACATAATTGCAACTTTGACGATAACGTTAGCAAATGGAAAGTTTCTTTGGTTGTACTGATGTTTATGGTAATTTTAAGATTACAGTTGTGCAATTTTAGTATAAATTAAACAATTTTTTTACTACAAGAACGTGATTGTGAATTATTTATTTACATAATGTAATTTTTAACAATTTTTATTTGAAAATTAAAGAATGGTGTTTGCATATGTTTTATGGCATATTTTCCAAACAGTTTTGCAAATTTGAAAAGCTACATTGTTGATTCTTAGGACAAACACCATATTTTTTATTTATACAAACATAAAGAGTTCTAGTTTAATATGTATGAATGGACATGTTCCATTCGACATAATTCTTGCTTTTTCCAAAAAAGAAAACGATAAACTTAAATAATGTGCATTTAAAAATAGTTATACACCGTATTTTTATTATTTTTACATTCTATAAGCGGCCTTGAGCCGAATAACAAACATAAGTTTATAGGTAATCAAACAGTATAGCCGCCCGGTTTTACCATAAACGACTGGTTTTTCCTCACTTTCAGGCCTAAAGTGGAGGTTACATTACGAATTTTTCGCCTAAATCGAGTGCATCGTGATCATTTTCGAAAAAACAATAGCCTTTCCCGCTAAATTACTCAAGTATTAAATAAATACTTACTTTATCTAATCAAAGATAAGGATTTAGGTGTATGTGGTTCATTTCTATAATAGTTTGTGTGATAAATCAACTAAAATCTAATTGTAAATTTCTATAAAATAACTAGCGGTATTGGTGAAAAAATGAAAGTGATTGTACGTTCTGAAATTTCGGAAAGCCAATTCGATGCACCACCAAAAACGCCAGTTCGCGACATTTTCAAATTGATGTGCAAAAATCTATTGATAGCCGAAGATTGGTATTTTGGACTGTGCTATAAGGGTGCTGATAACGAAATAATTTGGTTGGACACTTCAAAGAAAGTATGTATCGTCTGAAAAGTCGAATTAATTATCAAAATTGAGCGATTTTTCTAGCATTTGAAAGATTTGAAAAGTACATCAGAGAAATTAGCGTTCAGAGTTAAATATTATCCGGAAGATGTGGCGGAGGAATTGATCGAAAAGGCGACAATTGAGCTATTTTTCGCACAAATTAGAAATGCTATTTATAAAGATGAAATCTATTGTCCGCCGGATACTTGCGCCCTATTAGCTTCGTACGTTCTTCAAGCTAAACATGGTGACTATGACAGTACGAAAAATGGGAAAACTTCCATCATAAATCAGAAACTTATACCAGACAGGTTTGATTTTTGAATAAATTTACTAAAATAATAAAATTGAATATTTGTAGAGTACTTAAACAGTACCGAATGGACGCCTCCGAGTGGGAGGAGAGCGTTATCAGCATGTGGAAGAAACATAAGAGCATGGACGATGAAGACGCTATGATGGAATATTTGAAACTGGTTCAAAATCTCGAAATGTACGGAGTTAGTTTCTTCGAAATCACAAACAAAAAAGGCACTCCTCTAATTTTGGGCGTTAACGCCCTCGGTTTAGACATCTACAAGCCGGAAGACAAGTATTTATATTGCTCTAAAATCGAATTTCAATTTGATAATTTGGTCGATCTTTAGATTGAATCCACAAATTTCGTTCCCCTGGTCCGAGATAAAAAACCTAAAATTCAAAGACAAAAAATTTACGATCAAACCAACATCGAAAACGACTCAAGACTTTATTTTCTTCACCAATAATCCGCGAACGAGCAAACACATTTTGAATTTGGGTATCGGCAATCATTCGCTGTACGTGCGACGTAGGAAACCGGATACGCCGGAAGTTGTGCGGATGAAGGAGCGTGCTATCGAAATGAGAAAAGCGAAAAAAGAACAAAGGTAACGACGCCAATAAATTTATTGATTCGATGCAAAAACTAGAAATTTATTCCAGGGATAAACTGAATTCTGAACGGGCCGCTCGCGAGGAGATCGAACGACGCGAAAACGAATACAAATCGTTAATAAAATCAATGCAAGAGGAGATGGACCGCAAACAGGCCAGTCTTGATGAAGCTGAGAAGACAATCAAGAAACTCCAAAGACAATTAGAAGAACTACAACAGGCTAAAGATGAATTGGAGAAACAACAAGGGGAATTAAAAGAGATGATGGAGCGTTTAGAACAAAGTAAAAATATGGAAATTGAAGAGAAACAACGCTTAGAAGAGGAGATTCGATTGAAACAATTAGAAGTGCAACGTATTCAGGATGAAGTTGAGGCTAAAGATGCTGAAACGAAACGTCTACAGGATGAAGTTGAAGAAGCACGCCGGCGTGAAGAGGAATTGAAACAACAACAAATCGCTGAAGCTGAACGTTTAGAAGAAGAACGACGACTGAGGGAATTAGAAGAGAATAATAGGAAGGAACAGGAGAAAGAATTGGAGAGTCTACCAGATGGCGCCGATACAGCTTTACCAGAACTGGTTAGGGTCAACGAACAGTTGAAGGAACAACTGAAGATGTTGCAAGAGAAATTAGAAGTGACACGGGACGATGAATTGCAAACTGATCTGGATAAAATCCATAGAATTAATGTTAAACAAGGTATTGATAAATATAAGACTTTGGCTGATATTCGACGTGGTAATACTATACGTAGGGTTGAAATGTTTGAGAATTTATAAGCATTTTTTGTTCAATTAATTACATTATCAATAAAGCTTCATTAATATAATAACCTATTTGAAACACATTAGGACAAATGTTGTCATTTGGAAGTAAGAATTCCGCTCAAAGTTGCCCTAAATCAACGAATCCTTAGGCGGTTTAAGAAGTTTATTTGAAGAGCTATTCGAAAAATATTCCCAAGACTTATAGGAGGGTCGCATTTTAGCATTTGGACTTCGTAGCTCATTTGGAAATTCGCCAAAAAACGCTTGTTTCTGAGCATGTAACGTCAAATGACTCAAGGATGCTTTTTCATGAGCTATTCTGGGTAATTTTACTTGCGTATCTTTTGAAAATATTGGAAACGAGCGTTTTTTGAACAACTTAATGATAGCGAAATTTGGCTAAAGTAATCTCCAAAGACCCTTCTATAGATTCTGGAATTGCTCTGCAAACAAAACGGTAGTTGCCGGAAGATAACAATTATGCTTACCCAGGAAACCGTTCTACATAACCATATTCAATGCATATAAAAATTCATTTATTAGATACAAGATTAAGATTTTATCGATAGATACATTTTGCCTTTCAATGTTTGTTTAACAGGATTGATTTTCTTCAAAATCTGCGTCATTATATTCACCAATTGTTCACTACTCAAGCCAGTTTTCTTCGATTTGAATTTCTGTAATAATTCAGTTGTGGTCATCGGTTTCCTCATTAGATATTTCCGAACCGCATCCTCGGTAATACCCGATTCGCTATTATAACAAAAAAAAAAAAATGTGGCAACTAAAATTTTTTATAATAATTGTAACACAAACCTTGATCCCATTATATAATTAGGTAGATCTAATTTCGATTTTTTATTAGACGGCCCGGCTAAAGCATCATTAATAATTTTCCTCTTATTATCAGTTGGTGTAGCAGATCTTGAACTATTCGTACTATTAATTCCAATTAAAATCCAATGATTAATTATCTATTTGATTGAAAAATTGGTTTTAATTACCTGCCCGGCTCGATTTCATCTTTCTTTACACCTTTCTTCTCCAATTTCTTCTTCTTTATTTCCTCATCCGTTTCACTATCCGAACTGAAATCACTATTTGAGTCTTTATCTTTCTTGACATCCTTCTTATTATCCTTCTGTTTCTTTTTATTCTTCTTCTTTTTATCTTTCTCATCAGTTTCATCCGTTTTTTCGTTAGTTTTATCTTTATTCTCATCATCTTCATTACTTTGTTCTTTATCGGATTTCTCTGAATCTTCATCGCTACCTTCATCGGATGTTAATAGTTTCCGTAACGCTTTCTCTTCAGCAACGCTCTGTAAATTGGCATTTTCAGGTTCGCTTTCACTACTATCACTAATGTAGTCTAATTCGCGTCCTTCACCATCACCGTCATCGGAATCTTCAAATGCTTCAAGATCCGTATCGCGTTTCGATTTCTTTTTAGGATCATCTAAAAACAATCTGAATGTAGTGATTTTGATTTTTTCTAACCGAAATATTACTCTTTTTTGTTTTTTTCTTCTTGTCAGGTTTCTCTTCTGGTTCCTCTTCTTTCTCGTTTTCTTCATCTGAATCATCGTCGGAACTATCCATCCATTCATCCATATCAGAGATTTTTAAATCTATTCATAGATAAATAATAAAAAAAATTAACGAATAAATAGATTCGATACCTTTAGATTTTTTAGACGATGCTTTCTTCCCTTTCTCTTCACCCTCATCCAATTCACCCTCCTCGTCACCTTTCAAACGTTTCCGCAACATCAACGAAAAATAATTCAAATGTTTGTTGCGTTTGTTGAATTCTTGTTCGGCTTCTTCAGCGGTTAATGCTTTATACCTTTGGACCGGTTGAAATTTGTACCATTCTTGTAACGGGAAAGCTTCAATTGCCCCATCAGCCGCATGTGTGAAAACATAATAAGCTGCATTCTCCGATACGCCACCCTCGCGGATCCCTTTGAATTTCTTCACTGTACTACCGTACGATTTTAAAATCCACGGTTGGTCGTCGGCGCGATATTTTCTAGCAACAATTCCCAGTTTTTTACGGCGGGCCTCCTCTTTAGCCTCCCTACCGAATTCTGAACCGGCTCCAAATCTAAAATTGAACATTATGAAGCTTGAAGATTCGGTTTAAATTTGTCAATACTTGGGTTGTTCTTCTTCAATTCCGCGATATTCACGAAGGTTGTTTTCACGTTCCATTTTAACCTGGGTCCATTTGGAGAAATCAACTTCTAGATTTCCGTTGAATCTCATCACATGATAACGTTTGTTGACATTTTTTGGTACTTTTATCGTGTATTCCTGCACATTACCTGTCTGCAATTGCCACTAAAATATATAAATTTACAACAAACTAAATAATAACAGGCTTACCGAAGTGGAATTTGATGCCATTTTTAATTTAATTCTCAATAAATTTTCATAAATTAACTAATTTTACAATATGTTGCAAATAATGAGTTTCTAGCAATGAGATAGAAGGGGATTGTTGCTTTATAAGCTTCTCTCTCATTGATAATAATGACAATTTACAATGAAAGGACATAACCTTAAAAACTTGACATTTTGACAGGTTGTTGGGGTGCGTTCGCAATTTGTTGTTGATTTAATAATCCATTTATTAATTATAATTAGAAATAAAAGACTAAACTGGAAATATTACAATAAATAAACACAAAATCATACACTGTATTTGCTAGTAGTTCAATCAAATCATCGATTTTCTACATCTATATCATTCCAAAATTACGCTAAACGCATAAGTAGGCAACCAAAATTACGTCACCTTGAAAGTATCTTGAAAGTATAAATGTTTCTAGCTTTTATAGCTAGTATTTCACGACTGATTTGGAAAAAAAATTGAGCAATTATAGGGAACACCCTGGAGATTATTTGAGCAAAATTTGGGCCAGGTAGCACATCGGAAAGTTGGTCAAAAAAACGATCGTTTCTAACGATGTCGCGAGTTACGCACGTTAAATGATTCAAAATGACTCAAAGAAGCTCCTAACGTTGATTTTATTCGTTTTTCTCCATTTTATTCTGTAACGGGTAGGGTGTTTTCTCCAGAATAAGATTGAGAAAAATGAAAAAAATCTGTGGCGAGTATCCATGAGTCATTTGACCTGTTTATCTCTTTTTTTGACCAACTTCCAGATGAGCTACGGGGTTCGAATTTTGGTAAAATGATCTCCAAGGACCGTCTTATAAATCCTTGAAATATTTTTCAAATCGTTCATCAATTAATACGTGTTTCCATTACAGCTAGCAATATTTAATTGGAACATGCGGTATGTTCGTATGTTTCTAAATTAGGATCATTTTATACACTGTGACCGAAAAGTTCCGCATAATGCAAATAACTTTTCTATTTGTCAAAATTTTGAAAAACGCCGAGACGGGTAACTTTTTATTCTTTACTTGCCTATTTGTGATGAGGTCAAAATGACACTACCAGTTACCATCGCGAAGAAATGGCGTCATCAGTATTTTTTTTTAACCCCTATTTTGGAATTTTTTTCTGGAAGAGCATATTTTTCTGTGCTCAGACATGTAAAAATTGCAGGGGGTTACATAAGAAAATTTTCGAGAAAAAAATTGTTAAAGTTTCTAAGATTTTCTGTCATCACAATATCCATGCATCAGCATGACATACAGAAAACACAGTACCTGTGAATAATCATTACATGCATTGATTTATTAAAGGATCAAGTAGGCATCGGTTGAAAATTTCACATAATTATAGACAAACATGGCAGATTAAATTGTCAAAAATAAAATGCGAAATGTGAATGATTTCTACCAATGGAGATGTAGGGCGGAATAAAATTAAAGTGTATTTGCTCTCTTTAATAACTTGTATCATCTCCATTGCTAATAATCATCCCAATTTCTCATTTTATTTTTGACAATTTAATTCGCCATGTTTGTCCATAATTATGTCAAATTTTCAACCTATGCATACTTGATCCTTTAATAAATCAATGCTTGCAATGCTTATTCACAGATATTGCGATTTTCGTATACTATGCTGATGCATGGTAATTGTGATGACTGAAAATCTTGGAAAACTAACAATTTTTTTCTCAAAAATTTTCTTATGTAACCCCTAATAATTTTTACATGTCTAAACGCAGAAAAATATGCTCTCCCAGAAAAAAAATTTAAAAATGGGGGTTCTAATTAAAAAAAATTGATAATGATGCCATTTCTTCGTGATGGTTATTGATAGAGTCGTTTTGACCTTGTTAGAAAGGGAGAATTAAAAAATAAAAAGTAACCTGTCTCGGCTTTTTGATAAATAAAGAAGTTATTTGCATTATCCGGAACTTTTCGGTCACAGTGTAGAATATGATGCTAATTTAGGCCCTATTAATCTACTTTGAGACTTATTTCAAAGTTAATCATTCTGTATTTTACAATCCTAGAATTTTTGCAGTTATTTTTCATATAATTTTGCAGCTAAAGTGTCAAGGAAAAATATTTAAACAATTTTATCCAATTTTTAAACTATTTAGACCTAGGAATTTGGTAGAAATCACCGTAAATACAAAATATTTAAACATTATATTTAAATTTATTATTTACAAAATCTACAATATTCTAGAATTTTATAATTTTAGCGTTACGTAAAGTAACGCTTTCAAGTTATCTTGTATTTTGCGGGTTAAAAACGATACGATTATAAGTTACGTACTCCTGTACGTACGGCCAAACAATTTTTTTCGAATTTTTGATAAGAATACAACAAAGGAATGATTACTTAACGTTATTTTCGAATCTTGTCAGTGCCTGTCTTTTGTTCATTCGAATTTTCGTTGTCGAGATGTTAACACCGTTTCGAAAATCGGTCGTGAAATCGGTTTTGTTTAATTTAATAATAAATTCTCGCGATTTTTAAAACAAAGTGACGCGTATTTTGATGTCCCCGTTGAAGTGCTACCGTTTCTAAAATTCAATAATTCACATATTTTTTAAAACAAAGTGCCTCGTATTTTGTTAAACGTTGAAGTGTTGTCGTTTACAAAATTTAATAATAAATTAACGCGATTTCTAAAACAAAGTGTTACCGTTTTGACAATTTAAAAATAAATTTACGTACGTGTTTAAAACAAAGTGTTGGTGTTAGTGCTTCTGTTGGTGCCAACCTGGACGAAGGAGTGGGCAGTAAGTCATCCCTTGGATTTGGGCGATAAGAAGTCAACGAAAGGGTAAGTTGAAATATTTGAACAATCGTAATTAATAATGAAATTGAACAAAAAACTCTAATCAAAAATGAGTGTTCTGTTCTATTTCGTTAATAATTTAATCCCATATTTGTGTCATGGATTCTTGGTTTATAAATTTAATCATCATTAAAATAATTTTTCAAGTTAAATTATTTTTCAATTACTAACGGTTTTTTTTCTTTTTATTACAGTAGGTCCGAACAGCGAGGGACAGGAGGCGTTGTAGCAGAGGGGTAAGTACTTTTTTGATTTACATCGCGATCGGTCCAAGTCGGGATATCCCAAGACAAAAACGGGATATTCGGACGGTTCGGTTCGGTTCGGTTCGGTTCGGTTCGGTTCGGTTCGGTAATCAACAATACGCGATTGTAGGCATAGGGAACGCGCGTTAGATACTTGTTAGGTACTTGTTAGGCACTTGTTAGGCACTTGTTAGGCACTTGTTAGGCACTTGTTAGGTACATCAACGTACAACCCCCTGGCATTCTTCCCCTTCAAATCTCATTATTACTGCTGGATTTTGTAGGTCTTTAAACAACGATTTCTCTGATTCATCGTCTCTCTCTTCTGGATACTGGTGTTCTTTTGCATCTTCAAGAAAATGGTAAATATGTAATAATTTTTTTCAGGTAATTTTGTGAATGTATTTCTCTAATTTAAACATTTTTTTCCAGAATATTTATACATTGTAGGTATTTTGTAGCATGCATCATTGTAATATGTTTCTTATGTTTCAGAGTTTCAGATTGACTTCGAGGGTCATCAGCTTCAATCCTTTGAAATTTCCCATTATCCTTCCCCGGGGAATGGCCATTCCTATTGCATGAAATACTACTAACATAGAATTAGGTTAATGTTGTGTTGTTTTGTGTTTATCTGTTAGTTTATAGGTATTGGTGTTGATAGTATTGGATATATCCACCACTACTACTATCAGTTGTCGCGATTTTCCAAGCATTGACATCATCATATCACTGTGCAGTTTGTGGTGTGGTCTTCTTGCTAGTCGCTCTAATAATGCTCAAATATTTTCACGGATTGTGCGGTTTTCGGAGCGAGAGATTGCGATAGGTAATTCGCATATCGTGAGGATGTCTACCGCATATATCTTCGCTGATTGTTTGAGGTTATTATTGTGGCAATAATGCATTGACCACATCACTTCCTGTGCAATGATATGACTGTGACAATAGCTTCGTAAGTAGTCAATTTTTGCTTTATTTCAGATAATCGCTTCGCGATTTTCCAAGCATTGACTCCGTCGTATGACTGTGCAGTTTGTGGTGTGGTTTCTTGCTAGTCGCTATAATAATGCTCAAATATTTTCACGGGTTGTGCGGTTTTCGGAGCGAGAGATTGCGATAGGTAATTCGCATATCGTGAGGATGTCTACCGCATATATCTTTGCTGATTGTTTGAGGTTATTATTGTGACAATGATGCACTGACCACATCACTTCCTATGCAATGATATGACTGTGACAATAGCTTCGTAAGTAATCAATTTTTCCTTTATTTCAGATAATCACTTAGCGATTATCCAAGCATTGACTCCGTCGTATGACTGTGCAGTTTGTGGTGTGGTTTTTTCGCTAGTTGCTCTAATAATGCTCAAATATTTCCACGGATTGTGCGGTTTTCGGAGCGAGAGATTGCGATAGGTAATTCGCATATCGTGAGGATGTCTACCGCATATATCTTCGCTGATTGTTTGAGGTTATTATTGTGACAATGATGCATTGACGACATCACTTCCTGCGCAATGATATGACGGTGACAATAGCTTCGTAACCAAATAATGTTTATTTTCTTTCAAACAATTATTATGTAGCATGGATATATCCAATACTATAGTGGATTAGGCCTACAGGGGATACCACTATAAAAAAACGCACCATGTGCTTTACCTCACAGGTGGTGTGGAAAGAGGCACATTTATTACTTATCTATTCAACAATTGTAAATTTACAGAAACATCATGGAGATATAAAAACATGATTTTTAAATTTAGCGCTACAAATTTGAATTTTTTGTTGCATACTTTGTCAAATTTATGAACGTAGATTTAGCTTTAATTACTATCTTATTGGCAGTACGGCGGTCATTGCATCCAGTGTTGCCGGATATTGATGTAATGAATCGGTAGAAGCAGGCGGTAAAGATCGATAGAATTCGATTGAGGTTAATAAAATTAATAAATAAAATTGGACGAAAATTTGAATTTAGAAATAGTCAACGTTTTGAGGTTAGAAATTTTAGTAAAAATTGGATAGATTTTAACCTAAAATCATTGAACTTCAAAAGAAACACTTACTTGTACAAATAATTCATAAATTCTTCAAAATATTGAAACAATTGAAAATTAATTTGAAATTCTGAGGTTAGAAATTTTGGTTATTTACAATTTCTGGGGTGTTCTTGTTACCAACTTAATTTTTAAATTCAGATATTTTGAAAGATCGTGCGCATATTTTGTTAGTTAAAGTGCTGTCGTTCGGTGGATCTACTGAAAAATCGGTAGACGTGGCATTGCTAATTGCATCTGTCAAAATTGATAGGTTATCACGGCTGCCAATCAATTTGTCTTGCAAATATTAAAAACCCAAAGTCTAGATTTCAATTTTATTATAATTGTAGTGGCATTAAAATTAAGAAAATTCCTACATAGGCACAAAATAAGTACAATTTTATTACTCCAGGCAGTTTTTGTACAGATTCATCAAATACAAGATAAAAATGTATTCAATAGTTAAAAAAATATATTTATCACATGATCAAATCATCGAGTACTGTTTTCTAATTAAAAGAAATCGATTTCTTTTAAAAATACTTCTCCAACACTCTTCTCTTGTTTTTAAACCTGGTAATGGCAATCATTTCAGGTCGTTCATCAATTACAGCTTGAACATCATCTAAACCAATATAACCACCCTTCCATCTACAATTAATCGATTTTTTAATAAAATTAAGCGAATTGAAGATTCTTACCCGAAATCCATATGGCAAACTTTATAATTGTGTGCTCGACGTATTAGACAATCGGCTAAACATTTTACAGCTTCCAGAATCATACGTTCAGCACAATTCATTACAATACCATCGCATAATTCTTCATTTTTTAAAACAATATTACAATCCAATGCTGTTTCTCTTATAAAAGAACAATAATGTCTCAATTTTGGGTCGGATATATCGATACAATTCGAATTATATTTAGTTGATTCTTTAATATCTACCAATTAGAAATGATTATAAGATACAGTCGTATTCTGTAACTTTTATGATTCGTTACCATGACAATGCTGTTTTCTTGTCTCTTTTCAATGGTGTTCTAGAGAGATAGACTATTGTCATAGTAACGAGTGGCCAAAAATTAAAGAATACGACAGTTACCTGAATTTGAATCAACATCAACGTCTACATCAGCCTCGCTTCTAATTCTAGAATTATTTAAAAATTTCATTTGTACATTAGGATTAGAATTGCTTAAACACAATAATAACAACTGTTTCTCTTCGGAATCCCGATGGAATAGATTGAAATTATTGGACGGTATAAAACAATGAGATCGACCGTACATTAGAATTGTTTTAGTTGACCATTTCTCACTGTCGTGGATTTTATTGTGTCTTAAAAGATTTCGAATAGTACGAGCCAGACTCCACTAAAATTTCAATTTTATTTCTATTATTAATCAAAATCGTACATACCTCAGCATTGCGCCTTTTGCCAATATTCCAACTGCGATATTCATCCAACGTTTTGGCAGTAAACGGAAATAAACGTTTATAATTTGTATTCTTTGCTAATTCTGTGATTAACGGTAATCGTTTAAATAAATACGGTAATGCTTCACCGACACTCTTAAATTTGTGATTGAATAAATTGATTTTAAAATTAATTCGACTATCGTTAGAAATATCGCTTGTTAATTTTAAAACGCTATTATTATCAATTCTTTTACCAAATATAATGATTTTCGTTTTATTATTGTTGAATTGTATGTCTTTTTGATGGACTTGCAAGAAATCGTTTAATTCATTTAACGGTATTAGAATTTTTTCGGTTTGTAAACTATTGACTTGGCAATCTTTTATTGGTGGATCTAAATACGATTGATTCAAACCGTAAATTAAATCGTTATTGTTGTCGTAATTTTGATTTTCGTTTTTAATTTTCTGTACTTTTGGACTATTTTGTTGTGACGGTGGTAAACTATAATCGTGATCCATTGAAAAACTGTCTGTTGAATCGAAATCCGTTTCAGTCTTTATTTTAACATCATTCTCGTCGTGACAATAATTGTGTTCAAAACTGGTCGATCCTGTATCCTCGATTGGTTCAATTTTTATTGGAATATCGTTGAAATTATCGATATCTTCATAAAGGAATAAATCAACAATTGTTTCACTACCTGGAACATTATTGTACAATATAATTTTACAATAATTATTTGGAATAAATACCCAAAGTTTCTCTACCGTTGAAGAGATGATCTTTGAATTTTAAATCATGCTCTAGAATCACCGGTTTATTTAGTTTATTCTTGAAGAATATTTCTAATTTAATTTTAAATTCGCCCCATCCGGGTCTTTGTAGATGTATGGGATGACGGCTGAAATTTTATTGATTCAATTTGAGTATAAACTGAAAGATTTTCAGCAGTTTCTTAATACTTTATTCTAGTGGAGGGTAGTTAAAAAATAAAAACTATGAGAGTAGATTATTAAAAAAAGACTAAATTGGAGGATTCCAATGATAAAATAAAAGTTTAAATTTCGTGGCAGTTCAAATAAGAATTGCAATAGGAAAATTATAGACAGAAATCAGTTAAAATTTGATTCTAATCGCTGGAAATACATTTAAAATCATTTGAACGGAATTATTTCAAGTATAAGTCAGATTTTGGTAAAACTTACCAAACTTCGACAACATCGTAGGGTTTGTACGATGAATGCAAATAAAAGACAACTTTCTCGATAAAATCAGAAACGTCCTCTTTCTCTTTAGGCCCTTGTACGTACACCATCCATTTTCTCGTCAATTTTGAATCTTCACTTGTCGATATACTCTTCGATAAATTCCCAATAACAATACGTCGTTTGGTTTTATTACGTTTTTTAATCGTATCGAACGAAATTTCTGTGGGTTTTACTTTAATATCAATCTGAGTATTCGATTGTAATTCGTCTGGTGTTGTTTGAATGGGAATTTCATCATCGAATTTACTAATTTTCGTTTTCGGCGAATTTATGTTAGTATCGTCGAGTTTTTCTTTATTATTCGAATTATAGTTTTTATTATTTGTATTGTTACGTTTACGTTTCGTGTTCATATACAAACAATCTAAGTTCTGTGCATTATTTCCTAATAATTTTTTAACAGCCGGGTGGATACGGTTTTGTTTATCTGGTGTTATAATCAAATCTGGATTCGTCACCTCGTCATCGTTATATTCCAATTCTTTTTTGTTATAATATTGTTTTATTGATACATTCCGTACTAAATCCAATAATTTACGTACTTTACATATTTGTATTGTTATCTGTTTTGTTTGTTCTAATTTATTTGCGATTTCTTTATCGTATTCGTCCTCAATAATCTTACGTATCTTTCTCAATTTCGTATTCTTTTCTGTAAAAAAAACACCGCTATTTATCGTAAATTAATCCACAATAATTGACTCACCTTCTTCCTCGTTTAATTCAAGTGCTGATTTATAACTCTGATAATCTGGATCAATTGTTGGACTCTTTTTTGGATTTTCCATTATTTACAAAATACAAAAATCAACAATTAACTATAATTTATAATTTAATTTTAATTTGCCAAATTTACGAGTGCACACACACATACACACTACACACATCCATGCACACATTAATTCTAACCTAACTTTTTTATCGCTTGATAAATAGACGGATCAAAGTAATTTAACTCAATTTTAGACCATAATCCGGTAACAAATAAGGTTGAAAATTGTAGGAAGTTCTTTTAAATCAGCATGCTCTTTAAAAAATCACAAATATTGTAAATTTATTGGAGTGTCATTTGAGATGCGATTCATCAACAGGTAAGAAATTTTTAAATTTCTATTAATTAGACAAACAAATGAAAATCGATAGAAACACTGTCTTGATTTTGGGATTATTTTCCATCAATTTTTAGCCGAATTTTCGACTTGATTGTCGAGTAAATTGAAAGAAACGAGGATAACCTCAAAATTATAAAATAAAATGCAACTTTACGCGAAAACTGCATCAACAATTGAAAAATCACCAATTTTTACTGTTAACCTCAAGGTTGTGTGAAAGTAACAGTAACTGGAGCGAGTTCAAAATTTGCGCCTTTTCTAACCAATCACATTATAATTTCATTTGTTTCAAATAAACACTAACAGATGTGATTCGTCGATTGAGATGGAAACCGACCAATCAGTTGAGGGATTAAATAAATTTATTGATTTTTTATCTTGTGCGCGCAATTCAAATTTATTAAAGTTTACGTTCGTCCGTGACAATTGTACGGTTTTTATTTTTGTTTTTCTCTATTTATATGTTTAATGTGCCAGTGTAGTGGATGCATTTAGTGCAAGCGCACTTGAATTTATTTTATGCCCAACTGACTGCTTCCTCGTTTCAATGCGACATTCCCCCAAAGATTCTCAACAGAGTCACAAGCGTCCGATTTGTCTGTTACGCTCAATTCGTACGAGTTAAAATAAAATGTGTGTTTTTATTTAAAGAATAGTAAAAACAGTTAATTATCGCCAGTAGTTTACTGTGTGTGCTCTTTTATAAATATTAATTTTAATGAAACTGTTCTTACGGTAAGCGATTTAAATGTGATTTATTTTTTACGAATTGTAGATACTTTCTAATCGAAAAGAATTTAAATTATTTCTATAACTGTTTTTGATTTTTCAATTAATCGATAATTATATGGAAGCAGGTAGAAATTCTTTGAACACCTGCTCCAGAAATAATTCTTGAACCATCCAGCATCCGAATAGTTGTCTGAGATGCACCCAGACTACATCACCGGTAAAAGAAATAAAATGAATTAAATTCGGCTGAATTATTAAAAATATATTGTTTAACTCGAATTTGGTTCACTATATTTTTTATAATTTTAATCCATAAAATAATAGATTGTTATTGGGATTTGAACAATAAAACGACTTATTAGTAAAAGTTCACAGTAGTGAAAGTCTATCGACAGAAAGTTAGAAATTTTAAAAAATCGTGCAAAAATATCGATTTTTATTCAATAACTATTGGAAATATTTATAATGAACTAAATACAGCTTGACCAACGATATTTTGATTAATTTTTATTGAAATTCCAGATCTTTGAAGTTCTACCCTGTTGGAAATAGCACAAAATGGTTTATGATTGTAGTTCATGTCTAGCAAAATATATACTTTGTCTATTCAACTTTATTATATTCGTAAGTATTATAAAAGTTATAACAAAGTTATAAATCGAACTTTTATTACACGAATTATTTAATAATTGAACGAGTAATTCCTATGGAATTACTTTTAAGGCATACAATTAGACAGTAGGAGTAGCTTATTATTATCAATAGAATAAGGGTAGAATAATTGAAGTGGGTGGTTCAAAAATTTAAGCCTTATTACTAAATTAACAAAAAATCCTGTCAAGTTGAAATATCGGAACAAAAACCATGTAATAGGAAAACAACTAGTGATTACCTTTCATTTATTATTGTCACTAAACAAGAACAATAATAGTACTTTCGTTACATGCAATGAATATTTACAATTTTCTAGTTTTAGTAACCCACTTTTGTTTTTTCTTTCTAATCGATTGATATCGAATAAATAAGACTGTAATGTATATTGTTTCCAATTTTTTTATGATCAAAAATTCAATTCCAAACTTGTAAATCGTTCGATTCGATTTTAATCGAAATTGTTCTCCATTTATGCCACAATTACAATAATTTTTATTATTGATTTTTATGTTTATAGCTAGCAGGTTCCCTTATTTTAGGTATTGGAATATGGATAGCCGTTGATAAGAATTCGTTTATTGGTCTCAGTAAGGTGGTGCCTAATGATAGTATACAGGTAATAATTTATGACAATAGTAAAAATGAACTTTCTTTTTGTTTTATTGTGGAACTGGAAATTAATTAAAAACAACAAATACACGGTTCGATAAGTGCAACTTTTTGCGTTATTTACTTATTTAAATATTTGAATAATTTGTAATAATGTAGACTTGTGTAACGAATTATTACACAATTTTTTTAAAACTTATTTATGCAGATTAATTGCAAATATGTTTCATACAGAATGTCCCATTTAAATTCACCCGGTTATTTTATATTGCCGTTTCTTGTTTGATTAATGGACGAATTGAAGTGCATGCGACAATATTTATACAACGCAAAATAAAAGGTGCGCCTGAATCTTGGTTGCAATAATTAATTCTTACGTACACTTTATTTATATCGACAATTGTTACAACATCTACAATTACCTCTCACTCAAAGATATAAATTTGTCACTCTGTTAGTTATTTATTAATAATTATCAATGAAACATCGTATATGTGTAATTTTTTTAAATACTTTGCTTTCAAAACGCGTAAAACGTGGCTTTTATACAAATATTACACCCCCTATTACTAGTAAAATATTGAATAAAGCGAGTTCAGTGACCTAAACGAAAAAGACCGATAACCAATGGTGCATTATCTTTAATATTAATCAAATATCCGATAAACCACATCAATTTCTCGTCAATATTTATGAGGGGAATAACACAAAAGGATATCTGTCTTCAATTAAAGTACGATCTAAGATTAATACGTAATAAGAGTTACCAATTTCCGAACGTTAATTATCGTTCTATTTCCGGTTTTCTATTCATAATTATATCAATTAACTAAATCATATTGTACTAATAGTGGGGTATTTTTTGAAGTCTTTAAGTATTAATAATTAAATATTTCAATTGTGGAAAATTGGTATTTTGGTCGTTGACTGTATCAAATTCTTGTAAATATGGAATTAAATTCAACGAAATTTATTTGTTATGGTTATTATTACTATTATTTCGATAATACGATGTTATTTTAAAGAATGATTTCATATTTAGTTAAATTTATGGGTCAATTGGGCAAATCAACCTATTAACCTATGTTAAAGTTTGCATTCCGAGCTCTCTAACGCATTTAAAATCACTTGAATCTAGATTATAAGCGAATAGCTTTATTATTTTAGAAATTTTGCAAAATACAGCCGTATTCTCAAACTTTTTGGAAATTCGTTACCATGACAACTTTCTTTACTCTTCACTCTATCGTTTGCAGAGTTGAAACGAAACCGATGCCATGGTAGCGGATCCTCAAAAATTTAGAGAATACCGCTGATAATATTGTGCAATATTTTAATTATGTGAAATATTACCTGCAATATTGTCAGGAATTCACCCAACCGGCTGTAATCCAACAAGGCTCATACATCCTGATAGCCGTCGGGGCGTTCATGTTTATCGTCAGTTTTCTCGGTTATTGTGGCGCCCTTAGAGAATCTCAATGTCTTTTAACCACGGTAAGTCTCCAACGAAATCTGAAACACCAACATTAGAATTCTTCTAATTTCAGTACGGTATCTGTCTTTTGATAATCTTATGTCTTGAAATTACCGCTGGTTGTTTGGCTGTTGCATACAAATCAAAGGTAATATTTATAAAATAGCTCGTCTAAAGGTTAATTGTAATTCATTGTGGGTTTGTTTAGGCTGAAGAGCAGACGAAACAATTATTGAAATCATCAATAGAGAAATATTATGCGGATGCCAATAACAAGGATGCTGTTACATTAATGTGGGATCATTTACAGGCGAATTTGAAATGTTGCGGTGTTGATAATTATAAAGATTTCGAGAAATCCAAATGGGCAAATAGTGGTAAAGTAATACCAGAATCGTGTTGTGTTTTAGAAGGAGATGTAATGAAATTCCAACCGTTGGTATCGTCGTGTGTTAATCAACCCAATGATGTTAATTCTTATTACAACAAAGTAATAATTTTATTGTTGCTTCTATTGTTAATGAATTAATTTCGGTTTTTTGTGTTAAAGGGGTGTTATACTGCAGTTTTGAATTGGATCATGTCGCATGTTGATATTGTAATAGGAGTAGCGGTGGGATTCGGTTTGTTAGAATTAATTGGAATATTTCTAGCGTTTTGTTTATCGAAATCGATCAATAATTTTAAGTAGTTTTTAGAATCTGATCAAATAATACAATAAGAACTGATCTAGTCGTACAACGAAAGCATTTATTGTTAATATTTGTAAATCTCACTAATCACGTTTATCATTTTACAGGGCGAGCCAAGAGGCTATTATAAGTTCTAATTGGTAGAAGTTGCTGTTTTCCATCTGTAAAATATTTTCGTTTTTACGTTTTTACTGAAATTTTTGATTTTGCAATTGATTTGATTTTTAATCACTTAAAAATTCAAATCTTTGAAAATATTGCCAGATTATCCAAATGTGGAGTTCAAATTATGTACTTACGTCAAATTTTATACAGGGTGTACAACATTATTGAAGCTCGCGGTGCGTGACTGCGTGAGCGTAGGTCAGCTTCTTATTTCAACTCTGTAATCATCACCGACAATCTGTTGAAACAAGAGGATGTCGGTAATGCAGATTATTTAGTTGAACAAGAAACTGACATACGTTCGCAAAGTCACAGGCTATTGCGAGCTTAAATAGCGTTGTACATTGTAGAATTTAATCTTTCAGTTTATTTGAAATGAATTTTCTTTTCAGCCACTTTTCATATCGTAATAAATTTCTTATTTTAAATAGAATACCATATAGATAGAAAGTAGGATCTACTACCCCATATTCCGGGGGTTCATAGAATATTTTCTAGAGATGGGTGTATACGAAATTTCAGAAGCTTCTATCAATAGACTAACCTCTTGACTCACCCTGTAAGTTTAATTTTAATTACAATAATCAATCAAAACAGTATTAATAAAAATTGTGCCTTTGATGATGATAGTTGAACACGACCATTTTTATACAATCAATTTTTAACAGCACTATTGCAAAAGTATACGCGATTTTTTGATAACTATTTCGAATAAAAGGCCAGTATTTATACACAAACAATACTCCAACTTTTGTTTAAATAGAATATTTTATTTGTATTTCACAAAACATGAAATATTTACAAAAAACAAAGATTTTTTATTGAGGACCCATCATACCCATCGGCATATTAACAGGATAACCGGGCTGGCCGCCTTGTGGCATTTGCATTGCTGGTGATTGTATTTGTTGTACACCGCCAGCACCGCCACCACCAGGCGCCGGACTCGGTTGTTGTGGCTCAGATGGTAAAATCAAATTCAACAATAAGTCCCTCAATGCCGGAAATATTGAGCATTCATTTGTTGGAAATTGTGCAAAATGTTTCAATAATTGACTGGCAGCCGCCATTCCCGGTACGGTACCAGCTTCACGTTTCTCAGCCAATTGTGTCACTTTTGTATTAATGTCGTACACTAACGGTAGAACTAACGATGGTGGTTCTATATTGGTTGGATATTGTACACCGATTCTAGTGATTTGTAAAAAGAATAAAATTTTCGCTTTATAAACTAAAACTCCCGACATTCCAGTCGGGACAATCGGTGTGGCTGATGGTGGTATTCTTAACATCCACTGTACAGACCATCGCATGCCTTGTTGTTGTGCCAAACCGGGTACCAATTCTAATTTCATAATTTGAATGAAATCTTTTAGTACTTCAACCGGTACGTTTAATAATGCACAAAATGTGAACATTGCTGTTGGTTTATAAGGTGGTGTTGCGGCGCGAGTATCGAAGAATTTCTCCAAAATTTGTAGCTCTTCTTGTGTCCAAACATCTTTATGGTCGGGTAATGGACTAATTTTCAAATGTAAACTTTGTAAATGTTGCGAATTTAAACCAATACGACATTGTAGAACTTCCGATACTTTAAAATGAATCACGCCCAATTCGGTGTTCGGTATTGGTGTCAACTGGAATTTATTTTATTAAATTACAAAAATACAAATTTAAAACTTACATAAGCTTCATTTTGGATGAATCTTTGAAGTTGTCGGCGCATATAAACACAACCCAAGAAACGTTCTAACGGCGCCAATTCGGGCCCTGGTAGACATTGAGGATGCATTGATGGACAACATAAAGTTTCTAAAGCTTCGTGTGTTAATAGAGTTGGTACAGCACCGGCCCATGAACGTTGCGGTAGAACTCTCGATAAATGACTACCCGGTTTCATATCAGATTGAGGACTGTGCATTATTGGATGACCACCTGGTGATTGTCCAGGTCTAGCTGGTGATGGTCGAGGCATGCTCGGTGATCCAGGCCAATTTGACGCCGCCGGAGAAGCCATACTTTGTGATGAAGGAAATGGACTACCATCAGTATGACCTAATAATACACAAATTAGACTAAAATTGTAAAATTTCTAAATAATTTACCAGCTTGCATAAAACTACTGACAGGAGAGTGGCCGGGTAGATTTGCCGATGCCGGTCCAGGTGACGAATTCGATAAAATACCACCAGGACTTGGTAATTGTGGATTTAACGGTGAATTCGCAACTAAACCACCAGGACTAGGATGTGGCATTGGACTTGGATTTATATTTGCCGGTAATGAAGTCGGTGATGATAAATTAAAAGAAGTTGCCGGACTTGAACCGAAACTTGTATGACTTGGTGGTTGATTAATATTTGATGTATGTGGACTGGCAGGTGTATGGGGATTTGAACCGGATGGTGGTGTTAATGGTGGATGGAAACGTAGACCAGGTTCACGTGTACTAGCCGGTGATTGTGGACCACGATGATGACCTAAAAATCCACCACCACTACTAGTATTACCACCTTCAACTTCCATTGATATCGGTGATGGTGGATTATCATCTTCAGATTGTGATCGTCGTCGAAATACAGCAGTTTCATCAACATATTTCGATAGGAAGGCTTTTAAACCTTGTGTTGGTGAGAATACATCGACAACATTACTGCGATCGAAACGACTATAAGCACCATCTCTTAATGAAACTAAACCGGCACCTCTAATTCTCAATTCTAAGCAATACATGCCTTGATAAGCCAGCCGGATTAAAGTACACGATTGCGGCATTATTGTAAATGTTTGTACCGGAACTTGAGGTCTCTATAAACAAATTAATTAAACCAAATTTTAAAATAAAATCGAAATACTAACAGTATTATGTACACCTAATTGAGGAAGTGTCGATAGTTTACTTATAGAAATCAAAGGTTCATAAGTTTCGTAAAGTAACTGTATAATTTGTGCAAGATTTCGATGTTCATTCAAATGAGCTTCTAATTGTTCCTTAATTAACGAGTGTGCATTCATTGCATTATTCGAAGCACCAAATGCTAATTTGAATGCCTTCTCTGTACTATTCCAGTTAATTGACACCATTGCCCCCTTCTCAGTACCGTAACATAGAATTAATTTGTTGTAATTGTATGATTTAATACTGAACATGTTGGATAAATTGTACTTATCTAGAAATCGAAATTAGTCTAAATATCGTCGTTTAAAAAATCAATTACCTATCTTTAAATATTCACTCAAATCGTGAACTAGCGTGTATAAATGGACAATTTGCGACCAATCGCTCAATAAACAATCGACAGTTTTCGATATTGTATCAGCTGTTGTCATGTTGTATTGAAAATAAACCGGCCGACGAGATCCTAACAAAAATCAATCAAACATTTGAAATTAACTAATAATAGAATACCTTGTTCTTTCGGGTGTAAACTCGCCAATGGTGTCGAATAGAAAACAAACTCAATCATCCAACTTTTCAATAAACCCTTACTTAGAACCCTTATAGAAACCGATAGTAATCGTTTCAATAAAGCATACCAGGCTGGTGATTGGCCAATTTCGCTAGTTGGTGGCGGTAATTGAATCAATTTCAATACAAGTCCGGTTGCATTCGCTTCAACTTGTAAACCTTGATGGAAGATACTCCGTTTTGTCAACTATAAAAACCCAATTTAACTTAATTTTTAAAAATTCCACTAACTTTAAAATTTACCTCATTCGCTAAGGATACAAACGGTAAACGTTCATCACACATTGCAACAACATGAGCTAATTCAGCAATAAAGTATGCTGGTTGTTTTGAACGTCTAGCTGTCGGTTCGGTTTTAATACCACCTTTACGTTTTAAACTACCAATTTCTGTATGATCAGCATCATTACTACCATCAATACTAGTAAATGGACCGTGTGTTGCAACGAATGTATCGAATTCAATTAATGTTTGTACTTTTAAATAAACTTTCGGTATTTCGGTTTCAATACTATCATCATCTGGATTATCTTCAATACTGGACGGTTTTACAACAGCCAGATAGAAGGTACAATCAATTTCACACGTTGAATTCTCTTTCTCTTTCAATTCAACGATTAAAACCACATTCGGGTGACGGTGTAGTTTGATATACATACGATGCCGTCCGATTTTCGTTAACGGGTGATCTGAATGGTGCAATAACGGTAAACGTTCATGTGCTGTTGCTGGTAGATGTTGTAGAGTTTTCTCACAACGTCTTTGTGTGATCCAAAAACGCAATTCACTAATCAACATTGGTAATTTATTATGATCACCATTTAGAGCATTATTCAAATCTGGTATTAACGGTGGATCATATTGTGGTACATGACATTGTAACATTCCCGTATGCGTATCAACAGTTATCAATAATTGTTCAGCACGTAAACACGGTTGTAATATAGCTATCGATAATATCGCCGGTGATCCTTGTAGATTACATTCAACCTCTTTCAACATTGATTGTATCTCTAATTTGATATCATTTAAACGATTACGTGTACGTACATAGATCGTATGGACTAATAAACGTTCCATCGATAAGATTTCCGATCTTATAGCACGATCGGCTATTTCACATTCTTTATTACCTAAAGATGGTACGTGTAATACAGCTAATGGTCTTGCTGGATCGTGGGTATCAACTTGGACGGTTAATCGATAGCCTAATTCAGATCTTGGGTCGCGATTTGTTGATTCTTTACCTTTATTTGTTAATTCACGCCAATAGGAAACTGTTAAACTTCTACCTGGTATATACTCATCGACGTGTATGTGATCATCTAAACGATCGCGCATTAAACGTAAAGTTTGCGAATATAAAACTTCTAATTGTAGTGATTGACAGAAGAAATGGAGACAATTATAAACTTCGGTTAGTGGTTGTGGATTATCAACTAAACGTGCTTGTACGAGTTGATGGATGTATTGGATTTGTAGCGAATGCACTAAAGCTTTACCATCTGAAATAAATCATTAATTATCGATGATAAATTTGGAATAAATTATAACAATACCGCCTGTCTCTTTATCTTCGACTAAAATATCAATTTCTAATAATCGCCAAGGTATATTCGGCCCATCGCCCATTACAGTCAACGACACTTCAAATTCGTGTTGTACGTGAAACGTAACACGTCCGTTATCAATTTTCAAATTCTTCATTTGCGGTAGAAGATTTCCAGTAACCAATCGATGTTGTATCACTTGATTTAAACGCAATAACGTATTGCGTTTTTCCGCATTCGTTATAGGATCGGGTGGTACGATTTTGTCCCGTATACAGGATGGTAAACGGCCGTAAGTACCTGTTGTTAGAACTTCAACAGCTGCCGGTATGTGGAAATTCGGTAGACGTGCTTGTACTAATGTTTCGCGTGCCATTCGTGATAACATATCAGCAGTTTCGACAAACAACAATGATTGCTTATCCAGAAAATTCATGATGCGCTATAAACAGATTAATTTAGTAAAAAATTGAAACGATTAAAAACTCGATTGTATTTACGGCCGATTTCTCAACTTTCGATGCACTATTCGCCCATTTAACGAGCGCCAATAATCGTACAAACAGCTGTCTAGTTCTGGTTGCGAAATTGTAAATTTCAATCTTGCGTTCCATATCGGTTTTACGGGGTAATCTAAAATTAAATTGTAAATAAGCGAAATTTTAATATCGCTTTGGAAGCTATACAATTCGGCCAAAACGGTGAGCTCATGATACGTCCTCTGGATAATATAATCTATAAGTTTAGCCAACGAAATCATACCGCCGCGGTTGCCTTCTTGGGGCCCCCCTAGACCGCCGCCCTGTGTCGCCGGGTTCGATACGAGCGCTTGTAGCCCTTCTAACGGAACTGGGGCCATTCTTTACCAACTGAAAACAACCACTTTATGGTACAATGGTGTGAGAACAACACTTTAAACTTACTCAGTTTAATCAATTTTCAACGACAAATAAACGAAGCCAATCAACGCATTTTCTTAAAACAGTAAAAAATTCACAATTTTTGTAAATTTCTAGAGGTTAGGACAGATTTCTCATGCTGCACTCGTTGGGAAACCTGCGGAATCTACTGTTGTTTTGACGTCTTAACCTATATCTAGTGAATTTTCAATGTTGCCAATAAAACTAAAAACACTAGAAATTGGAGATTCGTGATTGGTCGAAAAAAGCGGGAAATTCGATGTAAATTAAATTTGATTTTTGACGATCATTTATTTGAATTTATTGGCATACATTTTTTAATAATTAATAAATGACAATTAAAAAATAATTTAAATTTTTGAAACAATTTTTTTCGTTATAAACATTTATAATAAAAGTTGATTAAAATAAAGCATTATCTCGATGATAGATAAATTTACAAATGAAAACGAGAAAAATGAAAATGTTAAAAATATAGTTATCCAATTTTTAACATATATGTATATAGACGTACAGTGGTTAAGCCATAGATTGTAGAGCTACATATAAAATAAATAAATTATATGCACATCAGTCTTTTTCATTGTTTCGCTTTCATGTGTTAATTCTTTTTACAATTTTGAAGTTTCAAGATTAAATGTTGAGGCCGAGACTCGAATTTGTCCAATTGTATTTGTCGAATCCTGTTCATTACTATTTATTTGTTTATCAAGTGTCTCATTAGAAACTTCAATAATTGTTTTATCATCTAGACTTTTTGTTATTGATTTATTACTATTATCGTTTATTGTTGATGAATGGAAAAATTGGCTTCTTAATATTGCCACTTGAGATTTTCTAGGCTTCTCATCTTGGATGGTCATTTCAATTGATAAACTATCATTACTTAATGTGTCACAGATACGATCTGATCGACATAATGTTGGTTTCGTTGTACAACGTGCACGAAAACTACAACTACTTCCTATACTGGTCTTCTCAGCTTGTGATGATGCTATAAAACTGACATTATCATCGAAACGTACACGTTCTGAATTACAGTCTTCGGTTGTTACACAGCTACATGAATCACTACCAGTTGACTGCAATTAAATCAAATTAAATTAAATATACCACTCAATTAATAATTAATATTACTTTATAGTTGAGCATAGAACCAGCTAGAGCCCTTGTAGAAGCACCACCATCATCCCCAATACTAACATTCGCCGATTCTGATAAACTACTGATACTAAAACGTTGAGCCGATACTAGATCAGCTTGTACTTCTAATCGTTGTCCAGTAGTACCACCAACACTACCAGCTAAAGCAACCGTACTAGATGATTCACGATCAACATCCCTTAAAACTTGACTACCACTAGCCATTGATAGACTGGCTTCACCAATTGATGGATTTGTTACTTTTGGATTAACAGCTTCAATAATTGATGAATTATCAGCTGTACGATTTGTAACAATTTGCGAATCATCATTGGATGATGACGATGATGATGATGAACCACCACAACCGCCAGAACGACATAATGATACAGGTACAACACCATAAACGTAAAACAATAAAATTGGTACACCGATGCCTACAGCAAGACCTGCTAAAATTGGTGAGATCACCACCTGGAAAATATTTATTTACAAATAATAAAAATCCTCCAATTTTATAATATTGATTTGTTAGAGTTGAGTGTGTAAATTCCGAGCGAGAGTGGTTTAATAATCGCCGCCGACCAACATGACCACCACGCCCTTCTGTCGCGTCGAGACGTACCGCACAGACGCTATGTCCCACCAGATTTTCCAGAGCTTTTTACGGGATAACCGAACAGTAGTGGCACAACAACGATAGTTGAGTGTACTTCTAATCGTTAGAATTTCGATAATTTAAATATAAATATTATGAATAATTGATAATTTTTTTTTTAATATAAAATGTCGGAAAGTGAAGAGGAAACGAGTAGTGCAGCCGATTGGCCTGTAACTGAAGAATGGCTTCAAGCTGTATTGAAAGAACACCATAAAGATTTGCCTGAACCGTCATGTATTACAGTTTTAGATTTTTCAGTAAAACCCGGTTGTGATGCTAGTGAGAGTGTTTTAAGCGATATTCTAGCCGTTGCTGTTAAATATTGTATTAAAAATGAACCATCTACTGCCACACATAATCTTAGTTTTATTATAAAATTATTACCACAAGACCCATTTAGTCGATTTTTCGTAACTGAAGCGCAATTCGATTTAAGAGAAATCAAATTCTACACACAAGTAAATTTCGTTAATTTTATAAAATTTAAATTTCGATAATTATATTTTATAGGTTGTACCCGATTTGGAGAAGTTTAAAACAGAAAATCTATCACCTGAAAATTCGAACGATATCCGTTTACCAATACCGAAATGTTATTATGCTCATTATTCGGCTGGTAGTAATGATCCAGAAGAACCACCAATACCACCAGAATCCGTCCTAGTATTAGAAAATATTAAACCAAATGGTTATATAAGTGCAGATTTCTCAAGAGGTTTAACATTACGACAAACAACAGCAGCCGTTGAATCAATATCACAAATACACGGTCTATCATTATCGTTAAAAATAAAAGATGGTAAACCATTATCAGAACGTTATCCATTCTTATTTCAAACAACAAGAGCATCGGATTCTTATCAACAATTAGTTGAACGTGGTCTACCGCAATTATCACAATTTTTAGAAAGACGACCCGGTTTTGAGAATATTCTAACAGCATTAAATAATCTAAGACCGTATACCAAAGATATAATTGAGAATTTATTAAAGCCGGAAGAACCAATGGCTCTGATAACACATACAGATTTTTGGTGTAATAATTTGATGTTTCAAGAAGATGAGAATGGTTATTGTAATTGTGCTATACTCGATTGGCAAATGGTAACCTATAGTCGGCCAACAAACGATCTAGCTTTGTTGTTAATCAGTTCAGTACCGGCTGAATTAAGACGTTTACATACAGAGAAATTACTCGATAATTATTGGAATGGTTTAATAGAAACTTGTAAAAAATTAAATATAAATATTGAAAATGAATTAGATTATAGTCGTAAACAATTAGATGATGATTATAAACGATCGCAATTGTTAGCATTACTTTTGTGTATAGGTTCAGTTGATTTAGCTTTAGGTAACGCACAAATGGAAGAACGATTATTGGAACTATTACAAGATCTCTATAGTGATGGATTATTAAACGCCGATATTGCTATAGAAGAAAAATAATTCCCAAAAAAGTGCTTCTATTATTTCTAATTTAGCTTAATTCAAATAATCCACGTGCCAATTTTCGAATGTGTTCCGTGCCAATGTAGTTTTAATTTTTTCTAGTGGAAATCTATCAACATTTTAATAGAATAAACAGCACAAATTTCTCTTTTATTTCTATGTAAATAAATAAATATATAAATAAAGATGCATTTTAAACGTATTTGATTATTTTTGCAACTATTTATAAAAATTCACTACAATGAAAGTTGTTTGTTTGCGTCACAATAACGATCGATAAACACAACTAGGACAATTTAAAATTGTAGATGTTTTTCTTATTTTAATCCACTATAAGCAAATAAACCAGGGGATAAGAAGAACGTGATTCACATCCGTTATTTAATTTAATTTAGATTTAATCAAAGGGAAATACAAATCTTTATATGAATATTTAACCGATATGGATTGTTTATAGCACGCACGCTAGTCGAAATTTCCTTTTTACATAACGTGTATTTGGGTAACGTTAAAATTTAGTATGTTGAGGATGATGTTAGGTTTGTTAACATACTTTTAGAAAATCGATTTCTTTATAAAAGAATGAAACGTAAACAAAAATAGAAAGAAAAACACTCTTGAATTTGTATACACGAGAGAATGAAGTGCACGTTGAATATTGTTTTAAAATTCAAATTCAGCATCTATTTCGAAGATTACAATCAATCCGTTAAGCGAATTAATATTAAATTAAATTTTTTGGGGATGGAATTATAAATAAAATAGACTTACCGACGCAATAACACCACCAACAATTGCAGCATTTCGTTTATGTTTATTTGCCATTTTATAACGTGTATACAATTTTCTACCAACCCAAACAGGAATTCCTATTAATTTCAAAAATTAATTACCTTATTGTATAATTGATAATAATTAATAATTACCGATAATCATAGCAGGTATGGTAATACCAGCAACTAGAGCTATACCAACAGGAGCACCAACTAATGTACCCAATTGCCATAAAATCTTCTTCTTCCTCGACCATGGTTTCTTACCCCAAAATGTACAACCAGATGGACTCAAATAATGTAAATCGCTAATTTCTTTCATACACAGCCAACAGAATTCGGCACCACATACAGCACACATCATATGATTACAGGAACCATCGTCCATTTTAACAATTAATACCTGACATCTTGGACAGGGTTTAATATCATCCCCTATTATAACAATAGATTATGATAATTTTAATAGAATTTTAATAGAATACTTACGGTGTTGTGAATCTTGACTATAAGTAACTGATGATGATCGTATATTTGGTGATCTTTGTGCCCGTGCAGCATCACAAGTTTGATTTGGATGCCATTCAGCTTTACAATGATAACAAAAATATGAATCGCAACCAGGTCGTTCGCATTTCAATTTTGGACAACTGGCACATTCACTGGCTATCACAGCAAATCTAAATAATTTAAAACAAAATTAGATTAATACGAAAATTGATAAATATATAAATATACCCGCAATCAGGCGCTGGACACCATCTTGTATCCGGTTCAACTGCCAATACTCGCCTTACCATAAAATCTTCATATTTCTCATATAGTGAATAATCATCAATAATACCGCGAATTTCTACAAACAAATTGTTGATTAGAAATATTACGGAAGTGCCACGATACAAAAGAAACAAAACGGAAGCAAAAGCGAAAAAAATCAAACTCCAAAATGAGAGTAAAATTATCAATATTTCGTCAATTTTCTGAAAGATTTGCATACTTTAAGAAATCTATTGGGAAATTGAGAATATTGGTTAAATAATTGTGAAAATCGTCGAAAAATTGAAAAAACATACTCCAAGAGTATCTTCTGTAACTCAGAATTCGATCGAAATTTACCAAGACGGTAAGGTCCTTAAGTACTCCTTGAAATGATCTTTCTAGTGCTACTATACTCATTAAAATATCTCATTAAATTAGAGATATCGATTATTAAAAAAAAATGCAATGTACGCCCTCAAGTTTTTGTTAATTATCTGGAAAACTAACGAACTGAAAATTTTCTTAAAGATTGGAAAAGCTCTCATTTTGCTTTATATTATGCGAAAACCGTTAGAGAAATATAGAAAATTAAAAAAAAAAATGTTCCAAGATCATCCTCTCTGACTGAGTTATTTTAAGAAACAGGGCTCGTAAATTTTGGGGAAATTCCGCAGTTGCGAACGCATAAAATCAATATTGTCAATTATTAATTAATAAAATTTAATCGAAATTTACCGTTTGGGTGTATGGGTTCGGCGCATTCTGGACATGTTATACAAACACGAGATTCGGTTATTTCAACACGTAGATATTGTTGTAAACATGATATACAAGCACGATGGCCGCATCCGATTAATTCCCAAAATTTCTCAGCGGTCAATTCAGCAAAACACAATGGACATTCCATCGATAATGTTACTTCACCACTCTAAAAATATTCATGTATAATTAACGATTTAAATTTTCACATTTTAAACAAATTAATTTACTTTTGTACTAGTTGTAAAGACTGATGTTCGACTAGTTGCTTGATGGATTTCAACATGATGTGGTGCTCCCCTGTCAATATCTTTAGATGAACCGCCTTGTCTATTATCGAGATTGTCTTTACCTTCAACAATAATGGAAAACAATTGTTATTTTACAAGTTTGTAAACAATCATAAATTCTATTTAATTTGTTTACAGTTTTTGTGCTTTATTTTAACAAAATTCAGTAATCCTAATATCAAATAAACAAAAATTAATTTCTGTCATATATTCAAAAGATAACTGCATATCCATCTAAATTAACTCGATTTATCTAAAATTATTGCTCAGTCACTAATAATTGAGCAATCCCACTGACAAACCGTTCTATTTTTAGATATTTTCAATTGAAACCAAAGCCAACAACAGTAATTATTAATAAAAGCTAAATATCAATATCTTTCAACTAAACGAATTTATCGTTTCAAATATTGTAAGAAATAGACTCGAACGAATTCTCTAGAGAATTGACTTAAAATCGTAAATCTTCAATTATAAATTATTACCGATCATAGGGTTTTCCCTTAACATTGCCTATCAAGTATCTAGAGAATTCGCTAATAGATCTGATATAAAAGTCAAATTGTATTGGGATTTTGTTGTAAAACTATAAATAGAGAAATTGGTTCTAATATTTTATTAAAGCCAACATACCACCATAGTTACGGTTGAGTGTAGTTTTCGATGATGATCCTGAGGAATTTTGACTGCGTCTTCTATTCAATATAGGACTAGAATAAATTAAATGCCGTAAGGACCAACGACTTGGAAAACGTTTCTTTCGTTGTCCTGTTGTCGCCACACATGGTGTAACATCATTTTCTAATGAACTACGCATTATTTTTTCGTTAATTGATTATTTATTATCAAAAAAAACACGATATTTTATCGGGTATTTTATTTTATTATGCTGATAGGATTTGTGTTGTTAGTTGAAAACATTGTTTAAATCCAATCCACAGTTAAAAGAAGATTGTCCTTGGGATAGCCTGTAAACAACAAACACTGAAATCAATACCAATAGAAATCTGATGAGATATCTCGTTTGTATTGAAATATACACCATAACGACCTATTATAGTTACAAAAATTGTGATTTATTAAATAATTTACAATAACATCAATATTCCCCATCGACAATGCCGTTTTCTATTGAAATTCTACTACACAATTAAAGAGGATTTTATTAAATTGATTGTGAATCGTATCGTTAATTTACAACAATCAAAAATAATTAACACTCATGTTCTTAATAAACTAATCTAACTGAATACATACATATAGATGGTTAGATAATAATCAGCCCATTAGTACTATCGAATAATATCAATATTAATAAATTAGGTGTAGTTATCATAATTGAAAACAATACGGTTGACTAATGTCAAATAAAATGCAACATTCTGTATAACTAACATATTTTTGATCCTTCTACTCACTAAATGACAGATCAAATTACATTGTAATCGAATTAAATAATTTAATTCGTTCACGTGTCTCAATTAGTGAAAATTTTATGATCAATAATTTCGTATTTGATCATTTTCCATCAATTCAATGTAAATAACCAAGTAAAATGAATGTTTTAACTGGTGAAATGGAACCAAATTTAATATTTCCTTTGATTTTGTTTGCAATATTACTTGTTTGCTTTCTTCGATTGATCAAATTACGTGGAACCCCACTATAATATAATCAAAGTAAATATAAGATTTCAAATATAATAAAATTTAATTGAGTCCGGGGTTCACGTGTCCCACTCAATCTAAACAAACTCTGTAATTCTATAAAATTGAGTCTAATTAAAATATTTTATTAGAAATATATTAAATATTATTCAATCTTTTCGGAAGTATAAATTGAATAGGGGGTGGATTTCTCTTACAAAGAGAAAATCAATTTCGTATGTTGAAGAAGCACGTGTCTATTGTACATACATATTGAATTCTGTAGAATTATTACAACAAATAAACATCAAACTTTTCCTACTCTCTGTATATTTAACTTTTCAGTATACATAATTAAAATTAATTATTTCAATCTCTATGTTGTCGGTGAAAGTTTAATATTATCACGAATTAATAATAATAAACATGAAGCTTGTTATGTCCTGTTTATTTCGATTAATAATGATTTAATTACACTTTTTTTTCGTTGAGGAGATTTAGATAAAAGTTATTATTACAAGGATTATTTATAATTCATATTGTGGCATGTGTATTCAGTGAAAATAGAATTTATTAAAATTCTCAACAATTAAAAGACGAACGAAATTTTGTAATAGAAAAAAATTCAAGAAAGTTTAATTCAAAAAAATTGCAATTAAAATTCCATCAACTCAACAAAAGTATACACATGAATTTACAACGAAGAACACAAAAATTAACTCGAACGAAATTGATTTTCAATCAACGTTTGATCGCAATGTTAATATTATTTGAGGCTCTATTATAGCTACCCCTTGGACTTTAATATGAAAAGGGGACACTTTTGTTTCATTTATTTACAAATCTATTGCTCTATTGTTGCTACATTTACAGAAAAATTGGGTAATTGTAACAGTTTGATTTGTTATCAAAATATATGTTGAAACAGGTAAATTTAATATGTAAAGTTTAATACACCGCTTTAATAAAACATTTATTTGAACATTATTACACTAGAAATTCAATTTAACACGAATTCCTAAATTATTTGTAATATCCACGAAATAGCACAAACCTTCAACTCTTTCAGAAACGATAATGACGATGACAAGATGAAATAATGAATGAATTAATAAATTACTAAAATACCAAACATGTTTGTTTAGTGGAAAAAATAGATGTTTATTATTTCCCCCTCAATTTTGGTGGCAAATATTTCGACTTGTTTATAGTCAACTTTTAAATGGCCTAATATAAATTCATACAAAACAATCATCGTTTCAATATTTTATAAATGCTAATGTTTCAAATAACAATAAACAAGAAGCCAAATATATTTCACATAATATTGCACAATTATATTTTCCATATTTGTAATTTAATTTAAAAAAATCAAATGTTTATTAGAAGAACCTTGACATCGATGGATTTATGAAATTGAAAGTTGTTCGATTATAGATAAATTAATAAAATTTATATTAAATATCAATCGGATAATTAACAAAACTTCCTCATTTGAATAATTAGCTATCAACTACACCCCAGCTTTTGTATTTTAGCCAATCAATATATTAATATGCTTGTTTCCTCATAGAATTAAATTGAAGCCTAGTTGTTTGAATCCAAATAATTAAAATATAAATTTTGTAAAACAAACATTTACAATAACCAAATCATTTTAATGAACCATTATATTTACTGATATTAATAATTTTAAATATAAATAGTTTACGTAGAACTGAACTATAAATCTACACTATCATCATAATTACTGTGATTTAAATTACCTTTTTTATACGGAATTCCTGGAAAATGATTAATGTAGAAAGAACAAGGAAAATATTTCAACAATAATTGTAAGTATTGTTTTTCCAAAAAAAAAATCTATAAAATTTACTATTTTAATTGACGTTTTTCTTAAGATTTGCTAGCTGCATTTAATTATTAAATTAAGATGTTAATTAATTCAGAACCAAAATATTTATTATTTATTGTTTTCAATTTGAAATTGAATAGTTGAATTGTTGTAGTTTTTCTTATTATATTCTTTGTTATAAAATTTGATGATTCATTGAAAATTTATCAATTTTGGCACATTAACAAATTTGTTACAAGGTGATGATTTTATTAAAAATTACCACCAATTATTTACTTACTTTCAACCTTCATTTTTTTTTAAATTACAATTAAATATTTATCATATTCACTTACATAAACATACAAATGTTCAGAGAATAATATTTTTTAATTTATTATAAAAAAATATTATCGTTGACAATTACGACACGAAATTCAAATAAAGAAAGTGACGATGATGATTGTAATAAAAAACGAGTGACCACACACTTTTAGAATTTTTATCGGGATCAATTTTAGGAGAAAGTAAAAATGGCACTCTACAAATTTATTCACAAACAGGGGCACGTACAAATTCGAAAGGTTTGATAAATTTTAATACAGTCAAATAACAATCCCATAAAGTTGAGTTAAAATTTAAAAGAAGAAACACGTGAATAACTGCAAATTTATACTCCGCTAAATTCTGTAATACAGTGAGTTGAATAGAAATTCGTAGCAATTTTGTTGAAATAACAATCTGAATTTTTATTAAAGCTTCTACAAGAACTGGTAGTTTGTTTAAATAAAACTCGTTCTTTTGTAAACTTCTACAAGACTTAAATTACAAACAAATCAATGAAACTAATTAGTAGAAGAAACATTAAACATTTTTATAAAACTCTGATAGTGTAAACTACGCAATAAAGGTGTTTTTCCCAAATAAATTATTAGTTATTCTAATAAGAAACAAGTGAATGAATTTACGAGAAACAGGATTTAAACGTCACACATCACGAAAAAAACAATCTTTATGACGCTTTGGGACAATTTTTGTCACTTTTGACGTCTTCAGAATAATAAAAATTAAATCAAAACAATACACACAATGCTTATAATTATAAAGCATAATATTGTAATTATTGAACATAAACTTTTTTATAGGCTGTCAAGTTTGTTACGTAATGTTAATTAATCCAATTCTATTACTTTCTTTTCTCTCTAATTTATTAACGGAATTGTTTACAGATTTATTAAAGTTCATACTAGTTAAATTTGAGTGTTTCATAATTGACTCACAGTATTTTCACAATAACGTTATGCCAATAAGTATAAATAAACCGTAGAGAATTTGTACAGTAAATTAGCAAATATCCATATGATCTTATGGAAATAAAATTCTAACTCTTTTATATTGGAATATTTTTGATTACAACAAATTAAGAATCAAGGACAAAATAGATTAAAATTTCAATTTATTTCTTCATCGGAATATATTATAGTCTAATCTGAATTTCTCTTGTAGAGCAACTTTTCAATGGATGCAACGAAACTAATTTTAAAATGTAATAATTTGTGCAATTTTCAAAAATTCCAGAAAATCAATTTTAATTCTCTCTTTTTTAACAATTACAATTTTTCCATAAATACTCGAGATAGTCTGTATATATTTTTAATTTAGATAAAGTCGTCTCTATTGAACATACAATTAATTAATAAATTATTCCTTCTCTATTTGTATCTGCTCACAGTGTAAAAATCTTTATTGACGTAAATTAATCAATAATAAATTATAATTATAAAAGAAATAAACAAAGAGAGCGGAATATAAGGTAGAAGAAAGTATCAATTTATAACACACGAAAATTAACAAGTCGGCCTCTAACAATTTATTTCTAGGTTGTTGTAATATTGCCAGCATTGTTCGGGTAGGTATTTAATTTGCACAACATTTAAAAAAATAAACATACAAAACAAAGGACAGCTTAAGATTAAAATTAAAATTGACTGAATACAATAAAATTACTATTAGTTATTGAATATTATAGTGTTTTTTATTGCCTTGTTTTAACGTTATTAAAATTTCATACAGTATCAATTAAAATTTTCCATTAAAACTAATATCCAACATAACAAAAACCGACAATTTCACATTTATTATGAATGTGTTGTGTGGGTAACATTAGATTATTATTAATTTTAATTGTATGAATTAAGTTAAACTGTTACCGACTAGAATGTATAATTTTCTCAACAACTATCGTGACAATTTTTCAACGCAAATTGGGCGAAAAATTCGGAAAATTTTCAAACAATATTTACTTACTTAGAGCACAAAATTGGGAAAATAATTAGAAAATTTCAGGATTTCTACTGCTCGGAATAATAGTCGACATAAAATTAAAATTTAAATAAAGTTTTAATTGGGTTAAGTCTTTTAGAATTTCTAACAATTTTCGTTATACGGTTTTTAAATTGAAAGACTGTTCAATTATAAATAAGATTGGCAATTTCAACTTTTCAATTTTTATAATTTTTAGTTAAAGAATTGATCTATCATCAAACAATTCCTCTATCTAATTTATTTGAGAAATAATAGGGAAGCTTTTAGTGCAAATTATCATAATGGATTTTAAATTAATAAGTTTTGTGTACCCTCAATCCTACCATACTTTATACATGAAATTTTACAACTTTATACTAGAAATAAACTCGTTCTTTCATCTATTAAGAATTGAAAGTAGTTGTTTATAAAATAATAATAATAAACTATAAAATAAGCTAAAAATATTTCTGCATCATTATTGAATGTTCAATGTTGAACGAACACACCTCAATTTACAATTTGAGAACAGACGTTATAGTTGAAACAGAAAATAAATTCGTTTTTATTGCAAATTTGAACCTATAAACGTAAAAGCAGCGACAATGAGACCATATGTACAGATTTTAGTGCAATTGATAGTGGCAAGAATTTAGAAAGTTGCAATAAAATGACTTTAAAGGGATCAATTTATGTAAGAATTGTATTTGTTGTCGCTGTAACTGAAATCCATACAGACGATCCCATTTTATTTCCAACGAAAATTTATAACTTATCATCGGTTTTATGGCCATTCTGAAGATGACGAGTTCAAATTGATAAAATAAATGGAAGATTTTTTAATTCTAGCGTATTTTTAAAAACGGGTTCATCTAAAATTTGCATATCTTTATAAATATGTCGTTTTTTTAATTCTTAATATTTATGCAGTTATAGCTAAAATTATCTGAAATATTATTCAAAACTTTTAAAGAAATTTTCGAATTTGTTGACATGGAATCTGGCATTCCATCTAACCGATTACCTTCAAATTTAGTATGAACCTTCAACTGATATTTCTTTATCGCTCCCACCTTAGAAAATTCGAATTCTTTACTGTTAATACAAATCAGAAACGTTAGAAAATTGATTTTTCTTCAGTATTAAGCTACCCCAATTCA
Source organism: Mylabris phalerata (assembly GCA_020740385.1). Classification (NCBI taxonomy): domain Eukaryota; kingdom Metazoa; phylum Arthropoda; class Insecta; order Coleoptera; family Meloidae; genus Mylabris; species Mylabris phalerata. The sequence continues at coordinate 3,705,434 of JAJEOX010000299.1, read as the reverse complement.
CCCCTTTAATACGACAAAGTATAACGATTAATTTTCGCGCAATATTAATAAACTCGAAATGAATAATTTATTTAATCTATAAAGAAGAATAGAGGGTGCTATTTTGTAATTTTTAGAGTTTTAATCATTTCCCCAGTAGAAAATTAACAAAAATAACCTTTCTGTAATGTTTATTTGGAGCGAAATTACATGATTATTAACACTTTTTTGAGCTTGATAGGCAAAATTTAAAGTGGTAGGAAACTCCATTATAATTTTATGATTATAGAGATTAAACATATAGTCGGATTTAATTCCGATAAGTTCCTGCAAAATCTCCATTAATCTATTCAAATTCCATTGAATTTTGCATGAATTTCACTCAGTTTTTGTAACAATAACAACTGTTGATTGGGTGTGAAATTCAAATTATAGTTAATTAACATAAATTAGCATAATTATATAAAAATTTCTACAATTTAAGCAAATCGGCAGTCAATGTTGAATTTTTAATGTTCGACAAATTGAATTGGAAATAATTTCTAGAGTTTTTCTTTCTAATCAGATAATTATTGTAATTATTTGTAAATAAATCGATGTAGAGAAAATCTAATAAACTTCACCTGTTACAATTTAATTAACGACAACCGGCAAACGGTTAATTGCCCAATTATCTCGGTTATCAGACAAATGTTTTTTATAGAAAACAATAATAATGTAACTGATATTTTGCAATTATCACGTTTTGATAATCGCTGATTTCTCAAAACAACCAATGTGAATGTAATTTCGCAAAACGATTTCTATACATTCATAAACAATAATAGCAACTATTACTCATGCTGGTATATAAAACCAGAAAGTGTAGGTTTTTCAAGGAAATACAAGAAATCCTCGACGAAAAAAACCCAAACTTTCTTTCTCTCGACAAAATCCAGCCTCTTGTATCAACATTGGCGATTTGATATCGAAAAGTAAAAACGCAATCAAGCCAGTACAAATCGCCTGATCCACACGAATTTCCAGTAAGTTGTTCAATTGAAAAATTAAATTTAAAATACTCACCAAAATTTCGAAATCGGGGCGAAACGGGCAACCTCCAGACCGATTTCGGGGGTAGTCCCTCGATCGCCCAATATGTTTTCGTTAAAACAATTCAACTGCAACGGGGAAATTATCCAAAACGACTTCTAGAACGGAATTGGTGTTTTTTAGGTTGAGATTTTGTAAAATTCTACACGAAACAATCGTTAGACACTAATGAAAATTAATAACAGATTGATGTCCGTTAACTTAGACGGGTGTTATTAAAATAGAGCCATCTTTGTGTCAATCAGGAGGGCGGCAGGCTGGCCAACTGATCAACGCGAAAATCTCGAAATTCCAACGTTGGTTATACAGCGTATCCCGGCAATATTCAAAACACGACACTAATTTAACTCCACTAAAATCGCAAATTGAGACCTATAATTATTACACTATAATTTAGCTTAATTTAGAATAAATATTCAATTATTTATTATATATTTATGTTATTAAAATAATAATAGTTTCATCGACTTACTCGTAGATGTTCTGTATTTAATGACGTTTCTCACTTGTTCTACAACAACCAATTGTAGCAATCGACAACAAAGACCGCTATACATCTCTTTGTTTGAGTTCATTTCAAAAAGTCAACGTCAAATATCAGATGTTGCCAAACTACCGTTAATTTTCTGGTGTATGAAACAATTTCCAAACTGATATAATCAACCATATTTCAATAATTGAATTATTTTGAATTTGGAGATATTAATTGTTATTCATTTGTTTCTTCACAACAATTAAAGTAGATTAAAATCCGCAAATATGCTAATAAGTTGCTGGATCCGGCATCATTGCATGGGTGTGATGGAGAAACTGCGCCATCTATTGAGATTACCTATTATTCTACTATTGAAGGTATCTGTAATTGTCGGAACAGGGTTGTAGTAGAAATTTTGTTGCCCGCAAAATAAAAAATAATCCAATATTGTATCGTATATTTTTTTCACATAATTTATAGAAAATAAAAATAATTATAATGATAATAGAATAAAATAAAAATGTGAAAAAGACTTATTATAAAAACAAAAAAGGTTTCTCCTAATGTCACACTTAGTTTTAGGACAAAATTGGCAAAATCACAATATTATTTCTTTTAATTATTATTAATTTTAATACAATTATTAATATTATGCAAAAAAGCATTGCACTTCGCCACCGATGCGCATCACAGACAACTTATTTTATATAATTTCCTCTTTTTAAATATATTTATAATCTTCTATATTTCATGATTTAAGAAAATTTCTGTTCAATTATTGTACAAATCGCCGAAAATTGTAAGCCAAAAACGGACTAAAATTGGAGTTTCTCTTCGCTAATTTACCAAAGAAAGTTCAGCAAGCACACATACATTATGTTGTACATTCTATTACATAGAAATTCAAAAATTACTTGATAAAAATACAAGACATTCATGATTTGTTTAAATAGTCTGAAGGAGGGAAGTTTTATTTTATATACACAACTAGTTTATGTTCTATGAGTATACATTTATACAGTGAAACTTTTTAATTGTAATTTTGATATTGTTTCTAAATTAAAGGTACTCTGTTAAAAAGAGAGTACATCTCCCTGAGCTCAACGTTAACAATTTTAATTTACAATACTCCAATTTTGGTTCGAGTATTCTCCTAAAAATTTCTCTATCAACAATGATTCTTATTTCTGTATACAATCACACGTTCAAAGCCATCAAATTTCTTTATTGATTCACAATATTTTCATTAAATATTACAAAAAAATTGCACACTCTCTTCAACAAATTAGTCGATTAAACTAAACAATAATCGTCTAGAAATTTGTAAAATTCTCTATTAGAAAAATGAACAAACTCTCTGGTAACCTAACAACAATCTTCTTTAAAAATCTTGTTGCTTTTTACATTAAATAAATAGAACTAGAATAAAACAATCAAATAAAACCTATCGTTTTTCCTTAAATCAGGGTGCTAAAACAAACAATAAAGAAAATTAAAAATACAGCACCGAAACACTATTACACCAAAAAATATACTTTGATTTTACAGGTAATTAAATCACATTGATCAAGATAATATCACGAAATTAACCATTTTTTTCCGATAATCACTCTTGGACTTTTTCTCTACTTTAGCGTCTTCAAAAACAATATTGTTCTTATGAAAAGTTCGGACCGTTGGGTCACCTAATCGAAATGTTGACTTTTTCAACATTCAAAAGTTCTCTAACTTTATCAGTATATTTAACTAAGGCGATTTTCGAAGCACGTGTATTGATTTTTTCACCAGCATTCAAGAACTGACAACAATGGGCTTGTTCTAAAAAGTCCGACATTTTCAATTCTTTTAAAACACTTTTATAATGCTGATGATTCGATGATGATGACGGCGATGATGACGACGATTGTGATGGACAAATTTGTTTTAATAGAGCATCACGTGATTTAATCTTCAACATATTTGAGAGATCTTGCAATAATACCCAACGATCATTGTGCGATTCACCACGTAACGTGTATAAATTTGGTAATATATTGTCGGATATTTCGAATTCAATATCTTCAATTTCGGATGGTGGATCTTCATCGGGAATATCGCCCAAAATATCGAAACCGGTCTCTTTTAAATCTACAAAATTACGACAAATTAAAATGTTAATTTATTTGAAGAAAGTTGATATTACCGAAAGAAGAAGCCGGTCCTGGGAAATTCCAAACTGGTCCCGGTTTACCTTCAATATCATCAATATGATCTTGAAGTAATTTCGCTGTAATCTCGTCCGATGCTAATGCTAATGGTGTCATACCAGAATAGGTGGCTAATAATGGATCGGCACCATATGATAATAATAATCGGACGATTTCCACATAGCCGTTCTCGACAGCTTCGTGAAGTGGACTGGAATTATTTAGAAATTTCAATCAAAATCTCAAACGAACAATAAACAGTGCCGAATTGGCTTATCGGGCGATTTGCCGGTAAACTAACAAAGCGATCGGAAATTTCTTGCAGATTTGGGAACCGCTTTTAATTTGCTACACGCCAAGTTAAAACCATTAGAAAGTTATGGGGAAAAATATTAAAAAAAACTTGCTTTAGATTACATCCGAATTTCCAAAAACCGGATACTCTTGAAATGCCCTTTCAAATGCCGTTTAGATCATTACAACCCGGTGGAAAATAGATGAAAATTTTAGTTTTAAAAATTGGTATTTTTGGGTATATTTGCCGCTATTGATAGTAAAACTTACCGTATACCACCTCTAGCCGATTCGCTAACATTAGCACCGTACATTAGTAGCATTTTTGCTATGCCCAAATGGCCCCGAGCGCTAGCCTCGTGCAACGGCGTATATCCGGCATTGTCCTTCGGTGACGGTGAACATTCCATCTTCTCCAAACAGTACGCTGTTATATCCTGAAAAAACCGACAATTAAAATGCGGCCGAATTAGTGGGGTTGAATACGGAACACTCACCGTGTATCCTAATCGGGCCGATCGGTGCAGATGCGTCTCTCCAATACCTTTATTCAACACCCATCCTTTAATCTCTTTTTGTATATCCTGAATTGTACCAGGCTTGTTTTTATTTGATAATAAACCACGACGTTTTGTTGGTTTTATTAAATTCTCACCATCTTGTTGTTGTTGCAATTGTTCTTGTTCTTGTAATTCTTTAGTTTTCTGCTTCTTCTTCTTGCGTATATAATCAAAACCCGAACTAAATTTCCTCCGTATATTGCGATTTTTATGATATTTCTTTCCAGTTATACTACCACATTCATCACCATCAATCGACGGTGTACCAGATTTACAATAATCAACCTCATTATCATCATCATTATTCTTTGTATTGTTATTCAGTTGCGGCTTCTCATCGTCTAATAATTCAGTTTTGATCTTCTTCTCAACAAGATTCTTCAATAAATTATTTTCACCAATATTACCATTAGTACCGCCGTTCTTCCGGCCGCGATTCAACAATTTATTTTTAAGCGCTTGTTTCGTATTGTTATTATTGATTGGTACAATTGTATCATTCTCTTGTTTGATATTCTTAACATCATCATCCGGTAATTCTTCTTTAATTTTGATGTGATTAACACAAGTAACTGGTGGTGCTGAAGCTGGCCGGTCTTCACCAAACACTTGCTTAATTGTCGCCCGTTGTTGTTCTAAACGTATCTGTTTACGCGTCCGTATCACATGATTATGATCACTATTAAAAACGTCTTTAAAATTATCTAAAGTCTGCTTTCTAAAGCCTAGAATCGTTGTTGTTTTTGTTTTATCATCGCTAATTATATTCTTAATATCATCAATACGGGGTGTTGGTAATAATTCGACGATTTTCTCCGGTTTTGGTAGAATTTTCGGCCGATTATTATCATCTTTACGTTTATATTTACGCTTCTTTCTACCGTAACGTTCCAATAATTTATCCGAAATTGTCGTTCTTGTAGTTGTTGTAGTTGTAGTTGTTGTTATTATCGTCGTATTCGGTAGACTTTTTATAGAACAATTACCTTCCGAATCGTAATTAGTTTTATTGTTATTATTGAAAATATTGATGCTACAATTTGATTCCGTATCGCTATCAATCCGTTCCAATTTGATTTTCGCTTTAGTTTCAGCGATATCGATCGTTGATGGTGTTGGTGGTGATTGCGGACAAGGATCTAGATCGGGCAATGATGTCGATAATCGATGGTATTGCGGCGGTCTTGTTACTTGAATTAAACTAGGCGGCATCCGTAATGATTTCTTGTATTTGTAAACCTCCTCCTCCCAACCGGGACTAAAATGCGAACCATCACCGAATAACGGTTTCTTTGCCGGTCTCGGCAGAAAACTCGGCATATCTTTCAATGAAAAACTATCCTTCTTTAATCCTTCTTCATTATCTACAATCTTCAATTCGTTATCTTTTAAATTATTGTTGAGTTTATTTTTACAATTAATTAGAGGAACATCGGAATCATCATCGTCGTCAATATCATCATCGTCATTAAAATTATCAACAATTTCATCAATTTTGGCACTACTACTATTATTATCGTCATTATTATCAATTTTTCTATTACTATTATTAATAATATCATTATCAATTTTCGTTACAGTTTCCAATTTGGCTAAAACATCAGCTTCTATCATTTTTTTCCTACGTCCTCTCTTCTTACCGTTACCATTCTTCAATTGTTCCATAAAATTATCACAAGCCTGTGCAAATAATTCATCATCGGGACTTAACGGTGGTGGTTGAATCGGTACCGTTGATACTGCCATATCATTATTATTATTAATATTATTCGATTTCAATGATATTTTACGATCCCGGCGTAAATCATCTAAAGTCTGTCGTTCCAATACCGGCATTTCAGTCTCACTATCCGTATCAGGAAAATCAAAAACTGACGTCTCTGAAGAACTCCTCATACCGGATTTATCGCGCGGTGGTACCGTTGTTGTTATCGTTGTTGTTGTTGTTGTTGTTGTTATTGTAGTTTGATCGTCTTCATTACGGCTAAATAAACGCCGTCTTGGCGGGTATAATTGTCGTTCTTTCGTTAATTTCGGCGGACTTACTGTATTATTATTATTGTTGTTTGTATTGGTTTTTAATTGGTTCTCAATTACGTTATGTAGTCGTGCATTGTTTAAATTGTTTAATGTAGGACTGACTTGTTTCAATTCGGCTTTAGTCCGGATTCTAGCTGCTAGAAATGCCGCTAATCCATCTAAATCACCATTAGGATTAACATGATTCATTACCGATTGATTATCATCAATTTTCTCTATTGTTGTTGTATTTGTACAAATACTATTATTTGTATTAGTATTTGTTATTGTTGTTGTAATTTTTGCTAGATTATCGCTAATATTTAAATATTTCGATGTTTCCGATTCGAAATTAACCGAATCTACAGCTTTCGGTATATGTAATTTATAGATATTGTTGTTTTCTGGGAAATTTGTCGGTGTAAATGGTGATACATTGTGTCGATTCAAGAAACTGCCAGCTTTCGGTTGTAATGGTGCTTGAACATCTGTTGATGGATGTTGAATATCTAAACGACGATTTGTTTGTTGTTGTAATTGTTCTTGTTCTAATTTCTTTTGTGCCTCTTTTGCACCCTTTATCTCTAAACTATTCCTCAATAAACTTAATACTCTCTTATCAGCACCACCACCACCACTATTACTATTTACAGGTGTTTTATTCACACCTGTTGTTAATAATGATGTTGTGGAATTTGTTCGTGATAAACCGCCTTGTTGAGATTGTTGGTAAATTTGTTGTTGTTGTGGGGCATAATTCGAATAACCAGGAAATTGGTGGGCAACAGCCGATGGGACGTACGTCTGATTATGATTACTTTGATACTGATTCGTATTAGAATACGATTGGTGGTGATATTGATGCCGTTGATATGTATTCGGATAATTACCATTAACGACCGGAGATTTAATTTGTTTTTGCTGTTGTTGCTGCTGTTGTTGTTGCTGTTGTTGTTGTAATTGTTGTTGTTTATACGACGATAATCTCTGCTCGATTTGCTGATCGATATTCTGCCGCCACGTATCAACTTTCGATAATTTATTCGGAATAATTCCAGACGGTGGCGTATCAGCCGAACGTTTCTTCTGAATATCGTACGTTGTTGACGATGCCGGTATCGGTTTATATCCAGGTGTTGGAAAATCAATTCTAGGCAGATTTTCAACACGTTTTTGAATCGATTGTGACGGTGATTGGATATACGAATTGACATGAGCCGCTGTCGGTACAGTAACAGTCGGATAACGATTCATATTACCACTAATTGTTTTATTGTATTGATTCACTTTATCGTTGCCTCTTTTATAATTATTCATCGAATGATTTAGTGTTGGTACATTGAAATTTGGATGGAATTCGATTTTCGGTGCCGTAGCACTCGGTAATTGCGACGAATTCGTTCTTGTTGTCGATGATAAATTCACATAAGAATTATTCGTACGATAATATTTATTTCGTGCATCTTGATCGACATCATCTAATGTTGAATCGGCCGGTGTACGAATAGTTTTCACCGATAAATCCAACGGTGATTCCCGTTTTTGTTTCGTAATTGGTACATTTCTATTAACAACACTAGTAGTTTGTTGTGGATATTGGTGATTTTGTTGTGTTGAAATCGACTGTTGATCGTTATTACAACGTTGCTGTTGAATTTCATGATTTGATTTAATCGATTGATGGTAATAATGTTGATTATTATTGATGGACGAAGAGGAAGACTGATTTTGTATTACTTGCGTTGTTGTATAAGATGTTGATGTGTTATTGTTGTTGTTATTATTATGGGAAGATGTCATCACAACTTGACTATAACTTTGTGTTGTTGTTGTAACCGGTGTGTTATTATCATTAATATTATCATTATATTGATAATTTTGGCTAATTGGAAGTCGATTGTTTTGTTGTTGTTGTTGTTGTTGATTATAGTACATAGAATTTTCGCGATAATGTAAATTTTCCGAATTGTATAGACTTTTATTATTACTAATTGAATTTTGTTGGATAATGGAAGCACTATTGTTGGTTGTTGTTGTTGTTGATATTGTTGTTGTAGTCTTTGGAATTTGATTAAAATTTGTTGAAACAGTCGTAGATGGATTTGATTTGAATGAAGGTCGTACAATATCACGATGATTTCTATTGGAATGGTAACTAATTGACGACAATGCAGCAATCGGCGGTAAATTATGTGTCGTTCTATAATTTTGCGACGTTGTTTGATTATGTGTTGCATTATTCCCGACGGTATGTTCTTGTGGCTTTACATATTGCATCGTTGATGCTTGTGAAGAATTCTGACTATGCGGTGTATAGAGATGTTTATAGTACGGATGTTCCTGGGAATTCTGTACAGTTTGGGGTTTAGATTGTGGATATATCGGCATATTAGCACGCTGTTGTTGTTGTTGTTGATAATTGTGATAACCTTGAGACGATTGACCGTAATTTTGTAAATGATGGTAGGTCTGTGGAGATGCTGACGATGACGGTGGCGGTACCATCGCTGCCTCTTGTCGACTCGGTGTTCTTGTTTGTTGTTGTGGTGATTGCGGCTGATGATAGGTCATATTTTGTACATACTGTTGCGATTGATAATGATGTTGAGGTGTTGACGTGGCAATCTCCCTCGAATGCGGTCGAGGAAATTGGAATTGTTGTGTTGTTGTTGTTGTAGTTTGTTCTTGATAAGAATTTTGGTAGTGATTATTGACCGTTCGATTTTGTTCTTGTTGTTGTGCCACCGCCACCATTTGTGAATGTGATGGTGGTCTTGATGTGTCTGAATGGTGTGATGGTGGCCGTTGTATTGGTGTTTGTTCTCTAGTTGGAGGTCTGGCCATTTCTGGTTGTGATGTCCAATATGATGACGAGGCCGGTGGTAATTCTGAATGTAATGATGTGTGTGTCTCATTGTTACGTAATAAATTCTCAGACGTTGTTGTCGGATGATATGATACAGTGGGGCCTGCCGATGAGCTGGTTGCTGTTGGCAGCCCCTGGAAATACTGACGTGCCCCCTCCAACACGTTTGTAAACGTAACATCCATGACCTGCAGGTTACACCTGCTTTGATTCTTACTAAAACAAAACAAAAACAAACTTTTACTAATTTAAAACATTCAAACAATTAAATCATTTATCTTATAGTAATGTAGAGAAACATTCAAGATCGATTTGGTTTTATTGAAAAGTTGTCATTCTTTGAATTTACCCGTCACGTACCGTACAAGGGGAGTTTTCGCTCAATTTCAAATTCGATTTACTTTTCGTTACAATTCCACAGAGAGGGATATTTACGATTTAATCTAAACGACTCGCAGACAAACTAATCAACAACTATGTTAGAAGCATTCAAAGCTCCTTCGATAAAGCTGTTGGTATTTCCAATGGAAATTCTATTAAACATTCAAATTTGCGATAATACCAACAATAAAAAACTATTAAAAATAACAAATTTTTGTTGAAAAAACAATTGTATTCTGGTTTTATATCGAGTTGATTTAAACAGAGCCGATTTCTATCGAGGAAATTGTCGACCGGAAATTGTAAAAATTCATTATATTGATGTTAGTGGAAAAAACTATGTTTGAAAGAAAATCTTTATTGAATATAACTAGTACGTCTGTATGTGTAGATGTTGAAAATCGATGGCCTGTATTCAAGGAATGACCTTTCAAAGTTCAAGCGCTCCACCCATCCGCATGGGATTTTCTTATTAGATGTCGTCCTTCGTCCATCATCGTAGTAAATAAGCGTTCGTTTAACGTAAAACTTTTACCGAATAATTACTTTCAAAAATCCATTATTGGAGTACCTATAAGCCGCTTACTTTCTTTCTCTTTTCTTTTTCTCCGATCCCTTATCAGTTATATAACTCTCAAATAATCATTTAACAATTCCTATTCAATTCGATTAGTACGGTTCATCAGAATTTATTTAAAATAATACATCCAGGTTAGACAAAGTTATTTATATCGTGTTTGGTATCTGGAACGCAAAGATCAAGTTCGCAGCAATTCCGGAATGTAGGTCATTTGGTGACACAACAACAACTATTGGCACTTATAATGGTCATCTTAGAGCTACCGATGCAGCTCTACTCCAACTAGAATAGCAATTTATAATCTTTAAAGAATTCGCACAACTAGAGGAAGATTATATAGAACGATTCCGGGTAGACACTTCAACAATAGTCGTTCAATATGATCCTGAGTTGCGTTTCAATCGTAGCAAATCCCCTAGAAAAAGCACATCAGTTGATTTGATCGAGGTGAAAGGTGTGAAAGTTGTTTACTAATCACACTCGATTGCACAATTTTACTATTTAACACAATTGAACGTAATTCATTTGTACTTGTTCCAATTTTAGAACGAAAATAAGATAAATGTAGACGAATTGTACAATTCATTATAATTACGATTGAAATTTTCTATAAACTTGACTCTATTTTATTTACAACGAAACAGTTTGTTGAATGAATCATCATATTGTGTTGTCTTGTTTGTTGTTGGTGTCAATTATATTTGAACCGTCGTCGCGACGACATGTTATCATAATCCGGTCTTCGGTTAAGTCTTTTCTCGAGATTCAAGCGAATTTTACTCGCTTTTAGAATTTCCATTGATAATTCGCTTTCCGTTTCTATTACAATTTAATTAACACACACACACACAATACGTGGAATATTAATAATTTTGTTAATTTCATAAATCAACGTTCTATTATAGGATAACAACGTATAAACCACAACTTCCTCGATTATAAACAGACACGAGAAAAATATTTGTTCTATTCGTGTTTTTTCTATTCTTTACATTCCGTCGAGATTCATTATATTTCCGATAATCAAATGTAAAAAAATTAAACATCCTGTATATCCTGACGATAAACTTGAAGACGATACGTTTATTTTCCGCTTGATTATTTTAATGACGTCAATAGGGTTGTGCAATATTTATAACAATTGGATAATCCGATAAAATTCTTTATAAAACAACAAATTTCGAAGCCTTTCTACAGATCGTTTCATTTGAAACAACACTATCCCTAATTTGTATTCACTAATTTTAATATGGAACAGCCTGTATTTGCGCAATATTCCATTTTAATATTCGAAAACAATAAACTAGTTTCGTTTTTTCCTACGAAAAATACCAATTTGTATTTTATTTTAATTTGTTCTATTTTTTTTATGAAAAAATGCAATGATGCTGCTGGTGTGCACGAGATAACTTCATGCATAATGTATGTAGAAAGTTTATACTACAACATGTTTTTAAATGCAAATCTATTTGTGGCAACCTTGTGCAATTGTCAAGGATCTAAGTGAGAAACATTTCACGTTAATTTGCATATTAAATTTTCAAATCAATTACGTTAATTATGAAGACTTTACCGGAACAAAACTGAATGGTTACAAATAATAATCATATCTCTACTATAATTGTAGCCTTGTATTTCGACATCAATGTTAATGATCGGGTTTTTCTATTATTATTATTTGGTAATTATTTTAAAGAAAACAATGCAATATAAATCATGGAATTAAAACAACAAAAGGAAAGTTTATAAAGTTGAATTTTTTACCCTGCCACTTGCGGTGAATTACAAAAGAAGACGTTTACGAGAAAATTAGGTATGCTTCTTTGAAATTTTGATAGAGTAAAAAGAAAAATTGTTTAAAAATTTTTGTAAGTTTGAGGAAACTTTTCAAAGGCTTTGCTAATGTAGAAAATGTTAGAAGAAAACTCTGTGTATTCAAAAATTAAACTTTTAATTAAATTAAATATTGCCCATTTATTGACTATTCTATTGATAAAAATAAATTGTATGTTTTGATACTTTACTGAATTGTTTTGATTAAGCAACTATAACTCCATAATAAGGGTTAAATGCTTGATAGACGATTTCTCCTTTATTTTTCACTCGAAAATCCAGTGCTACGGCTCGTTGGAAAGAGCATTTCGAGTTGCATCAGTTTTACAGTTTTTGAAAATTTTGTGGAAATTTTAAGTTACGGGTGAAAATCTTGAAGCATGTTCTTATATTTCCCCATAACGTATATTGATTTATTTGTAATGAATATGAGGTTTAATTGATAGCAAATTGACAGAGAATTCCAATCGGAACGATAATTGAGAAAAATTATAATTTCAAAGAACATTTTCTTGCATAATCTTGCACAGGAAGCGATTTCTTTATTTTTCATTCAAAATTCAACTATTAGGGCTTGTTGGAAAGAACTCTTCAAGCTATATGGCATTGATTCTATCGTATCAGAAAATTTTGCCAATCTTGAGATAAAATTTATATTTTCTCCCATAATTCAGTTTATATTGATTTGTTTGCAATGAATATGGGCATCAGTCGATAGTTCTTCAAAAATTCAGGAAATTTTGCTATAGGAAAATTGAATAAAATCTAAAATTTATATGGTTATACAACGGAAACTTGAAAATTCTGGAGAAATTCACTTGCCATTTCCACCTATTTAAAATAATTGTTTTGCACATTTTTCTTTCAGCTTGTTTACTTTCCTAGGTCAATTAACTTTTGTAATGATCATAACAATATAGATTTGACTCTAATACTCTACCGTTGTTCAATTCTCCTCAAATACTACAAAATTTACAGCAAGTTAGGTGAAACTTTATCTCGGAATTTCTACCGGTAGTAATTATAATTTGATTATTTAACATGTAGATGTTGTAGAAACTTGAAAGGAATGACAAATTTCTATAAAATTTGAAAAAAAATGACATTGAATGTTGGCTAAACATTTCGGAAAAAACACACACTCTCTAATATTTCTCCCACAATCTGATACAATTCATTCATGAAATAGTCGAACTGAAAAGAAGGCAAATATTATTATTGTTGAATGTATTTGTCCCTGGGCGACGTTGACATAAACTACGTGTTAAGAATCATAAAATCATAATTCAGTAACACTAACGTATATTTGAATGTAGATTTTGTTTATGTGTGTAATGTATTTCAACCTTTTTCCATAAAACGACACGACGATCGTTTAGAATGAACAGAACAGCGAGCAATTTCAATGTAAAATAGAAAAATCCTTGACATCGATATTCTCAAGAAAATAAACAATTTATCACCAATTTCAAATGAAATTGAAAATACTTTTTTCTCTCATTTCATTTATTTATTGTGCCATTCAGACGACATAATAACATGGAATAAGAATCGAAAGAAACACATCACTTTTGAGATTTTTTTACAGTTTTTTGGCGAAATCTACACTACAGTCAGATAAAATATAAAGCTAGGAAGTACAAAATTGAAAACTTCACCTGTTAACTTTCAGTAAAAGCTACCTAGATACAAATAAATCCAATTATAAACGGATAAACATATAAGGCTATTATGTAAATGTATACCTACGTATTTTGTTAAGACTTGAACAAAACTATTTTAACATTCTCTATTATCCAATTATACAACAAAAGTTATTGTAAATTTAAAACACGCGCCATTATCCCAACTAATCATGCATCATTTAAATTCGATAAATCCATACGATTGGTGGTGATTGGGGCGCAAAATTCAAATTTAAATAGTCTTATCGTCAATATAATTTACTAACTGTTCTTTTCCTGGTTTGTACGGTTATTATGAGAAATACATGGCAAATTATAAAGTTCTTTGAAGATCGACCGGTAGTCAATTTATAACTATAAACTTGTATCAGTTATACGGACTTAGAAACTGAATGAAAGCGATTCAATTGAATTTTTTCTCAATAACTGAAGGCAATCGGTTTTTATAATTTTTCCATTTAGTATATGTACACATAAATCGAAAAAAGTTAGACAAAACATAGTCGAGAAGGAATATTGTTTGTTTAAATTGTTTATATTTTTATTTACTTTTTGTGTTTCTAAATATTATATGAAGCAAAACCACAATATTTTAACAACGACACGTATTATACACAACAACAAAAACCGCATAAAACAAGATTGAAAGAATAAAAAACCGTAGAATTTTAATCTAAATTGATACTTTTTCTTCCAATTTGACTCTTAAAGTTGATGCTTATCGTGATTGATCTATTACTTTATTAAATAAATTTACAATTATTAAATGATGTATTATAGAAAATAATCGTATCAATATTACACAAATTATGTAAATAAATTAACAATGTTGTTCGTCTATTTATAAAACTTTATTTAATTTAGAACAATGCACAAATTGCACCAGTCATATTTTACGCAACAAAGACGCTATTAAAAATGGAATTCTTACTTGAAATAAAGCTCGCCTAGAATTTCTGTTAAAAAAATGCATTAAAAACAAAAATTTGCTATTTAAATCGATTCTATAATAGGATATGATTAATTCTAAAATGACTTGAAACTATTAACCATTGATTTATTAAAATCCCATTAAAATTCAACAAAATTCGTATAATCTAATCACTGAAAATTGTAATCTTCAATCAGCTGTCAATTATTCTAAAATTCTAATAAATCAAATTCGGTTAGGTCATGATTGTAATGAAGAGTTGGAAAAAACGCCCATTATAAGTCTATCTATGTACCATATGGTACGGTTAATTGTTTATTAATACCAACTGTATCCATTTTTGAATACAACAAGTCTTTATTTATATTTTCCCGTGAAAAACTCAAACAAGGTCAATATTCAAGTTCGAAGTCGTTAAGTCCTGTTTTTTACCTTCCCAAAGTAAATATCAAAACAAAACGAGTAAATTCGCTATAATTTTCTGTATAAAGCGATGAAGTTTATGGATTGTAGTGAAAGACTTCGTAGACGATCGATAAATTTTATTAATCCGCTTAAATAACGAACAAAGAAATTTAATAATGTTATAATTACGTATTTAAATCGATAACTTATTGTTGAAATCAAACACACCTACAAAACTTTTAAATTAATGTTGCTATTTCTGTTAATGCATAAAAGAAAATCACTATTTTCGTTATTTATATGCGAATGAAACACGTAAAGTCGTCAAATAAATAAATAACAAAACTAGTTTGGAAGGTATTCAACAACAATTGTTTATTGTATTATAATTGTTGTTCTATTGTTGATTTAATTAAATTTACAAAATGAAACAGTGTTAATTTACAAATTTTCACCCCCTATTCTCAACAATAAAGACATAAAATCCGTCGATAATTAATCGTCTCAGCCAAAAAGGATAATCATGTTTATCGAGGCGTTTTATTTACTTTCATCAAATTCCTATTTGAACGTTTATATTTCACTATAAAATACTTATACGTACATTATAAACGAATTTTGTTGGAGTAACTGTACAGATATTGATCCTACTACCAACCGTAATACCGTGTTCTAAATGGTCATAATTTACTATATTGTAAACGTTACTTTAATGCAGTATAAAATTTGTGTTAAAACCGATTTAAATAGCGCGCCATTGGCAATCAATCGGATTCGTCAAAATCTGCAACGTGGATAAATCCCAAAAGAATCACAACCAATCAGATGATAGTGTTAATTAATCCAACGTATTGATTGGTGCTAGTGTGGCGCAAGATTCGAATCTCGATTATAATTATCTAACATTCAAGTTGATTTGTTTGTGTTGAATTTAACTTGCACTAATTGAGTGATTAATTGTTAATTTATCAAGACCATATGTAAGCATTACCTATTCACAAGCAATATATTTCCGACGATCAGAATTGTAGCATCTGTGTTAGAATATCGAGGATATAATAAAACTATAAGAGAGGAAAACGGGTACGATCAGAAGTGGGATCAATATCGTCCCAACTAAAATACAATTTTTCATGTTATCTCTACTTAAAGATGCCATAAACTAAGTTACTATAAGATAAATGATTGTTGGTGGAGTTTTCTTTTTGTTAACTGTTGACTTTTATTGAATAATTTCTTTGTTGTTGTTTAGTTTGATTGAAATTTTACTCAATTTTCGTATACATACCTTTATTGTGGAAAAATTAAAGTCGAATTGTTACCCCGCCGTCCTCAGTAGCCAGCTAAATGCCGGCATTGCTACAAATCTTGTCATTCTGTAAACACAACAAACAACAAATTAGATTCATATAGATGCCATATTGTGGTTATAGTATGACATTTAATACGATTTTAAACAATAAATTGTCTCCTTTTAAGTGGACTATTCTATAGATTTTTATGTTTGAACGTTTATATTTGTTTTTGACTGGAATTTATTGCAATTCGGTAGAAAAACGAATGGAAAAATTGCAAAATGTTGCATCCATATGTTGCACAGAAAATGTGTTGTTCACTTTATAGTTGCCACTTTTTATTCTAAATAGATCGAAAGTAGAGAGAAAAAATACAGGGACTTGCGTCCAATGGGCTGGATTAATGCTACAAAACATTTTTAATTTTGTAAATAAACCGACATATTTGTTGAGCAACAATGATGGAACGATATTACTTTTCTAATACAGGTTTAAACGTAATAAATTACGAGTGAAACTTGACATTCCCTATTATACATTTTTGTTGTAGATTTTCCTCCTCTTTCTCCAAATGTAATTACCACTTTCTTCATTACTAATTGACACTTGATTCACTCGAATCGTCATATTACTTCTTTCACCAAACGTTATAAAACGTTTATATGGCTAGATGGTGAATGATTTTATATGGTTTTCATTATGTCAAATAATCGATTCTCGATTACTGATGAACTACATTTACTAACCGATGCAAAAACATTCAAGTACATTAATTACGGCTATTTAGACACAAATATACAGCGTGTTCCACAATTTAAAAAATACGCAAAGGACAAGTATTTGAAGAAATTTTGAACCATGTAGCTCATCAAAAATAGGTAAAAAACGCTCGTAAAATGATTGACAAAGGCGCTGAATCATTTGAGGTAAATCATTTTTGAAAATCGCAACATTATCGAAAAGCCTTTTTGATTGATTTCCCAATAAGCTACAAGGTTTAAAATATGCTAAAATAATCTCTATAAATCCCTAAAATATAGTTCGAATTGCTCGCCATAACAGCTGGGACCATTCCTTCAAAATAATGTCAATTTGTTGATTTGCGTGATTAACAACCGACAATATGAATACTAATTAAAAATATGTTGTTATTTTTGTTTATTTTATTTTTTGTCGATGTAGAATTGCAACATAAAGGCGCGAAACTAGGTCATTATTATTTTTTATAATTATACTGTCTTGTCAAGAATCGCTGTAAACATTTACGTTGTTTTCCAATTTTCAATCCATATCTAATTAAAAATGAATAATTGTTATAAATTTGTTGATTATAACGCTAAAAATTCGTAATATAGCCCCTATTATTCTTATAAAGGGTGGTCATATCAAATCTTGACGTCCCCTAGATCAATCAACGGATTCTTTTCTTTTCCCTTTTATCCGACCACCACCCCTTCAAAGTTATAGTTTAACCAAGTGAAGCAAGCAAGCAGGCATGCGAACGCTTTGTTATCTGTCGCTTGCTTTTTATGTGAAACTTCAAGTTTATGTTAACGTTGACGTATTACCGTCACTATAAGAGATATTGTTTTGCTTTTGTATTTCTGTATACGATGAAATATATTAAGGGAATGAGGGCGAATGGGGGAAAAAAGAGGAAATTTCTCCAACAAATCCCAGTTTATTTTACAAAATTCCAAATACCACAGAATATTTTTGTAGAAGTAAATTTCTATAGTTAGAAAGATAGGTAAAGGTTAGAATATAACCAAGATTGACGGGTACAATCATTTAGTATTACTATTTAATCAATTTGGATATAGGGGTGTTCGGGTCGGTGTTAATTACAATAACAAAATACCTCCCCTATTTCGAGATAATCGTTCAATACTAATTTATAGAAAATACGAACAACAATTTAGTTTCCAGTCGAATTGCCGGTCCAGTATAAGCGAAATAGTAACGGCAATTTGAGGATACAATAAACAATAAAGAAATTAAAAAACTAGACGGGTCGACAAGACTAATAACCTGTTTATATTGAAGCTCATTTATTTTAATAAAGAGTTTTGTTAGACCGATCTATAAAGAAAAAATAAGTTGAAATATTGTAACGGCGGGCAATATTCTTCTCCATCCAGGATAACGTGAATTCTAAAAAAATGTAGGGTGGTTTTAGAATTTTTCGAACGTTTTATAAACGAAAATTGAAGCTTTTACTGTAATCGGAACAACAAAGTATTTTTATCGCACAAATCTGCAGAATTTCCATGTAAATTAGATAGAGATTTCGGTACAACTGACTGTTTTTAGGCCGATTTTGGTTATTTATCAATTTCGACAAATACTCGAAATTTCTTTATTCTTTTATTCCGCCAATAGTTGAAATGTGGATTCGTTTTCGTTTCCAATAGTAAGGAAACGGTAAATTTTCCGGTAAGTCGATTCGAATAAAAACAATCCCTTATTCGTTGTTGCACAATTAATGAAAAATTGAAGAAAAATTGCAGCTTCTTTAGTGAATTTATGTAAATCGACATGATTATAGAGAGGAATAAGGCGAATATCGGTGGAGAGAAAGAGAAAATGGAACGAACAAGCGTCTTATTTGCTTTTGAAACATGAACTTACTACCCAACCATCCATCCATCCACCAAGTTTGGAGCAGATTGCATGAATTCACGAGAACATCCCCATACTAGAAGGAATTGAATAGAACGAGATGGTGGAATAATGTAAAGCAACAGGAAAATAGAGAACGGCAAGCCGGTAGTAATAGGAGAAAATGAAGTGAATTGAAATTTATATGTTTATCGATCACTTTGTACCTGCCATATCGAATTATGTTCGTATAATTCTCCCATTGCATATCTATAAACTATACAAAGTTAGTAGACGTATTTCTATGATTTAAATCGTTATTTCTATTACTACAATTTTTCTTTAAGCTGTTGATTAAGTAGATGGGATTAAATGCCCCTTAAATTCCGACAATACAGTTTAATAGCGAATAAATTTTTAATGTTCCACATCGTCTTTTTAGCCATAACATCGGAAACCTTTTATCTAAAATTATCATAGTTTATGATAGTTTGATTCGTATTCTATTACAATTTATGTGCACGCGATTTTATATTAACTGTTTTTAATAGTTGGACGAGTTTTCTCTATTGTTTTAAATCTAGGTTAATTGTAATCAAGATTGAAATATGCACAATATCTCATCGTCAGGAACTGACCTTTAAAATTTATTTATTTCTGTATTGTATACGAAACAAATTAATTCAATTTATGACTTTCATTAATAACGAAATTATCACAATAACGGTCGGTTATTATAAACAAATAGAGGAATATTTAAACAACTAATTTTCTATAATAGAAGATACTAACAAGTGTGAAAGTGTTTCTCCAACTAGAATAATAATAAAGGCAAGTGAAATCAACATTTCCTGATCTTGAACACAGCAACAACATAACGGATTCCTTTGATTATAACCGTTACTTTCTGTTAGTTGGTTTTTTTAAAAAACGTTCATCATTATGGGAAATTTACAAAGAACGGTGTTTCATAAATTTATTGAATTTACCAGTCCTACTAACCCAAGTAATTAATTAATATTTAGATTAATTATTGTGTGTATAACCGGACGTGAGAATATTAGAAAGTTAGGTATTGATCAGTGGGTAATTAAGATGGATGATGCTCGTTATATTTATCGAAAAAATCGCATTTTAATCATCATCGGTGTCAATTCGCTTTAAAGTCAGTAAATCTTGTGAATTCATTACGAAATGGAAGTTTTAATAGTTCTTCAGCTCTTAAATCGGCAATAAAATTGCGAAATTACAATGATTTTATTTTTTTATAAAATAAAGGTGGTTAATATTGGTTGACTGTATACGATTTGAAACGATCGTTGACCTTATATTGTTGCCATTTTGCCACCACCATCGTTATCACCAGCAGCAAATTTAGAAATTCAACAAAGCTTTATAATTCATACCGAATATCGAGCGAACTTTTAGTTGTTCAGGGTTGAATTTATATTCCAAAAAAAAAAGTTAAATTATATGAACAAGCGAATATTTTAACTAAATCAGTGGTATAAAGGGCGAATTTACCCTTCTTTTAAGGTGTCCTCACAAATTACACTGCAGCTTAACAATTATTGGCCTGTAGTTGGGGATTTTCTGCCATGTGGTTCATTGCAAACTTTTAAGATAATTTGTGGGGGTCCTTTAGCAAAATTTGGAGCTCGTAGCTCTGGAATCGGTCAATTGGACAACCAAGATGACCCAAAAATGACCCAAAATTCATTTCCAATAATGGATATGAATTTTTATATTTGGGTAAGTTAGTTTCAATCTGCTTGTACAATTATAGAAATAGTTTGTAATTCTGTAGGGAAATTGGTAAATTTTCTGGGAATATAATTAGAAATAGACATTCTTTTATCTTTACAACTTCTAGTTTCTATACAAATTTTAATTGTTTGTCAAGAATGGTAATAGAATTTTCAAAATTTCAAGAAAATTACCGGAAGAATTGGCAATAAACCATGTTGTAAAATCTAAGATAGCATATTAGCAAACACAAATAAACTTAATAGACGTCTTATTATACCCAAAGTAACGAATGACTCAAGTCTATTAAAAAGTTTGGGCTTTATAGTTTCAATTAACGAATCTTCCAATAAAGATCAGAAACTTGAAGTTTAGCAACTTTGTTATTGTACTAGTCCGTTTTAATAGCAGAAATACAAGAAATTTAGAATTGAAGATCAGAAAGCGCTTTCTTAATTGACACACCTCAGCGATTCGATTAGAATTATTGTTAGTTTTATAATAGACGAGAGCTTTATAATTCTTCAAATTAACTGTTATAACGGCAATCTATAATAGTGTACAAACCATGAAATTCCTGATTACTTGAGATTCTTTTATAGAATCACTCAATAAAGCAATTTTCTCGATTTGAAAAGAAACTCATGAAATCACACTATGATACTGTTGGCGTAATAATGCACGATTCAAGCAGTTAATCACGATTTACACCAATTTTTCACCGGATTTAATTGATAATCCAAGAATAATGTGTACAATATTGTGAATTATCGTTAAAGAAAATTGTTTATTGACGAATTAACAGGACTACAAC
This sequence comes from Mylabris phalerata, assembly GCA_020740385.1. Classification (NCBI taxonomy): domain Eukaryota; kingdom Metazoa; phylum Arthropoda; class Insecta; order Coleoptera; family Meloidae; genus Mylabris; species Mylabris phalerata. Next base: position 3,683,692 of record JAJEOX010000299.1, on the reverse strand, counting down.
TTCCTGGATAAAGATAGTGTTGGTTTAAAATGAAGAAACTGAAACTCGTGCACGTCATGTAATTTTCCGATACGGTTCATGATTTGGAATTTCAGTTTAAAAAAAAACGAGGAGATCACTGACCCTCTCCCCGCCTTCTGTACACTAAACTAAAAGTAAATAAATAAATAAGGAAGAGTTCATAACAGGCATTAGATCCAATAATAACAATGATGATGATCGTTTAGTAAATCATTAATTGAATCGTATGCAAAATTATAAAGGTCAATCCCACTTGCATTGATTGTCCTTGGACCTGTATAAATACACACACAATTCGATGTGCTTTATTATTATTAATATTGTAATATTTCTGGTTTAATTATAATTGACCTTCAATCTTTACGATCCACACAACTTGATAATAGAATTAATTAGTAAACATTAAAGTTGTTTGTGTTCGAAATAAATTTTAAAATGCAATCCGAAAAAATAATATCAATGTCAACGACTTAATCGCAAAAACACCATTATTATATCGGCATGTTGGCAAATTTGTTTTATCTGAAATTCACGTATTAGATGAATATCCCAACTAACAAACAAAACCATTGAATTTCCGATAAATGGATCCGACCATGCGTAAAAAGATAAATATCAATCTTGCATTTACAGTTGTGCGCACAATATTTATCCGATTATACACCGATGATATTGATAGGTTGGTTTTTTAATTGTTTGTAAAAATATTCAAAATATCCCCTTTATAATTAAAAATATTCCGTCTGATTCATTGTCGTGTCGGGTTATTAAAGTTGCGTGCATGTCGCTTTCACTAAAATTCTTCGATTCTTACGTTTTGATAACAACAATCGGTTATTTTCGATGAAGATGGGGGCGAAATGCGGATTTAATTTTGGAAAAGTTGCCCTTTGTGTACTTCCATCTATATATACACAGACGGTTCTCAAACTATGACAGAATTTATATTAAATTGCTTGCCTTTGATGTTATACGATTCTACTTCAACAACATGAAATTTTCCGTTATGTACAACAGTGATACACGATAACTGAACGTAAAAAACTTAATAAATCATCATTTATTGTACGAGTAAGCTCGATCTAATTGAGGAAGTTAAATATCGCGATTAAAAGAAATACGAACGAGTACTTTTGTTCATCCGGATAAAACATCTAAGAAGTTGTTATTTCGTTTATAATTTACAAATATTTAATTGAGAGTAACAGTTTTAAAGCTGAAAACTTTCCCAACTACTACAAACGGATAGACAGACGTTGGTAGTTTGTTGCGAAACTCATTCTGTCTCGTTTACGGAATGGAGTCAGTAGTGCGGGCGAAATGAAGAAGACGGATAATAATAAATAATGAGAAAGGAATGTTAATGACAGCGCGATAGAGTTAACGTGTATGTAGTTTCAAACGTGTGCGTGTATTTTAACAAGAAAACTGCCAGTAGGAATCTATAAATTATTTATGTTTCCGTGTTAGTTTAGGTTGTGCAAATAGAGGTCAACATTTTTTCTAGTGGATATTGAAATAATAAACAATTTTTTAACGAAAGAAAATCCGCATGTTTAATTAATGAATGAATTAATCGAATGATGATTTAAACGATTTTAATCAAACGAACAACCTTGATTGAAATGCGAACGCACCTTATAAAATGTCCACGATTCTCACCTGTAAAATGAACAATTAATTTGTATGCATATCGAGTCGATATTATATTATTATACAGAGTGTCTCATGTCACGTAACAGTAAAGTTTTACCTATTTTATTACCAATATTATTATTCCGAATAGGTTCTTTTAGATTCTCTAGATAACGGGAAAATAAGTGGAAAATTGGTGGATGCGCCGTTTTATGCAATAAATATAAATAGTGATTCTTTATATTTATACGAAGGTACCTGCAGATCATTTCACCAAAATTTGAATCTCGTAGCTCATCGACAAGCTGGAGAAACAAAAGAAATCAATGCCGGAAGCCCCCTAAGTCATTTTTAGCCGTTTCATCAAATCGCGACATTGTTAGAAACGTTTTTTGACCAACTTTCAACTGAACTACATAGCCCAAATTTTCGCTAGAATTATATCAAGACATCCTTCTGTAAATTCTTGAAATATTTTTCAAATTTGAGCCAGTTTCAAATATTATAGAAAGGAGTTTCCATCTCTAGGTGTTCCCCTTCAAGTTCTTATAAATATTTTAATTAATTAATAAATAAATCTTGTACACACTCTAATTGCTTGGATCGAGCTGTATTTGAGGAATATTAAAAACTAAAAATTCAACTCAATTTTTTTTGTTTCCGTAATGTTGTGCGTAAATTTCAATATCAATTTATTGAAGAATTTCCAAGGTTAGCGGTGATTTACGTTTTTCTTTCTCGTTAATAATTTGCAATAATTTACAAGAAAATCAACTTGATATTTCCCATTAGCTATTCAATTGAACAATCACGCGCCCGGTTGGTTGCTATAATTTCTTGTTGTTCTTGTTTATAAAATCATAAAAACTCCTGTGGCAAGTCATAAAAATCAAGTCATTTAATTTTGAAAATATAATTTCGTATATGCTCCTAAAGAAGAATAAAATCAACCACAACAACAACACTGACAGCGAATCAATTGTTGTATATTTATACGCGATTATATCGTTTTTCTTACCAACAATACTAAAATTATTACTTATAGTTGTAACAACAAATTTTACAACAATGAAGCTCAACCAATAATCAAATTTTACATAATTTACAACACACCAAATAACAATTTTCATCGTAAACCATATAAGATCTTAAACAATTTCGTTTTTTTTAATATAAAAAATTTGAAAGGGGCCGAATTTAAGAATCGGCCTAATAACTTCCCCGACTCATTCCGGATAGTTAACCATGAATTAGAATAGTAAATTAAAAACAAGTGTCGGATATCGACAATTAATGCACGAGTACAAGTTTAAAAAAAACTAACTTACTATAAAAATCAAAATCGGGAATCAAGAGCCGTGGCTATCTCACCACCACTGAAAAATTCAATGAACAACCAGCACCTCGTCAACCAAATCTCTGTTCACTGATCGGTGATTCCACACACACTTTTCAGTTCAATTTTCTGATAAACTCGATACACGATTCAATTGCGAAATTTTGACAGAACTACAGAACTGTCATTTCAAAATTTCGCAATTGAATTTTCTATGGCAACCGATCCCTTATAGAAGGCGGCAAATTTGAATTGTTTGACTAAACTATTTTGCCAATTTTGTGCCCTTATTTAAAAAAAGAAAAGAACATCGCACATGAGGGGTATCGTTTCGGACATAAAAGCACATGCCCTTTCGATTGGTGATATCAAATTAATATGTTATCTTAAATTTTTTTCAATCAACCCCCTCCACCTTCCACCCCCGTGGTCCGATTGGCACCAAAAACTAATCAACTCGAATGGCCACCAAATGGTTTGTGCTGACCAAATTTGAGCTCAATCGGTTAAACCGTTTTTGAGTAATCGTTGGAGAAACGACAGACACACACACACGGACATCATGCTAAAAACTTCAAAAACATGTTCAGGGGACCTCAAAACGTAAAGATCTGGTGAAATCTCGAATTCGAAATTTTGGTCCGAAACTAATAACTTCCCTACCCTTCGGTCGGGGAAGTTAAAAAAGATAAAGTTTTATAATAATAAGATAAATAGTAAGAAAGGTCATGATTTAACTGCAACAAACCAGTTTTTAAATAATTATTGCGACAATAAATTGGACGACAAAATGTTTAATTATAGAGAAAATATTAACAAAAAAGAACTAAACAAACCATTAAGATCTATCAAGGTTGTCCGGAAATAAAAGAAATTTATTACATTTCTATTATTAACATCATCTATGTAATTATTCAATGTTGAATCTATACCGAACTGGCAATTAAAACTAGACATTAGAATTTGGATTGGAGGATTCGTTTGTAGTTTTAACTCTTTTTTTTTATTTAAAACAATTCCGAGATTGTTAGCATGCTCATGTTTATCTACGGAAGGAAGTTTATGTGAATTTGTCGAATATTCGATAGAGAAAACCGGAAACTATTGTAAAAATTGCGTCCCGTTGTATACCGTGTCTCTTCTAAAAAAATAATTACCGGGCGAATTGGAAGATATTCTTAGGATATGTGAGGAAGTCTTAGGGAAGGTTTTACCAAAATTTGAACTTCGTAGCTCATTGGAAATTGGTGGAAAATAATGCCGCAATTTTCACCGACAGCATGTGCGCGTAAAATGACCAAATGAAGATATGAAATTCGTGGTTTTTCCTCATTGCAGATCATTCATGGATGAATGTTGAGTTCTAAAATGTTCCGTATATTATTAAAAGTTGCGATTAGAACTAGCAATATTTAGATCAGACACTCGGTATAAATTAATAGAGTTTGTAAAGCAAAGAGAATTAGAGTTTAATGAAAATCCGTTCCCAACCACATAAATATACACATTTCGTCGCTATGTTTGTGAGAGAGAACAGGAAAGGTCAGGATCAAAGCTGACGTCAGCTGAATTTATTTCAACAATGATGATGCTAAACAACACGCAATTTTTTTCAACAATAATTTTAAAAACAAAGATATTTTTACTAAATAAAATTTTAGTGATTAATAGAATCCTTGACCGTTGAGTGAGTGACTATCTAACGGCCATGATGGCCAACAAAACCATCACCTTCTTCGTCTTTCCTTAGACAACACAACAACCTATAAACAATTTCCGTTGACAATCAATTCGAAACGATTCAATAGGTAACACATAATTTAACCATTCAGCCAATTTCAACAAAGAAAATCGAATAAAAAACGATTTATTTCTTATAAATGTTGTTAGAAAAGGCGAATTTTTCTTGTTTATTGTCAAACGAGCTCAACTTGACCAATCCAATTTGTATTGTTGAAGGGGAAACGTAATAAAAGTATTGACCATAGTTGGAAAACTTTTTAACGTTAAACCGATTAGTCTCCATTTTAATAATAAAGACAACAATGTTTACAGTGAAAATCTAATGTATTAAAAGCAGCATTCTTTAAATAAAACAAATTACTTCTAAAATTGTACAAATAATCCACCAGTTCTTCAAAATAATAATAGAATTCACGAATCCTAATGATATTAACTAAACTAGGAATTGTAAGGTTGAAATTTAGCTATATCTGGGGAGTTTTATTACCAACCCACTTTTTAATAAATGTTACTCGGTATGTTCATTCGGTACTGTAATTGTGATTGCTCGAGTGAGTATTTCGACTATTTTAGACTAAAATTGTTGATTTTATTCAAAGCTTTCGGAAAATTAAAGTTTTGAGGTTAGAAATTGTACGTTTACTTGATACGAAAATCAATAAATGCCGCTTTTAATTAACTGTTTCTTTATGTAGAACAAAACTTTCCGCATCTTTCTTAAAAGCGCGACATTAACAAATAACAATTAACTTAAACGTATTCAATTTTAAACTTTTCAATGTTGTGGAGATTCGAGTGGATTCGTTGAATAAAATTCACAGGTCTCTCGTTATCTTTGTCTCTTCTATAGTTTAGATTTTTTTTCGTTCTTTTATTGTTCAAAGCCTATTTTTACGATCAATTCATCCCATGAATTTCCTCAACAACACCGGAAAATTTCATGAAAATTCACAATATAAACGAGTTGGAAACAAACAAGCTACTAGAAAAAAAAGCAAGAGGGAAAGGTTTAACTTGAAAAACGATAGGCGGGACCTATTTATTTAACTGAAACTTAATTAAAAACGGAAATTAAAACTAATAAAAATTCATTTAAATGGTGATTACCATTTTAGTTTTAGAACAGTGTAAAAACAAATAGGGTGAAAATGTTTTAACATGAAAGTTTCAAAGAGACGACGACTGTTGGAACTTTCTCAGACATCCAAATCATTGTAAATTAGTAACGATGATGATGATGGTGACGATGGCAGTGACCTCCACGTATCTACGGTTATTATAAAATCCTCTCGCTATAATTTCAATTTGTGAAAACTCGACAGTGACTGGATATTACTAAAACAGACAAGACAGGAAAGTATTACGAGGAGATTCAATTTTATACTAAATTGAGTTGCAAGACTACTTTCTATATAACAGACAGTATTTTTAACGATATTAAAACAATTGTGTCATGAACGTAATAATCATATAAAAGATTTACGTTCTTATTTATTAAAACTAAAAAGAATTCCATACGTGTTAGTTGAGTTTATATAAAAATGACCTTCAACTACTTAGTCATTTTTAAACTAGATGTTCCCCTACCTGATGACGCGTGTAAAGAATGTCGGTTATTTTTCACAGATAACGATTGAAAATTTCGTAGGTGAATGACTCCAAAACCTCGTAATTTACAACAGTAATTCAAAGATAAATCCTATTAATTGTGAGCGATTTGAAAAATATTTTGTGGATTTATAGGGTGGTCTTTGGAGGACATTTGAGCAAAATTTGAACCTAGTAGCTTACCGGGAAATCGGTGATAATTTCGCGATTTCCATCAACCAACTATGCACATAAAACGACCAAGAACGGCCCAGATTTTCGTAAAATTGTTTTTTTCGTTGTTTAAACTAAATACTGTAACTATAATTGTGGAGGATTCGGGATAAGTTCATTTCTAATACGAAAAGTTTCTAATTTGGAAATGAATAGTTGGATGGGGTATTTAATTTTGCAAAATTAGAAAAAGTTTGATTGCACCGAAACTATAAACGTTTCATTATTGTTACGAATTCTATGTTAGATAATGCAACTTTAATCTCCCTAGAGGCAACAACCGTCTCGCACCAGTGCATCAAGTACTTTAACTTCATCAATGTCTAACATTAGAAACAATCTAGGTCAACTTTGAACAAGACAAAAGTGATCGTCGTCTGTGAGGCACAATTGTCAACAACATTTATTAAACCGTTTCGTTTACTTGAATCACAGAAAAGAACCGTTTCAATTACCCGAAAAAAACTGTTGCTCTGCACTAACACCTCTATATTTAAATTATAAACTTTCCACCGGCCTTTTTGTTGAAGATTTGACGTTATTATTATTGTTGTAAAATTGCGTTCTACCGTATATGAAAATTTAATGCGAACCAAGCAACAACGACAACAAAAAAGATTGAACAAGCGAACAAAATAATTTGAACAAATAACGGCCTGTCGTTGTATATAACAGGAGAAATGCGGTGCTTTCTTCTCGTTGAAAAGAACGAAAAAAACGAGTGGAAAACTTGATCTTAACATTCTCTTAACAAGCAAAAAAGATTTTATTACTTTTCGATATTTTTCAGCCATTTTCACTCAACTTACAAAATCATTCAATATTTCCACACAATTCATCACTTATAACATATTTGAAACTGTTAATTCGTTCGTATTTGAAAATTGTCCAAAACTCGAATTTTGACTAAATTGGGTTTATTGTTTCAAACAATTCCCGTGTAAATGCCGTTGAAAAAGCGACTTTTGAAACATCTGGTTGTATCGATCTTACGGTTCTTTCTTTTTCGTTATATTCTTCTTAAATTCGTCGTTCTTTTATACTAAAGCAACTTTATGCTTCATTTCCACTCGACTTTTGAAATTAAACACGAAATGAATGAATCAAACGAAAAGAAACGGTAGAATTAGACGGAATGATCTGTTTTAAGATCCGATTGGAAATCATTTTAATTAAATATCCTTTATTTGGTGAATCAACTTAACAGTTTTAAACTTTTGAAATTGTAATAATACACCCACTTTCACCGTTTCTTTTATTCATTATCCATTGATTCCAATTTATCCATTTGATATTACCAACAATTTACCGATTTATTTTGAAAAATAAATACACTGAATTGTCCACAATAGACGTAACGAGTTTATGCCTCAATGGACCATTTGGATTCCAGTTATAATGCCGTGAAATTATACAGATGATCCTATTGGATCATCTGTGATTATTGTCAAGAAAAATTAACTGGGATCGAGTGATAGCAAATAGAGCCTCTATTACAAATTGTATAGAAATTTGAAAGATTTTTAAATTACCGAATTATTCCCACAATATTATGAAAAACATAGAATTAAGTCTTGAATCAAAGAACCGACTTCCTTGCTCTCAACTTATTCTTTCAAATGCTAAAAGACTAAATAAATACTTAGGATAGTGAAAGTCGAATAACGGAGAGAGTAGTGTAAATAAAATTAAGATAGTAGGACGAGTTGTTGAGATGATTGCCATTTAATCCGACCATTACTGACTGTAAGTACAGGGAAATAAATTTAGAATTTGGAATTGCAGTGATTTATACCGGGCGCTCGATTTAAGACTAGATAATTTAAATTGGAGTCCCACTATTTGTTGAGCGATTCGAAAGATATTTCAAACAATTATAGAGGGGACCTTGGAGAGTATTTTAGCGAAATTTAAACTTTGTAGTTCATGTTGAAGTTTATCAAAAAACGATGTTGCGCGTAAAATTACTCAAGGATCTTAATAACATTGATTTTTTGGAACAAATTTGTACTTTTTCTAGAATGCATGGTCGGTTTATGTGTACAGTTGATTGATGAAAGTTTCACCGACTACCCGATTAGCTACAAGGTTCCAATTCTGTACAAATATCTTCCAAATTTTTTCGATTCTCTCGTTTATGATTAGATGCTTCACATGTTCAACAAGAATAAGACGCGCGTTATTATTTCCGTGAAACGTTGAGATAACAGTGCAAAAGACACGTGTGAATTTCCCTAAAAAAGTGAATTTCTATAATTCTTCATACCTGTACATTGAGTTAATAGATAAGACGATCAAAATCTGTTACAAGTTGATGAAATTAATTAGAAAATAGAGGTTGATGATGATATCGACGGCTATAATAGCGACAATGAACATCTAGCTAGCTATGTTATTGGCATGAATTCCGGATACCATTGTTCTATCCCGTTATATTCCGGATATTGGGTAGTGATATACGCTTGCGCTTTAAAATCCCGTGTCCCGGTAATGTTTACCTTGACAACGCTGGCTCTGTAGTCTCTACACAACTACCACTTTTATCATCAAACACCACCATCATTATCAGCATCATTACAAACTATCATCGTTCGTTTTATAATTGGAATCATCAATAATCAATTTTCAAACGAATTCAAACTTTATAATTGAATTTGTTAAACGACTATACGGATTTCTGATTTCAAACGTAAATATCAAACAGGTCATCATTTACTTGTATTTGTTCGCATGAAGGAATCTCGTTTCATTCAATATTCAAAACCGGAATTTTAATGAAAAAAATATTGAGCACGTTAACTCGATAAAGTTTTGCAATAAAAGAATCACCAATAGAAATTAAAACTGAACAAAAATAATAAATTAAATCAAGATAAATTCGGTGGAATACGCAAGAAAACGAACGAAAGAAATCTCAATTTTCTCAACAATAAAGATTCTCTCTAATCGTTAAGAGAGGAAATTCAATACGATCAAACTTTCATTTTCTTTGGTAACAAGTGCGAACTTATCGTTGAAAATCATTAACAAAAGGAAATTAAAATAACTCGTCAATTATAACTGTAACTTGTAAATGATTGATAATGCTCCATTGTGTGATTAACATTATTTCCTTTATAATCATTGACTGTTTTGTTTTTTTTTACAAGAGAATTTTATCGAGTTAATAATTCACACAACGTTTTTCCATTGGGCGGTTTTTTCTCGTAGAGAAAATGCGTGGAAAAAAGAAAATCCCCGTCAGAATGGAGTGGTGGTTGTTAACGAATTGCAACAACACGGTCTGTATGTAGAAAGAGAAAGAGATCATCAATCATTTTTATTGATTACGTGAATAATGTGTTGACTCGTTTTTATTTTTGGTGGGCTTCACACACAACTCTCGTTATTTGCATTGTTCATTGCCGTACAAAATATTTTATTCTATCCGTTTATAGAAAAAAATAAACGTTAGACTAATTAAACAATCGACTAGAAAATAAATGCATTTTAAAATGAAATTTAATTAATGTTATTGTATGATGGACAACACGTGACATCACTTTATCTACATAATTCATTAAATAAATACAACTTCCACATATTAAACTAGAAAACAAGGTCAAGGTAAAGTAACCTAGAATACGAAAATTATCGAAATTCCGCTCAATTATAGCTAAATACGCCATAAATATTTGAAATTAATTAATTTTAATTGTCTATTTTTTTCCTAATTAATCCCTAATTAAAATCATAGGTGTTAGACGAGTTTAACACAAATTATGATCTTGACCTTTAGACTAATACTGTAATAAAAAGAAGAATCTAGGTCTTAATTTTCAATGTCAGTTAATCGATCAATCAAATCCTTATCGTTGTTTAATTGATAAGAATCATTATAGGGCCTTATCAATCAAGTTTAGATTACAAAAAATTATGTTACAAATTGAAAATTGTTTTAAAAACAGAAAGTCGTTTTAATCGTTATTATTAAACAATAAAACCGTACCCTCTTCAACTAAATATTTAGATTAGATCAGTTTGAAGAGAGAATGCTCAGTTGAATGGCTTAACAATCAACTTCCTGTATTTATTGAAGTTACATATGCAAACTATACATTTCTATTGTTTAAAAAAACTAATAAATTACACCTAATCCGGTTATATTCTAAGATTAGAAACATTAATTAAACAATTATTGATAATTAATCATAGATTAAATTAAATTTCAAATTTTTTCTCGACTTTATTGATAATAAAACGATCAAATTTAACTTATAAACCGCTATAAATCTCCATCTATTCTCAAATGGCAAAGTTCTAGACCTATCAACTATTGTCAAATACGTCACATCATGTAGAATAAATTTGAATAAATTAAAGTTTTCGGATTATATTGAGAAGTTTTACAACCGAAATATTCAAATATGGACAAATTGAAATGTTAATCATTAAAATTTGTATCGAGATGTTTTTAAATTTGTTTATAACTCGCGTATAAGGGACTAAAAATAAACGGTTAAAATTAGATTCAAATATTTGTTGATAGTAAACAAGATAGAGATTACTTCAACAATAGAGATCTAATTATAATTTGTTACATCAATTATTGGCGTAAAGCTCGTTGAAGAGAAACGATTTTTAGATGTATGTATGTAGGTGAGTCAAGTAGTTAAAACTGGCTTAAAATTGCGTTCAAATTTACATAAAATACAAAAATAGATCATTTTTCTATACGTAAGCAAACAAGGAGAAATTGTTCCAAATTTAAAACAACTAAAAAAAGAATCGGTACACACATTTCGATGAATCATTTCAACCAGTCTGATGGTTTTTCTGTAAAACTTTACAAAATTGCATTGCAACAAAACAAACAACACTTTCACCAATTTAGAATTTGAATTGTTGGATTTTTTCCGTACGGTTGCTAAAATTTCTATAATGTTATTGACCTTAGACAAAACCGAGACTGTTTTTTTCACCGGTTAAATAAAAGTTCAACAGCCTTTGATTATCATTATTATTATAAATCTGTGATAAATAGATTTTTATCTCGCTTGTTTTCTTTCAGAGAAAAATGTACGCAATATATTTCTAATGGAGATCTTAATTGTGTAAAAACCGAAACAATAAAATGGTCGAAATAAAAATGGCAATTTGCCCAAATATTTCGTTGTACAGACAATTTAAACGCCTGATAATTTCAAAAAACTATTTTTTCAAAATAAAACTATAAGGTTTACATTATAATTCTATCGTAAAGCCAAATCAACTATCGGTATACTTGTATGTATTTATAACATCATCCGAATCATAGACTGGATTAATGAAATTCCTGTGAGGAATTGATTAGGATCGTAAATTTATCATCGTGCTTATAATAATCACAATTCGGCTTTAAAACGGTTGAAAAAAATGTAATTTCTCCTGTTATTACTCGTTTTTTTCGACATTCTTGTTGATATTAAAATGAAGAACTCGTACGGGGGACTGTGGAAAAGGGTATGTACGAATGAACGACACCGCTTTGATCCGCTTATTTATTTAAACACATTTTTCTTCTCTCGAATGTATGTTATGTGTATTTATGAAGATGGAAAGAGAATGGGGAATTGTATTTTTTCTTTATATACATTTCCTTATTTCTGGATATCATCATTTGTTGTTTTCTACTTGTTAGAATACAATGAATATTTGTGTGTGTTCTTTTGACTAAATGTTGAAAATCTTCACAAAGTATACACACAATTTTTCTGTAATAATCATCTTCAAACGACAAGAAATGGGAATTATTGTGACACACGTATTATAATGGCTATATTTAAAGTTATATTAGTCGTTAGAGACGCAATGCCTGGGAGCATATGAGAATTTTAGAGCATATGAAAATACAACAACAGTCGGAGGAAATTAAAGTTTAAGAAGGCTCATATTTCGATATCAGTGAAATTTTAACTACCTTCTACACTGATTATCCGCTTAAATCTCCGATTTTTAGAGATGTTGCAACTTTTGATTAGTTTCAGCTCGAATTAGTATGCAAAGTTAAAAAGTTATAAGCCCACTATTCACAGTTTCAAGTCAAGATGAAGCTCCGTTTCAAACCAAATCGTGTGTTTATGAACAGCTCTACTAAATTAATAAGATTTGTTATACAATTGGACGGTATATAAGCGAGCCAAACTGAATTTTCGCCAATTTAATTTAATCTAATCCGGTATTAATTCTAATATTTCTATTAGAATCGGTTTTTGTTGAATAAAATTCAACAAATAGACGCCTATTTAATATAACATTTATTTTCTAGGTCAACTAACATACTTTAAACGTAAATAATATCCGACAATCTATTTCAATGTTTCTTGTTTGTGTCTGTTTGTATACCAAAAATATCAATCTTATTCACACTGACAAATAACACTAGACGGCTATTTTTACAACACAGAATTTAGTTAGTTAATAGTTGTTCAAATAGTTTTTAGTAAACACTACGAATACTAATCAATCAGTAACGATTTGTGGAATATCCAAAATAACACACAAAATCACGGTTCAAATGCCGGATTGGCTCGTACAATTATTTGCCACATCATCAATTTGGCATACAAAGGAACTTAGGCCTTTGGGTGCAAGTCAAGACGGCTACAAGGCTAATTCCAATAATAAACCACTTAAAATTTCGACACAACAGTGATTCACAAAATAAACAAAATGTTTTAATTAGTTTGAAAAAAGAATCGACTACTCCCACAGTTGGTACGTGTTTGAAATTTAATTGAATTAAGGTAACTAATATAGAAATTAGTTAAGCGGACAAGGTAATGATTGACTTGTTGATTACAAATTCTAAGTGCGCTGGCCAGACATAATGAGAGCTAGAAGAAATGCGGCAAAATCAAGTTCAAGGAGATTTTTATTATTTGTATCCTTTGTATTAGAATTTGAATTTCATTGTGTATTCAATCGAGAGGGAGAAGATACGGGCGTCTGGTGATTATATGTAAAAATGCATCAAATTGACAGATTTCTAATTTGTTTCTATAAAACAATTTCAAACCGAAAAAATACAAGTTTTAATTAAACAATCTTACCTTATATAGTTGTAGAAGAGAATACAGGTTGTGCCAGTTTATATTCCATTAATCTGAAACAACAAGAAACAACAACAGAAAAATCAGTCTCATACGTAAATTATAGTTTTACTAATTAGAGCACAAGAGAGGAAAAAATATCGATAAATTTCGAGTAAATTATTCAGTTTTTTAACCGAAAGAATTTAATTTGAACAAACAACAAAAAAGCGAAACCCACAACAATCTTCATTTCCTTTCAACGAAAACAGCAGGTAGAATAGAGATTCAGGCAACTTATAGTAATCTCTCGAGTTATAAAACTCCTAGACAACAATAATAATATTTACAAGATTTTATTGAAAAATTCAAAAAAAAAAAAAATTGTTGAACCAACAAAACCACAAAGTTACTAGTATTCGAAAAACTATTACCGGAATTTTATTCCGAAGAAATCAATCAATTTTAATATTTGATTTTATAAGTCGATTTTTTTGCAGATACCCCAACGAAACGATCTTTCAACTTATTTAGAGGGGTTGATTTACCAGAACAAAAACAAGAAAGAACAACTATAGGAGAAAAAAGCAAGCAATTTCGGGATAAGGTCGGCGAGTTGAAAGTTCGTTTGTTATTTAAATGAAATGGAAATAAACGGGAATTTTTCGTAAATTTCATAATCTAGTAATTTTCATTAGAATAATTACAAACGGAACGATTCAATGATAAAGTAAAGAAAGTACAAGCGCCGGTGATGGGTCCCCGATTGATCAATAATAAAGATTCGTATATGGTAGCTGTGGGAACAATTAAATAGGGAGTTTTATTATACTTATATAGCGTACGAAAATAAAAGAATCCAACACATTTAATTCGCAATTACGCTAGTTTGTTGTTGTTTTTTTAATTACGAATTGTTTTACAGTTATTTAACGGTGCAACTTTCACAGAAATTGGCAAATATCCAAATGAACGTGTTGCATCACCCTATGTTCAAATGCAGATGCATCGACAATTCTACTTTATCAATCCGATTATTTCGCCAATTTCTGTCAAGTTCATTCATAAATCATTCGAATCCTTGTAGATTCTCTTGTTTTCTATACAAATACAATAGGAGACAAGGCCAATAATTTCCTACATTAACAATTTTAATACGTCTGTCTTTATTGCAACAATAGATTCATAATCATATCTCTTGTTGCTATCTTCAACAATTCCAATGGTAATTTTTATTGTTCCGAACGGAAAAACAAAAGGAGAATTTATTAATATCCTCGCCCAGATAGCCGTATAACGGACCCAACTTCATGGGAGTTTTATTAGCAGACAGTCCTGTTTGACATTTAACCGAAGCCACAAATCTACCTGCTATTACAAAATAAATTCTCCGATTATTGGTGAATATTTTCGTATAAATTCATCGATTCCAATCACCTACATACATGTAATGATGAATTTCAAACACACAGCCCACGTATAAGTTTATACACATGTAGTTCTCAGCAAGGACAATTCGTTTATAAATAACAGCTATGGTTATTGAGTTGGCAGACAAACAGGCGTCACTAAATTTAATACGATCATATTTCTTTTCGTTCATCAACTGAATACGTTTCGACAGAAAATCAACACGTTTTTTCGTTAAATATCGATAACAATAACAATAGGTATTATTTGCTATCGACAACAGGAAATTTATAATTAATTTTTGGTGTATAAACGACTGGAATATGAATCAGTTGAAATTTAAAGACCGAAATATTTAATCAAGCCCATTTATAAACTAGAGAAACTTATATGTGGGTTTACGAAATGATAACGTTCGAAAAAAACTTGTGTTTCATTAAACGTAAACTCATTTCTCCCCTACAATCCCACTTGAATATTGTATTTGGTTCGAGTTTTATTCATTAAAATTCCTCTATTAAAGTTTTATGGACATTTAGAGAACTTTAACAAATCAGAAGGGACTCATTAAAAGCTTCACCACCTTCTACCAATATGAGAGAACCAACAGTTTTAACTGACCTATAATTAAGTTGAGAAAGAAATAAACAACATGATGTATAGTGGTAGAAAAAACGAAATGACACATTATGAAAAACGTTCCACATGTTCTCTAGTAATGCGTTGTGGTTGTTGTTGAATTCCCTCCTCAAAGATATGTAAAACACGATAATAAAAAGCTTTAGATAGAAAAGAAAGCTAAAGTTTAACGACTTTATCGCCGACTAAAAAACATATCCTGCTGCCATGGTTATACCTCTTTCTACCAATCATTGGGATCGTCATTATTATGAGTTGAACTTTCGTTGAAACGACTAGAGGAAGTTAAACACAATTTAAGTTTATTATCGATCATCGGAGGGCTCATTTTTACACAAATTTTCACCTTACAATAAACTATTGCAATTTGAAAAGCACAACGCTTATTTATTTATTTACAATTGGAATAATCGTTATCAAAACGGGAGAAAAAACGGGCTAACAACATTGATATGGTAATTTCTAGGAAGGTCGTCAAGCTGTTGATGGAAATTCATTTATGATAATATCATGAGTCATTATTGTGCCATTGTACCGTATAAAGTGGGCCAAATAACTTTTTTCTTCATTTTAATGAAACTGTTTTGTTTGTTTTGTCGAACGTTTTAGAATTTAGAAGAATTTGCTAGATTAACAAAAAATCATTGCTGATTTTACGGTTTAATAGTTTTCATTCGACGATATTAACAATAAAAATAATTGTAAAGAAAGCAAATTATTGATAAGTTATCTAGGGGAATATTAGATAACGTTTGTTAGTCTACATGTGTATGTGCACAATGAACAGGTGTAGTCAATATATTTATAAACTAGATTAGAATATAGACGGTCTATTTTGAGGAGCATTAAAACATAAAACACTTGACCTCCTACAAAGTAGCTCTTCAACAAAACACGATTTGAGATTTCTTAGCATTAGAAATAGATTTGCATAAGACCAGTTTCGGTTTCCAACCACACAATATCTCTCTAATAGGGTCTTTAAAATTTTCTCCAATACTCCGGAAATTTTGTAAGATTTCCTTTTAGAATTCCAAGAACACGGTATTTTTAAACTAAGATGTTTACGATTATTTTATTTCATTTCATTTATAATGGAAAATGTAGGTTCAATAGTGGGTGTTCTTGTTATGCACAAAATTCTTCAATTCTCATCTAATATTTCTTAATTATTTGTGAAATATTAAACCAATCGGGGCTTCCTCGGTGGAATAAATCAAATTTATTGATATACGGCAATTCGGTTATAATAAAATAGAAGAAAATAGCGGAATTCTCCCTTCGATTGCATCTCCCCCGAAAACAATACAATAAATGGATTTATGAGTTGATTATACAATGAAAAATGACGATCTTGGATAAAGATAAACTGTGATAAAATCGTAAAATAAAATTGAAATAAGGGATGATAAAATAATTTAGAAAATTTCAATACATTGACTTCCTAATAACAATGATTAAACAACAAACTCAACTAAACTGTCAGAAGTGTGTTGAAGAGAGAACGCAAACAACCCTCTACCTAGAGAGGAGTAAGAGATATTGGTGGTGGTTGTGGAAAATCGATTGAGGGTGAAAATTTTACTTTGAAATACACGAAAATATATGTAGGATTACACGGTTTTCCTTCAAACTACCATAAACCCTTTCTCAAGAAAAAAAAATGTATTTATAGCGTTTTCAGCGAGTTCTTGTTAAAATCGTCTAAATTGCTTTTCCGGTATTTCCCTCTACTATAAATCCGCAACGAAACCGATAACGACTGATAATAGATTTCGAGAAATTAAATAAATATTCCAATCCGTTTTTTAGGATAACAATAATGAATATTAAAACTAGACTAGAACAACTTTGAATTCGTTTATGATGTATAATTTTACTTTATTCAACACCGAATTCCAACAATAAGGTACAATTTTATTCTCGCAAACGCTACTTTACAGTCGGGACTTAATATCTAATCATCTCTCATTTGTTCAGTAAGTTTTCCCATCTATAATCTACCATATTTTGGAGGCAACCCGGCGGTCGTATTGAATAATAAAAAAAAATACGATAGTTTTGAGGATTAGAGAAGCATTTGTAACTAATATTCAATCTTCAAAATAGTATATTGAGAAATAAGTCCAAAAATTATGGTTAATTAGACGAGTCTTATAAAAAACGAGCAAAATAATTTTTGGAACGTATTTCGCACCTTTTCTTAAAAATTAGGGAATTTTTAAATGGCTGGTATTGTTACTCGCTCCTCTGAATAGTTTTAAAAATAGCATTGTTAAAAATAAGGACTATATGGCGTATAATTTTTTAATAAACTATTATAAACATCAATAACAATTTAATTAGAAAACTATTAAAGAATTTGTTTAATATAATTTGACAGCTGTCATTTAAGTGACAGACGTTTAACTGGCAACTTAAGGGAATTAATTACAATTATTAAAACATGAAAGTGTGTGTTAATAGATATTAAAGCACCGTTTCTTGGTTTTAACGCTATAATTGACGTAAAATAGAAAAATCATAATTATGACGTCTTGTGGTTGACGTACTACTATCAGTTGACACTATTGATAAGATTAGAATGTTTTTATTTTGGTATATTTTTAGATAAAATTCTTAAGTGTTGTTGAATTCG
Source organism: Mylabris phalerata (assembly GCA_020740385.1). Lineage (NCBI taxonomy): Eukaryota > Metazoa > Arthropoda > Insecta > Coleoptera > Meloidae > Mylabris > Mylabris phalerata. The sequence goes on along the minus strand of JAJEOX010000299.1, from coordinate 3,665,400 downwards.
ATCGCCTTTCATCTTATGAATAATTCAAAATTATAAACAAATAATTTTTAAATAATAAAATACCAAAATAACAATTAGATGTTAAATTTCTATAAAGGAGACACTTGATTTATTTTCAACAATGTGGTAACAAGATGTTTAATTACAAAACCAAACGATAATCAGTCACGTTAATTGAACCTTACTCGACTGTGACAGGTAAAAGTTGAAAACTAACAAATAATAATAATAATGATGATGATGTTAACAATAATAATATAGGAAGAAAAATAATATCCCTCCCGTTCAATTGCTTTGTGAACGTTATAATAGATCGACAGTTGCATAATGCACAGCCATACACTAACAAATCATAGTAGGGTAGAAAATGTGTAGGGTAGAAACTAAATAGACGACCAAACTAAACAATAATCCATCCCTTTATACAATAAAATCATATCGATCACAATATATTGTCGTCAACCTAAACGCATACCTGTTTAACAGGTAAAACTGACAGGTGGAAACAATTAATTACGATTATTAAACAAATAATTACGATTACAATACAACAATTACGAGTTTTCAATATATATATTTTTTATTTAAAAGAAAAAGGAACATAAAACGAATATCAAATGTATCGTTTTTCTAAAATCAATACGCATAGAGGGTGGAAATGGTGGTGAGTGGGTGGATTGTAGTGTGAATTTCATCCCTTTAAAGCTATTGGAATGTATGCAGCTAGATAGCCACTATAAATGTTGGAGAATTTAATTAATTAAATACGAAAATATTGGACAATATTAATTAACCATTAAAAATTAATAGTTTTATGAAAAGATGTGTAATTGATAAGACAATAAAAATGAAATAACAACAAATGTTAATATGTAATTGATAACGATTTAAAGTCAAAGTACTATTAATAGTAACATTATTCAATTGTTTTGATAATTTATCATATCTTCCCACGGTTCAAATGAACATAGAAAAAATAACAAAAATCATACAATAATAAACATAAAGGTGTGTTCACATGTGTTATCGTTTGTTTTTTTTATATAAACTCTTAATTATTTACTTTTTTCGTTGTCTGTATTCGTGTTTCAATTAACGACAAAAGCAACCCTGTTGTTTAAATTAGATTCACTAATTAAGTTAACTATTGTATTATAAACTAGAACACAAACTCAACGAAATTTATTTCTATCCATTATACTATGCAGCTATACCTTTATAATAAACTAAGAAAATAGTGTGGTTTTGTACCTTGTCGACCTAATAAGAACGCTTTAGAAACGTGTTTTTCCCCCAACGTCCCCGGTTTTCACTCGAATGAAACTAAATAACATAATGGCACTAGTGATGTACGGTATAAGTAACACAAAAACGTGTTGTTTGTGTCAACATTTACGGGGTTTTCCGAAAATTTTAAACAATAAATATAAATGTTTTTAATTCTTATGGGAAAATATCGGAACGTCGCAGAGAAATCGGAAGAACCCACTATTATCCAGGAATGTGGCAAGATCCTTCAAAATTTCTGGCAATTTATAGCTGTCGTAACAACTAGAAATTTAGGTGGAATAGACGGTATATCTCGTAATAGTGTCGTTTAAAATTCGTTTGTTCGTGCACACAATTTCGAGTCAAAGTTCGTATTGTGCATATTTTAGTTAGGAACGAACAAATTAATACGAAATCCCCATTAAATATGGAATTAATGTAGATTTGAAACAGAAACGGAAACAGATAATTGTGAGTATTAATAATAAAACGATACCGATTGTTATCGTGTAGAAATCAAACGTTAATTTATTAAAGAACTGCACTTCAATACAAGACAACTAAACGATAATTATAATAAAATAATAAACACAAAACAGTTAAGGTTACAAAGTTCATTGCAATATAAGTGATAGAGGTTATGTAAATTATAACTTTCACATAAACACGCTATATTAAGAGAAATCACGATTAAATTCGTGTTGTTTGAGTGTATCGGGCAAAAATGCAACACAATTCAGGTGTGGATAAGTTGATTTATCGTTTGATTTTTGTTGTTCATTTTTAATTGTCGAATAATTCGAATAAATTGATAAAATATTCTAATCAGTCGTCTAAATCGACGTCTTTTTAAGACTTCATCAATATTCAAATGATTATAAATCTACAGCTATAGATCAATTGACAAGATCTCCCCCTTGTGTCTAGTGAAACTCCAACAACAACAACACTAATTCAATCTCTTGTTAATGACAATATATTGCTATGGGGCATACGATCATCTAAGATCCTGACAGATAATCGGGAACTGATTAAAACTAGATGTTTAAAAGAGGGTCGCTCTCGATCTATTCTCCATTCATTTGATATTTAAACGGTAAAAGCGTGCTATAAAAAGGAATCTAAATAAAAACAGCATCAATTTCTCTATTTATTACCCTATGAAATGAAGTTCTCTGTGCGATTTGAATGCACTTTGATTTAATTAAAACTCAATTAGGTCAAGGTTGTCAACATTAGAGGATTTAATCGATATTGTAGGTATGAAAATAGAGATGAGTGCTTATAAAATCGAATAAAAATTTATTCAAATTGATATTTCCATTGATTATTTATAATATTCAGGGTTATTCGATTACGATCTTAACACGAATTTCGATGTAAACTCGCTCATTAACAGTCTAGAATTTTCCCCGATAAACACGCTGTTGAATTGTAATTTCGATTGACGAATTAAATTAGGACTGGGTCAATGAAAATAAAAATAAAAATTACTCAATTCGGGCTAATTGAAAGTGTTATATTTTTAATCTTTAGAACAATTTCAACTTCAAATTCGAACATGAAGGTGGAAAACATCGATATAACAAAGGCAATGGCCTCAAGATCTACAACAACAACAACACGTTTAGAAATGCGGCTGTATCTGTCCCACTTTAGACTCTCTACCAACTTGTTTCTTGGGTGTTGCTGCTGTTGATACTTAAGAGAGAATTTCAACATTCAACTTGTGTTGTTCGTATGGAACAGACACGATACAGAACTGGAAGACGGAGAAGAACGAACAATAAGACAACGAAAAAGAAGAACGGTAAAACAGCCGTTATTGTCAATTTGGGAAATAATTGGCGAAAACTTTACAAAATTCCACTACATTATAATCAAGTGTTTAAAGTCCATTTTAAAGTTATTCGGTTTAAATTTCTTAATTTCGCTAATTATGTTCAAGTTCATTGGGACATTAAAGAAAACAACCACAATAAGAAAAACCCCCGAATTCGAATAGAATCTAATACGAAAACATTATAAACGGAAAACGAGCACGCAATAAACTATTTTTATCTACATCTATTCATAGAATTGGTATTTTGGCAGTATTGTATAGTAGCAAATGTGAAACATATATTTGTGTACGTGCTCTACGTTTTAGATTGGGCTTTCAAACAAAGAATTTTCATAATAAAGAACGTACACAAAGTTGCCTTACTGAATTCTAAGATTTCGAAACTCACCCGCCTCTAACATACTGTCGCTTATCATTAAAACTTCACTAATAAGACACCAACACGTGGCATCAATTTTCGTCGAAGATTAAGACATCGCTTAATCACAATGATTCAAATAATCGGCGGTTAATTAACTGAAATTTATTGATTTCGTAGATCTATTTTTATTCGAGTTATTTTTCGTCAATTCTGAGAACTTTCCCATCGACCAAGTTTAAAACTAATCAAAAAACTTGGCTTACATTGATCTTAAAACTCGATGTCGCTGATTTAATATTTATAGAAAAAAAGGAAGTATTTGAGTGTTAAAATGGCGCGTGTATTTCATGATTGTTCATCGATCTTCGACATGATTATTTTATGTAGACAGTTTCAGGCAATACAAAAACGTTGGGAAATTATTCGAAATTACATGGTGCCCTGTTTCAATATATTTTATCGGGTGAAACAAACAAAATTATGAAAAATTTATCAAGTTTAATACGGGAAATGCTCGTGTTGTGAATTACTTAATCGTGGAAAAAATCAGGAGATTCAACAATGTTAAAATTGAGCTACACCGACAGAAAATCAGCATGAAAAGCACGTAACATAGTCCGTCTAATGGCTCTTATACAGCCTTTGTGTCGATAGATGATCAATGATCGTACGTATTGTTTCTTGATAAATTCTTAGCCAAGTCCAATTATAAACGATTTATTATGACTAGAAATAGAAATAGATTTATACCTAGATGTGTAGTGAAATAACCTTTAAAACAAGGTCGCCAAGTTGAATAAGAAGGTAAAAAGAAATTAAGTACTTGTTGTTGGTATTCATATGATGATAATGATGATATGACAATAAATGTAGAACACACAATTTTTCCATGTCTGTCTTTCTATTATAAATCCTCGAAACAAACCATAATATTTCATCTTCATTATAACTAACAGTGTTCGTTTTTATGCAAGAGTAATGGCTAATTAAAAACTAAAATAACAAGAGAACTAGTAAAAAGGACAACACAAAGCGATATTCTGTATTTTTAGAAACGATTTATAAATCACCACAATATCTACGTATGAACAAGATTAAGTCATGAATTTTCAATGTTCGATGATTTAATTAAATCCCACTAGGTATATGTGTTGTAGTTTACGAAGAAAATCGATCGTTATTAAATTCCAAAGAGTTGGGGTGAACGTGTGACGATTCCAACATAAACACCGATCTTGAAACGACCATTCTGTTATTTACGGATTCAACACTTCATCAACATCGATTGATTTTAATTGTCGCCCAAAATGCCAATCACGAAATTGGATAAAAAACCGATAAAAAGCGAAAAGGTTGTATAGTTTCGATTTGAAACTGGGAAAGTTCCTGACAAAGAATCCAAACGTATTTCCTTGAAGATTTTTTTCTTGGACGATAAATTCAAGGTGAACACCTTAATAAGAAGATTAAAGATCTATAAGTATGCGCGTAGTTGATTTATAGACGCGAATTTTTCGTTATCACCGATAGAAGAGAAGCTATACTGCAATCAATCAGGTGTATTACGATTACGCTCAATTGTGCGCTATTGTTATCGAAATTTATGATAAATCAACAATTTTTTGTCGATCTACTTGTGTCAAATAATCCTCAATTCATCTCTTTCTAACTATTAATAATTGTGTAAATGAACTGTCCACTATATTTAGAGACTTGAGCAACTTAAGAGTAACCAAACCTCATTTTATCGTTGTATATCCTGGTGAATTCGTATATTTGTAACTTGACCTAATTCGGTTTGTTTATCGTGTGGACGCGACAAGTTTAATATTTAAAATTATTGCAAAAGTAGATAAAACGAAAAAAAGGAGTGTTTTTTGTTGTTATACTACAATGACAGTTATGGAATGGAAGATTACACAGAAAAAAAAGCAAATAAATCTAAACGATTGCATGTTAGCAACTCATCAAATGAATGGAAAGCTCCTAACTCTACCATTAAGTCGCTGCACACAAGTTATCTAGATTGAAGTTGATACATTTCAAAGTTGACAAATTATCTCCACAACTGCCCTGGTTTTTTCTCCCTTTCTTGTTTCGAAAAATTCGAACGCCTCACAAAAAAAAAACGCCGACAATTACAATAAGATCGTTGCTATTATAAAATAAAACACTACATCAAATTCTTTATTGTTCTTACTTATCGTTTATTATCCGCAGAATAAATCCATGATAATCTAATAAAAGTTGTAGACAATGTTGAATTTTTATCGGTTTCCAAAGGCAGAACCTGTTTAATATCGTTAAAAGCGACTCCTCTCAACTACCATCACCACTATCGCATACATACAATGAAACGGTTCTTTGTCGTTGTCGAAAGTTTTTAAAAAGGTTTTTGAACTTTTTGCTATAAGTTAAGCAAACTTAAATTGTCTGCTGATTTCCAAAGAAAACGAAAAACTACGAAATAAACGCAATTATTTTATTGTAACTACCAATAATTTGTTTATTTTCGAAAAGTTTCATGACTCTCATCCAAGACATAAATAGAATTACTCATTTATAGTTTCCAGTTATAGTCTAGTTAGATTTTAATTAAAACCGAATTGCTGTATCAAACAGATTGAAGTTTGAATTGTTGCTTTATATTTCATATAAATTTGTTTAATTAAATGTTTTTAAATAAAAGAAAGCTACAATTAACAACAAATTGGTCTCAATAAATCAAGTTTAAATTTGAATACCCTGAATAGGTCTGTTTACAATCGTTATCATTGTCATTATCACGCTTCATCCATTCTACACATTACTCAATTAATCGGATAATTACTGTTTTTTCCCTCTCAATACTCGTATCTCTCCGTCTCTTTATTCCGATAACAATACAATACAACTACTATAAAATTAGAAAGTCATTTGTACATAGTAATCGATTAGATCTGATTTGATTTATTTTTAAATAAAAATGAAACATAAAAATTTTATAACATCAAATAAATTATAGGTGAAAACTTAGTAGGTAGATAGTTTGATATAAATAAACACACAACAGGTTCATAAATAAGAGAACTTTACAATAAATAAAAATAGAAGGGAGTGCTTTAAAATTGGATAAATTCGAATGAAATATTGTCATTGAAAATCTAACAAATTATTAGGTGAAAGAGAGAAAATTTTGAAATTATGAATATTTTTGGCACAACTTCTGTTTGTACAGATGTTCAAAAACTGGCACACATTTTCAAAATTAAACTACACCAACAAGAATAAGAAGAAATTTTAACCTTAATCACTAATTATATTGGAAATATCAAACAGTAATAACATGCAATATAAATTTATAAAAATGAAATCTAAATTATAGAGGAAGTAATGATGATACTGACGAAATTACAGCTACCAGTACAGTTGACATACTTGAACAACACTTTCACATATAAACTACACTGCTATCAATTTCTTTACCGTTTTTAAACCTCAATTTTAGCAATTTCAACAAAAAAATAAAGGTATTCTAACAATTTGTATTGAAATGGGATGGAGTTGAATAGATTCAGCTCGTGGAGTTGCCTAGACTACGATTTTTATTAAAATCTAACTTCTATAGATAACCAAAGTAGCAAGAATTTTATATTTTGAGTAGGTGAAGCTACCTACTTTGCTAATTTTCATTAAAATAGGATGGAGTTGAATAGATTTAGCTCGTAAAGTTTCCAAGAGGTAGGCCTTTACGAATTATTATTAAAAAAATTCAATACTTAAAATAGATAACAAACTTGCTAATCCTAAACTACTGAATTATAAACAATTCAATTACTATATCAAGACACCCTGTATACAAACCGTATAATCCCATTAATATTACATAAGCTTGGATTAATGCAATTTACTTGTGAATAAGACGAGGAAAAGTGTTAGAAAAAAATCGTTGATCGATTGAAAGTAATCGTTGTTCTTGAAACTTTCGAGACGACCGAAAATCCAAAAGGTTAGCGACCGAAAATTGGGATTAATTTAAAAAAATACAACGGTGAGTCTACAAATTATTAAATAACCTATTTATCTATAACAACTGAAGGTTAACTGATAACAAATTGTATGTAATACAAATCGTATCAATTTTCAAATGTAAAGTTCAATTTTATTTCAAATAAAACTATAGGGATAATTGTTGAAATTAAGGGGATTTAGATTAATTCGAAAGACCTTGGTGTTCGGTTGTGGAAAAATTTTGCAATGAGAAATTTTATTAAAAATCCTTGACCTTGTTTAAACCGCATATTATGTAAACAATACGTATTCTTTTAATGATAATCCATCTGTTTATTTATTTATTTATTTGTTATTTGTCGACCGAAAGAAAGCACAATTGATGAAAATTTCCCTTTCAATCGAATTTGTTCTCTTTCTATACCGCTCCAGGTTCTTTTTTTCATTATTAAACAATAGATAAAAGTTTCATGTTCCTAATAAACGTACAGAACCGTTAAATGATCTACTAACCTTCTGAGGTCGTAATCAAAACTGTTTCTATTCAACAATATCCTGTTATAGTAATAATTTGATCATCTAATCTATTTAATCAAAGATTTTATATAAATAAAAATCGCAATTAAATAACAATTATGATGATGATGACAAGACAAAACGATCAATTTAAATCAAACAGATGAAGATGGCAATAACTTTTACTATGATATTAATGATGGAAGTCGATTTTCAGCGATTACATCAAAAAACGAACGTACAATTACAGGACTTTCTCTTTCCGAATTCACTTTTACCTTCAAGAATTTCAGACAGTCTACATGAAAACACCTATAATAACCACAAAATAGTCGAGACCAAGTTAATTGTAAAAATAACTTACGATTTAGGACACTGTATAAAGGACATTGGTAGCTCAATTGGAAATCGGAAGATTGGTGTCAACTTTTAGAAATGATTCGCTTGGGCGCTCTTTCTCTAAACTTGGTTTCGTGCAATAGACTTATGAAACATGTTTTGCAATGCATTTTATCTTCCACAAGTTCCAAAGAAACGTTTTATTGTAAAGGAGACAATAGAAATTCCATTGAAAATCATGTAAATCGAAAAATTACAACTCCCAAGTGATAATTTCAAGTCATTTTAAATGATAAGATTCGACAATGGCAGATTGCATATTTTGAATGTTGCATTTACTGTAAATATTTCAAATTCGAGAACTAATACGATTATTTACTTAATCTTCAAATACTATACATTTGTTTCAAATATATACAAGCAAACAATAAAATAGAAAATAACTTACGATTTAACCTTCATTGTAGACAATAAACAATAAAATAAAACATAAAATCATGTAAATTATTGCACATTGACAAAGATTGCTGGACGTCTCCTCTAGCAATTTTTCTGCCAATATTTCTTTCTTTACAAAAAAATTAAAACAAAAACGAGAAACTTACGAGGATAGGAAAACGGAAATTTTCCGAATATCTCAACTTATTTGCAAGACAATAAATCAATTTGCAAATATTTGGATAGATTTTTTCAATCTTGTAAAATAAAGTTGAAAACGAGTTACAACGATATTTCGATCAAACCATACGCTATAATTAACAAAAGCACAACTCCACAAGCAATCAATGAACGGTTTTTCTTTTATTTTTTCCGTTCATCTCTAATTTCCCATTTGCTTGCAAACAATAGACACGAAAAACACAAGCGACTAACAATCCACAAAATTAAACACAATTTTATTGCCTTTAATATTGAAATTTACAGTCAATTGATTATATTGAAACCGTGCACATCGTCCTCTTAAACAACTAAGATTCGATCATTTATCATATTGTTAATTTACAAAACTTGGTTTCGTTTTATAAAACAAATCCATCAAATAAACTCGTTTCTCCTATCCGGATAGATCTTTGTAGAGAAACATACCAACAATTCTTTGTTCATGTTCGATTGTATTTTAGGAGAGAAACTCATTGTTAAAACTTAACGTTCAACTACCACAAACCGGCAGGTAATTTACGTAAACTTTGTTGACAACAAAACGACTAATATCTAAAGCGACTTTCTTAATTCTCGCTATAATAACGAAACTAAATTATAACCGACTTACGATAAACAAATCACTGGTATTTCTAAAGATTTAATAACAAAAAAACATGTTTTTTCACGGCTTTTAGGCACTTGAAAATGCACAAATTTAGCAAAATACGAAACAATCTACAACACGATTTAACCATAATGGCCAATTGTTAGGTGAATTATCGTGGAACACCCGATACCGATTTCTATTTGGTATATCTATCGTTTATTCACCTCTAATTACACCATAGGAAGGTTAAAAAGGAACCATGGATAAAATACAATAAATTTAAAAATAGAATTGTAATCACGTTAAAATAAATTAAAATTTATAACAAGTCAAGATTAATGATTCTATTTCATGTGAATTATGTGTAGATGGAATATCAATTAAGTTTTATTTGTAGTAAAAGATTAGAATTGTTTATTAAAAGCTTTCCCCAACATATTCCACATAAATATAGGTAATATCGATAATAATAACGATAATAATGGAAGAATTATAGAGTGAAACAATAAATGTGGTTAATTACTGAATAATTAATCAGAACAAAATCGAGTATGATTTACTTGTTTCTCTCATTTGTTTCGGTGTTAATAAAAGTGGGGTTATGTTAATTAGAATTAAAAAAATTGTTTTATTCTCGATAATTATTTCAGAAATGATTAAATTTAATACGAACGTATGTCTGTTCTTATCTTGTCCTATTGACTTGTTATAATAAATAAGTGAGGTTAATGTCAACGATTCATATCATTTATACACAAAAAAAATTGGAATTACTTGTTTTATTATAATTTAATTTTATTTCCGTTAAGTTGAATTTAAATGAATTGTAATTAACGTAATTTTAATGGAATTATTAAACGAATTAAAAAGTAAAATATAGCTAGCAAACAATTGGCACACTTTTCCCCATGTTGTTTGATTTTATGCCATTTGTCTTTGTTATTAACATCGTTCAAAGTTGACTTGATTCGATATTATTTTTAAAATTACCAATGAAATTGGACGAAACAAATGAAATATCGGCGATTTGATTAATTGAAAAATTGTGCGCATTTTTCTTTGATGTCATTCAAAGTTGACTTGATCCGAACTCATTTCTATAATCGTCAATGAAATTGTAAAAAACAAAATGGTTAATTATTTTTTTATCAAAGTTTGCTTGATTAGATTTTTTCGATAATCGTCAATGAAATTAGAGGCAACATTATGTGTGCGGTTTTATTTCGCCATATTTTTTTTGTTGTAACCCAAATTGGTTGGGGACTAATAACGAGTGGCGAGAGATAAAAAGAAAGCGGGCAAGTTTTGATGATTCGAAAGTTTCACGCCTAAATTTTGCATTGAAGTGCGTTGAAATAATGAGACTTACCGGAAAGAACGTTGATTTCGTCGTGATTTATCCAGTTGTATAATCCGTAAGTAATCGACACAGACACAAACACAATAATCTTTAATTGTGTCCTTTTTTTTTTTGTTGTTTTCAGATTGGTGGCACACACGGAATCTCACTTAAAACTTCAACATTTAGAGGGGTAGCAGCGTAAAATGGTTGTTAATTTGTTGTAAGTCTAATCGTAAAAACCAAAGAAACTTGAACGTAAAGACGACTGATACACTCTAATTGAACACACAAAGTTGATAAGTTGTTGACGAACTGAAATTACTCACTTATACACATACACGAAAATATACACATACACGGATATTTATATATGTAGTTGACACACATATACACACAGAAATACACGAAAATAGCAAGACCACCACTGTACAACAGCCCAATTGCTACGTGGCAACTACAGCAATAAGAGCAATTGTCATATGACGATGATCAGAATACTGAAATAGTACACGACACAAACATTATGGACACTATGAGAGCGAAAAAATGCGGTTTTTATCACTAAATAAACATTCTCAACTCAACTACCATTATTATTATCAATAGAGTTGGTGTGTGGAAATTTCAACGTTGAAAATCACAATAATAATAATAATAGACGTATCCACTTGCTGTAGTGAAGGAGACGCGCGAGACTCTAGGGGGCACCTCGTTACTTTCAAGGCACCTCTTGGTGGAATTACGCCGACCAGGTCCGATTCACGTTCAAATAATTCAAACAATCCTCCCGACTATTATCCTCTCAATAACCAATAAAATTAATAAAAGACGTATTTTTTGTTAATTTGTAATCGTTGTTAGTATGTTTTTTGAGTTGTTTTGATTTTATTCTTGTTGAAACAGGCGCGGCACTAGGAGTTAATAGTTTTTCTAACAAAAACAGACACACTAACAAACGATGTACACACACGTACGCACCGTTACGTTGTTCGACCTCGAATGAGAGGCGCGCGCGGAGGAACACAATCGAGATAGAACGACACGATCAGAGAAAGAGGGATAGAGAGACCGGGCCGCCGCCGTCGCCGCGCTGGGAGTTGGTTGGTGAGTTTTCTTTATTAGTTTGGAGTGGGGCTAGCGTCGGACGTATACTGACGGACCGATGGACGGACGAACGATCGTCGGACACCACGGCGACGACGACGCGAATGATACAACGTGCCGTCGTTGCTCTATTCAATAAAAATTGTGAAGGTTTGATCTCACGTGAATTACGACGGTCGCATCATCTGATTTTCCAACATATCAAGATTATGGTAGGAGGCGATTGTGTTCAACAGCTTGGGCCGGTTGCTCTTCCGCCGTTTCCTCCAAAATTGGGACAATTGCAAAAAACAACGACTATCAACGCATTAATTTTGCTGAATAACTAATTACCAGGCCCGGAGAATCGGCGGGGTTTCCGCCGAGACCAACTGCCATTCGGAGGCCCATGCCATTGCCTTTTCAATTTAAATTCGAAACAAACCAATTTTTAATAAACGATATTTCGCTTGTTTTTGGGGATATCACAAAAATTAAAACAAATTTGAAAAGAGGATTTTCAAGAGAATCAAAGGAGTTTTTTCATTTCAGAAAATTCTGATTGTATTTTGAATTATAGACGACAATTTTTAAGCATATTCGTAATATTTTACAATATTTTCATAGTTTTCCTCATAACTTCAACAATGTTGTCTATTTTTCACTGATCCTGATAGAATTTGTAACAAATGGAAAGCGCTTTCCATATCTCCAAGAAATGTTCCAATCGGCTTGTTAGTTTTCCGGGGAATTTCCAAAATTTCTACCTAGTATCGAAACAATGCCAATAATCGATAACTCGCTTGTTTTGGAGATAAATAGAATATCATTAGAAAGAGAACGTTAAGGAGAATCTAAGTTTTCTATTTTTGCAAAATTGCACCTTAAAATCTTTCTAATTCCATTTCGGCCTTTAGAATCTGTTTGTCGCACGCTACATCGATGAAGATCTAGTGCAAGCCAAAGATTGTCGATCTTCAGCGTTGTCATAGTAGCGAATGATCCAAAAGTTAGAGAATACGACTAATAGATAGAGTGTAGACCAATAAGCTCTGGTAATTTTTGGAAATGTTTTCGTCCAGTAAAGTTCAATCTTGAGTTAATCTGGAGCGCAAGAAATTCGATACTGCCATTCAAAATTTTGAAAAACAACAAGCCTATCGGGTCAATCATCAATTTTAATTAATAAAAGTAAAAGTATCAGCTTTGATGAAGGTCTGATTTCGCGTGAATTCTTTACAATTCTACCCGAATAATAATAGTTGAATATTTAAGAGCCGATTGTTCTTTAAAGTTTTCAACAGACCGCACTTACGGAAATTTTGGGAAACGACCGGGCTCTTAATAAAATTCTTACAGCGATAAGAACAACCCTTGATAAACGTCTCATTTTGGGCGATTTTTTTCGGATATTTAGAGAAACAACCGAGTCGCTTAACAAAATCAGAGATAAGAGCAACCGGCAATTTAAAATTTAATTGACGAAAGTGAAAGTAGCGCGTTTTATGAATAGACGGGTTTTTTGCAATTCATAAAGAAGCATTAGTGTGGGCTATTGTTTGTACAGGATGCCATATTAATGATAAAAGCAAGAAAAATCCTCCCACAGAAAATTTAGTTGGAGTATTTGCAATTTTCAACAAACTTGTTCTTTTCGTTTTAATTTGCAATGGTGGTGGGCAAATTAAAATTTAGCGGAACAAATCAATCATTCCACCAAATGAACGGGGGCGTTATGGATGTGTTCATTTCAGACAATAACAATGTCAAATTTATTTGGTTTTAACGAATGGTTTTATCGTAATAGAGTGGAAACTCGATCATCGTTATCGTCAAGAATGGGAAACATGTACAGATCGTAATTTATATATGGGAGTTCTTTACAGTTAAAGATTCAGTGTCAAGTGAAAAAGGAGGTCGCTTACGGTATTTACGCAAGTTCGACCACTTTAAAAGTCTATAACTATACATAGTCTTTATAATGAATGTATAGTCGTCTGTTGTTTGTTGTTCATGTTGTTATGAACAATATACCTTGGCACACTTTCACCAAATCCGCATATACGCTGTAGTTATAAAAATTTTCGATTTATTTTGAATTTCCACAAACTCGCAATTGTATCGATCTCTCTGTTTTAAGAAAGATTACACTGTAACATTGTAAAATCATTAATTAATTTCTGAGTAATTGTTAGATTTACTTTCGATTTTTCGAATCAAAGTCATTATCAAGGGAAAGTTCAATTTTCTAAAAATAGTTATGCAACCACATATACTACAGGTAGTTATGAAATATTGTCTAATTACACTTTGAGGTGTGGTATTTGAAATCAAACACTTCAAAACATCTGTTTTGAATACTTATATTATATAAAGGATCAAGACACCATAATGAATATTTTTTTAAAAAAATAATAACATAACTGTGAAATATTTACTATCAGGCGACAATATAATTTTTTTACAAAAAAAAAATGAAGAAACTCAACAAAATCAATCTGAACTATCTTCAGTTTCTAAAAATGCAAACTTATTACTCGCCACAAAATTCGGCGGATCTTGTTTCTTTAATTTCGGCATCTCCTTTTCAGTTCGTTCTCTAAATTTTAAACGAAAATTAGCACAAATTCGTGTGATCGATGCAAAATTACTCACTTTTTATCGTCACGTTTCTTTATTTCTGGTTTATGTTTGTCGCCAACATCTGCTTTACTTACCTCCCGTTTGTCTTCACCTAATAAAAGTTCTATTGGTTTTTTCTTTTTGTTATTTATATAAATACAAACCGTTCTTTTTAGATTGATTGGCTTTCTCTACAACACCATTAGATTCGGATTTTGTTTGATGCGATCTATCTAAACTTCGTTTATCTATAGTGAAACCGATTAAAACAAAACGAATTAATTTTAGAAATAATACAAACCAGAATCATGAGCCCTATCACGTTCCTGTAAGACATAAAAATTATTTACTCTGCTATATTATTGATGATTTACATACTTTTCGGTCTTTTCCACGTTCTCTATCATGGGGACTTGGCCTGCGATCCCTACTAGCATCCCTCTGTTGTGACGATGTCGATGACGATGATGATAACGCCGCTTGCTGACTTGGTGGAGCTACCGCTACAGCTTCATGTTCCTTTGCTAATCTCTCCTCGATTTGTCGTTCACGAGCACTTGTATCGACCGGTTTAGCATTACCGAAAATCGAAGCTGATGGTGCCGGTGCCGGTTCTGGTGTTGCCTCAACTGGTTTCGTACGCGGTGCTAGAACTAATTTCGGTCTTTGTCGTGGTTCAGATGGTTGTTGTTCTTTTTCTGGTTCATCTGGACGCCGTGAAAAACTACGCGGCTTATCATCGTATCGTCTAGACATAAAACGATCATCACGTGATGAACGATAATCATCATCATTACCACGATTCCTTGATCGATTAAAATCATCTTTATCATCTCTATTATAACGATCTTGATTTGATCTTGTAAAACTTCTATCTGTATCGCGATTGTTACGTCTATCGCCACCATCTCGCCATGTTGTTGAACTATCTGTAATTATTGTTTTAATTATAGAGTAATTTTAATATTGTAAATTTAACCATCACGATCTCTAGAGTATCCACGACGATCATTATCAGGAATCTCTTGTCTAGGACCTGAGCGCCAATCACCACTAGAAACTTCAGGACGATTACCACGATCCCTATTCATATCCATGCGTCCAGAACGACGTTTATCATCGTAATCAGATGCTACTTCTATACGAATTCGACGATTTTTTATTGTCTAAATAAAACGTAAAATTCTATACCGACAAAATAAGAATTAAAAAAAACTCACAGTATCAGGTATAAGCAATGCATTCAATAAACTATCCCTATCTTCAAATTCAACATAACCGAAACCTTTCAATTTGGGAGTTTCACCAGGTCGCTCATCCTTCGGTATCCTCATATTTGATATTTTCATATTTTTAAAGAAATATTCAATTTCAGATTCGTCCACATCATACGGTAAATTTGATAAATATGCTATAAATGGTGGATCTTGTGGCACTTTATCAATTATATCATCGAAATCACGGGACGCTTTCGGTGCTGTCGGTAATACAACACTAGCTTTGACTGCTCGCGGATCATATAAATCTAAACGAAATAAAAACCACGTTATTAATTGGAATTAATGTTTGATAATTAATGGTAGGTAACTTTGCGCTTTATGGCAAGGCAACCAACAACTTTCTTTTTAATAATAAAAAATCTACGAATCAATCGATAATTTCTAATAAAACAATTTTCTAGAATTAACAAGAAAAACGGTGAATAAAATGAAATACCATGATTGTCTTCCACTTCATCAGCCCAATTCATTGTCGACTTCCTGATGGGCAATGTTGGTATAGTCCCCGGAGTTCCTTGTAGGAAATCAGTCAACGGTACAGTTTTCCCTTTATTCTTCTTGCCTTTCTTTGCTGTAAAACACGAAAATCATCAAATTTAAATAATTATATAATTTTTTTGGTAATAAAATCAAAGGATATGATAGAACGACAGAACAACTACCACGAGGTTTTTTCTAACAAAAATTCAATAAAATTTCTAAAATTATCCAAGTAATTTGAATTAATTCGAAAGATTTACTTACAAGCCATAATATTTTTGTATATTTTAAAGTAAAATTCTATAAAATTCTATTTAGAAGAATAAAAATGATTTGCACACGAACACTAACCACCTTTCGACGTAAAATGTCAGAATAAAAAGGGAAATTTGGAGGAATTTCGTCGGTTAGCCAGACTGTCCAAAACAAAACATCACTAGCGCGTGGCGGTCGATTCAAATTTACGACAAATTTTCAATTGTCCTCAATCAACTTAAAAATTGTTTATTATTATTGAATTTATCTTCAAATAATTTATTAATTATAGTTTACTTGTGTACAAGTATCTAGATTCGAATAGTTTTGCAAAATTGGTGGTAAATAGACAAAATTTCAATAGAAAAGCATTTTTAATGCACATACAAACGTTTTACGAACAATTCATGTATATTTTAATATAATATCAATAATAATTATATTAATATTTCAAAAAAATTTCATATAAATCAATAAATATAACACAAACACATTCAAAACGAAACATTTTTACGTATACACGGTGTTCCATTCAAGTTATATTAACACCAATAGTATTTCATCAAAAATCTTAAATGGAACCGCCAGTATAAAACATTCACATATAACAAAGATATAACAATAATGTACCGAACTGGCAATTCGAATTACAATCAACAATTTTAATTGCCAGAACGGTATACAAAGCATTAGCTGAATTGTACATGAAAGTCGGTTGAATTTATAATTTTCCTGTCTTCTAAATATCGCTTTAGAATGTCAGTGTTATCTGTTTTTATTTATTGTGTTTTAAGATTTTGCTCAAATTGATTGAATTATAAAAATATCGGTCGGTCATCAAATTACCAATATTTATAAAAGGACGGTGGAATTAAATTATTTTAAATAAAAACAAACAATAC
Organism: Mylabris phalerata; assembly: GCA_020740385.1. NCBI lineage: Eukaryota > Metazoa > Arthropoda > Insecta > Coleoptera > Meloidae > Mylabris > Mylabris phalerata. The sequence continues at coordinate 3,647,869 of JAJEOX010000299.1, read as the reverse complement.
CAATCTAAATTTGTACTAATTTGTAAGATTTTTTTACTTGTAACAATAAAATTAACTATTTGTTCTTTAAAATATTCTGCTGAATTTACAAAAGGATTGAGATTTTTAAATCGCGCGCCTAATTTACACCAATCACTAAAGTCGAAATATGCGCCATTTCAAATTTGGACCAATCAGAGATACCTCGATCTTTTTGTAATGTTTTTACAAAATTCTTCAAGAATTTAAATAAAACTGGCTAATTAATCTACCGAATTGTTGCAATAATTATAGATAAACGTCCGAAATTTGTTTGTAAAGTAAAGTAAGGTATGTAGTGATCCCATTATAACGTCAAATCGTTTCGGTACTACTATAATTAATAATTTTTGTTCAATAGTATAACAATTTGGACTTTATCATTAATTTATAGTAACTGTTTTTTGAATTGGTCGTTTTCCAACAATAATCCGACACCTTACTTTTCTCCACTCAGAAAGTCCAGAAATTTTCGTAAATATTGGCACCATTTGACTATAGCGAAAAGTCCAAAATGTCCTCGGATATGTTCCCATCTAAATTATTTTAATCTTTGTGTAACATTGGCTAGGGCAACAGCGAAAGCTTGTAAGGCAGAAAACGGGTATTGGAAATCCAACGTGTACGCATTACCATCAATTCGTCCAAATTGCATCACCTATCAGAATTGTTAAATTTTGTTCGTTTTTTATAGAATTATAGTCACCTGTTTTCCCCTAAATTCGATCTGGAAATTCTTTGCCGATTCTTGTGTAACACGACCACCGAAATCCAACTGGTACACTTGACTATTCTCGTTCCACATCGGCGCCTTATTGTGCATTACGAATTCTCTTCGTTGCGGTATTGGATGTGAGTTACAACTGCTACCGTTTGGTTCAATTTTACCACGTTTCAACTGAGAAAACAACACGATTAGAGAAGGAATTCACCAATTTAAAAAACAAACTTTTTGCCTAAGTTGGGCTTTTTGAAATGTTTCCAAATCGCGATAGTTGGTACCGTTGAAGATTTCGTCGCCAGAAACAGTCACTTCATCATCGGAACTTTCCGGGTGTTTATTTTTCTTATTTCGTCTGCCTAATAGCGGCGATGATAGTAAATTTCTACGGATCGGTGACGCCGATTGAGGCCTCTTTCCTGTAAGTTTAGAAATTAATTTGACGATTTCGTGGACAATTTTGCGCACCTTTTTTGCTTGGAGCGGGCGAAGACGGGGAACTCCTCGGTAAACGCGGTGAAACCGGCGGTGTTGGTCGATCATCTTCACGCAATCGTGTAATCAATTTCTCTAAATTGGCTAAAGCTTGCGTGTGTAACGGCATACCGTTCTTCGAATTGTGTTCGATTTGTTCGTTTTTCTGTTTATTGCGACCTTCTTTCGAGATTTCGGGTTTTTTCCGTCGCATTAACGGCGATCGAGTACCGAAAAAGCCCAATTTCGTTGATTCTTTCTTATTTGAATTGTCATCTACATTGTCAATACTATCAATTTTATTATTATTATTGTTGTTGTTATTCGAAATAACTTCCGGTATCGGTTCTTCAATTTTCTGTACGAAATTCTTGATAGACGCCGATTCAGTGTGCGGAAATAAATCGCTGGAATCCAAACTTTTCGATTTGCCACAATTCTTCAATTTCGGTGAGCGATTCTTGTAGTTATTCTCGTGTAAATGTCGACAAATTTGCCGGCTTTGACGCTTCGTTTTCTGTTTACGGTTAACTAGAACTAATCGTTTTGGGGCATCTTTACGCAGCATCAATAATGCGACATCACTAGGAACTAATTGAGCGTCTACCATGTCTAAATAACCAACACTACAGCTTCTCACCATCGAATCGGCAATACACAATGGACCGGTTGGTTTGATCGACGATGACGGGCCTGGTATCGCTTCGATTGTATCGTCATTATTCTTCTTTTCAGTTGTTTCATTTCCTTTAATTTTCTTCACCACGAACGCTTTCTGTTGATCACTGTTCACATGCACAATCCCATTGCGGGCATGATCATTGATCATGTTCCCTTTAACTTGCTGAATGCTGTTTGAGTTGTTTGTGTAATCGTTAGTTGAATACGAGATTAGAGTTTGAGCTGGTGGCCGATCGAAGATCACATCACTTGGAGCTACCGCATTTTTCGGTGATTGTAAGGCTGGTACGGATCCTTCACAACACAACGGTGAGATGGCGTGCCGTTGCGAACTAGAATTCAGCGTACCGTTCCGATTGAATTGTCCAACGAAACTGGTACTTTGTGTGTTACTATTCGGACGTAATGTTTGTGGACGGAGATTATCACAAAAACTGTTAATTTCAGTCAATTCTATGTGTGGAGCTATATCATCTTCATAACTTTCAGGCTTAGCTAATAATGGCAGATTTCTTGTAGTAGTAGTGTTAGTTGTTTGTGTAGTACTAGTTGATGGTGGTACTTCTTGGCTCAAATACGATGTGTTGATTTGGGTTTTTGTTTTATTTAATCGACTACCCCTCGGCGACATCGGTGCTATCGGTGGACAATTATCGATCGATACTCGCGAAAGTCTCGTCTTCTCATCCATTTGATTCAAATCTTCCTCATCTTCCGAGAATAGATTCGGATTAAAATTCGGATCAGGACCGATAGGGAAATCATCACGTAATTCAGTCATCACTAATGTCATCTGACGCGGCTGTAGATGGAGTAATGATGTTTTGTAGGTGACTTGGCCAAGATTTGCCGGTACTGAACTAGCAAGACCGTGGATTTTGAATTTTGTCCCCCAAATATTCGATGTTACTTCAACTAAACGAACGTGTTCTGGTAGCGTATCAACATAGGCTAAATCCTCTTGTTCTGCATCACCGGAACTTTGGCCCGATTGTCGATCGTTATTCGTCGTCCGATGATGGGATTTATTCCGTCGTTTGCGTCTCCTTTGCATTCTCGGCGAACTGGTACAGCCTTCTTCTCTATCAGTATCCGAAGAATCTGTAATTAAACCACCTGCACTGGTCGAATGGCTGGAACTGCCGGAACTTTTCGATTCCGGTGACCATTGCAAGTTCAAATCTAGAAACGATTCAATTTCAGGATAATTTCCTAAATTATTCTCCGAAATACCTTCAACTTGTGGATCGAAGATGACGAATTCTGGTCGAATTTTACTGGTACGTTTCCCTTTCAATAACGGAACTAGACCGCCGAGATATTCTAAATATAGGGTGTAACATGTACCGGATGATAGATTATTGTCGTCATCATGCCGGATCATGGTGCAATGCAGACGTACGGATCCTAATGGTGGCCGTGACACGAATTCTCTTAAAGCGCTCGGTTCTGGCACACAACACTATAACAATAACAAAAAAACAACAGTTTCATTTCAACAAAAAATTAATCACCGAAAAGTTGATATAGATTTACACGAATAGTTTGAGCAAACAAATTTCCAATTAAATTACGTATGCGAGCTGGCAATGGTAGGGCAGGTAATTGATTTTCGCTTTGTATTGAATCATGAATCCGTAATCGGCAAAGTAATTGAAGTGTAGCTATCCGCCTTGATATCCAAGCTATATGAATTTGAGTACCTGTAGCTAGGAATAATCGTTTATCGTTGTGGCCCCAAGTCAGCGCAGAAACGGGCGCCTAAAAAATTCATTCAGTTAACAAACAACAATGGCAAAAAGGTGATTGCCACAGTAACCTGAGTGAACGGTATAATAATGCTGTATAATAACGTGCCTTTCTCGTTATAAAATTTCAACATATTCGTATAAACTAATTGGATTCCAACGATTTTCGTATCGCTGGCTACCCCGGCAACGGCGAGTAATTCTCTCGAATTACTCCATTCCATAGATAATGGTCCTTGTAGACCGGTATCAATCTGGATTGGTGAGACATCATCGAAGGTTTTCAACAAGAAAATAACACCATTCTGGAGACAAACAGCTAGGACAAATTTCCGTTCTTGTACATTGGCCACACCAGGATCGTTATCGTCGCCTTCTTCCATTTTAAATTTCTCACAAGACCACGCCATCGACGTTATACCAACATCTGAACTCAATTGTACTTGTGACACCATTGCGCCATGTACATCCATCACGATAATCTGGCCGGAATTCGTACCGAAATAGACTTGTTGATCGTCCGGCGTCCATATGCCGCACGTGATTGTCGCCTCTAAATTCAACATTGATGACCAATATCGTTGACCAGCCACCGAACCAACTAGAACGAATCCATCTTGATAACAGATCAATGCCATACGGCCATCGTGCGACCAGGAGAAATGAGTTACTGGAGTGTTACGATCGTTTATCAATTCGATCGACCAACGGCCCTCGTATTTGATCCAAACGAAGATGATGCCGGAACTATCGCAGGACGCCAGTTTCTGGTACGGCTCGTTCCATTTCACCAAAATCACCTATAAAAATCGTGGAATTTTCGAAATATTTACACGACTTCTGGAATAATCACCTCAGATCGATGGCCGCGTAGATTGTAGTTGGTCCGCAATGGAAATTCAACGTTCTTCTTACAATGGCTGGTGGTGAATGTCACCCCGACAATACCGCGTACATTTCCTGTCGCCAACCAACCCTCTTGATAATAATTGGTTCTATTCAGCTTCCAACCTTCATCCTGCAATGTTTGATTTATTGCGCGATAATCGCTTAGCAATACCAAAAAAATAGCAATTATAATGGGTGTGTTATTGTAATTTCCGGGACGAAATCGACTGATTGCCAAATATCAATCAATACATTGCTATGATTTCAATCTATCATCGTAAAAATCCGAAAAAATCAACAGCACTCCAGGCGAGATTTACGCAGGGGTTGCAGATTTGAATACGCTTAATATACACGAGAATAGCAGCGATATAAAAAGATTTTCCGTTCTAGAAAATACGAAAAGGGCGACTTTATATTGTTACTTTACAAGACATTGATTACGTGTATCTGTACACAAAGAAACTTTTCTATTTTATACAAAAATCGAAGAGATTTCAGATAAAATATTTAGTTCGCATGCGAGGGTTAAACTAAAAACAGATAAAAATCAATAAATAAATCCAACAAATTTGCTAATGATCCACATATATACGCTCTAATCTTGACAGATAATACTGCCGTGTAATATTCCTGTGTGTATATTAACCCGAAATAGACCCGTTTACTATTGGGACAAGATAAGTAGCCCGATACGAATGAACCTACGATCATCCCCCTATTCATCACCATAACGTAAAAGAGAAGGATCGACAATAAAACGATTTGTCTTTGATAGAAAAATGAAACAACCCCTAATAGTGTTCGACATCATCGTCAATTTATAATGAAGTTGTACCCGCTAGAGACCGGCTACATTTTGACTTACAACCATTTAATTTTTAATCGTCATAGGGTAAACTAAGTACATTCAAATTAGGCTCTATAGTCCTTTGTTTATTAATAAAATAATTAACATAGGGCTTGAGAATTCGGCGAATAATCCACGTTAGATTCCGATAGTTGAATTTTATAACAAGGGTTGACTTGTATAACAGGGGTTGATTATTATTGAAAGTGAGAAGAAACTCCGATTCTACTTTCTATTGATAATGGAACGTGACGTGTTTTAGAGGGTGGCGACTGGCAAAATTGTGAATAATAACGGTTGAAACTGATTTGTTTCAACGCGATTATCGTCGACTTTTCATTGATATTTTCACTGTACTCCTACGCGATTGTTTTCAATTCAAATACGTGGGTGTAATTTGAGCCTTGAAACGTTAATAATTCTACACAAGATTCATATAGAAATTGTATCAAGTCTAATTAATTACAATACAAAATGTATTCACGATCTATTCTATCTATTGTTGTTGTTATATCAGCGTATGTGTACAAATAATGGTGATTTATAATAGCTTCTTTCAAAGACTTTACGTTTGATTTAACATCAAAGCAAAGTCTCGGTCGTTTATTAAATTGCTACCCTCAATAAGCGTCCAGCTTTAATAGAATTATAATTGTGCTATAAACATGCGAGACAACTAAATTTTCGTCCGTAGATCTGAACATTTAATTAAATTATCCAGGAGGAATTTTAGATTTGTTGTACAATGTTGATGAAATAAAAATAACAAGCACTTGATCAATCAATCAAATCGAGGGGGTAAATAGTATCTGTTGTCTGTTAATTGAGACTAGATAAAGCGTTCTAACAGCGAAAGAAATGATTAAAGATCGGTTTAATATTAATTCTATTGAAATTAGATTATCCCGGCGCATCCACCATTTTTATCATTAGCGTTTTCCAACTAAATCTGCATATTTTCGTGTTTTAAATTCGTTAAATCTAATCTCGATTGATTGATTTACTGACTTTGCGTGTTAATTCATTAATTAATTAATAAGATTCGCCTAATCGATAGAGAGGGTTAAAAAATCTAACAATAATACAACTGCAATTAAATGAAGACTCTCAAATTTACCTCCGGCAATTCATCAGGCACTTTACCCATCCATGTTAGCGATAAAATCGAACAATCACTCTTTGCATTAACTGTCCGTTCAAAATGTAGATGCATCTTCTTCGATTTCTCTTCAATTCAAATTCAAATACTTCCAAATGTCTCCATAATCACATGTTTGACCTGCATATGCTCGATTAAAACCGTTAAAACACTACAATTCTATTGTTGTTATTAATTAGTTGATTTATAATTCGACATGTTGATTGAATTGGTGGAAATTATTAAAATTCACACAAATAAATCGATTTTAATGTTGTTGAACATATGTGTACGGTGCGTGATATATCGTCGAGATCCGTTGAACATCTACACTTCAACATCTCAAGAATTCTATTGATTTGGTTTATTCAGGGTAAAATTAGTAGAGGAATAGCCGTCGGTGTGTTAGTATATATGGTGGAGAGTTTCCAAGCGTTGGCGCATTTTACTGGAAAACCGTTGCGCAAACTCGTTTATCTCACCAATATTCCATAACAGTTGAATTTTCCTAAATATTCAACTATTAGAATACGTTCACACCGTTTTAAAGGCGAATTTAATAAAGAACAAAACGAGTCTTCTCCGTTTTAGCGAGATTTATTTGTGGAATACGTGAAAATGTATTTCTTATGCCGGAAAAACTTCCAATAGGAGTAGAATAATTTATTTTCCGGTTGATTTATAACAGTAGTAAATTTCAATATTTCCAATAAAAAAATAGAGAGCACATAAATAAAACGGGAAAACAAGCTAGCAACAAGATAAAAGTAGGTTATCGATTAATCAAATCAACAAACAGTTATCTAAGTGGACAATGGAATAATAAAATAATAAAGGTGTGGATTATCAATTAGTTCCACATCAATTAATCATCAAATTACTCCAAAGTCTAGACTGTTACAATTCGTATACACGGAATTTATCAAGAGATTTCAATAATAATAATCAGTCTAACAAATCGAAATACAGAATTAATATCCAGTTTCAAACAAATTCCGGATCGATATAACTGGAATATCAATTTACAGAGACCAATTTTCATTCAATTCAACAATACAAACGTGTATATTGTAATGAAGCAGTAAACGTGAACGTAGGGCGTAACTTGATGGATTCTTCGATACTAGTTCTTCCAATAGTTAAAAATCTGCATTAGTAAAGGAAGAAGCGACATACGTTCAGTATTTATCGCTTGTATGACGATTGGGTGGGCAGATTCGATAAAGGCGGAAGTAAATGTAAATTGCTTCATTTCCACAAACAATTGTATTAAAAAAAGAAATTATAAAATAAATTAATCATCATCATCACTATTATAATTATCAGGATCGAAATCTTCATCATCTTCATCATCTAGATCTAAATCGTCTAAATCTTGGAATAATGATTCATCAACTTTTACAGCATCACCTATAATTATAATTTAATTAAAAAATTACTTTCTACTAATTCGAAAATCAATACCATCCTCTAAGAATTTCAAATCCGATTCATTTAATGTATTATCAGTCATAAATAATTCACGACCGGTTAATTTTCTACCCTCTTTCTCTGCTATCTCCCGTTTCTTAGCTATACCCATTTCTTCCTCGAATTTCATTTTCCAATTCATGAAAGTTTCCACAGTGACACGAGTACCTTCAAATCGTTTCTATAAACTTTCAAATTAATTAATTGATTATTTATTTGATTAATTGATTACCCGTTCAGCTTCCTCTTCTTCTTTTAGTTTTTTGGCAGCGGCTTCTTCGCGTTCTGTCTTGATTTCCTCCCAACGTAAATTCAACCATTCCTGTGCTGATGAGACTAAAGTGAAGATCATTACCATACCTAAATTCTCTTCAATTTGTTCCTGTAGATAATTCGCCAATTTCGTTTCGTATTCGCTAATAAAATGTTCAGTATTTTCGATTTCTATAAGCGGGGCTTCTTCTGGATATTGTTCCGTATAAGTAAATACCAAATCACAGGCTACACCACTATTCTCGACTTCAGGGTCGTAATCTTCGGATTTTATTGGAACTGAAAATTTGTATTGCGGCTCTGTTGCTAAAACTAAACAAAAACAATAATAATTGTGATTAGAGTTAAACTTTTGAGTTGTCTATAGGATGTAAAAGAAACAACCCTTTGGGAAGCTTGCAAGGGTTGATTTTTTAAATTTGCATTTCTTATGACTCTCTCTTTAGGCCTATGATATTTTATTTAAGTATAACTTTGGAAACTCATCAACTCGAATTAGATAAATGCCGGAAAAATTCTCAAATATTTCCACTTACTTGTTAAGTCGCCATAATATATCGATTCTAACGCTTCAATTTCACCCTTCTGTTCTTCTAAATAATCCATTTTTCGTACAAATTTTAGGAAAATTCAACAGTATTGGGAAAGATGAAATGAAAATAAAATTTGAGGTTAAACACATGTCATTGTCAGTTTATTGCAAGGTTGCCACACTTACAAACGAGTGAATTATAGTCAATAATATTGTGTATAAATAGGACATGAATTTCGTTTCAAAATAATCAAATATTTATTACTGTTGTCTTTTATTAATTAATGGTTAATTATTACGAACAAAATAGTTTGCACAATTATAAATATAAATTATATTAGTAGTGAATTTAATGATAATTTGCTACATGTGGCAATGATGTATTTATTGTCATATTTGACAGAGCACAGCTGCGATACAATCCAACACTTGCTATTTCTTTTTCTGGTATTGTTTGATAAATTAACTATCTTTGTTGTGAGTATTTGTGGTGTCGATTATTACTTCTTTTCGTTGATGTTTATTTTTGCCCCATTTAAAAAGTTGTGTTGGAAAAGTGCAAAGTGAAAACGATGGAAACTCGTAAAAATAATAAAAATTCTGTACGAAATAAACGTAAATTACCAACAGAAGGACCGACGACGTCTAGGAGAGACGTAAAAAAGAAAAAACCATTACAATTATCCTTCACAAAAAAACAAGTAACAGCTGGACAATCGAAATCGTCAGATAAATTGAAGAAACGTGGTAAACAACTTTCAGAAAAATCTAATAAACAACAATCAGAAGATTTAAAGTCGTTTAGAAAGTACGGTGTAATATTGCCGAAATTCAAAGATGTATTGGCCGATATTAAGAAAATTGATGAATATGAGAAAACGTTCGAACGTTTAGAAAATTTAAAAAATTTTGATATCAATCAACGTTATGATTTTCGCAAAATTAGAATAGATCCGAAACCAAGTAAGAAATCTCTAGACTGTAAACATCTAACAAAATATGAAATTAAGGAGAGTTTTACCAAATATAAGGCAATACTATCGGATATTTTAAATGGAAAAAAACGATGCCAAAGACATGAGCTTTTCTATAAAAGAAATAAAAATTTAATCTACAATACAAGTATGATAGTCTTTAATTCAGAACAGAAAGTACAAATGCTTAGTCTAATGGATGAAACATTCGACAATAGTACCAATAATTTAACTAATTATTTCCTTCAAGTATTATTACCTGAATTATGTTTATTGATATTTAAGGATACACATCGTATGACTAAAAAGGAAGCAGAAAAATACCTAGCTGATAGACCTGTTGAGTCTTCTTGATTAATTTGCAATTAATTGTTTGTTCAATTGAAAAATTAAAGTATTTATTTAATTCAAATTTCGCGGTTTTATTTAACTGTCAATTTTCTTATCTGTGATTGGCTTGTTTCAGGATCTAGGCAGTGTTGCCATATATTATTGCAATCGCTAAAGGTAACAAATTAGAGTAAAATCCTTTTAACAATTAATTATTTTGCTTAAAAATAGTTGTAAGACGAATTTTTGTATTTCTGTTAATTCTATTTGTTGTAATCTAGATTTAATAATATTGCTTTTGACAGTTATTAAATTTGAGGTTATGTTTGTAAACTATTTTACAAAATAAGATGTGCCCCCAACACGATGAAGAGGAGTTCTGGGAGAACCGCCGCCGTGAACGAGAATTGATCGGTATGCGAGATTGTTCGAACATTTGGGGCAGATCACCAGAACCCGATAGGTCTGAATCGGAATCTGAAGATACCACAAAGATTGTCAACAACGAAAAGAAACTAAAGAAAAAGAAGAAGAAGAAAGAACACAAAAAGGAGAAATTGAAGAGTCACAAACGGAAAAAAGAGAAGAAAGAACGCAAAAAGAAGAAAAAGAAGCGGAAGAAATCGTCTAGTGAGAGCGGCTCTTCATCTTCATCCGACAACGAGGAAGAAACATGGGTGGAAAAACCAAGTACGTCTCTTCAATTTTCGAATCAAATCAATTTCATTGTTAATATTTTAGGTGCGAGTAATCGAAACGATCGCGATACTCAATCGGAGAATGATGACGAGATTGTCGGCCCGCTACCTGCTAAATTGCATGCCACTTTAACACACAAAGAAATGGGCAAAGCTCTATTGCCCGGTGAAGGTGCAGCAATGGCAGCTTATGTGGCCGAAGGTAAACGTATACCAAGACGTGGTGAGATCGGTTTGACTTCGGAGGAGATAGCCTCGTTCGAATCGGTCGGTTATGTTATGTCCGGTTCTAGACATCGCCGTATGGAGGCTGTACGTATCCGTAAAGAGAACCAAATCTATTCGGCCGATGAGAAACGTGCATTGGCTATGTTCAGTAAAGAGGAACGACAGAAACGCGAGAATCGTATATTGGGACAATTTAGGGAGATGATCAATTCGAAACTAGCCGATAAGAAGAAATAATCACCAATTTATTGGGTTTAATTGGATTATTTTTGTTGTTTTTGCCATTCCTGCCAACCGCCTGGGAAATGTTTAACACTACAATAGATTTGTTTATTAAAAAACGATTAAATTTTCGAAATTAATTACTTTGTGAATCCGATTTTCTTTGCTGTGTCCAGAGCGGTACGGCTCCTTCTACCAGATCTACAACTGAAGATTATCGAATCGTTGAGATTCGGTTTAGTTCGACCGTAGGTCTTCTGGAAATCTTGAGGCGATACTTTCTGTAACGCATTCTCTAAATTTGCCACTATAAGAAAAATCAATAAAAACTGTAGGTGTAATTAATAAAAACGTACGTGGAATATTAATCGTTCCATTAATTCGACCATCTTCTTTCAATTCACTGGGCTCTCTGACATCAATCACTAAAATTTTCGGATCGTTTAGCGACTTCTTGAATTCTTCGTAGGAAACTTCCAAATTCGACATTATTGCGATTATTGAATCGACAAATCAACTTTTTAATGAATATAAATGTCGATCAAGAGAGCAAAATTGTTGTGAAATTGCTTATCGCACATATAAATTATTCTATAATACAATTACGGTAATAACGATAACAATAAATGCAAATTTAAAACGTATAAATTACGTAATTAAGCGATAATAAACGAAAATATCAACAATGAACAATAGTTGGAAATTTCTCAATTTATCAACATTCAATTTTAAGTTGAAATTACAATAAATTTTGCGATTTCTCAAAATTACGTCGATTAGTTTATTGTTAAAACAATCAAAATTCCCGCTTCTGTCAGTTTATCAGACATGCCAACGTGAATCTTTAGTATTACTGGTTGTCTAAATCTAGGCGTTCGATAATTTTCAATCAAATTAGATTTTACCGATTTTACCAGTTAATTCAAGTATACTGAAGGAATTTCCAATTTTCTGCATTAAATATTGGAATATCTCCGGTTTTGGTTTTGGATATTTGCGAAAAAATAAAAACTAGAAAATTTAATCCAGTGAGTATTAGGTATCTCTGTCTGGCTTGTTCTAACAGTATTGGGTTGTCTCTTATTAATGGACGTAGAGTATGTTTCATGGGAGTGTTGTCTGTACGTCGACGTCGCCGCCGCCGTCTACGTCGATTCTACATGACTCCGAACGCCACCGTATGCAGCAATTTTTAATGTTTGTGTTTGATACGCCAGTAGTGTTGAACTGTAAACTAGTGAATATCACTTCTCGTTTACATTCTTCGATCGTATGCTATGTCTACATGTACATTCGATATAAATCAGCTGTCATTAGAGGGCCAAATGGGCGTATTGATATCGTCGACAAAATGAATCGATTAACTCTACCGGAAATTAACAGGTAACTATTGAAATTATTATTATTTAGATTCATCAATTCGCGTACTGTACACACGTCCAGTGTGAATTTAATCGATTTTTGTGTGTATACTTTTGAGCCGTCTTTCTAATCCCCGATTGAATTTAAAAGACTGTCCCCTTGTGAATTGACACAATAGTCTCGTATTATTCAAGTTCAACAAAACTGATTATTATTAAATAAAAATAATCAACAATTAAATTATGCTTGTGTGTATGTGTATAGGTCAGTGTGTCGGAGTTGGCGTTGAATTTATTATACAGGGATGATTCGAAAAAATTGTCAAAACAACCTTTTGTTTTTATAATAACAACGCCTACTGTGTTATTAATTCAACAATCCTAATCTCGAATAATTAAAGCCATTTTACAAAAAAACACTATTTTAGATAATTATGGATGCGCAATTATACAAGGTGTCCATAGGATATAAAATTCCATTAAAATTATACTTGTTTTGTCTATTTGCGACGCGAATATTATATGTGAATAAATTTTTTAAACTAGAAAAACGATAAAATACGGTACAACTAGGAAATCCCAATGAAACTATAGTATTTCAAATAGACGATCATATATCTAATTAATTAATTATAAGAGTTAGTAATTGGAGATTTTGTTTCAACCTATTTATATAAATTTAAACTATAATCGTGATAAATATACAATAATAGTTCCAACAGGTTTAATTATAATTTATTACCACACGAAATTGAGTTTGTTTATAAATTAAAAGTGCAAATCGAATTATTTCTACTAGGAATTAATATAAACAGTTTATTTAATAATTAGGAAATGATTCATTATTTTGTTGAATCAACCATGTAGACGTGCATATACAGTCTCGGCGATTTAAACTAAAAACAATCAATGTTGTTGTTTCTAGTGAATATTGCCAATCGTTTTATTCGTGATTAAAAATACATCAGCATTTCGAAATACTATTCAACGAAATATAGATCGATCTTGTACATTTGACGGTTTAAATTCGACTTTATTGGCCCGGAATCTGCAAACAATTCAACATTCTTGAAATTCATCGATTTATTTGATTGTTTTTTGTATTTATCTAATGATAAGGCTTTTAAATTATACTGCAGCTGCATTAATTTCCAGTATATTCAGAAAATTGAATACGATAAATGTACACGACTAAAGTTGATTATTTTGTGTTTTTTAATTAGATTGAATACAGGTGGGAATTTCCTGATTTCTAGTTAGTGTGTTTTCAAATGAGCACACAAATTAAACATCAAGACAATAGTGGCGAACTTTGCCAAATCTGATTTGAACAGTTCGTTGACTTTAAAAATCGATTTATCGTTTTTAAACAATTATTTGATTTATCAATTTTGCGTTATATTTCGCCAATATTTTAGCGATAATAGCATCAATCATGTTTTTTTAAGTAAACAATTGATAAAGATCTACCTCAGTTGATTAAATAATTCAATACCAATAAAGAATGTGCCGTAGAATTCTAATTCTCTTCTCAAGATTGTCCTTCACATTTGTCTGGATAAACTCCTCTAGTCTTCCATAGGATAAAATCGATATTGAGCCGTTCTTAACACGTATAATTCACTTTAAATAGCACGGGAGTTACATTAATTAGAAGCCAAATGTACACAAGGTAGTTCAATTTACAGTTGTATTAGAAGTTGTATGCAAATAAAACGTTATTCTTGTATTATAATTGAGATAAAATTTAACGTTGGTTATATTCAAGGATGCGTTTAGAAACGGAAAATAAATTAAATTTGTTTTGAATTGTATTTGTACACGCTAATTATTTCTTATTATGATTATTAGGGAAAATAAGTGGCCAGAAAACCACATCCGGAAATTGATCGATAAAACAATTGTGCAATTAATAACGTTAAAGTTACCAATGTATTTTAATAAAATACGATTTTCTATGTTGAAAATTTTCCGTTTTTGCACGGTACAAATTGAGGTCATTATATTATGTAAAGTACAAGTAAAGTACTTCTATTCTATTCTAGTAAAAGTAATACTAGAGCTTGGCATTTTCATCATCTTTATTTATTATACGTTGACATTTTTTCTCTAGTAAATTTAATATCATGTGCTCTTCATGGTTTACTGAATAGTTGAGTTATTGTTTTGTTTGATTACAGGTGCTTTTAGGCACACAACCCCCAACAGTATGAATATAATGCGGAAACTACGGGGTGGAGGCACAAATACACCCTCCGCCTCATCATCAGACATATCAGACACAACACCCGGCTCACCACATACCCAACTCGGTCTTATGCATTTAAAGAAATTGTTCTCTGAATACACCCATCCGGCGCATCCATTGACTGATCAAGAACGCGACGATAAGCTGTACAATATGCTTCCGTTATTCTGCAAGGTAATTATCAACCAACTGTAGATTTATATTTGAAATTCGTTCATTCATTAGGTATTCGGATCGAGTCCTACATGCGATATGAACGAGAAATTCTGGGATATTTTAGCATTTTGCCATCAAGTTTCGTTGTTGATGGTGTCGGAGATACGGAAACGGGCTTCAAATCAGAGTACTGAAGCCGCCAGTTGTGCTATAGCGAAATTTCTTGAAATCGAAAATTGTGAAGAATCGAGCAACGGTTGGATGTTGTTGACAACGTTAAATTTATTAGCCGCCGGTGATGCTACTTTGGTGCAAGTAATGTCTGAAGTATCAGTACCATCAACTCTAGTTAAATGTTTATATTTATTCTTCGATTTACCGGAAATGTCCGAACAGGAAGCTAATAGTAAAGATAGTAATAGCGATTTTACACCGCGTGAACGTCGGATTTTATTACAAAAGATTTTCGTACAATTACTAGTTAGATTGTGTAGTCATCGTATACCAGCTGAAGAATTAGCAAGGAAAGATGATTTAACGTTATTGTTTTCGGCAATTACCTCCTGGTGTCCGGCTCATAATGTTATGTGGCGGAAGAGTGCTGCTGAAGTTTTAATGACATTATCACGGCACGGTTTAACACCACCAGTTGTCGGCTATATTCATTCGAAAGGCTGCGTTAGTTTATGTATAGAGAACATGAAAAGAGTACCTGAATTAGCACCGTTAGAGATTGTAGAAATGTTCGTAACTGTATTTTGTTTTTTAAAAGATTCAAGTGATGTTTCTTCGACGTTATTAGATGATTTTCGTCAAGCTCAAGGCTATCTATTTCTATCCGATTTCTTATTAAAATTAGAGAACGAGAAATCGAACGAAGCACAAGAATCGATACGTAATTTAGTCTTAATGATCACCTCATTATGTATGTGTGGTTATATTGAATTGAAACCATCACAAGCATCAACTGGTTCATTGTTTCAAATGCAAGGTTTTATATTACCACAACCATCAGGACGTGGCACTAGTGTACGGAATATACAAGCATTTCATGTATTACAAAGCACATTTCTAAAATCGAATTCAACACTATTGTGTTGTACAATTTTAGATGCGATTTCCAGTATTTACCATTCCGATAATGCCAATTATTTTATACTAGAAAACCAGAACACTTTAAGCCAATTCACCGAAAAAATCCATCATAAATCCGAGGAAATTCAAGCCAAATTATTCGAATTAATCGAATTCTTAGTGTTTCAACTCAACTTTGTACCGTGCAAAGAACTAATATCGATGTCGATATTTCTAAAGACACACAGTCTGAACCATGTAGAATGCAGCATTTTATGTGTACGTACTCTATTGAATATTTTAAAACACAACGTAATCTTTAAAGATGTTTATCGTGAAGTTGGTATGTTGGAGGTATTTGTAACGTGTTTGAAACGCTATTCGAATTTCTTAGAAGACCAGAAAACAAAAACCGATACACAAATACCGGAAGGCCAACAAAAACTCGGCGGTTTAATAATTGAAGCTTTAACACTACTATTATCGGGAAATAGTGCTAATGCTAACGTATTAAGAGAGTGTGGTGGTGCCCAATGCGTACACAATCTTGTCCAATATCCAGAATGTCGCTATACAACATTGGGGATTATAAAAGAATTGATTCTAACAGCTGGTGGTGATGATGATATGGGTCAATTACTGTCAACATTACATTCAGCACCCGGACGTCGTTACAGTTGAAAATCGATATTTTGGAAGCGTTACGTTTGTGTTTGAAAGAATCGCATCGTACTCGAACTGTATTCAGGAAAGCGAATGGTTTCGTCTGTGTTACTAGCGTACTGTTGACGTTAGAGAATCGTTTAAGTTATAAAATTGATAATTTAGAAGTATTAAATTTAATCTACATCGTTTTCCATACGATATCGACAGCGATGAGATTTGAACCGGCCAACGCTAAGAATTTCTATCACGAAATCTGTTCGACTAGTCTATGTGATACGTTACGATTATTAGGTTGTTTTACCACGGAAAATATAAAAACGTTGACCGAATGTGATGATTTCAATGAACCAGTCTCGAATCATCTACAAGACATTTATTATAAATTATTTATAGGATCCGTTATTAATCCGGAATTAAATGATGATATACCGGCATCATTATCGTACGCTACAATAATTTATCGTCTTTTATACGATTTAGCTCTCGATCTCTTCGATAAGCCAAACTTAAATACCGGTATTTTAATGAAATCACCACCATTATCACGACAATCATCAACGAATGAATCAACAAACAACACGTCCGGCAAACGACTTGTAAATTCGTTGAATTTAAACCCACCAATACCCGATCCGATCATCGTCCATCCTGGTGTTGTTGTTGTAATGCTACAACTACTCCCCAGTATCAAGGTAATTGAATTCGATTGAAATTAAAGCAAATTAAATCGAAATTTTATAGGATAACAACCTGGAAATGGCGCTAAATCTCCAATTATACATCGCCGAAGTGATAAAGTCTCTAATGAGAAGTGAACGTAACCAACAAGTGATGTGCGAGAAGAATTTCGTTGGTTATTTGCTGCAAATCGGTTCAATTCCGATACAAAACGAGAATCATCCGCTACATGGCCCGTTACAGTATATGTTGGAGCGTTTAGCCGCTCAAGCTTTAGAGCCGGTCGATTTACGGAATTTTCTCCGTTTAGGAAATCCATTGTGTTGTGTACCGTTAGATGCAACCGAACCTGGTGGCGGTCCGGTTCCTTTAACACGAATTAAAACGTTAGTATCGATGACAACACCGAAAGATTTCCGTGCACAATCCTCGTATACTCTACCGCCATTTGTTGAATTTGATATGTCGGCGGAAGGTTTCGGTTGTTTATATCTACCAAGTGTAGCGCCGCAATCTTTAACTACCCCCAGTGTTGTATCGACTATTGATAATAGTGTGTTGGGTGGTATTGGAGCTGGTGATCGTTTATTTCCACCACAAACCGGATTGAGTTATTCCACATGGATTTGTGTCGATAAATTTTCGGATCCACGAACAGACCCACATTGTGTCCGTTTATTGACTTTAGTTCGCAATTTTAACGGTGGCCGTGAAGATCATCTAGTTTGTTTATCGATAGTTCTATCAGCTAGAGATAAAGCGATTATTGTATCAACTCAAGAGACTCACATACCGAACCATATCGGCGATTGGGAGCCGGAAGGTTCCGGTGAACACGGCGCTAGAGTCTGGTGTCCGGATATTCTACAAGAAGGCCAATGGCACCATATTGTTGTCGTTTTGAATCGCGCCGTTTTAAAAAATTCATCATTCTCATTGTATTTAGACGGACAACAGATACATTCACAGAAAATGTTTTATATATCCCAAAATCCCGGTGGTGGTTCAGCTAATTTAACGGTAGCTTCATCGGTTTATGGTTATATTGGAACACCGCCAGCTTGGCGAAGATTCTCGAAACTTTGTTGGAAACAAGGCCCTTGTCATCTATTCGAAGAAGTCTTAACACCAGTTGTTGTATCGCAAATGTTCCAATTAGGACCGCATTATATGGGCTCGTTCTTAGCACCGAATCTAAATCAATCCGAAATAATCCAATTGGTTTCCGAGGAGAAGGTTGTGTTCGGTTTAAATGCCCGTGCCGTATCGCAATTAACATTAAATCGAATCCGTAAAGTCTACAGTCGGACGGATAATAAATCGATTGCTAAACAATTAGGAATGTCTAGTCATGAAAGCGCTACACCGATACGTATTCTGCATAATTCAGCTGGACATTTGGCCGGTTCAGCACGTAGTTTAGGTGGTGTTGTTATTGGTTATTTAGGTGTACGTGTATTTTGTCCACGACCTGTTGCCACAACTATCGATACAGTTGGTGGTTGTTCAGTATTATTAGGTTTAATTGCAATGGCACAAGATATTGAAAGTTTATACGCTGGCGTTAAAGCACTAGTTTGTGTTGTACGTAGTAATAAAGTTGCACAAGCTGAAATGGATCGTAGACGTGGCTATCAAACATTAGCAATGTTATTAAGACGTAAACGTACATTATTAAATTCGCATATTCTACATTTAGCATTTAGTTTAGTTGGTACAGTTGATAGTGGACGTGAATCATCGGCTATACCGAATCGGACAGCATTTCAAGATTTATTATGCGATTTAGAAGTATGGCATGAAGCACCCGGCGAATTATTACGTTCACATTTAGAACATTTATACGAATTAGCAGCTGAATCGAATGAGAAACGCAATAATACTTGGATAATGAGAGATTTACAACTTGTTGAGAAACTTTTATATATAACACCGGATGTTAGACATCCATCAACAAGACAAGTTTTATTCTCATTATTATCGATTCTATTAGGCGGACAACCGCGACAACCAGATTTATTATTGTTCGGACAGTTTATTGTGGCGACTCTACCAACATCGCTGAGTTTCAATGAGAAACACATGAATTTGCGCGAAAGCGATACAGAACGCGATGGGGAAGGTGAAAATATTTTGTTAAGAAATCGCTGTTTAAGTCTACTACATTCGTTATTGTTTGTAACGAGGAATATTGTAGCCGATGAAATAGCCCGCACTTTAGGCTTCGATTGGGTCTTGTTGTTTCTACAATCGAATCTACATTCAACTACAGTCGTCTGGGCGTTACGCATTTTAGTCGTAATGTGCTCTAATCCTTCATTATTGAATAAGTAATTGTTAATTTCTATAATTAATCACAATTTTTATTCAATTTTTTTAAAGGTTTCGCGAAGGTAACAGCAATGGTGGTTGGTTGCGCTACACCGAACAAGTTACACACAATAAAATGGCAGTAGTTTTGGGCTACCAACTCGGTAATAATCATGGTATTGATATAAAATCTGAAGCGTTACATATACCCGGTTTCCAATATTTGGGTTGGTTATTACCGACACATCTAGACGTAGCTGAGATTTATTTCCTATTGACGGCGCTAATTATGGGTGTTCCGGTTAAATTATTACCAGCTGAAATCAAATTTGATTTGGATACTGTCTGGACATTTTTATGGGGTAGTTCGATTAATAATCAACCAGCTAGTACGGTAACGCCAAGAATTAATCTCTGTCCGGAAGCTGTTGTTGTTTTGTTAACTACAGCACGTTCTATATTGCATTCAAATGATGATACATTACCGGAATGGTTGGAGAATCATCCAATTTCTATAGTACAAGTATTGTTTCAATTGTATCAAAATATGCCGGATTTTATGCCAATTTTTATGTCATCAGACGTGTTAGGTGCCTTAGCTGGTGTCTTATTCCCATTCCCAATTGTATCATCGGATAGTACAGATAGTAGTGGTGCATCAACACCGGCTGGTGATGAACCTGATACTGTAATTATAGCACCACGAACACCAGTTGAAGAATATCAATTAACAACACATCCAACACGTCAATTTATTATCGATTTTATTCGTGTAATTGTTGTTGATTCTTTAAGTTTATCAAATAATGGTAAAACTTCCCCAGTTATCGATTTAGTATTGGATGCCTATCCGGAGAATTCAACCACAACACAACAAATCTGTTATCAAACGGAAATTTTAGTAACTCTAATGGATCATCTATTGGCAGCCGATATGTTAGTTGGTGATCAAGCGGCTATACCAGTCGTACCGTTAGCTAACGCGCATATCCAACATGTAACGCCGAATGTTTTCTATTTAACTGCAAGAATTGTCGATAAATTATGGCAAGGCGCTTTAACTAAAGATCCGCATGAAGTGTTTGATTTTATTGTTAAATTAATCGGACAAGCTAAACGTCGCAGTGGTAATCTATCGCTAGAATGTCTCTATCATTGTTTGAATCGTAGTATTTTATTTCTATTATCACGTCCAACTGATACAATAGCCGATCAAATGTCAGTTTTGGAGGCTTTACACAAATTAACAACAAATCGTTTAATCATCTTCGGTGCTGGTAATCACGAATTGGATTTCATCGGGTGCCTTACTTACTGTCTGCTACAATTAACCGCCGATATGAAGATAATGTTAGAGTCGAATATGCGGACGACATGGCATGTGAATCCTAGTAGCGATCTAGAATCTAGAGATGAACATTTAAATACGCACCAAGGGCGCAATTTAATGGCCGGTGCAGCGTTACGAGTTTGGGAGGAATTGTATGTTTGTAAAAAACCAGCAATCGAGGAAGTTTTCAAAGTAACTCTAGCACTACCGAATCAAAACGGTAAAGCACCCGATTTAACAATCGTTAGAGAGCAAGTCTTCGAGGCCGCTTCGAAATTATGGTTGAATTATGTTGACGCCGAACGTAAAGCTACATACCGTGTCCCTTGGGAATTCCACAATCAAATCCAATCGAAAATTCATAAAGTAACAGGCGGTTTAACACGTTTAGCCAGCCGTACTAAAGTCCGTAAAGACGATACAATGAAAGTTCGGGTTAGAATCAAGAAGAAACAAGCTTTTACATGGATGATGAATCATATCAATCTGTTGAAAGAATTGGTGGAAATGCGCCGACAACAACACCAGAATACAACACAACACACCCAACGGTACGTCCATCAGGAATGGTTACAAACCGAGAATGAATTGACACGTGAACGTGGATTATGGGGGCCGCCACAAGCGTGTTTTTTGGATAAATGGATGTTGGATATGACTGAAGGTCCACATCGGATGCGCAAGAAAACAATGCGGAATGATTTATTCTATTTACATTATCCCTATCGTCCGGAACAAGAAAAAGGACTTTTAAAATATAAAGTAGCAACAAGCAATCATAGTAAAATTTATTATCAATCAGTACAATTGCGCCAAATGAATGGTGTTAGCGGTTTAACTGAACTAGAAAGGTCTGATAGTATCGTTGAAGAACCATCACCTTTACCTTTAACGCCATTACCACCGTTAGCGAGGTTAAAATCCGATCCGGATGACCAACAAGAAGAGAATGATGTTGAAGAAGAACCGTCACCACCGCCGGATAATCAAACGTTAATGCGTCTACTTGAAGATAACGAAAAAGTTTGTTATTATCGTTAATATTATAGCTTTTATTAATTTTATAATCATTTTAGATTAGTTATATGTTTAGATGTGCAAGAATTCAAGGCTTGGACACAACAGAAGGCTTATTATTATTCGGCCAAGAACATTGTTATGTTGTTGATGGTTTTACTTTATTGAAGAATCGTGAAATACGCGATATTGATAGTGTGCCGAATAATACAAACGAATATGAACCGATTTTACCAAATCCTGGTTCACCACGTCGATCTAGAGCAATGCGACAATGTTCCCGATTCTCTTACGAAGATATCCGGTTAGTTTAAATAATTTTATTGATTGATTTTCTAAATAAAAATTCCTAGAGAGGTGCATAAACGACGATATTTACTACAACCGATGGCATTGGAGGTTTTCTCAGGTGATGGTAGGAATTATTTATTGGCTTTCCCTAGGAAAGTTCGCAATAAAGTCTATCAACGATTCATGGCTATGGCTACCGGTATTGCTGATAACGCTCAACAATCGGTAGCTGGCCAAAGACGGACAGCTAACGTTGAACAAGCGACAAGTCTATTGAGTAATCTGATCGGTGAAACTAGTGTAACTCAACGATGGGTGGTAAATTATCGAATTCTTAACAAAATTTGGTTTAATTGGATTGATTTTAGCGTGGCGAAATTTCCAATTTCCAATATTTAATGTATTTGAATACATTAGCTGGACGTTCATATAATGATCTAATGCAATATCCGGTATTTCCATGGATTTTAGCCGATTACGATACAGAAGAATTAGATTTGAATGATTCGTTAACATTTCGGGATTTTACAAAACCGATGGGTGCTCAAAGTCCGGAACGTTTACAACAATTCAAGAAACGTTTCAAAGAATGGGACGATCCACATGGTGAAACACCACCGTACCATTACGGCACCCATTATTCTAGTGCAATGATTGTCTGTTCGTATTTAGTACGAATTGAACCGTTCACACAACATTTCCTTCGTTTACAAGGCGGCCATTTCGATTTAGCCGATCGTATGTTCCATTCAATTAAAGAAGCCTGGTTGTCAGCATCTAAACATAATATGGCTGATGTTAAAGAATTAATTCCGGAATTCTTCTATCTACCGCAATTTTTAGAGAATCGTAATCAATTCGATTTAGGTGTGAAACAAAGTGGGGTAGCTTTAGGGGATGTAGTTTTACCACCGTGGGCAAAACAAGATCCTAGGGAGTTTATTCGAGTACACCGTATGGCGTTAGAATGTGATTATGTATCGCAGAATCTCCACCATTGGATTGATCTTATTTTCGGTTATAAACAACAAGGCCAACCGGCTATCGATGCTGTTAATGTTTTCCATCATCTATTCTACGAGGGCAATGTTGATATTTATAATATTGATGATCCGTTGAAAAAGAACGCTACTATAGGTTTTATAAATAATTTCGGTCAAATACCGAAACAATTATTCAAAAAACCACATCCGTGTAAAAAGATGAGCGGTACTAATAATAATCGTACATCTGTGATTGATACTGGTGCATTAGTACAAGCATTCACATTACCACAACCCGAGAAATTATTCTTCCACCATTTAGATAATTTAAGGCCGTCTTTACAACCGATTAAAGAAGTCAAAGGACCAGTTGGGCAAATTTTACATGTTGATAAAAGCGTACTAGCTGTTGAACAAAATAAAATTTTAATACCACCGATCTATAACAAATACGTTGCATGGGGATTTGCTGATCATTCATTACGCATCGGTAATTACGATAGCGAGAAAGCTGTATTCGTTTCGGAAAGTGTCGTGCAAAATAACGGCGAAATCTTAGCTTGTGTTTGTCCATCAGCTAAACTAATTGTAACCGCCGGTACTAGTTCTGTAAGTAATTATTCTAGTTTATAAATCGATTTTATTTGTAAATTTGTAGGTGGTGACTGTATGGGAGTATGAATCGCGCAAGAAATCGTTGAATATTAAACACAATCTCTATGCACATACTGATGCAGTAACCTGTCTAGCAACTAGTCCAGCTTACAATGTAATAATTTCCGGTTCAAGAGATTGTACAGCTATTATATGGGATCTATCGCGTGGTATATTCGTTAGACAATTACAAGGCCCAACTGCTCCAATTGCTGCAGTTGCTGTAAACGATTTAACTGGCGATATAGCAACTTGTGCAGCAACATGGCTACATGTTTGGAGTATTAATGGTGATTTATTAGCAAATGTTAATACATGCGTTGGTACAGCTGATCGTATGCAACAAATTTTATGCGTTGCTTTCTCACAAACACACGAATGGGATCCATTGAATGTTATTATAACCGGCTCAACCGATGGGGTTACACGGGTAATTGTTAATTATTCGAAAATTGAGGGTTTTATTGAAATTTAATTGTAGATGTGGTCGATTGATTACGTTCAAGTACCGAATGATAGCAGTACAATTCAAAAAGATGACAGTAAAGAGATTAAATTAAACCAAAATATAAATCGTCCTAGTCCCATACATCATCGTCTAGTTAAACAAATCAACGTCTCCAATGATAGTGCGAGTAGTTTAATGAAATCGGGTTCGGAGAGTAGTCTATCAGAGGACAGTACGAATCGTTCAATTGATTTGAAAAAACCGGATAATAAAGAGTGGCGAAATGAACAACAGAATGAAAAAGAGACTTGTAGCGATACGGAAGAACAAACACCACCGGTACCGACACGACGACGACGTTCTCGGGTCCATGGTGGTTTCCGGAAGAGTGAAGGTGGTAATAGTGCTGATCATGCGTCTAGTCTTGATGTTGATGAGAGTGCCAGTATGCGTACGAGTAAATCTGATACAAGTTTGACTGACTCGTTCGTTATGGTACCAGAGAATAAGAAGCGTAGTATTAATCCTATGAATATATTAAGACCTGGTTTTAAATGGCAACGACAATTAGTATTTCGTAGTAAATTAACGATGCATACAGCTTACGATCGGAAAGATAACACAGAACCGGCGTCAATCTCCGCATTGGCTGTATCAAAGTAAGTTATAATTTTCAATAATGATTCGAAATAATTTAAACTAATAGGGATCATCGGAGCGTCTATGTCGGCGATACAAGAGGCCGTGTTTTCTCTTGGAGCGTTTGCGATATACCCGGCCGTGCCGCCGATCATTGGTTGAAAGATGAAGGTGCCGATTATTGTGCATCGTGTAGCGTACGTTTCACAATCTATGAACGTAAACACCATTGTAGGAACTGTGGACAAGTATTCTGTTCGAAATGTAGCCGTTTCGAGAGTGAAATTTCTCGATTGCGTATATTGAAGCCTGTACGTGTCTGTCAGAATTGTTATGCTGCATTGAAAGGTACTAGCGAACGGTAAATTTCTAGATATTATCCAAATATGAACAAAAATGTATTAGCGCCCTTCATTAGAAATAATGTTGTATAGAATTTTAATGTAATGTTGTCTATTTTATGTTTTTTTAATCAATTTGTTGACGCCTATTTATTATGATTTTTTAATTTTGTGATATTGTTGTTTGTTTTTATTTTAAAAGAAGTTAGCTAATTTATTTTCAGATTGATAAGCAATAGTTTTATCTTATAGAACAATAATGTTGCCTGTTATTGAATTTTATTGTAACATATTTTATAATATACGTCTAGTGCAATTCAATTCGACAAGATCTAACAATAACAATAATAATAATAACTAAAGACTCCATTCTTACCGATATTATTTTTTATAAAATCATGGACCGAATTTGTTAGATTGTAGTTAGAACTTTTCCAACCGAGGGTGTGCACACGCATCGTAGACAATATAAAAATAATAAATAAACGTGCACTATTGTGCATTCCAAAGTATATTTCCTTAATTATATATTTGATAAATGTATGTGATATATACGTAGATTTTTAGACGAATAGATCAATTGTAAATATGCCATGTCTTGACTAACTGTAAGTATTATACAAATCTATAATATACATATGATTAAATAAATATACAAGCCTCTAGTACTGCTTTTATTTGGTTGATTTTTAGTCTAAACAAATTCAAATTTGGCGCGCATTATCAATTAACAAATAGCCTAAATGTAGCCCTGATCTTACAATAAATTAACTTTAATCCAATCCAAATACTGTACAACATTTGTAAACGTTATAATTTTCGACCGATTACACTGTAATTGTTCTACATGACCATTATCAGCGATAATACCGCTCAATTTCCACAAATTCGTCATCGAATCTAAAACAACCAAACCACTGCCCCACTGGTCGTTGCATTGTTGGATATCTCTCGGCAAAGTACCGCAGAATCGTCGATTAGATGGCGAATTCCGGCACCGTTCGCGGCGTATCGACGTTGTTATCAAATTATCGGACATACGGCCGTTCTGATTGTAGCCCCATCCGATCACTGTACCACCCTGGTTGGTTTGGTCTCGATCCGGTAAACAAATCGGCCGGACGTAATCCGTGATTGTGATTGTTACAGATTCGGTTAATCGAACGATCGCCAGATCGTTATCGTGGTTGATCGGGTTGTATTCTGGATGGGTTTTGATAGAGTCGACGTTTTCCTTTTGGATACCCTCACTGGCCCACCGTTTCAAATAGTATTTGCCTAAAAATCGGCCTATAGAGTCAGTAATTTGAATATTAAAGAAGTACCTAAATAGACCATGAAATCTTCGGAATCCCGGTCGGCAACACAACGCGCCGCTGTTAGAATATGACGATTTGAAACGAGAATACCATCACAAATATGCGCAATAACGCCATTCTCTCTGAGGAGGTATACCGAGGAATACCAAGGGAATTCCTTTGTAGTCTCCGCAAATATTCGATTATTACTAGCTAGAATTCCGCAATTCTCACCGGTATTCGAACGGACAGTCGATGATGGAAGTATCGGATAAGTCAGTTTCATATCACCGGGAAAAAAATCCAATTCATCTAAATCACTACAATTACAACTTTACATCTCTATTTCCTTATCAATTCGTGCTTTTACCTTGAAGAACTGTGCGATAATGAGATATGTTCCAGTACATATTTCGGTGTTGTTGTTAGGATATTACTTGTAAATAATTGCGTCCCATAATTTTCCGTTGTTGTGGTGATTTGTGAACAAACTGAACGTGCGTTCACTTGGAATTCCATCAATTTCGGCGGTGATTCTGTTGGAGCGTACTTTACGAATAATCGCACTTTCAAAGGAACATTAGTGATGAGTTTGAATTGGCTATTTTTAATTACAAATTCCTTATTATCATCGCTTAAAACTTCACCAAACCAATTCTAAAAATAATTAGTTGTAATTGTTATAATTTTGTTAATTATTGTTAATTACGCCTAATTGGATGGCTGGTTTATCTAGAAAAATCCTCAACCAAATTCCGTTCAAATTAGCATCTGATAATAGAGTGATGACACCGTACCATCGGTCGGTTTCTTCAGATTGCGGTTCATAACTGAAAAGTCTCGGACATGGGGAAATCAACTGGCATGTTATCGATAAACAACCCGATAGAATCCACAGAGAGATTAATGGAATTCTTACAAATAATGCCTAAGAAATTGAGATTTGTTTTGGTTGTTGTTTTATAAAAACTAAAACAGGTTTACTTACCATGAAACGTATTCAAATTGAGATTCGTTCAGTTGAAAGTTGTAAACAGAACTAATGAGTTTCGGTTTTTAAATGAACCACTGATTCACAAATTAAAAATAATAAGTCATATACAGGCTAAAGATCAAGCGGTTTCCTGGGGGGGTCATCGGAAATATTTTTGTTAACAACAAATGTAATAAGCTATCCAATTCTCAGAAAATCTCAATCTCGATATCGATAATTTGAATTTCCTATTGCGTTATTTTAAAACCACAACGGTGGCATTTTAAAGACGTTAATTACAAAATCTGAAAGTTCCATTGACTCGACGCTGAAACGTTTTGAAATTGGTGCAATTTTCCGGGAAATATTCGCGTGTGAGTTTGCGTGAACGCTTGCGTATTTCGGTGAGAAAAATCAATTGTTGCGCACGAATTGCGAATTTTCCGCTATATCTATATAGAAATTATGAAATCAATAAGTGAAAATGGCGCTAGATTTCGCCGCTACATATAAAATCTTAGTATTAGGCGATTCAAATGTTGGTAAAACATGCATTGTTCATCGTTTCTGCGATGAAAGATATTATGATACGTACATATCGACAATAGGTAAGTGGAGAATTATCAAAAAAATAACCGTTCTTAAATAAAGAATGTAAGTAACCCAACAACAAAGAACAGGTCCAATTAGTGGAGTTAATTAATAGTAGGTGTATGTTGCAGGTATTGATTTTAAACAGAAGATTGTTAATTTAGACGGCGTTCCGATTAAATTACAAATATGGGATACAGCAGGTCAGGAACGTTTCCGTACGCTAACCACGGCGTATTATCGGGGCGCAATGGGTATTTTACTATTGTACGACGTTACAAATTTAGAATCATTCAATCATATCACATATTGGCTACAAAACATCGAAGAGGTACCCAATTGAACTACAAATCTCAATTTATATAAACCGATAAAATTTTAGAACGCCTCGCCGCACGTTATCACAGTATTAGCTGGGAATAAATGCGAATCTAACGATCGCATCGTCGACTCAGATAGTGGACAAAAGGTAACGAAAATCGCGTTGTTTTACAAAAAAATAATTGCAGACAAACTCGTAGATTGCCGAACATTTCGATTTGCAACACTTTGAAGTCTCCTGCAAGGATAATATCAATATAGAGACGGCATTTATGGCGCTAGCTAGGAAAATTCGCGAGAAACGCGAACAAAAAGATTATCCGTTAAATGATCCGCCGATTAGAGATGAGAAAAATGATTTATTGAAACCGAAAACTGAGCTTCAAATTCGTGCATGTTCTACATGTTAAATTGTTAATTAATTAAACAATTAATTAATTAAGACTGCTAACTAACAAACAGAAACAAATTAGTCATTTTGTCAATAGAATTTTTGTAATGGAGCTATCAATTATATCTATATATATGTGTAATATTATCTCAAAAACGAAAGGCTTTATGCTCAATCAATTATATCGGGTGTCTATTATCGATTAACACCCAAATCTAGTGGCTCAATAATAGGCACACTATATAAAAAATAACTGGTATGCTTTTATCATACACTAAAACGACTAAATTAAAAACTAAAGTAAGATCTCTAAAGTGTGGGAAGATTTTTAATTTTACTAGAACAGCGCACAAATGCTATTAATTTTTCGAAACAAAAAACGATACAATTGTGTCGTTTTGTCTTTTTTAGTAAGACTGATTATATTGCTTGATAAAAACAAACAAGCACTATTATTTATTGTTTTTCTATAAATTCTAGTGAATTTCTAATGAATTGTTGTAGCCTCTTGTTTCTATAAATGATCTCCAAAGTGCTTTAATCTCTCTCAACTAAATTTTAACAAAAAGAATGATTTATTTATATTTATTATTAGAATTAAACACTTATCACAATAATCACTAATAGAGGTATTTTCTATATAGAATTATCCGAAGAGATCTAATGTATTGTGATTAATTCGATTCTAGATTATTATTAGATTGCGGATGTTTCTAATTGGGAATTTATCAGTGCGTTATTAGTTGAGCACATCGAATTTATTATTGGGAGATTTTATTTTCTATTGCTTGCTGGGACCATATTGAATTGCGCAATTATGCATAATTTGTGAGAAAAAAATTAAAACTATTGTGATAAATGAATAAATGTATGTAAATTTACTTTCGGCAAACTTTCATGTATTGAAAAATAAACGTAAAATACTGATAAAAACAATTATTCTCTTTCAATTTACGGTTTTTCAATAATAATTTGGATGAAAATTGAGATTCTCATTTGCAATGAATACGCCAGTTTGACAATTCGAAATTACCGCCAATGCTTTGGTTCCTTTTCAAAAAACTAAGGCCTGCTAGATTTTTTAACGCTTTTCTTATTACAGGCCTGCCCATTTGTCTTGATTCACTATTCCGAGAGAAATGCGAACTTTGGCCGCATTGGCGCTAGTTACCGGAATATAAAACGACTATTTCTCTATTTTTATTCAAATACGTTGCTTGATTTGGTTGCTTTGTTTGTTCGTTTTTGGCGGGAAATCTGTTACCAATCATAATTCAAAATTCGTTCAGGTATTAGCGCCACACTCTCTATAGTGGCAAAAGTTGGCGTTTCATCAAGAATATTCTTCTTATGGAGTTTTAGTCAAATGACCAGGCCTGTAATAAGCAAAGCGCTAAAAAATCTAGCAGGCCTTGCTAAAAACATACTCACTAGTAGTTGTAATTTTGGTTGCCTGCTAATGCTGCGACCAATTTTTGAGTAAAGCGCTAGATCAATGAGCTAGTAGAGTGGTCATTCTGTCAAAAAACCTGTCCACTTATGGTGGCAGACATCTTGGATAGTGGAGACGCAAACGAATTGAAGCAGTTTATCGACAACTGGTGAACTGGTGGTTTGCATCTAAACTAATGTCAATAAGTATTGCTGGTTGTATAAAATTAGGTGTATAATGTTGGCATAAATAATATTGTTGTGCATTATATACACAGTATACTTCAAAAATGGATCTTTACTCTTTATTAAATAGTGATAAAATGATCTAAGGGCCCTCTTATAAATCCTTGTATTTTTCAAATCGTTCATCAAATCGTGTTTCCATTAGAGCTAGCAACATTTAATTGAAACATGCGGTATATTCGTATGTTTCTAAATTAGGATCATTTTATAGAATGTGATGCTAATTTAGAACCTATTAATCTACTTTGGGACTTAATTACAATTACAGTACTATAATTTTTGCGGTTATTCTTCATATAATTTTGCAGCCAAGTGTCTAGACAAAATTTTAAAACAATCTTATCCAATTTTCAAACTACTAGACCTAGAAATTTGGTAGAAATCACCGTAAATACAAAATATTTAAACAAAATCTACCGTATTCTATAATTTTAGCGTTACGTAAACTAACACTTTCAAGTTATCCTATTTTTTACGGGTTAAAAACGACACGATTATAAGTTACGTACGGCCAAACAACTTTTTTCGAATTTTTGATAACAATACAACAAAGGAATGATTACTTATCGTTATTTTCAAATCTTGTCAGTGCCTGCCTTTTGTTCATTCAAGTTTTCGGTCGTGAAATCGGTTGTTTTGTGCAATTTAATAATAAATTCTCGCGATTTTTAAAATAAAGTGAGGCGTATTTTGATGCCCCCGTTGAAGTGCTGCCGCTTTCTAAGATTTAATAATTCATGTATTTTTTAAATCAAAGTATCTGGTTTTTTGTGAAACGTTGAAGTGTTGTTTACAGAATTTAATAATAAATTGACGCGATTTCTGAAACAAAGTGTTGGTGTTACCGTTTTGAAAATTTAAAAATAAATTTAAGTACGTGTTTAAACTAAAGTGTTGGTGTTAGTGCTTCTGTTGGTGCCAACCTGGGACGAAGGAGTGAGCTGTAAGTCATCCCTTGGATTTGGGCGATCAGAAGTCAACGAAAGGGTAAGTTGAAATATTTGAATAATCGTAATTAATAATGAAATAGAACAAAAAATTCTAATCAAAAATCGAAAGAGTTTTCTGTTCCATTTCGTTAGTAATTTAATCCCATATTTGAGTAATGGATTCTTGGTTTACAAATTTAATCATAATTGAAATAATTAAAGTTTTAATTTTTCAATTACTAATTTTTTTTTGTCTTCTAATTACAGT
This sequence comes from Mylabris phalerata, assembly GCA_020740385.1. Classification (NCBI taxonomy): domain Eukaryota; kingdom Metazoa; phylum Arthropoda; class Insecta; order Coleoptera; family Meloidae; genus Mylabris; species Mylabris phalerata. The sequence continues at coordinate 3,615,980 of JAJEOX010000299.1, read as the reverse complement.
AGGTTCGAACAGCGAGGGACAGGAGGCGTTGTAGCAGAGGGGTAAGTACTTTTTTGATTTACATCGCGATTGTTACAAAGTCGGGATATCCCAAGGCAAAAACGGGATATAAAATAACTTCGGTTCGGTTCGGTAATGAACAATATGCGATTGTAGGTATAGGGAACGCGCATTAGGAACTTGTTAGTTACTTTTTAGGCACTTGTTAGGCACTTGTTAGGTACATCAACGTACAACCCCCCATCATTCTTCCCCTTCAAATCTCATTATTACTGCTGGATTTTGTAGGCCTTTAAACGATTTCTCTGATTATAAAAGCAATCTTCATCGTCTCTCTCTTCTGGGTACTGGTCTTCTTGAACGACACATAAGCTAGAAAGAGTGAGGGCCAACTGTCAAAATTTCCCCATATGAGGACGCAAATGGTCTTTAAAAGATAGGGATAGACACTCTACTACCTCATTGACCTATGTTGATCATAAATACTGCCAACGTAATCAAAGAAAATAACCAAAAAATTGACATTAACAGGTCGTTTTCTCATATATCGAATTATAATAATGAAACCACAATTGGTATCTAAATATTAAGCTGTATAAAATGAAGAAAATTTACAGTATATTGAATATTAATTGATTATATTTAAAAAGAAGGAGATTTCTTAGGTTGGCTGCACTGTTCCGGTTGCTAGGACGCTAGGCGACGGAATTTAAACAATCCACAGAAAAATGTTTAACGTCAAACATAATGAGTGTGTTGGATTTGAATCACGTTGGAGAATTAAAAAGTAACCCTTTTATATCACTTCAAATTATTTATTAATGAAATTCAATTAATTTTCCAGAGTTTCTTCAGTTGCTTCAACACAAACGACAGAATTTACAACTGCTGAAACATCAACGAATACAACATCAAATCAATCAGTTGATATACAAACAGAAATTGTAAATAAACCGAAAGAAGCGATCGTTGATGAAGAGCATTTAGCGAATTGGCTGAAACAGACGTTACCGAAAGTACAACAAGAATTGAACGAGGCGATAAACTCGAAAGCTTTCCGTGGCTATAAATTATTGAATGATAAAAGTGAGGCTTATTGCAAACTGCTTCAAACAATTCCAATATCAGATAAAGTGCGTTAATATTTAAGAAAATGTCGATTTTAGAAAATTAATCATTTTAGGTTTCAAATGTTTCAACAATTATCGTGGAATTGTGCTGGAAAAATATTGGCAGTTTCTTCAAATTATAATCATAAATCTTGGTGTACCCACGATGGTTTAATTTCAATTTATTCATTAACAAGCGACGATTTGTTACCAAAACAAGCACAATTGAAACTAAAAACCGAATCTTGTATAAGTGAAGCAAGTTTTCATCCGAATTTACCGAATATTCTTGCTGTTGGTACTTTTGGGGGTAATTACTTTAACAATAATTTCTATTAAATTTAATTGTAAATAACTGAATTAGGCGATATTATTGTTTGGAATATCGAGAATAATGAAGATCAAATGATTGTTAAAATAAGCGGACATAGTGATAATATCGCACAATTATTATGGATTAATGATATTAATATTGATAAAACTATCAATTTGGCTTCATCTGGATTAGACGGTTTATTAAAAATATGGAATTTCAATCAACAAAAACCCATTCTAACAATAAAACAACAGTAGGTATTTCAAATTTAGCGCCAATTTGAATCGTTATAGTTCACGATGTGTAAGTTTACTACGTTAACTATAATACGATTCATATTGATTAAGTCATATGGTTCTTCCAAGCCTGACTCTCGGGGTTACGCACAGAGTCCCTGGTGACTCCTTTCGTAAACGCCACCCTGAGGAAGGTCCCCGGATCTGTGGTAGAAAGTACCGCTGATTGAATCAGACAGGTACAAGCGACGCCGTTATTAGGACAGGTTAATTTCCGTAATCGGTATGGCTTGTATTGTTGGTCATAGCACAGATATGTCAAGTAGGGTCATTCACTTAACAGCGAATGATAACAAAACGGGGCCCATTCTGGAAGAACCATTTTTTTATGAATAATTTTAATAAATTTTTAGATTTACAATTAAACCGCCTGTTTTATCACGTTTTCCTAATTCAAATGATGGTGAAGATGGAACTTCTCAATCGAGTGAATTAGTTGATAAACCGATAAGATCAGTGGTGTGTTTTGATTTTTCTAAATTTAAACCGGACACGTTTATTGTCGGTGCTGAAGGTGGATTAGTTGTACAATGTTCGCTTTTAAGTGCTTTTCAATTGAAGAAAACTAATAATGAAACGTTACCAGTCTTTGATCCGGCTTATAAATATTACGTGCCACATAAAGGCGAGATAAATAATGTGAGTTTCTCGCCGAATCGGCGCGAAATGTTTCTGACAAGCAGTACGGATGGTGAAATTCGCATTTATATAATCGAACAGGTAAATATGGCCCCATTACGCACGATTTTATCGCTTAAAATTGGTCAACGATATCGGAAATGAATGAATTGAGGATGCAAAATACTAAAATTAGTCCAATATATAAATTTTTAGGACGAACCGGCTCAAGTAATCTTCCCAAAATTGCTACTAAACACAGTTCTGTGGGTACCATTTCAAGAGAAAATTATAACAGGTTGTGGAGCTAATATGATTGAAATTTTCGATTTAATTGAAGGTAAACCTATTGAAAATACAACAAAAGACAAAATTGGTGGAATATTAACAAAAATGAGTATTAATTCGAAAAAGTATCAATTTCCGTTCAATTTTTAAATGATTTTGTTAGATTTCGTATTTTTAGGACAAATTTTGTTGCTGTTGGTAGTAGTGATGGTGTACAATTATGGAAAGTGCCGTGGGCGCAATTTGGTAATTTATAAATTGATCAAATAATTAACATTTTTTTATTTTAAGAATATAATAATTAAACTAACATGTTGAACTAATAATTCAGTACATTCTTATGACTAGAAATATTATTTTACGTAAAAAAAACAAACAAAATGATCCATTTTTAAAACTGTTCTACATAACTGAAGTACAATAAAAAATGTCAACAGTTTTAAGAAAATGGAGCCAATTAAGAATGACTGATACTTATTTGAATAACACAATAACTGGCCGGTAGTTTGTTTTTAAATTATTTTGAGGAATGTATAACACACGTTTATTACACTATTAGAAATGCCTTAAATCATAGTCATAATAATAGCACAAATTTGGTTTAATTTTTTATCTTCTCAATTCGTAATAAAAAAAGTAATTTACAAATCTTATATAAATGTTAATATAGATATTTGTTTTATTGTAGTAGAATTAGAAAATAATAATAAATAAATAGGTTTAAACTGCGTTTACAGTTGACTACAATTTTGTTTCGAATTCGATATTTTATAGTTCGTGTTCTCGATATTTCAACAATAATGACTAATTTTTATTGTTGAAAAAAATGTCTTTGGTCTTAGTATTTAATTCATCAATAAAACAACACAACAAATCGGACGACATACATTTTTAACTCCTAATCGTTTAATTTTCGAACAAATTTCAGTCTTTTTCTTCATTAACACACCTTTGATATTTAGGCAGTTATTTTGTTAATAAAATGGAAGCACTTGCATTTTTTGTAATTCTGCTTGTTATAATTCTTGTCGTATTTAGAAAATAACCAGAATTATGATTTATATATTCGGATAACGTCCCGAATTACAGCTCTACATAATGGACAATGTCCGCCACCTTTACCACGCCACTGTTGCAATGCACATTCATAACACATACACATATGTCCGCACATATACAGAACGGCGTCAATTGTATTTTCGTAGCATATCGTGCATTCGGTACCGGTACCAACGGAGGCTCCATTTTGTTCAGCCCAACTCAATGATGTCGAATAGGAACTAGAGTCGGACACCGGCTACAATTAAATTAACAATCAACACAAATTTATGAAAATTAATTAGATCGAATTACCTCAACATAAGTATTACTACAAGTGGACATCATTGTACCAGTAGATGGGTGGTTGTTGTTGACTTGAACGGGTGCTACCATATTACTAGTGGCCGGTTGGGCGTAATTTATATTATGTTGTTGATGACTAGGACGTGAATTGTGACTATTATTCGGTGTATGATGATAAGAATTGTGATTAACAGGTACAGATATTGTTTGTTGATTTAATAGATTCGCGTGTGTCGGAGGTAGAATTACTGATAATACAGCACCACCGTTCGTACTTGGTTGGACTTGAATATCAGCCGGTGTTGTAACGCAACATACACGTGGATTCGCTTGTTGTTGTTGTTGTAACATTGAATTTCGTCTCAATTCCGATTGACTATTTAGATTATTGACAGATTCAGTGATTGTAGATGGTGATAATAGTCGCCTGTCTACATTACGCACTGGCGATACTGGTGCTGGACTACTAACAACACGTATCCGTTGTGTTGAGCCGAATAAATCAAAAAATGCCCACAATCTCAACGTATGATCCACATGGATAATATCGAACGGATTAATACCATTACAATTGAACTGAACTTCACCATTTAACGATATCGAAAAGCTGATCTCGTCGCCTTTATTGAAATTCCTAGCGAAATCCCTACATAATACCCAATATTCAGGACGGTCTAATAAATAATTTGAATCGTCCGGTAGATCGGTCGTTTGTAATGTTGATGGATCGCAGGATGTTAAACCAAGACGTAAACAACCTTGGAACATTGGTTCAGTTGATAAGATTTGTACAACAACTCTTTCGCCCAATTGTAATGGTCTTGCTGTAAATACGTAACCTTGACAAATTTCATGATCAATACGGCAAGCTATACTCCTACCGGCACCAATACGAACATTTCTACCACGTGTACGGTGCAGAACTAATGGTGCGAAATTTAATTGCGACGATTGATATCTTAGTAGAGGTAACGATAAGTCTTCATTTTGTTGTTGTTGTTGTGAAGGCGGAGGTTGTGTTGGTTGTTGTTGTTGTTGTTGTTGGATATGAATTTGTTGCATTGGATACACAATACGATCAATATCATCGAAACCATTACAATTATTCGTATAACGTCTTGAATTGTTTAATTGATGGCGTATATCTAAGAATTCAATTGCCGTTGAATTACCATAAACATCAATTAATGCCCATAATGGACCGCGTGTTTCAACACCACTAAAGAATATACCTTTCTCTTCGCCATTTATACCAAAATGTACATCACCATTTGATGTTACATAATAGAATAATATTGTACCTTGACTACAGAAACGTTCATTTAATGCCTTCGCCCAATAGCCAGGCTTATTTGTTAAATCAGGACATGCATATTTTGGTAGACCATAACGTAGTGCTGCACCACTGGGGTCATTGTACGTAAAACCGAAACGTATAACGCCGCTCCAATTGTTCGAAATTTGCAAAAACTTTATGTAGATCTGCAAATAAAATCAACGAAATGTTAAAAAATACAGCAACCTAGACTGTTTTTGTACATAAAGTCGGTTTTATACCTAAATTGTCATAATTTATGGAAACAATTATTTGATAAGCAGTTTGAATTTTTTTTAAGGATTTATAAGAGAGTCCTTGGAGATCATTTTATAAAAACTTAAACCCAGTAGCTCATCGGGAAGTTGGTTAAAAAAACGTATCTTAGAGTCATTCTGAGTTATTTCAAATGTGCAACTCATTTTTGGTCGTTTTTTACCAAATTTCCGCTAAGTTGTATGATTTCAATTTTGGGCAACTGGTCTTCAGAGGTTTCACTATAAATCCTCCAAATATCCTTCAAATTGCTCATCAAATACTAGTGTTACTATAGGTGCAACAATTTTACCTTTTCGTTAACTTTAACAGGCCGCGAACTGAAGACAATCCCCTTGCAGAAGCTTTCAACCCGTTCGGCTATCGTACCATCCCTCAATATTCGAATATTTTCACCATGAACGTTATGAAATAATAACGGTGGTAAATTATTGGTACCGCCACCATTCGAACTAGATCTTGAGACTGCAACAAACCAAAATTGCATTAATTTACACAGAAATAATGGCGAACAGCTGTAGATTTGCTGAAAACTTCCAAAAATAAAACCATCCAGGTGTTTAAGGTGAGTTGTATTATTATCATACGTATAGGTGGGCTAGACATATCTGCAATATGGCATATAGGGGAGGTTAAACATCTGTCTTGGAAACATAACGAAGAACTCTAAGGGGGTTTATGGCCGGTATTTCCGGTTTGTCAAGCTTTTTCCTCTACACCTTCACTAGTAGAAACAATCAAATGAATTACTTGAGGCGGGAAATAATCAAAATTTGGTTCAATGAGTAAAAATATGTTTTTTTGTTGTTGTTTGTTGTGAATGAAACAATAGCATTTCATATTCAAGGACACGGAAATCTCCACCTTATATCCGGTTTAGTTCATTTCGAACGGAAATACTTATCCCACATGTATTATTATCTGAAGAAAGCTCTCGATTTTACTAAAACTACGATCAGATTACATGAAATTTAACGAATTTTTATGTCGTTTACTAATAACTGTGACAACTTAATGTATATGTAAAATCCCTCGATGAAACGAACATATTCAAGTGTTATTATGCAATAATGTTGAGGGTGGATGTTTATATGAGTAATACACGATTAAATAGGGGTGTCTCTACTGTACTATAGTCAAGTGTCCACATTTCCATAGTTGATCCTCTATTGAAAATACACAATTCCCCTGTGTCTTTCAAGTTTGATGAAATATAATCAACTACCCTTCAAGTATTTTGTTGGCCATAAAATGGATTATGCTGTGTTTATTTCGGTAAATACAAGGAAAACCACAGATGATTTTAATGAAACAAACTCCGGAGATTAAGCCGAAAGAGCGGTGTGTATGTGTGTAATTATGTAAGAGTCTTAATGGTGAAATAATAGCTTTAAAACTGTATATTTGACGAAGTAGAACACGGGATTTCTGTTAGGGAGAAAAAATGATTATAATTAGAAGAAAATACGAGAATATGTTGTTGTTGTTTGTGTAATGTAAACATTTCATTAAACCTGAACATGAGTAAAGTTTCCGTGTTGGCCGGACAGGTTGATAAATCTTTAAATTTCTTTGTAGGCTTAGTTCCCACGCCATTCATCAAATTAACAATAATTACAATTCGCTCGATTCGATTATTTTAACGAATAAAAAAAAATATCGTTGTTACTTTGCTTACCTTCATATTGACGTAAAATTTCCAGTTTCTTACTACTCATTTTGTGTATGTGACGGGAATAAATGACAAAAGATCAACTTATAAATCTATTGGAATCTCTTTTGATAAAATAACTCGTTTTCTCTAACAAAACTATACTGACATTATCAAGAGTTCGTGAAGTGAAAATAGAAATTCTTGACAATTCTAAATTTAAATTTACGTGTATTGAGCAATTATTTCCGCTTTTTATTTTCGTATAATAAACAAGAAGTGGTGCTAATGATGTCCAACTCAAGTCTTGCTTCACTGATTTATCGATTAGACTACTATACCTATACTACTGGCTATATTCTCACGATTTAAATTTAATTACGTAAAGTGCTGAGTCTCAATTTCCGTTCTTCTTCATCTCCTATCTAATAAACATTCCTAATTTAAATATCGTATATATTTAATGCTAATAGTGTCTTTGTTGTAGTCATTTAGAAAGTCCTCTATCATCGTGAATCTCAAATAGGTGGAGATATATCGATTTAGTTTCTAAAGGCATTTTTTTTTGAATAATAGAAAAATTACATTTACGTACCAACAATACCGCGAAGGTTAAAAGAATTAGTTTCCCCCGGATTAGAAAACCGTGACCGGCACCGAGGATTTTTTTGAAACAAACCATAAAATCTAAAGAGGAAAAGTTTATCCGGCTTAATCCTTTATTTTCGATAATTTCATCCAGATGTTGTAGTTTCTCGACAATATCCATTAATAAATACAATTCCCAGGATGATAGTTACTTTATAGTGCGTAATTAGAAGAAAAAAGTAATGTTGTTGTAGATCACGATTTTCCAAAAAACGTGACTCCAACAATTGTAGTGTAATTTCAAATAAAACTTCGTCGTTTTATACACGATAATTACACATAATTCTGGTTTTGTATTCTTCAAATCAAGTCCTGTAGAATCATTATCACTACACATAATACCAGTTTTGTTTTCGATTCAAAAAACTATATCGTTTTTATATTGAGCTAGTTGTAATTCAGAAAGAAAACGGGACCAGAGATTTTGTCGTGGGAATTTTTTGTTCTCGATTAACAACAACAATCATGTTGATTTAATGATCAAATAATATCCGAATGAATCTCGTAATATTTACAGAGAAAATGAGTTAAGGATGGCCAGTCAATCGTGATAATGACAAGTTGAAATGAGTGCGTGCGTCCACAACATCATCATTGTCTTTTATCGATAAAACACCAACAGTCCGAAGAACCGGACCGGATATACCACCGGATAGAAAACCAACAAACTGTTACGATTATTACAATATTGTCTTGAATTCTAACAATGATTTCGATGAGTAATATTTAGAGAAATTCCAATCAACCTCAGGGAATGCCAGCTGTTGCACTAGTTGATCTGAATCCCATATGAGAGATCCCACACATGGCTAGACTTAGGCTCTAAAATTGCGATGTTGTTTATAATCATAGTCACCCCCATCCCACTAATACCCTAAAGGATCTAGTAGTCTATCTCCTATTATTATCACCACCACCATCATAGATTTATAGTAACATAAAACTAGACGGCATACTGTGGCGATTTATCATAGGAAAATAATAGTAAAACTCGTTAAATATTAATAGAACTATTGAAAATTCCCCCTATTTGTTGAATTTTAATATTTATAAAAAAAATATTGCAGAAATTGCCATATCTAAAAGGTTATCGACCGCAACTTTGTTACTGTTTCTTGAATTAAAGGAAACTATTTCCATGATGCGTAACAGTGAATTTAAACAAAACAAGTAAAAAGAACAAACCACACGATAAATAATTAATTAAACAAAATAGAAATAAAAATTTCAACAATATATAAAATAGCCGAATTAAACGTAGGGAAAATTCATTGAACAGCTGTATAGGAATTGTAGTTGAAATTGGGGTGGGTTTAAATCCAACAGGGGTCGAATTCGTATATGATTATATTTTACAATCATCGGTTAGGTATGTGATTTTTTTCAATTTTAACGGTAAAATTTGTGGAAATTTCTATATCGTGGGAATATTTTTAAAATATTCTATCAATGAAGAAAGGAGGCATTAATATCTTTGGTAAATAATTTAAGAGACGAAAAAAAAGTGTAAATATTACTCAAGTTCAACAATCTAACAAACACTAATTGTTGTTTTAACCATAGCAACAACAAATATTTCTATAGTTGCGTATTGTTGAATAGACGAGGAAAAAGGAGATGATACATCATCAATAACACTTCAATATTATTTATAAAACTGACATTATAGAAACTCTCTCCTAAGATAGTTGCTACTGTAGTTGTTGCTGTTGTACCGTGGGAACTATGGAATCGTGGTAGACGGTATAGTTAACATTTAGGTAACGTCGATAAAACGCAAACGATTCTAAACCTTATAAACATTTGATCAATTTCATTTTATACGTACGTAGATATGGAAAAGAATTATATTAAAACCCGATAATAAAAGAAAATATTCCACTAGACATAAATCAAATATCGCACAAATTTTATCGATGGAAATAGTACAATAGTGCAATGAAAATGGTTGAAAGAATCAATATTAGAAACTCTACGATCAATATCAATGTTTGGTATTTCCAAACTAGTAAAGAGAAGCTTCGATTAACGATCAACTCTATAAATAAATCTATAAAGAGAGTTAAATCAATTATCTTGTTCTTCTTTCTACAACCTTTACAATATACCAGCTTGGCAATGCGAAATTGCATCATACTCTAGTCACAATAAAAAGGGGTGAATCGTCTATTAACTAGCAATTTCGAGTCTATTTTAACCGATTATGATTTATTTTGGGTACTGTTGGTAAGAAAGGAGTCAATTTTTTGAATTACTCACGAAAAATTTCGGGCTTTTTCTAACATTAATACTAGATTGTCGTTAGTTATGGATCAATATACAACCGCAATCATCGAAATATTTCAAACTAAAAATAAATCTATAGAGTTATAAATATATCAATTATTTCACTCTAGTTAATTTAGGTTACTGTACAATTTCTTCTAAAATTACCACAATTTCAACCACCCTCGCAGTTGAAACTGGGAACAAACATGCAAATTTAGGCGAAATTTTTGAAGATTCAACAAATAGCGAAAATTATAAGACATTAATCTAAAAATCAACCCCCATTTGCAGCCATAACAATGAAAATATGCCCATTTAACATCGGTTTTGCGAAACGAATCTTTTAATAGCTGAAAAGCTAAAATATTGGCGAATTCTTTTGCAATTACATCGCCAACACGTATTTGAAATGTAATTTCTACGATATCATCATTTAAAGATCTTTGTGAGCACTATTTAGTTTAAATTGTGATGCTCGACTATTTCAATTTAGATGTTTAGTTACCAAATTTAACTGTGAAATCTACGAAATTCAAAGCCTCAACTTTTGTGATAAGTTTTTCGAAGACAAACATTTCCGAATATTTGAGTAATAAAAATAATAAATCTATTTTCCAGCTTAATAATTCTAAGAAAAATATACGAATCGATTTTAATTTTGATCAAAATAAACAACGATTCAAGGTTGAAAAATTTCGTTTGAAATATATCGTTGTACATATCCGTAGTGGCGAAATAAATTCCATTCATAAACGTTGTTATCTTAAAATTAATATTGGTTATATGAAATTTTATAGTATACGGTATAATAACAGTAGAATATAATAAAGATAAGGGGGCCGTTAGCGGAACCGACTTCCGTTTCCCATTCCGTCTCTTTTTCTAGTTCAAATAAAGAGTTTTAACGAGATTGTATAAAAATATTGAAACAAACCTAATCCCATGCGCCGTTTAATCTTCTTTAAAACCTTCATTATTCCCTTATTTTGATTAACAGAAAAACCTTCCTGTTGGTTGTTCTCTTTATTATTAATTTGACACTTTTCCGATATCCCCATCAAGATATTAAACGACAAATTCCAGGAAATCTCTCACTAAACACAATTCATGATTAATTTTACACAATTGAACACGAATCAATCAAATAAAAATCGACTAGAATTCGAATTTATCAACGTTATTATGGTTGTTATTTTTAATTAAACTAAAGGTGCGCACACATGCACTACCAACGAGAGTCTCTAGTGGACTGAAATAGATTCAGTAAATTTCAGTCTTGAAATGTGTACAGGAATTGCGTGGTGGGGTGAATTAAAACAGCTGCAGCCACGAGCCATCTACCAATAGAATTTGTGCCACACGCCTGATGCTTTTGCAGCCGGCATCATCTTTATATAAAGAGGACAGATGTGTGTGTTTGTGTGTATGTGTGTGACACCCCATCTCGCTGTATAAAGCACACATTACCTGTACATTTTTTTTTTATCCATCCCCCTTTTGATCGAATCGCGTTGTCGTTCATTTTTACCTGTTGGCATGTGAAATTGGTCCAGACTAATGTAGGGAGAGATGTGGGAACTTTAATCGAAAAACGACTTAGATGACCCTTTATTTATCCTGTACAACCATTTATCAGTTTTAATGTGAATTAATTAAATTTATAATTGAATCTTGAACTGATTTCCTGTATAATTTGCCGATAAATTTCGCAATACACTTGATTGTCATCGCAACTAATTGGAGTCTTAAATAAAAAGAAGCTTCTTTATTATACGAAAATAAAGAATCCACAATTAATTAACAACATGTAATTTTATCACTGGAAATTGTTCAAAATTACGTAAAGTTTATAATCAATAAATTACAAAGAAATACGAATATACAGTGAATGGGTTGTATAAGTTACAATTATGTATAATAAAATTAAATTCATTTCCCTATATTTCCTCATTAATATTCAAATTGTTGAATTTTGCTATTTTTAAAAATTATAGCTTACTATAATGACCAGCCTCTTCTTTATTAAATTTGTTTTTTTTTTTAATTAATAATTATCTTATAGCTGTTCTACCTCGCTTAATACGTCTTTAATTATTGAAAAAAATAGAACCGCTTTATGGTTAATTTTTGATAAAAAAAGCAAAAAAACAGCAGGAAAATCAATTAAAATCTCCCCTTTATATGATTTTACCAGGAAATTTGCCCGGAGTTTTAAATTATCAAGAATGATAAGACAGGTGGGCACTAATAATTATGTAAAATGATCATATCTCAAATCGCCAAGAATTAACATCTACACGTGCTTTAAATTAGCACACATATCCCTCAATGTGCACGCTTTTAAATTAAAAGTTCAAACCAAAACATTTTTTCAATAGAAGCTTTATGAATTAATTGAAATTAAGTGCATTATTTTAAAATTAATTCACTCCGTTTACACGTTTTTCGGCGAATGTACCGTGTAAATCGAGGTTATTATATAAGAGAGTATGTTGTTATAATTAACCCCTTGGGGGCCATAATTGACCCCACAAACGAGTCATATTCTCTAATAATTTCGTCTAGCAGCTATCAATGGAGGGATTACTGGCGAGAAATCGTTTAAATAAAAAAATAGTTATGTAAATTATTTAAATTAAAAATATAAATAATTTCTGATTATTCCATCAATTAATATCTTTCAACATTTACATAAATATCTGTCAGATTTGATTTTAATTCTCTTTTCTACGGGGAATAATTTCAAATTGTAATTAATCGTTGTGAATCGTATAGAAAAATATTTGAGAAAGCGTAAAGTTAATTTAAATTATAGAAATTTATGTTAGTTGTTATTAACATTAAAAAAATTAAGACTAATTAGTTTTATTGTGTAAAAATAAAAAACTTCTTTCAACGTATCTTGTAGGCGACATGTGGACCTTTGAATAATTGGAGATTTTCATAGTGCCATTAAATTAATAAAAGCTCAAGCTACAACGGAAGTCGCCGAGAATTGGACTGGATGGATACGAATTACGGGTCACTTTATTAACCCTATTATTCATATCATGAATATAAATTCAATTATACCTTCTGTTTACTCGAAATAAAGAAAATTATTCTTAATTTTTAATTTCTTAGAATTTAATAAAAGGGTCTACCTAATGCCTTTTATTATGTTAAATGAACGGGCGGAAATCGTTTGATTAATTATACAAAATATCAGGGTCAGTTTTTTTGTATTATTTCTACACTCATCTACGCCTTATAGTAAATGTCAAGTAATTCACACATAATTAATTGGAATTATTGGATAATTAAATAGAATAAATGGATGTTCCTTATAAGACTCGACTAATAAATAATTGATTACCTATCAATTCGGGGATGTGCGCCTTTTAAAAAAATAATTTCTTACGCTATAAAACGTTGGATAATAATGATCTTGTTATATGAGATGAAAGAGTACGAGTCCTATAATTACATACATAACCCACCTTTGCACGGAGATGATATAGTGAGTTGTTCAATCAATAACGTCCATGATATTGTAAATGTGATTCTATGCAATGATTCCTTACAAATTATCTTTCAAGAACAACAACCACGAAACAAGTTGAAAAAAAAAACGATAATTCAAAACAACTCTTTATATAATTTATGGAGGAAAACAATGCAAAAAGAGCGCATCTTCAAGAGAGTGCATGGAGGAAAAACGAGATAAACTACCATCTTCGCCCACCGGCCATCAACATCACTAGCAGAACAAGTTGCGCCAGCTGAAATAAATTGATTATATTGGCTTTAAGAATGTGCAGAATGTGAATGTTGTCGTTTATGCACCTTTCAAAAGGTGCCTTATAAGAAACTCGAATGAAAATGGGGGAGAAGACACGTGTGACTTTTGTGAAAATGTTTCGCAAGTAAATTTTGCCACTCCTGAGAGAGAATTGAAGGAAAAACGATTGGTAAATACCGATATCTAATAAAGATAGAATTTTCATTCATCTTGTTAAATCATTTGAAAAACCACATGAGAATATAGTAGTCCGACCTTGCCTTCAATCGCAGGTACAACACAATTATCGAGATTTCTTAAAGATTGGTGTACCTTTCTATTTGGGTCTGTCCTTTTGCGTAATATTGAATCGGAATGGAATAACAGCTGATGGGCGCTGTTTGTTAACAAAATCTGAGCCTGGGAAAAATCACTATTGAAACATGTTTATTTCTCTACTATTCGAACTTTTCTAATTAAATTTTTGCCAATTACTACAATAATTCGACCTACCAGCATAGTTGTTGAATTAATGGTAAAAATGTTGAAAAAACGACATCCACCTGCTGTAATTTCTTCACCACAGCATCTCCTGGAGGTGGCTTGTATGCAGCAGGTGAACAACAGACGCAAGACATATGCTAGACCACAATTCGCTCCTAACACCCCAATATTCCCAGAAATAATCGTTTGCGAGCGAAATAAAATAAAAGTATTTCTAAAAAAAGCACCCGAAAACGTGCTATTTTATAAAATATTTGACCAGTGTCCATTTGAAGTTGTAAAGTATTGAAAATTACAAAGAATACAGCTAGAATTTCAACATCTGTTGTATGAAGGTCCTGGGAACTTGTCGATTTTTCTTATCGTTTTTGTTGTTACACACATGTTCAACATCTTTATAAACGTCCCCCAGGACGGTTTCGGAAAATTGGTTTTTATAGAGGAAATTTTTATTCAACGATAATAAAACAATAAAGACATAGAAATTCAAAAATTTATCGACTAGAAACAAATCGATAAGCACCTGCTTTTTCATCTCCCGTATCTGCTCTGGTGAAAAATAAAAGAAATAAAATGAAAAGCAGGTGATAGATGTATGTGGAAAGTATTTTAAAGTAATATGCAATAAATTCCAATTGAATTGGAATATAATCAAAATGTATTGTTTGATGCGATTCGTTACAACATATAAATGCAATCTTATTATAGTTGAAAAGTCTTCTAACCTCAATTCCCTATTCAAGTATGGGTTAATCTAGGATTTACGTTCATCGTCTGTAACCTAATTTTTTGTTGCATTATTGGAATTTTTGTTAATCAATTGATTGATTCCAAATAGATGAACGTAAATGTTTCGGGGTCAAAATAAGATAAATAGTAACAAGGTTTGTATAAGGAATTTTCTGGGTTGAAGAAGGTTATAGGTGAAAACCATTCTTTATTAATAAATGAATATTAAAAATATTAATAGGTAGTTCTTATATTTTGACGCTGTAGGAAATTGAAATTTCTATCAATTTAATCAAAGGTCAATGTTTAAACACATGTACAATTAATGGTGATCTTATTGAATACATCGATCGATATTTGAATAAATACATTATTAAAAATTGAACAATTAAACACCTGTTTATTTCGTTGAAGGAACAACAAAAATTGGGTAGGTACGAATGGTAACAGGTGCTTCAACAGCTTCTTCAAAATTACGATAAACTCGAAAAAGCAAGGTGTAACCCTCAGCTGTCTCATTCTTCTCTATATTGTTAAAAAATTAATAATAATTAAATAAATTATTATGGAGAAAATAGCTTTCGTGAAATTCAACAAATGAAAATATCAAAATATAAACGATGAACAAATGTTTAGTTTCCAATTTCAATTTTAATAGAATCGATCAAACAAACCGTTAAATTGAGAAACTTTTCAATTTCAATCGTTCTATTTTGATTACAACGATTCAAATAAATTTCAAGCAGATGTATGAATTTGCTTTTGCAAATCAAACCCTTTTCTTCCATCTATACTCCCTCAAATTTCCAGGTGACAAAACTGAAAACTTCTTGAAAACAATCGAAAATATCGACACTAAAGGGGTTAAATTCATGGATAAACTATATTTACCCCATATAGGTGGGAATATAGTAGAAATTAAGGCTTTATACTGGTTATTATTATGGATGAAATTCGTACAAAATAACAATTCAGGTATATAATAAAGTTAAAATTTTATAATATTGACATGTTGATAAACTGGAATAGGGAGGATACCAGATGTATTTCTTCAATGTCTGGACGGAAGCTGCATAAATAGGGCTGCATAGTTGTTCCGGTTGATCGTTAACGATAAAAACATTCAACGATAATTCTACTTTATAAGTAATTGCAAATAACTGTAAAATATCCCTAGAGGGTGGTTTTCTGATTGACCAGACTTATCGTCGCATCTGTCCAGACAGAACACTATCCCCAAACCAGACATAGCAAACAATCTCTCCCCTAATCTAGACCGATGTATATATGCATAAAGGCTATTTTTAGGCAAAAATAGCGGTGCATAAACGGGGATATATTGTGTTGAATGTGCAATAATTTCGTGTAAATAGAGAGAGGGAAAATAGAAGATGTTTGTTGTTTTTATTTGTGTGTGGCAGAGAGTCGGACGCGTGTCCGGCAGCTGGCTGTAATACCCAAACACTATTAAATACTATATACACCACCCCCTTTTTACCCTCCCGATATAAACAGACATAACAAAGTAATCATTTAGAAAAAGAAAAAGACTCTCCCTATAGACGTGCAACTTTGTAATTCGAATCCCTCAACTTTTATGTATTAACTTCCGTTCTTTATTCGCCGAACATTCAACGCTAACAACAATGAAAAAAAATGAACGTTATTTAAGCGGTTTCTACAAAATTGGACCCTATTTTTATATGCAGAAATTCTATTAAATATACAGATGTTTAGTGTAGGTGGTCTAACAAAAATTGATTTTATTTTAAAGATATTGTTGGAAATTTTTCAATTTCCTTTCGAATAATTGAAAGAGAAGATTGGATTTTTTAAATCTAATACGAGAATTTATAATCAATAATAAAATTAGCGTAACATTAAACCGGGTCGTAAAATTTTAATCGGATTGTGTTTGAAATTGGGGAAAATAATCGAAAATTCAAACTACAGGAATTTATGAGTTTTTAAATAATTTCAACAGAAGGAATGATGCTTGTAGTTCGAACTGCTGTAACTGTATATTTCTCTCATTGTGAAAATATAAAAAATATCTAATTGCAGCAAAGTGGCGACAATTAACTTCCATAATAAATTATAAAAAATAGGCTAATTGTTTAATTACAATCACAATTTGATTGTTTTACATTCTCAGAGTTGTTAAAACCAGAAAAACTACAATTTCTACCGTATTCAGTATTGTATTTTATAACTACATTCGTAATCTATAGATCTTGATTATGTAGAATTATTTCTCTCTAATTTAAGATAATTAAAGTACCGCTAATATATTCCTTTAAATGCCACTAGTTATTGATTTAACTAACATTTCTAATTACTTCAAATGGTAATTTGAAATAGTTGCAATATAATAAAGTTACTAAAAATGGTGATGTCAATAGTTGGATTGAACATATTTTTTTGTATTGAATCGTGAGAAGAATTCAAATCATCATCATTCTCTCGCTTTTATGGTAAATTCGATATAAAAGAGGAAATTGCATATATTTCTCTATCATTTGAAAATAACACAATAAGTGAAAAGATAAATATAGTTATAAAAGAGAAAGGTGAAAAATATGAACGGAAATAGTTTTATATAGAAATTTCTATAAGGGTGGAAATAACCGTTGAAAAAATTCAATTCTATACACACGTGGATTTATTGTAGAAATTTTTGTATATAGGGTAGTATCGTTGTTATAACAGTTTACAAATTCTTCAACAAGACACATGTCAGACGCGTGCCGAACTGTTGAAAGCAACCACCTATTAAACTAAAGCCATATGTTTCTTCATTCTTTTGATATATGATAGTTATAATTGTGCATCTATGAATTATTATTTTTTAAACGATCATCAGATTTTCATACAAAAGCTGAAAGCAATAAATCTTCCATTATGGTATTGTTTCAATTTTCTTCTGTAGAAATTATCTTTACATACTGTATTATGTTACAACTCTTCAACCATTCATTGTTTCTATTCTTTAAATGACAATTTGACAAATTAATGCCACACTGAAATTAAACGACTCGAAAAGAATACTTTATTCAATGGTTTTACAACAATACCGACATAGAACTTTTGAAAAAAGCACAACAAAAATTTAGGGGTTTCCAAATTGTATTCGTTAGAACACAACACGAATACAGAGTGAATCTAGGGGAAAAGTATGCTAAATGACATCATTTCTGCATATACAAGTCATTTAATTTTACTTTCATATCCAACAGTACACCTGAATGCAATCTAAAATTTGTTCAATTCTATTATAATTCATAAGAAAATATTTCAAAACCGTAAATTCTGTGGCTTTATTGGAAAATCTTTGACCTACTTTACTATTGTTCTTATTCCTACTATTTTCTTAATATAAGACAATACCTGGAAAACACGTAACATCTGTAGATAAGAGGGTGGGCATATCATTTACAATACTGTATTTTCATACAATTTCATGCTTGTTCAACTCTATTGTATTAAAATTCAAATAATAAGAGATTGTTTATGATTCGTTACAATACTCTATACAGTATAAGGAATTCTGTTATATTTATTATAATTCTTAACAATTTCTATTATGATCACTTTATTATTGTAGTTATTATTATGATAAATATTATTATTAACATGAGTTCATTGTTCTAACAATAGGAGAATCTTCAAGAAACATTACAAGGCACGAAGGCGAATTTATGTTCGGCTAAATCGAAAATTTTGTGGCTCTATTAAAGTTTAACTTAAAAAAAAAACTAAATACTGAAAAAATTGAGATTTATAATCCGTGAGTTGAAATTAATGGCAACTGTTTAGTAGTAATTAAATCTATAAAAAAACAAGATAAATTACTCCACATCTAGAAGACCTCCAAATCGAAACTTCTAGGTGTTTTTTAATATAGATTTCTTTAGAATTTAACACTGATAAGATAATTATAAATTAGATTTAGTTAATTTACCGTTTTATTTATAAACAGTTATCTAAATTGATGGATACAGGGCGTTTAATTTGCCCAAAACTGAACAGAATATGTAAATTTCATGGCTTTAAAGCTGAAACAAAGTACATAATGTAAATATCATGAATACAATGGATATAATTAATAATATTTGCGAGATTCTGTAGATTTGAATTATTGATTCTTTAATAAGATGAATTCAATTAAATAATTAAAAGATTAAGGTTATAGCTTGCAATAAAACGAATAATTAACACGACTAAAATAACAAGAACTTCTACGATTTAATATTACAATTATTAGCATCGTTCAGAGGGCCAATTAAATGATAATAAAGGCGACTTTTAATGATGAAAAATCATACAAATTGCCAACAATTTCAAAGACTCAGAGTAATTTGGAAACGTTTCTAGATGCTTTAACAAAAGCCGTTAAAAATACACACTATTTTTCTCTATAAATAAACCAGACACTCGAAGATTGTCAACACTAGAAATACAGAATCAACAACAGAAAATCCTAATTAAAGACACGTATTTGTGCTTTTTAACACAACTAAAATCTTACTTGTATTAATTGTTTTTAATTTTTTTATATTACCGATATGTTCATTCATTATTCTCATCAAATTTCATCCAGAACAATGATGAATTTTTTCATTGTTAATTACACGTTCATTTATTTAAATTAAAACGGTCTTCCTGTAGTCGCGTCAAATAAAAACGTTAATTTTAATCAATTCCAATATGATAACAATAGAAAATTCAATTATACGTAATAATAGACTAATTTATATTTAATAGGAGCGTAAAAAATGAAACTCAACGTACGAATTGCACGTAGATTTATGGTGATTGCGGTAAAGAAAATAGAATTTTAATTAGTACTCGGATAGATTTTCGTATAATTGTCGAAAAATTTATAAAAATAACAAGAAAATAGCAAGAAACTCGATGACATTCGATAATAAATCAACCACCCAGATCGTTGAATTTAGCAATTTAAATTTATGGGTACAATGTTTCCACATCTATCTCTCACCTATCACTATTTGATTAACGGAAAATACGTGACAAGAACAATTAAAGATTTTTAACAACAACACCAATAAAGATTACAATTTTTCAACAAATATCCCACCAATAAAAGAATAATAAATAACAACAAATTCCCAAACATCTGGCCAACTTATGTTTATACTTTTACAACACAACTTCATAAAAATTTCCCAAAATATAGTCACGTTCATTTTCTAGATTTATACGGAAAATATTAATGTTACAATACCAGATGAATACAAGTTCTATTCAAAAATTTCCAACAATTGTCGATCCAATTATCCAATTGAGATTGTTATCAAGATAAAAGAAGAAATATTAACATAACAACAGACCTTAGACCTTCTAATTCAGATAATAACCATAAATCTCCATTATTAAGTGTGAAACATGATAGAGATTCGTGTAGGTGTCTTATTATTATTACCACCACCACTATTAACAATCTGATAAACCGAAATTATGCAAATCGATAAATATTTTATAACGCTAGTCCAACCGATCGGTCGATAATTAATTAAATTTCAATAATTTCGATTAATACCCCCGGTAGATAGACAACCAACTACACACTACAGTATAGATTGTCACCAAACGATAATTCCAAATGATTTTAATTATTTTATTGGTGGAAATTAAGATAAAATAATTGATAGTATCAATATTTATCTTGACTGTTTATTTAGGAACTACTCTATCATTGAATAATAATAATAATAATAACTACTTTGTGACCTTTGATCTTATAAAATGTAATTAATCATTTTTTTTAATATTCAACAGACACAATACTCGTTATCAATGAAACGATCAGATTTGTTTCATTTTGGTCAATTTATCATCTTTTGTAACGTTTTTTAAACAATCTTCGAAGTATAAATAAACAAAACATAACCTCAAATTGCCACTTTTTCGCCAGTCTAACTAATATTTGATTTTTTTGACTGAAATAACGTAGAATTTGAGACTTACCTGCAATTCCACTGGTAGCTTGCCCCATTTTCACCAACAAACCATTCGAATTGCAATCAACAATACTTTAAACGAAAATTGATATCACTGAAACGTAACATTTTGAATGTTTCATCAAACAGTACAGCTGGTGACGATTCAAATACGACACATTGAAAAACTACACGACATTTATTATTTGAAATGATTGTTAAGTTAATTAAACAATTATTTCTCGTTCAATAATAATCAAAAACTTAACCTCGCTTTTGTCTAATTTGACAGTTGTCGACTGGTGTGAAGTTAGGCAACAACCACACTTCAAAATGTCAAACTTGCAAGCTAATTATAGCCCCTAAAATAAATGTAAAACAATTTTTAATTACTTTAATTGTCTACAATTCGAATAACATCAATTCACGCGAATTATTGCAACTATATTCGAAAAGGCGTTTTGTCCTATTCTTAAGCATTCTGTTGTGAAGGTCAATACAATATGGCAACGTTGTAATTTTGGTGACGTTTACGTAATTGGGCGCGAATTTTGAAAATCTATAGTTTTAAAAACAAAATTACGATAAAGTCAATATATTTTATACACAAGTTTAAATATAAATTACAATTATTAGGCATAAATTAACATTCTTTCTTCGTATTTGTGATACAAAACTTGGTGTATGTATAAATATTAATGGCCTATGATTATTACGGAAATCTAAATTAAATATTACAACAGGTAATAGAACTTAATACATAGATCAGGCGTTAATATACAATATTTTTTAATTAAAAAAACGTATTAAGACAGTCACACTCTTAGTTTGGGAAATTTTGAGGAAAATCAAAAGTATGAAAGGTGGTTCAAACGAATTTTTCACCACCTTCCATACAGAAAATCATCGATATTATCAGTTTTATTGTACGAAATAAATACGAGTGCGTCTGATGTATAATGAAACTATCAATAATTATATTACAAAGAAAATACTTTCAAGAAACTTTACGTTTAGGTTTATCATTAATTTTGTTTTGTTTGATAAAAGTGTTTTACACATTAAACTATTCTAAAAACGTTAGTAAATGTTCGGTAAGTTTAAGGGCCATGCCGCTAGTCACAATTCTAACAAATCGGGTCAGTTCTGGTTTGATTCTTATAACTATACAAGAAAATAAAGGGAAATATTGTTGATTTTTGTTTGAAATTAAAAGAAATTCAACAATATTCAAAGTCATAATCGGTGGTTGTTACAAGAAAATTGGTCTGCATTTTAATTTAATATTAATTAAATATATAGATTGTTATCTAAAAGAATGCATGCAACAATAATTCAACTCCACAAACCAGAATTTCAATTAAAATAAATAACGGTGGGTTTTATTGTCTGTAATATTGACACAAGTCATTTTCAATCAAAAATTCGTTGGTTTGTGTTAATTTAACGACAAAAAAAACTGGTAATTGGAGTTGTTTTTAATGATTTTAATGTTAATTATCGAAACGAAATCGAACTATCTAAATAAATAAATATTCCGATATATTAGTGGTATTTCTAGTTTACCACCAGTTGACTTGTTCCATACGTATATACATTTTCTGTTTAATCCATACAATTGCTAAATAAACGAATGCTGTAATTGTTATGAAATACAATAGAGCTGATAGTATACAATAAGATTCATGATGTATATTTCGTGGATAACGAATTTTATTTGTATTTTTATTAATTAATTGATCATTGTAACCTTCTATAACTACATTATCGTCTTCGTAATAATTATTGAATGTTTGTCGATTATTTTCTACAGTATCAGATGTGAAATCAGTCAATTGTAAGTGTCTTACTACATTATTGTTGTGTTTATTCTCATTATTATCAATGAAAAATGTTAATTTATATGGATCTTCTTTGTGTTGTTGTTTGTTTGGTAATGGAGCGGATGGTTTTAAATTAAGTATATGTTGATTGAGATCGGTTGTTAAATGGGCATGGTGATTATTTGCCACAATCTCGTCTTGTTGAGATTGTGTGTTAGAATTGTGAATAGCGGCATGTGTCAGTCAGTAGCATTTCTTCGTACATGCACATTTGCGTACAATATCGATATCTTTGGTATAACGAGTCCCATCCGTACATATCAATCTGACCTAAATAGAAAACTTTAATAATTCAATCAATTATCACCATCGAACGTACCTTTCGTCGTTTACTTTTACGGGCATGACAACAACTCGAACCACAACCGCCGATACATTTGGCCATTTTTAACGGTTTCCTAGATCGACAACCATTCTCTGAATAATATTCACGAACTTGTTCTTTACGACACGTCGGTGCTGTTTTAATAAATAAATAAATCAACTGAATTATATGGAATTAAAATTAAAATTATTGCAGCCTGCATCAAGCGAGATGATAGGATAAATTCACCGTTACCATAAATTATGACGATTTTTTTTTGAAAGATTTGAAGCAAACTGTACATGCGGTTTTATAAATAAAATAATGAAAGTTAGTAGCACCTGGCCGTTTTATACTTACACTCTTCCTCACCTTGCTCACAATACTTTCCCTTATACCCAGGTTTACATTTACATACATACTCTGTATTGCGTACAGCAACACATTTACTATCATATTGGCATAAATTATAACTACAAGGATCTGGTGGACTTGCTGGTTCTTTAACCATACCATTCAATTCATCATCATCATCCAAATCATCATCAATAAACGATTGTTGTTGGTATTGTTGTTGTACAGGTAATTGTGGTGTTTGTTCTTCTTCATCTTTATCAATCTCCATCATACCACAACCGGGGTGGACTTTTTGTTGGATTTTAGCATTACCAAAATCGACTTGTTTATGATTAATCCAAACCTCTTTCATACAACCTACAATAACGAATTTAACCAAAATTATAGCAAATTTAATTGTAATTACCGTGGAAGGATGTTAAATTTCTCAATTGCCATTGTGTAAAAGCATGACTACCAGTTTCCGGTGGTACTCCACCTAAATACATCGGCGAACTCAATCGGAGATAATCATTAGAGCCTTCATTGATAATCGAACGGGCTAAACCACGATCAACGCGTAATGTAAAATTCTTTTTAATTGCAAGTAATTCGGCTACGTGATACTGTCCATCGGATACAACCTCAAAACTAGCATAAAACCCCACAATTATCGAAATTTAAATTAATCAAACTACCAACCTATACATCGTTGAAACTGGATAATTTCCAAGATCGTAACTGACTCGAATTCGTCCACCGAATAACTCTACGGCTATATGTTCGGAATGACCATCGTACATTAGAATACCGTTTTCTTGAGTTGTAGCGAAAATTATCGTGACGTTAGCTTCCGGTTTGGTTCGTAACGGTTCCAATTCAACGAACGATGTATTGTGAATAAAACTCAAACTAGTCAAATATTCGCAACGTTTGCCGGAATATCCCGGAGCACATTTGCATAAATAGTCGTTGGATCCGGATGGTTGGAAACAAACGCCATGTTCGCAATCGTGATGTTGACATGGTGAAGTTTGCGGGTACATCATTGCAACTAACGGGGTAATTTCGCAGAATTTCCCGGTGAATTCTCCACTACATTTACAAACATATTCGTTAATACCGTCAATACAAGTTGCACCATTCTACAAAATTAAAATTATCACCTTCGATAAATTGGGAATTAAATTCGAATACCTGACACATGTTGTTTTCACAATCATCGATATTAATCGTACAATTCTCTCCTTTAAAACCGGGTAAACATTCACACGTGTAATACGTATCGTGATCAACACATCTAGCGTTATTTTTACACGGATTATATTGTTCCGTACAAAACGGTATTTTATTCTGACAATATTCACCCATAAAACCAGCCGGACATTTACATTGATACGAATTGATAAGATCGATACATGTAGCATTATTTTGACATTTATTGTTGATACAATCATCGATATTCGTTTCACATCTTAAACCGGTAAAGCCCATTTGACAAATACAACTGAAACGTCCTTCTTCTAAAATTTTACAACTGGCACCATTACGACACGGATTCCCATAGCACGCATCGATCATAAATTCGCAATTTTTACCATGATAACCGGGTGCACATTTACATTGATAATCGCGTTCAGCTTGACTGACACATTTACCATTATTTTTACACGGAAATGTGAAACAAGCATCGCATTTTGCTAGGATTTCATTACTGATTTTGCCTTTACATTGGAACGATGTTGATGGTGTCGATAGAATCGACTTATCTTTCATACTAGGAGGTTCAGCGCAATGGGCAATTCCGGGTTCAACATAATCGACTTTAACCCAATCGGAGAGCCAGCGTAGATTACAATCGCAATAGAGAGGATTCGCCCCTAAAGCGCTACAAATTCAAAAATAACAACGTTTTTATTGCAAAAAATTCACTTACATGTGGCTTATTGATTTCAAATTGGTGAACGTCCCTTCCGGTATCATCGAGATCTGATTCCCGTGTAAAGACCTAAAATTTCAACCAATAATACCAATTCGAATTCAACAATTTAAATCTTACAGAATTCGCAACGATTTCAAGCCGGTTAAAGCGCTCCGTTGGACACATTGCAACTTATTATAACTGATAATCAACGTTGATAATTTCGATAAATTAGCAAATGTATAGTTCGATAAAATTCCAATTTGGTTATTGCTCAAATCCCTAAAAAAAATCACGATTAACATCAAAATTTATTATAATAAAAACCACTCACAATCGTGTTAACGATTTCAAATGGCTTACACGATCCGCTTGTATTGTACCAATTTCGTTAATATCCAAATAGAGTTCGGATGTTTCCGGTGGGATGCCTCTGGGTATTTCGTTTAATTTAGCCCGTGAACAACGGACTATAGTGCCGGTACAAGAGCACTTCGGTGGGCAATAATTCTCACCCAAACAACCCTGGTCGTTTTCGCCTACAATAATTCAATAATTAACGATGAATTTTCTATGAATAAAACGACAAACTTGTGCATTTGAATTCGTTTTTGGGTAGTTCTTTGATTAGAACGTCTTTAACGCGAGCCGGTCCAGCGCATTTCGGTGGCGAGCCACTCAAACCTTTGCTTTTCAACCATTCCGAAAACCAAGCCAAATGGCAATTACACATGAACGGATTGTTGATTAGATTCCTGAAATTTTCCGGAAATAATCAAATAATCCCACTTGATAATTGATAAGACTTACAACGTGTGTAGTGAAGTTAAATGATCAAAAGAACCGGGCATTACGCAGGTTATTTGGTTATTATTCAATGATAACACTTTAAGATTGTGCAAACCAAGAAACATCTTATTGTGAATCTCCAATAATTTATTCTCTGATAATAATCTGGAATTATTTCCAATTGAATAAATTGTGTTAATTATAAAAGTTTGATTACAATTCGTAAATTCTGGAAGCCCCCTCGAATGAATTCTCTTCAATTCCGGTAATTTGATTCCGTCTCAAATCTAATTTAACTAAATTCGGTAAACGTCCGAATAGACCATCAGAACGGATTCTACCCAATTCGTTATCGTGCAATAATCTGAAAGAAATTCGTAATAAAATATCAAAATTTCGTGTTAATAAACGGATACAATTCTGTCGTGTATAATGGAATATCCCGTGGGATCTCTTTGAAGCCCCTCCCGGAACAATCAACAATTGTCCCATCGCAACTACAACCAGAAGGGCAAGCGTTATCAATCAGACATTCACCGGCGTATCGTGTACGAAATTCCTCTTGGCCTGCAACACAATTAAAGGGGTGAAAATTATAGAAATTGCTATATTAAACAATAATGATTTGATGTATGGAACACCAGTGCCACTGATTTGGAGTGGGGCGCGGTGCTTACCCTTACATTTGAATTTTTCGTCTTTCAGTGCTTCGATACGTCGCCTTTGCATCCGTTTCGGTGTATCACAACGAGCACCAGATGTTTCAATCGGATTCCGATGTAAATATTCGGCTAACCATTTCAGATTACAATCGCAAATAAACGGATTCCGGGCTAGATGCCTTAATTTGAACCAAATTTAGAACATTTTAATAACTAAACAATAATTCAACTTACAGAGTTTGTATACTTTTTAACGAATCGAAACTACCATTAGCCAAAGATTGGATATTGTTGTCGTACAATGATCTGGAAATTTTCGAAATTAATTGCGAATTAATCGGAGAAAATTGTGCCTTACAATAGACTTAAACTGCGAAGATCACGAAATGTATCCTTTCTTATACAAGAAATCTCATTTGCGTTCAACAATCTGTAAAAAATTCGCTTTAAATTTGTATCGCTAATTCTAAACAACGTACAAGAGTTGTAATGAGACTAGCCCTTGGAAAACTCCAGCTGGTAGATCTTTAATCTTATTACCGTACAAAACTCTAAAAAATGCTCTATTATTTGGGAAAGTTTTATTGTAATCAAACTTACAAAGAAGTTAGAGCTTTCAAGCCTTGGAAAGCGTCAGGTGCAATTTTCGATATCTTATTCGTACTCAAATCACTGAAATTAAAAACAATTAACGCCAATTTCAAGCTTTTTCAAATAATCTTACATGCGTCTTAAACGCTTATGTGCGGTGAAAGCTTTCGGCGAAATTTCCAAAATTTCATTCTGTTCCAAACGTCTAGAAAATCGAATTAGAAATGATTTTATTGTTCAAATTAATTAAGCGGGAGCGCTTCCGGATCAATGCCAGGAAACAGCCCCCAATTTACAAAAATTATGTGCTAGGTATGTCTTGATCGCCATACCCCACGAGCCGATAAGCTCATGTACTATTAAGTAGCAAGCACCCTTTTTTTGAACTTCATAAAGTTGCGTCACTACTATATGTTGTTGGAATATGGTAAAGTTCTAGTGAATTATAACACAGTACGCCATCTATTCGTAAATTCGGTTATTCGCTAGAGGAATAGGGATAAAATCCTGTATTTGTGGACTTACAATTCGGTGATTCCTTCAGGAAGATGATCGGGAATTTTCGTTAAGCCTTTACCGCGACAATCCACCATACCGTCTGTACAGACGCAAGGGTGTGGACATGTCGGCTCGCTGATGCATTCGCCGTTGATAACGTGCTCAGTTAAGCCTTAAATTAGACAATTTTAATTTATTTAATTATTAAATTAAGTGAGATTAGAGAAAATTTGCAATATTCTAAAAAATAGAATTTTTCAATTAGAGAAATATTCAACAGGTTGTATAACTGGTTGCCTATCCACCGTTAACTTACCGGAACATTTGAATTCTTGATCTTGTAAATCGATAATATTCTGCCCTTTTAGATGATTTGGTGAATAACAACGGACATATTGGCCGAAAATTGGTAATGAATGTCGTAAATATCGAGCCAACCAACTTAATTGACAATCACAATGTAATAAATTATCATTTAAACGTAATGTACGCAAACGAAACATATTATTGAACATATCCTTGCCAATCCATGTTAAATTGTTGTTATTCAAAGTCCTGTTGACAAATTAAAAAAAAATTAGATTTTCTATTAGATCAAAGACCATATTATTTATAGCTATTTAAATTGAATGATTGCTACAAAGTTGAAAGTCTGTGATCTTCGGCTTATTAAAAATTCGATATTTATTTATAGTTGACAAGTTTAATCTTTCAGCGAAGAAAAATCGTGAATAATGGACAGAAAACATGTGTGTAGAGCTCGAAATAGGAATTAGCAGTAGAAAAATTCACAAATTTATCCAAAGTTTGGAACAATTTCCATGCACCTGTTGCTTAATCCTATTATTGCTAACATTAAAATCGTTGGAATTAAACAATTTTCGCACCAATATTTGTTGATATATTTGTATTATTAATCGAAATTATAGTACCTAATCCTTGATAGTTCTAATATTACACGAAATTCGGTTAATAACGGGATGATCACGTTTTAGTGGTCTCTTAAGTATATTTAAACAATTTCCAATTTAACCCCTAATTATAATATTAGATTACTTACAGATTTTCCAAATCTTTAAAACTCCTCAATGCTTGATCATCGATACAAGTTATACGATTATTATCGAGTTGTCTGAAATTTCCAATTTTATTATAATTAAATTGTATTAATTGGAAACTTACAGAATTTTTATTGCCGACAATCCTCTTAATGTCTTCTTTCCAATTATTGTAATTAAATTATGGCTAAGATCCCTGTTGGAAATTATTAAATTATTATATTTTCGATTTAAATTGAAAATTTATGAATATCTTCAGCGATGTTGCAATGGTGTAAATATCAAAAGTTCTCTAGTTTCATTCGATTTAATAACATGTTTTTAACATGATGATGATGAGGTATCATGCAGGCCTTCTATATAGGAAGTAAATAGTTGAGATTGTGTATTATTATTCTAAAAGTTTTAAACTCCCACGTTCTTCTTCTATATGCTTTTGTCGTTTATTTAAATTAAAAATTATGAAATTGTTAATATAAAACGAGAGAGATACAACTTCAAATTCAAATTTCATTTGAAATGATCAAGAGAAAGATTAATTTTAATGCCAACAACTTGTTGTTGGATGTATTTTAAATCGTTTATCGTTTTTAAATGATTTGAATAAACGTCTAGGTGTATGATGATAATTTGAGTTTCTTTTACTATTTTCCTATCAGTTAGACTAACTAGAAATTGCCGTGGGATAAAGCTGAATACTTACAGTCGAAATAAATTTGGCGTTGAAGAGAATAAATTGTCGGGAATATGCCGGATTTTATTCCCATTGAGACGCCTATAAAAAAATTGTATAAAATATAGACTCGATTATTAGTTGAAACTTACAGTCTTTCCAAATTTACAAGATCCTGAAAGGCGTCCTTTTCAATAGTGTGAATTTGGTTATCCGTCAATTGTCTAGAAACAAATTTGGGGGGTCATAAACGCCATCATCGTATAAATCTCATATGAAGTTGTATAAAAATGTAAATATTTCAACAAAAATATACAAAAAATACTTACAAAATCCGCAATTTACTTAAATCCTGAAAATCCGTATCATAAAGGACTGTAATATTGTTGCCTTGTAGATTTCTGAAACAACCATGAAAAAATACAAATAAATCGATTTCGGTCAACCACAATTCTCATTATTCGTATCACGAATAGTAAGCAATTAAAACAATAAAAAAAATCAATCTGTTCCCTATATTTCTGTGTATTTGTGCGTGCATATTGTAAATTTGGGGTGTATTCCATTTGATTAATTCGACTCGTATAGGAAAATTGTAGAGTTGGATAAAAATACGAAAGAATTATACCGTGAAATAGATTTTAACAGACGTGAAAAAGGGTTGTATTTCATGAGATGCACCACATTGTCAATTAATATTCCAGTCTTGCCCCCATACAACCCTTCTATTGTAATCTTTTTTGATTCAATTAAAACCGTCAATCAAACGTGCTTGATTTGAACGATTGTTAATCCCGCACATATTTGAAAATATTTCGAAAAAATAAATGATTTTATCGATATAATTTTCTCATAGAAGTTAAAAATGAGTTTCAATTACTGTTTTCAATAAACTTTCCCAACCAATTTAGCTACAAAAATAGAATTTATTCTAATTATACTTTGATTATTATCCAATTAGAGGATTTTATAATTTTCCCATTCCGTTTCGATTCCTTGGTCACGGTTTTTTTTCCAACTTCTCGATCTATTATCTATCCATTTCTCAACCGAAACAACTTAATGTCGAATTGTAGAATAGATAATCATCCGTTATTTGGCTAGTGAGGTCTTTGTTTCGTTTGAAATAATCATTTGTCATTATGACAAGTAGTTTGAACAAGCCCTTTTCTAATCCACTATTATCTTGATTATACCTAAACACGTCAAGAAAATTCGATAATCAACGAAAAATAAAACCACTTTCTTATACTAATGCTTATTTGTAATTAGAATGTGTGAAAAGCTATACTTTTCTCTAAAGTTTTTTCGAACAAAAGGAGAAAAATTAACAAGATTTCGTGTATTTGTCGAGGAATTATAGCGTTTATTTATTCAATCTGAATCTCAAACTGACCATAACGGTGCAGTGTTCTTTCTAAAATCCTGTCAACCCCTTCCTCTGCCATTCAAATTCAAAATAAAACAAATACTGTGTTGTTTGTTCTAGCCAATTATGTCTGTGATGATTTATCAATGATGAATTGAATTAATTCATCCGTAAATTGTTCTACAGATCTCACTCTCCGACTATTCAATTATTAAATTTTAATCAAATTAAAGGCCTACCCGAGCGCAGCTTATTGTATAGACCATCGATCTGTCGACATTTATTTATTTAATTTTGCAAGAAGCAAAAGGGGTTGGTATTAAAATTATGAGATGTTTCATTTGCAAAATTTACAAATACTGTCTGACAATGGGGAATTTTTCAAATTTTAAATTAAAAATAACGATAATTACAATAATTACAGTATGACATGAGAGAAATTCCAACGATTTTTTAATTTCTTTCTTCATATTGCGAGTTTTTAAATAAATTATCCTCCAGTGAATTGATTGTACGTCATTTAATATAAAAACGTGAATTATTACGAAATTTCATGCCGACATTTTGCTAGTCTAAAAACCAACGCAATTCTATACAATTTAACAAATTAATTAATTATAATTGAAATTGTAATTTAAATTTGAAATTAATCAAGTACAAATTCCAGTTAGTTAATTGTTCATTTTCCATGCGAACAGATCAAATAACACTAGAACAGTTTAAATAATCTATCTTTGTTCGATCTAATTTAATGGTTTGCTTAAATTGTTTCAAGTCTTGTCTTATTCTATCTATACAATACTATTCTATATCAAGTAGATAGAGTTGGAGATAGATGTAGGAAATTCAACATTTGTTGAATCAATTCCAGTATAATCTCACTGACGCGGTTAGTCCTGGTGGTTCTTCGAGGATTTACCAACACTAGAGTAACTTGAAACTGTAGAAATCACAACTGAGAAGAGATTAGACACAACACGATTTAATGTCAATTTAATTCGGATCAATAGCGATTTCTTTACGTATAAAACAAGATTCCAGTTGATTTCGACAATAAATACTCAATTTCTGGATTTATAATAGAGAACAATGAAAATTGGTGGATGCGCCTGAAGGTGTTAGCTCAAATTGAGATTCTACGTTTGAAATTATTTAAAAGCATTTTTAAGTGATGAAAGCTAGACGTAGTTCTTTACCGGTCTCTCAATTAATGGTGAATCTCGACGATTTCAAAGTAAAACGATCGAATTCGTTCTGGTGGAACTAATCTTATGAAACGATACATAATCCATTTGAAATTCCGCTTTTCGAGTATTAATTTCCATGGTAGTCGTATTTTCTCTCGTCTTTTCTTGTTTTTTAACAGTGATAGAAATGTAAATTTCACTACAACGCCATTACAATGGAAGAAAGAAATGAAAGAGGCAAAAGAATTTGAATTTGTCGTCATTTAGTATTCAATCAGATAAGGATCGTTTTAGGCAAATAAAATGTCGTCGAAATTAAGATGTCGCCTATATTTTGGTATTCGTGTGGAATAATCGTTGGTGTTGCAACACGATGTTTATGTAAATCTCTTGACGTGTAAATGGAGCACGCAAGAGTTTTGTAATATGCGTGTGTGTATGTGTAGCTAAAGTTGAGGGTGTGGTGTTAAAAATCGTTTAACACCCCCGAACAAACGACACTAATTACAACGAATAATCCAAAAAAATCTAACTTTCGAATAATTTCTAAAACTGCATTTTTATTGGAATTAAAAACAGTTTTCATATTAGTTATGTTCGATAGGAGCCGTTCCCGTATTTATTCGTGCGAAAAATACCTCGGATCAGGTGCAGAGTGAAAGCTTTGTTTAAGCTGACGTAAAAATTAATGTGACTATTGTGCGAATGATATACAAACTGGAAAAAGGACCACAATCTGATAATGTTTGAAAACTGCGAAAAAACCCACTCCCCATTATTGATAGTGTTGTTTATCCCGAGATAAATTCGTACAAAAATCAATTTCCTTCAAGAATTTGTAATTATTTGAAATTTAAGTTGGTGTAAAATCGGAAATTCACGAAATTGCAACTATATCGAACGTCTTTCAGAAATAATATAAGGAAACAGTTTACGATAAAAGGTTTCTGCTGTTGATTCCGACAAAATTACAGAACATAAAGTTGAAATTTACACGAATTTTGATCCGCATAATGGTACGAAATCAAGTTCAAATTAAACAAAGATATCGGTATGTACGAATAGAAAATCCAACGTTTTATTCACGAATTTACACGCTTCAATGATCATATTTTTCGTGATTATTGTGAACTCGAAATTGTTTTATTGTGACGTTCAAAATGTATCTCAAATATTGTCGTGACTGAAGACTTCGTGGGTTTGCCTACAGCTCTCTTCTGCTTTCTGATTTCTTCGTTTTTTTTTTATTATTATCATTATTATTATTTGATTCGTACACCGCCCACTATAACAGGACTGGCAATATTGTTCAACTTGAAATATTCAAGTGCAACCAAATGAAACCAATAATCGAGTGAAAGTATTAAAATCGATAATTATAAATGTTTGAATTGTACTGGGCCGGCCCCCTTTCATGGAAATTGTTCAAGTTTCGAAGTTGTTTTGGAGAAGTTTTTACCGAAATAAGCTCTATAAATAATCAATAGGGTGATATGAAAGTAAATTTCTTTATAAATACCTTAACGACCGGCTATACACGCAGTCGCTTCTTCTGTATATGTTTGGAAGTTGAGAAAATTTTCGATTTACATTGAAAATAACGTGACCAGTTTACCAAACTCGAAACGGGTTAGAGAGAGAATTGCAGCAATAAAGTGCAACTTCAACATATGAATATGGCCGAACTAAAAACCCTTTTCATGTAAATGTGTTTCGTGATACATTGAGAAAAGTTTCTAGTCTTGATTGACATTTATTACCCAACCAATAAGGTTGTATTAATTAATTTTTAAATGAGAATATTATTTAACTGTCAACTACTAATTATCAGTTATCTTCTTAAACTATCCATTATCGGATAGTTTTTAAATGGATTATTTCGAAATCGTCCCTATATTGTGCAATAATTTTTAAAAAATCAACACTGATCGAATGATTTCCGGACTATTCAGTTACTATTTCTATTTTCCTTGATAGTATTAGCAGCTCCTTGAAGCAGCTAAATTCCAAAATTTTTGCTTCTCTTTTTTATTGCCCTGATTTGAAAGATAATAGATTGTAATTGTCGGCTCCCTTCTAGCCTTTGGTACGTCTCTGCGAATCAATCGCACTCACGCACTCCTCATATGGGAATACACTGAACAATCATCGACCTTATGTTGAACCCAACTAGATACTCATGTCAATGATTTTATATGGTGGTGGTATAAGCACGACTTCCAACAGTACCCATCTTGTAATACCACAATACACATAAATTCAAGTGAAACATTCCACCCAATAACACTAATATACAATGTTCATGTTATTGTTCAACAAAACAACACAGTTTCTATAATTTATTCAATAGAGATTGAAGAAAAAATACGAATATAGGGGAGGAATCTAAATAAGTGCACGAAATGGTTATAATCTGGATCATCATTCTGTCTTACATTTTATATTCGCCGGTGAAAAGTTTCAATATTAACAAAAAATCTACCTTCAATATGTGTACGTTTTAATAACTCCCATAGAAGTTTGGTAATATTAACTCGATTTTCCTTCGCAACTACTCTTGATTCATCACAGTTATCACTAAAAAAGATGAAATGCAACTTTCTCGATTTTTATGATCTTGTATTAGGTTAATGAACTTTTTATAGGGACATTTTTATGTAATCTACGCCCTCTTAAGTCTTTTTAATATCCAACATTTCAATAGCCGTATATTTAATAGATTTAGTTGTTTCTTTCTTTATTTACCCGCTTATATCAAGCTTATTAAGACTACTTTCTTGTTATTTACAATCGGAAAAGTCAAAAGAATCGCCCCTCTTTGCCCTACTTTATTATAAATTTGTAATCGATTATTACAAGACGGTAACTGTCTAAATGGTGGTAAAATTACGATCAATCCTTAGATTCTGATCTAGATAAGTCGGTCAATTATTTTGTAGAAAAATAATAGGCTTTTTATGTCCATTCTCCACCTACTCTTAATACAAAATTAAATCTTTCAACTTGCCAAAACTACAAAGAGAATCAAATACAATAACAACAACAAATGTGTTTTAGGGGCCGTCTCTTCAATAAACTATAAAATTGGTTGTGTTGAATAATAAATTTTTTCCAATGCCCACCTACAGAAAATTAAATTTTCGTAATGAATCTTTTTCTCATTTCGTTAAAACGGTAATAAATCGATAAACGTTGATTGTTTTTCGACTTTTCATCTAGATCGTAAATAATTGTAAGTAAATGATACCTCGTACGGCTTTTTTAAAATGAAACCATACAATATTCGTTCGTTCCTTGAACTTATTCGAGTCTTGATTTGTTTTCAACATTTTGTCGGTTTGCACATTTTCTTTGTTGAATCGAAAGGCTTCTCGAGGTTTACATTTCGTTTTGCAATCAACTAAAAACAACAACTCAACCCTATCGTTAGTGTCATTGTCAGTTGGAAGGTTTGCGGATTAGAAAACACTTAACTGTACTATCTGCAATCAATCCACGGGCAATTCATCTTGTCACTTGAAAAAAAAAACATAAAAAATAGATGCACAATCAAGATGTGATGAAGCACTTTTTCCCCAACGAGTGCAGCAATTTATAATCTCCAAATTTAAAAGTAGCATTATTCCTTTGTAGTTAAGAACGAGAGAGTGGTGTCGATTTCCATTATTCATAATATTTGTTATAAACAAGTTTCTCTGTTCGGATCAATTTGAATATAATTATAATTGGCAGAAACTGGTCGCGCGTTATAATAAACTCCCCCATTGGAACAGCCGCACATCATGTCAATTGGAACATTGGGCAATTAACGAGAAATAAAGCGATTATAGACAACAGGATCATGTTATATTCAACACAATAACGATTAAACAATATTTAAAATGACAGTCAATGGTTGTAAAAAGATAAAGGAAAAGATCTGCCGAATTCAATCAATCAATTCAATTTAATATTGTAATTTATGAAAATTTGGCGATATTTTTCCACTTCACTACATCGTCTCATTACCTAATTTTCTTGTTCGTTTCTTTATAAATACATGCTATACGACGATAAAAATGACAACGATTCTTCTTCATGCAAGACTTCACTCTTATTAAATATGCTACAATGAATAGGAAATATTAAATTGGAGACGAAGATTTCCGTTCTGTGCCAATGAAATTATCGTAATAAATCAAGTAAGAAAGACGAAGGAAAAAATTAGCTCGAACCATGAGAAAAATGATACAATTTAGAATTTTCCACTTTCTTATCAACATTATTTATTATTAAAGCATATGTATTGCGCAATTTATTCTGTCTACATTTTACAAACGCTACAAAATAGTACAATAACAGTAACAAACAAGCTGGAGTTAAATTAGCTTTAACAATTCAAAATCGACAGAATATAAACGTAACTTTTTTGCCTCCCTCTCAATTCTCTCGTTCTCTATATATTTGTATATTACGTATTTATATTAGCGTGCACAGCTGTTTTGAATTCAAGATTGAGGGAGTGACTGATGGAAATGGCATTGTTTCAAAATACCTTGTATGCTTTTGCTTGTTTGCCTCATTTACCTCGCTTTTGTTCCTAGTTAATATGACAGCGAATCGAATTTGAATTTTAAAACAAACAATACTCGACTGTATCAACCAATCGTATTGCTTAAAAAAAAAAAATAACAGTAATTTTATAATACAAAAATTGAAGCGAATTTTGGTGGAGGCGCCGGATCAACTAACACCGCCGTCATTCAAACTAGCTTACATAAACAAGCGTTTAGTTTATTTTAGCACCCTGTTAGTAACTCGCCCCTATATATAGGAATAAGTCGAGAAAATCATAATAAATGAGGGTGGTTTCGTTTATTTAGGCTATGCGATTGTATACAAAGAGAATTGTGGATTAATTCTTAACAAACTACCGAAAAATGTTTACTTAAAAATCTACTAGAATTTCCATTCTATTTCTGCACATTTACTACAAACAACGGCATAATTCTTCTTCGCACACATCCAACTTGTAACACGGTCAGTTTGATTGTTGTAAACGTTCTATACGCGTTAAGTAATTGCTCATTTGTGGCTGATATGCCATAAAGATAACAATATCGTGTCTACGTTTGTGTGAAATACTGTTTTATAACTCCACCTAACTTGTACGTTTTGTGAATTGACCGATTCTCGCATGCCATCCGGCACGTAATTATTTTATTTCGTACACAACCACAATATTGAAACATTAAATTTGAATTTGAGATTTTTCGAAAAGTTTCAACATTATACAAGACAGATTCGTATTTGATATCTCTATATATTAATGTTAAGAAAGATGTAAAATAACAGACATAGCATCTGTTAACGCGGCTGTCATGCATATATGTATATACAAGATAAAGAAACAAGAAGACAACACGAGGGTCGAGAATATGTTGAGAAAATTCAGCTTTGAAAGTTTCAAGATTGTCGGTATATATGTAGAGAGAAACTGATTTCCATATGCGCAATTTCGCCTTCAGGTAGCACGACTTGGTGATTCTTTATATTCACTTGTACACCATTTCAAAAGATAGAGAAACCACAGCATATAAACGTCGTATGTAACACCACCAATTCAAATAAAATAGGGATATTTGTTGATTCACTGAATTGGAATCTTCAAACTACACGTGTTAAACAAGACATCAATGTCTGTACTGATTAGAATACTATTGTGAAGACACTGAAAATTCTATTTTTAAACGCAATATGATTGATGTTTTACAAAGGAACTAAACCTACATTTATTCGGTCATAACTTTTAACAATACCTGTTGTATACATTCTATTGGGGACTATACAGTAATCTCAAAAAAATAGGCGTATTTACATAATAAATTATTATGAACATAACTGAAATTAATGAGATGGGTGAATCGTAAATGTTGACATGGCTGTTGTTCGATTATATGGACCACCCTATCGATAATATGTTACTATGGTGGTCTCTCCGGTTACACGAATTGTCTTCTATATGATTGTGGGTTTGATGGATTTCTCTTATTTTCTATTAAATTAATAAAAAATGAACGCAATTCAAACAAAGTTGAATTAGATTTGCATCATCCAATTATCTTTGACTGTTGTTAATGCATAAATTACAACCTTTAATTCAAATTGAATGTGCAATGAATATGCATCAGGTATTGTATCAATAAAATACAACAATAAAAAAACAAACATGTAGGCTGGATGATAAATGAGTACACTTTATGTACTTTGTGTAATTCCTTGTAACAATTTTCAATTTTTTATTATCAATCAAACCAATTGATTAGGTTGCTGCTACCTATCGAATTTCGATTAAATACAACTCTCGTTAATCAATCATACAAGTTAGGATCGCCCCTCTAATGGACTCTTCTATATACGAGGAATTTCGCCAATTCTCCCTCTTAAAATAAAAAAAAAAACTCCACAACTACTGTCAAAATTATTAAACATTACAATCCTCCCCTTTTATTCCAGTTGACATACCGATATAAAAATCTGTTTTGTTCAAGTTGAACTTCTGGCCGGTTCTTTGTCCGCAAATCACAAATATAGTTCTAGTCATGTTCATTTCACATCCATAATACAGTCTGAATTTCAAAGGATTTTCGCATTTTAAGTCACGTCTTCAATATTAGTCACATGCATCCTGTGAACAACTGATGAATGTCGTTGATTTATCACAAGAATGCAAGTGTCAAGAGTCACGCGGGCGATATAAATGGTCCATCCGACATGGAATGAGCATTGTCGATGCTGCTGTAATCCAGGATTAAGTCAAGTCCTAGTGTGCAATTATTCTTCCTTTCATATACGAAGAACAGTACAAGCGCTACAGTTTGGAATATAATAAAATAAAGAAATAAATCTACGACAACCGTGTTGTATGAAT
This sequence comes from Mylabris phalerata, assembly GCA_020740385.1. Taxonomy (NCBI): domain Eukaryota; kingdom Metazoa; phylum Arthropoda; class Insecta; order Coleoptera; family Meloidae; genus Mylabris; species Mylabris phalerata. The sequence goes on along the minus strand of JAJEOX010000299.1, from coordinate 3,576,714 downwards.
GTGATCCGAATATACATCGGTATGGAGAATTAATTAGCATATAGAATAGTGAAATGATAGAAACGAGGAGTGGAGAGAGGAAAAAATCGAGAGAAGCGAGGAAAAAAGCAGATGACAATCCATTCGAGGGAACAGTTGGAATCCTTGTCGTTGTCAGGATATAGAATTGAAGCGACATGAACATGCGGGATGACCTTAATAAAGAATCCTGTCAGGACGATATCTCACACTCTATCAAATGGACAACACAACCGAACTAGAGAATTGGATAATGTCATTTTATCAAACTCTCATCTAAACCTCAAAAAAATCACACGACAAAAAATTTCGGTCGAATTAAAAAGAAAGTTCTCAAACGAGAAAAAATGATGCTTCTCTAAAAGCCTCGATTTGTTGAAGAGTGTAAATAATTTGCCCAACAATTTGCCAGAATGTTTCTTTAAATAGTTTCAACTTGGAATTTTCGAATTAATTGAACAGTGGACGTTGAAAAAATAATAATAAACTTTAACGTTATATTTCAGTACGAAATTTATTTGGAATTCCATAAACGTGTAGTTATAACAATTAAAAATAAATTCATATAATTCAACAATATTAAAATAGCTGAAAATCTGCGGTAAACCAATATAATCTGTTCTTATATTGCATGCAACGTAAATAACATGCATTTAAAAGTGGTAATTGGCAAAAGAACCCTCCATAAACGTTCCGCCTCCAGCTTCAATGTTTTGTTATCAGAGGGTGAACATTCCCTAATTAATAATATTCCAACAGAAGCCCTTGTCTATTGCTTCTTTGCTTACAATTCAACTAAAAAGAGTCAGTATAACTGGCTGGAGATAGATTAATAATATTATAGTATTGCTATAAACTAGGGTGGGGGTGCGCTTATTAAAAACCACATGCATATTGCATGGCTTGTGCTTCTGTGACTAACTAAACAATCACATGCCTATACTACAACTACTGATATTGTTGTTGTTGGATTGCACCAACCACCCTCTTACCCTACAGTATTTTCGCCCGCCCTTGTCGATTCATACAGGGTGGATGAATCGATAGATTAATGATGTTTCAGTGGTTGGTTTGATACTAATCCAAACTGTCATGTTAAAGATCAAAAGAATTTTTCAGTACCCACAAAAATTGGATTATGGAAATCGAACTGGGATGGAATCCAAATCAAAAAAATCGTTAAAATTCCTAATAATTTTCAATTAAACAGGTTTACTATCATACTGTATATCCTCAATAAAATCTTTGTCGTTTTACAATCAATATTGATCCGATCTTTAGATAGCTTTGTCCATTACTAAAACATTTTCGATCGATTATAAAAGGTTACAATTAATTTTAACTGGTATACGCCGTATATGCTACTCTAAAGGAATTTATAATCTTGATTGGTTGGAATTATGATAGATACAAGTTAATAATAATGTAAAATTAATTAATTCTTTTGCAATCATAAAAACAATCAATATCCACTTGTTATAGTTGTAATAATCGAGCTAATTTTCGATTATAATTACCATGTGTACAGGTGAAACTTAAAGTCAATAATTTGGACATTAATTAAACGTCACATGTTGAATATTATCTAATTAAATTAGGGACAGGTCTAATAAGGGGAACCTATTTATTCTCTATCTATTCGAACATTGAAGATCGTATTTTACATGTTGTCAAACTAAACTGTTTAGAACTCGTTCTTTTTTTTTTAAAGTTCGTGTTGTTGGTCCAGCAACTGTAGGCGGTTTTTAAACATACACGATATTTATTTAAATTTATTTATTCCTCAACTGGGATAGAGAGAATACATAGTTAGTTAGTGATATATAATGAAATGAATACCGGTTTCGGTTGCACAATTATAGATTTTAAATGATCATTTCCGCTAGTTGAATACATAAATTTTAATAATCTACAGAGATAAACAGTATATAATTGCATTAATTGGACAATTTACGGTTGTAAATTGTATGTAAAAATAGTGTAATTGTAAATTTCGCTTTTGTTAATAGTTTATTTTGAATTAAAACACCAAATTAATTGATATTTGTTGAGATTTACCAATTATTACATAAAACAAATATGAAAATCACAGTTAAATTACCACAATAAGGAAATGAAAGTAATCCGAGAAGACGCGCATATGTTGGAGTTTTTGTTGATGAAATTATAAGAACCGGTAATTTTCAGGAAAAATTACTCGAGTACTTCAAGTGCGTGCTTATTTTTTCACTAACTCGAGTTTAATCAACGTTAATATGATAAGACATTGATAAAATAGACGTTAATAAATTACAAATTTGATGAGATTGAATATCGCGTTAATGATCCGATTTTAAAGCGTTCAATTTTAGAATTGTCTAGTTTAAAAGCGGTTATTATCATATTTCCGTTTGTTACAATCGTATTTCTCTATTGCCGACAATACAGCGATTACACGTACGATGGTAATTTTTCAAATTATAGTAGAAAAAACACGTATAGAACATTAGATTTGAATATATTCGTTATTGAGCACGCAAAGATAATGCTTATAAATGACAATAATAAAAGAGAATTTGATAACTTCCAGTGTGAATTTTTATAAAATTGTTGTTAATCGAGAATTTTTCAATATTATGAAAATAGGAATTTTGCAATTCTATTCTATATTAAATTGACATGAGTTTCTATAAAATACAGATGGCATTTAAATTGAGATTGGTTGGTTTAAGTTTAATGCAAATTTACAGAATCAGGCGGTGATGCAGATTGGAAATTCTGTTCTCTCAATACACACAATATGCATACTGTTGTATATAGTTTGTATGATATCAACTTTGATATTATATACAGGAATGTGCTACTCTTTTATTATAAACATTTCCATTAAATCGAAATTCCAATTTGATTTGATGCCGGTAAATCGGGCTTAACAAGCCAAAAAATACGATTTTAAGCTATTCGAAATCATAGCTTCTAGATTAGTATAGATTAAATAAATTGAATTTGTACAACTATACCTTATTATGACTATTGATAGATATTATCAAAATGGGGTTCATGAACGAGTGTCAGGCACGTGTATCAAAGTATTCATCACAATGAACCCATCACAACAAATCTTAATCAATCTAATCGGTTTTATTATAGTAAAAACAATAATAATGATGATAGTTTGAATAGATGATAGTAGAAAAACTTTGAATCACCCTTATAATTGTAAATACACATATTGTAGGGGGTGGTAAATATTGTCAAATGGCCCTACAGTACAACCCTTAGTATTAGTGGCGACAGTGATGTATGTCGTCAATATTAACTAAGACGATATTCAACTAAATCGATATTAACCCTCTAGTTTTCTGTTGAAATTCTACCATATTACTTTCTATATGACTCAATAACTTTGAAAATGACGATAGTTTTCTTGTTAATAAATAATTAGATTGATTTCATTATTGACGATTGCTTTGTAATAGAAAATTCTATAAATTATACCAATCATCAAATATAATGATTATAGAGAAATTATTCTTAGAAATACCGTAAATTGTTGCTTTTAATAAAAAATGCAACAATTGTACTCGTATTCTATAAAGAAAATCGAAGAATTGAACTTACTCTATTTCACCGTGAACTTTCATCTACCTTTCGTCTCTCTAGAGGTTACATTTATACTCAACTTTTAGTTCGACAAACATAAAGATACGTGACTTCTATCTACATATCATATAGACTTTTAAAGTTTCAATATAAGAAAAAACTAACAATTCTAATGACATAAAGGGCTTTAGTTTGTCACTATTTGAGACCACACATACATTTTGAGAGCAGTAACATCGATAAAATTTCAGGAATTAAACACGGTCGACTTGTAGGCATTATTGTAATGTTGATTATAAGGGTGTGTGACCACCCTTGAAATGAAAACAGTACACATACTACTACCATGTTTAATCACATTTCATTGCCCCCTTTTTTGATTATTCCTGATCTTATAGCGATAAGAAAAATCAATATGTTTACAATCAGAGGGTTGTTATTGCCCTATAATATAGAGCACGCGGAAAAATTCTACTACTATTATACCACCCTTGTATTCTTTATAATTAACAAATTTCCAAAGCTTGATACCAGAATTCTTGTTAATGTTGTACAACATTTTTCACGTTGTTTGTTAGTTGTCTGATTGTGAGTATCAATTACAGGAAACAAAACTGGTGACATGTATCTAGTGATATCATTAATCACAGAATTTTTATCTCATTGTTATTTTAAAAGGAATCCATCCAACCGAGTGTATATTTATAAGAATTGTGTCTAGATTTCGGTCCATTAACGTTTTACATTTGGTTTGCTTTTTGATAAGCGGCATTGCCGGCATAAAATTCATCCCTTAGGCAATCAAACAAGATGATCACTAATCAGTGTTGCATCTCACGTGACTATATTTCGTTGTTATTTTTTTTAGTTTCCCCTTTAACTGATTATAGTCCATTAAAGTTCATTTGTACGTGTCTCATTATCGTCAAATTTATATTGTAGGTCATTGGTTGGAAGTTCAATCTGATATGTCTTTAATTTTATTGCCGAGCCTCGAAAATACTTTATAATATTATAGAAAGTTAGAGAGATACAATTATTAGAAGACACGAAGACGGAAAAAATAACGAAATTTATCGGTTGTCTTTTTTTCAGGGTTTTTGAAAGCGTACATTCAGCATATTTTTACAGTATCGTTCCAATAAATCAGTATAATAAATAGAATATAAATTATAATTCTCTGTTACTGTTACATTATCAGTAGACAGCCAATGTAACGACTTTATTTTAAAAAGGAACTTGTGTAAAGCCAATTAAATTTCCAATGACGTACAAGACACTTCATTATCAACAGTAACAGTATAGCTTTTATCAGCATAGAACCGCCACTACCACCACCTATTTACTACAAAGAGAAAAGATGGAAATTATAGAGGCTTTATTCTAGTTAATGAATAACAATTTTCATCATGAAGTATTGTAAAGACTATCATTATTTCCTTGTTATTATTACAATTATAATCCAATATTAAAATAATTCATGATTAAAAAAAGTGTTTATTTCATTCGTTTTGTTCTTTACTTTGTTTTAAGAAAAAATCATCTTAACAGCGACTGAATAAAGAATTATACTTTCATTAAATTGTCGTTTATTCAAATTGAACAACAAAAACAACTCGAAAGCTTGTTTCTTAAAGCCAAATTAGAGCAGACAATTAAAATTAATTGGAATCCTGTTTATTTACAGTTTTCTGAAAATTCTAAACAAGCAAATTGAACGTTTATTTGTATTTTTATATTTTTGCTCCGATTGTTAATCAATGTTTTTTAACTCATTTCAATATCAACCATCAATATTAAATTACTATAATATTTTCTACCTGTGGAGAGGTAATCAATTTTTGAAACATGTCGCCATCGTGGAAGAATTTTCAGGTGGTACTAGACATACACAAAAAATCTAATGGACCACCCAACATCTAGTAAAACAAGGGGAACAACCGTCAACAAATACCAACTAAATAACAATTTCGAATTATCTTTCGGTTATTAACAAAATGTATGGTGGTGAATTTTTTGAAATCACTCCTATAAATATCTAAGAAACGTACATTTCTTTAACAAGCGCTCTATCTATAAAGAGTTAACAAGCGAAAGGAACTCGTGTAAGATTGATAGTTTCATTCAATTTTGATAAATAAATTTAAAGAATCCAAATGATGTCCGAAAAGGAACTATAATTGGATCTTATTATCGACAGACATTTAAAATAATTATTCTTGGGTGTTTGAAAAATGAGCGTCAAATATTCAAATTAAACGACACATCATGATGAATTGGGGGAAAGCTGAAAGAATTCTCTTTAAATCAACAATCATCGATTATAACTGGAATTTTGTTCTATGAATTGATGAAGAAATCAACAATTTTCATGTAGTTTTTACTCGTTTCTTTAGAAGTTTATTAGCCAAAACTGAAGACAAACAGAAAATTGGTTAAATTGTTCGAATTGATAAAAGTTGACAACAGTTATGACCTACAAAACTTTTACCAAACGTATACACATGGCTTTGTATACAATTGTCAAGTTGTCGGAACCAGGTATTTATAACTGACAGATTCAAACTTGGGCGTCATTATTTGTATTTGTATTATTTGGGACACATTTCCTTAGAGAATAATAAAGAAAGAATAAAGCCAAGTCGTTTTAACAATTGCAAACAATGGACCAATAGCTTCAATTTGATTATACCTAGCTAATTTTTTAGAAGAGTGCAATCAAAATCTGGTTCAAAGAAATTGGCAATTTTGAATTGCGCGCCCACAGAAAATGGGTTGTTAACCAATTTTCTAACCTTACATTTCTGAATTCGTCTTGGTGTGCTATTCCAGTATTTTGAAAAATTGGTGAATTATTTCTACAAATTTTTTGATTTTCATTAGATACCCGAGTTTCCCCCATTTTAACCGGAATTCCCTGTTTTTGACACGGCATTTTTATACTCTATTTGATTTACAGAGACGAATAATACCAGGTCTTTATTTAGACGTGAATGAAGACTTGTATTTTTTTCTTAAAGATGTTTTATCTATCCTGAACGTCTAAAATGTTGTTGTTGTTGGATATTATCTTTGGATATAGCAGGAGATCACGCGAATATCCATCTAAGGACTTGGATTTCTATCAACAACAACCCGAGGACGATGTTGTTTAGGATACTGGAAGATATACACGACTTTAAATAAGTTATGAAGGCAATTTTCCTACTGGTACTCGCCTCTATATGGGATAAACTAATTATCCATATAACAAAAGTTAAAGTTATAAATTATAGCTTATTATAGGTAGTAGTTGACGCCTTCTTGTAGATTTCTATGTTTCTACATGGGTGGATCTTCAATCAATGTCCTTTATAAGAAATAGAATCATCAGTTATCACGACATAACATGAATATTTATTAAAGATAATTAGATGTAGAGAATTTAATTTTGATCTATATATTAAAAAACAATATTCGCAACTAGTTACTCATCATTTATAATGAATGAGATTGCAAATCTCAACAGCCGGTCTTTCATCTGATTAAATTCATACAAGAATTTAATTGAATATAATTTGTCATATCCAAACAGGCACACTTATCATTTAATTTGATTTACATATTTACCTGTATTATTGATTTTATTATTAAATTTCTCGTTGTTAACAAATATTACAACTTGTATGGGACAGTAGAATTCATCGATTATTCGACTATACATCGGCATAATTATTCACAAAACGACATAAATTATTATAATTAAAGAGGGTAGTGGGCGACTAACAGTGGGTTGGCAATGATTACGCTGAAGATTATACCATTATACTATTGTGTAAATGGTGATTGTGTTTGTATTCTTTTGAATATTATGAGTGAATTATCACCAACAACTAGTAGAATAACAATGAAAAAATATCAAAATGACAGTTTTGCAACAATAGTGGAATTGTGCCGGATGCACAGCGCAAAAGACGAGAAAAAACCAACTCGAATCACGACTGTTTAATGTTTAATAGGCTAGAAAGGAATTGAATGTCAAGTGTATTGTTGTATCGTCATTTAAAGCTTACTTTGGAATTGGGTTAAAGAGTTCAATTAAATTCACACTAATTTATCATTAGTGCGATCCAAATGGAGCACTTATAAAGTGCGGTATGCTATTTAAGTTGAGGCAACAAAAAAATTGTGTGTTCCTAATATAAGATTGCTTTCACGCGAGAATGATCATCGTGGCAGACCCTCAAAGACGAACCACTCAGCAGATAATTGCACACGACATTTCCTGCCATCATGCAAGCCACACATAGAACTATAAGGATGGATTCTTCAAATGACTAGAGACGGTCCCAAAGTGCACCATTACATCTACACTAATAGGACCTGCGGTTCGTGACCGGAAACTGGCTGAACTTTGTCTCATCGACAATAACGCAATAATCCATTTTTCCCCTCTACTAATTATTAATTAAATACCAAAATAATGCGATTAAAGATTTTGTATTCGGTGGAAATTGTGCAAAATCAACGATGAAATTTAATTAAGACCAACCTAATTCTAGATTAAATTGTTTTGTATACACTCCATCATCGTTGTGCCGGAATTCCGTTTGTTTTGCTATACATATAACGTATCAAGATCAAAAGTTTCAAACTAATATTTATTGTTGGATTTTCGAGAGCCACCATTCAAATCTGGAAAATTTCACGATGAAATCAAACCAAATAACCAAGCCGCTATTTCAATAAATTATGAAAATCAAAGCAATACAAATAATAAAAACAATGTCAAAATCATTAGCGCAATAATCAAGTATCGTAAAATAGAAAGCAAACAATAAAAATGCTACTTTAACGTACCGTTAATTAGACTTGTACCGCTTTATAATTAGATAATTACACAATGGAATCTAGGACAATAGTCCATCAATTGGGTTCGCAGAACAAATAGACAATTATCATCATCTATCATTCGATTAGATCTAATTTAATTGTAATAATTAACGACAATAACATAAAATTCCAATTGAATTTTTCTAGTGTAACAATATTTGATTGTTGTGAAAATGTGTGTTACTCCGACTTATCTCATTATCCTTTAGGACATTACTTGTGTGATTTAATCATATGAATTGTCCTCTAGAGATTGTTGTGATCCTCGATGTGTTCCGTTTTTTTTTCCTCCAGTTTCTATTCTGACTAGTTACAAGGGGGAAGAATATATCAACCACCCCCATACATATACATAAATAGATTGACAACATGCATACGAACAGAAAAAAGAACACATCCACATATCCCACGAGACGTTATAAATAAGGGCATTACAAAATTATGATAAACCTTATATTTATCCAAGTTTGTATTTCGTGTATTATAAATAGACAGTTTTGCGTGGCACGTTTACTTAAAGGAATTGTGCGTAGGCTGGATTTATAACAATTTTTATGGTTTAGCGACCAATCGCGAAATTTGGAGTTAATTATCCCAATTATCCACTTAAACAGTCCTAGCATGGTTTTAAAAATGTTTAAAATTTCTTTGGGAAAAATTCGAACCATGTAGCTCATTGAAAGTTGGCCAAAATTGATCGTTTTTGGCACATAAAATGGCTCAGAACGACTCAAAAATGAGCTTCTCCGGCCAACTTCTCGATCAGCTACACGGTGCAAATTTCACTCTAGTGATCTCTAGAGTTCTTGTAGATCCTCAAGTATTTCTCAAGTGGTTCATTAAAAATAGGTGTTTCTATGAGATACGATTTAAGTGAAATAAGCGGTATAGATAATCAAATTTTTATAATAGAGGAGTTATAAATCTCGTTAAGATTGCATCAATTTTGAAACGTCTATAATGTGGTGACAATATTATAAAATTACACGCAAAGCAAACATTTTAACCAATCCTATAATTTTACATTACAGGCTCGTTAAATCAACGTATAAGGTAAATTAGATGGACTGCACCTAGTAAATTATGTTGAAAGTGACTGATTATTTAAAATTAAAGATATTTTCTCAATACCGATCATTTTATTATTTCGAAATGCTATTAATTTATCAAGCAGCTGTGAAGGATTTTATAACGAGAAAATTTATTAGAATTAAATATCCAATATAATCATTGTTTCTGATATCTGGTAGTTATAATAATAATAAATATCACAAGTATATTGAATGGAAAATAAAGTGAAAGCATCCTGTTTTAAAGTTGATCAAAATGATTGTTTATACGTAGGTATATCGTTAAAATACATAAATTGTACCGCTTTATGTTATAAGATATCAATCTTTAAATCGTAAACATCTAACGAAATGAACAACTAAAGTAATTTACTTTATAGATAAATCTAGTTTTATATTTGTCTTCAATAGGAATTTTTCAATCATTTATTCAACTATTACGACTACCAAACTAAAATAATGACGAGTGAAACTAAAAAATAAATAAATTCAGATTAGATTATCACGAAACGTAATTCTATTCTTGGTTTAATTATAGAATGTAAAAGTGCCTGACTCTGATGTATTACATTAAATCTTGATTGATAATCAGAGGAGTAATCCTGAACTGAACCTGATCTAATGACTAAACATTTCAGTGATTAATTGTTGGACAAATTCAATGTTTAAAATCTCTTCAAATCGAATCAAATCAATATTAACATTAAAATTCTATAGTTCGTTGTAGTTTTCTTGCTTATTTAGGTCCAGTTTCCGGGTTCAAACGATGACAATAACAACAACAACAACAACAGTAACCATGGGTGTGATGGAAAACATTTTAATGGAGATTAATGTTTTCGTCATATTTATTAAATGTTAGAAGGGCGTGATTCAGACCTTTTCAGGTCATTAAGACAGGATTGAACTGTCAACTACAATTAAATAGTCCTAACTGCAGGAAATCCAACAGGATTGTTCAAGTTTTAAATTAAAATCGAATCAAATCTTGTTGGTAACATTATTGATGACAATTTGAATGATTATTATTGCTTTATTTATATAACAATTGCACATCGATCAATTCTTGCAATATATAAATCAACTGATATAGACAGACAACAACAGGTTCCTAGTGTTATAATTCCATTCGCGCCAGGATAATTCTGGATGAATCACGCACTATACTTGAAGGCGATAAAAGTATAGTCGGGAAAGACACATATGTTTAATATAATATATCTACACATACTACCGTTGGGATTAGGGTGAGGGGTGAGTTTACAATAGTGGTGAGATGTCTACCGTTTTTCGGCCACATCTAACCCAATGTAAAGCAATGCATTGTGATAAATTGTACCAAAGACCTGACTCACATCTAACCCCCAAAAATATCGTCTCAAATTTGATTGCTTCCATTTTTAATTAGATTTATTGTATTATATGTTAGTGGAAAATAACTAAATTGTTGGTCTAATTTCCGGTATGTTTGAAAGTTTGAGGGTGCAACATAGAACAGGCGGGTGAATTTCCACAATAACAACAACACTTTGAAGATGGGGATATAGAGAAAGTTCGGATAAGACAACAACAATATCGGCATGTTTATAAGACAACTTCACAGAACCAATACTCTTTGATAAACAATTTGAATATTTACAATGATTTTTCCACCACCCCCTTTTGTTCTTTGTTTCGTTTTATTAGGTGGTGTTTGTGTGAAACTTTTGTAAATATACTTTGAAAGTAAATTTCCGTTATAAAAGGAAAACAACGAAAAAATGAGAAAGTTTTCCCTATAAAATTTTCGAATTTTATTAGTTTAGGATAATACTGTTGTCGTCATCAAAATGCCAAATCAGCCGTTAAAATCACTTATTAAAACTTCCAATGGAATATTAAATCGAATTATTACTGGAAAGAGAGTGGGATAACTTACAATATTTCTCACTCGAATATTCTTTTATATTTTATGATACTGTTGGGAAACTTTTAATAAGGATGGAGGAAATAAAGACACCGTCGTCAAATATTAAAAAGTTGCCTAATTGATTTCCAACAAACAATTTCCAAACGAGACATTCAGCATAAAATAGGGGAATTGTACAATACTAATCACAATACGAAAATTATTATTACCTTCAACTAAACTCCTACTATATTTGTTTTGAAAATTGTACAAGTTCGCCTATAAATCCCCATAAATATCCCGTAAATTTTTTCCCCCGAGTTTGAAAATTTATCGACTACTTTTTCTTATAAAACAACACACACAATGCCACAACCAGTTAAAGCCGTACAAGATTTTCAATGTTATACCGCACTGTGTTTGCTGGTCGTTTATTTACTTTTACTATCTTGCAGTGGCATGGTTATTGTAAAAATTGAAAAATTGATCAAACAATAAGTCTGCTTGTTGTTGGTACAGCAAGCAGACGATGTTATAAATCCTGGGCGCAAAATGCAAGAGAAAGGTCAGACGAGAAAATTGCACCGACAAACTTTAACAATTCGAATATTTCTACGAATAACAAATTAAAAACTAATTTTCTACAAGAAAATTAAATCTTCGACTTCCTACAAAACATGGAGGCCATTCTAGATCATATTTTTTGTAGATACTCGTTATATAGATCGCCTTAAGGCTTAAAAACTAATAATCTACTAAACAAACTCATTAACTATTCATATTCAGTAACTACCGAGTTTATTATTTAATATTCTCCTATTATAAAAGAAATTATACTGCAGAAAATTGATCGTAAATTTCCACAATAATAACTTAATCCAACTATTGATAATTGTCTATAATTTCACTATAAATCAACCGGAATACTTTCCCAATAAATACATTTTCCAATTATTAACACAATCAATACAATATCCAACAACAGATTTCAATTATAACGTTCAAAAATTTAATTTCCACTGTCTTATTAATCGTGTATCTTTAGTACGTGTTTTCATGTTTCCAATGGTGGTTCGCCAATATTTTACACTTGAAAAATTCTTTTATAAACATTCAGTAATGCGTGAAAAACATGTTTAAATGTATTCTCCTCGTCATTTTTCTATATATATTTTTTTGCCTCCATCTCTATAAGAGGCTTTCTTTTTCAAGCAAGGGGGTTCATTTCAATAAACGCAGCACGATAATAATTTATACATTCCGGGACTATATAATGGAAAATGTACAGCGAAAAAAAAGCCGTGTAATAAAACTCCCATAAAGTATGTTGTATTATTTTATAGTCTTTCAACTGTATTTGTTAACAGGTTTATAATCATTAACAGACATTAGATTCGTTTAAAAATAATCGTATGATTTTATAAATTTGAAATTTAAATGTACAGAAAAATAGAAGAATTAAATAATCACGTTTAGTGAATTAGTAGAAAACGAACTACCCTGTACTGCTGAAGGCTATTTGAGCATTAACAAGACACGACTAAAGTGGAGACATTAACGCAAAGTTGAAAGACTGAGTTCTCGTATAAGTGCCTTAAGGCATTCCAACATGAATCGAGGTACAATTAATTTTTTCTTTTAATTCATATAGAAATTTGTTAAATATTCCATTTAAGACACGAAATAGTTGTTTGATAACAATGTTATTTTTAGAAAATTTCGAACATTTCTGAATAAACTGTTATCGATAGCGTGCACATTCCGTTTGAATTTAATCAATCTAAACATGCGAATGTAATATAAATAATTTTTAGAACAATTCCACAATATTATTGTGCAATATTGTTGGTTTATTCAAATGTGCAAATTGGCGGAGGCGCCAGTTCTTGTTTTAATAAATCTTCAAAACAACCAGTGATCCATTTTAGTTACACAGGATACGGAAATCTCTAAATAATTCCTACCTACTCCAGTCTTTCAGTGTATGTGTGTGCAAATTAGATTTCCTCATCACTTTTCCCCAGGTTGATTATAGTTGATAAATTGTCTTTTATACGAATATTTCATCGTTGAATTGCTAGCTAATTATACGATTTCCGATGCTATTCTCTTTATAGAATAATTCCAAATAGATCACGATTCAATAAACTTTAGTAAAAAATCGTGTCAAATTTCAAAATTTTGATCAGAAAAATTATATAACCAAATAATTACAATAAATACTCAAGAAATACCGTTGATTTTCTTTGGACTGAAAGCTCACACATAAATTACACACTATTCTGCCTTTTTGAATTTCAAATAAGGCGTAGAGATGTTGGAATTGATAACGATTGATAAAAGAAGAAGACGAAGTCTGTAAGTCCCAATAAACGAAATTGATTTAGACTTTTTTTTTGGTTGAAACTTTACAAATTGTGTTGAAAGTTTTGAAGTAGTAAAAAGTGTGTGTGTTATTGGTATACTGGAATTGTGTGTTAATGGAGCCATTTATTTAACCGTTAAAATAACTGAATCTTTAAAATTTGAATATCTAAGGGTAGAAATAGAAGTGGACGTAGATTGGAGACGACTTAATCGAATTGATTTGATTCTATTTGTCTGACATCAGTCAGATCGCATTTCATTTAGAAACAGTTTTTACGATCAAACGGAAACATAAAGATCTACTTTAATTGATTAGATGCGATCGTTAATTTTTAAAGGAACTCACTGAAATATTCACATAATTTCTGCTACTTACTTGGAACAAAATAGGAGGATGTTAAAATATTTGAAAATATCTAGATGGACATTACATAAATTTCGTGGTTCTTGAGGAGCATCTCTTGAAACGACCAGTAATAAAACTCACATTACATAAATTTAGAAAAGAAACTACCAACGTTTGCACATCGATAACGACCATCTTTAATAATGTTTGTGTAGAGATAAATTGCGTCGATTTTTGTGAAAATATTGTTGAAGAAATTACCGGATAATTATTTAAATAGCACTCGATACGATGAGTATGGTTGAATGTCGTGTTAACATTGTTTGAAATTAGCTATTTTGAAAGGGGATTGTCTAGTGTATAAAACTGTAATATACAGTAGAGAGATCAGTGACCACATTTTTGCTCGCATCATAAACTTTGTAACGGGGAGGAAAACGCGTCTAAAATTATCACTTGATTTCCCTAGATAGTTATCGTCTTTTGTTGTTGTTGTAGTGTATATAAAAAGGAATTTTACAAAAGCTTTAATATTACAGTGTAATATAATCAAAAAATAACGTCCACAAAGATGATTTATATCGACTAAATAAATTTCTAATAAAGTGAAATTGATCTTGAAAAATCGTAAAATTTATATTTACAGTATATGGAAAAAATACGAAAAGTTGAATTTGTAAAAAAAAAACATACACAACTCTGTCTATTTGCTAGAAAAGCGAATAGAGAAAGCCTTTATAATCGTTCACTTTGATCTGCAAAAAGATCAATACATGTCGCTTTTTGTGGTGAATATTTCAGTTTTCGAAACAGGTCACCCTATGTAGCCGTAATATAGAAATTAAGAGGGTTGTACGAAAGGATCATGGGGAGATCGCGTGTCGACCACTCTCTTAAAACCACCAAACAAACTCCTTCTACAACGATAACATCATCTAAGAAGACACACGTTTGTGTACCTGTTAGCAATTTTCTACCGAGTTCCTGGCGCACCACAATTTAACCCTTTATAAAATTTAAATGGAACAAATTTTATAAATTTCGTCAACTTTCTCGTGTTTATTCGGAATATATCTCGAATTTTAATTCAAACGAGAAGACATTTTTATGGTTAAATAAGATAAACGGTAATTTTTCCGTATAAAAAATTCATGTAATGGTAGTAGTTTAGTAAATTTGTCGTTAATTATTCGAGTATCGTGCCAAACTTGTAAATGTTCAACAAAGTGGTTGAAACTTTGTAATTATTTTGGTAATAATAGATGTTAAATATAAAATGTTAGAGAAAAATTGTTTGCTTACATTTTATAAAGATTAAAGTACAGCAACCTAAACGTTGTCAACACTTACCGGTAACGATAAAATATAATGAAATGTTTGCTAAACATGTCCGAAAATAATTATCAGCAACTCTTTGTAGAAATGGAAATTGAAAGATTTTATTGCACTGTAAAATACAAAGCGTACAGAAACCGGCGTTGTATTCAAAAAAAAAATATTAGAGACCAACAATTTATGAACGATTAAAATAAGGGCAAAAGGCTGCCGGAAATGTAATAATCCGGACAACCGGTGTCGTCCGGACTATGTTCGATTCATTTCCACTCCGGTAAACATCCATGTTGATCCATTTACTTTTTAGCAATAGTCGAAAATCCATTGTACGATTAAACAATGGAGAAATTTTCTATGCCATATGGTGTCGTGTTTAAAGGGAATTTGTGAAAAATTAAACTTGGCACTATAACATGACATTTACTAGCCACAATTATACTTTCGGAAACTGTAAATAATTCACGTTGAATTTGTCAGACTAGTTGGAAATATTAAATAGAAACACCGATATAAATCTTGTATATAAAGATCCACATACGGTACCGAAATATTTGTGGAATTTGGGGGATTAACGATAAACACGAAACAAATTTAGAATTTATTCACGATGGAAATAAACAAAATTTCGATTATCAAGTCGGGATTAACTGACATTTTATCGCGACAGTGTTAAACGTGTTCAGTGACATTTTACAATTGGGTCGTTTTTATGCGAGTCTAGTTGATTAAAAAATCATTGTAGATTCTTTAAAACACTCGAAACTGTACATAAGTGAGTCGCCCCGTGTCTACGTTTAATAAAGTGGCCCCTGATCGACTTAAAGTAGTCAATGTGGTGCTGTATACGACAATGACGACGACTTTGGAGCCAGTCTGATGCATATTTAAAGGGCGAACACAGTCTAGGGGTTGCGTGATACTACGCCTCACCACTCCAATGCAATTTAGTATACCTACCTATGTTGAAAGCGGAATAAGAAAACTGTGGGAAAATTGAATAAACTACTACTTTATAAATAATCATGCTAGTAAATTAAATTTTCAACTGAATATTGACAGATAAATTTATTGCAAATGCTTCTTTTCTGTTGTTGTTACTGTTTAAAATCAATAATAGTTTTGTTTCGCATTTTTCCAATGAAGTCGCTCCATAAATCTGGAAAGTTTCGACAGAAAAGACTCTATTCTCTTTGAAATCGTTTGCGTGCTGCATAATGTTATTCGGCGTATTTTCTACTTTTCGGTCACATCCTGACAAGACGAGATCTTTGTATGTTGTTGTCGTCGGCTAGAGTTGTGCAACTCCCATAGGACAACTTTGTCCAAGCTCTACAACTATTATTTACAATAAAACAAACCAGAGTTGTAGAGAAACTTGAAAACTTCAAGAATTAGAAAGGAAAAAATCACTAGATCAAGTATGATGATCGAGAATTCTTGGTAGTAAAGAGGAGCCATTTAGAATGATTTTATTACAACTTTTAGCATTGCGAGACAAACGAAAAATGTCGAGATTGCAGTTTTCCGTTATGATTATGACAACGGCACTAGTGAAATTTCCTTTGTTCAATTCCTGATATTTGATAAATATATTGAATGCGGACTGTGAGAATTGGTCAGAATTTTCGCTCCAGTGGTGGGATCGCATAAAATATAATGGCCGTTCCGGATTATAGAAGACATTGTTTTTCCTACAGAACAATAATAATAATAATAATAAGATGGAATACTTTTAATAAAGACTCGTATGAGATGATTTTACTATCATTTTACAACCTAACGTGACTTTTTTATTGCCAAATTTCAACGATGATAAAGGCTAATTGCTGAAAGGGGGCCGACAGTGTGTCAAAACAGGAATATTAAAGACCCTACTCGAGATATGTGGATTCTAACATCATAAAAATGTACGATAAACGTTAAAGACACCGCAAATTTCCTTTTAAACGATCCTTGTATATACCCACATCTTAACTAGACAAGAAGATCGAATTTCTATAGGATTTAATAGATAGACATGTGTTAGTACAACATCTTGTGTATTGTAGGTGAATTTCTAAGGGTAACCACAATAGTCTACCATCATTGCTACTACAGTAAAGTGTCTGGTTGGCGTCAGAATATTGGCGTACACCCAGGTTGTTGTTAATAATCTTGAACAACAAATGCGGTTCATTAGAGCCGGCGGCTGCAAACGCCCAAGTTGTTTTAATAGTGTATCAATGCGCCCTATTAACGTTAGCACGTCTGTAATTACGTTCTGTCCATCAACTGAATAAACGATATACACCAACGTTGCTATAATGAATATCAATAGGCAAACGGGAAACATCATTTAAATTTTTAATTATTATTGTTGCATCAACAGAGAAAGAAAAAAACTGGTGATTTTCTTCTAGTTGCCAACGATGATAATAATAATTTTTACATTGCCACTAATTAGAGATGTTATCTACAATACATTTGCATTTTAAAGACGTTTTGTTGAACACGCTTGTGGTTGTATTTAGTGCTCTTTATCATTATGTAAATTTTTATCTTTCGCCCGCAAAATTAGCAACGTTGTTACTTTCTTTTTTAAAAGAAAGAAAACAATGTCTCGAACAGTTTCTTAATTAAGTTTATCATTACGCGCTATAGACAGCGGCTGGTAATTTATTTTGTAAAACTTATTAGAACGACACAATGCAATTTGTGAATGTTGTCTGTTTCACAGATGTGCATTCGAATGGATAGATCATAATACAATAGATGAGACCATTTATTAGAAGAATACACGATAAGTAACAATAATAGACTATGAAAGAATCACTTTTTAATTAATTTTCTAACAGACGAGAAAATATTGACAACTAACGAACAAATTTCCATTTGAATGACCAACTGTGGGCGTTGATGTTTCTACAATTCAATAATACAAATAGTCGTACTCCAATTTAAATTTCTTCAAGTTTTCTAATTGATTCTTTACAATTCAGAAAAAATCGCTAATAGCTAAAAGACCGCCAATTTCGTTCAGGTTTCAACTCAATTTCACGGTCTATCGACGTTTATAACTTTATAAAAAACGATAACAACTAATCGATTTCGTTATTATAAAATTATTCATATACACATATGTATAAATAGTTAAATCTACTGTGAATGTATAAACTAATAATTTTCCATTACTCAATAATTGGATCATTAGAAATCACTATTATTATTGGTATGATTAAGAAAAATAACTATTCGATTATTATACGTATTATGTAGTTATAGTAAATGTAAATCAGGTATGTTTATCTCTTCACGAGCTAGCAGTATTTACGTGGTATTACAATCACGACAGATAAGTTAAGATTAGCAACCGGATCGAGATTTTAATCTGGACAGTGGATGATTTAGGATGGCCATTTTCACGCGTCCTGTTAGCATCTTCGATAAGACCACAACATGTCTCTGTTTTGCCCTCCTATCTCCAGATACGATAAACTTTACGTTCAACTATCAAACGTAAATCAGACTTTAGAATCGTTCAATGCCTCCATCTATTTCCATTCTTCAATCCAATCAATTTTGAAAAATTATTAACTTTTTTTTATAAATCGTCTGATAAATAAAACATCAGACATTTATTAACCATCAATAAAAATCTGATAATTATTATTCAATATAGAAAGTTTCTCTAATGGAAAATGAATAGAATACATTAATGTCTGAATACCTATTCCTAATTTAATAATTCCGTTAAAAGGTTCAGCTCGTATTTCTTTTCACTGTCAACAATAACCTTGTTAATCCTGATGTAAACTTCAACAGTAGGGTGCATTCAAGAATTGGTGGCTCCCTAAGGCCTCCACTAGCTGAATGATACGTGAAAAAATTTACCCCACTCAATTTTCTCTTAATAGTTTCAATTTCTAATACAATGTGACAACGATAAAAATGTACGATAGTAGAAATTAAATTATGTAGAAAAATTTCGGGTGTAGTCTGCCAATAATAGAAGGTAGGATGGAATACGTGATCGAATTTTTAAATAGTGCTCTATTCAATTGCAGTTGTGCGGTATTCGAATTGAATTAAAACATATATTCGTATAATTCACTATTGTTTTTCTATATTAGAATTATTATAGAGATTGCAGGGCTTCATTCAATTGTCGAGAAAAAGACATTGAATTTACATCGGAAAGTAGTTCTTTGAATGCAGACAGCAGTGTATCAAAGAGACCTTTATAGCTTCCCTCTATTCGATATTCATGAGTTTTATTTTTTGTTTTCCTATTTTATATTGGATCTATGTTCCTTTGATATCCTATCAATGATTTAAAACTAATCCTAATTTTAATTGTAACAGAATACGCTATTTATTTAAATTTAAACATTTTCTATATCAATTTTCTTGGATATTTCCCCAACTTGATAAATCTACAACTATATTGCATTCAAAAATCTTTGTTGTGCGGTAGTTTATGAAAAATGTCAGTTGGAAATTGTTCAGTCAACGTTAATAATTGAAACCGTTTCAGATAATTGAATAAGAAATCTCTTGAGATATATGAGAAATATGAAAGCATTTCGTAGTTGAGTTTAATCAACTGTATTCATATTATAAGACGAATTACACTACTTTGTCTTATGTCTTTCATATCTACATATATTTCGCTATACATGTTCACTTTATAAATGTATACCTTGAGTGGAGTAGTATAGAATTTTCAGTATGTTGTGGTGTCTCAATATTAAATGTGTAGAGTAGACTTTAATTAATTTACCTGTACATTAACCGTTCCCTAATGATCTGAACCCTTCTCTTATCGTACAGACGGAGAGAATACACTGACACGGTACTCAATTAGTAAAATGCGTTATGTCATTGCAATTATTCAAACAAAAAAAAAACACAATTCAATTTAAAAATAACCAAAAATAACCCACTTGATAAATCGATGTAAATTAATTTGTTGTTATACTTATAAAGATTACTGCATTACTTTAAAATTCATTAAGAGTGATAAAAACATAAAACAGAAGCAACGACCCAAAAGTGGTGTAACGTTACAAATATACTAGCGCATTTGATATCGGGGATTAAAAGTATAAAATGTTTTGCAGCCAGTAAGTCTTGGTTCTATAGCTGGATAAAGGGTTGTTCGTTAAATTGCACACATTGTTAAACTACCCCTATTTCAAACTTTCCGCTCTTTCTATATTAATGTATACGATAATCTAAAAATAAATACAACGATTTGAAACTTTCCAAGATTCGATAATATTGTATGAGTATAGAATTTCAAAAATTGTTATAATTTGATAATAGTGAGAGATATCTAATGCATTTTTAATGTAAAATTCGATTAAATTTTTCCACGAAAACATGCAATCGAATAAATTTTAAATAGTCGATTATAAATTGTAAATTTTTAAAATTTCATTCACATGTTTGTTCACATAAAACAGCCGGCAACCATTAAATTCCGGCTAAATACTGCAATTATTCTCATAGAACATCGGAAAAATTCACATAACTATGGCGAATCAGTTATGGCCTAAGCTGTTTAGTAATCGTCTATCTGGAGGCAATAAAATGACACACAGACTGCACACAGCTTGATGAATCTCATGCATATTTAACACGTACTGGCCACAGTCTGATACTGTTGCATTAATAGTGGCACTAATAAATATGTGTAGCAATTCTATTCTACCACAAATGCCTTGAGGTTGCACGCTAAATTCAAACGCACAGTCGAAGGAACATTGAATAGAAATAGAGCATTAGCTCTACAGTCTGCATCATCGATACTTTTTTTTAAATTAAAACTACAGCCAATAAGAGGGAAAGTTGGGGAATTTCGTTAGTTTAATAGTTTTAATAGCAACAGGAAGGGTGATTTTAGAATATGTCAAATGATCCACAATGGATATTATTCAGTTGAATTCTAATATCCGTAAATATAGCACGTGTATGGTTGTATGTGTAACGGATAATGTTTTGTACAAGTGGCGTTTCTGACACCGACACAATACAGATATGTAGATGCAGAATGACAGTGGCATATTGGTGATTGTTCTGTGTAATACAATTTTAATTCAAACAAATTTTTTCTCGTCTACCGTCTGTCATGTAGACAATAAAACACATCCATTATTTAACAGTTATATGCAATTCTACTAATGAAATTCCACCATCAACTTACAACAAATCATAGAAATATTTCCGGTTTTGATAGTTGTATAAATAATTTTTTTCTTCTAATAACAAAGACAATTCTTAATGGTATTTATGTGAATAGATTCAAGAGCGGCTTTCAACCCACATAGAGCTTTCATTTTATATAAACGTAGTGTTAGAATATAAGAGCTTATTTCTAGAATTATTGCGCCAATCTGTATGCGATATAAATAAATACCTCTCAATCAAATCGTGATGGAGCCAAATAGTAAACAATAAAGCGATGTTTAACGCCCATTGAAATGTCGCAACAACATAGTCGCACCCATAATGTCACTCTAATATAAGCCTCACCTTACTAACGTCTAGACAATATCTTCATATTGACCCCTATATGTCAATAAATATCGTTGTTGAAATGTAATTTATACAAATATCTTAACATAAAAGACATTTTATTTGTACAAATCGAATTGAAAAGCTCTAAAAAATTTTTAATTTCCGGTAAATAGCAAGAGAAAACGCGACAAAGATAATCGATATATATGTATTGAGAGTAGGGTGAATTAGAGTCCTGAGGGCTGGAAGAGTACAATCACTGTTACTCATCTCTTCATTGCTATTCATGGCTATTTCATATCGAATCATTCAAACTCTCTATCTTGAATTAATCTTATTTGAAGGTGGGTGAGTGAATGAGCTAATGCATCCGATGAGGGTAACTATCACCCCCTGTTTTTTAATACATTTATCGTGATTAATTAAAACTGTAGGGCAATTTTGCCAAAAGGAAATCTTTATGTTTTGTTCACTAAATAGTTTTTACAATCTTCGATCTGGATTGGGATTAGAAACGTTACAGAAGTGCCATAACAGAAACGGAAGCGGAAACAGAAACATGACCGAAAAAAATACAAAAAAACTTGGAGTTAAACTGCGTTTTTTTCCAATTTTCTGAAAAACTAACAACTACCGGAAAAATTGTAAGCGGTTCGGTCAATTTGTTATACAATGTGAGAAAATCATTGAAAAATTGAGAATATTTGCTAAATTGTAGGGGAAAATAGAATGCTCTACGAATGTCCACTATAACTCAGAATCGAATCAGCATTTTACATGCCAAAAATGCCATTAAATACACCTTGAAATACCCAAATAAGGGTTACTCAAAATTGGCCTTCTTCAGACAATGTATGACAAAAAAGATGTAATGTAAGCGCTCCAGTTTTCCCAAAAACTAACAAACCTATTGGAGAATTTCTTCGAAATTTAAAATACTCTTTCAATCTGTAAGAAAAACAATGAAAAACTGATAACATATGTTAAATTATAAAGGGTACATATGGAATTTTTTTTGAAAAAACTCGTCCTCCAAGATCAGACTCTGTAATTCAATCTTCAATTAGAATTTTTCAAAACAAGAAACGCCGTTAGATGCTCCTTAAAATGCTTCTTCTGATGTCACGAACCAAAACAGAGGTGCGTAACATCTTTGCTTGGTATTCCGTTTAAATTCCTCAACGACGAATTAAAATCATTCCAATATGTGTGTGTGCTATAGAAGATTCACTACAATCTTTAAAATTAAAATCACTATCTCGGCTTCATTTATAAAAGCTATTATAAGTCAAGTCGTGAATCTCGATGAATATTATCGAAATGGAACGACAACTGTCTTGTAAATAATGTGAAGCGAGTATGGTTCACCTAAGGCAAAAAAAGACAATGTCCTTGCATTGGTAAAGGCCAATTATGTAGCAAGCTCTAGGGTTATAACTACTGCAGCCAACAATAACAACAACATGATAAAGATAAGGGTCAATTCGACGCTAGTTGTCGTAGATTTATCGATTCAAAGTCTGGAGTTTATTATTTGCTTATAATGATGGTGGTCAACTCGATTAAAAGTTTTAAAACAGAAGGCGGTGGCAATTTAATATCTTTAAGAAATTAAAAAAAAAAAAAATTAAATACAGGCTTGGTAAGTCAGTGGAGACAATCAATTTTCTACAACAACATTAAGCCCACTGGAAGACTAAAATAAATGATTATGACAAATAAAGACAAAATAACTGATTTTTTCCGGTCTTTTATCTGTGGGTAAAAACATGTACAAGAATGTATTCCAATTTTTCACACTACCCCTATAGTCATCGTCGTCTTTTACGCCGATTTACTTTTTATTGGTCGGCTATGTCGAGCCGAATACTTTATTCGATGAAAGTAAATCTCATGAATTTCATTTTGTCAGTTTCTATTAGGTATCTTATACGTTTCCTTTTTCTATAGGATATCCACCAAAACCAATATAAAACCAACTAAACATAACACAACAAATTTATGTTGCTAAAAAACACCGACAAACCCAACTATAGTATAGTAACGAATTCCTATGGGACGCCAACATGTACTATATGGATGAACGTATAGAGGAAACTAGATGAAATATGAGAATCTTTTCATCTTGTCGTCGCTATATTGTGGCTGTTGCACTGTCGTCCTTTTGCCCAAATGACCACCCGCCAAGTTACGTTAGAAGATCTCTAATGTATCTTTTTCCTGTCTTCCCTGTATTTGCTTTTCAAAAGGTGCATTACGGGATAGAAGAAAAAAATATACAGATGTAAGCACCTATTTAATTCAGGTTTTATCGTTGCGATTTGCCCTCAGGATGTGGTTATAACGAAGCGCTTGGAAAAGAGATTAATAGACTTGCTAACAGGAAAACATCTTCTATGATATATGAAGCTTTGAATTGTTGAATTCTATCAGATTTTCTTCTAGAACAAGACATCATTTTAAAATTTTTAAGGGGACCAAACGAGAAAGATTTGCGTTATAAAATTTATAATCTTCCAAAAATCTGACTCTAATAAGGTTTAGTCTGTTTGATTTTCTTTAGAGATTATTTTACGTAATATTATCGGCGTCTGGGAAGGAATTAAGTTACACAACAATACAGGTGACAACACCTGCGATATTTTCTATAAAGGGCTGAAATGAAAACGATATAATCCTTAAGGTTAGCCGGAATTTCATTTTGAGTAGTCCGTAAAAACAGGCGGATTATTTTAAATATTTTAATATGATTTTTATTAAAGCTAAACCGTATATATTCCAACATTTTATGAAGGCCTCATATAAAGCTGTCAGCGTAATTTAAAATTATGTTGAGGTTAATTTCAAGACTCGTTTCTTCCCTTCCGTCGTTTTTAATTCTATATCTCTTCTACCATATCATTTCTACTATTCTTTTAAGATGTTCAAATTTGAATCGTTTTAAAAACGATAAATTATTCTGATTTATTTTAAAAACAACAACGAGGAACAACTGGTCCCTTAATGATTATGAATATTTAACGATAAATATTGATTATAAACAACAATAACAACCCGCCCAAAAATCGTAAAACTATCAATTAATTCCAGTTGGATAAATATTGGAATTTTGGTGAGATTGTACTGAAAAAAATTACGTAAGCTAAGATTAATTAATACATGAATGAAAATTAAAACTCGGTAGAGTCTATTGAATATTCATTAAAGGTAGTGCTTTTAATTTTATGAAAAAAGCACCTAGCATCCTCTTCATAATACGGGCAGCAACAGGTTATTTTTATCTTTCAGTTACTGAAGACCACACACATGTTGAAATGTTTACAGATTAAAATTAAATTTTATTTCGATAATAACAATTTTCATAAAGTCGACAATGAGTCTATAGTGGAACAAATAAAATTTACAGGTGAAATATATTGAAGACTAGGAAATTGTAGGATAGACATAAACCACATGATGCAGTCGGCCACAGAAACTGTTAATTGGAGGTTAGAGACAGTTGTGGTCAGGAAATAACGCCATTGTCACGTCCTGAACAGATAGCCCATCCACAATTGCTGTCAGGTGTAAGGAACTTAATAACATTGCAGATGAATAGACGCCGTCGTCTATGGTAAAATTGCACAAGATCAATGTCCAATTTACAAATAAATCAACCCGATTTTTATCCAAATATTCCACATAAATATTGATTCATAATTTGAGATTTACATCAACGATAATTATCTCGTTTGTATTGAATTCGATGTAAACTTTCCGACCATAATTCGAGTTGATTCTATTTCCCTCAAACACATCTATCTCTGTTCGTCTTTTATAGTTACTTGACAGTTTGTATTGTTAGCGTTTTGAATACATACAGAGAAAGAGCGAGAGAGAGAGAGATGTTTGAATGAAGAAAACTTCTCTTAATTGACCTTTCACATCAGTTGACATATTAATTAAGGTATTTGTTTTTGGTCTTTCTAGTGGTTGGTTCTGGTAACGGCGTTTTCTAATTAATATTTTATGAATTCGAAAATTGTAGAAATTTCCGAACAAAACCTAAAATTAGGAATTTTCTAGAAAAACAACACGATAGGCGTTAAAGTTTAAATTATAAACCATCAAAGAAATTCTTTATAGATAATAACAAGGTGGTTCAAATTGGAGAAATCGACAATTTTCCAATTATTCAACATAAACAGCATCCAATTACTGTACTTAAAACACGTACATAATTTTCGAAATAATGATTATAGAGGCGTAAAATGACAAATAAATGAAAGTTTTATTTTAGAATTTTTTCTCAAGAAACAAGGCATCAATCAGTGTACATTTCTTGTAAACCAAAACATTATTAGACGTTCAAATGTTGAGTGATGGATCGGTGAACGATCCTGACATTTTAGCCGAAATATATTTGCATAACCTCCATTTGTGAGAAGGAATATTCGGTAAACAAACCCCTCATCATCTTATTGAAAACTTTGATACCTGTCTCAAATGTATTTATTGTACTGTATCATTTTATCTTCATATTGAAAACGTAAATGATTGGTTGTTTCGAAAACTCCTATAATAAAACACGAATAATATCCAAAATCGATACGTTTTATGGCCGTCATTATAATAACAAGTCAAGGAATCATTAGTACCATAATCATAACAATAAAAAAATGAGATTACAACAGTGAACGTGTCAAATATCTTTCACAAGTCGAAAGATGTTTTAATGAGCTGAAAATACAACCGTTTATTGTTCATTTAAGAATTTATCACATCTGTAATGATATTCGAAAATTAATTCAATCTTTCATAACTACTAATATCCACTTAATTACTATAATAAAACGTTGGATAATATAAATAAATTGTGTGATTTTTTAAATAAATTGCATTCTTAATTAATGGTGCCAAAATTGTTATTTATTATTAAAGCAGTTTCAAAATTGAATATCGTTTTTCCCATTTAATATTCGGCACTCGTTCAATATTTGTAAACATATATTCGGAATCAATAAAATATTTACGAGATTTATTACAAATAAAATTGATGTAATACGCGCATTGAAAGCTACTGATTTCAATAACAATCTGTATTTGTTCATATAAAGACAATATTTTCCAAGATTTGTTATTAGGAATTGTATAAAAACAAGATAGAGGGAAGTTGGGAATTATGAATAATTACTTGAAATTTGAACACCTAGTCTCTTCCAAGTCATAACTCATACTGGAGCACAAACATTCCTTAATGGTAGACTGGTCAAGTCGCTTTGAAAGATAATACCAGGTTGTCAAAAATAATGAATCATTCATCAAATAACATAGACTGTTGTAACAATAACAGAAATCTGTCGCCTGTCTTCCGCAATTAACTTTCCTTCGTTTTTTTCCATGTTACATCACAATCGTTTGTACGTTCAATTAAGCCTCTAATTCTTTTATAAACCAATAAAATAATAAAAATAGGGGAGAAATTGAACATTTAGATGTCGCAACTTTTATCGTAATATTTTACTTAAAGAAAATAAAACTTGTCAAAGTTTTATTACCGAAACGCTACTCCAACTACATAACCCTATCATAATTCACAAACGATCGTAAAATCATCCTAAACGAAAATTTATATAAATAAATACGTAGATTATCGGTTCAAATTTGAATTTATCAATGGGAATAATTGAATCAAAACGAAGACATGTTAAAAAATACCGTAATACGATACAGCTATCAATCTTTTTTACAGGCCATTCATTTTCCGTATGCCACCACAAATGTACGCACAATTTTCTCGTTTTTCTCCCTTGGAGTGAACTAATTTCGAACACGAGTTCAAATTGTTTGTTCTACAAAATAAACACTGGAGAATCAAATGAACGGCTAATTCAGATACTGAAAACATCATCTCAACGAGGTGATTAATTTGTTAAGTAATGTTTAGATTGGTAACTGACACTTTTTCCGTTAAAATAATCAAATTTAGGATAGAATTTTGTATATTTTCAATTTCACTCAAACCAGGTGAGGGTAAATAATAGAAATGTTCGATTAAGTTAATGGAATGAAAACCAAAAACTGTCAATCATTTATCCACAATACAGAGTGCTAAATTAAGGGTCAACCCTTTCTTATTTATAGTTATTGGGGTGTGTCTAAATGAGATTTTCTAAGAAAAACACTACTGATTGATACATTCGATTTAAGTACGGTAACGGTCAGAAATATCGATAAATTTCACGTCTTCAAGTTCACCTAATTCCCTTCGAAAATGTTGAATAGTTTGAAAGATTAGTATCGAAAGCTTTAAGACGTCTTGTTATCGAACTTTATCACGAAATGTGATCCATTTGTAAACACCAGGTAAAAGCAACTATAAATATTTCTAAAAGATTGTATATAGACTGAATACAAGCAGAGTGTATAACTAGAAACAATTAGCTCACAGTAGGATTTGAAATATTTTCTCGTTGTTTGATAAAAACCAACCGAAATTCATTTAAAATAATTAAGGAAAAATTAATGGTCATATTTTTTATCAAAGGGATTTCAACCATATTTTTTTTAGGGAGAAAAGCGTGGAATTCCAATTTGTTGAATCTTCTATACGGCTTTAACAATGTTGTGCACTCTCGTATAACCACCACTACCGCATCAGGGGGTGAGTCTTGTTAAATAGTTTATATGTGTGTGTGTTTGTCTGAAATATGGAAGACCAAAACAAGAATCGTTGGGTCTGACAGGTATACAACAAAACTATGTGTGCCTGACCTGTCTACACCCCCTCATCATTTTATTATAACCACGGCCTGTTATGTTATCTCCGGTATCTATCTAGAAATTGCCCCCAAGTTGACCATCGTCTACTTGAATTTGAATAGAAAACCAACAACATTCAGTTTCAACCGGTATTATAAAACTATACTAATTGAATGTTGGTCTCAATGTTTTTATTTCTCTTCTTCTGTAGCAACAACAACAAAAAATTCTGATAAATGGAGAAAATATCTCAAACATTAGCAAAATGTTCGATAAGACCGTACCAGACGCCAATATATTTCTTGTTTTTATTCCACAACACATTTTGTATCAATTGAAAGTGATATTAATTATGTGAAAACGAAAGAGAACAGAGGAAAGTTCCAACAAGAAAATCATCCATTCATCATTGTGTTCCGAAGCGTATAAAATAGATAATGTGGGCGGTAAAGTGCGACAGTTTATAGTATCTTTATTCAAAAACGGATAGCAACAACTAGAATTAATTTTTATACGAAAATAAAAGAGTCTTGAACATTTCTAATGTACACTTGAACATCGAGAATAAACGAACAATAAAAATCTTCAAGTATAAGTTAAACGTCTAAATGATCGATGGAATTTCTTTGTATCACAACATCAATATTTATAATTCTATTTCATACAATTATATTGGTAGATATTGCTAAGTTAATAGTCTATGATTGATCAACATCATCGTAAAGATTTCGATTTATTATCCAAATAATAATAGTGTCACATTTTTGATTATTTCGTGAACATCTAGTAAAGTTTATAACATGCATGTACATACAAACTCTATTGTTTAACTCTCATACGTCTATAGAGAACAGTGAAAGAAAGAATCTAATACTACTGTCAAGGGAATAAAAGAGAATTGATTCGAATAGCCTGGCATTATTTGAAATCCAACGGATATTACATTTTTCCTTTGAACTCTCAAGTAAATGTATCATGTTTTATATTACACGTATATAAAACACAACTTTAATAAAGTGTTCCAAAATAACTCAACTAGAAAGGAAGCGACATTAATTTTACCGTAAAAAATCGAAACTCAAAAAGTAATTTGTAGAATTTCCCAGGGTTATAATCGTCATGCTCTCAATTTATTGTAACATACACAAAATTCAAGCATTGTAAAGTATGTAAATTATTATGGAGGGTTATAGGAAATAAGGGCAAAGTAGCGTTGTAACAAAAAATTTATGTCGAAATATAGCCCTTCTAATTTGTTGTAACAAAACATGTGATTATGTAAATTGGGGTTCTATAGTGAGTGGTCTCGGCAAATCTCCAATGGATTATATGCATATTAATAGTATAACATCCTAGTGAAATTGTGTGTGTATATGTTAAATTCATGCTTGAGGTGAAATATCTAATAGAGAGATAAGGATATGGATATAGAAATGAAATTATGTGTACATATATGTAGGTATAGAAAGTATCAAGCGAATAGTGAAGGGTTAAGAGCTGGAAGGCTCATATGGAAATTTAAAATTACTTTGTTTAATTAATAGTTAAAATGTGAAATCTACGATCGACAATATTACATAACGTATTGGTGCAAATTATTTAGAAACTGGATAATTGACTTGTGCAAAAAATTCAATTTCAAGATGTAATTTACAGCAAGATTTACTGCACCGTTCACCAACAAAAAAATAAAACCTTTAAACGCTATAGAAGAACTCAAAGAAAATGATAAATTTTCAACTATAAAAGGTGAGATGCTTTAACAAAAAACCAGTTCGAGAAAGTTGAGAAATTCCATTGTTAAAATTCGAAAAAAAATGACTTTCTTTCCTCAATAAATTGATACAACTACAAATTAACCCAAAAGTCGCCCCTAAATTTAGTTTAGCACAATATTTATCATTTAGATGCGTTATCAAATTCGTTCGTAAACTTTCTCGTTATTCTAGCTAAACAATAAAAGAATGGAAACGTTTCAATCTTTACGGTTTATTTCATCTTCTTTGTTTTATCTTTAAATGTTTACACGGTCTTTTAAAACTACTACATTCCCTACTTTATAATAAAATTTAATTTCGCTTTTATGATGCATTTGTGGTACTTTTACGATTCGAAATAAGGTGTTGGCGACAGACACTGATAACATGTTAAAATCAGCAAACCAACAGAAGAAAAAAAAAACTAAAACCCAAACCACTAGTACCCCTCTATCTGTTTTAAGATAATATCTAAATTGGTGGCGGGGAATGTCTTCTTTCGGTTTCGAACAAAGTTTCCTAATTAAAAGATTTTTAACGTTGATATTGTTGATGTTTTACAGTTTGTAAAAATGCAACCGCCACTTGTACGTTCTTATCAAAATAACATGACGTTTTATAGGTAACTTTTATGGATGGCAGCGGCTATTATTTTAAAACCAAATATTTTACACCCTAAGTCGATTAATTCTTGTTTTCTTTTCTCGTATTTTAAAACACAATTAATGCTAAATTATTCAATCTACCGTTGTTTTATTAGCTTATGTAAATAACTTACCGAAACCTTAAACTAAATCAAATTGGTGGTAGTGGTAATTGTGGTACTTACCTAAAACAAAAAGAAATACGATTAAAATTTTTGCATAAAATTTACAATAGCGTTACATTAATACTAACATGTTTTGAAACGTTCTACCTACTAGAAAGTACAATTACATTAAAGGCACTTAAGGTAGTTGGTGCTTGTCAATGTAACTCCCATAAGAGTGATGTTTACCAAGTTTGGTTAAGATGGATTCAAATCTTGCTTTGAATGAGGAAAAAAACGCCATTGATAGGGACATTAATAACCACAAGGATACAGCTATTTCCATATAGAGTAAAACATGTTTGATGTGCGTCTCTTTTATAAAACAAACATAAAAATATTGTAAGAGAAATAATTTGCTTATCGTAACGGATACGTTTGTAAATGGTTTAAGATAATTCTCCTTGTGTGATGTAGTGTAGTTTTTATTTGAAATTAACGAGGACGACAGGAATCCGTCCCCGCTTTTGACTTGTTTCATAGAGCAAAGGAAACATTTAAAAGCCAGAACGGAACAGTTTTAAAAGACATACTTTAATAGTGACTTCCGGTGAGGTATTTCGTCTTGACTTTGTTGAACTTTGTAGAGAGGCATCTCGAATCGTTTTATAAAACAAGACCGCTGTTAGTTTAATTCGAGCATTACTAGAAGAATGTTGTTCTATTCTCTCTCTCTATCTTTGTTGGTAAATAATTTAATGTGAAGACCTTTGCTGATCTTCGTCATAGAAATTATCTGCACAAAGTCATATCTCTCGATTTTCTACACTACAGTAAATCTTAAACAAACTATATACTTGTATATCTAATCCAAGAAAGTTTTATGTTTCTATGGAAAATTCATTTTAATCTTCAACGAATTCAGTTGCATGTACAATAGTTTTGCATATTTACATTTATGTCAAGACAGGATCGTATAATGTTGAAAGAGAAGAGATGTCGGAGGAATAGAACAGCTGGCGATTAGAGATTTAATTCCTCTATTCACATCAGTAATGCTGCACATAAACATAATCTCACGAACGGGGTTGTCGAGTGTTGAGCAAACATTGGAATTACAATGGACGATTGTGTCGCGTTATATATTTGTGTCCTTCTCTTGTTCGATTGCTGTTACTACTGCTGCATCAGCAATACACTGCCAATAACCAATGTCACGATTCCTTCACGAGTCGAAATAACGATAAACAGTAAAATTTTTAGCATTTTTTCCCGATAATAGCCTGTTTATTGTAAATCAACTAAACAGGATAAAATTTTGTTTGTATACCACAAGAGAAATAACAGAATTTCCGTATTAAATAAATCCGCATAGAAAAGAAAAACTTATTGTTCAAATAATTTGTAGTTCTTTAAAATATTGGAAGAATACGCACAACTGACACACGAATACGAATGACCAACTAAATTTGGAATTGTAAGATTAGAAATTTAGTTATTAACGATATCTGGGGAGTTTTGTTACCGACCCATTTTTTGATAGACGCGCAATTTGAAAATTTCAAATTTGAATTGAGCGCTTCCCAAATAACTGGATTGATATGACCAAATTCCCGAAATTTCTAACCTTACTATTTGGGGTGCTGCAAAACATTCGAAAAATTGCATTAAAACGAGTTAATATGAATAAGAATGGTCAAATTCAGGAAATTTTAATGCACGATTATTCAGCGTTTATTTGTGTTTATTTTCGAATAATTTCTCTCCGCGTACTCGGAAATTACTTTATGTCTAGTAAATTACCCTAATACCATGTTATTTTTAATGTTTAATAACATGTACATGTTCTTTTATCGTAACAATCTTGATAGGTGCTAGTGTATGATGGCTACAATTTTATGATTTTATCACAACAATCTTCACATGATCTAGACATTTATCTGTATGCATCTTAATTTCTTAATGTTATGAAAGAAACTGGATGATTAACTAGAGAAACACAAGTAAATCAAACAAATCAAAAAAAGGAGATTGATTTGAATGATTAAATCTGAAGACAGGAAACACCCTGATAGGTTGTTAATAATTTTTCAAATTGTGTGCTAAAACTAGTCATGACCACACCTAGAACTGTCCGAATATTAAAATAAACACAAGTTTGATATGTTGTCGACATAATCCACAATGAATTAGAACAAAATCGATGTTAAAGTTGGTGTAAACTGATGGATTTGTTGTATAATCAATCACAATTCTAAAAGATCGTCTAATCCTAACATTTATCACAGTTGAAAATTGATTCTATTTCGACAATTAATTAATAAATTAACAGTTAAAAATACCGATCGATGTTTGAAAGTACTAGGGACAGATGTCTGGAAGGTTTACGATAACCAGATGACGTACGTACTTTACTAGCTGTATATTTGAAAATAAACGCAAGGAAATTGGCTTTTCATGTTTCTTGGTAATACCAGCACACCTAGTAATGTATAAAAGAAAATCCCTTACAGTTCGTCCAACTTGTGCATTTTATTATCAGGATCAATCGCCTAAGGAAAATGTAATTGAACTTGATTAAAACACGGAAAAGTATTTTATAATAGTTGACATACGGTGTAAAGTTTACAATGTAGACAAATTTGATAATATCAGAAAGGTAAATATTCATGGAATGTTTTCTTGAAAAAAAAATTAACTTTCTCTCGTTTTTATTTTTAATCATTATAACGGATTAAATGAATGATTAATTATGATTTCTTTGAAACGACAAGTATCAAATGATACCAATTAATTAGCTTATTATCGGAGAAATAGTAATATTGTTTCATGGATTTCTCTTTTTATTTGTCGTTGTGGTCGCTGTTGTTTCTGTGTATAATCCGATGAAATCATGATCGTATCTTTGTATAACGATCGAGTTTTATAGTCTGCTCGTGATAGCCAATGGGCTACAAGAGCTTTACAATAGGTCACCACACTGTCAGTTACACCAATATAGGAGCTTGTTTAGGAATTAGGTCGATTTATAATATAGGTATAGGTGTATAATGTATAGAAATATAGAACGATATGTAGCATTAATCAATATTTACCAATAAAAGTCAATTTCTATCAACACGATTCTGAAAATAACGCACACAGTGGTGGTTTGTTGACCGAACCGCAACCCTTCATTTTCAACACTTGATAAAATTGGAATTAGAGAGATGGTAGATTCGACACATCTGTATACACACATTTATATGATTTAATAGTTAATTCATAAGGACTATTGGTGTTTAAGTCATCACCATATCTCTGTGTATACAGTCGGCAATAATAAACGTATATTCAGGTATATAGTATGATAAACGACAACAAACAATCGGTTGGATCCGATTTAAATTAGTCTCCAATGTGTTTCATTTGAGATTGTTAAAGGGGGGGCGGTTAAAGCGAGATTCGATAGGATAACCTGTTGTTGTTCGTTCCCATGCGTTTCAGTTACCCATTTATTGACAGGTTCTCGTTTCAGGTAAATTTATTGGTACGATATTGGTAGGTATATGAGACAATTTATATAAAAGTCTCAATTTAAACACCCAGAGAATTTTCAACTTCTTCAAGAATCTTACTATCATTATAGACACGTATAAAATACTTCTATACAATTACTTGAAACTACTCTGGAGACATACGAAGAAAATTAACTCGTTTCAAAGTTATGGTAGCTGTTAATATCAACATCGATTCTTTTGAGAATTGATTCGATAAAAATATGAAAATAATTAAGTAAACACTGTGATTAATCACAATATAATGCAGAAAGCTTGTATTTACCTCTCAACCCCATCTTCCATAAAATATAACCCTCTATGTATTGTAAAAACAACGTAATTTCGGTGCACTATGATGGTTTTGTCTGCACTGAACTTTCCGTATAAATCTATTAGATATGGAAAAAACCCAACCGTTTGGTAAGGCACAATATTAAATCTAAATAAACAAACGGGCGCTACTATGTTACTAACAATAAACACCCTCGCCCGTCAATATAGGGTGTTTTCTTCGTATATAGGTGTATATTGTAGTGCATTTTTGCTTCCCCCTAATTTTCTTCTCTCGTCTCGTCTTTATAGAGAAAAGTTGCGTAAGTGAAACCACAGAAACGACATTATTTTCAATTTGCGGTTTGCGCTTGTTAACGCGGCTGCAGTGCAATATAAACGTTCGAAAGTCGCATAAATTCTTGTTTTTTTTTTTGTACTTGTATTTGTGCACAAGCCAAACTGCACGATATTGTTCTATCTTTTAGCTTGTATTCGATCGCTCTTATTTGTACTGCCCCATCATTATATTGTTTTATAGTATATGTAATTTGCCCTCTCACGATCTATATCTGATAGTTTCATCTAAATATTTTATAAAATGTCTTCCAATCGATGCGAATATAACCAACTTGGGAAAGTTACAAATGGTATTCATGTACCCTTTATAACTGTTCTTTGTTATAAAATGGGGGAGGGCCAGAGGCCGCACGAGGTCGACAGGCAATTAGCCTTCTCACGGTGTAATAGTTGCTATTTGTTGCGGATAATATTCTATTGTTTACATTGAATAATTCCATGCGAAATCAATTAAAGTATTAACAACTAATAAATGAAATTCTCAATAAAATTTCAGTCAACATATGTAGACATACAATCAATTCTATAGGGAAATATACAAGACTATATTCGAAAATGAAAAGAATATAACATTGTTACATTGTTGCTGAATATATTCGCCTTTAAAATCCGCATTATATCGTGTATTCTTTTGAAATAACTGATAAAAGATGCAACAAATTTTGCTATCTGCAAACAAGTTGCATTTATTTTCAAACAGTCTCCCAATATTTCAACCACTTTAGTAAACAGATGGGATGAATAGAAAATTATACCTTTGCCAAATCTCGACAAGGTTGTGCCACTTTTGGCTTAGAAAAAATGAACAAGAATAAAATGTGATATACACAAAGAAACGCTGAATTGGCGTTTAAAAAATTTAATAGAAATGCGTGCTAACAATTCTAATATCTTTCTTTTTCATTTTTCTAACGTTCAAATTTAGTTCTTACAACGATAAATTGGTGCAATTGAAATTTCCGCGATAGACTTTCTAATTTTAGTACAAGAACATCCTCATATAAGGTTAGTTGATTGTTGTTGTATATTCTTAAGACATTGAATTTCACGGAATTTGCATATTGTCAAACAGTACAACACCCTCAAGCTAAGTGGAAGAAAATCAGAATTACGATCGAAAGATAAGAAAAATTTATAAACTTCCATAATGCTTTTTTCCATGTTAAGAAGCTTAAAAAATTTAAATTGCAAATGCCTTTGTTTCGAATGCTACAATTAAATTGTGGCTTACCATACAGCTGAACATTTGCCAAATTTATCCATGTATTTGTAATATTTATTATCCAATATACAAGCAATTTGAAGGAATTTAAATTTGTTACAATTTGTTATTATTGGAACATTGCTATGTCATGCTGTGACTGTACGATTACTGAACAAGAAATTTTCAAGTTACAAAATTCGACGTTTTCAATTAACAAACGATTTGGTGACTGTCGTTTAATTAAGAATCGAGATAATGGAAAAAGTTTTCCCATACATTTTTCACCTCGAAATTTAACAAAATTTTAACTAGAATTTTTATTAAAAAGTCCTCATTTACAAAAGTTGTCCGTGTAAAACAATTCAAGTCATTTAACAGACATCTGATTAAACTGCTCTCAATTGTAAATTTTAAACTTGTTATGGGTACAGCTTTCTGGTTGTCGGTTTTATTAAGTTTTTCCACAAAGAACACCTGCAACCCTATTCATATTATGGTAGCAATACCGGCGAAATGATCAAGAAAGAAAATATAGTCGAGATAAAATGTGACTTTTGTGAACCGAAAGCTATTTAACAGTCTTGTATAATTCATGTCACCCTGTCAGCATTCTCTGTACCATGTCCGATTTAATAGTCGATTAACAGTCTTGGAACTGTCATAAAAGTCGCAAAAGTCTTGCCTTGCATCGAAATGCGTCATCATTGAATCTTGTAATCTTTTCATCAATTTTAAACAGCAATTCAATTACATTCACTAATCATCCAAACAAGTTTTACAACAAAGACAATTCCCATAAACACTTGTAAATATTCATAAAATATTAACAATACAAAAAGATTTTAATGTTATTTCGTAAAAATTGCGCATATGCAAATTAGATATCGACCCAACTAACAAATTGGCTACTTCCCGATTCCGACATCGAAATCACATCCCGAAGCAACCGGAAGTCCGGGGTGCAATTTCCTGTGTGACTACAATGGAAGGCTCAACTAGAAATCCGGGTAGATCTTATAGTATGAATCACTGTAAACATGCTCCAGACGGTGTCGAGGTATAAGAACGAATAACAGGACCGGGATCCGATATGTTGTTAGAAAATAACT
Source organism: Mylabris phalerata (assembly GCA_020740385.1). Classification (NCBI taxonomy): domain Eukaryota; kingdom Metazoa; phylum Arthropoda; class Insecta; order Coleoptera; family Meloidae; genus Mylabris; species Mylabris phalerata. Next base: position 3,539,010 of record JAJEOX010000299.1, on the reverse strand, counting down.
AGCCACAAACGAGATTTTCACACTAATGACCTCTTCCAATCGGCTTTATAGCAACGAAAGTATAAAAATATTTTTCAAATCATTTTGACAAAAACCGGAGAGAAAACAGTGAAAAAACTGGTTTTAAAAGGCAATCAAAGGAGATAATTATCCATCAAACAACACTAAAAGGGTGGATATAATACAGTTCGACTACTGAGGATCAAACTTGAAACTACCCTCCTTACTGCGCTCAATTAAGAAGTTGACGACAAACGAACCCAGTCTTTAACGATAACAAATTCTGCACTATTCTTTTAAAATAAAGTAGCGGAACACGCCATGACATTCTTTTTTCTCTTTTCTCAACGTTAGTTGAGGGTGAAGATAGATGATAATGGAAATTAGTAGACGACGTTCATACTTTTTTGTTTCTTTCTCTATATTAAAAGAGTTTTTACATTTTATAATCTATATTTTCACATTTTTTCTAGTTAAACGGTGATTTTTCTTGATATAGTCAACAATTTACAAGACTTGAATACATCGAATTGGAGTTTGGAACAAAAAGACTGAAACACTTGTATAAAACACTAATTCCAAATGAATCCTAATGCTGCTACTTGGAAAACCGCTTTTCCGAGGATAATGAAGGCGCTCCAACTTGATAAGAATGAATCACTTCTCTTTTTCCTGAGATTGTCGTTTTCGGTGAGCTTCTTTGTTATTGTCTATGCTACTCGATTAGTAATTTAATTGAAACAACAGGCAAAAAAAGGTTTTGCAACCATTAATTTTATTAAAAGCAAACGGTTTTTTGTGCGTTTTATATGAATTATACATTTTTCATCTGACCAAAACATTTCCTACAATTGACCATAAACATGATTAATAACTGAAACAGTTTTGACGCATCTAAGAAATATATCTTAACAATAGTCGACTTTCCAGTTGAAAGATACATTGAGAGCACGCGATTTAATCGTCGTAGTTACTGTGGTTGCTATCCACAACGTTCCCCCTTTGGGATATTGGCGGCATTTGTGCCAAATCAAACAAAATAATCGGTTCGTAACTACAAATAGGGTAGAGGGACGGCAAAGAGGCATTTACGGGAATGTGCAAAAAGCAATGCAGTAACCGTCGTCGTCGTCGTTGTCGTCGCATATTTGCTGCATCGAACCGAGAGGAGCGGTCAAGTGTGTATAGAACGCATCAGTTGAGCTTCCAGTGAGATAATGTTAAAATTTAATTCACCCTCTCTTTTGGCTTTTATTCACACACAGTTTACGATTTAATTTTTGAAAGAATTCTATTGATATTATAGACGAGGGTTTGTTCGACTATTTGATAAGCTATTAAAGAGGAAGATTGCGAAAATGCGGTATCTTGGGAAACATTAACGGGCAGTGTTGAGGGTGTTATAAGGCACAATTTGGTCGATGGTGAATAACATAAAAACCAATCGCCAGATAGAAAATACCAAGCAATATAACGCAAAAAAATACGTGATAGTTATTGGATTAATTGTGGAGGAAAAAATAAAGAAAATGGGCGAATTATACAAGTTGTACAGTTTCATTTCGTGTACTAAATAGAAAATAAGCTCATTATGTTGACGTAAATTACGTTCTTGCACGTTTCTAGTCAAAATGTAAACATAAACGTCAGTCAATGTGATGAGCTTATTTACAAAGAAAATAAAAACGAATTAAAATTGTATACAAAAATAGCATAATGGGACATGTTCGTTAATTACATCGTTATTGTTGTATTTCTAACTTTAACGACTATTCGTAACGATTTAGGATTATTGCATGCATTTATATTGAATGGCCGTATTTTAAACGTTAATTAGCACTAAAACATATTAAGATGGATTTAAAGTTTATTATCAATACTATAAATGAGAGACTTTAAACTTGAAATTTTAATGGAAAAAACTCGAAATTTGCTTGTCAGAGAATGCCTGCTGTGATCATGCAGAAGATTTGTGTGCAACGATCATGGCATGCGATCATATTTCAATACATTGAAAGTGGAGTGTTTCTATTCTTTCATTTTCTATTAGTTTCAATATATGATTATCAATAATCATTTCAAATATATCCAGTAAAGATAGTTGTGTCGTCCTTACCTACAACAAAATACCCCTCTTTCAACTTTTTCTATCTGACATTATTCAATGGACTCTAGTGGATGAAGACAAATGGTAGAGAGAGGCAGTGACCCTTTGCAAGCTGACGGATCTGTCGAATCAGCCGCCGCTAGTAATTCATCACAGCTACTATCAACTACTTTATAAAAGTACGACCTTTTTTCTTCCATCGTCTCAACGCTTTTTCTATTTCATCTACAGGTGTATAAAACTCACAATAAATAGAGTCTGAGCGTGAATCGAGGAGTGTCCAGTATAGCACAAACACAAACAAAACTCGATCGAATCGGTTGAATTAATTGAAAGAATTTACGATTTGTATGTGAAACTAATTTATTGGATAAAGTTTTATATTGCGTATGCTATCAAAAATAAATATTGAGTGATTGGCAATATGATTAAGAGTGTATCGAAAAGGCCAATATTTCCAACTGGGCCTGCAAATGCTCCAACTGTTTTAATCTTAAAGTGCAAGTAGTGTTGTTATGGTTAGTTGTAAAGTATCAATCATTTCAAACATATTACATGTTATTTCTCACAAAGAAACATGAAACATCATCGTTCATCATTTTATTTCACTTGTATTATATAATGATCGCTCTCTTTAATCTTGAAAACATGTTCCACAATCTCTAAACGAAGAACGAAACAAAGATAGAGATGATTTTCGATATGTGTATAAATAATGAACGTGATATTGCATAAATAATGCCAAAATTTTTTCTAAAAATTGTCAATACTGTTTGAAAAGTAGTTCTTCGAGAGGAAAAACGTAAACTCTTTGAAATTCTTCAATTTCCTAACAATTTTATACACGTAAACATTCTAAGCGCCGATGTTTACTGTTGAATAAATCAACGATTCTATAGACAACTACAACAATAGTTTATGTAAAATTTACATTTTATCCACCCATTTACTAAGAAATATTGATGAAAGTAGTAATATGGTAATGCGGAAAATTGGAAAGTCGACTATTAGTTTTCCAACAAGAAAAAAACCACCTATAAAACTTTGATTTACTATAAAATATTGTTATTTTTATCTTATAAAAACAACAATTTCTTGTTAGATTACTTCAGACTTCCGTATGTTTATTCAATTTATTTCCACTATACGAACACAAACATTCATATTATAATTTTACAACAGATAAGAAGGATGTTGTTGATTAAAAGCTAGACAGAAATACACAATAGAATTGTATCTTCACGTCTACCTGAATTCTAAAGGAAATGATTTCGAATTGATTTCATAAAATAAGAAAAAGACATCCAAATGATTTAGTTCTAGTCACATAGTATCGCACACTAGTCTCTAGATATTTAAAGATGTTTGATCATCTACGGATATTGCTATCAAAATTACTGATTAGATCCGAGTGTGTGGACCAAAGTGGATAAAGTTGCAAACATGATTCCCTACAAATCAAATACAGACTCTTTTAATTTACTTTCTATTCAACGAAATCAAGCCGTATCGAATAAAGACGAAGGAAACACCCATGCTACTTTATTCCAATGATAATAAATAATACAAGAAAATTGTATACCTTGTAATTTTAGATTGAATTTAATATAAATATAAATTTGCAAGTTTAAGTTTTGTTCTTTATAAATTCCCACTTGTTGGGGGTAATTGGCGAAATTTCTCAAGCCAATTTCAGGTTCATGATTATGATGCAATAATGCAGTCCTATCGAGTAGTTGTTGTTAATGACAGTAATGACCCCAACTGTTTCAACGTTCATTTATCACTAGACTATAAGGCGATTATTACCACAACTTATTGTCTTTCGAAACCCTATAATATTTCAAGCCGTTAAAACCAGTCGAAGCTCGACATTTTTGTCTTTCTATTTTCAATTCTTATTGTACAACTTAATCGATTAAAAAAAAATCCGATAGGAAGCTGGAAAAGATCAATTCGAGGGCTAGATTCTCTTCAAAATCAAAATCAATACAAACGATAAACCATCAGAATAAGACCCTTGCCTCGTCACCGAATTGTGACACTAATGACAAAAATTCAATATAAGTCATTTTAATCGAATTATTGTTTCAAATAAAGCTGTTTTATTGAAACTTTAACATTTAACAAGATTCAATTTTATCGGACAATAAATATACAACATTGTTGATGACATTTTTAATTATTTCAACTTCAATAGAAACGATGAATTTTCAAAACACAAATATTTTCGTGACGGTTAACATTGCAATTTCCCACGCCTAGATAACGGCAACAATATTGTTGTTATTCATGGATTTCACCCATCTCGACGCAAATTTATCAGTTGATAACATACAAATCATGTAGAATCGTTAACAATAGAAGAATGTCGGTAAAAATTGCAATTGACCCATGTCTAGTTTTGTTCTCGTTTCTCTATAGGAGAACATAGTGTTGTAGTCATATGAGATTAATTGAAAGAACCCCCTTTTTAACAAATGCACGTACACCTCGTCTCTTTAAAAACTATTGTTGCTCACATGGAAAATTTCAATGCAAATTAATAATGCCCTCATGTCTGTACGAAACAAAGAACAATTGTTTTTAGAATATTGTGTGTAAAGCCACCCTTTATTTGTTAAATACGTCAACCGATTAATATACAAATAGACAAATTCCACTAGAGCATTAAAAATGGACTTATTAATTTAATTCGTAAATATAATTTGTAAAATTTATGTTTTTTATTCGCACATCGGTTGAAATCTCTATTTGTAAAGCTGGCATATGTGTCCACAATTAAATTTATATTTTACAACTCTCCACTTTATTTTCCTACATTCACCAGTAACGTTAAAAAGGAGTGCGTTTTTTTAGGCATTAATTTAACACAAAACTCCAGTATGCAACGTTATTACAGTCTCTTCTTTATTATGGAGAATAATTATTCGCTGTTGAAAGTTTGGATACAAGTTCTAGATGAAATGCAATTTCCTCATACAAAAGGGTTGTTGTGCCAGTACATTGTTGCATTCCAACTAAATCAGAGTTGACCTGACGACAATGTCAACGATGACAACAATGATACTAGAATTTTGTGGTGGTCTGCTAGCATTTCATTATTAGAAATTATCTAATTTAAAAAGATAAACGGTTTTTATTCTATTGTTTTATATTTAAATACAGGAAAACGTGGATTATTGGATACTTTCTCTGAAATTTGAATCCCTTTAAGCGTTCAAATTTAATGGCTTCAGATAAACGTTAAATATTAATTAGACTTAACACTTTCAAGTCATTTTCGGACTTAATTATTTAACAGTTTAACAGCCAAAATCGGATTTTAATCGCGTTTTTAATAGACACAGTCAAATTGTTACCATAAAATTATCCAATCGATTTTGTATTAGCGTAAATTTATCGAATCTCTAATTATAGCTGAAAAATGGTGGAGGCGCCACAATGTTTAAAACAGTTTTTATTTCAATTATTAGCTGTTTCTTTGAAATTAAATACCGTACGGTGATTAAATCACAGATAATACTGAATAGTTGCAAAATTTATGAAGATTTACGCCTGTTCGGATGTTCATGTCCTAAATTTCCTCTATTCGAATTCATTGCAGAGTCCGTTACACGTTTATAGAATTCCACAATGTCAACCAAAACTTTACACAACATTTACTACTGACGATGTAATCACAAAGACTAGGTTGTTATTACCAAAACTCCCCAGTAAAAGTTACCCATTATAATATAAATATAAAAAATACAACATTCTCTATTTGTGTCTGCATATCTGTTTGAGGATTAAATTAAGAAGGTGGTAATGGCCAAATCCTGACTGGTAATGCCGATACAAGCTTTCGTACTTTTTTTATTATACAGTTCAGTAACGTCCATTGAAAATCGAACAATTCATTGGACAAATAAAGAAATCCGTACGTGCAATCGTAATAGAATGACGGCTTAAGCTGGACGGAAATTGTATATCTCTATGTACGTGTATCAATGCGATATGAATAGTAGTTTTGAATAAGAGAAAATAAAGAAGGCAAAACGGTTATAGAAAATAGAAATTAATTCCCATAGAGGCGATTTATCTTCTTTATTATTTCAACGCCAGTCAAAATGATAACTAAAAGCAAATAGAGTGTCATTGATCGGGTGCTAAAGAAAATAATTTCCTCCTTATGGCAATGCGAATTGAATATTTATTAAGTAAACAATCTACATACACTTTAAAAATCAATTATACGGAACTGAGTGGGTATATTTACTGTAAACGAAAATAGCGTGATTACTTAACAAATTTGACAGATATTGTTGGGAATTTAGTTTGCCTAATTACTTTGATAAAAAGCTCTGGAAAATTGGTCAATATTAGAGTGGTTTCTATCGAAATTCTCACGTATGGTGAGGAAGGTTGCGTGTATTTATATCAGCCATTCACCTTTGCAGTTTATAGGAAAAAAAAACGCTTATCAACGTTCAACAAAGATTCTTTTCAAATTGCATTCTTACGAGGAGAGTTTTTGATTTTTTCGTTATTATTATACAATAAACAACACAGAGGTCAATGATGCAATGATTCTCTCAATTGCTTTGGCATTTTATGAGTTGTAATTCATTATAAATTGGCCTATTTCGAACGTATAATCTATATAAGTTTACATTTAATAATACCTCAACAGTTTTCAATTTTCAACTAAATAGATAGGTACTAGACTTCATCGCAATAATGTTGGATTATCTAATAAGTTGAGAAGTAGTAAAACAATCAGAAAAGTTGATAAAACTTTCAAATTAGTTTTGTCTATTCAACGGAACTATGTAAGTTGATGTAAGTATTAAACAGGCACATTTTTCTTTATTCATATCATTATATTGGTGGTTGGGTTGGTATATTGAAGCTCATTAACGGAACAAATTGCTACGGAAACTTGGCGATAGTACAGGTATATAACCACGACTAAATTACTACTAGTATACCATCATTTATATCATAACGCCACCCTCTATTATAGCTACCATAGCGACAATCTCGGTGTCATATTTCTTAATTTGTTGTAGCATCTGACACCCGGTAAAACTAAGGAATATCAACTGTGCCTCTAGCGGCTGCTGTTCCTCACAATCAGTTGTCTTTTAATATTTTTCCTTTATTTTTTTTTATCGCCTTCGTCTCTTCCTTCCACTGCTTTTATTGGAACAGATTACATCTCAGGACATCACACTGCTGTTTGACAGGTCATGTCAAACATCCCGTCGAGTAACGAACATTCATTCCATCAGCAAACACTTTGGCTTTGTGGCTCCTGTCGGGGATTAAGTCGCGTCTCGTTGCCTCTACTACGTCGTCTACTCTCAGCTTCTGATCTCTCTCATTCCAGACCATATCACTTTATTTCGTTTTCGTCTTCGATTCAATTACGACCAGGATTTGAAATATAATATGACATTCCCCTGGTTCCTTTCATTCAAACCTTCATTGTCACAAAAAAATCACACGATAGACAGCAAATAGAGATTAGTGTTTAGAAGCTGATTTCCATAATAGTACATGGATATAAATTTGAAAATTTCCATTCAAAAATCTGCCATTGACATGGCAAGCAATTATGGAAAATATTAAAAACTCGAACGCAATGTCGGGTTTGTTTCTCGCTTGGAAAATCAAAGTGGAAATCGTACAAGAACAAAAACATAACAGAGCGAATAATATTTTTCTACAAATACTGGTAAAAGTGACGATTTTTTGACAGTACACGTCAATTAAAAGTACATTATTTCATTTGTATTGTTCCACAAACTCCGGTACTTGCAAAATAAAATGCCCCACAAATTTTCCCATATAGTATCGTTCTTTTTGGATATAATTAATTGATTTTCTCTCATCCAATCTCTAATTTAATCACATTAAAGAATGTTAATTGATTAGTGAATTAATTTATTCCAGAAAAAATTTAAATTACTTCAGAACATTGCATACCAAACGAAATTATCTTTCACAACTACTTTGTTTACTGGAAACGTTTCCAAAATAACGTAGGGAAACTTAAATTTACGAGTTCTCTGTGCGAGCGGTTTTTTCTTTCTTTGTGTGTGCGTGTGTGTAGCAAGACCCTATTTAGAGAATCAATCACTTTCATCTTTCTATAAAGTCAGTAAACGTAAACCAGTATCGCATTCCACACACTAAAATGGTCCTGATGTATTTTTTTTCTTCATCTTCATCTTCCCCACAGTTTCAAGTTTCAATGGATGTCTGTAGATGAAAGCTTTGCTAATATTTCACCGATTTACCGCAATTTAAACGGACGCTTTTCCTATGAAGCACTTCTTTAGGGAAATTATACGGAACTTTTCATATTTGCTATGATCGTTAAGAAAAAATCAGAATTGCAGATTTTTTATATAAAAATAATCTGTTATAATGGAGGCGAATTAGTAAATTAATTCCATTAGTGCCAATATCGGCTGATTATTAATTGAATTTATTAACAAGGCGAACAGAGAGAATTTTCAAATATAATATGATGTCAATTATTAAATGTGTGATTTATAGTGTAGTATGTTTGAAATAGTAGGCCTTTGTAATGGTGTGTGATAAAATTTACGATACCAATGTGTAAAATGAACTGTATTATCAATTAAATGGATGATAAAATTGGAAAATTTTCAAATATTGAATGTACTAGTTGCGACAGTTTTAACAAAACCATTCGACGATTTGATTTCTGCCACAAGTTTAATGAAAATAGAAGAAAAATAATATAGTAGATTATAAAAACATAAAATTCAAACAATGGTTTTCATTATGTGTTTAGTTTTAATGGTTTTTATAACTGAAAATAATGGTAATAATTTATTTGAACAAATTTCAGTAAAAAAATAGTGACGAGATATAACCGTCAAACTGTCAGTTGCAGTAGAGGCTGCTTCAAATAAATCTATTTTGGTTGAAAAAAAGCTCTCCGGAATTCATCCACAACAAAAAAAAAATTCAGACACCATTCAGTCAAACCAATGCCCAAATTGATAACGAAATCGGTACACCGATATAATCCTATATACATATACATATCGTCAACCACCGATTATCCTAGAACATTCATAAATCGTTTGAGAATTACATCCGGATTTGAATAATGGATCGTCTGTGTTGCCAAGAAAAACGACAACGACAACCGCAGGGGTCTTCTACTACCATTAAAAATCTCTGCGATAATGTTTTTAACAATTCATTTTTTTTTACTTCTACTGTAATGCGACCTAATCATAAAATACTTTATGTTGAAATATCACAGCAACAAACGTCAGAAATGTCCCATAAGAACCATTTCGTTCTTACATTAATCTATAGTAAAGTTGCCTCAAATGAAAACTTGCTGATTTTAAACATCCACACATACATACAAATAAAAAGAGAATTCTATTTTAATAAATCATCAACGGATTTAATTATGTGAACGATAAAACTTTTACGTTTCACAAAGTTTAAAGTGTTAGGTAACTATGTCTGATTGTGAATGTGTATGTATTGTTAGTAGTTATTATTAAATGTGTTGCTACTCGTGTTCCAAATTTATGGCCCGCTAAATTGGAATAATTTGAATAAGACGTATAAACTCTGACATAAAAGAGTCGAGAAGTCGTCTATTAAGGGAACTTTACTATTCCATGATGAACAGAACGTACAGTGGATCGTTATAGAAGCGATAAAATTTGGGTGGCGGTTTTGATAATTGGTTATAGTCAAATGAATGAAGGAGAGAACGATAGAATGGTAGACGTTAATATTATTATATACTCGGTAGATTTTCATAAGCTTTCCACCACATTGGAAAATACAAATTGAAACATAAAAATATAGGAGTGTTTAGAGTTCGAATTGCCTAGTATGTGTGTGGTACAATTTTCAGATCGTAGAAAATCGAGAAAATAGACTTAGAGTAAATATAATTTTGTGTGTGCTTCAATGATCAAATGGTAGACAAAATAGGGGTTGCTAAGATATTATCGATGCTCTTGTGATCAAGATAATTAACAATATAAAGTTACAAGAACAAACTGTAATTGATAATTAATCATAAAGATGGTTAAATTTTGATAAAACTGTGCAATGATGAATTGTTTTAACGGAGAAAATAAAATTTTTGTATTTTACATTTGGAATCAATCCAATGAAAGATAAATTACACAATTATTCTAGATTCTATCATTCGTTTAAAAATTACGGTAAAAAATCGGTATGTTATCATTTGACACTGAGCCCATCTTTCATATTTTATAAAATAGACGTTTCTATAATGATAGCTACCTTGGTATAAATTTGATATTAAAGATCTCTTTGATTCATGTCTCCCTTATGATATAATTTTAATGTCAATGAAGCATATAACAATAAAGTCATTTTGACGACACAATTGAATCATTGGGTAGGTACACCTTATCCATAATGGAAGACACAAAGTCTGTCGTCTGTATATAAAACAATCAATACATGTATCATTACAATCCTTATGTACCATAATAATAATTGTACTAAAGGACTTTCATGGATCTCTTTATTACTATTGTTGCCTTCATCATCATTATCATTATCGTCATCATCATCATCATCATCATTAAACTGCAACCATTTATATTACATACTATTTGTTGTAAAGTTTCAATTATACCACATACTAAGCAACTAACAATATCGAGGCCGACACAACTGTTTTTAACATAACATTATTGAGTTCCAAGTTTGTTAATTAACATGAAGCTTTGATGGAACACCCTCAATACATATACACAGACCTATATAACAGGACTATTATGAATAAAATTTCAAACTAAAACTAGTGTTGTTAGAAATACGAGGTAAACCAGTGACAATTGTGTTGATTTAAGGAAAGAAAATAGAAGAAAAAACTTTTCTACAGCAAAATATTTAGTAGGGTTTCCAAACGAAACGACACCGATTTTAATTGGATGCAGAATTGGTACATTCTAGACGTTATTATTGATTTTTTTTAAAGAAAAATACTGGTACATAATTTACGCGTCTTGTAGGTAATTGGTATTTATAATAACTACTAATAAATTTTCAAATAGTCAACCTATAATAATACATCGGATCATAAATTGATTGGGTAACTTAAACAAACATCTAATTATTCGTGCAATAAATATCGATATTTCAGACATTAACATGTTTCTAGCTGGGTAATGTAAAAGGAGAAAACTTGTAAGTTTTAATGTTGACCGAACTTAATTTCTAATTAACTTAAAGTATATCGAGATTTGTATTTAAATGTATTTAATAAACGTGTAAATAAATTACATCAATCAGATTGTTATTGTTAGTTTAGAACGTTAATATGACATTAATTTCTATACATAGAAGTATTAATATTCAAACCGAATGAATTAATAATAATTATTGTTTATACCCGCATCACATATGAATATCTTTTTAATAATATGTCAACTTGGTATGCAATCGATAAAATTATCACTTAATCGAATTTGACGTGACAAAATTAATGAAACATCTCTCGAAAATCGTCACCTAATTCTAATATTTTTACACCAATATTTATTTAATCAAATGACGCGCTATTAAAAACAATAAATTGTAGAAAACTCCAAAAACAAACTAGTGGTAGGTACAAATGAAGATTAGAAGACATGCAATTTAAGTATCAATAACGATTAACACTATTTTGTCGTCTATCTAAAATTAAGTTGAAACATATTTGCGAAACGTTTCTAATCTAGCTTTAAAAATTAGTAATAACAGTTTTAATAAACCAGAATCACTATGCACATGTTTTATTAAATATAGTTTTAACTTCAAAAGTTTCAGACAAATTAATGATAAGAGTAAAAGGTATGTTAATTGATATACGAAACAGTTTCGAGGATATACTTCTTATAAAATGCATCATGAATGTTGTTAATAATAATAAACATGTTTCCTGTCCGATATAAAATTTTGTAGATTTCTCATATATTTTTAGAATACGATGTAAAATATCAAACATGTGTGTATAAAGTTAATTTAAAACTCAATTAATAACTCCTCTCTTTCTCTCAGTACAAGTACATTTCTCTGGAGATTTTTCAGAATATAATCTCCCCTTATAAATGAAAATCCCTTTTCATATATATTCCATTTATTTTACGTATGTTTGAGTGTATCCAATTTGTATATTGATTGGCCCTCTGTAGAGTTATTACAATTTTGTCGTTGGTATATATCTGTTGATGACAGCAGTGATAATTAGACTTTGTGAAAATACTTGTGTTTTTCTTTTCCTATTTCCAATTTTCCCTGAATTCAAATTTTCAAACTTTTATAATTTGCCATCAAGTATGATAAAAAAAAAAAACTACCCCTCGTCACAAGTAACATGTTCTGGTTCAATAATCACCAATTTTACGCTAATTAACAAGTTTCGAATAGATTCTCAAACAGTTGTAGAGTAAAGCAGAGATTAATGTTGATGTGGATGGATGATTTTCAAAGTCACTTGCATTTAATACCACTCGAATTATAAAAATTCAACAAAAATAATCAAATATTAGTTGGTCACATATAGTCGATGATATTTGTTTCTCGTAATGTGCCAACAATTCTTGTGTTGAATAAATAAACTTTCAACACGTCTAGTGAAGAAAAAACACTTTGAAATTTTCCTTCAAGATCAAAGTAAAAATTATTGAACATCTTTTGAAGATGAACAAACAATTACGGTATAATCGATGGAAAAAAATCTAGTAATACAAGTTGAGTAGTTACAGGAATGTCGGTATCATTTATTATCCTGTTATTATTGTTTATTTTTACAAATTCCTCTATTGATTGGAAACAGTTTTTATAAAAATAAACTGTAAAACAAACTTATGAAGAATGATTTTGAGCCATATAGACAGTCGATTCAAGATTTGTCAGCTTAACTTTGAACTTGAAAAGATTGCTCCTATTTCAGTTAGTAGGTTATAGTTCAATAATTGACTACTATCAAAACATAGGAGGTACAAATTTGGAAACGACAAAAATTTGGGGAAATTTCCAGTATTTTCAAATTTACCTCGATAAATCTCTATCGAAATTTGTTATTTAAATAATCTGAAGTATTTAAATTAGAAATATGTGATTTGAACAGGTTTTCAATCGTTTAAGAAACATTAAAAATTGTAGACATTTCCAAGATTCTTACGTTGTCTTGTTTGAATTATTCTACCAAGTTTCCTCATTTTTCATACGATAAAGATTGAGAAATTTTACTGACAATGAGAAAACTCATAATAAAACAGTACAAAGATAAGCTAGTTGTTTATCTTAATTTCACACTTGTAATAATTATAAAACCATCCACATTTAAATACTAAAAGACAAATTCCAACAAATATTCGACTATTGTAGAATTAGTTGAATGTTGATGTAAAGGAATTATTTCTCTACATATACAAAGATACATTTTCAAATCGTCGTGAATGAATCAATGAATGAAAGTGTAAATGCCAAAGAATTAACCAACCCTATTTGTCTGTCCGCCCGTTCAACTAATATCGTCAAGATTGTTAAACCTCTAAATAACATTTACTAATTAATCAGATGATTTACGATGCTACAGAAATCCACCACTACCACTAAACAACACTATGTTGGTGGTAGATGATTTATATATTAAACAGAATGTTAGTTAGTTAGATTCGTGTCTAATATTAACAAGTTTTAGATTTCTGACAATATTATTCCATAGTTAAGTAAACAAGGTCGGTTCCAATATAATTAGCTTGTTGATTAATAAATTACTACATACAAATTTATAAAAGAATAAAAACAACCCTAAAATGATCGTTATGTTAATAAAGTTAAAAACCCTACAACTTGGGAGACAGTTCAAGATTTTATGAGAGGCAGTTTTACTCAACTTAAAAGTTTTTAAGAGACAGAAACGAGAAACAAAAAAAAAACACATACAATAGATAATGACATTCATCGTTGTCGTCGCGGCTATCCTTTCTTTCAACAACAAAAGAACATAAGAAATAAGATCTAGAGAAGAATTGGAGTCTCGATTATATCGATTGACTTACGCCAAATAAAAAAATAAAAAAAAATCTTACCATTCAATTTAATTGAAATGCGGTTGTTGAATTTTATAAAATCAGAACACGATCAAATGATAACTGATGGAAACTTTCAACACAATACGATATAATTTCAAGAGAGAAATTAGGGAATTTAGAGAGATATTACAATATATTATAGCGAAATTATTGAACTGATAACATAATAGTCTTGACATTTACTCTAAAATACTAATGACGTAATGAACAGGCGAGGTAATAACAGTAGTAGAATAGGCTTTATACTACTCTTGTTCTAATCAGGATCATTCAAAATACTGATAACAGCAACTCCACGTGTAATTTTACGATTAATCTTCAAATATCAGGTGTTTTAATTAAAACCGATTGAAATCATTGTTATTAACAAGAACCGTGTAATAATGACTTGTAAAAAACTTGTTTAATATCTCTTAAAAATACTTATCGAAATTAGAATATAGGGAATTATAGTAATAGAAAAAAAGTTAATTAATATGGACAAGCTGAAGATTAATCGTTTCTAAATTGCCTATATCGTCTGATCTTATCCATTGCTTAATGAGAAACTAGATTGTTACAAAACGAACCTATATTCGAAACAATCAAAAAAAGACTCAACTGAATTATTTTATATTTTCAAGGAAAATCGACGATTTACCGCAGACGAGAACCGGTAATGCTATTTGAGTCATTTTTATTTCTTCTACCGTTTAAACGCAATTAAAATGATTTTTTCCAACATAAATCAATCATTCCAATTTCTGTAAAAGGAGGATTATTTTTGTATGGAATTTCCCCAAATCTATTGTTGGCTAAGAAATATATTCAAAATCCGTTAATCCGTATTCATTGAAAAAACTATATTTCATGCCACAATAAACAAATTAGACCATGTTTTATACTGTCTTATAAAAATAGTTTGCAATCGATTAAATTCTAAAATTCCAAGAATATATTCTAAATCGTCCTGTCTAGATCCTGCTTTATTTTTATACAAAACAAACATTGGATTTCACTAAATAATTTTCGTTTAAAAATAATTTATCTCAACTTCAAAGCAAACGTACGGTATCGAAAAGATTTCACTCATTTAACAACGTAAATTTACCATAAATATCTATTTAAATGACGATAAAAATTTCGTTAAATGATTTATATGGGTAAATTAAGCATTTCCTTAAACATATGTAAATCATATTTTAATTGTTCTAAGAATGTTCGGTTTTAAATCGATGCCAAATGTTGTGTGGCACATTAACGTTAATCTAATTTTACTATAGGTGAAAAAGATATTCTCTAACATATGTGCCGACCTAAAAGTTAATTT
Source organism: Mylabris phalerata (assembly GCA_020740385.1). Taxonomy (NCBI): domain Eukaryota; kingdom Metazoa; phylum Arthropoda; class Insecta; order Coleoptera; family Meloidae; genus Mylabris; species Mylabris phalerata. The sequence continues at coordinate 3,523,481 of JAJEOX010000299.1, read as the reverse complement.
TATATTTTTATTTATTTGTTTATTTATTTAGATTTCATGAAACAACATACTGTCATCTTTGCAACCGCATAATGTTTATCTTCTAACATCAAAATCCCACTTTTACAAGAATATTATAAGAAAAATGCTATGAATCGTTACAAATTGAATTTTATTTATTCAATCAAATTTCTTATTGTTTAGTATAAATTGTGTTTGATTAACTGGCGCTCAGACTTCAATTTCGTCTTGTCAGTTGTAATTAACACGTCAAGTGCAATGTAATACTTAAATAATACGTCACTATAATCATTAAACTATCGATGATGATGATTGGTTTTACTGTATGTAATTTTATGCAATTGAATTTAATTATTGATTAAAGAGTGCATCAATAGATGTGAAAATGTAATCTGAACATATCATCAATGATAATTGTGGAATGTTCTGACTTTACAAACATAACTAGTACATTGAACCATTGTATCTACCATATAGAAATTATAAGTTGCATTGTTGTTTATAGCTAGGTATCGATAGATGAACGTTATAATAATTATATGACAAAATTAAATTACAAACAATCAACCAAGTATTTTGCACATACTGGACTAGCATATTGTAAACTGGGAAGATTTCCAATATTGATAGATTAATTATATTGTACTCCAATAACCGCTGTACAGTAAATCAATATACCAATAAATACACACATCTTATTAGCAAAGAGCAATAAGTAGTTTCAATTAAATGAAAATTGAAAATTTATTGGAAATTTTAACAAAAAAACGAAGACTCCTAAATTACTGTGTTCTAATTGATCGATAACATTGAAACCTAAAAATCTATAAAATAATTTCTTTATAACACTTGATAAGAAAACTTGAGTACTTGAATTTCTCCAATTGATTAAAATTATAAAAGTTTTGAAATTCTTTGGGTAGTTGAACTTTACAGTAATTCATTTCTGATGTTAATTTAAGTAAATTTTCAAAATTCTCTCACATTTTAATGTAAAACGATATGTATGAAAAAGATGTCATGGAAAAAATTAAATAATATTATAAATAAAAAGGTGCAAATAAAGACATCCTTATCTTCTTGCAAACCAGTCTTTAAAATGTGATACTCTGCAGGACTTTAAAAATTATAAATTTAAATCAATATAAAATGGAAACGAAAGAAATTAAATATAGGTAGGTATAAGAATTTTATTCTTTGAAGGCAAAAAGAATTTGATTCGTCATCATTTATTTTTTTTCCATTTGAGAAGGAATTCAAAACGATATATGATAACAGAAATCCCTACTTTGAACTTTTTTTTAAGCATATCACAAACTGAAAATTGAGCTTTTCCACTTCTTATCCAATTCTTTCGATAACCGCGTTTCGATGATTAAACTTACGTTGAATAAAGGTCAATATCTCGAGAAAGGCTATCTCGATTACACACTCACGAACAAATATTTTTACAATGGACAAAGAATGAATCCCAACCCTCTCAATACAACAACATAGACATATAACTTAATAGAAGAACAAGCACTATAATACAAATAACAGTAGGGAAAGAAAAAGAACTTTCAATCAACTTTTCACATGACAACGCATCTCAATTAAACAGCAACAGATTGTCCATTTTCTGCTCCTTCCTCTTCAACAACACCACTAACAACAACAAAAACGAACGAAATAAAGAATAGGGGAAATTTTGATTTTCCTTCAACTCTTATATTATTGTGCAATCAACTGATAAACACTATCAACAATTTCTCGAACAATAGTCGGAGATAGAAAAGAATTCTATCTAAAACCTTTAAAATTTAAAAACACATTGACAGTAAAAGCTTTTCTATCCGTACTTGCATGAAAATATTCGATCAGATAGTGACAGTTGCTTAGACAAACGGTCACATACTTTCAAAGGATTACATGGGGAAATGTAAATTTTGCAAAATACAACGACAATAAAATGCGTCAAAGTAAAATTTTCAACAGGATTTGTTTCCAATTTAGACTATTCCCCTGTGTTTTCTTTTCGGAAAAAAAGAAGGTAAAAGGAAACCACAAATTCAACATTTTCGTCAAAACGATTTAATTAAGCCTGTTTATCTTTGAAACTTTCTGAATATTTAACAGTTAAATAGAAGTTGTATGGAAAGAATAAAATTTTATGGATATTTTTTTGAAATAAAAGTCCCCACCGACAATAGGTACAGAACTTATTCGTGTAATTAGATTTCAACAAGTGATATTAGAACTAGTTCGATTCAATTTGCTTTGAAAGCTTTCAGGACGTAAACTAAAATGGATTGTCTCTCTATTAAATTCATTCTTTACTGAGAAAAATAAGATTGTAAATATATACCGTTAAGAATGACTAAAAAACCAAATCGATTCACATTTATTTAACAGTCTTGAGATGTATGTAGTTGAGAAAGAAAACATCCAACATAATTACATACAATAAAATGTCATAGAAGAAGAGGTAATTTCATTCTCTCAGTTGGATTCCAGGTATACTGACACTGTCTACATTCAATTATCATTCAGTCCAGCAAATATTTATCATCTTCAAAGTCAAGACCATATCATTTTACCAAGATATTTGTAAATGTAAAAAGTTTGCAACACATAAAAGCCGATGAATGGCATTTATATTTAACGTATATTTATACGATTATTTATTTGAATATAGAGAAAGATGAACCAACAACTTTAATAAGCTATACATAACTTCTGATTGTAAGTTACAACCAACAAACCATTAACATATAAATAATTTATGAAGTATTTCTTAACTAAACCACCACCATGAAGGAAATGTATAATCCTCTAAGTGGTTCAGATGACATACTTAAGCTACTTTAAACATTCAAAAGAACCTGAGATTCCATCTTGCAAAAGAGCTTTGTATCGAATATTATGAATTGTAGATTATAATGAAATAAAAAGAAACAAACATCAGTCATTTTATCGATAATCATCAAATGATGACAATTCATTTATAACAATGCAAAATTAAACACAGGAGGTCCTAGTATACGACGACAATTGAAATCAATCCAATTATTATTGAAATATATTCGTTAAAAAATTGTAAAATCGCTTGAAATTGAAACTTCAAACGCTTATACAAAGCAAAAAAAGAGAACCTGTTCCCAATTAAATCGGATATTTTAGAAATTTAAAGGTGTTCTAGTTAAAATAACAAATTTCAGCGAATCTAAAAACAATGTCTGTTGGGGAAAGCAAAAAGTTTCTTTTATCGTTTTAATTAATTAGATTTCTATACGTCTTTTAAAATGTATGATTTGTTTTAATTGATCAACTCTTATAGAAGTTGATCGAAAATTGTTTATTTCATCGGACAGAGATTTAATTAGAGAAACACTACGAACAAAGTTTTAATGTTTTAGCTACTTAATTGGAGAGATTTGTAAACTAGTTAGTTTATCTTCACAATTATTAGTTTTATTGTTTCTTTTCACAATAGAAAAAGTGACATAAACTATTACAATCTGGCTTATATACAAGTCGTTTTATTAACCGGATTATTCTGATTTATCATAAAGATTACAGATCGTATAGATATTAATAATTATAGTAAATTCAATGAATAAAAAGCGAAATGAATTACAAAAATTCGTGATGTTATTTCAATAGTTTTTGTTTTGAATATAGCCACTCCTTTTTGTTAGAAGTTTTTCTTTTAATCTATTCTGACAAAAACATACCACAAGATTTATAATATAGCTCAAATGTGCAAGTTAATTGCATGCATAGTACAAGTAAATTGCATTGGAATCTCTAGTGATTTAACGAAAACTTTAATTGGTTATTTTACATTAAAACTTGTCTTGGATTATATTAAAGCTCCTTTCTTCACACTCACACAACTCCATTTTAATTCTAATTAACTCTTTTAATTTATTTTTATTTTTATCAAAAAAATAAGCATTATTTTTAAACGAATACTGTAATTGCGCTTTTCTACAATTACATAAGAATAAAGATTGAAATATGAACTTTTATAAAAACATACTTCAATTATTTATCTTGATATTCTCAGATTATCGTGTGTGGAGGATAAAAGAAACAACAAGTAAAATTGTTGATCATTTTGATTTACCGACATAGATGGAATTGTAGATGTTGCAGAACTAGATAATTATTATAAACAGATTACGGAAATACAAATGTCAACTAACATCTATGTCTTAATCAAAAGTGAAATGATTCAGACAACTTTAATAAATACGCTCTAATTTTTCAAATTAAATCGTCTGAAAACTACAAGAAACTAATCTCAATCTTTAGAGGACAAACAAGAAAGAAAAATCTTTGTATTATTCTCGATTTGACTGTATCACATGTGGATGTTTTAGTGTTAAAATTGAGGATCTCTACATTTACAAACTATTAGTGAAAATATACGAATTTTAATTAATTTTAAAATTTTTACATCTGTATATTCAAATGGATATAATGAAATTGAAAATGTTGAATATGGGATATGATAAATCATTGCAAATTGGTATGTGAACATGGATGTGAATAATATTCGTGTAATAATTTTCTAAATCTGTAGCGTAAACTGCTAATTTAAAACAGATTAATTGCCGCATTTATTTATTGTTCTAATAATTAATTAGGTGCAGATCCGGTGTCCTAATACGCATACATAAAAATAATTTTCGGAACATTTCAAAATCTATCAACCATTGTGAATTTTAAAATAATATTTCAAGCATGAATATTTTTTTAAAATACAATAGAAAACAACAGAGGCTTTGAGTTTATATGTACACAAATTAGACCCTTTTATAATGAAAAAAGTTGTTCAAATATAATGAAAGTCGTTATTATTACAACAAATTAACCAACAAGCATTCACAATAGTAGTGATTTACTCAACGTTTATTTTTCTTTCAATTTTCTTTCATATTTAAAATTTTTATTTTTATTTATATTGAACCGCGCCTACGTTTTAAACTGGATTTTCGTTATCAAATATTGATTTTTACAAATTCCCCGATTATAAGTAAAACTTCAAATACAAAAGTCTACTTACAGTCTTTCGGTGTCCAGTGGAATGTATTTGGGAACTTGTGTCAATCCCCTATGGGAACAATCGGTGGTAGAACTGGAACAGGTGCATCCTTTGGGACAACGTAGTGTAGTAGCTACTGCTGCTGCCGTAAAAGATAGATGTGAAACGTCGTTGTTACCCGGTTCGCTTGCACACCGATTAACTAATAATAAAAAAATCCCTAACAAGAACACCACTGACGCCCGCATTGCTGCAAGCACAGTGGTCTCAATACTTTTCTACTCTAAAATACTTTTTTTTTATATTTATTTTGTTTGAATTTGTTTATTCCGTTTAAAAGTGTTTCGTGTCTATAGCGGAAAAATAAAAGAAAAAAAAACGAAAACGAGAAAAAAGCACTTTTACTTTAATTAAAATTTAGTCCGGTGTCTTATTTCGAACCGCGATCAAGACGAGTTTAATTATATTGACGACGAGTCGGTGGTGGAGGGTGGTCGTCAACGTATAAGACCTGAAAACAACAAGAAAAAGAACCAACTGTAATTAAAGAATATTTAAAAGAAATGTATATTAGATTAATATTCCAAGTTTTTATTAGTTTCTTCAACATTAGAGAATTTATGATTGAAGTAAAGTTTACTCAATCACCAATAAGTGAATAAAGTCGCTATATCTATAAGGATATGGCTTTCTTCTAAGTGGCAATTGGCCTTTTTTATTCTCTAATTCCGTTCTATTCTTAATAATTCTAAAACGGATACTTCCTCTTATACTGCTAGTGTTTTTATTCACACTATACAGACAAGGCAAAGTAAAACAGATTGAATATTTTCATATTGTTTTACTGCTCATTTCTTGTAGTTTCAATACATTTAGACTGACAGAAGAAGGATTTAATTTATTTCAAGTTTTGTAACAAGTGACCTATTTTTCAACAAAACAATTCAAAGACAATTCTGTATTCAGTTTATCAATTCGATAGCTATAGTAACAGACGAGATCGACAAGATAGCTTTAGGGGTTGTGAAGAAGCCAAACTCTCTTTATAACATACAGTAGAAGTATATTGAAATCGATTGACTATAGTGAATGCATCACCATTTTATATGTTTATATAAATTCTTGAGCGCCCTTCTATTGCTCTAGACACAAATACACATACAGGCGTATTACTTCCTGCCTTCGGGACCATTTTACATTGCCACGATATATTTTATACGAAAAAAAAAGGAAGAGGGTTAAAGAGAAAGAAGACGAAAAGAAAACACACACCCTTCTATGCTGTTACAGTTCTACATTTCTATACTAACAACAGAAGAAAAAACTTGCCAAACTGTATTGTAACAGAATGGTGAGTTTTGCCGAAAACAAGTGTTGACATTTTACAAATTTTGTTGTTGCTTAGGGAATTTCCGTATTTCCTTCAATAGATTATCTATCTTTTCAGTTAGTCTACAAGTAAATGTATGTATAAGAAGAAAATTCCCATAGGATGGTTTTACATACTTTATTGAATGTTTTCAACAGTTTCTATAGAAAAACAATTTTTGAAAATTGGTATTTCATGGAAAGATCGTGCAATTTTATTGCAAAATTATCATAAAAATATATGTTACACCTATACAACTGTTAATAAACAACAAGATAATAAATAACCGTTTTACGATAATTTAAATAAATATCAGTAATTATGCAATTATTACATTCAAGATTAATAAATTATCATAACTATATTGTTGGAAATTTTGTCACTAATGTCAATATTAATTTGCAAAATTTACCACACCTTAGTCAGTTTTGAAATAGCCTTAAAATTAGGAAACACCGATATTGCTGATTAATATTGACAAGTAATAAGTTGGACGATCATCAGAGTTTAAAAATAAAATATCTAAATTAAGAGAATTAAACGAAAATATGTTAAACAGAATTGTTGATGTGTTAAATATTTACAACAAACCGAAGAGCATTAATAGGTCGTTTACCCATGCTTAGATTAATTAAAACTTGTAAGTTTGTGACAAATATTGGATAATCTTATACCGTTTCTAATGGCTATCTCTTATAGAGTTTGGCATGTTAATTTTACGGTAATGTTAATTCAAATCTACAGTGTGTAGATTGTACAATTAATTAAACACTGTCCCATTTTTCATGAAACTTAACGTTATATTTCACTTCAAACTAAATAGTAAAAATAAAATTTGAAAATAGGCGAGAAACGAAAAATATAAAGTTTTACTTGTAATAAAGTAGAACTTGGATAAATACGAGTTGCATTGTTAGATTCTCTAGTAAGCGAAATATCTCAACCTATCTAAAATCAGAACTTTATACATTTCATCCCTTGATAATTCTACTTGTAATTTATATTAGAGTGTTTTCTACAGTTATAAATTCAAAAGTCGTGTCCTATTTTATCGTTGATCTATAATATATTCATAATAATAGTTATAATTCTTTCAATATTTGTTTTTAATCTAGTAGGCAGTTTCATAACTATATTTACTACTGCAGATTCGACGTTTATAAATGCAATTTCAGCTAACGGCAATTTGAAAAGCATCTAGATAACAACAATACCGCAGAGATCGCGTATTTGTCATGCATTTTCAAATAATGTTAAAGCGCCAACACAAAATTTATTCCATTAGTGTCAGAAACAAATCTAAACCAAAATAATATTAATAATGAAAGAAAAAATACAACAAATTAGAAAAGTTTAATAACAAAACTAGAATAGATGAGGTTGATGGTGACAAAATTGGAAAAATAGAGGGTGTTTAGTTAATCAAAACTCATCCTAGATTTCTGAAAAACGACAACCAGAGGAAAATTGTTCTATTTATGTACTATTTGTGGTGTGTGTTCAATTCAATAGAACGATCTATAGCTTTGAAGAACTATTGAGATAAACTACCTATTCAACCAATACTCTTTTTGACGCCGTTTCTTAGCACTACAGTAATGATTTAAAGTTTCAAAACACAAAATTTCAATATTTGTCTATTTAAAATTGCCAAAAGTCATCTTTATCTTGATCTTTCCTATTTCGATCCCTTCTAAAATTTCGTTTTATATTAGTCGAAGGAAACTGTTTCTTATATATGATGACGACGACAACGATTCTAGTGAATGTATACATAGCCTTAAGCTCAATAATAATAGAACGACTATCATCTAAATATCTTTGAAGAAAACCGAAGGTTCCTTCAAAGATATAACACTCATCATACTATTGACAGCCTGAGGGCCAACAGTACAAACACGTACACGAAAAAAGAAGATTCCGATGCGAAACATTTTATTTTTAAATAGAGTGTGATTTAAATAATAGACCAAAAATCCAATTTACAATATTTGACATGATGGGTTGGATAATTTTTATGTTGTTGGTGTTGTTTGTGCAACAGAGTATTTTATTTCTGGAAAGCTATTATAGGATAGCGGAAAATGTACAAATTACACTTAACGGAAATTTAGTACTAGGTTTAATTTGAAAATGCCAGTCTAACAGTTGATTAATAAATGTTTGCAAAAAAGAAAACACACAGGAAAAACTAAAATATTCTGATATTTTGTTATTTCAAAACAAATATTTTTCAAAAATTTCAACATATCTGTCATAGAATTAATAGATAATAAATTTCAATTAGAGAAATATTACTTACGATAACTGGCGATAAAAGCAATTAAATGGAAAGGTTAGGAGTTTAATTAAGTGTGAATAAAAATATATAATTTACAAGAAGATATAACAGATAAGTAATTATGCGGTTAAATACATTTCAAATGCATAAAATCTGTGAAAATTACACATAAAATATATTCAAAAAGTAAATATTTTTTTTAATTTGAATATTTCAGTTTCGTTCATAGTCTACTTGAAATCAAACTTTGAAGTTCTTCATTAATATTGTAAATTAAAGCTACCACATCTTTGTTATTTAAATCTTTGACATGACTGCATAATATGAAGAAAATTCGTTAAAAACAATTAGTTTACTGAATTTCCTGTAAAAAAATGTCGTCTTAATCAAACAATTTTATGGGAATCTCCTTGGAGTTTCTTATTGTTTCTAATTTATTTACTTTTATTTCGCTAAATAATTGCCAATTTATACGATTTCTTTTATCTTCATATATCAACATTTTAAAATAACGTGATGTCCTTAAAATTCTTGTATTATTACGTTTACCTTGTTATTTTATTTTACGTTAGTTTCATATTACAGTAGTATTTATTTAATTTTAAATTTTGAAAATTTGAAATCTGATGTACAAAATTTGAGAAAATATACTCAAAAAATAAGGAATTTAAATAATCTTAAAAGTTAACAGAGCGTAACTTTTAAATAACTGATAACTTAAAATTCCCGAAAGATTACAATTATGACTGGATTTTATAAAAATTTCTCAATTTAAACGTGATTTAAATATCATTGAATAATCATATATTTTTTTAAAGAAGTTTACAAAATATGGAAATTACCTGTATTTATGTATTATTAGGCCCCATAGCCATAGCCAGTCGGAAAATCGTTTATAATTTGAATACAAAAATTAAAACGAAATAAAAACAGAATCGAATAAATTTCAAATAACTGAAAAATTAAGTAAAACAAAAGATCGCCACCATATCACAAACACAAACACAAAACTAACGTTCACATAAAAATAAAGAGATTTTTCAAAAATACAACATGCAAATTTGAATTTTGAATCAACGAAATCCACGACTACGAGTTTATCCCCGTAAAAAGCGACGTTCCTCCAATAGACAACCAACCCTTACTTGGCTGATGCCAGAACTCGACTGCTGCAGCAATTCAACGTTGAACGGCAAAATCCAAGCTCTCGCGCTCACCGTCGTTTCAATATTACATTTGTGTGTATGTGTAATGTATTTGATTGTATTGTATGTATGTATATAAACAATGAGTATGTATGTGTGTTAGGAAGAACAAGTTCTGAACAGGATTGGTGGGAGTCTAGAGCCAACTTGTCTGCGTTGATCCAACGAGGAAATCATTCATACAAATATGTAATATCAACAATTATTATTTTACTATTATTTATCTATTTCAGTGGCTTTGATAGATAAAAAGACGAGAGGATTACTTGAAATTTTACGAATCTCAAGTGGTTTCTATACTTGGCTACAAAAATTAAACAGGACCATAAATTATTTTCAAGTGGCTCAAATTAGGAATTTTTTTTCGTTTGACTACCTGGCATCATAGAAATTTGAGAGTTTATGGATGTATAACATGTATAATTTTACAGGCACTATATCATTGACATAACAAACTGTATTTGTTCCTACATTAGAAAGTTTCACTCCATATGCCCTTCGAATTTAACAAGAATTTTCAACAATCTGAAACTCTGGAGGTAATCGAAAAAAATGCGTCTTAAAAATTTCCAATCGTATTTCAATCCGATTCTAATTCATATTTGATTATTTCCTGGTAAAGGTTATTAACAGAATTTTTTTCGAATTTCTAATTAACTAACTAGTGATCAAATGGAAATAATACACCACGAGTAGATTTCGAGAAATTATCGTTGTGTTGAAATTACAGTTTAATTATTTAAGCTTTAAGATATTTACATTTGTTGATTTTTTCTTAGTACCTAAACCAACACGAACTGAATTGGAATGAAGTTTTTGTTAATTTAAAGAATAAAATAAAATCCGGTTATAAATGTGTCTCAACAAAGAGAATTTTTAATGAATATAATAAGAATTAAAAGTAAAACACAATTGACTAATGATTAATAAACGTTTGAAAAAAGGGGTAAATCAGTCAATTGTGATTTTTGAATTTAACAATGACTCATTACTAATGAATAAGTTATTAAGTATTTGATGCGTTTTAAAATATTCTTGGAACAAATAGACGGTGATAAATTTTATTGTTCTAATTCTAATCGGGAAAATAAATGATAATGTGAATATGGAAAAAACTTGACAATCTTAATACCAATTTTCTATAATTTATTTAATGATGAAACATTATTTTTCATCTTACGGTTTTAAATGTTTGATTTTTATTCTACTATCACTCTACTATTTACTCAACCTGAAAATGAGAGCTTTTTAAATATTAACAACCGGATATCCTCACTATTATTACGTTGATCGTTACGTTAATTTGTTTAAAAAAAAAATACTATAATATTATTTATTTCAGGCCAAGAATCTAATAAATCAATTAACAGTATTCAAGTGATTTACACTATTATTGAACGAGAATAATAGATTTACTTAATGAATGTATTGTTTTTAATAATAACAAGTACCAGCTTTAAACACTTAATAAAAAAATAAACTGAACATTCAAGTTATAGATGAATGACCCGCATCTCTTCAAATCAATAAAATAATAACAACAACACAAAAGACAATCTCATATTTCAATTATAAAATAGAAGAAAAGGTGCAATTTGATTGTTTTTATATTATAACAATTATAGAAATACTCTGCTTGGAATACATAAAAGATAGGTTTTAAAAAGGAATTAGTACCAGTTGGTCAACTATTCAATATTTTTCTAACACCTGGCTATAACACGATGGATTAAGATCAATGAATAGATGAGAACTGTGAAAAGTCTAACAACAGTGCAAATGTCACACACACACCCGTTGAAAATAATTTACAAAATAGAATAGAATAGAATAGAACAGGGTGATATATTATGATTATTAAGAACAATTACCTTTAGACTATTCATATTGAAATTAAGGATAACGTGTGACGAATTTTGATATTTTTAAACTCGTATTCTATACGAAAGGGTGTGTTTTAAGAGAATACCTTTTTCTCCTTATAATTATATGAATTTTAATTCTCTTTATGATAAATGCATACAATTTATATCTTTGAAATTGTGATATGACTAGATAGTTATCTATGTAGAAAATTTAGTCTCGTCAAGGATTCAGGTATTGCTTTCAAAGACTACGTTATAAAATTCAAAATATGTAAAAGTACTTTGAGGTAAAGCTCATAAAATGCAAATTTATAGCATACATACATTTTCTCATTTTGCACATGAAAATCAAACAAAAATTTAACAAACTGCAAAGATCAGGCTTATTTTCAATATAAATTACTAATTACTTTTCCCTAAATAGGTAAGATAGTTCTATTAGAATAAATTTTAGAAAATTTTCTGTTATTACTTTGAGAGCAGATACTTTTTTAATATTTATCAAAATCCGAGTGTATACATTTGAATATTAATGTATCTAAATAAGTGTAAATATAAATGTTCAAGTGTTTATAAAGTTTCGCAACGTCCGGTGTTTTCGTATTGATTCATGGAGAACTGCTGCCTGTTCAGGAAATTGACAATATACCCATATTCATGTGTTATTTTTATTGCAAAACACTCATAAATCAGTGTTATACGAATTAAATTTAGATATTAACGTAGACGACATGCGAACATAACAAACATCCTTGCAAAAAATCGATAGGATGAATTTCAAGACTTGTATTGAACCAGTCTACAATTGCAAACATAAAAGAAGTTGTAGAACATAAAATCAAAACATAAATCCTTTGGATTATCAAGTAGTGGTCTATTTTGGAAGTTTGAATTAGTTAGAGACGTCCGTATCAGTAAAAGTCGTGCAGTTTGCCATAGAGGATTTCAAGTTTTAAACTACACAAATAGATAATTTGTTATTACTACATGATAAACAATCAGATACTTTTGCGTGGAGATATTGCAAGAAATTATGAATGTATTGGGTCCTTTCTAAACTTCCAATCTTAGAATGTTATCGAATATAATAACCAAATTCTCAGAAAAATAACCGACATTTTAGGCAAAATATGAATAGATCCATTTGTTCCAAAATGTTCATCATAAATTAATTTAATTTAAAATAGTAAAGACAACTCTGAACAATCCACCGAAGCTCCAACTAGTGGTGTAGAAATCTTTATTTTCTAAAAATTGTAACCTTAATGCAAAATTTGACAAAATTTCAACTAATTTTTAATGAAAACAATGGTAAAATAGCCGATATTTGGTCATAAAATCAAAAATTTTAAAATTCTATTACAGTACTCACTTGTAGCGACTCTTTTGAAGCTGACGAAAAAATCCTCCACCGCTTTCTTGCACTACGAGTCCTATAGAAAGAAAGTAAATTATTCAACATATTTATTAAAACTTACAATAATTACCCTTCATTTTTTAATTATTTAAACAATAATTACGGCACTAACACTAACAATTAAACACTGAAAACTAGGTTAAAAACAATTGAATTTTCCACATCCCTCTAATTACAGCATTGCCGGTTGTAACTCACCTCAACAATCTTAATGATTTGAACTTTCGCAATTATATATTTCGTCTATTTTAAATCTTCTTGCAACTTAATGTGATTTTAATTCGATTTTTTTGAACGATTTATATTTTTTAATTGGAATCCAAGTGATTAAAATTTAAGAAAAATTACAATCTGGCAACACAAACTTGATCTGTTAACGACACTAGTGACATCTTTCCAATTTGTATAAACTAGCAATTACACAAATATCCGCGAGATGTCGCTAATAAATCAAAACAAACTAACCTCAAATTTCTAAAAATGAGCGAAGAACAAAAACCCGAATCGAAACCAGTATTTAAAACAGCCCTATCGTATTATAACACGAAAACGAATAATAAAAAACGTGTATGGAAATCATTGAAACAGATTGTATCAACTGAGAAATCGTTACAATGGCCCGATAATGTCGTACATTACAGTTCGGTAAACGCACCACCGTCGTTTAAACCAGCTGAGAAATTTTCGGATCTATCAGGATTACCCGCACCGTACACCGATCCACAAACGCGCCTTCGATTCGCTAACAAAGAGGAGTATGCAACGTTAGTTGGTCTGCCGATGGATATTACAGCCGGTTATTTAGCTTTGAGAGGTGCTAGCAGTATCGTTGGTTAAGAAATCTTTAAACAATCCGATATTTATAAAATTCATTTAATAATTGTAAATATTGCAAAATTGTGTTATCATTCAACCATAATCTTTGATTTAGACGATTTGAATTGCGCGAAGAAATATAATGGATTGTTCAATAAATCAATCTGCCAATCGTAAGTGACTCTTTTCTCGCAACAATCAACGTGGACGCGAACTTTATCGCCGTTTATATAGTCGCAAGTGAAACAAACCTACAATTAGAATCGACAATTATAAAATTAAATTGTTGTTGTTCAGAATACTTTTAATCCATTAATAGCAACCGGTAATTTTGTAGATTTCTCCAAACCGTTAACTATAATTGCACCGTTGTTTTTAAACACAAAACTCTGATGGAAATCCAGTAATTTACCACAATCTAAATTTTGTATTTTATTATCAGTTATCAAACCAATAAACGATTCATTTTTATCAATTTCTAAAAACTATAATAGCGTTATTAAAAATAAATAGTGGACTATTGACGATTACTGTGAATTCTATGGAGTATCCGACTTGAAATTGCGGCCCATCCGATAACAGAATCGTCGGTGATTCTTTCATCGATGCAGCAATACGATTGTCATCAGCTAAAATAAAATCCCGATTCTCTCGCCAACTAAACGGCGATACTGTTGTAGAAGCCGTTTGTATAATCGACCAAGGACTCCACTTTTGTCCCCCATCAAATTTACAACAAACTCTAAACGAATAAATTTGATCTGCACGTAAATCTCTAACTAAACATTGCATTTCAACACCTTTATAATAATCTGAAAAATTAACAATTAAATGTTTATCCTTTACAACATTCCCGTAGGCTTTCTGTAGGCGATATTCTTGTATATCGATCAAACGATCATCGTTGTCAACGCATTGCCATTCGATTAATAATGCACCGGGTTTTTCAGCGATACTCGATATTTGTACTGGCGCAATTCGGGAGATTTCGCCGAATTTACGACAAATATCGTTCAATTCGATCTCGTTGATTGATTGGTATTGGAACGTGAAATAAGGCACTTCTTTTAGTTCAGGTATAACAGGAAGGCTACCGAGTTGACTAGATTTCTGGCAAAAATCGTCGTTAATAATCGTGCGATTTACCAAAATTTGTTCGCCGTCATTAATTAAACGTTTAGTCTTCTGAATTCGATTAGAAATATCGTTTTTGCATTCATCCAAGGGTTTTAAACTCTTCTCTTTCGTCTACAAGCAAACGTTAAAATTTACAAAATACTCTTGCATTGCTATTAAAAATCTACTTGTGTGACATTTTTTAATAAATCATCACGTCTCGAGTTTAGAATATTCGTTAAATTCGCTAATAATTGATCAAATGTTGCGTTAATATTTGTTTGTGTTTCTTTCGATGTTGCTATAATTTGATTTTGAGCATCTTCAATTTCTTCACTTAATCGTTCTAAATTCTTCAGATAATCTTTCGCAGCTTTTACAGTAGCCGATACTTCATTTAAATCGGTCATATCAGATCAATTTTAATTACAAAATTATTATAAATGTTTATTATAACCTCAAACTATTTGACAATAACTGACCCGAGCGCCATCTAGTTATACCAACAGATACAACACTACCAGAGGCGCCCACTACTGTTATAAAACTAATTGATTCTTTAAGGGCGGTTAATTTGAATAATTAACCTTAAAAATTCAAATCAATTCGCAAATCGAACAAATAACAAAACTATTTAAATCACCTGTCAATCTGCTTCTATTTAACATGAATCTATATAAAATGTAAAAATATAACTTATTTTTAATAAATTTCAATTAATTTCGCCTAATTTATTCGCGTAGATCACTACGTTCTTCCGGTACTTGTACTTCCAAACCATCTAATTTCTCATCCAAGATAATCTGACAGCCTAGACGGGATGTTGCCGTCAAACCGGACGCTAATTCTAACATATCACTTTCTTCAGCACTTTTCTCCTCGGGTAACCGATCGTAATCGTCTTTTTTTAAGATTAAATGGCACGTTGAACACGTTAACGTACCCTCGCAGGCACCAAAACCATCAATATCTAAATTATTATTCACAACAACATCCAACAAAGATTCGCCAATCTTTCCTTTGGCTTCTATCCGTTTGCCATCTGCCTTAATGAACGTTACTTTAATCCTATTTGATGGAAGCAAATTAAATCGAGAATTATGCTATTAAAGTTGAGACTTACTCTTTTTTATTAAGCGCAGGTATGCCGCTGTTTAGGTAACGATACGTTTGAGGTCTGTTGATTAGTGAGCAACAATTTGCCAGTTTTTGGAAGGTAAAATTGTTTCTTAAACATACATTTAAAGCCATTTTAACGATTATTTTTTAATGTACGATTGTGTCATTCAATATTTGAGCAGCCCCTCCAAAATTACTTTATAATGAGTGAAATTTCGGACGTGTTAATTCTAGTTTCGAAACAACTAGAATAAGTAAAATTGAAGAATTTTCAGTCTTGACACATAACCTAGATTTTGTAACAGGTCATATGTGTCAGTACAGAAAACTGTTTAACCGACTATTCGTAGCTCCTATTCAAAATATTTTCACAAAAAAAAAGAATTTATCTATTAAAATAAATTAAACAAACAGTGACATAATAAATTACTATTCACTACAATTATAATTATTAATTATTTTATTTTGGATTGCAAATTTTAGAAATTAGCAGCTTTCGAATTGAGGCTAATAGATGGCGACGGTATTGTCTTAACCTCAAAAATTGACGTGTCCGATTTTGTAAATATCGCAAAATAATGGTAAGATTTATTACATAAATTCCGGTAATTTGCCAATTTTCCCCAATTCTAGTCGGCTCTATTCAATTTCCAAAGTCTTCTAACTGTAGTATTGTTGCTAATCTGCACGTGTGCCTATCTGCGATCGCTATTTCCGAGCATAATGGATCGCCATAAAGTTGGGTAAGCTTACAAGTCCTGCGAAATTTTCGTGATTAATTCAGATAAATTCATTGATAGCGCAATGGGTACGTTCTGGAAGTGTGCGCGTATCGGCGAACGGAAATCGCCATGGGTCGCGATCAGTTGCCTATTAATGGCGTTCTCGATACTGTTTATGAGATGATTTTTCCTTATCGTTACAATAAAACAAATAGATTAGAAGGATAATTTTTCTTTATTTTTTTTTAATATAAAAGTACATATAAATATCAATGGAGTATACAGCGATCTAGATAAAAAGGGATATTTTGTATACAACACAAAAATTGTATTGTCTCACTTGGAATTTTTCACCTGAGAATTTTTGTTTAATTGTATAAAAAAACGTTTATAAAAATTTGCCAAAATGCTCAAAATACCAAAAAATAAACAATACAATGGGGCAATACAATTTTCGATTGTTTCATTCTAAAAATGTTTAATATAATTGGAGAAAAATAATATAAAACAATAGTCCAAAATTATTTAAAAAGCGCCGAAATAATTGTCTTCATAGTTGGAAAAAGTAGAATATTTCGTTTGTTTTCCAATAGAGTGTGATGTTTTACGATCGATTACTGTTTTTATGGCATCTCTATTATATTAAATATTTCAATAATTATAGTAATAATAAGAAAATTTGACACTGTTCGTTGGTTCATCCCAACTAATCAATCAATAAATCCTCTCTACTTACATTAGGCAATCTACTGACTTAGAATTTAATTTATAATTTAAATAACAGTCTTGTAATAAAAAATAATGAAGATACAGTCTAATTTTTGATTTTTTGAAATAAAACTAAACATAAAAATAAAGTGCACACCGATTTCTGCTATAATATCATCCATTAAATAGAAAATAACCAAAAATTGTAATTATGGTGTTCGTTTAGATCTTCCATTTTATTGACTTTTTAGAAAAAGACAATGAGATAAAAAGGGGAGAAAAATTATATCAAACCTCAGAGCTGGTTGTACCGTCGACAAGACCATACTACTATCTTATCATTTCCAGATATTTTTGTTTGTGTTTCGCCAACATTTCCGTTACTGTAACTAATGTTTTTATATTTGAATTAACTTTAGCGACTGCTTGTAATTCGGTTATATGCGCCACACAAATATGATGTAAAGTTGCTAATTCTTTGGCCGTATCCGGTTTACTTTGTATACGCGGCTCGCCTGGATCACCAACCATTGATAATTGATCCAAGAAAACCACCATACGTTCTTTGTTTTTTAAAATAAACGGATTCACTACCTCCATATACGGTTCCTTGAATTTTAATTGGAATTATTACGAATTTAAATGATAATAATGGGTATACCTTGCCGCCGAATTCAATTAAATTCGCTAAATTTTGTAAACATTTGGCTACCATAACAAGACTCCTTGTAGCCGCCGGTGATGGTTGTTCACTAACTAAACCAAATTGTCGTGGATTCAATAATGCTGGACATAATAAACGTAAAAATATAAAACCGGAAACAACACGTGTCCTAACGAAACGTTCATCTGGCCATTTGGCTACAACAGCTTTTTGTAAAGAACCACAAATATAACGTACTGATCGTGGACATGCTTCCGGCGACATAAATATACTTAATGTTACTTGATCTAAGATTTGTAATAAAAATTCAGCATTATTACAAGCATCATCTAACGAATCCATTTTAGCCGGATTCAATTCAGCACTCTGTTTACTATCTAATAGACGTAGAACAGTTTCTAGAACGGCGGCTTGTAGAAAAGCCCGACATTCAGCTCGCATATATAAATCCATTAAAGTTGTCGCCAATGATGCGGCCCGAAATAGAGTTGAAGTTTCAGTCTCACGAGTTATCTAAAAATCACCAAATTATCTACAGAAGAAATCGAAAATTCTACAATTACTTCAGCTGAATTTAATTCTCGTAATAGTTCAGTTTCGCGTCCTTCAGCACGGAAAACTCGCAATAATGCTGTCGCTAATGGTGCACGATCAGCATGACAGATTTCAGCTAAAGTTTTAACCGATACTAAACCATTCTCTAATAATAATTGTTGTAACGGACTGTATTCTTCAGCTGGCATTACGAGATCGTGTAAATAACGTGTACGTAAACGTAAAGAACCCCATTCACCCATTGGTGTTAGTCCAGATAACGAATACCATTCTTCACGTTCTTCACCGTTACCTAATGTAGTTAAATCCACGTGTAATTCCGCCACTTCTGTATCTTTACCGCGTTTGCCTTTATTATGTACAGTTAAAGTAAACGAGACTACATCACATGGCACATCGCTATAAACAAATTAATTAAAATAAAATTTATTATTGTCGATTTTATACAAACTCGAATACGAATTCTTCATCCCATACAGGATCAGGTCCGGATTTTGTTCGTGTTCTAGCTACACGAACTTGATTATTAAATTGTATTGTAACGTAAGGTTGTGGTACTAATTTATATGGTAATCGATGGGCATCCAATATATGTAAAGTTAAACAACGTAATTCACGTAAACGTGGCACTTTACATGTGGCACGACTCAATTGTGGCACACATAATGGCTTCAATGCATTCACCCAACCTAAACATTCTTCAGTTGATGGTGCTGCTAGATGTGTTACAGTAGCTAAACATGGTAATGCTCTTTCGACTATTTGTAAACAATGGGGACGTTCCCATAAACTATCATGAACCTATAAAATTTATTATTAAAATTATAATTAAATTCGATTTAATTTAAACGAATACTTGATAGAGATAAGCACAGGATAAATCAATTAATCCTTTCGGTTTAGTTCGTTTTGGATTTTCGTATAAATAGAGATGTGTATCGGTACCATCGACTACTAAAGCAAAATATAATAATTTCCATTTTTTCGCTGCTTTATCCGATTTTCGATGAAGGAAACCTTGGTGTTTTATACCGCGCATCTTTTTCAAACCTGCTTGATCACGACATTCTCTTAAAGTTGCATAAATCTTTTCAGCTTCCGATTTTACTTTCGGATTATCCGGAATCCAATCCAATTGTTTACTACCATCAACTACCAACTTGATAAAAATAAACGATAATAATAATAATAATAATAGTGATGATAATAAAACTTACAGGATGTTGTAAAGTATACCCTTCAACAATTTGTTCTTTACGATATCGATTAATTACAGCGTCTAAACATTCGAATATACGACCACCCATTAAATAGCGTACACCTTTCTTTTCAATGCGGAATCGTTGAATTTGATTATTGATATGGAAGAATAATGAATAATCACCAGGTGAATTATCACTAGGACGTACAAGAAAACTACCAGGACCGGCTTTTACTAATAAATCAACAGCTTCATTTTTCGTACAATTCGGATGAAACCATGGAAAAACTGTATTTGGATCTATACTATCATCTAGATCTTCAACTAATTCACGGAATATCATCCCTTGTTCACCGGTACGATGTGCCGTTACCCATAACCAATCATTACCCATATCGTTATGGACGAAGAAGATATCGCCTTTTTTGAATGTTAATTCATCAGTATCGGGCATTTTTGTGTATGGCAGAATTGCTACAACCCTCTAGAAAAATTGTTTATATTAATTATGTTTTGAATTTATCGCAATATTGATAAGAATAGAATTATTTTTAGAATAAAAAATGGTCAATAACCGGGATGTTGTACAGGAAATGAACAAACAAAATCGGGTAAAATTACAGTTTGAAATTGAAAGATTTTGTCTTGAAAACACCGTTTATATTTTTGAACTTATTAGAAAAACAATAGGGGTCAATTGTATTAAAATTCATTATTTTATGTCGTTTTTTATTGTAAAATAGGATAGTTCTCTAGATTTTTCGATATTATACTAGAAAAAATCATATTTTCCGATTAGCGGCTTATCAAACTTATAATGAAGTGCGTTATTTGTTATAATTTTTGGAAAAAAACGGACTTATTGTCTTATCAATTTTTATCCATTTATCATCGTAATAATTGAAATAATTCCGTTTCATATCTAATTCTACGAAAAATTGATTTCTTAGTATTTAAAAAGACAAAAATCACACACGAGTTGCTGGTTTTAAACTATTTTCCAAAAATATGCATTGTGAAATTTAAAATTGTAATATAAAAATTCTATTTCACAAAAATGACACTAATTCTTGGAGATTATTTGAGCAAAATTTGAACGTCGTGCTCGAAAAACGATGTTGTGGTTTTTAAAAATGAGTCACATACATAAAATGACTCAAAGATACTTCTAACATTGATTTTTTTCGTTTTTCTCCACTTTATTATGGAATAGGTAGGAATATTTTGCGTTTATTTTACAAATCAATGGAGAAAAACGGAAAAAAATGTTAGGAGCACCTATAACGCAAGGAGCTTGTTTCAAAAAATCGCAACATTTTCTAAAACGAGCTTTTTGAACAACTTCCCGTTAATCTACAGAGTCCAAATTTTGGTGAAATAACCTTCACTCTCCTGTAAACTTTTAAAATATTTCCCAATAGAGAAAACGGAATTTGAATTGAATCATGAGAAACGTTGTATTCGAGCGAATTTCTGGTGGTCGATATATTTTTGGAAAGCTGGAAAAACCACCCATATCGCTCTATTATAAAAATACCGATATACAATTCTAGTGAAGACCAAAAATAATTCGCCCCTTAGTCATCGAATGAAACAGTTGTTCATCCGGTTGTAAATGGAGTTTATCAAGAAAAAACACTCTCTCACGTTATCAATGGAATAAAGCAATAGCAATAAAAAATTACGAACAATTTAAGTATAGTGTTAGAGCGGGGTAAAGGGTTAATTTGTTGTTTATTTGGACATTGAATGAATAGCCCATTAAAGCATAACATGGCAATAAACAAAAACGTAAATTTCTGTGTGATTTTTTTGTTGTTGAATGAAATATTGTTACGTTAATGATCTGTTTTGTAAATAAGAATTTAAACGGCCAATTGTGGTTTCTTGTGGGAATTGTTGGATTGTTTATTGTTGAAATTTCGAAAATTATCCTGCCCTCGCCGCCTCCATCCGTCTTACCTTTTTATCATTGACTGGTTCCGGTGGTGGTACAGGATGTACTAATCGCTCCCTTTTCAATAAATCACTCCTCTCCGTATAATAACCAACTAAATCGTTTAATGATACAAATTGTCTACCACCAATATAGAAATCACCACAAACTGCAGTTATACGAAAATGATTCATACCAGTCCGTCCAAAAAACGATAATACATAAGAGCCAGGTTTACGATCACTTTCACGTACTAAATAACTGGCCAATTTATTAGCAATCCATAAACGTTCTTCGGCTTGATAACGGTCTAAACGACCGTGATACCATAATTGTTCAGGCGGTGCGAATCGTGCTGAATCACCCAAATCCTGATCGTCCGTTTCTGTTGGTTTCACCGCATTCGGCTGGTCTTGATCGTTACCATCCTCACTACCCGTACTGGGTGATCCCAACTTATCTTTAACGATAACACCACCATTATTGCTATTGTTATTGGTGGCAGCAGCCCCATGTCCACCACTTCCTGTACGTATCAATTCAGCCATTGTACACGGACACACGCACAATAAACAAAACACAAATTCACTAAATCATACCCTGTTGTCGTCTTAAATCGAAAACATACTCCTTTTGTGTCACACGCTTTCGTTTATTGTGTTTTTTCACCAAGAAAACGTCGTGAGAACTAACCTTAAACTCATTGTTTTAATTTTCTTTGAAATGTTATTGACGTTTACAAACGTGCATTGTTGTAAGTTTCTTGACAGGTACAACATTGTTGCCACAATCACCAACAATAGCGCCACCTATCGATATTAACACAAAACAAAGGATTAAATAAAAGGTTAGAATTAATATTGTGTACCAAATTTATTCAATACACATTTTATCGTTTTTTTATATATAATACAAAGTATTAAATCAAGCTTCAGTTTGTCCGCCTTCTTCTTGCAATTTTGCAATGAATGAAGCCTTCTTTTGGGCGATTCTATTCTTACGTTCAGCCAATGTGAGTTTTCTACGTTTAACGATTTGTTTCCTGGCTGGTCCCTTTTCAGCGGCAGCCTTTTCTTTCTTCAATGGTGTTGGATCTTCGCGGATCTTAGCGTGGGCGTTCTTGTACATTGTTTCAATCTACCAAAATACAAATTTCAATAATTACAGTTATACAGTGGTATTCTCGAACTTTTTAGCGATTCGTTACCATAATACTAATAATTCTTCTCTTTTCAATCATGCATGATACAATTGTAAAAATTCTTGTTTAATAAGACTATTACCATGGTAACGAATCTCCATAAAGTTATAGAATACGACTGATAAATGTTACAAGACAATTATTCGTAGTTTCACGCAATAAAACGACAAATCGACAAATTTTCGTGTACAATTCTGTTGTCCAACTGCGACACCACAATACAATTAAACACAATTGCGGTAATTTTGTCGGACGTATTTTCGATATTTAAATAAATAAATAAATACCTGATCACCGTTGATGCCCAATTTAACATATCGACTAAATTGTCTCTTGAAAGCTTCCGGATCTTCCTCTTCTAAACTTTTCATATAATCAGCTACATGTTTACCGAAGATATGATCCCGATGGACTTCAGCATTAAATGATTTTGATTCACTATCAAAACCTGGGAAACGTTTCGTTGAATGTGGGATGTTTAAACCACCATCAACGGCACCTTTCATTGCTGCAAATACACGAGCACCGGTTGTTGTACGATGTAAACCAACATCCAAATAACATCTACAATATTTAAACTAATTATAAACTTTGCTAATTGAATTCGATTAATTTATAAATTTTAGGGAATAATCAGAGACACTCTATAATCATACAGACGATAATTTTACGGGAAATATCAAGAAACTCAACCGACGTAAAACACGTGATTGGGCCTTTCAATTAACCAAAAATTACCAATCAGATGACGCGCATGTGTCTAAAGTCATCATTATTATTATAATCAATTTAATTAATTAAGTTAGAAATTTACCTGAAAGCACCTGGTCCTTTCTCAACATTCTCAACGTTGTACTCATCACCGGTGACTTCAGTTGTACCCGAATAGAATTTATCAAGACCTAACTGTTTCAATAAACGTCTTGCCAACAATAAACCGGTACAATAAGCGGCAGCATAATTTGTCAAACCAACTTTCAAACCATATCTTGGTAACTCATGGGAATATGCAGCGCATAAGATTTTATCACCTTCAATACGTGCATATGCAATCTGGCATGTTATGTCACGGTTTGATAGACGTACAATCAAACGGTATTTCGGTGTATTGTATTTGTTCTTGTCTTGAACAATTAAACGTTTACGGGCGTAATAATCGGTTTTACCTTCACGACGCCTCTTGAATTTCACTTGGAAACGCTTAAAATATTGCTTGTTTTTCACGACTTTCACGAAACCCTACAACAAAACAAATGTAACATAACCTCAAAATTGTCAATCACGAAAATTTCAATTATTCCGCAAAATTAGCATTTAAACTACACAAATTCCAATAAACTACCGATAATTGGGGAAATTTTGGGAAATTATGTGAAGATTTTGGAAAAATGCCTGTTTATGTCGACATATCGACTGCAAACACGTTGGAAATATCCACAATCATCTTAATGAAAATTTATAATTTTCCATAAAATTTTCACGGTAATTTGAAGAAGAATGTTTAAATTTTCGTAAAATGGTAATAGTTTCAGTAATTTCCTTACCATTTTCAGTAAATAACAGAAAACTTAAACACTAGGGACACTAGCAGGCACGTCTTCGCCGCTGCGGTCCTGACAGAAGAGAACACGCAGGTCCGGAAATGTAGCCATGTTTGTTTATCTGTCAAAAATACTCGAAAAAGCGCCAAATTCAAATTTATCACATTGTTATACTCTATTAAACAAACTATAATCAATAATTATCGATTAAATTATAGATTAATGATAAATACTGCGCGTAATTATCCTAATTTATCCATTTTGATCAATTTTAATGTATTTGAGAATTAAGCAATGTGACAACTGTCAAAAATTGCACATAACCTAAGTTTTGCACGTTTTGTTCAATTTATTCTCTTCAAATATTCTGAAATTAAACGAAAAACAATGTCGGATCTTCCAGGATTTGCGAATCCGGACAAAACTGTCGAAATTGGCGATGGTACTGATGATAAAGTTAAGAAAAAAACGCTAAGAAAAGGTGGTGGATTCCAATCAATGGGGCTCAGTTTTCACGTTTTACGCGGCATTATTAAACGTGGCTATAAACAACCGACACCTATACAAAGAAAGGTAAATTCGCTCTATTTTTGTGGTTAAAATTGAGTTTATTGGGGATTTATAGACAATTCCGTTGGTGTTGGAAGGACGAGATGTTGTGGCTATGGCGCGGACTGGTAGCGGTAAAACTGCCTGTTTTTTGATCCCGATGTTCGAAAAATTGAAGATACGAAGCGCCAAAGCGGGTGCTAGAGCGTTGATACTATCGCCGACTCGAGAATTAGCCCTACAAGTATTTTCAATTGTTGAAGACTTTTTATCGCTAATTTTTGGTTTTTAGACTTTGAAATTCGTTAAGGAAGTCGGCCGTTATAGCAGCCTAAAATCAGCGGTTATACTAGGTGGTGACTCAATGGACGATCAATTCTCGGCAATTCACGGCAATCCGGACATAATTGTCGCAACACCCGGTCGATTTTTGCACGTTTGCGTCGAAATGGATTTAAAATTGGATAGTATCGAGTATGTTGTATTCGATGAGGCTGATCGTTTATTTGAGATGGGTTTAAATGAACAATTACAAGAAATTATCGGTCGTTTACCCGATTCGAGACAAACAGTTTTATTCTCAGCGACACTACCGAAAGTTCTAGTTGATTTCGCTAAAGCTGGCCTAAGTGATCCGACTTTAATCCGTTTAGATGTTGAATCGAAAATTCCAGAAGAATTACAATTGTGGTTTATTACAGTACGTCCAGAAGAGAGATTGGCGGCATTGTTGGTTTTATTAAAGAATCATATTGATGATCAACAACAAACTGTTGTATTTGCTGCTACAAAACATCACGTGGAATATTTGCATATGGTTTTAGATTGTGTCGGTATCAGTAATACTTACATCTATTCAGATTTAGATCCAACAGCTAGGAAGATTAATACAGCGAAATTTAGTACGGGGAAAGTTAAAGTTTTAATCGTGACAGATGTAGCAGCCCGTGGTATTGATATACCACAATTAGATAACGTTATCAATTTCAATTTTCCAGCAAAAGCGAAATTATTTGTCCATCGTGTTGGTCGATGTGCTCGAGCCGGTCGTTCCGGTACAGCTTACTCTCTTGTAACACCAGATGAATACGCATATCTCCTAGATCTACATTTATTCCTCGGACGACCTTTATCGATAATAACAACAATTACAAATAAGAACGGTACAGTCGGTCGAATTCCGCAGAATTTATTAGAAGACCAACATGCTACATTAATAACGTTACATGAGAATCGTGCTGATTTGATCAGTATGAGGAAAGTTACAGAGAATGCTTATCAACAGTATTTAAAATCGAGACCACCAGCATCGGCGGATAGTAATCGGCGTATTAAAGAAATGCCATTTGCTACATGTTCGGTGCATACGATTTTTAAACAGAATAATGAAGAATTAGAGGAGAAACGGGAGAATTTGTTGGATCAAATGAAGAATTATCGACCGCAAGGTGTGAGTAATTTTGCGACCTTTGTAACGATTTTAATCAGAAAAGGCCACCGAGGCAAGAATTCTACTATCTACAATTATAATTTTAGGGGAGCTTTTTGGGCATAAATTTGGATTTTTGAATATTTTAATCGAGTTTTTGGGTCCAAATTTTAAAACATTCTAAGAAATTTTTATCAGTTTTTCGAATGAATTTAAAATTTTAAAATTTAACACTAATTTTGGCTCGACTATTGTAGTAAATTTTGCTATTTAAAATTCAATTAGTCTACTTTTAATTCAGATTTAAACAAATTTTGGATTTAAATTAGTAATTTTTAACAAATTTGGCATTTTAAAAAGAGTTTTGAGGCTCTTAAAATTCCTCGAGTTTAGATTTTGGGACATTTTATGCTTTATTTCTCTAGAACTGGACGTAATTTTAATATTAACGAATATTTTTAGACGATTTTTGAAATCTGCGGCAAAGCAAAGAGCCAAGAATATCAAGTAATGAAAGAAAAACGAACATTACACAAAGAGAAAATTCAAACACATCGTCTCACCGTCGAACAGAAACAACAAGAATTCTTATCAAATAGTATCGATAATGAAACACAATTACCCGAAAGTAATGTTGAAGATATTGAAAATACCTTCAATAAAGTTATTGTACCGAAAAAACGAAAATTGGAGAATTTATACAGAAAAGCAAAGAAACAGAAAGCTAAAGATGATAATTACATTCCATACGTACCGACAGATCGACACACAGAAGAAGGGTTGGTTTTCTTTCTACCACGTTATTCAGTTCGGACTATAAGTTTTAATAACAATCGCAATTATTTGACCATCGATTTGGAAATTATGAAGATTCATAAGGGTTTTTTGGGAATATTTAGCAAAATTAGAGCCTCGTAGTTTATTTACAAGTGGGTCAAAAGAAGCTCGTTTTGAATATCTGCTAATGTTAAATGGCTTAGAATAACTTGAGGATCAGCCTAGGATTAGTTTTTTTCTAGGAAAAATCCAAATCATTTGAAAAAAATCTATGTTAAAATCATTCTCTAGCCTTTCTGGGTCATTTTACACGCGTATTTCATTTTTTAAAATTGCGACATTGTTAAAAACGAGCAATTTTTTGCCAACTTCTAAATGAGCTACGATGTTCAAATGTTCAACAGGTTTATCAAATTGATCACCAAATAATGGCAGTGATTATAAGAACTTGAAACCCGGACTGAATAAAGTAATACCGGAATATTTAATGACCGATTTGAAAATCAATTTAGGCATTTATAGCGAACTCTCTAGAGATCATTTTACCAAATTTGAACCCCGTAGTTCACCCAGAAATTGGTCAAACAACGATTGTCTCAAACGAGTTACATAAAATAACACTTTCTAAAACGAGAGTTTGTTTGAGTTTTGGTAAAATGATCTCCAAGGGTCCTCCTATGAAACCTTTAATATTTTCCAAATTGCTCATCAAATAGTAGAACTATTTAAGTGAGACACGCCGTATATTTAAGAATTTAAAATCCTTTCACTTCTTTTACAGATTGGCTGTTAATAATTTCCAAAATGAAGCAAGTCGAGCCCAATTGGATCTAACTGGTGATTCTGAACAGATGCTCAAACGTACCGTACAAATGAAGAAATGGGACCGTAAAAAGAAGAAAATGGTCGGTTTACCGGATAAACGTACCGGTAAAATAAAAACCGAATCCGGTGTTTGGATACCGGCTACTTATAAAGGTACCCGTTATGCTGACTGGAAGGAAAAATCGAAAATTGCCGAAACTAATGATGATGAAGATGGAGATGAAGATAAATCAGATAAGACTCCTGGTAATAATTATAAATAATAATTAGAATTTAATTTAATTGTTTTTATTGTTAGTTAAACGACGTGGATTGAAAGAGCGTTGGATTCGTCACAATGAAAAGGTAAAAATGAAACAACGACGATCTGAATTGAAAACTACCGATCAAATAATGAAAGCTAGGAAGATTAAGGAGAAGAAACAGAATCGTTCTAGACGTAAATCGGGTAAGAAACAACAACGCAAATCGAAATAAATTATTGTTTCAATTTAAACAAATCACTCCATGTTGCTGTTTTAATATCAATCGATTCCCTACAACTTATCCGTACACGATTCGTTGAATTTTCATCTAGTGGTGTTAAATAAACAACATTATCATTGATTGTCGAGTTTAAATTCGATGGTGGTTGATTTTGGTGAATTTTACCGATAATTTCAAATATTGTATCGTTGCAATTTTCCGATATTTTCAACAACAAATCACCTTTTTTCAAATCGATTTTTGAATCGTTCAAAATTCGAGAAATGTGAATATCAGCATTGCCTTCATCTATTACAATATCAGCACTACCATCTAGGGCAGTTAAATTTAATTCGCCTTTTTCGATACGAATCGAACTGGATTTGTGTAAATTCTGTAGTGTCATATTACCGTTTTTTGTCGAAAATTTCGAGTTGTCAGCGTACGAGGATTGGAGCGAAATATCGCCTTTGTTCGTACACAAATCAAGATTCAAAGTTAAGAATTTCCTCGCTGTTATCGACTACAAATTTAGAAGATTACAATTGATAATTTTAGTTTTCTCCAACAATCTTACACCATTTTCTAGAATGTGAGCTTTAACATCCATAGCTTCAATGGAACCGTTAAAGTTTATATTACCGTTTAATGTTTTAATATCAACAATATCACCTTCATATTTCCCAATATCAATATTGCCATTTTTCGAAGTTAGAATCAATTCGGAACCGTTAAAATACCCAGTTTTAATGCTACCCTCACTTGTAACATTTAAATCTACAAAAGAGTTGTAAAAATAATCGAAATTTGTGGTTTTAAGAAGTTATACTGGCTTTGATTGGTACTTCAATATTACAAATAACGTCTTTGGAATTTTCCGGAATATCTGCGGATATATTTACGTTATTTCCACTATGTTGGTACTTAATCGAATTCGAATCAACACTCTGACCGGTTAATTTAATTTTAATTTCATCACATTGGGGACATTCGTGAACGTCCAATGGGTCGAGGGTGATACCAAACGGGACATTTATTCGTACATTACTGAAAGTGTCGATTTTGTAATTCTGTTGGAAAAATCGACTGTAATAACGAAAATAATTGGATTTTCGTAGAAATATTCGGTTTTGTTGGAGAAAATTTAAAAATTTCATATTTTTAAAATCTAGGTTATGAGAGGTTATGTTTATTTGACTTGTAAATACAGTGTTGTCACGTTTAATTTGAAAAAATCCGTAGAATTGATTGATAAATGTAAAAATTAATTAAAAAATGTATTCGATTTTAATAGAATTGATATTTAATAATTGATAAATTAACAAATCTATTCAATTAAATTAATAATTTTTAATTACGTGTTTTTCGAGAAACATGTTGGTAACAAAACAACTCAACTGTTCGTACTTAAATTTCTAACCTTACAATTTTAGATATCAGTAACGTTAACCTTGTTCGTGTGTCTTTGTGATCTTGTTCAAAATTTTTTGACAGATTTGTAACTAATTCTGCCTCTATTTTAGCGATATTCTATTAAAATGTAATTTTTGTTGATTTTATAGAAGTTAACAATTCACTATGTTCACTTGATATCAATTTGTTTTCGCTAATATCAGAATCGTACGATACGAGTTGTGATCGATTCGAATAATGTACAGTACGAGTTGTATTCGATGAATTTGTCAAATTCTAAATTAATCAGGATTATGTATTGTTTCTGCCCAATCGTAGAAAAATTGCGTTCATTATTATCACACCGTTTATAACTATTATTAAAATGATTATAAAATTGCACAATTAGGTTAGGACAATTACTTAAATGAAGATATGTTTGTCTTTATTTGATTTCCAAAAAGAAAAAGGGTTAAAATCCTCTAAAATTCAACTAATAAGTTCAGAAGTTACTATAAATTAAAATCTACTGAAAAATTGGTGACTTTGGCAACATTGCTATTTTACATGTTTTTTTTATGGATCATTAAAAAATTGCGCGGGATATTTAAAATAATTAAACACAATCAAAGAATATATATTTTTTTATTAATAAAATGTATTTTTATAAAATTACAATTCACTATTTACATTAATAAAAAATAGCAATTTTTATCAATAAATGTCGTCTTATTGAGATCATTAATTTGCAGATCAAATTTAATTTATAATAATCATTAATTACACTCAAAATTCGCACATCAATAGATCAGTCTTTTTCAGTAATAAATAAAACCACAAATTTTCCAATGATTATTAAATTAATCAAATTTTAATAAGTTAAGGAACTCTTTTTGTTTCTATTTTGATTGTATTCGTCGATATTTACCTTGTTTTTCAATTTAATTTCAATTTAATCAAATTAAATACTAAGCGATGGTCGTTTCTTGCGATCCCCCTTCGAATTCTTACCGAATATATTGCCTAGAACCTTCGATACACTGTTAACACCCAATTTTCTACGTATTGGTAATGCTTTCAATAATTGTACAGATCTAGCTTCGCGCAATAACGATTGAAATGCTAACGAAACACCAGCGAAATTTTCAGCAGCACTAACTTCATAAAATTGACAACCGTACTGTAATGATAATTCTTGGCCATCATCGACACAAATTTGTCTGAAATAAAAACGAAATAAATCGGTAAGATTGACGATATAGAGAAAGACAGACATGTTAGGTGTGCACTTTTACAATTCAGCAAGTTATCATCAATAAATCTGAACAGAGAAAAATGAATGATAATCATATTTGCCCATGTATATATTTAAACAGTCGTAAATTATATTGAACGCCCCAGTATATGTCATCGTACCATTTCATTTCATGTTATATAGTGTAGATTTAATTCTTTATTGTTTTATTTTTCAGCACTGTCTGCTAAGATGTAAGAGATCAGCCCTGTTGATAACGCGATGATATCAATCATCCCAAAAAAAACCATCTCCAACACGATTCAAAAATGGAAACAATACAACAGGAGATTAAAATATACGGCATGTCTTTCTAATTAGGTATGCAACAACAAAGGTAAGAGCGCCAGAAGGTGTTTTTTTTTATCTTCTATGCTTGCTTATCAGTAAAGTCTATCTTATCATCGGATTGAATTAGACACCTATAGAATGTTGTTTTGTATTTCGTTACACAAATCTTTCAACTTGACCGCCACAATCAATAGTGTTGAAATTTTTGTTAATTACAATTGACGCTACAACGATAGAAATTCGTTAATTGTCCGGTGTAGATAATGGAAAAAGCCTGTAATCTAACGCAATAACTGTGATTGTTGGTCTACGATTTATTTCATTGAGTTAAAAGCGTTAAATTTCTCTTTAATAGAAAAATAAATCTCTAATTTATCATCAAGTATTGAAGCAGGTGTTTGAAGATGTAACCGTGTGTGATTATTGTTTTATTTCGTAAGAGATTAAAAAAGATTTGCATAGACTTTTCATTAATATAGTCGGGGATTAAGAATTTAAAAAAATGTAAACATAGATCAATGGTAATCATGAAAAATTATCCGACCATATTTAGTACTCTTTGACACTGTAGATGTGTCACAATTTTCTTTAAAAAAAATTGAACTATCAGAAATACAAGTAGATTAAAGCTTGAATTATAGAATCTCTAACGCAAATCAATATTACCGAAAAAGGCGAAATGTTTAATTATTTTTAATTGGTATAATTAATTCTTCTAATTAGAACGTTTACATTTTTATTCGCTTGTTCGGAGACTTAAAAAGAATCGATCGAAATCAAGGCAACAATTCCCTAAGTGGGAAAAACTGAAATTAGAGATAAAAATTTAAGATCAACTTAGCTTTCTACAATTTTAAATAGAGAAGATCCAGTGCTAGATAAAGATAAAATCCAGATTAAAACGTATAAATTGAGATATCGACGAGAACCGATTAAAATTTAGGTCTGTAGAAGAAAATTAACGAGCGATTTGGAAAATATTTCGAGAATTTGTGGGGTGGTTTCTTGGGAACATTTGAGTAAAATTAGAATTTCGTAGCTCATTGGAAATTGTCGATAAACCGATTTAATCCGACAATGTCGCGATTTTCGTCATATAAAACGATGAAGAATGGCCAGAAGATCTTTTCATCCTTCATCACTGGAACTTGGAAAAACGAGGAAATTCACCCTCCAAGATCGATCGGTATTGCCAGTTTAAAACAGTTTTTCCCCAATTTTCCAATAAGCTACGAGGTTCTAATTTAACATCCTCTAATAGGTTACTTACTGCGAAACATTCTGTAATTGAAACCTTTCGAAAAGGTGGAACATACTGTATTGGAAAGCTCGTCTATTATACTCGATTGCAAAGCTTACAGTTCGTCAAATTAATAACAACTGATCGTTATTTA
Organism: Mylabris phalerata; assembly: GCA_020740385.1. Lineage (NCBI taxonomy): Eukaryota > Metazoa > Arthropoda > Insecta > Coleoptera > Meloidae > Mylabris > Mylabris phalerata. Next base: position 3,490,317 of record JAJEOX010000299.1, on the reverse strand, counting down.
ATAATCTTTTTCCAAGCTTTTTCTTATGATAGATGATTAGTATGATGTTTATCAATAGTGAAATACCAGTAAAGCTATTTTGTAATAATCAGTCATACCCGTTGATCAAAGCATATTTATAAAATCTTGATAAATAAAAGGATGTCATGTTAGAGATGATAATCATTAGAAATGATTTGAAGCGAATAGTAATCTTGATTAAAATACATACAGATAGACTTCTTTACAATAAAATTCTTTGTTGTTTTTGTTATTTTTTGGTACGTTTTATTCTTTGATCGTCTACGACTTTCCCGGATCAGAATCACTTTCACAATATTTCAAGATAAGTCACCTGACAATTTATCATTGATTAAAAATACCCGTCTTGATCTACTTCTTGTAATCAATTTTGTTTTTATTTTATTGATTGAGATGAGGCATTGCTGAATTGATTAATTGGTTGATTGATTGATTGATTGATTTCCGTTACCTTGAATGGTCGAGATCCCTTTTATTACCTAATAGCAGACTGGTGTAATACGATGGTAATTTTAATTTGGATAATTGACTTAAAATCTCTTGAGCTTCATGGAAACTATGTCGATCATTCACTGCGTAGACAATAACGAAAGCTTCACCCCATCGGATGTGTTCGTATAGGCAACCATTCTTCTGCAAAATTAGAAATTTATAATCAGTATTGACAATTATCGATAACAAATAATAGAATTTAACGATTTCCTGGTGAAATTGTAAAATTGTGGACGAATTAATCAATTATTGTCGACCGGTAGCGTAATGTTTCAAGATTATTTATCGATAACATTGGCGATTTATTCAAGTAAAATTGATCGATGATTACTTACAGATTCTTATTATTTATTACCGAGTTTCTTTGTTTGAAATTCGTGTTGTTGTCGTTGAATGTGGGTTGTGAATTTATAAATTTAATTGGTCTTATCATCAATTTTATTATTGTTATTGTCATTATTGTTATCATCACTATATAACGAGTATGCATTTATTATAACAACTTTCATGGGCCGGAACTGAATTATTGGACTTATTGGAGAATTTTAACGAGAGAGTATCTAATAATAAAAAGCTTTCACAATGATTCTTATACTTAAATATAACCAGACGATATCATCATCGTAAAGATGACAAGTCTTATGTTCTGAATAATTGAAGTTTAACGAACCAACATCGAATAAATCACGTTTTTATGAGACGGTTTTGGACAGGAATCGTTAAAAAAAAGTAATTGCCAATTTTTTTGCCGATTGTAAAATGTTCTCTGTACAAAATGACCCATATACAAACAATCATTATCAATTTATTGGCATACCACAATAATAGGGTGTCGTACTAGAGAATGACGAATTTTTGTTATAAATCAATCGTTAATTGCCCGGTAGTTGACGTTGAGAGAGCTAAAATTTTGGGCCACGTTTTCAAAAATTCACCCACTACAATCGGCCATTATTGTATAAAATATTTGTATATATGAATAAATAAATCGAAACGTACGATAAATATTAACAATAATAGCAACACCACCCATACAATTTTTCTTTTATCATACAAAGAATACGATTTCTTTCCTCTACATCTTCTTGTATATAGTTTATTTTGATTATTACGACCGATTATTTTTATCGTTATTGTTCTTATTGTTGTTTTAAAATGTAGTACAACAGAAACGGCGCTAAGACTACACCACATAATCTTCAATTGGGCGGTGTCTTGAAGCCGAGAGAATGAGATAAAACTGATATCATCGTAATTGATAATGGATGAGCTGTCACCGGTAGTTTATTATTAACAGATATATCTCTGTATAGATCGCCGTCCTGGTTTTTTCTTCATGGATTTCTTTTATTTCTAAAGGTTTTTTCATTCGTATTGTTCCAAGTTGTTTGTTGATATTAGAGTACAACAGAGCCATTTGTCCATTAAGATTATCCTCTCCAGTCCCTTTAAATTCGTTGAAAATAAAACAAACATTTTCAGTAAAGATTTAGAGATATTTTTGTGGATTTGAAGCAGAGATTGGAACAAACATCTCGAAAACAATAAGAGATGGAAAAGGTTCAATTTTAAAGACGATTCTATATCTACGGTGCTGCAGGGTTTTATTGAAAATCGGCTGGATTTTTTGAAATTTCTGACAAACTGTACTTCTGGGATAAAAGTGGAACCCACATTTCATTTAGTGAAAATTAATGAAGTCAGATGAAATTTGTATGAAAGTTGACTTGTCGTATTCGCAATTATCTGTTCCGTTGTTTTGAAGACCGCATCTAAAATAACACATTTTTTCTGAAATTATAAGTCCAAAAAATCGACAATAGCGAGCACTCTATCCAACAGTCGGCCACAAATAGATAAGTTAAATACAACCATCATTCTAAGTGATCTACTGTAAAACAACCAGATGAGTCGAAAAAAAGAAAATTGGTTTTCTTTTGAATCATGAAAATGGGATGATTTAACGATTTTTAACCAATATTTGGTCAAATTTTTGTCTTCCAATCATTTGGCCTTAAATCATTAGTTTTTACTGCAGTTTTGAGCCGTACTCTTGTCTTTCTGTTGCAAAGAACTTGCTAATAAGGCGCTTAGAATAAGTGCCGGCGTAGCATCCCCCTTGGTCTTGTCCATCTGGTTTTCTCATTTATTTACAGCGTATTACGGTTGTAATTTATTGAAATTCTAGCACCTCAGATCGTAAACCATTCGATTACATAACATTCACTTTATAAGTCAGTATATATGTGATGTCGGAGGTGCAGTTTCTTTGAACCAGTTGCATATAAATGCAATATCTCTTTAAATACTACAGTATAGAATTGTATAGATGTATTAAATCAACGTTTAAACTATGTATTTATAATAACATCGTGTTTTTTTGTTGTTGTTGTTGTAGTCTTTACATCATTTCATTTTGAATTGTTTTTCTTTGCAAGATTACAACCACCTGTCTGTCATTCATTTATGTTGGTATACATGCATAGAACGACATGTTTATGACTGGCGCCTTTCGTCTGTATAGACTAAATGCAACAGATAATTAGTCACACTGTATATAGAAAGAGTAATACAGTGTTTAAATAAATAAATGGTGAAATAATTGCATATATTCGTTCAAGTTTCAAGTTGCATCACGACGAATCTCCCCCTTACAGCCGTATCAAACAAGATCAATTCTGTTTAATTTTCTAATTAACATACCGTTCTTTTTTATATTTTCTCAGTATGTGTACGTTATGTTTGAATTTTTCAACATTAAATGCAGAATTACCAGCCGCCACACCAACATCTAATCGAACATCGTCGTGCTCAGCCGGTGGCAATCTAGGAAGTTTATTGTGTTTTCAGTTCATACTGTTTTTTTGGTTATTTTATTTTTATTTTTGTTTTCTTTACCTATTGTTGTTACTGTTGTTTTTCTCGATTAAGAATAGATTCACGAAAAAAAAACCGAATCGCCAATATAGCTTGCAGACATCCCGTTGTTGTGTTCTATTTTCACCATTCTTGGTTATGGTTTTGTATCGATTTTTTCTTTCTACATACAGTATAGTATATAATATCAAAGAGAGACGATGGCCATTGTGGAGGAAACTGGGAGGTAAAAGAAATATGTTTTGTCTTTTCACATGTGTAAACAGCATTATCTTGTTCTTCGCCTTAATTGACTCGGATGTGTGTACAGTTTCACGATAACATCGAACTATACTGAAGAAAAATCCAACGTTACCGAGAAAAATCGCTGAAAGTAAAACTGTTTAGAATCGAACCATTGTTGCAAGTCCAACTGTTAAATCAAGACTATAAATTTTAATTTTATGTTTCTGATTAATGCACCTGCACTTTAATTAGAGTCGTTTTGGTCTGTAGTATTTTTTCATAACAACAATTGAACAATTTTCAGGTACACTTGAATTCAATTAACGATAATCGAAACAATTCGTATATTATAGAATGTTTTAACATAAAAAACCTGGTGAATCATGTGCTGAAAATCGACTAATTTAATATACAACATTATAATGATAGTGCCCTGAAGCCGATTGGTAAATCGCCTCAAACCGATCTTTTTAAGAAGGCTAACACCGGTAATTATGGCGGCTGTGGCCTTAACTAACTAGACCATTGGTACGAGTACGAAAAGAGTTTTATGAGAATGATCTTGAATGAATCCCCCATATGTCTTAATTTATTCATGGAGATATTTTTAAATTGTGCCGCCGATCCACGGGCGGTCATTATCAGTTTTGAGATTAAATAATGTCGGGTCATTTATATCAATGAACTGGATATAAGGTTTGGTTATTGTGCAAGGCTCCTACAATACAAACAGTTAATATTGAATTTTGTATATACACCCAAGACTGTTTCTATTATTATTAATATTATTATCAACTTTCTACAGTGATATTTTATAGTCGATTGATTGACCAAACAATGAATAGCATTTAGTCAAAATCAGAGCGCAATCACTAACCTGCTACTCGATCATCGATTATTTTCAAATCTACACAATAATCGACTTTTATAACAACGTACAACGAATAAATATTGCGACAACAAGACTAATTGGTAATTTAAACAAACAACGAGTAAAAATTGCATACATTTGAAAGCTATAAACAACCACCTGACATGGTGGAGGTGTTTTAAATTCAAACACTTTTTGCTCCATTGTATATCGTACATAGTTTTGAATTTTTCCAACATAATTCACTTTTGATTGACATTTATAGAGCTGCTATTATTATTATAAAAGCTGAAAAAATTGAAAAATTAACACGATAAAATCGTACACATGTTGAGAAATTCAATGATTTACACCGGTTGCAATTAATAAAAATCAACAGAAGAATGGAGGAATCAAATCAAATAAATCTACACGTGGGTCTTGTTTATAAATTATAGAAATTCATTATTTTTTATTGATAGCACCCACACGATTTATGGCCAATAAAACAGACACAAACAAATTGATTGACATTAGTAGGACTAGTAGATTTATTCAAGCCTGCAGGTTATTGATAATTGTAAAGCGTTTGTTATTATACTCCATTGATAAGATGACTCAAATATCGCCATTGGTACTGTTTATATCGATGATTTATTGCAATTTGTTCGTGTTTTAATAAGATCTAACGATAGAAATTCGGTAATGTTTACAAAAATCTCACGTTGAGCTCTCCAACCGGTGGTTGGAGATCTTATTTGAACTCCTACAGTGTTCCTGCTTATAAAAATCTCCCATAACTAGAATTATAGGGTATATACAACTGGATTTTTGTTGATAAATCGACGTTGATAAATAATTAAATAAATCACAAACAATAGTTGAATAAAATAGAAAGAACATAGACACACATCTTACTTAAAGGCATTTGTGTGCTTCATGATTCTTCTTGGAATCATTCAGACAGACAGACTTGCTTTATTTTAACACTGTAGAAAGAGGCATTGGATTTTAACTGATCCACGCACACTGGCAAATTATCTCTATACAACTAGCCTTGAGGAATTTAAATTGTTTTGCTCCTTGATGTTAACGGTGGTAGAAATAATGTAACCCGCCGAAATAGTGTAGTGTTAAAATCATAAAAAGTCTACAAGATGAACCAGTTTCTGATCGACAACGGTACCATTATGTAAATTTTTGGGTAAACTTCAGGAAATTTTTTAATAGAACAACACCAAGACACATGGTGTAAAGTCGTAAATTCTCGTTATAAATTTCATAAATTGCTGGAACATTTTAGTGTGTTTATATGAAAAATCACACACCCACAAAATTTTTAAATTTTTTGATTTTATTAGTTAATGTAGGTGTATTTAAAATTGTCGAAATTTCGTTGTTGTAGCCGGGAAATAAAATCCTAATCCTCGTGTTTGACCTGTGAATAACTCAAATTCAATTGTTGTAAATTAGTCCAAGATTAGAATTTCTATGTCGTGATTTTCACACTTTCCATTTCGCGCTACTACCATTTATCAAATTATTAGCAATTCAAATATTAGTTTATAATAGCAATTTTATTATTTTATAGCATATCCAAACTATTAAACGTATGATAACGCAACATTTGTATTTCGATCATTACCATAAATTGCTGAAAGACAAAGAATCTACCAGTAAGTATAGTCACGTATTGACACTTTTACAAAGCCATTTATACAACTATTACATTCTAATAAATAGGCGAAAACTCTATCTCTATATGTATACATTGGAATATTTTGCATTCAAGTGAGTGGTGAAAGAATAAGATAAGTAGTAATAACTAATAAGATCACGCCTGCTACTTGTTGTCGCTTATTGTGTGTGCATCGTAACATAAATATGCGAATTATTCGCTACTTTCTTACACGTTTTGTGGAAATTTCGCTAGATTTTTCAGCGTTTTAGATGCAAAACATCCACATTTTCTAGTCGTGCTCGTTGATATTAATTAGCGAAAAATACCGCCGTCCCGTAGTGTGGCGAAAGGATTTCGTGTTTCATGACGATGTTGTTGATAATGACGATGATGTACCCTCGTTTACCACACAGTTAATTATCGGTAATTACGAGATTTTCTCTCGTATTCATTAAAATCGTACATCTTCGGATTAGTATTGCCAGTGTAAAACAGCAGGAAATTAACAAATTAGAAATTGATGGCTTTGACGATTTGTACAGGAGCTGCGATAAAACTTTGTTTTATACTAAAACATTCGAATTGTTATTAAATGATGATTCAAATTGTTAAAAGCTCTTAAGCTATAATAATAAATCTCGATTTTTCTATATCAAAACATAAAAAGACTGTCAACACGAGCCTAAGAATGCAATAAAATCGTATAAATATGTTGTTTATGACAGTATTCTAAATTTTAAATTTCGCCTCAAAACACGAATTATAATAACATGATTCATCTGAAAGCTAGAGACACCCACAAAAATACCTCTCTACACACACTAATGGAATAATTGTTTAGTCGTGATGTACATTAATTCTCCAACTAGATGATTGAATAGATTTCGTCCCTGAAAACTTGAAAAATCACCGACTTTATCGAGTGAAAATTGTAAAGTAATGCAATATTTCCCGCTTCAATGATCAAGTGTTGTGCGAAATGTGACGTTAATTGATCTAGACAAACGTATACTTTAAAGTGAAGACGATATCCTCTAGCTATAAATTACGTCATAGATCTTGTATATTAGATTATAACCATATGCGTTGAAATCAGATCTTGAAATTAAAACAAAGACAAAATCGTATATTGTAGATGTGTTTCCAGATAGATTGGTATAACAGAGAGGTGTATATTGTATTTGTTTCTAATGGTCAATCTAATCGAAATCGACACATGTTTGTTCAACTAGAAGTAACAATTGATTTATAATTTAAAATGGAAAACAACAGGAATTGACGTGACGATAAGTTATGTGTGTGGTTGTTCCAAACTCGTCGTTTTTGGCTCGATAAGCTCATCGTTATGTGTTGTTTGTTCTGTTGTCGTCGGATTGCCAAACTTTCACACAACATAAATCCAAAAATTCGAGATATCTTAATCAGAAACACAACGCAATACTTTAACCGTGTCACAACATTAAATTCAAACAAGGGAGACTTTAACGGTCAATCGAACAACATAAACTTATTATAATTGTTGTTTTTAATTAAAGCTCATGTTATCGTATTTGAACAAACATAAAAGATTTCCATTGAATAGACGATCTTGTAACGGAATATCCCTAGAAAGGTCTTCTTGATTGATTGATTGATACGATACGATACAATACCGAGACAGGAATGTGCAAAATGTGCAATTTTACGAAAATGATTTATCGATAATGCTCGATTATTGACTGAAATTGAGCCTGGAAGCAACCGGCGACAATAATGTACGTTTTCTAGTTACAGTTTAACGTTAATAGCTACAACTAGAGGCAATATTAGACCTACATGATTCACAATTTCCACTATAATCGAAATAAATAGTGTTGAATGATTGAATTATATGAAAATTTACGTATTGTGTATGAAAATAGCCAATCAATAAGTAATACGTGTTGGTGTTGTTGTTTTAAACTTGCTTCTTCACATATCAACAATGTTAAAATCAACTACAAGTTTTATTGTGGTCGTTTTGTTGTAGTAGTAGTCTAGGTGAAAGGGTAATGATCAAAGAACTAATCAAAAACAGTGGCTGAAACTAAGAGAACTTCAACACCATAATTCAATACCGAAAATAAAAATCGACCAATATAATAAACGATTCAAATCATAATTGTTGACGATTATCATTAAATATTTTGTTCTACCATAGTCATTAAGATAAATTGTTGAAGGGATTGATTTCCGTAATTTTAAACCTAGACGTTTAGTTAATGTTGGAAATAAAACGGTCGTCTCGATGACAAAATCGAAAAATAAATGATGCCCTCCCAACACGTACACACGAAAGGCGACAGAATTTCATCTCATCTTGTTCCATTAATTATAATGAAAAAAAAATCATAAACAGGTACTTACCGCACACTTTGAGGTGTCTAAAATTTCAACTTCTGTTGTTACATTGTCAAAGGTTACATTGTGGCGGTATAGGAAATCTGAAAAAATTCAAAAAAGCTTTCACCAATGATTGATTGCTTTAATGATGTTCTACTAGCGAGCGATTCAAAATATGTTTCACAGAGTTATAGAAGAGTCTTAGATCAGTTTATTAAATTTTGAACCTCGTAGCTCACCAGGAAGCCAAAAAGGCGTCATTTGGACAAATGATCGTCCCACTAATGATCTACAGAGACCCTCCTACAAATTCCTTAAATATTTCTCAAATCGCTCTATAAATAGGACTGATTTTTCAATTATAAAGTCACGGTATAATTTCGATTGATACGTCCCGAGTAATTCTCAATTTGAGGCGTTAATTAAAGCCCCGTTGCACCCCTAAAGGTGCCATTTTTATCGCCGTTTATTTCAATCGATTCAGACAGCTTCGAGTCGATATCAATACAATCTGTTTTAATGGCATCGTAAATAAAGCAAATTTGAATTGGTTAAATGGAATAGACTAAAAGAAAAATCTCCATTTGAACGAGACGACGACACTAGACAGTGTTTAATTTTTATTTTATTTACCATTAATTTTCTATTCACATTTTAACCGGTAGTTCTATTGGTGGGACAGTAGGTTTTGATTTTATGATTAATGAATTGTATTGTTGTTTGTTGGATAGTAGAGATGTAGAAACGATTAAATTGCGGTAACGAGGGTAATTAGCCAAACGGCTAATTGCCTTTTTTCTTTCTCTAAATCATCGTTTTTATTTCTGATAACAACACAACAATTTAACAGGACTGTGGAGCGGTAATCATTAAAACAATCCAATTTAGGTATTGCTCTTATCTGTTTTACATAACTACAACTGTATATTTCAATGCCATCAAGTTGAACGTGATGGAAATTGTAGTCTACCCCAGCCTTTCTGGCCTAGATATATAAATGTTAGTTCCCTTCTAGTTTTTCTACAATTTAAAATTGCATTCTTGATATTGATATGGGATTCATTTCTACAACTCTCAAGCCTTTTTCATCGTCTTCCACCTTACATACCTGTGACGATTTGACCTTTGGAAACCTGAGCCAGGCGAGCCCATTAATCGTGCCATTTAAGTGTCTTGTTGATTAATGTATGGGGAACCGGAAATGGAAAAATCTCCTATCCATAAATCGCCATATGTGTGTAGGTATGAATCGTGAAAATAATTTAGTTTATATGTCATTTCTTTAACGATTCGTTTAAACAAATTACCATCATTGATGATGAACAGTTTTCTTGTATACTTTTATTGGACATTATCGTTATAATAGTATTAAATGGAAATAGTTGGTGATATTTTATATTAGAGGAACGGTCGGGTAAAGGAGTCGCGATCGACCACCTACCGGGCTGGTTTTAGAGACGTAAAAGCTTCTTTCACAATTGACGACGATAATGGTTTTATATTATGAAATGGCAAAACGAATGACACATTACGGTTATGTTGTATACAACAGTATAAAAGAACGCCTCTTTCACGCTGTACACGTTCTTCAACTAGATGATATTGCTATATATCATAGATATCGAATTCTTTTTTTGTTATTGTTGTATTGTTAAAATATATACATGACAGGGCGCCGTTAAGGCGGAACTCAATACAGGAAAAATCCGGGTACCGGAAAACTTTAACTTTTTAATAGACAAGTCATGATAGATTTCATAATAATGGAAATCGTTCTAGGAAATGATTTGTATAACAAATTAAACGAAAAAAAAAACAGGACACTTACCACTTGTTGAACTGTATTCTCCTATGTACCGTTTGGTTAGATATCGGACTGTTACAGCTGCAAAATAAAGACAAAATTACTATCTGTAATTTACGAATTTGGTACGCTTCTATCAATCTTGGAAATTAAATTCGAAATTGTTGTACTGCAGCAGCGAATTATAAGCGGAATTTACCGTAAATGCATGTTGCACATTTCAATGTTTTTCAGCTCAAATAATCAGTCTCTTAATTGCAGAATAGGTAGAACTAGCAGATTAAAACAACAAATTGAGTTTGAGTTAGTCAAATTTTAGTTTATTTGGAAGTAGCTATTTGAAAAAGATCGTAAAAATTTGTAGGAGGTTCTCTAGAGATCATTTTAGCAAAATTCGAGTCCCTAGCTTGTCGAGAAGTTGGCCAAAAGAAGCTAAACATTTGAAATAACTCAAGATGACTTGAGGATTACCCCAACATTGATTTTTCCATTTGGTCCAGAAAAGGGAGAAAAATGAAATTAATCAATGCTGGGGTGATCCTCATTTTGCAAATTATCCTTATTTTTGGGAATTGTAACATTGTTAAAAATGTGCGTTTTTGGCCCACTTTTTCCAAATTGTCCGACGAATAATGAGAGTTGCCATAATAACTCTGAAGTGAATTGCGTGGTATAATTGAAACGTATTTGTAGAGCGATTCGACAAATATGTTAAGGATTTTAGCGAAATTTGAATTTCGCAGCTCATTTGGAAGTTCGAAATTACAATTTTTATAAAGAAAAATGACTCAAAATGATTGAAGATTAATTTTTTTGTCTGAAGAAAACATTGTTAGAGCTACGAGGTTGAAATTTCGCCCAATTTTCTCCGGGGCCACCTTTCAAACCGTTAAAATATTCCTCGAATTGCTCGCCAAATAATTGGACTTTCTTTGAGTTATATTTGTGAAAGAATTGAGGAAGTTGAACGTATCCGGCAAAGCTACTTTGTCACAAATTCTATTGATATATTGAATAATTGTTGGCAATGTAGTAAATGTCGCATTCTCGCAATCAGCATTTCAAGTGTTTTGTAAAATTGTTGCAATTCAATATTGAGTTGTCAGTCAATTTGAGATTTTTCCACATTGAAGATAAAACGAAAAGGAAAAAGCACTTAATAGTTACTATACTCAAACAGTACACAACAGTTCAGGAACTGGTTTTTATTAAAAAAGAAGAGATCTTTAGTAGATTCTCTTGTTGCCAACATCAATAGATTTATATATTAAAACACATACGTATACCTCTAGTAAATACGTACATACATATAAAGATATAAACATACATCACTTGGCCACTTTAATGATTTTATAAAGATTTTCTTGTATTTTAACAAACATTAAGTATGTACTATAAGACGGTATAATATAAAGAATAAGAAGAGAATACTGTATATAAACATAAAGTTAAGTGATCGTGACAACGGCCATTCTCACGATACAAAATCCGTATGTCTTAACATGTTTTGTTAGTTGACAATTATACGAGGGACACGGTATAAAGGATCGTTGGCAGCTTACTAGAAAACTAATAGGGAGCTTTTTACAACATTTGTTGTTGTTGTTTGTTGTTATTTACTTGGCGCGTCTGACAAATAATTAGACAAGCAAATCAACAGTTTATGGCGGATTTTTCTTACAAAACACTCAACAACGTACGCTATCTGATATCAGATTAAAACGATAAACTCTCGAAACAATCAACTGTATTATCGACGACAATTCGAATACTTCCGCGATTTTATATAATCGATTGGCCAGTTTTTTTAAAGCAATGCCATCAAAATATTCCGTTAATTAAACACAAAATAAGCGAATTAATTGAAACACGATCCAATTCTATCAAAATATTTAGATTATAATCTAGAAATCTTCTATTCTCTGATACAATAATGAAATTGATAGGCGGCTGTTTTGATCTATCTTAAAGTTTGAAATGATCGAAACGTGACACACGCCAAAAACATCGATCCTTGTTGATTTTCCCCCTTAGAAAAAAAATCATGCTGAAGACCCAAATAACCGGTTTCAACTCTCATAATTGATACGATCGATTCTAATCTATTTGGTGGATTTATTGACCGAATTCTAGCAAATTTTATAATACAACCTAGTTTCTAATGGAAATAAGGAAAAAATTGATTGTTTCAAATTGATACAGATTTGCTATTGAACATAATTAATCCGGACGAATTGTGTGGAATTATTAATAAAAGTTAGGTCACGATCTGTCCGTTAATAAAACGAAAATATTAATAATTCATAAATTTATAGTTATTGGTTTTATTTAAAACTATACACATGTACATACACAACAACAGGACAATTTATTGGATCACCCTACAGCTGTATTTACTTGTAATTGGAGTCTTCCCCTATTTATCTCATTTCCTTTTATTTTTACTCTCGTACAGTTGATCATTTAGAATTTTTATCACGGATATTCCCCACATACTGGACGATTTGTTCATTCATTTCCGAGAGTTCTTGCAGTTTTAGCCTCTATTCGTGACCTTTTTTCGTTTATTTTTGTTTAGAGCAACAGCATTTAATTTTAAAACATTTGTGCTTTTATAGCCAGTTATCGTATTTATTGTGTAATGAAATTTATAAGCTTGTTTCCTTTGTTGTTTGCTTTATTACTTTTATGGTTTTGATAATGATAAATTTGATTTATTTCTAATTTCCTGAGCGATTTCCATTTTGATAATATCGATATATATCGATTGGAAAAAAATCGGTTAAATTAACAATTTCCTACAATAATTACAACTGTAGGGCATCAATAAGATTTCACACAACTCCATTATATCAAAATAGTAATTTTAATATCTATTGTCTTTAGAAATTTACTTAGACGTTTACCTCATTGACATACATCTATGTTAATATAAAACCGAGATTTTTGTAATTCTTGTCGATTATAATACGGTGTTTCACTGGAGAAATGGCGCCGCAATAGATGTTTTACCATCAGCAGACGATACGCTTAATTACGATGGCCATCAAGTGTTGAAATCCTGAAGGCAAGAACACTTGCAACTTATAATTGACGTTAAGAAACAACACACACCGTATACAAAACAACAACAACAACTGTTGTCCGAGATGCTGCTGTTTATTGTGTCGGACAACAACAATAAAGCTTGAAGGATTTTTTCCATTGCCAGCAAAACAAATTTCATACAACTCAATAGTTGGTTTCTCTCACTGATATTGTGGAGAAATAAGTCGAATCTTCTATAACGATACGGTTGTGTGAGTTTTAATTAAAAATTAAATTATAGGGTTGTATTTAAAGTGTTTCTATTATGGGTAAAACTCGTTTTAATATTATCAAGTCTTGTTGAATTGACCGCGACCTTTGTAATGCTTTTATAGAACGACACCCGAAGGTCGTATGCAAGTTTTCAGTAGTAGGTCAGTGTTACTTGTATCGTTACAAGTAAATTTTGTTCAATCGGAAAAATTTCTTAAATATTTACGAATCGAATCGTTACAAACTAATCGATTTTAACATAACTTGAGTGCTTATCTTGTTTTTCGATAAATATTGAGGAAATGATTAAACAGCGACGACGACGATGATGGTAAATAAGAATAAAAACTGTAATCTTACAGTTAACGGTTGATAATCTGTACTTGTAATTTCACGTTATTTTCTCTCCCATCCCGTCTGCTACAACAACCGAAATTAACGAATTTTTATACAGAACGGTAGGGTTCATCTCATTGAAAACCAATTGTTCAATCTTCGATCTAATCGATTAAAAATAGAGATGTTACGGATCTTTCAGTCGTATTCTCTAACTTTTTAGCGATTCGTTACTATGACAACGCTGGATAACGAACAAAGTTTCTATCTCACTCTTTATAATCCCATCATATGTAGAATTGAAAAGAGACAAGAATAGAATAAGTTTGTCAAAACAAGTCTATTGATCTCCTGCATTGTTATTGTAACGAATCATCGAAAGACTATAGAATACGACTGTTTCAGGTTCCAGTTTTGTTAGTTTTCCGAAAAATTGACGCTAACTTGATAATTTTACACTAAGTTCTGATTCCGTTAAAATAGATTCAAAAACCTATTTCCGATTCTGTTTCTGTTCTAGCACTTCCGTAACATCTCCGATTAAAACATTAGCACTTTCACATCAGTTGTTAGTTTGAATTATTTTCCCTCTGACTTTTAACAATGACCTGAATATGGCGAAAACACCCTCAACAATTCCATTTGATAATTATTATTATTAAATAATTTAAGAAACAAATCTATTATTGTTATTATTGTTATTATTAAGATCGACGAAAGCTCAATCAATTCAAATCTGTAATAATAATAAACAAATTTTGCTTTGGGCGAAATTTTGAAAACTTCAAACAATGAACATTCACAAACCGAGATTTCCCATCATGGAATTTCTACTCTACTAAATGACTAGTTAGTTGTTGAAGAAAGCAAACAAAATTATTAATTGTTTTGTAATAAACAGCCCGGATGTGGTCTTTATAAGCAAAACTAGACTTCAATCGAGATTCTTGTCAATTTTTGGAAATCGTATCGATTTACACCACAATTTCATAGAGTCGAATTGTAATTCAAGATCGAAAATCTTCCAACCGAATAACCACAAAAATTCCAATTGATTTGCAGGTTTATTTTCGTATCGAATTTTGCTACACATAAAGACTTTGTTGCGTCACAGTCAGAATATGCAGACTGACTCATCCTTGTAATTCTTCCAGTGGAACGAAGAGAAAACAGGACGAGTTTAGGACTTCAAGAAAGAATCACTTTTTTTTAAAACAAACTAAATTTAACAATGATTCATTGTGTTATCACAATAGTCGAAATTATGTAATTAAGAAAAGTGAAAGTCGTGGGTGTTTTCTTCTTCCCTATCACGATTTTTCAATGGGTACTTTTTTCATGAAATCGTTGGTTATATGATTGTTATCTCATATATAGATATAGACATTTAATTGAAGAATAATGGCATTTTATCCAGCAAATTCCATAGAGTTGAATTTAATTAAACAATAAAGAATTTGTTGAGTTGATCAAATTGAAATAACCGTAAGTTGAAACGTGTTCCCATCCGGTCCTCAACTTACATAAGCTCGGTTTAATGAAGCTCGATATGATTTCAAGCTGGTACTCTCGCTATTAAGCTTTTATTTAAATGAACATAAAAAAGAATCGCATAAATTTTTACATATGACACATGTTTGCATAAATCGGTTAAAATTAATGGTGGTAGATTTCAGTATGGACAATAAACCGAATGGGGCATAAGCGGCAACTTATTTTAAATTGCTTGATCTGGACTGAATTGAAGATGTACCAGAGTGGTTAAAAAAAATTGTATGTATATGTAAAATAAACAAGAACAAACCTAACTTCTTAAATAACATGAAAAATTTATGGTTTACATTCAAGTCTAGACATTCGGACCAATACAAGCATAACGTTGTAGTCTGTGTATGCCAATTTTGCTTCGTATTTCGTGAGCTGTTGTTGTCCATTTGGCACCATCTTATATTTATGTTAATGCGTTTTATGGCCACATACGAGCATCGTTTAAAACCTTACAATTATACGCACACACAAGCCAAATGGGAATATTTAGGAGGATTTTACAGGCAATCAGTGGACTTCAAAAATTTAAATAACAATAATTGTGAATAATTAAAGTAAATCGGTGGCTTTAAGCTGTAAAAATATCCGATTTTCTGCAACAGAGACAGGAAAATGCAATAACTGTAAAAATTGATTGGGTAAATATCCATCGAAATTAAAATCTTGTTATGACCACCTAACAATAGAGCTACTTCTTCCTTCATATTTACAGTCTAACGGTTTTTAAAACAACAAAACAGAAAAGGGAAACATACTCAAACATTGTGACATTTATTTGAGTTTATTTTAATTTATCTTATACCGTTTAGCTGTTATGAACAGTCTTAAAATAGAATGAAAAACGAAAAACAATCAGGCATTGTTGAATGAGATAAGCGTTGAAAAAACACCATCAATTAACCGTAGAAGGCTCGTTCAATAAGTAGATGAACGTCCTTTTTCTTCTAATAAATAATAATCGTTATAAGGAAGAGGATTGGAGACGAAAAGAAAATAATTACCATCTAATTTGATGGTTAATTAAACATACCGAACAAGCAACCATCAGATTGTAACTATTCGCCAACTATCGGTTGAATCGCTGCCTGTGCTACTAACCTGCAATTTGCAACACTGTTATTGTATAGCGTACACACACACCTTTAGAGGCTTCGTAGCAAATTTTTTGTATGAGGGAGACCTTTCCACACAACTTACAGAGATATCAACGTTATCATAAAGTGCCGACATCATTCTAGAAATTTTTTAACACATCCCCAGTCACGATCTCTACTCGACGTCTTCGTCATCTTCACCTCTATCATAATTGTATCCGAGAAGAAGACGCGATATTAAGATTACAACAACCAAAACAACAAGACGTATGAGAAATAGACGTTGTTGAACTTGTGATCTTTTGCATAAAGAAAAAAACAAAACCATATAAAGACAAGCATTAAACATACTTTTCATTGAAGAGAAAAAACGATAATCTAATCAAGTTTAATGAGTGAGATTTGAATTATAGTTTCTATTAATTTAATTTGAAATATTACATGACTTGAATTGAAAGCGAGTCTCATTATCGCTGGAGCTCGTGTGCAAAAATGCACAAGTTTAATCAACGATTTTTCGATATTTTCAATGGATTGAAATGATTTAGAAGGGGCATTTCAAGGTGCACCTGAGATTTTAATTTTGGACAATTCGCATGCAATCTTGAGTTACAGGAAGAAAAGTATTTTTTCTACAATCTTTTATATTTTTCCTCATAATTTCGCTAAAATTGTTTATTTAACAATGATTTCTTCGTGATATGTAGCAAATTGGAAGCGCCTTCTGAATCTCCAAGAAATTGTCAGTTTTAGGGCAAATCGACGAAAAATTGAAAAGTTTGCACAATTTTAGGCTTAGAGATTAGAACAAAATCTTATTTGGTTAAGAGACTAGAAGAGTTCGGAATTTTGGAAATTTAAAGCTCGAAATCCGGCTCAAGAGTCAATTAAGAATGTCCAAGTTACAAGGATTCAACTCAAAAATAAACTAATGATTTAAAACGAGAATGTCTCAAAATCTCAAGAAATCGACCGTAAGATTGACTAGAAATATTCGAATCACCTTCTGTTCAATTCATTATTTAAAAGGTCAATTAATCAAAATAGAAAGACAGTTAAATCAAAAATTCTTCAAATACAACAACGCCCAATGAACAGTAAGATCAATTTTGAAATTTTAAGGTTGGAACAATTCAATTTTTAGAGAATGCGCAACTTAAAATTTTCAATTTGACCAATAGAAATGAAGATTTTAAATTGCGCGCTCATAAAAAATGGGTTGGTAATAACTCTAACCTTACAATTTCGAATTAATGTCGTTCGTATTCGCGTATTCCCTGCGTAGTTTTATTCCAGTATTTTTGAAGAATCGATGAATTATTTGTTGTTTTCGATTTTAATGTTGTTTTAACCAAAGTACTATCACTTTTGTGCATTTACTTACCACATTTGTTTAAAATTTTAAGCCATCTCACTTGTAACTTCAGTGGTCAAGTTCTTAACCGAATACTACCATCCTGTTTCTTATTCTCTATCGTCTAAGAATAGCCTCCACTCATCTCGTTATCGTAACTATTATTGTAGTTAGTTATAGGAAAATAGATATAGCAAGTCACGTGCTGTCCAATTTTCTCCAATCGCGTCTATATTTGTCGGACAACTAGTCGGGAAAAATGATGATAATTGAAGAGCAGTAGTGGATAATTTATTTGTTGTGTTAAAAAGTAATTTGCATGACGCCACTATTATCACTACCGTGTCGTTATTGTCGCGCCACCGTTACCGTTTCCCTTTTAATCAATTAATTCATTTTTCATGTTCTGTTAAATAGATAGATAGATAAATAGTTGCGAGTGGGCGTCTTGTGCCGGTATTTTGTTGTAATAAAAATATTCTTATGATAAATAATCAATGGTTGGTGTAGTTATTTGTATGAAAAATACCAATAGTTGTTATGTAAATTATTGTCGATTCGTATGGGTATTTCCTTGAAAAAATCCGCTTCAATCAATTATTTATTTATTAAATTAATTAATGAGGTTCGTTTAGTGTGTACGATAATAACTTTCACTTATTAAACAATTATTGTAGTTAATTATTGAATAATTTTTATGGGAGTTGAATGAAAAACTGGATTAATACATTTCCAATTAATTCGGTGAAATTGTTTAAATTACAGCAAATTATAAGTTGATAATTTCTCGATTTTGAATAGACGATCAGAATACGAATTTGAGTTGAGTGAAGGGTTTCTATCGATTGATTCAAACGAGTATTTTAAAGGGGGCTAATAAGAGAAAAAGATCGCGTTCTTGTTAGACGGGAATTTTAATCATTTTTTTATTGTTTAATACTTATTAATTTTGTTTTCGTTGTTTTTTTGGTCGTGTAAAACTTGCGGCGTGAATACCGCATTATCCAACCGACACTACTATAAGAGAGAAAGATTGCAATGTGAGATTGTGGCCTGTTTGTGATAAATGTGAAATTATACGGAGCCATACACGGCGCCAACACTCTCCACCTGACCTCCGCACACAACGCACACACTGTCCAGTGCCCTTACAATTAAAATAATAGTAATAATAATAATAATACACCACCCATGTATTTACAACACAATAATTAATTGGATGCTATTTATTTTAAATACAATATTCGTTATGTGGTTTAATTGAGAAATTACAATGTTCAAACGATTTTTCTTAGCATTTACAACCAGACTTTCATTTTCAATTTGAGAATAGTTTAAATGAAATTAGTTTTGAAAACGGTCGTGGATAATTCACGGCTATAATTTCACAATAAATTAGAGAAAGGTTAAAACAATTTGTTGTCAATTTTCACTCTTTAAAATTTATGCAAAATCTAAGCGATAATTGAACGAACATCATCATCATCAAAACCGCTGATACCTTGAAGGTTTGCAATAACGACAACAATAAACGTCGAGCTTTCACATTTAACCCCTGTCTGTTGGTGTGAAAAGACTCGTAAAAATAATCGAAATATCCAACAATTTCCTGTTCTGCTAGTTAAACAAAATAGAACAAAAATTGTATTAAAGAATCTTAAAATTCCCCAAGAACATAAAATTCTAATCAATCGACCAGTTTTCGATGCTAATGACCTGTTAGACGAGCACATTAATAACCGATACAATTGGCAAAACATTGAAACTCGAATGAAAAGATTTTCAATTTTATTTCAATGACGTTTAGAAAATTTTCCAATAATAATTACAACAGAAATTTCGTTATTGTGGTGTATATTTTTCGACTTTCTCCAATAAAATCTTCGAAAAATCCGGCGAATAATAATTGACGATATCTTCGGGGAAACATGAATTAATCAATGTACGGTATTCCTCCAATCGACTGCCCGGCTCCGGGGTGATTTCTTGTAGTCGACGCAGGGCGCCGGTTGTTACAAATAATCGGCGAGCTTTCAAATCGTTCGGCAGGATCTGAGTGAATTGTCGAGCCACACATTCTAGAATCGATGGTGGTGTATCGTAAAGTAACGGTTCTAAAGCCGATAACAAATAACAATGTTCTAAACATTGTTTTAAGGTTGTTTCAATTTTCAATCTTAAATCGTTCGAATATTTCGACGATTCGTACAGTTCCATCATTCGTGTGAACAAATTGACGGTAGCGATAGAGTTTGAATGTTCCAATGAATGTTTCCCGATTTGCCCCAAAGTCCAACAAGTAACCGCCAATAGATTCTCATCAGTTGAATTCATCAAAATTTCACGGAAATCTTTAACTGCATTATAGACCAAAATCAGTGAAGCGAATTCTTCCGAATGGCCGGCAATGTAGCCTAAAGCTATAATACAAGGGACTCGAACTTCGTTCGTGTCTTTAGAGAGGATTTCTATCAAAACATCAAGACCATGTTCGTCGACAATCAAGCGACTTAAATCCATTGAATACTTGACGATATCACCGACTAAAATCGTTGAATTACGGCGAATTTGCGAATTTTCATGTTTCATATGCATGAAGATTATCGGAAGAGCCTCTTCGATCTCCAATAAAAGCTCAACGAATTTACTTGTATGTTTAACACAAGCGTGGAGAGCTATCAATATTTGGCACTTTAATTTCACATCGGAATCATTTAAATTCTCAATTAAAATAGGGATAGCGCCATTATCAATGACGTTTTGCGCCATATGCATTGAATGTTTCGCCATATCTGATAGACAACTGGCTGTGATTTGTTTTAACGATAAATTGGATTGTTGCAGGCACTGGATTAATAATGGTACACTACCAAGATCGACGCAATTCTGCGCTAATTTCTCATCGTGTCGTGCTATATAACCAATCGTCCATATCGCTGATTCCTTTACGATAATCTCGAAATCTTCTAAACAGTCGACAATATCGCGCAAAACACCGGACGCAATTACAATTTCTGCCAATTCTGAATTGTGTTTAACTATCGAACGGAAGACAAACAATATACAACTTTTCTGCAATTTTTGTTTTTCATTCATCAAATTTTTCAGCAGAATCGGTAGATAGCCGGCTTCGAGAATTTTCTTGGCAATTTTGACATGATGATGGGCCAAACGACCCAACGTTATCGTTGCATATTGTTGAACTTGCCGACAACTGTCATCTAATAACGGTTTTAAAATCGCCAGAATACCACAATCGATCAAAATTTCCACATTGGTCTGGCGCAAAGCCAAATCCGATACAGATCTAACGAAATTTAGACGTGAACGTCGATACTGTTCGAAAAGTTGTACAATTGACTTTGACGTCATTTTGACAATGACTATTGTTTAGAAAAAACAAAATCTAATGTCATCGTGCCAGAAAAAAGGTTAATCTCCAATTGAAAAATTGCAAAATTCTAAATCCCAGATTAGACAGGACAATGGCAAATCTCGGATTTGTTGGGGGATTTTTGCGAAAATCGTGTCTCGTAGGCGGTGTACATTCGTGAATCATAACGGTACCTGTTCTATTTTTTATGCTAGAAAAGTAATTATAATTAAGAACGATTATTTGAAAAAAACGATTTAAAACTACAGCCGGGGGCTTTGGCCAGTGTTCACATTAACCATTGACACGGAACAGTGAAAGTATCTAATATTAAACGATTGTTATCGTAAAATGATGAGACTGCAAGTCATTTACAAGAAAACACGTGTTGTTCGTATATTTATTACAACATTACACTATTTCCAAGATAAATAAATTTGCGTTTCATTCACACAAATTCTTACATAGTTACAATATACAAAATAAAATTCTCTCATAGGAATAATTTGCATAATAATTTATTCTATTGCTATTGTTGTCCGATATTTGCGATAGTTTTCAAGCTTTAAGCGGGGAAATTGGCATTTTTTTCTTTCTCTACTCGTCAATTGTTATAATAATTTTACAAACAGATAATTATAGTTATTATTAATATTTCCTGTTGTAATGTATTTATATACAGTACCGACTTTTATTAATTATATTATGTGGGTAAACAGTGAATAGATATTTAATAGTTGAAGAAATACAACAATTAATATTTCTTTTTCATTGTCAAGTCTTTGTGAAGTGTGTAGGTGGTTTGTATTCGCGTATTTATTTCAATTCGTCGTGTAGATTAACAAAAGTTCAAATTGCAACACATTCTATTTAGGGCGCATCAAAAATGAGCAAGCCCCGGGGTTAAACGTAATACCAAAATCACGAATTCTATCAGAATTCAGTTAGAAAATCGTCCAATCTCGCTTTTCAAGGGTCAAAAATAAAATTTGGACTTGTTTGCGCAATTTTCGTCCATCTTGACGCATACTAGCGCAACTTCTAATCAAAAAATTGATATTTTACCGCACGATAGTGATAAAAGTTCGAATTACAACACATTTCATTTAGAGCGCATCAAGAAATGAATAAGCCTCAGGGTTAGGTTGTAGTTCATAATCACGAATATTTTTGATTTAATAATAAGGCACTTCGATTAATCTAAAATTGTTCAAGTTTTATCTTAAACGATCCAAAATTGACGAAATTCTCTTCAAATCTGGACTAGAAACTATTTTTACCGCAAATTCAAAAATGCATCAAAAATTGTCGAAATTGGCCCTGTTTTCGCAATTTTTAGTCCATTTTTCGGCATCTTACGGCGAGATTTTTACTGAAAAATTGCGTCCAAAATTGTCGAAATTCTCTCAAAATCTGGCTCTAAATCGGCCGTTTTTGCAATTGTTGGCCCATCTTGCCGCACGCGCTGTGGCGAAGATTTCTAATTAAAAAAAATTGACATTTTACGGTATGATGAATGAGCAGCCGTTTATCAAACAATCGATTTTGTTGCAATAGGTCGAGCATTTTGTATTAGAGACATAACAAAAACTGGAATATCAATTACGTGACTATATGGTAAATTAATAAAATATTCAGACAAGTCAGTAAAGTACCCATACATGACTTCCTGTCGTTTATCTGTAATCACTTATTATAACAACAATTAATCAAATTTATAATGACAAAGAACAAAAGCTCCTCGATTATTGTAGGTTTACTGTGTACCTATAAATAATTAAAAATTTATTGTAGAATTACGCAAGTATAGAAGTCGCATAATTTGTTTATTTGATAATAGATAAAGCTTTAAATAAAATGCCTGCGAGCCAATTAACAATAATAAACGATAAAAAATTCGTGTATAAAACTAGGTTATATAGACGTGTTGGACTAATAAATCTTGTACTTTATATTGGTATATTTAAAGATTTTTATCGTAAAACTGCTGGTGGTTGTGTGGTATACTTTAAGGAAGTATTCTATCATAAATTTAATCCCATAATCGTTACTAATGTTAATCCTGAAAATGTCTTTATTTAGCAACAATTACTAACCGAACAACTACCACTGAACAACAGAAAAAAACATCGGTAAATACATAAATTGTGGAATTAAAACCGCAAATTCTGTCACAATATTTTGCCGTTGTTCTTGATTTACACCCACACATCTGTCAGCATTCATTTTAACAACAATAAAACAGTGTGCATTATGAAATTTTAATGTTACCGTTGGTTTTGAATGCGGACGGTATTCTGGAATTTCATAACGAAAGTTATCGCGTATTTCGAGTCAAATTGACGTAAAAGTTTAGATCATCGTCACTTTCGAGACCCTAATCTGTTTTGTTCCTTTTCGCCGATGTAAATAAGGAATTAATAAGAAAGTTGTCGATTATTTTCCATTATACAGTTGAAAAAATTCGTTGTTTTATTATTTTTCGAGTTAAACAATTCGCAAAGAAAGTAAACTTTGTGTTATTTCAAATAGCGTCGGTACTCTTAACATCCACAGACGTAATCTTCAATAAACACATTAAAACACACCATACGACAATTCTTTACACGGTAAACATCAATCGGTAAATTCAAATAAGAATTAAATCCAATTAGCGTGGTATTGCTATTAACGAAAAACATGGAACGAAAATAATTTCTCTTCGACATTTTTCGATTAAATATTGACAAAAATGGTAGGTACGTTTATAAAACCGAGAATTAATTGACTTTAATTAACGTTATCATTATTCTAATTAAGCGTATTTGAAAAGTTGTTATCTTGATTGAATTGAATCTAATCGAAAACTACCTAAAATCAATCATGATACAACAAAACACCGTATCTCTTCTGCTATTATTTTGTATCGCTCAATAGCCATCAATAGTGCCCTAATTTGATGTGGTTGGCTTTGTTTTGGTTACCAAACCAACCGTCTGCGGTACTTTTTGATAAGTATACGTTAAGAACAAAGCTGCATCTTTCGATATTCGATTTCTATTCGAATATAAAGTTGTAGAAAATATTTTTACGATGGCATAAATATTAATAAACATTAGCGTTTTAATTTGCCATTTAAATTTTAAACTACAACGTTGCGGACAAGTTTACGGGACTGCGGTAATAGGAGCTGTTATTTTATTAGCAATTATTTTTTGTTAATTAATTAGTAGAAAATTACCTGATTTTCCAACTCTAGGACTACCCAGTACAACCACTCTGATCCTATTTACATTCGTCATTTTCTGTAATTTCCTCGATGAGTTCCGTTGAAAAGTTCGACGATTCGATTGGTTAATTTCAAGTGAACATCCTCCAGTTGATATGAATGTCAATGGCAAGGTCGGCGTACTATTTATAATCAATCAATAATGGCCAACGAGAGATCTTCTCAACGGCAGGTCAGCGACATGTACATACACTTATACACACAACTTGATTAATAAAAACACAATTTTGCGCGTTTCCATCAATTTTATAAGCGGTGTTGTTTTAAAAATTGTTAATTATCGAAAATAACAACCGGAATTGAAGTATTTAATGTTTATTGGGTTGTTATTGTTGTGGAAAGATAGGAGAATTATTAAATTCGCTAATTTAATCGAGCCACTTATTAGGAAGAAGCTGTTGCTTTCGCACGCCGCAGTCTATGTATGGCGACGACCGGACCAGAGACTGCACACACTGCTGCTGCTCTCTTGGCAAAGATCGAAGAGAAAGACTAAAGTTCCTGAGCTGTTGTTGTTGTTATTCTTGCTTCTCTCAACCTTCCTCTTCGTCGTCGTCGTCGTCGTTGTTGTCGTCTTCTACCAACTTGTTTCATAAGCACAAACTCTTGCAAATCGTACTATACAACACATGTACACGGCAACACTCAAATTATCTTACACTATACCCCACTATTTATAGTAGTAAAATCGCTCATTTCTCCCCTTCAAATTGAGCCGACGAAATTCGTTATTAGTCTGTCTATAAAATAGAGAATACTCGATATTTCTGACAATGACTGATTGCCTCTCAAGCGGGTTAATAATAATGGTAATAATATAGAACGGAGATTTCGACTCGGTTTCTACTCCAAGCAGGTGCAAAACATTTGAAATCTGAAAAATATACATCAGTAAAACGATTAATTAAAATAATTAATGGACGAACAACGGAAAAACGAAAACAAAGAATCACGAATAAATTACGTAAATGTTACACCGATTGAGATGCTGGCAATCTTTATATTGATTTAAATATCTGTATTTGTTGTATAAGTCATCATCATCATCATCATTGCTGATAATTTATTCAGAGCATGCAAATATGTATAGGTATTTATAGAGGTGCATCAATAATTAGCCTATTAACAATTTAAATTGTTGGTAATATATTTCAATGTGAACTGTTAATTGACCAATATTCTTTCTATAAATTTCAGTTTTAATTATTTGTAAATTCACGCATATAAACTTATAACAAATCATCATTGATAACAAATTTGATCATTCTCGCTTTCTTTAAATGATTCACCATATCTCCAACTTTCACGAATTAACCAACGAAAAACGGTTAAAAAATGCAATATATCAATACGAGGGTGGTTATTCTAAAAATTACTAAATTTCAACGATTAAAATTAAATTACACTCATTATATATATGAAGATAAACGTTATCAATATACAGTTAAAGATATCACATGTATTAGATAACAACAACAACGATTTATATCTTAACGCATAATAATCGCCCACTATTCCATTCAAATCAAATGTAGGTAATTTAAAATCAACATAAAAGATTAACTTTATCATAGATATACACTTATGTGTGTTTTAATTGATTCTCATTTATCATAGTTGAGGGAAAAATTTGTTTGAATGTGAAGTATAGAATGCAATGATTGCAAAAATATTGCAGTGTTAAAAAGAACGTCTATCTTATGAATGGCGCCGTCTACCGGCAATATACAGGTGAGGCAACCCAAATTAGAGCTTAAAAATAGGACGACAGATGGGTCAGCGTTTGGAAAATTGCCGTATTTAGAGACTGAATCATGAAAGAGGATACTTTTGGGTGTGATTTTTCAGAGAAACTGCCAAAATTCAGGTAGCGTTCCAAATTTCGAAAGGCTTGTAACTTCAATCGAGATAACAGTTGGTTTAGTTTCGGGATTAATTCTTGTCTAGTCTAAATTTTGGGAAATTTTGTGCTAATTTTCCGAGAATTTCTATGCAGACATCGACGAGAAGAAGCGTGGTCAAATTCAATAGAATTTTTGAAAGTTTCGGGCTTAAATTGTGCAATTCTTAGCCTAAATTTTGGAAAAATCTTCCATGTGGACGTTCAAGAAAAGAAGCATTTCGGGCGGAATTGAGGATGGTTCGGAGCGCCTCACCCGTATGTGTCCAAGTTGGACGATAAAGGCGCCGATTAAAAGCACACATTCCCAACAATATAAAATGTGAACGTGCACAATTTGTTGCTACTATCATCATCTCAGGAAGAGTGTCGTGTTTTTTCCCTTGAATGACTCGACGAAATATCAAATATTATCTCTTCTTATTCCTGTAAGGCGATGATTAAGTCAAAAGCAAACAGATTTTATTTCGATTCGCCTTCTAAAATTGTCCTTAGAAAATAGCCATGATTAGAGAGGCATATCGTTCGCCTCTTCCTCAGACCGATCCAGACGTGTAATTAAATACATCAACACGACACAAGATCTATGGCAATGGTGCACTACAAGATTGCACTTTTGATATTCAAGTAATGGCGTGCATGCCTACTACACACACGCAAAGAAGAGAGGACAACAGGAGAGGCGGAAAAATAAAAAATAAACGTACATATCGCGACTAATTTTTTGTCTTTTTGTACCACAACAGTAGAACTAATTGAATTCGTCTTATAGTTTCAATAGTTTGTTGGAAATTTAAATTCAAAACACGTTCGTTAAATACAAACACTACCTCCTTTAATAATGTAATTTTTATTTGGTAAAAGTTTAGGTCGTGTACGGGTAAGTGCAACAACAATAAAAGATGTATTGAAAGGTGCCGCTTCAGGCGATCTACCTATACACCGACAAAACCAATTGGGCTGATGGACAAGAACTAATTGATGAGAAATGAGACAATCTCTATACGACCACGACAATCACCCTTTCTTTCACGTTGTTGTTGTTGTTGATGATGATGATGATGAATACGTGTAGTATGTGTACAAGAACGTGCCTGCTGACTGTTACATGCCCCTTAAAACAATATTAACATTGACCTTTATGTGGCAACGTTTCGGTTTTATTATTGGAAAAGAGCATAGGGTCGAATCATTAACCTGACAGTCTCCAACTACACCCTTCTCCAGTCAATTGAGGATTCTTTTCGAAATTAATTGCAGTAAATGTGTTAGAAATTTTTGTTTTCAGTTGAGACCGCCAGAACGGTATGTATGGCATGTTTGAAATTGTTCAATTCATTTAATGATAGTTGTTGAACGTCAGCCACATTCAGGCGTTGAAATATTAATAATTCATTTTGATAATTGATTAAATAACATGTTTCAAACGAAAATTTATTCTATTCACTTGATTAAACTCGCATGCCCTGTTTTATTATTATTTGTTAAATGCGCTTAAACAAATCCAACAATAAATGATTCCGAATAGACAATAGATAATATTTGAAATAGAACAGAACGAGAAGATAGAGACTTTCACGTAGAAATACAATAATTGTTTTTTTTTTATTTGGAAATAACGAGAATACAACGTGGAGGAGGAACAGTTAATAGCATCGCTCAGCGGGACGAAATTTTTGTTTAAATACGTAATTGATTCGGTTTTCGCCGCCTTAATAACAGTGTTGGATCTTATTGAATTTAATAAACAATCCATTGACAGTTTGTTAATTGAAATAAAATTGCAATTAATCAGTTCCCGATCTGTTTGTAGATTTATATGATTTCCATCAACACCATCTAATTCTTCCTTCTTCGCGATGAATATTTTATTATTTAATGTTCATAGAAGTGAAGATATACGTGTGTTTTATGTAGAAATTTGCAAAATGATTTATGACTGTGAAGATTGTTTGTACATGTATCTAAAACGTAGACGAGATGGGTGTATGTGTGTGTGTGTGTGTGTGTGTATTCACTACTTATCAATGTAAACAACACCTGTCTCTACATATTGTTAATGTGGATGAGGTATATGATTACTGTATTTGAATTTAATTAGTCTTTTTTAAATATTTACAAACACAATCTAAATAATTTCAAATGATAAGAAGAACTGGTCGGCTATAAATCATTCAAAAGCACAAGTACCACTTGCACTCTAAACACTTGTAATAAGCTATTATACGCAGGTTTTGGAACGATTTATATTCCGGTTTTGTAGAATTCGGTCAATTGTTTGATTGAGTGTTTCTATTTTGGAAACTCGATCTGAAATATCGGCAATTTTTCGATACCAACGTGTTGGTTGGTTAAAAACTTGGCGACAACGATTCTTATATTTGCAACATTTCCGATATTCAAATTACACCTTTGTGTTACGTTCTATTTGAAAAATAGTCCATTGAAATTGAAAAATTGTTATAAAAGTGAAAATCTAGTCCATATTGAAATTCAGTCTGTAAAATTGTCTCGATTTCATGTAGTGAAATTAGTACAAATTTTATCCTTTCGTTCTCTTATTATAAATTTTTTGTTGTATAATTCAACAATAGTAATCTAATCTTGTGTTTATGTAGATTAAGAGAGGCTAAAATTAGCGTAAAATCTATTCACTATTATTTCCTTTATTACTATCATCATTATTATTAATATTATTTCGATAAAAATGCGTATATTGTTAATTGTATTTGTAGGTAGATAGAAAGCATTATTCATTTTATTATTTTGTCGTTAACGTACGTTGAAATTTGTTTAGAAATACACTTTCCATACGAGACTTTCAGCTCGGTTTATCAATTTTTCAACATACTTTAACACGAAAACCAGACGATGAATATTGTGAAAATTTAAACTTGCCAACCGATTAGAAACAAATCATTCAGACGATTTCCTTACAAGATTAGCAAAATAGATTTTAGTCATTAGTTAAATGTCAGAAAAACTAGATGGAAATATTTTATAATAGATGACGACGACACAATTGAAACATGTGCTCCGTACAGGAAGCAAAATTAATATTCATCCAGTTAATTTAATTGGTTTATTTGTTGTTTATTTATTGTTCAACATTAGACATGTCTACTGTACAATAACGATTTTTCTTAATTTAACAGCAAACCAACCATAAAGAGATTTGTTTTGTTTTTGTTACAATATTGTGTGAATATCATTAAAATACGACTTGTAGCAATACGATTTTTTCCACAATTTTCGATTTATTTAATCCGTTGTTAGTTTAATCTCACTACAAAAAGTTGCAAGTTATAAAACACCTGCCCGTTAACCAGAAGATCGTATTATTTTCAATCGTATTTACGTAATGGATTCATTTACTTCTACCAATATGTCGATTTAAAATAAAAAATGTCGCAAAATAAATAAAAGGCCAGCATTGCAATTAATTTTCAATCTTGTGGTAATAATTGTGGGTAGATTAAGCTTTAAATTTCACACTTTTACTATCGTTATTTTATTTGAAAATCATTAAGTTGAAATAAAATCAAAATCGTAGAGATTGTCTTTATAAATCATTAAACAACTCAATCAAATGTCCAGCTTATCTCATCTTCTAGACAACACGAATTTTAAATGTAATCAAATATAAATCAAATGTTTCATAAAACCGTAGGTGGTATAACTATATGTACAATTTCCAATTAATTACGACAATTAAACGTTTGAAATCAAGGAAACTAATCAAATCACATCTAAACACTTTACTGCTTTTCATTTTGAAAAGCTACAAGAACAAATAGAAACCTTCCTGTCTTTTAATCATATTAAAATCGAACATATTCGAACTAATTAAAAGGATTATTATCAGTTAATTATAGCGGATTTTACAATTTTGTTTGTTGATTACACAACGGACAATAGGGAGAAATCCGATAAAATTGCAACAATTGGAGAAAAAACAGAACATACGTGCCTTGTATTATTAATTGAAAATCGTATTTATAACTGTAGTATAATCTTTATTAGAATTACATTTTATATCTCTATTATCCGTGAATTGTTCGACTTATGTGTGGATGGTTACAAGCCAATAATTCCACATAAAATTCGATTAATTACCGTTAGAAATAGACTCGAATATTGGGCGTTAATAATGTTTATTTTATTGATGAAAATTTTAAAATCTGCATACATTATCGGTTATCTCTATACAAACTTACACACTTACAACGTACCAAGTTATTTACCGTTACCTGTTCCAGTATGTCAATTTTTATCAAGCTGGAACACAATCGTGGATCCAGTCTGTCGGTCGAGAAGACATGGACATATTCAATGTATAACATGTACGAACCGGCTATATATACGAGAATCGTGCACGATTTTTTAAAAAAGTTGCAACTTACAATCTATTCAAATTTCCCGCAATTTCGAAGCTACAAATAGCTGTATATTTGAAACGTCAAAAATATAAACATAACCTCAATTATGTTCGATTTTTTCAATAATCACCTTATCATTTCGAAAATTATCAAATTTAACTTGAATTATTGCAAATAATGGTTAGATAATATCCATAATGTTGCCGAAAATGCAGACAAGAGATTTAAATTTAATCTACACAATTTGTTTTGTGGTAAATCAATTAATTAGAATGATTTAAAATAAATTATTTTAAATTCCAGGACTTATTCGCTGTCGGTTTAGTGTTCCCGTTATTTAGCACCCATCTACGCAATCTGGATTTTTCTCACTTCACTATTGGTTTGATCGGTTCCTTATATTCCGGTTTACAAGTAATTACAGGCCCTGTTATTGTAAGTTGGTCGAAATTACCAAAATTATTCGTTTAAAATTGTTTTTTTCAGGGCAGTTGGAGCGATATTCGCGATAGAAAAACCGTGTTGATTCTAACATTAACAATATCGAGTCTCAGTTATGGTATTCTCGGCCAAACAAATTCGCTAATTTTCATCATTCTATCGCGCGTTATTTTAGGTAATTTCCAATAAATAAAAATCAACAATTAAGAGATGAATTATAGGTGTAATGAAGCATACGCAGACGATATGTAAGGCGATGATTGCGGATTTATTGCCGGCTGAAGAGCGAGCTGGCGCTTTTGGCCGGTCAGCAGCCTTCGGTTCGCTCGGTTTCATTGCAGGGCCTTTACTCGGCGGACATATTTCCGAATTAACACACGGTTTTTCCTACGCCTGTCTCATTACCAGTTGTCTCTTTATTATCAATATCGGTAAGTATGACTCTTTGGGTGGGTTAAATTTATTTATTTTGGTTGTAGTATTAACGTTATTGTTGGTTAATAATTTTGAAACGATTAAAAAGAGGATTCAAGTACAAGGGAGTTTCCAAAAGAGACTAATTAGTGAATTTTCGAATACAATTCGTGATTTCATCGATATCAATTGGCATGCTTTGTGGGATTGTTTTCTATTACGTTTCCTATTCGGTTTTTCAATAACAATGTATTTTTCCCAACAATCCGTCTATTTTAGAGAACAATTCGAATTATCTCAACGTCATATCGGCTATATTATCTCATTTTTTAGTACAATCGGTACTTTATCAGCTTTCCTACTATTTTATATCAACAGATTATTCTATAAGAACGATCAAGATTGTTACCAGAGACTTTTACATTTCTTTACAATAATGACAATAACGTTTATTTGTTTGTATCTAGCGCCGAATATTGAGATATTTCTATTAATTCTGATACCATTCTCGATTAGTTCAACAATATTGAGGGTTGTTAGTATGGAATTAATGTTGAAAAAATCGGAAAATACTCACCGTGGTTCGTTATCAGGCAGCTCGAATAGTATAATGTCGATTGCTAGATTTATAACACCGTTGACTTCTGGTTTAATTAGTGACCAATTCGGTACAAAAACAACGTTGATTTTTGCTGCCATACCGTCGTTTATCGGTGCATTATTGTCGTATTTTATTAAAATGAAGAAGTCTAAATACGATTGATGTTTGTATTTGTTGTTGAAGAATTTTTATTGTTGAAATTGTTGAATTTTAATCTTCCCTTTTGAGTTTTTCCTATTGAATTTCTAGTCATTTTTCCATCAATTTTCTAGCCTGGAGAGTTTTCTATTGGGCTTTTTTTGAAAATTCTCAAATTTGCGCTATTTCAGCCAACTTTCTACAGGAATTTGGGAGAAAAGGAAGATCTTCATCGACAGGTAAATTAACGTTTTTTCTGTATCCAAATTTATTTGTCACAAATTCTCAGTTCAAGTTCTAAACGAAAATGATTATATTGGAGTTAATCCGGCTCTTATCTATATCACAGATCCCCTATTTGATGCCAATTTATAAGTCGATTCCACTGTTATCAGAGGGTCGATAACACAAATTAAATACGGTAATAAACTCGTCAAACTAACATAAATCGGATACGGTATCGGTTTAGTTGAACCGAATGGATAAAACCAGAAACCATGTCTTGTTGCATCTCGACAATGATGGCTTATAAACGCTGTTAAAACAATCAATGATACTCGTTTAATTGTAAACGATTGAAATAACCATCCGTAAAATAATAGAATTATACCGAAACTAAATGGGAATGTTGAACAATGTAGAATTGGCCGTCTATCCAGACTTGTAGCATCCTAAAATTTGATTTTATAGAAACATAAATTATTGTTAATTTCATACTTTTAACGATAATGATTTGGCTGCAATAAAATGATCAACATCGATAATCGACGCCAAGATTCCACAACAGAAAACTTCGAATAATTTCTGTTGAATTGTTGAATTTGTTGTTTTTACATTAACACAAACAATAAACCATGAAAGGGCACCAATTAAAGCATGTGTAACATTATCGAAAAATGCTTGGAATAAATGCAATTGAACATGATGCACAATATAATCACCAACAACAGCAGTTAAAATTAATAAAATAATTAAATAAACGTTGATTATTGTAAAAATCGGTAAATGCATTGATAAAATTTAACATAATTTTATAGGTTAGATCGGATTTTGACAGACTTGACAACTATTTGACAGAATCTTGATTCAACGTTGCCAGATTTACCCAATTAGCGTAAATCGTTACAAAAATACACCTAAATATCGACAATTTAATAACCAAAAATTAAATCCGTTTATAAAAATATAAAACAACGATTTAAATTGGCTAGAAATTGTAAATTGAATTATTTGATTTACATGTTTCGATAGTAGATCAGCGATTTGGTGATGACTTGCAAGATGTGGCAACCATATAAGATTTGATAATTAAGAATAAGGGCGCTAATTTTGAATATTTTTTGAAGGTTTAAAAAATTTTCTAATTAATTAATGTAATCATGCAGAAATTGACAGGATTCGCAGATCGTGACAAATTACAAATAAATTCAATGTAGTGTGAACGTTTGTAATGATCTAAAGTGTAAGAAAATCGACAAAAATGACGAATTTTCAAATTATATTGTCCATTATTTTCATTGTAAATTATCCAAACTTTCTAAATATTTCGTTAATATTAAAGCTAATATGTATAGGATGCAGTATGTGGTGCTCTATTATTAGCGACTGTTCCAAATTATCTTATGATAGCGTGTAGTAATCACGTTTTTACGGGTACTTTAGTAAGCGGAATGTATAGTTTTAAGCGGATTTCAGACTCGATATTTCAGGTAAATTTAACCGATTTCCGCACAATTGAGTTTAATTGAATTGAATTTTAGCAAATTTTCAGGCAGAACTTCTATGGTAGCAATCGAATCAGTTTATTATGTTCGATATTTATATATTTCATAACATTTCTGATTCTAATGTTGACAGATTCAGTCGCATTGGTAATGATTTGTCGGTTTACTCACGGTAAATTCTCAATTTCGATCGTTTCAACCGAAACTATTCTAATTGTTTACAGCTTTAACGAATGGTACAGTAGTTTATTGTAAGAGTTTAATAATTTCGATGAAACTACTCAGTAAATCGGCCGTAAATCGAATAATTGAAGCGATGATTTGCCTTGGTTGTATCGTTGGTTTAATTTTGGGTGCTTATATTTACGATACAACAAATCAGTTCCATTATGTAGCCTGTGCGGCTGCAATATTTGCTTTTGTGAATCTTTGTAAGTTGTTTGAATTCAATTTAATCGAATTTACCCAAATGATTTTAGCTTTAGTACAAAATTTAAGTTGGGATTGTCGCGAAAGTAATCAACAATTTTTGAACGAATTTATCTGGAATTGGGTGGAGAACTTCAAAATTTTCCCAATTAAAAACAATCATAAACAATATTACAAGTTGATTTTATTGAAATGTTTCTATGCAGCCAGTATTATTATGTGTTTACAAAAATATGCGTTTATATTGAGCCTAATGTATCATTGTACGCGTATTTGGATTGGCTTTGTTTTAGCTTTAGAACAAATTTTGAAATTTATCACGAATTTTACGCTAACAAAATTAAACGAACGATTCTATTGTCAAAGTGTAACGCTGAAAATGTTCAAATTTATTTATTTTCTATACATGGTGGTGATAATGAGTCCGTATTTAATAACGGATTTTAATAATTTCCTAATCGTATTTTGTATTGTTGCAATAACTCGATCAGCAATTGATCTTTGTTGGAATTTGTGCTTTAATATCCCACCAAATACAACAAAATTTGATTTATTACAATTCTATTCGGATGTAATTTATATTATTTTACCGATTTTTTACGGTATTTTATGGCAATTGTATGGAATGGCAACATTCCAAATAGTATTCTTATTACCAATTGTATCGATTGTATTTATCTGTTATGCCGAGGTTGAGATTGTCACCAAAGTATGCGATGATTAATTTGTAAATTATTAATAAATTTCCTCAACATTTTCCGAGTTAATTCATTTACACTACAATCTAATCCAGTATCGTTTTGCTATTGAGCAATAGGCTTGTTGATAACAAATTTTTTGAGATTAACTCAAAACAATACTCGATAAAGTGACGATTACTCATCATTCGATTCAGAGATCTCTGAATTGAAAACAATCAAAATGACAGAAACAACTGTAAGTACAATTATTGTAAACTAATTTGAAAAATAAACCGTTTATTTAAGGAAAGTCTACGTCAAGATCTTGATCAACTAAAAACCGATTTAATTATTTCTGTTAGTGTCCTAAGTGGGTGTATTATTGTTCTATTATGTTTAATTATCTTCCTGTTTTGTTGGGTTAGTCGCAATTATCACAAAGCCCTCAAAGACGCACTGGAGCCTTTTAAATTAGCGTAAGTTGAAATATTTTATAAAAGTGAAAATCGTCAATTTTTGCTTGCAGACGCCCGAAATTAATCCATAAAACGCCGAAAAATCCAACGAATAAATCGTACGATAATCCAACATTCACGAAAACTGAAAATAATGGCGGTGATAGTAATAAAAATGGTTTTTTAAATCCGATTTCAAGACGCACCCAGACGAGTTTCAGTGACGACAATTTCAGTTTCGAAAGTCCTGAATATATGGCGCGAGACAGTCGATTTTATTGATGTTTTTTAATCTATTTTTAATTACTCGTACGATTTTTGTATATTTGTGATAGTAAAATGTTTGAATTTTATCTGATTTTAATCTAAATTGGATTAAAAACTTCCGGTGATTAATACGCTTTGTCGCTATTTTAGTTGATTTAGAAATTTAAACAATGACTCAAACTTTCCGTTTTGAGTCTAGATTTATTCCGACAAGTCAATTGGGTGGTAGAATTTAGGTCTCGGGTAATTCGGCCCTTGCTAATAATAGGCCAAGAATTGTGTCACTCATTGGGGTCTTTAAATACTAACCCATTGAAGACAAAACATACGATTTTCACAAATGTACGCGGTCCTTGTGTTGACGCATTCCTAGGGGATGCTGTAGTGTAAAACAGCCGTTAATGACAATTCGATTGTGTTGGGTGTGCTAGAGGGTTGTTGTTTTAAATCCCTACCGTTACCAAGACAACGGCACACGTCCGCTTCAGATTTTCCACCAACTACCACCATCCCCTTGTCGTTCTATCTGATATGTTTGTATAAAGATTTGATACCAATTATAGACTACATGATGGTTTTTGGCGAAAACGCTTTCTCAACTATACAAGACGTTCTATTAAACTTATAGATAAAATAATAAAAACAACAAATCTATTGGCTGAAATTGACTTTTTTCCAGTTGTTTTGTTGGTGGATGATAGAAGAACACAAAGTGCCACACGCACGCCCAGCAGGGTATCGTTTAATGATCCACCAGCCGCCCTTATTGTTAAACTCGACTATTGTTAAGTTGATCATATATTTGCTGACTTCCCAGTCGACGGCCCTAAACTAAACCAATTATTTTAAGATCTTTTGTACAATTGTTCGGTGTCATTCCTAATGTTAATGATGTTGTTGATTTAGAGAAAAAAACGCAATACACTCGAATAAATTTATTTGAAATAACCAAGAAAAGAACTCATTAATTCATCAATTATTTGGTTGTATATATGTAAATATAATTATGATACAATGGGTTATTTTTATATACATTTAAAGTATTCACAGTCTTAAATTATTGTCGGTATCTCTATAAAAAACACACGAATAGTTCACAAGATTGTGGTGTATCCTTTCAAATCAATTACAAATATAATAAAGACTAATTTATGGCACAACACGCTAAAATTCCTATTTACAATTCTAATTAATTAACTGATAAATAAATTGGTCTTATTTATGATCTTAATGCACATATTCGTTGGCTAATTGGTATTGTTGTGTATCGACAATAACGCTAGTGTATTGGGCGCTATTTTGATGATTATGATGATGATTATGGTGGTTCAACTGTTTGAAATCATGTCCATACATGACTGAATGGTGCGGTTGTGGTGTTTGATTATTACCGAAACATGCAAAATTGAAATGTCCACTATTATCAGTACCACTACAATATTGAGGATTCAAATTATGTTGTTGCTGTTGCTGTTGCAGATGCAATTCGTTTTCCGTTACCGAGCTACAACTAGACGATGAAGTACTGTATGGCCGTTGTTGTCCCAATTGCGTATTCAAAACGGCATGTTGCGCCAATTCCGATTCTTGCGTTTGGTACGCCGTCGTATAAAACAATTCGGCGTGGTGGTGGTGATGGTGGTGATAATAAGCATCATCCGTACCGAAATTTGTTAAGTACATCGGATATTCCGGCGGTGGGTACGCAATACCGCCGCTCGAATCGTAATCGTCGTCCATCAATGATGTACCGCCTACTGGCGGCGATATAATCGGCGTATGGTGCGGTGTTGTCCGCGGTGCTGTTGCTGTTGTCGGCAACGACTGGTACTTTTGATGTTTTGCTATTGTTGTGATCGGTGAATTCTTTGGTGATGGTGATGACGCCGATGATGTTGACGATGATGAGATTATCGGTGATGTTGTCGTTGATGATGATGAGGAGGAATCTTCATTCGGTGCGCCTTGGACTATATTCAAAATCAAATCTTTACATTCTACTTTACTGAAAAGATTCCAAATTTATCAGTGATTGTTGATTTTCATTTGATTTTATTTAGAAATTACCTAAGGACATAATTTACGGATACTATACAGTGTGGACGTGAGGAACGGGAATTATGGACGATTGTTGCGTAGCTTTGCATCCATACCCAACCGCCGCCGTTGCTCAGAAATCGGTAATATTTTGTCGTCACTTGGCCCTTGCATAAAACTGCAACAAATGCATTTCAGGTGGTACCAATCGTTCAAAAATTAATGTACAAATTTGGGGAAGCCTTAATAGTTTAGAAATCGTCGCTTACTCTGAATTTTGGGTCTTAAAAACGCCCAATTCAAGCCTATTTCTGTCGTCAGGGACTAATTTTTTCTACTGAAAAGCGAAATGTATTGCCAAAAAGTAGGGAAGAGATTGAGACACTTTTAGGCGATTTTCTGATTGAATAATTGGATGCGGATTTATTTAACATAGCAGGCCTATTCGTTTATTTTTGAATATTCCAACAAAAATTCCAACATCCATCACCCCCTATTCGTCTCTCTCCTTATCCGTGTTTGTTCAGCCCTTTACAACACCCGGACAGTTGCCAGCTCGTTTGCAGCTTTACAAAATTAATAACCCGTAAATGATATTTTACAGATTTTCGTTGGGTTTTCCCCCGAAATAAAAAGTAAAAACTTACGTTGATGATGTGCAAACTGCATCGCCCCCATATCGTTACCATGAATGTAATGGTAGAGTGTTTTCTCGATAAGCTCCTGTGGTAAATATCCAGTCAGATCGGTTACCCTGTAAATTAATTGCAAAATAAATGCGGTAATTGTACACCCCCTAAAGATTCTTGGTGGTCGTTTATGTGATATTTTTTTACAATCACTTGAAACAAAAAACAATAGATTGAAAGTGGTTAAGATCGTGTTACACCATCATCACCATCACCAATTTAACGATGATGATGGTGACAATGGGAAATTGAGCACCTGTGATGGGGGATATTCGCGCTATTTTCTCGTAATTGTACTCCATTCGTCAAACAAAAGCATCATTTTTCAATCGGGTCTTTTTGTTTTCTACAACTAGTGTTATTATTTCAATTTCGATATTCACCTGGCGTCGACAAAGATCAATTTTAAATCTAAACTCGCCCGAAACATGAACATATTCGAATGTAATTTGATTTCTGTAATAGCACTTGGTGGTAATGAATGGCCAACAGCCACCAATCCCATACTTGTTTCATAACAGCCTTCATAGACTTTCAAATAACCTGAACAATGGATAACCTGTGTACAGAGAATAACGAAATTAATTCAAAAATTGCAATTATGTGCATGTCGTGAAATAAAATTTTCAAATTATGCAAAACTTGTAAAAAGTTACAATTTAAATAACAATGATGAACTTATAAATTGTTAAAACTAATCATACAAAGCGGTAAGCATTTTAATTAACCGACAATAATTGGGAATTACATATGGAGAAAAGTTTGAGTGTTCTCTTTAAGCGTCCACAAAGATAATTAGCGGTGCATATGCATGATGGTGCATGATGAATTTCCATATTCATTCACGTTGATTTTTCCGGTATAGGTGAAGGATCAAGCTTTAGTAACGTAGACGTAGACGAGGCAAATAAATAAATAGAGTATTTTCTTTCAAAATATCCATTTCTTCGGCAAACAACAACCCTTCACGTTGAATAACAAATCAATATTTGTTAGTAAAAGTTAAACAAAACAAACAAACCGACTAGCATTAAATCCGACTTTATCGGTGATTCTTTCGAATCATATTCAATGTAAAACTATTATTTTTATTATAAATAGTTATGGCAATGGTGGTAGGTCGATTGGGGGCCGTTTTTCGAGCCCTTTTGTATAGTCACGCGCGTTTCCACGCATACATTATTCAGATCCTGGACTATACAAACATCACTTCTTTCCACCACCACCACTACGACACCACACAGATGTCCTGTTTTTAAACAAGAGAACAAAAAAATTACGTCCTTCATTCTATCATCTATAATAGAATAGTAACTGAACAAATTTATCACACCTTTTATAAGTTTACGAATTTATTACAGGGAGAAATTCGGGAAGGATCACGTTCTTGCCGATGGAATGTTTATTCACCGTGAACATCAATTGAGTGGGGAAAAAATGTCGAAAAAATATATGAATGGAACGTTCATTTGTAACAATCACGTCAAATATTCGACAATAAACTCACCTTATAACCGCCATTCGTCAATCCGGCATTACGTTTAGCCAATACACATTTCATACGTAGGAAAAAAACACGTTCGATATCGTAATCGTGTTGGGCTGGCATCGGGAAACCTGTATGTTTCAACAATGCCGCCATTTCTTCGTGATCAGCCGGATGGATGTACTCGAAAATGCTATTGCCGGTCAGTTCTACCTGAGAAAATTGCACATTATTTCGCCAATTTAATCACTAGAGAATTTAAAAAAACAATACCTGTGATAAGCCTAAATGTACGGATGCTGTTTCTGATATGTACATAATTTTACCATTTGGGGCTACCACAAATATAAAACCGTCTAAAGTTTGTAAAAGATATGAGCCTAATTCTTTAATCGGAGCTTCACGTGGATTGGTTACAACCGGAGTTGCCCCCCAGGCGTCACCCAATCCTTAGAAATACATAATAGACGATAAAAATCTGTTATTATTATTATTTAAATTGAGTCTGTTTAAATTCAAGAAATTTGAGACTTCTATTAAGCAAATTAGAAGAATCGAATTCTAGATTTTATCGAGATTTTATAAACATCCTACAAAGAGGGTGTCTCTAAATATAAAGAAATAAACCGATAGGGATCTGAAATTGAACAGGTGCGACTGATTTCGAGACTCACCATCGGGGAAGACCTGGCGCATCTTCAGATAGGACGTCGTCAATCGAATCACCGACGCCTTGTCCAATTGGGACGTGATTGCGGCTGGTAACGGTAGCAATTTGGCCAATTCCAGGAATTCGGCGTTCTCTTTTTCACGGCGCGATCGGGCTGCATTCTTGCTTTTCTCCTTCATGGCGCCCCTAGCGCCAATCTGTGATGCTGAAAATTATATAAAAGAACAATACAATTCAGTATCCACTTTCATTATCTTGGTTTATTCAAATTTCAGCCACCACTTGAAAAAATTAGAATGTCTCTAGAGAATCCTTCAAAACGATAATAAATTTCAGTATTCCATCATTAAAATCTGAATTGCTCAATTTTTGCGCCTTCGTCTATACTAACGAAAATTTATTATTGTATTTAAATTAATAATGGAGTGTTTGTTAAAATGGCGACCGGATATTTCAAGTGTGCCTCGTTTGGCCAACAACAGGAAATGCACTTGATATAAATTTGCATATTATACAAAGGGGGATTCGCGCTATTAATACAACACCAAGTTACACTAATAGAACACGGATAATTACCCAAAAAAACACGTACATTTTGGCAAATTTTGGGGGTGCATGGTCACCATTCCACTTGTCGTTTACTCGAACACCTTGCCGTCTGACAAATTCAGAAATTTCTACAATTTTTTTGTTGGGAAATCCCAACAATTGTAGTAACCACCCCCATAAATTTCCAGTCGTACAAGTTATTTGCTATCATTTGTAGTGAAGATAGTTGGTACGATTTAATATGACCGGTTGGAGTGCCAAAATTTCGAACAGGTGGGGGTTGTGTTCTCAGCGGTATACCCATAGAAAAATATCGAATTTGAGCTAAACACCTGAAACGTATCCGCCCCTTTTCACCCTATTCTGGTTGGTAGTATCGTGGAATTTTCACAATAGATCCGTTACAATGTAACAAATTTATTATCGATAATTGCTACAATATTTAGAATAATATGCATATTAGATTTCATGTTTTTCTTTTGTTCCATTTAACAATAATTTACAGTAATGATAATAATAATAAAAAGAATTGTGTGCGATTTAAAATTGGTGTTGTAATAGGAGGTACGTGTTAAAAGCAACAATTAAACAATTTTACTCATTATTTGTACGAGTCATACGACATTATTTAGATTACATGAAACGTTGTGTTTATCTCATTTAATACCGAATGTAAACGTGATTAGGTCGGTATATTGATTTAAAACAATCTAGGAACGTGCCATTTACATCAAAATTGATGATCTAATATTTCTATTCTAATTACAAACAATATTGCACCCTCTCTACTACCGTTGGAATAATTCCTCGAATTTTTAAAAGCGTGGGAACGGGTACGTCTTCAAATTCTCAACTGTCGACAACAAGAAATAGTAAAGATAGTAAAATTGCAGAAAGGTATACAAAATTTTTATAAATATTGCCAGGTAAATGGACAGGATATAGCTGTAATGCCCAACAATAACAACAAATTACTTCCAGATGTTGGGAAATCCCGAATATTCCTAACGAACAAACACCTATACCGAGTGAAAATTACAAGTTGACACACGAATTTCACCAAAACGCGTCTCTATTATCATCGAATTACAACAAAATTGGCGTTAAATTTGTTTCGAATCGAAACAATAATTTCTTTTGTGTTTCGTATGTTCGATCGGTAAAAGTTCCGTGCATTTACCAGTATCGAATCGGGAATTAAA
Source organism: Mylabris phalerata (assembly GCA_020740385.1). Lineage (NCBI taxonomy): Eukaryota > Metazoa > Arthropoda > Insecta > Coleoptera > Meloidae > Mylabris > Mylabris phalerata. Next base: position 3,447,672 of record JAJEOX010000299.1, on the reverse strand, counting down.
TCGACATTTTATTAAATAGAAATATGAAGTTTTATGATAAACCATAAGAAATTGTTATTAAATAAGAAATGAAAAAAACAATCGCTCATTCAATAATACAACATTGAAGCTTTTTATTTTCGTATTTAACAACACCTACCATGATTCCTTTTAGGAGAGACCAACCAATTCGACGAGGACCATAAAGTGTTTTGTTGTTTATAACTTGTGGTGGTGTTTGTTGTTGTTTTATGATAACTTATGTTGGTGTTTTTTTTTCGTTGTTGGAAAAAATCGAAAAAAAAGCGACATTAAAGTGAACTTTCAAAGAGCTGATACTTTCCCGGAATTTTCTACTTATAATAGCAACAACAATAACAATAACAAGACCATGGATGATGTTTCGCGGAAAACAATAATGGAAATCGACGTATTAGTTTACCAGACGTCGATATTTTCGAAAGTTAATCGCCAATAATTTGTACAATTCCAAAAGCGATACTGACAGGCCTGAATTACCCGAAACGGGTATCTTTGAACGCGCGATTTTCGTTCACTTTCAGTTAATCTGAATTTTATAAATACAGCGATTTACACGATTTTTTCACGGTTTAAAATTTGATTGCACAAGGAATTTTTAGCCGTGCAAATTCCGAAAAATCGCCACAAATTTGGAGACTCTAGAGCCGATTTTGGGGCGGTTTCTTCAATTTAAAACCAAACAAACGCAATTTTATTCAGTTTGCTTGTAAACATTTTACTTTCCAATCAATTTTTTGGACGCATTAAATTCCAAAAAACCCTTAAAAACTAATCTTCGGGTTGATTCTTCGATAAAAAATCGAAAAACAAGAAACAATAAACGCGCAATTTGTAATAATCGTCGATAAGTAATCGATATCTGGCGATTTCAAACCGGAATAATCGCCTAATTGATCGATATAGACTTGATTATAGTTGATTTTATCAAAATACGATTAATTAAAAATCGATTTGTGTCCTATCGGATTCAATTGACGATAAGATTTCAATAAATTACCTGCTTCTTGTTTTATCGACATATCTCAAGCTCGTTTCGATCAACAACAAACACAAAACTAACAAAGAATACAACAATTATAAATTATCATCACTATTGATTGGCATTGTTTCAAACACTTTACATATTCGCATTTGGAGAAAGAAACGGGAAAAATTGTGTGGAATGACACGATCAATACACTTGGAGATTTGTCACCATTATCGAAGCTCTTCAACGTGGAAAGAAGCATAATAGACATGCTGACTGTGGTAATATTGCGACTTTTAGAAGGTTTATTACGTTTGAAAATCATAATAATAAATAGCCCATGACCTTTAATTATTCCATTTATAAACAAAAAATAGACAAATGGCAAAACAATGATGAAGACCGTTTAACGAGGACAAAATACAACAAACATACAACATATGTCAGAGTATCAAGTGATGTTTTTGATTCGAAAATCACAAACGTTGCATTAAATCTATATGAGAATTTTCAAAACACACCAGGAGAAGAAAGATAAGGGAAAGACCAATGAACCTGCCGTAATTTACGTCTTTTTTTATTTAATTACTACAATTGTTGTTATTGTTGCAAATATTATTATTATTGGTTTCTTCAAAGAATCGTGCAGTCAAGGTTCGCTAATATTTTCGTTTTATCGTCGAAAAAACAAACAAATTTAAGCGAAATTCCAACGGGTGAATTGTTGAAAAATCCCGTCTCACCCTGTCCCTACCAGTCATGTAACAATAAAATTGATTGTTTTGACTGCAGACTAGTTGGTTTTTTTTTTGTAAACAACAACAACACGAATTGTTTTACATTCTACATTACACACAAGGTATTGTACTTTAATAACCCCATTATTAATAATTTACTTGAACGGAAAAAATGCGAGAAAAATGACTAATTGAATTCCACGGAATTCCAGTTAAATCAACTGTACAATTCGATAAATCCTCCAATGTTTTTCTTTTAAACACCATTCGAGTAAATCGCTACAAGAACACTCACAATTTGTACACGTCCAATAATAATAAAACCAATAAGGGTAAGTAGACCCTCTATTTTGCTAGTGCGATTGAACTAGTCACCCTTAAACAACATAAACTGCTATGATAATCCCCTTGAAATCGTCGACTACTTATTGCTAGAAAGTGGTTGTTGTATCAAAGAAAATAAAGCTGACGCAGATTTTCATTATTGTTGAATCAATAAATTTCCACCACCCCCTATTAGATAAAAAAACAAAACCAGTCGAGAATGTTGTTCTAAAAATGCTCCAATATGTTTCTTCGGAAGTGGCATTAATGCGTTTAATCTCCAGTTAAAGTGCCGCATGTTTTTAAATCAAACAGATAATTTAAGTCCGGTTTAAATAAAACGGTTATCCCCTAGTTTTACTGTAGATGCCACCAAGGAAATTGTTACAAATTTGTCGGTGATTATCGAATTACACACAGAACGACCACCTACTAGGGAGATTTGTTAGAATCACCGGAATTCGGGGATTAATAGAAAAACATTCAAACGGTTCTAGACCCTCATCTTTTGATTGTTTCTCGGCTCGCATCTCTGCATAAATTAATTCTGTTATCGGTGATTTCTCATCTGGAGCCGTGCAAAAATTATCGATTCTGTTGTGTTGATCAATACGGGATCTATCCCGAGAAAATAGAGATTCTTATCACTAGACGTTTATTATTCGAGATTCTTTCGAATAGATTTCGATAAAGTGGTGAAATTTGGCAAGATCCAATACAGTAATCCCAAATTGACTCGACTATCTGAGTTAGAGAATCAAGTAGTGGTAGAATTCTAGATTTATAGTAATCCAAATACGACTCGACTATTGCATTTTTATGAGCGTATAAACCAACCTGACGCCTTTAAAACCGAGTAGAGTCGAGCCGATTTCGGTTTAGTATAAATGAAATATTTACAAATGTCAACAGTAATTAACACTCGCCTGCATGTTAATTGCTGTAATTTCTGGTGGGAGGACCAGTCGACCGGCCCACTATACATCTGTGAAAACAGCTCCTTCCTTACACACATGTTGTTTAAATTTGGGAATTTTGAAAAACTGACCGAATCGTGTAAATATGGAAATTCTAATTTTCATAAACGGCCAAGATTTATACCGAAATTATACAATTTCCACCCTTCTAATAAAAGTTATGGTTAATCCGTGAAATATTGCCGGATTTTTGTAAATCTGTTAATGGATTTAATTCGGAAACACAGGGTGGAACTGGAAATTAAGAAACGAAATCTTTACCCCTTGTTATTTGTAAATGTAGAAAGCTATGGGATGCTAATAATTTAAGAAAATCGTGACGGAATGCACCCTTTTCGTGACAGGACAAAACAACCAACAAATACCGGTCTATTGCAATATTTAAATCTGTTATCATAGGGGTTGTGTGTATTTTTATAATGATAATAACAACAAATAGTGTTTAAATAATTGTGAATATTATCGATTTCTAGTTTGAATAGGTTTAATGACTGTTCCACCCCATTTGAATGCGAACGTTGATGATAATGACGGCGGTATTTTCGTCTTTTGTAAAGTGACACGCTTCATGGACCGTGCAACAGTCTGCCATGCCTATGATTGCAAAGACAATAGCCGAAAGGTATGGCAATAATACAAAAGTCAAACGACCATACGCCCCATCGTCAAATTGATGGTTCCCATACGGTCCATTTTAAAAACTATGAGACAAAACAGAGAAGACCGAATTTCACACTGTCAAATTGTTTAGTTCGTAAATTGATTAGATCCAAGTCTTTCTTTATATGTGTTTTCTTTTTTGGTGCTAGAGTAATTTTCGAGTAGAATGTCGCCCTTTGAACTCGCAATGTTTATGGGTTGGATTCGAGTTTTACCGACATTGGAAATAAAATTTTATACTCACCAATAAAAAATTCCCTCCCTACAGTCATCGTACATTATTTCAAACATTAATCAAATTTTAATAGAGTTCCAACTATTTTCGGAACACGCCTTCATAAGCCAACAAAATCGAAACTGGTCAATTATTTGTGTTTGTCGAGAAATTAGAGTCAATTATTTGAGGAAACTTGTGTGTTTATAACCGAAATCTCACTCACGATTCTTATAGTTGTTCGTCACAAAATAGAGTCGCACGATTTTTTTTAAAGGCACGATCGTTGTCGTTATCGTAATCGTCTCCATCACTAGTACTGTGTGTTTCTGTGGATGCAAACCAATTGTCTACAACGATGGTGTTTGGTTGAGAAAGGACGGCGGCGACGACGACAACGACGACGTGATCGTGCCAAATCAGATATTTACTAAAAGGGCAGCAGCCTTTCGTTCTATGTACAATATTAAAGCGTGTTATAAACCCAATCTACTTACCTTATAACGACAGATGAGCGAACGTGACTATTTGGGGTTGTCGGTTGGAATAAGTGGTCGCAATTAACACAAGCCCGGAGGCGTTTGCTGTTGTTACCAGACACCGGAGTTACCGGAAAACTACTCTATCTATGTATATATTTACATACAGGTTTTAATATACGCACACATACACATAAGAGGCTTTGTGTCTTTAAAGACGACTAAATAAATGCGCCGACCGCCACCACCACTACTATTAGAGCTACTACTACCACCAGTACGTACATAAGTAGAATTATTTATTGATAATTGCCGCAAGAACTGTTGTTTTATAAATGCGTACAACACGGTGGGGTTCGGTAAATGCTGTTTGGCTGCTGCTGTGGCTGCGATTCGGGAGTTTCAATAATGATGATGATGATGAGGAGATGACGACGGAGGCGGGACCCTCTTTACGCTGCCGCTGTCTCGTTGATGGTTGACACAGCATCAGCAACACCAACAGCACCCCTCGCTCATATCCCAAATCCAACAAACTCGACTATCATCTATCATAGAATCTAAAATAAATCATTTTATAGCAATTTTTGAGTCTTGATTGTTGCAAATGATTAAAACCACCACATAACGATCTCTCCTTTTTCACCCCTAATTCTATTTAAAGTAATGTTAAACATCTAGACAGCTTGGTATTCTCATTTGTTCATCGTGTACAACGAGGGATGATAGTAACGGTGGGGTGATGTACACGTTGGTTGGTCTCATCTTACAAATACCAACCAATCAGCGTGTTTGTAAGATAGTAACATGGCCCCGATGCGTGACCAATCAGGACAATGTTAGCCGACACTATAAATATGTAATAATGAGGAAATAAGGTAGGGGCGTTACAATTTCTGTTTGCCAATTTAGAAAATAATTATAAACAAATTTTGTACTAATTTCTCGTAAATTATGCCTGTTTTATAATTATAATCCATATACAAACTTTTTGTTTATAAAACAATCGTAGAAATAATCGAAATACAAAAATTAAACGCTAATTCTTTTAATAAATCACAAGAGGGTGATTTCTGTTTATAGAACTAAAGACTGAGAGGCAACAGCTGACCTTTTATATACTCCAAAATCCGTACATAATATCGATATAAGTCCTTTTATATTTCTATTATTTATTACAACATAAAAGATGGTTTATGTGTGTAGTTGATAGTTGGAATACATGATCCAGCTGACCTAGGATAGATTTATTTTTTATTATAATAATCTCTTCTGGTTGGGTTTATTTCACGCTGTTCGAATATTATTTATTGCTAATTTAAATGTTTCTCTTCTTCGATTAAATTCCGCAATAATGACAAATAGTGTAAATCAAAATTTATAATTAGACAAGATGATTGTTTTGAATAAACAAATTAATAAACTTATCAATAATTTTAAAAAACATCTAGTCTCTGGTATATAGACAACCAATTATACATCAAATTTAACTATCTAAGGTGGAGCTACTAATAGTTTACTGAGACATATGTAACTTTAGACACTACATTCTCAGGCACAAAATGCAAATCTTGATATTTAAAAAATTGTAAACGTCTGGTTTTGTTGCATTTTGTTCCTATTATTCTTAAAATCTAAAATATTCGAGGCATTAATTTTATATTATTTATAATTTTAAAATGTTGATGACTTTCTGTTAGACATCTGGCCTCGCCTTTAGCTTCTAGACTACGACAGCTGTCACCTGTCAATTGACATAACCTCAAATTTCATAAATCCTACCAATTATTGGTTTCGAAAATTTTAAATTAAATAAAATATAAATGGGTAATGATCACTCATCGTCACACCTGCCAGGTATTGAAATCGAACAGAAATCAGTTGAAGTTGCCGATTTTTGGTCGCATCATTCGGCTTCGTTAATCAGTAGTGGAAATATCACGAATTTGACCGTTTTAATTAGCGATTTATTCGTCGATGGGCCGTTGTGGGTGTCTCGAATCCCACTAGAGAAAAACAGCAAGGTTTTTTTTATTAATATCTCTTGAGTATTTCGATTAATTATTTGTAATTGTTGTAGAATTTGATGATTTATCGTCACCCTTGTATAGTCAAATACATCCAATCGTGGCAGAAGAATTCGAAATATTATCTAGCCGTGGAAGAAGTGATGCCTTTAAGTCATATATTACCATCACAGAACACGTTACAAATCTGTATTGGGTTATATTCGATTTTAAAAGCTGTTTGTTTCCTGCACGAGAAAGCTCAAGTTTCACACAACAATATTTGTATAGCGTCGATTTATGTTTGTAAGGACGGCAATTGGAAACTGGGCAGTATGGAATATTTGTGCCGTTTTAATGATTTAACTAGCGACTATTTGAAAAAATCGAAAAATAGCCGTTATAATAAAGCAATCGATGCAAATGAAGCTGAAAATTTGGCGAAATCTGGACGGAAAGATTGTATCGACGTTTATGCTTTCGGTGTTTTAGTTTGTGAGGTTTTAAATAACAAAAATGATGGTATTTAGATTGTTTCAATAATCGGCTAATTGTTGATAATTTAAATTTCCAGATGAGATTCCGAGTTTGTCGAATTTTCGTGAATTATGCAAGAATGATTTACAGAATATTAATCCGGTATTACGGCCGAAATTACAGGATTTATTACAACACGAATTTTTCAACCATGATTTTATAACGATACATTCGTCCCTGGTTGAATTACCGTTACATTCAGATGAGGAGAAGACGCAATTTTTCCAAAATCTAACCCAACGACTTTGCCAATTTAACGAAACCACAATCGCTAATCAATTAGGTAGTTTGTTGTTATCAAGAATGGTGTTATTGAATAAAACGGCACAAGAGGAATTATTACCGGCTGTTTTGTGTCCACGATCAGGTAATTTCGTTAGTTCTTAACTATAATTGTTGTAATTTTTTGGAATTTGTAGATAATGATAGTAGTGTTAGATTGTTTAGTGAGGAGACTTTTAAAAAGTTTCTAGTACCGAAATTATTGGAGATTTTCTGTGTGAGAGATGCGCAAATTCGGCTGTTATTACTCAATTATTTCCCACAATTTATGCATAGTTTCTCTAAAGAAGAGCTACAATCTTGTATTTTACCGGAAGTATGTTGTTTAAATTTTATTAATTTTGGATTAATTTTTCCAATCTAGCTTCTAGTCGGAATTAAAGATACAAACGATCATTTAGTTGCTGTAACTCTACGTACATTAGCCGATCTAGTACCAATACTCGGTGCTGCAACAATAATCGGCGGTAAACGAGCGAAATTATTCAATGACGGCCGACCAATCGTACATCCAAATCGAAATAAATCACCCAATGTACGTAAACAACCAACAAATCTAATTAATGACGATCGTAATGGATTATCGCCGATTCTAACGAATCTACCAGAACGGCCGCGGCCGGATGGTGAAGAAGGCGAAACATCGACTGAAGAAATCGAGCCTTCAGTTGAGGAAGATTTAGATAATTGGGAAGATTGGGATATTGATTCGAATACAGTTCGGAATATTGAGAATAATTTAGAACCGGTTGTACAAACGGAAATTGTTGAAGAAACACCTGTTGATAATCTTGTTAATAATACAATATCGATAACGAAGAAGACGTTACCTGATATTTCTGAGTTGGATATAAAGAATCAAACTACAGTTGAGAATGGTGATGAAATTGATTTCTTTCAAGATATGGAACCGGTTATTGAGGCACCATCGAAATTCTTAATTGTTGATGATAAATTTACTAGTAACGATGATAAATTGAAGAATTTAGATGTGATTGAAGATACAAATGAAGACGGTTGGATTGATGAAGAATGGTGATGGTAAGTGTAAATTTTATGAATAATTTATTGGCAATTTATACAATTTCCTTCTTGTATAAAAGTTATTAAAACACTTTACACTATAAATACAATAAAACATAGGCATAGAAAACTTTATATTTTGTATATATATAAATGTATATAATATAATTTAAATAACATATTTACATAATTGGTTATTTGACCAGAAAATACTCATTGAACAGAACGTACACCGTTCCACTTAAATGGCCCTAACTCTTATCAAAATATTTATAATTGGAAAGATATTTAAGGATTTATGAGAGAGTCTTTGAAGATTATTGTACCAAAATTTGAACCCTGTAGTCCATCGAGAAGTTGTCAAATTTCCCGTTTTAGAAAATATTGAAACAGAGCTAAACACGTCAAATTACTCGCCAGCTGTTTGACCAATTTCCTGATAAGCTACGTGGTTCAAATTTTACTCTAATGGGGTTCCCTATAAATCGTTAAAATCTTTTTATAATAATTAGGATAATTTAATTGAAACAGCGCTATAGACAAACACAGACAAATATCCAGAAATATACAAAAGGTACACAATTATCTAAATAAAATTTGTATATTTCTGCAGAATAAATTAAGGGGTCAATAATTTAAAACTTATAACGTTAATGAAGCACTTTGTTATAGTCACAATTTACGTTTATACTAATCTCCTATCTAAGATCGTTAATACTTAGGAATTTTTGATTATTGTTGGATGTTTCCAATTTTTCTGGAGTGTATTCAAAAATATTTCGTTTGCAACTATATTAACCGTTAGAATAAATTTAAGAGACACTTTCGGTACCAACATTGCTCCCGTGCGTCAAATTCGAATCTAAACTATTACAATCTGAATCGTTCGAATGTGGACTGGAATAATTGGCAGCTTCTTGTAAACGCATCAACATATTCAATAACGGATCACCACCATCATTATCCGTTTGTGTTGTCTGTCCATTATCTAAACCTACATCTTTGGCTGTGATATTTGTAAGGCCCTGCGGTGGAGCACCCGGCCACGGATAAGTATCTAAAACGAATTGTGCTGGATCTGTCCACGGTGCACGTCTACCATACAATTGTAAACCTTCACGGGCCGCTTCACGTAAATATGGCGCTAATGAATAATTCCAAACATCAGCGAACCATGCACGCGCCGCGTCCAATTCTAACGGACAACCTACAATTAACATTATTAATAATAATTGAAATAAATTCAATTAAACGTACTTAAAAAGAGTCGTGGACCTATTGCCACATCGCCAGAACTGTGAGTTTCTAGAAACGCGTTCAAATGTTGCCATACTCTGGGTAACCAGCCGAGTATTGCCGCCAATTCCGGTTGTGGCCCTTGTTCTAGCTCTAAACTAGCCAATCGTCGTCGCAATACACGTCCTAATAGACCCCGGGCTGGTTCCATATGTGGCGCTACTAGAACCCATCGAAAACCGTGTTGTAATTGGAGACTAGTCGCTGAACACGCCGATTGCGCCATTGTTCCCAACAAACACGGTAAATTCCTTGGTAATGAACCTAAGGCATCGGCTAATGGTACGGCTTTATGGAGATTATCCAAGACTACAACGCAAGGTAGTACGCTATTATCACCGGTTGCAGCTTGTTCGCTCAAATGCGATAAATATTGGCGCAATTCTTTTGCCGACTTATTATCAACACTACAATAATTTCAATTAATTAACTAAATTGATTGATTGATTGGTTTTACTTGAAAGTAGCAACAGCTTCGGCGGGGTCCCGTCCTTGTGATTGAGCATGGAATTCGGCTAATCTAGTGGCTAAATGCGTCTTTCCAGTACCTGGTGCTCCACATAAAACTAAACGTCGATGTTCTGATAATAATGAAACTAATCGTTGAGCAACACCTTTCGGTATTAAGGCTTCAAAAGCTAAGGCAGCGACTGGTTGTAAAACAACATGTAATGTTGTTACACGTCCAACTGTATAACCGACTGGTAATAGATCCGGTGGCCGAGCGTCCGGTTTACGTTCAGCTTCACCCAATTTATAACTAGCTATTGCATCACTGCCTAAACCGAGACCGCCACCTGGATCTAAACGGGCCACGTGTTGTTTAAAGGCCCGCCGGACGGCGTTATCTAATTGTGACCATGTTGTCGATGCACCGATACTTGTATGAGCGATCGCTATCTCTGTTATAGCACTATCACTAATACCGTCATAACTATAATGTTCAATGTAGTATTTAGCGAAACATTGCGGCTGTCCTAAATACACCGAAATTGTGATCCTTTTACCGTCTTGTTCGACTTCTGCAGGCGGTTCTTCGGTCGGTATCAAATCAGTTAACGCATCAATACTGCTAGTGCTTCGTGTTTCGGTTAAATCGTTCGGTAGATTAGCGGCGCCATTCACCATACGCTGTAAACGCTCGTTATTTTGCTTCAAACTCAACATCTCGCTCTGCAAGAAAACCGTTCTAATCCCAAAAATTATCGATTTTTTACAAAAATACCCTCATTTTCATCACAGTATCCTTCAAACTCTCCAATTGGTGCGCCGAACTTAACGCCTCTAAACGGATATCGGTCAAAACCAAATCTTTTTCGCGTAATTGTTTCTGCAATTCTGCAACTTCCTGGCCGGCATCGGTCGGAGCCGGTGGCGGTGGGCTATTCTGCCGGTCGGTTTCACTCTCGCTTTGGCATTGGACTTTTGTTACTTTCGCATTGCGCGAGAAGGCTTTCGTGAACGAACTTCGCAACTGTTCAAACAAATCGAATTAATCCCGCAATTCCAAACGGATTTTCAATAATTACCCATCCTTTTTTCTTCTTTTTTTCTTGTTTATCCAAACTGCACGCCGATGATAAACTAGAAACGCTATCCGAGGACGGTTGGCGGGCTAGACCTGTACCGATTCCGGCTTGTATCGATTGCGCCCTAAGTGCCTCCATTGCGGCTTTCAATTCGGATAATTCCGAATCCTATAAGGACTTGGTTGGAATAAAAAGAGTTGGAATTGTATAAAAACTGACCTTTTTCTCAGCTGTTGCCGTTAGATGTTGTAGTCTTTGTGTCATCGACGACAGGCTTTGTTCGAACGCTGACACCACATGGGCCTAAATTCACAACGATAATAATGGAAATTAAATATTAATCTTTAGAGATTTTGAACCGAAATTGCAATTAATCAAAATAGATTCTAACGGGTTGTTCTATTTGTAACTCGCCCACTGTTGATCAATTTTTAAAAATTATAGTTGTGTAAAAACCATTTATAATCATTTATTAACGAATTAAGTTTTATTTTTTAAATATAACCGTGTAAATAAACGAAAATTACTAACATTGACCTGTTGAATAGAATGAACTAATAATTTGAAGCCGTGTAGGAAGAATAATGACATAATGTTCGTAAAAATAAAACCCAACAAATGCGTTGATAATCTTTAAAATTCCATAAATTAACCCAAATCTCGTCTCAAATAATTTAAATTATTGAAAATTTAAATGGAATTCCATCAAATGACACCCGATACAAACGAAAAAGACACGAAATAAATTGACATTATGACATAGAATTGAAATTTCTTATGGCCAACGTATTATTGTGTAAACATCGAAATATCCCACACGAATTTCATAAAATTATTAACAAATTATCATTCCGAAAATTTTCCTATGAAATTGTTTGAAATCCTCCCCGTATTCGTTTCAATTCTATCGAAATGACCTTTTTATAGAACTCAATATTAGGCTCATTGACCTCATGATAATGATTCAAATTTAACCCAATTAACCATCATCTTAAGTGAGACATGTATATAAGTTTTTTTAAAATTATACATATGTACACATAAATAATAATATGACCTTATCCCTGACTTGAATTTAACTTGAATAATAACCGATACAAGTGGTTTTAATCGAAACCAATAAATTTCTGCAATCTTTACCAATTAATATTTAGAATAATTTAACAAATTTTATAAACAATTTGTTTATTTATTGATAAAAGATGCGCCCTTTATTTGGCTTGCATTAAAATGAGGGTGTGTTTATAGACTTTCTTTACCCTAAACAGGTGTGGTATTGCTATAGGTTGTTGGCTTATTGTCTTTTAACCCTCACACCGTTCTATTAAATTAATTAAATTACCACTGATTCAATTACTAGATTTTTTGCCGTAACAAAAACAATTTCCTCTATGACTCTTATTAAACTCTTATTTAGCACGATAATGATTAACACCTGTCTTTAACTACACATTATATTGATTTGGTTTTGATAGTTTCAAAGATATGCCTCAATGATTACCGATAATTATTATGGAGGGTCATAATTAATGACTCATTACATTAGAAATACATTTCTAGAAGGGAAAACCGTATTAATAATACAGAACGATTTTTAAATTAACGGTGTCTAAAAAACGCCATTTTTTTAAATTTATCCAATTTGGTGTTATATAATTCAAGTTCGGTTGTTACGATCTAAGAAATCTGTATACGTGATAATAATACTAACTGTAAAATGTATTATAATAATAACTCAGAAGATTTTACTTGGAAATTACTTCAAAGCGCTCAAAATTCTAACATAGAAAGTGAAAATTTTTGTAAATTTACAATTAAAATCCGATAATTTGTTTAATTTACTATTGTTTAGAATAAACATTGTCGATTCTAAACAATAAGCCATAAAGATTGTCCTATTTCAACAGTGTTAAAGATAAGACCGCGCTTGAGTTGTAAACGTATCAAAAACGGTGTGTTTATCGTTAGAAACGCACTCTTTTCGGTGCGTTTACAGAAAAACAATCCAATATCCGGTTGGTTACAGTTATCAACAATAGATAATAATCACATCGTAACGTATGCATTTAAATGAATATTTAGCGCCACCGGAAATTGCACATTCCACAACTTTCAACTTGACGTCAATATTTTGCCAAAAATTCGGCTACTAATACCAATAATTACCATCTAATCGTCTTTTAATTTCTCCCAAATTACAATATAATGCCGGAAATAGTTGGATATTGTACAGAATAATTGTTTAGAAAACCGGAAATCCCTTTGGATTTATTACAATAACTGTGCGTTGTGTTGTTTTGTATAGTCGATTTGACCTAGGTCCAGCCCGGGAAAGGTATATTACAAGTCAAAGTTCTTGGAAATGAATGAATAGAGATATCATCAGGTAAAATTGTCGTCCATATGACTACAATAATAATAATCTATACGAACAAACTAGCTACATAAAATTTTATTAACACTGAAACTTTCTTGTTGTTTGTTGCATTGAAAAAGTGTAAAGAACGTGCCATTATTGCAGCTGTTGATTTTTTTACAAACAAATTGAAACAAATGGGTAGAAAAATTGATTATAATTGTAATCAAGATGCAGGTTGGAATAGTGGAGAAAAACTTGGACGGATTCTGATGAAAGGAATGACGTGAAGCCGGTTTCGGAGTGGCATTAAAGCCACTAAAGATACACAATAATAACAATAATAATCAATTAACAAAGCTGGAAGATTGATGCACTTACTAATTGACTCTCAATTATTCAAATACCCATTTTCGAGTACGATTCAATATTTTAAACAATTAAGACGAATTAATTGCGACAATTTATTAATAAAATGCCCCATTCTCGATGAGATTTACGACCAATTCGTGGCTATTAAGAGCGGAATTATTAGCGAATTTAATACGTAAAATCCAACGAACAATAAGAATCACACATACGAGAAATTAAAATTATTGAGGAATTCTTATGAGATATTATCACGTTCGATGCGAATTCTCCCATCGATTGCAGTATTTATTTATTCGAAAAAAACCTAATTTTCCTTTATTTGGTTTTAATAATGCGGTTAATCATAGATTCTTGACCGTTTATACAGGAAATCATCGTATTACAGGATATACAGTGTTCCCATCAAAACTGGATTTTATAAAAATTTGTTTAAATGATTTTCAGGTGTGGTGTACCGGGTAAAGGTGAAGAATTCGATGATTTGTCGATACGATTTGATTGATTTTCGTGTTGATTTCATCGGAATCGATTACACGAACAGTTATGGGAAAAAGAGAAAATTTCGAAGAGCTTTTCTAAATCGTCTACAACCCATATTTGTGATCGCACAATACGGAAATGGGGGCGTATTGTTTCTTCAATATTTATGCCTATAATAACAATGCCTTTTTGTGGTACAGACACAATTTCTTATAATAATACGAATAATGCGATCGCGTGTTAACACAATTCTTGTATTAATTCGATTTTATATAATTAATAATTAAATTAAACTAACGTGTAATTCGAGCGTTGGACAGGAGCGATATCGGCTCCGTCTCGTCGCCAATTCCCACCATGGTATATTCGGATTGCCTAATTGTAATAAATTAGAATTAATACGCGAATCCTCTGGTACACTGGCTAGTGATGGTGGTCGGGGTGGTGCACGTGGTGGACCGATTCGCGGACGGCGTATTGTAGCGAACCCATCATGGACTGTCGTTGAACACGGCATTGTTCCTTCACATTACACTAATCACCCCTTGTACAGAACAAATAAGTAATAATGGAAAATTTCGAAATTACCCCGACTGAATGCACGAATTGACGCCTACATGTACGCTTTTAAACTCTTCAAAATCTCTTTATGTCCTCAAGTGAGCATATCCTGTCGGTTTTCAGAATATTTTTAGAGTTTCCATCGATAAATACAAAATTGTTAATGCATTATTTAATAAACATAATGGATTTAGGGTCTTGTTCATTAGATTATCATCGTTTCGGTAATTAATTTGACGTATTCTAGGTGCGACCGCTACTGATAAGGCTTGCATACCCAACAAAATCCATCTATATTAATCGATTTATGTTAAACTTACGAAAATTAATAACAAAAAAGACGCCCGAAGTCATCCCAACCTACACGCAGAATTCGACATTGAGATTGCTAATTTATTGTTCATCTATTGAAATACTAAAAATATTGCTTCAGTTTATGTAATCATCGTTATAACACGAGCGACAAGTGTTTTAATTGTAACTTAATTGCTTTTAATGAGCATGATCGAGACTTGTAGTAGTTGAAAGAAGATACAACAATCTTGTTTGTTTATTTATTTCTATAAAACTTCCGGTTGGAATTAATCAATTTTCGCAACGGATTAATTATGAAATTGTATGTGCGTCTTGTAATTTTTTACTTGTTTTGATGATTATAAAATAGAACGATCAAGGACGCGTTAATCTAAATTTATTTAAACGTAATCGATTACGTTTTAAATGTCGATTGATTAAAAATGCGGGCTAGGGGCTATATTTCTCCCTCGTTCAAAACTATCGAAATTAACGGTGTTTTTGCTGGAAATGCAATAGAATTTGGCGTCTTTTGTCGGGTAAATTTCGAAAATTCCACAACTATTACTCACTCACACAACATACATCGCATATAAACTCGATTTATATCACTTGAAATGCACAAGAACAATTTACAAAGAAAACATCAACAATAAAATAGAACGATAGTGTGTGGAGAGACGCGATTCTAATCCAAACAACAGACCGACCGGCTACAAGCCGACTACTAGACTACTGCTTTACTACTGCTCCTAGTGCGCTACAAGTCTTCGTTTCTGTTTTTCATTTGGGAAAAGTACGAGCTTCGTTGTGTACAAATTCATTCTAATTTGTAATAATAATAACGACAAAAACACGAACAATAGAGCCGAATTTTCTGTTAAAACGAACAGAATTTGCCTTCTACCTGTTATTGTTTACTTGATCCAAGCCCCTTTGGACATTTATAAAACGAACAAAACACGTGTCGCGTTACCAAAAACCTCTCTTCTTGTATCGTTAACATCAAGAAACATCTTCGACGGGATTGAGATGGAAATTTTAGGAAACAGTCACGCAATCGGAGATGATCACGAGATGATGAAGATAATCGCTTTGACTAGGTCTAGGTCGTCAAGATAAATTACTTTAAAGCCCAATAACAACAACAACAACAGGAAAAATAATTCTCCCGTTATTGTTTGATAGATTGGATTTCCTTCTAGTTTCTTGTTAATCGTATCGATTAGAGGAAATGGGATTAGATTTATTGATATTATAGCAAATAAGAGCAGAAATAAAATAAAACGGCAACAATTAAGAAGAAATATTCACCCACAAATTGGTGTTTCTTTAACGATTAATTAGAAACGAAAAAAAATGGATAGACAAGCGGAACAACGTAGAGAATGAAGAATATAAAGTCCTCTATATATCGACAATAGTCCTCCTACCGGATAGTGTTGACTGGTTTATTTCTATTTAAAGGCATCATTGTAGAGAATCATCTTAGAAATTCCAATCACTAAACACATTTTTATTATAAAAACTTGTCTCTGTCTCTCTTTAAACGAAATACGAACAGATAACTGTCCAAGTGTGCGTTTGTATGGGGAAGATGTGCGGCTTTTTATCAAGATTGCTCAACATATACAGAACCGGCGATCATACTAAATTTCGAGTAATTTATGTTTCTAACCCGATTGCCGGTTGTGTATTTTCAACCATATGTTTATAATTTTTATTATAATTGCAAATTTGGTGTTATCAACGGGTTATCATCAAATAAGCCGCCTCATATGATTTCCCAATGATTTTTTGTAAATGTAAATGTTTAAATTCGAATTCAATAATCTCAATATCTATTAGTTTAATCGCTGAAATTAACCAATACTTGTATTTAGTTTTGTGATAGGAAAACGAAAATCATTAGTTGTTATAGCTAGCGGCTCTAAAGCCGTTTTAAAAGTTTCGTAATACAATCGACAATTTTGAAGCCTACACAATTCGAAATTCCCATCAAAAGCCGTTTGATAGTGTGTAAAATAATCGGATTACAAATGTAAATTTAGACTTAATCAATTGACAATATCGAATTCATTACGATTATTTAATTTCGTTCGTTAATCGATTTGTTATCATGAAATCAAAACGAGCACACCTTTTCTATTCTTAGTCTAATTTATTACAAAAAAGGAATACTTAATTGAGTATCCGGCGATATTTTAAAACGGAATTCCGATTAATTTACAATTTTGGAATGAGAGCAAAGATTAACTTACATTAGTGCTAAGCTGCGACGTTAACGTTTGGACTTTCTCTTGGGCCTCCGTTAATTCGCGTCTTAATTTACGAATTTCATGGGCCTGTTTCTCTTCCGCCGACGAATACAGACTTGAAGCTGTCGAAACTAGACTTATCGACGAACCGTGAACTAAAATCGTTATTTTAAGAGAGAATTCCTATAAGCAATTTGCTAAAACTAACCGTCATCATTCTTCGGTATACTGTGGCGAGGTGTCGACGAATGTGTCGGTGATAAGGGGAATGTCCGGGCACTTCCTGGTGCTGGACTTGTCGGTTGCGACCAATGACTCAGGGCACCGATTGGCAGACAATAATACGGCTCCGTTTCCGGTTCTGTATTGCGATGCAACATTGATGGGTATAATTTTTCCGATTTTGTTGATCTGCAATTAAACAAATATATTATTTCGATTATAATTCGTTGGTTAATTAATAGAAGTAGAACAAAATGTGTGTAATCTGTTTGTTAATGTTGTGTGAAACAATGAAAGCGGACAATACAAAATATGTGTGGCTATAAGCAGTAAATTCGAATTTAAATATTCATAAATCGCCAATCTGTTTACGAATATTTACAAATTGCAATATGGAGTTATTGTTAAAATCATCCGCTTATTATACCTTGGAAATGTCCGTTCTCTGAGGTAGCTATTTGTAAAGAAAAATCTATAATAGTTTACATTTTATTTACAAAATTCTTAAAAATTCTAATCTGTAATTGTTCAATTCAACCGACTATCTAACAATCTCACCTTATACTATTACTTCGACTAAGCCTCGATGGCGAATCCCGCAAGAGTCTCGTATGCGTCAAACTACTCCGATGACTCGGTAAACTCGTTAAACTCTCCATACTGTCGGTTTCTGATAGTCTTGGGGCTACCGAATAAGTATTGCTGCAAGTACCAATAATGAGATAAATTCAATTAAAATAAATCTTCGTACCTGTGCCGCAACCAGGGGGCATACGGGCTAGTATTGTCGATTGCTTGTGTATCCGATAGCGAACCGTCACTGGCTTTCGGACGGCTTTGTCGTAGAATTAAACCGTATTCTTGTTGAGTTGTACCGCATTTTGGAAGACTTTGTGAGCCCATCATCAAACGTTCCCTTACCGATTGGCTCAATTGACTTGCTGTGTTACCAGTCAGGGAATAACTCTTGAATTGTGGTGTATTCGATTCTGCAAATTTATAAATTAGAAAATTTAACAAATTTTCTATGATTATTTACTGTGAATTTGTTGTAAGTCACTGGAACAAGTCTGAGTACCTCCGGAGACTTTAACTTTAGTTCTAGGCACTGCGGAGACTGAGGCAGTTTTCCCCGATTGATTCTGTAGCCCTACAATACAACAATTATTCCGAAATTTTCCTAAATTTCAAATTAATTACCTTGAACTTGCTGGATATTACCATTCGGTGTACCATTCGTCGTAGAACTACTCCGTTTTACATACCCGAAACTCGTCGGTACGCCCCTAACTTTTGACGAACTCTTCTCTTTATTGCCGCTACTACCACCATGGGGACTGGTCCGTCGTTCCCGTCTATTGCTAGTCGGACTGGCTGGAGCCGGTGCTGGCGGCGGTGGTGGCGGCGGACTACCCACACCTGGTGAATCCGTATACCGTTTCCATTGTTGGCCATGTTTACCATCTTGTATAGCGATACCGTTGCGTGTTGGACGTGAAGTAACACGGGGAGCTGGTGGAGGCGGTGGTTCCTCCACTCGCCCCCGTCTTGATGCTTGCTCTGTCAACACTGTGAGGCCGGGCGAGAGACGGGGCGATCTATGGAATGACGAATTAATTGATTCAATAATCGATAATTGTCCGGCGCATCCACCATTTTTCAATCAAAACATTGCAAAATATCACGTTTTAGAATAATTTCTTAAATAAATGAGTGGAAAAGTTTACAAATAGTTGGAAAACACAGATCCCTGATCTATCATTCGTTGGGTAAACTTGACGTTCTACGTCAACAACATAATGAAAGTGTAAACATTTGGGGGACATGTTTTGACACAAGATTTTTGATCATCAGCCGGCTTGTTTCATCAATATTGCATCGGTTTAAGAAAATTAAACTTTAAATTTAACAATAAATGACTTTATTTATTTTGAATTGCTATTAAAAACAAGATGAGAAAGCTGAAAATTTTCTCTATTAAACCTTCTACTATTAATTCTAGTTTTAAAACTACACAACTAATAAAATATAAACAAAGGACGATGATAACAAAGAACAATCAATCAGTTTATACCGTAAATTTCCCGCCTCAGTTTCCTTTGCACCACTGATTTTTCCAACAATAACAATAGAAGCATCACTTGTTTATATTTTACAACACGTTCTCTCTTCGTTGTTACTATTGATGATTTATTATTTGTTATTATAAAACACTGGTTAAAAATTATAAACGAATTCCAGTAACAATATTTCTCTAGTTAGGCCCAGTGACCATGTCTGTCTGGCGTCTACAATACGAAATCGATGAGGGGGCGCATGTACCCTAACGCTTAAAGCCTTAGTATATTGCACTACGGTCGAATTAAACATCTGATTCTACATCCCCACCACTCGTTGAGTCTTTTAGGGGCTGCAACAACGACAGCGACGTCTACTACGACAACAGCCGATAGGAGCAACAGGAGATTTAAATCCTGGGGGAAGCGTTGGAGGTGACAAGAAATAAAGGCACACACGTTTAAAGCCAAATCAAAAAAACCCTTATCAGTATAACTGTTGGTCAAAATAGTAACGTATGTCGAAGAATAAACCACTGGGCCGTATAAAAAATAGGGACACGCGTCACATTTTAACCCCCACAATTCGTGATGATTCATTTCCAACCACTCCTAAAACGAACAAACTAGACCGATTTGCGATAGGTTTCAAGTAATTTACACCAATATGATGAAACATCCCTCTGATATCCTCTGGGGCAAAGCGAGATAACTCGATTGAACAAATTTAATTAAATCAACTATTACAATATTTGTTTGCCGACAAAAAGAAACGTTTTTGTTTTGAAACGAATCACCCCCGTTGTACGAAATCATCCCCCAATCGTTTACTGTATCTTTTGTCTCAAAGATTTGTGAAGGCCGTCAGTCACCTTGATTGTAGCCCATTAATCTACAAAGAAGAGTAAACGTGAAGATTTCCAAAGAGGGAGAAATATAATCATCTTAGAACAATGAATCGTAGATTTTCCACCCTCGTCAATTTAACACTCTCAACCGGAAGTTTTGATTCGGTTTAAAGCACTACAACGGTATTTTCGCAAACTCATCTCACTTAATAGAGTCATTTAATTTTTTTTTATATCGGTTAGGGAAATATAAACTCACCCGTTTGGCATATGAGCTGGCATCGTTTGGAGTCGTCGTGCGTATAGAACTGACCCTCCTTCTGATAAATAACCATCTGTCAAGTCGCGCAATGGTGGATTTTTTAAAACTTCCCCATCGGACAGGTAGCCGTTAACTAGTGAAATTTCACAATAATCCCCCGTACCGCTAGCATCCGGTTGGATTCGTTGGTACTGGCGATTTCTCGATGGTAGCGTTAAAGTACTACAATAGCCGCGTAAAAGTGGCCGCATCGGTTCGATACTCAACGGACCTGCTAGATCTTCCTCGCCGTTCTCTTTTATGAATTGATTTTGAACGATTCCATTACAACGATGGGTTAAATTCGATAATTTATCTAGTTTTTCTGATTCGTTTTCATTTATGTCTTTTTTGATAATTTCAGGAGTCTCTTCTACCGCTTCTGATATGTACGCAATTGGTTCCTTTCGATTCGGTATAATATTGTGGTGTTCTGAGCCACTTTCACTAGACGGCTTATAAATAACACTACTCTCGCTGGAATTACTGTGGTGGCCAGTTGAAGCGCTATTACTACTCTCCGATAATTGATTCTCTTTTTCGTTTTTCATCGGCGAAACTAACGCTACCGCTGGCTTGTTTGTATTCATCACAGTTTGGGAATTCTCTCGAGAAATTCCTGTTGTTGTTGTTGTCGGTAATCGAACGTTTTTATCCTCACGATTGATTTTGCTTGTACCTTTAATAGCGGCTGTCGGTTTCGGTATACCTGTACCAGGCCCATTCTGACTATTTACGTGATTCTGGGACGTTTGGTTCGATTTATTCGGTACAATTTCAGCTTTACTGATTGAAATTTTAATCTTCGGCTCGTTCAATTTCGTTACTGATAGATTTGCAACTTTATGGGCGTGTTTCTCAACATCGCTAGCCGTCTTTGTTGTTTTACTAATTACATCTTTTTTCGCGGAATTTGGGCTATTCTTCGATTGTGCCGTCTTCGTTGGTTTTGTTTGTTTCAATCTAGACGTATTTCGAATTGGTTTCATATCAGTACAGGGCTCTAAACTGGCACTGCTATCACTGCGTTCACTACGAGCCGACGATACTCCACTCGAACTACTCGTCCGTTTACCATTCGTCGTTGTTGTTGTAGTAGTAGTTGTAGTTTGGGGCCGATCATTCGATTTGAACAATTTCAACTTATCCAGCATTGAATTCTTTTGTTGCTGTTGTTGTTGAGTATTAGCTTGATATGGACTCGAAATTTGAGTCGGTGTGGTAGTTGGTGGTGCTCGAGGTATCATCGATAGTGCAGGACTAGAAGCTCGACTCGAACTGGCCACTGGACGTACTTTATCCGGTGGACATCTTCGTGATGGTAACGCTGATCCTGGTAGAGGGATACTACTGTTAGCTTTATGTGGAATCGCTGATGATCTAAGGGGAAAAACGAAAAATAGATGAGAATGTAAACAGTACAATTTGGTAAAAGAGCTAAGTTTTGTTGGTGGTGTTTATATAAGAGGTTGGTTTGTTTGTCCTGGTGTACGAATAGCAAATAAACTTGAACTTGTACCCACTGAGGGAAAACAGAGACTTATAAAATTAAAAATAACGAAAGAAATCGGACATTTCGGTCATTAACTCGAACCCTTCCGCTACAACTCCACCGGACCATTACGAATATCCAATAGGAAAAAAAACTGTAACGAATTCAAAATAACAAACCTTCTGACTTCTGGCGAAGTTGGTAAACTTCTCGATTTCCGATTATTCGAATTAGAATTTCCCATGACTTTATCGATAGTAAACAAATGTCTACACTAAATCATTCGTTCACATGTAAAAGATTAAAGTTATTTATTTTGTTAAGAGATGTGTGCGGCACGCGTTCAAGAACCGTACTGTACATTGTATGTTATACTATGCTCACACAGCAGCACATACAGCCACCCTAACAATGAGAAACTGCATCTGCCACTCTTCTATTGCGTATCAGACCGTTCCCCTGGCTCCCCTAAGCCCCCCTATTTGCATCAGAATGGTCCATCGAACTCATTCCACAGGACATGAACCACCAATCGTTGGTCTCTTGTTTTCTCTTATACTCCAAATACAACACACATACATACAAATTTACACAATGTCAACTCGAATAGGTAAAACAAGGGGAGAGTAGATGGATAAACGAGTATCATTTACAGAGTTTAAACTAAACTAGATAAGGAAATTCGGCAAGGATTGGGAAATGGTTTGGAAAATTCCAACGGATAAATTAAATTGTGTGGAAGACAGGAATAGTCAATCCGCCTACGTCAAACTACTAATTGTCTCCCGTATTTATTGATTTTTTTCACTTAAAAGAAACTGTTTCGTTATTTCCAATTCGTTTTAACAATAGTGGTTGGTTATGATGGAGGGATCCAAGTTCATATCATATCCAACACACGCTCCTATCATACTTTCATTTTTATTGAAAAAGCAAAAAGAAGGGAGACTTGGAATGAAATGTCAAGGGATAAAATGGTGATCTAGAAGGGGTGAGAAATATTAGAAACTGTATATAAGGAAAGTTTCGCAATAAAGTCCAACCTGCACTTAATGATACTTTAGCGACTTGAATACCACCGGAATTTATCTAAAGTTAGATTATTTAAATTCCAGATTTATTGTGGAATAATTCAATTTTAAAACAACAATTTATGATCTATAATGCGACAATATGAGGGCTATTTGAAAGAAAACTCTTATCTTCAAGGGTATAAAAGTTAATATGAATTTTTCTATTTACACACAGTATGTTCGACTTATCTAAATAGAAATTCAATTGTATTTCTTTCATTCGACACAATAGCCGATATGTGTCTGTGTTGAAAGTTACCCACTCTATCCATATCAATAATAATAAACAAAATAAAGGGACCATGAAAACACCTGCGTTCACTCACTCAATTTACATAACAATACTATTTAGGGCTGGTTTGTGGCTATTTTTCCTGCTTTATTCATCTCGAATTGAACACCTCATTTTAAAGTTAATAGAAAAATTAGCGATTCACATTATCGACTCTACTAAGATTATTAAACTTGGTTTATGGGCTTCTCCACTTTAATCTAATATAAGGAAATTTCAATTAAAATTCTAGAATCGGTGATAAAGTTTGAGGACTGCTGAATGTTGTATACAGGGGATGTTTGGGGTGGAAAACAACGTCTATGTAATCATAATTTGTTCTCCCATAGGACGGATAAATAATTTTAACGATTTCCACGTGTTTGCATCTGGTTGTATGGAAATTGGGAAACCAAAATAACGTATATGGACTAGGGAGATTTCCATTTCTATTATTTTTAAAGACGCAAGTTTTCCGTATCGGGTTTTAATCGGAAATGATCGAAAAGCGGATACTCAATTTTCTATAATCAATATTGATACGATTTCCTGCTGTTGAAATTGTTGTACACGATCATAATTGATTTTAATTCGTTTATTTTTCCTGGTATTACACGATAAAAGCGTCTAACGTATCAAGTCCATTAAGATAAAGTAGTAAATTTCGATATAAATTCTTGAAATGTCACTTAAGCCCTATAAATTAGAAGTTTTAGAAACAGTAAACAATACAATAAGGGTTGGGTGAGAGGTAGATGTACTGGTAACATCTGCAATGAAATATGACTTTTGTAATTATCTTTCACGCTATTTCTTCTCCGTTTTTATTTTAATACTGTTGCTAGTATTGATTATTCTAAAATTATTAATATTCCCACCATATAGACGCATTTATCATGTGTCTATCACTATAAAGCTACCCCTACTATGACAATTTCGACGTTAAACTACTTGTAATTATGTTAAATCGTTCGATAAAGCAAACAATTGGAAAAGTTGTAAATTTTGGGAAATCATCAAAATCTCTCCAGGCTCGAACAAAATCCCTAAATAGAATTAAAGCTTCGTAATTAAACACTTCTGCAGACACAATCTTGTTTAAATTAAATAAAAATTAAAATTCCCAACTCGATTTCTCCACATTTCTTCAACGATCAAGTTTTAATCCTCTTAAAATTTAAATTAGCTTCGTCTACGTGTATCGATGATTGTCTAACCAACAGGCGTATAAACGCGTATTGAATTGTGTGTTGCCTACCTGTTCGGCGTCATTTCAGCCAGTTGGTTCTGTTGTTGCTGGATTTGTTGTTGTTGGACACGTTGTTTCGTTGCTTGTTTATGCCTGGATAAAGCAAAAAATAGTGCTAAGATTGCTTTTAATTTCCCATCGCGTAATTCTTGTGCTGAAACGTTCTCTAAACCGGAAACATGCTGGGCTTTCAGTACACCCAAACACAGATTTATATTGTCCAACTGAAATTTAAATACATTTTCCATAATTACCAACAATTTTAATGTATAATAAACAAAATTAGAGCAAATTATTTGAGTAAATTGGTTCGTAAACGCAGTGGGAATGGTGGCGCATCCACCATTTTTGCAAATCGTTAAAATTGTAGTTTTTGAAACTTATACTGTTGATATTTAAAGTGAACGAACCCGTCTATAAAAGGAAGTACCTGTAGATTTGTAACGCACGAATAGTTGTGTTTTTGTCGTTTAATTTGGGTTGATTTTAGCGACAAAATTCGCCTGCAATCAGTTTGAATTGTAGACGGAATCGAACAGAAACACTGCCTTTGGGCGTTTTATTCGATCATATCGTCAACATTAACGAATATCAACGGTGTAATTTTCATATATTTAGGGTTGGTTGTAATCGATTATCGATGTCTAGAATAAATTCGAATTACAGTCAAATTGGCGGTTTAGAAATAAACAAAAATCGCTCTAATTTCGGTGGATATTCACACAGTAGTGGAGTAATAAATTCAAATTTCAAGCATAATACAGATATCGGTCGTAAATTGTGTAAATGTCTTGATTTTATGTGCGGTTTCACTAGTAATTGTTCGATAGATTACAATATTAAACACATTGTACGTGGATTATCGTGTGTGTATGTTGGGATAATAAATTTTTCCTCGTTAATATTTGATCGAGTGAATGTTTTATTGTTTAATAGTAATTCTTATTTATTGCGCTCGAAGGTATATTGTCGATAAAATCGATGAATTTATTTAATATTTCTAATTAGTAAACAATAAGTTTATTATTGGAATTGTTTTGAAAACAATTCAATTAAGCAACAACTGACAGATTTGTGCGTTGGAAATTCGTTCGTTCGCTTTGTATATTTGTTTATTTCTCATTCTAATTTATCACGTACATGTTTAAGGTGTATTGTTTATGTTTAAATGACTCTTTCACTGGATACACGAGCTTTTTGTCGACTATATGTAGTTGCACGTTCGTACCATTCAACCATTGTCACACAATACGAAAAATTTGTAATTTAATATGCAAATTCTACAAATAAATACGAAACAAATTCGAAAATTTCCCATGGAAATTCTCCAATAACAATAACAATACGTTGAAAGAATACTGTAATAAATTATCGAAAAAACGAACAAGGGCGGGCTAACTTTACAGGTGGTCTTCAACCAAATACGGGAAACCTCATCCACCGTTTTTTGTCCGTATTATGAGTATTGTTGTTGAGAAAAACCGATTAAATTCCTGAATTTGTGTCGTGTCCGATCGAACAACTTCAGGGTTGAATTGTTGTTGGCGGATTTCTGGCCATTTATGGTTAAAACATTATGCGTGTCTCGACTGATTCCCATATAAGCAATGTAATCTCTATGGACTACAAGATTGTAACAACAATACTATAGGAACAATACAAGTTGATGGTTTTTTAAAGATTTTGTTACAGATGCGATCCAGACGGATTTCGTTGGAATTGCAAACAAATCTGGGCTTGGATAATTAGCAGAAGACCGCCTAAATTGCTAGTCTACGAATTTTTTCTGCGTTCTAATCGTGCATTGGAACATTTGGAAACGATCAAAAGAACTGGCACTGAAAGGGAGACATTTAAATTCCGCTATCATCGCTACAATCGTATACGAATTTATAAACATTGTCGACAATGATAAAGCGGAAGATTCGCTTATATCATGCTGAAAATGTGTAAAATACTAGAGTATTGTTCGTCGAGTAGAATCGCGTGTCTAAACCGTATAAATATCAATTTTCAACATACATCATTCGATTGTAGCCTGTGTAGATATTCAATTCGGAAAGGGGTTGTGTTGCTTAAGAAACACAATATTTGAATATCAAATATTATCGCAGATTGTTGATCTTTCAATTGTAAATAATCATCGTTCCATTATTGTTTAAACAAATTGATAACAATGGGAATTTCAAACGATTAACCTTGGATTGTTTCTAGTTAATTTAACACAAATTGCAAGGTCAATTTTGATGATGATTTGACTTAATCATAGTTGAGGTCTGTATACGATTTGATTCAACGAAAAAAATTATAGCAGCTGACCGAATATTATAATAGAACAATTGCGGTTGTTTTTGGACTAGATCACGAATTAAAAATATTATCAAATCTATTCCTAGAGAATTGTAACGAGATTACAATTCTATGGAAATTCTCAATAGTGACACGGTTTTTATAAATAAACAAAAACGGACAATACGATATATAAATTATCTTTATTTGAATATTTGTCTTATTTTCAATCTAGAATCATTAACAATATTGCCAATTTAAGCGTCTTAAAATAGCTCAATTTGCGCTAATCTGATGCGAGAATTAGCCGGAAAAAATTAATTATTAGCAAGTTTTATTATTTCTCTTTCGAGTAGAAGAAATTTAATTTTACAGGCAAAAACCGACGATTGAATTGATGACTGGAAAGAATTTCAACCGAACCAATTTCAATCGGATCCTATTATTATTATTCGACTCGTTTTTCCCAATATTTGTGTACGTAATAGTGTGGATTATAAAGAGGGATGGTTGATGATTTTAATTAAACTATTAAGAAACAGCTTAAATTTAAAGAACTGTTATTATTATCAATTAATGTCATGAACTAAATGGTTCTTCTTTTCACTCCTACACATTGGTGGTTCTGTTTTTAAAAATTTTGTGACAAATTGATTATAAACAAATTATCTCAACAAATTTAAATAGAGTGTTCATTATTAAATTTAATTTAATTTAAACTCAAATCAATATATGTATTTGTTGATTGTCAATGTTGACGTTAGATTTAATCGAAATTTATGTTAGATTGATTATCAAATAGAGGCCGTACTGATTTGATTGACTCGAACTGGGAGTTAAACTCCAAAATTGGTCCCTAGTCACATTTTAAAATTGTCTTCATTAAAAAACTAACTATCGATTTTGCCAAAAGACAAAGATTTAGAACTAGAGAATCTAATCTTAAATTAGATGATTTAATAGCCAAATTCGATGAGTTTATCTGAATCTTCTAATTTTCGCGATTCGATTGAAAGCAACCGACTTGGAATTCACAAAACTAAATCGAAAATCGTCCCGATTTAGATAAATGTAATTATCAACCGGCTGCATACGAAATGAGGCTTCTTTTTCTGGTTTTTAAATGGTGATAACAACGGTATAACTTCCTTATTATTACTACACTGTAGAATTTGGTGTTGTTTACTGTACGTCTGTGTATAAATTAAAAAATTATATTGAATTTAATTGAATTTTTACTTGATAAATATCTTAATTGCATAAAAGAAAGCTATTCGGTTGCAACACCAACAATACTAAGAATAAATGGTCAGTTAACAATGATAAAAAAGAAATTACGGGTAATGGTTATGATTTAGAAAAGTGTTACACGAAGTTTTTGGTTTTATAAATTTACCTAAAATTATTAGAACGCAGCTAATGATTCATATTTTAATGAAATTTAATCATAATCGACTTTTTTTTTCGAATCTATTGCACCAATTGACGGGTGTGGTGTTGATTTATGTCAACCATTTTTGGTCAAAATACCAAAAGAACCAGACGATATAGTTATTTATTAATAAATAAACGCGTTTGTTTAATCAATTTCAAATTTGTTTAACGATAAACTCGGATTAAATCAACCGATTGTTGACAATGAAAATTTATTGTTTGGTCGAGATTTTAAATTCGTACAGATTTCCATCGAAAAATTTCGAACCGTTAGTGGAAACGGTAAAACTTTAATCTTGATAATTTGTTAATACTCACGAAATTATTCGATTTATCCAACTAGAGATTGCAAATTTTTACCAATAATTTTTTTGAAAAAATTTCATCTAACAGACCTTGACGCTTTGCACGCTAATCACACCAAATTCGTTACAATGTTCAATCGAAATTGTGTCTGTTTTAAAAGTGTTGGGATTTATAGAAGTTGAAAAAACTTCAGCCCAGATGCCCCTCGATTCGTTGTAAACAAATCTAATTCTAAAAGAAGGTCTTCATCAAAGCACAACGGTAATCTAATCCATTTAATACTTTCCCTATTGTCGTTAAAATTTTAGAAAATAAACCATTATAAGTACAATTTGGGTGGATATTCTCGAAAAAAACTCGGGTTTTTTTATGGTTTCAAGTACAACAGAGATTGTTTATGAAATAAAACAAAAACAAATCGATATATAATTAAAGTAATTATTCAAATTTAATTGTAAGTTAATAAATATGTAGGAAATAACATAATTACCGTTGATGAGATTCATTAGTGTTTTCGTCCAACAAAACAAAATTAATTTATATTTACGACAAGTGAATTGAATAAGAGTGAAAGAATATGACAGGGGAAAGATGAAGAAAAAGTCATTTGGAATAAGTGTTCTCTGTACAAGATACAGCAGGAACAGCAGACAAGATGACTTCATCTTTATTAACGTGCAAATCGTATCGTTAATAAGCGAAAAATAAGAATATCAACACTTGGCAATAATTATACAAATTGTATAAATTATTGATAATTAAAATAATATTGTGTTGATTTATACATTTATCGTTATTTTGTAAATATTTATTTTGATAACAATTTGAGCGGCGATTATAAACAGACGTTTAAAAGATAATTAAGCAAATATCGAACAATTATGAAATTGTGTGTAACGGCGATTTCAACTGGAAATACACAAAAAATTGGTATAATTGTGTAAATTGACCTAATTGGTCGTCCTTCTAGTCTATTTTAGCCTGTAATTTTGTTGAATTTGTTGTAAAAATCGACATAAATCTTATGCAAAACTTAATTCGTACATCGTGTCTTCTGATCGTATATTTTTAATTGTAGAATTGCAATTATCCCTATAATTTTCTATAAGTGGGAAATACATAAATCATTGTATGGAATTAATCTCGAATACACGCGCCCAACTTAATTTGAATAGATGAATATTTAATATTTATTTTTCCTTTACTTTGGGTTAAAAAAAAAACGTACAAGTATTTATAACTGTACGTTATTATATTTATAAAATACCTACAATAATGAACGTATAGTAATACACGTATAGATAAAGTCTACAAGAATAACCGCAGGCAACAAAGAAATCACCCATTCAAAATTTATCGCAGAGAAAAAATCTATTGTAATACAACATTTGAGTGGAAAACTTTTAATAATAATAACAATATTCATCTCTAATTTCCGTTAACATAAAATTCTATAAATAGAGCCTTTAAAATAACACACATTTGTGTATATTTACGTTAATGTTTACGGTAGTTTTCAGGTGCCAATCGTTGTTTGTGAAATTACATCATTAAAGCGTTAATAAAAACCGAAAGCTTATAAAGTGTGTAAAGATCGATGAACTATTAGGGACATACTGGGAAATTTAGGGAGATGACCTAATTTTATTTTACAATTACTTACATCGATTATTTTTTCGGTAGAACTTCGATAAATCTGAATACAGGTCACTATTACAATTCCCGATACGATCCGATTAATCCAACCGCTAGATGAATTTAATAAACGTAATTAAACCGAATTTAATTCGAAACGTTAATAGAAATCTAGCGGTATTCACTTGCTTAAAGTTCCGGAATAATATTCAATAGTTCCGTGATAATTTTAAAAATAAAACTGACCACGATTTGTGGATTCAAGCACGTACGATGAAATTTCGTTTGAATGGCTGGTAAACAAAACTGTGGTGTTTTAACTATCGGTCCTCGCCGATATCTGTTGGTTTGTTGTTGGATCTAACAAGCACCAAGAGGACCAGGTCCCCACTGCTCTGTGTGCTCTGTCGGTGGCGGCACCGACAACAATACAAAACTCTTCAACAAAACTCGATTTGAATTGACAAACTGAAACTAGCAGTCTTTCTAATGCAATTCTATGTACAATTGTTTTTGCAGATATGTTTAATTTGAATAATTTAAAGAAGAATAAGATAGAATTAGAGATATATCAATATTGTCTTGGATTGTACGACTGTATGTGGCCGATGTTCGTGGTTTGCATGCACATTTGAAAAGTGAATCTAGAGGAAATTCAACAATGTTGAGGCTATACGGGATATCCCAACTAACCCTAGTTGCAACAGGGTTGGATAGAAAAATAATAATTTGGGCTAACACCCGTAAAAGTTTTCAAAAGTCATTAACAGTTGGTAGTCTCAACTTGTGAGAAAAAAGAAAAGGGGTCATATTTTTTATTGGTAGAACTGTTAATGCCAACTTAGAATACTTGTCTAACTTTTTTCGCTTATACATTATTGTAAAAAACTCGCAAATATTAAGTTGGACAATGTTATAATAAAATTTTATAATAGAAACGTAAATTTCTAACCTTAAAATCACAATTTTTAATATCTTTGAGGCAATTTTGAACAAATTTTCTGGAATTTTGGATTTGCAAATTATTTTCATAACAGCTAGGTAGAAATATGAGAGTAACTGAATGATAGAAAAATTATTAAAGAGAAGATTCTTTATACCGAAAATTTTAAATATCAATTTCAAATCTTCAAATAAAACTAATTATTTTAATCAAAACAGACCAAAATAGAACAAGATTACTTACTCGAAAAAATAATCGACAAATCCTTGAAAATATTGCAACACCACCACATAAATTCACGAATAAAACTGACATTAATCAGACTTTAAGGTTAGAAAATTTAGATACAACAGCAGTTAGGAACTTGATTATACCAACCTATTTTTTAAAGGCGCGCAATTCAAAATCTCGAATTAGACCAATTAGAATCAACCAAATTATTGATGGTATTAAACATATTCCCTAACTTCTGTTGGAACCCAATTTTCTAACCTTTCTATTCGATTAACTTCAGGTTTATTCGAGAGTTCCTGTAGTATTGTGGCAACAATTTGAAAAATTTGCGCATGAGTCTTTTTATTTTGATTATTTTAGACTAGAATTAATGATTTTATTCAAAATACTCGGAAATTACACAAGTTTTATTGAAATTTCAATTTCAAGGATGGACGTTATGCAACAATAACATGGAAATGCCCGAAAGGACGTTTTAAATCGAACATTTGTAATGGTTTTCTGAAAATAGAAAGGTCAAATTAGAGCTAATTGCACGCTCAAATAGTTGAGACACCCCGTATTTTGAGTCTTTTTAATTTTAAAATTACTGCAATACTGCAAAACAAGTAGAATTTCCGGCAATTTACACAACTATCGGAAAATATCAGCTACTGTATTGTAACGATAAAATATTTCGGTGCAAACAAACATGACAAATTGAGCAAGTCCAGGTGTGAATAGACGAACTAAAATCGAGAAAAATCAATAGAAATTCACAATAACAACCATAACAAAAAAAAAATGGAATGTTTTATTAATTTGTTGCATTTATTTAAAACCTTGAAAGATTTATAAGCAATTTGTAATGTAATTTAAATAAATAATTACGGAAAGACGTGGAAATTATGAGAGAATGGAAGGGAAAATTTTGAACGCCCGCAGTCTTGTAATTCCATCATCATCATCGAAATCGATCAAGAATTAAATAATGGGCGTATTCTACAGGTAGAAAACTAGTCCCGAAAGGTCCATTAATACACCTGTAATGATTGTTTCGGTATCAATACAGTTATCACGACCTTGCTCCGTTTCCTTTTGTAGTTATTTGTATGAGAGTCAAATTAGAAATTCCATCATTGGTAGTCAATTAAAAAATAGAACCGAATATTGGGGTATTTATCGATTTTATTATACGCGCATTATTTAGGAATTAATCGAGAATATCTTTATGACACGTTTTCTATTTGTCTCTATCATCTTATTATTCCACTACCGGCAATAGATTATCTCTCAAATGGGATTTCTTTCCAACCGGCTCGTATAAGTCTGTTTCTTATTCGATTTTTTCTCATCTATTTTCTCATACGACATAATCCGATTTTAAAGAGAAAACGAGAATCAACCGTTGAAATTGAAAGGATAAATACCACCCGCATTTAATAAATACGAACGGGTGAGAAACGGTCGAAATCGATTCTCCATTGATCGGAAAATTGAAAACAACCCGACTTTATCGTGGAATCTCAACAATGATGCCAATGCGAGATTAACATCAGACGCTAATAACTTATCGGTGGAAGATTGGAATTTTAAATTTATATTTTGTTGATGCAACACAACAACAATAATTATGGTTATGATAATGTAGGATTACTTACCATTTGGGCGGCTGTTTTCGGTTTTCGGTTAATGTCCGGAATTTTCTGGCATGCTGAAATAAAATTTATTTTATTATTTTCGGTAAGGAATATGAAATTTATGAGAGCAATATTGAAACCACCTACAAACCGTTTATTAACCAAGGACATGTATAAAATTGGCGAAATTACTCAAGTTATTTTCTTAGAATTATTACCAGTTAAAGTATAATATTTTTATGCTTTTTAAAGACATTTAAAAACATTTAATCACTATCAAGAGACTGATTTAAATTCTTAGGAAATTCGAGGCGTACAGCGTGTTTCATTCTATTGTGTATACTTTTAAACACATACAGATCTGGCAATTGACGCTAAAACAAGTGTGATTCTAGTACACCGTTCGTGTATATTTTTAAATTATTTTACTTTTACTTTCAGTTAAATAGAAATCTAATTTCTGTTCGATCATTTACGGTGTGAAATCAAACGAAACGTCTTGGTATTGTTATTTTGATTACCGTTGCAAGAAATAAGAAAAGAAGGTTTTTATTCATTTTACTGTTACGATTCTGACACTGTAATCGATCAAAATCGATTTTCTACTATAATTTTGAAAGTTGGTAGTCGAAATAAAATCAAATCAATTTTAATTACGTAAAATTGTAGCTTGTTTCATCTACTTGTGTGTCATTGGGGAATACTAAATGTATGGACGACTCTAAGTATTTGGTTAATCAAATAGTATGAACACCCTGTATATTTTTTCTAATTTCCTAAATTAGAATTTCTAACAACTGTTGTATTATAATGAAGATCATAGACATTGGTGGTGATGGTGGTGCTACATTTAAACCGTATATGTCGGATAAATTTGTATTATAACTATGATAATGATGAAATCATCATATTATTGTATATGGTATGTCTACTGACATTTAGACCTATGCCTACGTTTAGTACTATTTATTTTTCCTTGTATATACAGGGAGATTCGCGATTTTTACGTGTTAAAACAATATCTTCGTGTTGTTAACACGCCGTTAATATTTAACTACCATCAATTGGAGATGTTAACGATTTGGTTGCGAAATTTTCGCATCATTTGAGTCTGTTTCTACTTCCGCAGCTTTTTAATTAAACGACTATGTAACGGAAATTATTGAAGGTACATCTCCGATTTAGTGCCCGAAATATACCAATTTCAATAATCGATATTTCCTTTGTTTGGGGAGATATTACAATCACTATAATAGCGCCAGAAAGGGCATTTTAAGGAGTATTTAGGAGTGTTTTTGTTTTGGAAAATTCCGATAGAATTATGAGTTATGGGAGAAAATCATGCAGTATGTGTTTATGTTAAACGTCTCTACATCTACACTATAATTTAGCCAATATTATCCATTTCTCCATGATTTCCTTGCAATATATGGAAAATTGAATAAACTTTTCAAATTTCAGAGAAATCTATCAATGGATTTGTTAATTTTCCGGAAAATTGGCAGAAATTTGAAGGCCGTTTTTCCGATTCGGTGTCCGAAAAATGCCACCCCATTTATCTAGTATTCTAATGATAATAGCGTTAAAAGAGCATATTTTCCCCTATAATTTAGTCAATATTATCGAATTTACAATAATGTAGAGTAATTAGAAGTGCTTTCCTAATCTCTCGGAAATTTACCGGTAAGCTTGGTAATTTTTTTGAAAATAAATTAGGAAAATTCTGTTTCTATTATGGCACTAGTGATAATCACCCTGTATAAATTTAAGAGAAAATCATCTACATATGGCTTTCAAGCATAGAATAGAATAACACATTATTAAAACCACCCATCTCAACTATTTTCATCATCCCAACGTTCACACCTTTATGGTAATTTGAAGAATTTCTAGTTTGTTTTTCCTTTGTGATGATCTCACAACAATTACGGAAGATTAGAAACTAATAATTTCGTGAAAGAATCCAAATAATTATAGTCCGGTAAAATTTGTAACGATACAAATACAGGCAACCAGAAATACACTGAAATTTTATACGGTAGCTAAAATTCCACTGTTTGTTTATTTTATTTATTTATTTATGGATTTAATCAATTTACACAACACTCGAGTTTGGATACAAATTGTTAATTATTTAATTTATTTGTTGTTTGTTGTTTTCTTTGCGAGAATTGTTTTTATTGTTATAGTGGTATGGTAGGTGTTGAAAAACAAACAGCATGTTAATTATACGTGTTTTAACGGCCTAAAAAACTCGAATAAAAACGTATGTTATATGTGTAATAATACCATAAATGGTATAACAACACTATATCATGTTTATAGCCCTTTAAAGTTAATTGGTAGAGTGAAGTTATGCATATGGAGATTTCGTAAAATGAATCACACAAAAATAAAGAGAAATATTGTCCATAAATAATGTTGCATTTATCGGTGACTATACATACCACCATTACCTACTTTCTTTCATCTTATTCTCAACCAAAATACATAAATATTACGTTAAAATAAATGCGATAAACACCCGATTTATAACAATCTTGTAGATTGCAGCTAGAACCGAATTATTACCGCAACTAATTAACACGCCAATAAACGACACGATTTCCTGGTGTTGAAATCCATCGAACCGAAAAATAACCGAAAATTCTGCTCCTTTTTTGGACAATTTTCAATTAAAGTCTACTTACTAACAGATTCGATGACTTCAGCAAGTAGGACACCGTCACTACAATCCGTAGCTAAAGAATTCACTCGTTTCTTACTGCGAGCCTTCTCCAAATAATGGTTGGCCCAATCTGTGTAGATCTAGAAGAAAAGTAAAATTAATTCGATAATATCGTAAAAAAAGTAGTGTTTCCGCCCGGGATCGAACCGGGGACCTTCCGCGTGTTAGGCGGATGTGATAACCACTACACCACGGAAACTACATATAAAAGTTTCTCTTTTATACGTAATATAAAGTAACGTTAATCTTATAATTTTTTTAAAACAATATAACTGATATCAAGGTAGAAGACGAGCCTCGAAATTGTTGTTAAATGTGCTGGAAAGATCGAGTATCAATATGTCTCGAGTTATTGTTTATTGGCTATCTAGTTTTCCAATATGATAGAATAGGGGAACTACCCTCTATACTTCACTTTATATTCCAGTTATTTGTAATGAATGAATGAGCGCAACAAAACAATTTCCAATCATAATATTTTCGTACAATTTATTACAATTGCTGTAGACTCTAGGGGTGGATAATTGGGGAAATATTGTTTTTCCTCTTTTATGAATTCGAATTGAAGTACATAGAGAGATGAAAGGAGCGAATCTGTTGTGTTGAATAAAGGGATAAATTTAAATGCGGCAAACATTCCTGTTTAGCGACAGATGTGAAATTCTCAAATGAAAAAACACCTACAGCGTTCTCCTACGGTGTTAACAACTGTCTCATTGAGGGAAAAATCGGTTAAATCAACAAATAGAATTCGTTTTCGAGTTTCTTTTATTGATCTTCCTATCAACTCCACTACCAAAGTATAAATTAAATTACGCCAAATTTGAATACGAATTGTCAATTTTAACTATTCTTCCGGTTTAAATCGAAACTTGTCGATTCCGCACAGTGAATTCTCAATGTCCCTTTCGTATATCTTAACCCGCTTCCTTATCATCCCATTTCCCTTCTCGTATTGTCCCTTAACATGCATTACACAATATACACAACAGCCTAAACTTATAATGATGATGTTCTCAGCATATTTCCATTAAGATAGAAACTTAATTTGTTTGCCGGCGATTATAAAGTTTAATATAAACGAACCGGTGGTGGTTGAATTTCTCATTTTAC
The DNA here is from genome assembly GCA_020740385.1 of Mylabris phalerata. Classification (NCBI taxonomy): domain Eukaryota; kingdom Metazoa; phylum Arthropoda; class Insecta; order Coleoptera; family Meloidae; genus Mylabris; species Mylabris phalerata. The sequence continues at coordinate 3,410,485 of JAJEOX010000299.1, read as the reverse complement.
ATAATTCTATACACGTGCATGTGTATGTGTAGACTTTACGTATTTAACCACCACTATCGGATCTATGTATAACAAAACCACCCTCTTTCGTTGCTCTCAAATATAGGCAATGAGGCGGACGGTTATTACACGGTTCAGATGAATTCTCAGAAATTCTCAATGTAGCTATAGGGCGAGAATCATGGGCGCTAACTTGGAGAACTCCTGCTATGCTACAGCTTCCGTTACGTTATTCTCTCGGTTGCCAGGAAATTGGATGATGTTCATTTAAATAGCCGTCATAATCCGTAAACTTACAGTTGTTGTAGCAGACTTAACTAATCATTTGTTGGTTTTGATTTCATACAAACAATTTTTGAAGGTTTCAAATAAATATACGTTACGTATATGATTCATTTGTATGATAGAAATAGCAATAGAAATTTAGACTTTATTACTCACAATTCTCACGTTTGTCCTTTTGTTCACGCCGTGTTCTATTGTTCGACCAGGTGGTTATTATTGAATTTGATCTTTCTTGTATCCAAGGCAGGCTTACGTTACTTTACGATGACTTAATATAGCCATAAACGTACTGTTTTTAGCACTCTTACCGTCTAATATAATGCAAATTTCTAATATTTTAACACGAGGCGCGTTATTTCTTAAAATTCAAGGGTCGGGCTACAAATCGTTAAGAAAACCAAGTGCAAGATAATTTTTGAGAAGTGTGATTTTCCCGTATTTTCAGAAATTGGATTTCTTGAAAGTTGCACTGACTTTGCATTAGACTTTGTGTAAAACTTTAGCGTTAAAATTGTGGCCGAAAAATATTTTGTTTATTTTCGATTTTCGGGGAAACTAGCAGCCCTATCGGAAAATCTTTTGGATACTCAAAAATTACTCTCAATTTACTATTTAGAGCAGTTTGAATCATTGAAAAATATTGGCTAATTATAGGGGAAATTTTGAAAAGTCACAAAAAAGATGCTCCATATTTTCCTCTATAATTTGAAATTTTCTAAAATTTTTCTAAAACAAATACATTCATGTTGTAGTCCAAGTAATGGCCTTTTTAACGAGATCTTACGTATCGTCTCAAGTATTAAATTAAGGGAGAGATTGTCGATCAAAGTTTCCCTTTTTTGACAAGTTGTTACCCGATATAAACAAAAATGTGGAAAAACAACAATTTGCTCTGCAATTTAGAATTTCCTTAAAATTCCCAAAACAATTTTGTAAGCCAAAAATGCCCTTTCAATAAGAACCCCACAGTTCCAAGTATCAAAATAAGGGAGAAATAGGCAATCAAAATTTCCCCCTTTTAGAGGCAAATTCATTAAAAGTAGTAACCAGGACAGAAGTTGAAGAACCTTGAGAATTCAACTGGTAAATCAATTAAAAATGTTTATATCGCTTCTTTTTCACAACTTTAGAATCAAATTTAATGACAATTAAGAAATTGTAACAAAAATTAGACAACAATTCGACCAAAATACTGATTTCAGTTTCAATTTTTCACTTCCAAATGCCTTAAAAACTCAATTTTCATTGGAAAAAGAAAGCTGAAATTTTTCATATTTCCGTTACGAATTTTCAGATTCTTTCAGTTATGAGCCAAAGTTATTTTTTTATATTACTTTAGTTTTGCCTGTTCCCAATTTAACCCGATTATCGACGAAAGAAATATTCGTCTACAGTCTGCTTTCTGTTTATTTACCGAATATAAAAATTAATAATCTTCACTGCAATTTTTTTCGATGTAGATTTTATAATAAACAAAAGACCCACATAAAGGCGACAAGTTTTTTCCCAACACTACAGTAGTTATCGGGGCAAAGACCTTTCTCATCCCCAAAAATCTGCACTGTTCATCTCTCTTTATCCAACAAATACACGCTTTGATCAGCCAAAACACCCCTTATTTGGTGCCTATTTCTGAACTCAAAATGCGACAAGTTTACGTGAGCTGCATTATTTACACCCACCTTTATCCCCTGTTGTCGTGGTAGCCGTTTCAAAGACTTGACAGGAAAAAAAACACCGAAAATCTATACTTTTTATATGTAACCATCTGTCTTTTTATCAGACTTGTATCGAGTTCTACATTACGATTGACTGATAAAGTGGTCCATTAGGGGCATCATTAGATTCAGGTGGATTTGTAATTTTTAAAATAACACCCGCATTGGGTACAATCAAATCACCATCAATCAATCTTGCATGTTAAATTTCCAAATTCAGCTATTCCACTGTTGGAATTGAGTCTATTAAAAGTTATTATTTACAGTCAATTAAAGATGAAACTGATCCGATGTATCCCTTACGATTTAACATAAATACAAGCGAGAGTCTATTTATAAATCATGTTGGTTGGTATTCAACTATCCGACCCCCTAGTATGTTTACGGAAAGGGTTCGTTAGGTCACTGAATATGAGTTGCTACCTTTGTAGCTTTCGATATAAATTAACGTTGATGCGGCTATAAAGTACGCTTTTCATACACAGTTTGAAATCTATTAACCTGTAACAATTCTATTAAACGAATGTTTTGTGTCAAGATTTCAGTCAATTTGCTGAATAATCCGGCGAATCTCGCTGAAAACACGACCGCTATAAGATATCGATGGTATAAATACCGGCAAAACTATAAAAAAAATGGATTGCATTGCACATATTTGCAGCCAACTCACGTACCGCGTTTACCCTGCCTACATGTTCGATATTATCCCGATATTCGTCTGTTATTGCATTTTGAAAGCTATTTACCGATAATCGGCCAAACACATCAATTCAACATTTAAACGATAATAAAAGTAACCCTCGTGATTCAACGAGAAAAAAATCCGACTGGTAGTATAAATAGTAGAAGTACCCACTCATATTAGAGTGGCTATTCAAGGATGCTCGAAAAGATATCCCGAGGTTCTCTTCAAAACATATAAACGTTAAAGCTTCCGATTTACAAATGTCTCTAGTTCTAATATAAAAACATCCACCAATTTTTATTGTGGGCAATTAATTAGGAATTGTACAGGCGGAAAATTTGTAATTTTTCAAAGCGACAACTAACCATATTTCAAATTTTATACGTTTCAATTAAGCCAAGTTAGGGGTGGTAGTTTGATGTTCATCAATCAACGCATCGATAGTCAACCACCCCTAAATCCCCCACCAATCATAATTTTGTTAGCAGGTCTACAAATATAGCGCCGAGTTGAAGATTCTTTGATTTAAAAATAGACTCATTTCCGTCTCTGAAACTTCAACACAAACACAACTGGAGAATTTCAAAGGTAGCTGTAATTTCGATGATTTACTACACTATTTGTAAATAAATAGAAGTAAAAACGAAACTATCGACGTTGATCTTTGATAAATTTAACGAAAACTGTATTTACAAATGTCGGTGTTTTAGTTAAGTTTAGATCGAATGGAGACACACCTGACACACATTAGACGAACTACTAACAAATAGGGGAAGTTCTGGCTATATTTTACAATAACTACCACCAGTGTTAAGGGTGTACGTACGAAATTAATCAGATTTATCGTCAGTACAGTTGAAGATTTGACAGGGTAATATAAATTAGTTACAAGTTGTATTAAATCAGTCAACATTCTAGATGCGTACTGCTTTTGAAAATCGACCAACAAATGTGCACAATACTTAAAATAGCGCCGTTTTAATAATAAAAACACACTGGCGTGGTGGTGTTTGTCGTAATAAGTTCACTGTACAATAATAAACCGTAAAATATCAAGCGTGTCCATAATTGTGACACTTTATTTACAAAATTACCAATATCGGATTTCTCTCATTTCCAATCTATGAATACTCCCATTTATTTCAATATTTACTAATTTAGATCATTATATAATTAATAATTTGGGTAATATTATGAATTTTAGAGCCTATTTATGGAGATACGATCTATTTTCCAACCGGCGCCTCATTGTTTGTTTCGAATTACATGTTTTTTCAGCGGATAAATAAACAGAATGTCTCATCCATACGTTGATATAAACAAAAATTAATTTGCAACGAAACAAATGTCACAATTAAACAATAAATGTAAGTGGAAATGTTAGAGAAACTTAATTTTTATATCAGTAATTATCGCTAATCTCAAAAGAAAATTGTAATTTTTGTATCTATTGTGGAAGTTGAAAATTGGTGGATGCGCCACAATTTCAATTTTTAAAACAAATTCGAATATACAGTTAGAAATTGGAACGGGAAGCTTCTAGATTATGATTTTGGCAAATTTTTGTAAACAATTTAAGAAATTAACTGGCTGAATTGAAAAAATTGTGTAATTTTTACTAGAATTGCCAAAATTGTGTCATCTTGACTAGAATTCCAATTCAATTAAACGTCTAAAACCAAACATATAATCTTAATTCGCCAATATGGATTAATTGTACGTACGTTTAACCGTTTGGGAATAGAGCTTTTGTGTAAAAGCTCCAGTCTAGATCGAGTTTCTGTTCAAATTACCTCCTGCAATTACATTTAGAAAGATAAACAGGTAGATCTCCCTTAAGATTCCACGTCATATAATTCCACCCTATTCATCCAAACTATCGATATCAATAAATATAGCAATAAAGCTGATTATTATAATAATATTAGTGTTTGATAAAAATAGATTCTTTTAAAATGTACAATTCTAATGGCGTTTAAAGATTAGAGTTTCGATAATAAACTGAATGGTTATTTTAAAATAGTTCCAACAACATTCCAAACACTAAATTGACTATAATTTAGTAAATGCATCATCTTTGTGTTCTACATGATCATATCATTTATAACTAATACACCCTCCTATATTAGTCGTGGTTTAACAACAATATAGACGACATTTGAAAATTTATAGCTTTTAAAATTAGTTGAAATAGAGGAGACGAATACCGGGGGCTTTTATGTTGATTAAACAGCACAACAATAACCGAATAGATGGATCAACGGTATTTCTTTTGATGACAGAAAACTATTAGTGATCTATAGCCGAATTAAATCAATTAAACTCCCTCAGTTGGAATTTGTGTGAAACTTTCTCGTGGATAGTAAACGAACTATGTTTGGTGCATCCTAATGACACCAATTTAATTCCGATGATTAGCCGGTTTATTATCCACATTCACACAAAAAAGCCCCTGTGTATCCAGATAATTTCATAATTAAGTTAACGAAAATGTCGAACAAACCTGAACAATAGACTTTGTCTGCTTGCTGATGTCATCAGTGGAACCCTGCGTAGAACGAGGGGCTCTAATACACCCCGGAAACATATCCGACGAGTTTTAACCCGTCACTGGATTATTTCAGTCATTTTTTCGTCGATGTTTCAGTGTAAAAACTATGAACAGTCGCTGTAACCACTCAAACACTTTATTGGATTCGAGACTGTCAATTTTTTCTACATTTTTCAATTGAAACTGAAATTGAACAATTTCGACACGAACACTGGACTGTTTGATTGGAGGTTTAACGTTTTAAATTTTCATACGTCCTATCAATTGTGTAACGATAATTATTATTCATAACGTGTTGTGTTTATTTTCGACAAAATATTGTTAGTTAGTCGAGAATTGGCTTGTTTTTCTGGAATATCGCATGTAAATTATGTTTCTTTACAGATATTGCTGTTATAATAATTCTATTTTGAAACACATTCATGTTAGTTATCATATCATGTTGTCACCTGAAATCCTGACATGACTTCATTTCAGTCACGTAATTCCATCAATCAAACTTATTTTAAGACATTCTCGTTAAACTTGGACAAAATTTCAACAAGATTTTCGTAATTTTCCGATAGAATCTGGCACCAAATCTCGCGCTTATTATGTTGAAATAATTATTTGTTCTTGACAATTTTCAATGACTGTATAAGTCTATATAGGTGGTGAATGTATAATGAATGAGCTCTTGGTTAATTTATTTTGCGTAGGTGATGATTCAAGCCGTATTGTTTCGAAATATGTGACGGATTTCCGGTCGCGAAATCCACACACAACACCTCTTCAAATCGTCTCAAGATGAATCGGAATTTTAGTGGAATTTCCGCTCTGTTTTCAATAAATTAACAATAAACACAATCGTCTACACACGCACAGTGTCCATTTACACTTGTTAGAACAGCACATTTTCCATCTGTGATGGTAATAACAACAACAACAGTAACAGATGGAAGAGGTAGTGGTGGCGGCGACGACGACAACGGCGTCGATTTCGACGACGCCGTTTCCGGACGCACGTTCTGAACACGATACGATACTGAAATACTGAAAACGGGACGTCGTGTTTTTCCAACACATTCATGTATAGAGAAGTCTGAAAGCTTGATGGACGCACGCAAGCGCGCGACACGCACCAAAAACAGATAATAGAGAGACGTTTATACATACAAATATATGAATACACCACCTGGACATTATTAAATTTTCCAAAATTCGCTTAATTCCAATTTCAACAATAGTAAACGCAACTAAAAACAATTTGTAAGTAATTACTTTTAAATTGAGTTCATAACTGATGACACTTCAAGCGCAATTACTACACATCTACAAGATCGTCCCTAAGTGTTATATTTAAGGGTGCCAACCCCACTGACGACGGTATACATAGAGGAAATCTAAACAGAATCGTAAATGCATACATCCACTATTTCTGATATGGAAAAGGGCGTATTTCAAGAGGTGTACTAGCAGTACTGGTGCCGTTAACACGATATCCGCATCATTACTTTCAGTAATTGACATTGAAGCAGCGTTCGTCTTTGACATTTTAAGATCATTTCGTTGTTGTTGTTATTATTGCACGAATAAGGGTGGACTTCGAAAAAAAAAACGATTTACAAATGGATTTATTAACGAACATTTGTATTTATCGAACGGAAATATTCCGGTAATAATCATTGTCCTGTTACTAGCGGCAGACAGATTTGAAACAAATCCGATCAGATGAAAAAGGGAATTTAACGGAAAATTCAATGTTGTGTAAGATGAGCTTGCGATAGTTCCATCTTCGACAAATTAAAAACCAGAAATCCCCCTTTAATGCCAAATTCATTCTGGTTCGCAATTTAGGAGCGATTCCAAGAGGAACAGCAGCAATTTTATGAAACACTGGAACACACATATCTCGAAAACCTTAAGAGATAACGAAACGGTTGATATCTCAATCGATTTTAGATGCAATTTTACATATTTGTAGCTCCATGGATTTTTGAAAAAGCGGTTGAAATTTCTGAAAATACTCAAAAGCTACGTTTTTCAGGAAGAAAACATGGCTTTAGTGGAACACACATTTGACTTAGTAAAAATTAACAAAACCAAATGAAATTTATATGAATACATAGACAAAAGTTGACTCTATAATTGGGACTTATCGTATTTTTAACTGTAATTTTTGTTTTTTTGAAAACCGCATCTAAAACTACCTTTTTTCCGAAATTATAAACTAGCAGTATCCTATTCAACACAGCCGGAATTAGCAGACTTTTAGCTCTCTTACTCGTTTTGAGCTAAATACTTCGCTGCCAATACAGTTCTTGAGACTTTTTTCTTACAAATCATCCATTTTTAAACAACTAAACTCATTACCGAAAGCATATTTACATAGAAAGAACTTAAATTTCCATACTAGATTCTAGCAACTTATCAATGAGTTATTTTTTTTAATAAAAAAGATATTGCTTTGAGGATTATACATCGCCCTTGTATGAGGGACCGTAGATCGTAACCACTGGTTCTAGTCTCGTGTGCAATTCTACGAAGACAACAGCAGGCAGCCTTCTAAAGTTAGCTGGAAAGGTCGGCTTGGAATTGTTCAAATAAATATCACAAACAAACGTTACGTTGAAGAGAAATACTTCCACTCTACACTTCCCACAACGACAAATATTCCAACACAAACGCACAAATTTTATATTTAGAACTGCTGCAAAACAGTCCTGAAACTGTCCAATGACAGCTGATCCTACTACATCATCATTGTTGGGAGTGTGTTGTAATATTTTCTAAAATTTGGGTGTTTTTTTATAGATCCTGCAACATTTCCTGTTGTGAAGCATCGGTTTTTCGTATAGATTAAAAATGGTGATAATGGGGTGATTACGGATTAAACAAAATTCGAAAAGGTAGGCCATTTTCCCGTTTCGTTTCTTGTTTTCTTTTGGTATTCAATATAGGGGGAGATTTATCGTTCTTTATCAAAACAGACATGTCATGAAAACCGCTGAAATGAATGACGAACGATATTTTCACAAGAAAAGAACGCTTCAATGGTGGTAATACAAATGCAAAATCATTAAAGTACACTTTTAGTTCGGCTATCAATAAAGGACTTGAGTTGGTGAAATTCAATTAAAAACCGATAAATCACACCCTAGTAGCGGTCTAATTACACGACTTGAACTATTACCGGTGTCGAGTACTGTGAACAAATTGGAGTTGACGTTGATCCGAAGGTTGGCGGCATTACCGAAATCGAATTCAAAAGTTGAGCGGTGGATGGACCCTTATCAAAAGATGACATCGTCCACGGCTTCTCTACAAACACACCAAGTGTTGAACGGTATTTGTTCTGTCGTAATATACAAACATAAAAGAGAAAGATAGATGTACACAATAAGATTCTCTATAGATACACACTAGAAGAAAAATAAGGGGAGTTGGAAATTGCATTTTTCAGAAAACTCCATGAAAAATGATGTGAAACAACTCGGATCCTGTATGATTAATACATGCAGTTAAATTAAAATTGAGTCGAAATTGTTTTAAACTCAATATTGTACACGTCTTCAGTTCAACTAAATGTTTGAATTAGACAAATGTAAACATAAACTGCAATTACATCAAAATTTCGACATCCATTGAAGCCGTGCAGTAGAACGTGAAATATTACACAGAACATTTGTGTGTTTGTTTTCAAGGAAACTGAATCGAGCTGACTCAATATTTGAATTAAGGTGAATTCATCGAAAAAACCTGCACTTTTTGTTTTCATTAATAACGCATAAATCATATGGAAATCGAATCCTGAAACCGTTCAAACAACGTTGAATATTTGAAGTAAATGAGTACACACGAAATGAAATTAGAGACAGAACAAACAAATTGACGCCAACAGATGACTGAATTTCCAACAGGAAGGGTTGTTGGCAATCCGAAATCCACCATTTATTAATAAACTTCAACTTTAATCACCTGTTGTTGTTTGAACTACTAGATTCAATTTTAGATTCTCAAGATATCCCCACATTTACGTATCTATCTATCTTCGTTCCGGCCTGATTCTATTCTTGATGTTGGAAAATTACATTTTCGTCGACGAAAATGGGAAACTTCAGTGAGTCATAATACAAAACAGGAAAAGCGTAGCACTCTCCCGTACACATACGCACAATCACGAATTCGTGTAATAAACGTGACTGCAGCATTTTGGGCTTCATATAAAACTTTTCAAATTGATGATTTTTTGTACACGTATAGGTAGAGGAAATTTGTTAAATTAAAGCAAAACTGCCGATTTGCATTGAAATGAATCAAGTTTGAATCGGACGTGAGTGGAATTTTTCAACGATCAAAGATAGTACAGGGAAAATTCGACAATATGATAAAGGGTATAATCAGCATATTTATCAAAATTTTAAATCACCACTAGCGTCCATTCAACCCTCTAACAAAAATTTACATTGAAATAACACCGCATAGAGAATCCCACCCTGCATAACTATAAATGAAGGGCCAGTTCAATTATTGTATAATATAAGGGTTCAATCTGATTTGTTTCGAGTAGTATAAAGTTTTGCACCCTTATCGTCGATAATTTCGATGATCTTCACACGTAAAGACAGCCGATATAAAAGGCGAATTGTTGGAAAAATGCTGAATATTTTGTTGAATTTTCCGTGCTCCCCCTGTAAAAGTCTAAGATTTACTTGTGTGCTGCATTGCGACCCTCCGGGAAAAAGACAAAAGACGCCCATAATGCAATATAAGAGGGTAGTAGAGCTTCTTAGAGTTGGTCGGACTTACCCCCTCTAATACATATGTTATCACTATTTTTCGAATGGAAAAAGTGGAATGTTGACGACAAAACGAACACTCATTTACATTTATTCACAAAGAAGACGTGGAACTTTATTTCAACGAGTGAATAATCGAGCCTTTGTAACAAATACAATAAATTTCAACTTTGGTTACCTTAATCTTATCGCTTGGATAAGGGTTGGCCGTTTCTGTCCATTGATCCGTCAACGGAGCAGTCTCCTTATTCTTATCATAGTTGATGGTAACGTATCCGAGAAAACTATGTAGGGATGATGGTGATAGTGGTGATGCTATCCCTGAATCTGTATCCGATGGTACAACAGCAATTTTATTAAAATCACCCAACGGACCATCCTTAACATTGCGCTTATTTTCTAAAACACCAACAACAGGAAATTGTGTTTTTCTGTAATCACTAATGAGATGTTTCGTGTTGACTACTAATCGACTCGGAATTCGTGATTTCTTCATTAACATAATAGCCGTATTGTTTTCTTTAGAAGCTTTCAACACAACAAAATCCTCCCTACCTGAAGTCTTATTATCGATCGTAGTTGAGATTTCCTGAAACTGAAACTGTCTTCCCTGTTCTCGTCGGGAATTACAAGTCGAATTATTGTTATCCCTTTCAGAATAATCGTTGGACATGGGCCGCCGTTTAACTGTACCAGTCTTGGTCGAGGGCGAATCCCAATCTAATACACTCTGTGTTTGGTTTAAAATTTGTTGTTTACGTCTCAACATTGCAGCTTATTGACCACCACTATCACTATCATCCCCTAAAATGCTACAATCTTCATATCAGATTACGTTACGTTCGATTGCACCATCACTGAAGACGGATCAAAACTGAACTGATTGTTGGGGGTTGATTTTTGTTCAACATGTTTTTATATAGGAGAGAAATTGTAACTAATCTAAACGCACGCACAACCCTCCCAGTTGTGATTACCTTAATCAAACCAGAGAAAGATAGAAAGACAATGTCGCGGCGACATCCGAGGGTTGACCGTTGTTCATATATTAGATCTGTGCCAAAATGAAAACCACCCCAGCAATTCAAAGTTAGAGTGTGACTATAGCGCAATGCGTGCTATTTGGCGGGTGAGTCACCTCACAACATCGAGCATGGGAATCCAATTGGAATCCCCCGTAGGACAAAAGGGATGATCATTACGATGGTGGTACACTGTTGCATTTTGATATTGCATCTGTGCGTGATTCATTAAAAGTATCATGGAATTTTCCCAGGATGAAACGATTACACCCTTCAATTTCTTATAGTGTAAGTGTTACAATTCCCCATCAACTAATTTTAGAATGAGATAGCGAATGGGATGTGAATTATAAAAGGGTGGTTGAATATTAAAACCGATGATTTGTGGTTGAATTTCCTATTGTAAAACAAAATTGACGCCACTGAAATTTGCCATAATTATAGAAATTTATCACCGCTCAACCCCTTTTGAATTATAAACGGAAGATTCTCAACAATTGTACCAACTGTCTTTAACAAACAATTTCAATGTTGACGATAAGGATGCTTAATGGAAATCGGACGCGCTTCTGCATACATCTTTGGCACTCCATATCTTTTAATAAGCTCGATATTATTGAACGTCGTCTTAGCATAGCTTAATCTAATCTCTTTCGTTCCTATTTCTATGCAAAAGTCGGTATTAAATGCATTGAACAATGTTGCCCGTGGGCTGTACATAGGCAGGCACGGTGCATGTAATTAAACCGGGAACAGGGGCCGGAGAACTCCACTGAGGTATATCTATAGACACCTGGGGGCTTATCTTCTAAATTATGACCGCATATACTTGCCATTTCTCAAGCTGGAATAGCCGGAATTGCAGTTCGACTTGGAGATAACTATCGCGAATGAAATTAAGAAAAAGACGCAGTATTTAAAGGATGTTATGTCGTCGTTGACGTCGTCGTCGTCGTCGTCTTACACACACACACAGTATGGATTTGCCATTAAAATGCGCCAAAATAGCGCATGTCCGGGATGCACGTGTTCAAATTTTAGATGCGGCGCCGTTCCTACTGGAACTCCTCAATATATCCCAAACCAGACTGCGTGACTATTCGCGATTACAACAGCCGAACATCTGTCGTTTATCTTTTAAATTTATCCCAGAAAAATACGAAATTTCTCCGATTCTCTTCAAGAAAATTTTGGGACTATCGATTTGTACATTGGGATAAATCATAAAATTGCAAGGGTGTATACAAAACAGAATTCTCATCTTACCTGGATGGTCTCTTGGGGGCTATATTTTCGTTGATCGGTCGCCATGCTCCCTCCATTCTATTACAGAATTCTGGAAGAAAACCGTTGTTGTATTAATACAAAAATTTTAAAAACAAACAGGAAGATTTCTTAACTGGAAGGGTTACAGTAATTTTATATCGATCTCTAATTACACCACCTGGCCGTCGAAAAACGGAAGTTGTACTTTTAACAGTACCACATGTGCTCCGAATTATATATAAAGACTGTCACGACTACTACTACCACTACATTCTTAATCAACTACATTGTACAAAATATTATTGTTAGGGAGCGGTTTTTCGGTATTAATTTTAGAAAGTTTGTAGCTTAAGTGCTTAAAAGCTTCCGTCCGTGTTTATTTTCGTATAACTGACACCGATTATCAACCGAAAATATCACAATATCACAATAATTCCCGTGATTTGTACAAGAATGTGCCGCTAGTTTCGTGTTGTGTTTGGTGTTTAAAGTTTTTTTGATTGAATGTTGGCGTATGTCCGTCACGTTCATCTAACTCGTTTATAACCGCACCCTCGTCCGAAAATGCCTACAAAATACAAGCTTTATTTGGCATATGGAATACTGCAATTGCACATATTCCCAAGAAAAATCCAAACAAACACGTCCCTATAGTCGAGATATAAACAAGCAAATTTGTCGTCTAACTAGCAATCAAAGCGATAATTCTCGAATTGCGTGTAGCGAAAAAACCACAGAATCAAATTGGTTTTGCATTATTATTGGTGGAAATTCGTCTGGAATTAGTTGTAATGTCGCGAAAAAACAGAGTCAAACTTTTCTAATGTGGTAATTTCTTATAACACCCCGAAATCCTGTGAGACCGCCTCCCCATTCCTTATCCCGATAATAAATCGCCTAAAGTCAGATTGTTGGCATTCTGATAATCTTAATGTTGTTATTTATGTGTGTTGAACATGCACGTTTATCTTTAATTACCATACATACATATACACTTGAACTTAAAGTGGCGAAAATTGAATTACTACGGGAAAACTACCCTTAAGATTCTATTTCAATTTCAAAAACGCATCGATCAATTCTAAACAGAACTATAATAATTTGGTTAATATTCGATTGGTTTAAGTGACATATAGGAGAGATTTATATGAAGTGCATAAGAAGTTAACACCACCCCCTTAGCGGTGATATATTCTAATTAAGCACCCACACTTGAATATATATGTGGATATATGAAACAGACGTGCCTGTATACACCTAAATAACAACACAACATATAAACATTTCACAGTTTCATTGGCGCCTGGTAAATTTCATTTGTGTCAGAGGTGTAGAAACTGAAAACTCACATTCACTCCATTACACAACTTTCACCTTTGTCTTCGTCGTTAAAACAGACACTCGAGAAAAGGCGGCGAAATTTCGTCTTTTTAAACCGATCTTGATACCAATCTTCATTGTTAATTTCTGTAATTTGCGGTAAAACTGGATTTAAAGTTGTTTAAAAAGTGGTTTATGTACCAGTTTGGCAATTAGACAAGAAACAGTGAAACTTCTCAAATTTACTGTTTCTGGACTATTTGAAAGTCTCGATCTCGATCTCTATTTAACGCAACAACTGCAAACTGTCGGCAAATCTAGAGAAAGATCGAGATCAAGACTTGAGAATTGGTTCAAAAGAAGAGTTGAACAAAATTAGCCGGAAGACAGCGAGTTCGCAAGTTTCCGGTAACTCTCCCAATATTACAAAAAAAATTGTTAAAAAACCGTACACCTACAGGTAGTGTTTACAAACATTAAACGTAAACTAGCACGTGTCCGATGTCGGTCTTGCTACCGAAGTTCAAGTGGCCGTCGAAGCACCCCCTTTTGTTTGTATTCCCAACGGTTTAAAAAAACTAGCGTACGACTTTAACGCCGAATTCACCACCTGGTTTGTTGTACAAGCAATCCAGGTGGACGTCGAGCCGATACTGGCACGAAACCGCCCACGTTTCTCCCGTTTTTGCCGTGTATATCCTTTTACAGGACTTGCGCTACAGTTATAACAGGATTTAAGGGAACTCTATACTTTTGCCGACAATTGAGTCTACTGAAATAATTTATTTACAAATCAAATTAATCTACAAAAAGTAAAGTCAATTGTTATTACGATTGTGATACAAATTTTTGAATAGAAAACAATTCGCGTCAGCACCTAAATAATACGATAAAAATTAAATTAAACATCTTTATTATTACTAAATCTTAATTAAGTTGAATTAAATTAACGGAAATTATTTAGGAACATTACGATGAAATGTCCGAGAAATTCCAAAAATGAAAACTACTGAAAGCAAACTACTTTAATTCAAATACTGAAGCTGGTTAATTTTTAGAAAAAAAATGCACTTTGGTACAATTAATAAATCACAAAATTTCGAAAATGAAGCTTTGGTTAAATACTTTTTTTATAAATATGATATGCGCTTTGTCAACGAAAATAACTCTCATTAGGCAATTAAACTATAAAATCTTAATATTCGAATTTTATCAATAAATAATAAAAATAGTGAGCAATATAGGGATTGTAAGGCATATAAAGTGATCAATCGAGGACCGAAAAAATAAATCTTGGCATCTAGAGGATGGATTTAGTTTCAATTACAATTATAATCCAATTAATAGGCGGCGAACGGAAATTTGTACATTATTCAGTTGAATTCAATAATTAATCGAACAAAAAACCTGTCTTTTATTTGGGTTTTTTTTTTAATTTTAAAACTTTAATCGTTGTGTTCTAATATACTTAACCATGGATGATCTAGAACATCTTCAGCTGAAAATCTCAATTCCGGTTTCAATTGTAACATATTTTGGATTAATTCTTTTGCTAAATTCGATACACCCCTCCAATATTCTTCATGGAAATCGTATTGTCCTGAAAGTATAGAATCGAATAGTTTCTCTTGATCGTTATCTTGAATAATAAAAGGCGGATAACCGCATAAGAGTATGTACATAATAACGCCAGCCGCCCATACGTCAATCTAAAATTATTTTATTAATGAAGAAATATTTTAAATTATATTTAAATTACTTCGAGTCCATAACCGGTTTCGGCGAGTATTTCCGGTGCGACATACGTTGGTGTACCACAAACTGTATACAAAGGTCGAGTTACTTCACAAGCCAAACCGAAATCGGCTAATTTCAAACAACGCACTTTATTATCAGAATCGAATTCCACCTAGAATTAGATTTGATTAGATTTTAATTTTATTCGATAAAAATTCTAATACTAATAGATTTTCCGGTTTAACATCTCGATGTACAATATTTAAATTATGCAAATAAGCCAATGCTGTAATTAAATGTTTAATCATTAATGCGGCTTGTATTTCCGAGAATTTCTGTACAGCACTAATTGCATCAAATAGATCACCACCGGGGACATATTCACATACTAAATATAACATTTCTTTTGTATCTTGTTCATCGAATAGTGTTATAATATATGGGAATTGTATACGTCGTAAAATTTTCACTTCATTCTCGATCATATCCTCTTTACCTTTACATTTCGATTTATCGATTATTTTCAATGCAAATTCTTCATTACTATCTATTTTTCTACATAGACGAACTACAGCAAAATGTCCATCACCTATTACCCGACCTACTGTATATTTCTGTCTTAAACCGTATGGTAGAATAATATTATTGTCTTGACTCAATTTATGCAGGAGACACTCTTGCGAACTATACGTACGATTTAGTTCTTTTTTCGGCATTTTCGGCTTAGGACCACCACTAAAAATCGTTGATTATTTTCAAATATTTCAATTATATTGATGATTACCTATTTTTAAGGCCTGGTGTTTTTTTATGTTGTTGTATTGCTTTACTCTCTTCAAAATCTAATTCAAAATCGTCTTGTGAATAACGTTCATTACCGTAAACGAAAAATACATCCTCATTTGAATAGAATTGTTCTAAATTTGTAACCGTTTGGCCTGACAATGTGAACACTTTACGTACAGCACCTGAATCTAATTGTGCTGCTTCAGTTAATGCACTTAATACTTGGTCCATACTTGAGCCGTTACGTTTATTCAATAATAAACGCAATACCTTTAAAGTTGAGATTATAAATTGGTTTAATTAATCAATTTTGTATACTTTTCTAGGTTTAATCCCGTTCCTAATGAGGGTAACAATACGGGGTCGGACGCAATCCGGCGGGAGAATCTTCTGCATCGGTTGGGAATATTTAGAATTATTCTGTTTGTTCTTCAACGAACGTAATGTGTCAGTTTTTGAGTATTCGATACGTTTAAATAACTCGCCTTTACCGCTACACACATACTCTTTACCGTCCTCTAATTCGTCTAAACAAGAAACCTAAAATTATACAAATCTATTGATTTTTGTTACATTTTAGAATAATAATAATAACCTTTTTGCCTTCCATTGAGAATATATTCCGTACGCCACTAGGTAGCGTGACGCTTTTCGTTAGAATCGTTGTTAATTCGTTTGTTAAACTATCGAAAGATCTATAACGATCTTGGGCTACTGGTACAACAACACCGTTAAAGAATTTATTGCCATTATGGTAGAAACGTATACGTTTAGCTTTCTGTGTACGTGATGTTGAAGATGGACGACTTTTACTATTGCTATTTATTTGTAATTCTTCAACACCATTTTCAATAATCTCATAATCGGACAAGACACTATTACAACTCGTTGATGAGACACTACGTGAACCGCTAATATTATTCTTTGACATTTTCCAAACAAATTTCTATTAATCGTCTATTATTAATAATTATATTTTGATAATCATTCTGTTGAATCGATGATGGGAGTATTTGTTCGATTTTTCGTGTTTGTTATTGAGTTTTAACCGTAAAATTTGTAACCAGGTACCGCCTATTTCGTCCAGCTGTCACAATTTTGTTGAATATCAACAAAATCCTAGCGAATACAATTTTTGAAATTTTATCACTTTTATTAGCACAATTTACACAAATCAAATTATTGTTTCGTTAATTATAAATAAAAAATTTAATTAATATTTTAAATAACCGTTCTCTTCTTTTTTTATAGTTACTGATGGAACAAAATAGGTATTTAACCTCTTTTCGGCAAGTAGGAGGGACAAAATTCTGTTACCAACATAACCAAAAAAATTGCTGTCAAACCATAGACGTAGTACCAATATTTTGTTATAAATTTAATAACATTAAAATTTTAAAGAATTATAAAAATTACTTACGACATTAATAAAGCATATACAAGTGATTTGAATTGGTTTTTTACGAGAGTTTTGATCGAAATTTTGATAAATATTGCAACATTTAAACGAGACGACTATGGCGCTAAACGACAACTTAACAAACCAAAGTTTCAACTAAGCCATTGACGTACTGTTTAATTATACAAATATTTTAATCAATCGTACACCACTTACCTATCAAACTTGTAAAAAACAAGCCGAATTAAATGTTTCTCTTGAATATAAATGATTAATTTGCGAAAATATTGGATATAATTGGTGTAATTGTGGTGACGATTCAACGAGTTGTCTATGGCTTGACGTGACGTAATTTAGAGATTTTTACCGCTACAGTTGTCACACATGATTGGCTCTTGTGGTTTTGTGTGAATTCAAAGAATTTCAGCGATAAAAAATGGTTAGAAAACTGAAATTTCACGAGCAAAAACTCTTGAAAAAAGTCGATTTTATATCCTGGAAAGCCGATAATAATCTACACGAATCGACAATTCTAAGAAAATACCATATACAGAAACGTGAAGATTATACAATGTAAGACAAATAATATAACCTCAAATTGTGTTTAATATTTTCTTTTTGTTTAGTTATAATAAATTATCGAGAAATATCCGTGAATTGGCGAGGAAACTTAAAGAAATCGACCCGAAACACCCGTTTCGTATCGAGAAAAGTGCACAATTATTGGAAAAATTATATTTAATGGGTTTGATATCGACACGATGGGATTTGAGTTCCGTTGAAAAACTCACAGCATCCTGTTTTTGTCGGCGACGACTACCTGTAGTTATGGTCAGAAGTAAGTTTACACTCTAATTAATGCCTGTAATTAATCGGTTTTTTTTTAATATTTAGATAAAATGGCGGAAAATATAACAATAGCAACGAAACTTATAGAACAAGGACATGTTCGTATCGGGCCCGAATTGGTGAAAGACCCAGCGTTACTAGTTACAAGAACTTTAGAAGATTTCGTTACCTGGGTAGACAGTTCGAAGATTAAACAACACGTATTAGAATATAACGGATTGGTGAGTTGAAATAAATTATTTATCAAAATTACTATAATCGTTAAAATTTTTTACAGAGAGACGATTTTATATTATAGATTTATTAATAAAAAATCTTTAAAAAATTATAGTTTAAATGAACCTTTCCGTAGATAATATGCAGTAGTTCAAATGTACGTTCATTGACAATCAACCTAACCTCACTTATTCCTATAACCTCAAATTTCAGAATTTAGTGCAAATAACGGTACTTAATGATAATTAAACCAAAAACTATAAAATTTAGAAAATGTTAAGGCACTTTGCAACAATCTCAACAAAAGTTAAATCGAAAATTTGTATTATCGGCTCTGGTCCGGCTGGTTTCTATGCAGCTGAATATTTACAAAGACGATTATTACCGACACAAATTGATATTTATGAACGTTTCCCTGTACCTTTCGGCCTTGTCAGGTATACAAATCTATAAAAATTACCTTTTTATATACAAATTGAATCGTAGATATGGAGTGGCTCCGGATCATCCAAATATAAAGAATGTAATGAACTCGTTTACACGTACTGCTAACAATCCGCATGTAAATTTCTTTGGTAATATTACATTAGGTAGAGATGTATCACTGAGCGAATTCCGACAGGCTTATCATGTAGTAATTTTGGTAAGGCCCCTAATTTAATGTTAAAATTATTTTGTAATTCGTTTAGATTTAGGCGTACGGAGCTGATGAGAATCGTTCATTGGGAATCCCCGGAGAAGATCTAAATAACGTCTATCCTGCTAGACAGATAGTCGGCTGGTATAACGGAAATCCATTCGAGAAAAACCTAAATATTGACCTATCAAATATCGGAGACGTTATTATATTAGGTCAGGGTAACGTAGCAATTGATGTAGCTCGAATATTGTTAACACCAATCGATAAACTCCGGACAACCGATATTACCGAATACGCATTGGAAACATTATCGAGGAGTAATGTTAAAAATGTCCATCTAATCGGTAGACGTGGCCCCATTCAGGCTGCTTTCACGATAAAAGAACTACGCGAAGTTTTACGAATGGAACAATGTACAACTGTGTGGAATAGGAAACGATTTGAATGGAATTAGAGAGATTTTACCGCAATTATCGAAACCGAAGAAACGTATCGTTGAATTAATGTTGAATTCAGCTGAGGAAAATTCCGAAAATAATACGAATTTAAAAACATTCCAACCGAAATTCTTTTTATCGCCTGCAAGTATTTCACAACAACAAAATAAATTAATTGTAGATTTTATTGTGAATCAACTACAAGGTGACGATCTATTAAACCAAAAGCCTGTACCGACTGATAAGAGATTAACTGAATTTGCCGAAATGGTCGTTTCTAGTATCGGTTATAAATCGATACAAGCCGAAAATTCGATCCCTTTCAATTCTAATAAAGGAATTGTAGTGAATACTGACGGTAAAATTGATAAAGGTTTGTATTCTTGCGGATGGGTGTCTAGTGGACCGGTTGGTGTTCTGTTAAGTACAATGAACGATGCTTTCCGTACGGCTGATTTAATTGTACGCGATGTAGATAAAGGGCAGTTAGTTGAAGAAAATAAGCCCGGTTTTGAGGAGATTCACAGGATTTTGTTGGAGAAGAACGTACAAATTGTACGCTGGGATGATTGGTTGAAGATTGATGAATATGAGAAGAAAGAAGGGCAGAAATTGGGGAAACCTAGAGAGAAGATTACCGATATTAGTAAAATGTTGGAAATTGCGGCTTCTTGATAAATTCGTTAACAAATTTTTATACGATTTTAATGTAAATAAATTTAATTAAGGTTTCCATGTGAATATTATTAATTTGACATTCTGATGGTTTGTAGAAATGTTCACTTTACAATTGCCACAAAAACGTAATACAAGCGTGATACAAACAATCAATGTTGCTGTTGCTTCAGCCGCGGCAGCAGCAGCGGTACCGATGGCGGTACCGGTGCCAGCAGCAGAACCGCAACCGGTAGATCGGTTAAAAGCAAAATCGCTACCATCAGTCGATCTTGTTCTCGTTTATTTTTGTAATGCTGCTGCCAAAGAGGAGAACTATCAGAAAATGCGAACATTTCTTCTAAATCTCGAACAACAAGGCCTACAATTAGAATCGCACATTTTCAAGGTAATCCAACAACATCTCCAATTACACCCAACTAATTCAACGATTTTTAACCAAAGTTGAGTGGGAATATCAATTTTATATTAATCCACGCACCTAAAAATGTGTTATTGTATTACACCGATTTTTACAACATCATACCGAGTTACAAACGGCAAAAATACCGCATCCAGGTGAAACCACCGTTGAAATTTATGCAAAACGAATTAACAATACACGATAAGAAAAGTCCGTATTATCAGCGAGCTCCGTAATTATTTTCTCTAATTAATCATAAATAGAATTAATTATTTGTAAATAGGGAGGCGTTTTCTGGACAGACTCCAGATGATTTTACGACATCCGAACGGGCTTTGATTACCTACAAAATTCTAACATCAACCGAATTCGGCCCGGAACAATTCGATAGTGGCATTGAAAGATTGCTAAATTCGCATGTGTTTAATCTTGTGTTTCCGATACATGATGGACCGTATACATGGACCGATGAGGGCCCTTTAAACGAACGACAAGTCCAAATTATTATCGTTAAAATGGCGTTAAACTAATTTTAATTTGTAGATTTTAGGTCAGTATTGGGCGCATATGAAAGTAATGCATAAACAACAACCGTTGGATTTAATTGAGAAATATTTCGGTACCGAAATCGCTTACTATTTCGGCTGGTTGGGATTCTATAATCGTTTCCTATTATTCTCGGGAACTATAGCGCTTTTATTCTTTTTAATTGGATTAGTTGTAGAGTATGGCAATTTTACTGCATTTAGGTAATTGATATTGGACTAAATAATTATAGTTGAATCATAATTGTGATTTACAGTGAAGAAATTTGTACTAGCAATAAAGTGATTTGTCCGCGATGCTATTGGAAACATTGTAAATTCGAAAGTTTAAGCAGTTCGTGTATTCATCTCAAATTTAGTTTTTTATTCGACAATGAAGTCACTGTTGTTTTCTCGATATTTATGCTAATTCTCGGTATTTATATCAATTTATTGTTCTATTGCTAATTTACGAAATTACAGGAAAAATTTTCCTAAAATATTGGAAACGAGAGGAGTTCTTCCTGCAATTGCGCTGGAATTTAACCGATTTAACAACAGACATTTCACCAAGGTACAATTTTAATAAATAACCGAAAATCTATTATCGTTATTGTTGTGTTTAAGGCCAGATTTTGAACGGTTGACAAAACATAGAAGAATCTCACCATTTTCTAGCGATATAATCGAACCTTACGTACCAATACCAACAAAATGTGCACGTATAGCGATAACAAGTTCAATAATAATAGCATCGGCAATAACTATGGCATTTGCTTTATTTGCAATCAATGTCAGTGTACAATTTGTAAGTTTCATTTTTATAGGAGTATCAAGACAAACAACAATAACCAAGAATATTGCATTAATTTCATCAACATCGGCTATAATTATATCGATTGCATTGATCATTATTTGCGATTCGGTATTTGAATTAAACCAATTTGAAAACCAAATAAAATATTTTGATTTCATAGTTTTACCGTCCGATAGCGCTATGGTTGACGAATTTAGAAAATCCACGAACACAAACCGAATTCGATGATGCTTTCGTCTATAAATGTTACGCATTATCTTTCATTAATAATTACAGTGCAATTCTTTATATTCTCATCATGAAGGTAATTTCAACAATTATCAAATCAAATCGATCATTGATAATTTTAGGGACGTTTATTTACTTATCCCGGTGATCCAAATCTACATACAGCCCTAGGATTTTTACGTTTAGATACCTGCGATCCATTTGGTGGTTGTAACGTTAATTTAACAATGCAATTAATTATGACATTGGTAGTTAAAGATATTTTTATATTACTCAAACAATTCTCATTGCCGTAATTTATTTTAATTCAACAATAATCATTAATTAATTTTATCGATATTTTAGACGGCTTTCTATATTTTTAAGAGAAGTGAAATTCGGCAAGAAACGACAGTTGTCTCTTTGGAATTTCGAATTAAAACAATGGGAAGAGGATTATTTGTTGAATATGAATACTCGTTACAATCTACTACAAGAATATGTAGAAATGGGTTCTATTATTAATTGCAAATTAATAATTACGATTAATTTGGTTTATTTACAGTAATCCAATTTGGTTTTGTAATATTTTTTATCTCAGCTTTTCCACTGGCACCAGTAGTGGCACTTATTAATAATTTATTCGAATTGCGTATCGATGCATATAAACAAATACACTATTACCAGAGACGTTTGCCGTTGAAAATTGCCGGATTGGGGCTTGGAATGGTATTTTAAAAGGCATCATCTATATCGGCATAATATCGAATTCGATGATTATAGCTTTTAGAAGTCGCCTAATTGATCGTCTTTTTTATAAATTTAAATTTGGCTTCGATCCGGCTGGATACATCAATTGGATATTCTCAAGTAAACCATTTTTTACAATTTATAAATTTGTTATAATTGAATTCTTCTAGCATTTGCGATTGATAATAATTTTATAACTAATATCAATAGAAAAGATTGTATTTATCCTGGTATGCGGTATCCACCGAAACATCCGAAAGAATACCAATTGACTACCGATTTTTGGCAATTATTTGCAACTAAATTGATTTTTGTTGTAGTTTATGAGGTAATTTAATCGATGTCTAATTCGTTAATTAATTAAGTTCGTTGTTAGTTGTTCGTATTTTTATTAATGGCTATTGTTGTGGCTTGGATACCAACAATATCGATGGTACCGAACGATTATCTACCACAGAAAGGCTCATTACCGAATCTACCAACTGAACGATTAGAAATGAAGAAGCCGAGACGATCATTTTAAGATTTCGAACGATTTGTTCCCGGCGCATCCACCATTTTTAACGATACTTTTATATTTAAATTATATTCGACTATATTCTATCAATAAAAATATTTGAAATATTGTTTTTTTTAACGAAATTTTATCGAGAAAAGACGCCTTCGATCGTGACGAATTTTCCGTTGTCAAAACAAAAATGCCAGACCCGAATAGGGCATCGAATTATTTTCAAGACGGTAAAACCGTTATTGATTTCGTTATTGTATTCCATAGATATTATCAGCAGGACAAAGAATACAAAGTAATCCAGCAATTTTTGGATAGTTTAAAAAATTCCGGTTTGGAAGTAGAACTCGATGATGGCTTTGTAAACGCGAATCCTCAACCAAATTCCAATCTAAAATTCGAATATTTCTAGATCTACGAATACTTTTACGGTAAAGTAAGTTTACCGGAGAAAATCGCCGATAGTACGGCCGAATTGTACGGATTAGACATCCAGAATGCCGGTCATGCTCCAATACCGGAAAGACAAATATTCAAATTTAAATTATTTCAAACGCCATTAACAGAAAACGAGCAAGATCGATTCATTCGAAAACGGTAACAATCAATAATTGACGAATTAATTAATAAAATTGCGCGTAATTAGAGGCACAACCAGCGCCGAACGGATACTTCTAATCAATCAAATTCTCGCCGACGCAAAATTCGGCAATGATAATGAATATCACGGTATTAAAGCTATGGAGAAATTGAAATTAGTTAAAACATATTATCCGTTACATGAATACGATCCAATATGGGAACACACAGAAATGGTGAACGATCGTCAAGTTAATCAATTCAATCAATTTAATTACAAATATTGATCGATTTTTTGTAGAAATTACTGGATTATTGGGCAAATTTCCGTGTTTGGTATAAAGAACAACCGTTGAATTTAATTGAGAAATATTTCGGTACAGAGATTGCGTTCTATTTCGCTTGGCTTGGATTTTTCAATAAAATGTTAATACCACCTGCAATATTAAGCATGTTTATATTTGTGATACGATTCTTTCGGCCAACGTTAGCACGACTGTAATCGTTTATAATTGACAATTATTTAAATCTAATCGAAATTTAATTAAAGTGAAGAAGTTTGCAATAGCGAGCAGATAATGTGTCCGCTTTGTACAAAAGTGACCGGTTGTATTTTTGAAAAACTGAACCAATATTGTACGAATGCGAAACTTGCGTTTTTTTTCGACAATAACATGGCTGTTTGGTTCGCTATATTGATGTCGTTTTGGGGTAAATTTCTAAATTCTAATTTTATTTATTTAATTATCGAATTACAGCGACAATATTTCTAAATTTGTGGACAAGATACGAGAATCGATTGAAAGTTCGGTGGAATGTTAAACCGACAGAAGCATCGAAAGTTTTGTAAGTTAAAAAAATAATAATCGAATTCCTGTAATAGAAACTCTATTAGGGATGGTTATAAGAATGCAGCTGAGAAATTGAGAATTTCGCCAATTACAGGCGAATTAGAAGCGATAATACCGTTACGTTCAAGACTCTATTACAATTTTCGATCGTATGCTAGTAGTTTATTTTGGGTAAATTTTCGAATTATTTTTCAACGTAACTAACAGATTGTTTTAGATATTGGTTGTACTATTTGGATGTATTATAGTGATCTACTATAGTATTCTAGTGAAAACTTTGATGTACACCTCCGCTTACAGAGACCTTGTTGTGATGATGACTAGTGCTTGTTTGCAAATCATTTTCATAAAAGCCTTCCGTAAAGGCTACGAAAACCGATCGATAGCGATAGCAAAACTGAAAATTCCGCGCACCCAACAAGAATTCGATGATTCTGTTACAAAACAACTCTATCTACTCAATTTTGTCAACTATTATATGTCTCTATTCTATATACCTTTCGTTCAAGTATAATTCGTTTAATTTAAATAATTATAAAACACTAATATTTGTAAATAGGGCCGTTTCCATTCGCCGAATTACACACCAGGTTTTATAGATTTCAACACCGATACCTGCGACCCAACTGGCTGTATTGTACAACTTTGTATACGTCTCACTTTTGTGATGATATTCAAGAATTTATTTGGAAATATTTTGTTATTGATTCGGGTGTAAGTTTTCTATTACGAAACTAATCGAAACTTAATTATAAATTTTAGCAAGTTGCACAATTACTTACACAGAAAAGATGCTAGAGTTATTGGTTTCCAATTCGAGGGCGATATGCATTTAGCTCCAACTAGACGTTATATGATCGCTTCACATTTCGCCGATATTGGTAATTAATCGTTCTCTAAAAAAGATAATAAGTTAATTTAATTTTTAGTTATTCAATATGGTTTTGTGACATTTTTCATTGGTGCCTTTTCATTTGTACCATTATTGGCTCTTGTCGATAATATCATCTACTTACGTATAATGGCTTACAAATTACTAGTGCGAGATCGTAGAGCGATACCGTACAAGGCTGCCGGTCTTGGAGTTTGGATGGCTATTCTAAAAATAATGACATTCTTGAGTACGGTAACTAATGTAAGTTGTAATATTCCCTACCTGAAATTGATTTTCAATAATTGTTTTATTAATGGATTGATTGATTGATGATAATTTCGAAAAAATAAATACTTTATTTAAATCTTTCAGGCTTTCGTTATAGGTTTTACAAGTGATTTTGTTATTAGACTCATCTATTATTTTCATGTCGATCCGCATTTGAAAGGTTTCATCAATTCAACACTTTCAAGTATGTTTTGTTAATTATAAAAATCTATAATTGAAAATCATTTTCTAGTTTACGATATGAACGATTTTCATGGAGCTTATCGTGGAAACTATCGATATTGTTTTTATCGTGCCAGTCGTAATCCACCTGATCATCCGCAAAAATACGAATATAACGATTCCTATTGGTACGAAATTGGAATGAGATTACTAGCTGTTATAATATTTTCGGTAATTTTCAATTAACAAAATTAATTTAATTTAAACAATATTTTCGTTAGCATGTAGTTGGAATTTTCAACGGATTTCTACATTATGCGCTCCCTGATGTACCGCAAACAGTTAAAGAATCGCTTCAACAACAAAAAGATATGCCTAAAGATGTACAATCGAAAGTATTTAAAACGAAATACGATCAATTCCAGAAAAAGTTGAATCAAACAACAGTTAAAATTAGACGAGATAAAGCAGATTTAGAAGAAACATTGAATTAGACGAAATTCTTTGAAATCCTAACAATTCTAAAATTCTGCATCTCTATAAAATTTTATATATAAATAATATACATGTATATATAAAAAAACCAAAATTCTTTCTTAAATCAACATTTTTAGAATCGCAAATGCGGTTTAAATTGTAAAATATGCTTATCTAATTTCTCCCAAAATACCATTAATGCAGCACGATCTAAATGCCGTTTTGTACGCGACAATTCAATTACAGTAACCGCCCATCTTGCTACATTCGCATCCAATTTCATCTCGTCATATTTCAAATGGAAAGCGGCAATTTTCGAAAAGATCTCAACCGGATTCTCCCATGGATAACCTTTAAATTGCCATGCTGGCCCCATTACGAATACAGCCACAACACGATCCCAATCACTTGGACTTAATTTACCCGGATTGTCGACAACACGATATGGGACACTTTGGCCGTTACGTTGGCGTTGTACCAACAATTCGTTATCACGTTTAGCGCCTTCTGCTTTCTTCTGCTCAACTGATACAAATCTATAATAATAATAGTTAGAAATTTATAAAATTGAGGCAATAGACAGACTTTAAGTCTTGTAGGATTTCTTTAGCGTTGTACATTGAGATTAAACTGTTAATACCGGCGGGTATTATAACAATAGGCGTTCTAGAGATGCGTTTTGTTAGTCCACCGGACGGTGGTCTTGCGGCACTTGCTGGTAACGGTTGTTGGGGTTGTGGTGGTGGGTTTCTCGTTTTAACCGGACCTTCTGTTACCGATTTCAACGTCATACCATGATACGTGCCCATGGTATCGATTTTAAATCCTTCAGTCTCTGTAATTTACCAAACATTAAATCCAGTATTGTTAGAAATTTTAAACCAAAAACCTTCTTTTTGTCGATTGAATCGTTCTTGATCGTAACGATTATAAACAGCCGGTTGTGTTGTCGGTCTAACTGGTGTTTGACGTGGTGTTACAATCGGTGCTTGTTGTGGTGGCCGCGCCCGACCCTCTTCTCTTGCTTTGATACTGTGCAACATTGCTAGAATATTTTTCGCGAACGTTTTACCACTCGATTGTAAAATTGTTGTTCTAGTACGCCATTGTCGTTCTCTACTAATTATATCTTTAGTTATATCAACATCTAAATCTAGAATTGCACGTAAATCGTATTCCTCGCGAATATCATCATTGCCTTTGATTGTTGTCCGTTTGTTCGCTAAACGTTTCGCTTTAATCGCTGCAATCTTCTCTACAGACATAGTTTCAGACAATGATCTAAAAATACAACAATCATTAAATTATTTACGATTATAATCGAAATATTACTTGATATTATCGACTGTAACGGAGGCTTCTTTGGGTGCATCCAATTTCGCTGCCAATTTCTCACGTACTTTCTGTACGTGTGGATCTTCAAATCGCGGCTTCTTTGTCGCATTCTCCGCCCCATCGTATTCAGACGATCGTTTAACTTGTGTCGGTATTTCAAGCGGGGCACTCTTATCAATCGCTGGACAACTCACCGTCTCCCCATTCAAATACGCTAATAATTCCTTACGATCCGGCCGCCGTACGACTGGAATATTCTCCGCTGCGGCTTGTCGTACATAAACCGGATGCGTTAAAGAAATATTCCGCAATATAAACAATAAACATTCTAAAGTGTAATAATCTTTTGGAGTTCCATCTTTACCAGAACTAAAATTTGAGGTTAGAATACCTAAAACAGCTGTCTGTCGAGGATGGTTGTTGTGTTACTTACCCCCACATTAGATAGTTGGTTTTCACATTTTTCGGCCAAGAGAATTCACCGAAAATTATCTGACCATCACGTTCGATAATTTCTTTTTTATTAACATTATACTGACGAAGTAGACTCAACGGGTCCGCCATTGTTGTTTACTAATCACTAATTGAAGAAAACACCGATAGAGGACGCGTTTAAATCTAGTAATTTCAATTTACACTAAATTACAGTTGGTACTAAATAAACAATATTGCTCGAATCAGCTCGACGAATCTAATCGAACGGTTTTAACCTACAAATATCATTTTGACATGTGTCAAATTATAATTTTAAATTAACAAGTTTATTTAAGCAATTTTCCGTATAAAATCAATCAGATAATGTTCAATTCAATTATTAGCGTCTTTTTATTTATAAATATTGTAACTTCTGTGAGTAAATTAGAGAATTTGTAATAAATCAACATAACCTCAATTATTACAATTATAGAGTCATTTAGAGCACGATGGTTGGGTTAATATAAAATTAGAGCACACTGTACAACCGGATGTATTTACAGAACGCGGTAATATTACAATACAAAGTCTACGTTCCGGACAATTGATTGTAAATCAACCGGAATTGACGCAAGATGAGAAAATTAAATTGAGAGATCTCGCAATAAACAATGGGTTGTACCAATTACGTGCAATTGTATCGAACGATAACGGCCAAAATAAGTTTCTTTCAACTATAAAAGCTGTAAATCTTCTAATTTTACATTGGTATTGTTTTAATTGTGGAATATTTTAGTGTATGTTAGTTGAGGCGGATTTAGATGATCGAATTTCGGTATCGTTAGATTATACAGGACGCGTAATTGGAGTAACTTCGATTATCGCATCGACATCAACTTGTGAGGGTGCTAATGTGGCTTTAAATAAATTGAAACAATTCACAACTAATGTTTATGTTAGACATACAGAAGTTGGACCAGTGTTAGTTGTATTTTCGCTATTTTTTATAATGAAATCGTTAATTTTGTTGTATTTTTGTAGACCTGATACGGCTAGTTATATTCAAAGATTAGAGAGGGAACGTGAAGCTAAAGAACGGGGTGAAGTTAAAGATAATCGATCATTTCTTGCAAAATACGTGAGTAACAAATTTTCTAACAATTTCCAAATTTTAACTAATTTTTTTAAAGTGGATGTACATCGTACCCGTGGTGATTTTGATGATGTTATCATCGATAGCAAATCCGGATGCTGCAGCCGGTGGTGGCGGCGGTGGTGGTGCAGCAAGATAGAATTCGTCTAAAATTAATTTATTACTATAGAAAACGGAAAACAATAAATTTGTTTCGTTAGCGTTATTCTTGTTTGTTCTCTTCAACCGATTTATTTCGTTTCGATAACATTTTCGACAACATTGCCTCTTCTCTGGCCTTCTTCCTCGCCTCTTTCAACGCTTTCTTTTGCTCTTTCTCTTTCTTCTCTAACATCTCTTTGAATTTGTCCTCGCGCGGATCTACCGTGTAACCGAAATGCATCCGAACTTCTTCCATTAAACGCTCTTTCCGTTCCTATAATAATCAATGAGAATTACAATCTTTATTAATAATTTTAAATACTTTAGCCGCAAGGGCGTCCTTTTCTTTCTTCGCAATCTTCTCGGCTAATTGCCGTTTCCAGTCCTCCAATTTTTCCATTTTCTTCACAATATCCTCCTGTCGTAAGCGAATACGTTCGTTTTTCTCGTGGCGTTTCTTATGAGCGTCTTCAATCATTTGCGGTATCGTAAACGGATACGCTACACGTTCATATTCTAACGTATCATCCAGTTCTTGTTTAACAGGCCAACAAATAGCCGGATCAACACCGCTAGCTGCACCGTATCGGCCGTATAAACGCCGCATATATTTCAACGTACCGTGATTCCACTGGCTAGCTTCAGGATACGGATTCTGTTCGAATAGAAACCGACGATCGCGATCTTTCAAACGGGATTTATTGCGTTTACGTTCGATTTCGGTTTCTTTATTTAACGCCTCTTCATCCACCACTAGAAAAATTAACGTTTAGTTGTGGAATAAGAATGAAAATAAAGTTGTACCGTCAACAGAATTTGAGTTTTTTTCTAAATTTTCGATATCTATAGTTGTACTACTGTTACGAACGCTTAATAGGCGCCGAATTGGGGCCAATTTTGATGACACCTTTTGTGAAATCATTTTATTTGATTGTATTCGAAAAAGCACAATTCAACAATGAGGTAGTAGAGTGATCATCCTGTCAAAAAACGTGTCCACCTATGGTGGCAGACATCTTGGATAGTGGAGAGGCAAACGAATTGAAATAGTTGATCGACAACTGGTGAACTGGTGGTTTGCATCTAAACTAATGTAAATACGTATTGCTGGTTGTATAAAATTAGGTGTATAATATTGGCACAAATAATCTCGGTTTCAAGAATCGCAACCTTGTCTAAAACTTTGACCAACTTCCAAATGAGCTACGGGGTTCAAATTTTGATAAAATGATCTCCAAGGAACCTTTTCTAAAAACCCCCTTGAATTTTTCAAATCGTTCATGCTTAGAGATAGCAACATTTAATTGAAACACGCGGTATGTTCGTATGTTTCTCAATTTGCATCATTTTATAGAATATGATGCTAATTTAGACCCTATTACTACTACTACTTTAGGACTTAATTGTTAGTTAATCATTCTGTGTTTTACAATACTATAATTTTTGCGATTATTCTTTATTTAATTTTGCAACAAAAGTCTCAGGGAAAAATTTTTAAACAATCTAAACTTATTTTCAAACTATTTAGACCTAGAAATTTGGTAGAAATCACGGTAAATACAAAATATTTGAATATTAGATTTAAATTTATTATTTACAAAATCTACAATATTCTAGAATTTTATAATTTTAGCGTTACGTAAACTAACGCTTTCAAGTTATCTTGTTTTTTGCGGTTTAAAAACGACACGATTACAAGTTACGTACTCCTGTACGTACGGCCAAACAACTTTTTTCCAATTTTTGATAAGAATACAACAAAGGAACGATTACTTAACGTTATTTTCGAATCTTGTCAGTGCCTGCCTTTTGTTCATTCGAATTTTCGTCGTCGAGATGTTAACACCGTTTCGAAAATCGATCGTGAAATCGGTTTTGTTTAATTTAATAATAAATTCTCGCGATTTTTAAAAGAAAGTGTCGCGTATTTTGATGCCCCCGTTGAAGTGCTACCGTTTCTAAAATTCAATAATTCACGTATTTTTTAAAACAAAGTGCCTCGTATTTTGTTGAACGTTGAAGTGTTGTCGTTTACAAAATTTAATAATAAATTAATGCGATTTCTAAAACAAAGTGTTGGTGTTACCGTTTTGAAAATTTAAAAATAACTTTACGTACGTGTTTAAAACAAAGTGTTGGTGTTAGTGCTTTTGTTGGTGCCAACCTGGATGAAGGAGTGGGCAGTAAGTCATCCCTTGGATTTGGGCGATAAGAAGTCAACGAAAGGGTAAGTTGAAATATTTGAAAAATCGTTATTAATAATGAAATTGAACAAAAAACTCTAATCAAAAATGAGTTTTCTGTTCTATTTCGTTAATAATTTAATCCCATATTTGTGTAATGGATTCTTGGTTTATAAATTTAATCATAATTAAAATAATTTTTCAAGTTAAATAATTTTTCAATTACTAACGGTTTTTTTTTCTGTTCTATTACAGTATGTCCGAACAGCGAGGGACAGGAGGCGTTGTAGCAGAGGGGTAAGTACTTTTTTGATTTACATCGCGATCGTTCCAAGTCGGGATATTCCAAGATACAAACGGGATATAAAATAACATCGGTTCGGTTCGGTTCGGTAAATGAACAAACGCGATTGTAGGTATAGGAGGGAACGCGCATTAGGAACTTGTTAGGCACTTGTTAGGCCCTTGTTAGGTACTTGTTAGGTACATCAACGTACACAACCCCCTATTATTCTTTCCCTTGAAATCTCATAATATGTAATAATTTTTTTTCAGGTAATTTTTTAAATGTATGTTTCTAATTAAACTTTTTTTTCAGAACATTTATGCATGTATTTACATGCATTTTATTTTTAACGAAAAAATGTTTCTTATGTTTCAGATTGTCTGCCAGCGCCATCAGCTTCAATCCCTTGAAATTTCCCATTATCCTTCCCCGGGGAATGGCCATTCCTATTGTATGAAATCCTACTAACATAGAATTAGCTGGGTTAATGTTGTAGTGTTTTGTGTTGGTCTGTTAATTTATAGGTATTGGTATTGATGGTATTGGATAGATCCACCGCTACTACTAGGTTCAGTTGTCGCGATTAGCCAAGCATTGACTCCGTCGTATGACTGTGCAGTTTGTGGTGTGGTCTTTTGGCTAGTCGCTATAATAATGCTCAAATATTTTCACGGGTTGTGCGGTTTTCGGAGCGAGAGATTGCAATAGGTAATTTGCATATCGTGAGGATGTCTACCGCATATATCTTCGCTGATTGTTTGAGGTTATTATTGTGACAATGATGCATTGACTTCATCACTTATTGTGCAATGATAAGACTGTGACAATAGCTTCGTAAGTAATCAATTTTTCCTTCATTTCAGATAGCTATCACTTTGCAATTTTCCAAGCATTGACTCCGTCGTATGACTGTGCAGTGTGTGGCGTGGTCTTCTTGCTAGTCGCTCTAATAATGCTCAAATATTTTCACGGGTTGTGCGGTTTTCGGAGCGAGAGATTGCGATAGGTAATTCGCATATCGTGAGGATGTCTACCGCATATATCTTTGCTGATTGTTTGAGGTTATTATTGTGGCAATGATGCATTGACTTCATCATTTCCTGTGCAATGATATGATGGTGACAATAGCTTCATAAGTAATCAATTTCTACTTTATTTCAGAGAACTATCACTTCGCGATTTTCCAAGCATTGACTCAGTCGTATGACTGTGCAGTTTGTGGTGTGGTTTTCTTGCTAGTCGCACTAATAATGCTCAAATATTTTCACGGATTGTGCGGTTTTCGGAGCGAGAGATTGCAATAGGTAATTTGCATATCGTGAGGATGTCTAACGCATATATCTTTGCTGATTGTTTGAGGTTATTATTGTGACAATAATGCATTGACTTCATCACTTATTGTGCAATGATAAGACTGTGACAATAGCTTCGTAAGTAATCAATTTTTCCTTTATTTCAGATAGCTATCACTTTGCAATTTTCCAAGCATTGACTCCGTCATATGACTGTGCAGTTTGTGGTGTGGTCTTTTGGCTAGTCGCTCTAATAATGCTCAAATATTTTCACGGATTGTGCGGTTTTCGGAGCGAGAGATTGCGATAGGTAATTCGCATATCGTGAGGATGTCTACCGCATATATCTTCGCTGATTGTTTGAGGTTATTATTGTGACAATGATGCATTGACTACATCACTTCCTGTGCAATGATATGATGGTGACAATAGCTTTGTAACTAATTAATTTTTACTTTGTTGCAAATAATTATTATGTAGCATGGATATATCCAATACCATAGTGGATTAGGCCTACAGGGGATACCACTATAAAAAAACGCACCATGTGCTTTACCTCACAGGTGGTGTGGAAAGAAGCACATTTATTACTTTTCTATTCAACAATTGGTAATTTACAGAAAAGTCATGGAGATTTGAAACGATGATTTTGCATTATAGACTTTAAAAATAGGTCTTTATCAAATTTCAGGTGATTTTCAGCTTAGATTAATTTTCAATAAGCAACCACAAAAACTGTTGAAAGTTTTCGGTCTTTTGCAACTATAAAGGTGACATCTACTGATTTTTCCATTGAACTACAATGTTAAAACGACACCAACATATCGCCTTCCTTTTCTCAAGCTTTGGTCGACCAAAGCTTGAGAAAAGGAAGTCCCTATTGAACGACACACTCATAAGTTAGAGAGAGTGAGGAACAACTGTCAAAATTTCCCCATATGATGACCAAATTGGTCTTATACAAGTATAGGGGATGCGCACTCTATATACCTCATTGCAATTCAAACGAACATAACCTAGGAATTTTGACGGATTTACAACATAACCTCAATCTTTCAAAATTCAACCAGTGGCTCCCAAACAATTTTTTATAATTGAAATTATCAAAGATCAGATTGTGGTAAAAATTTAATCGCTTATCAACAACAAGAGTTTATCTAATGTTAAACTAGGGAAAAATTCGGATTCTGTACGGATCACAGAATTAATAGTTTTGTAAAAATGCAACACGACTGGGTATTACAGCTTCCCGACAAACCGGACAATTCTGTTGATAATTTAAACTGTCGTAGATACAATCCCAGCAGAAGATATGTCCACATGGGGTGGCACAGGGATTCTTCAAATTTTCAGCACAAAGAATACAACCTTTTCCGGTTAATTCACAATTATTCGTCTCTAATAAACCGTCCGATTGTTCGGAATTGGTAGTTTTCGTCGACCATACGTTATACGTGAAATTCGAAAGGATAAAAATTAAAGACAGATAGCCGAGAATCTTGAAACTCTGTGTGAAACTATCGTCTTTTAACCAGGGGCGTACTAGAGCCTACAAAAAATTAAATCAAATTTAAAAAATAATTACACAAATAATAATTACATATTGAATTCCTGTAAATCTATTAGAAATATTGTAATATTTGCCATCGATATAGAATAAAGAACGGTGTAAACGTTTAAAATTCTGCTTATTGTCTTGAATAAATGTTAGAGTTTTCAAGAAGAAAGCCTTAGCTTCATCGCGCAGATTTTCCGAACATTTTACGTTACGTTTCCACGAATTAACGAAACGATCAAATAAAGGTTCACCGCCTAAATAGAACAACAACCATATCAATTCGTGCTGCAATTAAATTGTTAATTAATTAATTAAAACTAAAGAATTAATCAACTTACGAATTTCGACGGAATTCCACTATCGCTATTCAAACGCAACGTCCCAGTATACTCTTCACCTAGCGTCTGCAAATTACCCAAAGTCGTCATAAAATAGTACCAAACATTTGTTAAATCCGGTACGATCCGTTTCAATGTGTGATAATTCCGAGCTCCGAACAATTTGAAAATTGTTTGAATGTGGTCTTGCAGTTCGTTAATAAAAGTATCGTCACGTTGTTGGCAAAGTAGAAGGTCCGCGACTTTAGCTTCGGCGAATTTCATTTTCGTTCTCTAAAATGACTGTTGGATTTTAGACTGGGAATTGTTCGATCAACCTTTACTCCGTCCGTAAGCCCCATAACCTCAATAATTAAAAAACGTCAAATCGGATACGTTTCAAAACTGTCACAGTTGTTCGACTCGAATGTAGACGAGCACATGAATTCAAAGCGCAAATGTAACAATATTTATTGTTAAATTCTTTGTTTGTTTGTATCTTATCTGAAATGATAAGAGATAAGAGGTGAGGTAGTTGAACTTGATTTAAATCCCGTAAATTTCTAGTCGATTTACACTATCGAACAGCTTGATTTGTGCGTCTTTCGAGACTCGAGCATTGGAGATAACTATAAACGTTATCCAACAGATGGCGCTATTACTATAAATTACTTAAATTTTATCGTAATTAGTCGTTTAGGTAATAATTTATTTATTGATTTATTGTTTTTATTGTTAGTTTTATTGATTATTAATCAATACGTAAGTTTAAATAATTTATTTGTATCACAACTCATAAAGTGATTAAATTCAAATTTGTTGCAGTCTTTCTGACATTTCTATCATGTAACGTGTCATTTTTCTTGAAAGTAATTTTCAAATAATTCTCAAACGAATCAATTTTAGTGAATTAAAACCAGTTAAATCGACAATAAATTAATGAATTAAACGAAAATAATTTGAATTAATCACTACAGGTTACAATCTCTACTACCCTTATAGTGGTTTTATTTATTTATTTCTTGTATTTCAGGCGCAATTTATTTAGATTAAATTAAGTAATTTCTCAATAATCTATGATAAAATGAGGAAAACTGGTACGTATAAACGAAGTTTAATTCATAATTTTTGTTAGTAATTAGCGATTTTTGTTGTAGGCGAGGGAGTTAATCAGAATTTGAAATATTTGAGTTTGATTGTATTGACGGTACAAAATGCTTTATTGGGGCTCAGTATGCGCCATGCTAGAACTAGAGAAGGCGATATGTTTTCTATCGTCAACAGGTATATAAAGACAACCTTTATCTAACAATTAGAAAGCAAATATTTCACCGATGAGGTAATCCGAAGATTACAAGGATATTATCTATTATTACAGCTGTTCTAATGGCAGAATTGGTGAAACTTATGAGTAGTCTTGCTATAGTCTACGTCGAATCGGGTGGTGTTTCGCAATTAATTGAAACTATCAACAATCAAATTATACGCCAACCGATAGATACGTTGAAAGTTTGCGTCCCTTCTATGGTTTATGTCGTACAAAATAATCTACTTTACGTATCTGCGTCCCATTTAGA
The DNA here is from genome assembly GCA_020740385.1 of Mylabris phalerata. Lineage (NCBI taxonomy): Eukaryota > Metazoa > Arthropoda > Insecta > Coleoptera > Meloidae > Mylabris > Mylabris phalerata. The sequence continues at coordinate 3,373,425 of JAJEOX010000299.1, read as the reverse complement.
CGCCGCCACATATCAGGTCTTTATCATGTTTATTTATACGATTAAGCGACGATTAATATTGTTTGATTTGTAAAACAGGTGACTTATCAGTTGAAGATCTTAACAACAGCAATATTCTCGGTATTGATACTGAAAAAACAACTATTGAAAACACAATGGTTATCATTGGTATTGTTGATAGTAGGTGTTGTTATGGTACAATTATCACAATCTGGTGATATTTCAAAAGTGCAAAAAACTGGTACAATTGAACAGAATCGTTTCGTTGGTTTCTTGGCAGCATTAACAGCTTGTGTTCTATCCGGATTTGCTGGTGTATTCTTCGAGAAAATGCTAAAAGGCAGCGATATTACAATATGGATGCGTAATGTTCAACTGAGTTTATGCTCAATACCATTTGGTCTAATCTCATGTTTCCTATACGATGGTGATATAATCAAACAACAAGGCTTCTTTTACGGTTACAATAAATTCGTTGAATATTTGATATTGTTGCAAGCTTGCGGTGGTTTAATTGTTGCTGTTGTTGTTAAATATGCCGATAATATATTGAAAGGTTTTGCTACATCTTTAGCTATTGTTATCTCGTGTATTGCGTCGATTTATTTATTTAATTTTCATCTAACAATACAATTTACACTTGGGGCTTGGTTTGTTATATTATCGATTTTTCTATATGGTCATCAACCGCAGAAACAAACTCCATTATCATCTAGTTATAAAGTTTAAAATTTCGAATCGTTATAGGTGCCTAAATTCAATCTCAATTCGCTAGAATCGTATTTTTAAAAGTTGTGATTATTTTTATATCTTATAATTTTATGTACTTAATTATTAATATTGGATTATTTCATAATATTGAAATGATTTATATTTCCCCCATTTTATCGTATTTGTTATCAATAATAAAACATAATTGATTAGGGTATTTACAGAATTTTATAAACCAACTAACAATAATTACACAATCAAGTATCCGTTATACAAAATAAAATAACAAAAATGTCAGATAAGCCTCTTGTAGAGCGACTGATAGCCGCTCATATTGCAACCGAAAAGAAACAAAAAGTCTTAAAATATCCAACAGATGAGGCATCGAAACGTATACTAGCACCGTTCATACCGATCGGCGAGAAAATTAAAGATTTATATCGAAAAGCTGCCGAGACAATTAAATTACCAATAAAACATAAATACCCGAATGTGCCACAATTGATAATCGATTTATTACCGAAATTGCACAAATCTATCTATGCTTTAAAGATTGCAACGAAAGCAACCGATACTGCATTGTTTCTAGTTGATTATCCGGCAAATAAAATCTATCAGAATTGTCCGGATCAGAGCGATTGTCAGATAAATAAATGGCCGGTTTGGGATGCGAAAATTGTTGCTACTTTTGTAGCGAAACACAAAGAATCCGTCATCGTTGAGGATATTCTAACAGATCCCCGATTCCCTGACGGTGTCGGTTATGAAGGTACAATAGTTTTTATTGTACCAATCCAATTATAACAGTTTAATTATAGATGAGACCATAAAATCGGTACTTTGTGTACCGATATTAACGCCCGATAATGACTGTTTGGCTGTAATCCAATTGATTAAATATATCGGAGATGCACCGTTCAACGATAACGATTTGAAAATAGCAACATCGATAACGGAATGGATTGGGATTGCTGTCCAAGAGAGCCAACAAAAATCCGATTTACAACAACGAAAAAACATGAACGAGCATCTATTGAATCAGATTAAACGCTACTTTACTGAAAACCTATCAACCGAGATAATAATCACCGAAATTATCGTATAATTGCGGAATTGTCTCGATTTATTGTAATTTATATAAAATTACAGAAATTTGCAAAAATGACACTAAAAGCCGAACATGGGCAATTTTTCATACTCGACGCCGATACGGATGAGTTGACCGCTTATCTCGAAGGCATCGATGACAATTGTATTTTACACAAGAAAACTTTAAAGACACGCCTTGAATAAGAATCCGGGAATTGTCAGTTTAGTCGTTAAAACTGCAAAGACTATCAATGTTAAAAATGCAACTGAAGATGAGCGATTTAATCGTGAGACTAATAAAAAATCTGAATTTCTAACGAAAACAATATTAAGTATGCCTATTATAAGTGATGATAAAGTTTTAGGTGTGATACAAATCACAAATAAGAAGAATCGTGGTTTCTTCACAAAACGCGATGAAGATTTATTGAAGATAATCGCGAATTATTCCACATTAATTCTGTATTACACTGAAAGCAGTGTGGAAACTAAACGAATGGTAACTGATATTAATTAAAGCTACAATTCGTCAAAAAGGCGAGTCTGAAGATTTCTTGCTTAAACAATAGTTGTGGAAAATTTTGAGGAAATCTTCATTTTTCGACGAGTTGTAGCCCCTAAAGAATTCGAAATAATTTTGCTTCAGTTTCATGTTAATAATGTCTATTTGAAACTGCTAAGAAGACAATGGCAGCCTTGTATTCACGATATCGAGTATTTCAAAGCGAATCAAATAGTAAAACCACCAATGCCACATTTTGAAACGTTCGACTATTACATAACGCCAGATTTGTACACAAAAATGCCACAATTGTGCTTTTATATGTGTACAAAACTAATCGATCCTGTTTATATTAATCAAGAAAAATTAATGAAATTCATTTTATCAGTCCGTAAACTATACAGGAGCGATAATCCGTACCACAATTTCGAACATGCTTTCACCGTTTGCCACTGTATGTTCAATCTGCTTTTGAGGAATGCAACGAAATTCTCACTAATTGAAGTTAATTTGATGCCAATATTGTAATTTTTAAATTAATTGTTGTTTTACAGTTACAAGTGTTGATAATCGGAGCTTTATGCCATGATATCGACCATCTCGGCTATACAAACAATTTCCTACGATTAATTAACGATGATTTAGCGCAACTGTACGAAAACTCAATTTTGGAAAATCACCACTACCAACTTACATTACTGTTATTGAATGATTACGAAATTTTTTATAATTTAATCGGGGACGATTTCAAATTGTTTATAAGCGACATGAAGGATGTTATAATAGCAACCGATTTGATATTGCATTTCAAAACTCGCAATAAATTACAACAAATAATCAACGAAGGCGGTTTCGATTTTAAACAACCGTACCACAAACAGAAATTGAAGGCTTTAATGATGAATTGTTGCGATTTATGTGGCGGTTGCAAGCCGCAATCGGTGGCGCAACGAATTACCGATCGTCTTTACGGTAATTGGGGTGTTTGTTTGAATTTTTTTTTGTGATTTTTCGTTGTTGTAGAGGAGTTTTTCCGTCAAGGCGATGAAGAGAAGCAAATGGGAAAGTGTCCGTTATCGATCATGGATAGAGATCAGATAAGAAAAATGCCCGAGGATCAAATACAATTTTTAACAATTGTAATAATACCCTGTGCCGATTTATTGAGAACGATACTACCAAATACTGAACGAATGTATGAGAATGCGGTGAATTTACGTAAAACGTGGATAGAATTATTTGAGACCCGCGATGTGAAAATATGGCAACAACATAGTTCACTTGTACAAAAACAAGAAGATTATAAATAAATTTTATTCTCTTATTGAGTAAATAGTATATGTTAAACTGATAATTATCTATACATAAAGCCTAAATAATAGACAAACATAATTATAATTATAGTAAAGCCATGGAATTATCCTTATTTTAACTCCGATTCAATCAGTTTATAAATAATAAGGCTTCTTGTATTTTTAGAAAATTAATTTGGACAAATTTTAAACATATACATGTAGGTATAATATACAGACGAGTTGTTTTTGTAAATTTTAAACAAGACAAAACAAAACAAAATCATGAAAGAAAATCTACGGGAAAATTTTGTAGACGATTTACGTATTGCGAATTTTACCAGGGACGTAATTCTTATCGATATGGGGCTCTTGTAGAAACATGTGTAAACAACGCTCATTTTGTGCCAACGGATGTCCTGCGATCCTACAAATTATCATATACACAGTTATAATTACAGGCATTTTGTGCGATATTATCAATACAAGGACGGTTTTTTCTACCTTTACTACATAGACTGTTCCGCCCAGTTTCGATTTTCAAAAAAAAAAAAATGTACCCCATAATTTACTATCAATTTTTGTAAGAAAATGGACATTTTCGTCAGAAAAACGAAGCAAATAGGGCGACTCAATTAATAAACAATAAGTATCAAATTACGCTAAATATCGATTTCTCTAACTAGCCTCGTTTGATTATTTTAATTTAATTGTGTCGAATCGTAAAATTGGATAGATCAGTCTATGTCTGCACTTCTGTTGGCTTACTTATTGATAAACAATTCTAATCCTTTTCTCCGCTCCTCGATGAAATCTTCCTCAAAGATGCCATCGTCGCCGCGAAACGGCAATTGCCGTTTCCACGCCTTACCAGGCAAAGGTGGTACGACAATTTTACTATCACGTTCCAATTCATTTCGCAACCATTCGAAATCACTATACCGCCGCCGGACGCTCGATTCTTTTACTTTAAACACTGGTAGATTCGTCTGGAATTCCAGAAAAAATAGGGGGTGGATTTGTTGTTGTTGATAAATCGTTAACTTACACGCATTTTAACTTCGTAATCGGTAAAGCGTTTCTTACCAACGCCAATTGTTGTTACGGGATTAACAACATCGATTTCTAGGAAATTTGCCGGTGCTGCATAAGCATCATCTAATGTTTGTTTTTTAACATTCAATCTTCTGGTCGCTTCAACGGTCGCGTCTGATTCAGCCATCATTCTTTTTTCGTTTTAACTTACAATATCTTAAATTCAAACAATGATAACAATCAAATTGAAAACAACGATTATACAGTGATCATTTCCACTATTGCTTTACCTAATTTTTATTGAAAAATTCCCAGAAAACTCATTAAAAACCAATCGAAATTTTCCGCAAATCTCTCACTGACAACAATGACGGAACACAAACGTCAAAATCGTACGGTTCCAGAAATGCCGATAATACAGAACACTACACCAATTCACACATCACCATTTTAAATTAATTCCTTTAAAATTATCAATCAGGAACAAATAAAATAACTAATTAGAAATTAATTTATAAAATAACCAAACGAAAAAAAATTAAAACAAAAAATCCATAAAAAACGAACTTACAAACCGGTACCAATTTAACTCAACTGTCCACCGATAGATGGCGCATAATCACCGTTAATCTTGGAATATACTGCACATCCCACAAAACACGCCCCTATTAATATAAAATAGTTTATTTTATAAAATATACTATACAAAAATATAGAGTATATACATTGCATCAAAAATCGAACTATTTACAATATTTCTACATAACCTAACACTCAGCAGGTGTGGTATTTTGGTTGTTCGGGTTCGTTAAATTCAACGGATGTTTCCTCAACAGACTGCTATCTAGCGACATAATAGGCGGTGTACTTTCCGAATTCGTCGTAAATGTTGGTGTTAAATTGAATTTTTCATCGATCTTCAACATAGTTTTCATGTGTTTCTCGCGATTTTTAGAATGATTCGTTTTTATGGCACGATTACGATGCGGTAGAGCGTAACGTAATTGATCCCAAAAATGGGGATTACCCCACTGTACATACGTGTTAGTTTTCAAATACGCTTTCATTTCATCATCTAATTTATCAAAATCAACATCACCTAATAGTATAACGATAACACGTACACGTTTCTCATTCATAGCCTTCGTATGGGCTGTACGAAACTCCATTTTGCCCCATTGGCTTGCTGTAAAATTCGTCGACAATACGATAATTGTACGTCGGGATTCGTTCACCGAATTGATGATTTGTTTCGTTATAAATTCACCCGGTGTCCAATTACGTTTGTGTAAACAAAGTTTGTATGGAGCTGTGCCACTTTCAAGAACCGGTACTAGGTTTTCCATAACGAAAACCTCATCTTGATTCGAATAACTAATAAAAGCATCGTAGATTTTATCTTTATCGACTTCCTCTTCTGTAACCCACCATAAACAACAATTCCTCGCATACAACCAGATTTTAATTTCTTGTTGATAACGGTAATAGAAAACGGTTAATATTGCTGCGATTAAACAGATAGTCAGACTAAAAACACTACAATAAATAATGATGATTTTCATTTTGCATAAGTCGTTTGTATTCAAATCAACCAGACGGGAGTTATCGCTATTGCATTGGATATTATTAGGGCTTATCTGTGAAAAACAACAATTAATTCCGATTTGTACAAAATTATCAATACAAACCTTATTGAGATTGGTTCGGAGGAAATTCACAAACTCCACAGTAGTACAATCGCAAATCCACGGATTATAATCCAATGAAACATTACGAATTTGATTGAATTTCTCTAAAATCGTACCATCGAGACGATTCATCGAATTGTTGCGTAAATCCAACATTTTTATATTCGTCGGTAGCCAATTGATTCTCTCGATTCGATTCATCGATAGAAACAATTTCGTAACATTATGATAACCGTTAATCTCAACAAATGGTGTATCAATTAGACGATTATTCTCTAAATGCATTTCGATTTCTTCAAATTGTAAATCGATCGGTAATTTTTGTTGTAATTGCGGCCATTGTTGTAGATTCCGATCGGTACAATCGATGATTATTGTCTGATCCATTGAACGCCAATCGCATTGACAATTATCAGGACAATAATTCGGTACGATTTGTTTTAATGGACAAATCAACATGTGTGGTTTCAATTTTTTGATTGATACATTACGAAATTCAATTGGATTCGTACAGATAAAATCATCTTCATTAATATTTATAGAGTATTTAATCAAAGGATCGATTTTATTTTGGAAATATTTCCATATCGAATCCATACGACAATCGCATTTAAATGGATTATTCCTAAAATTGATTGTAGTATACATCCGATTGTTCATAATCGAAGAATCGTTCAGATTCAAATCTAAATCTAGGGAAACCGTTTCGATTTTATTGTAGGATAAATCCATGAAAACATCCTCAGAACTTGGTGTTAGAAACAAATCAATCTATAAAATTATTAAAATTAATATTTAGAATTAATTAATTAACAATACTTACGGAGACTTGGTCGATTTGGTTGCGTCTCAGATTCAATTTCTTCAATTTCAACATAGTTGCAACTAGTAACGAATCAATATATCTGATCTGATTGAAACTCAAATCCAGCTCCTCTAAATTCTCGCAAATACCAAATGGATTATTCTTCTGTATATCCAACGTATAATTATTGTGCGATAAATTGATTTTAATTAATCTTCCATTCTTAACAAAACTATCAATTTCGATTGAATTAATTCGATTTCTCGATAAATCTAAATCTTGAAGGTTGTGTAACTGTTTAAAAATATCGTTTTTAATCGTTCCTATTAAATTATTACGTAAATGCAACGTTCTTAATTGCCGTAATAATGGTAATGGATTTATAATTTGTATGTTGTTGTTAATTCAAATAAATCTCTTCAATTTGGTTGAAATACTCGAATAAATTCTCCGGTAGATAGTTTAAACTACAATTACTTAAATCGAGTATTTTTAGTTTTGTTAAATTACGGAATAATTCCTCGGATAAATTCGCTAATGGATTATTGCCGATTTTCAACAATTCTAATTCTAAATTATTCGAGAATAAATTAATTGGCAACTCTCTTAGATTATTCGAATCTAAACTGAGATTTTTCAAATTTACCAACGTTATAAATGTATCGTTATCGATGCGTTCTAATCGATTCGCATACAGATCTAAACTTAATAAATTAACAAGATGGCGGAAATTATTCGTTTTCAATTCAGTTAAATTGTTGTACCACACATTCAACGATCGTAATTGCGTTAAATTATCGAAGAGACCATCCGGGATACGATCCAATTGATTATTTGCCAAGTCTAAACGTCGCAGACTGGTTAGATTTTTGAATAAAGCCGTTTTCAATACAATTTGATTTTTTTCCAAATTTAAGTAAATCAAATCGCTCATCTGATCAAAGACATTCTCGTCGAAATTGATAAAATCATTCGATGATAGATCTAAAATTTTCAAATGTTCCAAACCGTCGAAATGTTGGCGTTTTACTGGCAAGTTTGTTGGTGTCGCGAAACGAAATGAGAAATTCTCCAAGGATTCCAATTTGGTGAATTTCTGTACGATTTCTTTGAAATTCGTTGGCGGTAATGGCGCAAATCGTATTTCAATAAATTTAATTTTTAGATTGTACCACTGCGGCAGTAGATTTACATCGAATTTTTTTAAATTATAGCAATCTAAACGTAGTCTTTCATTATCACGTACATGAATAACATAACCACCACGATCATAACTGTACGGTGGGCAATGATATTCGTATCTATCTAAAACTGGCGAATAACAGGTACATTGACTTGTATTTGAGCAATTCATGGTACATTCATTTAGTCTTAATAGAAAGATTAAACTCAAAAATTGTAATAGTAATTTCTCCATTGTTGGCGTCAATCTCATCGTTAAAACCTGTAAATTATACAATTATACAATTACAAGAGACATAATTGAAATATTAAATAAATTGGGATTTGGAAAGTAAATACTCATTACAACAAAACCTCAAAATAATCCAAGCTCACATTTTTCTCCCTTTCCGGCGTACTCCCCAATTTGAAGAATGATTATTTAGATACAAATTTTCAATAATCTTATAATATTTACAAAAATTAGTTATAACACAACTTAGAAATGTTAGAAAAGTTTCAAATTTGAGAAAAATCAAAATTTGAGGTTACGCCTCTGTCATTTGACAATAACTCTTGCCAATTTACGAAAAATTAAATCACTACTAATTCTACTTAAATTCTTAAATTAACTTATAAAATTAATTAAAATTATAATTATTACTCAATTTTCGTCTATAATTTTCAAATTAATTTAAATTTCATATACAAAATATTTCACAATGAAACAAATGATATTCGATTGCCAATATATAAAAAAAAAACCACTAGTAGAGTTTGTATTAAGGTTGTCCTGTACGAAATTTTTTACCGGATGCGGATACGCTGCGTCGATTTGATGTATTTATTTTAAGGGGGAGTGGTAGGCTTGGCCGGCGAAAATATGAATTTCTAACTCGCAATTTCTCGCTCGTCCTTAAAGCTACGACAACCACAAATAGATTTTTGAAAAGGGCATTTCTTATAGCCACTCTTGGTTCTTTCCGTTTTTCAAAATGTTAACGAAAATTTGAATTACAGACGAAAATCTAACAACATGTTTTTTTCGTATTTTTGTACAATTTCTCGTATTTTCTCTTATAACTTGGCCAATTTTGATTATTTTGCAAAAATTCTTGTACAGTTAGATGGCAAATAAAAAGTTCTTTCCAAATATTCAAGAAATTTTCCGTTTCCATTCGTAGTTTCCCGGAAAATTAAGAAAATTTCTGTACGCTACAACACGTTTTTTTCTACAGTTTTTATCTGACAGCATTGATCAACCCCTTATTCGAAAGCTGATACAAAGGCGGAGTGCAAGATAGAGCCCTTTTTTTGAAATTTTGAAAATTGCCTGAGTTATTGCGGAAAAACCAACTGGTTTTTCTGGCATTGTTTTCACTTATTAGAATTAATTATTTTGATTTGAAATACATACGGTTAGGTAGATAATTTTGTCCTGTTTCCGAATGGCCTATTATTTTTGCAAAAAGTGTTGATTTCTCGAAGAAAATGGAATGAAAATCCAGTCTCTTTGTTTGTGTATTATCAAGTAAGATAACCCGCCATATTGGCAGACAGTGCGCGTTTGTCAAATCGAATTATGTGTCTCGCTTTGGATTGAGTATCGATGATTCCACAAACTTTCGATTAGGCAAACCCGCACTGTTTACGTCTGACGCGGGCAATCTTTGTAAAATAACGATGTTGGATTTCCACTCAATTTTCTTCGAGAAATCAACACTTTTTGCAAAAATAATAGGCCATTCGGAAACAGGACAAAATTATCTACCTAACCGTATGTATTTCAAATCAAAATAATTAATTCTAATAAGTGAAAACAATGCCAGAAAAACCAGTTGGTTTTTCCGCAATAACTCAGGCAATTTTCAAAATTTCAAAAAAAGGGCTCTATCTTGCACTCCGCCTTTGTATCAGCTTTCGAATAAGGGGTTGATCAATGCTGTCAGATAAAAACTGTAGAAAAAAAACGTGTTGTAGCGTACAGAAATTTTCTTAATTTTCCGGGAAACTACGAATGGAAACGGAAAATTTCTTGAATATTTGGAAAGAACTTTTTATTTGCCATCTAACTGTACAAGAATTTTTGCAAAATAATCAAAATTGGCCAAGTTATAAGAGAAAATACGAGAAATTGTACAAAAATACGAAAAAAAACATGTTGTTAGATTTTCGTCTGTAATTCAAATTTTCGTTAACATTTTGAAAAACGGAAAGAACCAAGAGTGGCTATAAGAAATGCCCTTTTCAAAAATCTATTTGTGGTTGTCGTAGCTTTAAGGACGAGCGAGAAATTGCGAGTTAGAAATTCATATTTTCGCCGGCCAAGCCTACCACTCCCCCTTAAATAGGAGTTATTTACAATTAAAAATCGAAATTAAATATCAATTTAGGAACAATTTTTATATTTTAATCAATTCAACTTACAGAGATCGTTATTATATTGAATATTTGAATATACCGTACCGGTGATTAGGGCTAAAACCAACTAATTTTCAAACGTTAAAATTTCGGAAAATTTATAACAATTTTTATTATTTCCGAATTTAACTGTAAACAAATTAATTACAAATACTAGTTTAATTGATTTGTTATTCAAAGAATTTGTTTATCAAAAATTTGGCAAAAACTTGCCGAAATTGACCTATTGAACTGAAATACGTTAATTTCCACGACATCCCACAAATTATTGCTTTGATTATTGATTAATTGTACAACCGGTTTGGGATTTCCTTCGATCTACATCAACATTAGGCAAAAAAAACAGAATAATGCCCTTAAGGCATACCAACAGAGATCGGACGTAATGCGGCGCCTAGTTTTTTTTTCGAGAAATATCGGGAATTCCAGATGTTCTAAACCATTTGAAAGTTGATTAACAATAATTAAATTTATTATCGCATCTTGTCGAGTGGTAATTTTGTATTTTTAAGAAATTAAATGAACAAAGTGGACAACGCAATTCAATTGGCGTTTCCACATTATCAACAAATTCTCTTATCACCAACAAACCACGTTTAATCAAAAATTTCGCTGTAAATTTTAATAAATCGTCCGTTTTATTGATAAGAATTAAATTCTTTTGCAATAAAATCACATTGAAATAAATTAAATATTAAAAAAAAAATCAAAGAAAATACACACCCCTTCTTTGTATTGCAATCACAATAATCACGATAACAATGCAGTTCTAGGAAATCACACTTGCGAAAATTACTCAGAATTAATAAAACCTATGTTGTCACTCATGTCTTTTTTGTAGAATATTTTTAATATAAACAAATAATTTAACATTAAACCGATCTATTTGTGTATCTATCATAACACTGTTTATATAGCGCAAAATACGTCTTCTCCACAACAAAAACACTAAAACTACAGATAACAGATGAGCATGGTACTGGTACCAGTTAAGTTGGCAAATCTGAACTACCATTGGCCGGTTATCGCCCCCACCCGGACGAATTCAACTGGAGATAAGTATTTTCCGCGAAATTCCAATGATGTCATAGTTGTCTTAAGCCGAATTCCTACGGTTTTCGAACTATAGACAATAGAGGACATCTGTTCTATCACGTGATTATTCGAGAGAAAATCGGCGATAATTCCAGTGTAGATGTAGGTTTAGTGATTCGGAAGGGCGCGATTTTTGAATTGTCCCCAATAAAACTCTCTAGTAATAATCTAATTTATTTCAAACCCTTAATTTAATACTATTAACATTTTTTATATGTACTGTATTTGTATTTAAAATATGTTATCGGCAAATACTCATAAAAATACATACATTATTTTTTATTATTACTGCTATTATTGTTAATTATTAATATTAATATTATACAGAGGTTATATAGAGTTTAAAGAATAGTTTATATCAATCCGAATAATCCATGGTCTTTATATATTCAACAGCTGAACAAAATTGGGTCCACCAATACAACTCCTCGCCACCTAATTGATTCTGATAGAAATTATTAACGAACTGTATCGTTGATAGAAGATCGACTGGATTTACCTAAATTGAACCCAATAGAATAGTGATTGAATCAAATTAATAGACTTTACCATGATTATCACATAGACAAGAACTGGTGTAAAATCATCGGCTGTTGTTGAACCCGTACATTGAGAAAACGCCAACAAATCCATAATACATTTAGCACATTGAACGACACAATTAACTTTATCTCTAGGCGTTCGATACGCGTTTATCGCCTTTAAAACATCTTGAGCCGGTAGCCACGGATATTCCTTTAGAAATATCTTCGGTATCATTAAGTCTTTATGATCGGGGGCTACAATTCTCGACAATTTCTCAATATGTTGATATAAAACTCTAAAAAACAAATAAATCATTGATTATAATAGAAATAAACAAGCAATATTAACCGATCACGGTCCCGATCACCGTCACCATTCGGATAGAGGGCATTGATATAAATTCGACTCATTATAGAGCGTTCTAATGTTATCTTGATAATATCGCGACGATTTTTGAATATATCACGCCATAATCCGTTGCGTTCCATTATTAAATATAAGTGTTTATAAAAATTATTCAATAAATCACATTTCTCATCCGACAAATTGATATTAACGAATTCTTCACAGAATTGATTGATTTTAACATCCTGTTCTATCAGGAATTTTTTCACACAAATCATACACAAATACTCCTCACTTTTCTGTTTTTCGTTCCTAATCTGCTCACTCAAACTGTAATTAAATCGTGAATTATTTAAATTTGTAAACTAATTGATAATTACCCGTCTAGGTAGGATTCGCACATTAATAATTCCTGTTTTGAGCTAATTAAATACTGCGTATAGACGGTACGTTGGCAGAAATCTTTATTCATTGAATTCAATAGAGCTAAACAGGTGGTTTCGTTCAATAAATTTATACAACGTATTGTTTCGGAGAGACGGGCGATATTTGACCATTGATTCAAATTTCTAGCCTTACCTAAATCTAATCTTAATAAAGTTTCTATTTTATTTTTTACACTTATATTATTCTCCTAAAATTATAAGAATTAATTAAAATTTAATAATTCCAGAAAGATTACCATTATAATTTTTGGAATTTGTGTTGTACTATCACTTAAAACTAAACGTAATTTCTTCTTAATATCATCAAAACTATTATTAATATCGATATTATTATCGGAATTACCATCATTAGATCGATTTTTGATGTCGCTTTTAGTATCGTTGGTTTTCGTGGGGCTATTAAACGATTTCGATCGATATTTCGCTAGAATATCCTCCGAAGAAACTGGAAATAATCAATAAAAACAATTAGAATTAAAATCAAATTCGATTATTACCAGAATTGTTGATTTTAATTGGAGATTCTTTCTTGTGATTGAATTCATCATTATCGAAACGTTGATAATCATCGTGATTACGGAAACTTTTACCGCGTTTATTGCGAAAACCAATCTTTAATTTACCGAAAAAACTACCACGTTGTTTGCCACCGATCAATCGTTGTTCATCATCTAGATATTTATCACCTTTATCGGCGCTCATATCGAAACTGATACTTTTCGGTATAGCACCGGTAGAAGCTGATGGTTTCAATAACGTACGTTGTTGATTTATTGTAACCGTTGATTTCTTTATTACACTATTTATATTATTATTACTATTATTATTACAATTATTTACACTTAATACAGATAGTTCGCTTGTACTCTCTGATGGTGTTGATGTTACATTTAAACTACTAACAGAACCATTCAACCATTGTTTATTATCATTCCATTGATCACATTTATCATTTTTCGTTTCGAAACTATCATTATTACTGCTACTACCGCTTGAATTTGAATTTAAACTACAATTGCTCAATAGGATTTCTTGCGGACGTCCATCTAGATTCTGTTTAATTTCATTATTACGATGATTTATTGCAGTAGTCGGTGTTGATGTTGTTGTTATCGTTGTCACAATCGGTGGTGTTGTTGGTAATAAACCACTAGGTCCTGGCGTATCTTTATTCTGTATACGATTCGTTAAAATTCTACTTGTTGTAGTAGTTGTAGTAGTACTTTTATAGATTAAATTATTAGCATTATTATCAGTGTGTGTTGTTTTAATTTGATAATTCGTATAGAAAGTCGAAGAGTTTGATAAGCGCCGATTAGCGGCAGCTACAGTTAGATTTTCATCAGTTTCCGAACGTGTATCATCCGATCTGGCAACACTATTCGTATCATCAGATTGTGCAACACTGACTGTATCATCATTATCAACATCAATCAATCGTTCAGTATCCGAAGCCATAACATCAGTCGACCAAGCACTTTCGCTTTGTGTCTCATTAAAATCCAATGGTACTTCATTGATTGTTTGTTCGATCAATTGTAAATTTTGTCGATTATCATTAGTATCAACAGTTTCATTATCACTAGCCAATACATCAGTACTCCATGTTTCCGATATTACCGATACTGTTTCATCACCTTCTAATAATTTTTTAATTTCAAATTTACAAAATTTATCATCAATTTCGGAACGTATTTGTCGACTTGTTATCATCTGTGGTTGTCGTTGTTGTATATCAATTTGTCTTGTATCCGATAATTGGCGTTCTTCATTATCGATAACTTGAGAACTTGGTGTATCACGTCCGCTAATATTCGGTGTACCACGTCCAGATACATTAGCCGATATCATATCACTTAAATTATCATTTTGATCATTCTCTAATTCTAAACTACTAGCAACTGAATGATTACTAGCAGCTTCTGATATTGCTTCTAAATTATCCGATGTATTACCAGTTGAACCTTCATCTAAGAAATTTTGTTGTTGTTGCGGTTGTTGTTGTTGTTGAGGTTGTTGACTCGGTTGTGATTGTGATACAACAACCGGCGGTGAAGAGTTATCAACATCATCCACATCTTCATCATCATCGTCATCATCACCGATAACTTCAGGCGCAACATTAGCAAACATTACATCTTTTTTCACAAGTAGATTCATATTTAAAACGCGATTTTCAGGTAAGAAACCTATCGGATTTTCGAAATCTTTATCCATTGTGAATATTAAAACAATAATTTGGGAATTATCGTCGTTTTTTTGGTGTTTGTTCGATAAGAAATTTGCACGTTTCCCTGTAGAATTTTCCAAAACACCATTACTGTACGGTTTATTAGTTTTCGGTGAATTTTCTAACGATGATGGTAAACTTAAAGATGCAATTTGTTCTTCTAAAGTTGTTCGTTTTTTTAAACCATCAATTGATGTTAATTCATCGTGGACTTTTTGTAAAAATCCAATCAAATTATTCAACTCGTCTTCAGTGAATAAGGCAATTTCACGATTGATTTGTGGTGATAAATCTATAGGTGGACAATCATTAAATTCGATATTAAATAAAATATCATCAAGGAAATTCCTAACAATATCTTTATCAAATAGATTATAAACATCGGCAATTTTCTCATCATTTCTTTCATATTTATTTAAAGCTAAAATATGGATAATTTGGCCGATTTGTATCAAATTATGTCGTGCAATATCAGTAATTTGTGTATCACAAATACTATATTGTTCTGGATCTACAATAGCTGGACAAATATACAACATAAAAATCAACTCCGTTATTATTGCATTAGCCTAAAATTAATTAATTAATTAAATATTTGAAAAAATCTATAGAAATTTTACTTCTTTTGGTCCGAACGATTTGGTGATAATTTGCGAAATCTGATGGACAATCCAAGCACCAGTCTTGGGGAAACTGTAAACATTCTCACGTAACGACAATAAAAATTGATTGGTGAATTCAACTAATTTCTTAACAACTTCATTACGATATTCACTATAATGTTTAAATTCACTTTTCAAATAATCATCTTGTTTATAACGCATTAATGTCTTATTTGGATCCAAATCTAAATATGAATCTCTATATGATAGTAATCGTAAAATTGGTATTTTCAATGATGAACATAGAAATATTTTAGCAGCCGGCAATACTTCATTGAATATAAAATATAAATTTCTAAATGAACATTTAGTATTCCTTAAAATCCGTCTAGGATTATCGTTTTTAATCAACTGTAATTTCGCTAATTCATATAATAATTTCAACATATAATTCATATCATCTGAGAATATGCATGATGAATATAATCCGGTCACTATGGATTGTAATAGATTCGTTTGATCATCATTTAATTGTTCACCAATCACTAGCCATTTGGCCAATTGTTCAGGTTGTGTACGTAAAATTTGTAATAAACTTTCAATTTTGATTGTTGTATGGAAACCTAATACTGTTTTTGCTTCAATAAAACTCGCATTAATTATCGATTTGATTTGTTCGTAATTTTGTATTGTAAATTCTCTTTGTTGTAATAAATATAAACGTTGTTTTGTTGTTATCCATGTTGATTCAATCAAGACATCCGTTTTCTTCTTTATCTAGGGAAATTATTTGATTTTAGATCGAAAAATATAAAAAAAATAGACAATAATGGGTTAAATCTATTAAGAATTGAGGATAAATTGATTTTAGATGATAATTAGTGAACAATTCCATTAATTCTACTTACTGTAGTATTCAAGGACTGTATATTTAGTTTCTCGGTTGTTGTAAATAATTTTTCTTTACGTAAATGTGAAAGTAATTCGAAAACATTAGGATCGTTCTTATCATCACCATCACTGTCTTTCATTTTTGATAAATCTAGAATTTTAGACAAAAATTAAGAGAAAGTTGCACATTCCTAACATACTCATTATTATTATTATTATCGAGCCACATGTTAACAAAATTTATAATAAATTGGTAAAATTCCAATATTAATAGTTAGAATTAGCATAAACAATAACAAACAATAATGAATTTTGATATAATTTCCTTATGTTGTCGGATCAAATTGTAAAAAAATCAACGATTTTGATTTGTCACATAACCTTAAATTTGTCGTCGACATTCAATAAGTTATTAATAAAAATATTACCTTATTCCTTAATCAACGAATGGGGAATATTTTATGAACATTCAACTAGAAATTTTCAATAATTTAGAATGGAAATCAATTCGCTTTTTCTGTGTGCACAGACCCCCTTTGTTTTGACACCTTTCTCAACTGATGGAAAAAAAACAACAAAATCCACAATATTGCCAAATTAACAAAGCTAAAAGAACCAACATATACTCCATGTACTGCAAACTGACAACAAATTATCAACAAAATACAAACACAAAACTAAAAATTGACACAAAATCAATTCAATAGAAGTTAAATTAATTAAAATTAACTGGAATTATAGATGAATACACAATATACATTAATTAAAGTAAAGTAACACAAAATTGACCAACTTGCACGGCATAAACTCTAGTGTTTGACGCAATTAACAAGCGCAATTTTCGAATTTCTAACCTATATGTTTTTAATAACTCCAAAATCATCGGATAATGGCAACGAAATCTGTAGAATCCGGTGTTCAGTTATTCTCGAGAATTTCGCAAACACTCGACCTATCCGGTATCAATCCGATTTTGTTGGAAAATGGCCCGCAATCGAGCCAAATCATTGAAATTGTGGGCGATTCACTGTACGATCTACAGTTGGATTTTATAATTCGCTGTATACTACCGAAAGAATTGAACGAAAATTGGAAATCTTGTGGTGTTATCTTGTTGAATACCGAGTTTCATTTGAATATTTTGAAAATTGTTAAAGTTATCAATGAGTATTTGAAGCACCATCAAATAAACAATCGTAGTGCAGTGATTGAGAGATCGTTGAATAATTTGATAATTTTGAACTGTTTCGATGGCGAACAAATCGATGTAACGATACGGAGTTTGGAGAAAATCGTCCATAATCACAACAATATTGGATTTATTGTTATCGATAATATAACGTCGCAATATTGGGAAGCTAAAGAGTTTAAAAGTCGATTGAGTTTGGATCAACATTCAAGAACACGATTCGATCTCTTGTACGGCATTGTGAAGAATTTAAATATTGTTTTAATGTTTGGTCGACAACAAATAACCGATTTGCGTAAAAGTCTATCGAATTATATTAATTACAAGTTGATAATTACAAAAATCGATCAACAGTACCAAATCAACGTAATCGACTACGACAAAGAGACTGATAGAACAGTAGCTTTCAAATTAGATTTATTCATAACGTTTTAATTAAAACTTTTTCAATTGTGCTAATTGATTATTTCGCTTCAATGCCATCTTTCGTACCCTACGCCAATACTGTTTCGTATTCGGATCGAGCTCCTCTAATTTCGGTGGCGCTCCTAATCGGATACTCCACAACCAATCTGGATATTCACTATCTGGTTTCAATTCAACATCCTGTCCGGTCGTGTAAATATTCGAACCGCAAACGAATTTCACCAAACGATTCGGATCCGTTTCGACGGGTATCACTTTCTTCTCGACAATTGGCCCCAATTTTCCTAGCTTTTTCTTCTTTAAAGCACCACCAATCATACTGACAGCTACCGGAAAATGCTAGTTTTACTTGGGATGTTTAATGAAATCGGATA
Organism: Mylabris phalerata; assembly: GCA_020740385.1. NCBI lineage: Eukaryota > Metazoa > Arthropoda > Insecta > Coleoptera > Meloidae > Mylabris > Mylabris phalerata. The sequence goes on along the minus strand of JAJEOX010000299.1, from coordinate 3,354,598 downwards.
GAAACGTACCACCGGTGTCTTTTTTCGCATAGTTGGCACGCGGAAAATTCAGTTGGAAACATTTGGAAATTGTTAAAATTCGAAATTGATTGTTTAGAAAATTCATTTTGGTTTCCTAACCTCAACATGCCAAAGTAAGAGCTGCAGCGTTGCCACTTTCAACATTTCATTTTTATGCCATTCTAATTAATAAAACGTTAATATTACAGTAAAAGTAAAAAATATAAACCTACAAATTCGTATTATAGTTAATTATAATAAATTAAAATAAATATAAACGAGAAGGATTATTTTTTTAAATATATAGACCAATAAGGCGGCAACATGCATGTGCGGTTTTAATGCGAATAGTTGGTTGCCTATACACTAGGCGGTAACATACTGAACATCCCATAGAACTCTTCTTTGAATCAACTAAAGTAGCCGCTTTTCTCTTTAAATCTAATTTTAATCGGCAACAATATAGACTTGCGGCTTTAAAATTCTCGATATTTCTTATATAATCCTCTATTTCTGTAATTAAAAGTCAATATTTCAGACTAATAGAGTAATCGAGATGCTTGATTATAATCATTAAATTGGGCAATTATAGTTTTTAATTAAAATTACGTGCAATTCATAAATGTAGACTTTTTAAATATCCTTTCGCCTATATGTGTACGGTAAGTGTAGTGGAAGCGTCGACGCTCTTTATCCTTCTTCGCATTTCTAAGGAGTAATGTACCAACATTCATTGTGTTGCTAGCAAACTTTAGAAACACACACAAATATTTTAAGACAAATATAATTACATAAAACTCGTACAAATTGTGGCCTGAATTACAAATAAGTCAAGTTAAAGTTTAGGATACAGTAGAAGTTTGTTTGAAGGGTTGTAAAATTAGAAGAGAAGATGTATGGGATGCTGTTGGAGAGTGTTCAACATTTCGTTCAAGTAAGTTAAAAATGAATGATAGCTGTGTTTAAGTTATTTTTAAGTGTATCTCTATTTATAATGAATTTTTGTGAAAAAACAGGAAATCCGTCTGTTATTAATTAGAATCTTATTTAGCATCGTTTCAATTAACTCGCTATTGTTTGTTGTTCATTAGTTTAATTGATAAATATTCAATCAATAGTGGGATTAATAAAACGAAAATAGAAAGTAATAAAATAAGAATTCAACCCTATTTGTTGCTAATTACAGTCGCATCTTGAATATAAATATCGTTGTTATTTTTGTATTTCCCAAAAGGAAACTTATTGCAAATTGCTATTGACGTGAATATTAATTCGACGAGTTTATTGAAATCTTGCAGATAAAAAGTAGAGTATTTTTATAATTGAACTGCGACTAACTCAACAGCTGACAGTAAGTAAACAATAATGTTGATCGGGATTCGATTACTTCTCACGTAGCTTTTGAAGGGCAGGGTCAAAATTCACCCCATTTTAACCTGATTGTTTTCAAGTACAAATCCGATATTAAACTTCCAATCCTATTAGCATTATTGAACCGAATTCGTTTATTTTTTTGTTGAAAGTGGGTAGAATTGGTGTAATTAAGAAGAAGCAACAAATACGATTTTTCCCAATTTAAATCTGTTCCAGTTGGAGTACGGTGAGGCAATGTGGCAGAAAGCTCTAGAACTATCCGACTGTAAATATCATGTCTTCAACACACACCAAGTCTATCCGGATCATATCATGTCATCATTAGCCCAAGTCTTGGCCAATTTAACCGGACAATGTTACAATGATTTTATGTTCTTTTTCGGCAAATGCTTTGTACGATTCTTCAGCAATTTCGGGTGAATTTACCAATTTAAAATCGCTTAAAATTAGCAAAATTATCGTTAATTCCAGTTATGATGTGACGATCAAAGCAACAGGTCGGAATTTTACCGATTTCTTAGAGAACGTCGATAATATTCACATACAATTCACGTTATCGTATCCGAAAATGAAGAGTCCATCAATGTACGTGACTAAAGTTGACGAAAATGGGTGTATTTTGGTGTATAGAAGTAGCCGACAAGGCTTCAACCACTATCTGATGGGTTAGTTGATTTATAAACAAATTCCGAGGTTCAATCAACGAGTTTTCAGGGCAATTAGACCAAATCGCTACAGAAATCTTCAATTTGAAACTAGAATCGCGCGTTCTCAACGAAGAAACCAAAACTGTAAACGGTAGAAATATCACAATTGTGAATTTTCGTCTAAATTTCGATAATTCACAATATGTAAGCTTTCTTTTATATTTTAGTCGCCAATATTCGTTTATAATTAAATTTTAGATATTAGCGAAACGAGCTGAAACTCAAGCCCATTTAGAAACCCGACAATTACCACCATTTTCCTGTGATCTACTATTGCAACTTTTCCCATTTGCAATTTTATTCAATCCGGCTATGATAATTGTCGGTTGTGGTGAACGTATCGTACAAGTAGCTGGCGGTAAAGAGAAATTATTACAACAACCTGTTGAAAAGTATTTCCGATTGAGGCGACCGAAAGGCATCACTTTCTCATGGAAGAACGTAACAACAATCTCTATGTATTTACGGTTTTTTTCAGCTTAAATTTCAGGTGATCAATCTACAATCGGTACTATTCGAAATAGAGATGTTGCGCGGAGAGTTGGTCAACAAAAAACAAGAAACCGACGATAATAACACGTTAAAACAGATCGAAATCGACGGTAAAAGCATCTCGCCGTATGCTTTAAGGCGCGACAGTCTACCCGGTTTGAAGAATATTCTATTGAAAGGTCAATTGCGTTATTTAGACGACATTAACACGGTAATTTACCTCTGTAGTCCGGTGTAAGTCAATCGAAATTAATTTTATCAACGACTACAAACGTACAATTTTAGCTTGAATGATATAAGTGAACTGCCAGATCAGGGGCTGTATTTGAACGATTTAAACCCGCACGGACTTGGCAAAGAGATGGTTCTAGCCGGATGGCAGCATAACTCAAAGTTAGGATTGTTGTTTGATAAGGCAGAGCAACGTGCAACAGAACTCGAGAATAGTCACAGTTTGTTGGACACGTGGAAACGTCGCGGTGATGATCTCTTATATTCGATGATCCCGAAAACTGTAGCTGATCGATTACGGGCCGGTAATTCTCCCTTAAATACATGCGAGGTACATCAAGATAAAGATCGAAACTTCTTTAGAATAGTGATTTAAATCGTTTAAATTTTGTAGAATTTCGATTGCGTTACAGTAATGTTTACGGAACTAGTCGGTTTCAATTCGAGCACAGTTGAGGATGCAATGGAATTGGTTTCAACAATGAATGCTGTGTTCTCATGTTTCGATTCACTTATGGATAAATTCGATGTTTATAAGGTATTTTATTATCATTGATCATCATCATCATCACCATCTCCATAGGTAGTGTTAGAATAGGCACGAATTCTTTAAAAATATTTGCCGATTTGTTCCTCCAGGTGGAAACTGTTGGCCAGATTTATATGGCAGCTAGTGGAGCCCCGGAACGCAGCGAGAGTCACGCCCGGAATATTTGTGATGTTTCTCTATGTATGGTGCGCCATGTTGGACAACTCCAAATACCATCCGGGACGAAAGTTGAAGTCCGAATCGGTAAAAATCTCGCAATTTAAACGATTAATTTCTAATTTTGTTTACTTTTAATCGAAGGTGTACATTCGGGGCCTGTTGTGGCCGGTGTTGTTGGTATTAAAGTTCCCAGATATTGTTTTTTCGGCGATACTGTAAATACAGCATCACGAATGCAATCAACTAGTCTGGTAAATATTCTCTCTAATTTTATTTCTATTTGTTTGATTAAAAAAAAAATTAGCCAGGAATGGTTCATGTTTCGAATACAACGAAAAATTTGCTACCAAAGGATCGATATTTGATTGAATCGAGGGGTTTAGTGGCTTTAAAGGTGGGTTAAAGATCGAAATCTGAATTGGCACTCAACATTTTTTTGTAGGGTAAAGGAGAAGTGGAGACTTTTTGGATTTCTGAAAAAGAACCCGTTTATTGTAAAGACAAATAGTTCACATTCCTTAAAAATATTCTATTTTGTGTAATTTAACTGGAAATAAACTATTTAGAGGAAAAATTGTCTTTTAGTAGGAATTCCTTAAAAATATCCATTAGGGAAATTGTTTTATTACAAAATAGTAACAATGAGACACGCTATTGATAGACAGGTCCGGCTTGGATAAAAAAACCATTTAACCAATAATTCCACCCCCGATTTCAAAGTAAATTAATCCGAAAAACAATTAAAATCCATTTACAAATTAAACAACTCTTCCGTTGTCTAATCATTAATGGAATAACAGAATCAGAGACGGCTCCAGGGAAATCTGGGTGATTTATCAATAAATGTACCATATGTCGACCGATTTTAAAATTATTGATTCCGACTCTGTTCCTACTATCCCCTTAATTAATCCAGGACTGTTTGGTTAATTAATTCGATCAAATACATTTATTAAACATGACATTTATCTATTTACCTTTAATTCGTTTTCAAAATAGACACTCTAGATTATAACCGATTACTGAACACAAACAGCTCGAATCGAGAATTAGTCCCGCTGAAAAAATTCAATAAAATTATTATCAATTATCAAAAAAGAAAGAAATGTATGGTATGCTTTTGGAGAGTGTTGAACACTTCATCAAGGTGCGAATTCTTATTTTATTCTCTAATTCAACTTTAAAACTTTATAAATCCAGCTGGAATACGGCGAAGAGATATGGTCGCAAGTTTTGCAAAGATCCAACTGTAAGTTTGTTTCATTTGAAACTCACAAAGTTTATCCGGACACTATTATGGCATCATTGGCGTCAGCTTGTGCTGAAATCACATCCGCATCGTATGATAGTTTTATGAATTTTTTTGGGCGCTGTTTCGTCCGCTATTTCACCAATTTAGGGTAATAAACCGCTCGTTTTTTATTTAAAATTAATTAATTTTTATAAATTTACAGTTATGATATTACAATTAAAGCAACAGGCCGGTATTTCACCGATTTCTTGCAAAGCGTCGACAATATTCATTCGCAATTCTGCTTTACTTATCCAAAAATGAAAAGCCCGTCGATTTATTTGACAGATATCGATGTTAATGGTTGCGTGTTGGTTTATAGAAGCGGCCGACAGGGTTTTACCCAATACGTTATGGGTAAATTCCAATTTAATTCAAAATTAAACCAAATTAATTACCAAATAATTACAGGACAATTACAACAAATCGCTAAGGATTTCTACAATTTAAAATTAAACGTCCGCGTTTTGGATAAAGCAACATCCGCAAGTACAACAAAAAATACAGTTATTGTCACATATCGATTAGATTTTGATAACAGACCCTATGTAAGTCGTATTCTAAAACAATCCTAATCTCTATCTCGAATCTTGTAGATGTTGCAGAAAGCTAAACGCTCATCGTTGCATGAAATCAATAAACTACCGCAATTCCCATGCTCATTACTATTAGAACTATTCCCATTCAGCGTGATAATCAATCCTGATATGAAAATAATGGGCGGTGGTGAGAAATTAATGGAGATCTGGAGTGGACTCCTTGACAATTTCTTAGAGCAGCCGATTCGACGCTATTTCAAATTACGCAGACCGAAAGGCATTACGTTCTCTTGGAAAAATGTAAATTCTAAACGAGTCTAGATTTAGATTCTTATCTCGATTGTTGTAGACGCGCAATCTAGAAACGGTCATGTTCGAATTGGAATGTAATCGCGGATCGGGCGACTTTACAGCTGATAATCCACCAACGAAACCGACTTTACCAGATTTGGGTAGCCGAAATATTCTTTTGAAGGGGCAGATGAAATTTATTGAGGACATCAACCGGATTATATTCCTCTGTAGTCCGGTGTTTGTATCGTAAAATTGTTGAAAACCCCCCAATTTTATTGTTATATTTTAGAATTAACGACCTGGACGAATTACCAGATCAGGGATTGTTTTTGAACGATTTAAATTCGCATGGTTTGAGTAAAGAGATGGTACTGGCCGGCTGGCAGCACAATTCCAAATTGGAGATAATGTTCGATAAAGAGGAGCAAAGATCGGACGAATTGGAGAAAAGTTATGAATTATTGGATAAATGGAAACGGCGAGGCGATGATCTTTTATATTCGATGATCCCGAAAACTGTAGCTGATCGGTTACGGACAGGACAATCCTCGTTAAGCACCTGCGAAGTTGTGTTGCTTCGATAAATTTAAAGCTTTTTGTAATTCTTGTTTATTCCAGTCGTTTGAAGCTGTAACGATTCTCTTTTGTGAACTGGTAGGATTATCTTCGGAAACTGTTCGGGACGCAATGGATGTTGTTTCAATAATGAACAAAGTCTTCTCTTGTTTCGATGAATTGATGGATAAATTTCACGTCTATAAAGTACGCAACGATTAAAGTTAAAATTTGTAATTATTGTTGATTTTTAAACAGGTAGAAACCGTGGGTTACGTCTACATGGTAGCTAGTGGGGCTCCAGAACGTACCCAATTACATGCAGAAAATGTAACTGCGCTATCTTTAGAAATGCTGAAACAAGTAACTGCAATTAAAGGGCCTAATGGTGATAGTGTTAACATCAGAATCGGTTGAATATTCGTTAGATTGTTGGAGAATTTTTGTAGAATTGTCCGATTTCAGGAATCCATTCCGGCCCGGCTGTTGCGGGAGTTGTTGGTATTAAAGTACCGAGATATTGTTTTTTCGGCGATACCGTAAATACAGCATCACGAATGCAATCTACAAGCTCGGTATTTATTTAATTTTAATCAACTAATTTTCTATTTGTATTGATTATAGCCTGGAATGGTGAATATTTCTGTAAACACAAAGAAACTATTATCACCTGAGAAGTACCGGATGGAGAGTCGTGGTAATGTGAAAGTTAAAGGTAAAGGTGAAATGCAAACGTTTTGGCTTTTTAAAAAATAATTTATCAATAAATTAGAATAAATAAGAATTAAATTAGAATCAACAATAACAAGCATCACGTGTATTGCTTTTAATCCAAGAAATATAACGATTCACTCTGGCATAAACTCCCGGATAATTCGCCATAGCACAACCTTCACCCCATGATACAATCCCTAAAATAGAGTTTATTAAAATTTTATCAATTAGAAAAAACAGAAGACTTGCCAACAACCGAATGGATTGAATTATTCACAACATGAAGAGGTCCACCACTATCCCCCTGTTGTCGAATTAAACACAATAAAATAATTGAAATAAGGGTGATTTTATTGATTTACCTGACACGAATCTTTGCTACCCTGTGGTAAACCAGCACATAGCATATTATCAGTGATACGAGTACCATAGCCAGTACGGCGACATTCTATATTCGAAATTATCGGTACTGCAACTTCTCGTAAAATAGTCGAGACTTGTCCGTGGGTTTGGGTAGCACCCCAGCCGATTACTACACCCTCATGTCCAGTGAAACTCTTCCCCAATGGTGGTAAACATACCGGTTTTAAAAGACCATTCATTGGTAATTCACGATCGAGTTTCAACAGGGCTATATCGTTGTTGTAAGTACCACCGCTGCCGTAATAGCGATGTCGCAATACTTTATTGATGGAGCGTGTAAATGTGTGCGTTTCGAATTGATTGGAGCGATCGTGGTCGAGGAAAAGGGCTGATAAGCGTTCTTTCGAAAAACTTAAAAATTTCCGCCTGTTAGATACTATTTTTGATCGATAAAGACACAAAATTACCCGTTTATACAATGAGCAGCAGTTAGTAAATATTTGTTGTTGATAACTGAGGCACCGCAGTAGAAACGGCCGTTGTACTGCAATGCTGTCATCCACGGATAAGCGTTAACTTGAGTCTCAACACCGCCGACAATTCGTTTATGTTTATACGTCAATCCACAGGCTAAATCCAACGAAATTAATTAACAACCAACTGGGATTAGCATCAAAACTTACTGCATTGCGGGCAATTCTTTGGCGGTTCTATATTTTGTTGATTATCACCATTACCGTTACCGATACCCAAAATACCCATGATCCAGTCGACAAAACCCCGATTATCTGTAATATTGGCGATGGTAGAGTTTGGATTTAAAACGTATGGAAAATTCGTTGTGGTTTGAATTGTGCGAAGACTTCCCGGCCATCCTGGTGGAATTCCTGGTTTGTGTTCCACAACAGCTGGTGTTGGTATAATCCGTTTGGTTGTGGTTGAAGTTGGTGTTTCTGTCCAATTTTCTAAGGCTTCGAGTAACTCGAATAGGGTCCGATTTGAGTTCTAATCAATAGAATTAATTTTGTTAGAGATTGATTAATTAATCGATTAATTAATAGACTTACATCGGTTTTAATTTGTGGTAATATCGTTGAAATAGTAACAATTAAAATAAGGAACATATTTCGGTTTCAACTGAACACATTAATGACTTTTAATTAACTGTTTTCTCTGTGATTTGTCGTGATCAATAGTAAGAAGTAAAAAGTTGATTTGTAAAAGTAGGTAAATAGGTAGACATGTTTTTTTTTTTAAACGACCGGAAGATTTCGAATGTCTAGGACCTGGTTTTCTTCCACGAAGCATTCTGAACATAACATTCCAAAATATGCACGAATAATTGAGCGAAAATACAGTTTAAAATATAGAAATTATGTAACAATTTGCATTATTTCAATGTGGGATGTTTCCAGGTCATCTCATCGATACATGCATAATCCCGATAATTTTCTCTTAAAATTGGTGTTATCACAAATATTGCCAATGTCAAAACCAGACGATAATTGCGCTTTATTCCTCTGTCATTATTTATAATTTTTACAAAACTAGAATAATTTACATAAATAAATAAATAAATGGATGTGTGTAGTTTAACCTAATAACGCAACTTTTGTCTGATCTCGTCCAACAATAACACACAAAAAAATAGCAATAATAGTTACGCAGTAGTTATCCTTCTACAATTTCCAATATCCTTCACTATAATTATCGATAATAAATTATAAATATTGTAAAATCAACAACAACAATAAATTTATGTCAAGTTTATAGGAACTAGGTGATCATCTCTAAAATAGAAATTAGTGGTTAAATTATTTAACTAAAACAATACAATAATTTTTGTTGTTGTTTAAAACACTGGAACAAAGGTGTTAAAGGACCTTGACTCAATTCTAACATATAGGTTAGCAGGTCGCTTTTAGTTGATTGTGTAATCGATAGATTTTGTAATTTTTAAATTTCGTACACAATTCAATTGTTTGGATTTCCTCCTTCCGGATTGGAAGAAATCACAACATAGACGGCGGTTTTTAATTAATCTAATAATAATCCAATTTATTGTGATAAAAACTGATAAAAAATCAACAAAATAATTCGCTAAATTCGTCAATTTTGATAATATTATAAATAATTACGGTTATAAATTAGAAAAATTAATTTGATGCGATTATTTTCAATGTTGCGCCACTGACAGATTGAAGTTGCTATAACAACCAAATGGTAGCTTCTTTAAAATTTCTTGGCGGTAAACAATCAATATTTGAATAATAAAGCGCAAATTATGGGTAAATTTGCTTAACAATTTGCAATTTAACTGTTTAAATAAAATAACATTGGATTACAATATTGTTTGGAAATTTTAAGGGTTGATTCTATCGCCTATATTTGTGTCTATTGTAATTTATTGGTGAAGATGGCATTTTTATCTAGGACTGATTGCGAAAATATGTCAAACATGCAAATGCATCGTCCTTGCTTTTGCATTATGAGCCCCTAGACATTGACCAATTATTATTGTGTAGGTGTGATCATATCCACCTACCTAGATTTTATTAAATAATAATTATTTAACTAAAAAAATGGTCAAGGCGATTTAACCCCTCCAATAAATCGTTAAAAAATAACATTGGAACCATAAACCAATTCGTATATAAAATCAATTTATGTTCAGGTGGTAGTAATTAGTTTATAGTTGTGTTTTATTCTATTAACACTTTTTTTGTTGTTATTACTGTTGGCAACAAATCGATAATTGTTAATAATGATTTGTCGACAGATTTTACAAGTTTTCCTAATTTACAATTTTATCATTTTGCTAATTAAAGCAGCACCACCATCGGTGAACAATCGTAAAACGCGAAATATTCAAACAAATTGCGACTGTGGTAGGTTTTACTAATTTCCTGCCAATAGGGGTTGAAAATTAATTGTATTTTAGTTTGCGGCATGAGCAATCGACATATGCGAGTTGTCGGCGGTAATATAACGAAAATCCATGAATTCCCCTGGCTTGTTGGATTGAGCGAAAGTGGCGAGTTCCATTGTGGGGCTACGTTGATTACCCGACGACATCTACTGACAGCCGCCCATTGCGTTAGCGGGTAAATTTAGTTAATAAAATTAATTTACAATTATTGATAAAGTAATTTTTGATAGTTTCCATATGAAGAATTTGCGGGCAGTTTTAGCTGATCACGACCGTACCGCTACTGATCGCTTATCAAATATCGTAATACGCGGCTTTCGTCGAATCCGCGAACACGAAGCCTACGATCCCAACACTTACAACAACGATATCGCCATCCTAGAATTGGACGATCCTGTAGATTTCAACGCCAATATCCAACCGGCTTGTTTGCCAGATAACGGTGATTTCCCACATTTTTTTTTCAATTTTAAAACTAATAATTCTCCCATAATAGTTATGGATTACGCTGGACAAGTAGCAGTGGTAGCCGGTTGGGGGCAATTGGGAGAAAATCAACCGTCTTCGCATATTTTACGGAAAGTCGCCGTACCGGTGTGGTCGAAACAGGAGTGTTACGCTTCAGGATACGGCGAGAGGAAGATATCGGAGAATATGTTCTGTGCTGGTTATCCTGATGGGGAAATTGACGCCTGTCAGGGTGATAGCGGTGGGCCGCTCCATATGAATAATGTGAATGGTGATATGGAAATTATCGGGATTGTTTCATGGGGCCGTGGTTGTGCACGTCCGAATCTACCTGGGGTTTATACGAAAGTTGGCAATTATTTAGACTGGATTAATGATGCTTTAAATGGTGAATGTTTATGTCAACATCCACAACATTCATCTAGACGTGTTGGATTCTATTTCTAGTCATAGATTCTTTTTGCCAAACTGGTTAACAAATGTGCCAAATTACCATTAATTGTTTATTTACGTATTAATTGTGCCAAAGATTTAACTTTAAGATTTTATGATAATCGTGATTTGTAACGGATTCAGGTCAAAATAAAGAAAGTTGAGAATTAATGAGTGTATTGTCAATAAAATTGGGAAAAAATCAAAATTATTAGTTGCAGGAAACAAGATTTCGCCTCTTTACTAAATCGTATAAATAAGCATTAGCAAGTCAACTAAAGCTTTGCCTACACGACCCATTAATTATAATTCTAAGCACTATTCATCAGTGAAAGTAACAAGAGTCTAGTTACATTTTAAGATATGTGGAGGAGTACTGAAATTCGCGTATTTTTAATATTTCGTAGTCTGAAAAGACCAAAGATTTTTTCCGATTTACAATAATAAATTAAACTTCAATTTTTCGAGTATTGGTGAGATTTTCTCAGGATTTCTTTTGGGTTTTTTCCTCTCACGGTCCAGTTTTCGATAGTCTATGGAAAAAATGTCCAATTGATCACTCAAGCATGTTATAGTTTTACTTTCCAGCAGATAATCGTTAAATTTTATAACTTTCGATTCTCTTTTTCAACGGCAAACAAATACGATGTTTACCCTGACTTGAAAACTAGTCACTTTCTTCCGTAGGTGTAGTGAAAGAGCTATAACAGTCCTTGGTAGAGACGGTGAAAGCACCACGTGCACGTTATCAACGAAATATCAAATAATCATCAAAATCTACGTAATTGAAAACGATCTTGTGCGAAAGAAAATTCTAAAGAAGAAACTAATAAAGTGCAGTGTGCTGAATTTTATGAAAATCAGAGCATGATTTTCACTGGTCTATAAAGGAAAAAATGTCAGTTGTATTGAAATTGTTGCACGTAATATTCATTATTTGTTTAATATTTATACCGTTTACAAAAGGATTTATCGCGTCGATTGAGGTAAATTGATCAAATTTCAACAGATTCCTTCTATAACTTTTATTTTCGTAGAAGAATAAATATAGTGTCGCTAATTCAACAACGAAAGTAGGTACTAGACACGGTAAAATATTCTTTAATCAAATTTTGGGCTTAGCTTCTTACCTTGGAGGCAGTGGCGGTAGTGGTGGAATCTCATCGGCTCTCGAAGATGACGACGATAGCGATGATGATGATGATGATGATGATGATGCAAAGGCCAAAAATTGTACATGCGGTTCGTGTAAATTGTAAAATTATTAGTTTGTTAATTTATAAAATTTATAAAAATAGAGTGTGGTCAATCGAATCAAGAGAATCGAATAGTTGGTGGCCGGCCGACTGGTATTAATCGCTACCCGTGGATAGCCCGAATCGTTTACGATGGTCATTTCCATTGTGGCGCTTCACTATTAACTCAAGATTATGTGCTAACAGCCGCCCATTGTGTACGCCGATTGAAACGGTCGAAAATTCGCATAATCCTCGGCGATCATGATCAATCAACAACCGACGATGTACCGGCGAAGATGCGCGCTGTCGCTTCCATCATCCGCCATCGGAATTTCGATCAGGAATCGTACAATCACGATATAGCATTGTTGAAATTGCGTAAACCTGTTGAATTCAGTAACAATATCCGACCGATTTGTTTACCAACAGTAACAGACCCATCCGGCCGGATGGGCACAGTCATCGGTTGGGGACGTACAGCCGAAGGTGGAATGTTACCAAATGTCGTACAAGAAGTCGAAGTACCCATCCTAACACTGGCCCAATGCCGGGCGATGAAATATCGGGCGTCAAGGATCACCTCGTATATGTTGTGTGCCGGTAAAGGCGCCATGGACTCGTGTCAAGGTGACAGCGGTGGGCCGCTTTTGATCGCCAATGGTGACAAACACGAAATTGTCGGTAAGGAAATTTCGGGTATTTCTTCGAAATTAAAATACAGAAAACGATAAAAAAGAAGACAACTTTCTTTTTTTGCATATATGCAAATCGATAATTATTGAATTATTAGAAAATAATGTCACATTTTTGCTCCACTTTCAACTTGACCCAGTCTCGCGTATTTCTATAGTGTGCAATTTTTCGAAAACGCTACAATAATTTGAAATTCAATTTCAGGAATTGTGTCATGGGGTGTTGGATGTGGCCGGCCAGGATATCCTGGTGTATATACGCGCGTCTCCAAATACATAAATTGGCTCAAAACGAACCTCGAAGATACATGTCTGTGTTCATAATATTAATTTATTCAAAACAAATTTATAATTTTCAAATATAAACGAAATAAATACTTTTCTTGTATAGATAGATGCTAAATTATTAGAACCGGTACCGTGTCAATGCCCGTCGAAAAATCCTTAAGGTCTCCGAATTACTCATCGATAGAGATTTATCCTTTTTTAATTAATTCAAATTCGATTATTATACGGTGGAAACGGCGATTCTATTGGCTGTAAACTTGAATTATAATAAACAAAACATCAACATCATCATAAGGATTATTAAAGGTAATCGACATGTCCGATTCCCGGCCAGATTCAAGTTCAGTTTCACCTGACAGTTCGCAACTAGAAGCAGTTGGTGTTGGAGTGAAGACATTACAAATCAATGTGATTAACAATAGCAATAATAGAAATTCGAAATTAATTTTATAAAAAACAACAATACAAAAAGAAATAATGATGTCGTTATTGCAAATAATTTGTGTCCTATTTATATGGATGTGTTTTATAGAAAGTGGAACTGTAAGTAAGTCTTGAAATTCAAACAAAACCACCATAAATCACGAGATTTCCAGCACTAATTTATCTCAATTTAAAAATATTAAATTTCTCTGTTTTTATAGTCGGCTCAAGAGACTGGTTTGAGAGGATTATTACCGAAATTCGGCAATTACGGTAACCATCCACCGCCCCGACACGACACACCACCATCGTCGTGCACTTGCAGTAATGAAATCGCAAATTTACCGTTAAAACATTAATTTTCAATCGAAAATTTCAGCTTGCGGGGAACGCAATGAAAATAGCCGTATAGTCGGTGGTAAGCCGACTAAAGAAAATGAGTTTCCCTGGATGGCACGTCTGTCATATTTCAATCGTTTCTATTGTGGAGGAATGTTAATTAACGATCGATATGTCTTGACAGCAGCCCATTGTGTTAAAGGGTAATTAGATGTTGTTTTATTGTCGATAGACCAGTGTTGGGGACAAGTCCATTAAAATTCCTGTTGTTGTTGTTGTTATTCGGCAAAAATTCCATCATTAATGGGTCGTTTTATCTTAATTATTTTCGTCTGGTATTTTTCGAAATGTGAACGAACTAGTTTGAATTTTCGGCTGAATTGGGCGAAATTTCAGCAACTTTAAGGCTGTTCGCTTACAGCGAACAGCATCCGATTAAAGCACATTCACCTGTAATCTATCAAAGGAAAACTTTTACTAAACAACACAACAACACATCTATAAGTAAAACTAGTTTGAGACAAGTTCATTATCACATCGATAAAGACCTTGGCTACAATAACAACAATAATTTGTTGGTTGATTTATTGGATCCATAATTTGAATTCTAGATTTATGTGGTTCATGATCAAGGTGACGTTCGGCGAACACGACCGCTGTTTAGATAAAGCAAAACCCGAATCGAGATTCGTCCTACGTGCAATAGCCGGTGCTTTCAGTTTCTTGAATTTCGACAACGATATAGCCCTATTAAGACTTAACGATCGTGTACCAATTACGAAAACAATTAAACCGATCTGTTTACCGAAAATTAAAGGTAATCCTCTTTTATAATTTGCTCTATTTAACTCCAACTAGGATAATTTCCAGATAATTTGTACGTTGGAAAGAAAGCGATAGCGTCCGGATGGGGAACATTGAAAGAAGATGGGAAACCGTCGTGCATTCTACAGGAAGTTGAAGTACCCGTAATTAGCAATCAGGAATGTAGAAATACTAATTATTCTGCAAAAATGATATCGGATAATATGCTTTGTGCCGGATATCCGGCTGTTGGTCAAAAAGACTCTTGTCAAGTAAGTTTAATATTGTTACTCGTAAATATTTTGCAATTTTTGGTTTTTTTAGGGCGACAGTGGTGGGCCTTTAATCGCCGAAAAGAAGGACCAACGTTACGAATTGATCGGCGTAGTTTCGTGGGGGAATGGTTGTGCCCGTCCTGGTTATCCCGGTGTCTATACACGTGTCACCAGGTATCTAGATTGGATTTTAGAGAATTCCAAAGATGGGTGTTTCTGTGACGATTAATTCAAATTTCTTTATCTTCTCTATTGTGTGATATCAGTAATTAGTTGTAGATTGATTTTTTAAAATAAATTCTAACACGAAATTTGCCGTTGTTTATCTCGAATATTGAGAAGTGAAAACGGGGTCGGACCCTTATTTGTTAATAACCAACTTTTACCGCTAGAATATCGGAATATAAATTCGAAAAATAACCAGTTGGAATAACTGAAATCGTCTTTTTCCATTGTATCGACGAGAACGACGAAAATAATAACAAAAAAAAAATAATAGACAAGCTGAGGAAAAGTGCAGTGACCTGTAGTGAACCTTAAGTCGTTTCATGGTCGTCATGCTTCCAATACCGTCAACACTAATAATTATCTGCCTATCAATAAGTGTAAGTTACGGTGTTTGGGTTAATTTCGAAAAATTTACCAAATTTCTAATTGTAGATAAACACACAGACGCAAACTCGAGGCCTTTTCCAATTTCTATTCAATCCATGTCGGTGTAGTAAGTCTATAAAAATAAAAAAAACCAATAAAAATTGTACTAACTGAACAATAGAGTGTGGTTTACCGAACCGGGAGGCCAAATTTTTAGGTGGCGAATATTTGCGCACCCACGAATTTCCTTGGCTGTCCTTAATACAAATCAAAGGCCAAAACTCGATTCCTGCAACTATCATCAACAATAAATATGTTATAACGACAGCATCGAATGTGATCGGGTAAGAATTGAACTAACTAAATTCTCGATTGAATAATTACTCGATTTAAGATCGACTCCTTTCGATTTGAAAGTAACATTGGGTGTATTCGATCGTTGTTTCACCGATACCTCCTCAACTAACGTGAGCGTCGATAAAATCATCATCCATCCAGATTACACACCGGCGAATGGAGCTAGCGATTTAGCACTGATTCGTTTAGCCCAACCAATCACCTTTGAACGCCGAATTTCACCAATCTGTCTATCGATTCCTGGTAAATTGTTGAATTCGATTAGATTCAATCTAAAACTAGTCTTGCTAGGTAACGAATATTTGGGCCAAGTGGCCACAATAGCAGCTTGGACGGAGAACGAGCTCGATAAAGGACAAGAAACCGCCTCGTGTCGTCCTAGAAAATTGGGCCTACCGGTTCTAAATTTCGAGAATTGTTTCACAACCGTTACAGATAAAGGTTGTATTGGTGTTGTTGGTACTTTGAGTGTTGTCTGTAAGGTATATGAAATCGTTAATTTGTTATAATTGTTATTCTATTGTTGATTGTTGATAGGACGATTCTGGTGGTCCTGTTATGTATCGTTCACATTCCGGTATTTATGAGTTAATTGGTATTCTATCTGAACATAATCAATGTGGGAATAATCAACAAAACACAGCGTTGTACACTGAAATAAATAAACATTTAAATTGGATTACGAAATCAACGAAGGACGCTTGTTATTGTTTTAAAACGTAACCATTCCTGGAATAACAAATAATAATAAATCGGCATTTTAATTCAAAATATTTGCTTTATTACCTTAGCTACAAAGAATCGGAATTCGAATTTGTTTCCATTACTGGATAACTTACAAATCACATGTTAAAACTGTCGTAATCGTTGATTTTTTAAATCAACCCAATGAAGATCGGTAATTTGGTTAATTAGCGATGTCAGAATCGAAAGATTGATGGCTTTTTAATTTATATATAGACTTAATAATAGAAAAAAGACTTATCTAATAATCACTTTTTGTAATCATTTAGACAACGCTACGTGAGGTAATCCACATAGACATATGTTAAACATTGTTCTTGAACTACACCGCAAATTTTGAAATATTTCTAGTACGTGTACTTTTTTAATATCAAAAGAAAGCTGTTATATAAGAATTTGCAACAATATATGATTTAGGTTCAAATTTAACCAAATCCAAACGTATTTTTGTCAAATGTATCGTACATCAACTTTCATTCAATTAAATTACCGCAAGATTAGCATCAAAAGTTCAAACTTGCTGGTTGTCGGCAAACGTGTTGTCATTGTAGTTCAGCAAAACAAGACAATTAAACTATTAAACAATTAACATTTCTTGAATAACTAAATATAACTAAAATATGATATAATATAAAATGACTAGTAATTGTACAAGAAAAAATAAAAAATGAAGAGCTATGACGCAAGTATTTGACGTCAAAGCTCTAAAATTCTTTAATTTCATGCGACTTAAGACACATCTATGGCCGGATTAATACCCCCTTGGCACTGCACATTTGTGACCTTTCAAATTTTAAATAAAATAATAACGCCAATAAAAGTAAAAAGAAAGAAAGAAATTATAGTCGATCAATTTGAAAGTAGTTACATCATAATTAGAACGATTAAAAAAAATTAGAAGAGACGGACAATTAGGATTGGTTATGAGAGCAAAAACGGTGCCCCAATTCTGCCACGTTAGCGCTAACATTG
The DNA here is from genome assembly GCA_020740385.1 of Mylabris phalerata. Classification (NCBI taxonomy): domain Eukaryota; kingdom Metazoa; phylum Arthropoda; class Insecta; order Coleoptera; family Meloidae; genus Mylabris; species Mylabris phalerata. The sequence continues at coordinate 3,336,774 of JAJEOX010000299.1, read as the reverse complement.
AGCTTTAATTGGAATTTCAGTTTTTCGTCGATTTTCTGGAGGAAACTGAAAAGAGAAATTCTGCGATATCCGGCATGTAAAATTACCGAAAAAAATAAAAGAAATACAAATTATAAAGCGTGTCTGTCTATCTTTTTTTATCGTTGGTTTCCTCTATCGTTGAGAAATTTTGAAATAATACGCAGCCAAATAATCCGGAAATTTAATGATTGTTGTTAGGGCGACAGTAATTGCTGAAATATCAACTATAAAATGAAATCGAGTGGAATCTGTTACAGTTGAAGAAGTTCAATTTTTGAATCGCGAAGTGTAACAGTGAATTCTGCCAAAAAAGCAATGTAAACGAAGAAATTGCACGTTTTCCCTTTTCGCGTAGGTGGTTCTTTATTGTTTTCAACAACGAATAAATCCTAAGAATTGCGCAATCTATTGTCCACTGGTTATAATTAGGAGCTACTGTCTTCATGAGTACACTGGAACAAATTAATCTAGTTTTTGTTCTATTTCCATATCACTGGACAGACTTTCCACGGCGCATTTGCTGGATGAAAAATTGGAAAACTCAAAATGTAATTCTTATTTGTCAAGTAAAATTCAATATAAAAATTGATATCATTCTTCTAATTGTAATTAGCCGACTTTACACAATCGTAATCATCCCACTCTACTTTTCTTTCTTGCGTCGTTTGTACTTTTTGCCTAGCAAATGGGAAAAATTTTGCAAACTCGAGAGGGGATGGTGCTTTTATTGTTCATATTCTATCATTCCAAATTCATTCCCTTGATGAAGTTGCTATAAGTTAATTGTAATATTTGCGTATATGTGAGTAATTGGAAAATTATAGAAAAATGTCAATTAGTGAAAATACCGAACATTCCGATATAGTCCTACCGAAAGATATCGGTACGGATTTCACATTTAAACGCCAAATTGTTTGGTTCAATGCAATTGGGTTTTTATTGTTGCATTTGGCCGCCCTTTACGGGCTCTATTTGGTGCCCCAAACTCGTATGTACACGTTGATTTGGTGTAAGTTTTAATTTGTAGATTTACGGTTCGATTTTTTAATATTTTCCGGTAAAATTCTAGTGGTTTTCTGTGCTGTTTTTAGTGGTTTGGGCGTAACGATCGGTGCACACCGTCTATATGCCCATAAAGCATTCAAGGCGACTTTCTCGTTGAGATTAGTGCTGATCACTTTACACACCATAGCCGGACAAGTAAGTGGAAATAATTCGAATTTAATAGCCGATTTTGAATGAGTCTACTGTATCGGAAACTCGATCGTACGGATCGACATTGAGACAGCGACTCGTTCAGAATCTCCATTTTGTTATCAATTAATCGCTTCAATGATTGTAACAATTGTTGGTTTAATGGTGGTGACATGGAAATTTAACAAACCGTACCAAAGTTTCCATTATAATCACAATAATTACCTTTAATTTTTCTTCAATACAGAACTGTATGTATATTTGGGTGAGAGACCATCGCCAACACCACAAATACAGCGATACAGATGCCGATCCACATAATGCAACACGCGGCTTCTTTTTCTCGCATATTGGCTGGTTGATGAGCCGTAAACACCCGGCTGTTATCAATCGCGGTAAACTAATCGATTTATCCGATTTAGAAGCCGATAAACTGGTAATGTTCCAAAAGAAATACTACAAACTTCTATACACAATCTTCGCATTAGCTCTACCAATATTAGTACCGATCTACTTCTGGAACGAAACACCAATCAATTCATTATTTGTTAGTTATTTTGCACGATATTTAATCTTATTGAATATAACATGGTTGATTAACAGTGCTAATCATATGTTTGGTTATAAACCGTACGATCGGTGCGTTAATTTGTGCTATTCTAACAATAAAATTACACAATTTTTAATAATTACAGAACAATTAAATCGACCGAGAACCGTTTGGTTGCATTCTTATCAATAGGCGAAGGTTGGCATAATTATCACCACACATTCCCATCCGATTACCGGGCAGCTGAATTCGGCCTGCGCTACTCTCTAACGACAGCCGTCATCGATATTTTGGCCTATTTCGGGTTGATTTACGACCTAAAAGAGGCCAATAGCGATATGGTGAAGCATCGTCTCGAGAAGAAAGGAGATGGGAGTCATCCAAATCAAGAATTACTTGATGATAATTATTGTAAGATTCAAGATGATTTTACAATACGTCATGTTGTTAGTGCACAGGGTTAATTTTTGTTATATTTCCTCAATAATAGGGGAGGGTGTTGTTTTTTTATGAATAAAATTCTAAAATAATCGTCCTTTCTTTTATCAATTCCTATTATTCATTTTAAAATTCCAACATACTTTATGTGTTGATAAAAATGGTAGTTTTCGTGTTGTTGGTTCTATTTCTCGTTCAAATATCGAGTGAAATTCGAATCAACGGCCAAGGTAATTACTGAAAATCCAATTAAAAATTATTATTATTGGTGATAATTATTAGGGAAGATTTGCGGCCGTCCGATCGGCACGAATTTCAAGTTGGAAGCCCAGAATCGTATCGTTGGCGGTTACGATGTTGGCTACTATCGTTACCCATGGTACGCTGCCTTGATTAGCGACGATACTATCGTTTGTGGTGGTGTTTTAATTGGGCCCCGAATTGTCCTAACAGCCGGCCATTGTTATAAATCCTACGACAGCAATAATACAGAAAGACGCACAATGGAGAATTCAATGAATGTCACACTAGGTCTTTATAATAAATGCGAAAAAGAACCGACAAGACGAACGTTTCTCGTCGACAAAGTTATCGTCCATGAGAAATACAAGGAGAATTTCCCGTATTTCGATATAGCATTGGTGTTTTTGAAGGGCGATACGCGCAAATTCGAACCGATCTGTCTACCCTACAATAACGTAAAGAGACGACCAAAAGAGGGCACAGCTCCCGGTTTGGGCACGCTAAGATACCAAGGACCGATACCCTGTACCCTGCACGAAGTCCGTTTGTTGATCTATCACGACGATATCTGTCGCGATATGTTGAATCGAACTGATAACGATCCTAGTAAAATGGTAAACGGTTTCTGTGCCGGTTATCTTCAAGGCGGAATCGACACGTGCCAGGTACGAAACTATAAACTTATCCGAAACGAGTTTCGATTTGTTTATTTCAGGGCGATAGCGGTGGTCCGCTTCAAATTACCGATGATCAAGGCAATGTCATTTTATTGGGGATAGTTTCGTTCGGTTTCCGATGTGCAGATCCCGGTTATTTGGGCGTGTATACGGATGTTTCGAAATTTCTTGATTGGATTGAAAAGAAAGCGAATAAAAGATTGAGAAGTCGCCAAATTTCAAACGAACAAACAACAATTTCTTGTAAATATTAATCTTGTAAAATAATTCGATGATAATTGTTGAATTTCCAGTGCCACATCATCACCGATACCAGTTTTTCCCGCCATTTGTTCGACTACCAATCATATTGATTCTACGTAAGAATCGTTTCAACAAAATTAACAAGAGTATTATCGTACGCCATCCGATCAATAATAATTAAATCTATTCATACATGTAATATAACTATAAAGTTACAAAAAATTGTGGTGAATTATTTACAGGTTTTGTATGAAAACAACCATTATTTGAATAAATAAATTAACGGTTTCTCGTTTAATAAATCACATTACTTGCATTTTTATTACACGATGATGTTATTGCCTCTTCCAAATTACTATCTAATTTGTGATAATTTGCCGAATTTGGACGGCGACTTCTATATTGGCGTTTACCGCGGCGTCCTTCCAAAATTAACGCTAAAATCTATTTAAACAATCAATAATAACAATTTCATAAAACAATAATAATTACCTTTTGTTTATTGTGATAACAAATATAACCGACGATAAATATAAGACAAAGCATCATAAAATATGAAAAGAAATATGAATCACCTTCCATTTCGGTGGTATAATCAACAGCTTGTGATTCATCAATTGTATTCGGTTTGTTATTCTCTTTAGGTTTATTGGAGATTTTCAGATCATCAACAACATCTGTATCGTCGTCTTCTTCAGCTAAAATCACACGAATTAACACAAATTTTAGAAAAATTCAACTTACAATTGAAATCGTCTTGTTGTTTTAATTGTTGTTCTTCTTGAGTACCTTTCCTTTCAAAATCGGTCTGTATTGGTTGTTCAATAGTTCCACCATTCTGTTGTAAATCTTCAATATTTAATTTATCAACAGCATCGCCCTGTGGAGCTTCATTATTCTTTTCAGTTATTATTTCTGGTTTAGTATCTGTTTCCAATACAGATTTGTTATCAGATAATTTGTCACCTTCGGTTGTTTTTTTAACGTCAACAGTTGTTTTAGGAGTTTTAGGCTCAACAATTGGTTTCGGTGGTGAATTCGGTTTTGAATCGTCAACTAAATTTGGTTCAATTTTCGTAACTTGTGCTTGATTTAAGTTAGCCGGTTCCGGTTTATTTTCTTGTACTGTCTCTAATTTCGTGTTTTCTGGCAATTGATCGTCGGGTTTTACCGGCTTAGATTCATCTTTATGTACGTTGTTTAATTTAGAATCCTGTTTATTTTCGTTATGTGGATTTGATTGTGGTTTTGTCGAATCAATTTCTTCTTTTAATGCTAGTTTATCTTTCGTATTATCAGGCAATTGTACCGGTTTTTGAACTGTTTGATTCGATTTTATCTCATTTTTTTCATGTTTAACTAAATGTCCATAATAATATGATATAATACAAACAGGTTCTATTTCAAAAATGATGCCATCACCCTTACAAAGTTCAATACAATTCTCTTTTGAATTGATCAGTGTTTTCAAAATCTCTAATGATTGATTTGTCTGTGGTAAATCTGTTAGTATTGCTACATTATCACAGATTGTATTTAGATTATATCTCTTATAGAAATCAAATGTTAATTCTGGAATTTCAGTATTTTCAGTCTGATTACAACACGTGATGTATGAATTATAGAATAGTAAACACAATAAATCCTTTTTTGTTGGTTGTTTTTCTGTTAATTTCAAATTTTTACAATTACTGAATATCTTGACATTATTTTTATTTGTATCAGTATCAATTTTCGGACATACTGTTTTAATTGTTTCATAGAATGTTACATTCTTTGTCGGTGCTCCCAATACTGTTCCAATATAAAATATCGACAACACATATACGATTTCCATTCTTTTACACGGTTTTTCATCAAAAAATTCCAGGAAAAGCTAAAAATTTGACACAACTCACTTTTAACATTAAAAAAACTTTTAAATAAATCTTAAACAATCATTGGATTATTAAAATTATTAAAATTAATTATTGCTTTTTTAAAATATTTATTATTTACTTACAATTAAATTCGAGTAAATCTGTAATTAATATTTACGAATTTAACTAACGACACAACCTTTTTGACAGAACGCAGAATCGATGACAACCAAATCCGGCAAATCTACCAACCTAACAAACTAAATACACCAGACACTAGTAACATAAGTTATGTTCCAACCCACAATAATATCAGGGATAATTTCACAATTTAACTTCAAAAATCAGTGTAGATTCTCAACTTATATAATTTGAAATCCGCCGATTCTTCCATAATTAAAAATATATTTTGGACACCTCTAAAATTCTTCAGTTTTACAATTAGTTTTTCTTGGAACGAAACTATTAAGACGATTTTAGAATTTGACTAAGGTCGCCTACATACGGTAATCTTGTGAACTAAGGCTGTCTTCCCGCGACGATTGTACCAATTTGAACCGTTTATCGTGGCGATAATTGAATAAAATCATCGCGATAAACGATTTACGTCAACAAATAAACAACAAAGGGAGCCGAATCGTCAATTAAACCAACCAAATCGAGATTAATTTGTTGATTGTAACGATTTGAAAGGAAATACGTCTTGAAATTGGCACAAAACTTACTAAACAATCCCTTTGTGTTCATTGTAAAGATTTGTAAAAGAATCTAAACTTAATAAGGATGTCAATTAAAGTGATATTGCATTCTTGTTAAGACGTCAACAACAATAACAATGATATTTCCACACCGGCAGCATCTAATTTAAAAACTAATTTTATTTAACTGCATAATAACAGGGGACGGTCTATTTATCTATCTATCAAATTTTATTATTATATCACACATATACAGATTACAATTTAAATAAATACAATTGAATGTTATTGTTGAGTTGGGGCGGTCTGTTGAAAAGTTTACATTTGAATTGGAACTTTAAACAACTGGTAAGTTATTTATTACAACATTTTTTCTAATTTTCTATTAATACAAAATTAATATTTCATAACAACGAAATAATTAAGCCAAAATTTCCGCGTCTCTCTATTTAATACAACGTAGAATAAGAATAAAACAAAACCTTGTAAAGTTGATGTTATACAAAATATATAAAATAAAAACATTCTTAAATTCGATTTCGGTAATATTAGCGCGATTATCCCAATTAACCAGGGTATACCTAGAACGAAAAACAATAAAATCCCTAAATACATTTGTAATTTGTACGATGTTTGTTGTATTGTTGTTAATTTTCGGTTTGTTATCTGATAAATAATCAAACAAAATATTATAAAATTGGTTAATGTAATTAAACAAATCGGCAATAATACCGTTAAATATAACAATAAATCATGTGGATAACAAATTGAATAATCATTAATCGTTATGTAAGTTTGTTTAGTTGTTAATACAACAATTAAAATAAATATTAACGGTGATAACCAGCCGATTATTGTTGTTTTTAACAATAAATTATTCGGTATAATTACGAATACTTTAACGAAACGTAAATATTGTAAAATCGCATAAATCAACATCCATAAAAATTTACACAAAACAATATAGTGTAATATTGTACCAATTATTGTACAATTAAATTCCGATTGGCGTAATTCTTTTATTTCATTTAAATATAAACAAATTATCTCCAACAAAATTACAATCGATAGATTCAATAGAATTTTGGTGCCTAATGATTGTCGCCACTTTTTGTACAATAAAGCCGTCAGAAATATACCAAAAATACCGAAAATTGACAATAAACAACCGATTATTGTTAGAATTTCCAACAGGAAATCACCGAATTCGTTCATCAATTGATTGTTATTATTGCTGATTAATAAGGCGAAATTTGTTAAATGTACAAACGAACACAGATAGAGATTTGTGTGATTGTTGAATTTGCCGTAGTAATTAACCCCAATTTGGGACCATTTACCTTTCTTTTTAGCGAAATTTCCGTAATCCCAATACGCACAATTCTCGATATTTGTCCGATTCGAATGCAATAAAATCTGTATCGGACTAGTTAAATACGAACCGTATCCGGGTATATCGAGATCGATAATGAAACTACCAGTCTTGTAGTCTTCATCGATGAATAATCGATCGTTTTCATAGATCAATATCTGCACAAACACCTCGGCTAAAGTTGAATTGGTCTCGTTGCGGATCTGTTCGAAGATTGTCTCAGGAATACAAATAATAAATTTCAAATTATCCTGATTTATGTCGTTGAAACTACAAGAACCGGTCAGTAAATTTTCTAGAATCAATTCCGATTGATTGTTGGAGACAATCAAGCCGGTAATATTGGTTAGAAACGGGTTGAAAACGTTCAAAATTAGGTGTTCTTTTCGAATTAAAATCGTGCGATTTATTCGCGAATAATTACAATTTCTCAGTAGATCCTCAATTTTGTATAGAGTCTCATCGGTTAGACTCAATAAATCTTCGGATTTTTGTAGAATTTCCTCGTCGATTTGCAGAAATTCGTCAATAATCGTTAGCATATAAAACAAATCGTCTACATGCGCGATTTCGAATCGATTCAAGATTTTCGTTAGATAATAAATATCGTAAATTGTGAAATTCTCAATAGTTTCCACAAGTTTTGCTATAACTTCGATAATTATCGTCGTATTATCGTTGAAATAATTCATTAATAATTGCGTTTGTTGATTCAAAACGAATTTCTGTTGGCAATTATTTTGGATTTGATTCCATTTGGCACCGGTGGAGAAATCACCACCACATTTTCGGATAATTGGCGAATTCCGGTGATCTAAACAGATCTCTATCGGTAGAATTCGAGTGTTGATTGTTGTAATTGGCCAATTTATTACCAAAATTATCGTTTAAAATTGTTTGTTCCGGGAGACAATAATCGGATGATTTCAGATCGAAATTTCCAATAATTTCGCGTTTAAATTGCTTTAATTTCAATGTAATCAACGTGTACTCAAGGATTATATCGAATCGACGATTCGTCGTTATATGCAACAATAATTCCAAACTATCGTTCTGATTCAAATTGAAATTAACAATTTCCATCAGACGTATCTCCGGTTTGAAATCTTCTAAATCGTCCTCTAAATGATCGATGAATTTCTTTATAAACTTCCTTAAATCACAAGTGTAAACTTTACAGATATTTTTCAGGAATAATAGTAACGCATACTCGTTACCTTTACGTTCTTTCTTGTATGCTATCGCTTTATTCGTTCGAATTATTGAATTGGAATAAGAAATTTCGCACCAATATTGCCCAATATATTTCTCCAATTCTATACGATAAACTACGAATTGTTTTGACTGGTAATAATTCGACTGCCACACTTTTCTAGTTGATTGTTTCTTAGTTAAATATTTCGAAGCATCAGTAAAACAATAAATATTATTGTCAGTTAGATTCAAATACTGTGCTGTGTAGATGATTAAATATAATTTCCGTTTTTTTGGTTCAAACGTTAATACAATATCTAAATTATAAGTATTGATTAATTGACCTTCTTTGTAGTTGAATTGTTTACAATTTCCTCTATTTGTTGTGAGATCTGAACAAATTCGATTGTTGTTATCGTTATCATCGAGTAAAAATGGAATTTTTGTCAAAATTGCTTCATCATTTATTTGATTTTGATGGATCTGATAACCGAAATAATTTAATTTTCGTCTAAATTACAGGAAATTTTCAAATTTACCTTTTCTGTTGATTCGCTGATTGTTTGGTATAGAATTATTAATAAAATTAAATAATTATTCGTTCTTGTTCTATGCATAATTTCTATACAATGACAGTTACACACTAATTTTAATCTAATTAATTGTTTAAACATTGTAATTAAACGTTGATAACTGAATTTGTTTGTTAAATATAATTAAATTTCTATTAAATTAAGCAAATAAACAGATGAATTCTAGGCGCCATTATTAGAAATTTGTGGTATTTTTATTTGTTTAAACACAACAGATGAATAAATCAATAATTTATAGTTGTTTTGGAAAGAATTTTACCTAAAACTATTTACAAAACAATAATAATTCGTTGAAACGAACTTAAACGATTATATTTTCGTTTGTTTCATCAATTTTTGCATAAATTTCGATGAAATTTTAACAAAAAATGCATAAATATAATATTATTGAAAATTTTTACCCGGCGCATCCACCATTTTTTACATATACACGAATTTTTATCCATTTCTCTAAAACTATAAAGAACACATAAATACGGATTTTTTTTAATCAAAATTACAATAAATTAGCTTCTAAACGGTACTGAATACTCCAGTGTTATCCACAATTTTGTGTTTTATGAATATTTGAAATAAATCTTGCGTTTTTATTATTTTATTCGTAGGCTAATACAAGGATGTGGACGTGGTTCTACATAATCTTCGTAAATTTCCTGTTAACATCGATCGATGCCCATTCCCGAAGGAGTATCGATCTAATAGCAGCACACAGTTTAATATCAGACAATCGTCTACCACGTGATCTAACACCAGATAGTTACTATTTAGAATTAGAACCGTACCCTATTGACGGCTATTTTAGAGGCCATGTCAAGATTAATGTAACATGGCAAGAACCTACCGATCATATAACCTTACATGCCCATGAGGAACTGGATATTTTCAAAATTATCGTTACACAAATCGCTCTAGACGATGAAACGTAAGTTAGAAGTTTTTCTTGAATTAGAACTATTAAAATTTTGATTATTATAGGAGAAAAACGTCCAGTACTCCGTTAAAACCGAAGGAAATTATCGTAACAAAGACTGAACGCATACCGAAAAAGCCGTTTTATGTGATCCATTTGGAGAAAACTATAGACCGTGGGGCCCAATGTGAAATCGATCTGACTTTTAAAGGCAACTTATTTAACGATAGCAGCGAGGGTTTATTTAGAAGTAGCTACCAAGACTCTGAGAGCAAGTCGAAGAAATGGTTTGTTGCTACTCATTTACGGCCGAATCTAGCTCGTACGGTTTTCCCATGTTTCGATGAGCCCTCCTATAAAGTACCGTTCATTGTTCGAGTAGCTCGACACAAAGATATGGTAGCTATATCGAATATGCCGTTAGATTTCTCTGAGAAAATGTAAAAAATCAAGAATTTCCAAAAAAATATACGATAATGATCTAACTTTTAGGGAGAATAAAACCGATTGGTTGTGGGATCAATTCCAAAAAACACCACCAATGTCAACTTTCACTCTAGGAATTTTAGTTTCAGAATTCAGTAATACTTCTTATAATACGACAGATGAAGAGAACAATTTTAATTATGAAATCAGAATTTGGGCACGTCCCGGTTTTATTGCAGCACTACAAAACGTTACCGAAAAAGTCCACAAATCGGTCAAAATTTTAGAGGAATTCTGGGGGACTCCCTATCCGTTACCAAAACTCGATCTTATCGCTTTACCAAACTATCAAGCTACTCGTCCGGCCGACAATTGGGGTCTACTATTATTTAAGTAAAAATTTGGAAATTTCCCGTTAGTTTAGGCGTAAAATTTGTGATATTTGTAGGGAAAGCGAACTGAGTGGAAAAGGCTCCTGGCATTTGACACAAGAGTTGGCTTATCAGTGGTTGGGCGCTCTAGCAACGCCGTTTTGGTGGAGTGATGCTCATGTTAATAATGCTTTAGTCCGTTATGTTACCGCTTATACAACAATGAAGGTAATTAGCAATTTTATTGAAATTTAATTTAAATCGTCGAAATTTAGATGGATATCAATGAGTCGTTCAATAATTGGCCAATGACAATGCTATATTCGATTTATTACGAATTCAGTAAGCGTTATCCTCATGGGAAGAGTACAGCAATTAAGCAAGACTCAACATCAGCCAAAACGGAGCTAGTTTTCCGGATGTTAAATTATACGCTAGGTGAACGAACATTTAAACACGGCTTACAGAAATTTATGGCAGACAGGTAATGTTTAAAAATTTGTAAATTAATTATCCCAATTAAATTTAATTATAGGCAATATAAAACCTTCTTCTCTGATGATATTTGGCACGCTTTAAGCGAACAAGCCAAATTCGATAATGCTATAGATCCTTCAGTTCCGCTAAATTCCGTTGTCGGTTCTTGGATAACAAAAGATCGTCTTCCTGTTGTTAACGTTACACGAAACTATGACGACAATAGTGGCACCATTAGTCAAGTATGAAAATCGAGTTTAAAATGATAATTCCTCTAGAATCTCATTGGTTTTTTTTTGTTTCAAAAGCGAGTCTATTTAAGAGAACGTCCACATGATGTACCAGATCAGGAGAAATTCGTCTGGTGGATTCCTATCGTGTTAATCCGTCAAGATCGTATGAATTTCACAAATTCCACACCGACTGTTTGGATGAAGAAACAGAAAGAGATACGTTTAGATGGCATGCCGGCTGATGATCAGTTTATTATTGTGAATCCGGAAGAAATCGGGCCATTTCCTGTAAATTACGATGTTAGAAATTGGAATTTATTGGCGCAATATTTATGTAGTGAGAATCGTTTGAAAATTCCGGTAAATACAAGAGCCAAATTGTTGCACGATGCTTGGAATTTAGCATATGCTGGTGATTTAAGTTTTGCAACAGCTTTAAATATGACACTGTTTTTGAAACATGAACGCGATTATCTTGCATGGGATCCAGTCTTTACTTTAATCGATCATATTGGACGACATATCGATAGTACGGACGTTCATAAGAAATTCCAAGTAAGTTTACAAAAATTCCAAAATAAGCCCCGTTAAATCAATGATTGTAGACTTACGTTCGGTTATTGTTAACACCATTGTATGAGGAATTGGGCGATGAACCCCAAGAGGGTGAATGTGATGGCCGGACACATCTACGGAGTTCCTCGAAGATTTTCTTATGTCAAGCCGGTTATAAACCGTGTATTGAAGAGGCACAAGCCGCTTTCAAAAAGTGGATGGAAAGCGATAATCCCGATGAAGGAAATCCGTAATTACTCTCAATCCTCAGTTAACACCCATCAAAAGAATGATATTTTTAGGGTTTCTAATCAATATATTTGTCCAGTATTCAAGTGGGGCACAAAAGAAGAATGGGAATTCGGTTTGCAGCGAGTTATTAAATTCCCACCGAATCGTAAACAAAACGAACGGACTTATTTGTTGAAAACATTAGCCGGATGTCCGAATGATGCTGAGAAAATTGAGCGTTTATTGAATATAACAATTCTAGAACAAAATGGCAATTTTACTGATAATGATGTACATTTGATATTTAGTATGTTAACGGGTAGTGCTAACGGATATACAACTTTATTCCATTTCTTGAAGAAGAACTGGGATGTTATCAAGCAAAGGTGAGCATTTTTTGAGTAAATAATGTATAATTGTTTGCCGATACTTGACTGTTTCTAAAAATATACCGAAGGTGAGTATACCGCTATGTTACTTGAATAGTTCCAGCAATACGACTGAAAAATTTTTCAAAGATTTATAAGAAATCCCTGTAGATCATTTAAGCAAAATTTGAACCACATAAATCATTGGGAAGTTGGTCAAAAATGAAAAAAAATATGGGGAGAGCATTATTGTGAGTCTTCTGGGATTTCGAAATCGCAATATTTTCTAAGACGACAGTTTTGTTACCAACTTTCCGGTGACCTATGGGGTTCAAATATTGGTAAATTGATCTCCAAAGACTCCATTAAAATCATTTTTTTAAACAAGAATTAACTTGATAACGCAGTTTTCGTAACTGTATGGCCGAATTCTGGTCACTTGCAAATCTAAGCGTTGTCTAATTATTTATCGATAACTATCCCAAAACAAAATAGCAGAACGTGCATCGCTTAAAATTTGATTTATGAATATTCCATTCCTACAAAATGCATTGTTTTTGATAAGTAAAAAATGCAATAAATATAAAACCACTTGTTGCAGGTATAATTTGAAATATTTTTTTATCATTCGCTATTTGCTATTTTTAAAATATGCAAGTAATGATTGCAACAATATACTTAAAGTATACGTTTACAGTAAATAATGGACTTGATATATTAAATTAAATGTTGATGAAGTATTTATTTTAACCTTTAGTACAATTTTTTTAAATTACCGCAGTGGTAAAAACGAAATTCACTGTTATTACTTTTTTTTTAATATAAACGAATATTTAATAGCATTCCAACAGTAGTAATTATTCTACCAAACAATAATATCGTGTAGTTTGTAGAGGATTATTATAAATCAAATTTCAATTGTAATTATGACCACAAATTACAGATAGATACTATCGTTTCAATTATTTCCAAGAAATTACAGGTGTTGCACTTCTATCTTGCTCTTGAGAGAAATATTGATAGGTTAATGATAATTATTACACGAAAAATAAAGCGATAGTGCTTTGAATATGGCAAATATTTACCATTTCTCTAGTTCAAACTTGATTTACAAACAATTTACAATCCCTAGAAACGTCTTAATATCACGATTGTTATCCAAATATTAATAACATTCAAAGTCCAAATAGCAAGACTATTGACACAAAAATAGATCAAAATCGAGTAAGATTATTTTGTTAAAATGCTTCACTCAACTCAGTTATCTAAACCTTCTCTAAAAAGGAAACAAAGGAATTGTGTCAAAATTTAGTGTTTGTTATTGTTTTTGAAGTACTTGTTAACGGTCAGAATTGCATTACAAAATCCTTATCAGTTTTTTAAAATAAATTGCTACATTTAACCTCGATTGATAACACGAATAATCTTTATCTCTATTTGCATTGCATTTTTATTTTCCATGTAAATTCAAAGGCTTGAAGGTAAACTTCAATTATGGAATAGTTTAATAACATCAGCAACTAGTGTTTTCAAAACACAAGAAGGTCTAGACATGGTGTCCGAATTGTACGTTCAACGACAAAACGAATTCGGTACGGCCGATTTTGTCGTCGAGAAAGCATTGAAGAATATCAAAGAAGAAACGAAATGGAGCAATGATAACCTTCCAGTTATCGAAAAATGGTTAGACGGTTATTTACGAGCGAACAATTCGACGAATTGACATGCGAAATAATTCCGCCAATCCAAATATTATTAATCATCTTTAGAGTAGATTTATTATTTCGAATAAGAAATTATAGAATTGTTTAACAATATTTATTAAAATAAATAAATTAAAACTATAACCAATTCTTTTTAGCTAAAGCTAGGACTGTATCTTTTAATTTGCGTCGATGGTGCGGCCCTAAGAGGTCTTTCCGGCTCCAGTCGGTGTCTTGGAAGTTTTCTAAACTATTTTGAACTTTTCCTCGTTCGGTGCAAATAGGCTTCAACATCACTAAAATGTGATAGAGTTCAGTTGGTGCAATTTCGTTGATTTCCGCCAAATATGCCTCCCAAGAGAACTGTTCTAAATCCAAATTGAAGCGTTTCAAATTCTCGATAAACGAATTGTAATATAAACGAATAAATTCATCTATGTGTTGATCAAGGACTGTATTCATCACACTAGTGAATAGAAAGAAGATTAAATCACGTACAGCGGAAGCGTAACGCATGATTTGTAAATCAACGATTTTATTAGCAATTGGTCGATTTTGATTGTCTTTTAATATCATGGTATTACTGACCCAATAATCGGAATGCGCCATTGTACCCCACGGTTCATTCGGCGGTGGTCGATCAACATACGGATTAGCAATAGCATGATCGCAAATCTCTTGTAAGCGTTTCAAATACGGTTGTAATTCCGGAATTTCGCGAGCTCCTTCCATAATACTGTCATGGAACGCTTGACCAACTTCCGGTGGTAACTGTTCCAAGCCTTTATTCTTCGCCAGAGCTGGCATTACTTTATCCTGGAATTGTTGCGGTTTTAATAGTTTCAAAGCAATAGGAACTGCATGGAATCTGGCTAAATCTTTGACAATCAATTTCGTTGAATCTAAATCGAAACCGACAAGACGATCTTCAGTTTTGAATCCCAGTAATTTGAGATTTTCGAATAGTAAAACGCCATTTTCATCGACTTCGTTTTGATTCTCATCTAAACAGACACGAGCGCCGTAACATTTAGGGAATAGATTTTCGTACAATTCGTTCTCATCAACAAGACCGTAATCTTTCTGCAGTTGTGTTAAAGTCGGTATTGTTTCCATATAAGCGAT
This sequence comes from Mylabris phalerata, assembly GCA_020740385.1. NCBI lineage: Eukaryota > Metazoa > Arthropoda > Insecta > Coleoptera > Meloidae > Mylabris > Mylabris phalerata. The sequence goes on along the minus strand of JAJEOX010000299.1, from coordinate 3,321,293 downwards.
AACTTCTTTTTTGAATGTTACCGGAATATCGAAAGCAAGCCGTAACATCTCATTAACTGGTATCAATTTAGCAACGAGATTTAAAGTTTGTTCTTTCTCGTTAGTTTTCCTGTATTTTAGATCAACAGCCAACATAACACTACCGTAATGTTCACCGGGCGATGTTAAAAGGGTGGTTTTCTGATCCAGAATCTCCACATCCTCCCCCAATGATTTCGTTAATAAAGCACACAAATTATTAACCTTCGATTTCACCATAATCAACCGAAACGTTTCAATCTTCTATTGATTCACTGATAATCACTTCAATGTTGACTTGTAGACGTTTATTATGAAACTGATGTCTACTGTATTTTCACAACACCCGATACACACACTTAATGGACAGTTGTCACGTGGTTCTAGTACGTCTCATAAACAATTTCAATTTATAAAATTGTACAATAGCCAAGCTAAATTGTCCAAAATTGACATTCATTAATCTTCCTGTACCGTTATATAACAACTCATCCGTAATTACAGTTGTTCTAATTTCGATTTGAAAGGCCCCGGAAAAATTCTATCTGATCGTGAAAATTACATCATTTAGGAGCAACAAACAGACCGATAAACAATTTTTTGTATTGAATTATTGATTATACCAATTAAATAAATGAATGGTAATTTATGTAAAATAAACAATTCGTTGATTTTCAATATTCATAATGAAACTGTTCGCGAAACCTTTGGCTTCCAACCAAATTTCTATTCTAAATTCGACTATTGAGGAGTGTTTTTTAAAAATAGGCCGTGGATATTCACTAGAAAGGAAACGAAAATAAACTAAATTCATTGCGTCAATTTATTGCTTATAAAGTAGAATTTAAAGTTGAAAATTTGAGTGAATTTTCTAAATTACTTTTCTTATTGTAAGAGTGCAATTAGCTGTACGAAATGAAAAAGTAGAAAGATAGAAGGTTGTTTACCTTCAATTAGAAATGTTAGCAGTTCGCCTCATTTTCTAATAAATTATAAATTGGCGCTATTGTAATGGAATCTAACACCAACAATTCGATTTTTAATTACGCAATATTTTTTAACATTAACATCATTTTTTAATAAGTTGTTTGTGCGTCCTTCTAACACACAAACATTTAATCTTCGAATATCTAATTTTCGTTATTTTTAATTACAAATAATCTAACGACACGTACTCATTTCGAGATAAAATTCTTTTTAACGAATCTACAGGACGTTCCAGTCTAAACGATAAGACAATTTGATGAAGGCATGCACTGTTAATTATTTAAGTAGAAAAGCTTGTTTATTTCTGTCCTATCGATTTGATTACTGAACAATAGATGATTGGAATCGAACTACAATGTCAATATTTAATTTAGAAATATGCGAGAAACGCACACACGTGAGGTTCTCAAGATCATCGATTTATAAATTAATTTTAATACTTGAGATGTCCTCGTGGTTAATTTATTGATACTTTGCGACATCGATATTAAATTTTATCATCAAAGAAAACAATAGGCGTAATAAATTACCTTGAAATTGCAATCAAATTTGGAATTAGGTTTTCATAGAAATTTTCTCCATCTCAACAAATTTATTCTAAATAAAACAATAATACAATTGTTTCAATATTTATTATTGTTTGCTATGCCATAAATTATTTATTATATTTTTGATGTTTTCTATATTTGTCAAACGATGTCACAAGATTAGTGTGTTTGATAAAATTCCAAGGAAAATCAATTTCCTAGAAACTAAAAAAATAAACAAATTTTGCGAGACTAGTTAATAAACAGAACGGAAGTTATTCATTGTCGAAAACAAGACTTAATTGGAAGGACAATAACCACAATTACACCTTCAGATATTCCGTGAATTACCTAATTAGAAGTTTTAGTGGGTATTTAGGGAAACCGGATGATATAAATTTGTCATTTGGGCTGTAAATTTAAAGCTACAATCCTTAAGGGCCGTTTACACGCTCAAACCATTTGTGCAAATTGGTTTGAACAAGCCAGTTTGCACAAATAAATCGTTACGGTTAAACGTTGGCTTGAAGTTTGCGCAAACCAAAAAACGTGAACATGTAAACGGCAACATTTGAGTTAAATTTGCGCAAACGGTTTGAACAAACCGGTTTGAGCGTGTAAACGGCCCTTTATAAGGCTTAAAATCACTAATGGTAGGCAATAAATCAAAATAAGTCGTAAACAGATCTATTGATTCTTTTATACAGTCCGATTCAGTAAAGTATGGACAGTAAGCTATAACTCTTCTATTTTTTAATTGAATAAAAAAATGTATACAAGAATTCGAAGGGGAACACCTAGACTATCTATTGGAATTGGAAAAACCCTTCTACGGTATTTGGAAATAGGAAACTCGGCACGAAAATAATATCAACATTTTGAAAAGTTAATTTCTCTTCGCGAAAAAAGGTTAAAAAATTGTGAATTTTCGGAGGGGTGATTGAACTGTTTCAAAAATCTAGGTCAGGGAATCCCTTGGCCCACTAGCAATAAATTTGTAAAGCAAGAAGACTTGAAATTTGAAGGACAGTACAATTTGGCCAATTCGATACACTAAACATCTGTTTTTGTGTTATCTTTCCCTTCTCAGTCTTGTTTTATTTATTTCTTTTCAACTTGTGCATTTTTTCAAAAGTTAACCATCGACATCTGTACTACCCTTCAAATTTTGTATTCTCTTGCTTCACAAATTTATTGCTGGTGGGTCAAGGGATTCCCTGACCTAGATTTTTGAATTAATTCATTCACCCCTTCGAATATTCACAATATTTCACGAAGATAAATTAATTTTTCAAAATGGTGATATTATTTTCGTATCTAGGTTAACTTCAAGTTTTCAAATTAAGGAATTTTCCATGCAATATTGCGTAATTCTCAAAAGTTAACGTCGATTTTTCCGATTTCCAAATAATGTAGGAGAGTTTTTCCAATTCCAATAGATCGCCTAGGTGTTCCCCTTCGAATTCTTATACAGTTCGATTCAGTAAAGTATGGACAGTAAGCTATAAAGTCTAATAACTCTTCTACTTTTTAATCGAATGAAAAAAATTTATACAAGAATTCGAAGGGGAACATCTAGGCTATCTATCGGAATTGGAAAAACCCTTCTACAATATTTGGAAATCGGAAAACTCGACGTTAACTTTTGAGAATTACGCAATGTTTCTAAATTTAAAAACTCGAAGTTACGAAAATAATATCAACATTTTGAAAAATTAATTTCGCGTCGCCAAAAAAAGGTTAAAAAATTGTGAATTTTCGGAGGGGTGATTGAACTGCTCAAAAATCTAGGTCAGGGAATCCCTTGGCCCACCAGCAATAAATTTGTAAAGCAAGACTTAAAATTTGAAGGGCAGGCATCTGTTTCTGTGTTAGGTTTTCCTTCTCCGTCTTGTTTTATTTATTTCTTTTCAACTTGTGCATTTCTTCGAAAGTTAGCCATCGACATCTGTACTGCCCTTCAAATTTTGTATTTTTTTGCTTTAGAAATGTATTGCTGGTGGGCCAAGGGATTCCCTGACCTGGATTTTTGAAACAGTTCAATCACCCTTCGAATATTCACAATATTTTAAACTTTTTTTTTCGCCAAGAGAAATTAATTTTTCAAAATGGTGATATTAGTTTCGTGTCGAGTTTTCAAATTTAGTAATTTTCCATGCAATATTGCGTAATTCTCAAAAGTTAACATCTATTTTTTCGATTTTCAAATATCGTAGCAGAGTTTTTCCAAGCTTAGGTCTTCCCCTTCGAATTCTTGTATAAATTTTTTCATTCGATTGAAAAATAGATGTTATTACTTTATAGCTTACTGTCCATACTTTACTGAATCGGACTGTATTTAGCAATTTTCTATTTTAAAACCATAAGAAACCAATGTCTTGTAAAACTCCAAATATCTTTAGTTAAGAAACTACCTGTTTTAAAATAGCTTGGTATGATTCTACAAAATATCTGTACAAAAACTTTAAATATTTAAGATAGCTCAATATTTCACCATTAACTTCATTGTTGAATTTATTACTTTAGTTAATCTGTTAAGTCCTGAAATATACTATACTGGGGTACAAGGGTGGTTATTTTGAACTGATTGCCTTATTTTCTTATTCTTAATCAATCAATTTCAGCCTACCAAAATAAATATTAGAGCATCTAATAAGAACATCATTATAAAAAAGGGTGATAATTTTTGAAAATTTAAACAATTTCTTCTCATTTTTAAATCATACAATGAATACATTTTTAATCTGTTTAAGCAAAATTTGAAGATACTTGAATAATCTTCTGAGTTTGCCATTTCTGCTTTTAATTTGATACTACTTCAGTCTCATAAACATGATAATTTCAAGATTACATTCTCCAATTTCTTTGCATCTTCTAGATTTTGTTTCTAAAGTGTATACTGGACCTAAAAACACAAAAATATATAAATAGCTCTTTTGTTTCTCTAGAAATGTAGAAAACTGGATACACCAAGATTACAGAAAATTAAAGTCTTCAATAGCCCATTTCGCTGATTTTCCTTCTGCCATCGGTCAGTTCTTGGTCCCTGAAAAACAATTTTGAAATTAATAAAAATGCCAATCAACTTAGAACCGTTTTTGTTGAAATCATTTATCATTAGAATTCTTTGTGCGATAAATTTGGTGGAGGTTTTGAACCTCCGGAAAAAAGGAGAATAGAGGATAGGTAAGAAACAGTAGGGAAATGGGGGGTCAATGGGAGAATTTCAATATTTTTGGGTCACCATGGTAAAGGAATTAAGGTATCACAGATTTAAGGATGGAGATGAAATACAATTTTTTTTCGTTTTGTTTTGTTTGCGTGAATGTTGGAAAATATTGCTGAATAAATGACTAAACTTTTTTCATACAAAAAAGTGAACATAGGAGATCCAAGATATGCTTAACAATAATTATAATAATCATAAACCTAAAATAAAACCATTAGAGATCCTAATATAACCCCATATACAAATTTAGAATAAAAAATAATAGTAATAGAAATAATCGTGTTAAAAATTGGAACATAATTGGAAATTCGAATTGTTTATTTTTGAATAAAATTTGAAATTAAAAAATATACTGAAAATTAGAATCTCTAATAAGATATAGTTAAAAAATATGAGTAAAGCTAGCAATTTTGCATGTTGAAATTATGATAATTAATGATAATATTGCACATCACTGCAACTTGTTTTACAGGCATTTTGGAAGACAGATTCCATCTCGTTGCCTTTAAATACAATTTGAATGATGGTTCCATTTATATAAAAACAAAGATATACAATTCAATATTACAAAATTCACAACGAAAAATAAATAAACGAAAAAATAACTGCGACAAACGCCCTTTGTCAACATTTTTGCTTTTACAATTTGATTTTCTCACTATTGAATTGTATATCTTCACAAATATTGTTTTCATTAAACTTTTATAACTATTTGTGATTACAGATTTGTACTCTTCTTTTTTTCAATTGTTAACAAAAATACACGTCGTAATTGACGATCTTTGCTTAGATGTTGTTCTGATTTTGTAACAAAATAGCATTATTAATATTGGAAATTTAATTGAAATTTTAAATCGAAAATGTCTCCAACAATTACACAAATTAATCAGTACATGCTTGTAAAACAAATTCTACAAGCTGGTGTCATTATTAGAAAAATTACGATTTAATTTTGTATTAAATCAATGCTATTTTGTTATGTGCAGAATCTTTTTTCTTTGAGAAAAAAAATTGTGTGTGTGACACTTATTGAGCTCAGCTCACAAAATACAAACTCAAATCATCTCTCTCATTCGCAAAATTAACAGTTTTAGATTAAAAAAAATCACATTCAGAAATAGACTTAAGTAAATAGTTTAAAACTATGTAATATTTACAAATCTAAATGGCAACCTTTATCTAATCATTTTGTTGAAAATGATGGTTGCTTATTAATATCACAGTGCGGCTGAACAGGACAATCTCCTAATATCGAAATTCTTTCCAATATTTCTACTTGTTTGAGTAGGAATTTGTGCTTTAATTACAGCATCGATGATTAGAAAGGCTTTTTTTTGAAGATTCTTGTATTGTCGTGTTCACTCGCTGACTGGCTAAAAAATAAAACAAAACAGACTTATAATTAAATAGTTTCTCAGTTATATGTTCACTCTGCGCAATTATATAAAGGTATTAAATGTCTTTTATCCTGGCATCTGCGATGTTTCGTTGACCACCAACATTTTTGCGGTCAAGCTTGTACTTTGAGTAGCATCTTCAACTGGCTGGCAATATCCAGTTGGGCTACATTCGATTTATCGTGTTGACGATGGAATTGTACAATCGGCTTTGTTGATGATGATGACGGTATTGTTGTTGTTGTTGTCGTGGTTGTATTCGGGGATGTTAATTGTTGCATCCAATGTTGGGGTGGTGTTGGTAATGTTGATGGTGATGGTGGTTCACTCCATTTACAACCAGCATAATGGCCAGCAACTAAACCAGGCGATTGACGTGGACTTGTACGTATTTCTGGTGAACGTACCCGAGGACTTGGAGTTTTCTTCGAACTATTATAAATAGTACTGGTAGTGTTTTTTTGATATTTCTCAGGTGTAGTTCGACTATTGCTGCAATCTAAATTCTTTCTCGCCATCATCTACAATCAAATCATAGAACCGTAGTAATTGTAGAAAACCAGAAGTTGATTCTATTGACACACTTTTCAACAGTCTTTGTTTACTTTGTTTTTTTTTTGTTTATTTTTATTTTACTTTTTTTTTGTTAAAACGAAAAAAAATAGAAATAAACTATGAAAAAATACAATTTATCACAGGCCGAGGTGGCAATTTTTTTGTAGTATTAATTAAAACTGTCAATCAGGTAGAGATTACGACGCGTTATCACTTTTTTGTGTTTTTTTTTTAAATTTTATATTTACTACTTCAATATATTCACAACTATCACAAAATGGACGCGTCGTCAATATTACCAAACAAACAAAGACGACAAGATTCCAGCTGTTCGTTCTGTCTCGTTTTCACCCATATAAACCATATGACTTCCTGTTGTCGCTTGTTTTTTTTCTTCTTTTGTTATATCTAATATTACACTCTAATACGCACACAAAATCACACTAAAAATTATTATTTTCTCTCCGCCTCTGCTAATATTTTTCACATCAATAATAATCTCCACAATAATATTCTATTGACGGATCGAACAGTTCTAAAAGAACAGCTATTCCCAGCTTGATTGATAATAAAAACAGCACCTTGGCTACAACACAACTGCCTTTCACCTTCCTTCATGTCACAAACAGAAATGGCGACCGTTCTCTAAAGTTGTTGTGATCGTGATCGGGCTGCGTCATTTGTTTGCGTCAATCGATAGAAAGCCTACTTTGAATGGTGGCACGAAGTCACGTAGACACCCTCCCATTGGCTAACAAACAAAGATACAACGATATCATCGCCCGGTTTTATTTGTGTTTTGTTCACGAATGTTCACGAATTTGTATAATGATCGAAGTAAACAAGATTTTTTATAACAAAAACAATAATTATAATAAAAAAATTACATTCTAGATAAATAGAAAATTATTAGAATTAATTGAAATTTATCGATATATTATTTTATCAATAATCCTGGATATAATAAATTGATACGTGTCAAAAATAGAAACTTTTGTTACCATATTAGGATACGCTACAAAAGTGGAAAATTCCATACAATTTACTTTCTGAAACGTATTCGATTTTTTTGGTATGAAATCATTTTTTTCGCGAATAAAATCAATGATCCGAGTCAATATTCAATTGTTTCGGTAACTAAAGTCACATTACCACCCCAGTGGCGTAACATTCAATGACAACTTCAAATTCAATCGAATACTTTAAATTTAGACTTAAAAATAACGAAATTGGTGGACATTTTCCTTTATTTCTCGCAAAAAATATACTCATTCATTTTTAATTTAAATTTCCAAGTTTATTTATCGAGACAAGGTCGGTTTTGCAATACTTTTTTATGAAATAAAACTTGTTGCAATCATTGAATTTAAAAAAAGCATTCAATTTAAATATATGGTGAAATAGATTTATTAGTTATACATTACAGACATTTAATCGAATATTAATATTATCAGGGTTTCCTGTTTTCTAAAATTACGCCAACGTCTTGTTTTCTATTGCACTATTATCGTATAAAATATTTCTTCATAGATGTTTATAAACAATTATTTTATTTATAAATTATCAGTTATAATCAACAACGATTTTTCTTATATTCATATAATAAATAATATTTACTTTACGATATAATTGTTGATATTTATTGGAAACTTAGAAATTACAACTGCGCAGTCTATTTCTATCGATTATTCTCTAATGAGGAGCCAGATCTGTAATTAATTTAATTTACTCTCTATGATTAGAAATATCGGATGTGTAACGACAAGGTCAAGGAAAGCTATAATTATCTAACACTGAAATCGATAAAAAATGGGAAAGTTACGTCGATTTTACATAATATTAGAAAATTAGGTTTTTCCGATCCTTAAACGACCTTGCTTGACGACACTAATGTACACACCACCATCTTGTATAATGAATCGACTATAATTTTTTTGATTGTATCAAAGTTGGCTGTAGATTGGAGTACGTAAGTTGTAGCGGGGTTCATACTTTAAATAGTTGATTTTTTTAAACTTCAAAAAATTAACCAAAAATTCGATATTTCAATGGAAAATTTAAACATTATCAACTATTATAGTGGCAACTCATAAATATTTGAAATTGAACAATAATTATCGGTAAACAATGAAAATAGAGATCGTTTGATTGGTTTGAAATAATTTGGATCACCCGTTAACTAATTTGTGTTTCTTTTGTTGACGGTGAGGTGGCGCTGTTGAAATTATAACCTCAATTATTTGTGCGTTATTTAAACGTCAAAACATTAAATTATTAATTTTTGAAGGAAAATAAATATAAAAATCCACATAAAATAGGTGAATTTACAATAAAAACAATTCAATTTTATAGAATTTACAATATAACGGTGTCATTCTGTCAATTTTTATGTATTGGTGGTAAATTTATAAAATCGAATGTTCCAGAATTGTTTCTAGAATGGTGAAATAGCGCAATGCGGATGCGATATTTTTAAAAAGTCCTGGTCGTTTTTTTTTTTAAATTCAGTGACAATTTATGGTAATAAAGGCAAAATGGAGCGTGATAAATCGGATTTAAAAGAACCAGACGAAGAGGAAGAAGTCAAATCGAATGCTGTTGTCAAACTGTCAGTCGGTAAAAATGCACAATTTACGAAACTCAAATGTAACACCGATTTGAATCTGCCACCATCGAATTGGTTGAGTAGTTCGGCCGATTCGTACGGTTTACAACACGTTTTATACAACCAGAAGGGATTCTCCAGGTATTGTTCAATTGAAATTTAAATTAACGTTGTTGATGTTCTGTTGGGTAGTTTCCAGATGGCTCACATGTTTCCCGATTGTGTCGGCGAAGTGGATGTTGTTTCAGATGCTGAAAATATCAAAAAATTACTGAAAATTCCCTATTGTAAAAGTCATGTCAGTATGATGGTGCATCGTGTTGAAAATACACTATTATTAGATGATTTCGATATTTATAAATATCTATTACGAACGTCAGAATTTGAGTGGAAATGGTTGAGGGAGTTCTTCTTCGAGAATGTCAATCATGAAACTTGCGAAGAAGATCGTAATTTATACATAAAAAGTCGTAGACGTGAAGCCTTAAAACGGAAGAATTTGATATCGAAATTTCTCTATCATAGTCTTGTTGAAAACGACAATAATAACAGTAATGATAACGATAATGATATGAATAAAAATGCAAATATGCCGATACAAGTCCATCAAGAATGGCCGATATTACCTGAAGCCCAACCGGAAACGCCAGATCCAAACAAATACGATCACAAATACAATCGTAATGTATTATGGACATTTGAAGATATTGAAATGTTAATCGGTACTGATTTACCAATATTTGGTGGTGGTACCCACCCTTGTATCTCATTACGTTTACGTGATGTTAGTAAACCAATCAATGTACTAACTGGTATCGATTACTGGTTAGATAATTTAATGTGTAATGTACCAGAAGTTGTAATGTGTTACCATTTAAATGGTATTGTACAGAAATACGAATTGATAAAAACTGAAGATTTACCACATTTAGACAATTCGAAATTCTCACCAAAATTAATACGTGATGTTGCACAATGTATTCTATCGTTTTTAAAATCTAACGCCACAAAAGCCGGACATACTTATTGGTTATTTAAGGGTAAAGATGAAGAAGTTGTAAAATTGTACGATTTAACCTCATTATGTACAGAGAAAGACGTTGAAAATGATCATAATCCATTTATTATACCTGTTGCAATGTTGTTATATCGTGTAGCTCGCAATATGAAACATTCCAAACATACAACAAATCGTCAACCCGGTACGATTCGTATGTTATTAAAAAATTGTATAAAACTACTACCGGAAGAGAAATATCCAGAAATTGTAACATCATCGCATTATATGCTATCAGATTTGTATATACCAGCTGATACGAATCCAGAAAATCCGGTTTTCGAACCACAAGATTGTGATGATAGTGAATCAATTTATGATGATGATCTTAATGATTGTAATCGTGATATTAATGATGATAGTGATGATGATTGTGATTCAGCAACGAAAATTCTCCTATTAGATCAAGATCATGTTTATGAGAAACAAATAAAACAACAAAAACCACCACCATCTATTACAGGAAGTGTTGAAGAACGTTGTTTACAAGCAATCCAACATATAACATCCGGTTTAAAATGTTTGAAATATTTCACAAATAATGAATCGACAAATAAAGAGAATATTAATAGAAATAATAATGATCAAAACGATGAAGAAGAGGAGATAAAAATGGCAAAACCGTTTGAAGCTATACCGATGGGGTATTCTAAAATTGAAAAAACAACGGGAACAGAATCACAAAATCAAAAGAAGAATAAGAAACGAAATAAAAAGAAATATCACAATATTAGCGATGATTCTAACGATAATGCTCTATTATTACGGAATCACCAAGAGCAATCATCAAAGATTTTGAGTTTACACCAACAAAATGCGAGTATCTCGTGGAAAGATCATTTAAAAACACTACTTTACGAGAAAGCGGTTTTAATTTACGCTACATTAGCCGAACAGAATTACGTTAATCGTATGTACGGTAATTGTTTGCGTACAATCGAATTATTAGCGAGATGTCAATTAATTATCAATAAATTATTGTATACATCGAACAGTTTGAAAGAGATTTGCCTGTTAGGTAGAGCCGGTGATTGTTGTATAATGATGGTTCAGAATTGGAACAAAATCGATAGTTATAGGGAACAATTCCACAATAAAATCGATGAAGAATTACAAATGATCGAACAATTAGAACAAGACGAACAAGATTTCAATATAAATATAGGTGAAACTAATATGAAATGTGTATTTATTTATGATATTCGTACAATTGAACAGATGCTATTGAAAGGTGTTGAATGTTATGAAGAGGCATTGAAATTGAATCGAAATGATAATATATTGAGACGACAAGGCAATAGTTTAAATGAAATTGCATCGTTCTATTTAAATAAAGCTAAATTGAGTAAAACAAAAGATATAACAATTGAAATGTGTGAAAAAGCTGAACCATATCTACATCGGGGTTTATTAATTTTTGAGAAAATCAAAGATGATGCTAATACAGCATTATTGTATACGAATTTAGGGCATATGCATCGTTTATTAGCCCATACACATACGCCAGATGATCGACAAGAATTAACAGATAACGAACGATTCCATTATAATAAGGCTTTCAATAATTATAAACGGGCATTACAGGTATTAGGCGATCGGAAACATAATCCAAATATTTGGGATGCTGTTAAATGGGAATTATCAACAGCTTTATTTAATATGGGCTGGATTATGCACGAGAATCCTCCAACGAATTGTGTAAGTTTTATCAACTCTATTTCTGGTATTGCTAGAATTTCTGTTTCTGTTTCCGCAACTTTTTAACGGAAATTAACAGTAGATACAAATTTATTTAATTTTAATACTCGATATCTCGCTTATTTGTTAAGATATAGTAATGACTGTAGTAGTATTAGAAAGAGTAATTCAAGGAGCAGCTAAGAGAGTTTCTTATTTTGAAAAATTCAAATTGAAGACTGAGTTACAAGGAAAAATCTTGGAGACGTGTCTTTTTCAAAAAAAAAAAAAAAAAATTCTCCTATAACAGCAAATATTTTCGATTTTTCACAGATTTTCTCACAGTATACAGAGTGAGCCAAGTGGTTGGTCTATTAGACGTTTAAAGAGTTCTAATTGATGAAAGTTTCTGAAATTTGGTATGCACCTGTTTTTCCACCTGAACTACATCTGGAAAATATTTTCGTTGTTCTATCAACCTCCGGTGTATGGGGTAGTGCACCCTACTTTCTTATTTTAAATGGAATGGTATATTTTTTATTCCATATATGGATTCTACGATAAAAATGAAATGGACTTTGATAACATGACATATGGTCTAGCGTTAATAGTTTTTCAAGAATTTTGGCTTTTTCTGAAAATTTTGATTTTGCAGTGTTTGAAAAATTCATATGTTTGAAGATATCGTTGATAGATAATCTAAATTTGGAACTCGAATAATTTAAACTATGTACTTTACGCCAGATTTTTCAGAAATGAATTATCTTTCAGCATTAAGCTGAAATCAATTTTTCTTTCAGCCAATTTTCAAAATGCAATATCTTTCTTATTTTAAATGGAACGGTATATTTTTCTTTACACAGTTGGATAGAGAAAAAAATTCTGCCTTGAACTGTATTAGCATTTCCTATACCTATCGTTGATAGTTTTTCAGTTATTTCAGATTTTCAATTTTCAATAGTTTTCTCTCCAGTCTGAAATTGACTAGTATCTAGTTGTCTGTGACTTAATAATTCGCCTATAAAGAAATGCATAGGAGGCTTAGCAAAATGACATTAACTGTCACATTTGAGGTTAACAATGATTATTTTGTGTTTTTTTTTAGCGATTTCATCCAATTTTACATGAAAAGAAAATCCAATTAATTTTAATTTAATAATTTGTCAATTTCTTCTATGATTTTTTAATTAAAAAATATAAAAATAGTCAATTATTTAGAAGTTAATTGTGACAGAAGGTTGTTTCGCCAAGCCTACTATGTTTTAGTATTTTGTTTCAGGGGGTAACTGATTAGAAATCTAAAATCTTGAATAACTGAAAAATTATCAAGAATCGGTATAGGGAATGCTTATATGATTCGATGCAGAATTTTTTTCTCTATCTAACCATGGAAAGAAAAATATACCGTTCCATTTAAAATAAGAAAGATATTGCGTTTTGAAAATTGACTGAAAGAAAAATTGATTTCAGCTAAATGCTGAAAGATAATTCATTTCTGAAAAATCTGGCGTAAAGTACATAGTTTAAACTATTAGAGTTCCAAATTTGGATTACCTATCAATGATATCTTCAAACATATAAATTTTTCGATGAAACACTACAAAATCAAAATTTTCAGAAAAAATCGAAATTTCTGAAAAACTATTAACGCTAGACCATATGTCATGTTATCAAAGTCCATTTCATTTTTATCGTAGAATCTGAATATGGAATAAAAAATATACCATTCCATTTAAAATAAGAAAGTAGGGTGCACTACCCCATACACCGGGGGTTGATAGAACAACGAAAATATTTTCCAGGTGTAGTTCAGGTGGAAAAACGGGTACATAACAAATTTCAGAAACTTCCATCGATTAGAACTCTTTAAACGTCTAATAGGCCAACCACTTGGCTCACTCTGTATAGCAAATTATAAGAACTATCTAAATTTCTAAGAAATTGTCCAATAGGTTTGTTAGTTTTCCGGAAAATTGAAAGAAACTAGAGCTAAAAAGTGCCAATTTCTAATAATCGATAGCTCCTTTATTTGATGATATATTCTAAAAAGTACAGTGGCATTAGAAACAGACTTTTAAGGAGTATTTAGGAACGATTTTGTTCTACTTTTTTTCTCATATTTTCCCTGTAATTTAGCAAATATCAATTTTTCAATGATTTTCGTACAGCAAATTGAGAGCATTTTCCAAATCTTCTAGAAATTGTCCAACAGACTTGTTAGTTTTCTAAAACGAAAATTTGTTCATTTTGTTACGAGTTTAATTTCAATCAATTAATTCATTTTCTTCCGTTTCTGTTTCTGTTCTGTTTCCGTTGATATAAATTTAAAAAATCTATAAAATCCCCCTATTTTCATTCTTGTTTCAGTCAAAGAGTGAGGCTGAAAAACAGATAATCGAAACGTTACAACGCGCCCTACAATACTGTGATTGTGACGAAGACAATCCGAAATATCCGTTGTATCAATATCGTTCGGCAATGATACATTTCCGTATCGGTTCGTTGTATCACAGCCACATATGGTCGACACAAACCAACGATACAGTGAACCGTAAAAATATCATACAATTAGCTAAAATTAATTACGAAAAAGCGTCGAAATTATACTACAATGCTTACGATGTTTTCGGTTATTTTACATCGCAAATGCAACGTTTAGCCCTACTCGAATATCTAGTTGAAAGTGAGTATTTACAATTTTTTGGACGAATAATTTTTAATTTTTATTTCAATTGAAAATAGCCGGAAATGTACCGAATGCTAAAGTGAAAACTCTGCAACAATGTCTCGATATTTTCGTCGAAATGGATGATATGTTACTGTTGATAATTGAAAAGAAAGTCGATTTACCTGATAGCGAGAATGATAGTAACGATCTATCGAATAGTGACGATTTTAAAACTTGTTATTCTTTATTGAAATTAGTTAAGCAACGGTTACAATACATTCTAAAGAATTTGATTAAATTGTGTTTAGCGAAACCGCCGCCGAATAAAGAGTGTCCGAAATTAGTTAATATTTACAAAAATTTGTATAAATTATCGTTGGGTATTAGTGAGACTACGTCGTGTTTACAGCTCGTTCAAGATCTACATGGCGTTATCAAACAGATTATTGTAGAAATTACCGATATTGATACTGTTAATTGATTGATTAGTTAATTGTTAAGCAGTATTTTTATGTTGTTTATCAATTTCTTCTGTGATAAACAGATTCGTATTTTGTGTGTGTTGGAGACTTCGTTTGGAAATAAAATATTTTGCTTTAAATATCTGTAATTTATTCAGTCATTCTTGATATGATTTTGTATACAGAAACACTCATCCGTTTTCATACATTCAATACAATGTGTAATTACAAAAAAATAATAGCTAAGTACTTACAATAAAACTATACGGAAATTAAATTAAGTCGTTTTGTATAAAAAGACGGTTTATAAAAATATATTTGAGAGATAATTGTGTAGAAATGTTAATATTTTACATGAAAAATAATATAATTTAACAACTATGGTAGTCCTTAGAATATAAAATAATATTAACAATAAAAATTGTTCACTAGAAATTTGTTCAGCTACTTGAGCATTTAATTAATTTCAATTTATTTTTAAATTATTAAACAATTTTAATGGTTGACCAGATTTCATTGACCTTCACTGTCACTGTCACTTTTATCTGTAAACACGTTTCAGGCTTGTTAAAAAAATTGATCAATTCCATACGAGTACTTACGGTTAATTTGTATTTGTTTAATCACCTTTTTTACCAGGATATGCATGCCGTTTTAATCGATCATATAAATCATCTTTTGTACCATAAATACTGGCATTCGAGCGTGCCAAACTGTTCATTTTACCATTAATACCATTGTGCAGACTCTCCTTCATGTAGGTTTCATTGTAGAAATTCGGCATCTCCCAACCGTCTTCTTCATCATCGTAATAATGAGCGTAGGTCGAATGGTGACTGGGCGCTATACTTTCAGCGTACGGTGTCGGTGCCCCGTAATAGAAATTGACTTGGGAGCCGTTCTGATCAGTAGCCGGCGTTAGGAGTTTCTTTGGTTCTTTACGACGATTCGCTCTAAATAAATCCAAAGTAAGAATCATTGAAATCACTTTAAATACCCAAATACCTTGCACATATCATCCAGATTAATAATACGATAATAATGATAATAACGACAGTTACAGCAATACCAGTTGCGATATAAGCGAATTCGGATTTTTCAGTACAATGACGACCGGTGAAACTGCCAATACAACGACACGACGGTTGTCCGCGTGCATCCTTGATACAAACACCCTCATTATCGCAATAACCATCACAAACATCCGTACACTCTTTGCCGGTACCGTTGAATCCTGGCTTACATTCGCATTTAAAATCGTTCGTTTCGACGATTAGAAGACACAAAGCGTTGGGATCGCAATGCATTTCAGGCCCGCTCATTTCGCACGGATTCGTACACTCAGTTTTACTTGCCTGTTGATTACAAAATTATTAATAATAGCGAAATATATAGAGATATACGTACAGCTCCAGTAGTGTTGGTACTCGTGTTCGGTGGGCAAATAATACATTTAGTCTGCTGCGATTCCGGTTGATAATAACCTTTCCTGCACGGTATACAACTATTCAAAGTACCATTCAAATAAGTACCCGGCGTGCACACAGGTAATGAACATTCCTCAATAGTTGTAGCTCCAGATTTCGCAGTAGTTCTTCCTAACGGACAGCTCTGACAAGCGGCTTGGACGCCTTGAGTTCGGTAAGTACCGCGGGGGCACGGTTCACATTTTCCATCTAAAGCCAATTGCAGACCGCTACCGCACTCATCGCGACATTCTTTTAGCGAAACTGCCTCGTTTGTGCGTGTAGTTTTACCCAATCCGCAGATTTCGCAAGAGAAGGAACCTTCGTTCGGTTGGTAGAAACCATGGCCGCAACTGCGGCAAAGGCCGGCTTCATGGTCGTAGTATTTACCAGCAGGACAGCGCTCTATTTAACGATAATCAATTAGGATTGGTCGGTTATAAGTTGGTTAATTGTGGTACCTTTACAGTCGGCAGCGCTACGAGCCCCATCGCTTACTGTAACTCCAGGCCGGCCTGCTATAATCGGGCATTGGATACACTGTTGTTGGCCGAATTCGCTTTGATAAAATCCTTGCGGACATGGGGTGCAAGTCTTGGTTTTCTTATCGTAGTAAGTACCAATAGCACAAGGAACTAAACATAACAAAATAATTTAAAGAAATTAATTGAAATAATTAAACTTACCGCAATCCGGAGCCATTACGACTTGGCCAACAGGACAAGCATAATCCGATTCGAGAATTAATGACGATGGATCTGGTACGGTATTTGGTAGAATATCGTGGACATCGAACTGGTCTTCTTCGAGTATAAGTTTTTCTAATAAGTCTTTAACGGTCGATCGTTCATTACTATTTGAATTGACAACAGGATCGCTAAAATTTTTGGTTAATTGTTATATTGATCGGTACCAATATGGAATTGTGAATGATTTTATAAAAATTTCCATGCGTTTGAATAAAAATGAGGTGCTTACTTTATTGCTGGGAAGGAGATTTCTATGTTGTATGTATCACTGGATGATTGCCGTCCTTGGCGGTTTGTTCTACAATACAAAGGAACATGCTTTCTACACATTCAACTAAACTACAAAAATCCTACTACATGCATATGATTATGGTAAGATGCAAATTAAAATTGAAATAATTAATTAACACATCTACCATGCCTCGATTTTTAATGATAAGACAATTAAACAAAAGACTTACTTTTCAACGGGGACGCTAGCGTTGAGAACGTAAGTACCGCCGGCATCTTCATCGGAGATTTGGCGCACTTGTCTACTGACTCTGTGGTCGCATTTAACATCAATATTTAATTCTCTGCATTCCCGAGTACCTTCCACAGAGAACGAACAGAAATTCCAATCTCTATTCAGACTATTAACAGCGTTTCTAACACGCTGTCTCAAAACACCCTGTCCTGCTTCGTTACAAAGCACCGAACTGGGGAACAACATTGCAATTTTGAAGACGCGTTGAGCCGGCTTAGATGCTACAATAATAAGAATTGAATCATAATAAACAACTAAACAACTTGAAATTTACCAGAACAAGCCGGGTAAACTAACGGCAGGTTAGGATTAGAAGTCGGTCGCCAGAATCCTTCAGCTCCGCAAGTGTAGAATTTCGGTATTTCCTGCGAGAATCGTAGGCCTTGTTTGCAGGAAATTTCGCATACTTTAAATTGTCCGCCAGCACCCCAATCTTTACATGCTTGTTTGCCGCCAACAGGATCCGGTAATTCTGGACAAAATTCTGATAAAACTGATACTTTAAAACTACAAGTTGCTGAATTTCCAGCCTTATCAGTAGCCACATAAGCTATTTGATAAATTCCCCATAATAAAGTTTGACCAGGTCGGTGATTATTCTTTTCTTGGACTTTAACAACTTCAACATTATCACTGAAATGTGGTTCATCCCATGTTACTAACGCTGATCCGTTTTTGGTGATTATCCATAAGTCTCCCGGGCAATATTCAACTTTCGGTGGGATTTTGTCAGTTTGTAATTCTTGGCATTTAGCGCCGATATAGCCCGGTGGACAGTTTCTTTGGCCACAATTCGATGGGACGATTCGTTCAACTCCACCGGCAGTTTCTTCATAACCAGCCCATGTTAAGATCAAACTACGATATAAAACAGGTTCGGTTCGGCAGTCTCTCACTTGTTTTTGGATTTCGCTTGTAATATCCAAAGCACGACCCCAAATTTGGACTTTAGTTAGATGTCCTTGGAAGCCGGATTCAGTGTAAGCTTTCGGATTGCCTGATCGTGGCTTACCCAGCGTTACCCAAGCGCTAAAATCAAACAAAAATTAACCAATTGATAGGATTGTTGAAAATCGTATTTACTATTCAGGTAATTTACGGCCACTTCCGTAACCTTCAACTTTGCTAGCAATGAGTCCTTCGGTTATCAATTTTAACTCGCCACCGTTTTCTCCATCCCAAACTATAGCGATATGGTGCCATTGAGCATCGTTAACTGTAGTGTAGTCGCGATAACTCAAATAAACGTCTTGAAGGTCTGGGAAAATAGACACTTGGACTCCGTTTGAATGGGCCTGGATGATCGGTCGTCTATCTTTTGGCACATGTTTAGCTCTATAATTAAAATTCATTGTAGATCTACCAAGAATTTGTGTGAAATTAACTTACTCAACGCTGTACAACGTGAAGAAAATTCCATTTTCGTCTTTCTGGGTGAATTGGACCCACATTGCTATCGTTAGACTAGATTTAGAGCCTGTATAGAATGGAATCGATTGAGATGCAGAACTTCTAGTAGCGTCACTAAAGTACAAATCATAATCCACGGAAATTGCTGTAAAATTATCGAATTAATTATAATCTTAAATGCGATTTTACAAATAAATCAATACTTTTACGGCAATCCTCTCCGGTTAAATTGAACGGACATTGGCAATAGAATTTATCAGTTAAATCGATACAAGTAGCACTAGGTGGGCACGAATTCTCTTTACAATCGACAATATCCTCTTCGCAGTATTTTCCAGTGAAACCAGGTGCACAAATACATTTGAAACCGAACGGATCATTACTACAAGTCGCTCCGTTTTTACAAGCGTTAGCTTGACAAGCGTCGTACTCGTATTGGCAACCAACACCGGTATAATCATCGGAACAAGAGCAGTTAAGGCCAGATCCGAAATCTTGGCATTTTCCACCATGCATACAGGGGTTACCGATACAACGTTCAGGGGCTGTTTCGCACTGTTTCCCATCGGTTCCTGAGGGGCAAACACAGAAATAATCTTGGAATAAATTGATACATTTGGCATCGTTTTGGCATGGTCTAGTTTGACAGGTTCCGATATCATTTTCACAGTTGGTACCAGTCCAACCGGGTAGGCAGAGACAACGATAACCGCCGACTTCATCACGGCAAGATCCACCATTTAGACAAGGCTCAGATTTACAATCGTTAATATTTTCCTATAAATTTCAGTTTAAAATTTTTATTTTTCGATAATTTAATACGATTACCTCGCAGTAAGTACCAGAGTAGCCTTCTCTACACATACATAAGAATTTGTTATCAAGATCTACACATTTATCAGTTCCGATAGGGTTGCAAGGATCGCTTAAGCATTCATCAATTTCTGCTTCGCATTGTAAACCGACAAAACCTGGACGGCATTTACAAGCAAACCCGTCAACTAAATCCGTACAAGTGGCACCGTTTTGGCACGGTTTCGATGAACAAAAATCGATGGTGTGTTGGCAACGTTTCCCGGTAAAACCAGGCTCACAAATACATGAAAAATCGTTAATTTCATCCGCACAATGTCCACCATTTTTGCACGGATCCTTAGCACATTCGTTAATATTCGTATCGCAACTCTCGCCAGTCCATCCTGGATGGCAGACACATTGATTGTAGAATAGTTTATCAACACAAATTCCATTTTTACACGGATTTCCATCGCATAAATCAATCTTCTCTTGGCAGCGTTTTCCTGTAAAGCCCGCCGGACAATTACAACTGAAATCGGCAACTAAATCCGTACAATTCGCTCCTAATAGACACGGTTTTTCGGCACAATCATCGGCGTTGATTTCACAAGTTTGACCTTCCCAACCCGGAAGACATTCACACATAAATCGGCCTTGTTGTAGAGCGACACAAGTTGCACCATTATTACAAGGATTTCCAGTAGCAGTACATGGGTCGATCTATAAAAAATTGTATAGAAATTTTACAAAAATTTGATGATATTTTTAAAAATTACCGTCACATCACAATCAATTCCGGTATATCCAGATCGGCACAAACAGGTGTAGTTATTATAGCCTGGTTCATCTTTACACATAGCACGAGCCGGACACGTGTCATTTCTACAATCAGACCTCTCTTCTTGGCAATTAATTCCGGAATAACCCGGAGCACATTGGCATCTATAGCCTTGCGGCTTATCGATACAAGTACCACCGTTATAACAGGGCTGCGATGCACATTCATCTATATCGATTTCACAACGACGTCCGGAAAATCCAGCTGGACAGAAACACTGAATACCATGACCCATCGGTACACAAAGCCCGCCATGTTGACAAGCATTTTCCGTACATTGTACCGGTTGACACTCTTCACGTCCAACAGCACCAGGACCGTCAGTTTTCGTATTGCTCGGACATTCAACACAAGAAGTCTGTCCTGGTAACGATTGATAGAAATCTCGTGGACATAACGAACATGGAGCCAATCCAGTCGGTGAATATTGGCCCGGACTGCATTTGGGACGACAGCGGTCTTTTCCGGGAGCTGCCGGTTGGTAAGTGAACGTATTCGCTGGACAAGCTTGACAATCTTTAAAACCGCCAGTTGGTGGTTCGTTTGTGTAACTGTTTCGTGGACATTCTAAACAAGGAACTAGACCAGTCGGGGAGTAGGTGCCGTAACCACAAACTGGTACACAATCATCGATGCTTTTCGAGCCTTCTTCTCGGGTGTAAGTTCCTGAAGGGCAACGGTTACATGAGCCTTGGCGGTCGCGATTCTGATAGAAACCACGCGGGCAGTAAGTGCAGTGTTGTTGTTTTTCTCCAGCGAAAGTTCCAGCAGGACAGTGTACTACAAGAACAAAATTCAAATAATTCGTCGATAATTCAAAGCGATAAAGACTTACAGCAGCGAGGAACATCATTAGTGTCCATATTGAGTACTTCTCCAACATTACACGTGAATCCTCTGATATTAGTCGAATTTAGGGCACGTAATGGGGGACATTGATTGCCTATAGCAGAGACATTCAATAGAGGTTCGATAATTGCACTCGTGTACGGTACTGATAGATCAAACATTAAGCTCAAAGTACTGCCGCAAAGATCGTAAAGTTGTGGTTGACGTACTACTGGCACAATGCTTAAAACAAAATCGATTTTCACTACATTCTCTTTAACCAAAGACGGTAAAGCTTTAATGAATGATACATTCATTTTTACATTAACTGCAGAACATCGCTCTGATAAAACAGTATTGAGATTAGAGTAGTACTGTGAAATTAAATCGGTGTATTGATTCAAACACAATGATGGTACAGCTCCATTTGCTCGATAATTTACAGCAGCAGTGACATGATAATCAGCCTGTTCAGTGTCTAAAATTTACCAAAATTACAATGAATTATCGAATTTGATTGAGTACCTACTTTCAGAAACACAATCAGGTACGACCGAAGTTGGAGTCCATGGCGATTTTGCTGTACAAGAGAAAGTTTTAACTGGATCACCATCTGTAAATCTGTAACCGGGGTTACATGTTGCAATACATTGTAGACTACGATCTCCTGGTAAACAATTCAAAGCCCCATTGACTGGCGGTTTTAATTCCCAATCAACGCAAGGTGTAGCTTGTACTGCAACCTAATTAGTTTTGTATTAGTAAATTAGTAGTATTATTATAATTTGAGATTACTTGGAAGTGGCAAGTGGCTTTATTTCCGTATTTATCAGCAGCTACTACTGTAACATTCTCAAAAGTTCCTATAGCTATCGTTGCTTTATCCGGCATGAAAGTGATTTGGACTTCTCCTGAGTCATCAGTTGCGTTAATTCTGCGACGAGTTTCGTTGAAATTCACTGCATAACTGTCTTGTTTATCGATTAATTCGATGACATAGCTCTGAGGACAGCTTAATCGAGGCGGTGTATTATCTGCAATTGCAATTTTATAAGTTGCTATGCTTAAAAATTGTTAAAACTCGAATACCTGGAACTGTAATGTTGATTTCACAAATAGCAACATTACCATCATAATCGAACGCTACATATTTAACGACCATATCTTCAAAGACATACATTGGTGTTTTGAAAGTTTGTGGTTTGACTTCAAGACGCGCTATACTTCCCGAGTTATCAACAGCCGTAGGTTCGGTGAAATTGATTGGTAGAAGTCCACCGTTTGCGTCTTTTTGTACAACTATCGGTTGTTGGGGGCAGTTTTGGAAGATCGGCGTTTCGTTATCTACACACGGTGAATAACCGTAATCGTAACCCAAGAGTGGTTCAACTTCCGGCTCATCACAACCCATTAATTCGAATTTCAAACAAGCATTGTCCATATAACTAACAATACCCAAAATAACATGCCTAGCTTGTACGTATTTCGGTAAGGAGATCATAGCTAGTTCTCCATAATTTCCAGGATCTCTCATTGTTAGATTGAAATTGGGGAAATAGACGACGTAATTTTCAGAATCTGCTTGTTTATAGAAGAAACGTATTTCAGTAGGACGTCCGACTATATCATTAGTAACAACTCCTTTAACTAAAATGCCTTTAACTCTATAGACTTTTCCTAAATCGACATTAACATAGGTGAAGGCTTCTTGTTTGCCACACCATCCAGTAACTGAATTCAATCGAACATTTCTAGCTTCATAATTCGGCCGTTCACTGGTTGCATTAATTGCCGAATCCGGTATGCGACCTGATGCGATACCAAGTGGACGAACAACTTTACATTCAGGTTCTCGTACACAAGTCAATGGTCGTGGATTGATTAAAATATAACCCGGCCTATTACAAGAGAAATTAATCTCGGAACCTTGTTCGTAACTTCTAGCTATTTGGTAACCATCACTCGGCCGGCCGGGATCTTCACAAACCGGACCTTCACAACGCAAATCGCCAAAATCCCAAACACCATTCGCTTGACAACGGACGATATTGTCGTGTTTGCTGCTTTGGCCGGCTAATTTGAACGTGTTTTGGCAGCCGAAGAAGAACGACGATTGGTATTTAGTGTCGATATAGTTGCCGTATTCGGCTCCTGGTGTAGGCGGTGGGGTACCACAATTGACACGTGGACAAGACGGCTGGGCACCACTTAACCAGTAATCGGGAAGGCCAGGTTTAGGGTCATAGACGCATTGTCTGAAACTGGCAGTATGAGTTCCGCGTAATTTCCTTCCATTGGTGTTGCAGTGTAGTGTGACATTATCCCGGAATGGTACCAAAACGCTGTTTTCGTCGTTTCGTAAAACTTTCAAGCCTTCATTCTTATCATCGGGTAGAGAAACGCATTGAGCATACGAGCATTCTGGGGCGGTTCCGTTCCAAATTCCTGTAGAAGTACAAAGTAGGGCGGAAGATCCGGACATAACGTATCCAAAATTACATTGGAAACGTACAAGATCACCGAAATGATATTTTTCTTTTGTAGATAGAATTATTCCATTCTCTGGCGATTGTAGTGAAGGACACATGACCGGTACACAAGATTTGTTAACTTGGAA
Organism: Mylabris phalerata; assembly: GCA_020740385.1. NCBI lineage: Eukaryota > Metazoa > Arthropoda > Insecta > Coleoptera > Meloidae > Mylabris > Mylabris phalerata. The sequence goes on along the minus strand of JAJEOX010000299.1, from coordinate 3,296,880 downwards.
CGTATCGCCGTCTCTTAAGCCATTTTCAGATGATTTAATGTAATAACCCGCAGTACCATTGCGTTGATAAAGCTCGAAACCAACATTACATCCACATGAATAATCACCAGCACTATTGATACATTTCTGATCACAACCACCATTATTAACAGCACATTCATTAATATCAGCGCATTCTAATCGAGTACAACCCATAATTTCTAATTTCAAACACGGAGCACCATCATAATCTTGTATTTTGAATTTCACATATTGCGCTTCGATCGGTACGGGTAGGTTTAAAATCGATAGAGTCGGTTCTAGAATACGGAATTCAACAGCACTACCGTCCGGATTGCGGTAATCTTTGAAGACATCAGTCAAATCATCGGTGTATTGGATACGAACTGCTGATGTGAAAGCAAGAGTACCATCGGGACGGGTTACGCTAGTTGTACGGAAGCCCCGTATGATTGTTGGGGCTTTTAAATCGATTAACACCCAATTGGAGCCTCCTTCGTTTGTGTTGCCGCACCAACCGGCACCGTTGTTCAATCGTACCATCTAGAAGTGGAATATTTTTGCTAATTTTCAAACAGAGAGAGTATAACTTACAGTTTTATCGTATCCAGGTTCGCTGCTAGAAACAGTGATGGAATCATCGGGAATTCCGCCGTTAGTCAAACCGAGATCGCCGACAGGTCGACATTCTAGAGTCGGCGCGAAACCTTTGCGGCATTTGCAATGGAACGAGCCTTGCGAATTGACGCATTCGGTTGAGGCAATATCGCATTGTGTACTGATACATTCATTGATATCCTCGCATTTCGGTGGGTTATTGAATTTTTGATTTTCACCGCATCTTATGATGCTATTACCGATTAGTTTATAGCCTTTATAACATTGTACTCTAGCTTCGTCGTTGTAGAGGTACTGTCTTGTAACATCTGTGATGAAACCGTTTTTAATATCTGGGAAAACTGGACATCTTGCTCCTATAATTAATGAATTCATTATTGGTTTCTTTGAAGTTTTTTTCTCTCTACACTTATTGCTTACTTGTACATGTTGGAACTTCTCCGGACCAAGTACCGTTGCTCATACATAATATAACTGGTGGTCCGTTTCTTACATAGCCCGGTTCACATTCATAACGGACGATAGTACCATAAGAACGACCCAAACCGTTTAATATTGTCACATTTGCATGTGGTACTTCTGGTAGAGGCGCACATTGGGATGCTGGAATTTTCCATAAATAATTACTCTATTTGATTCTTTTTATAACAGTAAATACCTAAACAATTTGGTTTCTTTTCCCATCTACCATCGGATAAACACGAGATTCTTTCGATGGTTTGACCGGTTGGGAAGGCAAAACCGGCGTAACACTGATACATGGCTTGGCCATGGTAAGTTACATTTGTTGAGCCGATCGAGAAGCCATTATCGATTTGCGGAACAGGTCCACAATAGACTTCTTGGCACTTTGGTATGTAGCTAACTGACCAATTGCCGCCAGGCATACATTGAGTTGTTAAACGATTACGTCCAGTTGCAAATTCTTGGCCAGTTGGACAGCTGAAAGTGATTACAGTACCGAATGCAGTATCTCGACTTGATGCCATTGCACCAATACCCGGTTGTAATTGGGGACAATCTATAATTATATTTAATAACAACAAAAAATAAAATTTAATAAAAAATACCGGCTGAGAATTTAGCAGACCATCCGACACTACTATGGAGAGCGTCAGTGGTGAATCTTATCAACATTTGACCACTTTCCGCAGTTAGGGTAATTTTCGGTTCAGATGAAGCGGTAAAACCGTTACCGGAATGAAGTCGTAAGCCGCTTGTGGTTGCCCCATCGTAAACTTGCACGAAATCCGATTTGTCGACTTCAAAATGATCGAAATTCAACGATAAAGGCCCACCGCCTGGATTGCGAATTCTGTATAAACATTCCTGATTGCTGGGGTAGTTGCTAAGACCGAAAGCAGGCGATGTTATTGTACCATTTCGGGCGACAATTGTAGCTCTACAACCTTGAATCAAACCAAAATTATCTATTTGTTTTGGGCAAAATTAAAAAATATACCTTGCGTATATCTGATACGGAAACCTCGTTTAGAGTCTCCCAGGCTTGTTTTGAAGTATAAATACAGCTTACTATTTGTTGAAATTACTATATTTTGATTGTTTTCAAGATCACCAGTGAATCGTGCAATCGGTTGGTTTTTAGGCGAATCACCGTCACGCACCAAGATATAATCACGACCATTTTCAAGATCCAAATCGTCAATTTCTAATGTTATAATACGGCCATTTTGTGCCCGAATTATATACAAACACTCCAATCCACCTGGATATTGTTCCGGATAAGCGGGTGATGTTAAAACTTGGGGTTGGGGAGTCGCCCTCAACATTCCCCCACAAGTTTGCGGTTCCGTTTTCCAAGAAGCACGGAAACCTTTCCGTTCAACCGAAGCATCTGTACTGAATTTGATTATCATAAAATTCGACGCTGATACAAAATGATCGGTTTGTTAGGTCTTGACGGCCGGATAAAGTGGCTAAATTTACTGAAGTGTCTTCAGTGCGTCCACCGACTAAATTTTGGACGGTGTCGAAAGTTTTCTCAGTTTCGAATTCTTGGAATTGTAGTAGAATATTGTGGCCTTGTGGGCCTTCCAGTGTCCATTTGCAATTGGTTAACGGTGCATATTTGTGCGGATAATAGGGACTTTCGACGAAATCTCCACTACTAGCTAGGTAATAGTTGCAGTTTGATGGACAATCAATTTCATCGGAACCGTCACCACAGTCGTCTTGTTTATCGCATTTGAACTGCTCATTTATACAATTACCATTGGAACAATGGAACGACCCAATTGGGCAAGCCTTTGATCTACACATGAATGGCAATAAACTTTCGCACGTTGTCAATTCCCATGACTGGTTCTCTTCAGTTACTGTTACATCAACGCATTCGCCAGCTGATGGATCCGGCTGTTGGCGCGACCAAAATCCTATTTATTTCACAATTATCGTCAAGATTTTCGAATTGTTTCAATCGATAATTTACCGGAATACTGCGAGACTAGGGTACCAGCAGCTGATTCCAACGTGTTCGTTCTGAGGTCATCTAAAGAGGCCAAGCCGAGCCAATAATGATTCACCCCGCGACGCTCTAATGGGACCGATGATGTCGCTATTGCGGCCGTCAAATTGTTTTCACCGTACGATTCAACCGACATCAAATCGCTGCCATATCTGCAAAATTGATACCGAAATTTGTAAATTCTCAACTCAAATAGGTCAACATTTTACAGGTGCACCCAGTTCGCCTGAAGGCAGACACCGATTGTTTTTCGCACCTTCATACGTGAAATTCTTCCGTCTAGTCGTCAGATTGTGTCAATTTTGTGTGTTTCTAACGGGAATAATGCGAGGTGTGGCTCGGATTGTAAACGTTCATTAAATTTACGACTTGACTCAAAACTATAGACCTTATTCTAAGCGGTAAACACAACAAAAGGATGGCGAGAGTTCTTGTTGAGTTCTAGGAGTGGATACGGGTCAAGGATTGTCGCTAAATTTACGAATTGTCACCAAATTTTGACACAAATTTGTAATTCTTTAAGAAAAGTTTATAAAACTAACGGTTTGGTTTTCCGTAAAATTCAAGTGTTTTCTTCGTACGCACCAAGCGAAATGAAAGCGTTAATTCCAACGATATTCATCAAATATTTAGGTTGTTTGAGTCACGAATATTTTAAATTATAAATTTAAAAATGCCATTTTCACGTACCTACAATGATGTTTCAGCAATCTTACAATATTTCTTAAGATTCTAATTGTCTTCTTTTTATTTTTCAAAGTTCACTCGCTGGATTAATTAATAAGAATTCTCATGAGAATTTTTCTGTAATCATGGCAATTAGGCAGTATGATTTGTCACTACAGTCTAATTACCAATTCGAATCGGTTTTTATCTTTTAAAAAATATTCAAAGAATGCTGTTACTATTTAGATTAAATATTTTAGAACATTAACCGTTGAAGAATATTTCAATATTCTAATCGATGCGTATTTGGCCCGTTATTTGTTCATTGATAGAAATGTGAGTCATTTTAACACACTAATTCGGTTGGCAAAAACACCACCATTAATCGATGATTGTATTTTTCTTACCTTCGACAGAGTTCCGCGGCTTTTTCCCAAGAATGCCTAATGTTGAAGAATTTGTAGCAATGTAATCCTCGCAATTCCCAACCTGTAACAAATCGACGATATTTAAATTAATTTAAAAAATTGTACTAATTAGTGAAAGTTGCAATAAAAAATTTGTTCCATTTTATGTTGTACTATCCAATGATTTATTTTCTTAATTCTAAAACGATGTCGTAATCATCTCTATTATACGAAGATTCGGTTTTCTTTTTGTTTGATTGTTGATGATCAATGGTGAAAGTGTAGATTTGTTTTAAGATGTGCTTCGTGCGCCTACATTTCAACTAAATTATTGAATGATTGAAACAACGCTGATAGACAATTTTCAAATAAGATTTCTATCAATTTACCGTTCTTGAAACAGAAACCAATAATTTTTAATTAATTTAATCAGTTGACATAAATTTAGAAGCTTGTAGAATTTACGGAATTTAATTAAAATGGTCGATTTGGTTTAAGTACCGTTTTATGAATATTCAATCGTGATAGATTTTCGCCAAAGAATTCTGTTATATAAGCTTTAGAAAAAGTAAATAATATTTGATTAAATATAAATAGTTTGGCAAACTAATTTTAGCCATTCTAACAAATTTTTACTTTCTCAATTATGGGTTTTTTGAAGTTTTGAATCATAGAGGAAGCATCAAAATTAAAATTTATGGACCCCTTTGCACGCAATGATAATAAAACGAGCAATTTTATTTGCACTTGAAGCTAGACTCGAAGCAATTTCTTCGTTAAATCTACAAAAAACTAAAATATTCTAAAATAATTCCAATTTGCTCTTTTATTATTCAAGCCACAATAATGTGGAACAAAAGTATCGAGAATTCGGTTGAAATTTGATTAAAATTGACTCAATTTCCTCATTTCAAAAAATAGCCTCATTCACAGTTTTACCCACAAATTTAGCAAGAAAATGATTTTAAACAAAATGGGTCAAGATTTGTGTTCGTTTTAAGAATTCAATTCGATTGCGATTGACTAAAATTGCCCCTTTGAGATCCAATAATTGAACCGAAGTAAAGAGAATTTTAATGGGAAGAGAATTGTACAGGGAGAGAACTGTTTTCAAGAAAATAATACGAGCTTCGATAATTTAAACTTTCAAGATTTCTATTGAAAGAATGTAGATAAATCGGAATTTTTCCATGTAGATTTCAATACGAATCGTCTATTTTTAAAACTATACAAGATCGAAACAATAATAAAAGAAAGTCTTCGGAGAGATTCGTTCTGATAAAATTATTGATCAACAAAACGTAATTTATCAAATAATTATAAGATTTGTATAGTTAATGATAACAATCAATATAAAGTTTATAAATTGATCTCAAGTGTTTTGCTGACAATTTAGAATTTCCTGTTGTTTCCAATATAAAATGACCACCTTCCATTTCACAATTCTCAAGCAAGAATCTAGGGCAATTTGAATAAAATTTCTTAATTAGAATTAAATTAAAATTAGATATAATTGTGTGTTACGGTCGTGCACGATTATTAACATTGAACGAATGAATTCACCAGAGAAAATTGATGAAAATCAAAGGAAAATCGATAAATATTTCCCTTCAATGCGAATGAATGAATAAACAAGTCAGACTTTCACAATTAAATCGATCATGTAGCGAAAAGACGATTTAACAATCCTACATGATAGAATTGACGAAACGTATGGAAAGTCAGAGAAAATCAATTGATATACAACTGGTTCAAATGGAGAGACCGAGCGAAAAAACCGCGGATGGAAATTGGGTCGAAGAACGTGTGCAAATTTAGCTAAATTGATGATAATCGTCGTATAAAAATCCTGAATCTTACAATTTTAAACAACAATATTTTAATATTTAACAGTTATTTTCGATGTTCGCCTCTAGGCTTTGAACTAAATTCTATACAAGGCTATTTTATTTTAAACTTAACCTTTATCAATACACGTAAACGACATAAACAGCGTCATATATGATAAGATTAGAGCCCAAACATTTACGTGTACCTTATTGCATAATTACCAGTATTGCATTGAACGTATAATAAAAATGTCAATAAAACGTGTTATAATCGATGTAGATGTCGGTATTGATGATTATTTAGCTTTATTATTCTTGATTAATGCCGAACAATTGGGCGAAATTAAAATTGAAGAAATCGTCTGTACTAACGGCAATACAACTTTAGATAATGTTTGCAAGAATGTTGCAACAATCCTTGAAATCCTTAAAAGGACCGATGTAAGTCAATGTATTCGATTCTAAGCGATTTTTAAAAATGTATAAATGGGAAGATTCCAGTATATCGTGGAGCTTCAACGCTTCTAGTTCCGCAAAATTTACAATTCCATAAGGTACACGGTACTGATGGTTTTGGCGATTTACCATACGACACCGAACCAGACCTTAGCGTAATTAAAGACGAATTAGCAGTAGTGGCTGTTAGAGATCTCCTATTGAAATATCCGGATGAAATTAGTTTAATTTGCGTTGGTCCTCTAACTAGCCTCGCTTTAATACTTCGCTTAGACGACCAAGTTGTAACTAAAATGAAAGACCTCTGGGTTATGGGTGGAAATCACACTGGTTCTTTTCTATAGAAATAACTTTTATATTTTTTGATAATTCCGGTTTTTTAGGCGTAGGCAATGTGACTTCGACAGCCGAATTTAATTTCTACATAGACCCGGAAGCTGCATTTATAGTCCTAGACAGTGTCACCAAGCCCATTTATCTATTAACTCTAGAAACTAGTAGACTTACAAATATGGAATTGGTAAATTTTCAACATAAAAAAATAAAGAACTAACAAAATCTTATTTAGGAATGACGTAATCGGGTTCTAAACGAGAAAACACATCCAGCTTTTGAGCTTTTAAAACGGCTCGAATTGTGTGTTGATAGGACTACAAAACGGGCGAAATGGTGGCCGTATGACGCTTTCGTAGTTGCAGCCTTCCTAAATCCCACCGATTTAATAAAGAGACAAAGTTGCCATAATGCTTCAGTGGAATTACACGGTCATCAGACCCGTGGACAGGTTGTGATCGATCATCAGAAACAGAAACCGGCCAATATCGTACTGATTGAGGCGATTGATGAGGACAAATTTAGAGAATTGTTGATTAAATTGGAATTTTAAATTGTTGAAAGTTAAATAAAATTCCATCATTATTTCTATGTTGTAAATGATTTTAGAGTGGCGTCAGAATCAGCACATCAAATTCCCCTTCCTGCAATTTATTTAACAACAGATAACGCAATTTATAATACGTAAATGTAAATTATGAGACTGATAAAATGATCGTTTATCTAATTGTAGTATTGTTGTTTATTTGTGATGGAGAAGAGACGTGTTATAGTTGATGTTGATGTCGGTGCTGATGATTATTTAGCATTATTAATGCTACTAAATTCGGAAAAATCTGGCGAAATTAAAATTGAAGCAATCACCTGTACAATGGGCAATACAACTGTCGATAATGTCGCTAAAAACGTTATACGATTATTAGAAACTCTCAATAGAACCGATGTAAGTCGATTTAATCCATCACAATTTGTTTATCTTATCGTATCACAATTATAATTAGATACCTGTGTATAAAGGTGCAACGAAACAATTAATTCCACCAGATGAAACACCGAAACCATTCTTCGGTACGGATGGTTTATGCGATCTACAATACGACAATAAACCGAATTTAAATGTGATAAAATCAGAACCGGCTGCTGTAATTTTACGGGATTTAATGTTGAAATATCCGAATGAAATTAGCGTGATTTGTCTAGCTGCATTGACGAATCTTGCATTGGCTGTGCGATTAGACGAAGAAATTGGGACGAAAATCAAAGATGTTTGGATAATGGGTGGCAATTATACCGGTAATGTTCACGACAATCGTTGGAGATCAAGATCGGGTCGATTTTTGTAATTTTGTTGATTTTCAGCTGTTGGAAATGTTACAGCATCGGCTGAATACAACTTCTATGTCGATCCGGAAGCCGTCTTTATTGTTCTTGAAACTATAAAGAAACCCATTTATATTTTAACGTGGGAAACTTGCCTCTTAACAAACATAACTTTTGTAAATATTACATCTTTGATAAAGTTTTCTAATTGTGATAATCTCCAATTTTTTAAGGATTGGCGCTACAATGTATTCGGAATAAAGGATCACCCAACAATTCAGCTATTAAATCGAGTTGAAAAGATAGCCTTTGAGGATTTTGCTGAGCAAAAATGGATACCTTGCGATGCATACGTTGCAGCTGCTTATCTACATCCTCGCGATATTATTTTACAAAAAAACACCCATTATGCTTCAATTGAATTACATGGTAGCGTAACTCGAGGACAGGTTGTACTTGATCGTATGAAAAAATCCAAACCGAATGTTACAATAATTGAAAAAATCAACTGTACGGAATTTAAAAAGTTATTAATGAAATTGTAAATTTGAAAAAATGATTTATGGCCAAAAAAGTAATTAATTGAAGGTTAAATGTTGGTTAAAAAGTCGTATATAATAACAGGCTTTTTTCGTATTAGATAGCGGAATTCGATTGGAGACAGTTTCTAAGTGCATGTTTTTCTATTTGACCCTGAATAAATAACAGAAACAACAACATAACATTACGGTATTGTACAATTACTTGAGTCTGTTATGATACTTTTTCGAAATTAGTAGTAAGGGAAAAACTTGGTAATTGTGAGGCAAAATTTCGCTCATCCCCAAATGAAGACAAAATCTTAAAAAACCGATAGAAATCACAATAAAAGCTATCCTATTGATGGAAGTCCTCAAATAAATAAATTTAAGTATTTTTGAAGTTACTTTTAGAAAGAAGGACTTAGGAATTTATAGTTGAAAGATAATTTTAGACTTTAAACTAATCAAAATTTAAAGAACACACACTAATCGAATTTAGAATTGTAAGGTTAGAGCAGATAGGAAATTTGCTTGTACCAACCTAATTTTTGGCCAATAAAAAATGAACATTTTAAACTGAGCGCCCATCAAAAGTGGGTTGGTAATTAAACTCCCCAGTTGTTGTTTTAACCTTACAATTCTAAATTTAGTAATGTCATTCACTGGGTGCTAATTTTCCAGTATTTGGAAGAATTAGTGAATTAATTTTCTTATTTTAGTGATTTTTGATTGAAATTTGTTCTTTTATTCAAAAAATGTATCCTTGCAGAATGTTTTAGGCTACTATTACAGAATAATAATGAGGCAAATGTGGAAAACTGGTGCATTTTTGGATTTGAGGCTATTTGTGGCCAATAAATTACGAATTGTCTATTCGGTCCGAATATTTTGGAGAAATTGTGGATTTGTCTCTAAAATTTGACTAGAATTTCGAATAATTGCAGAATTTATATAGCAGAAAATAGTAATAATTAATTGTATTTGTCCTCGATAATATTCATTCTAAGTGAGTAATTATACAACTCCCTCTTTAACTAAAACTTGACATAATTGTTAATTATATAACAACCCTATTATCTCAACACTGACACATTTACCATTTCAGTTTAAATATTCGTTGTATAAAAACAACATTCTATTTATTATTTGTTATTATTATTACTGTTTTGCATTTTTATTCTATTATGTAATTGAATTATCTAACAAAATGGAGATTTTCAAGAATATCGATTAGTTTTCTGTTTAATTACAAGATAAAATAAAACAAACTGGGAATTTTCAACGGAATTATTTTCGATTCCATTGTGGTAATGATCAGTCTCGCCTATAACAGCTTTAAAGGTCATACATGTGTGTAGATATAGCCAGGATTACTTTCACAAAATAAATTCCATCCAACCTAAGATGTTGCAATTAATATTCAAAATAATTCTAAACGACCATTTCCGTATTGTTGCCACTAAACCGTTTTTTCTCTCGCTTAATCAACAGGAAAAACCGATTTAGAACGGTATCGAATTTTACACTAAATCAATAAATAAAATTCAATCAATAATAATTTTAATACGGTTAAGTTGTTGAAAACATCTGTAGGATAATTATAAAAATTAAATTATTAACTGTTACCGTTCCAGTTATAATCGCATTTTCTCTTCGGCTTAAATCATTGGAAATAATTGAAAATTACAATACAAAACTGATTCGAACGAATAAAACCAACATTATTCCGTTTTCTTCGACTGTAACAAATTCTTTTCTGTTGAATTAAATCAACAACACAGACAAGAGTCAGTGTCATATCAGATTGTAGCCATAATAAGCGTGACATATTTCGTCGTTATTGTTAGATTATCCCACACCAGTTGATTTATTAATAGTTTGAAGGCAGCGAAATTACAGTTAATTATCTAATTTTTTCATTAATTCCAGTTTTATTATAATTATCACGCCGATTAAACAATTATTAATTGGTTATTTTACAAATACGATGACTCAACAGAAAATAGACTACAACACTATAATTCTAAGCGTTGTTACCGTTAATCAGTACGGTTATGTCTGCGTGATTATTAAAGAATATTTCGCAACGAGATCATAAAGAAAGACCCAATTATCAACCAAATAATGATCACTTACCATTGGGACAGGTGAATAGACTGTTCGAATTCTGCAAATAAAAACAAGTCAATTAGGATATTTCGATATACAAATAGAAAATTTCTAATAATTGCTAAAAACACTCGTTTACCTTGGAATTTCTTTATTATGATTGAATCAATTAAAAACGAATAGTTTGAACGATTCTTTTTTATAGATATGTTTAAATTTGGACGCTTACCTGTGCTGAAACTATCCTAATTAAGACCAGGATGACGACCGTGGCGGCCGCCTGAAGCCGTATCAGCATCACCTGGAAAAATCATTAGAATTTAGATAAAACTTTACAATTATTTATAGCAGAAAATTGAAGATGATGAATAAATGATGAGCATTATCGATGATCGTTTCAATAATGTCAAGGCTGTGTGACTAACGTATTGTGAATGTTGAAATACAATTATTTTTCCATCGTTTAATGTTATTAGCGGTAATATTTTGTTGTTTTAATGTTTTAAGAGATCTATTGTTGACTAATAATAATAATAATAATAATAACACGACCCACTTCTTGCTTTGGATAAAAGTTGCAACATTAAATTACTGGGATGTTTTCAAAGTCGTTGGCGCACTCACTCATATTTTTCAGCTTATTGTCCGCCTACATTAAATCCGTAAACTTTCAGGCATGTCGGAAGTGCTCGACTAGAGCTATTTTTATCACAATTGCACCTTTAGTAGAACCGTATGGCTCATTGAGACTTTCGGAAAAATTATGAGTGGCCGTTTCAAATCGGAGAAAGCTGAAGCCCCTCAAATTGCAGTCTAAATCGGGGTTTATTTTACATTTTCCGTTACTAAACGATTGGGGAAGGCTGTGTTTTAATTAATCTTCACGTTCTACAAATTAACTCGGTTTCGAAATATCGCCTAGTTTAAATTCTAAATAATTTTGTTAATTGATTATTTAGAGCTCAACATTATTAATCCAATTAATTCTCCTATATTCAGACGTAAAAATAGTTCCATTTCCATTAATAATCCGATATTAAATCCATGTGTGATTATCTAATAAAGTCCTTGATATACAATTCAATATTAATTACAGATAATAACATAAATATTGTGAAATATCAAGGAAATTATTATAATAATTAAATAACATTTATTCTAGATATGCGATAATAATAAATTAATTGTAATTTTTCAAAATTCTCCCTGTAATTGTCGTAAAGTGGGCAGAACAATGCCTTCGGTATCCTTGAGTGTAAAATTGTTGGAATTCACCTTGAAAATGATCGATTGTCGACCGAAAAAATCGATGATTTTGAAATTTCGTTGGAAATTATTAAGGCGTTACTGAGCCGCACACCTATTTCGAATCGAATTGTTTTTCAATCTAGAAGGAAATTGTTTAAAAAATTCAAAACTCGTCGATTGCATACACCGGTGGCACGTTTCAATTCCTTTTATATTACACGTTGGTAAATTATAGTTTGAAGGAAGTTCATAGGAGTTCTATGCTCTTTAGTGGAATAGAATAAGCTTTATAAAGACGATAGAATCGCGGAAAAATAAAAAGATTGTCGTCCTTTTCATAATTATTTTAATGAAGATAAAGGTTTTGATCTTGAAATAACAACAACAACAGGAATCCAACTATAAGTGAAAACTTTTATTTCTCACATTATGATTTTAAATAATAGTTAATTGTGATGTTTCTCAAACTTATCATCAGTTATGCAAAACTCTGATTCTCATCAAGAGTTAGTCAAAAATTATTATTGTAACAAACAATTCTGTATTATGTAATTGTTATAAAATCGTACACTCGATTGCTTTGCTAGAAAGTTGAATTTCGAATTAAGAAAATCGTAAATTCATCAATTTTTTTCTCTTGTCTAAAACAATACAAATCATCTCTTAAAATAGCTTATTTTATTTACACTTTCAAAGCAGGTAGTCTCCTGAATTGTTCTCGAAATTGAAACGAAAAAGGACCAACTGGTCACTTTGAGAATTGTTCTGCTTCAGTTAAATTTGTTCTGCTTGCATTCTTTCCAGTCTATTCAATATTTCTTCCTTTCATACATGACTACTAGACTATAAACTTTGTATTTCGAATTTTAGCACAAACTACGCATACAGGGCTGTTTCGAAATCCGAAAAATCGTGAGAAAATTGTATTTGTAGATTACAGAAACAGTTGAATTGACCGCAGATTACGCGGAAATCAAATTCCAAACCGTCCTTGAATCGACTGCGGTAATTTCAATGCGGATTTCGTACCTTTTGTGAGAGTTTTTTCTGTTTTTGGAAGATGCAACTTGTCGAACTTAGAGGAATTTACGTTGTGTGTTTACCTCAGTTAAAGTTAGTTAACCTAATTAAATAATAGAAATTTTTTTAGAAAATTAACAAAGACCAGTTTTCTAAAGAAACATCTCATAATGTCCTTCCTGCATTGATGCCATATCAGTTTATATGAAACGTTGCAACAAGATCCGGCTCATTGTAAGAAACATTCATATGACCCACTGACATCGACGATAGTTGTTGGTTGGTTGGTTGGTAGTAGAGATATGATGAGTCAAAGCTGTATTGTGGAGGACAGTGCCTTCGAATTCTTTACCGTCAAGCCAGTTTGCAAATTTTTCTCTTAAACGACCAACAAATTTCAAACAATAATCGAAAATTTCCATCGACTATAAATGAGGTGATTCAGTCGTTAAATCATCGCTTGATTTGAATTGTTAATTAATTTGATTGAATTTGTTGAAATTATACAATAGCGGGATCGCTAGAAAAAGACACCAATTCTTTCATGTCAAGTACACAGAAAACTGATTAACAATTTCCATGTTTTCTGTCTAATTATTGATCCCGTTTCGTTTATAATCCAACCATTGTATCGTTTCGTTTTTATTAAATTGTTAATTTGAGTGCAAATTCCTGTTAAATGTGTATTGGTGTATACATGCGAATTGTAGCACAAATTCCCGTTAATTTTCGCTCATTATAGGGAAATTGAAAATTTGAAAGCTCCACACGGTTAAAGTTTCGCCGCCTGATTGACTATTGGAATCACTCATTACAATTGCCGTTATTTGTGAATTATTATGGTATTATTAGCGGAAATACTTTAATTGTTTGATAATTCTTAATACAGATCCTTCCGGTTTTAATTGTATATGGTAGAAATAACTTTACCGTTAGAAGCCTTATTAAATTCATAACTATTTAACAATAGGCGAGGAAGAAATTTACAGCCTTGACTTTCGTTTATTTACATACATAATTTTGTTGATAAATAGAAAAGTTGATTCTTATTTACTTAAACTACTTCGATATACCGAAATTTTCGAAATGGTTTGATTTTAGGACAATAATGTTTAACTTGAATTTCTTGCCTTTTTTGAGATTCTATCGAGTATCGCTAACGGCATAGAAGTCGGTTTTTTCACAATTTAATCGCTATAGGTTTACTTTCTAAAGACGACGATAACAACAACAACAACAACGACAAGTTATTTACAACAAAATCAGAACGTTTCATACAAATTCCTAGTTATTATCCTACGTTTTAAACAATTGACACCGTTTCCTGCTGTAATATTTATGGAAAGGTCAGAAAATTTCGTTCTTGTTATTAGAATATAACGGCGAATTCACCTCTCGACTATAACTGGATGGGATTTTTGCAATTAATTTTGTAGCGAGTAGGCAGACGGCCATTATATTAGAATAGAATAGGTACCCAAAAAACCCACTTTAGAATTTCTAAGATTCGTTGTTGTTGTTGTGTTGTTGCTAGTCGGGGTGTGGTAAACATTCCACCGTCCTTTACGAATGTTGTAATGATGCAACGACGTCTATCTTTGATTTAAAGAAATAACAATTCTAAAATTAGCACCATCACCGGATAATAACCCGTACACTACAATCTTCCATTAATTATCTCGATTATTAATTAATTAAATTAACAATAATATAACACTAATACAGGAGAAATCCTTGAATGATCTCGAGATACTTGCTCAATAATACTGGAAACTTACTCAAAATATTCTTGAAATTTCTGAATTAAATCCACAAAATCTCATGTAGAAACCTATTGTATTGATCAAATTAAAATCTAAAAACTCCACTAAAAGCACAGAAACACAAAAAAACACTCGCGGTACTGCTGTCTGGCTGTACACCGATGGCACCTTCACAGTACTGGCTCGCAGCTCAGGTGCTTTCTTAGAGTTCTCCGATCAAGACACCGTACAGGTAAAAAGTGGGGATGAACATATTTTCTCCATATTTCAATTAATAATTTTATTTATCTAAATTTACAAATAATTTTGCGTTTATTAGAGGGGAGAAATTCTAATTTATTGGTTTATTTATGGTGATTTCGATGCGGGTAGAGAAAATGAACCCGGAGATGGAAGGTTTCTATCCCATGTTGTTGTTAAATTCAAGTCAGGTAAAAAATTTAAAAATATTTGTTTATTTCGAATTTCCCCCAAAATATCGCTTTCAAAATTTATTTTTAACGTCTAGTCTAGAAGATTTATGGCATTTATGGGGGATTGTCACCTGTTTTGTGTACACCTGTTATCACTAGTACGTGACTTTAGTTGCATATCTGGGCTTTTCTAGTGATAAAGAATTATAACAAGTTATGAACCGAATCGCCGTACGAACTGTAACTCTACGGTCTAATAACAAGAGTTGAGCATCAATTCTGGATTGTTATTGAGAACAAACTAATTGAATTAAAACAAGAAATAGACTATTCAGTTAATTAGTTTAGAATTATAATTTACCGTTAAAATTTCGTTTAATTTATCAAATATTTAACCGATAAATTCATTGGGGGAAGTTATTTAAATGTGTGATATGTAAGTATGTATATAGGTATGGTGTCCTCCTTGACCAACATCCAGTTGATTGTTCTGGGAATTGGTTAAATAAAGACTGCTACACTACACAATATGATATTATTATTGGGTATAGTGGAGGGTTAGACTTCTTGCAGAACACACCAACAACAACATTCCTGGGCCTGGTCGCTCAACGGTTTCTTCGGGTCGATGTCCGCCCAATACTTCAACACTAAACTAAATTGGTGTGTAAATAATAAGGTGGATATGTTAATAAAATGCTAATCGTTATTGCGCCAATTGGACAGTGGAAAGAATCTAGGCAAACGTATGCTTATAGGAAATACGGAAGGATTAAATCAACACTGTCCTGAATAATAAAAAAGTCGACCGAAAAATTACTTAGTTTCATTGATATTGTAGAAAATTTATAAACATTCAATAAATAATCGATGACAGGATGCGTCTTCTATGAACTTCACATACGGTTCATTTCCGGTTCGTATTGCAAATTTAAATCGATTACCTAACCTTTGTCGTATCCATACAACTTGAAAAATGTCCATTATAGGCTTTTTTGAAGTGTTATCTTGATTTTCAGGTATCGGTAATTGTCGAGCACCGCCACCAGTGAAGCCTAATCGTTGGCAAATTTCCTCCAATTGATTCGTCGTATAGTTTCGTGAAAAACAACCAACATGCCAAATACCCGCCGTTCTCTGCATTACTTCACCACCATTGTACCTTTAAAACAACTCAAATCAAATTAAATCGATCAATTTCAAGTTAATACAAACTTATTTGGATCAGTTTTTAGGTTTAAGGAGTAGCAAAGATGTTCATCTTCACCTCCCGGACAATCTTTGTAGCCGTCACACGACATTTCCTTCGAATAACACCAATTACTCCTAAAATTTTACATGAATTTGAAGTTTGGACTATAAACGGATACCTTACTCGCCACATCGGAGTCTTTGGTGTTTCTTGCATCCGCAGAATTGCGGATCTTCATCGGTCCGATCGTCGCAATTGACAACACCATCGCATACTTTCTCCGGATGGGCTAATTCCAAATAATTCCGGCACGTACAAACAGCCGGCTCGTCAGACAAATCACCACAATCATCGATATGATTACAGAAAGCCTCCTTACGGACGCAATTACCATTGCGACACCTCATCTCCAACGGATTACAATCTGAAATTTTGGATTAAATTTCGAAAAATTCCACCACAAACGCCATCTCTTATAAAATAGATCGAACACAAGTTCTCACTGCAAGTTTCCTAATTGGGGGCGATTTCAAACTTACTGCAAGTCGCCGTAAGGGAGCAATCTTGACAATAGATAGGATCCTCGTCTTCGTTGCTGTGGCAATCAGGGATGCCGTTACAAATTTTGTTTTTATCGAGACATTCGCCTAATTTGCATCGGAAATGTGGACATCTTGGCGGACTACTAACGAGACTATTGTTTGGTAGATTCTCTATTTGTCGGTTCGTTAACTTTATTTTGGGTAGTTTCAATTTTGTATTGTTGAGACGGTTGAAAACACCAGCGAAATACCAATTGTGGCTGGATAAACACGTGATTGTACCAATCCATGGATGTAAATCCTGAAAGTTGTATTAAAATTGATTTGATTGTCGCATTTTTTATAGGGCTAACCTGGAGATTTTCGGTGTTTTCTAGTAATAAATGGAAACACCTAGCTCTAGTGCTGCAGTTTTTCGCTTCTAAATTGATAAATCGTTGGCGGCCATCCTCCAAGCCGGCGATTATGCATGTTTCATTAACAAATCTAGTTCTTTTGGGTGCAATTTGTTAATAATTTGTAAATCTGTTTTGAATGATTACCTTGCGGTTAGTGCGGCCGGTTGGACGTACCGAGTAAACTGAATTTTTCCATTTGTTGTCAATACAGTAACGTCACTAGCGTTTAAAGCAATCCAACTGGATATAACCAATGTTTGTTCATGTGGACTTTCCACACCCAAATGGGTCTTACCGTTGCCTAATCTCGTTGCAATATAATTGAATTCCGGACTGGAAATTTTAATCATTACAACATCCATAATAATACAAGTTTTGTGTGTTATTACTAAACTTACAAGAGTCCCTGTAGACATGCTGTTGAAGTTAGTATCCGTCTATCGCTGATTATAGTCCCAGTGCATCTAAATTTACCATCTGCATAAATCAGTGCATTCCACGGTGCATTATTCAGTTCTCCAATATTAGTGCTATTATCATTATGAAGCCCATGATGTATTATTGGTAGATTTAAGCATTTGATTAATAATCCATTACAAGTATCGGTAGTATTATTGAAGTGTTTTAAAGGATTTTTTTCGGTGTTGTTTTGAAGTTGTATTGGGAAACCGGCGTCAATTGTGACGCGTATCAGCTTATCTTGAACTGGTAATTTATAGAACATCCGATAGTCTTCGAAACTTAACAAATTGCAAACATTTGTGGCGATGGATGGAGCGTTGTCAGATGCGTTGGTGCAGAGTGGTCTCCAGACACCGAAACGATTGATTGTAATTATACCTTTCATGGTTTGTACAGGACGTAAATCACTGTCAAGTGTTAATGTCTTGCCATCAGTAAGGGCCACTGTATAAAATAAATCGAAAACAACGATTAAACGTACAGATTTTCAGACTATTTAAATACATGTTACAAAACAACTTACCACAATCCCATTCATCTTCGCCATTAATACAATCGATTTTATCATCGCAACGTTGGGATAATGGAATACAAGTCTGATTGAGCCGACAGAAATAACCAGAACTACACCGTTCTGAAATTTATCAAATTCACAGAGAGATGATAATGATAAAACTAATGCACAAGGAGATTTACCGCAATCTATTTCATCTGAAATATCTTTACAATCAGTTACACCATCACAGATTGCATCCTTATTTGAGACGCGAAGATAATCAACACAGGAGCAATTTATTTCATCCGTACCGTCTTCACAATCTTGAATCTTGTCACATACTTTATCAGACGAGATGAGTTGTAACATTCTACAAAATTGACAAATTTAATTTTTCAATTTCAAGAAAGACAAAAACGTTAAAATCGCTACTTTCGACATTTGAAAACCGTTTGTTTTGTCTGATTTTGTTGTAATATTTCACGTAGAATTTGCTGTTGTGGTGTTCGCAGAAAGAAAATCGGTGGATGCACCCTTGTAGCCCAACAATTCATCTCATCATCACCAAACAAACAATCAACGATTTTATCGCAACGCCTCTTTTTCGCAAGACATCTACCTGTTGTTTTACAAACATATCCAGGACATGATTGTAGAGGCATTCTTATTTGAAATCTACTGTTGCTATTCACATGAATCCATTCAAGATGTTTGCTAACTTTCGTGTAAACTCCAGGCTCATTGGGACGGGCACAACCCTCACCATGGCTAACAATACCAGCCAAATAATATTGAGTTGGATTATTAACAGTACGGCACATTAACGGACCACCACTGTCTCCTTGACAGGCGTCTTTGCCGCCTTCTAGCAATCCAGCGCATATTTCATCGCCTTGAATATCGTCGGTATGTTTACATCGGGCCAATATAGGAACATCCACTTGTCTCAATTGATCGGCTGGAATTTTATAAAATCAAACGTTAAGAAATAATAGATTAGAAAAGTCATACGATCGGATCCATGCTCGATTGTAGCGCCCCAACCAACGGCAACGCAAACAGTCCCAGCAGCCGGGCCTAAAATGAAGTCTCGTCCGGCTGTTGCTTCCGATGGTAAACAAATCGGCCGAACATATCGATTAAAATGCACCGGAGATGACAATTTCATCAAAGCTATATCGTTTTTTAATGTTTTCTTATCGTAATATTGATGCGGAATTGCTAAAGTAGCCCAACGAGTTTGTTGCATTGGTGAAAATGAATATCGGCGCAACATTCCTGCTTCGATTTCGTAATAATAAAACCAATATCTAGAATTTAAATTGTAATAATTGATTGAATTTCCATAAATTCGTACTTATCAACGCAATGGGCGGCCGTCACGATCCATTGTTCGTTAATTAAGACGCCGCCACAATGGAAGACGCCGTTTTTGTAAATTGAAACAGCCCACGGCCAAGATGCCGGTTGGCAGGCTTTACCACCAACAACCCGTGAATCGCCCACAAATTCGTCTTCTATAGACTTTACAAGATTCTCATGGGCTGTCCGTTGTTGTTGGAATTGATTCAATAATTCCTCAACACTTGTATCCAATTCTTCCGAACGATACGGATTCTTAATTGTGGTCCTCAAGCCGCAATATAACGGAGGACATTGGACGAAAGTCGCTTGATTCTTAACACAAGTTTCAATTAGTTTGATTCGATTATCTGGAGTTAATTCTATAAAGGAGCCGCTATAATCGGCATTTGCTAGTACCATTTGAACTTGCGGAAGCCTAAAATTTCGGTTTAAATTATTCGGTTTTTTGTGGTATTGTAGTGTTTACATTTCGCTAGGACCGGATTCGGTTTTGCAAACTTCTTGGGCCCAAATCTCCGAACCGGAACACGTTGGATACCAGACCCCTTTGAAATTTCTATGAAGAAATCCGAAACTATTCGAGACTCTATTCAAAGATTGATGTCCAATTTGATCTACTAGAATAGAACAATCTTCTTCATCTTTGCCGGTGATTTCGCATTGTTTGATTCCATCACAACGTTGTTGGATTGGGATACAGGAGCCTTTCCGAAATTTCGACCAGTCGTCGCAACTCATTTCGTCGTCACTACAACCTTAACTTTGGAATTAATAAAATTATTGACAATTTAAATCGGGGGGATTACCGAAGCAGCCTTGTTCATCTTCACCGTTCGGACAGTCGAAATAGCCGTCACAAAGTCGTATTTCGCCGACACGATCCCGGCAAGAGCACAACATTTCGTCGCTAGCATCGCGACAATTCACCTCGTTATTACAGACTAAGATTTGGGAAATACATTTGCTACCATCAAAACACGACCATTGGCCGTTTGGGCATTCTATTGCTTCTCTCTTAGTTGAGTTAAAGAGACTTTGAGCGGCTTTCAATAGGTCTTGTTCGGAAGTCCGGCGAATTTCAACACCAGGCACATTTACAATACCATTACCCGTTGGTGGCGGTATTGGATTACAAATATAATATTGCCCATCTTGTCCTGACGCCTGTATCGGCGTTTTCGATAGGGCATTTTGATTTGCAAACGCATTAATCATCTGCGGATAGTTACCGTAATAGGGATAGAAATTATAGGCCGTATAAGGGCTAAATTGGAATTGAGGTTGTGTTAACGGTGGTGATAATGAATAGATTGGTGGATTCATAAAATATAACGGCTGTTGTTGTGATTGTTGTAGGGCATTAACCATCGATGTCGTTGAAGCTCTTGTCAATATCGGACACATAATGTAAGGATTAACGATACGATTTTGGCTCGATTGTAGATCTTCACTGATCGTATGGTACGAATCCGATTTCATTTTTATACCAAATCCTTGGTTCTGATTGATCCGTAAGTTATCCGTATTGATTGTAGAATTGTTTGTTTCAATTTTCCTATCTTCAAATTCATTCGAATTGCGGGGTAATTTATATTTTTGATCGGACGCCTCGATTTGAGGATTACTTCTAGAAATCTCTTTAGCGTCAAATTGGTCGAAATTATAATAACCGGCAAGTTCATCAATTGCCGGTTGAAAATCTCCATAATCGGGTAGTTGGGGATTATTTTGATCATCCGGATAGAGTTGATTTTCGTAAATGTTCCGATAACTTTCAAAATCTGGATATTCATAATTTCTGTCGTAATCGGTTTCGTAATTGAGACTCTGACGTTTGATTCGATGCTTCAAATTCGTGTTAATTCTAGCAAATAGTTGTACAATTTCATCAACCTCACATTCTTCTGGTTCTGGTAGAAAATAACAACAATCTTTATATGTTCTTGTTAATAAACACACCTCTATTTTATCTCGACTAATTGCAGTATCATGTGGAATTAAATTGTGATTTGTATAGAAATATTTCCGAACGAATTCTACAATTCGAAAAAATAGAACATTTTAAATGTTGAATCAATAAAACAAACCTTTTTGCTGAATTAGAAACATAAATAACAACACAAATAACATTAATGTTGTTGCAAACAGTACAGATTTTGATGAAACTCGTAAATTGTTTTGTTCTAATTTCTCAAAGTTTTTCTCATTCTCTAAAACACAAATTTAGATCTCCGTCTGGAAGAATAAACGAACTTACCTTTTTCTAAGGAGATATCAACCATCCCGGGAGGTTCAATAATTTGTGATTTATTCGCACAAAATTTCTCCAAATCTTGATGGTGTTTCGTTTCCATTGCAATTAAAACTGATCTAATTAATTGATAAAGTAATGTAATGGACAACGTTGATATTAATCAGCAGAAAAATTGCTAATCTAAACATCTTCAACATATTTCGTTATGTTTTTGGTTTATACTCGATCGATTTCGGTTGAGTCGGCTCGACTTGTTGGAGTAAATTGCTGATTTAGCTGGGACACCTTGTAGGTTGTTATATTAAAATATGTGAAAAGTGAATTGTGTTGTCGAAATGAAATACATAACGATACATATATTCTCTCTGGATTCCTATGACAATTTTTAATGGAAATATTTTGTTGATTTAAATTCCATTCAATATTTCTGCGGTACTTGTGATTGACATTTTTCGATTATCCCAATATTTATAGTGGCACACAAAATTCAACGATTTATAGCACCGATTCCTATTCCGAACATTGAAATTTATTTATTTTCATTTAATATAAAATCTAAACGATTGAATGTTGGGAAAAACCCGTAATTATTATTCTTTTATCCAAATGTCATCCGACAATATTGGGAATTTTCCAATATTTCACAACCGCATCCACGTAAATTTCTGCTGATTTCTGGTTGATTTGATCGACAAGTTAGTCCTTCTTTACAGATTTACTGTGACTGTTTCGGTATTTGGTGATAAATCAAATTGTGGTGTGTTATCAGTGCGGCGAGCTTACATGATAAACTCCTACCAAACAAATTCCGCATTGTTGTCCGGCAGCTAGATGCGACTAGGTCGTTTATCAGTGAAACGACAAAGTTTAGAGGGTCGAGGTTACAAACACCGACACGATACTGCGATAAAGTGGCTATGAATGAGGAAGCGAGCGTTTAAACTTACACCGGAGCTTTGGGAGCTCTCGATGTCTCTCTTGCAAAGATAAATAACCCCTCAGTAATTGCGTGCAGAGCGATACCATATTTCATACACGCCATGAGCCATAACTTTGAAGGCAATTACTATGAGTATGTCGTTTATCATCCGACTTCTCGAGACACAAGGGTGGTGTGTTGTACGGTGGTGCGCACACGACTTGATAATCGAGATTAAATTGATAACGAATCTATATTTACATTAAAGATTTGAATGTATTCAAACGATGATGAATAAATACGGAGCGATTTGTCATAAATATTAGAAAATTCCATCTCATCACGATTATTAATTCGTTCTAGAAACACAAATAGGGGGAGGCTGGAAAAATTCAGTCACAGATCGCCGATTTCTTGTCACCAAACATTCATTATTCACTTCAACAGTTGTCTTTGAAGGGACGTTTTGATATTAAAAACTACTGCAAGATCTCAATTGTCTTGCAGATGTTAATTTTGGGAAATAATTGATAACACGCCTCTATGATAACGTACATGTTGAAATCCCACGATTAACATGTTTTATTATGTGACCAGAAGGATTTTCGTACGACCACAACGATGCCAACGACGACAACAGCATAATTCCTTCCCAGTTTATATCAGAGTCTATTGTCGCGGTAACAGTAAATGGTCCCACTGGTCCGCAATTAATCCACTCACAATCCAAGGGTAGTTTGTGGTAAAGCCGGAATGGTTAGCGGTCAGACCGGCCTTTCCCTATCTCTCGTTCTCTCTTGCCATTCCGTACATCCACACACATGTATAAGACTCCAACGTTCACACTTGATAATTTAGTATTACAGCTCTGGGACCACTTACTTTACTCTACTATGGTTATCCTCGATCGTTTCCGGATGACTTATCGTCCAGAAAAAGTAATTCTATATCAAACATTTCAACTTTTATCCAAACAAGTTCTCTTTTCTTTTACGTCGTTTTAGTCGGTATAGAAAAAAATTCTACTTTGATACAGGCGACGAAATGAAACGAATGAATTGCTTTATCCATTCACATTCCGGCTTTCCTGGATTTATGATGAAATTTTCCACAGCATTAAGGCGACTTGTTATTTCATGGTTTTGCATTAAATCAAATGTGTCATAAACATTCACTGAAAGAGAGAAAGAGAACGAAAAAAATTTATATTTATATATATATAGAGGAAAACTGTAAACATACACAAAGCATTCGTAAACAGACGCGGTTTTTATATTACCTTAAAGCTGGATAAAAAGAGGGCGTTGATTGGTTCATTCCTACACATCATGTACAAAGCTTTGGACGTTGTAAAGCTCGTAACTGTAGCAGTTTAAATAAGCAAATTTCCGACAAACTAACCGGATTTACGCTTGTATGTGGCACAGACATGGATGCTTTGAACTTGTTCACATACACATATTCCACTTTGACTACGAATTTTCCACTTTCAATTCGGTATTTTTCTCTAGTTTTAACCCTCCAAAAATAAATAGTGATGGTTAAAATTTGATAATACGACAATAATCCACCCTCTATTGAGGGTAATCGTACAGGAGGGAATCAAGCAATTTTGCCTTCGGGTAACTAATTCTAATGCCCATTTTCAATCAAACTCCAAATTGGTTATCAATCATTTTTGACAAATTCCGCGAAATGACACTCCTTTTTCTTGTGCGTTAATTGAATGCAAAAGCTTCTTTATCGCTGTATTGCTACTAGAATAGAATTTAATGAGAATGGGAATTAATTAAAAGATAAAGTGATTTTATACTTTACAGGGCAATAACGTAGCATGTTTGGTCGTCAGGTAAAGCGCTAATACATGTCACCAAACAACCATAAAACTAGCAATATATTCTCTTAACTCTTCTCCATCTTCTTCTTCATTCACTTTACTGGCTCGTATATTAGTATGTTGTCCCATTCTCGTGTATTTAATGCGCTGGAAGTTGGAGGGAGGTGGTCGTTTTGCAAGCCCATTATCGTAATTCATTACGCTTTGACTGTGTCGAATGTTTCCTATAATGAATGTTCACATTTAGCCGTTGTAAATATGCTAATTTACTTGAAATAAAAGCTGCATAGTCATAGAAATATCTACAAACTTTGATTTAATCTTGTTATTCATTGGATAATAAACTACCTCTAGACTCAACAAATAATCCAATTATGGATTTTTCGTTTACAAGTGTCTATACAGACTGTCCCCTTGGTATTTGTCGGTAAATTTAATAAAATGACTCATAAATCTAACATGAACAACTCGTATTAGTACAGACGCTGAAGCTGAAACACAATTACAAAAAAATGCCTTACAGTCAATATTGATTCAGCTCCAACACAGCGTCTTTCTAATCCATTATGACACATTTTAAATAATGTTTCATCGAGAATATGGTGTGACATTAATGTTGACATTATCCCAGAAACAATTTTTTTTTGTTAAGAAATTATTCATTTAATATAGTGGTTATGTTGTGATAAAAGCAATAATAAATGGTGACAGAATAGCGATTTTGACGGGGACAAGGGTGAGGGATTACTTGTCACTTGATGAAGGCGCTTTGTTTTCTTTAAAAGGACCACTGAGCTGTCCTTTTTAAGCTCGGCCACGTTTCGCATAAGTTATTTGGTAAACAAATTAGACTGTGTTGTTGTTATCGCAGTTTTTCATTCATTTTTTGATGCAATATTGTCTTGTTTATAGAAGGTAGATTTAGATTAATTTCTTCGTTTTTAGATATTTCTCGTTTTAATTTATGTCGAGATAAAAAAGTTTAGTGTCATCAGTTTTTGGTGAAAAGAGAAGCGGTGCAAGAGTGTTTGCAACGCATTTGAAGATGTAATGGTTGTGATAAGGGCGAGAAAATGTGACTGTTTTAAAATTAAAGTGTAATAGGTTTACTCGGCTCGAGATAATATAAAAAGTATCATAACTTTGCACAGTTAAACAACCGCTTCTAATTTTAAAATAGCAAAGCACAGTATTTAGCACATAAAGAGTAATTTTGGAAGGCATGATAAGGCGAAACGGCTGCAATAAACCGAACGTAGGATAGGATGATGATGATGACGATAGGGGTGGTTGGTTAAATGCGCCTACACTCAACATTCTCACTCTTGAAAATTTTTAGCTTTGATATACGAAAGATAAGCGTATAATGCCGTGTCCTGGCGTGAACTATATACAAGAATCATGGGGAACATTGTGATGACAAATCGGCCCAGTTACGGATTTGGACCCTACCGCAATCAGCACGGACGAGGGAGAAAGAGAGACAGCGACGATATTGCGGACGGTGAAGACGGATGAATGGCAATATCCGTTTGAGGCGGCAGAGGGATGAAGCTCATAACTTGCAACACCTATATTTCGTACGAGAACTGGCTGCACATCTGTCATCTTGAATGGTGCTCACTGAAGAACAACTAAATAAAAGGACGGAAATTTATATTCGATTAAGTTTAATTTACGGATATCAACAAATGAGTAGGCGCAGTTTTAGCTTAATTAATCGAGCTTCTTTGATATTCCGGACAACTTGTTTTATATAGCTACAATTTAATTAAATACACCTACATTTGTTGCCTAGAAGGGGATGTCTTTGTTGTATTGTTCGCGAAGGGAGTGGTCGGTATCGTCATTTTGACGCACCTCGAACGCGTGTCTTGCTTTATTCTGATATAAATCACCATACAGGATATTAACCCCGCGTGTGCAATGTCCACACAACAGTGATTTACGTGTCTAGAGGGCTGTTTTCAACCAAATGATGTCCCCTCCGCCTACTTGTTACAATGTATATGTATACGGGCAGCGTCACGTTGCATATAAAAACGTGTTTATGGCCTCCGAGGTGATGGAATATGTTCTACTGTCGCCGGAAATGGCCACCATCAATCACAATTTACTAAACGTACATTTGACAATCATGCTGCTGTTACTGTTGCTGTAGCTCGGACCTGGTAATTTGATCACACAGTAACGACGTCAGGAGTGACAATTATGAAATTACATTACTCATTGAGATGTACGGGAAACGTACAACCCTAGGCTGTCATTCATAAATCATAATGGTTGTCAGCTCGCTTTGAACGGCAACAGCTAAAAATACGTGGTATTTGTCTTTTGCCTGCTTTATGTCTTTTGACATATGACACGTTTGTTGCTCAGTGTCTCCAGCCAAAAACTCGTCCCATTTTCATCTTGTATGCGTACACTAGACAAAAATCAGTCTACTTCTAATAATTTACAACACAATCGAGTAATTGAATAATCACGAACAATCATCAAAATTCCTGGCTATAAGCATCAATATAATTTCGTTGAAATCTTAATAATCATCCGTAATGGTCTTTTGTCCTGCTGCCGCAATGAGTGTGCCATTATAGCATTATCCTCAGGGATAGCGGACGTGCAACGGTCGTTGTAGTGGTAGCACAAATAATTAAATCGTTAAGGCAGGATGTTGTCGGGATGTACTGTTGTATTTGTGTGCATAGCAGTTACTTGTCTACCCATCTCCGTTTCACTCCACTATTACTAGCAGCATCACTAATCATGGAGGTTTAAAGGGAGGGTTAACCCGTTCGCCGCTGACATCGGCCACTCAATTACCATGGCTTTAATTAGTCCGTGACGGCCCATTGCCAGCTCATTAATACGGTAGTGCGGCAAGTTTCCCAAGAGAGGGCAGGTAAATCATTCCTGACATCCCTGGCGCACTCCTAAAGCCATCGTCTCGTGTCGTTGCTTAATCACTGAATTAATTTTAATTGCACGCTACAAATGGTAATGAACCGTGTTTTTGCCTTATAGAACAACACATTCTGATTCATGTTTCATTGTGAATATTGTGTCGACTTTATAATCAACCCTGGCACATGTTAAACATTCGTATTTGTATAAATAGGAGCTGGGATAATTTCCTGTTGGACAAATGTTTGTTGTTTATTACTTTTGAATGGTATAAAAGAGTTAGTTTTTTCTTCTCTAGTAATTTTCTAGTTCTTTTTCATGAATTTTTCAAAAGTATAAAAGACGACTCTTGTCTGATGGATGAAATGACAGTGATCTTGTACACGTGACCGTGCACCCTCTTTAAAGCTCTGCTTATACGAGGGTTGCCACTTGAAACATTAACTAATAATAACCAAACATTTCGCCGTCGTTTATACAAAATTTATTATATCCCATCCGGTCTCATTGAATGTCCATCTCTATTATCAACCGAACATCCACATGAAGACAAATGATTCAATCTGACAAGCTTAATTCGAATGTTTATCCATTGTTTGTTTGCTCCTATTGATAACAACACGACAATCGCTTCTAGTTTATATTTTTAATTTATCATCTAATGATGGGGTGTTTTTTTTGTCTTGTATGGCGTTATTTCAGCTCGTTTTTGGATTCTTATTCAACAAAGCTGCATTAATATGAGGCCGCGATCAATTTTCCGCTGCCAAAACTGTCGGCTTGCCGTGATAAATTCCATTTCTGTATTGTTTTCTAAACGAAATATTCGTCATGACGAGCTGCCAACTTCACTCGACGTTCTTTTATTATTGGAGATTGCCGAGAATGA
The DNA here is from genome assembly GCA_020740385.1 of Mylabris phalerata. Classification (NCBI taxonomy): domain Eukaryota; kingdom Metazoa; phylum Arthropoda; class Insecta; order Coleoptera; family Meloidae; genus Mylabris; species Mylabris phalerata. The sequence continues at coordinate 3,268,434 of JAJEOX010000299.1, read as the reverse complement.
GGATTTAGACCATATGTTATCCGCAATACAATTGTGTTGTAAAAGTTGTCGACTACGTCTATTATCCTATTTGAAAGAAAAAGAAAAAAAACCGAAAAGAACGCTATAAGAATAGTTAAAAAATAGGTATTTATAAGAATAGGAAAATATTTGGTGTGTGAGATTGGGATTACAATTTTATATGTTGCCAATCACCACCAATCCAATTTCAAACAAAATGTCAAGTGACCGTTAAGCGAAATCTCCGAAATCCCAGCTGCCTGCTGGGCGCCTACTGTAAACACATAACTCAGAACCCTCCTGGATTATCCTGTGATCGATTCGAGACATCCCTGGCCAACAATTTGTAACACAACACCTTGAAACTTGCTAACAACATCAATCTGCTTAATAAAGATTTATAATGTCCAGAAAACGTAGAAATAAAATTCGTGCTGCACATCCATCTGTAGATGGTTATAAAAATTATATCCCATTGAAATTTTCCATTACAAAAGGACACACAACACCACTACTTGTATGTAATGTTAATTCATGCTTTGTATTATTTAATGCGACATTGTTCGCCAACGTAAAACTTGATATATTCAAATTACACTGTCACCATCAAGAAATTTTAATCCCTACTTTTCCGCGCATACACACCAATATATAGATATACTATAAAAATGGATATAAAATTCCATAACACGTAACTTCATTGCAGTACTTGTCACCTTCAGTATATTTTCTAGTATAATGCAATAAAAAGAAAACGTCGTTTTTACCCTCTTGGAAGTGTATTTTTACATCACTCTGGGGTCTCCAAAAATTTCAAATTCCATTTCACACAACACACTTTTCCCAACCCCCTCGTGTTATGGCACTTTGGCCCCGGCCTGGCGCTCTCACACCAAGCTATCAATAGTCGGCACATTGTAAACCGAGCACTTTCAAGGTGTTGAATGACTTTAATCCACCACCACCACTTGCCAAATCTACATACACGTTTCATAAACGACAAAGTGAATTATACCGAAATCGTTTTCGTATTTTAATCGAATGTCTTTTTTGTGTTTTATCCGAAAATTTAGCATAAACGCAAATAGAATTTGTTTATTTTAACGTTATTTTAAACTAATCGTATAGAATAAATTAGGAAAATTTCAGATAGACGAACTGAAATATAAAACTCCCCATTCAATGTTATCATGTCACATATACAAAACCATCACTGTCAAACAGCGAGAGCTACTTTAAAACCCATTTTGTCTACATTATTTTTGATATTATAAGGATCTTATTACGGTGCAGTTGTTATAAATTTTGGCAGCCAGAAAGCGATATTCAACACGTTCTCAATTTCACCATTACTCTTTCTATACCCTCTGTTTCACTTAAATAGTCCTAATGGCAATACGAGCGGTACGAAAAATGTTTTAAAAACTTATAGGAGGAACCCCAAAGAACGCAGCGCTTTAGGAAATTGGTCAAAATTGCTTTAAATAATGTTGCAATTTTTAGAAAAAATCCAGTGACTCCACTTTTTTAAATTTTCTCCATCGAACTCCAGAATAAACGCAAAATATTCCGGAATAAAATGGAGAAATAAATCAATCTTTGTGTCATTTGGAATCATTTCACTCGTTTTTGAAAGTCATGACATCGTCAGAAATGATGTTTTTTGACCAACTCTTCGGTGAACTACAAGGTCCAAATTTTGTTGAAACAAAATCTAACGCGGTCGCTATAAAGCCTTAGAATATCTCTCAAATTGCTCATCAAATTTTTATTTAAGTGAAACTGGTCGTATAAATAAAGTTAACAATAATTAATCGAAAACACAATTTTTCTCTCTCACAATCAGTTTTATTCCACAATGCTGTGTCTACCTGTCCAATTTCGATGATCAAACGATTGTCACAAACATTTCATCAACCCGTAAGGCATTTAATTTGAAAATATAAAAGGTATACGGCGTATAATTTAACAGTGGCCGTTGTATCGCTAATTGGTCAGTGTGGTATTTTATAATTACTAACAGCTACCGCCTGAAGAGTTAACGATGTGAATCAACTGGCTGTCATTTTTTTATTGTATTTAATTAATGGAAATAGTCGCTCTAAAGTATATCAGGTAGAAACGAAAACTTCACCCCTCGATTCGAATGCTAATATTGTTGTTTTGTCTATAATTGCGTGACTAGAAATCAGTCTCGTTTGAAGTAAACGATTATATTAGACAGTAGAACTAAAATATCTCGAAAACTACCAATTATATGGAAATGATAGATGTCTCAAGCGATTCTAAATACGAATCTCTATAATTGTAACCCTATAGCGTTTGGAACTTTGACTAAATCTTCTAACAATTTCGAATTTTTCATTGAAAATACCGTGTTAGTATAAATCCAAAATAACTCATTGTATAATTAATAATATGAAACGAAAAAGAGACAGATAGATAGAGGAAAGTTAAAGCTACAATTGTAAGCTATACTCACTTAAATTTTATTTTCCATTTTTCCCGAGATAGCGCCCAAAGCAGTGCAATTTAGTTTCGAGACTTATGATCGCCCAAAAGAAGAGGGTTATCTTTCAAAAGCTCTCTCTAGACGTCACTCGACAAGTTTTTTGAGGGAAATTTTTAAATTTGCTCCCATACAAAGTAAACATTTATATTAGAAACAATTCAGTTTGTTTTCCATATACAGTAAAATTCCCTATAACAAGTTATACTGTGGAATTTGTAAAAAAAATCCAATTTAAATTACATTCGATTATCGTGCCATGAATAAAATACAACGAAATTAGTTTATCAGTCTAGAAAATAATCAGTCATTCAATAATAAATGATATAAAACTTGCTTGACAGTGAAAAATACAATCACGCAAATTAACTTTCCAGCCATCATCATCATTCATTGAATTTGTCACTAGAATAGCATTTTATTTCGTTCGGGTGATGTTTTTTTTTTCATCTGTTTTAGAGGCACCAGTGAAAATGATAAAATTTTAATATTCCAGATCTATATTTCATATCGTAATACGAGCGTGAATAAAGGTGGTGCTCTCTCGTCTGATTTTCAACGATGTTGATGGTGATGATGGTGTAAGGTGTAGAGTCTAGTGTGGTAAAAGCAGCGATAACGATAAGCCTTCTCACGGAATGACATTTTGTTTACTTTATGACTACTAACGGAGCCATAATTCATATTAATATCCGTTATGTTTTTAATGTGTTGCAACAAAAGAGGTTTTACGTACGATATCCTTGGTATTTTTATACGTAAAGCCATAATTCATAGTGCGATATTGTTTCACTTTTTTCGCTTCTTATAAGATTCCAAGAACTATAAATTTTGTTTCCATTAATACACCACGAAGGGAAACAGCAATTGGAGAAAAACTTCCAACTTTATTTATTAAATCTAAATCAAGTTTATCGCGAAATTGTCTCCATTCCGCTACCCTGAAACTGTCAAAGAAGCACTCTATCGCTGCATTTGAGACTATTATTGGATTTTTATGGTAGTCTGCATTGATTTATAATCGAAAATTTGGCTACTAAGGCTCAAACCTTGGTTCAAATACCTGCCCATTACGAGTATTGTTGTCCCTCAGTAGGCCCTGTTTCTTTTGCTTCGAACGTGATATATCCTGAAATTTTTAAGACTATTATTGGTTTTTTTGTAGTAGTCTGCAGTGCTTTATAATTGAAAATTTGGCTACCCAGTCTTTAGCAACCCCCGAAATTCAGTAGCCCTGAGGTTTTCTTTTGCTTCAAATGTGATATTCTCGCCCTAAGTTTTTTTACGGTTTGTAATTGTGTACACTATGATTCAAGTTTTGATGACCCCTTCCATAGAGCTACTCTTGTTTAGCACTCGGATCACTTTGTATAAAATGATCGATAATCGTTATAAATCAATAAATCGGGATTAATTTTATGATTTTGTTTGTCGATTGCATAAAATCGACGATATTAAAACTATAAAATATAAAAGTGATAAATTTGTCAACAGATTAAAATGCCCACACATATAGACACATATACATAGAACAAAATGTACTTGTATTAAATTATATTTGAAACAAAAATATCACACAAATAACAATCCAATTATATCATAGGAATGTGGTGATATTACTGCATGAACTTTATAGTTCCATAAATTTGCTTTATCTTTATGAATATTTGAAAATATATGGCCATGATCAATTAAATGTATACCAGGTGTTCCATCTAAAATTGGCACCAACATTTACGAAATTTAAAGCTTATTTTATATCAATAGGGAAGCAACAACACGCGCAACTTCGCTGTCCAATTATGGAATTTTATAAAATGTCATTAACTCGATTTCGGGTATTAACATCACGTAAATTCCGATGTTAATGTCGATAGTTCCGGCTTAGGAAGGAAATCCTTGATTTTAATAGTGAAATAGCGGTATCGCATCGAATGGATATGCGATATTTTTTTAATTTCAATTGAAATTTAATAAGTTCCTTTGATCTTTCAATGTAAAAGAGAACTACAGCTATAGTAACAGTAGATTCTCATTACATTCACTTGATATTCGAGCTTAATAAACATAAATTCACTGAATATTACAAAGTATGAAATTGAGTTTTTATTATTGAATTTTATTTTCTTACTATAAGATCGAATCGTAAATTTAATTATATTTTTCTTTAATATCTTACAAATATTTATTCATTTTGATTCTATCTGTATATGTTGATAAAGTATTAAGAATTTAAATTAACGAGCAATTTAGAGGATTATTGATGGTCTATAAAACTGCATTAACCATAAATATGTTACAAGAAGGCATATGTTAGTTGTACAACTATGTGTGTGCACTTTAACCAGTTGCAATTAATACAATCGAATCTATCCAATCTCCTTGTGTGTTTTAACAACGTACTTTATAAATCGAATCATTATACGAACGTATTTCCATGTAAACGTGCACATTAAACGAATTTATGGGCGATAATTAGGGTCGCAGGTCATGGGTACTACGTTCATATGTTTGTGCATGTACCTGTACAGGGTGCCATTGAATTGTCCGACAATGAAGGCCTTTTGGAGGGTCAAATCGGTCGGTCCGTACTGATCTATTGAATTGTTATTGTCTAGACTGGATAGGAGAGCAGGTGCCAGGATAAGACCTCTCGGATTTCCCTGACATTGGACTACACCAGTCTTGCTGCTTGGCTAAAAAGTATAAAAATCAATTGATACAAGATACTAGAAATATTGCTCAAATTATTCCCCAGAAAGTACTTACGGAGTTTGTGGATCCTTCTTCTGAACCAATTTCGGTGGCTCTGATTGTCGGACATTTCCCTTACACTTTGTACCTGGAAAATTAAAAAAGTATAACCGTACGCAACTCGAAAAGAAATTGTTAAACATAATAATCAGGCCAAATTGAGTAATTGCAACTAATCACGAAACTTTTTTGCAAACATACACATTATAGATATAGGTGTATACGTTTTATATATAGTATGTTGGATATAAACATAGCTAGATACTCAAAGGATTGGCATGTTTATGATGCAATTATAGAAATGAGCTGGTTTAATCGCCATCAAACAGGAATGATTAGTGGCTTCATTATTTCCACCAATCACGTTCCAACTAAAATACTACACATGTATCGTATATAATTAAAATTGCAATTTATTTCGTATTGCTCTGTATGTTGTTACACTGGTCAAAGTCTAGGCAATGTTTTTATTGTCATATTTTGCCGCACTATCCGCAACAAATCGACCGATTTATTTCGTTTATTTTAATTGAAATTGTACAACAACAACACGTACAATAATCATGATGATTTATTAAAGGAAATTGCTGTATTGCTTGCTAGAAATTGGTAAAAATTAATCATTTCGCAGCACAGAAACGAATCAGGCAAACACCCCAAAAACGGTGCATATTCTACGGCTAAAAATCACTATTCAAGTAAAAATTACAAGAGAACTGATTATAAAATTAATAATCCACTGGAATATAACAATTTTCACCAGTTTCAAGCAACATAAACGATTTAAAACAACTCAATAGTTACCGTAATTTTGCTCTTTCTTAATTCTAATTTGATTTATTTTAACTTCCAGATTGTATAAAAATCTTGTAACTTGTAAGCCGAATATTTCTTGAAATTCTAATAAATCCACCAAATTGCCCTAAAACAAAACAAAAACATAACAAATTAACCTGATTTAAGTGGTGCACCCTGTATTCCATTCGAAAATTTCCGTTAAAACAAAGCGCGCCCTCTGTAAATTGTTAAAAAATTAAAAATTAGTTTTTGTTTTTTTACATTTAAAATTGGGCGGTAAATTTTACCGGTAATTGTTTGGATTACTGTTAAATACCGATTCGTTAAAATTTATTTAATAATTAATTTTTCAATAACTGTTTAAATAAAAACAGAAATAAGGGACTTACCATTGTTGCAACAATTGGGTCATTAACCCTACTGCAACGTGTTGTCTACTGATAAGTGCAGCGTGCGTCTTTGATTAAGTGGGGTGGGATTCATGGTTTAAGTAAAATCGGATAATTTCAGGATTTTCCATTTAATTATTAAATTAAATTTAATTTGAAAAAGAGTGAAAGATTGTTATCAATAAATATTTGTAAATAGAGAAAAATTGCAAAAAACAAATGAGGGATGCGTCTAAGGTGCCACAATCGTGTGTATTTGTTTACAAGAAGTCGCCACTATCAATATGGCGTGGTCATCTAATAAGAAAAGTGCAATATCTTTGTTTTAATAGAATCAAAATTCTAATAATTTCAGAATTTTGTGTTCAATTATTAAGTGAAATCGTACAAAGTAAGCTGCTATCAGTATTTATAAATATTCGTTAAAAAAAATAAAAAAAACAAACGAAAGGTATCCTGATTATATGTAAACAATTATCAGAGGTCGCCATTGTTAAGCTGTCCTGTCGATCCTCCAACAGGGAAAGTGCCGTTCTCCTGTCCTAATGCAATGGAAAAATCGGATAATTTCAAAGTTTCCCGTTTAATTATTGGAAACAATTAATTTTCTTCCAATTGAAAAATTTCGGGTAAGTTGCTATCAAGTTGTTTTCAAATATGCGTTAAAAAAATGCAAAAAACTTATAAGGGATGCGTCTAAGGTACCGCGTCTAAACAATCGCCATTCGCTTTTGTTGTACTTAAATTAAAAATGGAATAATTCCAGAATTTCGTGTGTAATTATTAAATGAAGTAGTTTTTTCTCTAATTAAAAAGTAGCGGATAAAGTGCTATCAATAATAATTTGTAGATATGTAATTGTTTAAGAAAATTAAAAAAAAAAAAAAAACAAATGAAGGATGCATCTAAGGTGACTTGATTACTTGCAAATAGTGGTCAGAGGTCGCTATTGTTAAGCTGGCGCGTTCATCCACCAACTAGAAAAGTACCGTTTTTCCTGCTTTAATGCAATTAAAAATCGGGTAATTTAAGAAAATCGTGTTAAATTATTAAATGAAGTAGTTTTTCGTTTAATTGAAAAGTGTTGGGTGAGTTGATATTTAAAATGCTTGTAAAAATTCGTTAAAAAATTGTGTAAAAAAGTGGGGGATGCATCTAAGGTGCCTTCGATTACGTCTAAACGGTTTTCAGAAGCCGCCACCATCAAGATGGCGTGCCCATCCTCTAATAAGAAAAGCGCAGTTCTTCCGTTTTGATGAAATTAAAAATCGAATAATTTTAGAATTCCGTGTTTAATTATTAAATGAAATAATTTTTCTTTTAATTAAAAAGTGTCGGATAAACTGCTATCAATAATTATCTTTAGATAATCGTAAAAAAAAACAAATGAAGGAGATATCTAAGGTGCCTTGATTACTTGCAAATAGTGGTCAGAGGTCGCTATTGTTAAGCTGGCGCGTCCATCCACCAACCAGAAAAGTACCGTTTTTCCTGCTTTAACGCAATTAAAAAACGGGTAATTTAAGAAAATCGTGTTAAATTATCAAATGAAGTAGTTTTTTTTTCTAATTGAAAAGTGTTAGGTGAGTTGATATTAAAAATGCTTGTAAATATTCGTTAAAAATTGGTAAAAAAGTGGGGGGATGCATCTAAGGTGCCATGATTACGTCTAAACGGTTTTCAGAAGCCGCCACCATCAAGATGGCGTGCCCATTCTCTAATAAGAAAACCGCAAATCTTCTCTTTTGGTGAAATTTAAAAATCTAATAATTTTAGATTTCCTTGTTCAACTGTTAAATAAAATAGTTTTATCCCGTAATTCAAAAGTATTGGGTAAGTTGTTATCAATAAGGATTCGTAAATACTCGTTTGAAGGATAATTGCAAAAAACAAATGACGAGTGCATCTAAGGTGTCCTGTGTATAAGAAGTCGACATTATCAAGATGGCGTGTCCTACCGGTAATAAGAGAAGTACATTACTGGTAGTTCTAAAATCGAATAATTTTGGAATTTTGTATTTAATTATTAAGTGAAATGAATTTTTCTTTCAATTTAAAGTTCGAAAAAATTATCAATAAATGTTCTATATTCTATAAAAAATTGCAAAAGAGAAGTGAGAGGGGTGCATCTAAGGTGTTCTGATTAAGTGTTTTTTTTGTTTTTAGTTGCCGCCATTGTTAAGATGTCGCATCCACCTACCACGGCGTCCATCTAAGACAACTGAAAGCTGGATAATTTTGGAATTTCGTGTGTAAATATTGAGTGAAGTAGTTACTCCGATAATTTAAAAGTGTCACATTAGCTGCTATCTATCAATAACTGTCGATAAAGATTCGTTGATAAAAAATTTCAGAAGAATGAAAAATTCATGTAAGCTGCCATGATTACGCCCAAACGGTTTTTCAGAAGTCGCCATTGTTGATACACCGTGGTGTCCATCATTTTATAAGAAAAGCTCAATTATATTGTTATAGAAAAATTTTAAATCGAATAATTTTGGAATATTGTGTTTAATCGCTAAATGAGGCAGCTTTTTCTGTAATTCAAAAGCATAAAGTAAGCTACTATCACCAAGACTTATTGTTAGTAAATACTGCGTTGTTAACATGGCGCATCAATCCTTCAGTCAGAAAACGACGGTTCTTTGGATCTAACCTCATTATATGAATTCATGTCCAATTATTTAGTGAAATTATATTCGTTCTAACTGAACAGCTACAGAAGATTGTTGATAAGATATTGGCAATTATCAGTTAAACAGAATAAAAAACTAAGATGCCATGATTGGCTACACGGTTCCCATTGTTAAGATGGCGTCTCAAAATTACTATCTAAGGGTGACATTTGGAATTTTGTGTTTAAAACGTTTAATTTTATCATTCTCATTTTAGAAATATGAAGAAGTATTCCTGTTTACCAATCTGATGTACCTGTCCTGTAATAAAACTTAAACCCCAAGATCTAAGATGCCAGAATCAACAGTGGATACATCAGCAATCCAGTGATTAAAAAAACAGTGTTGTGATTATGTGAAAGGGCAATCAAAACAATGTGACAGTGTTTAGTGCCCCCTTTAGGTTCTTCAGCCATCCTGGAGTCAACAGTGGATAGATCAGCAGTCCAGTGATTAAAAAATAGTGTTGTGATTATGTGAAAGGGCGATTAAAACAATGTGACAGTGTTCAGTGTCCCCTTTAGGTTCTTCAGCCATCCTGGAGTCAACAGTGGATACATCAGCAGTCCAGTGATTAAAAAATAGTGTTGTGATTATGTGAAAGGGCGATTAAAACAATGTGACAGTGTTCAGTGTCCCCTTTAGGTTCTTCAGCCATCCTGGAGTCAACAGTAGATACATCAGCAGTCCAGTGATTAAAAAACAGTGTTGTGATTATGTGAAAGGGCGATTAAAACAATGTGACAGTGTTCAGTGTCCCCTTTAGGTTCTTCAGCCATCCTGGAGTCAACAGTAGATACATCAGCAGTCCAGTGATTAAAAAACAGTGTTGTGATTATGTGAAAGGGCGATTAAAACAATGTGACAGTGTTCAGTGTCCCCTTTAGGTTCTTCAGCCATCCTGGAGTCAACAGTGGATACATCAGCAGTCCAGTGATTAAAAAATAGTGTTGTGATTATGTGAAAGGGCGATTAAAACAATGTGACAGTGTTCAGTGTCCCCTTTAGGTTCTTCACCATCCTGGAGTCAACAGTGGATACATCAGCAGTCCTGTGATTAAAAAATAGTGTTGTGATTATGTGAAAGGGCGATTAAAACAATGTGACAGTGTTCAGTGTCCCCTTTAGGTTCTTCACCATCCTGGAGTCAACAGTGGATACATCAGCAGTCCAGTGATTAAAAAATAGTGTTGTGATTATGTGAAAGGGCGATTAAAACAATGTGACAGTGTTCAGTGTCCCCTTTAGGTTCTTCAGCCATCCTGGAGTCAACAGTGGATACATCAGCAGTCCAGTGATTAAAAAATAGTGTTGTGATTATGTGAAAGGGCGATTAAAACAATGTGACAGTGTTCAGTGTCCCCTTTAGGTTCTTCAGCCATCCTGGAGTCAACAGTGGATACATCAGCAGTCCTGTGATTAAAAAATAGTGTTGTGATTATGTGAAAGGGCGATTAAAACAATGTGACAGTGTTCAGTGTCCCCTTTAGGTTCTTCAGCCATCCTGGAGTCAACAGTGGATACATCAGCAGTCCAGTGATTAAAAAATAGTGTTGTGATTATGTGAAAGGGCGATTAAAACAATGTGACAGTGTTCAGTGTCCCCTTTACATTCTTCAGCCATCCTGGAGTCAACAGTGGATACATCAGCAGTCCAGTGATTAAAAAATAGTGTTGTGATTATGTGAAAGGGCGATTAAAACAATGTGACAGTGTTCAGTGTCCCCTTTAGGTTCTTCACCATCCTGGAGTCAACAGTGGATACATCAGCAGTCCTGTGATTAAAAAATAGTGTTGTGATTATGTGAAAGGGCGATTAAAACAATGTGACAGTGTTCAGTGTCCCCTTTAGGTTCTTCAGCCATCCTGGAGTCAACAGTGGATACATCAGCAGTCCAGTGATTAAAAAATAGTGTTGTGATTATGTGAAAGGGCGATTAAAACAATGTGACAGTGTTCAGTGTCCCCTTTAGGTTCTTCAGCCATCCTGGAGTCAACAGTGGATACATCAGCAGTCCAGTGATTAAAAAATAGTGTTGTGATTATGTGAAAGGGCGATTAAAACAATGTGACAGTGTTCAGTGTCCCCTTTAGGTTCTTCAGCCATCCTGGAGTCAACAGTGGATACATCAGCAGTCCAGTGATTAAAAAATAGTGTTGTGATTATGTGAAAGGGCGATTAAAACAATGTGACAGTGTTCAGTGTCCCCTTTAGGTTCTTCACCATCCTGGAGTCAACAGTGGATACATCAGCAGTCCTGTGATTAAAAAATAGTGTTGTGATTATGTGAAAGGGCGATTAAAACAATGTGACAGTGTTCAGTGTCCCCTTTAGGTTCTTCAGCCATCCTGGAGTCAACAGTGGATACATCAGCAGTCCAGTGATTAAAAAATAGTGTTGTGATTATGTGAAAGGGCGATTAAAACAATGTGACAGTGTTCAGTGTCCCCTTTAGGTTCTTCAGCCATCCTGGAGTCAACAGTGGATACATCAGCAGTCCAGTGATTAAAAAATAGTGTTGTGATTATGTGAAAGGGCGATTAAAACAATGTGACAGTGCTCAGTGTCCCCTTTAGGTTCTTCAGCCATCCTGGAGTCAACAGTAGATACATCAGCAGTCCAGTGATTAAAAAACAGTGTTGTGATTATGTGAAAGGGCGATTAAAACAATGTGACAGTGTTCAGTGTCCCCTTTAGGTTCTTCACCATCCTGGAGTCAACAGTGGATACATCAGCAGTCCAGTGATTAAAAAATAGTGTTGTGATTATGTGAAAGGGCGATTAAAACAATGTGACAGTGTTCAGTGTCCCCTTTAGGTTCTTCACCATCCTGCAGTCAACAGTAGATACATCAGCAGTCCAGTGATTAAAAAATAGTGTTGTGATTATGTGAAAGGGCGATTAAAACAATGTGACAGTGTTCAGTGTCCCCTTTAGGTTCTTCAGCCATCCTGGAGTCAACAGTAGACAGCACGTGATTAAAAAACAGTGTTGTGATTATGTGAAAGGGCGATTAAAACAATGTGACAGTGTTCAGTGTCCCTTTAGGTTCTTCAGCCATCCTGGAGTCAACAGTGGATACATCAGCAGTCCAGTGATTAAAAAATAGTGTTGTGATTATGTGAAAGGGCGATTAAAACAATGTGACAGTGTTCAGTGTCCCCTTTAGGTTCTTCACCATCCTGGAGTCAACAGTGGATACATCAGCAGTCCAGTGATTAAAAAATAGTGTTGTGATTATGTGAAAGGGCGATTAAAACAATGTGACAGTGTTCAGTGTCCCCTTTACATTCTTCAGCCATCCTGGAGTCAACAGTGGATACATCAGCAGTCCAGTGATTAAAAAAATAGTGTTGTGATTATGTGAAAGGGCGATTAAAACAATGTGACAGTGTTCAGTGTCCCCTTTAGGTTCTTCAGCCATCCTGGAGTCAACAGTGGATACATCAGCAGTCCAGTGATTAAAAAATAGTATTGTGATTATGTGAAAGGGCGATTAAAACAATGTGACAGTGTTCAGTGTCCCCTTTAGGTTCTTCACCATCCTGGAGTCAACAGTGGATACATCAGCAGTCCAGTGATTAAAAAATAGTGTTGTGATTATGTGAAAGGGCGATTAAAACAATGTGACAGTGTTCAGTGTCCCCTTTAGGTTCTTCACCATCCTGGAGTCAACAGTGGATACATCAGCAGTCCAGTGATTAAAAAATAGTGTTGTGATTATGTGAAAGGGCGATTAAAACAATGTGACAGTGTTCAGTGTCCCCTTTAGGTTCTTCAGCCATCCTGGAGTCAACAGTGGATACATCAGCAGTCCAGTGATTAAAAAATAGTGTTGTGATTATGTGAAAGGGCGATTAAAACAATGTGACAGTGTTCAGTGTCCCCTTTAGGTTCTTCAGCCATCCTGGAGTCAACAGTGGATACATCAGCAGTCCAGTGATTAAAAAATAGTGTTGTGATTATGTGAAAGGGCGATTAAAACAATGTGACAGTGTTCAGTGTCCCCTTTAGGTTCTTCACCATCCTGGAGTCAACAGTGGATACATCAGCAGTCCAGTGATTAAAAAATAGTGTTGTGATTATGTGAAAGGGCGATTAAAACAATGTGACAGTGTTCAGTGTCTCCTTTAGGTTCTTCAGCCATCCTGGAGTCAACAGTAGATACATCAGCAGTCCAGTGATTAAAAAAAAGTGTTGTGATTATGTGAAAGGGCGATTAAAACAATGTGACAGTGTTCAGTGTCCCCTTTAGGTTCTTCAGCCATCCTGGAGTCAACAGTGGATACATCAGCAGTCCAGTGATTAAAAAATAGTGTTGTGATTATGTGAAAGGGCGATTAAAACAATGTGACAGTGTTCAGTGTCCCCTTTAGGTTCTTCACCATCCTGCAGTCAACAGTAGATACATCAGCAGTCCAGTGATTAAAAAAATAGTGTTGTGATTATGTGAAAGGGCAATCAAAATAAAGTGACAGTATTTAGTGCCCTTTTTAGCCAATCAGATCTCAACAGGCCTTGTCATCCATGCAACAATCAACAGTTGATGCACCAGAAGTACAGTGTTTTAAAAATGCAGTGCATTGGATATTTGCAAAATTTCATTTGAGGGATTACCTTCAACGTTCTCCACATTACAAAAAATCATCGACTTTGTTTCAAGTGCCGATGGTGACATAATTGTGTTGGAACAATATACAATTAAGGTACGTATACAATCGTATTTTCCGTTTGTCATGCAAAATCCGGTGTAAAGACAAAAGGAATCGTAAGATTTGCTTGAGATTTAAAATGATGTGTTCTAATTAAGAAAATAAGTGAGATTTTTCTAATTAATACTTCTCCCTGTTCTTTAGGTCTTTTGACAAGCGCGTCATCATTACCAGGCAGAAGAATCTCAGAAGTAATGTCAGCAGGGTAAGTTTATGCTTGTAATGCCAACATCAGAAATAAGGGTAAGTTTTTGCATGATTTGTTATTTATTATTTTAGATTTCTAGTTTTCTCATTGGTATACTTATTAACGTATAAGCTTAATTTATAAACATTAACGGATATTATTGTATAAGCATTTATGTATATTAATGTATAAGCATTAATGGATGTTAATGTATAAACAATAAGGGACATTAATGTATAAGCATTTATGTGTATTAATGTATAAGCATTAATGGATATTATTGTATAAGCATTTATGTATATTAATGTATAAGCATTAATGGATATTAATGTATAAGCATTAATGGATGTTAATGTATAAACATTAATGGACGTTAACGTATAAGCTTTATTGTATATTAATGTATAAACATTTATGTATATTAATGTATAAGCATTAATGGACATTAATTTATAAGCATTTATGTATATTAATGTATAAGCATTAATGGATGTTAATGTATAAACATTAATGGACATTAATGTATAAGCTTTATTGTATATTAATGTTTAAACATTTATGTATATTAATGTATAAGCATTAATGGACATTAATGTATAAACATTAATGGATATTAATGTATAAGCATTTATGTATAATAATGTATAAGCATTAATGGATATTAATGTATGAACATTTATGTATATGAATGTATAAGCATTTATGTATATTAATGTATAAGCATTAATGGATGTTAATGTATAAACATTAATGGACATTAATGTATAAGCATTAATGGATATTAATGTGTAAACATTTATGTATATTAATGTATAAGCATTAATGGATATTAATGTAAAAGCATTTATGTATATTAATGTATAAGCATTAATGGATATTAATGTATGAACATTTATGTATATTAATGTACAAGTTTTAATGGATATTAATGTATAAGCATTAATGGATGTTAATGTATAAACATTAGTGTATATTAATGTATAAACATTAATGGACATTAATGTATAAGCATTAATGGATGTTAATGTATAAACATTTATGTATATTAATGTATAAGCATTAATGGATATTAATGTATAAACATTAATGGACATTAATGTATAAGCATTAAAGGATGTTAATGTATAAACATTAATGGACGTTAATGTATAAGCTTTATTGTATATTAATGTATAAACATTAATGGATATTAATGAATAAGCATTTAGCGGCGTAATTAGTAATTTGATTTTATATTGAATTTGTTGCGTTGGTAAGGTAAGTAACGCATTATTTTATAATTCGTTGTCAAGATATTGGTGGTAAATAGAGGGAAACAAGTTTATATTCTTCGAACTTTCTATTAGAAATGTATTTTTTTAATTTAAATCGTATTACTTCATCTTTAATTAACTTTTGACTTGGTATGTTTGAGAGTTACGCCAGAAACTTCCAAAATGTTTGCACTAGTTCAAATACAAACAGTATGTTTTTGACCGGAGTTTTCTGCAAAAATTTTGCCTAATGGATGCTTTTTTGTTTATATACATACGTTTCAAAAGTATATGATTTAATTCATTTAATTACCTTGAAGATATATAGGCGGAATCTCTTCTTATATCTCTCTTTTGATCAAATTGCTGTATGTTTTCTTCCTTATTGTTTCCTCTGTTTCAATTGTTTTTGTCCTAATGTTAGATAGTTCTTAAGATACTGTTGAACAGTTTTACCTATTACCCTTAATTAATAACTTACCATCAAGTTATGCTTGGTTTATTGCACATTTTATTAATCTTCTTAATTAAAATAATTAACGATGTTGGGTAAGGTGTAATAATTGCAATTAAATTGTTCGACATGGGATAAAATCGATTAGATTTGCCAGTTTAATGCTGAATTCTGTACGGTTTAATTGATACGAAATAACAATTTATTATAAATTATAGGTGTAAGAGGTTATTTTGTTATACTAATTGTAGCTTTTAAAATGCTTTGGTATTTACATGTAGGTATTCATAGATTTAATTTTATTGGTAGTCATTTACCATAATCAATCCTAATTAGAATTATTCATAAACATATTACAATCACAACAAACATAGGAGTATGTTTAGATAATTAAATATCTATTCGTTGTGAATCATTATTCAGTTAAAATCACATTTCATGTCATAGAGAAATGTCTATTGTCAACATCTGTACGTTTTCCAAGTAGTGAATGTTAATAATATTAATTCAAACCTTCCATAAATGACGTGCATAATGTATAATCCAGTCAAAGTGTATGCATGCCAACTAGTTATGCTTCTGTAATCGCATCATTTCAATGCAGAACATGTTTCATTCGTTTCTAGTGAACGACGGTGTGCTTGTTGCTCTTAAAGTAATGGTCACAATACAACAAATTCTGATCAGTCTGGGTGGTAAATATGATTAGAATAATTAACAATTTAAATAAATCCTATAATATAATAAATTTTACATATTTATCTTGTAATTGAATTTTTCGTTGATATTAACAAGAATCCATCATCCAGACTATCAGTAATGTAGGCGAGATAGTCAGTTGGTAACAAGTATAACAGAGGTCGGGTTACTTACAAGTAGCTTAGAGCGCTCCTGTCCAGATATAATTACAAAGTGCGGCTTGCCTTTTATTTGTTGATTGATGGATTGCTGTGTCACAAAACAACTTTTCTTTTAAACTCTTCAATGCCTGATGCATGTCAACTTGTAAATTAATGCATATCTGTAAATTTTTCGTACCAAATTGTCTGAAGGAACGAGCGATACTTAATTATTTCCTAATTTGGTCAACAGACACTGTTGTGATGAAAGCAGCCAACATAATGGTGTTTGGGATAATAAAATTTGTGGATTTTTTAACATACGAATTGATAATTTCAGTTGAAAGTTAAGATAACATCTGATTTGTTTATGTGTTTAATTAGAATGCTAGAAAAATAATGATTTTTTTTAAAGAAACCAATAAAATAATCAAGTACCACTTTCTAATAGGTCTATAAAATTTTATGGAGTAGAATGAGGCCCATAAGTCTAAAGAAATTTTTCTCATTTATAAATCAAAGGAGGCTTTATAAATTTGAATTTTAATGAAGGTGGAATAGCGCTTTAAACACTCGTTACAATTGATACTATCATATTAATGAAGTAACATTGTACATTACAATATAAATTTGCATAATACAATATTTGCTGCTTATCTATACCGATACATATAAAATTAAAAATACGTTTATAGTCCAAGTTATTATGACCACTATACAATTTACGATTATTTGAGTCCATTAAGCTTTCTATAATAAAAGTCCAAGTCGAGTTGTTTACGATCACTTGTCCATCACACACACGATAGGGACACCAGGATTAGCCGATGAACGCTACTTTCTATGGTAGTTACTACTTTATCTTTGTATAAATTCAAACCATAAAACAAAGATACATACTGATTACTGATTAAAACTTGGCCGCTACATGCGAACGGACGCTAACAGTTTATGGATGTCGTAAATGCCATAAACACTACGACATTCCGACTGTATTCCGTACATGCACAGACCATAAAACATATACCAATCGCGGCCATACGTGGCCAATCCAGATGAATCTTTGCGGTTCCATAACCAACACGAATAGAGTTTTTCAGGGCCAATGACTATAATTACATTACGCATACCTGAATTTACAATTTGTTATTTTATTAACATCTCAAAGGTCATATTTGTTTCACGTTGAAAAAACAACAGAAATAAAAAGAATACGTCTGTGTCACTGTTTCTAAATAAGTGGGTAATTTAAGTATAGAGGCAGTTGGTAAAATGTCGTTTACAGCTGAGATTTAATGTCCTTTGGGATTTCCACTGCAATTGGTGTTAATGCTTACAATAATAATAGTAATAATAATAAACCATGCACTCTCATCTATTACCAACATTAACAGACTGTTTTAATAAGCTTGTTTCTAACACTTTAGGGGCGTGGTGGCACTTTGACGGTGTAACTCAACATCACACCAGTCGTCTAATCAAATGTAAGGGTGCTGTCCTGACACTAGTAAACTACCTTTAAAGCTTCCCCCCTAACTGGTTCCTTATATTCTTAACAAACCACAATGTTATTGTATACCTATGTATGTGTTGCTACTAGTAGATGTGTGGATATGTTTAGAGATATAACGACCAACTTCCGTACTAATTTGTCTGTCGACCAGAGTCGTATTTCTTTATTTAGGCAGCCATTTGACTCTCACATCCTAGCCATTATCTAGAGCTCTTCGGTGATGTCAGCCGGCTCTCTGATGCGTTGCCGCAATTTGGTGCCTCATTCCGACGCCTCTGTAACAGCTCAGAGTGCTTCCGCCTTCGAGCCTGACAGTTTTACGACTACTGTGAGCGTACATGTATAGCATTTCTCTTCATCAACTGCTTTATATATCTATGTGTTGGGATATGCTGAGTGCACACGTTAATCTCAACATCATAAACTAATTCACTGATAGATATTTGTCGACAAAAGGAGACAATTGAAAGATAATACAAAAAAAAGGAGAGTCGTAATGACTTTGTGTTCTATTTTGTTGGATTAGTGTCGAATATGACAATGTGTATAGCCCTTTCGTCGATCTGTCTCTCTTTTTTTCAGTCTACCATCTCCATACAAGATGATTTACATTTTCCATCGTTACGAAAAGTGCCGCATAAATTGCACAGATGTGCCGTCAAATGGCCCATATATCTTCCCAGTTTTCTACAGTCCGAGTGTTGTGGCTACACGAAATCGTTCATCATGCGACGACCAAAGCGCCCTCCAATTCTGACGGACATCGTTAAAGGAGGGTTGGTGTGCTGATAAAAGCATTCATAAATCTACAGCGCATTAAAGTGCTTTATGTCTGCACACGATTTCTATACCCTACATACTGATCATATCGCACAGTAAGCGATCCAGCGAGCACGTCACATCCGATGACCGGGTTCATATGTTAACATACATTGTTGTTCCGGCAGGTATAAAGACAGGCAGAGAGATAGATAGAGAAAGGGTATTATTGAATTTGTTCCAGGTCGATGGGTTTAATAAGCTCGCGGCTGTTCCTATCGAAATGCATAACAACATGTTGGTCGTGTTTACTGATCCTAACTGGCATCCCTTGGATCCACACATCTCAACAATCTATACGGTTGTAAAGCAACAAACTCTCTATACCTACATAGGTGCATACAAAGCTTTTGTTTAACAAAGGCACGGGCCTTTACTCCATGTTTGTCAATAGGAATTAATTACGAAACTATAATAAGACACCCGCTGCTTGTTCCTATTCAATAACTCTATTGGACTCTAATGCTAATAAGCTCCAATTGAATGCCCAATATTCTTGGAATATAACACATTACACTATACAAAACACAATTTAATGTTTTGTTTTTCAATTATTCCCCAAGATTGCAACTCAAATTGAACTTTCCGTTCAAATAATAGGAATAATAATCATAACAATGATGATGATGATGATATATAAGAATAATATGATGGCATTGGAACAATCAGTATGGAAGTAATAAATATAAATGACATCGACTTCAATTGCTTGCGTTCGGTCATAAATCATCAACATCGGGGTCATACTCTGACACAATACTAATGAAATTATATTGCATGATATGAGAAAAAGAGTGGCACAATAATAACGAAGTAAAATATTACACATTTTATTTTCCCATATTAATATTAGTTTTTATAATTCGTCGTTAATCTCATTAAAATATCGTATTCCACTAATTGGTTGTCTTCTACGTATGTAAATGACGATAAATTATCGTTCATCTGTTTGGTAATAGCCACCACAAACTATCATGACAATGTTTGTATAGTGTAAAGTTGAAGCCGCCACCTTTACTAGACAACTATGGCGACAACTTGTTATGTTTTGTTTACTTGAATTCTTCGTTTCATTATCTTCTCGTTAATCAACATCCATCTTGGAATCATTTAAGTGCATTAATTAGCTTAGTGATGCTAAATACTGGCCAACAAACCAGAATCTAGTAAAGGAACACCAATAGAACTTTATCTATTACAACATACTGGTATTATTATTTATAAAAAAGTGAAAATGTGGGCATCTATTAGATAGGTGTTTTGAATCTATAAAATGTATTACCATCATTTCCCACAAACGTTACCCAGGTGTTGGTTAGAAGGAAAAAACCAACAACAACGAGGCCAGTGAACCAAGATAATTAATCAATTTGAATGCAATACTGTCGATAATAGACTTTAAACTAATAGAAACGATTCTCAAAAAGAGAATCCGTTTTATCTTGTTGGAAATAACAGTCAGAGACTGCCAATAAGAATAATCAACGAAATTATTGAATAATTATCGATTAACTGCCATGTTTAAACGTTAACATCTCACTATTTTCTATAAAGTGAATGAATAATTCAACAAGTGATGACATTTCTGGATATTGATTCCTTAAAATAAACACTTGGTTGTTGTCTTCAACTCCTTTCAATTCTGCAACGTTTCAACCATTGAAACCAATCTATAAATCGTTTTCGGTCAATATAAACTTTCAATAATAGCCGGGTATTGGCAAGTGTTATACCGTCGTTGTCCAAATGAAACGCTCGAAAAGTGCAGAGGTGGTTTTCCACATTTGTTCGACCATTAATCGGACGACACACACATACATCGACGAGAGATCAGTGATTTATCTTGTCTGTCACGACCGGAAGCAACCCTGTGCTCTACAAGCGATCCCCACTAATCGCCCACCACGTCTTCGCGACTTCCCGTCATACATCAACTCTTATCGCCTAGATAATCCTCTATGAGACCAAAACTAAATGTGTTTTCTTTACTACCACCGGCAGTATTAAATAATTCAATACATTTCCCAATATTGACAGTTGTATAGGTGACAATTTCCGATTCACATTAAGAATTCGTCTATTATTCCACCAAAATATTGTTAATGGTTTATTATCATTATTGGTAATTTCTCAACAATTTAAAGTGTGAGTATTCATTATTTAAGCGCTGACAGGTAATGACAGATTATGGTTTCCGTTCACATTACATTGTCTAATAAATTTGCTTGGTGTGGTCGATTCGGTCTGAGTATGCTCGTTAAAAATAAGTGCAATGTAAGATTTATCCGTTTTTCATTGCTCGATTCCCTTGGACTTGTTATGATGATTGTAGTGAAACTCAACTGTAATCAATCAATATGATATGGACAGTTCTATCAAACTCTACAACAATTAAAATACCACTCATCTGGCAGTATATCCATTATAACCATCGATATTTAATTTTTTCAAAGTTAATTGAATTATTTACGAATTTCTATAACATTCCCTACACGTGACAGTGTAGTTTATTATTTGAGAGAGGTGAAAAATACACTACTACTACAAGCTTTCCACCCTTTCCACTATTAAATAATTGAATTTGACAAGTTAACAGAATGTCAACTGGCTAGATAACTGTCAAGATCAATCATAATCGTTCAATTGAGGTCTTGAAATTTCTGGTAACGTTAAAGAGAATTGACAGGCATATTTTTGATTCGATGAAATTTTCGAGCGAACTATCATAATAATTGATTAAAATGTTTCCTAAATGGTTGGTAGACGTGTTTCATTAAAATGTTTAATAAATTATATGTTTGATTCTGCTGTAAAATGATATTATTAGCCAGTGGCCATTGGCTATAAAATATAAATATGGTGGAGTATTTGTACAATTTTTTTTAGTTGTGCTCTATATTAATATTTTCAACCACCATACCAAAAATAAATATCAGATAATGCTAAAATATTAATGAATATATCGATTATTAAACCATTTTTAGATTAAAATTAGTTACTAGTCCACATTATGAACACGTGTAACTCAATAATTTATTGCTTTTATAAAAATGAAAATTTTTAGAGATAATCTTCAATTAGGTTGTCTATCATCTATAGCACTTTAAATCGTTTTATTTATTCCTCATTCAATAATTGATCATTCGATAATCTCTTCTGCAAAATATTCAACTATCGTAGTAGATTTATTTGTAAATATGTCTGTAATCTTTCAGTTTTCCCAACTCGCTCCACTGCTATATTAAATATTATCTTTAGAGGGTGAACCAACTTTCTCGAAGAATAGGTACAATAACTCCTCTGTGGGTAAACAATTTTGTTATGAGTGTTTAATCTTCTATATTCCTTCATCGTTTTAGTCATTTTGTTAAAATAAATGGATATTTACTAGTCAGTAAAATAGTTTAGCACATGTTGGAAAAATTGCAGTTATAATTAATTGTAAAAGCGTGCTGATTTATATAATTGTAGACCCATAATAATTTTTGCATGTCTTGTAATAATGTTGACTGTATATGAGCATCATAAAGATGCACTACTGTTTTTTTTCTTCGGCCAGAATAACAGTTGTTTCCATTCTACAACTCATTCGTCAAAATAATGAATTACCCGTACAGCTAACCGTCATTGATGAATTCTGATAGGTTATTAATAATTTCTACTCTCTTGGAAATAATAATAATATAAGAAAAAGAAGAAATATTACATAGTAAAGGATGATATAATTCATTTTTACTATCCGACAGTTAACGTTTCATATTGCAAAGGCAGTTGTTAGACTATAGTCTTGTATATAATATAAAGAACTTACCGAAGCAAGAAAATTAATGATGCCATTTGAGCTATTGATTGTATAGAGCTTTTAATAACATCGGGTCGTGCTTTACAACTCAGTAAATTGGTACTTGGACTTGATATATTGTTCTCTATAAATCTCTGTGCTAAAATGTAAGCGTGCAAATACCGGTAAATTACTGCCTTGGTGTACCGAGAATTCACTCATTCATATCGATCACTTTATTTGGTAATTGAGTTAGTGTTGAGAATGTACAGAGGTATACATACATGTTGGAATTTGTGCTCAATATTTTAAATTCTTTAAACGATTATATAATGAATTATTCAATAATTTATTTTAATTGTCGCTTTTTCTCTTCTATTCTAAATATTTTTTTTATAATAAACAACTGGTGTAATAATTCATTTGTAGGGAAACTTATCGCCCTTGTGAGCCTTGCATTTTCAAATTTTTCCGCCACATAAACCGCATTAAGATTTAGATATGCCGGTCGTTCCAATGGCATAACCAGAGAAAAGAATGGCAACGTTAAATTATGGAGTGTAAAAATAAGCGATATGTAGCTTGATCTTTTTATTGCTCTCCAAGTTGTAAATTATTACAGTAAAACAAGCTACATTTTATACGAATAAATAATAACAAAAAGAATACACAAAAATATTTTCGTGTAGAGTTATAACGAACATTACTGGAAGTTAAAAGTTAAATTTAGAGACCACAAATTGATTGTCTTCTCCTTTATTTTTGTCTGTTTTGTGGAAAACAAAAACACTAAGTCATTTGCTTTATTACATTTTTTTTTATTATTGCCATTATCGTAAACAGGCCTTTAAATAATGCTCCATTACAATTTTTGTAAAGAAATTGCCGTTGAAGAATTATGATGAGCACATGAATGCGCGTTAATAGCACAGAAAAACCTCATCAACGGGTTACAGAAATACTACCGTCTATTTATCTAGCTTAACAGCTGTTGACAACTATTTCATTTTATTTATTACAGACTTTTTATTCTCGTTAACAAATTATTATGGCTTTTGTTACATGGTTTCATGACATTGTAAGACCATTTAAGCAAGACTTAAACTAAAAACTTAATTTATGTCGTTTGAACAACGCAAATATGTGTGTATTTCAACATCATCATCATCATTATTGATTTTGAGTACGATAACAAATTAAACGGAATATAAAACTCAAGGTTGGTTGTGTAATTTTTGCAAATTTAAAAGTTGTCTGTTGAATTATTTAAAGGTACCCATAGAAAATTTAAATGCATCAGAGTTGAACAACAAATGTGATATCCGTAGCTTGTGTACAAAAATATTCTCATTGAATTGTTATAATGCGATTTCTCGCTTGACTTTATAACAAATATTCTATTATTTGGGGACTATTAGTTCACTTTAACCTACATCGATGAGAATTTTATACAATTTCTCTATTGCCAAACATTTAAAATTGCAAAATATCGATTGTTGAGCTTTTTGTGCTTTGTATTTTAATGAGTCGTTTGAGATTTAACCACCCAAACTGGATCTCTGAATTTGCTCGTTCGATATTAATTTTGTCAACCATTATTGAAGAAAAACTATTTTCCACTAAGATTATTACGCCTACTAATATGTTATTGGTTTTCAGCGAGTTTTTCAAAATATCGTCAGCGTCTGTAATTTGTTGTCCATTGTGGTGCTTAAGAGAATAAACTCCACTTGTTATTTATCTTTCAGCAAATGCTGAAATTTGCAGAATTGCTTCCCACTTTTTACAAGTCTGAATTTACAAGTTTATTGTCTACTTTATCCAAGTGTTTTATTTACTGAAATTAACCTGTTGTTAAACGGGAAACAGTCATTTCATGTCTTAATTACCATCTCGTATTGTCTGAGTTTAGTAATTATTTGACAAATTTTATGTGGTAATTGTTTAAGTCAATTGTGCAACAATAATTGAAACTGTCACCGTTTCTACAATACCATAAATTGACAATTGCATTTCAGTATGCTCCTATATTGAACACAAATAACACATTTGTTTCATTCGGCTATAAAAAGTGAACGAAATGGGTGGCAGTAAATGTCGGGAGCACATTTGAGTTTAAAAATTAAAACCCTGACTGGTACACTCTGATTTCTCGACCATTTACTAACTGAATAACGGGTAGCGGATGGCGTTTGTTCTCCTATCCTATACGACTTGTATGGGTGTGTGTTTGTGTCTCTCTATCTAAACCAAATGAAGATATACATTCCTGTATATTATGTGTGTATGTAGACAGTGGCTTGACTCTTTTGCTACTGTTATTTCTACCACATGTGGAAATATTTAATTTGTGTTTGGATAAATGTCACGAAAATATTTGGAGTTATAACCTTATGTGTAAATGCTATACATTTCCACACATAGTAGATAGTATTATAGTATGTTCACAAACACCAGGGAGTGTAAATTACTTTACAAAATGCGCTTTATTATATCGTACTTTATTGGCTTTATATTTTGGACCTTCTTTGCTACTTTTATATATAAATTTAGGTTTGTGTTCGTTGATTAGTTGATATTTTATAAACCATTCAAGAAGTTTCAATTTTTAATATCTGTCGAAAAGCCACAACTGTACTTACTCTTCTTTATATAGATAGTTTTTTCTGATAAAACTATAGTAAAACATAAAAATAGGGCGGATTTTATGGGTCTTTAAATCAAAGCCTTGTCACATCAAAATAAAATATAGCATCATATTGGCTACATAGAAAAGGCAACTCTTCAATGTTTATGGTCGAAACCGGGAAATAAGCTAGCTGCTGTTGACGTTTATGAGATATGTATTTGCAAGCCCGTTGGTGCTGCTGTAAATTTTGAATACGAAATGAACGAGACGGCAGTGTGTTTACTCGACTTTATAAAGACACAGACTTTTAAGTAAACTGTTTGGCATAATGGCGCTATATTTTCATACAGATAAATTATTATATAGGCGACTATACTATACAACTAGAATGCTTTCTACAGGGAAAAATGGAAACATCTAAAATGGAATAAACGATATAAAAATGAAATATTAGTACAAGATGAAAATCTTGAAAATTCTAATTTATTTTTCAAAACTTTCCAAACATTACTATAACAAAATAAATTAATATCGAGCGATTGTAGGAAATGTTTACCGGAATATAACTGAAAATATTTGCTGATTTTACAGGCACAATAAAAACGTTAATATCGCCGGTAAATTTATTGGCAAAGGGTAACTTACACCCCAAGTTGTGTTTCCTTTTAACACAACGTCAAACTTTTTTGTTTCCCTTTTTTATTGTTTATTACATTTTTCTTTCTTTGTCTTTCTCTTTAGTAAATCTAACAAGGCTCAACCTACCAGATCAGTTAGAAACGATACGCTTTATATTACTGTATTATGATGATGTATTACAAACATATTTTATTTTCCTCACGCACTTGCTTGGTAGAGAGTTATAATCGGTTGATTCAGCAGCGACAGAGGCTGGAATTGTGGCGGCACATGCAATTACGGCCCATAAATCAGACGACACAAATGGAGTTATATTAAGACTTTTATTAGTTGAAACAATAAAGTAAAATAGAGAAAAATAAATACGTATTGTATTCGATTAAAAACTATACGTATAGCGCGGGAACAAAACAATATTAAATTTTAAGATTTATTTTCGTTTTAAATCTGTCTGTTGGATGTGATTTCCGGTTGAATTCACATCGGTGGTCGTGTCAGCTTGGTAAAGCCAAAAGGCCGGCAATAATTACTGACGCTGCCACTCAAGCCACACGCTATAGTATTATATCGATTAGTCTATTAAACACTTTTGCTCCATTTATCAAAGTCATGTCTGTCCGCCATTACGATCCGTCAAACTGTACCCTTATAAAATCAGATCATCCTATATTTATAAAGCAACCCTTAATAGTAATGTTTACAATACCATACGAATTATTAATAACGTTTCAATCGCAAATCATCGTTATGGCAATCATTCGGTACTTTTTTGACATGAAAAGTTTCATTCGTCTAAACGAGAATACGATAGTGAATGATTGAAAATTGAAAAAATAAAATAAATATACGGCATTGACAACAATATTTTCCGTTCTCTATGTTTATACAGCTTGGGAATATCGATGAGTTTCTATTGTTGAACGACTCTATAGTTTCACTATTATAGTTGGCAGTATTGGCGTGAATTGTTGCAATAAATGGTTGGTAGAATTTATGGTAACCGAAAATGCACGCAATTAAGGTTAGGCCTGTACTGAGAGATTATCATCGATGGACATGTAATTGAGAGCTACATTAAAAGAGAGTTATGGTTTGATCGTTTAGTCATCAATGTAACAACCCGTATAGTTTTGTTTAAAGGCTATAACTTATAATATCACCCTTTACTATGGTACTACTACTGATTTGTTGTAATAAAAAATCCGCGACACTATAATTTCGTGGGCAGCTAAGCTGTGATTTTAGAAAATGGCTCCGTTGGGAAATACTAGTGATTACTCAACGTATACCCTGTGATTTGAAGGTATATTGGCCGGTCTGATGTGGGGATATAATAAAAATGCCGCAAAGGTCCCGATCACTTTACTTTATGTGTGTGTGCAACTCTAGAAAACACATTAAATGACTGCAACTTTTGATTTTCTTGTTAAAACTTTTATAAAACATAAAAATATAAGTATATGTGGTCAATATTATTATGTTTTATGGTGGTTTTCCGGTATGGCGGTTGACTGTGTCCCTCTAGCCAGGCTACACAACGTAAATTATAGGGTGGGATTGTCGGCGATAACTCGTTTTTAATGTTACAGTTACGAATAAGCGTACGAAACGGCACATATAACCAACCAACTAAATCGGTTGTGTGACCAATAATTAAATGACCGATAAATTGGCTATTTTTGGGAGAAATTAAATTATAACGAGGCTTTTATGGTCGATTTCAGGACGAAATTGACAAGTTTTACGGGCACGACCCGTTCGAATACAACAACAACAAAAAAACACCCACAGCATCAAACATTCAACAATTCATAAACGGCAATTTTCGTTCTTTCAATATGTTGCTTCTTTGTTGAACGAAACAAATATAAATGTGAATCTTTATAGAACGAAATTGTATATACAGTTCTTATCTATATGTGTATATATTTGTGTATATGTTTGGGGCTTTAAACGTGAAGGCCAGTCTGTAAATTCCAAAATTATTCCACAGATAATGTCCGTAAGATACTTTTCCTAATCCATTCAAATCCAAATTATGGTTGAAGACAGAGCACGGTGGGCATATGCATATAGATGTAGTTATTATGTAAACAAAAAGCTTTAGGCGTGTGGGCAGAGCACCTACGCTAAACACGCCCCAAACCTTTAACCCTCGTCTAAAGATGCAATCCGGGATGTATTTGTCACGATGCTCAGTCGTGTTACAGCAATTTAAATGCAGATAAATCCTATAAACGATGCATTGCTTGAAAGTGTTTACAAGTGCGCCATAACAACAATTGTTTCACCACTACTTCTCAAGCGAATTGAGAAAAAAAAATCAATTCAACACACAAATTCATTTATTATTGTCATTTGTATGTATGTCTGCGAAAATCTCACCGTTGTCATTGAATGTAATCTGATATCATCGTTGTAATCCCCGTGACATGTTCAAGATGCACATTGCCAAAACGAATTAAAACTTGCATTAAAAAAGTAGGTAGGTAATAAAATAGGTTTTTGTTTGCATCTCTTAAGGGGATGCAAGATTCGATCTGTTTGTATGAAAGGCCCCGTCATGTCACTGTCGTAATCCTCTTCTATCCTTTGTGCGAATCGCAGGTAATCACCTCCACTTAGACCGAACATCGGAAACTGTCATATTAGATTACCTACCGGTAACGCTACAAAGGAAGCGCAATCCGTTCACAAATCAGAGGTGTAACATTAAATCCATTGACGAGTTATACTGAAAGATCCAATAGAGGAATTTTGCAATCGTTCAATATGTAAAATTGCATTGAATTGATTGGTTTTCTTTGATCATTTTTATCGACAATTTTCGATAAAATTAAAACAACAATATTTGAATATTTTTTTATCTCCACCACTGGTCGTTATTGTGTTCAGTTGATTGGAATTAGGGCTTGTTAAGGTTTTCAGTTACTTGGCGATGTTGGTAAAAGGACAGATGTCTGTAACCCACTACCATGTGATGTGGTTATACGAGGTGCTTAGTTCATCACCCTGGAAAACCACTCCTTTGTCCTGCTGTCAGCATGTTGCGCATTGACACTCGCATTCAACAAGCTGTTCCACCGATCAAATCTGTTCGAGTTGATTGTGTTGCGGTCTTTTGTCAAATAAAACATGTAATCCTGTATACGTATTATAAACATGTGAGGTATACACAACGATTGGCCTTATTCACGTTGAAATTAATTTAATCTAACAAAAAAATTTTTGGATTATACTGCGGAAAAGGCGACAATTCTTTCGAAATTGATTTTCCATACCGTTGAATTGAAAAATTATAAAATAAATAGAAAAGAGATTCCAATGTTTAGCCTAAACCACAAAGTGGGGCTGATGAAATTAAGAGGCCTGAGGCATTGCAAGTCGGAACGAAAGCGTTTCGATCTCTTTAACTCGAAGAAATATTACCCCATCAATCTTTTAACGGCTAATTGTGAAGGTTAGACTATTTGTTTGAACCTTTATACCGACTCAACTAGTCACAGTTAAATACAGATCTACAAATCACCATCTACTGTTCCAGTGCAAATTGGATTTTTTCTATAATTTATCCCACCTGATGAAACGTTAATAAACTGAGAATTGACTTGTTATGGTTGGAAATTCGAATTCAACGGTTTCAAATTAATAATTTTTTTTCAAATCGTTTCTATTACTAGTTAGGAATCAATTTAGAAAAACAAATTTATTTATGGTAAATATTCAATTGATTTCAATTGAAAGAAGGCATTGGGATTGGTTTAGTAGGATAAAAGCTTTATAGTAATCTGCACACAAAACCATTTCAACATGTCCCTATGCAAATAAATCTCATCCTTTCTGAACGTTACGAATTAACGTTTAGCCTATGGATATTGACAGCTATTGGATATCATCACCATTGGCAATCCACCCAATGTGCATAAATATTAAACAGCGAATTTGTCTGCATTCTAGTTCCGATTAATCAAAACACACTGCATTGACAGACTTTGATGATAGAATGAAAATATGATGATATGACCGCGATTAATTATCACACATCAAAACTGCATATATTTGGTATGTTTTTGACATATCACCAATGCCTACGATCATATATTGATTGCATTGATACCATCATGCATATATCAGTGTGTTTGCACTAAAGTAATGGAATTTATTAATATTGAAAGAGACTTGAAACGATTCATACGCCAACAACACAATCCGTTAAATTAATTTACCAGAACATGGGATAATTGATAATGGTAATTAGAACTCGGTCCTTATTATCATCACCATCATCGTAATAATAAACAGCATTGTAAAATAAAGTAGGAGTAATCATATTTTTCGACGTTAATATTTTCTGAAAGCTTGAGTTTATTAGATCGTAAGCAAGGATTGAAAGCGACTGCTATTAGTTGAAAGTGGCTTAATAATTTTGTCTTAAATTCCCTAGCTCGACACAATATCGAACCTGGTACGATATCGTGTTTAGAACCAGATTAACATTGCGAATACGGCAATTATAGGGATATATTCTGGAGCCGTTATTATCTCTATAATAGCGCCTTGCCGCAAGTTGGCCTTGCAGACAACAGGCAGCAGCAGCAGCAACAACACAGCAGTTGGGGGTAGTGGTTAACCGCCGCTGAAACCGCAGACAAGCAATGATTATTATCAGGAACTCTATTGTGTACGTGCTGATAGTATCGACCATCTTCGCGCTCCGTTTGCAATTGCCCTGTCATTTAACAATCGTATATGTGTACATACTGCATATAATAAAGCCAAGTAAATGCCACCCTTCAACGACGATAAATATTTAAATTGGATCGATAATTACAAGTCATATATTTATGTAAAAATGGTTTTGTGGTTGAATAAATCAGAAAGCAATGAAACGTCACAGTCCAATTTACATGTCATTCATCTCCAGCTGCTAGGAAATTTTAATAAGGCATTCAAAAGGAGCCAGCAAAACAATATAATAGAGCCGAAGAGATGAAAAAAACGTATCCATTAAAATCGTATAGGGTTGTTCAATGGGTGGTGTATACTACTCTACATACATATGTAATACATATAGGGTGAATATTTTCAAACTACTTCACACCGTCAAGTTGTATGTATACACACATAATGGATGATGGTAGTGGTGAGAATTCAAAGGTTCAACTTTATTGTTTGTTCCATCAAAAAAATAAGGGTGCAGACATATACTAGTAACACACCCTTTCTCAATGTAACAAAATATTTCTGTGTTAGGGTATACGCCTAATAATTGGAGGCCTACTATTGAAACTGTATTTGAAATAAATTATTGCCTTTACGATTATGGTAGTGGTAACATACCTACTTGTCATACTGCATACTATGTCACCCTATATGAGTTTTATTTATGATTATAGGACAGTGTTGGATTACTGCAATCTGATAATATGTATTACGATTGAACGCGTGATGAATAATAATGTAAGAGTCGTAGCAGCAAATTGAACAACTTTTAAATCAAAAGATCCAATTTATTTAGTTGCGTTATAAACTTTCCCCTTTTTTCCGTTTATTTATTATTAAACTAGTTTCTTATAGGAAAATTAGTCAAGTCGGATTCGATTTATTATAATTGTAACGATTGTCAAAACGGCTAGCACAATCATAAATCAATCTAATATTGAACAAAAATTGCTTAATAAAGCAATGGAAATAATCGTCGGCAACAACTAATGCATTAATATATTGCATTTATCATATTTATTGACAGACGGAAATGACGACCATTCTAATTATACTGATCCAAAACATCTGGCGTACAAACTGGAACAACAGGAAGGAAGGCTTCTTTACAATTATTATCCTATTAATAGGAGAAATTCATAAATTTTGCAATGATTATCGGCTATTATAGGTATTTTCGAGAATAATAAATCTGTGATTGATTTATTATCGGTTGAATTAACATGTAGAAATGAGGACAAGATAGTGGTGTTATCATTTTTAATTAATAATGTTTTGGTTTTCTTATTGTACAGTGTCATTTTCGACATTTTTACAATACAAAGAACATCAACGATAAGCGTTTGATTAATTCTTTTCTGTCACAATTTCAATAACATTCATCGTTACTATATTTAGAGGATCTAATCACGATATTAATTGCTGTCCAATTTCATCACTTCATGTTTTTTTTTCTGAAAAAAAATTATTAGTTCTGACATCATTATTTTTTGTCTCGTACTTTTTCTAAATGAATTCCTATTTCGACATCGATTTATGTAAACGTTACTTTTCAGTCACTTCTTTTTTCGAAATTAATTACGTTATAAATTATTCAGTTATAAATTAAAATTTCTAATTAAACATTATTTATTAATGTTTACAACTGTACGAATATACAAATAATGTAAAAACAAGATTATTAATTATTAACAATATTATATCGATTGGTTATGTTAAAAGCATTAATTAAAAGCCGGAGGTTATCTATTTAATGTATATATTTGCAACGATGATATATGGAAATGTCATCGTAAACTATAAATGATCCCGAACGTTTCCGTCAACCATGTCAGTTTATTATTATGAAGCAATTAAGATAATCTGGCTAGTTTTAATTATGAATTTACATATTTTGCAAGATGGTTTTTTCTCTGTTTCTTTCTGTTTTAATTTAATACGAAAGTCGTAATTATTAGAGTGAACCATTCATATTTCTTTAGGGAACCTATCAAGAAATTGTTTGATTTATTGGTTAACAGGCACTGTTGCAGACAGACACTCAATTAAAATTATTTTAAACTGTTTTAAAACTGATTTATAACAAGAAAATTAGCAATGTTGAATAATTTATTATTTTACGGGCCGACGAAAAAATTTATTATAATGCCAACTATGTGAAAGTTTATTTCGTTCGATAAATCACACACGTGTTGTGTGTTAATTTTTGAAGAAAAAATATCTTCGGGAAAACAACATGGTAAAAAAATAATAATAATGATAAAGACCAGAATGGTGCTGTGCATTTTCCAAGTAGCAGTTAGTTATATGTCATGACAAGGTGTATCAGATTGGTCCCTTGAGTAACCGTGAAACTGTACGATCTTCAGATATTAGGACCGTATTTCAGGTGTATCAACAAGACTACACCGTACCGGTAACATTAACAGCTCCTTAGAGGCCGATAACACCGATAGAATATTTTCAGCACATACATACACACGGACAGTGTTGGAAAATCGTCGTTCTTTCCTACACCCCAATTACCTCATAATCCGACAAGCAATTCCATCAAGGTGTAGATCTCGAATAAAATCCACAGAAATAAAGAGTAATAATCATAATAACAAGATAAAGTTGAGATTTTTTCCTGAACATTAAAGAAAATGCAAAGACAACGTTTATAAGTAAAGTGCGTTAAAATAATTGTCCATGGAAAATATGGGAAGCGATTTAGAATCGAGAAGGAAAAATCCAATTTAAGATTCGCATTTCTCCCCTCTGTTTGAATGTGACAGGTGTCGCGGTTAAGATTTGTAGTCTGTAATTAGAAAGCTGAAAGGCGTCTTCGAACAGTCACACACACATTTTTCATCTTACAAGTCACCAAGATGCCCTTTTATTCTTTCTTTTAAAAAATAATCCACAACATCCGGATCAGATCTTTTACATCTGTTTGGAAAATTACGAAAATTACCGATAACCACCAAAGAATTTGAGCAAGAAATCCAAGAAAAATTGCCGTAGAATTAAATAATTTGTTGTTTAAATGGTTGCTTGTTATAAACAAGATCGGTCGACGTCAGGTCAAGATCGTAAGAAAGATTTATACAGACGAATGGCATCTCATGCAACACAACACTGTACTAACCATATAAGGAAAAAGTGGTCGGCAATTTTGCACATAGTTTTTCATCGAAAGATTTATGAAAATTGTTGGATAAATTCCTTATTAGGGGGTTGGATTCCAGCGAGACTAAATCCACGTTTGATTTTTTTCGAAATGGAATACACAATTTCTAATCGATGTCACTCAAACATCTGTTGGTGAAAGTCTTGTCTGTAAAGATAAAAGCAGGATATTTAATAGAAACTAGATTGAGTAGAGGTTTTAAATAATTTTTCGTTGAAATTCAGTTTTTTAATGTTTTGATTTGTTGGAAATTGATTGGGTAAAGTGTTGATTTGTTGAACATGTGGTCGTTTTTCCAGTTTAACAACAATTGTGTCTAGTTTTTTCCACAAACAAATCAACAATAATAATTTCAATTAAGTTATAAATAAGGATTAAACAACTTTAAGATAATTTCTTCGACTACAAGTATATATTGTATATACATATACCTGTATAAAATGTAATATACAACACAGTCAGGAACAATTTTATACGGCAGCCGACAAGAGTCCGACAACCATCTTTTCTTGTGTAACAACGCCTTATAATGCTGCTCTTATTACATGTTACACGTATATATATAATGTCTATAAATCAGCAACCATGCGGGAAAGTTTTATATGAAGCAATGCAAAACAGTATAATAAAAGCGCGTTAAGCGCATATTTATAGTTCAAGCACTGGGTGTCGTGATTAACGTTCGCTCATTATTCAAACATAATAAACTGCGTCCTGTTGCTATCGACTATAACGAACAAGTTAACACAAGCTGGATTACCACCAATGCGACAAAATAACAACAACGATAACAACGTAAAAAATATAAAACAACCGTAGTTTTTTTTATTATTACTACCAACTACCTATACATATAGGTGATATGGTAAAGACGTAAAAGCAATTGTCCAACAATTGCTCTCAAGTCAGTCGTATCGTTGAATGGAAATGATGCTGAACGAAATACCAAATTGAATTCACACGTAGATATACACAAACGATTATACTGGAAATTGTCTATCCTACACACCAGTCATAATAAATTATATATTAAAGCGTAAGATTGTTATAAACACAATAACAATTTTAAAATGCAATAATAATACGTGTATACAGTAGCTGAACTAATTACAACACTGTAAATATAAATTTTATACGATCTATTGTCAGAAAATATGAGAATTGCGATAGGTTTGTATATGAAATTGAAATTCAATCGTGTTTAAGATGGAGTTGAAGGATTTGTAAAGGTCCATACCGTTGCCTTTTATAAATCACTCCAAACATGGTCGGTTGCTTGTATGGTGGTCATTTGTTTTGATCTTTTATGATTCAATTTAATTGAATGATCAAAGCCGAATAGACCGCCCCAATATTGAGAATATTCTCGTTTTATTCTCCTCAATCGTCTCTATATTGTACAACTATTACTACCATCACTTACTTCCAATTATTCCTCCATTTGATTAATCGATACGTAAAATAAAATTAATCGTCGTTATTTATTGTTTCTATTATAACTAAATTGATTGATGTTTATCGTGTTTTATTAATAATATATTTTCTCAATTCGATAGAAGAAGACTTAAAGTTGTTATTGTATATATGGATTTTATACAATAATGTGTTAAAGTAGGATGGTGATAATAAATTAGCAGCAGCGGTCGTTCATGACAAGGATTAATAGATTGTATTGTCAGCAGGGAAGACTTTGATGTATTCCCTAAACCATTCAGCTAATGCTGTTCAATTCAAACTGTTCTCACATTCATTATAATTTGAATGATAAGATGATGGCTGAGACGCCCGACGTCATCCTCTATATCAACCAAAAGAACTATTATTGAACAAAAAATGAACCTTTCATATCAACACCAGAAACATGTTGTGTGTTTTTCATCAAACTACTGCAAGCACGTTTCATTTGCATCTCAACAACTAAAATTCATTCATCAATCGTGTTTTTTTTCTTAAACGTTATAATTTTAGAGGAGTTCCATTTATTCATTCGCTTGTAATCCCCCAAAGGCCCACAGATCAGAGGTAGATTCTCTTCTATTGTTGTTAATGATTGTATGGCATGTTCGAATCTAAACTATTCAGACAAGTGAATTTACGCACTAACGATTACTACTCGCAAAGGAAATAGCATGTCATTTTGTCAATGTATAGGACATGAAATATATGTATGGTCAGGAAATGAACTATATTGAATTATGGCAAAATACAAAATCTAAAGATTACATTGGCATATTTATTCTTTCTAGTATGAAAATATCGATTGTAGATATCTCATTGATTTAATCATGGTAATTTAGGGAAGAGCCTTTCAGTCATAATAATCTTAGCTTATATTATATTAAATTGGAAAATAGTAGAAGAATCGGCGCCAAGTTTGGACCTTCCTTATTTAATTCTGGCCCGTCTAGGCGTCGCCTTCAAATTGTAGTGATTTGCAACGGCTGGAAATAGTTACTAGATGCTAATGGTATACTTACAGATAAATACATATTTGAATCGTCTCACACCCATCAATTATCCCAATTTTAAATTATAGATAATTAAGGCTAACAACTACTATTAAATCATATTCATAAATAACTAATCTCCATTGTGCTCTTTTTGTGTTTCCATTAATTCGGAAAGTATATACACAGACGGAAAAAAACTGGTAAGGTCGACTGCATTCCCAAAAAGAGACCTTACTGTCGAGATATTGTTGATTTTTCTAAGAAATCGCATTTTTGAGCAGTGAAATCAATAATTTCCAATGTTGTATACGTTTGCGATGAAATCAGGAAGAAAATTTGTTAAAATCGTTGAAACTATTATTAATTACAGTTATCTATACTGTTAATTTATTATAATTGGGTGTTGCTGTAATGGATTGCCAATAATATGTTTTCGGGGAAGATATAAGAAGCTGGGTAGAATTTATGCGTTAATAAAAAGGATAAAATACGACGACATTTAACCTTTACTTGAAAATTAACTATATAGAAAGTTTTAAAATAAATCTAGTCGATAGTAGCTTAAGTAGTTATGGACTAATAGAAATGCCAAGTTGAATAGAAATAAATTACATTAATGTATGGTAAACATTCATATATGTAAGCGTAAGAATCATAAATATGTCACTACTGTTGTCAAGTAAATGCCGATTAATGTTTTCTTGGGAAACTTGCAAGTTTGTCATTTCGTATTTCCGTACATTCCTCATATGCTCTTTTTCATTCCCCTGTTTTTTCCACTCTGTTGAGAAGTTTCAGTGGAAAACGGATGAGAGATCGCCCTCTTGTTTTACATCAGGTTGAAACAACTATTATGAGATTGAAATTCAACAGCTGGTATATTTTCGTGTTTCTGATCTATTCTAAGATTTGTATAGATGACACTGCCAACAAAGTTGTTTTATTTTATTTTGCTGTGATGAAATTTTGAATGATTGTTCTTAACATGGGAAAATTCTCAAATTAATGCATCCAATAATAATTGTAATTATTATTATTGAAAGGCAAAATAATAAAATACATGTCGAAATTCGCAATTTATACTGTTTTTACTTTTAAAATAAAGAAGTAACACGGTTTAAGACAAAATATTGTTAACAATAGAAAATTATATGTTAATGATATGAAGGTGAATATTGAACAATTTTGTACAAATAGATACATTGACAATTAATTAACAGATTACACGTAATCGAGGAGTGTCCCTATATGACCACAATTAGCGATCTTTACAGTAATTAATAATAAGAAAATGGTAATCCAATTGAATCGTGCTAACAATAAATAAAAATTGAGATCTGTACATAAATTTACAATAATCGCATATTATAGTAGTTGTCCACGCCAATTAGATCAGCTTAATTATTTACAAAAAGATCTAACTTTCACAATATTATCAATTATTATTACTCATATTAATATATGCATGTATTTATTTTTAAAAAATAATATCACACAGTCACGTCCACACTGAAAATAATAAAGAGAAACACCATTTAATAGTTGACGACAAACAGTCAAGTAATAATTGTGTGCGACTAGTCGAAACTAAACAAAAACGAAAAACGTCAACTATTATCAAAATAATAATTAGATATAACACAGCTTTATTATATTTGGCTTGGCGTCTATCCTTTACGGATGCATGCCTGGCGTTGCACCCAATCGGGGTCCATATAACGAATAAGGCGATAAATACGGAGGCAATCCTGGGTGGCTCAATGGGAAACCTGGTAGAGATGATGTTAAAGACGGCGGCAATAATGGGGACGGTTTGCTGTATGGATGATATCTGGCTGTTGCCAGTGGACTTAATGGTGGTGTTGGGTATGTTCGATGCAATAATGGATGTGTCTGTGTACTTAACATTGATAATGCTGCTGTATTGGCTTCCGATACCGATGAAGTATTTGTATGTGTTCGTAAATGCGACAATAATTCTTCTGATGTTGCAAACCGTTTACCACAATACGAAGCATCACCGGATATCCAACTGCAAGCGTATGGTAGATGTGAAGCGGCAGCTAATGCTGCTAATTGAGCATGAGCATATGCCGCCCCTAAATAACTGGCAGTTGTTGTTGTTGGTGGCGGCGGTGCTTTGGCATGATCGCATTGAGTACATCCAGCCGGACATGGATTTGAACTTTTTGCACTTAATAAATGCGAACTCAAACCACAACCTGTACAATACGGATCACGACATACTGTTGGCAAAGAATCGGCCGTTTTCATCCTACCATAACTCAAATATGGACTTAGACCGCCTGTTTTTAAAGCGTGATGTTGCGACATTAAACTGCTCGTCATCAAATCCATTGGTAATGGGAAAGCACTCGGTGGATAACTACCAAGAAAGGCCGATGTTACCGGTACACCCGGTTTAAAGGTACCCAATGGTAAATCTTTAATTGCCGGATCAGATGATGATGTTAAAATATTTGGAGTAAAAGCGGTTTTCGTTGCTGGTGTTGTTGTTGTTGATGATGACGATGAAGACGACGATGACGAGGCTGGTGTTGAAGGACTAGCTCGTTCACTTGACGATTTAGGTGTTGTTTGGTCAATATTAATATTACCGTCACTATTCGCTGGTGTTTTTCGTTCAGAAATAGCCGGTGAAGCTCTTGGCGAAGCTGCACTCTGATTACTACTACAACGTCCATTGTTTGTTGACGAATTTTTTAATTGTTGCGGTGTACGGACACGGCTACCTGTCGACGCTGAACCAGACCGTTCTTCTGGCGAGCGTGATTTTTCACGTGATAATACATCATATTGTTTACTATTATTATTATTGTTATTATTAGTAGATTGTTTATGATGCGAATCTATCGATGAATTTTTATCTTTAGATTGGTCGGATTTATTAGATCGGCTCGATTTTTCAGCACTTTGTAAAAGTTTCGAATTTGGAGCATCGGCACCGATTTGACTACACGTTTGAGCGAGTAGGGCTAAGGGACTCTTCTTTGCATCCAACTGTAACGAAAATATAAACAATCAGGAAAACTATCTCGACGAATTTTCGGTATAAAAAGGGGCAATTTCGCAAGTCATGAAATTTTAGACTTTAATGAAGTTGAAATTATTTCCAACTGATTTTAGAAAGAGTTGTAAAACAAATTAAAACATTCACTTTTATATAAGAAGAAATTAATTATACTAATCAATTAACTATTTCCTTTTTTTAATAAATAAAGCTTACCGTTGTGGGCAGAGGGGTTAAATACTCCGGTCTAAGGTATTGATTACTAGGGGATGTTAACATTTTAAAATTGTAAATTTCAAATGAACAATCTCCAAAAACACAAACACAATTATTCAATTTTATCGTTTACACTTGATAATTTCACTATAAACTAATCTCCAATTCATCAGATGATTATTGGTATGGGAACTCGCACAACTGCCACAATCTATAACAACACTCACACTGTTCACACTCAAGAGCATGACTGACGCTCCAAACTAAACTAACCGTGCGACAGGCGCTCCTCGTAGATGTGACGTCACGCGTCGTTCCATCCCCACTGCCTTTGAGCTTTGACACCCTCGACCACAGATCACCGTGTTATTACTTCTTCTGTTTGCTTGTCGACACTCTTTTGCCCTCTGTCGTTCTGTTCTATACTTCCTAATCAATCTCTAGCTATCTCGCTCGCCTTCATCCCCCTTTAACACACCAACATATTCACTGCGCACCCTGACAACTAGACATTCACGCGCGCACTATATTACACCATACAGACACATACATGCATATAGTAAATTCGAATTTAATATCGGCAATTGAGTGAATGTTGAATAAAGTGATTTTAGTTTTTTTTAATTGGAGAAAATACCGCCATAGAGATGACTAATTAAACAACTTCAATCACTGTCAGTCTTGCTATTATTAAAACATCTAAGAGCTAATAATTCGTTAAGGAGTCCTTGAGAACGAACAGCAGGATATTCATCATTTTATTAATTTATATTCAATCCACTAGTTGTTTAACAAAAAAGAATATTCCCCAGTTACAATCAACATAACAATAATAACGATAATCATCATATTTGTTCAATAAGCAGCCTTCTTTCCAACCGTTGCGTGTGTCTTGATTTATGGTTGTATAGGCAAGAATAGAATGTCACCGGGATAGAACATTTATTTTTTTCCTCTGTTGTTATATTTTCTTTTAGTGTTGTGTTCAGTATAGTAAATCAATCGCAAGTATTTGCGGACAACACAATATAAATGAATAGTTCTTTGGTTATCCTGCTGGTCCTGAATTACACGCAAAATTGCACACAGTACCTCATTTTCTAGTGACATCATGACATGGAAAAATATCAGTGAAATACCCCCTGCTATTGAGTGTCACTATTTACGCAGGACGTAAATTAATGTGACAGGTCCCGACCACCTCCTTCCTTCATCTAAACGTATAAAACGACAGCTGTTTTCTATACAGACTGTAGCGTGTTATGCCCTAGTAATGTCCGGTTTGTCACTTATTCTGGGTCGCTTTTCTTTAGTTGCCCAGCGGTGCGACTAATCCGAAAATACATTAATATTAGTTATGGTCGACCATGTGAATAGTTCTAATGATATATTACAGGATGAGGTCTTTTCAAGGGACTTAGATGTATATAATGCCTTTTCACCCTTAGAAAATGTCAGACCAATAGAGCGTTGTAATCTACTGTCAAAGTCGATAGTCATCCTTCACTTTCCACTAAATGCGTTTATTATAGTTTCTTTTTTTTGTTCTTATTCTACTTTCAATAACAGTCTAGACGCTATTATACATCAAACATGATGGTGGTCTTAACAATAAAACAGTAGCCGTACAAGTTCTCAAGATAAAGGGCTTAATTTCGAATATATTGAATGTTTATAAAGATAACAGTGTTGATTTTTATAAAGTTGCCTATTTTTGGAACTATTTGTATGCACAATAAATACGGTTTGGTAAAATTTAGACAAGCACTTTGGGTGCAGCTATCAAATGAGGCAAGCATAATTTATGTCAGCCAAGTAGTATCTTTATAGCTGACTTTGATGTACAGTTCTCGGAAGTCCACGTGGTGTTAAAATCTAGAGATCAACATAAAATTGTGTATTCCAAAACAAATCGTTCCATAGAGAAGGGTAAATGAAACTTCTTTTAGTCACGCATTTTTAAAAACAAACACACACACTCATATAATTGAAAGAACAGCTGTCCGCATTCACTCAAAGTCACCGGATTTTTTTATATTTACAACTCGTTTAAATAGTTGATACAATGTTGTTGTATAAAATGTCCATTTGAGTTTGACCTTCATTCCCAATGCTGTTACCATATAATGTGTATGTTGCGTTAATAATTCAGTCAGGATGCTATCATGTCGGTTCTGTACACATGTTGAGTCATTAGCAGTCTCTGTACATCAACGTCTGCCATCATAAACACATCATCAATGTGAACGCTTTTGCTCGTTAAGCCTTGCCCATTGCGATTGTCATTCTAAAATAAAACTTGAAATAAATAAATGCAATCTAGACAATCAATCCTGTCGCAGCTGTGCCCACAAAACTAAATCTGATTGGGATAATTATGACTTGAACTTGAAGAGAGAATCCGTAATAAGTTTATAATATTAGGCTACCACCGATAACCAATCATCTGTACCGGATGCGGTCGATTCTAGTTATAGAATTCAAATCTTTGTCCCGTTGAAATTAGTCCAATAATACAGTTTTTGTTAATTTTATTATTCGAATCGATTTTATTAAATTGGAGCGTTTAGATTGTTAGTTTTGACGTTGGTCCAGTCCCTAAAATTCAACTCCCATATGACAGCTGTGACAATAAGAGGCGTTTGGATTGTGGAACACAATAGGCTTACGTAACTGGTCCCTGTCGGTCATTATATTGGATTGTGTAGCATCCGGTGGATTACCTCCGACCCTATACAATGAAGATTG
The DNA here is from genome assembly GCA_020740385.1 of Mylabris phalerata. Classification (NCBI taxonomy): domain Eukaryota; kingdom Metazoa; phylum Arthropoda; class Insecta; order Coleoptera; family Meloidae; genus Mylabris; species Mylabris phalerata. The sequence continues at coordinate 3,226,143 of JAJEOX010000299.1, read as the reverse complement.
ATAGTAGCGGGGGTTGTTGTTACATATACATCATCTTTCTCCGAATTCGAAACTGTCACCACAAATTATCGATGGATAATATTTGACACTCTACATTATCGATCTTTCACTTATAATAACAATCCATTTGGTAAATAAAATATATAAAATTTTTCACATATATTCAGACATATAAATGTTTATATGGAGCAGTGTTTGTCATTATATACGAGCGTGCAAGTGAACGACAATGCCTCTCTCAGAAGTCTCAGACAGCCATTCTGTTGCGGTTCATAATGGAATAACCGGCTTATTTATTGGGGTGCTATAAACTACGTCTGGGCATTTATTATCTACAGCACGCCGTGAGTTTTACAGTGATCGTATATATCCTCAAAACAACCAACCCGTGACTCTATAACTCATCTTGTATATAGATACGTTCTTTCAATTTTTCCTTGATAAATATGTTTTATTATTAAACAATAGTGGAGAGAAAAAGAGACGGATAAAGAAAAGCAATAATAAAAGTTTGCAATAAATATTTCAAATTATCGATTCTCTCCACGATTTATTTAGAATCCCCCTCGATCTTAAATAAAACTTTACGTTTTAAAATCGATATAAACCACAATAATTGCACCAAAAGTCACAATCTCTTGAATATCTATCGGCTGATATTAAACTATCAGCTTTTACCAATCCCCCATTACTATTTTATTGTTGTAATAAAGGCTTTTGGTTTGAATTTATGTTCGAACATGGACTACACTTCACATTCTCCAACAGTTTTGGAAATGTTTATACGAATAAAATATTTGACAATTCTTATTACGTTCGGGCATTGAAGCTAAAGACGTCTATGTAAACCCCCAGTTTCGGCTTAATCTGAATATATGAACGTTCTTATTGTCCTACTACCATCCCAAAGCTACTACTACTACGACTAAGCGGAATATTTTCGATAAAATTTCCTATAAAACCGTATAAAAGAAGACGAGAAATCAAATCTAAATTTATAGATAAATAAAGGATGAAGCTAGTTAGAATGTAAAGTTAACACTATAATTTAGTATAAGAGAATATTAACTGTTCGCTTATGCTGTGATCACATTTGGGGGGCATTTTAAATATATAAATATAACTCGTATCTATATGACTCGACTTAATGTAGAGCTACTGGTTTATGTCTCATAATTTCGATTTTAAAAACAGATAAAATAAATTGCAGACAACTTTATTTTTAATATAAACTCTGAAATTTATTATTATAAGAATTGTCGTAAAACTTTTATTTTTCATTACGAATACATTAACATTTAAACATTTAAATTGTAATAAATAATTTATTGATGAGGAAACATTCATTATCGGCGGCTTTTAATGAATTATAACCATAACAGCGATGGTAAATGTGTGATTATCACTTTATCACTATCTAAATTCCTGCTCAACCCGCTTATACAACATGTTTCACTTTATCGAATTCATCAAATCAAACTTCTAATGAAATTGTACCATCTAGAACGAAACATTCTGTACATATTCTCAGTAATTTACGATACCAACTTTATTTATTTACCGATTAACTACGTTCCGAACTAGTTTTTTCCTAATTACCATTCCAATATACGTCTTGGAATTATTGATGATTAACATAAATCGATAAAGAAATCAGATTTTCTAAAAAATTTGTAAATGGCCATTAGAATTGGTAATTTTTCCGTCCTTTTTTTGTTTAAACACATTAAAAACACAAACATCTCCCTACTTTTTGACAAGTTGCTTTGATAGCTTTCAGGTACAATTAACCATGTTTATTTTGGAAATTTATGTTGCGATAAAACGTTCGAGTCGTAAAATTGTTTAAAGTTACACAAAATATTCGTATTTGAGATGTTTGTTTTATCTACTTGATGGTTCGACAGTTGTATCGAAAATTTTTCAAACATTCCAATAACCATCATTAGCTTTGCTATACGTTTCGATTGAAAGAAAAAGGACCGCATTGTATAAATGTGTATATAGATATAGCAGAACAGCTGCATTTTTCCTAGTCCCGACGTGTGTGGTTCAGGATTTATTTGGCGTATAAATATTTCTTGCCCTGAAATATGGATTTTTATTGTCGCTTGTATAAAGTCATAAATTTAATGAAAGGCGGCTTTTCGAAATATCAAACATATATAGGCTTATTTATTGCACCAAGCAACATTAACAACTATAGATATATTTATTTATACAAACTATAGAGGGTATAATACAGGAAGAATCAGTAAAACGCAATTATACCATTCTGTTATTTGATTTATTCCAAGGTGGGAATTACCGGGGCTTTTTTCGAAAAGGTGCATTCGACAAAAGGGCAAGTTCCACTATCTTTATATAACAGACAGGACAATATAATTTGACTGTTATTGCTGCTTGCTACTAATAAAATCGAAATGCCGCCATCATTCATGAGTTGTATAGTCGAAATTTCGAAACCGATTCAAAACTAGTTTTGCTACTGTAATTTTTTTAACACACACACCATATCGAATACGTAAAGAAAAGCTTCTATTGTTGTTAAATAATAAGATAGTGGTGATCATTTAGGGACGTTATAATGATGCTTTGTGTAGGGTCACGCTAAATTGTAAAAGTGCTGTCTAATGCCCAGCTAGAGAATAATTACCAGCGCTTTCTTGTAATCATCTGGGAAGATGAACGAAGATTGTCACGCTCTAAGTCTACCAATCATTGATTTCCAATCAGCATCATCAAACGGAAGCTTTAATAGTATATAGAAAGAGATTAATGTGTGTGTTGAACAAAAATTATACATTTCTCAGATCGTCATTTTAGATCGTGCACAGTCATTTTCTGAATTAACAAGTTATTAAGTGGGACGATGGAAAAAACGTCTAACAATAGTTGTATGATGTCGACGATGATGGGTGAATATTTTTATAAAGATCCAAACAACGAAAATCTCATTATTTTAGATTGCATGATGGTGACCGGATGGCGCCGGCCGTACAAAGAACTTGAGAATATTAGAAGATCGTCGGTTTAAACTAATTTAGAAAAAGCGTCGTCTTTTTTAAGGCATATTGGCAAAAGTTTTGTCAATTTTTCTGTTGTTTTGACTAATATTGATACTCGTATTGGTATTATAAAGCTAAATTTTGCATCATTAGTCTTTAAAATTTTTATTTTCTTGGCAACTTCAATCGGTGAGTCATCAATTGATGCAAGTATAGTCCTTCTTGAGTCTTCTCTTTGTATGTTTGCTTTTAATATACAGCGAATTAGTCGATTTTTCGGCAACTTGGGGGGACAATTTAACGTTAAAGAATCATCGAAATTTGTCTATAATTGAATTCTTGGATTTTAATATTTGGAATATTTATTAGCAGTTTTATTTGGATACTGTTAGAATGACAAATCAACAAATAATCAAACTTTCATTATTAGATCATCGATTTTTCCAACGTCGAGTATTTTTCCACTTATTTTATTTGTGAATGAAAGTTTTTTATTTTACAAATTTCCCTAAAGCTAGAAATCTCATGACACAGAATCACATGTTGAAGAATTATTGGTAATAAACTAGATAATTATGTAAATTATTTTTCTCAACACTTTGCAAATAAATAATATCTTTAAAAACTTGTCATTTAATAAACACATTTTATTATGATTATTATACTTATTAGTATAATTTATGTGGCATGTGATATCTACACACAGACTTTATTATAATTTTTACCTATTCGAGTTTGTTTTTATTTTGATTATCGTAGATGAGCGTAAGGAAAAGTATGTTGAAATTCCAGTTGAAGATCTCCCATGGGTCTATTTCGATTTGACCCACCCGCTGATGCAATAAAAACACAGATGGTCCATCAGTGGCACAGTAGTATCGTAAAATGTCCAGTCTTGTCACTATTGCACAATCCACCAAGGATTCAATGGACAGTCAACACAAAGGCTGACAAAATTGGCAGGGTGTGACCATACAAATATCCAGTTTTTTTACCATTTATCGATAATTCGCTGACTAATAATTACAAATCTATAATTTATTAGATTGTCATTGGGAGGGAAATGCTACAATTTATAATACTCAATTTTGAATTACTAAAAGCTAGAATTGGACTTAAACTATAATAACAGAAAGTCAAGGGCGGGTTATTGTTAATTAATTATCGAAAATTAATAAGCTTCTGTCCTCGTTATTGTTGATTTTTTTATGATAGTCCAACTAATAGCCCCACAATTGAAGGCGATAAATTATCCATTGACAACTGACATTGAGTCCAACTCCCAAATGGACCGATTTTTTTGATGAGAAAAATACAAAATTGCGGAAATATTTTACATGTGTTGATGATAACCAGGTCGTTCATGTTAAATGTCACCAATCATAAATTAATTTTATCGTTCATATGAACTTGTCAGGGAAAGTATATACGTAATGCAATTATTATATTGGATAGAGGCAATGAAAAAGTCCCCAATCGTAAAATAAACGATAATTATTTATATTTATTGCCAGTTGAAAGTCGATTTCGTAAATATTTCATCATTAATTGCTCTTAACAAACATAAAACGATGTAATTAATTTCGATAAGACTTTTATTTTTATTCCGTTTTTTATATACAACTTGGGCCATTATTAATCGGCGATAATCTATAAATTATAATAAGCGTTTGCAAAGTTGGGAGGCCGAAAAATCTAAACAATAGTAGTGGCGCCGGAAATTCATCAATTCGGCCAAAAATATTGAATGGCTAGATAATAGTGCTGCAAAAAATACGTAAAATATAGAGGGATTTGATGAGTCTCAAGAGGGTGAGAGAATAATGGGATGAAACAAAATTGGGCGACGTGATAAACATACAGTTTGTGTTAGATGATGTCCAAATTGCATCTAATCATGTGGAAATTGATCAAATGACGTGCATCTACGCGATTTGGCTAGATGAATTACGTTTTGTTTAACGAAACTGACAAATCACGAGACGAATGTTTACACGAATAATTTTGAAAAGTTTAACATTGTTGTTCATAAATATCCAAATAGTTTATCATTTGATTGGTTCATATCTGTCTATTTATTATATCGTATTAATCCCCAGGATGGGTAATAAATTTCGTTGGATAAGCATAGAAAATGCAACTTGAACGTGTATGTATACAAACAGAAATCGGCCACATATCTTAGGATTAGAACCGTCTGGAACTGGGCGATATATATACATTTTTTTTCATTTCGTTTGTAATGATTTGTGGAAATGCGGGGTCTGTCGACTAAACGGCCGTATAACTTGATATAGAGCCTGATAAATTAAAAACGTGCACTCAAATCCCCCATGTTCTGTCGAGTTATGAAATCGAAACAGTGTCGTAAACATTGGAAAACAATAATTCGCCAACCCTCTGAACATTCCATCTGTCCTACTCTGCCAACGATAAATATAATTCATCTTTTTTGAGGGGGGCGTAACTAGAACTAGGATTGTTATAGTTGTGGGGAATTTTTACACTAGATGGATTGTGATTGAAAGATAGTTGCTTTAGTTGAATATTATGCTGTCAAAAGGCAGGCTCTTCTGTTCGTGACGTGTTTTTCGAAGGCTATACGTTGCGTCGACCACTACAAGATCAAAAAGATGATTAGACTTGCCCCGACACATTCCTGCTACTCATATTTAATGAACTGTCAAAGACTTGTGTATTGCATACATGTTGGTTTAGTCTTTGATCATAAACCTCCTCTGTAGGTATAGAGAGTTGACTCTACACTTTTATTCCCGACTTAATTGAAACTAAATTGAAACTTTTATAAATTCTTCATCAACGGACCATATTTTTGCAAAGAATCAATAATAAATATTTTCAAAACCATCAGTTGAAACTTTACAGTCAGGATGGTACAATTATTTCAATTTGGATACAGCTGTTGCATTATTATAGACTAGAACGTATAAATAATACCGACACAGCACTATTTTAGTCTTTCTCTAGTTGTAAACGGCGCCCCTGGACAAAGAGACCCTCTAATGGTCTTCAACCTCCCACTGCGACTCTTTCATCTATCGATGCCGCGTTACTGTTTATAACCAGAATTTTCCAGAGTACCAACTTTACGTATTATATAATAGAAGAACAGGAAAGCAATTATATAAAACTTATAATTTCGAACTATAATCACTGTAATGTTAAAAATCAATAGAGACGTGGTTAGAGCAACGCTCAGATCTATTATTTATTCTTTATTTTTTCTTCTAGACAAACATTACATAATAGAGTTAGCCAGACTAAACTAAACTGATTTGTTATAGTGCCAAGTAGCAAGTCAAAGTTTTTAGTTGACTGTTGTAAATAGACGGAAGCACTTGGCGTCTATTCAGTTGACACAACTTTGTTTAAACATTCTAGTTGAAGAGCAGTTTTTCCTAATGATTGGCGGCCAAGTGTTTATCTTCAACTTTACTTAACCGACCACTAATGGAGTGTGATACATTGACATTGTACACATTGTTGAATACAAGTATACACATATAGGTAGTATAATTATATAAAAAGTTTTCTATTGAAGAAATAATTCCATGTTGATCTCTAGTTGAGCTCTTTATTTAACTAGTATAGACACGATTAAACAGATTCGTGCAATCAATAGAGACGACTGGCATGTTAACAATAGGAGCTATTTAACATTACAATAGTAAACATTATTATAATATGCGATTGTCGTCTATGATATAGCAATATATGCTTACAAGGAGACATTCCCAGGTGTCCTCTTGTGATTTCGATGAAATGGCTGCTCAAAGAGGGTAGCTACTTGAAGATTCACATATTTAAAATAGTCGAATGGGGCCAATCTTCAGGGTGAAAAATAAAACGCTTTTGATTTTGTCATGAAATAACGCACAAGTTTTGAGAATTACATCTTTAAAATTGTTCTAAAACCAAAACTATCCATTAGATTTTTACGAAACTAATGCCGAGTAAAGCAAAAAGGAGGTACCTGTTTTTGGATTTTTTAGAAAAATTCTATCAAGAATATGATGAAAGAGAAAAATTCTGTAGGTATATTTTCATTTTGTTTTAATTCAAATAATTTTTATCCATTGAGACATTTCTGCGTGATTCTGGGTCACTTGACGACGATGGTGTTTGTTTCCCTCCCAGAATTGTCTTAGAAGTGCCCCAAATACTTGATGACGATGATGATGTGTCTACAATTAAAGAAACAAAATCCAAAAACATTACATTTCAACGAAGAACAACATATTCAAATTCCATCTAAATCGGAGAGGGACACCTGCGAGTGTTTCCTTGTTGGTTCAATCTATGGTTTGTTTGCTAGAGGCAGCAATACCAATTTCCACTTTGTTTCAGATAATTTATCGATGTAATTTTTGAAATTTTTACTCATACCTACAGTTTTGCTGAGACAATTTGAATTAGATAAGGATTATGAGTAATTTCCACATTGTTTATATGAGCGTATAATCTAGCTTGAATTTATAAGCGTGCAAGATAATTTGGCCAGTTTTGAATTATTATAGACTACATCGGCTATAAAGCAAGTATCACAAGTGGTTTTTGAGCATTTATGTATTTATTTGGTTTGAAAGTTGAGAATCCAGGACCGGTTTCGGTTGTTATTGTTATTATTATTGTTATTACATAAGAAGAAGCTTAGTTATAGTAATATTGTATGAATTATGTTGGTTGTACAATCATAATTTAATACAATCATATAACTAAATCATCCGCAATTATTTCGTTATTCTTTTCCAATGATGGATGGCTTTTTGTATGCATACACTACTCTTTTTTTCCTCTCTCAACGTTTATTATATGTATAAACTGTCCTCCATTTGGTGTATAACTAACGGCTTTCCCTTATTGTTGTCTATAAGAGAAGCGCGTTCCGCCGCTGCCTGCCAATATGCTGTATATCAAAGCGACTGTATAAAATAAACGTTCTCTTTATGCTGAATCGTTCTGCTCAAATTTATGGCTTCAATATATTTATATGGAAGGCAATTTTGCGAGGAGAAACTTTTACGTTCCCCCCTTTTCAAATATAGTATAAGACTGCCAGCAATAGTTTGCACCGATAATAGAAACATATTACCCTCTCACGACTTCAACGACTCGTACCCATTATACTAAGGCTGGTTTATGGTGTTAATGCGCCCTTATTATACACATCATCAGTGAATTATATACGAATCTAAAAACAGACATATTGTGCGGATGTTTATTATTAATTAAGTGAGACTAGGTGGAGAGAAACATTGAAATTCTTCAACATTACTGTCATCCTTTAACATTTAAATTGCCTGTATAAAAATACAATTAAATCACATATGAAGATGCAGGTGTAAAATAAATAGCAGCAATAAAAATACCCAGCTGTAAATGTGATTTATTCAGATCTCATCATTCTTTATTTATCTTCAGTAGTCTACTGCCAATAAATCTGCCGGATTAAGGATCCATTGTCCCTGTTTTATTTATTATAACCATTAACACTAGTAATAATGCATTTGTTATCCTTCAGAGGATCATATTTTATGGCCGTGTCAGCAGCGGTAGCACATATGTATGTATATACCTACATATATGAATGTTTCTATGTGTGTGTGTTGTATTCACAGTCAGACTAGGCATTCTCTTTCCCCATATAGACACACATACAACAACATTGGAAAGAGAACAGAAGCCAGTCTTGAGGATTAATGGTGTGCGGTATACCTTTTCGAGCATAGCGACTGAATATCTCCAACATAAATCAGTAACAAATACTGTGTTCTATCATTTGTTGTGTGAATGTCATCTATTTTACGCCCATATAATGCCACATACAGTATTATTAATATGTGAAAAAGAGACGCATGCCAACGGAACGGCCCGAAATCATTAATTTTTACCGTTGTAGATTTCTTTACCTTAAACCTTCCACGACTATAAGACGAATTTGATTGTCCAACGACTAATATTGGAAGTTTTCCGTGACCTTCTCACAGGAGAATTCCAATGTAATAGACGTAAGCTTTAACAGATGTAACCTCTGTCTGGTATTTTTTTTTCTATTCTCTTCTACTTGTTGTATACAGCTACAAGCATCTTGAAGTTTCCCACTTGTAATTTGATCTTTAATGGAAACAGCGTGATGCATTTACCGCCTCACTAGTTTTCGCATCATATAGATAGCTGTTGTCTTCTTTATGCTTCTCTTAATCGAATGCGTGTAAAATTCTCCCTTCGTCATCATCATCATCATCGTCATTATTATCAAAGGACATGTTTCGTGCTATTCTTTATGCTTTGATAGATGTGTCAGATCTGGGACAGGTATTGTTGAGGTTAGATAAATGACGGCTAAGCAAGGAAGCAAAACAATCTCTTTTGTTGGTGTTAATTTAGTCTTTGCTGACGAGACCCCTACCTATATAATAATAACAACACAACAACCGGTATATCAAGATCTATCGCAACCACATCTGCTCTTTCAAAAAGGACATGCTATGTGTTTTTATTCTTGAATTTTTTTGTGTTTCGCCCATTGAATCAACATCTATGATTTATGATGATGTATACTATTGCTAATAACAATAATAAATATCAAGCGACTCGTATTAAAATCAATTAATTATGTTGATAAACTAACCGGTGATTGTGGGGAATTTTTCAGTTTGGGAAAGGGTTATAGGAGATGTACAATAGTACGGCAGCAAGCCATCTAATCCGTCAATGACATCAAATGGGCAGAGTTTGGAGGCGGCGTAAATGTAGAGACTCGAACACATACACACACATTTGTTTGCCCTTGTCATTCAACAGTTTGTCACTAACCGAAAGGAGACCAACTCAGTGGAATGGCTTGTATCTGTCTGGCACACTCGAATCATTTATCATTTTGCCATATTTCTCAAGCTGTCAAGTCGATTTCTCTCTGGCTTATACACCACCACCACCACTGTGTTATTTCGACGAAGTAGACCGCATACAAAGACAGGAACCCCGTCGAGTTTTCCTTCAATTAATATTAGAAATAGACGTTTGTGTGCAAATAAGTATTAACTAAGAAGGTCTGTCGGTGACGGCAGGATGTGATGGAGAACGTGAACACATAGGAGGTCTCCACTGATCAAATGTTCAGATCCCCTTTTCTATAATGGGAATGGTATTCATATCGATGACAAGTCAGAAATTATAATTTCACTTACATCAATTACAGAAATCTCTATTTAGAAATAATAATGGTAAAGTGAACAAATGTCCGTTTTGCTTTGGTTCAAGCCACAAAAAATATTTAAGAATTCCGTCTGTACACGATAATAACATAAATCTGTGTGACATAAAACCATACCCCAAGAAAACATTGTGAATGAACGAAATTTGTGCTATGGCTACCCGGTTTTTGTTGTCTCGCTTCTGAAATATTTATACTAAAGGACAACTGAATGTGTAGATTATGTGTGTTTGTGTGTTGTTCGCCGCCAATGTAAAAGTTTTTAGAACGGCCAACATCGAAAAAAAATCATCCGACTTATAGTTTAAATACCAGTAGTCGTCGTTAATCACAGGTAGTCTGGCCCAAAAGCACTCCTTTTGTACGAACAACTATACACGACGAATTATAGAATCGCCTTTTTCAAATAGAATGATCCATTAAATTCAATTAAATGAATCGAAATTACTCACGAAAGCTTCAACAAATTAACAATTCTCATATGAAAACAACATCAATCATACCTCTTCACGGTGAAATATTAATTAACTTGACCTTGATGCTATAATAACAATATATATTAAAGGTCATAAATCAAATCCATCATGTGATTATGATGAATGATGGCCAAAAATGTTTATAGTTTGGTTTTTTCCGTTCCTCCATTCACTAAACAATAAAAAATCTGAATAAATCCAACCTAAACACGCATCTTATTTTGCAATAACCTCATTTTATATAAACAGCAATTAATAATACAAGACTCTTGGAAAACACATCAATTTATTAAAAAGAATTATCTATTTTGATTTCCTTCTAAACTATAACGCTACTAAATGGTTGTCTTAAAACTACCTTGAAAATTGTCTAAAATTAAAATTTATGTTCTCTAAATTTACTTCCTCATGTTTAAATAATTCCACTATTTAAATAATTACAAATTAATATTTTCAGATAGACTTGTGCTTTTCTATACTGGTAGCCTATTAAACGACAGCTGAGAATTACGCAATTTGCAACAAAATCTAAATTAATCATTAACGATTATAATTATTATCAATTGATTTAATAAAAATGAAAGCGTAATGATCAGATGCCTTGCAAATATTTTCCTTACCTGCATTATTTTTGTGTACATTTTCTATAATTAGTAGCAGATGTTGAGTATTTTTAGAAAATTTTGCTGTAATGTAATAAGTTGCATTACGCAATGCTACTTTCACAAAATCATTCTACACTTTTCCAGCTATTTTAAGCCAGTAAGAGATTCTAAAAACTCGAAATTTTACCGCAAATTCTATTATCCCAACATTACAATTTACAAGACATTTGGCACCTTATAGACCACAGGTTTCTCCATTACAAATTCTTTTACCTGTTTGTGAATCAGCTTACCATTACTGTTGCTCAATTAGAAAATTCAATAAGGCGCTCAGCGGTGCCTATTTTGTATTTCTTAGAGAGAATTGAGAGGAAACGAGAGACCTAGAAATGGTAGTAGGTACTAATTGCACTAGCCACCGGGGGAAAATGCATCAACATAAAACCAAACTAGATCCATTTCCTGACTAGTCCCAATTACGACAAGTTCGAATTAGCGTTTCAACCATTATGTCGTCCAATTTTAGTTGAATTACGCACCCGTATTCGAACGGTGTTGGAGATAATTTTTGGATAAAGCAAGCCCAATTAAATGTACTGGTGCGTAACAACAAAACTTGAATATGGACACCCTAACGGTTCGCAGTCAAGTCGCCTTTCGTGACAAATGTTGGCTGTTAATATTTCCTTTGCGTGTCTATATCAGTCAGTTATGTCCAATAATTACATATTGTCTCGCTCTGGCACTCACTAATATTGTTATCACCGCCTTGTTCCATTGTTTCATTCCATCTAATTGCCGCTTGTCATAGATAATTCACTTAACATGAATCAAACTATAACCTTACCAATGGTAGTTTATAATGTCACATTTACCTATGTGTGTATTCATAAGGCCAACAAGGGAATAGGGAAATGGAACGAAACAATGAAACTAGGATCGGTGTATATAAAAAACGCAATAAAATAGAAATGAAGCACATCAATAAAATTATGGTACAATAACAAGAAAGGAAATTGTCGATTGCTCGATGTGTTATTCATCATTTTTATATTTTATTTGAATGTTGGAAGGCTTTTTAATGTCCGGATATGCCAACAAAATGGGAGATTAGGGGAAATGATTTATGGGTATTATGTGTACTTTAATAAATTACCGTTTAAAAATAAATAATGAAATACTTTTAATATTCTAAACAATTTATAGAACAATTATTCTAAACATCCTGATCTTAATTTATCTAAATATCATAAATTTACACTGTTGATTACTAAAGTCTAATTTAAACTCGGCTTTTAGTAGCGAAATGATTGATAATCTAAGCATGTTAAATATCAGATTCTGCTACGGTTTCGTGGCGATTCAACAACCAAACGCAAATTTTGATTTCGACACAATTTGCAAGTATCGAGAATTTCCAAAGACTTTGATGATGAGTGAGGAACTTATCACAAAATCACTAATTTTGAACGCATTGTTTTAGTAATTCCAATAAATAGACTACAATTAGTCACTTGTACTGTAATTAAAGCTGTAATTGTAGCATAGATCCACAAGATTTTCGGTATTTTCTCCAATACGTGGAATCTCTTCACTTAAAATTTAGGTATACATGTGAGCTTTGTCACCGGCATCCGGTGTCCTAAGCAAACAGAATATGATCGAGTACGTCTTTGAGGACTACCAAATTGTCGTATTAGAAAATAGTCGATTATTGTTGACGATATAATTGTTTATTTAGTTGATGGATTCGTTTTCTTTCCTGTTTACATATTTCGACTGTCGCAAAATGGTGAAATTTTCCGATATAATCGCAAGCAACCCATTTAGATTTATCGATTATCTAAATTTCGTCGGTGCATTTGATGTGGCAGTCTTGAATATAATTCGATTTTCAGTTCTTTTGTCGGTCCGGTAGCGCTTTGCGAATACCAAACAACAACAAAAAACAATGCCTATTACCATTTCCAAAGTATGCTTGTCGTCGTCGTTGTTGTCGTGCATAATTTATAAGTCAACTAGAATGCGATGGTTTTGTTGAAAAACTTACCGAAATTGTTTCACAGTCTGTTTATACATATGGACAATTTATTGTTAAACCAGTGGACTAAATAGATTGGCATATTTGCTACAACGATAAAAATTCTTGCATCGATATAGGCGGGTGGAGAAGAATGAGAAACGACCGCCTTATCAGTTTCGTATTTTTATAATTTATTGTTTTTAATACAATTTCAAATTAAATATACGTTTTGGTATGTTGAAATTGATGTTATCGTTATTTCGTGACTGACGGCTAGTTGACATTCGTCGTCGTCGTCGTTTATGCATTTTATACAACAAAGTAAATCCTAATAAAGAGGCAGAAAGTAGCGGACAACCATTGGCATTTCGTCTCTCTGATTCTTGATGCTAACGATATCTTATCAATGGAATTTAAAAATAATTACAAACGAAACAAGAGAAACCGAGAACGAGTTGAAGGCATGTCTGTCCATCAACTACAAAAGTTGACTGTTAACGAGTTCAGAAGCTCGTGTTCTCCTTTTCCCTCCGGTCTGCGTCTTCGTCGTCGTCTTGTTCTTTGAATTGTTGTTGATGGTTGGTTGATAGCAACTGGTAGAATGCTCCGAGAATATCAAATATCAGAATGGATAAACACTTGTAATCAATGGTATTTGAAAAATTGACTTTGAAATGATATTATCAAACATTATTTTTTATAGCCGCTCTCTTGTTTGTTTCTCCGTTGTAATAAACGTGAAAATGTTGTTAATGTTAATTATATGGATGGTTTTGTCCGTTTATGAACAACAGTAATTTTAATGTTGTTGAAAAATTTACAAATTATAGACGTATACAGAAGGCTCGCCTTCTTATAAGAGCAAATTACATACATTGAAGAAGACATTCAAGTGTACCGTGTGTTCTTAGAAAATCTTTAAAGGAACACCGATTAAACAATATAAGGAAAATACGATTACACAGACTGAAATTAACAAGGTTTTTCGCAGGGTTATTAATAAAACATCAAAGCCTCGATTGGGGTTAAAACTTCACACCATCTTCCTTTACATTCTGCTATTTGGCAAGATTTACGATCCTTTTACGAGCGACACAACCATCAACTTTAGACGCGAAATGAAATCTTGCCGTCTTCTTTATGTATACCTTTACCGTCTTTAACACTTTGACGGGTAAAAGAGCCGAATATATAACGCTTGATTGGCTGTTTAACGTCATTTTTATATCGCCCCTATATGGACTATGTGGGTTGTTTTGATTATACGACTGGGCCGGTTGTAAAACAACAATAATAACAACAACATGGTTTATTCTTTCTACTGCGTGATTGCAACTCTTGTGCAGCCGCAGGACGTGCGTGTTTCCGCCATCTTTGTTGAACGACGTCATTGGTACAGGACGGCCCACTGGCCAAGTCTCCGCCTCTAACAAGGACTTGGAAGCAGTTGTCGTCAGTGGTGGCTGTTGTCGAAATTCCATTTCGCTATAATAAAATTTGCCTTGATTGTTTGGGTTTTAAATTAAAATGTTCCTAAAAATTATGCATGTGTAGAGTCAATCATGTAATGTAGGCGACGATGGCATGTCATAATCGCTAATTAATCAGTCAAATGATATTTTTAAGCGTAATCAATTTGAAATTGACAGAAGTAATTTACAAATGTCAAATACATTATCGGTGCTAATCAACATTCGGTTATGGTCTCTTCAATATTGACGTTACTCAATAATAATTTGCATATTTTAGATTGTTAATAACTTTCAATATAAAGAAACTCTATCATTAACTTCTAAAGAATTTATAAATAATCATTACACTTGTCAAATCTACTTCAATATATCCAAAAATATAAGTGATTCGCAACATAAATCAAGAGAATATAACCCTCTAAATTTTAGACTTTGTATTGACATACCTACATCAGTATAGGATTTCTATTGAAAAATTAGAATTGCGCGCCATCAAAAGATGAGTTGGTATATTAGCATAACCAAATTTTCCCACAATTACTTACTTTAATTTAGCTTAAAATAGCCGATTTTATTCAAACATTTTTGAGTTATAAGCGTAAAAGTAAGCATAATTGAAGCTGCAAGGTTACAAATATCTTCTCTTCAATGAGGTACTAGAGTGCGCATCCGGTCAAAAAACGTGTCCACGTATGGTGGCAGACATCTTCTCAAGCCATGGTCGACCAAGACTTGAGAAAATGAGGTCCCTATTGAACGACACACTCATAAGTTGGAGAGTGAGGACTGTCAAAATTTTCCCATGTGAGGACCAAATTGGTCTTATACAAGTATAGGAGATGCGCACTCTAGTACCTCATTGCTTCTCTTGTCAAGGCTTACCAACGGCTGGTGACAAGTCTGTTGCCAACTAATTCATGAAGTAAAAGTTTGCTTTTGATGATGTTTTAAAGAAGCATATAATTTAGTTCAAACACAAAAGTTACTGATTTCTTCTCACAGCATTGATTAATCCTTCTTCTCAAAGTAATTATATAAGAAATTGAACAAAGTTTTGCACATTATTATTTCAGGTATCTTATAGATTGTGTTGTCATTTCTAAAATTGTAGTTTCATTTTAATAATAAATGTTTCGAAAAAGTTGCCAAATAAAAGCCATTGTCTTTAACTTCTTAGTGTCAGTATTACACGCAAGTTTTTTGCAACTTCTTAGGAGGGAGACTTAGAAGTCTAACCGACAATAAATAATGAATTTTTCAATTACGGAAACTGAATGATATTCGTAAAGATTCCACCAATTCGCCGCCACTGGTGCGTTTATTATTGTTATTTACACAAGCTAGAATGGGATAGTCGATTAAGAGATAGATGGAATGGATAAGGGATAGAGAAAGAGGGAGTGATAGATATCTGTTCAAGTGGCTGAGAATGACTAGCTGACTATAAACAGGCGCTGAGAGCGGTGCTCTTCAAAGAGCCCAATGCTGATGGTTTGAAAGTGCCTACGGTAATAAATCGACAGAATCAACGGTGCTATTCATAAAAGTTGCCGCTATCGCATTAATTATGAACCCGCTGTTCAAAACTCGATTCATTTCATCTTTCTTTTTCCTACATGTATGTATAAACAGTTTGCATATGGACATCATAAATTATGTTGTCGATTTTGATATCTGTAATATCGACATTGAAACCATTCTACAACAACATTCTCGGCAAATTTAAATCAACCCACATATTCGTACATGTACAGTATAGATATACACTTTTATGCTGTAATCGTACATATTTTTTAAAACTTTATTTTTGTAAAAAAATAGATAAAAACAGGAGACGGAGTTAATAGTCAGCGCCAGGTTGTGTCAGTTTAATTAACCTGACACAATCAACAAACACACATTGTAACACTTGATATATGTTGTACTGGTAGTGCCTGCATGAAGATATAAAACAACTGACAGTCTACAAGTTTTTAATTTTTGTTAGTAGCTATCCGGCATTTCATAATTCATGACATTGTAATTGGTTGATTGATGATCACGTATTTTCCTACAAGCATCCTTTCCGCCAACATAACAATTTTCAGACGGGCTATAATTGTAAAAAATGCATTCTAAAATTACTCGTTATACTGCATTTTTGAAATCATTCATGAAATCAACGTGTATACCAAATTGGCAACTGCAATTATAACCAACATCAAAAATCATAGGGTATAAAAATTGATTATTCAATAATTATCCACCAATTAGAGACTATCTTTTCATTTGAAAGATTGATAATTGTTGGCATATGCTCCAGTTTCAATCGCCAGTGTTGTAGATACGAACATATCCAGTTTAATGCGATAAGGATTAAACTATAAATTAGGTTAGACGGTTCGTGTGATAATAGCCGTCATTCTAATGTCGTTACATGAATATTATGTGAACATTTAGAGGAATTCAAACAGAAAATGATAGCTATTAAAGTATAACTCAAGTTACAAGACATAAAGGGATAGTTTAAATTTGATTATTTTACAATAAAATAAATAATCAATGCAATTTGATCTTCAATGCATGTTCTTGCTTGTTCTACAAATATTGAAGATAATTTCATGTATACCCAACGACAGAAAATGAGGAATTTTATGATAGTATTGAATATAAGAAATTGAAACTGTAAAACGTACGAGATGTGGAAAAAATGCAAAATTATCAACTAAACCAAATTTTAATTAAAAATTGATGAAATAGAATAGAATTTACACAAAAGCGAATTCAAGATACATAAAACTGAAATTTTGAGGTTGGAAAATTGGTCAAATAGTCAAATTGAAGAACCAATTTTCATTTTCAAGCGATTCTAGTGTTAAATCATCAATTTTTAAAACTCTTTCACAACTCAACGATTTTTTCCTATTTTTCACTGAAATAAAGTATTGTGGCTTGTTGGAAAGAGTATTTGAGCTGTAGGATTTTACTTTTTTTTTAATTTCGAGTACTTGATTTTGTCCAAGAATCTGGTAAAATTTTCAAATAATCCCATTTCTACAATCACACCTGTGGCCAGCTTTTTTTACTATAAAATAATGACTCATCCAGTTTCTTGTTTTCAGTCGCTCGGTATACGATCAGTTTATCGTTGATTTTATTCACGTAAAGTTGGTTTTATCGTGTATTCCCGTGACAATAATCAACACTGCAACGCATTGTACGTATTTGTTAAGGTCTAGAAATAAATGTATACAGATTAAGGATTAATTAATTGCCTCGTAAACGGGTAGCGAGCGAGAGAAACAACAACGATAACAGTGCTAATGAGATTAACCAACACAACCAGTGCAGTATAAGTGGCTTAATTGATAGTTGAAAGACTTAAAGTAAAGGAGATAGCCTTGTAAGAACGCATGTAAGTTGAACTTTTTTTTTGTTGGTTGTTGTTACGACCAACTAGTATTTATATCATCTGATATAGTTGTTTGGTTGCTTAGAACATTGTGTACCTATTATGTAGAATAGGTGTAGAATAAAACTAAGAATTATTGTATACACCCATATTCCAGGCTGTTGTTGTTGTTTTAAGGTAATAACGATTAGTATAACAGCGGTTGACTACTGTCTTGATCGGCGGCTTGTTCTGCCACATTCATTGCCATTCTAGAGTCAATTAAACGAAATTGGTGAGGTCATGGTGTTATAAATTCGATTCGTTTCCGAAGATTACATCCAGATACGTACAGGTTCATATATTTATAACTTATCTGGCTGTATAATAATTGGTTTATCGACGATATCAGATTACATTTATACGTTTTTCAGTTGGCTAAATTTATAGTATTTGCAGGTATGTATAGAGACATTCTTCGAAAATGTTCATATTTTATCAGATATTGGTCTACAACTTAGATATGATGACAGTTGCGAATTTTTCCTACAATAATCCACCACTATGGCAGTTTTGTAAATTTTATTTTTCCATTATCGTGTCAGATTTCGATCTCTTCAAAATTTTTTCTTCCCATTTCAATTACACAATCTAATCTAATTATAACTTATAAGATAATTGAATATATAATTACGGTAACTTGTAGAGTGTATTATTAACATAGTAAGGTGGATATATTTACACATATATGCAGGTAGGGTGAGGTTATAATTAATTTCCTCTTGCGAACATTGATTATGTAATTGGTAAGTTAGCAGGCTCGGAGATAAACTAATTATGAATGAACGTGTAATATATAGACCGTTCCATTAAATCTGTTATCAGAGGCTTAATCAGTAATGCGGGTTGTCATGTACAACATTAGTGTCAGTGCCGATTTACTGGGTTGTCAACGTCCACAGATGAGCTCCATCATACGGATGTATACTATAGATATATATGTATATATAACTAGGGGAGGATCATTAAATTATAGCTATTATATATCCGAATTCTTGACAAATAATATCAACGTCAAACTTTATCAGACTTTAGAGATATGCGCTGTAATATGTGTATAGATTAAGAATTGACGCCAACCGGCCCTTTAATTACAGCCTTCTGTCTTTCATACGTCAACATTAATACTCATTACTTAATTATCAAACACACTATAAACTTAACGCAGTGGTAGGTCTTTAAATAGATCTCTCCGAAATGATAAACAGTTATTTTATTCGTATTCGTTCCACGAATAATTTAATGACTACTTCTATGATTTTTATTATAATTCTATTATTTCCATTTGGATTCATAGTTAATTATTCCTAAGGTTGATTTGCATTCAATTCAATAGTTTTATATGGAGTATGATTAGGGGTTAGTGTAGTTGGCTATAGGGCAGGAACTTGATGGACTGTAGTTCCAACTTGTTGGTCATTATTAAAACCGATTTCCCGTAGCGATCAAAGTTAATGACATGGCATCGAACACGCCACTGCGTTCAGCATGATATCTCCTCTACTGTCATCCATGGTGAGTAGTCAATAAAGAAATGATTTGTTTTAATTCCCATCCCATGACTAGATATCTATACACGTTTGTATATATCAAAAGAACAAACAGCATTAATCATTTTATATATAAACGTATAAGTTTCGTTGTTGTTGTTGTCGGCGGCGGCTGTGGCGGCGGCGGCGGCAAAACTTGAAAGAAGACATTACTGTAACGAATGGGGTCAAGTCAAGCTGAAACAACATCCCGATGTGAACAACGTTCAGTATCGCGGCACACATCTCGGAATTGGCTCGCAGTTAACAGAGGGTGTGGAGCATTGATAAATGGCATCATAAATTACAAACGACTCCTCCCTGGAGTTGAGTGGGCAAATATCTATCACAGTTATAATTTAAAAGATCGTTTATCAAGATATTTATTGCAATCATAAACCGTCTACTGGGTTGAAATATGTAGCCGATGGTGGTGCTTTTCATTGAACGATTTTGATATTGTATATCGGATAATGTCACGGTCAAACGATTTAAGCTCGACTAAAAACCAGTCGAGTCATCTACATATACCTCTAATACAACAACACACATATTGAATTAATTGGACACCCACAGTTCGGTGATAGGTGCGAATTTGAATAGATAAGCCATTGAAATATAACCATTATACCTTCTTCAATATTGCTATCATTATATCTGCATATGTGTGCCTCTATATCTATTCCTATACTACTAAATAGGTAAAGAGATATGTGTGTACTGACGACGTTGCGTTTATATGTGGTACGTGTTAATCCCCTTCTAATTTACATTTTCGTGTCGTGAATTGCAAAACTGCCAGTTCGGATCAACCACTTATCTGACATTTACACCCGACTACTTGAATCTAATTATTATTTATGGAGGCGTTCGCCTTACTCCAACACACTTTTATTACTTCATCAGATACCACCGACAAGCCATTGTTTTAATTTATGGATATTTGCCCACGTCAGACTCAATTCCGTTTCTTTTCTTATTAACGATAACAAACGAGAGGAAACCCAAATCAACTACACCTTCTTTTATATACTAATATTTGTTAACAAACTAGAAAACGTGAAATATTTGACGTATCTAAACACCTTACACCCCAGAATAAATCTCAATCAACTCAATTAACTCCCTTATACACACAATTTAGAAACATTTCAACACTAATTTCTGATTTTTTTACCGCAACAAATCAACAATAATCAAACAATAAAGCAAGACACTGGAATAATAGATGGTTTTATTGCTATTGTTTTTTTTTTGGTCTCAATATCGTGGTTGTCCGGCTAGTGAGCCATTTAGTGAGACAAGAGTCCTAGGGCTATACAAGTGTATGTTTGGTCTTTTTGCGTCCATCCTCACAACGACATCCCCTTGGGTGATATAATTTCCGTTTTATAAACGTGCTGCCGGTTCTCTAGTGTGATTAATGTACCAGATTCCATTAAGCAATGATGTTTTTGTTTGTTCGATGTTGGTGATGATGAGCCTCCGGCTGTGTGGATGACTCATGATTTCCATACGATAAAAATAATTACGATTAGATAATACATCATCTATTGGGTATAATCTCTTTATTTCGTCCAATTTTTTTTGTAGTGGTAAAAAGAAATAATATTTATGATGGCGAGAGAACTTTTAAAGTCCACATTTTTCCAAACATGTCAAGTCATCGTCTACAGTTAGAAGTGAACTCAACCCTGTCGTCTTGAACTAACCGAGCATACAGGATGATTGATGTTAGCGATTCATCTTCGTTATTGCTTTCTATGACATTCTTCCAACTTTTCTTTGTACATAATTAGTGATAAAGTCGATGATATTGATGATGAATATCTTCAAACATATGCTTCAACAATAGAATAATCGATAATTTTCAATTTTATTGTTGAGATTTTATAGTTTTCGGTCGAGATTTATGATCATAAAAGATAAATACATGTAGATGTATGGTTTTCAAGCTCCTGTAACCAATTGTTAATTTATCAATGTCGTATAGTAGGGAATTTATAATAAACTGGTGGTGTAACAATCGGGATATGGATGTGGTTCAACTCTGATGGGACGACAAACACCGACAGTCTGACCTATGTGATCAATCACATAGTAGTCGAGTTCATGCTTAGCAATCAATCAGAACTCGCTCCATTCCCTCTGTTGGCTCATTAGCAATCCTGTTAATCACTAAATGTTTGTAGAATAATAAATAGACTTGGACGGGAATTCTTCTAGAATTTTCTATAATTCAAATGATATTAATAATGTCTCGGTTTACAACTTCATTTATTACTTGAAAGGAAAACACACGTCCATCTTTAGACAATGATTATACAACGAATCAAATTAATTCAATGGAAATAGCTACCTTAAATGGATCAATAATGGATATTCTACCAGTTACGATTGGCACTCTTGTCGCAATTGGAACGATTCGAATTAATTACATCTCAAGCCTATTTAATGTTCTTTTTCGATAAATTAAAAAAAGAACGCTAATCTTCGAACGAACTCTAATCAATATTCCACTTATTTGCTATTGTTAATTGTTAATACTTCCGCATGATTCGAATTACAACTAGAATGTAATGAATAACAATATAAATTGTTATCCGGAACGAGCAGGTGTTAAATGTCCTTCATTACTAAGAAACTGGCCTATTGTTTCGATAATTTGCCAAGTGTGGAATGTATTTTGGTCGAAAGACCCTCACAATGCCCCCAAAAAACAATTTACGATGCTTTGTCTTTCTGTCTTGTTCTAATTCTTTTATCCTCACCATGTAGACCACTTAAGGGCTTATAACGATATTGAGTTTTATTAGATGGTCATAAAAATAATGTCCTATTAGAATTATAGCCCGCTGTAATTATTGTAAGAGGTGTCGATTAATATAAAGCATATCGATTCGATCTTGTAATATTTTCTACAAATATTCTCTTGCATTATTTCTAAATAGCCTTCAAGTTAAAAATTAATGTTTGTGTAGGTGCAGAAGAGTAGAGACAGTTCCACAACGATCATTAGCGATAAGCATCGCGCCTGCCACAGTCCTCTTCCCTAAGACAAATGGAGGTGCTAGCTGACAGCAAACCCATTTAGTCGGGAAGTTGTAATTATAAGGCGTGGTGATGATCGTGATGGTGATGGTAGTGAAGAAGGCGGTATACTCACAACACAGTCAGGCACCGTTAGACAAACAATGTTGAATTGCCGACATTGTTTCAGTTTACACATAGGTTAATTAAATGTACTTGCTAAATTAGCTAATTAGTTTAGAGAATTTTGTTATTAATCAATCAACTAAATGGCTAAATTGACGATGCCAATATCTGTCAGTTGTAATAAATAGGTGATTTGTGGTGGCATTGAATTAAACCGTCGAATTTGTTTGAAAAATGATCGAGCTATATGTTTGTTGAACGAAGAATTTCCACGGTTATTGGAATAAAGACAAACGACAACATTCAGTACTGATATCTTGCAGTAGCAATGACGATGACAATAACAACAACAACAACGAAATACGGCTTCAAAGTGATAAATGTGCTCGAATACAAACAATATGCCTCCTTTTAGACGTAAAGAAAATAATGTTGGAGATTTGTTGTAAGTCAAGCTGCATGGAAATTAGCAGTGAATGTCATTAATAACATTCGATAACTTATTGTTGAGCCGTCAGTTTTCTATTATGTCGAGGTCGGGATCATCAATCTCTTAGTTTCATTTTGTTCCATCTCTTTCATTCGAACTTCGGCTGTCTTTTTCTATTTGTGGAACTAACCGCGGTTTCCGCGGCCTCTACCCCCGCACATGACA
The DNA here is from genome assembly GCA_020740385.1 of Mylabris phalerata. NCBI lineage: Eukaryota > Metazoa > Arthropoda > Insecta > Coleoptera > Meloidae > Mylabris > Mylabris phalerata. The sequence continues at coordinate 3,202,552 of JAJEOX010000299.1, read as the reverse complement.
AACGACAGCTGCCTAGCACTTGACGGCTGCCTATCAACATTTATAAATGGCACCCACGATGAATACACCCCGGATACTCGGAATAATAACAATAATACCGAAATATACAGGGTTTTTCATGGAAAATAAACCATTAGTTATAAAATTGCGAGGTTAATTGAAGTTTCTAGTTACAAATGCCAGCGCTGTATAAGAGGCCAGGATGTAGTCTTCTTGTTTTTCCGATTTAACTCCGTCATAAAATAAGAATTTATTTTCCATTGTTTAGAATAATTCAAAATTTTATTTCTCAATTTACGATCTCTATTTTTTTTCTATTTAAAATGAATTATTATTCTCAATTTTTTGATTATGAGCTTATCTTTTATGTATTGATAAAAGAATAATATTTTATAATTAAAGCATATTATTCTCTACAATAAAAACTATCCACCCATAAAAATTCTGAAGTTTTTCATTGAATAATAACAATAATTTATTACAAATGCCAGTAAAATTATAAATAATTTAATTTGGTTTGGTTATATTGAATAATCGTAAAAATGAAAATTTTATTGCACATCTGATACGATCGTAAAATTTTAATGAAATTTTTGTATATAGAATTTCTTATTTTTAATAATTTTCCAAATTTTTATCCATTTTGAAATGTGCGGTTCTCAATCATTGGACAAAAACCAATGATTTATGTCGGCAGTTAAATTTTTTTTCAATATCTGTAAATTTCGCCTACAGTTCAACTTAATTTTATGTTAATTGCCGAAACTGTCTTGTTTAACGTTTTTTTGGTTGTTATAAATAATACCCGCATCGTTGTTGTTGTTATTGTCGGATAATGAATGCATTAGATCTTATCAGTTGACAAAATGTGTGTAAACAAAACAGTGGACGAACATTGTCTTTGTATCATGTTACTATAATTCTGTTTAGTGATAATTTTTCCCGTTTTTTGGCTCGTTTTGTTTCCCAAAGACAAGCTCATTTTTGGCAGACAAAGCGATAAAATCGTGTTTTATGAGTTCATTAAATGGACAAACTTATCGTACAATCTTTACAAATTTGTTTGCATTTGTATTTTTATGGTTGATCTGCCAAATACACTTGAATATTCAATAAAGTACAGATATAAAGTGGAGTTCTTTCAAGCCGGTCCTGGCACATTTTCGTATTTTTCTCTCGGTTTCAGTTGAAATTATGGGAATTTTGTTTAAGTTAAAACACCTGCTCTGGCGGAATAGTCTTTAAATAAATCCTTGTTGTCATAATAAATTTTTACCTTATTGTATACCAATTTTCGGTAGAATATTTTACAATTTGTTGAACATTCAACAGTTAAACGGATTAACAATTTTACGTTTTTATGATGGTGTGCTTTCCGGAACTTGACAAAAACTTTATAACACCCAATAGTTATAAATCTTTCAAAACTTTTAACAATTCTGCCAGACCAACAGCCAGGTAGTTTCAACTAAATTGTTTGTTTTCTGTTAATCAACAATTCCACTTGTATCAGTTGAATTAAAATACAATACACCGACAATATCGGTGTTACGTTGTGTATCTTATATTAGAAATGTGTTTATAGCTATCAACGATTAGAATAAGAAACAAAGATCGATGACTGTAAATTGCTGGCCATCAATTTTAGAAAAGGGAATGGCATGGTCGGAACGTTTAGTAATTTGAATATATTATCCTTACTCCGGTTTTATTTGTAAAGAGCAAGTTAGTTGGACTGTATCCAAAACTAAAAGCGGCGCCAAGTCTGTTTGTAATTGGTGTAATTCTTCATGACACTTTGAATTAAGAGTGTGTTTAAGTTTTCAAAGCTTTGATCCACTAAAAATGAATCATAACAACTCATATTTCCGATTAGTAACGTTCAAATAGAAAAATTATTACCAGACAACATGATGAAAGCTTGTCGACAAGTTGTAAATTTGTACCGGTCCACAATAAGGGACGACAATCTAGGTAGTAATGGTAATAAAACTATTGTGGAGAAATTTAAGAATTGTTAGAGTAAGTGGATTATACCGAACAGCAATCGTCTGTCCGACTTGAACGATTGTCTAGGGAGAAACATTTAAATATCGAGAAATTTACAACGTACCAATTCCGTTTTTGACACTTGTTTAAAGACGGTTGAAGTTATTGTTGGGAAAACTTTTGCTTTAACAGGATTTCTTATTGCACAGCAGTTGTATAAGTCGACTATTGTTCAGTTAATTGCCAACTTTGTCCTGTCTGTTTTGAAGAAAAATGTTTTCGAGCAGATAGAGAATCGACAAATAGATCTGTTCACTGTGGAAATTTATTATTGCATTGCATTCCAACTTTTAGAATTACATTCCAAGATTAAGTTAATTCGTTCAACTACAAATAATTTATCATGAAAACAACAGAGGAAAAAAACATGTATGTCTAACTAGATATGTCATTTCGTTTAAAATTTATGATCAATAAACCATATTTAAGCTTGTTTTATTTTTGGATTTCGGGCAAAACAACCATAAAACTAACAATAAATATCTAGTTGATAATCCAGTTATCTTGTAATTCGAATGGTTGTTCCTTTTGTAAATAGAATTTCGCCAAAATCCACGTTTTATTCTTGTTTGGTAAATTTAAAAACAATCGCCAGAGTTTGCAAGTTTTTCATTAAATTCTCGTCAGAGACAAAAGCGTTGTGGTGTGTTGTCTCTTTCTCATGTTAGTATGCTGAACACAACTGAAGCATCGGGAATGATAGAAATGCATCTACATTAGCATTGGATGTACAACTTCTAAGGGAATGCATTCATTCATCGTTGAAGAAAACCAGATCTTGGTGGAGACCGGCGACTGCACCAATAATTGGCTAGAGTCGGCAGGGTTTTTAGAATAGTTTCAAAAAATAAAAATAGAAATTGAAAACACAGAAAGACACAATCGTATATAAAAAAATCTTTCGCGAAATAGTATAAATAATTCCTACTGAACGTCAATGGTAAAGGTCTGATTTATTGGACATCTTTGCGACAGTGATGGAAGTCGCGGAGAATAAACAATCAAAGGGTCCGCAATGCCGACACAGAAAGCTTCCGCTGGATGAGCTGTTCGATAATGAGACCGTCTGGGACTTTTATACACATGAGAAGATAAAACAGTGAAACTGTTATCCAACTATATCGGCATGTATGAATTGAATTACACAGAAATTTACCTTGACCAAAATATTAACGAAATTCACGCTTCAGAAGCCACAGACGTACAACTAAAACGGCCTCGTATAGTGGGAAATTTCCTGATTAATTCGAATAATCGGCCAATTGGAGTTTGAATAATGCAACTCTATAATAATTAATGGAAAATACAACACATCAAGGGAATTTAGTATACGTTGTGATTATTATTATTAATAAATTTCGACGTGTTTATCGACAAATCTGTCAAAGTTGTGATGGAAAGCGTGAAATGATTGATAAACACTATTAGGTAATATTCCTGAAAGGCTATTGTTTCTGGGAAATGTCTTTCAATTTTGATACACAATCTAATTACCTGTCAGGCGTTACTTTTATTCGAACACTTCAACTTGTACATATTCGAAAGTGGGGGTTGTTATAACAGTTTTTGATGGTTGAAATTGAATGAAACGAATAAGATCTGGCTGTGGCCCAAGTTGTGACATCGGCTTCGATTGACTCTATCCCCATAATGTCATTCCTGTTATTTGTTGTTCTTTTCCGTGTTCGTTTGAGGCTGCTACTGATTGCTTGTTGGGACATCTTGAAATGTTGTAGGTGCGGTAAAGTTCAAAAGCATCCAGAGGGTCTGTCGTCGTCACCAACTTCATGGGTGGTAGAAACCGACAGGCTAGAAACGTGGCGGTATTAACGCTTTGTCATGCTACGACTTTCAGCAGCATGTATGTGTATTGTGAATTGTGTGTATATAGAATGGATTGGTAAGTAGAGGGGAATTGTTGAGGACACATGCGCATCTCTTTGAATTCAGACGAAGGAGCGCTGTTTTAAACTAGCCAGCATACGAGAGTTGTCCGTTGTGAAAGTGTGAGCTTGTGTTAAAATCTGCTGTGAAATCGCTCATCTATCGTGTTTGATTTTATTTTATTTCGCAATTATTTTTGAATTAATCCAATCGTGAATTTATTCCAAATGGTTGTGTTAGAAGGCGGCGGAATGTTGTCCACATCTGCCAATCAATATCTCCAACCTGATTATTTATCACCTCTACCGACTACAGTAAGTTTTGAAAAAACAGTTCCTCAATTTTTTTGTTTAACTCCCGTCCTTGTTAATTTATTTATTACAGTTGGACGCAAAGAAAAGTCCATTAGCTTTATTAGCTCAAACATGTAGTCAAATCGGTGCCGATTCACCATCGACAAAACCGTTGATTTCGACGTTAGAAAAGTCGAAGAAAACACAAGAGAACTCGACGCGCTCACCATCCGTGAAAGATAAAAATGAAAAAACACAAAGAACCACACCGACCAATGAGAAATTAGTTTTCAAACCGTATGAAAGTAATGTTGTAACTAAGAGAACTACTGACGAGAATCGTCCGAATTCTAAATCTGGAAGTAATGATGAGAAAAAATCTGAAACACCTGAACGAAAGTCGGTATCACCAGCGACAAGTACAACAGTGACACCTGCACCGGAAACTGGGAAAACATCACCGACAACAAATGAGACGAAATCATCAACACCATCGGCTCGTGGTGCTAGTCCGATAATCAGATCGGGACTTGAAATTCTACAAGGCCATACGAAAGATTCCCCTTTAGGTGCTTATAAGCACGGTTCTTTATCATCGGGTTTATCAGGTGGCTTAAATGGTCCGTTAGGTAGTTTGTGTTGTCCACCGGGATTGGAGCATACGAATCCGGCTTTTCGTCCACCATTTCCTGGTGCTCCGTTCTCCCACCATCATGCTGCAATGTTAGCAGCTGGTTATCCAGGCGCCACACCTGGACCATATTTGGGTTATGCACGTGTTAAAACTCCATCAGGTGGTGAAGCTCTAGTACCAGTGTGTAAAGACCCTTATTGTACAAGCTGCCAATTCAGTATGCATAATCAACAATTGTTGATGAGTGGAGCAACAGGGCCGTGTCCTAGCGGTTGTACACAATGCGACCATCAGAAATACAATTTAGCAATGGCAATGTCATTAGTGCCTCCTCCAGGCCCAGTACCATCATCGTTGGCTTATCCGCAATTGGGACGGCCGTATGTTTGTAATTGGATTGCCGGTGATACTTATTGTGGTAAACGATGTGTTACATCTGAAGAATTGTTGCAACATTTAAGAACACATACGAACAATACCGATACAACAACAGCTGTGGCAGCAACAACATCAACAGCCTCACCATTATTAAATCCACATTCATTATTCTCATCGGCAACATCATTACACAGGCCCGGTTATCCTAATCCACCATTAAGTCCATTATCGGCGGCCAGATATCATCCGTATGGTAAACCAACATTGCCAACATCATTGGCCGCTTCACCGTACAGTGCGTTTAATCCGACGGCACTCGGACCGTATTATTCACCATATTCAGTGTATGGACAACGTTTAGGCGCTGCAGCTGTCCATCCATAGTGATTATTTTTATTATTTTTTTAAATTGAAATAATTGGAACGATACAGAAACTGTGTAACTGTGTTGTTGTTGTTGGTCTGTTGCTACACTGTGATAACATGTAAATAAATAATTTCAAGCCGATGCTGATGAAATAGAGAAAATTTTCGAAAAAAGTGCAATGAAGAAAGCCGACTCGTTTTAATTTATATAAGGCAATAATTTATGAAATTGTCTATTTTTCTTGTTTTATTTTTTAAATTATTTTACTCCATTACATTATCTTTAAACAAATCATATTTGTATAGAATTGTAAGTATTTCATGTTGAGTTTCGATATTGCTTTAATAAAATGTTTGTAGTACGAACGGTGGGGTTTTTATTGAATTCTACATATGAAAATTAATAAAATTATTGAATTCTATCCGAAATTTCGTCCTGGCTCATGTCAAATTATCCCGACAGGACGACGTAGTCTTGTCAGAAATCTGCCGTGATCGCAGGTGAGTCCTGTCATTGTTTTATTACATGTACACACAACTACACAGGCACAGTTTCAACGTTGAAAACGAGACAGATGGGTGTGAAAGCCGGGCATATGATGGATTGCTGGCGAGTGACCTTCCCTTGGCATCTCCAATCTCTTGTATATGATGGATCACCTAACCACGTCATACAGTCATTCATCATTGTGTCTTGACGGCGACGGTACTTGTTGTTGTATCCACCATTGGCGCATTAATTGAAATTTAGACACTAATAATACACAAAAAAGAACACTATTCTCTAGCCAAAATTCAATCATTATTTCGGTAGTTGTTGTCGAAAATATGCTTGTCTATAAAACTCTATTGAGTGATATATAATTTAGAGGAACGTTTGAAATGCAACGTAAATATATTTTCGTTCTATTTTGACAGTTTGTTATTTTTATCTTTGATAACAGGCCGTAAAACGTTCATCAAATGACTCTGTTCGTCTGTATATCTTTCCGCTATGTTGTTATTGTTAAAGTTGGATGTTTTTTGCGAAATTACACGTATACGGAATGACGGTTTTAGGGGTTAATTGACAGATTTAACACCAAGTAACAGGTGTTAATTTTGACTAATGACAAAAATATTTGAATCAATAGAATATCTACGTGGGCATAATAAATACAATAAGCATGTCATCGATTGCTGGCAAAACTGGAGGTGGATCGTGAAAAACTTATTACGTGCGATTGAACAGATTGACAATAATAGTCGATCTTGTTGTATATACGCACATGCACATTTAGACTAAATTATTTGGGAATTGTGCCAAATGTGGAGGATGAGTGACACGATCTGTTGGCAATTGGCAAATAAGTGGCAAACATCCAAAGCCGATGTTATCCTGACAGCGAAAATAACTAACTCTAGAGATAGTTGTTACATAGTCGTTTCAAGTAGCTGAATCAGAGAGTAGAGAGGCAGTTGAGAAGTGTCTTTTTTGAGTTGTTTGGGAAATATGTAATTTGATCGTAATGACACAATACCGCTATTTATTGCAATACACGATTTTTTTTCAAATTTATAAACGTCTGATAACCGCTTTGAAATTTATAGTTGCGTGGTTGAGGACTATAAAAATGAAATTTTGTATCTATTCTCCTACAAGCTTACCAAAATACAATTGACGTGTTATTTTAACATGCAATTATCATTAATAATACTAGAAAGAAACATAATTATTTCGATAATGAACAATCAATAAATAAATTATAATTATATAGCGGTCATGTGTTCGGTTTTATCAAACATTAATCATATTTTTTTAGATTACGTTGCAGGATTTCCCAATAAAAACGACATTTCCTAGATATACCCCGTTAAACTCGATTATTATGTAAAACTAGTGGTTTAAAAAACGCCACAAGAACCAGTTTTCGAACAGACTTTTTTACAAGATATTGCTGTTATTTTGTCCAAAAATTTAGCTAAACATCTCAAATGTGAAAGATAATTTGTTTATAAATTCCGATTTGAAAGAGTCACGATTGCAATATAACCACATTAAATCCGGATTTTCAAAATCTCTATTGATATTATAAAGTATTGCAATCGTTGCACGTATCTTGAATAAATGTGGGCGCCTTGTTTGATTTATGGGGAATTATTTTTGTTGGTTTTTGATATTATTTGAACAGTAGAAAGATTCACGAAACTTTGCAACCATTCTCCTACACAAACTGAATAAATTTAACAACTTTTAGATATCTATCAGCACAAAGCCGGGTTATCTAGAATAGAATTCTGTGTGTTTTCTTTTCCTAAAAAATTGGTAAATTATGGATTGTTAACGGGGCCAATCCTGGCACAGTCTTTCAATTGAATAGACGACTATCTATCCGATAAGTGGTGCCATTTTTGTGCATAAAAGTCTCTCGTTTAGTAGATTTGTGTGTATATTCTATAAAGAATAAAATGGGGAGTCGGATCATAGTGGAGTCCTGATAGGAAGTGACGATAAACCGTCAAGTATGTCACACGCCATCAACACTCTAATCTAAATCACATTACCGCATGTCAGGCTAAAGAAGAAAAAATAGACAAGAGTGTTAGTATAGAAAGGAACGAAGACAACTTGTATATTTTTGCCCATATACACGTTAGTTTCTCTCGTTCCATATACGTCCTTTTTGAAGCCATTTACGATTCTATATATATATTGATTTATAACATTATCCAACTTCCTGATGTATCACATACATATGTAGTGATTTAGACAGATATAGCAGTTGTATAGTGGTAGTGGTTTGATGGAAAAGAACATTAACGTTTCAACGTTGGCAACAGGCATCGCGACGTTACAGGCTTCTCGTTTTAAAGCGACGTCAATAAATTATAAACCAACAACCACGTAATGCTACTACGAAATCATTTACATGTGTAACTTCCTCTCCCACAATCATAAATGCTTCATAAACAAGCTATAATTCGTTAAGCAAATGTTTGTACTCATTGTAAATTCTCGTATTACATATTAATTACAAATGCCATCAAAATGGGATAAATTTATTTCGGGAAAAAATTCCATTTGTTGTAGATATCCAATAATCAATATCAATTTAGTATGTTCAGTATTTATTGTTGTTAAATTATACAATACTAACTGTATAGTTTCGAGTAAATCTGTTATGCCTAAAAGCATACATTTTCCATGTATGTCTAGTTGTTTATTTTCTATTATATGTTAAGAAGAATTTACTGGATTGCATGCATGCGGTACCATGGATGGCGCCTCTGGAATGCCGTATAACATACACACACAACAATCAGCAAACCATTAAAGTTTCTTTTTCTAGTTGTATAATTTAGTTAAGTACACGTCAGTTTTATGTTTATAGGTGGTTAGAGTGAGAAGTTGTAACAGTCCAGATCAATAATTATGTCGTCATCACCATAGTAGGATTTCTCCTGTCGGCACGTTATTTTATAATCATAAAATTATCCATCAACTATACAACCGATCAACTAAAAGTTGTTATTTATGACTTTTCCACATTTATTATTATTTAATAGCTTTTCTACAATTTTCATAAAACGATAACGAACAATCAGCATTTCCAATCGAAATATGAAAATATTAGCAACAATAAATTCTATACGTTTGAACTAATTTAACTTTTGCATATCTTTATTTGCACAGGCAGATTGATGTTGACCAACTCATAGAAAGACACTTCGTAATCAATTCGCTTAGATAAAGTCGATAAATTTAGGCCTATGTAATCATGAGGCCTTCAATTTGTATTTTAATGCGAATTACAATAATGCTGAACTATCAGGAATTGCTTTACATCCGGAATTTCTGCATTACAATTTTAAGATATTTTCATCATTTTTCTCTGAGACATCCTGACTGATGAATCTTCCACTTTTAATCTTGAAAATACTGCCACAATATGCTACCATAAGTGCGAAAATGTTCAGCAAAACTAATTTGTATAGATTTGACTCCAGGCAGCATTTCGGCACGAAATCTTCAATCAAAATCTTTTAAATTATTCTTTGGTTATGAGTTACAAAGCAAAATTGCTGCTGAGTTGTTATTATTATTATATTAACGCGCCCCTGGATACAATAACCAATTACTCTACAATGTGATTAAAAAATAACGGTAAGAATGTCGCAAATTTTCTCACATGAGGCGATGTTCATTGATCTTCACGTATACCGCACTGGCGATGACAACTGGAAGCCAATATGAATATTATTGTATGATTTGCTCAATAATTTAACCCAGGATAAAGTCGAATCAATTTTAAATTAATTTCCAATTGAGTCGAACCGATTTTCAAGAAATAACTGGAGATAAATCAGCCTTATAAATTAATTCAATGGTTAAAATATAACTGCTAGCGGTGAAATCGTTTTTTAAAGTTTTTGAATGGTTTTTTAACAGTTTCCGACGTATTTATGTTATTTATAATTTGATTAAATTAAAAAACAAGGAAAAAATACCGACAATTTATTGACGATCGTTGAATATACCTGCGGAGAAAAAATTACTAACCAATAAATTTTTCTAAATATATTATTTTGTATAATTAATTAAATTGAAATGTTTATTTTTATAACCCGGAAATATTTTATTATAATAAATTATATTTGTAATTCTACTGATTAAAATTTGCTGCACAAGTGTCATAATTAAGCTAAACATATTAAATTATTGTAATTAGACGGAACTCGCGAATTATTATTATCAATTAATATGGGAATAATAATGTGGAATTATTGCAAATGTCTCTCGATAATTGTTGCTAATGATTACATAAATACTAAACGAAATTAAATTAATAATTATAATAAAAAAATCGACCTTTCTACCACTGTTATTCGCCTTCAATGGTTTTTTTTTGTATTATTATTCACTCTTCCAATTTCTCGAGAATAATGCATTATTTTAACATAATTATTATAAAGATTATCATGGTAGAGAGTAGAACATAGCTGTTGGAATAACAACCATACCATTATCAACAACGACCATCAGTTTAGGTAGAGAGCGGCCGTCAAAGAGCGCCTTGTAACAGCATAATGATGGCCTATCATCCAATTACTTGCTATCATCAATTCTAGCCAAACTGGTTATGGGCTACTCTCTTCATGTTGTTGTTGTTGTTGATGATGATGATGACGATGATCAACTACAACACAACACGATGATGATGAAGAAAAGATGAGAAAGATTGAAAAGGAGAACGGCGGCTGTCATTAATCATTGTGCAAGAAACGGTTCTTGTCAGTCAAAATTGATATCAAAGGCGGTGCATAAAGTATGGGATGGTTTCTAGATCTAAAAACAAATTGTAAATATTGCGGATTTAAATAATTTTAATATCAGAACAAACAATAAGGTGTCGGTTCATTGTTATTAAATCTGAAACAACATTCATTATCTGTCATAAATGTCACCAAACTTGTGACTTGGAATTGATTTATGAAATGTGAACTGTTGTATGTTGAAAAAAGATTTACTGTTGTTTCCTGTTGGATTTTGTTTAAAATTACTTGCAATAAACATTGCGAAAGGCCTTTCAGTTCATCTACCTTTTTATACATACATTCATGTTGTTTTCCTCTTTTTTTTGGTGTGTGTATGTATATATGACTTGACATGATGGTGTTTATTTATGTTCTTTAAGATCAAAAGGAGAATGTTTTATGTTATAATTTATGAGTAATTAGTGCATTCAATACACATCTGGCGTGGGCTCAACGAAAACAATTACTTTTAATGTTAATATTATACTGTGAATAAAACGTGTATATGACTATCATTTGGAATTTATATGAGAACATTTTAATTACTAATTCAAATTAACCAAACAACAAAAAAGACATAAAGAAACTGTAATTTATTACGCATTTTTATCAAGAATACCCCCACAAAATTCTGTTAACTTTAGTTGAAAATATTTGAATATTAAATTTATCAAACAGAGAAAATATAGGAAAATAAATTTAAAGCCCAAAAATTTTCTCATAACGGAAGTAACAATAAAAACATTTCAAAATTGTGTGTGTGTAAAGATTTATGAACGAAAGAGAGAAAATTCTTCGTGTAGGCAATTGCATGTATTAAGGAATCTTCCAGAGTGCTGTTCTACAGCAGAAAAATCCCACTCCAAACGATTAAAATCCTTAAAAAAATAAAGACAAATGCGTAACTCTTTAAAAATCGTTATACATCGTGGAATTTTGATCGAGAGTCGTATTGATTACTCATTAAAGGCTGCAAAATATTTTATAAAGGCGTATTTAGCGAACAAACAACTATTAGTCTGTCTCGATTTTCTGCCCTAGACAAACCGAAAAAAAGAACAAGTTTGTAATTTATGTTTATGGCAGCAAATTAGTCGACTGTTAGTTTGAAGTTTGGATAGAAAACCAATTCTGAGCTGTTTGACACGAGCTAATAGAGGACATCTATCATTCTCTATGCTGAATCATCATGGTTTCTCGCTTAAATACAGCAATACCAACAATTTTGCCTTCTTTTGGATCGTTTTATAGCCTTCTAATCTCCTTTGTAGCCTGAAGGTTGCCAAAATTGTGAGAAATTATTCCTACATTAAGGGCAATAAGGAAATGTTTCCGTAAAATTCGTGTTCTAATTAAAGACAAATACAGCGAATTTATTAGGTTCTATAGAAATTACCGACACGATATGTTGTAGTTAACGAAAATTTGTTTGTTCTAAATTTGATTTATGACAGCAAAAACTGAAAGGCATTGTTTGTTAATGTGAAAGAGCATAAAAGAGAGAGTGTGCAAAATAAACTGCTTTTGAATGCATTGTCTTCAACACAGAGCAATAATAAATACGGTAATTTGTGTACGTCTCAACCAAAACATACAAAACTGGCAATTGGGACTAGAAACAATATTAATATTGTAATGTTTTTGACTGACTATTTTACGAATTTATTATTTTAATCGTACATGAAAAAAGGTTATCGATTAGTGTCTAAAATAAAAGATGATGTCGATAGGTAACTCATTTTATAAGCTGCACGAATAACAGCTTAAACAATCGGATAATCAGCACTTGGCGGTGATTTATGGCTTGTAATAAGTTAATATCTGTCAGATACAAGTTACAACACAATTGAGTTCATTAATACCCGTCATAGACACTTTCTATATAAAGAGAGGTGGTTTCACACTGCAGTTCTATGTCCTCTTTTGTTAAATTATAAATGGTGTTGAATCATTATTCATTATAATAATAATAATAGTAATAATAACGTTGATGATAACAATAATAATAGTAATCATCGTCATCTTAACTATCAACTATAATAAAATTTATAAATAATCATCTAATAAGCAATAATGTTAATTAAACCTGTAATAATCTCGTGCTACTTTTCATTTTAGAAAAAATCACAGATGACTTTTACGATAATCCCCTACAAAATGATATGAGAAAATAAATATAGTTTGACAGTCTTCGTTTTTTTTCCGCTTTGGGATGATTAATTGCTTTTTAAGCTCTATCTCTTTCTCGAACTTGATTAATTACAAAGATCCAATAAACATATAGAAAAAACTAAACTAGAAGGTATTTGTGTATACCGGGTGTTCCAGCGAGCATTGGAAACTCTTCAAATAAAATTACAAATAATAACTAGACAGATAAACAAAAGAGGAGGCGAATGACTAGTGCATTTGAATTTTCTCACAACGATCTCTATAGACAAAATTTAGCATTTTTACTAGAGTTCCGTTTTAGGTGAATCACGCCATACTTCCTACAATAGAGATATAAAAATCGTTCGATTTTACTTGGGTGAAAGTGCTTATTTATAAGTGAATTTTTTTCGTGAAAAATTAAGAACCAGTTTATTAAAAAATATGTATAAGATCTTGACAGGTGCTGTTGCCGCTGTTTGAGCTTACTACATTTACTGCTACTATACAATCTTTGTATAGTGGTTGGCCTCTGGTTCTTGCCGTGGTTTTTTTCTCATCTCGTGTTCGAATCGGTTCTGTCGAGAGATACCTAATTAACATGTCACAATAAAAATCGTTTTCCGAACACATCGAATCCTATTTGAATTCATTGGCCATGTAAATGTCATGGTTGACCCACATCACAGAATGACGTCTTTTAGTTGTTGCTGTAGTAGTTGTTGTTGTCGTTTGAAATTCGTTAACGATCACTTTTTGGAATGCAAATTGACTTGTTTTTTATTTCGTTGTTATTTGAAGCAATTATTTATGATGTTTAATTAATAATTTGCACATTTATTTGAGTTGAATTGCAAGTAACATGGAAAAATTGAAATAAATTGGCTAGAATGGAAATAATCGTGATCGTATAACGTATCAATTTTTAGGATTACACTCGATTAACTCATCGCAATAAAAGATAATACACGGAATTAGCATTAACTAAGTTTCAAACTGGCAATTTACACTTTTATTTACTTATTATCGTAGAGCAATATCGTTGGGAATTAAGTTTATGAGTCCAGTTTTAAATATGTAACGAAAATTAAGAGAACTTCGCTACTACAGTGTTTGTAAAAATGTAATTAAAACTATCTAGTTGATTGATTCTATTGAGTGAATAAAGTTTCGCCATAATGGGGTAATTTAACGAATTAATAAATGTGATTTAATAGCGCTTAATTAATTTGAATGTGGTAACAAATTTTCGATTTTATCAACGGCCGTTCATTATCATAAAGTAACTAAACTGTAAATTAGAATTAATCGTTGAATATTTCAAACTTACAATAAGTCTTCATTTAATGTATGTAGATTTACGTAAATGGTAGCTTCTTTATTTTAGTGTCATGACAGGAATTGTTCAATAAGTCAGCAACTTTACGAGTTGTTCCTCTCGCTGGCAGTGTGTTAAATCTACAGCTCTCTGGGTTGCCATTTACGCCATTCTTAACAAGGTTTCACCATTAGATTTATCTCCTTTAATCGTGTTCTTCGGCGTGTACAGCTGTCTTGGTCTACAAGACAGAACACTGTGGCCGGGGAGACATTCTTCACTCTATATGTATGTGATACATTATGGCTTTATACGTGTCGACCCATCCAGATAGAAAACTAGATAATGCCTAGAGTGGACTTAGTATTTGGCGTAAAGACGAGTTTGAGGCTTATAAACTTTAGTAAAGTTGCCTCTGCATTTGACATTATCATTTCGAGTCGGCTTTCAGTTATCTTGCTTTGAATAAATCACATTAACTATCTCGGGTTTCTGTTGGCGGTGCCAGAATGGAAAAATATGAAGACTAAAAGGGGCGGTTTGGTAGTAGAAAATGGTGCCGTATCCGAAACTATACCCATTTCTTGGAGAATGAAAAAAATAAAATAATGGTAGTTGCTAGAGGCCAGGATCGCGGCCAACTTGGGGCTCAACTAAATATATTGCCCAACTACACGGGTCGCCTGCTAGCTCTTTCCTGCTTTCTCGCTGCTGGTTCGGAATTTATGAGTCTGTCATATTTCGCAAGTTGCAAGCCGGTAATTCTTGGGCAAGAATTTATTATATTGCCGTCCCTCCCGGCCCATTAATCCGTTTTCTCGACTGACGACTGAATACCACCAGCCACAAAACGGGCCAGGTTGAGAAAAATACAGTTGTCATCGATTTATGAAATATTTGGCTGTTTCTTCTGCTTATTCTTCCACTTTTTCTTCGCTTGTGATAGTTTTTGATCAACTGTTTTCTGTCGTCGTTATTGTTGCTGTTACTGTTACTGTCAATGTTGTAAATGGAAATCGTGATAGTCACAGCGGCCACACACATATGTCAGACAGAGCACGACACGAAAGTGCACCTGCTGGGAGGCGACGACACTCATCGTAGCCCATGAATTATGTCTTTAGTAAGTTAGTTGTTATAGAAAAATTGACTGGACAGAACACGCGATATGATAGTTGAATACACGGAAAATCTACGAGTTTTTTGTGTGTTTATTTTTTTTTTGTAAAATAATAGCTACTAGTTATAGTGGAATAAAAGAGAGAAAAGCGACTGTTGTTGAGCTTGATTTCCTTCGCTGTCACACAAATCCACTCTGGCATCATTGTAAATCATGATAACTTTGTGCAAAGTCGCCGTTTTGCTAGTTGTTGTCCTCTTTCCTACAATCAAAGCTTAAAGAGGGCTTGTCACGTCTGCATTCCACATAACCATCAGCGACCGCATTGTCCACATGTCAGCCGTTATTCAATCATTTCGTTTCCTTTCGTCAACAATTGACAGTCCATCTTGTTTCGTTGGAACAAAACATTTTTGGAACTGTTTCATTTTAATTCGATTTATATGCAAGCATCGAAAATCACCAACGTTCCCGTCATTCATTCATTAAGAATGGCCGACAACGTTCAACAACAACAACGGCAGCAACATATAAGAGAATTATATTCAAAGACTTTTGTGGTTGGGTGTTTGTTTTCAGCGGCCAGCGACACAAACACTCTTCACCCGTACACATATAAAAACATACGGTGCTTGGAAAGGGAGTCACGTAACTACACGACTCCATTGTATGTAAAGCAAAATGCTGCAATAGCATACTAGTGTGTGTGGTGACCTCCCAACACGTTATTGATAATTATTCAATCCTATGGATAGCTCACAACACTATTCTTCTGTCCTGCCTCCTATCACACAATCACTAACAACAACAACAACTATAAAATATCTCATACACTAAAGAAACTGTCAATTTACAGATAGTCTAAAGCTTATCAAATTTTTAAAATCTCCCTTTAATATTTTACCCAAGTAGGGGGAGAAAGAATTCGATTCGAACATGCCGTATATAGTTAAAAGTCTTTTTCTCATCGATCGTTTTTCTAATGTTACCATAAATTAATGTCAAAGTCTCTGTTAATTATTTTATAAATAATTACAGTCATTTATTTCAACATAATTGCCATTCAAGTTATATTGGACGACGAACGGCTTGCGTTTTTGAAAATCCGAAATCTATTAGTGATGGTGTTTTGATAATCCTGTAATAAATCGATTGATGATTGCGGCTTTTATACGAGAAATTTAATTTTACTTGCAAGTATAAACCAACTATGGGTCATTAAATTAATTAATAGACATGTTGAAACATTTCCTCATATCTTTCGTTATTCATTTCTCTATCTGCGCCGAATCAACTTCTAAGCAACTTTATTGCAGCGCCACAAATGTGTCGCCTCGTCGTTCGTAAATTTAACCGTCGATTTGAATATGTTTTTATTTTTAAAACAATATCTGATAGGTCTGAGCTGTTTATAAATGCCAACAATGCTACTTACCTATCAATTATATGTAGATATCCTGCTTATATGTTGTTATTTTTGTTGTGTTGCCGGTGATTAACATAAACAGATGAGGATGAAATATCGATTATCACACTGAATATACAATATCATTAATATTAATTTGTCTATCTGTTTACTAGATGCACAACTAATTATTTCCACGTTTAAACAAATAGAATATAAATGCTAATTTTAGAAAAAATTAATGTTCAACTTTTTATTGTTATTTACGATTCTAATCGTCAAATTAACTCTAATATATTAGTTTATTAAAAAACGGAAAAATTTATTCATCAATTTTATTTATATGTTTACCTACTTTTATTTTATTTTATTTTTTCTAAAGCAACATAGTAAAAATTAATGATGTTGAGTTATTTTTAATTAATGCGACATTTATTTTTTTCGAATTTCGTTTGCATAATTTTTGAAAAAAATTTTGCAATTCCCAAATTTATTTAAATTGTTGACATTTCAACGAAACGGTTTCTGCGTCAAATTTCTAATCGATTGAACATTTCCATGCAATTTATGTAAATATGAATCCACATAGTTTTGGCAAAGGTGAAACAATTTCGAATAAACAACATTAAAATGTGGCTAAGATCCGTGTCGTTTTTACCACTCCAAAGTCACCTCTATTGCGTAACAATCGCGTTGTTTTGACACAAGAAAATTTCTCCGATTACCCCAATCAGAGAAAAATCAACTCAAAACGAAGCGCCCTGTTTATTCTTGAACACGGCCAATTGATTGATTCGAAAGGGGACGTTTGGTTAGCGATGTGCCCAGTAATTGCCCGATTTATCTAGCGCTGTCAATATTGCAAATATTTATTTGTTGATTGAAATTGTAAACAAGTCAATTTATTTTGAATATGACTAACGGTTATAAATTTACTTGTATAATAAATAATAATAAATAAATTTTTCTATAGATAGCCAATTTACAACAAAGCTACTCCTAATACAATAACTATTGCTGTCAATAAATTTTATCAATATTTTAAAACGCAAAAATCGAAAATAAATAGGCTATTGTTGGTCGAAAGAGGCTGCATTATTTCTACAATATAACAAGATATATGTACTTTAATATACATAACGATCAAGGCTCTATATTTTATAATTTTTGCAAAAAACCCCGATAAGACCAGTTGTCAAGTTCGTGTTTTAAACGGGGTAAATATTACAATTTTCTTCAACATGTTAATAGAGTTAAAACGGAAATGACGTCATTGTTTTATGTGTATATATTATATTGAGTTGTTCCATATTTCCTTTATAATAACCGAGTTGACAACTGTGATATGTCTAATTTATCATGACATTAGTTCAACTGTGACATTTCAAAATGAGCTGACAGCCGACAATATAAGCTCGCCTTCCTCTATCAATTAATTTCCATTATTGTTTGTATTTCTAATTATAATAAATTATCGATTTTATAAAAACAATGAAGGGATTGATTTGAAAGTTGTCAATTTCATGGTTGTTTTCCATATGCGGTTGTTGTTGCATATTGCAACATTTCTGAAACAATTCTCTATCATTAATCAAAAATTGAAACCAACATTAATTTGTCGACGTTGTATGTCAGTGACAAATTTGTTTTCACCTTGATAATGCCAGTTTAATAATTGTTTATTAACATTCAACAACTATTAATTGATTTATGCATTTGATTCATGGTGCTAATAATCGGATCAATATGTCAAGCGATTATTAGTAGTAGTAGTAGTAATAAAATAATAAAAATTGTCTTGTTTTCTAATACAATTAGCCCTTCTCAATCAATCGATAAAAGTGACATGTAGACGACTTAATAAAATAAACAACGGTTCCAATTGGTAAATAGTATGAGTGGTTACATGTGTTTCAACTCGAATACCACTTGTCATTATTGTGATGTTATCATGTCGATATAACGATTCTTTCATACCCGTTTACAGTGTATTTATAGCATTAAAATATTTGAATTTTCCAATAGATACAACAACGAATTTACGTGTGTGATTTGTGTAAATTTCACCAGAATTATTGAAATAGATATTAGATCATAGTGTGAATAACGTCGTTTTCATTTAACCGACAGATTATTCGCTTTATATCCGTAGTATGTACTAGTTAACTGTGCACTAATTTCGTTCTAAATATAGTTGACAGACTGATCTCGTAATCTGAATAATCTCCATTTTGACATCTTTATAGTATGGATGTGATATCTATCGGGCATGAACAGTACATTCAACTAATTTATATTCAACTTTATAATATTTTATTCGATACATTCGTTATGTTCCCATTCACGTATATCCATACATATTTTATTACAACATTATCACCATCATATTTTCTTTATTATAACCGTTTGTATTTATTTAGCGGTTACAAATATTGATCGATGATTATTTACAATTGATAATAGGTGTTATATTTCCGATAAATACCCCCGCCCTTTGGATATTTTGGTGCGAAACTTTAAAAGAAGAACTTGTTATACTACATGTCACTTACACTGGTGAGTCACACGAATTGACAGCTAAGGTCAGATACCCCAGGCCCCAGGTCAGGTTGTTGAATGCGTAATCACGGCCTGTCAGTGCAGAAGGGCGGAACCCGTCATGCAGATTGAATTTTCTTTTCATCCTTACATAATGGATTGCCTAGGGGGCCCTACGGCAATGAGACGACTACCCCTATTGTTTATATATGCATAGGTACTTTATTCCTATGTTATATTAAATAGTTTTTAGTGTGAGGCGGCTTGCCGCTGTCAAAAATTCTTTTTGTATCTCGATAGACTTGTTACGTACAGTGTTGACGTGTTGGTCTGGGAGAAAAGGGTCAAAATGAGAAAGTCTAAATCGACCGCACTGTTGTAATTACAACATCATTATTATAATAATAGAAGCGAGAATAATGATTTGACAATAAGATGATATTAAAACATTGAGAACATTTCACATCGCACTTTTACATTTATTATAATTGAGATTTATGAGCGTCTTGATCAAGTTTAATCAATCATAATTGCAGTAGAGACATGTAAAGAGATAGAGAGAGTGCACGCAATAATAAAATAACAAATAAGCGGCGCAACGACGAACGATCAAAGTGTCATCATAATGAAGAATAGTTCCATATAAATATTGATATTGATGTGTGAAGGGATACAACTGACAGTTCCCTAGGAGTGTTTGCAAGTTTGCACCATCCATTTGTTTCAATCTGCCAGACACGGTAATGTCTGCATTAGTTTATTGTCATCGAACATTAAGAGGTCACAATACTTGTGTCTAATTTATTCAGTTTGTGTTGTTGCAATAATTTAAAATGAGGCAAAATTGTGTAATTTCAAGCTGTACTGTAAGGCATGGATTGTAATCAACTGTAGTGGAGCCACGAAATTACTGGCTATAGGGGAACACCCTGTCGTTACTCCAACCGATAAATATTGCCCTCATGTAGACATGTCAGTCATGCATGCAGTTTTGTTGTTTTTTTGTATAAATGACTTGCATCAGTTTTACAATATTAAAACTACTTTATGCAGAATATGCAATAGTAAATGCATTTATAAATAAGTGGTTAGATTGTTGATAGATATTTATGAATAAATCAACAACAATACAATAGTACGTCTAGTAAAATATTCAATACATGATGAATATAGGAGAAAAGTGGAATATTTAAATTCTATTGAATTTTTCATAATATAACGGCGCCAACTATCATTAGCGCAAATTATAATTAATCTTTGTTGAATTTTTTAAAACATCCGTCTTGTCCGATCGTCGTCCACCTTTCCCTCTTTATAAATTTATTAATAAGAGAAAACCAGCAGGTTATTAATCCATACCACCAGCCGTGTATTTTTTATGATAACATAGATTTAAATTTACCCACCAATATTTATATCTTCATTTCATTCAAATAATGAATAGGCCACGTAATGGGATGTCGCGGCTTGTTGCCGTGCTCAGGTGTGAACAATGACTAATGGCCCCGGCTCTGCAGGATGTACGAGTACTTACTCTTGTGTTTAAATAAATCTCAACCTTTTCTTTTGTGTTTGTATAATATCTACACACATATCTCTTCTATACACGGATACAGGCGCATAAACTTTCTCTCTTGGCTATTATTGCCGGCTACAGGGTTAGGCTTATTTTTTTTTTCAAAATTTATGTGTCAATGTCGATTAGATTATTAACAATCTGCATTTTCTAATTGATTTGTCTTGATGATTTTCAAGAAGTATTTTTGAAGACGAAATCGACTTGTGTTAGTTTAGATTTAAAACATGACTTTGTACTTTATCCGTGTGTTGTTGTATTGGTCTGAGTGCCTTTTATAATTTATAACTTTCAGAGGGATGTTCGAAATTAGAAACGATATGCCACACACCATAAATCTAAAATAAATGAGATGCATTACAAAAACACGGAGCCAAACATATTGAGTAGGCGTGTATTAATGTGTTCCAGAGGCAGAGAGTTATGTGTGATGACAGCTGAGACATACAAGCCACATCGTAAAAATCAAATTTATATTTAAAAGTGAACATATATATGTAGATATACTTACTTTTGAAATAAGAAAAAATACTAAGACATATAATAAAAACAGGCAGTAAACAGATATTTCAGCAACGCAGCTCCAAGGACCTCTTAATTAAAGAAGAGATAATTCAAGTCCAATAAACTATAGTGAAATATCGCAGCTTTCAAATATCGTACACCTTTAATTAGTTGTAGAGAAGCGACTTGACATTTATGAAGTAGGCTCGTATTATATGTCGGCGGTCCGAAGGCGCACGTAATTAATGATGTGTAAATTAAAAGCCTGTAGCTGTTTCGAAAAGATTTCTCCACGGATATGTAAATTAGACAGTTGTTAAAGTACATATTGTAAACTGTTCAGTCAATGTCAACGCAACAACATTCAACCATCAATCGTTCAAAATTATGATACGGTTAATTGTGAATGAAGTCTTGTTGCTTCTAATAATGTTTATGTTATAGGAAATTTTACAATAACACACCCACATTGTTGTTTGGTCGAAATTCCGTTAGTCTACCGTGTTTCGTAGATGATCCTCATCATCATCTACCATTCTTGTTGGTTGTTCGATGGACCACCCGACTGTCGTTGATAGTAGCCTGTGTGCAGGCCCCCGACAGTGAAGTTCTTGACAACTAAGATAAACTGACGGCCGTGGGTGGTGGCTTGTTGTCGCAGACTTAATGCTCATGTATTCATTATTTATTATTATTATATTTTGAATGTTGGAAATGCCGATGTTGCACTTTATTAGAAACTGCTGGCCTCTGTAGAGCCCCCATCGAAACAAGTTGGTTAGATTCGAAATTCTTCCATTATTTCAATTCGCATTTGTATCATCATCGTTTACAGTTCATGTAAATTTCCAATAAAAAATCCGTCCGTATAGAGGGTGGACGATAAAATTCGTGCTGAAAAGACATATGAGACATGGTATGTTGGCCAAGTCGAGGACCTGTGAAGAAATAAATTTCGTGAGTGGAGATGAATGGCTGGAATGGTTCTCCGGGTTCAGTAGGGTTGTCTCCTATCAGGGTTGAAGATTTCTCAATTTGCCACTGTACATTTATCACACAACATTCAGTATTAAAATCCACTAGTCGGTGCTATTTTTATTACACAATTTCAATGTGTTTATTGCAATGAATAATACAAATTTATTATACAGACGGCCGGGAATTGTCGTTAAATTTATGATTTTTTATCAGTTTAATAACCGATTAAAAGTGGGTACCTAATCATTAGAAGTCAAAGTCAATTCAACGTTGTGTTGTGTTTTTTAATTAAATTTATGTCTCTGTTTACAGTGTGATAACACAAGCCGTCTGCATTATTCTGTCTAATGCCATCTAATCTGCATCTCTAAATAATAACAATCAAGTCAACACTATTTACATTCATGAATTATGAAACAAGCGAATCGATTATGTTTCAAAGTCGTTGGGGAAAATAAATGGAAAGCCAACGATCATTTGCACCATCTTTATGAGAAATTCAACAATAAATGTCGTACAAATTAATTCATAATTATTATAAATTTCTATTCTATTCTAGTTTGTTTTGTCTTTTTGTTTTCAACAAATAAAAATCGGTAGTACGTTTGATATACCGCTATCTGCTCTTTTAAATCAAAATGTTTGTGTTTCCTCCAAATAGAGTACAATTTTGTATTCCATTTGGAACCGTACGAGGTCCTTGTATCGTTCTCAAAAATCTCACTTCTATGGTTCATATTTAAAAGTCTATGTCACGTTTGGCCATTTTACGTGTTTTATTATCATTTCTCATGCAGCTAGCACACAATAGCCTTTTAAAATATTAGATAATTCCATAAATTTGATAATCTTGTTGTTGTCGTTTATATTTCTTAGTACTAATAACAAGCCCATATTCAAAAAATCTAGATTTGTTTAGATTATACAAATGGAAAAAATTTGCAATTTAGAAGATGAACGTTTGCGGAGACAGTTGTTGACGTTGGTTTGGACTCTCTTGTGTGTCTCTCTATCATTTTTATTAGCCGTTCCCGACTAGAAGGAATGGATGGCCATGTCCCGTCCGCCGCAGATAGCCAAAACGGATGTCGTACATTTGAGAAAATAAGCTTATTTTATCTCGACTATAAAGCATGATTTATGGTGGACCGTTGGTTGGCGATGTGATCAAGTCGCAACATTGGAATTTGTTTTACTTCATTTATAAAATCATATGATGGAGAAGAGAACTGAATCCTTGGTGCTATATACTTGCCACCCTATCGCTTAATGTACTTTCGAATATCGAATGAATATCAATATATCAAATGTTGAATGTGTTGTTATATGATACTGTTTGGTAGAATTGGCATCTAGCGATATGAAGCACCACGACTTTTGGGATTTAAAGCTGTCGAACGACGACAGTAAAAGTATTGAAGGGGAATGTGAAAACTACACTACGTTGTGCAGTAAGTGTACTTCTACTAGAAGGTTTACAGATATTTCCCGGAGAGATTCACATGTTTCACTGGCTTGACTTTGGCTTGATTTATTGCAAGCTTAACATAGAAAATGTCTAGCTTGAGAAGTGCGGCAGGTTTTTCTGAATTGTTTCTCGGATTTGCTTGCTAATCCGGCATGTCAAAACATTACCAAAACATCAACACGATTCGTGTTGTGTTCATAATTTTGCAACAATCATTGATGGTGCTTGGATCGCTATTGGAACATTTAATGGGAGTGACAGTGTAAAAAGAAGACGAACTCGGGTCGGTCTCGGAAGCGATCAAATCCAATCTGAACGCGAGAAAGACTAAACATTAACACAACACGACACGAGATCGCCTCATTTGATGAGATCAAAGCGGACCGCTGGATAGAAATAGGAGGTGGTGCTGGAGGATTTTAACGTCCCCCCACAACAACACAACTGTCAGACCGGATAAACTGTATTGCCGCCATATGCAGTGTGTCAATCCCTGTTCGCGCTTTATTTCTCATCGTTGGAAACTAGTTGTGTCCATCATCAGTTTAGAAGATATTCGATTTTTTTCGATATAGAAAATGTAAATAGGAAAATAAATAGGTTTGTTGGCAGACAAAAATCGGTATTTTCTAGATTGCTTAACGTAATCCGACAATGAACTACAAAGCTGTTGGGGCGTTTTATGATCATCTCACAATCACGTTAATAAATAAGAAAGGAAACATAAATTTCCCACAACTGACATATAATTAAATCATCTAAATTTAATTGTGTTGTTGACCATTTCATATTTTTAGAAATAATCTATTTCAATCTTGGTCGATTCATATGAGAATTTTTTAAAATAACTATAACAACCGGCGTTGTAAACTTTAAACAACAAAGGATTGTTGTTTATGACCGCTATGTAAGTACATCATGAATGAAGACCATATTTCATCGAACAATGAGCCATATTTATGGGGCAACTGTTGTTTCACGAATACAAGAAAAAAATTCCAACTATTATAGCCGCTTTACGAGTCATAATAAAACTTTTATATCTAAATTTTCAACGCTTGATGTATGAAAAACCCGTATAATAGTTGCTCAAAATGATTTACAACAACACATTATATTCTTTGAAATATAATAATTCTTTTAACTGCACGTAGCTCATTAAGATTCATCTGGCTGAGAAAACAAATCACAGCTGCACAGTTTCAATCTCAACAATTCTTGGGACATTATTGTTTTTGAATAGAATTAAAATTTTGCGTTAATTAAGCTATAGTAGGTTTAATTGTTTGGGAATTTTTCAGCGTAGATCTGTTGCATAAAACGGCTTACGAATAATGCCATGTCACATATATTTTATTAAGAGTCTCTCACCTGTCGCGTTTTGTTTTCGGTATTCCCAAGTATATAACGAGGAAAGAGAACGGATGTCGTGTCTGTCTGTAGCGGTGACGGGTAATTATACGGTGACAGTGACATAGTGTGCGGCTTGCTTCTGCATTTTTAAAAGCGCCCATCTTCCACATCAGTAAGCATCAAGAGGATACGCACTGTCACACACGTTGATAATATAAGATACATACAGAAGAGGTGCTTGTTATTTTTCTAGAAACGATTGGTTCTAATAAATAGAATTCTTCTTAGTTAATTAACATTGTACCTACATAGTAACAAGAACAACAAGAAATATGTTGTAGTTGTTGATGGTTTAATTAGTGGAACAATAGAAAAATTTGTATGATGATTATATAGAGGAGAAACAATCTGACAGATGAATGGATAATGTCAGTGTTGAGGAGTGCTGTTGCTCTTTTCAGTCGTTCCTTCCAGCCAGTTGTTGTTGTATTGTAAATGGGACGTGAGGTTTTTTGTTATGAGGCGAGGCGCGGCCATCGTCAAAGGATCTACAAA
The DNA here is from genome assembly GCA_020740385.1 of Mylabris phalerata. NCBI lineage: Eukaryota > Metazoa > Arthropoda > Insecta > Coleoptera > Meloidae > Mylabris > Mylabris phalerata. The sequence goes on along the minus strand of JAJEOX010000299.1, from coordinate 3,176,687 downwards.
ATCCGAAACGATCCAGTCATCTTGAAGAATATACATTGTGTACCCCATGTATAAATAAAATCAAAAAGATGATGATAGTCGCCAGTGGCAGCTGTCGTTGTTGTCATATAGCGACGTCGACAACAGCAGCGTCGTGATGCCAACAAGCTTATGGTGCAGATCACACATTCATTCGTGTTATTTGAGGTGACAGTTTGACGAAACACGACATAAATGTAACATCCGCCAGAGAGTTAACGAGCCGTTTTTGACGAGTCCCACCGTTAAACCGGGCTGTATATGAAATACACAAGACTATTAAGTTTTTTTACAACACCAAAAAAAAAGCGACAACGTTGATGTGTTTTAATTAATTAACCGATTTTCCACAAATATTGCGGTCAAATACAACAGATCCACAATTAAAATTTCAAGTGTTAATAAATCTTGATCTTAACTTGAGTTATGTTATCATTAAAATGTCAGGAAAATAATACAATTAAAGTAGAGGAAAAAAGTGGAACTCATGTTAAGTGAAATGACATCGCTGGATTATACAATGAAATCTACATGATTTATAACTTTACTCTCCGTATTTACTCGTGGTATAAAAGAATAAAATAAAGATTACTTTATTCTCGTCTACTTACAACCAGTTTTCATTCTATAATAAAGTTGGTTTCCGTTTGTTTATTGTAAATCGATTTCCGTTATAAGTAGATTGAATTTTATTGTCGAAATAATCGTAAAGTCTCGATTTATCGTAACCATAGGGGTGATTTTTTCCACTACTCCATTTACAAACTAATTTAATCCCTTGTTATGATTATTGTTATTACGGAAATTTTGATAAACTAGAGTGAATTAGGGATAGTTGATCCACCATCCCTTATTCGTAACAGCTGTATTTGTGTGCGTTTGTGTATGTGGTGGTTTGTAAGTTGGCACAAGAGCTCGATGAATAAATAAAGCTATCTTGAAAGCCATTTATCATACCCGTATCAGAAGCGTCGCTATAAATTTTCTTGGCGAGTCGATAAGAGGCGGTATAAAACGAAATGGAAGCATGTGCCGCAATAAGTTAACCCCTATAACAAGACCTTGATTATTTGTGAGATATGCATCTTGTCAGTGCAAAACAAATAATTCTCACTTGTTAATTCTGAGATAACTACACTTATATTGTACAAGACAATGAAATAAATCGACTAGTAGTCGTGTTAATTTGTATTAAATTCCGTTTGGAATTCCATCAAACAATGGTTTTGTGATTTATTCGTGAGTATCGAAAGGGAAAAGATCGGTGTGTTCTAGATTGTAAAATACGATCACCACCTCCGACCGTCTGGTTAGGTATTCACACCTGTTTCAAACTTACAAGCTCACATTGTCAACGATACAGCTACTGTTTTACGCTCAACGAACTGGATGTAGGTGTGTCTTATGGTCGACCACCTGAAGAAGAAGTCGCCGTTGGTAATATATTTTCATCTCGTTTAAAACATTCAACTATAATAAATATTGTAAGATATGTTTTATATTTATACGAATCGTAGAGACGCGACGCCATAAATGACTGTAAATCATTTATTTTCTAGGAAAGTGTGGTAATAATTTAATGTCAAATGTAACTGCAACGGCAGTCTGTAAATGGCAAGAGGTGAGCGAGCTGAATGCAGATGAGTTGTGTAGGCCGATGAGACTCTTTACGGGCATTGCTCATGCACACATACACACTCACATAAACACTCATACATAGCTCTCTAGTATAATGTAACACAACACACCGAGGAGATGCCGATAAATATTCATTAAGTGCAATTATAGCACCACCGAGTGAACGCTTTATTGCATCGTATATTTTATTACAGTTTTACGAGGTACACATCCATTTTATAAGAACTCGTACATTACCCCAATATTTTATATAACATGCGCGTCTATACAACATTTCGAAATTGTGGCTTGTTTCCTTTTAATCTAATGTTATTTATGACCGACACAAACCTGGCCTATCCGATTTGATTAATATCCGTCTTGATCCCGGAATTGGTTAAATTGTAACAACAAAACAGGTGAATCGTATATTGTATTTCAATATAAACTAGTCGAATTAAAGTATACCCGACGGCAGAAAATAAGACACTGACCTGTAAATCGATTGAAGAACTTGTTTATTGAAATTACCAACCGTGAAAGTAAAAGAAAGAGAACATTCTTTAATTAAAATCAAAAATATCAAACGAGCATTTCCTTAAATAAAACAACAAAAACCTCTGAAATACAACAAGAAAGTACTTACTTTATGAATAATTCAGCAATCCTTTAAAGTAACGGAAAACACACGAATACATGTGGGGAAGTTTTGATGGGTTTATAGTTTAAAATTGGTCAAACAGAAAATTTTGAATTTCGCGCTCTTCAGAAAATTGAGTTGCTACAGCCAAATTCGCCAACTATTCTAAGCTTACAGTTATAATTATACAAAATATTCGAAAAATTACAGAGAAACGAATTCATACGAATAATGCTAGTCAAAATTGATGTTCTAGGATTAGAAATTCGTTTCTACCCTTTTATTTGTAGGCCAGTTTCTTATTTTCTGCCGTCCGGTATACTTACAGTAATCGAAAATTGGATGGATTTATGTGGATTATAAATCATTGTAGTAGCATTAAAAATGTCCTTCATTTCAAGTGTTCGATGGCGTGCAATAAGTTTATTAAGGGTCCGCCACTAGAACGGAATTATCAAGATTATTATAGAAAAAAATTATTAATTTGCATCTTGATCTGATTTGTAATTATGTTGGTTTTTGTTTTGAGAATTTATAACCGAGTCAACTGTGTATATTAAGGCTCATAAATATGGCTTAAAGTAAATGTATGTTAGAGCTTTTATGATGTTATTATATGGAACAATTTTGCATTTCGTTGTACAGTTATAGCCAATCTACGTAAAGAAACGATCTTCGTATATAAATAGTTATTATCGTTGCCAACGAGCTGATAAATGAAAGAATACCTATTGAAAACACATGTTTATTTCTTTATACAATAGACAATAATGACAATTTAATTTAACAAACTGTCTTCGAGTGAAATAATCAACAATAAGTTCTAATTTATTGTTTCGTTATGTCCCCTATTTTATTTCTATCGAGCACACAACAAAAATGTCAAAATTTGACATGGAATAGCCCCTAAAGTGGTGTCTTCCAATCTTGTAATTGCTAACGGTCGGTTTTGTTTCCTAAATATAACAGGATGTCCGGGAAATTCCTTCTAGTATATGACAAATGTTAGTGACAGGATTGGTAGCCACGACCGACGTTATCTGCCTTGTTATGAGTGGACAACGGATTGTTGTATAAAGTAAAGCAATGTGACAGACTAGACCGCAGAGACATATGCTGTCCTATCCTTTTATATAACAGCAACAACAGATACCCTGAAATGATTCAACAAGAAATATTGTAAGGTAGCTGAATTATATAGGGGTAGGTTGATAGTATTAGTGGTAGTCGAGTAACATACACTATACAACATTTGACTGGCAGGTCCAATACGTAGTCTGACACGTATTAATGACGATCCAGTACGATTCATCACTCTTCCACCTCTGTATACATCCCTTTCGCACTGGAGATCAAACGTGCATCCTTGTTTATCTACCGTGATCAATCACTTTTGACTGTTAGAAAGGAGCTCATTTATTATCTAAAGCTCATCGGGAATACATCTTTTCAGGGACATTTCTCATCAAATATGAATCGGATAAGATTAATATGTTTGTATATGACACAAGTGTAGGTGTATATTTGGACGTATACATTGACAACTATAAACATCTTATTCAATCACAAAACTATTTTAAACAATATTGCTACCGATTTTTACAATTTTTTTCTAATATTAAACTAATATAGAGATTCAATCGTTCTTTCTATATTGTTTGTTTAAAGTTATATTGTAAAATGATTGATGAGATAGAATTCAATTCACTTCCGTCATTTTTATGCTTTCACCGATTCTTGCTTCAAGCGAAATTCATATAAATTTTTCAACAATTTTATCAAATTAGAATACATCAATCATTCTATTGACTTGGCCGTATTTCCGCAATTTATATCTATAAATTATTATAATTACATCAATTATTTCCGTTAACGCGTACATAATGATTAAACAGAAATAATTACCGGCAGATTAGACAATATTTTAAATTCCCTTACACTTGACAATATATTTTTTTACATTATTATAGAGGACATGGAGTAAACTTTGTATGCTTGTTTTAATTGCATCAAAATTTTAATATTAATGTGTGAACTGGCCCGTTAACATTTCTTACCTGCCAGTTTCCGTTCTTTCGTTATTTTATTGTTAAAAGCCAGCTGAAAAAAGTATAAATAGAAGAAATTATTGTTTATTTCATCATTAATAACTTAATTAAGAATTAAACACTTGGCAATATCATTATTCAAATAGTTTTGTTGATTTATAATAGCTTTCAGAATTACTGAGAAATAACAGTGGAGAAAAAATGAATAATGCAGTCTGGCCTAGATACGTAATTTTGAATTGTGTAAGAATAAATTAGGCTGCTTTATTGAGTGTTTGTTAAACTTTCGGATAGAATATGGAATTTATGATTCTTGATTTTGTTGGATTTTCTAGCGGTGAAATTAGAGTTTATAGTTTTTGTCACTTTGTGTTTCCATTAATGTTGAAATTGTGTTCGGTTGAAATATAAAATCCATAATATCAAGCCATAATTATTAAAATTCCCTATAATGATAATGTTGGATAACATTTTACATTTACAATTAATAATTGACATCAACTCTATGCTATTTTGTATCAGGTGAGCCGCCAATTTACATTATTTGTGTACGTTGTGTTAATTGTCTTTACGTTGGATCAATTTTCGTTTTCACTTTGATTCATGTTAAACAAATATTTATAATAATTGAGTGAGTTGGTGGTATAGATGGATATATGTATGCATATAATAAAATATAGTGAATGAATGTTGTTAAACTGGTCACTGCAGGGAGCGGCACTGTATGTTGATAGCCTCCTGTCACTGTTTAGTAGTTTTCTCAATTATAATACATGTCAGACATGTACATTAGTGTTGCTAAATATAAGCCGTAACACATTGAATTTATAACCTTTCTTATACGACGACACAAACTTATTAACATTATGTTGTTGTTATTGACCATTAACTGATAAATTATTTATGTTGAAGATATAAAGTTTGTTATGTTTATTGTTATGGTTGTCAAGTGTCACAAGGAAATGTGATAATGTCCAACTAGTTGCAGCTGTTGTCTTCTCTACACTACACTTTAAAACCGATTGTTATCGACTTTGCATGATGTCAATTGAAATAACATAAATTGTAAATGCACTGCTTTTGTGTTACGTTGATAAAACACTAGCATTGATAAAAAATACAACAAACTTTGGCTCGCTTAAAAATGACACTAATTTTGATTTCTTCACCATTTCTACTCTTGTTCCGCAGAAATGAACCGTTAACTGTGCCTTGGACTAATAATGTTTTGGCTCTAAAAAGCGAAAATTATTGATTGAAGGCTATAAAGGTTCCCTGTTTGAACCTTGGGCTATAGCCCATAAAAACTGCTGTATTGTCACTCTTTTTTCAGAAGGCGAAACATTTCTGTACAGTTGCTTCAAGATAATCGTTGATTTATCTCCTTCTAAGTAAGCTCCAACAAAATTACTCAAAACATTAGCGTCTATGCGCCATACCAATAGTCTTCTGTGTCTAATTTACAAATTTAGCTGCCTCCGGAGGCCATTAGACCGACGATTGTTTGGAGAACACGACTAGACTAACAGCATTGTTGATTGACAAAGATGAACAACGTTGTCATTTCTGATTTGGGCCATCAATAATCCGGCTGCACATGCCGAGCTGATGATAAACGTCCTAAAACTTATACAGTTAATAATACAGTGGAGATGTGAAATGAAACGAATAAGAACAGAGAGCCAGATCTCTTTCGGTCATTAGTGACTTATATTTTAAGTCATCTATCATTTTCTTCTAGGAAACATTCAGTTTGTTGTCTTTCATATCAATCGAATGCATATGACATGGTGTAATTTATTAATTTTTTCGCTCGTTAAAAAGCTGACGATTTTCTTGAATTTTTTATGAAGGTAGTGTTTTTTGATGAATTAAGCCAATGTCGCCCAATTTAGACGCAACATTTCCAATAAATAAGAGTGACATCCTTGACGCAACTCAAATAATTTAATCGGACAGTTTTAGGGGAATATGCCAAAACGGATATTTGGAGTAGATATATAAACTGCACTGTCAAGACTAATTATTGCTTGTTTTACTAAACTTGAGTTTTTTCTCTTTTACAAAATACTCTCAGTTGGACATCTACATAAATCGTGATAGCTTTTAGTGTCTTTGGATTGGAGATCTTGGAACGCGTAAACAGCTCAAAAGTGCTTTAAGAGTCGTGTTTAGTACTACTGAAATGGCATGCACGAACGGCTCCTATCAAGATACACATAAGAAATCTTCAGTGACAAGTTTATGAACGGTTTATACGTTACGTTCGTTCTTTTTATTAAAATCAGAAGCATTCATGTGTGCATAAATATAGGTGTATATGCTACAAAAATAGATGATAAAGAAAACTTATTATTTTCCATACGTCAACATGGGATACCAATATTATCGGATTATCGTTAGACTTGATTGATAGACATTGGATTTATATGTCAAATCAATCATCAAATTATAATCAGATTGGACACCTGGATATGTATTTATTTATTTACACGGTGTTTTCGTCTTTTTAGTATTTGTGCCATTGAAATTTACACATCGTTACAGTTGATTATTTATTTTATTTTTTATTGTGAATAAACCAACACGAATATTTACGTGCATGTCAATCATACAATTATGTTTTGGGCCCAATACGCCGTTTAATATTTGTGAAATATTACCATCACTAGTGCTAGTGTTGGGTCCAACGTTGATAAATTATCCGACATGTGTGTAATAGGAAAGTTTATCTGCATTCAACAGAGCTGTTCATTCATCGTTATTTTATATCTATATTCGGTTTGACAGTGATGTATGGTGTGTGTGCACTTATTCATTTTACGACAGGCGCGTCGGAACAACGATGCGACTCGCCCTAGGTTTACTTGGACGATGATGATGATGATGACGACGCCGCCGACGCTCGGCGTCACTCCCCGCTGACATACTGATTGATTGCACCCTCACATTTACTAAATAACACAGTTTACTGCTTTATTATTACTATTATTGGTGTATATGTGTGTGGACGACGTCAAGTTGGTCGATGACTAGAGAATAAACGACAAATTTAGCATTCCAACCGCAAATACCAGTGGCGTCGATAATACAAAACTATATAAAACTCGAAAAAAATTAAGTTATAAAAGTTGATTCGTTTTATTTGTCCGCACATCAAATCAGAATCCTTCAATAATGAACTACTGCCGGGCTTCAACAATAGACATGTCTCTACAAACTTAATTCTTTTGGTTAGTTGGCAGGCATGACCGGTGATAAGTCTAATGATATCCACACCAGGAGGTCTACAACAATATTGAATCAACCAGTTGGTCCCTGTTTGAAACATCGTTTTGTATTTTCCACTCACTCTTCTCTCATTTAATATATTTTGAGTGTCGATTGAAAAGTAGCAACGTCACGATAGGGGAACTCAACCCTATTATAAAATCATTGTTTGGACCGGTACTAATTTCACATCGAACACAGACTAATAATCTTCTGCTGGTACTGTGCAAAGTCATCCTACCGTGAACCAGTTACAATTAATGTTGGTGTGGATATGTGCAGCTGCAACATTTTAACCGATTGTGGTTGGTCGACAATTATTTACGGTTTATTGAGTTTGCGGCAACATTTTCAATTTAACAAATTTTTAAAAGAAACTCCTCACAGTTGCCTTTGTTGAGAACATTGTGTGCAGAGAAAAAATCTTTGTTCAGTTTAGATTTTTCTCTCCACTTAGGTAGTCTTGTTTACCGACTACAAGTGGAATGAGTAAACATGAAAATTAAAGTGTTTGCCTACGATATTCAAACCTTCCAGCTCTTTTTGTTGTCTGTATGTATATAAAGTGAAAGAATGCCGACAAAACGTGTTGCTTTTAATCTATCTGTTTCAATAAAGCATACAAGCCCTGCTTCTGGTCTTACTTGAAATTAACATTAGTCTAACTTGTTGAATAACTGGTATTTGTTAATACACACTTCATTTTAACATCAAATAATTCAAAGCTATATAAACAACACTAACATTCTTTTTATTATTGTTAATTTACAACATAATAAATTGACGAATAATAAAAATATTTATACAATCACGACTTACATACAGAAATAATTCTCGAAAGTTGACGGTAATTATCCATTAAATGTCAATACATATCGTTTATTACAATCAAAACTTATAAACATTAATATACAATATCAATTTTTCTGGGCGCATTAATAACAAAAAAAGAATGTTAATTGTATTTTCAGTTGCTAATTGGCGATGTTAAAAATATAATTACACTTTTTATAGTCTTGATTATCAATTAAATTTAACTGTAGCTGGTGAAATTACACTTTATATCCGTTATATTTTCTAAATCTTCTCCATAAACTAGATCATAAATCTTGTAACGCAATTTTTATGAATAATAAACCCGACTGGGGTCCGTTAATTTGGCCTTAAATTGAATTATTTTAGAATTATTTAAATTGAATTATTTACAGGCCAAACTTAAATTTTCAAGTTTCTTGCTCTTTGTGGGCTTCATTGAGCGTTGAAACATTGAAACTGTAGTCTCAAATATTTGATAAAGTACGAAAACTGAAAAGTAAAATTCTTGAATTGTTTTCATTTGGACAATTATACCTGTAGATTTCGTTTGTGTTCCCAGTTCTACTTGCCAGAACGGTATTATGAGCATTTAGGTCAGGCTAATACTGCAAATATTTGATTAAATTTAACTATTACTGAGTAATTTCTCGTAATAACATGAATTAATTTAGAATGTTGTATAAAACATTTATGACGAGAATATATTTGTTTTTATTAGCCATTTAAAATTGGCTTCATAATAAATAGAATAAGGAGTTGTTAAAGATCAATAAAAATAAAATTTACACGGCTTTACAAAAATCTATTTTAATTCTTCCATTTAAATTCCCATTTTGATATATGGCCACATTATGTCGTACATCAACGCTCGAATTGATTTGATATATTAATTTACATTTGCTATCCAGAATTGGTTGGCCATGATCATAGTCAGATTTTAATCCGACAACATCAACATTTGACGTATTTATGTGAATCAGGTGTAGTGCTCTTTTTTTATAAAGCAGAAGATAAATTAAGAAGGGAAAACGCAAACAACAAAATCTAAGAAAAACACATAACGGTTGACAGACAAATTTAAAACAGTGTGTTTATTATTGTCAGGTGCTTTGATAGTTTAAAAGCATCGGTATGTATACAAACATAATTTTCAAGTGTTGACAAGGCGAACTTTTCGATTATATACAACAAGACACGGATGTTCCTTCAATGTTCAAACTTTCGTAAAATATGATCTGTTTTAATACGAAATTTTCGGTGCGTGGGATCAAACGAATCGACAGTAATTTTTAATGTACGTAGATGACAGTATTATAGCGTATTCAAGGCGTCATTAAATCTCCAATAAAGTGAATGTTAGACAAGACATACGGCTAATGTTTATCAACAAGAACTTCAACTAGTAGCACCCTCTTCCGTTCCGTTAAAAGGATTCACCCTCCGGTCGTTTCTTTTGTTAACTTTTGACTTGTCATATAAAACAATAACTTAGGACAGTAGACTAAACTGTGACGTTTCTTTGGTCTAACTATAAATTAATGTTATAATTTATGTTCAACTTTATAGCTACAATTTTAACAAAACTTTGCTTACATCATTGTAATTTTGGTGTATTTTAACAACTTTAATAACACTTTATTCGTATTTTGCTTTGTTAGATTGTTCCACCAAATAATTGTTTCAAATTACATAAAATTTGTCGTTAATGCAGTTTAAGAACAAGAAGAAATAATAAAAAAATAAACACTTGTGGGCGATTTGTTGTTGTCACCGCCAAAATCTTGGCAATAAGTAACGAGAACATCAACACAAGTTTTACGTATAAATTTTGTCACACTAACCGTTGCCGGTGATGTATTCATGAGTCTCTTTTCCATTTCATTAGCATCACTAATGTTTCGCTCCCCTTGTACAATAACTTTTAAACTTGAATTTTATTGGCAAATAACAGCGATGATGGCATTGCTCTTTGGAACGTTTTCCTTTCCTTCCACACTAAATTCTGACTGTTTACGATACTCTTAAAGAGCGTTGTATATAGGCGTGATATTGCGACGTTAATGCGGCTTTATGGAAATATAGAGCTCAATATCGGTGTGAAGGGGGGCATTAATCATAATTAAGTGTTTGGTAACGACCGTAGTCGTGCAGGAAATGGCTCCAATAAACGTAGACATGTCTGTGAACGGAAGATCATATTGGTTGTGCCAGATAAGGTGAAAATTGCATTCCTTATCCTTAAACCTAGATAGGAACTTTGAACTAAACTTGTACTAAAGATCGAATTTTGGATGTTACAATGAATAATTGCGTAATATTTTTGGAAAAATTGTAAAATTAATTTCGTTGTTGAGTTAAGAATTCTGTATTAGTAAAAGTGGTAGCAGGTTTATTTCGGGCCTGCTGGGTTCATTTGACAATGACCGACGAGTTGTTCACGTTATATGGTGGTCGATTTCACGGCATGGAGCAGGATATAATTACCTGCTGTGTTCGTTTCAAACATTTCTTGAAAGCTTTCATAAATCGTTGCAAGAAGCTGCCGCAGCATGTGAAAAGAACCGTCTAATTTATTACAACAGCACCAAGTAGAACGATAGCCTTTCAGTGTTTTAACTAAACATTACAACAACTTTCTGTATTTAGTGCAAATTAGAAACGAATTTTGATGAAATTATAAAACAATCAGCGTTTATTAGATGTTAGATTGATATAGTTTATAAGCCCTAGTTTATATAGGCTAATTCCCCAAAATAAATACATAAATCAGTCGTGAATATATTGGGGCACTTATTTTAATGGAATGCCCACTCATTTATCAAAGTCTCAACAAACTCTGTGCTTCGCGCTTGTTATAAAGACATAATTTATGAGAAAGGGAAATAGTTGATTCAATTTGAATCGAATTTGAATCGCCGGAACGTGCACAAGAGGCCTAAAAGGGCCACGAAGATGGCGTGGTGTGGTAATTAAGAACTCCGTAGATGATCAATAGGATCGTTGGGGTCGTCCTCTACACTATTCGCCTCATTAATCCTCACAGGCTTTTATTAAAAGAATCGAGAAGAAATATAGGCGGAGCACTCAAATACAATATTTCTAAGCCGATCTTTACTCTGTATAGCAAGTTACATTTAATCAAGTGCCAAGACAGCAATTGAATTAACGGTTGTACGTGAGGGCGGAAACTTGTAAGTCTAAGGACCATTAGTCTTTCGGTGCAAATCAGCGCTTTGTCGACGCTCCATTACTAATTTCACTCGTTATTACATTTCTTTATATCGTTAGTCGAACGTTGGCTGTTTTTTTTTTTCGTCTCGTTCTAAATGATGAACAAACGGCACCACCTTCAGCTAAGTTGACAATGATGGGAGACGCCTCCATGACCCTCTTCAAATTCACATTAATCATCTAGAAGCAAATCGAACAGATTTACTGAAGTGGGTCTTGTTGATTTTCAATTCCGTTAAGAGAAACGAAAATAAATCAAAAATTTCCAATCATTAATTATTTTAATTATTCCAACTCGCGTTCTGTTTGAATAATGATAGATTTGATCCAACTGGGCGCTCAAATCGAATCTACAAGGAAATTCGACAGATTTTCGTTCTTTGATCATGAAATGTCTCTATTAGTTGGAATTTCCATGTCAGAGTAAGGCTGGCCACAACTGGTGGATTGTCATCGATGACACAGTTGATTATTTATACGTCGTTTCTAAAGTTGGCCGCCCTATCAAAGCCCCGTTGTTGTTATTGAGGACTGTATAATTAGATTGACGTGCGGATGTTGATATCAGTCAAGCCGCCACTAAACATCAAAGACGATAATATTGTGTGTAGCAGGACCATACGGCAAATTGATGCCACATCAGTTTTATGCATTCGTTACGATTGTACAGGCAATTAACTTTAATTTATTTATGGCAAGTGTCATTTTTAATAAACGAACATGACTAACGCGGTCTACGACTTTTGTCGAAAATAGATTTTTATGTAAACCGACTATCTGTTATATTATTATAGATGGTGAAACGCTTAATAATTTTAATTTATTACATAGATGAATTCACATTTTAAAACGCTAGCTTTTGATATAAAACAATTTATCATCATTATTTTCAGCTCAAGGTGGTTAAAATGTCACCATTTATTTTCACATCCTGTCTTATCCAACAGTTTTATTCATTATCAGTTGGTTTTCCCTAATAAATTTTCCAATATTACTCGCCTAAAACTGATATTAGGGTTTTCGGTAATTTTTGAGGAATGAAAGGGAAGCAAGATCGAGTTCACATGTCATGTTCTCTCTATTTAAACAGATGTAGTATTCGACGAGGTGAAGGAACGTGGAATAGACATTTCTACTTCATATTTAATTTTGAGCTGTCAGCAAAGTTTTATTGCCTTGAGAAACGTCCCATTTCTTTTTGCATCTGCTCATGTCAGAATGTAAATACTGAACGGAAATTGCACGACGCCTCCGGCACTCCACTTAAGATGATGTGATGCTCACAAACATTTTAATTAACGGTCGGATGATGTGAAAACAAAGCAGATGACATTTCAGTTAGGTCCTCAAAAATCTTCAACACTTGTCACTTGTTATAAGAATCTAAATCTCAATTTAGTCCATACTAAAGTATTGCATCTATCTTCAGTAGTCTTCTTCACTTATGAAATGTCCCATCTGTTATCCACATCCATGCTGTATTTCTCGCCCTAAATCATCAGTTGAATCTATTTCATCGTCAGAAAGTCCTGAAGCAGTATAACCCGGCCTTTGGTCCGGCCATTTATTTGTTTCATAGTGTCGCAATATTGCTTTTTCAGCGGCCATCTTGGGACACCAGCTTGATATAACAGCCAACCATAAAAATATTACAAGTACAGTTTGAAATTTCCACTAAAACTCAAATTATTTCCACACATTTATGAATCAATTATTACAAATTTGCTATATTGTAAAATCCTAATCAATTTTGACGAATTTGTTGATTTGTATGTGACAGAAAGAGTAATGAACAATTTAGTGGTTGGATATTCCTCCTATTTCTGTCGAGTGGACAAGCGGCAAAAATGGCCCACTCTACTTATCTGATATTCCGGATGGTATAAATTTTCGTATATTTGCCGGTCGTGTCATACAGAATGGGGCAGTTTTCTCGGAACCTAATGGTTATTGCCTTTCTCGAATGGACATATTGCGTTCCATCTAGTGCAATGTGTGCTGGTTATACATCACTGCTTATAGAGCTGCAGGGAGACGCTGCGGCAGACAGAATTGCCTCTACTACTATATGAAAGGTAAGTATGTGTGTAGAAAAGTGTGTATATTATATTGTAGGAAATGAAAGAGGACCGGAAATGGCCATCATTTCTATGGAATGAATCCGGAACACAAATTACATTTGAAATTGACGATTTGTTTCGCATCATTCAAACATAACAAACACAAATTCTCCATGTCTATATATCATTTATATGAATTGTATTTACTCGTCATAAATCACTCTTGATAATTTGTAAAAGCGAAAGAATTAAATGAAAATTTTCGCATTACTAAAGTTAGATGTTGGTATGATTTACGATTAGTTAAAGTAGAGTTATTTATTTGAATAAAGCTTATAAATTTAATAAAGGGTCATGCAATCCCACTAGGTTCTTTATGAAATTGTGGTATGAGCAGAACTCTCCGGCTTTGATGGAGCTTGGCGGCCCTACCCTGCTGGCAGTGAATAATGCGAGCATATCGTGCCCTGCCGTTAGGCAGATCAATCTTTGTCGAGTTGTCGGGTGCGCCTCACCACATGCCAATCCTCCACTTGATTTACACGCCATTGTCAAAGTGGATCGGTCTCAACATCAAATTTCCATAATCCATCACATATTGATATAGAAAATCAAACAAAATCATAATTTCTCTGTAGGGAAATTTGTCCATTATTGTATTATTTTAGCTGAAAATCTACCAACAAATGTAAAACGTTTATCTAGGGGTGAGCCACTTCCGGCTCCCGTTGGGACGCTCCAGGTCGTCGAGAGTGAGTAATCACCGCTGCCATCCGTGTAAGAGAGTGCTGTCTGCTCTTCCGCCATCGTGTCCGCCGCCCCCTAACCCCGTCAATTCATCTTCTCGGGTCTTATCTGTTCAACCGTTCGAGTCGACAAGCAACCACCGCCACCGCCACCGACTCTATACGTGCTGTTCGTTGCCAACAGCTTTGCCATTTCACAAACAAGCTTATTACTCTTTTATTTCTCCAATGGAGTTATTATTTTAATCTTAAATAAATAATAAATGGAATAATATCTAATATTTTATTGTTACTATCGCTCCATGTGTCTGCCTTTATTGCTGCAAAAAGGAAATAGCAGACTTATTTGTGATTGCAACAATAAATTAAAGTAGCTGTAGAAAAAGAAAATTATGATAATAAAATATTAGTTCGTAATAAAAAGAAGACAGCCAAACTAATGGTGAATTAATGTAAACATAAAGCATAGATTGAGGCAAAATATTAATAATGCTGTCAGAATATGAAAGAATATTTCAATGGTAATTACATTTTAGCGTGTTTGGATGCTATCAGAATGCCAAGACTGGACCTGGTAAGAGTTAACAGAAGTTTATAACGAATTCATCTGTTGTCTCATCAATTTTATAGCTTTAAGCGCCCATCTGAATTAATAATGTTTTAATGAACATTATAAAGGAAATCGTTATTAGATAGATTTCCAGTAATAATAAAAAACGACCGGCAAGTTTTCATATTACAGTTCGTTTGTAATAAATCAAAAATTCTGTTGTATAAATCGTTTATGATTTATGAATAAAACAAAACCTTTTACTGGAAGAAACTGTCGTTTTCCTCCCATTTAAATCTTAAATATTAATATGGGACATTTTAAATTGGGAAAAAGATTGAGTAGATGTATGGATAAATTTAAATTGAATGTAAAATTGGAGAGAATCTCATCGTATAAATGGAATTCTGTGTGTATTTGACATGTTATTACAGAATTGTGGCGCTTGTGGTATAAATAAAGCCTGGAAAAAGGTATACTACGACTAGTGTTGTAATCCACGTTGACTTAATTTAACACGATTTGATAATGGGGGATTATTTGGTATTTGGTGGAGAATCACCTGATGATCGTGTTGAAGACGTCGTTCTATTTAGACGCCTCGAATAAATGGTTATGGACGATGTGGATAGCTTTCCAGATTCTTAACACGTCCCAAAATCGGATGTCATAGACGATTTTAACCACGGTCAACAGTAACTAGCAGGATATTATTTCTCTCTTTTTTTCGACAAGCGATAAAATAAAACTTGATAGAAACCCGAGTTCAATTTAAGCAAATCCTCAAAGAAGAAGTCATGTTTAAAGATAAGATTGGAAAACTTGTATAAAGTGAGTAAAAGTTATGTTGCTATAACCGTTTATTGGCCGATAGGAAGGTCAATAATGTACCTTAACTGTTCCGGAATAAAAAGAATGAAAATGCATTACACTAGTTCGCTTTATATGTTTTCGATACGTTTCTGTTATCCTTTTTTTTCTCTTATTACTCACAATCTAAATATCTAAAGTTGATATAAATTCAGTTGTTGTTGCTGTTTGTCGGGTAATTTAACGAGAAAAGTAAAGAAAACTAAGCGATTGGAATTTTTCAATTTGATTCGAAAACGAGAAACGAATCGTGTTTTGATGTAAATCTCATTTTCAAAACAGTTATAGCTTATAAATCATAAAATATCGGATCGTTGTGTCGATATATAACGCCTCTAACAATATATCTCTCGGTAAGATAACTTATTATTATCGTTCAAGACGTAAAATGTTTTCATCAATCGATACAATATTGAATAGAAACACATAAAGATTCATTTGTGCGTGTTGTAATAGACTCTTCTATCTCGACTTATTCGCATTTTATTCACGTTTGTTGGAACTAATCGGATTTTTTCCCCTCGATAACGCGACTGGTACTGAACGTACTGTAGAAAGGTTAGTTTTCAACTTTCAAGATCCATATCACTCTCTCTTCTACCAGTCTTGTTTTTCGAAAAATGTTGTCAAATCTGACATTTGTTAGTTGATTCTTCTTCCGTTCTATTTAATTTATACACGTCTGTATAGTTTTTTTTTTTTGGCTTCGTCGTCTTCTTTTCTGTGTTTAATTATGAATGATCTGACAAAATGGTGGGCAAAGATGTCAGAAACCCGGCAGACTGTGATTAATAACTTGCCGTTGGCGCGACTTGCCCAGCTAGCCTACTTATTAGCCGGCGAGCTTCGTAATAACCACTCATGTTGGATATCCATCAATCATGTGCAAATTATACAGGCGAGTCTCACACATAAGAATTATGACTGTCATTCTGATAATTCTATGGCACGCCATATTCTATAGACATTTACGTTTCGAAAAGATGGAATTAGTTTTAAATGAAATTGTAGGCTAGCGACGACGTAATGAGGTCCATTGATTTATACCTCAGAACCATTTTTTTCCTCTTGTCGATACTGTTGTTGTTCTTACCTTGTAGTTTTGTAATTATATTAAAATTATCGGATACCACTAAAGATTAACTGTTTCTTGTTTTTGGCTTTGATTAACATAGAAATCTTTGATTCGCTCTTACAAGGAGACATCCCTTCATTTTTTCAGAGTAAAAATTTAACAATGCAAAAGTGATAAGAGAGTTGAAAGAAACGTAATGCAGACTTAGAGGCTTACTTAGACCTTCAAATATGATTTTGGTAGATAATTACAAATAAAAAAGCAAATAGAAAGGCACTGGGGATAAAGTCATTGAAAATCTGTCAAATTTAATAGAGTCAAGATATTAGACACTTTTAGGCAACCGAGAATTTTGGCGCCCTCAAAGCCCAAAAGGTCTACCTAAGCAAACCTTGTCATTAAATCAGTTTCAATACAAACCGAAATTATTTTACAGCTGTAGGCGTCTACCACATTTCGCTTAAAAGTTAAAATGCTTTCTTCGAACCGATTTCAACAAATTCACCATCAAATTTCAGCTATGTAATTATGGTAAATTTAATTATTATTAATATCACAGAAACATTTAGGCGTTGTGTTGTTTTGATATGCGTTTGTGAAAGAAGTTAAAAACGCCTTTCATTTAGGAGAAAGTGAGCACTTTTAATTTTTGACACTTTGCTTCTTTCAAATCGTGTAAATAAATAAACTCTCTATTTGGCTATTTGGTTGAAAGTGATGGGAGCAAATAAAGCCAATTGCTTCCTTTTGGAACTCTAAGGCGCAATTTTTTGGGAAAAATATCAGAAAATGAAAAAAATTTCAAATTCGGTTAATTCTCTCAACAACATTACAAAATTTGAGCGTTTTAAGTGTTTCTTGAAGGAATTTTGAGTTCAAATTCAAAAGTCGCTGATTTGCACCAAATTTTTTAGGCAATCACTAGAGGTTTAGTTAATTTTTGTTCCAATTGGTTTTCCAGTTGGCCCAGCAAGCCATATCCAAAAATAATGTAAATTTTGTAATTAATATTCGAAACATATCGTCAGCTATATGGCTTAACAAAATTGAAACAACACCCACGTTTATGTCGATTGAACGCACACATCTATCATTCTAAAGGAATTCGTTAAATTAAAATATGATTATGGTGGAATTTACATTTGAATTAATGATTATTATTTTCTATTAAATGTAAATTTATATAATAATTGAATAGTAAAAGAAAAAAATTCATACGTGTAAGAATACGTAATTATTAATGTATGCGGTCAACTAGAACATAATTTATACCAGCACAATCTCAAGGCATTTTCTATTTAAGTAATAGTAATTCTTTATAATTTATAACAATTACGTGTGGTTATTGTAATCAGCAATGCGAAAATCATTATAAGGTTGTGAATTGTTCAAACATTCATACGCACTCACACACACAAAACGTCGTTAAGATAAATTCAAATAAACAACAATATATTTAACAATTACGCCTTATAAATTGTATAATTTATGTATTAAATGGATTTCTCCTTATCTTTTAATTACATATACATGCAAGTTGTTGAATTTATTCAATGATTAATGATTTAGCGAATGAATAAATTGATTTATTTATTGGATGACTTTATCCAATATACAAGTCAATTTATAAAAGCGACAAAAATAACGTCATGAATGATGGCAATATTCAATTTGATCGGTTCTTCCCCTATTATTACTGCTGTTTAATACAGACGAACTTTCTCTTTATTTTTGAATTTATGTCATTTTTTTCTCTCTCTAACTAAACACATTATAACACAAACATTATCATTGTTGTTTCCACCAAGTTTCTGGATGATTGATGGCTGTCGAGCCTAGTGCAGATCTGTCAATCAATAATAACATATTAAACCTGGTGTGTTGCGTGTTTACTCTCCTACTTCAGTTTAGTGGAACTGTTTTTATATCATTGATCGATGCTTTGATAGTGTCATCGTGTCAAAATTGAACGTTAACATCTATACAGTGGGGCAATCAAAATAATTATGACACTGTTTGTTCAGCTTTCAATTTGTTTAGATCTCTTATCAGGAATTGTCGTTCCAACTTTTACAAATTGGAATGTTTAATAAATTAACCCAGATTCAATTTGTCACAATATTGTTTGTTGTATTTTTGTATTATTCGGTAAAAGCTAATAATACAACAACAAAAAAACGTAGAATTGTAACGGTTTGTGGCCGATATATCACATGTAAGTGTGTTTGACAACAACAATCCCACGTAAAACCTTCTACGAGTCCTTAATGCTTTCCCAGAGGGCGACTGTTGTAATTATGTGGTAAGCGTTGAAACAGCTACGAGGATTTGTACACTAGACGTCTGTCATTCATTATCCAGCCGTCACGGAAACTTTTCTAAATTCTATATAAAAAAGTGTTTGATTTTATACATTTCGAATTTCGGTGGGACATTGTATACGACGATAAATGGGCAAACAGCTGAAGTGTTAAAGAGTCAGACAGATTTATGTATATTGGCAAATAACGTTCCACTTAAAATAAATGGGCCAGTTTACAAATTACCCTAAAAACTAATGGGCTTCCTCTGTTTGATTCACATCACTGAAAATAATAACAACAAAAAAATATGCGAGGTAGGTATTTATAATGCGAATTTGCTGTGATTTTGAAAAATTTACACATAAAAATAACTGTATAATAGTGGATGTTGAAAGGATTTGAAAATGTGAGAATAAAACTTGTTGTAATATATCTCTTCCTGTGGGATTAAGCCCAACGGAGTTTGTGTATTAACAACACAATAGCTGTATATTATTCGTTACTAAATACTGTTTTAAACCGGTGTAAAGCTTTATTACACCAAATTTAAATCGTTTTTTCTGTTGTTGTTGGTGGTGGTGTAGCACAAAAAAAAAACTATTCAACGTTCTCTTCAAATTAAGCAACAACAAATTTTCCAAAGTTTTTGTTTTGAACGGTCGATTTTCCCTGGAAACTAAGCGATTACTGTGTAAATGAAAATTAGCTCGTTATCATTTTCATTTTGTTGAAAATCTACTAGTAGCAGATTGTCGTCGGTTAGGTATTATTGGGGTCGAGCCACTTGGACAGAATTGCTATAAATTTGTGAGACCGGGATTGCATTCCCGAAGACCAAGGATTAGCTAGTTGTTATCAAGCCAAGCTTAGGGGTTTTGATGAAGTCGCCGTGCTCGGAATGTCGGAACAAGTGTCCATAATGGCAGAGCAAACGGGTCTCTACTATCCTCCACTTACACACACAGCTATACGTACCACACATCGATTCCACATCAGGTTGAAGATTGTCGGAATCCAATGGCATTACTAGTAGCAACTTGTGTTGAATTGCACGGATATTTTAATAATATCATTAAAACTATCGACAAACATATGATGCTGTTTTATCCAATTATGGATCGTCTTTATTAAATATGAAAATTATACATTACCATAGCAAGTTTTTATAGTTGACAGATGGCTCAATAGCTTTGCAGTTGGAAAAAATTTATCTGGAAATTTACTTCTACAACCCAAGAAAACGAAAAATAATGAGTTAGGGGACTAGAACTCGCTAAAAAAGTGGAATTTTGATGAATTATTCCTCCTTTATTTGTTATTCAAAATTCAAGCACTAATACTTGTGGAAACGAGCATTTCAAGCTTGATAACGAGAATGCCAAATTCGGAAAACTTTGTGGAGAATTTGAGCAATAATGAAAATCTATAAGCATTTTCCAAATATGCAAGACTTTGACCCTTAAAGTGACTGAAAGGGTTTCATTAAGATGGTCAGAAAAATACTGATGGGTGAAGCTTCTCAAA
This sequence comes from Mylabris phalerata, assembly GCA_020740385.1. Taxonomy (NCBI): domain Eukaryota; kingdom Metazoa; phylum Arthropoda; class Insecta; order Coleoptera; family Meloidae; genus Mylabris; species Mylabris phalerata. The sequence continues at coordinate 3,155,919 of JAJEOX010000299.1, read as the reverse complement.
AACTAACGAAAATCAAATCCCATTATTCCAAGTTGAATTTCGCTCTTCCGGGGGTCCGCAAGAGTTCAGAATTTTTAGCAGCGTGACTACTTGGTGCGTCATCTAAATGCGGTTGACTTGATAAAGATAGACCATATTGTCATTTATGTTTTGAATACCTTGGAAACATTCCATTATTATTATTAGTGGTATTCTGTTATCAATAAACAACTCCATGTCTATATTTCTATAGTATTCAGGACATTGTGTCGGCAAGAAATAGAAGGATATGCCACCAAAATGATAGAATAAGAAGAAGAAGAAGGACAGTATAATCTGGCCGGCGTCAGATCACTGTTATTATGTGCTACCGTGTGACAGCTAAAAGAACCCTCTTCATACCAGTGAGTGGTTTTTTGAATGTATATCTATAGTCATATATAGACAGAGAGAGAGGAATAGTAGGGAAAAAAAGGAGTTTTTATAGGATGACAAGCGGTGAGGCTTGGCATTACATCCGGCTGGTTGACTTGTCCCTGTCAATTAGGTAGGGCCGCAGGGTTTCAAGTCGACTCGTGTTACCTGCTGACAGGACAAACAAAACAAACCATCGCTTTGCTCGAATTATGTTTGTTGCTTTCGTCCGATAATTTCTCATATTTCCAAGTTTGATGGAGCGACAACTGCCACATCAAAGCATAACGTAACGCAAACAATTTGAGAACGGATGACACACATAAAAGAGAAGAATTGTATTTCTACGGTGGTTGTGTTTTTATAACCATCATGATGATGATGATGATAATGGTGGTGGTAGTGTTGGACATGATGGACTGTCAGACTAGATGAAGAGGTCTTTTGTTAAATTTAAAAAAGACGGTCACAATAGGTGCTCAACCGGTGACAGATTGTATTGTTGATCCAGTTTTTCTTCTTACTTTCGCAACAATTCAACTTGAATTTCATCACTATAATTAGACTACTATTTTTTGGTAAATTACCTTTGTTCCTTTATGCATTCTTGAATTTCTCACGATTGTATCAAATGACACATTGTCAAAAGATTAAGCTCCAGTTTCTGATTCCACACTTATTTGATGGTTAAATTATAAATATTCAAGCTACCATCTACCAAATGTTAAGCCGAAATCGTAAATCTCTTATTTCGAAAGACAGTAACAAAGTTTGTAGTTGTTACAAATTACAAGTTGCAATATAGCGGATGAAAATTTCAACAACAAAAAGTATCAATTTTGTGTGTTATAAATTACACCATTACAACCTATTAACTTAATTTAACAATATCCTATACGTTCCTGTAAATTAACGAAACGTTAAAAACAGCTGTCTCGACATTTATCGTCTCTCATTATATCATTTTAAGGATATCAACAAATTTTAAAAAACTTGCCAACTTTTGAATGTTTTCCATTCTATTCAGTATTCTGTAGACGGCCATATCTACCACCATGACAATTGTAGCGAATTAGTCTCTTTTTACACAAAGTCTTTTACAACACTGTATTTCTATTCATTTTAAACGTTTTGTGTGCTTCTGATTGTCGTACCGACACTCTTCACTGCACTCGATTAGCTATTATTAGGCACTTGTATCTTTCCATTGGTGGAATGATAATAGCACCCTAGACGGTTATTTGTGGCACAACAAGGTATGATGACAAGGTATACACGTATATGTGCATTGAAACTTGTAAAACTTGACAGACAAGGGAATGATTGGCGTACATAAGCCTTCCCTTTCAAAACTCGTCTTGTGTGAACGACGAATATACTCAAAGGATTCATCTGAATAATGCCACATCCGTTTTTCTATTGGGAATAATTCGAAATCAATTATAGGTTAATAATTTTAATGTATAGAAACGTGGGAGACAATTTTTTTCAAAAAACGCAACATGTGGGGGCTAGAAATCGTATAAAATAACATCTGTGCATTGTCATTCATCAGTTTCGATCACATTTCCCACTCGAAATATCGGCAAACTAATTAGCACATGTTAACATGAAACGAGATGGGCGGATCAAAAGCGGCAATGTTATATGATTGACAGTTTTGTCTCCCTACCGGAATTCACAGCCATTAAAAGCCGATTTATCCATATGAGTTGAGAGTTGAATAAAAATTTATTTTTGGAGTGGAGACTACTTTCGAAAAGACCATATTCAGATTGCCGTTATGTCTTCAATATCCCTATTTGCAGTTTATTTAAATTACTTTTATGGTTGCGGATATAGAGCGATTTTCACGTCGACTTTTCGAAACAAAATCGTCTGACAAAACTAAATTGATGGATTTTCTTAGATTTTGTGGAACAACAAAAAATCCTCTACTATATCCATATTTCATAATTGATTGTGTCGCAAAAAGCGACAAAATTGGTGCATTTGTCTTTCTATATTTTTTCCTGAGTTGTACCACTTTTCGTCTTCTTGTACTATAAAGACAAAAGCTAATTTTAAACAGCTTTTCAGAGAGGCGGAAAAGTTGAAACTTTTCATTGTAGTGTAATAAATTCTAGTGATTTACAGTCTTTGCGGATTGTTGGTGAAGAATAGAAAAAAGAAAGTTGTTTATCAGAGATAACATCTCTAGGAAGATAATGAACGTAAACCATTATGATAATTAAAGAGAAATGCAAATGATTATGTATTCTTTTCCATTCGTATCTAGGTGGAAATGTTTTTTAATCATGATGGACTAAATTGTGATTAACAAGAAAACAACACATCCTACTGGTGGGTTGCAATTAGATATTCAATCCTCATTTAGCTTAATTAAGCATCACCTTTTACTCGGCAATATACACAAAACGAATCTTGCCATGGCATCTGTCTCGGTTTCATTCGCTTGTTGTTGTTGTTAGTGCTGTTGTTGGCGTGATTACCGAAATTTACGGCTTTATTTGACGGTGTCGACAAGATATTTAATTAGAGGTTCGATGTAGGTGCGGACGGTGTGGTCGCCGGGCGTGGTCAAGTCAGTTGTGTCTGGGTAATTAAGGCAACACACAAATATAACTATAGATTGAAAGAGAAAGATGTAGTGATAAACAAACACATAGATTACAACCAGAAACAGATATCGACCTATAGCACACAGACAAGTGAACATAAGACAAGGAGACATTTCGGCTGCCAAACAGGCGTGTTTCCGTCCCCGGACTTGGTTCCGGAAATTTACGGTTTAGAAGCGGCCGCAATCAAATTGCCCACATAAATCTTGACCGGCACCTTATTGATGCGACAACCACAATAGTGGAACTGTGGTCTTGTTCAAGCAATCTAATCGCTTTGGGCCAACCCGAACACGATAGCGATTGCTCCGAATTGATTTACTTACAGATTTCTTTTTATTTCCGTTCCACCAACAACTGTACACCGAGGGAATACTCCTTCAACACTCGCTTAAACTTTATCAAATGCGAATAAATAAATAAATAAGCTATGATTTAATGTTTACACATTGTGGAGACTATTTCTATTTGCGAATTAATCTCACTACAAAGACATATGTAATGTGGGACAGACAAGACGGGAAACTGTTGCTGTAGTTTACAAAACGTATCCAACACACGAGCGAAACTCATTAAATTAAAATATTATCAACTGCACAAATATTTTTCGTTATAAATGATATCTGGGTGGAATATTAATAGGCAAGTAGCGGCTAATTATTTCATGTCCGCAAATGAATGTGACATTGTCACGCAGTCTAGCAAAAGTACCGACAATGCCTACAAAAAAATTATAAATTATAATTAATGTTGTATCAATTTATTTTAATCTTAATATGATATTCATGGATTAAATTTCAATTATTTTAAATAAAATTAGAAATTTTGATTAAATTCTATTGAAAGTAATACGTACAAGCTGTAAGAAATGGCAGGAAAATTTTTTAATGGATTCACGCAAATGGCTCAATGAATAATTAAAAAGAAAATGGATTATTGCTATTATCAAAGATAGAAATCTTTTCAATTTTAATAAATTATAACGATAATGTTGGCTTTGAATCATAACTAACTGTGTGTTTCTTTTTTAAAACACGCACATCGTTATGTTGAATTTACATAATGATTCGCTCTTAATTAAGATAACGAATGCGTCATAAAAGTTTCACATGCGAGTCGTTCTTTAATAAAGTTGTCCAACATTTTTTTGTTCAACTTAAAAAGGAATTTTTCGAAATAATCACGCAAGAAACGGAGAGATAAAATGAAATTTTTGTATAAATACACGCTTGCACGACACGATTATTAGAATTTTTTCGGCAAATACGGCAATAATTCATATTCTGTTGGGGGATTTTTCAATATGTTTGTGTGTTTTATAAAAGATGAGAACGACTGGAAATCGGATTGATATTGTTCTTGAACTTTGTTTTGCAACAAAACAAAGTAACGTCTGTTTTATAGAAGGTGAGATGGTATAAAGTGAATAAATTTTTACGTCTACTAAAAGTTATTCGACAAAGATTTATATTCTTGGAGCAGCACGTACCTGTCACTGAGTATTTTATGTAAAACCAATACAACGGATGACATCAACGAAATTCGTATTGTGAATTATTCAAACTATAAAAGGGCGTACAAATACCTCTGTGTTCCGCTGTTTTGTATATGTGTGGTCCTTTCCGATTCGATATTAATAAACTAGGGTTGTATTCAATCGATGAAAATAGGGAGAAAATTATTTGAGAATTGATTGTTAATAGTTGATGGTTGTTTCTGTTCGTTTTATAAAAGCTTTCAATTTTTATTTAAATATGAATGATGATTTTGAACGGTTTGAATTTTATTTAGATTGTTGAATTGCACGATTTTACAACATCCATTACTCAATAGGCAGATTAATGTTCGCGGTTCATCCATTACATTTATCCTTCATCTCGTTCTCACCGCCGCCAATAAATCAACAGCCCGGCAAGAGAGTACGCTACGGGCAGCTCGCTATAAACTATGAGGCACAAACTCAGATTTACGGCCACTCTCGCGGAAAGTGTTAAAGAATTATGCTTCTCTGTAAATGAGATGTGTCTGCAGCCATACATATACATGTCATCTTGGCAGATATAAATAGAGAAGATGAACGTTTTCTTTTAGGCGTTCGCTTACATCCCTCGTTTCTCTTGACTTGCAAGCGTGAGGGTGATTTTTCTTAGTCGCCGGAAGAGTTTGGGGTGGGTAGCCAAGACGTATGGGCTCATCACTTTGGCTGGCTGTCAGACGATCTTTCTATCTTGTCGACCCGTTTTACGAAACCGTTCAAGTTTGTGTTTGCCGTTTGCACTGATTTACACGATGAAGACAAATGCCGGCTTTCAATGCGACCATTCATCAGCCAACGAAATTGGAAATACCGCCGCCATAGCTGTCGTTATTCCAACAGTTTCTTCGACACTTGCCTGTCTTTTATAATTCTGTTTTATTTTTCTCGTTCGTTCGTTCTTTATCTTTCTTATATTTTCGTTATAGTGTTACATCACTTTCGGTCTTATTGGTGTAATAATTTTAAAATATGCTCACGTTTATGTATATCTATACCTATATATAAGGAAAATGTCGTCGAATCTTGCCTTCGATTAGATGTTGAGCCCCTGCCATCTATCAAATTGTGCCATTGCCATTGACAAAGTCTAGGTGATAAATTGCCCAGTCTACCGACATTAATAATGATTTCCCTAACGATTTTTACACATAAATTCTAATAGCAGACTAGAATTTATGCGGCCATTGTGTGTGTTTATCTACTTTCACAACAACTTTTGATTTATTAATAACGTCTATATAATATCTACAAAACCAATTAGATTGATCACTTGTCGTAATTATCTACAATCATTTTCCATTTTATAGAATTCCATAAGAAGCGACAATTTTGTTTTTGAATTTAATTAAAATTCTCCTTATCCGAGTACATGTCACACTTAATAGAGCTACAGTGCAATATTTGTTATCCATCATCAATACCGGTATAATGAAATTATTATTTACATAACAGCGGCCGTAACTATATCTATATTTATAAGTATATGTATGTATACCTAGAGTGAATATGTATATACACATACAGGCGCGGCCGTTCCACTAGGACGATAAATCTCGGTGATTTATGGGCGAGTGGTGCAACTCGACTTTAATCTGTGCAATGCACTTTGCAATGCAACGTAGGTAGATACTTGGAAACGTCACAGCCACATACTGATATGTATAAACATGCCATTATTGTGCACTGTCGAAATGTCAATTGACGTGCAAGAATCCATCGTCGAATCATTTACCAATGATTCCGTTCATTAGACAAAAATAAACAAAAATTCGTGTTGTTTTCTTCTATTGTGTCGTTCAAATATTCCGCACATAAACGATGCGAATAAGATAGAAATTGAGGCGTGTTGCCACCGCCAACACTACCACGAACAGACGCTGTTCCGGAAAATGTATTGTTGGTGGTCGACGGGCCTTTGTGATGTCGCCTGCCTCATAAAGGGAAATAAATGGCGTCATTAGGATAGGGCCGTGTCCTTGTATTTTTGCCCGCATTTGTCGGGCCTTGTCGCCCACTTAATCATTGTCGTCGGGGTGCGCGTGACGTGATTTGTCAATGGTAGTAGCTTCGATATGGGCGGCGAGAATATTACAACTGTTGAAAATTGGTTAATTAAAGTAAACGAAATTTTTTTACACATAGTTGGAATGATTGGGGGGGCAAATTTTATGACACGATCAACAGCCGCTAATATTCAATGTGACGGAATAGCAAGTTGTTGCTGTCAGCTGTCTTTAGCGCGCAGTCGACCTGTCAGTTAACTGTCTAGTTTACATGTCTGTGGGGCCGTCGTCGTTACCACCGCCATCGTGATTATGTCTGATAGCCGGCAAAAATTGGATCTGCATTTTATCAACTAGCCGATTTGCATACGTAATGGAATGCGCAATCCTGTAAAATTACCAACACGGCATGTTGCCGCCGTCCACCTTTTATAATAACGACGGCTTTAGCCGATAACGCCGACCAAAACTGTCAGGATAATGACTGTCGACATATACTTTGTGTATAAACAGGCCGTCTGTCGCCCTATACTAGACGACTAATTAAGATCATTTGAATGGCGTGAGTGACAGTTACGGTCGCTCAGGCAATTACATGCAACGCCGACGAAGAGCCACGGGAAATCGTTAGTAACACGCACTGTTTTACACAAATAAAACTCTATAGAAAAAAAATGAATGATTGACGTACTAACCAAACTGGACAAATTTTGCGCAATTTACAAACTAAACCGCACAAAAATTTATTGTTATTCGATAAGATTCGATAATTTCCATAATTATTGCATGATGACATTCTTATTCTCTTATCAACATATAATGTCACAAATAATTACAAAAGTTGCACGTGTGAGACCGATGTTAGTGTATTTAATTGGCAGTTGCTCGTTTGATGTTATCTCTACCCGCAATTATGTTCACTCTATCATTGTGTTTACCAGTTGGCGGGCGTGTTCATCAATGATGTACGACCGGCAATGCATAATATGCCCGGATACACACTAACACACACATACGCACAAATATATTTAATAAAATAGTTGCTAGATGTGTGTGTGTTGCTGAATAATAATGTAATTTGTTGCTGCCAACGGTGACCTCACACCCGGAGGCCACCAGATAATCATTAAAGTTTACAGCAAGAGGTTTTCTCCGGCCGCCTACATCACACCGTAAACCAACGCTGCCGAGCACCTATTACCGCAAATATATAGCCCTCATTAATCACAAGATGATTTTTTATTTATAATCTTGAGGATTGTATTTGCATATTTAATTTTCAAACCTCTCATAGTGGTCATTATTTATTTACAACAAAATTTTTTCCGAAACTTGTAATACAAAAGAACTTGTCATGTTTGTAAAACTAATGAGATTTCTATGTGGTTTTTTATAAATATCGACATGTAGAGAAATTAGTGGGAAAGTTCGGAAGCCATGACCACAGCTATATCAAGCGTATCCAACTGTGTTGGGATTATAATACAGTCCATTTTCGACCAGTCAATCAACAATAACAATGGCTAGATCGGCACGTCCGTTCTTATAGCAGCGATATAATCAAGAAGGAAATTAGTTTAAGAGCTGATCCTGTGTCGGCTTTCTTTTAAAACGTCATGTCCGCGTGTCAAACTTGAATAGAGTGCCGTATCACGACAGGTAATTGACCATTGTATGCTTGGTAATACCGCTGTATGGTAAAGGAAGCATACAATACACACACACATCTAAACGTTTGGCGTTTATTATCATGGTCTCTTTCAGTACAACCGTCACAACTGTACAGAATACACACACACACATTTATAAAGCGCCGTCATTGCATGTCATCCGAGTACAAAGCGCCCACCTAACCACCATAGATGGCGTAAACCGCCTGACAAGTTGACAGTATAATTAAGACTTGAATACAAAACGACAAAACAAATCCACAACATACACTTCAATTCATTACATGCTAACATTGTACATTATACAAAATACACACAAGCAGCACGCATATTTCCAATGCGATTATCGCCAATAAATGAAGAAATCGTACCATCACCCGGATTTTTGCATTTTAATCGGTTGAAAAATCATTAAACCATCACGCCATTACAATTGAGCGAAAATTAATTAAAACAATTCATTTTTAATTCACAACACATTTTCATACACGATATACGATACGATTCCCATTAATATTTGCAATAATTTTATCCCATAATAAATTGAAAAAAAATGTGGTGGAAATGAATCATGATGCGTGTTATAAATAATTAACTGATTCTCTTTAAAAGTTCAAAGCCATAATTTACCTTGTAACGAATACAGTTTTAAACACCAAGGAAATTAGAGTGAGACTTGTAATTACATTAATTTCAGTTAATAATAATAATAATAATAATTGAGAATGTAAAACCTTGAATTATTCACAAATTGAATATTTATAATCAGTAACGAAAATGGATTTATTTTTCAAAATACGTCTATGTAAAAATTTATTAAACGCTTTTTATTTATGATGGAAATTGCGGAAATCATTTGCGGCTTTTGACATGTTATTAATAATTTATGTATATAACAAGATTTGATAAATGAACGTCTTTATCATTTGAAAGGAAATTATGATTACCTTTCATGGAGATTAATGTATTTGATCTCGCCCCTCAATTTCTAAACCGAAATGAAACAAATTATGGGGGGCGCGCTCAGTATACCCGTCAAAATTTAATAAGCACACATTTTTCTTCACCCGTATTCAAATACAAACAACACAACTATTTAGTGATTGAAATCTTAATATCCATCACACAACCAATTATACTGATAATATTTAAAACCAATAACAATTTGGAAAATGGTCCACTAATTAAAACAAAGTTGATTCCAATTTGTAAAAATTCATCACTTTTATTTAGAGTAACCGGCTCCATCTGTTGCGGATCGTATAGACTCGATTCAAAGCGGATTCGTGAAGAAATCTGGCCTTTGTATGTGATTTTTTCTGGTGGTGAATTATACAGCTAGATGAGAAATGGAAATTTGTGATTTAATTTAAATACCTGGGGCATTTCTAAGTTAACAAAACAAGGATTTATCAAACATCAAGCAATTAGTTTCCACTTCAAGTGTTCACTTAACAAAAAGGAATTTTGACTAAAGTATATAGTAGAATAACAATTCTGTTCGAGACATGGCAAATTTACTGTTATTGTTAAATACCCTCAAGGGTATATTTAAAAGCATTATTACATATCTTTGTATTGTTGTACTTTTATACAGTCGACTAAACAGGAATGATTTTTCTTTTATTTTTAATTAAGACAACAATTAATAGAGAAACAATGAATCATACGACTGATTAACGGATTGTTTAGCGGCTTGTTTCGAATGATTTACTCAAACTAATCAATCATTTAATTTAATAATGACTTTGGTTTTTAATGAAGCAATTTGTTTTCGTCACAATAATCATCATGTTTGTTAGATTCCGTATTTTTTCCAGTTTTTTTAATTCTTTCAATAGAAATACTTCTCTATAATTATTGCTGGGTTATTAGCTATTTAGAAATGATTAATGTATTCGACGATAAAAGCAATAAAAGATAGAGATACGTACAATGTGGTTAGATTGAATTGTTTCAACAAAGAATACAATAAGTAATAAGTTGGTAAACTACAATGATCTATTGTTTTCATAGTTCTTGTGTTGTTTTTCAAACGAATAAATCAATAGATATATCTCTATTATTTGTCTATTTTATAGCTTCATTATGGATTTTGCCAAGTATATTAGAGATTATACGGAAATTAATGTGCAAATATTGGCGATTGTAAGCCGATACATCTGTGACAACAGCAGGTATACTCGTTTAGTACGGTTTCATTACTTTTTTCAGTAATCTCCCGGAATAGGGTTACGATTTGAATCAAATGCTTCTACTAAAGTACAGGATCTTCCAATTAATTCAGCTGTAAGTGTTTTTCTTGGATCTACTGAGAGCAAAAGTCCTCAAAATTCACCAAAAATTGCAGCAACTAATTACTTCAAAAAACTTCAACAAATCAAAACGAAATTCCCCAACTGTCCTAACTCTACTATTTCAAATTTGGATAAAGTCAGTCTTGCTCTAGTACTTATTGAGTGCTGTTCTTATGTTCGACTAATTAAGTAATTATTTTATTCAAAATAGTGAAGTAATACGAATAAATTGAAGATTTAAGTAACTCCTGAAATATTTGTTCCGATTCTAGAAGAAACTAGCGGAAATAAGTAAGCAGAATAGCTGTCTTTAGAAGGAAATTCGAAAGAAAGTTCTACTACAAGTGGTAGTTTAATTCTTCAAATAAGGTAAATTTTTTTAGAAAACTCACCGATCAAAATTTGGTGTGCACCGTTGGCAATATTCCATTTATATACATTCGCTGCCATTTATTTCGCCCATTAAAAACGATTTGACAAGACAAGGTTGGTCATATATAAATAATGTCGCTATTGTGAGGATATAGCTGAGTTGTATATCCTGATGATGACGACGACCTGTGCAGAATTCGTTATAAATGTCGGCGTTTCTTGTCATGTAAATGAGACGCTCAACCAACATCGGCCATCCATCAATGTTGTTGTTGTTGTTGATAGGGACCAGTCGATGCATTATTAACGCACTCGCTTTTATATCTGTGTATAGTGGACAAAGTGAGAATGTGTGTGTGTGTGTTGTGACAAAGACAACAGGAACGTTTTGGAAATAGAATTTTTGTATTCGTTCCGATGACAGTTTCTTTCCGTTTGTGGTATTGACTTGAAGCGAGGATTGATGGTTTCCTTTTGACGTGCCAGTAGCTGTATAATAACAATAACAACAAGCTGGTCGTTTTCCTATCATCGACCAAATAAGGAATCGTTGGTTATTTTGATCGATACGATTATTTATAAATGATTAATGTTGATGATGATACGAAAAAGTTACAAAGTAAAAAATGTAAAGAGAAAATTAAAGTGCCATTTAGACAGAAGGCGACCATAAACATATGTTGTCCTATATTCCTCATGTGTTATAATGTAAATAATCATGTAAATCAGCTCACTACCCATTCAATAAATATTGAACACAAGCACATTAATAAAATTTATATGTTTATACGGTATATTTATACGACTGGATATAACAATATATGGGTATGTTAGGTGTGAGATTATGTGACAGGAAGTTGATTATAAATCAAAAATTAACTGTATATCATTTATATGTAGATAAAATATATGTTTATTATTGACTAGAGCTATTAACGAGAGAAAGGTACTAATTAAAATATAAACAAGTCCACTGTTAATTATAATATATTGTATATGTTTCTATAAAATTTATTACATTATTATTCGAGTTGAATAATTATTGGATTTAATTATAGGAAATTATGTTCAAAACAATTCTACAAGGATTACATTATTTATGTTACTGTGTTGGAAACTAATAAATACGCGTAAAACGGAGTAAATTTGTATATTTTATAACAACAGTGGGACTTATTTATCAATTCATTTCAATTTCCATTGGCAGATTAACAAGTGATTTGTATGGCCGTTGTGTACTTTTCGTCTACGAAGAAATAGCCAAATTATAGTCGAAATGGAAACTTTCACAATTTCAAATAATTTCAATTAACGCGACATCTAGGAATCTCAACCATAATTCGTACGGTACAGTTCGCTATCTCTCGTTTAACACGATTGTCGCCCGTTTAGTATCAACCCCTTATCCATAGATGGCTAACGTGTCAACAATTCGAATTTTATTCCGATATAAATTTGAATTTATTTCGTATTTTTGTTGACACGTTTGAATAAATTGCCCAATAAAAATGAATTAATGAGAATTTCAAAAATAACCGAAAAATCCTTATCTCGAGTTTCCACCTGCGTTTACAAGATCGTCGGAGTAATTGCGATGTTTATAAGGATTGTTTTTTCAAGTTGCAACAACCAAGGACGGATCTATTTGAATTTGGTGTAAATTTTAAATTTTCTCCATGTTCGAACGCCTAATTTGGCAGTTATTGGCTTTATGAAAAATCGCAGATGGAATTTATTTTAATTTTATGGCTTATTTTTATATTACAGGGCGAATTCGTGGAATTTTTTTCAACTTTTTCGATGCGAGGCAAATTTAATGTTGTATATGTTTGTTGCCTCAAATACCTAACAATTTAATTTTGTATCACAAGAAAGATGAAATTGTAGTGAAAAAATTTCAAGAATCTTATTCGTAGGGATTTCTATATTTTTATTTTACAAACACGCCCCAATTGAGTATTTTTAAATAAGTTGTGGACCAGGAGGATTACGTGTAGACAAAACAAGACAATTTCGATTGTTTTTGTTTAGTGAATTATTTTTTAAGCACAGCACGTGTCTTTTATTCCGTGAAAAAAAATTGTGGGAGTTTTCAATAAAATGTTCATGGCAATATTTTATCTCTTATTGTTAGAAATTTCTGAAACTTTTGTATTTGCTGGCGAAATTGTTTAATTTTCAAAGACAACGCAATTTTGAGTAGAATTTATTTCGAAATTGTATAAAAGATACAGTTTTGGGTCAAGCTGAATTTTTAATTTTAAATTGAAATTCTTAGATAATACTCGGCAAATTTTTTACAATTTCACAGCCTGAATTTTGAATATGACTTGAATTTAATAGCAGTTATGACAATAATCACGTTTATGTCATTCAACTTGTCACTAGTTATCGCCATTATCACACACATGTGACTTCGTTTCACCGAATTTATTCAATCAATAGAAAATTACAAATTTGGACACTATTTCTACAATATCAGAACCTTTGTCCTCATTATTTTTTCTAGATTGTAACCGTCAGCTTTCGTGTAGCTTGATCTTTTCCAACTATTGTGCTATTTTGACATCGTAAAGTATCGAATTTTAGACGGATGTTGTAATAAAATGGGAAACCTGGACGGTTTTTATTGCATAAAAGAGCCAAAACGAATCTCACAACGACAATTCAATTTGTTAAAGGTCGATTTGTTAAGCACTTTTGATTTTCATGGTGAGAATTTCCTCAAGATATATTTGTTCGCTGTAGCGGACTCGGTTAAAATCGGCTTTATCTGAAAATCTAAAAAACTTCATCTACATTATTATAAAATGTATCATTTATTATTCACGATAAAATTGTTATAATGTACCGTAGATCAAAGTACATAAAAAAATTCAAAAGAATTTGAATTAATCATCCGTTATCGTCTATGATTGCTCTGATAATTACGCTTATCTATTAATAATACTAAAATGAGTAAATCTGTAATAGAAGAATAATAAAATAACAGAGATGCATTCAAATTTGATGCAAATGGGGAGTTTCTAGACTGAATTGTTAGTTAAAAAGTTGTCTTTTTCTGAGACTACACCACTGCCTCGAGTTCTGTTCAGTCTAGTTTTATCTAAGAGAACGTCCGTAAAATCTATCCAATTCGTTATCAATAAAATGATTATTTTCACAATACATTGTAGGCTTGGGTGGGCAGAAAAATTTAAGTACTTCTAGTTAATCTTCTTTTTTTTATCTCCTATGATTGCCTTTATAATTACGGCCATTTATTAGTAATAATAAAATTAGTAAATCACTATTAGTAGGAGAGTGCAGAAGATGAGTACTGATGGTGTTACTGATCCTATGGCCGTTAAATGGCCGGCTAAATGTAGTGAAAATTTAGAAAAATTCTGGAGACAAATCCCAGAACCATTAACAAAACCATTGATAACGTTATTGATTTTTATTTTTGGTATTTCGATTAGTGGTAAGCATAGAAAAATTATCTTTATTTGATTATTAAAATAATTTACCTTATCAATAAATTAGCACCAGGTGTTAAAATAATTGCACAATTGCTGTTTATTTACATCATTGTTGATTACAGGTGACTGGCTCAATGTGTTTGTACACGTTGCTAAACAATTCGGTTACATCCCTAGAGATGTCGTCGATAATAACACACCGAGTGAATTCGATTGGTCAAAACTATCATTGGAATATTTCTATTTGAAGGATTTATTGAGTTTTCTAGTCCCGTCGATTATAATATCGTACACTATGTATTTTGGTATAGGTGGAGTTATACATGTAAGCTTCTTTCTCCATTATTCACATTTTAATGAAGTATATTTTCGGTATATTTGCAACAATTTAATCAGATTTTTTCCCGATTCTAACGACTTTTATCTTATCAAAGTGATGTTGGGGACATAATGCTTTTGTTCAATAATTGCCATTCACTTGTCCCTATTTTAATGTTCTTTTCTGTTTTTCTACGCTTTTTCCCCAGACATTTCAGATGAAATCAATTCGATTAAAAAAGGCAAATAAGTAAATAGATAAAAATAAATAGAAAACTGTGTAGAATTTCCTTTGTACATTTTATGTCAAACGTTTCCATCAACTTTTAAGAAGGAAACATAAAATGGAAGAGGTGCAAATTGGTTTTTATGGTAACGCGTAAAAATTCCTTGTTATTCTCGTGTATGTAGTTCTTTTTTTGCCGTTGAACGAATCTAGAAGGGACTATCGTAAAATTTTAAGACATGCTGACCCTATTGTAAGTACGAAGTTTTGTCGGTTACAGTGGTACTACTATATTAGACAGCGCGATCGTCCCGAAGAATGGAAATGTCAACCGACAAAATGGTTAACACCGGAACTTGAACGGCACGAAATTCTATTGGGATCATCAACACTCTTTTTGAATGCCGCCACATCGTCTCTCTTATCCTGTTATATTTACAATGGTGGTTATAGTACGGTGTATTACGATATAAATGATTATGGTTGGTTGTGGTTTATATTACAATGGCCTATTCTCTTTATTTATACGGCAAGTAATATAGTTTTTAATTACTATTAAAATATACATTGAAGAAGTTGTAAGATTAAGGCGGTTTGTTAAGTTTGCCAAAAGCAATTAACGTTCCGTTACTAATTAGACAAATTTTTGTTGAGGACATGGGGTGGCTTATGAAACTTTAACAATCTCCAAAGTGGAATTTGAAAATTATAGTTTCATAAAGTCTACTGCTAATTACTGTTTTATTACAATTATTAGGATTATATAACGTATTGGGCACATCGAATTTTACATACACCATTCCTCTACAAACACTTCCACAAATTACATCACAAATACAAACAACCCACCGTCTTCTCAGTCACAGCGATACACCCCATCGAGTCGCTCACTCTTCAATTACTGGATGTTGCCCCATTATTCCTCATTCCGACACATTGGTGTAAGTTTCTGTTTATTTTTTCTTTGCTTATCCAATCCTATTGACAATACAAATAATAAAAATATCAATTTCCAGTTGCGTTCTATACAGTAGCATTATACGTTTACTATCACGGAATTATTGACCATTCCGGTGTGAATTTGAAAGCGTATTGGTGGCAACCCTGGCAGCCTGATGCAATTTTCCATGACAATCACCATCAATACTTTCATGTGAATTTCGGCTTCAATATGAGTATATGGGATAAGGTGGTGTAATTTTATTCAATATTTAATTTTTATAGAAGTTTTTTTCGACAACAGATACACGGGACCTATCGGCTTAAAGATCGTATCTATACTGAAGATATTTTTTACGGTAAAGGTAAAAGGCTCAATGAAGTTAGTGCTGAAGTGCTCAAAGCCGATTTAGAAGAGAGGGAAGCTGAAAATCCGCTGGCATATCGGGAGAATCGGCTCGAATTCAAATTAACACAAGAGGAACTAGATTGTTTGATAAATAAGAGAGAATAAAAATTTATAGGGAAATCATATGTAAAATTCTTTACAGCAACGTTATCAATTTCAATTCGGTATATCTCTGGAGGTCTTAAAACATTCGCCCTAGTCCAATGGAATCGATAGTTTGGAACTTTACTGTCACATTTTATGATCTATAAAACTACAGTGATGTGTATTTTATACGCTTACCTGTCCTGTCCTGGTGGTCTTTTCGAGAAAAGGAAATAATAGTCCGGCATTGTCCACTATTTAATGCTTACTACAATTTAACAAAGGGGATAAAATTCGAAACATCTGCAACAATTCCAGCAATTATCGACTATTATGAAAACTTTCACGAATCAGTAGTTTCGATGAAAGCCTTGCGATGGGGCTAGAGCAAGTTTTGTTCTAAGTGAGACAGTTTGTTACAGGAAAAATCTATTGTTAATCCGAATTCTATCATAAAATTCAGCGAGAATTTCCCAGAAATCGATATATTTGCAGGATATTGTTTAAAACATAATAGCGCCAGCTTTTACCTTAATCAAAATCCCGCAGAGCTTCCGTATCCATCATAAAAGCCGAACGAATTGTTTTATAAGCATTTCAAAATTGCACTATTGCATCTTTTTATTACACCATAAAACTAGTCGCCTTTTTTCAACAATTTAATGCAACTTTCTTTTGTAAATATTGGCGTAATTGAAAAACTTGTTCTAAAATCAGTTCAATAATGTATGTGAAATGGATACGCGCTTTGTTTTAGAGTTTGTGCAAACAAAAATAACAAAGCCGGTTCGTCTATATGGTTTAGTGAAGAATTTTTAGTTTTATCTATTGTATTGAGAAACGTATACGGCTGTTTTATCGTCTGCAAAAATCCAAATAATGTCGTTCCTGTTTCGCTACGTTAAACATCAAACGAACGAAGAATTTTCCTACTCATATGTTGAATGCACCACATGTTGACAATATTGCAACTGCAATTGAATTTATTATGAATTACAATAGAATTCTAAACTATTCTAGTCTAGTTTCAAGTTGCAAACATTCAAATTAAACTTTCAATGCAGAGTATATTCGTTGATTGACATTTTAGTAATTTATAAGATTTTCTCTCTATTCGATTCCAATTGAATGGCGAGTGTTTGTTGAAAAAATTCTACTTTGACAATTTTCTAATAAAGCAGTCAATGACAAGTGGAGTCTTTATCACAACGACCACTCTACCGGAATTATTAAAATACTTTTAAAACTCTAAAATGGCGCAAACAATCAATCATTATCGTTTATTATAATTTCAATTTCAACGTTCATCGTTCGTCTACTTGTCTTATTGATTATTCGATAAACAACCGCATTGAACCTGTAATTGACACAAAGCGATATAGAGAGGAAGCATTTCTCATTTGACAGTCAACATCACTGTTAATATTCACAAGCTGCAATAAGTGTATGTAAAGTAAATGTAGATGTAGAGTGGTAGGTCATTTCCGCCATTATGTGGTGGCTGTGTTTGCCTACATTGAACGAAGACCGTCCCCTTAAACTACTAAACACATCTAATTACGCTCAAGGTTTCATTAGCAAACACACAAAGATTCACTAAGAAGGGACCGTAAGGAATTGTGTTGCTTTCTCAAGGGGATAAACAATCTTCGTAGTAAAACATGGTCGATACTGAAATTAATAATTCGAGCATCAAACTTTTTCTTTATCGGTTAAACCTTTGGATAGTTTTTATGTTTTTGAATATACAACAAATTTTCCAAGTAAAACTAGTTGAGTGTAAGAAATACAACTACGTCCCAACAAAATGAATTACTTTCAGGATGCTCCCGGGCTTATTTACATTACAGTTCTTTTTCCTGTCGAACGAAACTTGAAAGAAAATATGATTTACTTAATAGAGTCTTATTACAGTTGAAATTAATGGGCGTAATATCAATTTACCGATAAAATATTTAACAAATGGGATAGTTTCGATGTACAAACTTCTTGTTGTTATTAAAAAGATTTGAGCGGCATGACATTTTGATGAGAATATTTTAATAGGAAACGTTCGTAACATTCGTTAAAGTAGGTCTTTGACGTTGATAATGAAGAGTTTCAGCCGCAAATTCAGCGGTTGTCTAATTATCAGACGTTCGTTCAGGCAAACTAGCGGTCCGCATGTAAACACCTTCATTATATGAGGCGCTTGTAAAATATCGCAACAAAATGGGATCGTAAAAGGTTAATGGGCGACCCCCGGGAACCACAAACAGGTCTACAGGGATCGAATTTAGCCGCGTTTACTTCTTACACACCACTGCATAAACGATTCAAATCCAGTGATGAATCATTCCTAATCCAATTCTGTATAGCGTACATCATTTTTCTAAATAGCGCCCGTTTTAGTGTTTTTCGACTTATTAATGCGGCTTTATCGAATCCCAATCAAGGACGGTGCTTTAATTAAAACCGATCCTATCAGTGTAATGAACTGTGTATTGTAGATGGTCGGTATTGAGTATTTTGGATTATTTATTATTGTCTATAATAATATCGTTGAAAGGCCGCTAGAGTGGTATTGAGCTAATCAAGTAATTTGTAAAACGAAATCCGGTTTTGGTCTTTTATCCTTCATCCGGGGATTTCCTCATTTAAATTTAACTTGATTGCTGGTGAACGATACGTAAAACGACAACATGGTATGCGTTCTGATGGTTAGTAAATGACGAGTTCTTAATTTTATGTATACAGCAGAGATGTCGATTTAAATGGGACTAAATTAAAAGCATCACGCACCGAATTCTATCGAAATATTCCTCCAACAAGGGAGGTTAATTCCTATGTCACTCGCGTAAATCATCAAGTTTTCGGTGTTAAAACAATAGATTGAGACAATGAAATCTACAAACAATCACATCTTGATTCTGTTGATAAATTTTGTAATCGCAGTACATCAAAAACACCTTTATACTAATAATCTTATTAACAATCTTTGATAATTGTTTAACAAAACTTTTGTATTTGCTACATTACTTAGAACACACCCAACAACCGTTGTTTGGAAGAATAAAACGCCCATCTGGTTATATTGTTGGACATTTTCAACTTTCAATTCCACTTCGTTTTTCCTCACTGAAATCAAATCAGACTGGGGCACGCGAAAAATACATCGTCAACTTATATAACAAACGACACGCAACAATACGGAATTTGTGACGCCATCGTCTTTGCAATTGTAGAAGTAGAAGGAAAGAAAAAAGGAAAAAACCTCCTCCGAAACGAATTTAATTGGTTTTGTTGTATATACACAGTTTTATTGTTTGTTTTCTATGGTTATTCATAAGGTTTGCAATTGTTGTCCAGGAAATATCGTGACAATACTGTTGATGAGATGGTGTATAGGAGAGCACTTATACAATGAACAAAACCACAATTTAAATACATGTTAACCAGTGATTTTCCTAGTTTGCGTGACCAATTTTCTTATCGATTTTCTTTGTTAAAGTTTACGTATCAATTCGGGCTCGGTACTGCGACACATCATTACGCCGATTGTATCACGAGTCTATTGTGATGACATATAAATGAGAACCGTGATATGACTAGTTAAAAGTTGATTGGCGGCTGGAATTGAAAGGAAATCAACTTGTTTGCAAAATGCATTTAACAACCAATCCAAAAAGTGCAATCATTAACATCACGACAATATAAACTAACACAATTTAAATTTGATTGCTTAACTACAACAACAAATTCATAAACGAAAACCATAAGGTTTGTTTTTTGTAGAGCTCAAATAAATTCAAAAGTGCCATATGATGGCTTCAATAATAATAAGAAGAAAGCAGTGGGAAGAAAATAACAATATTTTGTATGTAAATTGAAAGCTTAGGAGAAATCTTAATATGTCGAAAGTCTGAACGACAAAAAATTGGACAATATCAAATAAATGAAATATAAACACGACTTGTGTAAAATGGATTTTTTCTGACTAGAGCAGACGTTGAACGACCTCTCAATATGTGAAAATGATGTCTTTATTCTGCTTAAAACAATAATTTAGCGTTTTTCGCATAGAAAATTGTAAGAGAAGTGTATATTCGATCCGGTATATTTCACGAGGACTTCAAATTTGGTGGATGCGCCAGACCAATACTCACTCTTCACTCACCATTTCTCCCTAGTTTGCCAATAATATTAAAAAATTACACTTTATATATCAATTTGAAGTTGCTCGATATTTCAAATTTGGTGGATGCGCCGGGTTAATTCACAGTATCTTCAAATTTGATTATTTTCTAGTCTTCTTATAACCTTACAGAATTGCACTTTTATGCATTAATCTGAACTTGTACAGCCATTGATTTTACATTATTAAACTTAAACTCCTTCCCCTATTTATATTTGTTACTCTGCAATGCAAGTATAAAATGCACCATTCAAACTTGCAGAAAGACAAACTCTGATCGTTTAAATAATTTACAACTGGAAACAAATAATCAAGATTTTTTCAGTAATGTATAATTGGTTTAGTATTAAAAAAAAATTACTGATTTATCGTTAACAATTGAAAAAGTAACTTCAAATTACTTGTAGCTTGTTCTAAATTAACTTTGTCAAATATCAGTTTTGAAATAAGAAAATCAAAGAAGACAGGCATGCAAAAAGACGTGTAACTCTAGACGAAATTCGACGACTTTCGCCCAAATCAAACAAGAAGAACCTGGCATTTGTTTAAATAATAATAGGTTCTTTAATGTTGATTATTTGATGGAATATGTGACGAATTGGGACATATTTGAATAAATAATCCCGGCTAATGGACCATATGTCTCCCGTTTTTTAGCCGCCTACGGTAGTAAAGTTTCCCGTTTTATTTCATACGAATTGTGAATGTTGTTGGAAGAATACAAACTACTTGTATTTCATTGTTGGATTTTTTTTAATATGAGAATTGTAGGTTTCGCTGAACAACTTTAGTTGAAGAGCGTTGAAAAATGCATAAAAATTGCTCCGAATTTAATATTTATAACATTATAATCAGTTGAAAGTTGTCGGGAACTAATAATGAAAAATTGTAAAGGTAGCTTGTACACAACTTTGCCTCTTATTAAATAGAAAAGTATTTAATTCCACCATGAATAAAACAGGTTTTAATGGCGGGGAAACAAATTGAAAAATTAACAAGAATATCAGCAAAATTGAAAATTCTTTGTATTCGAAACAAAAAACGACAATAATTTATTTAACGTTATTGTTTGATTCATCGAAAGCATTTCAATTTTGTTTTTGTTCAGTCATCACCACACATATCATTGTTGGGGTATTGTCGCTGTCGGAAGTTGCAAAATGATTATCAATCTTTATTTCCTGTTAGTTTATACGGTGAAAAACTGTAAACTTTCAATGGAAAAACTCGAAATAATTCATGATTGGGGCTAATAAATTAAATCTTGCACGTATTGGAATAAGTTTATTGAGGAACTCAATTTTTTACATAAACTAAAAGAACATACTCAGTCTCAATTCCACAATATTTGCGAATTTCACCCCAGAGCGAGCTTTCTTTTTTAAAAAAATATTCGATTTTGTAATTTATCAATTAATTACACCAACTTTAAAATCTCGCTTTACGTTTCTATATGATGGATTGGTTAGAATAAAGGGGGAGAAAAAATCATACTACAACAAGCATCACTATAATTATTTACAAACATAAAAATGACTATCTTGACATACTAATGACTCTACGTATATCAAACTAATGTTGCCATACTTTAAATATTATATACAATATCAGTTTAAATAACACCATCAGGATTGTTTTATATTACACACCACTAACAGTTAAATGGAGATCAGGTAAAATAATGTCCTTACATTTATCTAAATAATACTGGTGATGGAAATGTATATAGTTGTGTCGTTCAACCCGTTTCAAGTTTATCAAAATTCAATTACCAACCCCTAAACGAGTGTATATTTGTTTACACGGATATATTACAAAATATACAAAAGCAATACTAGATTCAAATAAACAACAAGAACAATAGACACAATATGTCGTTGATAAATTCTCGCATTTCCAATCCACCGAACGATGATGATGACGATGACGACGACATCAAATATCCATCGTCAATATTATTCAAGTGATCTTGAGTTGTTTGGCTAGGATTGCTCCGGAGGCGCAGATCTGGAAGCAACAAAATTCATAGAAATATGCGTTAAATTCGATTTTTGTTTTGATTTTTTTTTTGTGTTAAACAAGTGGCGATTTTAAAGCCTGTTTTTGCCCATGTCAAGATTGATTATAGCTTTTATGAAGTTCTTCGGTATAGAATTGTAGAAATATAAATTTGAATATGCCGAAAGCATTTACCTCGTTCTTTTGTGTTATCCGAATCGTATATTTCATTGACTGTCATATCAACGGTTGGTTCCTTTAGGCGGTCGTGTTGTTGAATATTATCTATATCCGATTTTAGCGCAAAAGAAAAAATTGTTTAACACATTGTTTGAATCAAACCAATTAAATATTACCTTTATCTAACGATAAATTTACTGGCAAGCTTGTAGTTGAAGTTGTTGTAGTTGTTGCTTGTGTAGATGGTGATGGAATATCTGGAAATTAAATTTTTAAACATACCAGCGTTAGTTAGTAGCAGAATTTATATTTCTTTAATTACAACCGTTTATTTAAACTGAATTGTCACTATTAATTTTGTCTATTGTTAATTAAATCTTGTCTGTTTGTTGTAAACGGATATTAGATCAGGCAGCATCTCGATTGTTACAAACATAATGTGACACTTCGTTTCACAGTATTGGACAAATTTGAAAAGCTCCCATGCAATGTAAATGGTGTGACGTTAGTGTGCACGTGACATTTTGAGGGGTAAAAAAGCTTCTACTGCCCGAATTTCATCCACACGAGTCCAGACAAGGGGAGAACATTTCTGCTAGATACAGGATAAAGGTTGACAGAACGTTAGTGTATCTATAGTGAGCTAGATTGTCACAATACACCTCGTCTCATCGACGAAAAAAGCTTTATAGTAAATCACATCCGATTTCTATGAGTCGCTTAACCAGATTGATGACGAAGCTTCTTTACACATATTTTATACCTGGTAACTTTTATCGAATTGAAAGCTGATATTCATTTATTTAATGGTAGCGAGAATCTAGCGATGTTGGAAAGCTAGAAAATTATTAAAAGCTGTTAAATGTGTTGTGAATGATGATTTTAAAAGGTTTTTTAATTAATCGTGAACTTTGAAGGATATTGATTGTTAGATGGATAAAACCCGGCTTTTTTTTGAATAATCAATCAGTAAGGTTAGACTAGAACTGATAGAAATTAATCAATCGAACGCTGCATACCGCCTTTTCCACGTTAATGTTTCTATTACTGCGGGGCGATTTGTAAAACATTTTAATAATTCATGGAGTAATCTATAGGGAATATTTTCGAAAATTCAATTCATTGGGAAACTTTAATCTAATGTCGGGATTTTCATCAACTGATAATATACGTAAAACGATCAAGAATCTATAAATTCCTCAATTTTTTTTTCAAATCAATAGAAATATTTACCTGGAACAGGCGGTATACAACGTATCCATCCAATAAGGAAGCCTTCATGGCTTCTAAACAACAAATTAATAATTTACCCAAATCCTATAATAATCAACAATTTTTAATGTTTAATGTAGGCAGAATATTTCGCTTAGCTTTTTGTGTTAATTAAAAAGCGCCTAAAACAACAATTTAAAGATTTGTGGTAGCCCTTAGGGTACAATAATCTTCACTAGTTACCCTATAAATCCTTAGAATATGATTCGAATCGTTAATAAAAAATCGTCGTTTCTCATTGAACCAGTGGACTGAAGCAAAATAATAAGGGGTGTAATTACTAAAGTGTTACACTCAACGATTGTAAACATTTCTAGTATTAAGACGATGGCTTTTTGCTTGATTTCAGTCCATTTAGTTGTATTCGTTAGTAGGATAAAATGAGCGATTTTTTTTCGAATTTTGTACGTGCAGACGTTGTATGATAAACATTCAATTCGTGGGCAAATAAACGATTGTCTAGACTATAGTTTGAGCATGATAATCGATAATTTTTTTTTAAATATTGTAATTTAATAATGCCAAAATGTAAGAGTTTGAATAATTATTGATTAGTTTTTTTGTTATTTTTAGAACACTAAAGGTTTTTTTATTTTATGGTCTTCAACCGTTGAGAAATATGGGAAAAAGTCAATTGAAAAGCTTCTGATTCAATATTATTTCATTTGTCTCTAAAAGCTCCCAAAGGATCTTTTTAAATAAATTAAGAGTCTCCAATGGAAACAATACGATCGATAATAATTGGATTTTGCATTTGTTTAAATCACTAGAGAATCGTTACAATGGCAGTTATAACAATTAAATTCAACAAATAAAAATAAAAATGTGTAATTTTTTTCTAGCTTATCAAATTTTATGTCAAAGACGTTCAAATAACGAATTTTCCAAGACTTTAATGAAAGTCCATTGTGTTAGAGCTTATGTTGTGTTGCTTCTCTTGATCCTGTTCTCTGTAATATTTTTTTCTTATTTTCGTCGATATTATTGTATATGACGTTTATAAGATCGAAAGGGGCAAAATCATAATGTTGGTACGATAAAAGTTCGACGAGATTTGAAAAGATAAACAGAGAAGGAAAAAATAAACACCAAGTCGGTAGAATTATACTTACGATAAAGCTTTATTGTGCCGTCTGTTTCGCCAAGTGAGTTCTTCGCTACACATTTATATGATCCATAATCAGTAGGGCCAACGGAACGTATGGTCAATTTCATATGAACTTTATAAGCGTTGTCTACCAATATCGGCTCGTATTTGGCACCTGAAGGAGAAGCATTGTTCGATAAACTCATACAAGTTGTATCATAGGTATACAATAAATTAGCAGATTATTAAACGACACTTTAATTATTATAAATATATTGTTAAAGTTTGTTTAAAGCCCTTATTAATATTGTTAAATTTATTACATTTTCCAATACATACACTTAACGATAATAAATGATGATTTATATTGAATTGATCGTCGTTTTTCCACGTAGACGAATGATATTTGAAATATTCATATCGACTACTATTACTGATCAATTCACATCTGTCCTATTGAAATTCTCTCATATTATTTGCTCAATAATGGTAGCTGATAAAACGCTGTCCTCATTGCCAATAAACTCACTCTTCAATATTTCATCCAACTTGTATGTTTTACAACTACTATTACGAATGCCATACAAATTCACAAAACGATCCCCCTATAGAAAATATAGATAACGATGACTTGTATTCATGTACGGCACGCTTTAAGATCTACTTTATCTTGATAGAAATACCGAATCATTGTCGTTTATGACAATTTTTTTCGTTTTGAATGCAGTTTCGAGATGATTACGTGATCGGAGTGACAATCGTTAAAATCCAAACGCAATAATAGAAATTTTACAGGCGTTCTATTTGAGATTATCGTTGCTTAAATTGGACGTGTGTTTGTAGTTTTCCAGCAAGACGCGTCCTTGCGGATTAAGAAAACTCGTGAACCAATTTAAACCATCTCGGTTCTGCTTGAGGTAATTGTTTTTTTTTATTTGATGCACCGTTTCAACGCTGATTATTACGTGTACATGAGGTATTATTATTGAAATTTTAGAATGAATGGATTCAATCAGCAACAGTTGATGTGTGCTGTACGCTATGCGTTGTTTGCATCCGATTAGAAGCATAAAATATGATCGCAGGGACGTGGGGACTATAAACTTTAATACATTACATCGCATAAAATAGAGTATAGAAATCTATTTCTCATTGTCGGTAAATTATTTACCGCAATTGAATTTTATATGAAAAACTTGTAACTCTTTGGGAGTAGTTTTATCGTAAAATAAGCACTACAATTTTAATTTAAAATATAAATATTCCTCTAGAAATTACATAGAAGAGAAAAAAGTCGATTTACTTGAGACTATTCCATTCCATTTCGCCAATTAATCCGTTTAAATGGGAATAATAATAGCTCAGCATCTTCTGATGTTGACTACGTCAATTTTTTCCCTTCGCCTCCTCTTCCTTCAGTCTATTAGAATGACTCGATTAAAGATTTTTTGATTAATGTTTTGATATTGGAGTAATTATCTGTGTCAAAAGTGCTGAATTAAAAACTTTTGTGAAATGAGTTAATTAGTTTCGTGGGTGAACAAGTGGTGTTTGGTTTGATAAATATTCCATCAAATGAAGGAAGCAAAACGGGCGTTTAATGTCAGTAGAACTATATAATCGTATATATTTTGTATATAAACACGTATGTAGACAGATATTTTAGTGTAAACATGAGACGGGATGAATAATTCGCGAGAAACACCTAGTGAAATCTCTGAGTAAACATGAGAATATCTTGTTAAAATACCAGATTTGTTACAGTGGAATTGTTCGTGAGATTGTGTGCATACAATGAACGTTAATGATCGTTGTTAACTATCTTGTCATCGTTGTTTTTCCATGTCTCTGTGTTTATTTCACTTTATTATCAGCGAAATTTTGAATGAACCGACAAGACATGCGACTAAATTTGCTACCATTTTAAAATAAAACATTTTATACAATGTTATCTTTAGGTCAGGACTGAAACTTCTTATAATAAGGATTTTATTATCGCGACGTGCTTTCAAATTATTAGCGTAATACACGAATGCAAGAATAAATTTATACAGTAAAAGTATTAGAATTCTGCTATCATAAATAAGCGAATCCAGGCCAAGATTTATCCGTTAAAACCAACTAAATTTATTAATTCATTAATACTTGCATCATACCTTCTGAAATGATATTACCATCATCCATGGTCCAGTAGTTTATAGATCTTGGATAGGCCTCCGAGTGGCACTCGAGGGTTATCTGTTGGCCCTCCATAGCCCCAACTAGCTGGTTCTGTATCCAAATCATCGGAGGAACTGTCGCATAATCATCGATAATTATTACAAAATAACCAAAAAAATCCCAACTTACAATGTACACGCAACATAATCCGTTTGCTTACAGATGGCGGTACACCATTGGAGGCGATACACAGATAAGGCCCCATATGAAGCCGGTTCACTTTGCTTATGTTGAAAGTAGTCCCCTCGACTGTGGGTACTGGAAATTACACACACGTACAAGTCTATAATTACAGATTCATTGGTCTGTAAGTGGCGATAAGGGCACTATTGGCACCCTATTAAGATCATTATCATCTATCGTTAAAGTCAATAGTCTCTAATCTAAATAATTACAAATGATTCATTTGGATAGCTTGAATAATTGAATAGTGGATTGTAAATATTTAACGTTAGTTTTTGGGATGAAATAAAACGATTTTCGTGTGCATGTATGGGTACAGTTTTAATCTAAATTATTAATTGTTAATATTAGAGGAGACAGTGGGGAATTTAGAAGATTTACTAGCGAATTTAATAAAATTAAAACGATTTTGTCACTATGATACACGATCCTGTATATGTAATTGTGTGGGAAATTACGGCACGCACGTTGATGATTTTTCTGGACACGCAACAAACATCACTTGCACGCAAATTGTAAAGTGTTAAAACATTATCTTGTTATCGCTTTTTTTTGTAATAAACCTCGTAAATTACGTCGATAAATTACCAATTTCCAAAGTTAAATTTTAATTAAAACAACACGAAAATTATATAGAGGAAAAATGCTGATTTCTATTTTGGTTATTACTGTAAAACTTGATAGATAAATCCAACAATAGCCGGATAAAATTAGCCAAAGTTTTAAAGTTCAACCTGGAGAATTTCCATGTAGATTCACAATAATGTCAAAGAAATTCCGAGTAAACTAATATTTCTAGCTTGAAGACTACTATTTTGTGAATTTACAACGGATTCATTACTTTAACGAAATAAACGATACAAAAACACGTCCATTTGGTTTATTTGAACCAAATGGGGGCCAGAGAATTATATTTAATAGTACAATAACCTGAATTTACTTAATAATTCAATAATTATCTCCAATTATAGGGAAACATCGGATAATTACACAAAGGAGGTGGTTAACCTGGGAATCAATCAATGCTTGAGGCGTGTCATTTTTATTATTGCTTCTTTATTGTTACTGTTATTATTATTATAACACGTAAAAGCTCTAAGCCAGTGGAAGAATATGAAAGTTCGAGAAATTAATTATTTTTAACCCCTTTAAATTTGCTTGTAAATTACATACGTTGATATAAATTAGTGAGTAGCTTTAAAGAATTCTTGACAGTTTCTCGTGAGTTGAATTATCTTGACTATTCAATTCTATAGGTGCTTAAAACTGAAGTATAGGTATAGCTACATACAGTCCCATTGCTTATATTCGAAGTTAACTAATTTATTTTGAATGAAATGCCGCTATTTTAAGTAAATTACTTATTCGCATTAAATATTTTCTATACGAGTTTGTTATAATTAATTTTACAGCTAGTAGCTCTTATGTACAATATATTTTTTCTTAATTAGCAATACAAGATAAAATTTCTATCCACAAGAAATTTATTTTCGTTCTTGTTTAATAATGATGGTGGAAAATTCCAACATCAAATTGGAGATTTATTAGATTCTTGTTGTTTGTTTAGAATACAAATAGAAGGCCTCCAATATTATCTAAGATCTTATTTGTTGTTTATCTAGTCGGTTTTTTATCTACTCCGTAAACTCCCAACCTGTCAAATAAAATCAACGTAGAAAGACATGATTTAACGAAAACAGAAACGTAAACAGTCCAGGTAGGAGAGCCATTTGGATGAGTTCTAGTTTTTTGCACCTGGACAGCTTTGGACTATCGGGCGTGAAACGAACTGGTGGCAACTTATTCCAAACTATTCGAATCTGATAAAAATAGGACATTTTTCGTGTGATCTTGTGGTGAATTGAACGCGATAGTTTAAACAATAGACGGAGAAGAGCGGTAGTTTATTTGAAAAATTGTGGTTGGTTATATTGATGAGGCTCATTTTTATGAAGTAACCTCTATAAGATGTTTCAACATCAGCTTTGAAATGTATTAAAATTATGACATGGCACACAAGGGATATAAAATGTTGTTATTGTTGTTGTTTTTTTTTATATGAGAAAAAGAATAAATGGGGGACACAAAATAGAAAAAAGCAGTGAGAGAATCAGAAATTTTAATACATTCGACTCATGAATTCTTGAAATTGTCAGTCGTGTTTTTGTTTTTGTTCTTCAAAAATTGTATTTGTTTCGTTTAGGAAAAAAATAAAAATGTAACTTGGCACGATTTTTGCGTAAAATTCCAAATGTATGCCCTTTATTTTTAGCTGTATTATCACACAACATAATTAGTCTGATCTAGTTATCATTGTATACATTTGGGAACTGTCCAGCATCTGTCCAATTAGTAAGTTTAATTATTTCGCTTATCTAATCGTTGATGAATAAATTTTGAATTTGTTAATGTACGGTATGATAATCTATCTCTAGGTATGGGCTTATATTTAATGTAAATACATATGTTTTGTGCATTATGGTAGGAATGTAATTACAATTAACAATCGGTCTCTCTTTCTGTTTGTTTCTGGATATGTAAAAGCGCGATGATACAGCTATCCAATTGGCAAAGAGCTCACTCTGCTTTGATCCTTTGAAGTGAACTTAAACAAACATCAGGCATCCGTACATCGGTTAAGTGCATTCATTCAATATATAGACACATATACACATTCACATGATAAATATAAAGGGAAAGCGACAGAGAATGAGTGAAATTTTTAGTTTAAAGTACAGAAATGGAAACATCAGATGAAATACTAACAAATCTCTGAAATTAATATGTCGAAATAGCGTTGTTGGCGGTGGTGGTAAACCATCAACATCAGCCGGGGGTTATAACTTTTTGTCCCCCACAAACATCAACGATTTGAAAGAAATATCGGCGAAAATTCCAATTTGATTGAAATTATAATCGAAAATTTGATCTGAATTTAACAATACACAACTTTTGTTATTTCCTCACTTATCAAAGGGACAACTTTAAAATTCTCTGAGATCGACACTACGTTAAAAATTCCGGTAGAATCCGTGATATTCACCCCGATAATTACTCAGATTTCTGTTCGTTCACGATAATAGCGCTCCACCTTACGTTAGCTATTTTAAAACGACTTATTTATGACTCATTTAAATCGTAAAATTCCCCGCTGTGTTGTTCCTATAGTATAAGTACTTCATTAACAAGGGGGTGTGTAAGCAGAACCGTTTTATATAGCCGGGCGTTGTTGGTAAGTTATGGCAGGTGAGATTATCGACGATCTTAATGAATGCACCAAACAATAGAACGTCGTATAAGGAGTTGAATTACAACAACAACAAATAAACAACAATAAAGTAATGGTGCGAGAAGGAGGTGTAAAGTGGTAAAGCGCCAGAACGGCCCAGGAACTAGTCCAGAACCGGCCGACCGGAACCCCTTGCCTGAGGTTCAACGTTAAATCATCCTGTTCGTTTACGCGCGTTCAAATGTCTGTATTGTTTCATGGGTTCGTTGGTGTGTTTATGTTACCAACTCGTGCATACATTATGTTTCGTATACTTTAAATTCATTGTTAGATTTAATGTTTTATTTATTGTTATTATTTTTTTGTATAGAAGCCCACGGATGCGGCACAGATTAATAGATCATGCCTGTTGAAGAATATTTAAACGAATTTGACGCTCAAGATAACAACAACAAAAGCAACTTGATTTGTCATCTATTTCGATTAATTCTGCCATATTATAATCATTGTGGCAACTACCGCAAGTTACACCAATTCAAAGCGATTGTAATCTTGGCCCGATTTCTCTCACTCTATTAATCGTCTTTATTATTACTACTTTGGGAGTTTATTTGGGGGCTACAATCGATAATAACGCAAAACGATAAGGAAGATATGTGAAGTGAATTGAACTAGTTGCAATAATTTATTCAATAACGTTCGATATCTTTGAATTGAACATTATTTATAGAAAACTTGTTAAAGTTTCTGTTATGGAGACATAAAATGTGTCTGAAAAAAGTCACGTTCTGCATTTATATTCGATTAGAATTCCGATTCGTCGAAATAGTTGTGGAACTAGTTTAAAATATTTCGTTAAAAACAACCGTAATTTAGTTTGTAAAAATAATTCAACAAATGTTACAAATTTATCAGAATTTTTGTAATTTTCCCTGTGATTTATTCAACAACAACAACGGCTAAAAATAATTTTGCATTATCCACCCTTGTTTCCTCTCAAATCAAATGTGACTATTTCATGGTTATTTCGTTTTGCATAAAATTGATTAGCTGTCGTGAATTATTACGGTAATAATTTTACGGTGGGTGCTTTGTGATACACTTTTTTTTCGGTTCAGTTGAATATTTTTTTAAAGCTTTTGTTTACGATTACGAGTACGAGAAAAGCATACAGCAGCGCATAGTTGTAGTAGTTGTAAAATGGGAGAAAAATTGTTGAAACCGATCCGATTAATATCACTCAAGTTCATTTTAATCTTCTGCGGTGCGATTAATAACGTTTCACTTGACATATAGGTGTGATTCGGTAGATTTACACGGTGGAATATTGCAACCGCAACTGATAAATTCAACTATCAGGGGCATCATTAATGTTTATGAACACTTCTAAAAATTGTCCCCTTCACCGGCTTCCTATCGCAATCTTGCTTCAAAATTCACGCTTAATCCGATACTAATTATAAATGAGTTGTTTTGGTGAATGTTTCTACCTTCTTGGCCGTTCCCTAGCGGTATTGCTTCGCCATTTTCCCGACGCCAGGCTATATTCGGTTCCGGTGATCCAGTCGCTGCACATCGTAAACTAACATTTGATCCTTCCCGGACCACCATATCAGTACTTGTTGGATAGTCGAGTATATCTGGCGGAACTGAAAACATAAAACGTGTATAATTATGACCTCGGAGGGTTATAAACCAGTTGGTCTGAAAATTCTTTCATGGCTGAACTGGAGCGTGACTCAAACGTAAAGATTGATGGGAATTTTTCAAGTTCTCACCTGAGAGAATGCACTCTAGTGACGAATACGCAAAAATAAAAATTTCAATTAACGTTAACTTGAATCGATTTTGCCTCTTGTTTCGTTGCAAAATTAAAAACACAATGAATGTAATCATATCAGACCAGTAAAGCAGGAAAGCAGAAATTAAAAAATAACAACAAATCAGTTCTTGTTATTTTCCGTAGCAAACGAGATTTTCTTTATTCTTGAAAAGGATATAACGATAATAATGAAAAAGGTTAAATATACAGACGAAAAAATATTTAACTTTACATCAAGAGGTACACACAAAAGCTTGTAAAATAATTTTGTAATAACACTCCAAGGAGGTAATTTTCTTTTAAAATGTAAGCACTGGGAGGATATTAATTAAACAGAAAGATTTGTTCATCAAATAACTGGTAATTGGATTATTTCGGAACGTGCTCTATTTGTTTTTTTTTTTGTTGAAATTTTAAACGGAAAACAACTCACCAACAACATCAAGATAACCAATTTGGCTCTTCATCGGATCAGTGTTGATTTGACACATATACCAACCCCTATCCGATTCACGTACGTCTCTTATATGCAAATACCAGGTACGATGTTCACTGTGTGTAACTCCGATACGATGGTTCTTGGTAATTACATGACTGTGAATTGTTAGTATAGTTTGTGTGTCCACTCTCAGCCAGGCTACCTGAAAGTTGTACAATTCAATTTGCGATATTGCTTTTGAATTCGATACTAGATTCCATTAAATAATTTATTCTAAACTAATTATAAACGGACTGTTTTTGGTGCGTTTATAACAAGATTAATTCTCTGTTCGTGTTTGCTCCTGGAACGTATCGTGTACAAATTCGATTGGCTATCAATCTGTTGGCGATGATTTACTGAGCAAATTCGCGATAAACATGCTAGTGATAACGCAGCATCAGACTACAAACTTTTACAATTTTATCACTGAAAATTGATTAAAAAGAACGCCGTTTCCACATATAACAATAATCAATTTAGTCAACTTATTGTAAATTGTACTGTTGTAGCATTGTTAAAAAGCGGAGGTTGACACAGTTTCTGTTATCAAAAAAAACAATCTCCATTGTTATTTTTCATCATTTTTTAATGACAAAATCATAAAAGACGAAGGACTATTGGTGACAGATATGTTTCATGAGAAATAAGTTTGATATAGTTGCAGTAGCGTACAGTTTTTTCAAGTTGCCTCATATCTTAATATGGAATTATTGATAAAGCTGTCGTAAATATGATATTCTGTTTGTATTTCTGTGACATAAAATCCATCACACATCACACCCTCGTTCGTTATGTTTGTAAGACAATATGAAAACAGCCCTAACAAAAAATGGAACTCTATCCCCCAAATAGGGGATGGATTCAAAGATTGGTATGACCGTATTGATGCGGTTGGTGGTAGTGTGAGATACAATGTATGACTTAATTTTGTGAACGTTTGCCAAAATCAAAACGTTTATCTTGACTGCATCATATTGCATTTTTATTAACGCTTTTAGGAAATTTCGTAGAAAAACGACTGGGAAATGCCGCTCCTTTATTTCTTTAAATTTATATTCAACCGTTTCTCACCTGCTTTGTGAGCCAGATTGAACAATAAATAGAAAAGAATAGACAATTTAACTTTGATGAGAAGCCTAATAAAATGGCGGATAAAGCTAAATGACGGATTAAAAAGTTTAGTATTATTATAAGATTCTATATTATAGCAGAGTCCCAACCGGAATGTTGGGAAGATTTAGTAATCTCTCTTGGAGTTGTCTTAAGCGTACCCTTGGAGCCTCTACAATAAAACGCTTTCAAGAAGCCTTCTTGTACGAGACAATTAATTCAATTTTATATAAAATTTATTGAATAGTTTCCTATTGAAATCGTTTGTAAATTGTGATTTATAATCGTTTGAGTTGTTCGTTTTTGTTGTTGTTGTTGTCTGTCAGCATTTCGATATTTCAACATCATTTCGGACATCTTTCAAGCTCTATGAATAATAAACAGTTAATTTCAACTTCCGTTTCACGAACTTTGTATTTAACGCAAAAGGGTTAATAACTGTGTCATTACTAGAGCGTTTCATTTCTTTCACTAAATTCATTCTCGTTTCCTTTGGAATTCTTTTAATGAATTGAAACTGAAATACCTTCCATTCCAGTTGCACTCTGTTTGCTATATAATACAACTACTTATTCAGGTAAATACGTTTAATTTAAGAAAATGTTTAAGCCTTTTCACGTTTAATTTACGACACGTTCCAGTTTCTTGTTGTTTTTTTCGACTGCTGTATATTCCACCTACTCAAGCCATTTATTTCAACCCCTCGTCCTTAGTGAGATCTTTAATTAGGCGCCAACAATGCTGGTTTTTCATTTAGCCGTTGGACGCAAATTAGCAAGATAAATTCACAAGATTACTACTTTACTCACCTTAAAAGTTGATAAGTTGTCTACGCCGCATTCTAGCACTGCTTCCCTGCCAACCGGAACTGTTACGTTCAGAATAGGCCCTGTGAAGTTTGGTATGTCTGAAACAAAAGGAGATTTTTTTTCATGTTGCTGTACTTTGAGAGAGCGCACAAGCGAACCGGACAGTTGGAAATGATCTAAAGGATGGATTTTAATATTCGTTGCATGAAATAAAAATTCTCAACGCTTTCAACGAAAACGTTTTGGGACTTCCTTTAATGTAATTAACTGCAAGTTGAGCTAGTGAATATAAAATTTTCGACTACTATTTAGATTGATTATCGCATTTTTATTAATACGGTTAATTACAATTAATAATGACAGACGATAGAATTACTTTATCGGGTTGGGATTAAGTAGATTACTTGTCTGTTTGGTGTTGATCATGGGAACGGTAGGTCTATGTTGTATAAACTTTCAGGGTTTATTCCTGCCCTGAAACCGATAAGGATAGACATCGTCCTGATTTACATAATAATATCCTTTAGTTTGTGCGGTAGCTGTGACAGCCATCCTATCCAATTTTAAGCAAATAAATTATAATTCCGTTACATTTCAAATTATTTTATACGAATACTATTCGAAATATCTGATTAAATAACTAACTTGTAATAACTATATAGAGTCTATAATTTTAGTGGTCGTCTTATAAATTACTCTGTGATTATACGAAATTATTTCTGTAATATTAAGAGGAGCTCAACTAAATTATCGATGGAATCAAATAGAAACTAGCTAGAGAAGTAAAGGGGAGTGTTAATTACGACTTTTTGGTCGAGCGGAAAATCAGCTTGCGAGAAAATCTCCTAATAATCGGCTAGAGCACAATTCTATTCAGGATAAATGTTGAATACAACGGATTAAAAGTACACGTGTCTAGTTTGATGAATGATTAAAAATATTATAAATGTATGTACAGGATTTTTTCTGATGGTAAATAATTTCCTGTCGTAAACAAAGACACAACTCGAAAAAAAGCCCCGGTTAATAATAAATTTGACTGAATGCCGTCCAAATCGCCGTCATTTCCAAATATTTTCACCCGATGGATTTCTAGTTGAATGACAGTTTTCTAATTGAGACGAATCTGTTTCAGCGATTTTAATCTTTGCCGAATTGGTCTAATCCGTACGGTAGAAGTTCGTTTTTTCCTTTCTACTTCTTGTTTAATTTCGTCGATTTTTTGCATTGTTCTCGGCGAGCTTTCGCAGAGGATTCCTCAAATTTTAACACAGTAATAGTACCCATTTAAGTTAGCCGACAGTGATAAATTAACGATTGCGATAAATGAAAAGAATTGTTTTATTTTGTGATGAATCTTAGACATATATACAACAAGATGTCGGACATCCTGTAAATCAACCCCTGGTTGATGGATTGGACGATCTGTCACTGGTCGTTATCAATAAACTGCCAACCTAACAGCGTTTCGACATTTGAACAAGATTATGCTTTTTAATATTAAAATTATTAAGTGGTGCGTTTGGGAAATCGATACGAGTCGTTATTATGATGATTAGACATTATGTTAATGAAGTTTTAGACTAATTACTGTGATAGCAGCACGTCTGTCACTGAGCTATTTTCGTTTTTAATGCCATCCAAGTGGATTAGTGCTTGGCATGTTTGCATACAACATGACGTGTGTATGATGCTGTAACTGACATCCCACCGTTAGATCGCATCCTACAGCGATCCATCACCAGCCCCCTTGTCATGTAGCCAACCGGCAATCATTGATACCGAATTCCTCCCCTGTGACACACTCTATGTATTATTTCCGTGGCATCATGGCTTGTTTCATATCTAAAGCCCTAACGAATTCTACCCCAAATCAATTGCTTGTTGTATTATACTAGATACTATACGATTTAGGGGTTGTATTATACACACACATATATACACTCAAATAGGATATCCGACAGTTGTAATCTTAATACCGTTGATAGTTTCCATCCCTTACCCCACAATATTATTCCAACTAGATCCACCCTAGTTAGATTCAATTTCGAATTTAATTAAAATTTAATAATTCCATGGGAAAAAACGAACAAATCCAAGTTTTCGTTATATTTGTTTTGATAGATTGGTGTGTAAATAGGGGGTGAATGTTTATTGGCAAGTTGCCCCGAAGATTTGTCTTCCACACGAGACGTATGGACGAATTTTCGGTTTCAAGGCGGAAAATTTTCACCTGTTGCGTGTTGTTGTCTAGTTATAACTAGAAAATAACATTAAAATATGAGCTTTTTTCAGGAGATAATTAACATTCGCCGTTTGTATATCAAGTTTGAATGAAATTGCTTCTACAATAATCAAATAGAACGAACGAAATTTCAAACTTTTGTGTATTTAGTGTCGAAATAACAATTATTAGATTAATGTAAATATTTCTACTTGACGATTTACATATCAAACAAAGTACGATATTGTTCCCATAATTTTGGTATTCTTCAAATCGGTTAATTCGATCGGAAATGTACAGTCCGGATGAGGTAAATAATACATCAAACATGTCAATGATGGAAATCCGGTAGTGAGTTTAATGGGCAAATATTTGACGAACAATAGGCCGATGATGGTGTGGTGTGGCGTGTTGGGCGAGTTAATTGCACCGGCTGTTGCTGTACTAGATGCAATTAGGGTGAAAATTTGTAGTACATGCAATCGTTCGTGAATGAACATACGTTCATATATGATGATTGTCACCTCAACCGATTAGATAAACAATTTTAACAATGTGTGAATAAACATATCATTGTAAAGTTTTCGGAAGGGCAGCTAGAATTTATATACTATCCTAAATTTTCATTCGTATTGTCCCGTAGGATATTAATGGACTGGTGCATATTTTCCAGTGTTTCGAAAAATGAAAGAGTTTTGAATTATAGCCTCAGTTTCGAGCATAGTTTCAATGTATCGATAGAAAACATGTTCCAATATGCTATAATAGCGATTTTCCAATCAAATTTACATTCAGTTTCATTTACTACTTTAATTTTATTTAAATGCGATAAAAAAGAACAAAATTGCACAAATTTTCAGATCCATTTCTTCTCAAAATATTCACATACGCTATCTCAGACTTGTTGACATAGCCAAATTGAATTATGTACAACTGTTTTCATATACAAATGTCCATTTAAAGGAGACTGTTAACCCCAGGGGATTTCCTTTTATTTATTAAACAACACAAAGAGTTGGACATTAGTATAAAATGTTGATTACTGACTGCAAATTTTAATAAAGTTCACCTCAAAACTTTACTTTGTTCCCAAGCGAATGTGATAAACCGAATTACTAATTACCAGCAACAATAAGCTAGAGATTTTTGTTTTTGAATTGCTTTTTATGTATGTTGAGAATAGAATTTCACCTACCATTTTGCTACCTTTCAGAAACCTACAACAAAAATCTAGAGAGCAAATTATGAAAATGAAAATATAAAAAGTGTAAGGTAAAACTTCTTTTCGGCATTCTAATCCATGCCAGGTTCCATTAGCTGACTTGCATTACTAATGAACCACTTGAAGAGAGAACATTGAAGTGAAATAGAGTAAAGAGGTTTTTATACGGCTGGATTATGCTTCAATTAAAACTTTAATGAAAAGAACGCATTTTCAGTTACTGGGAGAAAAAAAATTGTACTCTCTCCCTTTGGTTCTTAAACTCAAGCAATCGTGGTCGGTTTATTTCAACTTTTCAATTATTTATTGGTCATATACAGCGAGGAAACTTTCCCTTATTTAATTTCAAACAAACGGTGATTTTTTGTGCAAATTGACAGCTGAAATGTAATAACGCCGAAAGATCCCAAGTTTATTTGATAATGAATTTAATAATTGTTGAATGTGTTCTGGTAGCAATTCAATACGCGACAAGATTTAAACTGTTTGTAGTCGAACTGTTAATAAGATTCTAAGAGTTGTTTTTTACGATTTTTTTCTTCTCCCCCATTCATTCCAGAGGAAATAAATGACGAAAACAGCACGTATTTCAGTATATATAATGACATTTATTCCAAGTGAGACCTTTAAAACATGAATAACAATGTCATTCTCGCTACATTAAACACGACCGTTTCTACTCTACGTACCGTAATCCACCATAAGCTTAAATGTCAATATTCGATTTGAACGTGTCTCCAGTTAGGAGATTTTTAAATCAAATGTAGGGTGCAATCCGATAACGTTGCTCATATTTCATTTACGATTCGCGTAAATACCACACCTACACGTTTATTATTTTCAGTTTCATAACTGTAAATTGTCTAAAAATTCTTTAAATTGTATCAGCTTTGTGCTTTATGATGGATCGTAGACATTCTGACTTTGACGTTGGTGAAGTTTCGTGTGACCACAGCTGTCTACTAGCTGTCACCTGGAAGTGCTTTAGGAAACATGAAACGTTTCAACGCGCCCGATTTCAGCCACTATAATAACTCATAGCCAACTGTGATCGTATATCAAGTTATCGTCATTGATTAATCTACTCTTGAAGTGTTCATGTTGTTGTTGTTTGAGTAATTTGTTTTCCAGATTTTTAGTTTCAAGTATAGTTAATTTAGTTTCGAAGGAGCTTCAAAGTTTATTTTTGTTACAAAAAATTTTGCTAAACTATCAGAAGATTGGTGCGAGTTTTGGTAAATAGTACAACTTTTAATAGTTGATGATGGTTGCTTCACAGACAGGTATCCAAAGTAGACTGTCAACAGTTAATGAATGTAAAGGATTAATGGAGCGGAAAATTAGCTTTTGTCACGCTTGCTGTAACGAAAAAAAGACCACCAATCCATTGTGCAGGTGTTGACGAGATGACGATTCACAGAAGATTAATTTTCCTATTTATAAACCGAAAATATTACTTTAATGTTGGAGTTGTACAAATCAGACGAGACACTCTGTATATTTGGTATTTTTTCATATTAATATAACGCGAAAGTAAACTTTGATCCGAACACTCAGTTTTTCTTCAATAAATTTCCAAGTTTCACATGAAATAAACTTGTGTGTTTATTTCGACTAGGACATGAAGTTAGCGCAAATGCTCAGACAGATGTCCACATAGAATAAAGCAAGATAAATGGATTTGTTAGGAAGACTAACAATATGATGTCAGTACAACAGTGAAGTAAACAAGTGACAATTTCGTTTCATACGGAATTTATTTATTGAGACATTATTTGTTCGTAACAACACCATCAAATATCGATAAGTCGGATTAATATTGGATTTTGTCAATGCATAATGAATTGTGATCAGACAGACTTACAATTAGTCCTCCGACACTTCATTCTTAATAAGTTGAGTTCGACGATTTTTTGCTTCGATTTATAAACTTTCGTTAAGATCCATGAAAGTGGACTATTATCGCGACGAAACACTTAAGCACGTCCGTTCAACTAAAACTAAACTCAAACTAACAGAATTCGTAATTATATTAGTAGTTTAATCTGTGGTCTTTATCCGGTCATAACAAGCCAAAATTTCATCGATTCTAAACAAGTAATTCCCTTGCCGGCTCTTGGTAAGTTGTCTATTTCAACTTTTTGATCTGATATTTTCATACTTTTACCTAAAGCTAAAAGAGTTTTGATAGAACTTGTAAAAGTTGCCACTAGTTTTGCTCCGTTAAAACGTTCCGAAGCGAGTTAATTAAAATGGTTTTTTTTTGGACATATCGACATTTATGAATAGCACATCCGCTGAGAATACAAGTTAAAACAATTTTGAAAGTAAATTGTATCAAGTTAACGTGCAAAACGGAAACAAGAAATCGATATTGGACTGGATTTATATTACACTAGAGTCTAGTTGAATGGAGAAACAGCCTCATAACAGCAAAAATATGTTCGTTGTTGCATTGGATTTCTATCTTACGATTGAAAGAGTTGAACCACAGTAAAATCGACAATGGTCCAGATATATAAACATACTCAGAAACCAGCTAACCGTTATTGATTACGTTAGCAAACTGAAAGCTTGACTGGATGTAATAGAACTTTGTATACTGGATACCTTCTGGGTAGAAACAGGATAAGTTACACAAACGCTAAAATCAGACAATCTAAGCTTTGTTTTGTAATCTCTACCTCAAAAATTGTTTTGTAATTGCGAGAAGGTTTGATATTGTAAATCTTTCTACTAGTTCGGGTAGGTTAAAGCGAAATTTGTATTCATCAAGCTGTATTTTTAATAACAAATGGAATAAATGTCCAACTCTGTCTAATCCTGGGAAAGTAAGCAATACATTTACTCACAATTTAATAAAATAAACAGAACTAACGCCACTGTCTATTGGGAATAAATAAAGCGAATCTGTACGGATCTATAAAAGCAAGATCTACATTAACCGTCTATTCATTCGTATAAAATTTATTTTAACTGAGACTAAAATCGCTTTTATTTCTACGAAATCAGATCAGTCACCGGCTCAATCTTCAATTGCATTACCACAAAACAAAAAAACCAAACGTAAAATTATTAGATTTGTAACGATTTAAAATATGAAAAAGCAATATTTTTTCAAGAATCTTTGGTAAACTTTTCTAATAAGTTCTCAAGTAATCTTAAGTTTTCCCCCAACAAACGATTCCTTTCATACATTCGATTTTTTTGTGCTCACCTCCGATTCGTTCATTTCACCAACTTTAAATCCTTCTAGCCTTCGTGTGCAGTACGTGTTAAATCATCAATGCATTTAGCGGTTGGATGGCTAATAATACAGGGATGGAAACGGGGGCGAAAAAGGAAATTTTCATTTTTATATCGTTCAGAAAACGGATGGGAAACTCGCCGTCTGTCAACTAGAAATCGTGTTATAATAATACAGGATTTGTGTCAAATGCACTGCACTTTTAACAAGAAAATTAGCAGAAAATTTCAAGTTGTATACACTAAAAAAATCTATTCAATATTAATTAATCTCACCAGGAAGTAGAAATTTGGCTCTCATATTTTATTCGGTTATTGTCAAATTGAAAAAGCCGTTCTAGTTCGGAATTTATAATTCATTATTAATTCATTAAATCTAGCTTTATTGATATGTTAATTTTGGTAAATACTAATCAAAACGCCAATTTTGATCTTATTTAACGTTCCATCATCAATGTATTCAATATGCTGCATGTATGCTTATAATTTATGTTATGATGGTTCGATATTCTGATATGATACAACATTTTAGTTTTTTTCCGACAGAAAGCAGCAATTTTCCGGATGGATTCAGTGAATTTTAGCGACTCCATTACAATCCCACTGATTCCCATATTAAAATCGTCTTTTATTCTTATTGTTGAAATCTTTTTGCCAGCTTTCTCGTATGGCTATTTGTTCAGTATCGTGCGATTTAACATTCAAATATTTGTCTGAAGAGATTTTATTGTTGAGCTAGTTACAAACTAGTCTGCTTTGTTACTGACATAGACACACTAGTACTAGTCATCCGGAACTGGGTTGCTGGACTGTTTTGTGTGTATGTGGTTCAATTGGAGGCACCTGCATCCTGAACATACGATTCGAAATTCTAATGCCTGTTCCTCTCCCACTCTATTGATCTTTGTTAATTAATACTCTCTAGAATCCAACTAGAAATGTTGAAGCAATGCGGGACGAGACATTGGTTTGCTTTATAGTAAAGTTGGTAATGGTAGTGGCAGGCAACAATTCGTTAAAACAATGTAAGTTTGATTTTGTTTGAAGTAACTGATGCATATATAAAGTTGTTTTGGAAATTAAACAATAATCGATACAGTTTTCAATCCTGTGTAAAAGTATGTGGAATATAAATCGTTTCAAGAATTTAATTGAACTGGTTTATCGTTGAATTGGGAATCAAAAGGCATTGATTTTTTTGCTTATTTTAACTGGCAGCTCCTACGGGAGTTGCATGCGCGAATATGAACGCCAATCGGTAGGCGTTATGGATCAAATATTTTACCAAGAAAATAAAAGCAGGCAGTTTGGTCAAGACCGCTCTATTATCTGCGAGATTCGATCTTCTATCCTCATAAACTGATAGTAGGCGGCAATACCTTATTTTGCAATAACAAATAGAATTTAAAT
Organism: Mylabris phalerata; assembly: GCA_020740385.1. Lineage (NCBI taxonomy): Eukaryota > Metazoa > Arthropoda > Insecta > Coleoptera > Meloidae > Mylabris > Mylabris phalerata. Next base: position 3,112,922 of record JAJEOX010000299.1, on the reverse strand, counting down.
TGTAAATACAATTCCCACGGTTAATTGTACTGAACAATTTTCAATCTATTGGCTCCAAACCATTGACGATTGTCTCTCATCTCCCGTCTCCAAGTGAATTGTGTGGAATGTAAGACGCTTTTTCTATGTCATCGTTAAATCAGTGAATTGGAGAGAAGACGCTTTAGACCGGCAAATACCCGAGTCCCGTTTAAAATCCTCACGGGTGATTGTGGTGCTCGGTGGTATGGGCCCCAAGGGTGTTGAAATCCTTGAGAAGGCATGATAGTGTATGTATAGAGGGAGAATCTCATGGGAATTTGACCGTTAATCCATCGCTGACTGAAGCACTAGCAGTTTCTTGAATCACCTATCGCACATAACAATCAACCGCAAAGATCGACTGGTTCTTGACAACGAACCGGGTCGGTTTGCATTGTAGTCCATTGTAGGCTAGCGTAATCTAGATTGTGTCAATTTAGCAAAACTGGTGTTATGGCCAACGAAAGATCTCCTTTGTGGATCACTCCCAACTGTCAGTTGGGGAGTGATCATTATTTAGACAAGAAAATTGAATACTATCATATAGGGGCCAACAGAACAACGGTCTTTATTATTTTTGTTTAAATGATGAAAATAGCTGAGGGTATTTTCCAACCATCGATAAATTCACCACCATTACTGAACAATACCTAAGAGAAATGTTTTCGAGAAGATTAATTGGTCAAAAATATATTTCTGTTTTTTCTACACAATCGACAAATCGAAGAGGGTTTCTATTTTTTTATTTCTTTCATACGATAAGTCGGGCGCTACAATAACAACCCCTGAGGTGTAATATTCGATAGTGGTGATATTTGAGATACATCCAAGATTTTCAAGGACTACTCTCCGATGACCACAATCGATTATTGGGGATGCCTTTTAAGTAAATACTCCATTTCCTGTGGCGTATTATCTTCTATTCTTAACTATAATAATCTAGTAGAAATGAAGCTACAACTAGCTGAAAATTCGGTTTCCTCTCTACTGTAATTTTTTTTTTTTTATTTTACAATAATAGTACCTGTTTCAATTCTGATGGAATTTCAGTCTAATCCCCACATTGAGATTCGTAAATTTCGGATGATGGTAATAATTCAAGTATGTTTCGTTATATCTCGAAGCCCGCTGAGATAATCATTGGAAGATCAAAAAGGCCAAATCGATCTTAATATCCTGTCAGGATATTTGACAAACTAGATCCTTCCAGTGATACTGGAATTAGAGTCCGTCATCGAAATAATTCGGTTTTTAAGCTCGTTATTGGTAGAAAATCTCAATTTCGGTACGAATTGGCCATCATTGGAACGATTATTTGCGGGTAGAGGACGTGTGATTCGGTTTTAATTATTCGAATGTAGTTGTTTTAAAGTTGCGGAAAGCGAACACCTACCGAGTTGCACAAACTTAATTATAAACCATCCGTCAAAATAGTCAAGTTAAACTGTTTGGCAGTGGAAGACAGATTTTGCAATTTTAATTTGTAAACTTTGGAGATGTTCAACTTTTCAAACCGGGCGTTAATGAAGCAAACCGTTGACTGAATTTATGCAACAAAAATGAGCTAAATATTATTGCTGAATTTACAATTCTAAACAAATAAACGCCAAAAAAACAACTTATTAAACGTTTAATGTTCGATTTAAATTATAAAGTGATAGTAGAAATAGGAACGGTAGCACAGAGATGTATTTGAAGTTCTCGTTTTAAAATTAGAGCAACTTCTCGAATGAATTTCGCGGAATGGAATTGCCTTTAAAAAGCACCAACATCAACTTGTTTGCGTCAATTTGCATTATTTAGCATTAAAATGTTTTTAGTAAATTACGTAAATCTCGATGCTATTGTGTCTTATATAATATTAGTATTAAGACATGGATAAAAATTCAATTTCACACTTTGCATTTAAATTGGATCTGTTTTCGACATTAAGATCTAACCGATGCGCTTCTACATTTATAATACACTTCATTTTACCATTGCAACCCCAATTTTATCGATATACACACATATAGTTTAATTTTTCAAATCGCCAAATTGCATGAGCAACTCCAATATCGTCCCCAATCAAACGGATCGAAAGTGCTTCATCTACTCTGAAAATTACAGGCAATATTAGAAACTAAAGCTTTTTATAGGTGGCAAAAAATTGGCAAGATCCACCAAAATCGTCTAGAGGCGTGTCCGTAGCTGTCAAGATGGTGTTGTTTGACCGCTTCTCATCTTTTAGAACGTTTCCAATCAGTGTCGGTCGTATTTCAAAAAAATTGAAGATAAAATTGGAGTTTATTTCAATAATAATACAAAGTTGCGGGAATTTTACCATCAACAATAGAATTCTATAGTCTGGTTGAATTTAGTGTGATTTAATAGTCATATAATAAAGCCGTTTTGATGAATGTAAAGTTACAATTGTGTTTATGATGTGGCGGTTTTTATTTGCTTTTCAGCAGCATATGCAAATTTCCTTGACTATTGCAACAAAAGTATTTGCTTGAGTGAATCATTCGTAATATTGTGAATAGTGTTATTGTCGGGATGGGGAAATTTCTGATGATTCCCAACTAAAATGTCCATTCCGATTTAATTGTCGGTTACAGTAGACCGGTTAAAGATAAACGCAAACTAGACAACATGGGAATGCCTATTATTCTTAATATAATGTTGTTTTTGTTTTAAATTCACTGACTAAATATAAAAGATAAGTCAAATACGTAAATGCGACTGATATTTAATAATGTTTTGTTATAATCGGTAGGTATATGGAGTTTAAATTCAATTTCATTCTTTGATCTCTTCTAAACAACGTAGAACCACTTATATTGATGTTTCTGCTTTGTATTTTGTTTATGTTGAACGTATTTTCATCATATTTTATTGAATAAAAGTTACGTTGATGCTCTCATGAGAAATCGCACAAATTACACGCCAGCTAATAATGTTTCTTATAAGATCGGTAAATAGTGAATGAAAGACATGTTACTAAACATACGATGGTAGATAGTGCATTTGGAACTTTTCCCACAGGGTCCAGGATTCGAGTAACTGGATCAAACACAAAATCTAACAGATAACGAAAATGCCCCAACTTCTTCGTACTAGTAAGCATTGATGAATAAAACAAAAATTGTTAATCGAAATAGAAAAGTAAACTTTTGCTCGAAATGGAAGGGAAATAATTTCACATTCAACTTGGAAATATCTTTGATACAAGCGCAATTTCAGTAAACATAGAAAATATAAATGTGAAATCCGATTTCGTTTTCTTGTTTCGTTAAATTACAACCTAATCATTAACTATGGAAAATTGATCGGCTTTTTTGAAAGTTTGCAATTGAATGGTGGCGAAATTGTTTCAAATAAGTTTGGCAAAAAATTGACACGTTTCTTTTGCTTATCGAATTTCTTGTTAACTGAAAGAAAAACGTGAACTGTTGGAAGTTTTAGCATAGTTTCTAGAGAAATCAATCTGTGCAAATACAACATCTTTAGGAAGCTAATCGTCGCATCCTCGGTGAAAACCCCAAATCCGATCCTTGTACATAGATTGTGAGGCATCCCGTTTTCATTATAGTTAGCGAGATCGGTTTTCATCACATCCGTACTGATGGAAATTGAGTTTAAAATATTTGAACAACAGGCTCTAATAACAACAACAACAATTCGAAAAAAAATCAAATTAAAGTAGTGAATTTAATGAGAATTTATGCATGCGTGTAATTAACTAAGTTTGTGTATTTCGATCGATCGCTGGATAAACATGAAATATCACTAGTCACGTACTAAATACCATCTACCTACATAATACAATCAGAATGGGGAAGTTTACCAAGTGGTTGCAAGCATGTAATCGTATCATTCCAGAAGGATTTTGTAACGTTCCAGCACTGAAGAAACGTTTTCAATAGCAAGAGAAACGGCTTCACATTTGTGGCAATCTTGGGATAGTCTCTATAGAATTCACTATGTACGATAATATAACCGTGTTCTGTTTTTGATAATATCCAATTCGAACAATTTGTGCGGATAAGCATTGTTTCTAATACCAGATAACTCACTATTTAGATCGACATCTCGACGAACTCTTACATCAATTATCTCGACTTAGTTGGCTCCAAAATGAGGGATAATAAAGAGACGATTAAAAATGATTTTATATCGAAGTTGCATCAAGAATATCTACAATGTTTAAACTTTTCCCAACAATGTTTCATAAAATTTCGCCCTATTTTCGCTAATTTGATAGCTAGATTGTGGATCGTTCATATTAATTTATGTTTGTTGTTAACGTCAGTCTAATACAGCCATCAATTAATCCGCTGGTCATTTACAGATTTCTAAAGTGTGATTTATGATTTTTATCAAAAATCGGATGCGATTTGTAGTGTATTAGAGGCAACTTTCGACAAATATTCTTTAATTCAATTTTTACGTCCTTTATACAGATTTCATTTGCTCTTATTTTATTTAAAGTATATGCTGATATATAACATGTACGAAAATACGTCCGGATCTGTTTCTCTTCTTTGCTTTCAAAGTAATCGATTCGAATTAGATTGGTATATTTTTGCCGTATCTATTCGAATCTCTACCGTTTTCAAGGTACATCTGTATTATGTGTCGTTATCAAGATTGTTCACAGAGAAAAAAACACGAATTTCTGTGGAGAGAGATAGTTGGGAATATAAAAAGCATCTACAATGCTTTTTCAAAACGGAACTCTGATCGTATTGATAAAAGAAAAAGTCAATAATTGACAAAAGGTAAAGATAATTGGAAAAATGCATTCCAAAAGTAATTGCGCACTCTTTAATACATTACGATTCTTCAAATTGATCGCATTGTCTTGTTGGAAATTAAATTACAACGATTCTGTACGGGTCGCAGGATTGCGACTTTTTCACTTTTACAAATAGAGAAGTCTCAAATATCCACCAATTCTAGACAGTTAGCCTGATCTATGCTGGAATGAAAGCCGATTGAAGAGCAAAATGCGAAGCTTAAAATCCTATTCATATTTCAATTGGCGCTTGTCGATTAAACCATACATAGACAAATATTTTAATTAACCGAACTGTAAAAACCTACTGAATATGTAAAAGTAACAACCTAATTGTATGGTTTTTCTCTGAATTGAAATTCTCTTTTTTCGATTTGAATTTTCCAATTCTAATGACACACATGTCGGCATATTACATTTGAATCGGGATGGAAATCTGGCCGAAAGCCAGATCCAGCTGGATATATTTCTGTTCCATATATATATAAAAATAGTATTTGTTAGTTATGGAAGCTTTTCCTTGCCATTGATTTCAATACAATACAATCGTAAAGAGAAATTTATAAATATTCTTGTAAATATAATAGAGAATACTTTATAGTGAAGAACGCCCAACATTAGAAATGTCTACTTATCGAACTTTTTAGTGGAATATTTAATATTCTAAACATTCTATCTTGATTATAAACATTGCAGAATTTATAATACGCTAATACCTGGAAGCTACGATTAACTTCCAGTATCTTTCAGTAAATTTAAGATGAAAATCTAATTTGGCTCAGTATATTAAAATATTTTATATTAAAATAGATAAGATACATTTGTTAAATTAAATGCGACTAAATTGAAACGAGATCTTCGATAAACAATGAACCGTGAATTTAATTCTATGCATAATTGATGAACACATCCAAAACATCAACCAAACAAATTTAAATTTCAAAAATTCACCTGTCGGCATTCTTTTATTGCACAATATGAATATATTTGTCCAATACAACAGGTGTATACTTTTCCTAGAACTACCCCAATATGCTTATGGTATACACGTGTGTTTAATAAAATCCCATATTTTTACATAAGTTTATAAATAGGAATAGAAATATCCAAATTTGAGCAATATTGACCAATATTATCAATTGGCGATTTTAATTCTTATATTTGCTTCAAGATAAAATAAAGACTTGAAATAATAATGGGAGCTAATGCTGCCGGTCGGAGTAAGGTTAAACTAGTTTTCAACTCATTGTCAGTTGAGTTGTTCAACGTTCTAGTTTATACATTTGGTCAGCATAGTTTTCTGGTAAATTTGTTTCAATGGTTGATTGTGTGAAAGAGGAATGGCCAGTTTCTACGGTTCGTTACGGAACATTTGCAACATCTCTATTATCATTACAGATTATAGTCCAAATACAAATTACTTCGATATTAGCCTGGCTTCAAAGTTATGTTATAAGTGTAACTTTCCATTTTTTTTGTCTTTAATTAATCTTGCAAAGTTTTCGCATTTTATTGCTAAGAAAGTGAGCATTTGTTGGAAGAAAAATCGCATAGCCTTGTAGAATGGGAGTGACATTTGAGTTGTTTTTTTGTTCGGCAATTACGGACAGAAAAGGCAAAATTAATATTTAATATCAGCGATATACTCTTTAAACTAAAATTTCCAGCAAAAATTACAAGTCGGTCAAACTCTTAAATCAAAATCGCGTTACACTGTGGCATTTTTCCGTTTATTGACGCCATATCGATGGATTTGTCGCAATACTAAAGTATTATCCGACTCAACAACGATAAAATCCTTTTAAACTGCTTCATTCATCGATACTGGAGCCGTTTTAAATTCTTAGTTTTATTTCGATGTATTTTCCAATTTTTCGGAAGAATCAAAGTGAAATAAATCGAATACTGCCGATTGTTCCAGGTAATTTTCATGATTCGATTTTGTAATCGTTGACCGATCCAAACAATCATGCTAATTTGTCGCATGAGCCTCTTGCAAGGAGTTTGGATGAGAAAATCAATTTTGTATTCGATTTTCAATTTCACCTCAGTTTTTATTATAAATAAGCTATTAAAGTCGAGATTGGTGAGGGGATGGAGATGGAGATATAGTCCGTGAATTGGGAAGTTCCATTCTTGTTTTTACAATCATATTCTATAGATTTCACACTTACTGATTATAATCTCAATAGATTCTGGTTATGTGGTTTTGCTTTAATGTCGGTAGAGAGGTACATGATATTTATAACGTAATCTGGCCGCCTGGGGCTTCTTGCTATCAACTCCTGTTTTGCCATCCTTTAACTAGAATACCCAAACTACAATATATGATTCCCCTATACTTATACACCGTCGCTATATTACAGTTGTATATGTATTACTAGTATAGTGTATGCACGCTTTGTCGCATAATAAAACGACTACGCGCTTAGATCTACCAACATGTATGTTTTTATTATTATTAACTGCCACTGCTTGTGTTTATTATCTGACATTTCGTGTTGGGGCAAATTACGGTTATCTTAGAAATAAAAGTCCAAAAAATCGTTGAATTTCAAGCAATTGCCACTGTTAAAGATCGGTAAACACCGAACGATTACCATATTTTTGCATCTCTTTTTCGGTTCAAAGGAGCACAACTACTCGATTGATGACTTAACGCTCTTAACAAATTTAGAGATCCTCTTTATCAATCAAATAGCTTAAATGATTCTCTATCACCAATGCAAGATTGGATTATTTACAAATTTCAACCACTAGACGCCTTTACAAAGTTGAAAACCTTTGTAATCGAACGCAACAAAATCCATTACTCATAGTCGAAGCTTTATAAGTGAACATTTGTCAATACTTAAACTAAATCTAGGTTGATTAATGGAGAAAAAAATCAATAATTGGAAAGTATTTAGAAGTCTTGTAGCGTTAGAGAATCGTTATTAAATTCACATTTTCCGGTATTTGGGGCGCGGATTGGGAAATTGCGTGCCTTTCCTGTTGTTGCATAAACAAAATTAGTAATTTTGAATTTGGATTTGCCATCGAAATTTAACAATTATTTCATAGCTATGTTAAATCGTGTTCAATTGTATTTTTATTAATGCAAATTGCGTCGAGTTTGATATAAATGTCTACTTGATAGACGAGTGGTAATATTTCATCAAACTGTAGGCTTTTAACTAATGCGGTTGCATTTCTACAAAGGCTTAGAATAGGGGAAGTTTAAGCGTTGTTTTGAACTGCCTGCGGTATTAATGTGCATTTTTAAATTTTATTACAACTATACGTCTAGTAGCTGCATCAAGAAGCCCATTTTTCGAAATTAATTCCACCGTATAGAAGTTTATTTGTCGAAATATTTCTCCATTCTACAGTAAATATTAAATAATACACCAGAGGATATGTACCTATATGTATATGGATTATATTTCAAATGTTGTTAACAAATAAAACGTTTTTTCGTTTTTAACTCCGCATGACACGGTACAATAAAATATACCGAATAATGTGGGATAGATGTGTTGAAAATAAGAAAACTATTCCGTTGTTCAGAAAACCTGAAATGGACATTTAAACTACAATAAACCTGTAACTCTTAATGGAGATTTAACGTTTTGTGGTTTTCGTTATGTTTTTACTGATAGTTATACAGAAGATGGAAAGAAAATAACAAGGTAAACGAAAGGCGAATAAAAAGAAATAAAACCTCCCATATAATTGTCATTTAGATGCACTTTAAACAACAATTACACTAGAAATAATATTAACCCAATCTGGCACAATCAAAACCTAAACGAGGATAATTCCGCCTAGCGGGCTCTATTAGGATTCATGGTTTGTGGTCGTTTTAGCCTGTATACAATGTTCTTGACAAATGGTCGCCCCTATTTACATCAATTGTTTCGTTATCTAAACTAGTTTTCAGCTGAACAAATATTAGAAAGGATTCCGCTAATTAATTGGCATTATTGTAGTGGTAGAGTGTTTTTCTGCATTGCTCTCAAAACGTTTGATTGTTTACTGCCATCGCTTCACTATCATCAGATTAATTATGTCTGGAGAGACGTAATTAGTGTGCATGTTTAGATGGGTAGCGTGACCCTCCCAGCTTTTAAAGCTTGAAACCAGAAGTCGGCTGTTTAAAGTACACATGTCACAAAGTTAAATGAGCTACATGACAACTCTATGCTATGCAAGATAGCATCAAACAATACTGCTACAATTCCGTATCATTCTAAAATTCGATTCTATCTAAAACAAGTATAATTAAATGCGAATATTAAATTTAAAAACCAATTTATTTCGATGGACTCTATACGGGAAAATGGGCGGTTTTCGTGAGTTTTTTCCGATTTCATTTCACTTGTCGCTTCGTTCCAACAATTTCCATCTGGTGGGATTTATTTATGCAAGCCTAGAGGTGTTAAAACCGTATAGCCCAGCTAACGTTGAGCTTTCTAACCAGGACTACAATTTCCAACAGCACATTAACTTAACTTGTTGAATTGTGTGTATGTATTGTGGTCGTTCAACTTTCTTCACTTTTGAAAAGAATGTGTGTGTGCGAGTTAACTGAACAAAAGTCCAACACAATCACGACGAAAAAATAACTCGACGTGTTCCCATCAAGTTGTTTTAGAAAAGAACTACATTCCAGTTTATGAAAAGACTTGAAGAAAAACACGCTTCCGTATCTCGTCACCATTCATACAATCCTATTATTGTTGAACTTATTAAGTTTTTATTATTAGTTAACACGTCGAAATTAATTGCGCTTTTCCTTCGGTTTTGTCGGTTGTACTGGATTAGATTTAATGTTGGATTTGATTTTCGGATCGATGTGGAACAAATTCCAAAACGGTTTGAAAATAATTACGAACAACCCTTTTCTAATCAATGCCAAATTAAAACGTAAATAAAATGCTTTGGTTGGAGTTGGTTATCTGCAATGCGTGAATTACCGTATCAGGCGGTGGTGTTACCTATTCTAACACACAATTTTAAATGTGTGATAATTCAGTCGTTAATCAATCAAGGCCGCATTATAATTAGTCAAATTTATCGAAGTTTTCTCTTGGAAACCGTACCCGAATCAATTTATTTCTCAAGTTAAAAACGTCTAATTCGTTCCACAATTTTGCGATTCCTTTTAATATTTGTGGGTTACTCAATGTGGTTGAATTCGACAATAGAGACGTGTGTGGAAATTCGATTATATTGTTCGATCTCCGGAAATTGCTTCTTAACAAATTTCCTTTTTTTTTTAATAAGTGATGTTAATATTCGAATTTTGCAATAATAATTTCAGACATTTCAACCATTTAATGGTGGTCGTCTAGCTCGTAACTCCGGAATTTCTGTAAAATTTGAACACTGTTTCTACTCCGATTTCTGCAGCTTTTTAAAACGGATAGAAATAGAAAATTTTTAATAATCGATATCTCCCTTGTTTGACAAGATATTGCAATGAGTATAGTAGCATTAGAAAGCGCATTTTAGAGGATCTGAAAGTTTTTTTATTTTGAAAAATTACAATTGAATTCTGAGTTGCAGAGCAAAATTTTGGAGCATGAGTTTTTTCATTTTTTCCATATTTTCCCCTACAACTTAGCAAATATTATCGATTATCAAATCATTTTCTTAAAAATATATGCCGAATCTAAAGAGCTTTTCACAACTAAGAAATTCTTCAATCGGTTTGCTAGTTTTCCGGAAAATTGCCAGAAACTGGAGCGCCCATATTACTTTTTTTCACTAATTTGAATCATCGATATCTCACTTGTTTGTGTAATGAATATAGTACCATTAGAAAGAGCATTTCAAGGAGTATTTACAAGCGTTTTTGTTTAGAAAAATTTCAACTGTACTTTGGCTTACAGAAGACTATCTTGGAGCATGAGTATTTTTTTCAGTTTTTCACATTATACAGAAAATTAAAAGACTTTCGTAAATCTCCAAGAAATCGGTAAATGGATTTGTTAATTTTCCCTGAAAATTGACGATAATTCTATCCAATTATTTTGTACGTGTTAATTCATTTTGTTTATTTCTGTTTCCGCTTCTGTTTCTGTTTTTACTCTTTTTCCATTACAATAAATTAAAAAAAACCTGTTTTCAATGCTGTTTCTGTTATATTTCTATCGTTTAATGTCTGGAAAAGCGATCGAGTTGGTCGTATTGGTGGAAACAAACAAGTACAACAATTCAGACGATAATTGGTAGAAATAAACTAGAAGATTATTTACCATAAAGTGAGAATATGAGTTTGCAGGTTTGAATTATAAATTGGGTTTAATCGTTTTGTTGTCCATATATAACCAGTTTAATATGGTAATATAAATAAAATAAATTACAATGTAATTTTAATCAGAATTGTATAATCGATAGAATTTTAAAAATGAATAATTCCCCCTTATAAATTCTCTAATGCTTAATTACAAAATTACAAACGTGTTCAAGCTCGAAATTTGCCTAGAATTGTAACGAGTAAGTCTCCTATAACCAGGCTAGTATAAAGAAATCAGATTAGTAGAGTTTATCGTATAAAACCAATTTGTTGAACTTGAATTACAAAGTTTAATTAACAATTAGTAGACGATTTTTCGTAACTATCAAGCTTTTAATAGTCTCAATAATACTGTAAAAATATCCCAAATAAATGGGATATTCTTGTAGACGGTTGTGAAATTGTGGAATAAAATTCGTACCGTTTTCTAAACCGTTTCATTCGCATTTGAGAAACAATAAAGTTATTTTCTTGATTTCCAACGTTTATGTCTTGTTATATCCCGAAATTCTGGCATCAGCCCTTGGTAATATAGACTTGACATCTATTGTGAAAATGATATTTTGGGATTCGTATAAAGAGTTTCTAGAGAATATTCATGATAAAGGTAAAATAATTTTCAGATAAATATATACATGCTGTTATTTCTCCTTTTGTTTATGTGTATAGATGCGTACATTTCAACATTATTCAAGTCTATTCCGCACCTTTTTCGTTTCTATTTTTCATTGTTTACGTTTGCAAGTTGTTATTTACAAAGAACATTCCGACACGGTAAACTACAGAAAAATTCCAATATGAAAACGGGGTGTGAGTTGAGTTACTCATCATTTGTTGTATTATCACCATGAATTGTAACAGTAGTGATAAAAGAACGAAAATCTTTGCCACAATACGACAATAACGCGACGAGCTTGTACAGGTGTTGGGGGTAAAATGCGATACTCCGTGATCTGCCGTTGATAACACAATTGCTGGATAATTTCCATATTTATAAACCCAATTATTTCTAGTTAAAATGCGGTTTCCAAAGGGTTTTTTACAGTAAATACAAAGAGGAAAATCACTCGATTGTGTTCATTGTCGATAGAACGTTAGTCGCTTTTCCTCTTCTGTGTGCCTTGTTAAGTGCCTCACACACATCAAATCTATTACCTAAAATTCCAAGTACACTCTTTTGTTGTAATTGATTTACAGACTGGTCGATTCTAAAGACTAGAAAATGTACTTCGACTATTCGAGATTATGTTTGTTATCGACGGTTACATTTCCGTCGATTTTCTTTCAAAACAACTAATGCAATCCAAATAATATTTAAGGTGGAATTCTATCGATTTTTATGGTTTTTTTATCGGGCAACAATTACATCGCCGATATAATTGCAATGATCGACTTGATTCAAGGGAAACTTTATAAATGGCTGAAACGATCTCAGGAACCATTATAGATGATTGAGTTTGAACAACTGATACGGTTACTATAGCAACCTTTGATGGTTGTTAAATATTTTTCAAATGTCAAGATAACAACAATAAATATATAGAAGGTCGGATTTATCAATTTTATAGAAAGCTTTCAGATGGAAAACAATAAGATTGGTTTCATCGTATTTTTTATGTGTGACAGGTAAACTTGCTTGTCTTATCAACGGCAAAAACTTTCATTTCATCGGCGAGAATAGCAAAACTTGTGGAAGTTTTGTGGTAGATGGACACAACGATCAAGAATCGCCGACCTTACCCTACTTCAATTATTGTACACACTCGAGAGCCCAGCATAATATATTATTTTCGAGTTTTCTCCGTCTTTCTCCTTACTTTTTTCTATGCGAATTCGAATAAAAATGATCCACTTTTCCCAATTTGTGGGGTATTTCCCAAATGGGTATAGAATATTTTCTAAGAATGATGATACCTGACAAATAGCATACGCTACTACTCAAGTTTTGCATCCCAACCGAGATCCATCAGTGTGAAAAGTTTTGATTAACGAATTTCGAATGACTAGAAGGTGTAAAAGATCGTTTGTCGGGTTGTCTTGCACAATTTCCTATCCACTTAAGTGGTTCTTGGCAAATACAAAATACAACCATTTTCTAAACAGATACTAGATTGGAGGTGGAAATGAGGTTTTTTTATTATTCGTCTTTTCTATTTGTTTCTTTGTTTGTTTGAGCCGATTGGAAATTTTATCGATTCCGACCATTATTGTATACACCTATATATGAATTATAATTTAGGCCCTTTGGCAGGGCCAATTCGTATATATCATTGTAAACACGAAGCTGTTTTCAACAGTAAAATGGTTTTACAGACCATAATTTAAATCGATGCGATCGCTTTCATCCGGCTTGTCCGCAATAATTGACTGCCAGACAAACAAGAATCAAACGCAGTGGAGTTTATGACTTTTGTTACCGATTCCACTATAAATAAATCGAATCAAAACGATTTTTTCTACGACAATGCGGAATGTCTTACTTTCGATGAGCCAAACCGGTGTTGAAAGTGGCACTTTACCGCACTAGTGCGGAAAATCCAACTTTCCGCACTAGTGCGGCAAAGTAACTTTTCCGCACTCTACTTTCCACACTACTTGTTCCTTACCGACAATAATTGTTTTCAAGTACAATTTTGGATTTTTCCATAAATTGTACTTGACTTGGGATTCGAACCCAAGACTAACCGTTTCGAATGTCGACTTGCTTACCACTGCGCCACTCGCGGTTCAAATTTAAATATATTAAATTGTCTTTATAACATAATTTTGACATAGACACTTGTTTATACTGTAGTCATAGTAACTCTCCTTACATTTAAAGTCAATGGTAGGTTGATAATTATTAAAAATTTTATTAGTTAGTTTTTATTTAATTTTTTTAATTATTTTCCGCGATTTTGGACTGTCGTAGAAAAAAATAGTATACAATACACGGTCAGAAAGTTTCGTTGCAGAACTCGTGTGAACGTTGCAGCACTCGCTTCGCTCGTGCCGCAACGTGTTCACACTCGTTCTGCAACGATTAACTTTCTGACCTTATATTGTAATATACTATTTCGATACTAATTAACATTTCCAATAAATATGGAAACAGTTCGATAATTGCATCATTATAACACACATTGGTAATTAGACAATCCAATAACAACGAATTTTCAACAAATAATTGTAATGATAATTGAGAAAAACAACGATAAATTGTGATTTTTGATGCATATGGTGTACGATAAACTAGCGACTTTCAGATTGTGTGTAGAGACCTAATAAGGAGAAAAACAACAGGTAGCCAGAGAATTAACACAATTCGTTTCTATTATAACGAAATTAATTACAGTATTCACGCAATATTCTAATAAAGATAAATTGCACAATTTCTATCTATTTAATTTAGAATAATGTTTGATTATCTTTCAGTTGCTATAATTATTAAGCACGACATCAACATTTATCTTGCGATAACCAATTTCTATTATAAAAAAGCATATAACACGCAATAATTTGAGTAAATTCATTAATATTAATGGAAACCCCCATTTGAAATTGAACACAATTGTTTGTACAAATAGTTTCGAAATAAACAAATAATCGTAATTAAAAGGTTTTAAATTTCAATGCAAACCGTCACGATTCTAATTAGCGTACAATAATTTCGATACAAGCAGTTTGGAAAACTTCAATTAAACAATAATTGAGTTTATTGAATTTTAATTGAATTTCCTAAATACATCTGTAAAGCAAACAATTAAGTTGAAACGATAAGACGATACCGAAACGAGTCGAAATTACCGCAATTTTTCTAATTCTACCCTCTTTAAATTTGTTTAATCGATTAACGAATTAATTAAAAAGCCAACTTACCAATTGTTGGATCCATTACGGCTTCTGTGATGGTAAGAATTGTTGAAAGTACGTAAATCAAATGTTTGAACGCCATGGATACGATGTTGGTTCGTCGACCGCGTGCCGCATGCCGACTGACGCTGTACGTCGCGACGCTTAATGTGGTCAAAACCATCAAGCGCATGCGTTTTTGTTAAAAATCCCTGACCTATACAATGTGGAACAATCATCACTATATACTTACTAGATTTCATCCATTTATGCTTTTTTATACCGTCTTTATAAACATCAGTAGTAATACTGTAGGGGTTGGAAAAATGAATTCTACATGAAGGGTACATTAAAACTGGTTATTTTGACTTATTTAATAAAAAATACAGCTCGAATCTTTGATATTAAAAGCATTTAATATACATAGGGTGGGTAAATGGACATTTCGGAAAAATCCCAGCATTAACCGTAAAATATAATTAAATCTAAATGGGGGTTTTAATTTTAAAAAGACCAACATTCTGGTATTTGTGAACAACTCAATTTCATCATTTCTATTCAAAATACAGTAAACTTACTATCTCTATAAGATAGTCATCTGTGTGCTTTTCAACTTAGTTTGAAGATGTTTGTTTTATTCGATTCAGTCAACTTGACTTTCAGGTGGTAATGTCAATAACAACACCACGATAAGATGTCTATAGACTGACAAGGACGAAAATCTAGTTTATATATAAAGGAAATCACTAAAGACAGTTTTTTTGTTGATAAGGCAATATAAATTTCAAACAATTATAAGATGGTACTTGTCTTAATGGAGTTTGAAAAGATTCCTGTAGTTTTTCACACGACTACCTGGAAATCTCTAAACGAGACACAGACTATAAGAGGATTATCGTTGACCTAGAAATTAAATTAAAAAAGGCGTTTTACCAAGAATAAATAAATCCGTTCGATATCGCTTGAAGTAACACGATTTCGTTCACAAAAATTGCCTATTTTTGTTACAAAATTACAAATACTGAAATTCGAACTTTATACGGTTAGTATTTTGCAAATTTTAAGAGATGTTTGCTATTTCTAGTGACAATTATCTGAGAGCTAAAATACTTGCGCTGTAACTTGCGCAATGGTTGCACTATTCAATTGTGTTAAGAGATATTGAAAATACGGACTTGTTGCATTATCGTAAAATTTAACAGATGCTCAAAAATCGTCTATTTTCCCCCTAAAATCTCTAAAACTCTCAACTAATTTCGGGTTAATTGATAGAAGTTGAGCGTTGTTTGTTTAATCCCGACCGTATTCTATATAGATTTTTTGTGCGGCCTCCACTCTGTTAAGAATACTTTCCTCCCTTAAGAGTTTCACTCTCGTATCTCTCTAGTATGATAAATATGTGTTTTGTTTTTCCACCAACAAGTCTATTTACTGTGCTATATTTATCATTTTTCTTATTTTCGCCAGCAGGAAGCCTATTGATCTTTCCTCGCTACGTAATTTTCGTTGAAAGATTTTCCTAAAAATATTTACTCGGTCAACAGTGTTTATTTCTTTTTCGTTGCAATTAATAGTGCAAGATATAGAGTCTGGGCAATATTTATTGTTGACATTGCACTATCAGAAATTTTAACATGAAATTGTTGAAAGTTTGTGTTTTAGATAAATTGTTAAAAAAGTTGTTGATATACATGGTTGATATATCTAAGGAGGGTGATTTTGAAGGGGAGTTTCTATAGCAGGTGAAAGATGCTTGGTATTTTGATAAATTGCCACGAATTTAACCCATTTTCAAACATCCCAAACGACTCTTTTATCTGCTAGAAACTGTCTAGATGTCCCCATCCAATCTTAATCCAAATAGTGGAGAAATGATAGCTCTCCACCACTATCCACCCTGTATATTTCATGCAGTTCGATGTGGTCGAATTCAATCAGTATCATCGTTTTGTTATTTAGAACTCTTTGGATATCATCCGGCGGGAGCGCGAGAGAAAAAAGCTCAAACATTTCTTTCGTATATAATTGAATTCAGTTTCCAGTAGGAAGCGACCATCGTATTTTATTGAAATGAAGTCGCAGGTGGTAACAGTTCGATTTTGGTCGAGCTTATGAAACTAAGCACAAGTGGAAACGGTGAACCGTATATAAGGTAATAAGTCACCGTGATAAACCAATGGAGCCGTTATAAGGTGAAACAAAAAGAGATATAGGTAGGTTTTTGAGGGCGGAATAGTTATAAAAAAACTGCTTTGTAAATATACATATGTATGTTGAATTTCTCAACATAGATTTGTGTCTTTGTGCAGTTGATTTACGGAGACGTTTAGAAAATCGCTGAAGCTTGTGTAGTGTGTTGATGCCAAACTAGACTAGTCGTGAGTGAGTATACAAGAAGATAGAGAAGTTGGTGTAATCGAAAACGGCTCCCTTACAATGAATTAATCTTTTTTCTTTCCACACTTTGCTTTCTCGGCAAGTGTAGACTGGAGGGCAAATTCCGATCGAATCGATTCGTTGGTGAGAATTTAGTGGATTTTTACGATTTTAATGTAAATTAAATAAATTCAACATATTCGTTTTCTGTTTTCCCCTTTCAAGCTACTTTTCATCACGTATTCCAATTACATAGTATTGCAATTGCAAATATTGAATCTCTTAGCGTTTTCTAAATTAATGACTAAAAGTAAATTGTAAAAAGCAATTTCAATGTACAGAAAAATCAACATGCTCGATCATTAATTTCGTTTGACTATTGACTAAATGGAATAGCTACTTTACCAATAAAAAGACCGGTGAGAATCCTTTGAAATGTTGCATCTTATTAAATTGTACTTGGCATAAACCATGCCTGAAAAACTACAACTTTTACAATGTTGTTATACAAATACAACAAATTGTATACATTTCTATTGGAGAATTTTCGAAATAATTTCCAAGGAAATTGTGAATGGTGTGTGTATTGCAGAAAACTAAACGCTAATTACCATCATTACTCTCTGTGAAATTTCAAGGCGAATTTGGAATGAAATTACTTCAAAATTCTTCCAGTTTATACTTTGACTAGTCCGAATTTGATCTGCCAATTAATTTTACACCGTCTCACACTATCACAATACATGTATGAAATTCATATAGACGTATGATGTTAATTAAATTTTAGTCTAGCTAGTAGTAAATATACCGGCTTGCTATCAATCACGATAGGTAGCAACCACAATTAGTAATTATACTGTTAATAAATTTTGTTGATCATCAAAAATTGACTGTTCTAAAATAAATACGAACGTGTGAATTTTAAACAGGACAGCCCAATGTTATAATTGATTGAATTTTTCCATTTGATTGATTCGTTCAAATATCAAAATATATTCACAGTTTTCCATTATTGCAACTGTCGGGCAAAATAATATCCAATTGGTTTGTTGGCCTTAATCTGGAAATATGAACGAAAGTCATGAATAGGGATCAACAGACATTTAACAGTTTGATTCCTTCAACCAATTTTCAATTTAAAATTTAATCATGGAAAGTCTACATAATTGAAATGTTGGGCGATACTGGCTGTAGCCAATTTGGATGTTTTTAGCATTCACAACTTGTACCTGAATCAAATTGCTAAATTTTTGAATAGAAGTGGGCGAACACTCTAATCGAATTTCTAGAAATACTCCAATCAAATATTTACGACAATATTAATGACTTGTTGTCGATAATTTAAAACAGGATCTTTCTTTTTTTTATTTTTTTATATTCGATTCGTATTAATCTTAGTGTTACAACCACTAGGAACGGAATGTTTCCCATGGGCGGCACAAAATGACCGCTCAACTTGTCCCTTTCACTAAGATATATTAAACTCCATCCACCTAACGATTTTAGAGATATTTCTAAATTGAATGACCACTATTTTACAGTACACATATCAAGAATTCTAAATTCCTTGCAAACAATCTCTCTATTCTGTATTTGCCACAACTGAGTCGTAGATTTCAGTAAATTTAAATTCAAGTATATTTGAATGATAATAGAATAACGATGCTACTTATATTCTAGGCAATGTCAGATTGTTGAGGCGAGGAAAAGCTGTGAATGCTGTGATAAGCTATGTAAGCTAGTCTGTTGAGTTTCTCTATAAGCATATAATAGGGCTTGCTTGGCTAGGATCGGCGCTTATAATAGAAAATATGGCATTCGTGATGGTGGGAATCTGCGTGTTATCCACATTTACAAAAAAATCAACGATTTCCAATCATCAAAGTAATAGTGCTGCAATTTCCAGCGAATAGCGGTATTCTGTAAGTATAAATGATCATCGGCTCTAGATAGGGCCTCCTTGTGCAGGTGTGCAGGTTGTGCATCGCACAAGGGCGGTTTATTAAGAGGGCGGTATTCTGTTCACAAATATACAAAATATCGTCAATTTGCAGGGGATGGGGCGGTTTTTTAAGTTTTGCACAAAGGCGGTAAGGAGACACCCAGCGACCCTGCTCATCGATTCTAATGCAATTCGCTGTAACGTTATAAAAATCTATTGGCGTGAATAAGTGGAATCGCAGTGAAATAATTCATGTGAAATTAATCAACAATAGCTATTATCAATTTTTCCGTAACAATAAACCAAAAATATAATTTCAATACATAACACGTTTAGTGGCATAATTGAATCGATATATGAATGTGCATTTTTACTAACAAATCATGCAAAAATCATTCTTTTATCATGTATATTGAAATATATTTGTTAATAAAATGCACAAAGGTACTCCTGTATGTTGCTCGATTTTATTTTGTCCGACTTTTTTAGGATTTTCTATACATATATTTTGTATTCTGTTTCAGTAATTTGAATCGTGATTGGTTGATTTCCACAATTCAATTCAATTTTGATGTTATCACAGGGAACTTTTGTCTTCGCGTAATGGAAAAATGGCGAAATGTCTCAATGTTTCTAGCTATCGCTCGACTGGTCATTCAATATTTTTTATCAACATTCATTTAATCTCGGTTGAAAATATGAAAATTTATCTAGTAGTTTGAGACAAAGGTAAATGTTAACTGAATCCGACAATTCGCGGTGGATTATTAAAACTTTTGCATTGTAACAATAGTCGGGAAAGTTTCCTCGTCTTTACTAAAAGAAATAATTAGAAAAAAGACCGTTGAAAAATGATTTAATTACAATTCAACTCTTCAACTAAAAACACACACAGTTGTTATAATTTGTTATTTTTCAAGAAATCATCTATTGTTTGATAGTAACAAATGCGATGTATTTCAGACGAGACGTTTCATGAATAATATTCAGCATCTTATGTCATTGTTTAGAGATATTCCCGCTGAAGCCTCCAAGATGGATTGTCCTTTTGTTATTAATTTAATTATTTAGTATCGTCCTAAATCACTCGAAAATCCTTGTTGTTGTTGTCACTGTTATTCGACAATAGAAAAGCATATTTCACACATTAAGCTACAATAAATTACCAATTTTTCGCCCCTTATAACACGTGAATATAAAAATAAATACACGTGCATATGTACGGCTCGAAAATGGCAACAAACACGTATCAAACATCCAAGTAAACGATATTTTAATGAGTTTATAAGTTCACCACGTAACAGAAACGATATAATCATTTATAAATGAGAAATAATTTATCTCGACTGATAAAATTTCCATCATCTTATGAATTACAGATTTTTCAACTATAATTTTGTTATTTTGTTGTAATTAAACTGTTTAATAAGTCGTTAAACTGTCTGGGACGGAAATGTGAATCAACTCTATCTCAGAGATCTGGTATAATTCTTGTAGTTCAGGATATTAACAGCTTAGTATCAAATGAATAGATTTCGAATGTTCAATCAAACTCGATTTAAATTAATAAATTGATAAAGTTTAATAGTTTCGATTTGATCAAAGCTTGATTTGGAATCATTGCAATTGATTATGCGAAATCAATTATTGGTTTAAATACAGTTTCCTTTTAGTTTTCGTGTTGGATGTTGTGAATCGTTGCAACTAGGTGGCGTGTTGTTCTCGATTTTATTCAGCTGAAATTTCAGTAATCCAGATCGTAAAATACACGAAATTTCTTTTTATGATTATCGTTAATTTGCATAAATGTTGGTTGTGCGATAGTTGTTTGCCACAAAACTTGTTATTGTTGAAAGTTTTAATCCTTAATTATAGAGTAAACAAATTTTCGTTTATTAGATTTGTTTGCCTGTTTGAAATATAATAGTAGAATTGTGGATTATGTTTGAACATAAATCCAAAAAGGATTTCCGCATGTTTTATTGCTAATCAATTCAAAAGCAAAATTCTAAATAGATTCGTTGTTTTTACTGTTGGTAGAAAGTTCGCGTATAGAGCTGTACAGTTTGTTTGTATTTACTGAAAAATGGCAAAATTGAATGAAATTGCAGTGTATGTGGAAAAAATGCAATATCCATGATATTACAGTCTAGAATTTCCATTCAGGTGACTCTAATAATAAAGTTCAAAATTGTTTTATTTAGTCAGTGCAATAACATGTAATAAGATCAATGTAAACAAAAAAGTTGGAGTAATAAAAGCAGTTTTCCATGCTGGTAAAGGGAAATATTACGGTGATTAAACATTGCATAAAATTGTTATGGGCTTATTTAGACTTTTTATGGTTGTTTAATGAACCAAAATCGAAAACTTCCTTGCTATATTATGGTAGCGTTTGCGTGCAGCAAAATTTTATTAGATTGTTTGAGATGCACAAAGTTCTTTTACAATAGTCTCTTGTAAAAGAAATTGCTTGGAAATTGAACTTGAATTTCCCCGTCTCCCGTTCTCTATGTGGATAAATTCAAATCAATATTCACTTTGAAATGTGAGAAAGCCCAACAAATGTCCAAGTAACCAAAGTTTGGTTCTATTGTTGTTGATATTTGAAATAATAGAATCGTGGCGAATTGGTATAGTGTTTTTGACAGTCGAAAAATTTATACGAATAATGCGCCTTTGGGTGTCTCTTTTTACCGGAAATTCAAAGTCAATACATCTCCAAAGTCCCGTGTATGGTTTAATGAAAGAGGAAACGATCTATTTCGATTCAATACTTGTGTGCGAACACAATGTGCTGTTTCCCTATTTTGTGCCGTATACACTTTGATATCATAAATAATCGTTGTTATCGTCTATGGCATCGTCACGATTCGACCTGAATTGGGTAAGGTCGTCGTCACATTGGCCAGACTATTTTCCATTTTTTCCCACAACAAAATAGCCAATTGGAAAAAAATTAACGACTCACAAATTATAATCTAAATTTACGCACATTGTAGTACTATTTGGAATTTTAGTTTCATTAAACATCAATCAAACTCCTCGTGTGTAGTAAGATCACGCGATTATAACAAATTCTCAATATTTACTTATACGTGCCTTCTCCCATTCCTAGTTTCATTTATACAAATCCGAAATGTGGTAGGAGCTTGTGTGCGAAATCAAAATAGAAAGTTTTGCGCACGCGTCCATTAGTTTGTAAGACACGAGCGTCGCGATGCCAGCGTCAGTCGACATGCTGCTAGCAGTACATGTTAATCCTTATGGCCGAGACACGTATCGATGTGGTACTCGGTGTTTTAGTGGTGGCAATTTTACAACAAACAACCACAGGAAAATTGTTAGGTATGCCAATCAAAATTGGACAACATTGCACTATTGTAAAAAAAATTGTCGCACGTTTACACAAAATACCACAAATTTTTAATCTCGATTGAAACGATCGAAAATTCAGAATTAAAATATTCGCCCTTAGGGCTATATGTTCGAGAATGATTTTGATAAAAATTTAAATAAAAAGATCAAACATCCAGGGAAAAACTATCCCGGCGCATCCACCATTTTTCGCATATTCCCGCAAGGCTTTAAAATAGTTGCCGTTTTACGCTGTTGTTGTTATTTTAGTTATACGTCGATTTTATTAAATTTCTGTTTTTAGAGAATAGAAAAAAGAGCAAGAACCGACTGAAATTATCATACGTCTAGTCGAGTTGCGTGCGTATTCGCTATAAATATTCGAAAAATTATTTACAGTCATTCCAAAAAAGGGAAAACAATAATTACCACCAAGCGTTTCTACAAATTAAGTCACTATTATCGTATGTTTTTATAAAAACAAGCGAGATGGGGCATTTATCAATTGATAACATGTAATATCGGACAGAATTCGAATTCCATATTTATTATTCAATGTCAGATCCATCGTATAAATTGAAACTTCATGAGACTTTGCATTATTGAATTTCGAATCACCTTTACGGTTAAAAAAAATCCCATTTGAATCTAAACAGTTTTGTTCGCTTTGTATTCAATACAAACATACACAAATACAGGTACGTGCGGGAAAACCAAAACGCATATCTGATAGGCCTGTTTGCAGTAAATCCGGACTCATTTTTCTTTATTATTTGGTGACCCTTTGAAGTTTTTAATTGGAAAACAATTGGGAATACAATGATGCCTTTGTTGGGGATATTTTTGGTGAATTATTCAAGCACATATATTTTCAACAGCTGTGGCTAAACCGGTTAAAATATTAAATTACACCCATTCGGACCAACACCGAAAGCCCGGGCACAATATTCAAATAGGCAAAACTTCTAATTGTTCCTTTTAGATTAACCCCCATTTATATCATATCATATTTGTGTTACTGTATACGTATTTTATAGAAATTTATACGAATATATCTAGAGTTTAATTAGGCTTGATTCTAATAAAACTATTACATTTAAATTGGTTTGAACTAGATCGGTACGGTCGTTGGAAAATCTATTTCGATTCTGTATTATAGTCGGGTAGTAGCGACTAGGACGTGATAGTAAAAGGACTACATTTTGTTGTATTGTCAGACTAATGTACAAATCGAGGACGACCATCAGATCACATCAGATTACATCTTTGACATGTTTACCATTAGTTTCAACTAGTATGACGATCAATAAATTTACTTTCATTGTACGGAAATATATCGAGAACATTGATATGAGTCAAAACATGTTTGCTTGTTTGTTTGAACTAAATGACGTGGTGTTATGGAGTTTCAATATAAATCCACTTGACAAGAATAAAATAACAATAACAACAAATTATTAATGGTTGAATATAATTTCGAATATTTGGGGAATTGTAGAAAAACACCTAGTAGTTTGTAGATTTCGGGTTGCATCTGGGATTAAATCAGGCTAAATTGGAAGTAGCGCAAACCGCTTCCGTGCTTATAAAATCCAGTGGAAATCCGCCTCAGGTTGAATACAGACTAAAGCATCTCCAATTACAACATATTCTCTGTTATTAGCCTCTTTGCATTGCTAATAAGGCTCTTGGGGAATAGGAATTGCAGTTAAGATTAAAAATTTCGGCTTTAATTCGAATTTTCCCCTTTAATTTGAATTGGTTTATTTGCCTAAATATATACAATACCTGCATATAATGTTTGATACAAGTAATTTCATCTATTTTATAATATGAATAATCTGCCAACATGATAAATTGTTAGCTAGGTTAACAACTACATTCATTTGTAAGAATTTAATAATACTTCATCACGCTTGGCGTCTTTTTTCTTCACAACTTTGCCCGTTCTTACTTAAAAGTAATAATAAATTTGATTTAAAAAAATTTAATCAAGTATCAAGATTATAACGAATCATATTTCAAGTTCTATACCAACAACTTGCAGAAGTTTATAAGTGAAAATCGATAATTAATAGAAAAAATGAACGTGTCTTAAACATGTCCCATCGGCATAAAGCTCTCTATTATAAACTTTCAACAACGACGTAAACATTTTATAATACTTTCATGTTATTTAAAAAGTTCCAACAATAGAGGTGGCTTTTTATTTTGTTGAAAAAAACGATTCTAGTCTTGAAAGAACCCGCACTTTCCAAACGAAAACCGATCGATTATCAATGACAGGAACTGTCGGCGGCTATCTATTCGTTTATTTTAAAAATGATGCCCAAGGTGTAGATGAATAATAGTAGGGCTTTATGTGCGAAATTCAATTATGGAATGCGGCTTAATTTGATGCTTGGTGGCGCGCGTCTCTCATCCCTTTTTTCAAATTTATTTCACCATTACCAATGGTGCACGCTTACTAATTTGTTACGTTTCTGAATGTTCTGTATTTTCATTAAAATTTGTCCCATCTAACAACGTTGAATTGAAACGTTAAGTAATTATTAAAATTGAAAAAGAGCAATTAACAGGCGACACGAATTGACGCCAGATGGTTGATTTAAATAATAGGGACAACATTGTTTTAGTAAATTATTTAAAAATAATAATAGGATGTTGGGTCATTACTGGATAGTAAGTAGCGACGAGGGGAAATTGAATTTGTGCGCAGGAAATTAGCGAAATTTCTCATTAGAAGGTGCACTTTTTCCCCAACTTTTCTGTTTCTTTTCATAATTAAACACCATCCAGTTATGAAGAGAATTTATATTTCCCCATCTACACGCCGTTGAATGAGTATTTGAAAATTTCTTATTAACACTTCTCGGATTATTTGTAACAATTTTGAATATTTTAAGAGTATTATTTCGTGTTTTTTTTTGTTTTTATTTTTATGTAGTCCTCTAGACGAGAGAAAACTTGAAACTAAACAGTCTTCGCTTTTACACATTCAAGTTTTATTGTTAAAATAATAATGGCTTTTGTGTGTTTGTTTTACGACAATTTTTTTATTTCTATAGTTCCGAAAATTGAACAGGTAGATCGTAGCGTGGGAAACAATAAATTCGTTAAGCTGATTAAGGAAATGGTGGAGTATAGCGTCGTAGTCAGTACTCTTGATTCCCATTCGCAATTGAAAGCTAATCCTAACGAACTGCTCAAGTAGATACCGTTTTAAATAATAGCATTCCCTAAAGCGCTTTAAGATATCGTCCATATTTATATTCAAAGTTAATTTCGGTGGGATTTTCAAGTCAAAAAATCGGCCGTAATGTGCGACTATTCCCACAATTCCGACAATTTTTGAATTATAACTAACGACTATTTGAATTTTTCCATTAGTCATCATTGTATTTTACAACAATTTAATTAAAATAATAATGATTATTATTCAATTACAGAACCGCCGAGATTTAGTCAGCGTATTCCGAATAACACTGTTGCCGTTGGACGGGAAGCAATTCTAGCTTGCTCTGTTGAAAGCTTAGGATCTTATAAGGTAAACTTGAAACACTCACAAACCATTGGAAGAAATCGTTATTTGATCCGAAATAATTACCAGAGTATATTTTTCATTAAATTTAATTATAATGAAGAACAACAATAGAAAAAACACAACACAAAAAAACGTGTCGTAAATCATTGTGGATTTTTCATTACCAACTTTTCGTTTAGATACTTTTTAATGGTTTAGTTATAAATTTTGATAACAATTCGAAAAGGTCTATGGTGTCGGTGTTTTTTTTTTGTCTCTCCCTAATAAAGAAATGAGATGGAACCCATTTGGCTTGGATGGTTTCAAAACAGAAAATTGCAAGGCGTTTCATTCTGATTAAAATGTGCACAGAGCTTTTATAATTTGATGATGGAACATGGAAGTGCGGGGGTGAAAATTCCCTGCGATCTTCTTAAATAGATAGAATGAGTACTAATTTAGAATATTCGTTCGCTATTGAAACGAACTGATCCGAGGATCAAAGGCTAAAGATGAAAAGTCAGTCAATTCTAATTATTATTATTAATGATAATATTCATCACTTTATCATTAATTTGGTATTTGTAATAGAGTAGACTATAAGGTCAATACAATATAATCAAAAATTATTGTTGTTGTTTCAATAATTTTGGATTAATTGATTTAGTTTGCTATCGAATTATTCCAACAATATTATTTTACTTGCTACTTCAAAGTCATTGAATTATCGACAATTTTATTAATTATTCAACGAGGCTATTGGGCCTGATTATTCGCCTTATATTTTGAAAGTATAAACCTAAAATTGTAATCTATTCGTGTAATTCTGGTGAATCAACTTGATTTCAACAATAAATGACTGATTCAAGTTAAATTTTTGATACAACCGAATAGAATTGTGACAAACGTAGTGTGTCGTTTTATAAACCTCTAAATAGAGCGTTTGACTTCCTAAATTAGTAAATGTCGTGTTCTCTAGTAAAGTTCCAAACGGATAATTTTCAATATATACAAAATGTGTTGGAGGCTCCTCTAACCGAGCTTCCAGGCAGCCTTTTTAATTTGTCCACAATTTTCAAGAAAACGACGAAATTTGTTGGTATCAAAGGGAATTTGTAATGTTATTCATTGAACTGGTCTTGAGCAGCTTATTCAAAACTTTAACCATGAAAGATCTAAATTAAGAACAGCTGGGGTCAGACTTTCAACAAACTAAAACTACAACCTTTGCCTCAAAATTATTTAATACACTTGAAACTTGAACAATCGTTGCCATCACGTGTGCTTCTTTGAATTTCAGTTTAGTGTTTGTAATAGAAAGGATCTCTATCCCTTATAATCCCTGATTTATGACGGGTCCCTTAACAGGTCGTACATAAAAAAAGAATATTTCCAGGACTAAACTAAACCGCACAATATTCAACGGGCAACTTTTATAATGATTTTACACATCAAATTTAACATGATTTGACGCTTGAGCATGTCCCGTGGAGATTCACCTTTTTGTGGAAGGGCCTCGTCTTTTATCATTGATCCCTCCAATTCTAACGAATAACAATATCCCAAATTAATTTAAGTACACCCATTTATTCTACGCTTTAAAGCAGGAAATTTGTTGTCCTCACGATTGTTCGAGTAATGTTCACGAAAAACGCCACTATACGGATAATAAAGACGAAAGTATACACTATACGGCAATTTTCTTTCATCATTAGCCACTTTTTTTGGAGGAGTGAAAGCGGCTAATTCGGGCATGAAAATGAGTTTTTCAGCCAACATATCCGGTTTGTTTGGCAAAAAGGCTTCAGGAGCTTGTTAATACAGCAGTCAATCAGATGATTCATTGACAGATATTTGCTTGAACTCTCATTGTGACGCTGTTCAATGTAAACATTTTAATTAACTTTGAACAATAGACGTGGGGTAGTTCAACATGAACAAACTTTGAAATAAAATGGTAGATATTGATAGTGAGCGCAACAAGTCATTCTTTCCGCATGATGTTTTGATGATTAATGATAAATCAGAATGGGGAAGAATCGGCTCTCTGTGCTTTAAATAAGGGTTGATTCAAGCCGATTTTTCAGGAGTGTAATCAGAAATTTGAGCGGCCATCTAAGTTGATTAGTTATTCTGTTTTATGTGAATATTGTGCCGGTTTAGTATGGAGATCCGATTTAAATTATGCAGTGTGATATTTTATTGCCAGTTACCATTTGGTAGTCTTGTTAATATCAACCCCTCAAATGTCATATGTATAATCGCATTTGGAAATGTCACAACGCACATATACGTATAAACTTTTATTATTAGAATGTAGATGAAATTGTATATTTTGTTGATTGGGGAAAATATTTCGAATATAAATTTTTGATTGAATATTTCTGTCCTGATAGGTTGCGTGGCTTCGTGTTGATACACAAACGATTTTAACAATTCATAATCATGTCGTTACAAAAAATCGCCGTATTGGTGTTACACATAGTGAATTGAAAACTTGGTATTTACATATTAGGGAAGTTAGAGAAACGGATAGGGGCTGGTATATGTGTCAAATCAATACAGATCCAATGAAAAGTCAAATTTGTTATCTTGACGTTGTTGGTGAGTAGTGAAAATTTAAATATTTAAAAGTAGTGAGGCTTTATGTAAATTTTATATTATAATGCATTTTGCAATGTGTCTAATATTAGCCTTATCGACCGCACGGATTTCCTATCTATTTTATGTGAATATTTAACAACAGGTTCTTATAAATATTTAATTTTTGTGCAACACTCATAATTTCATTACAATATTGAGAATAATCAAAATGTCGATTCAGATCTTATAAACTCGGCGAAAATTCCAACAAATTCTAGTACCGCCGGATATTTTGGACTTTCCAACTAGCGCCGATGTTGTAGCAGACGAAGGATCAGATGTGACATTGAGATGCGCCGCTAGGGGATCACCAGAACCATCGATTATATGGAAACGAGAAGACGGCGAGTACATACCCAGTACAACCGGGATAGACTGTGAGTATCGCTCAATTTTAAAGGGCGAAATCTAACAATATTTTCCAGTGAGCACAGCCAGCGGGCCGGCGTTGAATTTAACGCGAATCAAGCGCCAACATATGGGCCCCTATTTGTGCATAGCCTCAAACGGTGTCCCACCGTCTGTCAGTAAACGAATAATGGTGACAGTTCAATGTATTGTAGACTATTTCAATATTGTTTACCCGAAATGATTTCATTTTTATCCTGATAGTTCCACCCTCTATATGGATTCAATATCAACTCGTGGGCGCCTATGAGGGTCAACAAATTACTCTAGAATGCCATTCGGAAGCATATCCGAAGTCCATCAACTACTGGACTCGAGACAATGGGGAGATTATCCCTTATGGTATAAGCCAATTTTTTTCGGTAAATATTGATTGTAATTATGGATTGATTTTAAAAAGGTCTCAAATATACACCGGAAATTATCGATGATGGATATAAGGTCCATATGAAATTGACCTTATCGTTAATGGGACCAGAAGATTTCGGTATTTACAAGTGCATATCGAAGAATTCTTTAGGTGAGATGGAAGGAACAATAAATATTTATAGTGAGTTGTTTAAAATTTTTATTATAAATTGTAATAATATTTTTGTTCATAAAGAAATTCCAAATCCAAATTTGAAAAATAGTTCAATTTATCTAAAAAATAAAGGTAGTATCTCTTATTTTATATTCCGCCTATTGCTCACGCTGAATATTTCAGGCTTAACAAAAGAAACAAACGATCTAACTTATCCAATAGGTACTATGGAAAAAGGTAAATATGCCTTGAATATTTCAAACAGAACATCAACTGTGTCATTTTATTCTCGTTATTATAGACCGTGCAGACTCATTTTACGTTCAAGATCAATATTCTAGTTGTGCTCATCAAATGTCCACTGTTTTAAAACAAATATGGTTACCGATATTATTCGTTTTGTATGGAATTCATCTAGTTGATAGATGCTGAAAAATAAGAGCAAAACTTTCATGTCTCACTAAATAATCCATATGTTTTTATATCTTTCTCCATTCATTTTCAGTCAAACATATCCAGTTTTATTAAAAATTAATTGACTTTTTAAAAGTTTCATTTTTCAATATAAAAATACAACTTAGTACTTACTCTTAAGGGCTATTTTTGTACGCTTATTTTAGTGTAGTTGGGTAAAATAAAAGTTTTATAACAATGTGTTTTTCTAACTTTATTGCTAACTCTAATACCGAATTTCCTATATTGTTCATGAATAAATTCGAAACCCCTGTTGGAAATTCACGGTACGGTGCCGACAATAAGAAAGAGAAATAATTGAGAAATCTGACTCTCGCATTAGGAGTTTGAAAAAAAAGGCCTTACTTTACGATTATTGGCGCTTTCTATCAAGTGTAAATAAGTAAAACTTCTAAATTCAAATCTTCATCATTTACAGCACCCGAACTGGAATATTCAAGGTTTGTATTGAAAAATGGGCTTTCCACATGTTTCCAGGTAGAATTGATGATTTTTCGATAAATAACAAGCAAATATTTGAAGCTTGAACTACTGTGCAATAATTCTTTATAAAAGAAGCTAAAATCTGGAATTCTTTCTCAAGTCGAGATAAACTTTTATTTACAGAAAGCATTCCTTTATAGTTGATTATAAACGTAGAAAACACGCACGTTTAATATGCTAGTGCAATTATTTCATTCACTGCAGTTGGATATAAACAAAGGCTTATTATTAGCTTATTTCGAATGGTTTTGCTGTTATAAGTGTAATCGTGGTAACGAGCACTGATTCTCAAAACTGGAAACCTGCTCAGAATTGAATAGATCGTCTCTATTGCTACACCCGATCATTATTGCAACATTTCCACATTTCCACCAATATGTATTCAAGACGGTAGAACGATCATATTTAAAGTAAAGTCCAATCTTGGCCATCGTCACCACATTACAGTAGCATTTGTCTGATAGCAACTTTGAACTTGTTCAAATCTATAAAAGTTTGGATTGGAGCGCCGACAAGAGAGCCTCTTTGTTCCCTTTATTATCAACATTTTGCATACAAATTACCGTATAATCAAATATTGATGACATTTTTAATGTGCTCGTGATGGTGGCGAGTGCGGTAATTTCACATTAAATATGGTAAATTATCAAATTTTATCGCAACATTAATTAGATCTTATCGAAAATTGATCGTAATTTTTGCATATTCTTTTATAATGAGAATAAAATTAGCTCCTGTTCGAACATGTTCAATCACATAAAATTTCAACATTAATGAAAGTATTTTCATAAAATTTGATTGCGTGTTGCGATCACGTCTTTGCTATAATTTGCCGTATCTATTTTTGTTATAAAGTACAATAAAAGTATACGGTGTCGACATGAAATATACTGTAGCATATAATGTCGAACTTTGTCATTAACAACTTTCTATAAAGTGTATAAATTTTATATGCCTTTTTATTACGTACATGTATTTCATTAATACGACGAAAATTCTCAATAGTCGGTTAATTAAAATTAATTGAAGCTGTATTCCAATTAGGAACTCATTTTGACATATTCACATTCCCCAATCGGCAATTGGAACGATACTATCACTTAAAATTCATCTTTCAAGTGTATATTTAAACTTGACTTCTTAAGCTTTCATTTTTTTGAGTTCAATTTTTCAAGCTTTCGAATATAATCCCAAGCTTTAGCCCTTACTTGCTTAAATATATCTGTCAGTTTTCAGCTTATTGCTAAATCTAAGCTTACAATTGAAAATTTTGTGAGTCTTTGAGGTCTCTGAAGCTGTGCGGTTTCAAAGAAGAAACCGTCAAATTTCGGTAGACTAGAATAACATTCGTGAAAGAAAAGCAGAAGGCAATATAAGCTTCGTTCTAAATGACAATTTGGGTATCATTTTGGGCATATGCGCGTGCGTTTGGTTTCTCTAAGCGTCCCCAATCGGCATTTAGAACGAAACTGTTAATAAAAATTCAACTAGTACTTTCTTCTAATTCTTGAGCTAGGACCGTCCAGTTTCTTAAGTCTTCGGATATAATTCAAAATTTTTAGCTCTTATCCAATTAAATTATTTCCACAAAACTTCTAACTAAATCTAAGCCCACAACGGAACATTTTTTGAATCTTTGCTTCCTCAAAATCTGAGAACTTTTAAAAATAAACCCTATAGATTTTGATGAACTAAACTAAAATTTGTAGGCCACAACTGTCAATAATAACAAACGAAAAGTGTTGTTTTTATATTGAATAAAAACAATTGAATGTTTTCCAGTTTGATAAAACAACACAACTGATTATTGTAGTTGCTAAAACAATCATGAATCAACAATGATCACATTTATTTATAGAATAATTGATTGTTGTTTTTTGTGCAAGTAACAAAAGTTCAACTTTGATGAATAAAACATGACATAAATTCAAGTTTCAATCATCAAAACAATCTCTTGGTGTTATTTTAATTAAAATCTTGTTTGGCAAAAATAAATTTATGAAGATAATAGACGAATCATCTCTTTTAATAGAAAAACTGATGTAGAAGCTAGCTACAATGTTGGATAGGGAGTATTTGTATAAGGCTACAGAATACGATCCATTTTTAATGAGTTGCTAGGAATTAAAGTATCACTGTCATCTTTCACTCGTTTCTATTCTGTAATTTGCACTTAATCAGTCATTTTTTCACAAGATTAAACTAATTACAATAGCAATTATACGCTACCTTTGTTGTTATAGTGTAATCAATCAAAAAGGCAATTTTTCTTATAAATCATTACTCATGCCAAGATAAATCGAAAACTCCTTCAAACTAACACGAACTGTTCCTTTAAAAATTGTAGCAGATATAATAAAACATCGTCTGCGATTCGGTTAATAAAAATCTTCATATTCATATTTATTCATGTTAAATTATGATAGTAATAACTTGGAAGATTGTAACGGAAAAAGTCGCACATAATAATCTCAGACTGTTACATTCAGAATAAATTTATCGTGACCGATAGTGGATAGAATTAAATAAGATCGTTTGCGATTCGTTAAAAAGCTCAACTAAAATTAATTAAAAGTTCCAATAATTGACGCATGAATTATTGATGATATATCGGTTATAAAATTGAATTTAAAACAAATAGAGACTTACCGTATTCAGTGTAGTTCCACCAAATTGTTCTTTGAATGAGCACGTGCCAGGGATGCAAACTGTGAGCGATATTCGCGATGTGCTAATGAAATTTATCCCACTTTCTGCGTCTATACATATAAATAGGCCGATTGTTCAGTCCATTAAAATCAAATCTTCTACACGCCAATTGAAATTCGCATGTTGTTTCGGTGTTTCTATTTTTTGTTGCTACTGTTTTTCGTATTTTCATTGTAGGAGGAATTCAAACAAATTCGATAAAAAACTATTTATTTATTTTTTTTAGCAACGCTCTGACCATATACAAAATGGAATGACAATTACTAAATTTACTTTTTTATCCCTCAATACAAAACAATAAAATTCTAATTAAAAGTTGAAATTAAGTCAGAATTGATATGGAAACGGAAGGGTGGATGATATGGTTTTGCTTTTATATTTTCCTCATTTCTATACAGCGACTTTTAATCGATTTATTCTTAATTGGCATCTTTCTGTGTGTGTACAATTCAATAAAAAATTGACCCGGTTTTCATCAACGCACAGCCAATTTCCTTTGCAAATACCTGATTATCGATACTATTGCTCAATTCTATTTCAAAAAAACAATAATTAGGGAATTTTCTACATTTAATCCTATTGGCAGCAACTATTTATTATTACAATAATTAATCATGAATCAATCATGCTACCCGGAACCACTTGTAGCAAAGGAAGCATTTAAGAAATAGTTTCACGATAGAGAGATCCATTGTTTAAACACAGATAAACAGTAGAGAACACACAAACTTATTACCGCCACGTTAACCCTAAATATCCCCCGTACAAACACACATACACCCCCAAATACTCACATAGACACCGTACGAACATGAGTAAGATTTATTGTAGGATGAAAGGCAGCACGACTAAAAAAGCAACAAAGAAAAGTCCGGTTTTTGTTTGGCGTACAGTACTGTTGTCATCTTGGAACAGCGAGTCCGGCTGGTCGTCATCCAATTCTGAAACAAAGACCGAAATGTTAGTTTCAATCAACTGACAACAGTTGAAGCCGTACAAAAGTTAATCAACACGATTGATTGATTGATAACGTCGTCGTCTTTCGTTTCGTTCGTTGATAAATAAAAAAAATTTACAAAGTTGTGGTCGAGGAATATTCGCAAAAGTTTCTACATTTAGCATATTCGAATCAACTTTCTCAAGTTTCTAAACGATACTAGTAGTGAGATATGTTGGAGGTAATGCATAAAATTCGACTATCTATAAAGTGATGTATGTAAGTTCTGATCACGAAGTTATTCCAAGATTTTGTGGTTGTTTTAGTATAAAATGCATAATGTTATTAGAGGGGTAATTGGATTTTTTTAAAGGGATGATTACTTTAAATTCATGCTAATACATTATTCTGTTTATTTCAAAACTGTTCGAGTCTAATGGAAACAACTGTCTCATAAATCAGTTGAATTATCATGCAAAACAAACGTTAATACACAACAATTCTGTGAAATACACGTGCAATTTGGTGCAACCATATAATGTTCTGAATTAAAATTAATCCATTGTTGTCTTCTAGAAATTACACAAAATTTTAATAAAGTTTACCGTTAAAATTGCACGTAATAATTAATTTTTATGGAAGTTTTCGAAGAGCAAAAAGACTAGCCTCTACTTTTACTTTCAAATAAAATCCCACATTAATATCCGAAATGATTTATATTCAATGGTCTCAGTTGCGTGTTTACATTCCACTACTACCCTGATATTATGACTCTGTAGAATGTTTTACATTTCAACATCTCTTACTTGGGGAAATTAATTGTAATTTTCAAGTTTTACAAATTAACAGAACCCGATTTTTGTTCAAGTGCCAGAAAAAAATTGCCAAATTTTTCTATAAAGCAACAATTCCATCTTGAATTCTGCTTTAACCACTCGTAAATTTATACATTTTTATTGTCGTACTTTGTTAACAACGTGAAAAATAAGACACTCCAACTGTTTCAAGTGTACAGTTTAAGGGTCTATAGATATAAATTTTCGTTCCCTATTATTTCAAATAAAGATGTTTGTATTTCTTCAAGTTGTGTTGTTGTTGATGTTGTTTATATCTATATATAAATATAGGCATATATAGATGGATATAGTGTACAATATAAGGAGTTGTAAGGATTGCTGTCATGGCCACGGAAGCCTGCAGCTAAGAATCTTTACAATTTCCCTTCTCGTTCATCTATCTACCAACCTATTGTTTTCACCGGCTCGTTGGTTCGTTTCACATAAAAAACTTTACGACACTTTATAAAGGAGCTTCTGTTTATTTGGTAATATATCGAGAAATAAAATGAACTGGCTGTATTGTTTCCTGTTTAAGAGACAAAATTACGCATGGTTACCGAAAAAAAAAAAACGTTAATTAATCAATAAATAGAATTAATAATACAACTTTTCTGCGTGAATATTGGTATTTCAGCGTTAAATTTCGTGCAGCCATTCCAACATATTTAGCAAACAAATTAAATGCATTGGAGTTTAATTTTCAGCTAATACTATCGCACAAACGCGCTCTATACTGATGACTGATTAGATATTTGCTAGCTCTAGCTTTTAACGATAGAAATATTAAATTTAGCTCTAATCGAATCACTAATTATTGTTCTAAACATTATAATTGGATAGTAAAATTTGCAAAGTATCTGTCTGCATACGGGAAGTTTTGATGGCAAATTGAAAAATTAATCAAATTAGAAACTACTCAACTGTACCTGATTTAGATCTCCAATCGAACCGAACATGTCAGGAATCAGTTAATTAGTTTGTTAAAGCTTTAAAAATTTAAAAACAAATCCGCAAGAGGGGCAACTTCTAATTTTTCTTTTCTAGCTGTCAGTTGTATGATAAATGTTGTTTGAGAAGCAGTTAAGCGGTGTTTAGTTGAGCAAATCAAGCCCTATTAGTTTTGTAATCATGTTTATGAGACCTTTAAATTAGAAATTTCTTCTGTGGAAATTGCTTGCCAGAATGTGTGTTGTAAGGAAGGTGCAAAAACTCTACAGAATACATAAAGTTGAACATGGCCATAAAGCGGCCGCAATTTTTTCCCCGGTTCAAAGTTTACCAATTTGCAATTAAGATGTGTAGAAAAAGACTAATCGTGTATGTTGAGATTTAAAGCGAGCTTTCTTATAATTGGCTAATTAATATCAAATGCTAAGCTCGGAATTTACTTTGCTTAATCTAGATTCGAATGAGACCACAATTTAGCGTAATATTGTTTTCAAATAAACGTACATTAATTAAAATGAACAGAATTCGCAATTTGAAATCACTACAGCTTCCTCAGCTTGTATATGTTGTAATTACACAAAATACACGATTCAAGAGATCTGTGCAATAAATTAAAATAATCAACAATCTAATTTATTTTCAATGGTTTCTAAAATGTTCACTTACCATCCTGTGCATCCACATCAAGTCCATCAACTGCATTATTAATATTCTTTAGTTTTCCTGTAAATATAATAATAGATGGAGAATTAATAAACACTAAATAGTAAACTATAGACTATTGTGTATAGTTATCTATAATTTATAAAACGTAACCGGCGTTGATTTGTAAGTGAAATAAATTATCAAATTGCATGCCAACCTGACATTTCTGCCAAAATTCGTTCAAAGTGACTGGAAAGTGCGGAATCGTGCTTGTTAATTCGTGACAGTCGGCACCATGCTGGGCCTTTGTATATTAATCAAGACGTGGCGCGAACTTTAAATAAATGTGGGCAACATCCGCTTACCACAATAATAACAACTAGAACATGAACAACACAATCTTCCGTTAATCTTCCGTAAATATCACAATGATTCATTTTTAAAAAAACGCAAATTTTATTGTGTAAAATATAAACAATTTAGCAACAATTGTTAATTGATTGTCTTGGCAGGTTGTTAGATTGAAATTGAACATAAATAACGATCAAATAGCGATAAATAACTTGGTGGTAGAACGGAACGTCGGTTTTATAAATTACATCACGTACCTGAGAAGTTTTAGGTAAGGGTTAAATGTTAGAAACTCACCTTTTCTTGATAAACCATTTGAAAGTTTTGATGGTTTGGGGATGGCTGTAAGCATAAAAAGAAAATATGTATGTAGTTATAGTAAATATTTGATATTTGATCTATAATAGAGACAGGGTTTTGTTCAAATCTCTCTAATAATTCACTCATATACAAAACCGAATATTCTCGATCAAATCCAGCTGAATTTCCACTCATTTCTTTAAATTTTTATTAAAAAAGACCCCAGTCCCTTTTGTACTATTGGATAATGTTGATTTTACTTGATTTTCTACTGATTGCCTTCAAGTTTCTTAACATTAAAAGCATAAATGTCTAATTAGGAATTGAGATGTATAGTTTGCAAAGTAGGGCCCAAGTTATTTAGCTTGGTCTTTGATGCATGAAATACGATTGCCCGGTTCGCCAGTCAAAGATGGAAAATTTTCTATATACAAGATACGTGTATGTGTATATATCCGTATATAGCAAACGGAAAAGCGGAAAGTTGAGTATTAAAAGAGAAGAACGCCGTAATAAAGTCAATTTTTCTTTTTACGCACCCCCACCGCCGATCCTCTCTGCATCTTCGTTCATTATAAAATCATTCAAAAATTTTCCAAAGAAAACTCCACCAATTCCGGGGGTAACTTACCGAAAACTTGTATCGTCCCATCTGTATCGCCAAGAGAATTTTTTGAGACACACTTATAATTTCCATAATCCTCCGGTGTTATCGACCTTATCGTTAGTTTCATGTGGATTTTGTAGTTATTGGTCGAGTAAGATGGCTCGTATTTCCCACCTGGAAAATACAACCAACGTATAAAACTTTTATGAATTACCTTGGAATTTACAAAAGGAAAATTATTGATTTTATGAGTTATAGTAGCACCCATCTGTCGGCTACTAGTATTGAATTTTTCAACGGACAGTTTCCAAGAATTACACTTGTATATGTTTCATTCACGGCATATTCGAGGATTTTTCGTAGAATTACACAGCTATATCAATATTTCAAAACTATAAATTGATAATAGGGGAAACATTGATCGATTAGAGTATTGCATTTAATGATAATAAGAACAATTTGTTTACTTTGCGGCACAATTTCGCCCTGGTCAGTAGTCCAGTAGTTGATCGACTTGGGGAAGGCCTCCGAGTGGCATTCTAGCGTTATAACTTGCCCCTCATAAGCGCCAACCAGTTGATTTTGGATCCAAATCATCGGTGGAACTAAATTTAAAACGCACAATTCAAACAATAGTTTTTCTAACGATACACCATACTTACAATGTACGATAAGCATGATTCGTTTACTGACCGATGGTGGGATACCGTTCGATGCGATACACAAATAGGGGCCCATCTGTTGTCTACTAACTCGTGTTATATTCAACACTGGTCCTTCGATGCTATTCACTAGAATGAAAGGCACGACAAATGAGTTCGGGGGAAAAACAAGAACAAATACTTCATTAGTTGGTGTAGACAGTGATTGATAAAATCGTATTGCATTAAACAAATTAGAAAACGTTCCGAGTTCTAGTGGGAATTTGTTGATTTGCTTTTAGTATTGACAATAGTCTTTATACGATAACAATTTATAAAATCCTTACAGCACGTACTTTAGAATTCTAAAAGGATAACGATTCAAACTGAATGGATGATGCGAATCTCAACAATAATCGAGTGAATTTCAAGAATATCGCAATTAGCCGAATTTCAAGTTTCAATAAAAAACGTACAATTTTATTTTAATACTTCACATTTTAATTGGCTTAAAAATAAATTTTATTGTGGTGTGTATACGGCGCATTTTCACCCCTTTGAAGTATCGTGGAATAGTTCTCACACTAGTCTTTTTCCCCTTAATCCCGTCAAGGATCATTCTTGCCCATAGACAACAACTACCACACTTTATATAATCCTTTGCTTTACAAGTGCACTCTTTTATTTCTCAAAGAAACTCAACTATGTATATAACGTGTATACAAGCGTAAATTTTCAACGTTCTTCAAAATAACTTGAGACAATAATTAACAAAAATTATACGTGTCTGTTCAGTGGAAGTTTAACAAATTTTTAGAATTTATTTTCTTATAAAGTTTATTCCAAACAATTGTATTCATTTGAAGTTTGCAACTTTTATAAAAGTTGTAAACAATTAAATTCAATGTACTTTTTTCTTGTGTGTTTCAGTGAGCGTTTAGTTAGAAAGAAAAGTTGTTGGAAAGTTAATGAAATACATACTTTATACGATATTATCACGCAAAACAAATCCAATAATAGACCATCAACATTGAGAATATGCAAATTGTTTTGTAATTGTTAAACGTTCGAAATTTCCAAACAATCCCATCTATCAATTGTAGCCTATTTTTAAATTAGGCATAAAATTTGAGCGCTCAAATATTAGCTCCCTATTGGCTATTTTACAGCCAAGTTTACATTGTCCGAGGCCCTTTTAGCGGTAAATTCGAATATTAGTACGGTAAATGATCGATATATGCAAACTTTTTGGTATTTACTCTAAAAGAACCCATGAACAAGTAGAAAAACAAACTTTTGGGCGGTGTAACTTTGCCTTTAAAACAACCAATTTGAGTTCAACGCGCTAAATTTGAAAAAAACTCCCCAATTTAATGTTATTAACGAGTTATTTGATCGATTATAAGTATATTTTAACGACTGTAACCATTACAATACACATCAAGGAAAATTCGATGCATTTTTAAAAATGATTGACGCTTAGATAAATGGAAATACATTTCCTAAATGTTTACATTTAGTTTCTATATTTGTTGAAATATTAGAAAAGTGACGCTTTCAAAGCGAGAATCTACACGATTATCGACAAATCGTTAAATTTCTGTTACCTTCTTCACCAGTTGGTAGAAGGAGCGGCTCGCCGGTTTCTCGTTTCCATGTAATCGACGGTTCTGGTGATCCTTTTGCTACACACCGCAAATTCACATTAGAACCCTCTCTGACTACCATATCGGTACTTGTTGGATAATCGAGTATGTCTGGTGGTACTGTAATTTAAAAAAATAAAAATTGATTCAGTTGTATGAATTACGTTGTTTAAACATTAAACATTATCGAATAAACAGAGTTAACAGCAATTTCAATAAACATATTAATTGTTATTGTTTGTAGTCTAATTGGTGTTGTTTTTTTTAACAGACATAAGGATACATTCAGTTTGTTGCGGTTGTCGTTAGGTTTTGTAGGGCTATTACTGGAGTTTCAACTATTTCGTTGGTCTTTCGCACGTAAAAGTCTAGGACTAATAACAATATATTTTTGTCTGTGGCAATGTTGTTCTATATTCTGTTCCTTTAGAATTGACGGTTTCACGTGTAAGCCCTTGGGATTGCATTTTTGTCCCTTGTCTTGGAACGAGAACGTGAGGCGACTGTTAAACCACTGTTAAGTTTGAAAATTTTCAACTATAAACCCTTCATTTTCAAATATTTCTACGCGCATTAATATTTTAATAAATCTTGTCTTTTAATAACGAAATTTACAGAAATTTTTGTAAAATCCCGTTTGCTCAATAATCGATATTTATAGTTAATTCATGGTTTTATCAGGTATCAAAATCGAAACGTGGCAGCCAACCACATACACCCAACCCTTTCCGCTTCAACTTTAAACTCATTATAATTTCCGTTCTGTGGATTGTTCAGTGGTTGGACGACATATATCCAAGTAACTTTCCAAAATAAATTAATAATCAAATTAGGTAAAGCTGCTATAATAAATGTTGGTATAAACGGCCAAAGCTAATCCGAGGCCATCTCAGGTAAATCGGTATTGTCTGAAAGCTACTAAATTTACCCTTTGTTATAATTGATGTCGTCTTGTATAATAATTTCAACTATATATAATAATAATGATAATAATGATGATAGTATGATCTTTACAACTAACAACTATTCACTCGTTCCAATCTTCAATAAAATGCAAATTTATGCAAAACAGCCATCAAATTACATAACACCGAATCATAGTAACGTTTTAATGTTGTGCCGCTTCTTGGCTGCCATACACACATACCAACATATAGAGAGAGAATAACGTCAACTTGCCTGTCGTTTCCTATTTAGTAGAAGGCTTATGACTGTCGGCAAACTAATTGATTTATATTATCCACCATTGTGGTATCCCTATTGTACGAATACAATAACAAATTTAACGCACATGGTTGATTGTATTTGTATTACACAAGTTGCCTTAATAATAATAATAATAACAGTTGCAATAATAATAATATAAACAACTAACAGGATGGACAAATGACCAACTAAATACAACACCAACTAGGAATTGTTCAGTTGGAATTCTTGATTATCAAGTTAAATACAAGGGAGACAGCGCCGACAAACAATTGTTTATTGCCCATTGGTTCATAATTATTTAACACAATTGTTACAAAGTACCAAATTACAAATTCCATACAATATCGAGATTATTATCAACAACTATTTGTCGAAAGACCGAACAATTATACAATTCGTAATTAATGGTTACTTATAGTTTTACAATTAGGAATGTAAACTCTACCCAAAAATAGATAAAACTAAAAGTTGAATTGGAATTTTAACAGTAATTACTTCCATTCCTAAGGATATTCAAGCGATTATCATCTATCGGTTTGACTTGAAGTCGGTTTATTTCGTTTTCAGAAATCGCAAGTTTTTTTGACCAACTTTCGATGAGCTACAAGGTTCAATATGTCATTAAAATAGTATAAAAGTCACTAGCGGTAATAACCAGGACCATTTGAGTGTATTGTAAAGCTTGTCGGGGTAAAACTTCAAATTTAACCTGAAACTCAACTATCACGTTGAAATTCAAAGGAATGTTTTTCACTGATGTATCAAAGATTTAAAATCCTTGTACTCTGGAAATGTCTCACTGAATTATTTTAATCGCGGACAATTTTGTAACAAAATTATGAAAATGGTAATTCCAAGTAACCGGAAAGAAATTTTGCCAACGGATTGAAAGGCCAAAATTGTCTACAAACAAAGCGTTCGGAAATTTCAAGATCGCAGTCAGAACGCCCCATTTCAGGCCATATCTGCGACTTTCAGTGCGATTGCCCAAATTTCGATACAATCAGTTTTCCCCCGACTATAACGTTTCCGATTAGTTTGATTGAACGAAAAATATAGTTCTAACGGTATTGTCGATAGTGTATAGTTGTAATTAAAATTCGATCGATTCAAAGGTATTATTGATAGTTTTCTTTTGTAAGTCGGATGAATTACGTGTAAAAATAAGCATGACGGAAACATCGTTGGAAATCTGCAATAAAGAATCACATTTATACGGATTGTTATTATTGTTGTGATATTCACCAATGTCAAATTCAAATTGACGTAAAACACGCAAAGTGTAAATAATATTTTCCATTCTTCTATGCTACAGTTTTGATTAGCTAACTATTTTATAATAATATCAATAAGATTAAATTTATTGATTATTATATTTAACTTTTTCCATATATTTTTCAATAAAATTTCATTAAAACTTAAATTGAATTTATATTAGAAATAAAAGAACTATCCAGATGTTGTGGATGCAATACCGAACTACTGTTGAGAGAATAGAGTATAGAGAAAAGGTGCCCAGTCCTCATTTCTTCGTGTAGTTCCTTCGGGTTTTTTTTTCAACGTTTCCTCACTTTTTCTCCCGTTTCTACTACGTTGGAAAAAGATTGTAGAAACTGCGGCTGTTGTTGAGATTATACTATTGAATTACAAGTCCTTAGGGAGACTCTCCTGCGAGAAAGGACTATACTATGTGTATATAGAGAGATTCTACAGTCTGTACACAAATAACAAATAAGAGCGAGAACGCGAATAAAACAATCCGTTTCGTAGAGATCCCGTATACTTGCTATTCATTACATGCCTCGAGAGTCCTTTTACCTTCCTACACAGTCCTGTTGTACTACTACTACTACTAGTTTCTATCTCTTTCATTGTCTCTCTAGTAGAGAATGGATTTGTATACAATTTGCCTTGGATCATATCATCTTATTTTGGTAGAAGTTGAATTAAGGATGAGAACGGAATATAGGATCGGTTAAGATGACCGTAACTATTAACACGAAATTAACTTGAACACAAATTCGCTTAGATTTATTTACACGATTTTTTCCAATTCTGGCGACTTGTAGTTTGGATTAAATTTTGATTAGCGGAAATTATCGAAGTTTAATTTATTGCAACCGAATCTTCTCACGTTACAGCTTTATCGTACAAGTAAATTGGATCAAATTTGCATGAACGCTGTAAACATACTATAGAAGCAACGACTACAACATGACCTGAAGACAATTTGAATCGATTTTCGGTGGTTTTTCTTTAAAGAAAAAAAACGGAAAACTATAAATATTCTGAGGCAACATACCGACAATGTCGAGATATCCCACTTGGC
The DNA here is from genome assembly GCA_020740385.1 of Mylabris phalerata. Lineage (NCBI taxonomy): Eukaryota > Metazoa > Arthropoda > Insecta > Coleoptera > Meloidae > Mylabris > Mylabris phalerata. The sequence continues at coordinate 3,069,117 of JAJEOX010000299.1, read as the reverse complement.
TTTTCATCGGATCGGTGTTGATTTGACACATATACCATCCTTTATCCGATTCTTTGACTTCCTTGATGTGAAGATACCAAGTTTTGTGTTCACTATGAGTCACACCAATACGATGGTTTTTGGTAATAACATGGCTGTGAATTGTTAAAATTGTCTGCGTGTCTACACGCAACCATGCTACCTGGAAAAAATAAAACGCAGCAAAAAAGGAAAATTAAAACGATAATCTATATATAGCCCATCATGTATAACCATAAATACATTAAATAGAACAATAACATTTATTAATGTTAATATAAATATAAACAACATAACCTTTTCGTTGTATGAACAGCCGAATTTATACCTAAATATCCATAAAACATTTATGATGCAACTACAATTGCACTATTGTATGTATCAAAAAATATAAAATTCAAAATAAGATATTGATTTATACATAAAGTTGATGTGGCCGCTATTAAAGCTCGATGTTGATACAATAAAAAACTCCAATATCGAATTAATGTGTTTCCATGTATATTAACAAAAATGAGCATCCGTCGATGTTTTAGTTCGGGTTTTCAATTTTTGCCTCTCTTCTTTCCACCAATACGTGCTACACCATGCGAATAATAACATTAAAATCGATATTTGCACAACGGTTTTTCCATTACTAAACTTTTTGTCAAAGAAAAACGAACTAAATAAATGAATCCTGATGCTATTCTGTCAATTTACAGTCTTTTACTATTTGATATAAAACTAGAAACGGTGAGAATTTCATGGTAATATAACTACAACTGTATTTTTCCAACCTTTATCAGTTCACATAAAGTCTGATGTTTGTTATTTAAAAAATATCCGTTTGTATTGAATACACGAGATAGGGACTTGTCAATTAGCTTGTACGCTAATTTTCAGTTTCAATAGTTGGACAAACACAATAGGCCTATAAAGCCAGTTTATAGAATCCCTGTTTGTTCCGCAAATAAGTGAGATTCATCATTCCACTTTTCAAGTTTTTAATCAGTCGCTATTATTTCGGAAAAAACTGGAAAAATACCTACAACTACCCACCGAGGGAGTTATTCATTAAATTTAACCCTTCTGTGACAGGGCAAATTTCCAAACGGAATTTCATCAAAATAACTTTACTCAACTCTAACGTGTATACAAAACAAATCAAAAAATCCGTAATAAAAAGTTTTAAGTACATAGTAAAGTCTTTAATGAATTAAATTATGGAAATTTTACAGTGGATATTTTCTTTCGCCGTTCAAATATTTTACAATTTGACTTAATTAACAAATTGATTTTGTAATAATGGAAAAGTAAACAAATCTTTCGAGGGGATGAAAGTTAATATTTTGATATGATATGATAGCAAACATAGCATTAGGGTGCAATATGTCAAGAAGGTAATTTCGACACTGAAGGGTGACTCTCCCTTTATAACTCATTTCTGTGTTGATTATAGCGAAATTTGATATTGACAATGACATTATATAAGAAATAATCGAAAATTAGTTTCCTTTAATTAATCTCTTCTAACTTGTACTTTGTTTTTGATACAATTCAACAAAACAATGAATAAAATCTACCGAAATTAATTACAAAGAGATAAAAGTTGTTCAAATTTAGATTACTATTTTATAACAAACAGTTTAAACAATTTAGACTGGATAGGTGTAATAAAGTGGGTATTAACGTAGAGTCATATTCTTAGATAAAGGCACCAGTTTAAAATGACAAAAGCTACGACTACACATAATCCATACCTAAGGACTACAGCTTTCACTGTATAGAACGATAATTTGTATTGTGATAAGACTACTCTAGTCATCCCTTGAAAAGGTCAAGTGCGAGGCTAATTCTACTAAAATTTGACACGAACTAAAGGCGATTGTAATTTAAGAATTTCGCACCTTTACTCAGCTCACATGTCACGATTTTCCAATTATTTATTTAAAAATAGTGCAAATCATCTAAATAGGAAGAAAATGAAAATATATTCGTATTTATAGAAGACAACGATTGGGGAAAAATTCAAATTTGACTCGAAATTGTTACAAACGGATTTGTATCGTCCGTTAATATTCCTATTAAAATTTAATTAAAGCGAACACAACGATTCTAACCCAATGATATTCAAATCCATTATTCTAGTTACGATTGAGTAAGCTATTAAATAATAATCATAGACCTTTTGGTTTACAACACAACTGACCTAGCTCCTATTGTTCGATTGAAATTCATTCTTATCTTATTCACCTACACGTACAATCATTCCGATTATCTATATTCATAGATATTTATTATTTTTATACCTATTCAATAGGAAAAATGATAGTTTTACAGTATTGTTTGTGGAAGTATTCAATTAATGGGAATTGTAAATGACATGTTTACTAATGAACACGAATATTGTAAGGAATGTTGGGGAAAGAGCGAGTTGGAAAATTTATTCAATTTAATATTTCATTTCAATTAACAATAACAATGTTAAATAAAATTCGACTTTGATGTGTTAATTAAAATTTCATTAAATAACAAATATTTTTCGCACAAATACAGCGTGTACGGTTGTTCATTTTTTCTGTTTTCTCATCAAAACGAAAATCGCCCATAATTAAGGTTGCATGTTTAGTGTATTTGAAATAAAATAAAAAATAAACCGGCCAAGAAAAGAGGGAGAAAGCTTGATTTAATTGGATTCCATCCCCTTCGATCACGTCTGTATACATCAATTTTGGGATAATTGTCCTATTATTTGGTGTATTATCGCTATGTGTCATTGGCATTGTGTTCCTGTATCTGTTGTTCCAGACAAATTCAGTTAAATTTTCATTACTACTCGAAAATGTTGTCAACATTTCAGTTGATTAAGTCCAATCTGTGCAGACAATTTCTATTTTCTATTATTAATTTTTTTTGTTGTCGATTCTGTATTGAACTCATTTCCTATATTTGTACTTTGATATTCTCCTTTATCGTGTGTTCTAGTCGAGTTCTTGACATTCAATTGAGAACAATACGAATCGATCATGTAACGGAGATAGGTGAGTTGTGACAAATTCGTTCACAGATCCAACGGAGGTTAATATACGTCCGTTTTATAGACAACGTTTCCTTTACGTTGTGATATATCGTCTAAGGAGACAAAAGCGATATCAATTTTCAATAGGGGAAAAAATTGATAAATATAGCTGGAGATCAAATGTTTTGACAGGACACTAAATCAAGTCTTTGAGGCTGTTTTTATAAGACTACACGTAAAAAGACTCACCTTGTAAGCACCTAAATCTTCGACTAAACACGCCAAAATCGCCTCTCTACCGACCGGTACTGTGACATTTGCAATTGGTTCACTGAATCTTGGATTTTCTGTAAAAGAGAATATTTAATAATTAAAACGAATATTTTTTATTTTTCACAATTACTATTATTTTTAATAACGTTTATTCTAAGGCCAACTCATTTCCCAACTAGTGTAATTTAATGGAGTGTGTTAATGACTGGCTACCGGCAAACTGGAACGACACAGATTAGTAAAACGAACAAAGAGGCCTGTCTCACTCCACACAGGACTTCCTGTTGGTAATCGGGAGAGTATCCTGGAACTGATGCAATTATAGGGAAATTGCTAGGGAGAGAAAAAAACGATTACAAACACACTCAGGTACTTTAGTTTTAATCGGTGTATCGGTTATAGTTTTACCGGGGAAAAAGGCTCTTTACCGAGTTTCAAATAAAAATCACTTCAATATCATGTTAGCAAATATGGTTAATCGTCTTCAACAATTTTCGAAGGGAAATGTAATTAAAGCAGTAATTAATGTTCCGGTACAGATGATGCTAGTACAAACCAGGTAGAACTAATAATCTCGTGGATAGCAGAAATTTTCATTAAAGATTAATCTATAGTTATGTTTCATTTAACAATATAATCAATTTATAAATTTAAACCGAATTCAAACTTTAACAAACACTAAATTGAATTGTTTTAATTTCATTACGACAATTATTATAAACATTAAATCAAACCGAATTGACGTTTTTCCAAAATTAATTATTTTCACCGTTGATTCAACAAAGGACAGGAGGGAGAGACAAAAAAATTGGGAAACTTTTTAATAAAACGTTGATTTCCAGTCGCAAGAGACCAACAAGACAGGAAACACAGGGGAGAAAGTTCATACGAAAAGAAAAAATTATCAGTGACTGATTATCGTTTAATATAATCACAAGATCAAGAACATTACTTTGAGACTATAAGGGTGTATTCAATCACTTAAGAACAGTCTCAGTAGACACAGTTTCCGACAGATCTAAAGACTGATAATGATAAATATATCTTGAGGAAAGGCGAAGGAAAGAGACGAAGAGATATGTAGGAGAATAAGGGGAAAAAACAACAAGACAAATATTCAATTATATTTAATCATTTATAGTAGAAAATGGGAGTACCTTGAAAGAATCTCAGACATTAAATCAATTTTAATAAGTATTTACTTTAATACAAAAAAACAACACAAAACAATCTAACTAGATTGAAGCAATTATTATTTTCATTGGAAAGAAATTCTTTGTAAATAGAAGAAATTATTTTTAATTATCTGACATTCTCTATACTATTATATGTAGGAGAATATAGAAAATAGAGTAAGAAAGAAGCTCCACAATATTGCACCAGCGGTAACATCTGTTCGGGGGCAACGAAATAAAAAGAAGCTCACAATAGAGCACGTAGTTACCCAATAATGGCCCTTATAGAGCGAGATTAATTGAAAATTAAATTTTATATAGTTTATCAAGTATTGACAACTTTAACATCTTCTTTTAGACTTGTTATAAACACGCTATAAACTCAGTTGATGTGCACACCAAATAGTAAATTCTAAGACTGATACTCTATCAATTTCGTTCAAATATCAATAATAATGAAATATTATTCTGTACAGAAGAGTCTCTATTTTTAATAATGATTAGTAAAATAAGGCACTTGCGCTGCAGTCTACGCGACTTGAATTGAAAAATGTATGGAGTAGTAGCAATAAAATACGGATTTTCTTAGGAATGCTGTCCGTTGAGAGGTATTTAACGAAATGAGAACAAACATAATTGCTTATTTATTTAGCTTGACCTTTTCGACATGCATACTTCTAAATAGGCAATAAGGTTTGTTTATCAATAAATACCTCCTTGACGCAAATCTTTAAGGTGTTCACACATTGTCTGCTCTATAACAAGTCATGTTTCACTTTACTTATTAAAACTTCTCTATTAGTCGTATTCTCTAACCTTTTGATGAATGGTTACCATGCTCTGTTCAAAGAAATCGTCATAGTAACCAATTAGAGAATACGACTTATAGTTGAGTGTTAATTTAATTTTTGATTGGGAATTTCAAAAATATTCTCTTTCAATAACTCTTTGAATAACTCATTGAAACACTAATACTGTTTGAATGAAACGTTGCTTTATTTATTTGCACAAACATATAGGAAATTTTCTCTTGAGTAAGATCTTAAAAGTGGAAATCGAATTTTCCGGTTTTAGTATTACAATTTATTGAACCCTTAAGAATACATCCATTAAAATCCATCATAAATAAACAAAGCATGCTCAATAAAGTTTACGTTTTGTGAAATGCTCCCACAATATGTGTGTGTATACCCGAGGGCTGAAAATAAGAAACTGACTGTATAACGAAATTATCCACTGAAATAACTAACCGTAAAAACAAGATGGTTTACAATTTTTATCAGATGTACAGCCACTGAAGTCAATGAAAATCAAAAATATCGGAGATTTTTCTCTAAATAAAGCAACACATTTCGATCAAAAATCACTAAAATACAAAGTAATACTTACTTGTACAATTAATTTGCCGATTCTACGAAATTCTAGAACAACAATACTACGAATGACAACGAAAATTTGAATTGTAAGGCTAAGATTTAGGGAAGTTTTGTTGTCAACCCAACTTTTGTGGAGTTGGTACAAGCAAATTCCCCGATTCTAATCTTATTCTTTAGATTCATCAGAGGCTCTTATGTGTTTGAAGAATTTGTGAATTGCTTATTGACGATATTTGAGAGTTACGAATAAAGCTACTCAAAATTGAAATTTTGGGGTTAGAGATTTTAGTAAATACACAAATATTTTCTCCTATCTAAGAAAAAATGCCTAAACTAGAGTTAAATGTACAAACTATATGTTGTATAAATTGTAAAAATTGTAAATTATCCCATTTTTAGTTCCGTAGTTTCTGCCGTTCGGTCTATTTGGTCGTTTGCTTTGAGGAATTGGTTTTATAAAGGAATTTAAAAAAAGTCTAGGTACAGCAGAAAATTGTTTTTTTTCTCAGTTTTTGGAAGAATGCCATTAAGTTCCGAATGTGTTTTAAACGTGATCGTAAAAAGACTTGAAACTAGAATATATAGAGCCATTTGCTTTGTGTATATTTCGATGTTAGCAAACAGGTGTCATAAAGTAGATACGTGTGCAATGTCGACATTTCCCGTAAAAATAGAAATCGACCATTTTAAAGATTGTCTCCTCCTCTATACAGACAATTAAAACAAACATATGTGAAATTAAATCTACAATAATGTCACTCGTTATTATTCTGCTAGTACTGTTACAACTTTTATATAAAGAACATCGATCGACAACACGAAAATAAAGTCAGTTGTTGTAGTACTATAGTAGACAAGTTCAAATACAGAAACTTGCACAATAAAGGCGCATTGTACAAGGCAATGGCATACAGTCTTGTTGGATAAACTTTAGAAGTTCTACAACTCAAATCGATATTTTCGAAAAGAAGTTTCAAACGATAGACAAAATTAAAATGAATTGGAAAAAACATCGATAAATTGTTAAAATACGCTGTATTTTGTAGTCAATTTATTGTTTATGTGCAATTAAAATTCGATCGAAACTCTACAAAATAACCGATTTTAACAACGTACAAACTTACTGAAAAAGCTTTGATCATAGAATCCTGAATAGTATTTTTGTTGTTGATTGATTCTACATAGAGAGTATTTTCAATTACTTGTTTTACATCAACAACAGGAAACACATCAAAAACATTTACGTTAGAATTGTATTTGTGTATTTTTACATCAAATAGGCTTTAACTGGCATATCATTCAAGACAGCACTGATTCAAAATGTTTATATCGCCTTACAACTTTTAAATATGACAAAAGCCCTTCATGTAGGTAAGAAATAACAATGTTATGAAAGCAACAAGCTGTTATATCCTCAATACGCGCATATTTTAAACTCCATTACTTTATTCAAACACGCCTCAACTCTCTAAAGTTCATCTATTATGAATGGCAATAAATGTGTTTGTACGAAACTTTGGACTTGTTTCGAAAATTTCGCCAAACAACAAGGGTTATTGTAACAATACTCAAGCGAATATGGCGCAAAAGAAAAGCAAGTTTCCTGCAGTTTCTCTTTATTAATTTAGATAATTTTGAATCGTTTGCACAGAAAAATTATTCACGTCCCAGCGACATAATTGATTGAATATGCTGAGGGATTGAAGATTGTGTAGTGACCCGGTAGCAGGCCCGATATCAATCATACCGTTGCTTTCAATAAAAAAAATATCACAATGGAAATGTGGGGATATTTGTGGAAATGTTGAGAAGTTTCAAGCTTTTCTCGTTGATTTCTGTAGTGTTAAATGTAAATAAAAGGGACCGATTTTGGATTTGAAGATTGACTGCTGGATCGGTTTCAGGATTGGATATTGATAAACAATTCGTTTGGACGGTTTTATCGTTGAAAGTTGGCTCGGACTGAAGCCATCGCAATGGGACTATTAGACAATACTCCACTGTTATTACTGTTTGATATTTCTTTAATATTTGCGAATTGGAATTGGAAAATTCGGAAAATCTACGTATAGTATCGAGGGATTTACAACAAGCAGATTAAAGTGCATATCATATGGAAAAAAATATAAACCATATGCGACTGAAATGTTGCAATTTGAATCGCGCGATTGAATTTGACATTTGTAGATTTAAACGGACTGTGAAAATAACAAATAGCTAATATTGTACGCAATCATAAAATCCCGAGAATGTTTCCACTTTGTGGAAGTAATATGGATTGAAATCATTGGACCGTCACTTGTATGGCCGGAGTAAAAAGGAAATTCAATAGTACACTCTCGTCACTACTACAACCGCCCCCACATGCATAGAAAATAGAATTGGGGGATAACAACCACCACCAAAGACTGCAAATTGTGTTTTATCGCATTGTTTGATATTTAGATACGTATACATTTATATGGTAAGGGCCAGGGAAAACAAAACAGGATTAGGGAGAAGAAAATTTCATTTTGTAGTTGATGTTATTTTCTCTTTATATCTTCAGGCCACGCTATTTTTAATCCAACAATCACTCGTTCCACTGGCAAAGAATTTAGTGTGGCATCAAGGAGAGAACACGAAATAATTATGAGCTATGCAAATTCTCTGTCTTCTGCACAAGACACTCACAGATTTTAATGAAAATAGACAATGTAGAGCTGTATGTATGCTTGAATATAATTTATGCTAATAATGATTGACTTTACAACAATTTTAAAAAGCATCACAATAGGAACCGCACGAATTACGTTTGTTGTAAAGATTATGTTTTCTTTTTTCATTAAAATGATGCCCTACAGACTACGGTTGGCTTTATTACTTCGTTTGTATGACAACACGTCTCAAATTATAAAAATCTCCTTATTTCAGTCTTCCATTTAGTAAAAGAAAGATACTCAAATCTGCATTCTTAATTGTTATTTCGAATTTTTATTGAATTGGCTCATAACTTCGAAATTCCATTATGTTGAAGAGTATTCTTACAAGCAGAACATTTTTCCATCAAATTATCGTCATTATATTAAAAAAATATATACAAGAAACAAGCAACTTCATTTGGCTTTTTCCATTACAAACAATACCATTTTTGACGCATGTATGCACTTTAAATATGAAAATATTCATATCGTTGATGATTTTAAGTAGAACAAGTCACTTTTTTTGTCAATTTCGGAAGCATCCACCTAACTGTTGCGGTAATCTTCACGAAAATCGTTTCGTGACTCAAGGTGGCAAAATAGAGCGCTATCTAAAGCCGAACAACTAATTATAATAACGCTATTACTTTAAAATATCTGATTTGTTCATTCGAAGAGAATCGTGAATTTTTCGAATGACAAGCCTAAATTGAGTATTTGTCCGAATTAGTTTTCCGTCGATTTTAATTAAGCCCCAGTTGATTATTGGCGCTCTACGGATAAAAAATGGCTAATCAATACGCACAAAAATCTCGTATGAGTCTGATTATGGGAGGTACGTGTTAAATAACGGCTATAATATCAATTTTCAGAATTCATCATTTTAATTGAAATGGACTAATTGTCAATTACAGTATCCCATAGGAGTTGTAATCATGCCATTCTAAATATCTACATATAAATAATGAAGTTTTTTTATATTCGAATTTCTCTGTGATTTATATTATCGTTCGCCCTTCAGTTTATATCAGTCGTGTTCAAAATTAGAAATGGAAAACAAATTCGATTTCCTTTTAGAGCATCTAAACATTTCCGAAACGCAAATTACATTTAAACTTAAACATTTTATATAACAAGCCTTCTTTCATCACCAACATCAACCTGATTTGTGTAATATTAATTAATCAAACTTATGTATAGTAACGATTGAAATGAATAATCTCTACGTAAACATGTTGGCAATTAAGGCATCGAAAGGGCGCTTTTTATGAGTCGGGGGGAAAATAGTTGAAGTATTGAGTATGAGTTTTATATTGTTGATATATCGGAGCCATAACTGTGTGCTCGACAACGATATAAGTTCGGCAGATACAACGATACTATGTAATAAAACATGATGACATTATTTTAGGGTTAAAATTGAAATACCCGCATGTACACATATTCTTTGTCGTTCGATATAAGCCACAAAGTTTGTAATATTTTGCAAATAAGTTAACCTAGAGAAAAATCCAAAGCGGAATACTTTAATTTGCATATAATTGAATAGAAGTTTTTCATTTGAGATTTGCCCTCGATAAAGCAAAATAGACTAGCGATAAAATCGTACACGTGTGTATGTTTGTTTAGTGTTTAATAAACGAGTCCCATCGCAGGTGTTGAACATTTGTACCAGTTGGTGTTAGTTTGCAATTTTCCTAACCAATGTTTCCAAATACATTTAATAGACTCCTGTGTTTAAATAATCAAAACAATATAAATTTGTCTTATAAATATGCTAACAAATTCAAATATTTAATTGGAAATTGAATATTTATACAATACGCACACGTGTATTGTCTTTATTGAATAATTGAATATTAGAGCCATATCGAAGGTGATGATCTTCAAATTTAACGCAACGATGAAACTTCGATAAAGTTCTAGATTTTCTTATTTGATTACATTTAGGTTTGTTATTAATATTAGATTGTTGTATTAATTTAGATTAGAACCCCCCAAAACTAGGCATCTAATACTCTCCGATAGGTAAACTCGGGATATAAATTAATTAATTTAGAAGGGTCGCTGTTGGCCGGTTGGTATGATTGAAGATGCACCGAAGACTTACATGAGTCACTACTAAAATTACACGGCAATAAAGCCATATTTTTAGCCTCCCAAAACGATTTCGTTATATTGAATAAGAATTTGATAGTTACAAAGCTTATTTTAGTTTTAGACAAATTGGAAACTTATTTTCTCTTCCTTATTTCGAGAGGTTTGTTTAATTTGTAGAGTTGCTTAAACAAACAGAAATACCGCCAGACATTCGTTATCTTCATTTATTTAGATATCTATTCTTTGATAAGCATTCAATTTCCATGTAACCGAATAAGATATTTTCCTTTAACAGAGCGGATTTTTTTCTGTCTCTTCACCCCAGCAACAACTCTGAAACTCCGACCAACATTAAACAGAAAAAATATTATTGATTCGTCTTTCTATCAAATACAATCATCTTTAATGACATTGCTGGCGAAATGATAAGACTTGAAATTTGTTGATTTGTTGCTCGAATATAGGGTTTATTACTTTTTTATTTCTACCTATACAGTTTAAAATCAGCTCTTAGTGCAGGGTGGATTTGAGCACGTAGCTGCTGCAGTCTCGGTGTTTTCTTTAAACAGATCTTCGTTGTGTGCGTATTTTATTGTCGCTTTGAGGGTGAAAACTTTGACAAGCAGTGTTTTAGAATCTTTCTACAATAGTGATGTATTGTAGTTTGTAATTTAAGTCAACAGGTTTTATTATAAAAACGACCCAGCTTCTCCCAAATGCCTCATTGTTGTTGTTTGATAAATTTCCTTGTGGATAAAACAGTATAGTGGAAAGAAGGGAGGAGAATAATAACCGGAAAAAAGTTATAAAATCCGTTCATCATTATAATTAATATTGAACGAAACAAAACACGATTTCCAATAAATATGTGAAAATTGTATGACTATATTGTTTGAATAAACAATAACGAATGCATTACGGATGGGATTTTAATATTGCCGCAAGGTATATTAATAAAATACGGCTTTTTAATATCAAATAAAACTGGTCATAAACTCGACCAAATAACAGAGATCCAGCAATGTTCTCCTGATGCTGGATCACTGGTATCTCTAACAAGCTATGTAATGTAGATTTTATTAAGCGCATAATCCTTGTTAAATTTAAGGTGATATTTCGTGGTGGTGGTTTCATGCTAAACTAAACCACTCTACTCCACCACCAAACAACGCTGCTATATTAACCAGTTTCGTCCTTTTTTCCCTCGGACGGTTCTAACATCAGTTCACTTGTAGTGAAACGTTTCACAATCTATTATCGTAAAACTAATACAGTGGAACGTTTTATGGATAATTTCACCTTGTTTGTGATATAAACACACGTCTATATTCGAATTCTGGTCGCGTATTTTACGATGGAAATCTTTGAGAAAACTTGTAGAAAGTTAACGGGGTGTCTACCTTGATCGTCCACAAAAACAGTTTGTAATCAAGTATTCTTAAAGGTTTTGTGATAATTGTTGAGAAAAGATTCGGTCCTTGAAAATTTATTTAATTTTAATTGCACCAAACTCGAATTTTCTCAAAACTTAACAAAAATCATCAATATAAAATAAAATACTCTTCGTAAAGTTTCTTATTGACTAAAATTACTAATGATGGCCCATTAGGCCGAAACTAGTTTGGTGTAATTAAATAAACTTTCAAGGGCAGAATCTCTTCTCAACGACAAATAAAAAACAGTATTCTATTTCGAATTTATTGCGAATCTATCTATTCGATAAAGCCGTAGAAATGCCAAAGAATATTTTCTCATTTGAACAAACAAGCAAACAATACGAAAAAAAAACTGAAGAAACGTTTATCGAATAGGAAAATCACTAAGTAAATTCACAGATAGGTTTCGTATTGTGACACGAAACAACATGATTTGATTCGTATTTTGACCTGTGAATAATTGACAGGATTTTCGTTGAATTGTAGTTTGAAAATATTTGACGGCTCCTATGGTTTCACCTATATTGCTTCATTATTACATTTGGCTTCCTCAATAATTTTCCCTGTAATAGAACCACCATTCTGATAACGCCAACAACAAAAGATACTATTGCGAAAATAGAGACAACACAATCGGATCATTTATTCTGCACGTCTACCGTTTTATCAACCGAATTAATTAATGTAACCTTATCTTTATTATTCTAATAATAATTCGTTAATATTCAGCGTGGATGTTTGTAGAAAAACAAAAATTAATGTGGAATTTGATGGAATTTTTGAAAATTTTGCTCGCACAGAGATTACGTTGCGAAAATTTGATTTATTAACTGATTCTCGATGATAATGTACCAATCTCCGGCTATAATATTGATGAAGCTGTGGTGTTATTTTATTTAGAACTTTGACATATTATCAGACAAAGACAAATTGTTCGATGCTCGCAAAAAGACGAGATTTTGTCGCTAATTTGAGAGACTTTAACAGCCATGAAATTAATTCAAATACAGTGAAACTCCCACATACACAATAAAATCCTTATTTAGCTCAATTTTAACCCTGTAGCAAACCTAGGACAATAAGACTACTCGCATTAGAGAGATCTCACTGTATTCATCTATCATTTGAAATACAAGTCATGCAACTGTACTACTGAGCATTTAACGATGCACTTTATTGATTATCGAATGTAATATTTACTAATGGATCCTATAGAGTTTTATAAAATGTAAGATCATCTAATGGATGGGCGGATTTGTATCGACGAAACACGTTAGAAAATCACGATATCCTTCTTTCTGATCAGTATTTTCTTTATTCGAATGCTATACGGTGGGCGAGATGTTGAAAATTCAAAATAATATCCTATTACGATTCTCATGTACAACTTCATTAGGAAAGATTCGATATCATATTACAATAGATGATCTAAATCGAAATTACTGGAACGTTCCAGATGCAGTTACAATTTCTAATGAAATAAATAAAACGTTCCAGTTCAATTATCAGTTAGAATTTCTCCGATTTTCGCCCACTTTTAGCTAACAAGATAATTTTTATACATTTTAATACATCTTGTTGCAAGGCGCACAATTGACAAATCAACCGAGGCAACGATTCTTCATGGGTCACGTTTTCTTCAATGTGTCCCATAGATCGCTCCCAATACAAATTTGTAAGCTCATACAAAATTGTCCTATTCATAGATTAAAATAATTCGCTTACACAACCTGGTCCCAACGATACTTGAGAATTTGATCCTTTTATCTAAAGATATTCGACTTCAATTTCATGTTCTATTCTGGAGTTTTATTTTTTCGATTTTCGTTCATTATCGATTCAATTTCTATACTATTATAATATTTAAAAGAAGGATGTAATGAAGAAAAAACGGTGTGTCAAGAAAATCTAATTAATGAACAGCAACCCGAGTCATTAATGAAGCAACTTGTCGATGGTGGATTTTAGTTCGGTTTCCGCTAGAAGTCCAACATCGAGCTTGGGGCTATTTTGGAAAAACCGTCGAGAATTTTAAAACAGCAAACGAGAATATTTCCCAACCAAGGCATAATTTAATTCTGCTTACAATTTTATATTATTAATAATAAATTAACTGTTTTATAATTATTTGTTGCATACGTTTTGATGTTACATTTCATATAAAGAAATGTTTGCTAATCCGATATCTAATTAGTTAACATTAATATCGAATAAGTTTATTATTAATTAAATAAAACTGAAATAGGAAAAGTTATTATTTCTCTTATTGAATCATTTAAAGGTTAATTATAATGAACGTATGGTAGTAAACTTTATGAAACTGGCATGAATGTTTGATTTGGCAATAAAGTATAATGGATTTATAAAATATCTGACGTTTTGTCTAAATTTATTCGCCAAGAACAAGTCAAACAATACGGCCAGAGAGACGTGGTGGAAAAAATGAAACAATGCCATATTGGCTTCTTTTGTGGGATTTTTTCTCGTCCACGACTAAATCTCCTCTCAATGTGACTGCATTAATCATTCTGTAAATGGTTCTGTTTCCATACAGCTCCTTAACATCGTTTATTTTTTTTATATCTTTTTGTTACTATAATTAAGTTTTTTAATAAATATGCAGATTGGTAATTTTTCATAAGAATACACCGGTATCTAATGTAAATTACGTTTCATTTTTTTCCAGTTTCGTTCGAAAAAAAGGAAGAAATAAATCCAATTAATTCTATGAAACGGAAGATTACTCTCCAATGATTCTGCACCAATGCCATTACATAAAATTGCAATTTTTTCAACCATTTTTTTTATGTTATTACCTACATCGAGTGTGAAAAAAGTGTTACAATTATTTCCACGCAAGAGCAACAGAAATAATATCACTTGTCTGCTGCAATGAATGAAGTTTACATAATTTTAAATTTGAATTAATATTGAACAATGAAAACGTCCACTAATTACTTCCTCGACTATTTACTGATTTATTATAAAAATTAAAGCGACAAACGATGGACGTACAGTTGATAGTTGAGTCGACTAAAATCCAACATGTCTACTAAAATTGTTTCGATAGCTATCATTTTAGCTCTCATTGCGGTTAGTTTCGGGGAAATTTTTTAAAACAATACGTAAACTTGTAAATTTTCAGTCTGTTATCGCTTCGCCACAACAACAAAATGGAGGTTCGCAACAGCGCCCACCACCGCCGCCACCACCAGGTGGTAAACAAGGCGGAAGTTCCAGTTCCAGTAGCAGCCTAAGAGGTGGATTTGAATCGAAATTAACCGCCAATCTTGGTGGAAATAGAGGTGCGAGTTGTCATGGCGGCCCTACTACTACCACCACTGCCGCATGTGAGTATTTTCAAAATTTCGCTGATCGAAATTGATTTTATTTGAATTTTTAGCCAAATAAATATCTGCATTTTTCTGGAGAATATTTTATGTTGACTAAATAAAATGTAGTTGTGCACAATTTTATTGTTTTTTTCTAAATATTCCTCCAGTGTGTTTTGTATCAAGTTATTGTCTATTGACTCTTCTACATTGGCCAATTTCTATGTTAAGTGCACCAGTAAAATAGGTAACATGAACGATCCACACCACTTATTCAAGCTATTTTTCGCTTAGCTTGTGTTTACTCAACAGTAAATGCATTGTTTATCCCTGGAGGAAGCTCATAAATGTGATCCAATCATCTCCCCCACATCATCATCATTGTCAACTAGTAAAGCGGTAAAAATACTGTACATTAGAGTTCGGATAAAGGCAAAGACGTGCTTGACCTCTTTGTGTCAAACTGTTATAAAATGAAATTTGTAAATGCTCACATGAACATTTTTGAACTCACGTTCTCTACTATCTATCAGTTTTTCTTATGCATTGAAATATAGTTGGAAGAACAAATATTATTATAGATATAGTTGGGGAATCTGCGGCATACGTGAAAATTCCATTGCTTTTTCGGTCTACCATGAGATATACTTTAACACGTACATGGTTTTATCTCAATGATATTTCATTACATTTGTGAGCCTCTCGTAATAGTCGTCCCGATGTTTATACCCAAAAGGCGCAACCACTTTCGGATCGAGCCCGAAATTGGTGATCTTTAACGAAATTATTGAACATACTCCCAAAATATAATTTCAATTCGAGGATTGTAATAATTTTACTGGGGTTTTATTTACAGTCATTTAAAAATAAATGATAGCAAATTGTTATTACAGTACGATTTTCTTCCGCATTTATTCCACTCTAATCCGCGTATAAGAGAAGACAAATATGGATGTTATAATTTCAGTTGTCTTCTCATCTTAAACAATCATTTGTATCGTTTGAATTTGTTTAAGTATTGCAAAATATGAAATAAATTGTATTTCTTTTCTGGATTCGTAACGATAAAATTCATTTCGTTACCAATTCCAAAGCAATAATCTCAAAAGCAATTGTAAATTGAAGGATTTAATTCCATCGTTCCAACATACAAGATTGGAAAAATGTAATTTTTTCGTTCTGTTATTGGTATTTCAATGAGATAGTCCACTACAACTACACGATAAACGTTCTAAATGTTGAAATTTAAGTAGAAAAAATTTGTATCAAAGTGGATGCGATAAATCCGTTTTTAATCTTCAATTCGAACGAACCAATTTTTCATTCTTTCTGTATTTTTTTCTTGTTTTTGCCGGCACAAGGGTTGAACTGTTTAAAAATACACTGAACATAAAATATACAAATTTTCGTCGGAAGGGGCTCCATAAAAAATATTTGGCAGTTTCGTTTTTTGTTACACGGAACATACTTACACTTAACTTTGATTCCATTTTAACAAATAATTCAAACTAGATTTCAACTGCTATAAGTTGAACAATAAATGTTAATTACCTTCTTAATTATTTTTACTTGATATTGTTTAATAGCAATTAAATTTGATCTTTCTATACAATCAAATATTTGCTTTAATTAAGTCAATTATAATTAATTGGTAGGTTTTTATAATTAATCATAAATATATCACTTCAAAGAAGCATTGTTGTGGTTGATGTTGCTTTGTTAGTATCTACCACAAAATGTTAAGCATTTCCGTACTGTATAGTTAACGCTACGAGAAATTCCAGGTGGTTTAAAACTACAAATTATTAAAGGCAATACGTGAATTCCTATAGGAGTGTCAAGATACGTCGTGTTAAAAATTATTGCAACTGAAATTTTTATCAAATTTTAAGACGCCAGTTTCGGCCGAGTCTGGCAGGATCCAGGGACTATTTTGCGCCACCTTCGGCTAGTGGTCTAAATCTTAGGAGAATTCGGCTGAAAAATTGGCTGAAAACAAAGACCCAGCAGCAATGGGTTAAATTATTATCATATGCCTTAAATATTTCTGTGATAAAGGGTTGATTAGTTAAAAGTTTGCGTCGCTTAAGACGAACTAACAGAGTCTTTTTAATAATTCTGCGACCCTTCAATAACATATATGGGAGCCGTGAAATTTACATAAAGACAGGTGTATTTTCGAATTTTTATAAGTAAATAACAAGAAAAATCAATATCAATATCCTATATCAATAAATGCCATAGATTTAAATGAATTTGACGTGAGAGAAATGTTTGATATGACTACGATCTTTCAGAATACGATAATTCTATTTTTAAAGTTGGACAGATCTTTCAACATTGAATTCAGTAGAGTAACCGATTGACGTTCTTTTCAAGTTTATTCAGCTCCTCTGGTATGGAAATAGACCATGCAAACACACACAAAAACACTGACCTATCAACAATCAACAATGGACTAGCGAGAGAACAAATACGCTTATATGGTAGGAATATTTTATATTCTGTTGAGTGAGAGTTGTAGAAAGCCCTGTCATATGAAATTAACATATTATATAAAAATAAAGTTGGAGTTTTATTTGTTGTTGTTGAACAATATCACCTTGACGGCCATATCTCCAACTTAAACAATGTCAAAATACAGGCAAAACACCTAAATAAAACGGACCTTTGTGACGGTACTTTAAAACAGAATAACAAAAGTAATGAGTACGCCATAAAAAACAACAATTGTACATCTAAATGTTGGATTTAATTAGTTGTAATTGTTGAATTTTTAATCAATTTTTCTATGTTTATTTTATTTACTAATTTAGAGAATTATTGAATCGTGATTAGATTAAATCGTTAGAAATTAAACGAAATTTCATTCGTAATAGAATTTTGATGTTATAATTTAATAACTTGCAGACACTTAAATTGTTAATTTAACAAAATCTAAAGGGACTTGTGAATTGTTAATTTTCTAAAAGTAGATAAAGATCGTCAACGAAATTTGTCAGAATTAATTGAACGTGATAATTCGAATTAAAGTTTACTCTTTAACGAAGGAAAGACAACACAACACGTGGACTTACGTGAAATTTTTAGAAGTTCTATCAAATTTGTAACGACGATTATTTATTGGATATATTGACAAAATTGTTCAATAATTGTAATTACATTTCGGCAATACGAGTCTTGGCCCACAACCGGGCTAGTTATCGAACATTTGCCAATTATTTAGTGAGTGGTATTCTAGAACTGTTCGACTAAGATTCGAGGGACTTGCGCTGTAATATGCGCAAATCCAGTAAATAACGAGTAATACTATAGAATATGGCCGTCAAATGGGGTTTATTCAATATTAACGGCTACAATTTCACGTAGTGTCGATCAAAATGTTGACCTTAATATATTTGAAACGAATTGGGTATAGACAAATAATTCAACTGCAATTATCCATTAAAATCTATTATTCATTAAAATCGAATAATAACTTAAAAAAATTATTAATCAAATGATAAATTATCGTCTCTAACAGGTAGAAATATTCTAAAATGTTTATTAATTATTCGTCGAGCATATATTTGTCCGGTCGTTTATTCTTTCAAACATTTTTTTCTACTAAAATATAAATGGACTACAAAAATACTCCATTAGCCTTCTCTCGTGAATAATAAATAATAAATTATAATAAATAGTGGTAATATGCAATATATTTTTTTTATGTCTTATACTCGAACCAATTCAACTTGACTCTACTTCAATCGAGTATTGATTCAATTAAATTTGCATTGTTTTTTTGTTAAAATTGTCAAAATAGTCCATAAATAGGTAGGTCCGGTTCGGATTGATTAATTCATTTAATCCGTCACAAATTTGACATCGGATCGAGTTCATAAAATTAGCCGCTTGTACAACAATCTTAATTTAAACTTTATTACTCGTAACAAATGCAAGAAATGACTTGCTTTATGTCGTGTAACCAAATATTGTTAGTTCAACTATAAGTTTATGGATTTAATCTTATTTGAAGGAAATTTGAATTCTCGCATTAAAATTTTAAATTCGTGCTTTTTAATTTGGAAATTAATCGAAAGCACCAACAATATTTGCTGGATTGAAGCTCTAACTGTCAGATCTAACAATAACAGATGGAGAGATTCATTCGTCTAAATGCACTTTAGGGAAATTTGTACTATGCTTTAACCTATACAGCATATGTGCTAAACATAGTAAATTCGTATGAATTCATCCAACTAGAAAAGCAGATAACTAGCCCCGTGGATAGTCAAAATAGTTGTACGGAGGAAGGTAAACATGACCAGGGTAAGAACTTGGAAGTGCAGTTGAAAGAACAAAATCGCCGTTGGATATAAACGAGAAGTTAGTCTTGAATTAAAATTAACTCGTTCAGATAAATACTAGGGAGTTGTTATTAAAATCTAGTCTGGTTGGGGATTTTTTATTTAACATTTATTAAACTGTAAGAATAAATAAGAAAGTATATGTTCACAAGGCAAAATTGATAATTTCAATTTAGTAAATTACGTGCATTTTCAGACCGGCGGTATTAAGATTTTTTTTTAAATAAAGTATGAAAATTTGTACTTTCATAATTTTTCTTTTTATACATTGTTTGTTTTACGATCGTAATTTGCATACAAACTACCCAAAACAGAATCTTTACAGTATAAACAATCAACAATTATCTTTACTTTATTACAGCCTACGCAACCAAATTAAATTATGGAACTAACGATTATCGGTAATTTTTGTAGTTCAGTTTGAAGTTTTTATTGTGTAATCAATTAAGCTAAGGGGTTTCAAGGAGTTGAACGTAAAATGGGATTAAATTTGGTCTATTAACCGCTTGAAAATTGACACCTGTCGTAAATTCACCTGAAAAGAAAACTAGAGTGTTATCTTGTTAACCCCAACAACCCCAAACGGTCCAATTAGGTGAGGGTAACGGAGCGGTAAGAGCAACGTGAGGGTTATGAATGGGAACGTCTCCTACCGCTGGACCAATATCTTATAATAGTTTCAAAATAAAATGATGTTTGATATTTTATCAAATATAGTCGGATAAGATGGAAGATTTCGTTGTTCTGATAGATATCAAAATCGTCGTAATTCGTATGATAATTATCGATTTAAAAAAGAGAAAAAAGGTCGGAAATGGAACGTAATGGAATTTGTTATTTATTCAATCAACCCCAAAGGTGCAGAAGCATAAAATCCTAGGGCCGAATTTTTATAGATCTCATATTCAATCCACCTACATATTTCTGTATATTGTTGAACACTATACACGCAACTTTCGAATTTTCTTCGATGAAAATAAAATAATACGCAAACTATAAACGGAACAAAATTGAAACCTTTACGAAGATGAATTCGGAATTTCTAGAAATATTTGTAAATAAATTCTCACCAAGATAATCTGCTGTTGACAAAGTTGGAATTGTTGTTAATACAAAGATGATGGCGATGGAAGCGTAAAGTAAACGCGTACGTTGCTTAGCCATGGGACCAAGCGCCGGACCCGAACCGATGCCACATACCGACTGAAAACTACGCTGCCGACGTCTGTGGAAAACACGCTGGCGCCCGTTGCGACGACAACGACAACAACAGAAACGACGTTGTTGTTGTTGTTGTTGTTATTATTATGTTGCAGCATATAAGTATATGATTTTGAGCCAAAACAGCGCTTGCGTTACAAAGATTTATTTCTTATTCATAACGTACAATTTCGGCCGAAAATCTCTCGATTTATTCGTAAATGTCACATCTGTCCATCAACGAACAAAGACTGGATCAAAATGATAATAACGTTGACAATGTTGACAACAGTTGGAGAGTTGTTAAATGGGGTAATTGGTGACTTGGAACAATGTTGGAGACAACAAGAGAATGTCTCCATTAGCACGTCGACTGTTTATTGCGGTCGGGACTTTGGTTGAAATAACGTGTGCGTCGTCCAAAATACAAGGGTATCTTCCCTTAAAAAAAAAGAATTACAAAGGGATTGGAAGGATTGAAATAGATCTTGTCAGTTTCGAACGACGGCCGAACATCAAAACTGGCACAAAAGACAATTTTTCTACAATGATAAACCCCAAAGAAACATAATCCGATGCTCTAATTACTGACTTACAATGTTGAATATTTTTGATTCTATTCGGCTTGTAATTTGCGGTAGAATATTTTAATTGCCGTTGGTTGGATTTAATATACCTGCCCCCTAAAAGCCGATCACGCTCAGTTTAACCATACACACAAACACACAATGTTGGCTATAAGCGGCGCTTTTTGCTACGTGAACAAACAAAGTATGTTTGTTACGCGATCGTAAATCTACCGGAAAACACAATGAATTTTCGCTGATGCTGCTTGACTATGTTGTTATTATTGAATCAAAACCGGAGGAAAAAATGAACACTACACGAATTTTGTTGTTGATTTATCTTTTGTAATTTTATATACTGGTTAATCACTAATAATTGAATAGTTGACTGGCGTTTAGAAAAGTAACAAAGCCTAATTCACATCATATTATTTAGACAACAGTTGAATAAACATGTAAATAAATTGGTATAGTCGCGTTTCTACTAAAACTTGCTGGCAAATCACATAGATAATTAACAAGAGTTTGTTATTTTAAATAGGGGATTTTGTGCCGAGTGAGGGATCTGTCTATATGTACACTTGAAGAAATGGCTAATGCTGCGTTTGCTTTTGTTATATTTACTCAAATTTAGCCTTTTTAGTCAAATTGGTTTTAAAGCAATCTCGATAAAAAAACACAAAAAATACGAAGAGGTATTGATAAGTACTTGGCCTAACATAGCATTTTTTTATTTAAGAGCCTCGTTCGAGAGGCAGTTCGCGTTTTCCCGTTTCTTCGTAAATTTACAATCTTCCTCTGATAGACGTATGAGAAATCACTCGAGAAACAATCAAGTTGCCCTTACCTTCATCTAGCCAATCATAAATCACGAAACCACATCACATCATCTGCTGAGTTACTTTGAATGTGCTATTTCGAAAACCTTCATCATTTTAGAGGCTGTTTTCCGAAAAACGGAGCAGAAAATTAAAACGGGAATGGGTTGATCAAGAAGCCTTAACTTTTCTTGATCTACCTATATGTGTTTCATTTCATTTTATTGGTTATACAGGCAGTTGTACTACTGAATGTTAACACACTTTTTAACTTCCCCGACCGAAGGGTAGGGAAGTTATTAGTTTCGGACCAAAATTTCGAATTCGAGATTTCACCAGATCTTTACGTTTTGAGGTCCCCTGAACACGTTTTTGAAGTTTTTAGCTTGATGTCCGTGTGTGTGTGTGTGTGTGTGTGTGTGTGTGTGTGTGTGTGTGTCTGTCGTTTCTCCAACGATTACTCAAAAACGGTTTAACCGATTGAGTTCAAATTTGGTCAGCACAAACCATTTGGTGGCCGCTCGAGTTGATTAGTTTTTGGTGCCAATCGGACCACGGGGGTGGAAGGAGGAGGGGGTTGATTGAAAAAAATTTAAGATAACATATTAATTTGATATCACCAATCGAAAGGGCATGTGCTTTTATGTCCGAAACAATACCCCTCATGTGCGATGTTCTTTTCTTTTCTTTAATTAGGGCACAAAATTGGCAAAATAGTGTAGTCAACCAATTCAAATTTGCCGCCTTCTATAAGGGATCGGTTGCCATAGAAAATTCAATTGCGAAATTTTGAAATGACAGTTTTGTGGTTCTGTCAAAATTTCGCAATTGAATCGTGTATCGAGTTTATAAGAAAGTTGAACTGAAAAGTGTGTGTGGAATCACCGATCAGTAAACAGAGTTTTGGTTGACGAGGTGCTGGTTCCTCATTGAATTTTTCAGTGGTGGTGAGATAACCACGGCTCTTGATTCCCGATTTTGATTTTTAAAATAAGTTAGTTTTTTTTTAAACTTGGACTATTGCATTAATTGTCGACTTCTGATACTTGTCTTTAATAAATTTTTCTAATTGATGATTAACTATCCGGAATGTGTCGGGGAAGTTATTAGGCCGGTTCTTAGATTCGGCCCATTTCAAATTTTTTTTGACTAAAAACGCGGTTTTTCGCAATTATCACAAAATTTCGTTTGATTTTCCAAATTTCGTGGGGTTGCGGAAGTACAAAATTGAATTCTGAATCGAAGGAGATATGTCCCATTTTGATATCTTTTGTCGTTTTTGAGTTATCCTTGTGAATTATTTCTCGTTGTTTCTTTTGGGAGATTGAACGTTACCGTTCACTTCGAGCGACAGTCTTAACAACGGTAACTCCAAAGCCTTCAAAAACACATACTTTATTTGTATAAAGTTTTTGACACTTTATGTCTTTTGAGTTTAGGAAACAAATAATGGTGCTAAATCTAGGGCTATAGCTTATAGTTAATCAATTCAAAACCAATTTCATCAAGTTTTACAGAGCAATGAACCATTTCTGAGCAGGACAAAAACACCTTTGGCAAGTTCTCCGCAGCGTTTTCCTACAATTTTCTCGTACGGTTTAGTCAGCAACCCACTAAAATATCCTCGGAGACAGTTGTACCTTGCGCCAAGAAATTCAACATCTTTGTCACAGAAAACTGAAGAATTTTTCCAGCCGACTTCAGAACGCAGAACTTTTTGGAGCCATTTAGAATCTGGATTACAGTGATATTTCCTCAATCGTAACGATTTAAGCAACTGAAGAAATCTCCTTTGAAACGATGAAAAGTTTCCCAAACGTGTTCAAGCATTTCGGAACCCATTTGGCTGAAAATTTGTTGCCTAAATCTTCATTACGCTTAAGTACAATCGGTTGATTTTCCATAATCAATGATACACAAAATCAATGTTTTCTGGAGTTGTCATCGAAATTGGTCCCTAGAACGCTGTTCACTTTGACACTTGATCCTTCTTTTTTGAACTTTGATAGGATGGATAGTGATTACCTAAAGTTCCTATCATATCAGCAAAAATTTGCCTGATAACTCTTTTAAACGACCGACCAAAATCACAGCATTGGCACTTTTGGGTGTTAAATTTGAACAAGTTTCACCGGAAAGTTTCCATACTAACAAATTATCAATTTGCCTTCGTAATTGTTAAAAACACAATAGATTAACAAAAACAGTGTTAATTTATTATAGAAAATCAATTGATTTGACACGTATCGATATTCTTGTGTTGTAGCAAAATACAAAACAATGTTGAATCAAATTGTATCCGTATGCACATCACAACAATCTAACAATAATGTTAATATTAGTTATTACCAACGGGATGTGCCGTCCCTAATCCGTCCGTCATTGTAATATAAACCGTTTGCAATATTAAATAGTGACCTCTAAACTACTCAATCTACAAGAGAGAAGTCTTGTTGTTTAGTTTAATATTTAGTAGATAGGAAAGGCTATAATAATTTTGAATAACACGAAAAATTTAAATGGTCATGTACAATTAATTAATGGATTTGTTAATTAATTAATAAAATCAACTTATCAAACATATTTTCATTATGATTACAGTTATAAATTCAATTCGAATGCTATGTGTACGTTTAATAGTTATTGCTGTACAGTTATAGGTTTGGATCGTATCTACTACCATGCCCAAATGAGATGATAATGATCATTATTACGTGTATTGCAGTACCTGCATAAATGCAAGCGAACAAAGCATGAGCTTTGATGGAGCTTACAATACAATACAAATGTTCATTTAAGCTAGGTCGATTCAAATTGGTAAACGTCTCATCAACATCGAATTGAATTCAAGAATATTGACTTGAAACGCAAAATAAAAAGCAACCACAATAGATCGACAATTAATTGACGATAATCGTCGTAAACTATACAGACTGCCCGAGTTTAGGGCCGTTTACTTCGAAATAATAGAACGATTCGAGTGATACTTTAAAATTTGTAAATTGGAAGCCTATAACTCTTTTACTCATGAACTTTAACTTTAAATTTCACTAGAAAAAACGGAAATACTCAATCGTGGAGGGATTTATAGCCGTTTATGTGTGTAGTTGCAAAATATAATTCAGATTGCTTTATTTTGGTGGAATTGTGTGCTTTCAATTCTGACATCCTGTAGATAAAAAATTTATAATACTGGTACTCCATATCAGATTCGTCTGTAATGATTTAGAAATAGATTGTTGGAAATAATTAGCGACAATTCTAAATTAAAGTTTCATTGTCTAACAGACAGTCTACGAGTACACAAGCTTAAATTGCCATTAAAGCATCGTTTATAATTCTGTTTTGAATTTTAGACTTTGTTGTTTGATAGTGTTTGAAGTATCGAAACAAAATAGACGACAATCATAAACGTATTGAATTTTAATTCATTATCTTATTCTATTTGAAATATTAAATTGAATACTAATGAAGATATTA
The DNA here is from genome assembly GCA_020740385.1 of Mylabris phalerata. Taxonomy (NCBI): domain Eukaryota; kingdom Metazoa; phylum Arthropoda; class Insecta; order Coleoptera; family Meloidae; genus Mylabris; species Mylabris phalerata. The sequence continues at coordinate 3,043,312 of JAJEOX010000299.1, read as the reverse complement.
TAATAAAGACAATCTCCATTATAATAATCGTCGAATTGCTTCTATGAGTCTTAGAAGACTTTTAAAACGAATTTCTCATGCTACTTTTTTTTTCTTCTTCCTATACATCTGGTAGAAATTATAAACGATTTTACCTTGACGGAAAATTTAGTGGACAAGTTTTATCGAATAATATTACAAGCTAATTTAACTTATAGACGAGTTTCTGCCGTCAGACATACATTAAAAAATATATAAACTTGTCTACAATGTAAAAATTCATTAAACAGTAATTCTTTATTTATGGTCGTTGTGGGAACTAAATAACATTCTATTATAACACAAGATTGGAGAAACAATGAACAATCTTCTTTCTAAATACAATAATCTTGACGTATTGCTCGGTGATAATAAAACTCGCCCTGTTATAACATATGGGGTGGATTTCGACGAGTTTCATTCAAAATGTTTGCAGACTTGTGTACGAAAACTAATAATAGAAGTTATCGGTTAATTCCAACACACGAAAAGATTGTATTGTCTAATAAGACGAATAAAAGATAATAGATTTAATAGGAAATTAATAAAAATTGCAATTCTATTCCTTCAAGAGTTTTAAAATGTATGGATATTTAGTATTTTTGTTATTGTTGGGTTGATGTTGGAATTGTAAAACTTCCAGATATGGGAAGAACAAATCAAACATTGGTCCGTGGAAACCGATACGATCGTGTTCTATTCACCAAATCTATCCAATTGGCTTAACGTTATACATTTCTAATATTACACACTATTGTCTCGCATTTCGTGAACATATCCAATATTATCCACTTCAGATTGTTATGAATTATGTATGTAGTTGTAACTATACGATTTGATATACGATTATTAGATTTTCATTCCAGGACGTCACACAATATTAAAATAAAATTACCTTTAATTATGTTGTAAATTGCAAAGAAACGAATCTCTTGTTAATCCATTATCATTCAACGTTTTTTTCCAAGTGGATACTAGGAAAAAATGAAACGCTAAATATGGTTTACAGACAGAAAATCAATTGTCATTATCTTCTATTCTACAGCTTATTTTCAAAGTAGCTCCACTATAATTACAACTATTTTAAAATGTTGAACGGATTGCTGCTAATTAACTACTTTAAAATTGAATTCACAAACAATTCTTCGAAATTGTTGAAACAGTGAAATCGATAATGAACCGTACAATTTATTTTTGTTTATTTACAACAAAATACGATTTATTTTCCCGTATTAAAAATAATTAATTAGCCCCTATTATTATACGTACTATTATTTTAACAGCGCTAACTTAATTGTGAGAGTTCCATGAAACGGCTATACTGTTTTATTTTCGTTGCACATAAAATTAATTGTCTTTTAAATATAAACAATAAGCTGTAATATGTTACATTGCTTAAGTATTTGTGATGACTGGATGCCGTCACGCTATACCTTCAATCTATTGCATTTCAACCGAATAACAATAAAACTGATTATTCTTTCTATTGTTCTAAATTTTTTTCCGTTCTCTCCCTATGTATATCCACAATAACCAAAAATAGTTCAATCTTGATTACCCCTTGAGGTTAACAATAATGAACCAACAATAATATTAACACATCACGCTAACGTTGTGTAAATGATAACGAAATACGGAACGATGATGGTGGCATCATCACTACAATAATTGTACTCGTAAAACTTTACAAATATCATCACTTGTTGGTAAATATGCGTCCATATTCGGTGAGGGTGTGCAATTATCTTAATTTTACCATAAATGAGATTAGATTTAGCCCGGCGCCTCCACCATTTTTGCGCGTATTTGACTATCGCGAATTTTTATTAATTGTGTTTAAACTATAATAAATATTCGAATGCGGTTTTTACTGTTTGATCCTATAATAAATTAACTTTTAAATGATGATAGTTTTGTGGGTTTGACTTTGTTGTATTGTATTTTATAGATGTTTGAAATTTTAACTCGGATTTGTGCGTTCAACTGCGATGTTCAATATGTTTTTAAATATCAAATTAAATACAAAAAAAAAGGATGAACTCGATTGTCTGTCTAGATATGTGGTCGAATTGCCTTTAAATTGCAACGTTTCATTATTTGATGTAATGAATCATTGCGGCACGTTAACACCACATTTGTTACATATAAAACAGTTTGAGGAACTCAACTCGGAATTAATCACGAAATTACAAGACATGAAGCTCTTTATAGTGGTGGTAATCGTAATGTTAGTGGTGTATAAATTTAGTTATATATGTATAATAGAACGCTTTCGACGCCATGATTCTCAACAATTTTCGTCCTGTCGGTCTCTCTTCATAGCTATATGAACTAAACGTATAAATCGTAATTAGAAAAGTTTCCGTATGTCAATAAAAAGACTGTTCGTGACGGCTATCATAACTCAATGAACAAGCAATACAAAACAATTCTAGTGCTCTTTCTCTATCTTGCATTGGTATTATACTCGAATTTACGTCTACACATTATAATTTGTAAGACTACTAATGAGACGGCTATCGTTGTTGCTCTCAGACGATCATATCGATGTTGTAGCAATAAAACCCTATTTACATACTTTGAGGAATAATAAAATTGTGTGCGTGTGGTTGATTTTAGGGTTGATGTATTTTTAAACTATGGTAAAATGGTGTTGTTATCGTTTAGAAATTGGCAACGCTACGGGGCCGTCAATACTAACATTCAGTTTTTATTCTTCTTTCCATTATTTCGTTTTCTCTTTTTCCAGAAAAAGTGAAATAACCATAGTATTGATGTTTAGATTGCGAGATTCTTGCAGTACCTAAAATATTCCAGTAGAATATGTTTCGTGATTTCGGCTTACACGCCATTCGTCTTAATGATACCTCTACCGGGGCCGTCAACGACATTAATGTGACTTAAACATGTATATTGGAATTGTTACTTTGCTCTCTATTCACATTAACAATAAATAAACTTTCCTCTTCCGCAATACAATAATCGTACACTATTATTATACTTGTTAAGAAGATCTATTTTATTTATTATTAAACAATATTGCATATAATTGGAATCAATTGCTGACTCACAATAAATGCATGTTTCATCAGAATTAATTGTCAATCGGGTGGGGTTGGTATTTTCAATATGACACGTGTATGTTATAGTCTATTAATTTTTGAACGAATTTATGATGATTGTTGCAATGACAAATAATTCTCCCTCTATTCATGATGAAACCCATCTTCCGGATATTTGTACTAGACGGTAATAAATATTCTCAATACAAGTTCTAATTTCTACCGAACAGACTGATAAATCGCACAAATTTATCCATTTTTATAAATATCTCACATAGATCTTGATATTGTAGAATAATTTAATCAAATTAACCAACCCTTAACTACATTTAATGACAATGATAACAATCAACATATTTTTTTGGTGTATCAATTATTTACACGAAATAGTAAATAAATATCACTATATTTATGTAAAGTATATGCATATTTAGATAAGCGAACGACGATAATTCATGTCTCATCATTTCCGTTGAATCAGACTAGATCCTCTGACATTAATCACTTTAAATTGATTAAGTTTAGTAGGTTGACTACGTATGTATACACCTCTATTTCTATGTATAAAATATATGCGATTCTACCTATATATATTTGCTTATTCTATATAGTAAATCGCTGTAAAGGATCAGAAGAGATAATGATGACACTGGGTTGTCTTATTTATTAGAAGACCTCTTTGGTACATGTTGACAAAATGCACAATTACCGGCGATATTTCACGACTTGCAATCAGTTTTGTCAATATTTGCATCGAGGAAAGCTAAAAATTCCAACTTTACGAATACTGAGCCGTTCCAACGACGGTAAAGGCGCCATTCCGTAGTATTTTGACTCTCGAAAGACGACTAGCCGACAAGAAAATTGCCTTCATTATTTCTTCAAAAGCGAAATATTTGGTTTCTGAAAAACTGGATAGCTTTGTGGAGCAGTTGAATTTTTTCCGCATTTTGTAGCTGACGTTTAAAGGTAACTGCTGCTATATTATTTCCCGTAATAATTCCACCCTTTTAGGGGCAATAATTTTAAAAACTGGCAATTTCAAGCCGTACGTTCGATACATTAATATTAAAAATAGTAATTAATTCGTGTAGAACTTTCATAAAAATGTATGTGCAAGTTTTCATTAAAATTGATCCAAACTTTATCCATTTAAGTCTTACGATAATAGTCTTAACTGGATTTTACTATTTGAATATAAGATTCAAAGTAAAGTTTACATAAAATTTTGCGATTTTAAGCCAATGTAGAAAAGTTCTTGGCACGTTTTACATGTGGTTTCTTCGGATTTAGTAGCGAAAAAATTTTAATTCAAAAATTATACAACTACAATAGAAATTGATTATTTCGTCGGGTTATTGGTCGACAATGTGGAAAATTTCTCGTTAGTATGTACCACTCACTAATCGATCTCCAGTTGTAATCTACCTTTAAACACCTAATTACGTTCCATTCAACGATTAATTAAACTTTATGCAACTTGTTAAAAATAGATGGTAATCGGTTTGGTGCTAATTAAATACAACTCTTACAAATTGAGATTTCTATAAATGTATAATGGTTATAATCAATGTTGAATTCAATAAGAATCTCTCAATGTCCATGAATTATCGTTAATGAGTTATTTTGATTAGAATTTAACTTGTTCGCTCGTCGTCTTGTTATTATTCTGAATAGAATTCTGATTTTATTAAAGAATTTTTTGCAATATCCCCACCGATCGGTGGTAATCAGAAACTACACAAATGATAAATGAGTTCCATTGTGATCGGGGAAAAAACTTTTACAGGAGGAAAAAAAACTTGTGCTTGTTGGTTTCAAAACGATTTTATTGATGTGCTTGGCGATGCACGTGTTTTATATCCTGTATCAGTAGAAGGGTAGAATATACAGCCTTGTATAACAGGAAATTATGTACAGCTCCATCCACATGACTATATTGTCTGCATCTGCCTTAAATCAAATTAATGATTTATTGCATATTCGATGCAAATTGAAGCTATAAATTGATACGCACATTAAACCGCTCGGTTTCTTTCAATTTCAACCAAAAAAAAACTAATTAACAATTGTGGAAATGGTCCTATTTATTCGAGCAAAGAAATTACATCATACACGTTGATGAATGTTGGTTGTACAGAGGAATTTCCTCGAAAATGTTGAAGAGGCTCCCAATTTGGTTGTTGTAAATTTATACAAACAACTATAACTTGACTAGAAACTAACTAACAAGCAACTATAACATAATTGTGTTGGCAATCATTAGTTCTTCTACCAACACTGTAAATATGACGGAAAATCCGTTCTAGTTTAACTAAATTTTTCTTCGAACGGAAATCGTTTTAAAAATGTGTATATAAGTGGAGGAAAATACGAATCTAACGGAATAGTATTGATTTTTATTTATATACCATATACAAGCTTTATTCAAACTTAAAACTTATAACTAGGGCGAATTTACTGGAAATTTCGATTTTGTAATGATGTAAAAATTGGCAATATCAAAGAGTGCATCCGCTATTATACGAACATATCGCCTGAAAAACATAATTTTGACTCTAGTTAAAGTCTGTAAATTTTAAACTACTAGACACATCAAATTTTATAGACACAGTTATTATAAACACATATTAAAGTGTCTTTTATTGTAATTTTCCTAGCATCGCTATAGTCGTAAACATGAAAACGTGTCATCTATAATTTAGTTGGGAATAGTTGGAAATAGCGACCGGTAGATAAAAATAGTCAAATGCTATTTTTATGTTTAATTTTTTGTTTTTCGTCTATGAACCAAATTGAGAGGCGAATATTTAGATTAAACATTTATGATTAGTGCCAAAAAAGGTTCAGCTATTGTAGCTTGAACAACTGGAAAAGTTTAAAAATTTAGCTTGAAAATTCAGTAATTCGGCAAGATTCTTCAATGACAGGGTAAATTTAGAGAAAATAGAGTTTTCTTAACAGATGGCGGAGGTGGTGCACGTTTCAAAACAACAGTTGCTCCTGCAAAACGTCAACGTCAATACGAATTATTGCATTAAAATGTACGTGAAGTTGAGGAAAAAACTACTCTTGTATGCCGGCACAGTAGTCGAAGAAAATAAGGAGAATTATGCAATTTAATAAATTTATTGTGTAGTCGGGTATAATTGATAATCGCAAACTACAGGAGGATATCCGGCCGTATTCTCTAACTTTAGGGATTCGTTACTGGAGATCGATAGCTTTTTTGAACAAACCTTCTAATTAATTCGCTACAATTCCTCTCTATGTATAACTGAAAAGAGACAAGAATAAAACCAGTTATTCAAAAGATCTCTAACGTTGTCATGGTACCCAACTGTCAAAAAGTTATAGAATACGACTGACTGCCGCAAAAAGCGCAAAAAAACAGTTATGGTGGTAAAAATGTTGATTTAAATGATTTAAAATTGCGAAAATAGGTCGCCTGATCACAGCTCCCCTCAATTGTATCGTATTTACATTCCAGGATTACATGGGGCGTGTATTTTGCAAAAATTACCAATTATCAATATGTTCAAATTCATTAAATAAATAAAATTGGGGCGATTTCAAAATTAACGCAAATTATCAAATTTATTCATCATTGAAATTTCAGATTTCACGTTTCAATAGGATACGATTTTTTCAGGCATTTCAATTTCGAAAATGTCACGTTCAAAAGCTGCCAGTTGAATGTCACTGCCCTAGTTAATTTGTCAACTTTCTGCGATTTTCTGAAATTTTATCGGCCATTGTAGTCGATGTAATCGTATTTGATACGATGTAATGATCATGGACTATATACGAATTTAATCATACCCTTATAATGACTATTATTATATGATTGGCATTCGCAATAAATAGATTTGACAGGCTCCAGTACAATACAAATTGAATAACACAAATTTGGCAGTAGATATTCATTCTCATACATTTTCGGAGCATTATCATGGGACAATTTAAAACGATCTTGTAAAGTACTATACCATGTTGAATTTTTCATAGTTTTAACATCAAAACATCCCCAAAGAACACGAAAATCTTGCACAATAAACATACCCCAACACTTGAATATTGTTCAATAATGAAAACCAAGCATATAGATTTTCAACCTTTGTTAAAACCTCTACTACGGTTTTAATAAAGTTTTTAAATGATTTGAATCAGCAGAAATAAATTAATGAACGCTTAATTAACTTATTATTAAACTAACTTCAATTTTACGTGTGCATTTCAACTTTGCACAAGTAGAATTGAACTGCTTGAAAACTTTTCCAGTTTTTCTACATGGAAAAGTTTCCTTTTTATTTTTATTAAACCACCTGATTACCCAAATATTATTTTTTCTGCAATTTGTGTGGAAAGTTTCGAAATAAATAAACTTGCTGGTAGAAAAGTCGTAGCAACAATAAGATTGAAAGTAAATCCCTCCAATATATGTTGATCCTGAAAGTTGCGACCACTAATTATGTTCTAAATACTGAAAATACAATGCCAGAACCAATCAAATTTGCTGGAAATTAACAAGATTTACGTCTAGCTTTGTGCGAGTTTAATAAATTGTTGTCTTCAATTGTAATAACAATTGTAAGAATCGGAGATTGAATAAATCGGATTTTATTGCATTTTATTCGCAATTAGATTCAAGTTTCTGTTGGTTTTATTGTTTGAGCTGAAAATTGGCGTGTTTGACTACCGATTTGGAAATGTTTTATGAATGTTTATTATAGAAACTTAAACTTGTATAGTAGTGTAGTAGTGTGTATTTTATATTAGCCTGAAGTTGGTATATAGATCGATTTCGTAAACTATTATTATAAGCAGCTTTTCTTGGAATCGACAACCAAAGAACGTACGCTGTTAGCATGCAATAAACCTCTAACGTAATAACCAACAAGACGGGGGTAAGTTTCGGCTTCGTTCTACATATTTTTTCCGTTATTTTGTAAATAATATATTGTATTTTCTGTTGTGATTTTCTTTAATGACACCAGTAATTGTCAGATATCTGAAAATGATTATTTCGACAAATATAAAACTTCAACTTTAGGAAAAAAATTGAGTAGATTTCAAATTCTTGTTGCTACCAACATTATTATTATTTTATCGGTTAATAATCAACCCTCATCAACGAAACAACAATACAAATAAAACTTAACGAAACTGAAGAAACAGATAAAACACGCAATCATATCGTTTCCATTACAGATTAGTGGACGAATAAATGAGAACTGGGCCAAAAACATAATCCCCTAATTGAGATAATTATTACATTATTACACCTCATGAATTAGCCGCACAAACAAAGCCATCTAACAATCTAGATGCATATTTCGCACGATTTCAAACTAGTAAACTTCGACTATTCTGTTTTGTGTAACCCTCACAAGATGGCTAGATATCGTGGAAATTGTGGAATCCTTTCGCTTGAGCTTTCCTGTAGTTCTAATACAAAAGCTCACAGTTACGTGGCGCTTGTTGTATGAAATATGGGAGCTTTTCGATGCCTATTTGTGGTTTATCCCGGTTTTTATCGAGAGCACCGTCTCGGTTGGTTGTTAAAAATTTGACAAGTTTACGTTCGAGGAAAAGTTTTTCCAAAGTAGTCCAAAGAAATTCATTGAATTTCGCATGATTTATAGTTTGAAGAGCTTGCAGTTTTGGGGGTCCATCCCCGGATCGTGGACAAAGCATAAATCATTAATATTAATTGCAGAAATAATCAGAAAAAGCCGGTTTCGTGTGTGGTAAATTGAGAATTTATAGCCATGCCAAAGTATTTATTGAATATTGTTGTTGCGTATCGATCGATTTGATTCAACATCAAAAGGTCATGTGTTTTGTTAATTGGTCAATCGGGTAGGGTAATAAATAGTTGCAAATTTTGTTCCTGGTCAATGATACACAAACATATATGGATACAATACAGATACAATAACAAATAAATTGGTTCCGAGCAAGCTAACCATGTTGTGGTCGTCAGATTTATTGCAAGTCCACAGTTGAACTGAAACCAAACTGGAAGATTAATCTTGCTGAAAATTTGCAATAATCATCTATATTCCTAACGAAAAAAAAATAAGAACGCCAAATTTATCGGATTAATTCCTGTAAATTCACCTATAAATCCCCCAAATTAATTTCAATTAACTTTCATTATTGTTAAATTAAAAATGATTAAACTAAATTTATAAACAAGTGCGTTGAACATTGAAATCCCCCAGTTGCTTTCCAATTTCATATACACAAAGACTGGCGTTCTCCAAAGTTTTAATTATATTAAAGTTTTTGAAATTCTGCGCTCAATCCCTGCATCTAATTAGGTGAAAACTGTAAATTATTCATAAAAGTCGGAAAAGTTCATTAATTTCCATAATTCCAACGATTAACTTGGTCCAATTACATAAATTTTATTCGCCAAAAGGAGGCTGAACGAAAATCCGACAATAAAAGAAGCAACAGCACATCTAAAATTCATCATTCCGCTTTTATTGCGAAAATGTACCAATCAACCAATTATACGAGAAAATAAACTTTAGAAATGATCATCTTTTACTGCTTTTTCCCCGAATAACAAGACTTGAAACAATGCAATATTCAACATCTTCTACTTGAATTAACGAGAATAAATTGTGTTGTTAATAATAATATTTATGTACCTGTTGACAGTCGAGTTTCAACAAAAATGTTATTCAGCGAAATTCATAGGCTCATTTACAATTTTCCAATTAGCACCCAGATAATGATGGAGCAATTAAAATAAAGAAAAACAAGGGTGGAAAGAACAACATAAAGATTTCTATAGATGGTGAATATACAAAAGTTGCAAACATTCTCAACTTCTTGAAACCCTTAAATTAAACGGCAACTGTACAGTTCTGGTTGGTTTTAACAAAAGTTCCATCTTACTTCACTAATTTGCGCATAATAACTTTGACTTTTTACCAAATTAACTAAAACAAGAACGAAAATTGTACGAATATCAACTGTTTTTTCTCGTACTTTGACAATAAATATTTGAGATATATTTAAGCTACTATACAAATCTCGGAAAATGGAAGTAGTAGAGCCAGATCATGATGATTATGCGAGTTAGAAAAGTTGAAATGTTTTATGTATTCCTTGAGAATACTTGAAGAGCCCAATTTAAAAAAGATTGAAGGCTCGTTAACTAACCAAGAAAAAAAGAACAGAAAAATAGAACGAAAAAATCGCATATTTTATTCACTTATTAATCTTCGAGTATAAGATAGCAATTCGGGTATCTGCTGAGCTTTACTACTACTAATACCATACCGTATATGTCAAGATAATAGAGTTTCTGTCAGTTTTAAACTTGCACTTGTTAGTAAAACCACTACCGGAATCGTGATGGTAAATTACTGTAATAATGAAGGATAAATAACCGGAAGGATTCATGTGGAATCGATCAAAATACAGCATTGTTATTCGAGGAAATTGTATTGTTTTAATTGAAACACAAGTCCAATTGATTACCACAAATTACCAACAATCGAATCATTATTATTTTTAAACATGAGCCGACATAAACACTATCATTAGAAAAGTTATCAAAAGACTTGTAATTTTGTTGCCCTTACGCCTACCAGCATGTGCTCGGATCAAATGTAATTAATAGACAATTCAACAAAGACCCGTATTTATAGCGATTCTAGTCTTTTGAGTTACGCAACAAATACATAGATATACCTAGAAAGTATTCCCCATATAGGTATATATGTTCTTGTTAGTATCTAACAAGGAGGATTAATTTAGACTATTTTTGGAATTGGCTTTATGCAGCACGTGGAAGAGCTCCAGAACATTGTAGTGTGTTTGTAATTATTGCAAACCTTTAATTATTGCCTCCAGTTACTTTGCCTGCCTTTCTGTCTGTGTTATTGTTGTTGTAGTTAAACAAAAGGGAATTGGTTGAAAATGGAAAATAAACACACTACAAACACACAAACGGATCTTACACATTTTCACAACAATCTTAAGCTAAACTACCTGCAGCATCAATTATTACAATTAATATTTCATTATCAGCATCATCAGCACCATCGTAATGATGTTTTACTTTGAACATTATTAACGAAATTCATCACTGCACACTGAACACTTTGTACTCTACAATAATACGAAGATTTAATATCGTTTCGAGTTGCTTCTGTAATTAACAGAAAAAACGCTTATCTACGAAAATTCTTGTTAATGAAAATTGCAATGTGATTAATTCAAATAAAAATGAAAATTGTTAAAAATTACCAAAATTATGTAAAAATTTGTTGAATCAGAACGAACTAATTTTTTGAGACGTGCTCCAAGAATAGTTAGGAAATTTGCAAAAATGCAGATTACCGATAGGAAAATAGAAATAAGACTACAAGACCATGAAAATGTGTCTGAAAGCTTCTTGAAAACCTGCAGAACTTGCTAGAGATGCTCGGTCACGTTAGAGAGCTTCCACTGTATTACAGTGTTACAAAAAACTTGTACAATTGAATAAATTTCCAACTGTCTGGATTTATTAGCATTTACTTTTATTTATTTTTTTTGTTGATGTTCATTTTATGAATTACAGCGCCTACAAGTAATTGATTTCAGTTCTGAGACAACTTTTGAAATTTTAATTACTTTAGTACAGAACTAGTAAACTATTCGTAAATTCCCAATGGCAATCAACTAATTAAAAATAAAACTTTCTACCAGATGCTATATTTAGTTGAACTGGATTGCTTCAAATTAATACAATTAATAAAAATTTTGCCAATTTCGATCCCTTTATAGTTGGAAATTTTTGTCGGCTTCGTCTCTTTGTGTCGATAAAATATGATGCGTTCATTTCTTGTTATAAACCGTGCAGCACACGTTCGTGAAACATAACAAATACGTAAAACGTTTCAGCACGTCCTCAACTATATCACATTGGTTCTTAGTGTGTTTGAGGGAGGATGGTAGAAATCGTTTACTGACAACTCAAGTTGTGGACGATTATAATTTAGTTTATGAAAAATTATGGACACGAATCTGTTGAAATTACCGAAACCGTACATCAATAGAGAAGCAATTTGGAGAGGTTCCAATATTTAAATTGACTAGCCATTGATTCGAAATTATTTCTATGAAAATAATCAACATTGTGTTAGTTGATGGGGTGCAAGAAAAATTGTAGATTAGACGCTGGCATTCATCTTGTCGTTTGATAGTATTTTGAGAGATGGTTGTAATGATGCTTTTTTACAATACAAGTCAGTCACCGTCAGGCGAGATACGGTTAAAAAATGATTGCAATAAATAAATACATTGTAGTGAATTATCGCTGGATCTGTTTTCTATTTGGTAACTTGTGTGCAAGCGAACTGAAATCCATCCCCATTGAGCAAGAGCAACATTCTGTTTTGCATCTTGGATAGTTAGTGAGAATCGGTTAGCGTTATATCCGATCGCAGGTGCAATTTATGGTTTTCTCAAGATCGAATTCAGAGATTTATAACCGCCTATCGGCCCAACTATTGCCTATATTTCTTATCTAGAGTACATCTCTGGAGACCTGGAATTTATCAAAAATCGCCACCATATACATAGATATGCCTTAATCGAATCATATAAATGTATCCTATGCAATAGAATAAAATGGATCGACTATTAACTTGTCAATAAATTTAATGACAATTCGCCTACTATCCACGTGTCAACAGATACTATTTGTGTGTGTGTATTGTATATGTTCTTAGCCACAAATCATTCTATTCCTTGGAGGTAACCAGTCAACTGTCACAACACGAAAATCCACAACGACACACGTTTCACAACAATAGAATCACGACGTGGACAGAAAAGCAACAGCAAACATTGAGATGTCTCATGAGGCATCGGGAACAACGTGTAGTCCCCAAAAGACCCAAAGACATGTTGAAAATTACAGTTTAGAGGGTGCCGGTGCCCATGGAGACTTGAATCTGGGCGAAAATCGCAATATAAATCATCGCGGAAAATGGAAAGGAAAAAACGAGAACACTATACTTTGATAATAGATCTCACTGTACGAATAAAACGGCCACCAGCTTTTCACTTATAGTTTCACTAAAAGCATAAAATTAAAAGAAAAGGAATGTTTTTCAACAACGAACCGACAATTTTCGTTTATTTTGTAAAGTTTTAATTCGTTTGCTGTCCCATCTAGACCCTCATTATCTAAAACATTGGGATAATAAAATTTATTATAAACTTACGCCGAGTAGATACGAAATTAGAAAATGACCTATTGTTGTACAAACAGGTATAGTCCAAGATGGGATCTAATTGAATTCAAACACTAAATTGGATCAGTTGAAATATCGAAAACCATATGATAAAACAAAAGAAGCAGTGTAACCGAAACAAGAATTTCCGTAAATCGTAAATTACGAAAGGGTTACAAGATTTAAGCTAATTGTCCGGGTAAATCCATCTCATTGTCCACTTTGTGATAAACATTTTCCATGCATTACGAAGATACTAAAATACCAATTTTAATTTTCAATTATTTTTTAAAATCAATGACAACAGAAAGATTTTCTAGAAGAAAAATTGTGTAGTTTATCTCGTCTTTGGTCTTGTTTTCAATGGTAAAATTTACAATCATTATTTTATTTATATTCGTAGTGACTCATTAGTCATTACCAATTGAATAAATATCGAAAATGATGGCAACAGTGATAAGAGGAAAAACCATGTAATAAATAAGTCTGCTATGTAAAATTTCAAATGAAACTTGGAAAATTTAATAATTAATCAAGATGAGTTTTTTTTTTAATTCTACAAATGAATCAAGTTGAAAGAGATTACAAATCAACCTCTTTAAATATTTTTGGTTTTTCCAAAAGAGACGATTACAATTAAAAAAAAAAACAGATATAAATTTGGATAGTAATCATTTTCGAATAAATCTTGAAATAAATAAAATACGAATTTATCAATTTTTAAGATTTTTAAAAATTTTTCATTGTATTTAGTACATCATAAAAATGATTTGGCAATGTTGCATGCACTCCATGTTGGATTCTTATATGTATAGTTGGCTTTGATTTTTTTAAGTATAAAACGACAGCCATTTTACCTATTAGTCCATTTAGTAATTTCAATTTGGTGGAGAAGGTCGAGGCGTCGAGGCGCCTGGAACATTAGGTAAATTCTAGATATATAATTTATTTATTATTATAAATTTTATTAATTAATCAAATTTTAATTGTATTTAATGTTAATTATTAGCAATTAATGGTAATTGTAGTGTTTATGTATGTGTAGATGCTTGTATGCGTGTACAATGTATGTTTTATGTACGTATACGTGTATTTAGTTGAAAATTTTCGAAAGAAAGAAAACCAAATTTCCCTCAAATTCGGTTTTTTCGATTAAAAATGTTCTTTTTTTGGTAAATTTTCCACTAAAACCAAAGATGGCGGCTTTTATTTTGCGGCAATTAATTGCCATGACAATGCCGCCCTCCTTTATAAACTTGCAGTTGGCTTTGATATTTTTTACTGTGTAAAACGGTAGCCATTTTCAATTTGACGCCATTTAATTTCTTCATTTCGCTGGTGCAGGTCAGGCAGGAGCGTCCTCTTCAGATTCGGTAAATTCTATATTTACAATTTCAATTTATCAATTAATTAATTAAACTGTAGTTGTAATTAATAGTAATTAATGATAGTGATTTTGATTTTTCAATATTGCATTCGCAATTGTTGTAATATAGGCAACCAACTATTAATCAGTAATGCACTCTAGTAGTTGGTTGCCTATATTACATCACTTGCGATCGCAATGTAACTGTAGCAGTAGCATTGCTATTGAAAAACCACAACTTAGCCCATTACTAATTAATAATTTTCCCTCAAATTGAATTTTTCCATTAAAAATTAATTTTTTTGAAAATTTTCCACTGGAAAAAATGGTTTATTTTACGGCAGTTGTTTGTTGTCATGACAATAAACCAAAATATCGCAGATTAGGTGCCATAATTACTATTAGATATCACATCAACAAAGCCGATTTGTTATAATTAGTGATGGGCTAAACTGTTAATTTAGGATTAGCAGTGAAGCTTGAATTTGAAATAGATAATTATGAAAAAAACGTGGGTTGATTTTATTGAAATCTTTTTTTTTTCAAAGTTTTCATGGAAAAATTGTGGAAGTATTTTTTCACATTTAAATACTATAACTTAGTAATATTATTACCATTTTTACTATTGCTATATTAAGTTGTGGGTTAAATTTGAAATTTTATCGAAACTCTTTTATAATTGTATGAATAGGCAGCGACAATATCATCATTATTATATGCAATTGTTGCAATCATTTTTTTCTTATTTTACAGAGTGCTTCGTTTTAAATTTCAAAAACTCCAAAATTCAAATGAATTTAAGTAAACACGGCCGAAATTTCTGTACAAAATTTAACGATTTGTTGGAAATTTTTGAAATTTGCAAGCGGTATATTGAGCAGAAACAAAAAAATGATATGGATCAAGTATTTATAAATTTATTTTGCATATAATTATCAAAATATTCCAAATAGTAAAAATGCAGCAAAAATTAATTGATTGTTTACGATAATCAGGTAAATCATCATTTTTAATTTTTTTATTGTTTCTAATACCAATTTTGTTGATTGAAAAAAGGAAAAATTAAAATACCTAATCAAAATAAGAATTAAATACTTACAAACTGATGATTCACCCCATAAATATTTGTCATAGAATAAACTGAAAAATCGTAATAAATTGAATTTCGATTGGTCACAAATATGGTCATCATTATAACAATATTCATTAAGTGGACTTCTATTGTCTTTATTATTTACCAAAATACTGTTATAATCACTAGTAGACTTATCAGTCTGAACTAATTTTTCCAATCTAATAATTTCAATTGAAAATTTAATTATAATACATCACTGCTAAACACTTTTCTGTATACCAATATTTAAATACATGCCATTATTATTTTGTGGACAATTTATGACAGTGATATCGTCATTATCAGCGGCAACATGTCTTGTTATATTTTCTACAATTAAAAATAAAGAAATATTAAAATTTTTAAAAATAATTAACTTACCAAAGTGAATCTGTGCTATCACTTGGATTCTATTTGGTGTATATAATATATTATTGGAACAATAAGCTATCATACGTCGATTTATTGAATCCTTGTAATACTCTGGAATGTTATTTGGGTACAATTCTAGTAAGGAGTTCACAAAAATTATTTTCTTTGTTTAAGGTGGTATCGATACGCTTGAATATTTTATGTCCTGTGTTACAGCTGTATCGTTCTCTAATAAATGTATAACTTTATGTGATGACCAACGACGGAAACTAACATCATCGAATACAATGCCATCATTCTTGTTTGAATTAAATTTATCTCTGTTTTCTTTGCCACGAGTTAAAACTGGTTGCTTGAAATGAGCCAGAGCAAATTATGTTTTACCGATATTTTTCGAATTTAAATCGATTAGACGACGATTAGTAGTAATATCATATAACGAGTTTGCACCAAGAGCGAACAGAACGAGCGAGTGGTGTAATAATTCGAGTTGTATACTATACGATTAAGTTCTAAGCTGAAAAAGAAGAAATTCGGCAAACACAATTTGCTTTGTCGCACTTTCAACGTCCGGTACCAATGTATATTTGACGATATCAGCTTTCTCAGATGGTCGTTCCATGAGTTCATTCATTTACTCGAAAATGATATTGCCGTTACCGAAGGCATTAAATATTCAAGTGTATTAATATCTGTCTTTACAAAGAAAATAAGTTGCGTTGACTCATTATTTGAGTTGTACCCAAATAATATCCCAGATTATCATAAACAATCAACAAATCGATGTATGAAAGAAGCCAAACCAAGGTAGTATGCTAACATACTATTTGTTGGTCCATCAAATATCAGTAAAACACAATTTGCTCTAGCTCATTTTCAACGCCCAGTTTTAATTCGTGGCAGGGCTAAGTTTAATTCAAACGAGAATGACGGAATTGTATTCGATGATGTAAGTTTTCGTCGATGGTCATCACATAAAGTACCAGGGTATCAATACCACCTTTTACAAAGCAAATAATTTTTGTAAACTCCTTACTGGAATTGTACCACAATAATATTCCAGATTACCACAAAGATTCAAAAAATCGACGAATGGAAGTTTATTTTAACAATAAATTATCTGCATCAAATCAAATCCAAGTTATATTCACATTGGTTAATTGATTATTTTTCAAATTTTTAATATATTTTTTTTTAATTGTAAAAATTACAATAAGTCAGGTCGTTGCTGATAATGATACTATTGCTGTTGTAAATTTTCCTCAGAATAATAATGATGTATTTAAATATTGCTATACAGAAAAGTGTTTAGCTGTGATATATTCCAATTAAATTTTCTATTGCAGTTGTCAGATTTGAAAACTCTGTACACTGATAATTCTACTAGTGATTGTAGCAGTATATTGATAAATAATAATGACAATAGACGTTCACTTAATGATTATTGTTATAATGATGATCATGTTTGTGATCAATTAAAATTTCATTTATGACGATTTTTCACTTCATTTTACAATAAATATTTATGGGGTGAATCATAAATTTGTAAGTATTTAATTCTTATTTCGATTAGGTATTTTAATTTTTTCGTTTTTCAGTCAGCAAAATTAATGTTAGAAGAATTTAATAATTTTAAATATGATGATTTACAGTTAGTAGCTCTGGATGATTTGGACAATGGACCTTTGGAAATGTGTTGTCTAATCATGTAAATGAATTGAAAAAACCAGATGAAAGTGAGTTTCAAAATTCATTTGTGGAAATTGAAAAGATAATACTACAATCATCATCATCATCAAGACCAACAACAAATAATAATAAAATGGAGACTCATATGATTACAATTGATGATGATGATTCAAATAATGTAAAAACAACAATACAAGTAGGTTGAATTTCATTTATCTCCTTGTATTATTTAATTTTCTCCATTTTCAGGCGATACAAGAAAATCTGGTTTCAGCAAGGGAGAATTCATGGAAAGATTGGGCAACAAACCAAAAAAAAAAGAAACCAGTGTCTTATAAAAGAATTGTAGAAGAACAAAAAATGTATGAAAAACGACGGCAGGAACATGAAGAATATCTCAAGAAACGAATGAATAATAAATATTAAAAAAAATATATATATTAAAGTGAAATTCAAAAACACCTGAACTTGGTAAATTCCTCATTTTCTTTTTGTATCTTATAAATTTTGTTTTTCTTGATCTGGACATCACATCATCGTCATCGATTCCACCTTCACCAACATAAATTGTTTGTGGAAAATAAAATTATTGCAATGATAATTCTATTTATGTGGTGGTTGCTATTCATTGAAAAATTGTAATTTCATGATACATGTGCATGTGTTGTGTACGTTAAAATAAACATCAAAATACAAGTTGAGCATATGAAAGTAATACACCACCCATCAGCCATCCACAATGTGATTGAATGAATATTAGTGGTTGGTTCTGTTGTTCATGTAAAGGGTGGCGGCGGTGGTAGTAATGATGCTCTGCCCTCTGCCTTCTGCCCACTGCTCGCCCCCTTTCCGGACTGCTCTTGTCTTAAAGAGTGGCTGTGGCCACCCTCATAATGGTTGTAGTGCCGCCACCGCCACCCTAAAATTTACGATATCTATAAACAGGTGTGAATGTACTATTGAAGTGTGTTTAATTAAACAATTAAATATACACTGTGACCGAAAAGTTCCGCATAATGCAAATAACTTCTTTATTTATCAAAATTTCGAAAAACGCCGAAACAGGTAACTTTATTTTTTAATTTTCCCTTTCTAACAAGGTCAAAACGACTCTACCAATAACCATCGCGAAGAAATGGCATCATCATCAATTTTTTTTTAATTAGAACCGCCATTTTTGATTTTTTTTTTCTGGAAGAGCATATTTTTCTGCGTTCAGACATGTAAAAATTGTTAGGGGTTACATGAGAAATTTTTTGAGAAAAAATTGTTAAAGTTTCCAAAATTTTCAGTCATCACAATTGCCATGCATCAGCATAGTGTAAGAAAGACGCAATATCTCTGAATAAGCATTGCATTTATTAAAGGATCAAGTAGGCATAGGTTGAAAATTTGACATAATTACTGACAAACATGGTGGATTAAATTGTCAAAAATAAAATGAGCAATTTGGATGATTATTAGCAATGGAGATGATACAAGCCATTAAAGAGATCAAATACACTTTTACAACTTTAATTTTATTCCGCCCTTCATCTCCATTGCGAAATCATTCACATTTCGCATTTTATTTTTGACAATTTAATCCGCCATGTTTGTCAGTAATTATGTCAAATTTTCAACCTATGCCTACTTGATCTTATAATAAATCAATGCTTGCAATGTTTATTCACAGGTACTGTGTTTTCTGTATGTCATGCTGATGCATGGATATTACGATGACAAAAAATCTTAGAAATTTTAACAATTTTTTTCTCGAAAATTTTCTAATGTAACCCCTTGCAATTTTTACATGTCTGAGAGCATTCCAGCAAAAAAAATCAAAAATATGGGTTCTAGTTTAAAAAAATTGATGATGATGCCATTTCTTCGTGATGGTTATTGGTAGAGTCGTTTTGACCTTGTTAGAAAGGGAGAATTAAAAAATAAAAAGCTACCTGTCTCGGTGTTTTTGGAAATTTTGATAAAGAAGTTATTTGCATTATGTGGAACTTTTCGGTCACAGTGTATAATTTTTTTCTTAAACTCGCATGATTTCTGGTGTTATCATTGAGGATGTCATCATTCAAAATGCCACAACTTGACCATTGAGTCATTTGTTAGTGTAGCACTCATATGGTTCGCTTATTTTTACAATTTTTACCGCTGCAATTGGAAAAATACAAATCGTAGATTTATAAAGGAATGCAACTGTGACAACTGTATTGTTTAATTCACAGTATGAAGCAATTAGAAAATGTCAGACTTGAAAGATGGACATTTTACTGACAGACAGGCAGAGCCATAAGCATTAAAACTTTCAATTGTTCTTCTGTACAGTTGTCAACGGGCAAATGTCAACCGTTGGCAGTGTCATCTTGTTAAAATGCACACCCAATACAATGTCACACTAATCAACAGGGAACCACTTGTTGATGTGAACACTCCACTTTGTCATACAACAAGATGGCCCCTCTATACCTTCAAACAAACTAGTACGGTTAATGTTTAATTAACCTTTTACTTTATACCCATTTGGGTAATTCAATTTTACTACCATTGAGATGAGCTACGAGAGTTTCGACGACGACGACGATTAATTTCCACATTGCGACATGTACATTCAAATTAATGGCAGCTAGAATCGTTGAAATGTTCCAATGCCCAAAATATATTGTTGCACGTCTTTGCTGTTGAAAAGCTTTCAAAACTATTTTCTGCAAGTTTGTGTGACTGTACGGCCTGAAATGATGCGTTGGTAACAGCTGAAGAAAAATGAGTTTGCTTTTTATATGTGCACGTTCAAGAACAATACGAATCGAGTCTGTTTTATAAAATTTAAATTTAAAAGTGTAAATTACAAGGAAAATTGTATTAATAAGAGTTAATTTTAAGATTTTTATATAGATGTTTTCATTGTTTCTAGAGTTCGGATCGCATTATTAATGCAAATATCTATGAAGGAAATTGGGTTTGTTTTGATTGTAAAACTCCCACTGGTATTTCAAATAATTAGACAGAAACAAAACCTGTGATAGCAAACGATAATATTTATTTAGGAATCATCGACTCTCAGCCGGTTGAAGTGAAACTCTCTACAATTGTTTACACTTTTTACATTATTCAGAATTTTAATTAAATGTTTAATTTATCAGGTAGATTCAACAGGCGTTTCTGTTTTTCTTTTTTAGTTCAATATGCGTATATTGTTTTTAATTTCCATCGATTCAATTTTTAGGTAGTTTTCTTAAGGACAAATTAATATCTGAAATAGCGCGACAAAAACTAATTGAATCATTTATTAGTAGATGAAATTGGAATTATAAATGAGGTAGAACGAAGCGATGATTGATGGACGTTGAAGGCGGCCGCTCAAGCTTTTGTATCTAGTATAAGTGTGCTGCATTATTCATTGGCCACGATAAAGGGATTTGTGTTAAAACTTTTTATCTGAACGGTAATTTGTTTACAAAATAGCCATTCAACAAAGAAGGAGAAAAAAACTTTGCACCTCTGGTGTTTGAATAAATAGAATGGAGGCGATGGAACGTCGGCATATAGATATTGGTTTTGTTCAACTCTAGGGGATCAACTACTGTTCCCATATTGGATTGCAAGAGATCTCAAAGATTGTAAGGGATTTTCCAACCGGTCCCAAATCGAAACACACAACATTTCATCCAACTTTTACTACGTGACTTTAATACAGGCATTAGGCCCAAATGTGTGTATATATCTATAACTGCGATTGATATTTATGAAAGTTATAGATTCTAAAGTTGTACCTGCGATACAACCGAAATACGCCAATATTCGAACAATTGTCGATAAATAAATAAAACTCAACCAATTACTAAACAGTTTTTTTCTAATTTATACTAAATTCAAACTATTACTATCGATTTTATTTCAGCATTACTGTAAAACTTGAAAAAAACCCGATTTACGTCAGCTCTAAACTTTAATCCGCTTTCTTGTGAAAGACTCAGAAAACAGACAAAAACAATTCGGAAAATTATCAAGTTAACCGTGAAAAGAAAGCAGATTTCACAATTTCGTCGATACAAAATTGTAAAATTAATCGACCATTTCGGTTTTTCACAAATCATACAGGGTGTACACTCTACGACAGAAATAATAAAAATTAAATTATTAAATTCAGCAACAGAACAAATGAGATAATTTACAATTTTTAGCAGTGTTGCAGAAATAAATGCAAGAATATCAAGAGTTATTGTCTTCAAATAAAACAAGCACATTTTAATAAAAAATTATAAAAATAAAAATAGGTACTTGTACAAATCCCTAGCTTGGGTGACAGTGCATCAGGGAATAGAGGCAACGAACTGGCCGATCAACTTGCAAAGGCAGGTGCTGAGGCACCATTTTTGCGGGCTAACTAAAACCCAATGGAGGAAAGAGATCTGCAGATGCAATAAAATGCTCCACTGGAGGCAAACTCCGGGAATGAGCCAGGCGAAGATGTTCATCGACTACTCGCCTAAGAATGCTAAGAAGCTTCTCGACCTTTCGAGGAATGAATTAAGACTCCTTACAGGGCATTGCACCGTCAGATATCACTTCAAAAAACTGGGCTTAGCTGACAGTGAAAGTGAACTGGAGTATGAAACCTCCGAGGATATACTGTGAGTGCGTAGCGTTGGCACGCAATAAGTTTACTCGCTTCGGTGGCCCAATTCTGTCGCCTGCTGAGGTACGAAGTAGGTCTTCCAGAGCAATAATTAACTTCGCAAAGAAGATATCCCTTCTGGGACAGTAACAGGGAGAGGGTTATGAACAATAGATCAGAATGGTCGTAGTTCGGTAAGGCTTAGTAGCCAATCGACCCAGCTAAAGTGACTAACTACTTGTACAAATTTTTCAAAATATTACCACAACACGATAGAAACATATGGATAATACTGACGGTATAAAATTTAGATACAAAAAACATATGGGGAGTTTTATGATCAACCTATTTTTTGTTGGCTGCACAATTTAAAATTTTCCATTTCAATTGGCCAAATTAAAGATTTTGAATTGCGCCCTCTTCGAAAATTTGGGTTGACCAAATTCCCCAACTGTTCTAACCTTACAATTCCAAATTTGATTAATCTCTTGTGTGTGTATGCTATTATTGTGCAAAATTTGTGCATTCTTTGTTCAAATGGGAATTTCCTTTTCTATTTTAACAATTTTACACTAAAATAGTTTTCAAAATATTCGAACAAAAGGAAGTAATAAAGTTAATCAAGTTTTGAGGTCGGAAATACCCAAATATTTGTTTCTATCTTAAAATTAGAGAAAAGGCTAGGAATACCGTTCAATGTACAAACTTGTTTGTTTTCATGGTGTATATGCCAAAAATTATAAATTATCCATTCATCTTATAGCATATTCATTGTGCCACTCTCTATAGGAGTTAGGTGTGGGTTGGTAGACAATATTCTGTATGAAAAATTGTACATTAACCTCGATGAATTAATAATCACTAAACGGCACATCATCATCGTAAGTTCCATCAAAATATCAGCTTTTCAAGAAATTGCAACCAAAAGAAAAATATGTTACCGGTCCAATCTGTCATAAAGGATTGGTCGTCTAACAAGTGATAGGCAGCGCTATATCCTATGGGAATATATGAGTAATGGTTTTCTCGTCAACAACTAGACAGGTTGCATTTGGTAAATCGTGTTGGAATGATCGACATGAGAAGAAATAACAACGACGAAAACATCTATAAAGATGTAAGACAATCGTTTTCATCTTTATTTTTTTTCCCCCGACTCGTTTTCGAATGGAGAAACGAAACATATGAATGTTTAACAATTGAACTTGCATTTTCAAATAATTTTATTGTAAAAGTTTGGCTGATAGAATTTCGAGGCATGTTTCGTTTATTGAATGAATCCATTGTTTTGTTTTATACATGAAAAGACTGAACTCCACATAGTAACATTACAAAAGCGGATCTGTAGCCGTATCCTTTGTCGTTTAAGAGCATTCAACTTAATCAATATAATTAATCCGGTAAAAGCGGCCTGTACGAACCGATATTTGGAACAAAACTGGGGCCACATTCTTTCACTTTTTACATGTTTACAAAAATAGAATCAACCGCGCAGATTACAGCGCAATTGGAGACGAGACTGTCTGCAGAATAGGGGTAACCTCTTATAACAAGATCGACATTATTGGCTTTTTATCGTTACTGTATAGTTTTATATCGTCACTAATTGCAAGTAGTTCTATATCTTTCTCGAACAATACGTAGACTTTTGTAACTTTAAAGGTCAAGTTTTAGTTTTATCGTCGTCCTAATTCGTCGATAGATTAACAATAAAAAAGTTATCACGTTTGAAGTCTATAAATAATCTACGATTTGATTAGAACTAATCGCGGATTATCATATTAAGATGGAGGATTATGTCTAAATTGATAAGCTGTATTTTTGTGTTGACGTATTGTAAACAGCACAAATCTAATTTATACTCTACTAGCATTTACTATACGTATGTTTGCTTTATGGAAATATTACCAGAACCTGCTCTCGTACACTTGAATGTAAAGATTTTTATTTCAGTTCTCTACATTTCAACTAGTTTCATTTTTATTTTCATCTTTTCAACATTGGGAAAAATATAACAACTTGAACTGTTACACTATTATTCAAAATGATTTTAGTTTGTACAATTTTAATAACTACACCATGTGCAGTTATGAGAGTCGAAAAACAAATTGTTTTATTTAAACTAAGAACTTTTCGATTGGTTGTGCGTATTTGCCATGTAGCCAATTTAATTTGCATAATCTGCATAAAGGAATCATTGCACTAAATAGTAAAGTTTTGAAAGAGCAAGATGTTTAATTTTAATTTGCCCCTGGGAGGTAATTCATTATTATGCATGAGCAACTTTCTGTCCCTAGTCAGTAACAGATTGGTCTCCATATAGAACAAAAGTTTGGATAACGCACGACACCGGATTGTTTCTTTTTTCCTGAAAAACACAGGTAGGAAACCGTGAAATTAGACCATTCTTGAACACTTATTGCCAGTCTTGATCGTAATCGACACCAATAAACAACAACACCGGGTGCAATTATTTTAACTGACCTGCCTTGGTGCAATATTTAAAAGGTAAATGTTACAACATAGGAGATTACTGGAGATCACGAATTCGACGACTGATTATAGGCGATTAAATAGACATGTAGTAGAGCTATTTGTAACAGTTTCTGAATATAGATCGATTTTAACTAACTTCGGGAGAGAATCGTCAATATTTTGATTGGACAAAGAATTTGTAAAGAAGGAATGATTCCCTTCATTTGCAAACCATCAGAGCGAATAATACTATAATCAACGTTTCGAAGCTAAATACGCCCCATGAGCACAACAAAATTCTTGATTAATATTGTACCGGTTCTATGAAAAATAATCAAACTCTCCAACAAAGATATTTAAATTCAAGTTGGTCGATTTATTCGCAACGTTGTATTAGTTTTTTTAGTTACATTTGATCGTAGAGAAACTATAAAAATACTATTCGATCATTGGACGTTTGGAGTTTTCCTCAAATTTAGCCCTTGTTTGAATTATTAACAACAACTAACCCTCTAGAGATTCAAGTATGGAGGTAATAAGAATCTGTGGCAGTCTATTGAGGGACCACCGTATGTATACTGTGAGAAATGGTCTGGTAAATCCATGTTACTTATAGTTGACTTGTGGGAATAGAATTGTGTGTGCTCTGTTCTCTATCCTAGATGCTACAGTCGTACACAAGTGAAATATCCTAATTACATCTAAAACTATTAAATAATGCATCAGCAATGTGCCGGCAATGGCCAATAAAACTCCACCATCTAATGGTAGATACATAGATAGACTAATATCTGGGTACGGTATACCGTTGGGAAAGAAATTCCTATTTTCTGCATTTGCAATTATATCTAGAAAACACATCTATATGTATATATCCCAACAATAAGAATTGTTTACAAAAATTCAGATAGCCAAATGGAATTACTAGAAAATGTTTGTCTATAATTGAATCCGCTATGAAAATTTTGCAATATTTACAACGATTTTTATAATTCATCAATAAACAACAACAATAAACAAAGATATCTATTATTGAATCATGGCCATGTAATTTTACTCTAAATGTATGCTCCAAGTATGATTGCATTTATTCTCAAGAGGATCCCTTTGTTGCCTACTCCAACAATGTCCCAAATTGTACCTTGATTATTATTCTAAACATACGTAAACAGCGTTCATATTGTTTATAACAAGTTTTGTTATAAGCTTAGAATGTGTTCAAATACTTGTAATTTACTTCATTTCATCTAGCTCAACAGCAAATTCGTAATTATCTATATAGGGTGTTCCACAGTATTTCTCCCAGCTGTAGGTCAGCTTCTGCATTGCCGACAAGTTATTGTCCCAACAGATTGCTAAGCTGAAACAAGAAGCTAACCCACGTTCACAAAGTTAGGTTACTGCGAGGAGAAATACTGTGAAACATCCCGTAAATTAACACGTTGATTCGATTTTACCGATATTACTGGAATAAATGTGGATTAAACTCGAATTATTGGTATTAATTTTTGACATGTTAATAACTGGGTAATATCAACACCTAAATTCATAAATATTTCACTATCACCATATTTATCATAATACTAGTATCGCTTCCTCGGTTGCACTAGAGCAACTCTTGAAACTTGAAACCCCGTCGACACGAGTCTATATGATGTGCAAGTAATAACTGGGGAAGAGGGGTGATGCAAATATTACCTAAAGGGTGACCCAAGTGGCAGCTTGCACCCCTTCAATAGTAACAAACCATATGAAAAGAGCAAGATATGACACATCAACTGGGGGGATATTACACTACATCTGCATACATTCACCAAATATTACTTTTCCCAATTTCGATCAATGGGAAAAATCTATAATCCAACGATCTGTGTACGCGGTACGTGTCTAAAATTTGGTAGTAGATGGGGTAAAAGGGAATGTGATGATGCATCAAGCGCAACGATCCAATTAAAATGTTGGTAATGGAGATGTTACCCTAACGATAACAACAACTTTTAATACAGTAGCATTCAAGTTTAGACTGTAAATAAGAAAAGCTTACTAATGCTTATTAAGCATAATTACTTGTTGATTGATAATATCTCATCGTTTTACTTATTTGAAGCTTAAAGACTCGTTGGCAATTTAATATATTATGAATTCGTTGGGAATATTGCAGATTTGAAAATTGCAGCTTTATGAATTTTGTACAAAGTAGATTTAATATAATAAACATAAAACAAACATGTGATGCATTCCAAACGTATATAAGCGCACATACACACCATCACTAATTATGTTTTCTAATTATCAAACATAACAAAGTTGTAAATTTTAAACTAAAACAGCTCGTAAACAGTAATCTCATTTGCAATGCAGCTTCTTCGCTTTAGAGATCATCTCGTCAGATATAAAAATGTTTCCCGGTTTGTTTTCTCTCTTCCTGTATTTAAACCTGGTAATACTATAAAGGAAACAACAAAAAAGGCAAAATAAAAATCCTATGCCAATTATTTGAAATAAAACGATAATTTCTTTTATTGATTCATTAAATCTTTTTAGTCTAGTTGAATATAAATGGCAAATTTTATTACGGTGAAAGTCTATGCAAACTAGCGTTCAGATTTATGTCGTTTATACAAAAACTGGTGAAATTGTTTCTTTTTAAATGTGTTACTTACCAATTTGAGATTCCGTTATCAGCAACGATCCATAAGCTGGATAGCTTCCCATAAATAACTACAATGATAATTAAAGAGCAAATTTGTCGTTGCCATTTGTAATCATCAGAGTAATCTCGACTTTTGTCCATTAAAACTACAATTTGGAGGATTCAAACTGTTAGTTGAAAAGATGAGACTTAAATCCATAAATATTGAAATTCTTCCTTTTCGCAACGTTTACAGCCGCGCTCCTGGGAGAATTCTTTAAATTGAATTGTTTGTAAGAAAATTGGCCAATCGTTCAAAATTCAGTAGTTTTAGGACATTTGTATCGTAATGTTTGGATTGAAAATGAAAAATTATGGTTAAAACGTCCTCGAGAAATCTCCTTTCCAAAAATTTAAAATCAGGAATTAAAGTTGAGAATTTAGCTCAGAAATTGGTTCAAATTTATAAATGATGGAACAAAAATTTCCCAAAAATCCGAACAACTATTCATTTAGAACGAAGAAACTTAGGATTCCGACTGGAAATCGAAATTGAGCCGTTTTGAGTTGTTTTTCCACCAAGCAAGAGCAAAATTGCTTGAACATTGCACCTCAACAAGGCAAAACATCGCCTGAACTGATGATTTTAAATGGAAACGTTTTCAAAGCTCAAAAATTCGATTCTAAGACTGGCTTTCGTCGACTTAGCAGGGTTAGGTAAAAAATTAATAAGTTGGGACTATAACTTTAAAACCTAAAGTGAAGAATTAAGCCGAGAGCTGACTCAAATTTACAGATGATTTAAAACAATTTCCCAAAAATTGATACTTAGTTTAAGATGAATTAAGACGTAGTTCTGTTAGCTTTCCACGACTGAAGGGAAAATTAGCTAACAATTGATAATTTAATGCAGAAGTATATCTCAAAAACGCTAAAACCCCCTTGGATAAAAATGTTTTCAAATTTCAAAACTACCACTTTTGACGATTTAAAAGCAGAATTATGGGACTGAACTGCTTAAAACGTAAACTTAAAAAGCTCAAAAGTTCTCCCAAAACAAGCCTAAATTGTCTCCTTGTTCTTATCATCATTGTGGAAGAAATAAAGCGGTGAAATAGAACACAATGGAACAAATGTGTCTATAAAATTAGACATTTTACTTAGACTTTATTGATATCATTTGTATACTAATCTACATATACATACATGTACGTATTTAAATATCAATATCACGCACTATAGGAATTTTCAGGCAGTCTAGGTTGATAAATATACACTGTAGCGTAGCAATTTGTATACACAATTTTCGTTTAAAGACGTTGCCTAAAGATATTGCACAGTTTATACATACATATTTACAATTCAGTCTCGCACTAGATATGTTTATATCACCCCGTATTTGATGCTCATCGTAATTAAATAAATACTCTTTTATTATTATTATTTTGTCGTATTACCAGCAACAGCAGCCCTTTATTTCGCCCACTCCTCTCGCATTTTATCTTTGAAACGTTCGATTGGAGAATCACCTAAGGCCATGTACAAATAAAACTACGATAAACGATGTAACAACAAAAACACTGTAAAACTTTCTTGTATTCGTTGTTGCACAGCTAAAAGCTCCTGGAGGCTCCTGGATCGGCGGTGGCCCATTCGACGGTAAAGTGTATTCGCCGTCATAGTCGTACTCTGCAACAAAATCACATTAAAGACTAATGCAGAAACGGGATTGTGGATGTGTGCGTGTTTTCGGGGGTGGTACAACGCAATAGATGCTGTTGCTTTGGGGAAATACGTTTGACTACTTGTACGAGAGGGTTTTTTAAACTTTAACATTAAACCGGAAATGAAATTTGCACAGAAAATTCTCTTTTTTAGCCACGTTGAGCAAATGTATTCACTTTTAATGATACCCCAAATAGCTTGCGTGTCTTTCTAGACAATATTCCGGTACTAATAATTTCTTGAACAATTTTATTCTTTTATCGCCGCTTTTATTGTCATTCTAATTTTATCTGTTCCACTCAAGCTATTCGATATTGGTGAATGATTCAGGAAATAAAAGCGATCACCTGCAATTGTAGCATCGTCCCGATCGGTATCAACACGATTTCCATTAGATCCACCACGTTCTAGTCTATCTCCAGCACGACCTTTACCTAAACACACATTGGATTATAAACTAATCAACTGTGTTTAATGTCGACTGGTATTTAGACGTGTTTTCCACATTCATCGGTTAAATACCGATAATAAAATTCCACCGACAATCAACTTATACCCTTTTAGAAAATGTAAAACATTTTAAAGCTCATATAGAGCGTGTGCAATGTAGGTAATTGATGATGTTTTATGTTCAAATAGCGTCACCAAGCTAAAAATAACGGTAACGGATGAACAAGTTTATTGCAATAAATACGATGTATGCGTCGTCCAAAAACTAAAACTACAAATTCCCACTTTTACATCAATTTAAGTACAGATACTTTACTATGGAAGATTCTAAATAGCGATAAGTTTGATAACCGGAGGCGGACTTTTCTTATCAAAACGTTCACCAGTGCATCTACAAAATTGGATCTTTACTACCCTATCGATATTTCAACCGAACAACACTCTCTAGTGAATACAATTCATGTTTATATCGTGGAAAATCGAATAAATTTATTAATATTCAGTTACCAACCTTTCTTTTTCGTCGGCAATGATGGTGGTTGAGTTGTCGCTCGAATTGTCGTCGGTGCTGGTATTTCTATAGAAAGAATATTAAAATGCACACATGTCGGTACGTTAAATAAACGTATACCTTCCAATTTGATGACGCCATCAGTTTCACCTAGTGAATTTTTGGCAACACACTTGTATGTTCCGAAATCCGATTTGTTGACTCGACGAATTTTCAACATCATGTATTTTTTATAACCGTTATCCATGGACACTGCTTCGTACTTATCACCTAAGAAGACATCAATAAATGAATAATGTGCGAATAGGGTAAAGATGGAAACGTATTCGTGCATGTAATGATCACTATCAACAAACCAACTACCTACCCTTCTCATCATTTCTCCACCATAACCATCGATCTGATATGTTATACAATATTAATGTTATCAATATTTTAGTTTGTTTAATAGATTTAACAGAGATCGTTTCTATTGTGTGCATATTAATTATAGTAGGTGACATGTAACAATTGTTTAAGATGGACAGTGTAATAGGGGGGCGAAAGTTTACATACACGCCCCAAATGCCACTTTACTGGACGTGTATACCGTATAGAGAGTGATTAATCAATAGAGTCAGTAAATATAAATCAACACTATCGTTAATCATGCCGTATAGAAGGTTTATACACACAGTTCTGAATAGTTTCACACAAAAACAACCCTTTACTAACAATGTTTGATAATGTTAAAGATAATAATGGGGTAGATTCTATTATTCACTATGAAAAGTTGAATAATTATCGAGAACTTGCAACTCTATAATTACAACAAAAAATTTTTCCGCCTCTCCAGTTGAGAGAATTTAGATTTCTATTTGTAATTTTGCATTTTTACAAATTATTGGTAAATAAGTCGGATACGTGATGGAGTTACAAACGTTTAAAATCGAAATTGCGCCTCGGATTGCACTCATTGTTTCTAGACAATACGTCTATTGATTAAACAAATAAAACCTTAATCGCTATCAATGACCATCAACGGAATTGCAGTCGATACGAATGAGAATCAGTCGATGAGCACAAACATCAACAATTAAATATTTCATTTCAAGCTACTATACAACTTTATTTTGGCAACAATATTAATATTAAATTACTGTATTCGCTATGTTTGTAATTTTAATCGATCGATTTCAAACAATACATATCAGCCAATTAAGGGTTGTTGTATTGAAATCTTGAATTACAAATTTAAAGCAAAATATTGATTTATGTTTGTAGACAAATACAACTACCTGAGATGATCATGTCGCCACGTTCTGTTGTCCAGTAGTTGATGGATGTTGGAAAGGCTTCAGTGCGACATTCTAATGTTACATCTTGGCCAATATAAGCGCCCTCTAATTGATTAGGTATCGATAACATTGGCGGAACTGTATTCGATAGGTTGAATTGAATACGATAGTAGTTATAATAATAATAGAGCACTTACATTGTACTTTAAGTTGTACCCTCTTACTTATTGATGGAGGAACTCCATTCGATGCTATACATAAATACACGCCCATATGAAGTCTACTAACTTTCGTTATAAATAATACTTCACCATCGACAACATTCACTACAACAGTTTGGATAATTATTAAATTAGACGCTATAGAGGAAGAAACAATATTCAAAGTTAATTTGATATGCACAAAGTGAAATTTCTCATTGTGGATACCCATCCAACAGGCAACAGAAGCCTCATATGAACACTCTAGAATAACATTTTCTGGAAAATAAGAGTAAAAATGGGACAAACTTGACTCAAGCTGAAAGAGGCGACAATTTCCAAGTCTAAGTACCAATGAAATTGATGAGAGCGGCAATACAATTCGCAGCTTTAAGAGAGCTTTGGCGGTTTTCTAAAAATTGAACAGACAGTTGAAGCCTATTTTCATTGTACCTGTTTCATGTAAAACTGAAAAATATCAAATGTCCCTCGGAAATTTGATCAAGTGCACTAAAAATGTCCACATTAGAGAGGTTTCAATGTTTTAACAAGTTTCACTTCAGTATAAAATTCATATTTCGATAGCTTTACACACAATTTTATCGAATAACATCAAATTGAAATTCTATGATTCGGCATGTTATCAAATAACAAAAGTTTGCAAATCAATATCAGTTAAAATTTCATTTAAAACTTGCGTTTATTTGAATTTTTCGATATGTTACACTAGAAATTAAATATATATTTACCTTGCTGAAAAAATGACAAGAATTTATGGAATAATAAATTGTTGCTCTCACTGTTGCTTTTATTAAAAAATTCAAAATAATTCACACATACGTGTGTTTTCTTAATTTTATATTTACGCCCTGAAATTTTAATTAAAGAGATTCTTTCGAAGGAATGAATAGGAAAAAAAAACGTTCTTATTAATTCGTCAAGAGTCTTATAATTTATGTCGGTTTTTGTGTTCATTGTAATGCAAAGTGACGCTTTCCAAGGTGACCATTCATTATTTCCATTGGCGGATTGAGCCCTTGGAGGCATCAAAGTACGATTTTATGTTGAAAATTCCCTATAGAAAAGCGCACTCCTTTATAGATTTAAGGTTCAACTTTCAAAAGTATTGAATCATTTAATAGATAATGTATCTGGTGACTAGAGGATTGAAATTCCAGTTATTTTCAACCGTTATCATTTATTTATTGAGACAAAAATATCCAAATATATATCAATTTACACGGTTTCAATTCGTGTAAATTGAGCGGTAGGCGTTTATATTTTAATTGCCGCTTGTTATACGGTAATCACCATTACCAAGTCGTGATTCTCATATTTGACTCGTTTATAATTAGACGAGTAAATGGGTAGAATGAATCTCATCCATCATTGTACAATAACGGCTTAAATAAACAGAAAACGTAAACTGAATATGAACAACTTTATCTTTATACTAACATAACTTTAACGTTGTATTGGTATAAAATAAGCAAAACAGAAAATTGGTCAGCTTAAAGTTATTCCAGTCGAAATTGCCTTGGGCTTATCAATCTTTGGTTGCATCATCGCTAATGTAAACGTTATATATGAAACTTTAACTACTTATGATGATCAATATTGTTAAAGTATTAAGAGTCGCTTAGCATAAACTTAAATTGGAATGGATGAAAGCTCGTTGAGTAGCGGAAAATTGAAATTACGCAACTAGAATCCAGGTAAAAGAGGTAAATCTGGCGATTTAGTGATAAAAACTTCGATGTTAACTCAATTAAACTGAAAATAAGTTTGATAATATTCGAATTTAGCTTGACGAAAATGCCCTCAATAAACAGGCAATCTTTTTCGTAAATCAATATCAGTTTTCTTTTTTGTCCAATTAAATTTTATTCTCTTCAACATTAAGCGAATATAACGAGCATTAGATTGATTAATGAGTTTTATCAATATTGATGCAGTCTTATTATTTCTGATAATTGATTGCTATTCAAAACGAAAAAAGGCGTATTAATTTGAAAAAAAATACAATGAATTTATTCATTATAATTAGATCTTCTCGTGATTGTTAATTATTGTTCTAATGAACAATAAGATCTGGTTTCTGTTTCTTGGAAAATTTTCGTATAGTTTGATTAAAAGAGCAAATTTATTGTTTTTTGTTTCACATTCATCTCTTTCAATATGTCTTAGATTATTCTCTGTTTGTTATGAATCAATTATGTGATGATAAAATATAGAGAATATCCGAGATAGGTTCTACAAATTGATATATCCGTCGTTTTATCGTATAATCTGCTATATCATAACGATTTTATTAAAGAAAATGTATACAGTAGAAGTAGAATGGTTTTTATCAAAATCATATACGAGCACCGGGCGAAAACCTTAAAAATATCAAATTCTTTCGGTTTTTTACCTTTCCAAAAACGGAGCAAAATTTCCCACCACATTTTAGATGAATATACGGGTAGGTATACAAGACATTGATATGTTGTAAAAATACGGCTTTATATAGGTACATATAAAAGAAAATTTTTATACGGTTGTAATAAAAATTCATAAATATGCAATTACCGTTCTCCCCATTGTATCGGATGTCTTCACCATCTTCTCTACGCCACATAACGTACGGTTCTGGATAACCGGTAGCCTTACACGTCAAACTAACATTAGTCGTCTCCAAAACGACCATATCTGAACTAGTTTCGCGATCAACAATACTCGGCGGTACTGGAAAATTACCAAAAATCGACACAATTCCCGGCCGATAAAACTGGACTTACCAACTACTTGCAAGTAGCCCTGGCGGCTTCGCATCGGATCCGTATTGACTTGGCACATATACCAGCCACGGTCGGCTTCTTGGACGTTGCGAATGTGGAGGAACCAGGAGCGATGATCGTTGTAGCTGAGCGAAATGCGCGGATTTTGTGTGATTACGTTGTGGTGGATTGAAAGTATTGTTTGGGTGTCAACACGAACCCAAGCTACCTATAACGAGACAGAGGAAATTAACAACAATTCGTGGGTAAATTGAGAAATTTTATAGTCTATTTGCTAGATTGTTGTATCATCGTCTTCAGTCACTTTACTGATGTGAAGTTTTAGTGAATATTGCGCGATAGGTCGGCGGAAAATGTAATGAAATTGAGATGGAAACCATCAAGTAACAACAAAATACAGTGAGTGAACAGTAGATTCGGTCTAATATTTGATGAAAGTGTCTTGTCCAAATAGAACAAATGTAAAGGGTGGTCTACAACAAACTGTTTCCATTCTATTAGATCGATAAATATTTGTATCAACATCAAATATTCTCTCCTTTCTATTATTTGCAATAAACATCGTATTTCTCCATCTATCGATCGCAACAATGAACTCTTCAATATACACATGTGAATCTGCTTAGTCTTCAAGCTTTATAAACTCCCCACACATAAAGTTTAGAGTTTCTGTAGTATTTTAATCGATGCAGTATTGAATAAACACTCGGAAAAACCGTAAACAATCCCATATTATCTGGCTGATTTACATTTCCCTAGCCAATTTCTAATATCGCAAATGAAAGTTTCGAAATTGTTACACTTCCGTCCGTATTCTTGATGAATATACAAACAAAACTGAAGTTTTAAGATTTATCATCTTTGACATTTTAAGTATAAACACAAATTTCAAGTCGTTTTAACAATATGAAATGTGCACGGTTGGTTTTGATAGCCGACAAAAAAATAATTGAATTAACACAACTTTGATTTTTCCACACAATGCACAAATATTTTATCAATAATGTTATTTTTAAATAAAGCTCCAAATTTGAATAATTCATGATAAAAATGGAATATTTATGATCGTTGTTAACAATAAAACAATAATTTTGTTTAACATAAAATGGAAATTATGTCAATAAATGTCCAAAAACGGATGCATTTTATCATAACTAACGTAGCAATATTAATTGATTTTTAACAGAAATCGCCGATATATTGGCAACTAATGCAAAAATAATGTTAAATTATATAAAAGTTAACAGTTCATCAAATCCTGATAATGAAACGAGAATTGATATAAAATCGTATAAATTAATGATCAACAAATACAACAGTACCAAATTATACAGTAACGGCAATTCGGGTGTATTCCTAGAAAACGACCAAACCTGTCGATATATGCCGTGACTGTATATTTTGTACGTGATGTTTTTTTCGGGTGAAAATTAATTTATTAAACAAAAATATGACTTTATTTGATCCACCTCCGTACGGTTGAACGAAAGCAGAGTTTGCTTTTATGTTTTCTGAAAGCTCCAGTTATCGTTCTACCGATGTTGTATTAAGTCTTTCGAAAATTGAGTGGGTTTCTTTGAAGAATGATTTTTTGACTAATTTTAAATTTAGACAAATTATTAACAATCGTCTTTTCGCCATGGTTTTGATTTCTCATTGGATGAATGAGTATTTCTAGATTAAAAGCGAATTTATTATAAACAAATCAGTTTAGTTTAATCAGGAAAACAAAAATTATATAAAAAAGCAAACAAAAACGCTCCATACAATTGTAGGGAAACTCTATTGTGATGATACTGTTAGATAAAATAAATGTATGGATGTTATGTTTGGTGTTTTCTTGTTTTCTCATTCTATCTTATTCTGATGAAAACTGGAAATAAGCACCGTATTTCTGTGTTTTTAATTAGTGACAAACGTTACCTCTTTCAAATGATATTTTCGTACATAACGCAGAAGCCTTTTATTTTCTACTTTTGTTTCATTTAATTGAAAATGATAATTATTATCGTATCATTCTTATTGTTGTTTCCGAATACGGAATACTTTAGATTGAATCAAAACTTTTTGCTGGCATCCCCTTCAATTGCATCATGCTATTTTATCATTAAATTTCTATTTAAAAAAAGGAAGAAACACCTTCTACGTGGCATGTTTCTGTTACAACTGTCACAATAACTTTTGTGGTTATGTTCATTTTTCACTAGCTAGTAGCAATAACTCCAATGACTTGAAACTTCTCTTCGAATATAATTTTCAAGTTTTCCCAGCATCACGACCACTGTCGTAAATTCAATAAATTTCGATTCATACACACGGCGATACAATTTACCAATAACACGTGTAAAGTTTAAGGTTTTCTATCCATCATCTATCCGAATATGACATTTAGTAACAATCTATAGATGCGTTTTAATATCGGGGAAAATTTCCAATTGGTGTGGAATTTTTCTGTGGAAATTCATGAGGAAAATTGTTGAATATATGAGTATTGTTGTGATATATAAGTAGAACGAAATTTATTCATAAAACCCCGTCAAAAATGTCAAATTGCTTTAGTAGACCGCGACAGTGGCAGATGACTTTATTTTTTTTTAATTTTAATCAAATTTAAGTGATGATGGTGGATTGTTTGGATATTGAACAACAACAAATTTGCTGTTCCTGACAGAAACCTTTGTTGTAAAATTAAATAATAATGCACTAATAAATTACATAGTAAAGCTGATAAATGAGAAAATGAGCTTTTCAGTTCGATAGAAAACTTTAACTTAATTAGTACCAACGTCAGTTACTAATTAATATATAGAAGCTTTACAATTATGATGCTAATTCGATATACTGTCGCTGTTCAAAAATTTATTCGAAACCATAAAATTCAACTAATATTTTATAGAGTAGAATTTTTCCACACGACAAATTCACTAGAAGTGTAAATTGAGACAAAATAGTCGATGTTCGATTATCATCATCATCATCATCATCATCATCAGACGACTGTAGGACAAATCGAATAAGACAGGCTGTCGGTGTATCGAGCACGAGCTAACTGATGATATAAAAGGTATATACACGATAGGTAAAATGAAAACATGCCCTACCGGTATCTAGGAATCAGAAAGGCATTGCACGTTCTTTAGTCTGTCGGGAGAGTTGGGAAAATTCCCCTCGAACCCTTTATACATTCACCGTAACGAAATTCAACTCACGAACAATTCCTCACTCCTTTCCAAAGGAATTGCACCTACATTTTCAAGTTTGTTTTCGTCTACGTTCACTCCGTCGTCTTATTTTTATATTGTTTATATTAGAGACATACATATAGATCGTCTATACTAGGTATGTTAATATTATTATTTTTCTAGCGATCCATGAAATCGATTCGATCATATAAATCGTATATAAGTCTTTTGATAGTCGTGTAGACAACATCGTCTTCTCTCTACATTCCAGTTGCATATAGCTTGAATAACAAACAAAGAAACTCGATTTGGGAGCTAGAAAGAACGTCACTAGGTCCCTTGTCGTTTGCTAGATCCAATAATCCTTTTCTAAAGTAATCCATCACCCCATTCCCTAGTTATACTAGCTAGCTGGCTACATTACACTTACCTTGAATGATCGTAAGTTGTCGACCACGCAAGCTAGAAGGGCGTCCCTACCTACAGTTACTGTCACGTTGGGAATGGGCTCAGCGAAACGCGGGAACGCGTCTGAAACAAACCACTTAATTCAGAAATCTAATTTATGTACAGACATTCACATACGACTACTTCAAACATTGCAATATAACAATACGTGCTAGTACGCAATCTTAACTAATAACATACACGCACATGACAAAACGGAATACCACAATCCAATTTCTAAAATTGTTGAATTATAGACAAAAAGAAATATCATTTCTGAATTAGAACAACACCTGGAGCAGGTGTTCAATGCCTTTATTATTATTATATTTGTAATGTAATGCTCCGCTTCACAACGGCCAAAATCGATACTTTCCATTTAAATATGAGTTATCCAAACTTTGACAAATTATAACGTCATCTGTTCATGCAGTATTCATAATTACGATTGATTTGTTTGTTAAACTTCGAAAAACTTGTTTGTTTTAATCATTCTTTAAGTTTGCCTACAAATCGATAAATTGATTGGCTCAATTATTATAAACAAATTTTAGTAAGCACGTTTGTGAATTAGTAATCGAAATTTTCGAATTTAGTCCAATGTCCAAAATTAGTCTCGTTAAATTTTCAAATCGTAATTGACCCCTAGTAAATCGCGGAATTGTCCTACACTAGTTCTTCCAATAAATAATGAACAATATTTGTAATTATTAATGGTACAATATTAATGATTCAATCAGGGTCGAGTCTAAAAAATATTTTGAGGATTTGTAGGGTAGTCTCTAGGGAACATTTTAGTAACAGTTGGACTTCGAATCTTTTCGGGAAGTCAGTCAAAAACGCCTCTTTTGGATAATATCGCAATTTTCATCAACAAGCTACACATATAAAACGACCAAGAAGGCCTAAAAATTTGTGATTGTTTTCTGTTGTAATGAAAATTGTAATACTGTGATGTTGGAATGAAAATTGTGATGCAAAAGAACTGTTTTGATCAGTTTTTACTAAAATGTTCCCCAGGGATTCCTCGGAGTTTCGAAAATATTTTTCAAATTGCTCACTAATTTTTGAATAATTCACCCGCTCAAAAGTAAAACAAAAATGTCTCGAAATCTCGACTTGGAGAGACTCAGGTCTCAAAATTCTGCCTTCAAAATGATCCCAATTTATCAAAAACTGCTCAATTTAGGACCAAAACTCGTTAAAATCTAGATTAAAACTAAAACTGCTGTCAAATAGCAATAAATGAGTATTTAAATTTAAGTTCGAAAATTTCCGTCAAGAGTAAATAAAAATCAAAATTCTACCCTTGAATTTGACTAAACTTTCTGTTTTTTTTTGTAAAATTTGTTGACGATAAGAATCATGAAAATATCCCAAAATTTGGATCCAACATCCCGAAAATTCCTCTCGAAACAAATATTAACGCCAAAAATATCTAAAAATCTACATTTATATTCGAAGATCTTCCCTAAGAGCAATCTAAATTGTTTAAATTATAATAATTTCGATAAAAACTGACGATTTAACATGCAGAATTTTCGCTTGGATGCAATATTTTCATAGTTGCGTGTCAAAGTTTAATTTCCATGCAAAATCAACAAGTCTCCCATCTTGATTTTTCTTCAATAAAAGCAAATAACGTTAATAATGAATGTTATATACAGTTATAAAATAGAACAGTGAAATTTACAGCGTGTTTTCAATCATAAGATTACATTTAAACTTAATCAAACATTGATTACAATAAATTAGTTTAACTGAAATTGATGGTTATTGTTGTTTCTATTAAGATCCAGCGTTTGAAGACAGTTTTATAGTCTGTTTGGGGAATAATCATTGTGACTTGTGTGAAAATACCAATAATGCAGCTACATTACACACATTATACGGCCGTAATGCATATTTCACCTGCTTCACCTATTTTTATTTAATAATCGCTGCAGTTGTTACAACGAATATTAACGATTTTCCTTGTTTACGTTTATTTAATAAACAGAAATTATTTTCAAATTGCGGATGGAAGAGATATTTGAATAATGTTTTCATTATTGTTCGATTCAGCTTCGTATTTTTTCTGTATTATTATTTTTAATTTTCTATCTCTCCAAACGTTTATAAAATGCACGAACATGCTGAGATGGGTGGTTGGAAAATGATGAGAATACGTCCACATTTCTACCCCCTCATAGCTTATACGCTAATAGAATGATAACAGATTTTTTGCGAACTCTTACCAGTGGAAGACAAACAAGTAGCAAATCAACGTGTCTTCAAAATTTTACCCGAAATGACGGCTTGCTGTATTCTTTCTTATTCGATTTTTATGCGTGTTTATTGACTTGGAATATTGGGTTGTGTATCTTGTTATTTTCTGGGAATTGATGAGCCATTTAAGAATGACGGTAAAATAATACACGAACGGTAACTTGAGCACAACTAATTTGATAACTACTCTATTATGTAGATTAAACTACAGACTCCGGGAGGCTCGTTTAGTAAAGGCGCAAGATAAAATAGCATGCAAGCAGTTTATTATTCATATTACAGTACGATCTGTGTAAATTTCTCATCGCATACTTCACCATCCGTGTCAGTTATCTAGTTCCAGTTGTTTCTTCGGATATTAATACCGACAATTTTCAATATACTCAGATGGAAATGCACGTTTTGTTATTCTTTTATTAGTGTTTATCTAGTAAAAATGTGTACTTTTTATAGGGCTTAGGTAAAATGGTATTTTTAGTAGTAAAGTACAGCTATGATCAAGATGAGCAATCTGGTTAAGACGGAAATTTAAAACATCTATAAAATTTTATTTGCAACTTTAAGATGGCAGACTCTGGTAATACTTAAATTTCATTTAATTGGAAAGGATTTTTATTCAACACATTTAATATAGTAATCAGTTGAAATAAAGAAATCTTTTTAATGATACTGATCATGAGATTTCAAACAATTTAGTCGTTTTTTGACGGGGATTTAATCAATCCTTGTCTAAATTGTTTACTTTTAATAAAAACCCAAAAAGAGCCATCATTTTAAGAGTAACTTTAACAGAAACTGAAGTAAAAGCAATTATGTGTACTGGAACACACATATCTTGAAATTAGTAAGAGATATTGAAGTCATTAATAACTTATTCAATTTAAAATACGATTCTACATCTATTTAGAATCGCAGAATTTGAAAATATCAACTATAATTTCAGAAAAATTTGAAAAACTATATTCATGTGATGAAAGAAAGGTTTTAGTAGAACACTAATTTCGCTGAATTAAATTTAGGAAAATCAAATGAAATTTGTATAAATAGTAAAACGAAGATTAGTTCTACAATTCTGGCTTATATTTCTGAAACAGGCATTTTTGAACATTTATCTTCCAATTTCGGTATTGTATGATAAGCATTTTCAAGCTTTTTCAGACTTCTTTAGTATGAATTTTTTAATAAATTGGTCAAAATTGGAACAATTAAAAACTAAATCAATCTTATATTTCTGTTTGTGAAAGATATATCGAAGAAAAAGAAGAAGAAAAAGAAGAGTTTCAATAGATGTCTATACGGTCGATTTCAACATAAACCAATGATATCTTTGTCTGACGGCAATTCACTAACGCTTGAACGGAACTAGAATCGCATTTAATAACAAGAAAAAAAAATAACATTTCCGCTCTAAATAGATCAAATACTGTAGAGAATTTCAAATGAACTCTTATTATTCCATATGCGTCACTGTACAAATTTTGTATTGATAAATTATTGTCCATTTGACTTGTGTGTTGGTTAGAGTGTGTATTTTCTACATAATATCCTGAAAATAATCGTATCAAGACATTAAAACTTCTAATATCAATGTTTCTAAGGGTGCCACCCCTAATGTGCACTTTACGATGCATTAAAACCAATTTCCTCCAATACCTAATTGCCGTCCTAAAGCGAGTGGAGTTAAGATACCTAATCACCTAATCAATTCTCGGACTGATAAATGTGTCTATGGTGTATTTGAGAGGAGTTAAACACACAATTTTTGTTATATTTTTTGCGTTATGAACTAATAGGGTGTGTTGTGGCTTTACTACGGACAATATCCGGTTCAACATTCGAGCTAATTTCAAACAAAACATCTCTTTTTATGTATCAATACGTGTAAAAATATCCGTGTGCGATCGTTTCATTTATATACATTGAAATAGCATTCGGTTGCATGTTAACGCGAAATATCACTAGTGAATACCAAACTGCAACCGAAATTGATGGCGGTATTTTCTGATATTCAAAACGAGGCTCGAGAGAGAGGCGAGTGGTAGTGGAAATTTCAATCCGAAAGATATCTGATATAAAAGTTCACTGTTGGTTTTATACACGTTAGCTGTAAAAATTGAACGAAATTTACAAATTTATTCATGCAAACATCAGGATCTCCATATTCACCTACTCAACATAACATATTTTTTCGCGTTGGATTATTTGGAACGTTTTCAAAAATTTTAATTTCAACAATTCTGCAAAATTTGCAATCTAACTATATTACATTTAATGTGTGCCTTGTGAAATTCGGATAAACCGATAAAAATCTACGACAATTGTTATACGAGACGATATTAAAGAAAACGGATCTTTATTGGTTCTAATCTAGGTGTAAGTCTATTCGTAAATTTCAATATCAATCGAGTATTTTTACTGTTAAAACATCGGTTGCGAATCATTTCAGAGTCTTTGTTGATACCGAACGTGATCCCCAAAAATAGGGTTTATTGTATTTACAAATTGTCCTGGAAATTGGTAGTTTTGCCGTTGAGATGGTTGAAGTTCATAATCTGTATCAGTCACGTTCGAGACTCGATAGGCTTTAATATTGTTATTATTATTACTGTTATTATTATTATTACCATTTACGGTTGCTTATAGCAATATCAACGGTTACTTAATAAATAAAGTGATCGAGTTGTATAAAATACGAATTTCAAATGGATGAAAATTGTATCGATCGATTAGTCTCCGAAATTGAAGACTATTTGATCGGCGTACGTTTTTTTATTTACTTTTTTCTGGTTTTGTTTTGGTAAATAAAGGATAAAGTGAGATTATTGTTTGGAACTGGCCGCTATCAAGCAATGTTCAATCAATGTCAAAGCATTTGTCTATAGAGGGTTAATCCGTGGCAACCGATAGGGGTGGGCACACGGTCAACATTCTGTATTCAATGTGCCGTCTGTGCATTAGACCATTTCAAGTCACAACCTTCTCCTTAATCTCATTTCCCCTTTTATTACTACTATATAAAGCCTTTATATGAAAGCAATAGCTGACGTTTTCTCGCTAACACACACACTATTACAAACACACAGACAATTTGGATAAAAATTCAGGTATCAAACGTATTGGTCCTATTTAATAGTTATAGTTATGATAGCGACTTACCGTGATTAAATTCGCCCAAAACTGAAATACCATTCGTTTCTGTATTCCTAGTATGTCGTCCTGTAAAATGATAATAATCATAATATTAGTAACAGTAAAACTGAAGAGCTTCAATAACAACAAGAAAATGTAACTTTCTGAACCTAGAACGCGGATAACAATAAAGAAAATATGTTAACCTTATTTTTGTGAATGTATAGTAGTAAAAGGAAAGTAATCTCAAAGAGAACGTTGTCTAAACCATCTCTTCAAATAGATAAAATCTAACTGTAAACTTATTTTTATCAGAAGAAAATTTTTCGTTTTGCTTTAGTAACAACGTACAAGTATTAGTTGAATTGAACTAGAAAAATATGAAAACTAAATATTTCAATTGTATTAAAATTGAATTTATCCAGTTTTCCAGTAGTTGTACGAAAAATAAGAAATTTATAGTATATGCACGACCGCTTTTGATA
This sequence comes from Mylabris phalerata, assembly GCA_020740385.1. Classification (NCBI taxonomy): domain Eukaryota; kingdom Metazoa; phylum Arthropoda; class Insecta; order Coleoptera; family Meloidae; genus Mylabris; species Mylabris phalerata. The sequence continues at coordinate 2,999,274 of JAJEOX010000299.1, read as the reverse complement.
TCTGAAAGTTAAGTAGACGTATTAAGGGAGATTTGCTAAGCGAAACTGTAAGAAGGGTGAATTTTAACTAAGTTTTTATAACGTATAAGAAATGCATGAGAGGCAAGCGTCAACTTGAAAATAAGTGAATATAGCAGGAAGATTGCCTAAATTTGCGTTCAACGCAACCGTGGATTTCACCAAATCTCCTTACAAAGCAATGGTTTAATTATAAACATATTGAATCTTGAATAAATTTGCTTTTTGTAAAATTCCATCAAATTTTATTTGAAACTGAATTGTCATACAAATTCCAGGAAACGCCAGTTTCCCTTTCTGAACGTATTCGTTAGATATTGTCAGCAAGTGCTGCATACAACTCGCCTGTTATCAAGTCTCGATCGCCACACTCAATCGCCCCATTCGGTTGCGCCGCACCAGTAGATCGAAGTAAATTCTTGTTATAAAAACCAACGAAATTCACCAGACCCCTCTACCAATTCAGAAAAGTATGGGCGATATCACGTCAGTTCACTGTTATCAGTAAGGCGGCAATTTGAAATCAAGCCAAATGTTTTTCGTCTTTGTCTCGACATTCGCCAATATATTGCAAACCCGTGTAGTTGTACACATAAAATTCGCCCTTTTTCTTCATCCAGTTTACCATCTTCGTCTTCTTCGATGAAATTAACAAATGAATTTCGAACTGCCATAAACAACTTGGGGGAG